>OY751421.1:2687938-5375876 GCA_963565655.1 Aleiodes testaceus | reverse complement strand
GAAATCGAATAACTCCGAGAATAAGGCTCAGAAATGAATTTTCTCAACGGATGAGCACGAATTGGGACCAGGAGAATCAGATTCTGCAAAAAAAAAAAAATTGCTTTCGAAAAGTGGTGAATACCGTCCCATTCTTCGTAGTCCTGTAGGAGGGTAAACAGTAAAACGTACACGGTATAACGTATACGATATAACGTATAACGTATAACGTATAACGTATAACGTATAACGTATAACGTATAACGTATAACGTATAACGTATAACGTATAACGTATAACGTATAACGTATAACGTATAACGTATAACGTATAACGTATAACGTATAAAGTATAAAGTATAAAGTATAAAGTATAAAGTATAAAGTATAAAGTATAAAGTATAAAGTATAAAGTATAAAGTATAAAGTATAAAGTATAAAGTATAAAGTATAAAGTATAAAGTATAAAGTATAAAGTATAAAGTATAAAGTATAAAGTATAAAGTATAAAGTATAAAGTATAAAGTATAAAGTATAAAGTATAAAGTATAAAGTATAAAGTATAAAGTATAAAGTATAAAGTATAAAGTATAAAGTATAAAGTATAAAGTATAAAGTATAAAGTATAAAGTATAAAGTATAAAGTATAAAGTATAAAGTATAAAGTATAAAGTATAAAGTATAAAGTATAAAGTATAAAGTATAAAGTATAAAGTATAAAGTATGAAGTATAAAGTATAAAGTATAAAGTATAAAGTATAAAGTATAAAGTATAAAGTATAAAGTATAAAGTATAAAGTATAAAGTATAAAGTATAAAGTATAAAGTATAAAGTATAAAGTATAAAGTATAAAGTATAAAGTATAAAGTATAAAGTATAAAGTATAAAGTATAAAGTATAAAGTATAAAGTATAAAGTATAAAGTATAAAGTATAAAGTATAAAGTATAAAGTATAAAGTATAAAGTATAAAGTATAAAGTATAACGTATAAAGTATAAAGTATAAAGTATAAAGTATAAAGTATAAAGTATAAAGTATAAAGTATAAAGTATAAAGTATAACGTATAAAGTATAAAGTATAAAGTATAAAGTATAAAGTATAACGTATAACGTATAACGTATAACGTATAACGTATAACGTATAACGGTATACGGTATACGGTATACGGTATACGGTAAACCGTAAACCGTAAACCGTAAAGCGTACACGGTAAACCGTAAACCGTAAACCGTAAAGCGTACACGGTAAAGCGTAAACCGTAAACCGTAAAGCGTACACGGTAAAGCGTAAACCGTAAACCGTAAAGCTTACACGGTAAAGCGTAAACCGTAAACCGTAAAGCGTACACGGTAAAGCGTAAACCGTAAACCGTAAAGCGTACACGGTAAAGCGTACACGGTAAAGTTTTAAGCGTTATTTTGGGATCACTCACTCAAATCCGCGAAAATCAATATTTTCAATTGTAAAACCACATGAATCGATGTTGAATGAGCTCAGCTTTCACTTCCAATCAAAATTTTCACGGTAGAACCAATAAATGCAGAGATATCTGCAAAAAAGGGACTTTTTTAGTTTTTTGCGATAATCTCGCTAAATAATGGAGATACGGCGTTTTAAGCGTTATTTTGGGATCACTCACTCAAATCCGAAAAATCAATATTTTCAATTGTAAAACCACATGAATCGATGGCAAATGAGTTCAGCTTTCACCTCCGAGCAAAATTTTAACGGTACAACCAATAAATGCAGAGATATCTGCAAAAAAGGAGCTTTTTTAGTTTTTTGCGATTATCTCCCTTAATAATGGAGATACGGCGTTTTAAGCGTTATTTTGGGATCACTCACTCAAATCCGTGAAAATTCATATTTTCAATTGTAAAACCACATGAATCGATGGCAAATGAGCTCAGCATTCACCTCCAATCAAAATTTTTACGGTACGACCAACAGATGCAGAGATATTTTCGAAAAATGAACTTTTTCAGTTTTTTGCGATTATCTCCCTTAATAATGGAGATACGGCGTTTTAAGCGTTATTTTGGGATCACTCACTCAAATCCGTGATAATTCATATTTTCAATTGTAAAACCACATGAATCGAAGGCAAATGAGTTCAGCTTTCACCTCCGAGCAAAATTTTAACGGTACAACCAATAAATGCAGAGATATCTGCAAAAAAGGAGCTTTTTTAGTTTTTTGCGATTATCTCCCTTAATAATGGAGATACGGCGTTTTAAGCGTTATTTTGGGATCACTCACTCAAATCCGTGAAAATTCATATTTTCAATTGTAAAACCACATGAATCGATGGCAAATGAGCTCAGCATTCACCTCCAATCAAAATTTTTACGGTACGACCAACAGATGCAGAGATATTTTCAAAAAATGAACTTTTTTCGTTTTTTGCGATTATCTCCCTTAATAATGGAGATACGGCGTTTTAAGCGTTATTTTGGGATCACTCACTAAAATTCGTGAAAATTCATATTTTCAATGGTAAAACCACATGAATCTATGGCAAATGAGCTCAGCATTCACCTCCAATCAAAATTTTTACGGTACGACCAACAGATGCAGAGATATTTTCAAAAAATGAACTTTTTTCGTTTTTTGCGATTATCTCCCTTAATAATGGAGATACGGCGTTTTAAGCGTTATTTTGGGATCACTCACTAAAATTCGTGGAAATTCATATTTTCAATTGTAAAACCACATGAATCGATGGCAAATGAGCTCAGCATTCACCTCCAATCAAAATTTTTACGGTACGACCAACAGATGCAGAGATATTTTCAAAAAATGAACTTTTTTCGTTTTTTGCGATTATCTCCCTTAATAATGGAGATACGGCGTTTTAAGCGTTATTTTGGGATCACTCACTAAAATTCGTGAAAATTCATATTTTCAATTGTAAAACCACATGAATCGATGGCAAATGAGCTCAGCATTCACCTCCAATCAAAATTTTTACGGTACGACCAACAGATGCAGAGATATTTTCAAAAAATGAACTTTTTTCGTTTTTTGCGATTATCTCCCTTAATAATGGAGATACGGCGTTTTAAGCGTTATTTTGGGATCACTCACTAAAATTCGTGAAAAATCATATTTTCAATTGTAAAACCACATGAATCGATGGCAAATGAGCTCAGCATTCACCTCCAATCAAAATTTTTACGGTACGACCAACAGATGCAGAGATATTTTCAAAAAATGAACTTTTTTCGTTTTTTGCGATTATCTCCCTTAATAATGGAGATACGGCGTTTTAAGCGTTATTTTGGGATCACTCACTAAAATTCTTGAAAATTCATATTTTCAATTGTAAAACCACATGAATCGATGGCAAATGAGCTCAGCATTCACCTCCAATCGAAATTTTTACGGTACGACCAACAGATGCAGAGATATTTTCACAAAATGAACATTTTTCGTTTTTTGCGATTATCTCCCTTAATAATGGAGATACGGCGTTTTAAGCGTTATTTTGGGATCACTCACTAAAATTCGTGAAAATTCATATTTTCAATTGTAAAACCACATGAATCGATGACAAATGAGCTCAGCATTCACCTCCAATCAAAATTTTTACGGTACGACCGACAGATGCAGAGATATTTTCAAAAAATGAACTTTTTTCGTTTTTTGCGATTATCTCCCTTAATAATGGAGATACGGCGTTTTAAGCGTTATTTTGGGATCACTCACTAAAATTCGTGAAAATTCATATTTTCAATTGTAAAACCACATGAATCGATGGCAAATGAGCTCAGCATTCACCTCCAATCAAAATTTTTACGGTACGACCAACAGATGCAGAGATATTTTCAAAAAATGAACTTTTTTCGTTTTTTGCGATTATCTCCCTTAATAATGGAGATACAGCGTTTTAAGCGTTATTTTGGGATCACTCACTAGAATTCGTGAAAATTCATATTTTCAATTGTAAAACCACATGAATCGATGGCAAATGAGCTCAGCATTCACCTCCAATCAAAATTTTTACGGTACGACCAACAGATGCAGAGATATTTTCAAAAAATGAACTTTTTTCGTTTTTTGCGATTATCTCCCTTAATAATGGAGATACGGCGTTTTAAGCGTTATTTCGGGATCAACCACTAAAATTCGTGAAAATTCATATTTTCAATTGTAAAACCACATGAATCGATGGCAAATGAGCTCAGCATTCACCTCCAATCAAAATTTTTACGGTACGACCAACAGATGCAGAGATATTTTCAAAAAATGAACTTTTTTCGTTTTTTGTGATTATCTCCCTTAATAATGGAGATACGGCGTTTTAAGCGTTATTTTGGGATCACTCACTAAAATTCGTGAAAAATCATATTTTCAATTGTAAAACCACATGAATCGATGGCAAATGAGCTCAGCATTCACCTCCAATCAAAATTTTTACGGTACGACCAACAGATGCAGAGATATTTTCAAAAAATGAACTTTTTTCGTTTTTTGCGATTATCTCCCTTAATAATGGAGATACGGCGTTTTAAGCGTTATTTCGGGATCAACCACTAAAATTCGTGAAAATTCATATTTTCAATTGTAAAACCACATGAATCGATGGCAAATGAGCTCAGCATTCACCTCCAATCAAAATTTTTACGGTACGACCAACAGATGCAGAGATATTTTCAAAAAATGAACTTTTTTCGTTTTTTGTGATTATCTCCCTTAATAATGGAGATACGGCGTTTTAAGCGTTATTTTGGGATCACTCACTAAAATTCGTGAAAAATCATATTTTCAATTGTAAAACCACATGAATCGATGGCAAATGAGCTCAGCATTCACCTCCAATCAAAATTTTTACGGTACGACCAACAGATGCAGAGATATTTTCAAAAAATGAACTTTTTTCGTTTTTTGCGATTATCTCCCTTAATAATGGAGATACGGCGTTTTAAGCGTTATTTTGGGATCACTCACTAAAATTCGTGAAAAATCATATTTTCAATTGTAAAACCACATGAATCGATGGCAAATGAGCTCAGCATTCACCTCCAATCAAAATTTTTACGGTACGACCAACAGATGCAGAGATATTTTCAAAAAATGAACTTTTTTCGTTTTTTGCGATTATCTCCCTTAATAATGGAGATACGGCGTTTTAAGCGTTATTTTGGGATCACTCACTAAAATTCGTGAAAATTCATATTTTCAATGGTAAAACCACATGAATCTATGGCAAATGAG
Organism: Aleiodes testaceus; assembly: GCA_963565655.1. Classification (NCBI taxonomy): domain Eukaryota; kingdom Metazoa; phylum Arthropoda; class Insecta; order Hymenoptera; family Braconidae; genus Aleiodes; species Aleiodes testaceus. Next base: position 5,370,678 of record OY751421.1, on the reverse strand, counting down.
CTCAGCATTCACCTCCAATCAAAATTTTTACGGTACGACCAACAGATGCAGAGATATTTTCAAAAAATGAACTTTTTTCGTTTTTTGCGATTATCTCCCTTAATAATGGAGATACGGCGTTTTAAGCGTTATTTTGGGATCACTCACTAAAATTCGTGGAAATTCATATTTTCAATTGTAAAACCACATGAATCGATGGCAAATGAGCTCAGCATTCACCTCCAATCAAAATTTTTACGGTACGACCAACAGATGCAGAGATATTTTCAAAAAATGAACTTTTTTCGTTTTTTGCGATTATCTCCCTTAATAATGGAGATACGGCGTTTTAAGCGTTATTTTGGGATCACTCACTAAAATTCGTGAAAATTCATATTTTCAATTGTAAAACCACATGAATCGATGGCAAATGAGCTCAGCATTCACCTCCAATCAAAATTTTTACGGTACGACCAACAGATGCAGAGATATTTTCAAAAAATGAACTTTTTTCGTTTTTTGCGATTATCTCCCTTAATAATGGAGATACGGCGTTTTAAGCGTTATTTTGGGATCACTCACTAAAATTCGTGAAAATTCATATTTTCAATTGTAAAACCACATGAATCGATGGCAAATGAGCTCAGCATTCACCTCCAATCAAAATTTTTACGGTACGACCAACAGATGCAGAGATATTTTCAAAAAATGAACTTTTTTCGTTTTTTGCGATTATCTCCCTTAATAATGGAGATACGGCGTTTTAAGCGTTATTTTGGGATCACTCACTAAAATTCGTGGAAATTCATATTTTCAATTGTAAAACCACATGAATCGATGGCAAATGAGCTCAGCATTCACCTCCAATCAAAATTTTTACGGTACGACCAACAGATGCAGAGATATTTTCAAAAAATGAACTTTTTTCGTTTTTTGCGATTATCTCCCTTAATAATGGAGATACGGCGTTTTAAGCGTTATTTTGGGATCACTCACTAAAATTCGTGAAAATTCATATTTCCAATTGTAAAACCACATGAATCGATGGCAAATGAGCTCAGCATTCACCTCCAATCGAAATTTTTACGGTACGACCAACAGATGCAGAGATATTTTCAAAAAATGAACTTTTTTCGTTTTTTGCGATTATCTCCCTTAATAATGGAGATACGGCGTTTTAAGCGTTATTTTGGGATCACTCACTAAAATTCTTGAAAATTTATATTTTCAATTGTAAAACCACATGAATCGATGGCAAATGAGCTCAGCATTCACCTCCAATCAAAATTTTTACGGTACGACCAACAGATGCAGAGATATTTTCACAAAATGAACTTTTTTCGTTTTTTGCGATTATCTCCCTTAATAATGGAGATACGGCGTTTTAAGCGTTATTTTGGGATCACTCACTAAAATTCGTGAAAATTCATATTTTCAATTGTAAAACCACATGAATCGATGGCAAATGAGCTCAGCATTCACCTCCAATCGAAATTTTTACGGTACGACCAACAGATGCAGAGATATTTTCAAAAAATGAACTTTTTTCGTTTTTTGCGATTATCTCCCTTAATAATGGAGATACGGCGTTTTAAGCGTTATTTTGGGATCACTCACTAAAATTCTTGAAAATTCATATTTTCAATTGTAAAACCACATGAATCGATGCCAAATGAGCTCAGCATTCACCTCCAATCGAAATTTTTACGGTACGACCAACAGATGCAGAGATATTTTCAAAAAATGAACTTTTTTCGTTTTTTGCGATTATCTCCCTTAATAATGGAGATACGGCGTTTTAAGCGTTATTTTGGGATCACTCACTAAAATTCGTGAAAATTCATATTTTCAATTGTAAAACCACATGAATCGATGGCAAATGAGCTCAGCATTCACCTCCAATCAAAATTTTTACGGTACGACCAACAGATGCAGAGATATTTTCACAAAATGAACTTTTTTCGTTTTTTGCGATTATCTCCCTTAATAATGGAGATACGGCGTTTTAAGCGTTATTTTGGGATCACTCACTAAAATTCGTGAAAATTCATATTTTCAATTGTAAAACCACATGAATCGATGGCAAATGAGCTCAGCATTCACCTCCAATCAAAATTTTTACGGTACGACCAACAGATGCAGAGATATTTTCAAAAAATGAACTTTTTTCGTTTTTTGCGATTATCTCCCTTAATAATGGAGATACGGCGTTTTAAGCGTTATTTTGGGATCACTCACTAAAATTCGTGAAAATTCATATTTTCAATTGTAAAACCACATGAATCGATGGCAAATGAGCTCAGCATTCACCTCCAATCGAAATTTTTACGGTACGACCAACAGATGCAGAGATATTTTCAAAAAATGAACTTTTTTCGTTTTTTGCGATTATCTCCCTTAATAATGGAGATACGGCGTTTTAAGCGTTATTTTGGGATCACTCACTAAAATTCTTGAAAATTCATATTTTCAATTGTAAAACCACATGAATCGATGGCAAATGAGCTCAGCATTCACCTCCAATCAAAATTTTTACGGTACGACCAACAGATGCAGAGATATTTTCACAAAATGAACTTTTTTCGTTTTTTGCGATTATCTCCCTTAATAATGGAGATACGGCGTTTTAAGCGTTATTTTGGGATCACTCACTAAAATTCGTGAAAATTCATATTTTCAATTGTAAAACCACATGAATCGATGGCAAATGAGCTCAGCATTCACCTCCAATCGAAATTTTTACGGTACGACCAACAGATGCAGAGATATTTTCAAAAAATGAACTTTTTTCGTTTTTTGCGATTATCTCCCTTAATAATGGAGATACGGCGTTTTAAGCGTTATTTTGGGATCACTCACTAAAATTCTTGAAAATTCATATTTTCAATTGTAAAACCACATGAATCGATGGCAAATGAGCTCAGCATTCACCTCCAATCGAAATTTTTACGGTACGACCAACAGATGCAGAGATATTTTCACAAAATGAACATTTTTCGTTTTTTGCGATTATCTCCCTTAATAATGGAGATACGGCGTTTTAAGCGTTATTTTGGGATCACTCACTAAAATTCGTGAAAATTCATATTTTCAATTGTAAAACCACATGAATCGATGACAAATGAGCTCAGCATTCACCTCCAATCAAAATTTTTACGGTACGACCGACAGATGCAGAGATATTTTCAAAAAATGAACTTTTTTCGTTTTTTGCGATTATCTCCCTTAATAATGGAGATACGGCGTTTTAAGCGTTATTTTGGGATCACTCACTAAAATTCGTGAAAATTCATATTTTCAATTGTAAAACCACATGAATCGATGGCAAATGAGCTCAGCATTCACCTCCAATCAAAATTTTTACGGTACGACCAACAGATGCAGAGATATTTTCAAAAAATGAACTTTTTTCGTTTTTTGCGATTATCTCCCTTAATAATGGAGATACGGCGTTTTAAGCGTTATTTTGGGATCACTCACTAAAATTCGTGAAAATTCATATTTTCAATGGTAAAACCACATGAATCTATGGCAAATGAGCTCAGCATTCACCTCCAATCAAAATTTTTACGGTACGACCAACAGATGCAGAGATATTTTCAAAAAATGAACTTTTTTCGTTTTTTGCGATTATCTCCCTTAATAATGGAGATACGGCGTTTTAAGCGTTATTTTGGGATCACTCACTAAAATTCGTGAAAATTCATATTTTCAATTGTAAAACCACATGAATCGATGGCAAATGAGCTCAGCATTCACCTCCAATCAAAATTTTTACGGTACGACCAACAGATGCAGAGATATTTTCAAAAAATGAACTTTTTTCGTTTTTTGCGATTATCTCCCTTAATAATGGAGATACGGCGTTTTAAGCGTTATTTTGGGATCACTCACTAAAATTCGTGAAAATTAATATTTTCAATTGTAAAACCACATGAATCGATGGCAAATGAGCTCAGCATTCACCTCCAATCAAAATTTTTACGGTACGACCAACAGATGCAGAGATATTTTCAAAAAATGAACTTTTTTCGTTTTTTGCGATTATCTCCCTTAATAATGGAGATACGGCGTTTTAAGCGTTATTTTGGGATCACTCACTAAAATTCGTGGAAATTCATATTTTCAATTGTAAAACCACATGAATCGATGGCAAATGAGCTCAGCATTCACCTCCAATCAAAATTTTTACGGTACGACCAACAGATGCAGAGATATTTTCAAAAAATGAACTTTTTTCGTTTTTTGCGATTATCTCCCTTAATAATGGAGATACGGCGTTTTAAGCGTTATTTTGGGATCACTCACTAAAATTCGTGAAAATTCATATTTCCAATTGTAAAACCACATGAATCGATGGCAAATGAGCTCAGCATTCACCTCCAATCGAAATTTTTACGGTACGACCAACAGATGCAGAGATATTTTCAAAAAATGAACTTTTTTCGTTTTTTGCGATTATCTCCCTTAATAATGGAGATACGGCGTTTTAAGCGTTATTTTGGGATCACTCACTAAAATTCTTGAAAATTTATATTTTCAATTGTAAAACCACATGAATCGATGGCAAATGAGCTCAGCATTCACCTCCAATCAAAATTTTTACGGTACGACCAACAGATGCAGAGATATTTTCACAAAATGAACTTTTTTCGTTTTTTGCGATTATCTCCCTTAATAATGGAGATACGGCGTTTTAAGCGTTATTTTGGGATCACTCACTAAAATTCGTGAAAATTCATATTTTCAATTGTAAAACCACATGAATCGATGGCAAATGAGCTCAGCATTCACCTCCAATCGAAATTTTTACGGTACGACCAACAGATGCAGAGATATTTTCAAAAAATGAACTTTTTTCGTTTTTTGCGATTATCTCCCTTAATAATGGAGATACGGCGTTTTAAGCGTTATTTTGGGATCACTCACTAAAATTCTTGAAAATTCATATTTTCAATTGTAAAACCACATGAATCGATGCCAAATGAGCTCAGCATTCACCTCCAATCGAAATTTTTACGGTACGACCAACAGATGCAGAGATATTTTCAAAAAATGAACTTTTTTCGTTTTTTGCGATTATCTCCCTTAATAATGGAGATACGGCGTTTTAAGCGTTATTTTGGGATCACTCACTAAAATTCGTGAAAATTCATATTTTCAATTGTAAAACCACATGAATCGATGGCAAATGAGCTCAGCATTCACCTCCAATCAAAATTTTTACGGTACGACCAACAGATGCAGAGATATTTTCACAAAATGAACTTTTTTCGTTTTTTGCGATTATCTCCCTTAATAATGGAGATACGGCGTTTTAAGCGTTATTTTGGGATCACTCACTAAAATTCGTGAAAATTCATATTTTCAATTGTAAAACCACATGAATCGATGGCAAATGAGCTCAGCATTCACCTCCAATCAAAATTTTTACGGTACGACCAACAGATGCAGAGATATTTTCAAAAAATGAACTTTTTTCGTTTTTTGCGATTATCTCCCTTAATAATGGAGATACGGCGTTTTAAGCGTTATTTTGGGATCACTCACTAAAATTCGTGAAAATTCATATTTTCAATTGTAAAACCACATGAATCGATGGCAAATGAGCTCAGCATTCACCTCCAATCGAAATTTTTACGGTACGACCAACAGATGCAGAGATATTTTCAAAAAATGAACTTTTTTCGTTTTTTGCGATTATCTCCCTTAATAATGGAGATACGGCGTTTTAAGCGTTATTTTGGGATCACTCACTAAAATTCTTGAAAATTCATATTTTCAATTGTAAAACCACATGAATCGATGGCAAATGAGCTCAGCATTCACCTCCAATCAAAATTTTTACGGTACGACCAACAGATGCAGAGATATTTTCACAAAATGAACTTTTTTCGTTTTTTGCGATTATCTCCCTTAATAATGGAGATACGGCGTTTTAAGCGTTATTTTGGGATCACTCACTAAAATTCGTGAAAATTCATATTTTCAATTGTAAAACCACATGAATCGATGGCAAATGAGCTCAGCATTCACCTCCAATCGAAATTTTTACGGTACGACCAACAGATGCAGAGATATTTTCAAAAAATGAACTTTTTTCGTTTTTTGCGATTATCTCCCTTAATAATGGAGATACGGCGTTTTAAGCGTTATTTTGGGATCACTCACTAAAATTCTTGAAAATTCATATTTTCAATTGTAAAACCACATGAATCGATGGCAAATGAGCTCAGCATTCACCTCCAATCGAAATTTTTACGGTACGACCAACAGATGCAGAGATATTTTCACAAAATGAACATTTTTCGTTTTTTGCGATTATCTCCCTTAATAATGGAGATACGGCGTTTTAAGCGTTATTTTGGGATCACTCACTAAAATTCGTGAAAATTCATATTTTCAATTGTAAAACCACATGAATCGATGACAAATGAGCTCAGCATTCACCTCCAATCAAAATTTTTACGGTACGACCGACAGATGCAGAGATATTTTCAAAAAATGAACTTTTTTCGTTTTTTGCGATTATCTCCCTTAATAATGGAGATACGGCGTTTTAAGCGTTATTTTGGGATCACTCACTAAAATTCGTGAAAATTCATATTTTCAATTGTAAAACCACATGAATCGATGGCAAATGAGCTCAGCATTCACCTCCAATCAAAATTTTTACGGTACGACCAACAGATGCAGAGATATTTTCAAAAAATGAACTTTTTTCGTTTTTTGCGATTATCTCCCTTAATAATGGAGATACGGCGTTTTAAGCGTTATTTTGGGATCACTCACTAAAATTCGTGAAAATTCATATTTTCAATGGTAAAACCACATGAATCTATGGCAAATGAGCTCAGCATTCACCTCCAATCAAAATTTTTACGGTACGACCAACAGATGCAGAGATATTTTCAAAAAATGAACTTTTTTCGTTTTTTGCGATTATCTCCCTTAATAATGGAGATACGGCGTTTTAAGCGTTATTTTGGGATCACTCACTAAAATTCGTGAAAATTCATATTTTCAATTGTAAAACCACATGAATCGATGGCAAATGAGCTCAGCATTCACCTCCAATCAAAATTTTTACGGTACGACCAACAGATGCAGAGATATTTTCAAAAAATGAACTTTTTTCGTTTTTTGCGATTATCTCCCTTAATAATGGAGATACGGCGTTTTAAGCGTTATTTTGGGATCACTCACTAAAATTCGTGAAAATTAATATTTTCAATTGTAAAACCACATGAATCGATGGCAAATGAGCTCAGCATTCACCTCCAATCAAAATTTTTACGGTACGACCAACAGATGCAGAGATATTTTCAAAAAATGAACTTTTTTCGTTTTTTGCGATTATCTCCCTTAATAATGGAGATACGGCGTTTTAAGCGTTATTTTGGGATCACTCACTAAAATTCGTGAAAATTCATATTTTCAATTGTAAAACCACATGAATCGATGGCAAATGAGCTCAGCATTCACCTCCAATCAAAATTTTTACGGTACGACCAACAGATGCAGAGATATTTTCAAAAAATGAACTTTTTTCGTTTTTTGCGATTATCTCCCTTAATAATGGAGATACGGCGTTTTAAGCGTTATTTTGGGATCACTCACTAAAATTCGTGAAAATTCATATTTTCAATTGTAAAACCACATGAATCGATGGCAAATGAGCTCAGCATTCACCTCCAATCGAAATTTTTACGGTACGACCAACAGATGCAGAGATATTTTCAAAAAATGAACTTTTTTCGTTTTTTGCGATTATCTCCCTTAATAATGGAGATACGGCGTTTTAAGCGTTATTTTGGGATCACTCACTAAAATTCGTGAAAATTCATATTTTCAATGGTAAAACCACATGAATCTATGGCAAATGAGCTCAGCATTCACCTCCAATCAAAATTTTTACGGTACGACCAACAGATGCAGAGATATTTTCAAGAAATGAACTTTTTTCGTTTTTTGCGATTATCTCCCTTAATAATGGAGATACGGCGTTTTAAGCGTTATTTTGGGATCACTCACTAAAATTCGTGAAAATTCATATTTTCAATGGTAAAACCACATGAATCTATGGCAAATGAGCTCAGCATTCACCTCCAATCAAAATTTTTACGGTACGACCAACAGATGCAGAGATATTTTCAAAAAATGAACTTTTTTCGTTTTTTGCGATTATCTCCCTTAATAATGGAGATACGGCGTTTTAAGCGTTATTTTGGGATCACTCACTAAAATCCGTGAAAATTCATATTTTCAATTGTAAAACCACATGAATCGATGGCAAATGAGCTCAGCATTCACCTCCAATCGAAATTTTTACGGTACGACCAACAGATGCAGAGATATTTTCAAAAAATGAACTTTTTTCGTTTTTTGCGATTATCTCCCTTAATAATGGAGATACGGCGTTTTAAGCGTTATTTTGGGATCACTCACTAAAATTCTTGAAAATTCATATTTTCAATTGTAAAACCACATGAATCGATGACAAATGAGCTCAGCATTCACCTCCAATCAAAATTTTTACGGTACGACCAACAGATGCAGAGATATTTTCAAAAAATGAACTTTTTTCGTTTTTTGCGATTATCTCCCTTAATAATGGAGATACGGCGTTTTAAGCGTTATTTTGGGATCACTCACTAAAATTCGTGAAAATTCATATTTTCAATTGTAAAACCACATGAATCGATGGCAAATGAGCTCAGCATTCACCTCCAATCGAAATTTTTACGGTACGACCAACAGATGCAGAGATATTTTCAAAAAATGAACTTTTTTCGTTTTTTGCGATTATCTCCCTTAATAATGGAGATACGGCGTTTTAAGCGTTATTTTGGGATCACTCACTAAAATTCGTGAAAATTCATATTTTCAATTGTAAAACCACATGAATCGATGGCAAATGAGCTCAGCATTCACCTCCAATCGAAATTTTTACGGTACGACCAACAGATGCAGAGATATTTTCAAAAAATGAACTTTTTTCGTTTTTTGCGATTATCTCCCTTAATAATGGAGATACGGCGTTTTAAGCGTTATTTTGGGATCACTCACTAAAATTCGTGAAAATTCATATTTTCAATGGTAAAACCACATGAATCTATGGCAAATGAGCTCAGCATTCACCTCCAATCAAAATTTTTACGGTACGACCAACAGATGCAGAGATATTTTCAAGAAATGAACTTTTTTCGTTTTTTGCGATTATCTCCCTTAATAATGGAGATACGGCGTTTTAAGCGTTATTTTGGGATCACTCACTAAAATTCGTGAAAATTCATATTTTCAATGGTAAAACCACATGAATCTATGGCAAATGAGCTCAGCATTCACCTCCAATCAAAATTTTTACGGTACGACCAACAGATGCAGAGATATTTTCAAAAAATGAACTTTTTTCGTTTTTTGCGATTATCTCCCTTAATAATGGAGATACGGCGTTTTAAGCGTTATTTTGGGATCACTCACTAAAATCCGTGAAAATTCATATTTTCAATTGTAAAACCACATGAATCGATGGCAAATGAGCTCAGCATTCACCTCCAATCGAAATTTTTACGGTACGACCAACAGATGCAGAGATATTTTCAAAAAATGAACTTTTTTCGTTTTTTGCGATTATCTCCCTTAATAATGGAGATACGGCGTTTTAAGCGTTATTTTGGGATCACTCACTAAAATTCTTGAAAATTCATATTTTCAATTGTAAAACCACATGAATCGATGACAAATGAGCTCAGCATTCACCTCCAATCAAAATTTTTACGGTACGACCAACAGATGCAGAGATATTTTCAAAAAATGAACTTTTTTCGTTTTTTGCGATTATCTCCCTTAATAATGGAGATACGGCGTTTTAAGCGTTATTTTGGGATCACTCACTAAAATTCGTGAAAATTCATATTTTCAATTGTAAAACCACATGAATCGATGGCAAATGAGCTCAGCATTCACCTCCAATCGAAATTTTTACGGTGCGACCAACAGATGCAGAGATATTTTCAAAAAATGAACTTTTTTCGTTTTTTGCGATTATCTCCCTTAATAATGGAGATACGGCGTTTTAAGCGTTATTTTGGGATCACTCACTAAAATTCGTGAAAATTCATATTTTCAATTGTAAAACCACATGAATCGATGGCAAATGAGCTCAGCATTCACCTCCAATCGAAATTTTTACGGTACGACCAACAGATGCAGAGATATTTTCAAAAAATGAACTTTTTTCGTTTTTTGCGATTATCTCCCTTAATAATGGAGATACGGCGTTTTAAGCGTTATTTTGGGATCACTCACTAAAATTCGTGAAAATTCATATTTTCAATGGTAAAACCACATGAATCTATGGCAAATGAGCTCAGCATTCACCTCCAATCAAAATTTTTACGGTACGACCAACAGATGCAGAGATATTTTCAAGAAATGAACTTTTTTCGTTTTTTGCGATTATCTCCCTTAATAATGGAGATACGGCGTTTTAAGCGTTATTTTGGGATCACTCACTAAAATTCGTGAAAATTCATATTTTCAATGGTAAAACCACATGAATCTATGGCAAATGAGCTCAGCATTCACCTCCAATCAAAATTTTTACGGTACGACCAACAGATGCAGAGATATTTTCAAAAAATGAACTTTTTTCGTTTTTTGCGATTATCTCCCTTAATAATGGAGATACGGCGTTTTAAGCGTTATTTTGGGATCACTCACTAAAATCCGTGAAAATTCATATTTTCAATTGTAAAACCACATGAATCGATGGCAAATGAGCTCAGCATTCACCTCCAATCGAAATTTTTACGGTACGACCAACAGATGCAGAGATATTTTCAAAAAATGAACTTTTTTCGTTTTTTGCGATTATCTCCCTTAATAATGGAGATACGGCGTTTTAAGCGTTATTTTGGGATCACTCACTAAAATTCTTGAAAATTCATATTTTCAATTGTAAAACCACATGAATCGATGACAAATGAGCTCAGCATTCACCTCCAATCAAAATTTTTACGGTACGACCAACAGATGCAGAGATATTTTCAAAAAATGAACTTTTTTCGTTTTTTGCGATTATCTCCCTTAATAATGGAGATACGGCGTTTTAAGCGTTATTTTGGGATCACTCACTAAAATTCGTGAAAATTCATATTTTCAATTGTAAAACCACATGAATCGATGGCAAATGAGCTCAGCATTCACCTCCAATCGAAATTTTTACGGTACGACCAACAGATGCAGAGATATTTTCAAAAAATGAACTTTTTTCGTTTTTTGCGATTATCTCCCTTAATAATGGAGATACGGCGTTTTAAGCGTTATTTTGGGATCACTCACTAAAATTCGTGAAAATTCATATTTTCAATTGTAAAACCACATGAATCGATGGCAAATGAGCTCAGCATTCACCTCCAATCGAAATTTTTACGGTACGACCAACAGATGCAGAGATATTTTCAAAAAATGAACTTTTTTCGTTTTTTGCGATTATCTCCCTTAATAATGGAGATACGGCGTTTTAAGCGTTATTTTGGGATCACTCACTAAAATTCTTAAAAATTCATATTTTCAATTGTAAAACCACATGAATCGATGACAAATGAGCTCAGCATTCACCTCCAATCAAAATTTTTACGGTACGACCAACAGATGCAGAGATATTTTTAAAAAATGAACTTTTTTCGTTTTTTGCGATTATCTCCCTTAATAATGGAGATACGGCGTTTTAAGCGTTATTTTGGGATCTCTCACTAAAATTCGTGAAAATTCATATTTTCAATGGTAAAACCACATGAATCGATGGCAAATGAGCTCAGCATTCACCTCCAATCAAAATTTTTACGGTACGACCAACAGATGCAGAGATATTTTCAAAAAATGAACTTTTTTCGTTTTTTGCGATTATCTCCCTTAATAATGGAGATACGGCGTTTTAAGCGTTATTTTGGGATCACTCACTCAAATCCGTGAAAATTCATATTTTCAATTGTAAAACCACATGAATCGATGGCAAATGAGCTCAGCATTCACCTCCAATCAAAATTTTTACGGTACGACCAACAGATGCAGAGATATTTTCAAAAAATGAACTTTTTTCGTTTTTTGCGATTATCTCCCTTAATAATGGAGATACGGCGTTTTAAGCGTTATTTTGGGATCACTCACTCAAATCCGTGAAAATTCATATTTTCAATTGTAAAACCACATGAATCGATGGCAAATGAGCTCAGCATTCACCTCCAATCAAAATTTTTACGGTACGACCAACAGATGCAGAGATATTTTCAAAAAATGAACTTTTTTCGTTTTTTGCGATTATCTCCCTTGATAATGGAGATACGGCGTTTTAAGCGTTATTTTGGGATCACTCACTCAAATCCGTCAAAATTCATATTTTCAATTGTAAAACCACATGAATCTATGGCAAATGAGCTCAGCATTCACCTCCAATCAAAATTTTTACGGTACGACCAACAGATGCAGAGATATTTTCAAAAAATGAACTTTTTTCGTTTTTTGCGATTATCTCCCTTAATAATGGAGATACGGCGTTTTAAGCGTTATTTTGGGATCACTCACTAAAATTCGTGAAAATTCATATTTTCAATGGTAAAACCACATGAATCGATGGCAAATGAGCTCAGCATTCACCTCCAATCAAAATTTTTACGGTACGATCGACAGATGCAGAGATATTTTCGAAAAATGGACTTTTTCAGTTTTTTGCGATTATCTCCCTTAATAATGGAGATACGGCGTTTTAAGCGTTATTTTGGGATCACTCACTAAAATCCGTAAAAATTCATATTTTCAATTGTATAACCACATGAATCGATGGCAAATGAGCTCAGCATTCACCTCCAATCAAAATTTCTACGGTACGACCAACAGATGCAGAGATATTTTCAAAAAATGAACTTTTTTCGTTTTTTGCGATTATCTCCCTTAATAATGGAGATACGGCGTTTTAAGCGTTATTTTGGGATCACTCACTAAAATTCGTGAAAATTCATATTTTCAATTGTAAAACCACATGAATCGATGGCAAATGAGCTCAGCATTCACCTCCAATCAAAATTTTTACGGTACGACCAACAGATGCAGAGATATTTTCAAAAAATGAACTTTTTTCGTTTTTTGCGATTATCTCCCTTAATAATGGAGATACGGCGTTTTAAGCGTTATTTTGGGATCACTCACTCAAATCCGTGAAAATTCATATTTTCAATTGTAAAACCACATGAATCGATGGCAAATGAGCTCAGCATTCACCTCCAATCAAAATTATTACGGTACGATCGACAGATGCAGAGATATTTTCGAAAAATGGACTTTTTCAGTTTTTTGCGATTATCTCCCTTAATAATGGAGATACGGCGTTTTAAGCGTTATTTTGGGATCACTCACTTAAATCCGTGAAAATTCATATTTTCAATTGTAAAACCACATGAATCGATGGCAAATGAGCTCAGCATTCACCTCCAATCAAAATTTTTACGGTACGACCAACAGATGCAGAGATATTTTCAAAAAATGAACTTTTTTCGTTTTTTGCGATTATCTCCCTTAATAATGGATTTTCTCGACGGATGAGCACGAATTGGGACCAGGAGAGTCAGATTCTGCAATAAAAAAAAGTGCTTTTGAAATCGAATAACTCCGAGAATAACGCTCAGAAATGGATTTTCTCGACGGATGAGCACGAATTGGGACCAGGAGAGTCAGATTCTGCAATAAAAAAAAAAGTGCTTTTGAAATCGAATAACTCCGAGAATAAGGCTCGGAAATGGATTTTCTCGACGGATGAGCACGAATTGGGACCAGGAGAGTCAGATTCTGCAATAAAAAAAAAAGTGCTTTTGAAATCAAATAACTTCGAGAATAACGCTCAGAAATGGATTTTCTCGACGGATGAGCACGAATTGGGACCAGGAGAGTCAGATTCTGCAATAAAAAAAAGTGCTTTTGAAATCGAATAACTCCGAGAATAACGCTCAGAAATGGATTTTCTCGACGGATGAGCACGAATTAGGACCAGCATAGTCAGATTCGGCAATAAAAAAAAAGTGCTTTTGAAATCGAATAACTCCGAGAATAACGCTCAGAAATGGATTTTCTCGACGGATGAGCACGAATTAGGACCAGCAGAGTCAGATTCGGCAATAAAAAAAAAGTGCTTTTGAAATCGAATAACTACGAGAATAACGCTCAGAAATGGATTTTCTCGACGGATGAGCACGAACTGGGACCAGGAGAATCAGATTCTGCAAAAAAAAAATTTCTTTTGAAATCCATTTCTAAAGCAATTTTTTTTTTTTTGCAGGATCTGACTCCCCTGGTCCCAATTCGTGCTCAAACCAAGATGAAGTCCGCCCATACCTCTAGAAGTCCATACAGACCAGCAGAGGTATATAAAAAGCCTCTACAAGTACATACACACCACTGGAGTTCCACGGGAACCTCCAGAATTCGACGCACACGTGTACTTGATCCACAAAGACCTCTAGAAGCGCACACAGACCTCTACGGGCTCCATAAAGTGCTCTAAACAGCCATTAAGTCCTGCACAGGTCCATAACATGCCTCTAGAGATCCATACAGACCTCTAAAGGTCCACACAAACCTCCACAATTCCACACAGGCCTCCACGAGGTTCAGAACAAACTGTACAGATCCATAAAAGCCTCATAACTATATGCAAACTTCTTAAAGTCCACAGAGACCTCCACAAGGTACATAGAGACCTTGCTTTTGAAATCGAATAACTCCGAGAATAACGAAAATATAGATATAGATAGATAAAGACCTCTAAAAGTCCATTTCGGGCAGCCGGAACGAATTAAATTAATGTTTACCGCCATGATATGCGACAGCGATTGGTTGATTGTCGCGCAACCTCGGTGGGTAGCCACATAACCTCCAATTTTCGTGTTCTCTTCACGTAGAGAATAAGGAGGTAAAGAAACACCTGCATCGAGGTAAATTCAACCCCTGGGCCTTCAGTGCGACAGTTGCTCACGATCCTCTGAGCCTGTCGGGTCGTCGTATCCCTTTTACAATAAAATATTGTGAATTTGTTCTGCTTAAAAAAGCAAAACAAAAGAAAAACCCATCTGACGTTCTCAAAAATGCTGAATTATCGTTAATCTCACCATGACACCAATTTTCAACAGCCAAGACTATTACAAAAAAATGCTGGAACTGCAGGAAAAACTCCGAAAGAGGTAAGTGAAAAAAATTACAAGTTTACACAGAATAAAATCAAGTTTACTTTATTTGATATATCAATTAAAAAATTGTATTTCATTGAAAGTGAAGAAGAGAGGATCAGGTTGGAGGAGCGATTCAATATTTTGGAGCAGGAATCACGAATTAGGTAATAAGAAAGCGATAATTAAGAAATTATGTTGTTTAGATTATGTAAATCATCATGAGGTTATTAGAAATTACCGCAGTCATTTATTATTTAAGCTCAGGTCACGCATCATTTGACCCCGAAAAATCAGCCTAGCACCATTGTAATATCCATCATCCTCCTCGACCCCATTTACAATTTCCAAATGTCATCCAATCAATATCATTCATCTATAACTTTCATCATAAAAAAATGCATATTTCCAGTCAACGAATTCTCCATCAAATCAAAATGATGACTGGAAAATCAATGAAAATACGACAAGTTGTAGGAGCCTGGTGGTACCACCAAATTCCCCACCATCTCAACAACATTCAATGTCACAAGTAGCGTGTCTCTGAGGTAGTTTAGTCGATCAAACTTTATACTCCAAATGAGACTTTTGTCTTAAAAACCATTTTTTATATAGACCAATGACGCTCACACTATACAATATTCAGTGAAATACTCATGTAAAAGTCATTGTATAATTCTCATTCATTGTTTTTAGACACGAGGCATGTATAAATAAACTCAGAATGAGATACATTGAATTTTTGGAGGAGCAGCGATTGAGGGATGAGCGTAATAACAAACTCCTTGGTACATTGGATAGAGTTGACTCGAGTTTGGCATTGATGTCTGCCAAAACTGATAAACTAAGTTCATTGAGGGTGAGTTAATACTGTAATTTGATTAAATTAATTTAATAAATCGTATTCATTGAATTTCTAGAAAGAGTACGAGGCATCGTCGATGCTTCGTGCTTATGTTTCCAGAACGCAAGCAGGCAGTGTAACAGGTGATTCAGGTATTGTTAGCCAGAATAATGAAAGGAGGACCCACAAATATGTACAATCGTCTTCCTCGTTTCCTTCAGCCTCTAATTCTTCTGTCTATACACAAAATCCCCTAAGAAAAATACACGAGTATCCATCCACGTCAAATTTTTTCTTCTCAAAATCCCTGTCTTATTCCCAACGTCCGACAATTGATTATCCAGAGCCACATTCAATGAAACCAACTAGAGACTTAGGCACAATCTGGGGCTATAGTACTCCTCGTCTTGGAGTTTCGAGTTATCCAAATCATGATCCCGATAAGTTCAGAAGAGCTCGTTTTTTATCAAAAGACAATTCACCTTTCCAGTATCCAGAGACAATTTGTTCTCCAAAAACTACAAAATTAACTTCACTCCTGACTAATAGTAGAAAACTAGAGGAGGAAAAAACAGGAGGGGACCTTAGCGAAAACGAGTTGGATAAATACATAAATAAAATCAGAAGCCTTCACGGAGATTTGGATGAGAGTATAGAGGAAGTTGATCACGAACAGAACACCAGTGGGGATTTATTGAATGTTACTCTTTCTGAAGATGTTACGGTAGATCATCTCTTAGTTGAAGAAAAACCAACTGAACAAGTACCTCAAGAAATCATCAAAGTTATACAAATTGCAGACGACTTAGCCTCACGTACAATTGAAAAAAACGTAGAATATCTCTCAGAAGGAAAACCTAATGTTCACAATTTATCACCAATTGATGAGAAACAGTTGGAGACACAACAGTCAGACGGAATTGAATCAAACTCGAAAGAAGTTTCAAAATTAGAACAGCCAGAGTGTACAAAAATAATTGCGAAAGCTATTAAATCCAATGTGATTTCAGCACCATTCCAAATGAATTCCAAAGAATCCCAAGATTATTTGACTGTTAATAATAAGAATGCTGATGATACATTTAATGTTGAAGAAAAGGAAATGAATGATACTTTTTTCCAAGTTGCTGAAGAACTGGAGCCATGGCACACGGATAATTTAGTTGCACACGTAGAGCAACAAGTATTTATAAATCAGGAAGCTGATCCTGTTGAATCTAAAAATGTTACTCCGATTTGTGACGCTGCTAAGACTAATTTGGTGAATGAAGTGGAAGTTGCGAATGATAAAGAGACTGATAAAGTTGTACAAGAAAATGTCATTCGACCAAATGAAGAAGAGGGACAGCCGAATCAATCAAGTGAAAATAATGGGGCTGCTTATGTAACGGATTATCAGAATACAGCTAGTGAACAGCTTGATCAGAATTATCAAGATCGAAATACTGGCTATGATTATAGTAATCAAGAAAACAATTATCAATATACAACTGATGGCTATGAGTACACTCAGGACTACACTTACGATACTAATAACCAGCAAGCTGTAGAAAATTATGATTCCACGGTGCAATATCCAGATAATTATCAGCAAGATACCAGTGTACAGTATTATAGTGAAAATGTTCAATATCAAACGGAGAATTATGAGCAGGACCCAAATGCTCAGTATAATAATGAAAATTATCCTCAAGTGAGCACCGAGTATCAGTATCAAGAGGATCATAATAAGAATCAGGGAGAATATTCTGCGGTTAATCAAGAATATAATATGGGAAACTATGATTATAATTATGAACAAGGTGAAGGCTATCAGGCAGAGAATTATCAAGAGTATCCGACTGTTGATGTTTCGGAAATTAAAGAACAAACAATGAATGAAGAACCGCTGATATCAAGTGTCAAAGAGCAAGATCAAGTGATTGAAAAAAATAATAAGAAGAAAGATTTTATTAAATCCATATTAGAATCAGAGACTACTACTGAAAGTAGCATCGAGAAAAACACTTTGAATACCGAGAGTGATTTTGATTTTAACTGAAAAGACTCGAGTTTAGTTTATAAATAAAAGATAGGATTTTATTTCATGAAACAAATATAATATTCTGCTTTCACATTGTGTTTTATCATACTGATGCAATTATCTATAAATCCAGCTATAAATTTACTGGAAATCAGTGAAATATGATAATGAGAATGATGGCAATTTAATCCTGTAAATGAATAATTCAATAAATCACAAGATAATTGATTGAATTTTATTTTTTGTTGATTGAGAAGGAAAATTTTCGATTCTAAATGAAGAAATAAAGGGGCGTCGGTCAGTGGTGACGGGTCGATTTTATGGATTTTTGTAGCGGCAAACGGCGAGTCTGCGCCAATCGTGCGTTATTCAGATCAGTTTCTACTGCACATTCTATTCGCTCTGCCAAAAAGAAAAAAACTCAAAATTCCTATAATCATCATAAAATTGTAGAACCAAACTGGCACTAATTAACTTTATCCCTAATTCAATACAGGTTTGTCACCAACTATTTATTTTGAAAAACTATCAGTTGACTCAACATCAATTGAGCGTGTATGTACACATATTGCGGTAGCATTCCAGTTGAGTTTGCGCGTATGAAACGTCAGTATCCTCTGTCAAATAGTGTGATACGGATGCTTACTGGAACTTCTCGCAACTCATTACTACTAATCTTCTTCACCTTTGAACCACCAAAATAAACATTCGATTGTATTCAGCATTTGCATTGATAAAGGTATAAAATACTCTGAGAATTTTTTTAATTTTGTAAATTTACTTTTAAAAAACGTGTCATAATCAACAACAACACAAGACCACGTTGCTTGTGCGTGAGAATTGCTCACAGTGATTCTCAATCAGTTTTTTAATTGTGTCCAGGGGCTCTCATCTAATTTCAATTCATCAGCTGATAAATTTTACTCAGGTGAGTAACCAGAATCATATTAATTTAGTTTTATTATTTCAATAATTTACCAACCATTGCACTTTCAATGAGCAATTTTCGTTACACCCACGCCCCCCGTATTTGAAGGTATTTCCTACAATTTTCCATGACTAATACGTTGTAATGTGTTTTTCTTTCATGATTATAGAGGAATTAGAAAAACCGTTTGAGGCATTTAAATTCAAGGTCTTTAAAGGCCTCAATGCATTTATTTTTAGAAACGTGTGAATCATTTTACTTTATACTGTTTTTCAATTTATAAAACGCAATCAATTGTTGATTTCTACAATTAATTTTCATAGAATATTCCCAAATGGTCCATTCGTTTCTCCAGATTAAATATGGATGATCCAGTCTTGAATGGAACACAGGAGACAAACGGAGGACAAACATTCTACAGATTAGACCATGAAAATGATGCTGACAGTTCAAATACTCCAGGAAGAACAACAGATCAACGTGATAGTAAGTTTGATTGAGAAATCTCCTGACCTGCCTCCCCAATAACGAAATTCACGTTTAGTTACGTATGAACACAGTTGTTTATTGCAATTATTTTCAAGAGACGATCAATTTGTTCATATTGCTACATTCTCAACCAAGTCTCTCTGGCTAAGAAAAACATTGTCAATGGCTTAATTAATTAATTTTCATTGAGTGTGATGACTATTAATTTATTGAATAAAGAGAATAAATAATTAAGAAGATAGGGGCACTTCAAACGAGATACGGGAGAAGACAGTTGATAACTGGAATGCATGATGATGATGATGATGATAATTTGGACTCTGATAATTTCTCTAGAAGCTACAAAAGTTTTGGTAAAGTTCAATTTAGAATGGCGGAAAAACATGATTAAAATTATTTCCCTCACTTTAAAGAGAGTGAAGAGTTATTTTGAGAAGACTGATACTTTTGGTAACTCCGCCGTTAGGCAAGACACTAGACGCGAATAGAAATCTCGAGAAAATTCAATTTCTCATTCAAAAATATTATCCACAATTTATGCGCATATTATTCAATCAATATTCAATTTTTTTTACAATATTTCTGTACCTGTTTACAAGTTTCAACGTGCTGGATCGTTACACTCGAATAAATCCAACGGTATAGTCGACAACTACTACTACTCTTAGTGTTAATATTACGTTCTGTGACGAAATACAACAATTTTAGCACCGGTACTCTAAACAATTATTCACCGGACCGTTCTGCAGTCAATCGGGATTATTCTAACATTGTGTATCTCACGAAATCGTATGACGTTCCTTTTTTTTTTTTTCCTCCTAAAGAAATATCATTAATAAATCATTACCAAGTGAAGCGTAATTTTATTTGCAAAGTAAATTGAGTGAAGATAAATATGTCGAGCAGAGGAATGATGACTGGGAATGAGACCTTCCTTGGAATATTACATCAACCCAATTTTCTCGTTGATTACGACGAAGGTAATTGATTCATTGGAATTAATTGAATCAGTATGAAAAAAAATCCGCTCAACACAGCATACTCTTTTATGATGACTTTAATACGCATCATGACATTTTATAAATATCATAAAATGGTTGTTTGTGATACTTTTCTTATCATTTGTATGTGATCATAGATTATATATAAACTCGCGTGAATTCTAGTGGCTCAAAAAGTTCTGAATTGCTGCTGTGCACGGTTCGTGTGAATTATTATCATCATGCAATCGTGTACATGGAGAATTGTGATTTAATCTGACTGTTGTACTTGCTATTTTTTATTATTCTGTTATTGTTTTTTTAGTTAAAAAATGGCTCTATACTTCAAACAAAGTGGTAATAAAATGATAATTAACCCATTTACTTTAATTTAAAGAGATAAATAAATTATGTATAGACTAAATTCAATTAAATTAAAAAATTATGAGGGCATTCAAGTATTGATTCACTGGCAAAGCCACCAGTTTCACGTACATACTCTTGGTATCTTGCCAAAGCGTCTCACAGCGTTGGTGACAAAGTTCAATGCAGACACCAAGACGGGAGGAAAAAAAATGATGAGAAAATAAAGAAAGAGATAACCGACGAGTTTTACGACTTCTTGCAAGAGAGTATTTTTTTTTTCTTTTACAATAAATCCTCTGTCACTTCTATCTTTAGATAGTCACAGATAAAGAAAGTAGCGTATTTTAACGGTAACAACAATGCCTTGGTATTATTATTACACGTGCCAATGCGTTTATACACCGTTTACAAAATTGTTGAGTATTCAAAATTCCAATGATATGTTAATAAAAAATTTGTGACAAGGCTCTCATTGAAATGAGATATTTGGGTCACGGAAGTGCGTCAAGTTCTGCATTGGCTCAGTTTCATTATACCTAATGAGAGGGAAAGTGTATATTCATATTTTTTCCATTTCCATGATCTATGATATTAAAATAAAGAACTTTAAATCTACCCCGTTGAATGTAGTGGGGATAAGGCATGTGGACACAAGTATGTGCAAACGAGTGACCATACTGGAGTATTACAAACAGCAGCTCAGTCTCATCGTTACTTTCGCTTCAGTAACAACTCACTATAAAAATTATTTCCTAATTTTATAGATAACTCATTGATTTTCTTATAAATAGAATTGTGAAAAAATAATTGATTAATAGAGCAGTTGAACGCCTTTGGCAACTCCACCTTTTTGGTCAATGAGAAAACGTGCAAAACCGACCTTCGCATTAAATTAAGACAATTACATGTAAACACATAATCTTATAATTTAGTGGTATGATCAATGTATCGATTCGCCCGAGTATATGAAAATTGCCCATCTACTCTACCCGTGACGAATACAAGGGAGTTTGATAATAAGAAACTTTCTCGTGACAGAAATAAGTAAACTCTCAATCGAAAAATTCAATGAGTGCAACGTTATATATAATTACAATGGTACTGTCAAATGAAAAGGATCTATTGAATCATTTACCATCTGAATCCTTCAGAAATTTGGATAGAAATAAACAGAATACACAATCACAGGGTAAAGATGAACATTAATTAACGATAGATGAGCCAATTTGAATTTTGATAATTCCTATGCAAATATATTTAAAAAATAAGGAAGATAAACAAATTTATATGATTTACTTTTTCGTAGCTCATAGTTTAATTTAATCAAATGATTCATTGATTCTCTAGGAAGCGAGAGCCCAGTTTTTGATGGAACTGGTGGTGGTGGTAATACTGCAGGCAATTCAATGCGAATGGTACCATCAGAATTACCGAATGAAATATCAGCACCCTATGAAGTACCACAATTTCCCATTGAACAAATTGAGAAGAAGCTTCTGATTCAACGTCAATTAACTGTCAAGTAAGTTGATGATCTTCTCTCTATTCTCGTAATTTAACAGAGAGATGAGAAGTAAAAAAAGTTTGTCAATGAATATTTAACACTCTTTAATTAGTGTCGCAATCACTATTTTACATATTCATTGAGTTATAATTCCTCCACTGCTGTGCACACGTTCTCTCTTCCTTCTTTTCTCTACTTTACATCTTGGCTGCAGAGTGGCCCAGTGAACAATATACGCAGTCCAGGTGACGATCAATACATTTGTACGACGAAATAAGCTCTCTTTTGTTTTATGTTCTTATCGCATTTCCATGGATTCGTAATTTCTTCATTTGATATTATTAATTCTTCGTTTCGTAATTCCGTGTTATCAAATGCAAAATAAAGTGATGAAATTCACCCGTTTCCCAGTGAGTATTTTCCATCAATTGAAATATAATTTATTCATTTATTTCATTAATTCATCACTTTTCAAATTATTAAATGATATGAAAAGAAGAAGAAAAAGCAAATTTAAAAAAAACTCAAAAAAATTAATTTAACCCCCAATTTCTCCCTATCTTTTATCCAACCTTTTCCACTGAATCTCTACTCGCTTCCCTATCTTTGAATCTCTCAAAAAATAAAGATATTTTTTACACGTATAATTAAAGCACAAAAGGAAAAATTGACTCAAACGATTTAATTAAAAGGTAATTCAATGAATTTATAATTCTCTGATTCTCGTCAGCAACTTTATTTTATGTAAGGTGGATGCACATGTCTATTGCACGCGCTTGTAGAATCACTCATTTCTGCGGCAAAAGCAAACGCAGTGGTTCAGAATAGAGTGGGGATGGCAACCGGTGGGTGATATTCAGTGTTTGTAGAGCTGTCGACAGAGCACGACGTTTTCTCAACTTCCTTTGACTGATTTAGACAAATATATAAATTATTTTCACATTAATCACGTAAAAATTCATTAAGTATGGATCGATACTCCTATCTGCGCATTTCAGTGCTCTTATGATTTGTTTTAGTGGTATTAACGAATGCCATTTTTATTAAGAGAAACTAAAGAAATGTAGTCGATTACAGTCAACTATTTCGTTTTAACGTATTCTCTATGAAAAAATTCATTTTCAATTCATTATTTAGTTGATAAAGTTTGTGTGTGTGTGTGTGTGTGTGTGTGTGTGTGGTTTAGTGGCTAAATGAGTGGAGTTTTTTTAAATTTATATTCAAAGGAAAATAGAGAAAATTCAGTACAACAACCGAGAGAAAAATGTTCGCATATGCTATTGATTCAAAACGTTGGCAGAGAGACAATACAATATTGCTAAAGTAAATAGAGTGAAAATTTATAATACAATGAATTTATTAATTTCTTCTCAGTATTTTCCCTGATTCAATATTTGCCTGTTGTTTCCCTCGATAAACTTGGAAACAGTAGCTGAGAGATTATGACAGGTGTTAATTCATTGTTTGTTTTTTTGTTTTTTTTCCTTTCATTTGTTTATTGTAGAGCTGCAAAGGATCTGGAGGAACGTAGAAGTCATTATGAGCCATCATTGGGACCAGATGAAACTGAGCATCCATTTACACTCGAGGAGAGTGATTTCGTTCCGCATTTTCAAAGGGTTTCAATATCTGGAGAGGATACATCGGGGGTAATTAATTCATAAAGAAATAATATTTAATAAAATTATCTATAGTAAATTCTTTTTCATTTAAACTGATTTCTCTGTGCATCCCTATTGAGGGAGAAGCCACGGTAGTGTGCAGTATTACGTAGTGAATCCCAACCCTCTCATGTGGTTTGTCGTACGTCATC
Source organism: Aleiodes testaceus (assembly GCA_963565655.1). Taxonomy (NCBI): domain Eukaryota; kingdom Metazoa; phylum Arthropoda; class Insecta; order Hymenoptera; family Braconidae; genus Aleiodes; species Aleiodes testaceus. The sequence goes on along the minus strand of OY751421.1, from coordinate 5,346,534 downwards.
ATTTTGAATTACTACTCGTAAGAACCCTCACAACCCTTCTAAATTCAATAATTTTTTTTTTTTTTTTTATCTTGAACATTACAAACCAAGTGGACCTTGTTATTGAAAATTCTCTTGAATCTCTGGCTTGAATTTCTCTTAATTATGTAATTTCGGATTTATCAGTAGATTCTCCCACGCCAATTACGTATTTTCTATTACTTTTTTTTCTATTTGAAGACAGAGTGAAAATCATTGATAAATAATTGAGACTAAATGGAAAAAAAGCTCAACAGATATATCCCCTTTAAAAGCAACGAGTCACCCTACTGACTCGATAAACCGGAGACACGTCCAGTTTGACGCTACAGTGACCCAGCCAAGGTCACCCCACTCAATCGATATATTCTTTCGTGATACGTTATTAAATAACAGTCTAATTTCTTATTTGTCCTATATGGAGAATTGAAGAATGAAAAAGAATTATTTTTCCCCTGCCACATTAAATTGGTTTTGAATTTAATTAAATTAAATACCCGTTGAATTATTATTTTGTTCAGGTACCATTGGAGGATCTGCAAAGAGCGTCGCAGATGCTTGTACAAGCATTGGATATACGTGAAAAATATATGAACAATTCACAACAGAGCTTTCCATCGATTACATCAAGATTCTTAAGAAGTGTGGATAAACGTCCAACAAAACTTGAGGATGAAGTTCAGCATGACGATAGAATGCCAATAGCTGGTTGGTTTCATAAGCACTAACTTTATTTTTTTAATTAAAAAAAAACACCAATAATAATATGATAATATCCATAATTCCCTGTCGAATCCTAGAAAATAAAATTTCAAGAGATAGAGCCCTGACTATGAGTGAGTTAGATTTGTTGGAGATGAGATCAGACGCTGATATTGATGCACTAATAAGAACTGGCCAATTAGAAGGTTCCAATTCCCCCTTTTCCTTCCTTCCTTCCTTTCGATAAATTAATAACAATTAATTTATTACTTCATTATGAAATTATTATAATTATATAATTGGATGAATATATTGCCTTCAGATCATCCAGTTCATGCACCAGCTTCAAGGGATCCATGGGAATGTGAATTTCCTCCAGCCAAAAACTACAAAATAGCACCACATAATGGTGTATTCAATGTCTATGTCACTGAGGATGATGTAAATAATGGCAAACCACTTGCCTATCCCTATCCAGATCTTGCAGTCTTCGTTAGAGACATGAATCTACTATGTTCTATGATCGCAGATGGACCATTAAAGTCCTTTTGTTATAGACGTTTGAGTTATCTTTCATCGAAATTTCAATTGCACGTATTATTAAATGAACTCAGGGAATTAGCTAGTCAAAAAGCAGTGCCACACAGAGATTTCTATAATATTAGAAAGGTCTGCTCGACAATTAAAGTTTTTCGATTAATAATTGTCAATTATGAAATTACTGAGATATTTAATAATATTTATTTACACAGGTTGACACTCACATTCATGCGGCTTCTTGTATGAATCAGAAGCATCTTCTAAGATTTATAAAAAAGACTTTAAAAAATCATGCTGATGAAGTAGTTACATGCTCCAAGAGTGGAGAAATGATGACACTCAGACAAGTCTTTCAGTCAATGAATTTAACTACTTATGATCTAAGCGTAGATATGCTGGACGTTCATGCTGTGAGTTTATTTCATTTATTATAAAATTTCATCAACAAGCTAATAAGATGATATTAATGATTTTTTTTTTTTTTTTTGTTTTTCTGCCTTTTCTCTAATAATTAATTTTGATTTATTTTTCATTTAGGACAGAAATACGTTTCACAGATTTGACAAATTCAATGCCAAATATAATCCCATTGGTGAGAGTCGATTGAGAGAAGTTTTTCTCAAAACTGATAATTATCTAGATGGAAAGTACTTTGCAAGAATTATAAAAGAAGTTTCGAGCGATTTGGAAGAGTCCAAGTATCAAAATGCTGAATTACGTTTGTCAATTTATGGAAAGAGTCCAGATGAATGGGATAAATTGGCTAAATGGGCATTAAAAGGAGATGTCCATTCAGATAATGTTCGTTGGCTCATACAAATTCCTCGTCTTTATGATATCTTCAAACTCAACAAATTGATGACAAACTTTCAAGAAATTATAAACAATATTTTTCTGCCACTGTTTGAAGTTACAAATGATCCAAACTCTCATCCTGAACTTCACAAGTTTCTTCCTTATGTGATTGGATTTGATTCAGTGGATGATGAGAGCAAACCAGAGAATCCATTGTTTGATAAGGACGTTTGTCCACCACAACAATGGACGGATATTGAGAATCCACCCTATGGTTACTATCAGTACTATACATATGCTAATATGACGGTTTTGAATCACTTCAGAGCTGAACAAGGATTAAATACATTTGTCCTTCGTCCCCATTGTGGAGAAGCTGGACCAATTCAGCATTTAGTATGCGGTTTTATGATGGCAGAGAATATTTCTCACGGTTTATTACTCAGAAAAGTTCCAGTACTCCAGTATCTCTATTATCTCGCCCAAATTGGTATTGCAATGTCACCTCTGAGCAACAATTCTCTATTCCTGAATTACCACAGGAATCCTTTGCCAGAATATTTGGCTCGTGGTCTCTGCATCAGTCTCTCTACAGATGATCCACTACAATTTCACTTCACCAAGGAACCTCTGATGGAAGAATACAGTATTGCTGCGCAAGTATGGAAGCTCAGCTCATGTGACATGTGTGAGCTTGCGAGAAACTCTGTACTCATGAGTGGATTCCCACACAAGAGTAAGCAATACTGGCTAGGACCTAACTACACAAAGGAAGGAGTTGCTGGTAACGATATTACAAGGACCAATGTCCCAGATATTCGTGTGTCTTATCGTTACGAGACACTCTTAGATGAATTGTCAAACATCTTCAAAGTTGTTGAAAAGCCAGAAACTTTTTTAAATAATGCATAAAATATTCTTTACGATCCCATAATTTTTTTCAGAGTTTATTGAAATTCAAAGAATTACTTTGCGATGGAATCATCAAAAAAATTCAATCTCCAATATTTCTCACGATTTATCCTAATATACAATTTCAAAGTGAGCATCTGTCCATCTTACCTCTTGGGGGCCCCCATATATATACATATATTATACGTATATATATTTGCTCTTTCAATTCAAACAACACGAATGTATTGATGTGAACGAATTACCAAATTCATCCAATACAAACTGAGACATTTATTGTATAATTAGAGACAAGTTTTTACTAAGAGTTTGTCGAGTCACAACGAAATACGCAAGTGTCGTCAGACAAGTTTGATATTTGTTTGTTGAACATTTTAATGAGCTTATTTAACTCAATTTTCTGATTAACCAACGAAAAAGAGGATAAATGCATTGTACTGATCTATTCTATCTCGCTTCCCACCCGATGAAACAATTTAATTAAAAAATTCTTACATGCATCTTTTCGGTAGTTTGGTGATTTCTCGAATTTTAGTTAGTTTTCTTTTGAAAAGTGATTTGTGTATCGGTGCCAGAAGTATGTTCATTAATTGAATTTCACTCTTAAATTTATTTCTTATATTTTTGTACGTTTATAATAACCGTTGAGTTGCTTTTATTATTTAATTGAGTGAAATAATCGCGATAATTACATTTAATTATTTCACTTGATTATGAAGAAAATCATGTACCAATTTTTATTATTAACGTTAAAAGTTTGTTAATAAACATTTAATTTTCATTTAATTATATATTCAAATAATTCCTTACCTTTTTCCTCATTCTGCCAATTAAAGTTTCATCGATCGCTTTGAGGCGGTAATTAACGACGAGCAAATTTCTATCAAGTAATTGAAGGAGAATCTCTCGATGTTTCTACTAATTAAGCAATTGTAATTTCTTCTTTTTTTTTTTTTTTTCATAGAAACTCAACAGAGATTATTGCATAAAAGATGAATGGCGAAAAAAAAAGGAATGTATTCTATTTTTTATTGTATAAAGTATATTCTATCGAGGAAAATAAAGTATGGATAAGCGGAATAAAACCAACGTACAAATGAATTATTTCTCCACAATTGATTCTCTCGTTTTCAGGTTTTGAGAGTGGGCTAAAAATGATTAAACCATTTAATCCATAATTTTTTATTAATTCTCTAACGATGATAATCTCTATCGTTAGTTAATTGTTTCTATTTGCTCAATACATTAGAATTATCCTCATTTATGTCCTTTTCCGTATTTCTATTTTATCATTTCGAGACGCATTTACAAAATAAATCAATCAAAGTGGAAAATTTATTTGAGAATTCGTTGTATGATTTTTTTTTTCGTTATCGTGATGGTATCTCTCATTCGTTTTGTAAAATAGAAGGGAGATGCATAGAAGCAGCTCTAGTTAAGCGCTCAAAAGAAAAAAATTACCTTGAGTGCGGTAATTAGTCAAATAAAATGCTTTCATTTCAATTGATTATTTAATTCGAATAATTCTCTCGCAATGAAATAAAGAATAAATGAAAAAAATGCATCAATTATTATTATTTTCATGCAAATAAATCCATTCAAATTTTTGTTTCGTTAATTGCCCGTTATTTACAATCGAGAAATATATAATAATATACACAGTAACAATCTCTGAACAATATATTGTGTCGTAATTGTGGTGAGTAATTAATGGTAAAGGAAGAGGAAACATCATGGTTCTCATGTTACAGTTATTATTCAATTATTTTCATTTTTCTCCTGCTTATGTTTCTCACTGCGTACGTATATACTATGCAACAACACAACAATGTATATACACATATATCTCTAATGGCAAACATTTTATGCGTCTCCACACGCGGTACAAAATTTAACCCAATCAATGCCGAACGTCAATGCCTTAAGAAAAAAATTCTCTCATCTTATTTCCATCATTTCATTGTTTTGCTCAATTTTGGAGGCGTTCTATTACATTTTACATCTTACATTATACATATAATTGTAATTCCGAAACGCGTCTAAAGAACACACTCACTACTTGAGTGTTATTGTGTGTCATTATTTATTTTTTTTCTTCATTGAACCATTTTTTTTTTTTTCGTTTTTTTTTTCTTTCTTCTTAACTCTTGTCTTATTTTATTAAACTTTATTTATCAACATGAATTATTTATTTTCGCATTGGACGATTAAACTTCAAATGTGTTGCAACATTTTGGCGTGAAACATGGAGAGTCCATCCTTTAAATTGAAAAATCATCATTAGAATTAATTGAAATGAAATTACCAAGAGTTTAATAAAAAGAATTCTGTAATTTAGAGTTCAGATAATTAATTACTCGAATTCATCAGTCAATTGTTGATAATTTTCGGGGTCACCTATAATGAAAAGGACTCATCATGTTTTACGTTCTCTCGAGATTTTCTAATAAAACTATATAAATACTCTGAGAATATATAGTCTACAGTAAAGAGGATAATTGTGAGTATTTTATTTTGTCATTTAATTTAATTTTTATTTCATTGATTGTATAGTTAGTTATATTAGAAGTAGTTGTGTATATAGCATTGATTTTCAATCTCATTTTTGCATCTTGATAAAGAGAATAGAAAGGTCGCGAAGATTATAATTTTCCTAATTATGTACAAAGAAAAGGAGTTTTAGTATTTAGTGGCCAGCCCCAGGATTAAATTTTCCTCCATTTAATGTGAACAATTCATTTCTTTCAAGTCTGAAGTTACATTGTGATTTCGTTTTCTTGTGCGTGAAGCCTTGAAAATCAATTAATGTGGCTTTATTCGTTCTTTTAATCACATTGAAATGATGAATCCATGGAGAATTAAATTGAAATCAAGATAAATAAATGAAATCTTTCAATTCACGCACATTTTTCTACAAATTGAGAATACTAATGAACTAATTAATTGATTGGTCCAAATTCAAACATTACTACAATTGGTCATTTTAGTTACATTTTCTCTTTTGCTTCTCTTTTTTTTTTTCTTCAAGTAATTGAGTCTTTAATAATTCAGTCGTACTAATTTTTCTATATTATAATAACGAAAACTGATCAAGTTTATTCGCATTGAAAAATTATGCGTATTGATTTTTCAAATATGTTTCGAGGCCAGTCAGTTGGGATCGAACGTCACTTTACGTTTCCTTGGTCCTTCATAATTAATATTAAATGGATTACTCTGTTTTTTCGTGAAAATTTTGCGAGCAAGTGAATGATTTGTCTTTAAATGGTGATTTATTTAAATTCGTTACTTTGTGGGAAAAAAGGGAAAATGCCCAAAGAATAATTGATAATTATTCTTCAACAATTTTCAATTGAAAAATTACGTTAAAAATATTATTTTCTGTGTGGCATGAGGGGCTGGCCACTCATGTGTAAATTGAGAAGAAAGTCTCTATCTGATACAATCAATCAGATGGAATTAGTTTTTATACTAATGGAGGATATTTCATGAAAACTTTTAATTCAAATTAATAAAATTGAAACAATGAAATATCATTAAATTCAAATAAATAATTCTCTGCATCTCAATGTACGATGAGATGATAATTTATCATGATTTTTTACATGAGTATGATGAATTTATCATGTATATATATAGGGGAAGGTGGGGTGAAAAGGCCCCAAGGAGTAAAAGATGGACACAAATCGCCATCTCCAACTGTTCAATCAGGATGTCCATTTCACCGCGATTTTCCCTACCATATATATGATAAATTAAGGAAGGTATTCACTGGCTGCTCTTAATCTTCCCCTCGAATCTTTCATTTTTTTTCCTCCAAAGCTTTATAATAGATTCATCAATTTTCGAAAAAATTCTCAGAGAATATCTCGTCTAAAAGCCCATAATATTCGCCCCCATCAACATTTAGACTACTACGATAGAATACTTTGATCGATAACTTTATTAATAACACTCTTATCAGCAAAAAAAATCCGTATTAAATTAGCTTCTCTACTGCTTCGTCCCCTCTATTCAATTTTTTTTACTCTTTGTATGATTTTTTTGAAATTTCTTATATTTACATTCACAATTCCCATCCCGTGTTTCCCTGCATTCCTTCCAAAGCTTTTACCCGTTCTTCACCATGAGAAGAGAAAGAGAGAGAGAGAGAGAGAGAGAGAGAGAAAGTAAAAGTAGTACAGACGGTCTTGGTGAAATAGGATACACGACAAATGCACGAGTTTTTAGAGTATCGCGCCTTACCCGTAAATTTCCGTCTCGACAACTGGATACCCGAGAAATCCTCGAAAATCCGCGTTTCCTATACAGCCACACACAGACACACACACACACACACACAATGTAGATAAAAGTATGATATTAGGGCTCTCTCCTCTACATTGCCTAGGTTACATTTCTTTACCTCTTCTTGTTAAATTTATTTATTCATCTTCATCATTTTACTCTTAGAAAGGATAAAACCGAAAATTCAGCGGTTTTATGTTGTACCACCATGCTTAAGATTTTAGAGTATCACGTTAACGCTTTGCTAGTTGAGTCTCATTTAAATCTTTTGGATTAAGACCAATAATACTAAAATATTCATTTATTTCTTCAATTATTATTTTTATTTATGGAGAAATTTTGTTCTATCTCAGAGGAAAAGTCTCTTCCTTTATTATTTAAGAACCGAACCGTTTTCTCAGCTTCAGAAGAAAAGAAAAATAGAGAGAATGAATATCATCGTCTATCTCGCTCTTTCTCTTTCTCTTTTCTGTGTTTGATCATTCATCGTGAGAATTCAAATTTTCGGCGACAAGAAGTCCCCTTGAAATCACTTGTCTACTTGTTCTTTATATTCATCTGATAAAGAAGTTTTGTGTGAATGAAGTAGTTTTTAAAGTTGTGTGAAATGAGATATATTCATAGAGATATATTCATAGTGAATAGAGAATAATTGTTGAAATACGTGTGACCCCGTTAGATTTTAAAATTTATGAGAGAATATAATTAGTTGAGAGAGTAGTTTTCCCACCATTGGGAAAATTATCTGAGAAGAGACAGTGAATGAGACAATGAAAGAGGAAAGAATTTAGGCAATCACATTCTTACATTTCAAATGTTCACACTTTTCACAAAAAATTTTAAAAATTAAATTGTTACCTTAATGAATTTGATTTAATTACAATATTCGTCGAGAATATTCTCCTAACGCATGAGGATCATTCATACAGACACGCACTCGAGTGTCTTATCGATTTAATTATTTTATAATTAAACACTTTTTATTTTTTTTATTAGATATTATTAGCATTTTTTTATTTTAAACGATAATTCCTTCACATAGACCTCAAGGAGATTGTGAGACTCAGTCGGGCATGCGACCCTCGATCAAAGGCAGTGAAGAACAACAACGAAAGCTTTTACTTTCGAGCGAAGGCCGCGCCTCTTGTTTTATTTTCTTCATAATATGTATATATATATATATATATATATATATTTCTACCAAGATTAATAGATTCTTCAAATGCCGATGAATAATTTCAACAAATTTTCTCATGTTATTCCTTCAATCTAAAGGATTATTTAATCGTGATTTCTCATTGTCTATCTGAAATAAATTCAAATTGATTGCCTAAAAACGATTTAATTTATGTTAGTGACATTGATTTAAGATAATTTCCCCAAGACTAGAGCTCTTAAAGAAATTTTTAAACTATTTTCTATAATCTAAGCATTTATCTCCAATGCACATACAAAATTAGTAATTTCATCTACTATTTCTCTTGAATTGAACGAAATTTTTGCAAATTCACGTTGTGTTTCTTTCATTATCATTGCTTCTACCAAAATTTTATAGAAACTCGTTATTTTCCTCAAATTAAATAAATACACTATGTATATATAATATATATGTATATAATGTATAACATATAATCTCTCTTTGATTTAATTCATTAAATATTGGAATTTCTGAAATCATTCCACCAGGGAAATGAGTCATGACTAGATCTTTTACTTTTTGTATTCAATTTTCGGGTTTCGTCCTGACACATTTATTGGATTTTCTTTGGCTTTGAATTAAGGCAAATGATCTCCCTTTGAATTGCTTTTTCAATCGATTAATCAATTGATTATGCAAAAAAATATCTAGAATGAAAGCGAGACAGAGGGAGGCTTCATAAAACAAATACAATTGCAATTTTCCACTTTCGATAAGGAAAAACTTTTAACTCAATGCTCACAATTTACTATATCAAAATGGAAATAGCAAGAATGTTGTTTTGTTATTTGGTTTTTTTTATTAGGCCAATTCGTTCCAGCCTCTGCAGCCCAAAACAATGAAACAATTGTTTAGAAGCCCGTAATTACCCCGTAGGCCTCGAGCGTTGACATAACGAGATAGAAGATCCACAGGGAAAATAAAAATATTGATGTGCATAATTTTGGTATGAATGGTCCGCCAAGTTCACCACCAATTGTCTTTGATCGTCTTACTAGTAGTACAATTATCACCGCACAGGCTTCCGTACAGAAGAGAGTCACTGAGAAGGCCAAGCTGGGGGATAACAAGATTTTTTTTTTTTCTTTTCATTCACGCTAGAACAATTGCATTAATGATTTTCCGAGGTTCCTCGTTTTACTTACTTTCCAGGCTCCACAAGGAAAGGTCTGCCATGATAAGCGTGATAGATGGCTGCGATACTCCACGCGATACCAATTCCCAGGAAGACGTTTACCGCGTTACTCCCAGTGACGTTTCCGACACTAGCGTCCGCGTACTTGTCCTGGCATGCCGCCACTTTGCTAGCGAATGTGTCTGAAAATTTTATCCAATTATCAATTGCTCATTGATTGACAAACTTAGTGTCGACATCTCCCTCTCTCTCTCTCTCTCTCTCTCTTATTGGACCACACAATTAATTATAACTAGGGATAACATATATTTTGGCCTGAATGCAATGTTGTTTTGTTCTACTCACCGGGAATACTTGTACCCAATGCGACAAATACAACAGCAGTGACAGAATCCTTGATGCCCAGTGTACAACCAAAATACGAGGCAACATCACCAATTACTGCAGTTACAACTCCAATACCAAATATGCTGATGACGAAACACAGATATCCACCAGCAATATCTGCAACAATTAACAGGAATCATGATATTCAACTATCAACAGGTGAGTACAAATTAAATTGAAATTTAGTGTCGTTGGGGCATTTTACTTTTTAATTCCCTTTCTCTTTCTGTCAATTTCGTCGCACCAAGAGAGAAAAATAATAATCTACAACTCCTAGATGTGAATCTTAATGCATGAGTTATACGAGTAGCATGAAAAATACAAGTGGGACTCTGCATAATGGTAGTACAAATGAGTCACTATGATGAAAATTGAATACAAATTGATGTTGGGCTAGATAATATTGCATTGTGGCTCTAGTCACAATGAAATTTTAGATTAAAAAATATTCAGTCTAGTAACAGGTGTACACAGTTGATTGCTGTCGGTTGAATAGGTAAAATCCATTAAATTCACCAATCTACTACGTTTCTACCATCGTTTTCCGCTGATTGTACCCGGTTTCGTTAACGGGCAAAGATCAAAGCCATTGTCCCTGATGCCAATGCATCATCATGTTGGGCTTAGAATTTCTGTCATTTGCAGGATTTGAATAACCTCAAGGCTTCTCGAAATTAGTGAGTGAAATTCATTTTTATTTCCACTCAATGAATTTTTAAAATTTTTCACTACAAATAAAAGTAAAGAAAATCATAAATCAAGAAGGCAGCTCGTTAAAATAAGTCCAATAACTGATTTTCTTCTGCTCTTTGCCTTGACTCACTGCACTGTGAGCTAATAGCCATTGACTACTGGCCACACAGATGCCGATTGTACAGGAACGATTGTAAATTGCCTCGTTTCAATTCAAAGTGAACTTGATTTATATCCTTCAGATACCATTGTAGCATTGAATCAAGTACTGGAAGGAAATTACAATAGGATTATACTATGGAATATCTCAGAAGTACGATACAACATTGATTGACTTGCAGTGATTTTAATCAGAAAGTTTCCAGCCTTGTCAATAAAATTTAGAAATTTCATTTGCATTTCGAAATGAATCCAGCTGTAATTCTGGATGAATTACATTGGCCCGTCGGGGCCAATGTCAGGCGACGCTTGATTGAATACAATGATAGCAGAAGATAATATTCTAGTGTCCAATGATGCGAATATGTCCGAGGGATTAGCTATGCTAAACATACCACCCACATAACCAGCTACATCTCGTCTTCTCTCACTTCAACATGGGAAGAGTCCAGGGAGAGCTTTTGTCTATTCGCAATGGCCCCCTGTGTGTGCACACACACACAGTTGAGAAACGTGACCCAGTTACAGCCAAAAGCACAAGGAGTTATGGCCCTCTACACACGTGACACACATCCTGATGCATCCCAGTTGTGTATTTGTGTAGTGCATCTCCTGGTTTCTCCACCGCGGTAGTTTCTACAATTCCTCTACTTTATTAATGCTCATGGCATTTGCTTCATTCTCTATCCACCACTTTTACCACCACTTTTCTCCAGCCCAAACTTATCCTGTCACTATTCAAATACGTTGTTCGACAACTAAAAGAACCATTCTATATGTATTATTTTGTGTTGCATTTCCCTTCGATTTCCTAATCCCTTGCATTAGTGAATCTCTCTTGGATAATCTCGTGAATTTATGCTGGCACAGATGAGAATGGATCTCAAAATGCTATCAGTCGTTTCATCATTAATTTAATACACTGTTAAATTCTCTTTATGTTTATCGATAGAATAAAACAGTAGAAAGACGACAAGCGATGATAGAATAGTTTATTGTGTCATGAAAACTATCTAAGATCTTGGCACATTTTTTGGAGGCATCCCCGGAGGGATGCCTGTGTGATATACATTCCCCCTCGTTCTACTCATGGCAGAGGAGAAAAAAAAAGCATCACAGCTCTGCTGCTGCTGCTATCGGTTTTTCGTAGCACATATCAACGCCTCTTATCCGATAGCAGGGACTTTTTGTTTCTGCTGATATGTTATTTTTCAAGAGCAACAGCAAACAGTACTTTCTTCCCGATTTTTTCAAACATCTTTCTTTGAGTTTTTCAACAATTTCATTTGAATTTCAGTGAAATTGAACAGATAATGATCTCGTAAGCTCTCAACACAAGATGGGGAATGAATCTTCCATTTTTTATAATTCTCATTCAATTCAGAGATAAGCATTATTTTAATTGCCCTTTTTTTTTTTATTAAATCTCATAATCCAAAAAATGTATAAAAACAATTAGAAGAAAAGTTATGAATATTCATAGAAGGATTACCGTATATAGTGGAAATTCATATGGAAAAACAATTGTGTGAAAGATATAAAAAGGTTGAATAAATTATCTCTGCAATTTGAATACTTTTACATCGGATCCTCGACGTATTTTCTTTCATACAGTACGTTGAAAGGATTTTTAAGTATGCGATTTTCGAAAAAAATAAGAGAATTATTATTAACGTTATTGTTCATGAGAGACTGGATGCAGTGTTATCTCTCTGTTGTTGACGAAATTCAAATAACTGAGAAAGGTAATAATCTCCATTCGACGAATTTTTTTTATTTCTTCCTTGGATTTTCCAAATTTTCGGGTGTTGACTTCCACCAACATTCAAATAATGAGTATTCAATGCGTCTATAAATTGCTCCACTAAATATAAGAAAAAATAATGGAGAAATAGTATTTCTCATGTGCTTTTGAGTGCTTACGCGCTTACCATAATTGCCAGAATATTAAATTCACCATGGATGGGTAAAAATGGGGCTTACTGCTGGAGGGAACTGAAAGCATCCCTATAAATCTGCGAAAAGTCTCAGCTATTTTTCTTGTCCCTGTAACATTCATTCGATCGATCCCGCCAACGGTTTCAGTCTCTCTCAATATTGCCAGTTTTTCCCCACGACAATTCTTTATATTCCCCTACATGTTCTTCACGTATTATTCCAGCAACTATCAGCGCGAAAAGAAGAAGAGGAAGAAAAAAAAAATGGCCACTTCACTTTAACTCACTGTAATCATCTATCTACATCTGCCTTTTCCATCCATATTTTCGCACTGTCATTATTCTCAAGCACATAAAAATGGAGAAAATAAATGCCTGTTTGCGAGTATCCATTGCTTAAAAATCATTTTGGGGGGAGGCTTTTTCAAGAGCCATGTAATTCAGCGGCTTCAGTTTGAGTTCAGTTGAACACCAAGCACTGGATGGAGAGGGATGAGGACCATTCAACAGACAATGGATGCCGCAAATCCAACGCAGGGAGCCTTTCACAACTACGTTGGAATATTCTCACTCCCTTTCACCTCTATCTCACTCTATCGCCAAATCCCCGTGACATTACATTCACTCGGTTTCCAGAGTAGAATTTCTATACTCTCAGCCATTAGCATCTCTGTGTGCATAAATGAGTACTGTTCAAGGCCAGAGTAATTATATATATTTATTCTATATAGTAATATTATATATTTTGTACAGGAGAAATTAAAAAATTTTCACCTTTCTTATGTTCTACTTAACACCGCGATCTCAACAAATTGTCGGAAATAGCCTGAGGTAAATTAGGCCAGGATGAGGTGGGGCCAAGGATGAAATCTTGGGATTGCACAGGATATCCGGAAGCGTGCCAATCGCTGCCTCAAACACTTGGGCAAGACGTATAACGCGAGGTGTATATCATCAACTCAAATACAAGGTGTGGTTAACCACTTTCATTGTGATTGTTTATCGTAGTCGAGTAGTCGGAGAATACTGACCTGTTGGTGGAACAAATGCGAAGAGGACCTTCCAGAATATAGTGAGTGAATGCATCAAATAATCTGCAAATGATGGAGATGATGTTCTACCTTCACCAGATTCATCTTCTTCACCATCATCACCACCGCTAACGGTTAGGGCCTCCGTAAATTGTTCCTTCCACGAGCTCGTTCCTGTAAAAAAAATTTAATATGTGTTATTCCAAATGCATGTCACAAATATAGATATAGTATTTGGAATGCACCACAGCATTCTGGAGATCACATATTTCTGAAATCGATCCATTACCCTTAACGTAGGAATCTCATTTGCTAGAAGGGACTACGTATAAGTAGAAATTCTCGCAATTTCCGCTTCTTTTTTTTCTCCCCCTCCACGGGCACAGTAAAATCTCATTTCCTCGAATTACAAGGATGAAAAAAAAAAAAAAAAAAAAAAACGAAATAATACATAGAGAAATGAAACCAATTATAAATGAAATGTTTTCAAAATGCATTGAAAAGTGAATGAAAATTCCAGGATAAACTATTCTCCACTATATATTTTCACGGAAAATAAAATAAAACGCGAAAAGATGAATTCACAATAAATGTGTAAGGAATATGAAAAAAAAAAAAAAAAAAAATATTATTGGCGAATCCATTCATTGCATGTTCCAAGTTATCGTTTCGCTGCAGCGAGTTTACGACTCTGCAGGACTGACTCGATGAGTTTTCACTGTAATGTACACACACACACACACACATACATATGCACACCAGGGGGTTCTCTCTCATCTTCTGACATTGTACAACCGCCAAATGTGAACTTTACGGCTAACAATACCACATTCTAGCGTGACAACGCACAAGGTATTCAGTCAGGTGTGGTCAAATTTTTCTTTTATATCCTTGAATATCTAAAATAATTTACTGAACAATTTCCAATTTCAAGTTAAAAAGTTTGGTTGGATGATAATGAATATTTTTTTCACAATATATTACGAGCAAAAAGTCCTGTAGGTATCATACTCTCACTTGTACAGAATTAAAAGAATTAATTGAAAAGCGAAAAAGAAGGTGAATAATGTTAAAGAATAAAAACGAAATATCTTTCGAAAACTCACCGAGAATTATTGAAGCATTTGCTCGTTGTACGAGCTTGTCTACCGTGTTCTTAAATTCCTTTGATTCTTTGATTCTGATCTGTGCATTTGAAACTTCACCCAGCCTTGGTCTGCCAAGTAGAGCCATTTTCTCTTCGTCTGTACGCTCGTCTGGTGTTTTTAATTCAGCAGCTGCAGCTAGACCTGCCTCAGCTATTAACATAAATCCATCAAATATATTATTTAATTTAGCCAAAATTCATTAATATACATTTATTTAATTGAAATTCTCTATTTATGTGATATTTTGTTTGACCATTTACTCACATACTTTCAGTATCTTTCATTACCAAGTACACGATCGAATTTTTCATACATTCTCCTATTTCCCCCTGAAGAAAACAATTTTTTCTCTCCCTTACTACTCCATCGGCATTCTCTGTGTCGATTCCTCTTATCTATGAATTCTACAAAGAACCACGAGGCCACGATGATAATCCGATCGTGTACCAGGCTTGGCATGTTTATTTTTCATTTTTCTTTTCATTAAACTTTATATTATTCTCTTGTTCTATACGTAAATCCTCATCTCAAGTGACTATATCTATATCTAATAGTGTGTCTGCATTTATATTTCGCTTAGTGCACTCTCATAAATTCTATTCTGCGATCCTATACTGGGTCATCAGAGATGCCTCTCCCTTGCCCTCACTATCTCATTTATTCTCTACGTTTAAAGTCCCTTAACGCATTTAAAGTTTATGGAGTTGTATTATTTTTATGATCTTCTTCACTATTCCTATAGCACAGAAAAAAACCTCAACTCATTGTGAGGTTTCAATTCCCAATTTCCCCTATATGATAGTTTAATTTATTATACATAGATAGGTTATTCTATACATTAAAAAAAGCCCGACTAACAACTACTAGCATCGGAAAATGTAGCTGACAAGCGCATTTCCCCTTCACAAGATAACTACACTTGAGTTTTGTATTATATAAAAGACTACTCCGCTGACCTTCGAACTTTCCTCCGAACAAACAAATCTTGTTAAAAAAAAAAAAAAAACGGAAATAACCTTAAATAAATTTTTTTAAATTTATCTAATGTTCCATTGTAAATTTATTAATTCAACCAACATAGCCTGGCATGGCTTGAATTGAACCTCAAGTCTTTCTGATTGCACCTGATAGCAGTGTATCGAGGACACACCAATCGATACCTGACATTTAAAAGCTCACGTTGCAGTCGCGACATTCTCGTTTATTCTCTCTTTTTTCTATTTTTGTCTGCATTTTTCATTTTTTTGTCTGCCTCTCCCATTTGTTGTTTCATTGTTTCGATGACTCTGAAAGTAATTTTTCACGCGGTACATTATTCGCCCTGATGGTCTGGGGAAAAATCGAGGCCATTCAGTGTTCTTCCAAACGCGTGTCAAGTGTCATCAATCAATTTTTTTGATGAAATTACAGAAAATTCAACTCTTAATGAATAAATCATTCTTCTTTATTAAAATGATTAATGGAGTGGAACAGCAGCAAGGATAATTCAAACTGGCTAGTTCATCTCGATGATAATTAATTCGAATTAGTTGAGTAATTACTTGTGATTTAAACAATCACACACACTGGTCACACTGACAATATTAATCCTTGAATGTTAACTGACCTTGTATCATGTAATTGTCTCACCTCTGCGAGTACAATAATCGACCTATTAATCTATCTAAGGACACCGGGTGGTAGTTTGACTAATGCCAACAACAATCGATCAGTTACACATTCAACTACTGACAATAAATGTTCAATGCGTCAACGTTCATGTTTCTTTCATTCAATTGATTTGTTTCTTTTTCGTTTTTTTCTTTCCTTCAATCACCCAAATGGATTTGTATTGCATTGAATTTTTGCCAACTGAGGAAAATATCTTGAATGGACTTTGCGAATTGCATTCTTTTTATTGCAAACTTCAGGACATATTTAAAATCCATCAGGTTTATTATAGATTTTTCCTTGGGTAAATAAATCTTTTTACAAAAATTCTCCAATCTTCATTGTTGAATTTCACTCTATGTTGCCGGAAGCTTCTCTTTCTGTAACTGAATATCCACTTAGATCCCTTTTTTAGCGGGCATTTTATGAAGTATTTCCGTGTTTACTCTCCATATACATTAGGTCAACCCCTTACTAGTAAGATAAGATGTATAATAAGTGACAGAAGATTCCATGTGCTTATGTGAGGCAGTGCTTTAGAGAATATTTGCTCATTGATTTACCTCAATTTGCTAATTTATATTCCAAAAGAATCGATTAACACAATTTTTTACAACAATTGTAACGAACCAAAGGGAACATTGATTTTTATTGGAATTCGCCTGGCTAAGGAAGATTTGAATTTAATCACTCTCGAGTATATACCGAATTATTGAAATTGAATTATCCAAGCGAATGAAATTTAAACATTGCCCCTTTTTTCCTCCACCCAACTGAAATTCACTCGAACAAAGTTAGCCATTGAAAGGCTCGTAGGAGTAGTAGTAGTCGTAGTAGTGTAGCGTCGTATTAGGTCAGACCAGACGCTACCTTCGGAATTCGTAAGGCAGAAACTTTCATGTCCCAATCACTTGTGATTAATTTTCATTAGTCTTTTCTTCTTAACTGGCCAATGCTGGCAACACTTTCACTTCAGACTTACAAATACATGAGATATATTTCTATATAAAACCGGAGGAGAAATTATCATAGAATAGTGTCATCTGAGAGAATAGATTAAAGAATGTAGATCATTGTGAAGTAAAATCCATTACAAATCCAAGAATATGAAGAGTAAATGACACTCTCTATCTCTCGCGTTATCCATGAAATGAGAGAGAGAGAAAGAGAGAGTGAAGGCTGAGAGTAGAGGAAAAAAGTAATGAAAAACCACAAGAACCATAGGAACATTGTGACAAAGTACATGAGAATGGCAATAGGGAGTTGTAATTACTCTTGGCACAGCAGTTGTTGAGCGGTTACTGTGAAAACTCAATGGGTGGCCTCAACTGTATATACAATAGACTCAGTAGTGTCGGCACAGGTCGTCCCATTGATTTTCGTCAAGGGCTCATTTTTAGTTGTAGGAAACAGGCTTAAAAGAGAGCGGGACAACGAGATAAAAATGTAATTACACAAGGAGATGGGATATGTTATGAACTTTATTACAGTCTTGAGTAACTCTTGCAAGAATCTCCATTAACCTATTTCAAAAACTTTTTCTATCTTTATCTTTATTATCTCCTATTGGTTTTTGGGATACGTGATGGAGAGCCATCATAAGCCCGTTTTGCACATCAAAATTTTTCATAGTGGTGGCATAAAAGAATAAAGGATTGAACTAGGAGATTAAATTCCATGTTGTATGAATAAAGTGAGAATCCTGAGGAATTCCAACAACTCAAAACAATAATGATCCTCTCTCATTTTTTCTTTTTCAAATTTTCTTCTGAATTCTCGTAATTTTGCAGAATTTATTGAAATCCTCTCCTCTCTTACTTCACCTCATCACTTATTTTATAAATAATTAGTTACAGTACGTATGCACCTGTAAGTATACAAATACACTTCAGCTAAAAGTGTATCGCTATTGTTCATATAGCTGTACGATAAAATTACTGAAGCAACAATCAAGCCGTGGAATTCCCACGGGTTTATGTTGATCGAATTTCAAAACTATTTCCAGAGGTTAATGTCCAATTGTTCACCGTGAATATCGATCCTCTTATATTCTTAGAGCGGAAAATTTAAATTAAGATGTTCAATTAAGTGGAATTAATTGAGATACGAACAGATAAATTTCCAATTGAATGAGGAGTATATCTGTGTTTGCATTATTAATGTAATTTTGAATCGAAAAGACAGCGATGAAATATCCTCAGAGTCCGAAAAATGCGAAAAAAATTGTGGAAAAACGGAGTGAGATAAAACTAGAGTGAGAGTATGCGGTGAAATATATTTGCATATGCATGAGAGTCAGAGAGTTCGTGAAGAAATATAAAGAAAGAATCATTGTGGTTGTAGCAAGAGTTCTTGTGTAAACTTGGTGTTTGTATTGGTGCACGTGTCACTTCTCTGTAGGAGACCCCCTCGTACGTAATATGCAAATTCAAGAAAGGAGGGGTGGGCTGGGTCTAAAATCGTATAGAAAAAAATATAGAGCTTTTGTATAAAGTTTTCCTCTCTCAACGCTCTCCTCTTTCTTGTATATTTTTTTGGTTGTTGGGGACATTTCGATTGAGATCATTCCATTCACGCTCTAATTACTTTATAATAGAATTTTTCATTGGGAATAAATGGGAAATACAATATTTTGGTTGAATGTAAAAACGTAGTATCTGTATCTGGAAATAAACATTTTCGCCCTCGGTAAAATTAAAAAATGTGAAAATCATGAAGCCTATTAATAATTTTTTGTTTATTCATCAAAATTATCGTTAAATCTAGCCAAAAAATCAACAAACAATCTCATACTGCCTTATTTAATTTAATAAATAAAATAATTCACTGTGAGCAATTTACGTGCGTTACATATTGCAAAAAAGGGTGGCGTTTGTTAATCTTTGAATTTTTGCGAAAAGCAGCATAAATAATCACGTTTTATTTGCTTTTATTTCACTCTTATTGAAATCATTGTTCAGCTCATTTGTTATCAGCCTTTTATTTTGAACTTACGGCCAGTCGCCAGGGTGACGTCCACGTTGATAATTTTGAGGGCGTGTTGATAAATAATTATTGGAGACACACCATGAGAACAGTTTTGTCTTAATTATTTATCTATATTTTCTATCTAATAATTAAAAAAATCGAATCTCACAATCAATTAATTACAATTATTTCACTTGAGGTAATTGAACGTTAATTTAGATTTAAAGATTCAATTTTATGAATTATTATCTAATTCCTTTGAATAATTCATCTACTCCTAATTTATTAATTATTGTTTGCTTCAATTAATCGTGAAAATATTGTATTGTAAAAAATTTGAGAGACTCACCTCCTTGCAATTGAGGATCACCAAGCTCAACGTAGAACAATGCATCTTTCTCATAAGAATCCTCCTCAATTATCGTGAGCATTATCGTTTTTCTGTAATGCAAAAATTAATACAAAAATATTTTCCTCCTCTCGTAATTACAAGACCGAAAACTCATTTGCCCATTTCCAATTTTCTAATCATTTATCGACCCAACTTCCATTACTGTTTGTCATATTCACCAATCCCGAGTCAACGTAATACGATAATCAGTTCTGAACATTATATCATTATATCCCTATATACACATACACATGGACTTACATAGCTTGTAATTATCAGTGCCGACTTAACATGATTATATCGAAAGTTTATTCACCAATTTCATTCCATATATTTGCGTTGATTATTATGGGCCATTTGTTAACCTGACAACTGGTGAAAACCAGTTAATCGATAATTGAATATAGTGCAATGTATGTTTGTGTCTGCACATTAGTGCGCATCTATTACACGAGTGAATTATATTCATTAATTTTTACCTTCAAAGCTTTGCAGAATGCAGCTTTTTTCGGTTTCTATTTATTTATTGTAATAATTTAATGGCAGTTTGAACCATGCAAGAAAGCCAGGCGGCAGTCATCTCCCTTGTGTAAATGCCAGAGAAATGTAACCCCAGCACGATAGAGCCGTCACCTCGGGGACCACGGCCCAGACAAATTCAATTTACCCCGATAGCCATGGAAAATATAGGGCTTCCTTGGTAAATCGGTGAAGTTGTAAGCTCTCCCCGTAAACGTCAATCCTGTCATCGCTCAAATCTTAGCAAAAAAATAAAAAAATTAAATAACAATCTATAATTAATCTCGAAATAATTTCAATTTTAACTTTTCCATCTCACAGAGAAAAGATAAATCCAAACTTTAAACTCTCTTGAAAATTTTGAAAAATAATGTTTGAAGTGAATTTAAAGTAGTTTTAATTTACAAACAGAAAGACAAATTTACTGTGGCCATCAGTATGATTCTTCTCTATCTTCATCATCATAATAATAATAATTAAACTTTCTAACGCACTTCAAACTTAACAAACTCACTTATCAGATAAACACGTATGCACGTACACTGGAGAGGTAAACAGCCCACTGTTTACCACGAAACGTGAGAAAATATATTAGTGCAAGTAAGGGGGGGGGGGTAGTATGGAGAGTAGCATAGCACGGTGTTATGAGTTTATGCTAACATTTCGCTTGGGCATTTACGAGAGAGGTGTACGTCATCCCGTTGCGTTACAGCTAATACCCACTTTAAGCATGTTACAACCCACGGGCACTAATGCTTTTATCGGGAGTATTCTCGAGCTCGGCAGAGGCAAAACCCTCTGTGTCCTGTGACTTGAAGTATTGGATGAGCTTTCTCGTGGTAATGGAGTAATTGAGAAATACTTAAATTTTTAATCACTCCCCATGTGCATAATAAAACTCAAACTTTTTTCCAAATTGCCTTATTATATTAAATCTATTTCCATTTTCTAGTAAATAGGACATATATCGCTATAGTACCACTGAAGCTCGATTCTAAACTTATGAAAACCATTAGTCGTAAATGGAAAAAAAAAGAAAGTGACTTGTGTCTACCAGAACACAAACATTCATGAGAATATTACGCTACGTTAATTTCAGTTGTTTTGTATAAAAATAAATTCACGTGTTTGTCCAAACCACACATTTCTCCACAGCCTCCTGGCTCATGTTTATTATCCTCGTATTCTCGTGGGTGGAATAATTGATGCTCATTCGGTGGTATGAATAATTAATTGCTCACATTGCATGATTCAAACATGAATTTATGCTCAATCATGAGAATCATTTGACTAATTTACTTTTTTTTCGTTGCATTAAATCGATTTCACCTCATTCTCCTGTGACTTTGACATCAAAGACTGCCCATTCGAGGCGGTAAGAAAAAAATAAGTGAAAAAAGATGGAGGAGGTTTTGAAATTAAAGGCCAGTCACACGAGAAGCCTTATCAGCCTCTGTGTCACGATACTTGACACGACAAATTTACCCCTATAATTCAATGTGCGATTGATATCACCATTTCTCCATTTCATAACAGTGAAAATAAAAAATAATGCTGATCAACTCTGAGATATTATATATATGCATTACTGATTTTCCACGTGAAAATCACTGCTCCATTCTAAAAGTTGAAAAGTGTTGGAGATCAGAAAAAAATAAAAAATAAGAGGCAAAAAAAAAGGCAAGAGATGAAATAAAAATCCGTACAGGAAGAAGACTTGTCACTAGTGAAAAAGGGGATTGGCTTAGAAGGATGAAAGGACAAAGTCGATATACCATTGAAGCACAAGAGAATATAGATTCCGCACGTATTTGCGGTATCTGACATTGAAAAAAGAAGAAAAAACATACATTTATCAATAAAAACATTAAGTCGATCCCGGAACTTTAATGGAAACGATTTTCAACTGTATTGATGAAGAGATAACGAGACAGTGGAGATGAGGATAAATATAATAATAATAAGTGTGCAAGAATGTGAGGGTGTGACAACAGACTCTTTGATTTATTGAAGCCTAGTAACGCTTGTCTCATACTTCTATCTAGATATGATTTATAGTCTGGAAATACACGGATTGCCATTCCAATCGTTCACCACCACCACTACCTTCTTTTCTTTAACACTGGTAAATTCCAGTTTTATCGAATTTTCCTTCAATACTTTTATTCTTTCCATCGAAATACACATGAGATTAATTCAATTTTATTGATTTGATTAATTGGTAATTCACATGAGGTAAATGGAGTAATGGATGGGAATTCAACACAAACTACAGAATCATCGAGCACTAATTATCCATTGAATCATTGGGCGTTACAGGATGGAGAAGCCATTCTTAAGCCAACTCTACATAATTGAATGAAGGCAATTCTATTTTAATACAGTCTCGTTATCTCTCCGTTCATTCACTACAAAATTCCACTATCTTAATTCCCTTACTTTTCTTATTTTTCAATCTTCTATTTTAACCATGAGCTGATAATTTCTTCATCAACTGGTTACGAATTGCTGACGTTATATCCGCGAATATCCTCACAGCCTTGGGACAAATTTACGATCTCGAAATTTTCCAATCATATTCAGTTCTGGGCTACGTGACATGCTGGGGACATTATTCAAGACACCTTAGATATAAGACAATTTATTGGAAAACTTTCGTGGGGCATCTTTTTTAACATAAACGTGAACTCGTTTAAATTGTGCTGAAAATTCGCTAATTTTTGTACAGATTTTTTGTTTTTCATTTGTACATTGAGAATTTATGAAATTTCCATCATCTTTTCGATGGTGACGTGAAAAACAATTCTAGCTCCAACGCCACCTACATTTTCCCTCCCATTATTGGATATCAATTTTCCAGAGTTTGATGCATTGGTTATTGGAAAATTTCTAATCAACCCTGTAACTGACAGACCCATTTTTAATCTCTTCTACTCATCAATATGGAAAAAAATTAATCAAAGCGATTCGAAAATTAAAGAATTTTCCAAACCAACAGAAGTAGAAATAGTGGGAATTAGAGAAAAAGTTTCCAAGCCCCTCGTAATGTCTTTGAGTGGTACAAGTTTTGGTGTGGCAGCGAGAGACTACGAAACTCCGATTCAAATGAAATTTCACGTGGATTCAGTGGTGGGTACCCTCTAACTTCTTTGGCTCAAACCCTAACTTGAGCGAAAAAGAAAAAAAAATTGAGAGATAGAGGCAAAGAAATATGAGGGGGATTGGGCTGATGTTTGAGGGGAGATAGAGTTGAAAACTTTGGAAGCGGAGGATAGTGTCGTAGAATGCCGACCGCAATAGTTGAACGTTTGTTTCGTGAAACATCAGAGGATAAGAAGATACGATAGGACGCCACAGAGACTCGGCTTCTGTCCAACTTGATTCTTTTTTTCTCCTCTTATTTTATCAAAGAAGAAAGAAGATAGTATAGTAAGTCGTGAACATGACTTTGGAGTAAATAGAGATGAGAAAAAATGTTGAATCTGTACAAAGTTCTTTGGATTCAATTTGGTGAATTTTAGGGAAGAGGAAAAACCGAAAATTCACCTTTCAAATGAGCTCAACTGTGTATATGCCGGTGAATTTCTAACTCAACTGTAGGTACTGGATAAAAGAGTAAGGCTTTTCTCTGAGGCAATCACTTGAATGAAAAAGGAAGGGATAAAAATGCAAACGAATGAAAAATACGAGGGAAAATGGAAAATTATACTGTGTGGAATAGGAAGGGGGGGAGAAAGAAAGAGAAGTGGGTGGATCTCAATGAGTTCCTGATTGGCATGAAAGACTAACTTTCTCATTCAATCGTTTTTCCGAGGTCACACTGAATGCATTTCTATTGAAACGAACAATGGCTTGGGGGGGGAGGAAAAAAGGCAAAGAGAAGTGGCTAAAATTACAGTTAAACTTGTGAAGAATTGCATTCAATTATTAATTATTCAAGTACGTAACATTTATTACGATTTAATCCTCATCCCAGATGAGTTATTTCGTAACTCTCTGGCTTACAATATCGGATTGAAATTTTACATTGAAAAAATGTAAATAAAATCCATTGCTCTAGTAGTGACTAAGTAACAGTGGCAAGAAGAGACTGAAGTGTGTGAAATCGTTTAGTACCATTCCAAGAGTACAAGAGAGGGAGAAAAAATTGAAGAGAGAAAGAAGAGAAGAGAGACGTAACCCATCGGTTGCACCCTGAGGGCTTCCTTCCCCCACATTGGCCCACTTACAGACTCGTGTGTTGTGTTTTCCCCAGTTCTTCTTTCAGCCCTCGACACCGGCCAAAAGCTCTTCTCCTCTTGCCCTTTTTACTCTCTCTCCGCACTCTTCAGTCGTTTACTTTCTACTGCCGTCAGTGCTTTTACCCTTCATACTTTTTTCTTTCTCAAAGTCTCTCATCCTTATTATAACTACATCACGTGAATATCGAGTATTGTATCGACAGACACTAGCACCAATATCATTCCAGGGAAATTGAAGGAAAACAATGAGAAAGTGACTTGAATGTTAAAAAAATATTAACTCTAAGAGGACATTCAATTTTTCAATTATTCTTATATTATTTTTTTTCTTTCTTTGCCAGTCTAGTACATGAATAATCCAGGCTCGATAACCTACATATAAGTAATTTGTCTTTGGTTTCCTGCAATTTGACTGTAAAAACTCTCATTGGAAATATAGGTACAATAAATGCTGGCAAGAGTACTCGGATGAAAATCAAAGCACGTGCACTTGAAAATGTCATACGAAATTCATTTTTGGTGTGAAAAAAAATATGAGGAAAGAAATGAAAAGTTGAGACAAAAGTAGAAACAAAGAGTTGCTCGAATGGCGCCGTAAAGGTGGTACGCACACAGAATTCTTAACGTCTCTCTCCCTTTTTTTTTTCCTCCGCTCTCTTTTAATGCTCCAACAGCAGTTTGCTATTTTTCTCATATCTTCTCCACAAAATTTCCTGCTTCTTTTTCATTCATTCTCATTTTCTTTCAACTAGAAATTCTTCTTTATTTATCTGAAGAAGTAAACTTACTCAGTCTGATTGTCCTCAAAGATGAGGGAGCCCTCAGTGTGCATATACTGCTTGCTAGGTTTGGCTGTTCCCTCAACGGTTCTGTATGGTAGTGCCACACGTCCTCGTGCACCACTGTAACGCAGTACCCTCAGGGGAAACTGTCCAACACTCTCAACTAGTTCAACATCACGCTCTGGAAAGCCAAAGATTCCACTGTGATCGTCATCCAGTATCATGACAGTTGCCAAACTGGGTGATACTAGCATTGCTGACTGCGAAACATTGCTCAATCTGCAGCAGAAAATATTTACAGTTGATTAATCCGGAGTGTGTAATGTACACTGTGAAATATTATTACACAGTCATTGGGGGAAAAAAGAAAAAATGATAGGAAATTGAATATATTATCATTTCAATTATTATTTTTCTGTCATTCAGAGTAATTTAATCAGTCTACAGACACTTTGAGATGTCTATTTCCGATGGAAGAGATTGTGAAAAGTGATGATAAAATAGATACTAAAAGAGATTAATGGGAAAATTTATATTGAAATGACAGTTGATGTTGTGGTACTTTGACAATTGAATTTCACGTTTAACAAGTTAATTCGTTATAGCACGCGCTACTGGTAACTTGAATGTTGTTAGACTCAGTCGACCTACATTGGCTAGTTATTATCATGGCCATCGACATGAGAGACGTGGACGTTTCAAATATTGTATCGCCTGCGATAATGGCAATCTACCTTTAAATATGAGCAGTCGAGAGAAAAATTTTAATTAGACTCAGTGAATCTCAGCATAGCAATCAACTTTCACTTAACGAAAATCTTTAGATACAAACTTTACCTGATTAATAACTCTCGTGATGTTTAATTGTTTCAAAGTTTCACAAGACCCAGGTCATTTTATGATATTCAAGTGGAGTTGAGTTTAATTACAAATGTCTCTCTGTCTTACAATTCTAACCCATTAATTCTGAAATACTGAGGTAAATGAATTTCTATTTTGTTCACCGAGTGTATGTTGCTAAAATTATCAAGAGAAAATTATGACCAGTGGTATTTGCATACAAGGAAAGATCAAGCCAAGCTCTTTTCAAATAAAAATTCATCCACCTTCTTCTGCTGATGATTGAGTACACGAGAGGCAATATGGAAAAAAAATAGAAGCGTATTAATTCACCCCTCTCGACCAGTTCAATCAAATTTTCCCTCGTCATTATCCCTATGTCGCATAGTTTCCTGATTACGTCAAAATTACCGTCAAACACAATGAAGAAACCCGTGTATCTAATATTAGCCAACTAACACCTACTCATTTGCCAATTCTGATGAAACTACAATCTCATTGTACTGAAATCTAGGCTCTCACACGTAAGCACATAAAGTTTGAATTATACCAGCTGCTGCAATTTCGTGCCAATAGAATAAGTAGAGTAGAATTAATTTCACTAAAATATTCTTTGAACATGACTTCTTTGGTTTTTTCATTATTATTTTTTTATTGTGTTGTTATTAAACTCTCACCTAACATAGAAATGCTCATCTTCTTCAAATAATTCATCATCAATGACTGATAATTTAATAGTCTTTCTAGTTTCACCAGGTTCAAATGTCAGTGTTCCCATAGCACTAACATAATCTGAGCCAGCCTCAGCCGATCCATCCTCCGTACAGTAATCCACTGTACACAGTTTACTAAGATCTCCACCAACTCTAGTAACACCAACTTCAAATGTACCAACATTCTCCATGACGGTATAATGACCAGGATCAAAGAAAATTCTTGTTGCATTAATGTGCTCAATGTCAACAACTTCAGCCTCAGCCCTTTGTAATTCAGCCTTGACCTCACTGAGATCGCTCTGTGCCCTTTCGCTTATTTTTCGACTGAGATTACCAGCTCCAACCATTTTTCTAGTTGCCTGTACTCGATAAAAAGCTCTGCTCTTTGGGCCTTTACCAAGTACTTCCTCGTGTGCCATAACTTCCAATTGCTCCAAAGGCAGTGTAGGATTTTTCTTTCTCAATTCTTTGAGTGTCCTGATGTAATCCCTCCTAGTTTGTTCAAACTCTTTGGCCTCTGGGCTCTCATCATCCAAACGATCCACAAAAAGATGCGGTCCATCACGCTCTTTAATTTCTAATTCAACTCCACCATCAGAATCACCAGCCTCAGCCTGTACAATAACCCCTCTCTTATTCATACGATAACCTTTATGAAGATATTTGTATATCAATAATCTTCTGTCAGCAACCCAGGCTGTTAAAACAGTAGCTGGAAAAAATGCAAATGTCAGTATGCCCTCCCAAACCTCAAGTACACCAGGACTAGATACAGCAAGTATAATGTAGAGCCACACGTAAGCAAAGATACTCCACGTAGCAGTAACGAAGAAGACCCTTAAATGCTTTATCTTACGATTTTCACCATTTGGTATGACAAAAACACACAGTGCTATTATAACGAACAAATTATAGGCCGCTGAGCCAACAATTGTACCAGGCCCTAAATCACCGGCTTTGAAATCTTTTGCCCATATTTCAATAATTGATAGTAGTATCTCAGGTGCACTACTACCAAGTGCCATTAGTGTTAAATTAGCCACAGTCTCATTCCAAACTCTTACAACAATTATTTGCGGCTCACGTCCCTGGCGACGTACAACTAATTCTTTTTCCTTTGATGTTATAACTTCAATTGCTGCCATAAAACGATCACTTATTATCGATACACCGATAAATAGATACAATAAAAATAAAAAGTAAAAAGAGCCACGTAAAACAATGTCGAATAATGTAAGATCTCCTCTTGGATACCAAAGGGGCACCACAAGTCCCTCTGAACAATTTGGAGAGTATCCACCCATTTCTATTGTTGTATCCTTCCTTCCTTTCTTTCTTTATTAATTTGAAAATTTCATCATTATCATCTCCAATCTCTACTTTTCTCCATCAGCAGTGAATTTTCTCCACCTTTTTCTATTCTTTTCTCAGTATTTTATTTATTTTTATTATCCCTATAAATTCTTATCCTTCTCCTCACTATCCCGCAGACATCCCCTTTACCTTTCAACTACCTCTGCATGACACAGAATTATAGATATTAACAACTACTACCGTGTAGTAAATTTTATTGATAACGAAAAGTTTTTATCCATCACCATTCACTCACACACACACGTTATCACACTAAAAATTCTACCCGTTTAAACACATGAGACGGTGATAGAACCGCGTACGAGGTAATACTGATGTGAGGGAGACCGGGTTTGCTAGCCAAAGCTCATCGTCCCACTTGCCTTTTCTCTCTTCTCTTCTACCCACAACCAGTTGCCGGCAAAACTATTGGCCACTCTCTCTCTATTTTTATTATATTTAATCCCAATCAAATAGCCGTGTTCCATCGAATAATTATTTTCTCAACTATGAAAAGTTTCAGGAATACTCCAGAGAAAATTATTGTTAAAATTTCTGATGATAGCAAGTGCTAAATAAATTCCTCAAGAAATTAAGAGAGGTAGATTCTTTACAAGAGCTCAAGTATTTCCGTCTCAGTTAAACACAGCGTTGAATATCGTACTCTGTCGCTGTTCAACAGCGTCCCTGCCAACCCCTGGCGCATGCTCATTGCGATAACTTGCTTCGCCCTTACTCTACTCCACCCCAGACACAACGGCGAGCCACGAGCGAGACACTCCCGCTCATCCTGGGTAAAAAGGGCATTTTTTTCTTCTCTTTTCGATTCACTACTATAAAGGAAGGTGGGGTAAAATGGATATTCTAATTACATGGTTTTCCATGGAAATCTTGTGCTTCAAATCTTAGAATCAGCTGGTTTTCATGTCTGTTAATGGAATTTTTGAGTAATGACGCTTATTCTTTTTCTCTATCTGCTTGTATTTGTGGATTTAGTTTTTCGTACTAGAGTGATGGAAGGTTTACTCTGGAGATGGATTATCTTGGAGGGACAATTGATTGAGGCCGGGATAGTGAGAAATTTATGAAGATCAAGGATAGAGATGTTGACCATGGCTCTTATTTTTTACTGATACATTTCTTAAAGCCAATGGTATTTGGCAGAATCGCAACGAGAACATTTACAATTTATAATGGAAATAAACTTGTACACCATCTCATTATTATCATTGGGCTATCTCAAGTGATTCTCTGTCGTAAATCTGAAACAGATGAAGAAAGAGAATGAATTCAAGTTATTTTATAAAAATTTATATGAAAATATCGTTTAAAAGAGTTACCTTAAATTTTCCATCATTACAGATTATATTTTCACAGTTGCATTTTTTCTCAACAGTCTTTTTTTTATCATAAATTTCCTTCACATTGATGAGCACGGTTTCCGGTAATTTCATCAAAGCCTCCATTGACAATATTTTCAATGGATTCCCCGATATACTCAAGTACTCAATTTCAGTCATATTATACAATGACATGCTTTCTATTTCCGTAAATGAATTCTTATCCAAATGCAAACGTTGCAGTGGATTCACTGGTGTTATCCAATTTTCTGGCAACTTAAGTAGCTTATTGCCAGACAAGTCGAGTTCGCTGAGTGACGTCAGGGCATCAAATGAACCTGCGTCGATTTGACTCAGCAAATTATGTGAAAAATTCAGAGTTTTCAATTTTGGCAAATTTGTGAATGATGCTGGAGTAATTGATTTAATACTGTTGCCATTTAACATGAGAATCGTCAGATTTACCATGTCATCTACATCAGGTATTTCAGCCAGTAAATTATTGGCCAATAGTAACGTGTGTAAATTACTTAAATTTCCAAAAACATCTAGTGGCAGAGTTTCAAGAATATTACTCGATAAATTTAAAAACTCCAGACTTTCTAATTCACTAAATGCATTTCCATCAATTGCCAAGAGCATATTATCAGAAATGGATAATCTCTTGAGTTTTGTTGCACCAGACAAATCAATTCTCGCCTCATGTTCATAAGTTTTATATTCTTGCTGATGACAAGTTAATCCAGAGCATAATCGGGATATACTGTTATAATCCAGATGTAATTCTTCCAATTGAGAAATTGCAGAGAAATTATGAAACCACTCGATTGAATTGTTTTCGAGGTGCAAGTGGGTCAATGCCGGAGGAATTAATTGGGAAAAAAATTTGTTGGAGATTTCATTACCTCCCAAGTAAAGATGCGTTATATTTGGAGTATTCTCTAGTCCTGTCAATGAAGTTATTCGATTATTTTGAAGATGCAGTGTCTTTAATTCAGGCATTTTTCCCTCTATGATCAAGTTAAAAACGAAATAATGAGATTGCTTCTGCTCTTCTTTGTCAATACACGGTGAACAGTAATGTGTAAAAGTTGCATTCAACATTTCCACTGTAGCTGGAGTGAAAGCATTGTCCAATACAAGAGTTTTCAGCTTTGGAAGATTATACGTGAGCTTATTACTGTGATGCAACCAATTTTTCGCCAAATTCAAGTACTCAAGATTCTGTAGGTCCTCGAAGATCTCAGCATTGATACTCCAAATGTGATTGTCCTCGAGGTGAAGAGAAGTGATAAGAGAGCTTGATAGAAATTTTTTTTCAATTTTTTGAATACCTGTGTTTGAAAGATCAACGATTAACCGACTCTTCTCACATGATAATGCAACCCCGGGTGATATTAAATTCGATTCAACTCGCACAAGAACAAATGTATAAATCAAAAAAATCACAATACTCTGATTGATCATGATGATTTTTTTTTTTTTTCCTGCTACGGACTTGATGGCTTTGAGTTACCTGACCGAACTGAGACTAGAGTAATGGTTACATTCGTATAAAACAGTGGATAGTGCTGAGGTAAACATTCCCACGACGAAAATACGTGGTCGGCAATTCGAGAAATAGAAGAGAGAGAGAGAGGGGAAATACGAAAAATTCTTTTATTTAACATATTATGCAGTTTATTAAATGCAGTGAAAAAGAATAATTCGCTATAATCATCATTTATTTTAAAATATTATTTCTCATACAATTCAATTAGATTTTTCATTAATTTATCATCCTATACATTTGAAAGCTATGAGCATTATAATCCACAACAAAGCATTAAAATCTATCCCAACTACAGCAAGCACCCTTATTGTTGCAAGCATTAGCAACCAACGTGAACTCATCTAATTCAGCATAACCACCTTCTGGTATACTCTCTTAACACATGGCTGTAGTTAGTTACCACCTAGTCCATTCATCACTGAAAGTTATTCTCGGTATAGTGTATCCAACATAGCCCTTATCACACATTATATAACAGAGTCCACGTCTAACTGATGCACTGTACTCCAAGTGCACAGTAGCATCAGAATTTAATTGCCAATAGGTACTAGTAGCAACTCCACTCAATGGAGTATTCTGAATATAAAGATGGCTCAAAGTTGCCAAATTATCCAGTGATAAGCTCTGGAAACTGTTGAAATTATTGCCACGCACATCCAAATGTTGTAGACATGTGCCAATTATCCAGTCTTTTGTTAGATAAGAGAGCTTATTATCAGAGAGGTCGAGTTCCTCTAGCATTGGAAGATTAACAAAAGCATTAGCCTCGATGTATCTGATTCTGTTGCCTCCAAGAGATAACCATTTTAATTGATAAAGATTCGTGAATGATCCCGAGGGTAAACGATGGAAATTATTGTGATCCAACGACAAACTAGTTAGTATTTCTAATCGGCTAAAATCGGGAATGGTGATCAATCGATTATAACTCAAGGACAAATCTCTCAGTTCCTGAAGAACATTAAAAGTTCCAAATGGAATTGTTGTTAAACTATTGTGTGCCAAATTCAAACTCTTCAAGTATCTAGTTTCTTCGAAGCTGTCTCTTTCAACAAGAGCTATTTCGTTCTTAGAGAGAGACAAAAATTCCAATCGGCTCATTCCACGTAGAACAAGTTGGTCCATGTCTTGACATTGCCAAGAGCAAATTGACGCTATGCGATTGCCATCGAGAAAGAGAGAGGATAGATTTATCAGTTTATGTGTATCGATTCGACGTATCCAATTGCGCTCAACATGTAAGTGAGTTAGGGTAAATGGTAGGTGTATTTGATGAAATGTATGACCCTCCAGTCGATTGTCAGTGAGATAGAGATGGGTCAATGATGGAAAATATCGTTCAATTGAAAGATTTATATCGTGCAAGTAATTTTTTCGTAGATAGAGATTTTTCAATTGTGAAAAATAACTCGAACTTGAAAGAATCAAATCATTATGCTGACCTTGTGAGTTATTCTCATCTATTATCAATGTTATGAGTTTATCATTATTACCAAAGTTCATAAGATCACAGAATTCAATACGATTCCTTGAGAGATCCAAGTAAAGAAGATTCTGAAGATCAGCGAATGAACCTACTGGTATGCGTTCAATCAAACTGTCTGTGATACTCAAACAAGAGACCCTCCAACTGTCTATGAAGCCAGGATAAAGAGTTCTCGGTGCAATACCTGGTAAATTCAGTACTAAGTCTCGTTCTCTAAAATCCTCACACCTTCCAGTTGGCAATAGAATCTCTCTCTTTACGCCTGACTGAAGATCAATCGAATGCTCAATGTATTTTAAAGGAAAAATTATTCTCTGTCCATGATGAGATGCACTCTGTTGAATTAAACCAAACAGAATAACAAGTTTAATTTTTCCTATTTTATTTGGTAATACCATTTTTATTCTCTCAAAAATAACTAAATTGAAAACTCAATGCAAAAGAGTTTAATTAATTCAACACAGAGGCACTTGTCAATTCAAAACTTTCAATATATCACAATAGATGAACTTGAAGTAGCTTTTATAGTCTTCATTGATCTTGGCTCTCATGCCAATGCTTGAGTATCCAAGTTTATGGAAAAATTGGCAATACTACTAGTCGCAACTAGTCTATTGATACTTATCCTCATGAACACAAAGAGTGACGAGAGAGAGAGAGAGAAGAAAAAAATCAATTCTCATCCTTTTTAATTTCATATAGACAGATTATCGTGAGGTCGAGGTGAGCTTATCGCTCTCTGCAATTTCTTCCGCAACGATAAAGCTATTATTATTGTCATGATAAAAGCATATTGCATTTTTTTTCGCCTACATGCAGAAATACATGTCTCTATAAATATTTATATAATTTTGATATTGCATCGATCGAGTATATTTTGGGGAGTGGTTTTCCCTTGGTCAGCATCACATCGCCATCTCTCGTAGCATACAGAGACATTCATTCATGCATTACAAATACTGAATAGCGTAGAGGAAAAAATACATAATACATATTGCAGATTCATCAGAATATCCAATAATGCATTTCTAGCATATTTTAATCCCTTCAGAATATAAAATTTCTTCGCATGAAATCAACTCTGTGAAATCAAAGAAGAGTGAATAATTGTCACACTGACTTACCTACAGTTGCTTGAATAAATATGATTTTTCAAAGAAATGTAATCGAATGACAATTGAAATATATATTCAAACAATTAAACCTGCTGACACATTTATTTATTTACAAAGCATCAACT
The DNA here is from genome assembly GCA_963565655.1 of Aleiodes testaceus. NCBI lineage: Eukaryota > Metazoa > Arthropoda > Insecta > Hymenoptera > Braconidae > Aleiodes > Aleiodes testaceus. Next base: position 5,312,515 of record OY751421.1, on the reverse strand, counting down.
TGTTAATTTATAACCGTTGATTTTTCATTTCAACAAATAAATAATCTCTCAACACTCAGCAACATTTACTATTTACAAAGAGATAAGTAACAACATAATAATTAACGAAATAATAAAAAAAAATGAAGATAATTAGTGAGGGGAAGTATCTTTCTCAAGACACTTTATTTTCCCCACAGGGACAGCCACAGAAACGGGTATTTAACATTTCTAATCAGGTAGTAAAAGTCCTCTCCTTTAAAAATCTTGGAATAGAGCCAATTGATCAGGTGGTAATGGTGGCTGTGATCTCCAGTCTGTCTCCGGATAATCATCAAAGCAACTTGGATCACCAGGTGCTTTTACTCTCGGTCTAATTGGCGGTGATAAAGCTCTCTGAGGTACCTGAAATTTAACCAATTATTATTAATAACGAATTTTTATTAATTCATGAAGACGAGAAAAATCAAAAAATTACCAGTGTCCAATCAATGAGCTTGAACCACCGATGTCTCTTAACATCCTCAGCTCCCTGTCTCATGTTTCCTAATCTCTTGGTTCTGTCAGCAACAAGGAGCTTCTTAATTAAATCCTTAGCAACTGGATCTACGTGTTTCGGCCACTCTATCCTTCCACCCAGGATTTTCTCATAAATCCCGAAAGGATTGTCATCAAAGAACGGTGGATAACCAGCTAGCATTTCATAAATTAAAACGCCAAGGGCCCACCAGTCTACAGCCTTATTGTGTCCTTTACTCTGAATTATTTCTGGAGCTAAATATTCTGGTGTTCCACACAGAGTCCATGTTCTGTAAATAAATCCTCTTTAAATTTGATAAAAATAATAGAGCACATCTTCTTATTTTGTCCTTTCTTTTACCCAATACTACTACTACTACTACTACTACTACTACTACTCTACATTTTCAAGTCCGAAAATAAAAGCGTAATAAAAGCTGAAACCGTTGAACGTGTTTATGCCAACACATCTGGTCGATCAACCAACAACCGCAGAAGCTCTTTCATACAGAAACGAATATATATATGTTGACTTGAATAATCAATTTGAGCGGAAACTCCGATCCGATATTATATCTATATGCCGAAATATTTTAATTGTTTGAGAAAGAATGAGGGGAATAGAAATGAAAAATGTGTTCTACATACCTATCGGTTAATTTTTTTGAAAATCCAAAATCAGTTATCTTCAAATGTCCCTGGCTGTCCAATAGTAGATTCTCAGGTTTTAAATCCCTGTATACTATGTGCTTCAAGTGTAGATAATCCAGTGCAGAAACAATTTCTGATGCATAAAAGCAACCAGTGGGTCCAGAAAATCTTCCTGCTGCTCTAAGATAAGAGAAAAGCTCACCACCGGCTACAAATTCCAGTAGCATGTAGACATGTGCCTCATCTCTACCACTCCAGAGCCTATTTCATTTACACATCAATGAAATATAAATTTAATTAGTAAAATTCACATATTTACTTACATATTGACGATAAAAGGATGATTGACTTCTTTAAGTACAGAAACTTCATTGCGTACATGTTCAACTTGCTTGAGTCGTATCACGTCCTCCATAGATAATATCTTGAGTGCTAACGGACTGCCCTGATGTCTGCACAATACGACTCTGCCAAATGTACCAGTTCCTGACCAAACAATATAAAATTATCAATCAGAAGTGTAATATATGTAATATTGTATGATTATCAACCCTGAGTACACTCGTCCAATGAGCTATAAATATTCAAAATTGGCAAGTGTCTACTAGTGGGACAAATTTTTTTCAGTTTAACAAGCAAAGACAGGTGTTTGGCGACTGCCATCAACTTCCTATCCACTTTATCTCGTTTATTTCAATTTTAATTATTCATTTTTTCGAGTGAACAAATAACTTTGAATAAAAATATGTAATTACTATGATATTCAGTGTGAATGACGTTTAATTATCAAGTACGTTATTTAGCGTCAAGTGTTTATTGCAGTAGCGAAAATATAAATTTTCATGCGCGTGGATAGGGAGAGAAAGATAAATAGAGTGGAGTGTGTGTCGTCGGGCATGTCTAACGATTCGCATGTGAAATGGTTTATGTCGTGATAGTTGCGGCGAGTTTTCACCTTTTTCCCCATGGGAGAGATTACATAGGAAGAGAAACGAGTTTTGTTTGAAAGCAAGGGATGATAATAATTTTACGCTAGGGACAAATCGAATAACCGTCAATTTTCACGTATAATAGACCGATTTATCATCGCTCTAACGCTTTGTTTTCACTTCAGCACATAGAATTAATGGGAAATAAAAATCATGTGATAATAAATCGTTAAATAAACAGATTAATAAAAGCTCCATGAAAATTTTAATCAAAACAATTAAAAGTTGCTGTGAAGAAAAATTGAAAAGGATAATAAACCGGTTTAATATTCTTCATTTCATGATTCATAAGAAGAGAAAAAGTGAACCGTTGGATAGAAAAATGAGGAAAAAAATTGCAAAGTGCAGAGGACAATTTTTCCTGTTTCTTTCAGAAAGTCACTGCCTCTCACTCCACTGTGTCCCACTTGTTCTTGCCTTCCTTTCCACAATATCGTGCAGTAACAAAAACGGCGAGTAATACGAGACTCTCACGTTACATTCATTGAATATTACAAATTCTAACGAAATAAATGAAAAATGAGTGAATAATTATATCAATTGCTTACCAATTGTCTTGATGATCTCCATATCATCAATGTCATATCTCCCCGAGTCCTCTTGAGATCCCTCTTCATCCGATGTAGCATCGCCCGACATTTTAATCAAATGAGTTAGGAAAATTCAATTTATCCGTACAATGATTTATTCCTAGTTGCCAATTTGAATCCCAGGTAAATTTCAATTCAACTCCACGTGTTCAATATATTAGGTTCAACGTACCAAAACTAGTGGAACAAGAGTACAGTTCAGTGTATTCTTAGAAATATATATATTTTCCTCGAAAAAAGAAAAAAGAAACACTTGCGTCTCATAAACTAAAGCTCTGTGACACGTGCTTATTCTGAATACAGACACACAGAAACCTCGAAAAGAAATTAGAAACACTTGCTCTATTATGACCGTCTGTCCTCCTTAAATTTATTTACAAGTAAAATAACGAAGAGAACGTCTGACCGTTTTGATCTTCACCGGAAAAACTTTTTGAATCACTGACGCCTCCGCTTTTATTATTTTTCTATATCCTTCCCGTAGCGGGAGATTGACATGATTCATAGATACTGGCACTCTCGAAAATAGTATTAAAATAAATATCTCCCCTCATCAAGGTTTATTTGTGTTTCTCCTGCATTTTCCCTTTTCTCTCTCTCTCTCTCTTTCTTTCTTGAAATTCTGTTGTAGAAATGACAGAACGAATAGAAATCGTCTTGCGGTTTCAACTGAGCCCGCAGGTGCTCAAAGGGAAAGTTTCAGCGGGACTGATCTCAATTTTTTTCGCACGGTTATGCTCTTTGTTTGCGGAAATGTTTGTGTGTTTTTTTTGTTCTTTCAATATTGTTGCAACTGTCACGAAATTATATTCGAATAAATGAGGAAAGAAAGTGAAATAATATAAACTGTGAAAAATCCTTGGTTTTTTCTCGTTTCGTGATACTCTCGCTCATTAGACAAGTAAAAACAGTTTATTTATTTATATAAAAATGATTTGAGGTGATTGTCCGTTCAAGGAACGGACCTTCTGCGTAGCATCGCAGAGGAGACTGATCGCTCAGTAGATCTCGAAAGCCTGATCTTGCCTGCCTCTTTCTTTCTTTCTCGCCCCACTCCTCTTAACGATTTGTATATAACGTTCTCTTTTAACAGGAGAAACAGATACTTTTTCTTTTTTTTTCTTCATTTTGCTTAGCAATTAAAAATGATGATTCATTAATTTCAAAGAAGAAAAAAACATTTAAAAAACAAATTATTATGTTTTTTTCATACTCCTGCGTCAAGATTTTGTTTTTTTTTTTAAGACTTTTCTGTTTTTTGAATCAAGGAGAACTTGAGACATTTAATGTAATGAGATTTAACAAATTAATCAATGTAAAATCAGAGTTTCATCGTGGCCAGAGATATGCTCTGGATTCTCCGGGTGATTTTTATGAATTTTGTGGGGCTTATTTTTGAATTCTGGCATCTATCCAGATGCACTCACCCACCACAACGCTAGCCCATAGCCTTCTGTACTCTTTTTTATAAAACATTTGTCTTTTTACCAATTACCTCTTTCCCCCTTCGCATTTTTCTTTTCTTTTTTTCAAAAGTCCATTGAAGAAAATAATTGCTGTACTCAAATTTATTTAAAAATAAATTTGTTGATCCAATTTTGAATGAATCGAAAATGATAATAACGCATTAAAGTGTATTTCGAATAACGTGCCAGATTTTAAACGACAGACGCGTCAACCCTCAGTGAAATAAGAAACGAGGAATCACCCAGTGTCTTGTAAACGCCCACGTACATCTGGATATAATCCAAAATCAACACAAAACGCCATTCTTCTAACGCTTTTCAATGATAGAAATCCAATTGAAATGACGAGGACACTCTTGGATTATCTTGTCATTACATTGAATTTATTCATTCCGTACGTTTTTTTATACATAATTGTATGTATACGGTAATGGTAACATTTTTGTATCATTATTCAGCGCAGTTTTACGTTTAGATTGATGATTCACAATTATTTATAATTTTTTACCTATTAATTCATAAAATTCTATATGTGAGGAAAATATTCATTTCTCTCATACGATAGGTGAAAATGAGGATGAGTGGATGATTATGTGATGGAATTTTTGGAGCGAGGATTTTTTCAATGTTTCCAACTTGAAGCGTAAAAAATCATTACAATTACTCCAAAGACCTTCAAAGTGTAGAGCCGCCACCTGTCGATTATTTTCGCAAGTTTCCTCTTGAATCCTTCGGAAAATTCACTCATTTTTCTCGAAAAAATGCCCATTCGCCAAAACTATTTTTTACCCCGATTTCCCCTACATCTATTCTTTTATTTTCTTCATGTAAAGATGGTAAAAGACTATGGCCGGGTAATTTTGTGGTGTATGAATGCTGTCATACCCGCAACCGCCCACAGACTTATGATTCCCTCGTACATATTTCAATGGTCAACCGAGAAAAATCATTGTGGTATTTTTAAGTAGCTACAAGGAATTTATTTAAAAATTATCGAGAAGAAGAAGCCAAATCCCAATGAAAATTGAGAAGATTATTCAATAATTTTCAGGGCAAGGACTTTAATTCAATAAATAAATAATAATTCACACTTTCTCTCTGTCTTATAAAAGTCATTAGCTATCAATTATTTAATCTCTCTAACTCTTTCGTATGTTGAATGCCTCAAGGTAGTAGTCTTAGAGTAGCACAAGTTGGCCTTCTCCAATCGTCAAACCAATAATGTATAACGACACTCGTGTAACATTGAGCCAATTGGTATTCGTTATTTCTCATTCACGTTCACACTGACTCGCAATAATTCTAATTGTTAAGAATTCTGAGAATGAAAAATTACGCAATTATCTTTCATTATTTCTCTCCATTGTGATTTATTCAACCTCACCAATTAAAATTGCCACCTGAAAACAGAATAATATTGATGAATAATTAATTAATTAAGAAGAATGGAAAAGAGAGTGATTTGAATAAACTTGTAGAAAAATATTTGTAAAACCTCTGTGCACTCCCACGAGTTTTCTCAAGTTGTACCGTCTCCGGTTGTGTTGCTTGGCCAAGTAATTATCCGTTGGTACGCCTTGCGGTTACCATTGGACAGAGACTGGTACCAGGTAACAGGCCACGTTATAAATTTGCCCTTGGAGGAAAATACCTCAACGTCCTGGTGAAACAGTGATAAACCTCAAAAATTCCTGAAACCATAAATTTCATTAAACAAAAATAACAGTGAATGAATTTTCGTGTAAATCCATTCCTCAATAAATTGAATTTATTCAAATACTAATTGGCATTAAAAACTAATTTTTTCTCTTTATTTTGTTGTAGTATGTTACATTGAGCAGAGACATAACTCTGTGTGTATCTAACGGGGCCCCGTTGAAAACCCCTTACATCCAATGATGATATACAGATCATCATGTGTATATAAAATCGTCATATGAACCTCTTAAAAAGCCATAAACGAAAAAAAAATTTGAAAAAAAAATATCCCACGGCCATTCCGTCCGGTCGTCGTGGTTATTTCCGCTCGTATTTTTCAAAACCATCTGCTACGCAAAATGCATTTGATTCTTACTGAAATAATGTAACTACCCAAGGCCCACAACCGCGTTCGTGCGTATCGCCCACACTCTCGGGGCCCCTATACAACTTCCGCTCATCACCCTCTGTCTCCCCAACCTCAATTTTTTCCACTTGTTCACTGATTTTCAACATTTCAACCTGTATTCATTTTATTATTCAATTTTTACATTATTCCTATCTCATTCTGTGTGTTAAATCAGTTATTTCAATCATTTATCACTAGAAAATTATTCAATTGCAAATGTCTCTATTCTACTACTGCGTTCAATGACTTTTTGTCTATTTATGGAAAAAGAAAGAAATACCCGCATGTGTCCTCACATGGCAATAAGAGGAAAAAAAACTTAAACATTAGTAAAACGTTTGAACGAATGTATTCTGCTGTTTCGTGTTTTTCAAGCAAAGCCAGGGGCGTCAGGGTCGTGCATGAGAGCGAGTACAGTAAGCGGAAGCGAGGCTTTCCGCATCGGTGGCTATGAACAATGAAACCGCCAAGTTCACGGCACGAGAGAACTATCTTTTTCTATCCATCGTTTCACTTGTTTTACGCGAATTCCTCAATTCCCCCATCTCAAAAGATTCATGCGTGTATACATATTTATTCAACGTGTGAACATTATTACTTTTTTTTTTCCTTGACTCTTCCATGCATTCACCGTCTCTATCTCGCTCACACAATTTCCTGTAATTTTTTTTAACTCCTCTCTCGCCTTATGGAGAGGGAGAGAAAAGAAAAACATGATCATCTCAGGGGAATCATGGAATGAACTCGGGGTGTAATATGACGAACGAAATGAGCATGCGATAAACTGGAAGGCTACAAAACCATAAAATGTTTCATGTGCAAACGGTTAATGCGTTTTCCTACGTGAAACGAATTATTATACCTGCATGATTACCACCTTCAGTCTTTTACAAAGATAAGAGTTAAAAAAGAAAGGAGAGAAAACATTGAAAGTGGAAAAATCAGTGTGACTTGTAATAGGATAAAATTAAAATCAACATAATTTAACTTTACCAATGAGCCTCAAATTATTATATTGATTTATTTAATCGATTCGGGGCATCTACAATAAGCACGTGGCCTGGTCAATGCTTCAGCAACAGGTGCGTGGCAACAGGTAATTCAACGCCACAATTTATAAGGAATACGCTCTTCCTGGAAGACCCAATTGTTTTCACAACTCATTCTGTAACAAAAAAAAGCCAAGCAAAAAGCCAGCAAATTAAATTTCAACAGTGTGATAAAACATTCTACCTTCAACCTGTTAAAATACATTGGAATTTACTTGGAGAGATTGCTGATGGTTATTATCTGTGACTAATTCAGTAGCAGACCAATTTGTTCAAGGTGAATTATTTATGTAAAATAATTGAATTCAATCATTATGTTGCTCTTAAAAATCAGAATTTCATCACGTTCCTTCATATTTCATAATTAAAGAATAATTCAACAGAGAGATAAGTGATTTTAAAAAATGGAGATTCAAGTAAGGCTCACCTGAGCGATGACCCCAATAAACATCTCAATTAAGCCTGATAGTACTGAAGCCATTATAAATTATGGGAATTGAGGATTGTTGCATAGCCGAACGCTGTGTATGACACAGGAGCTCCACGGGACTGTTGCATAAATCCCCCGTGAATTCTTCCAGTGCCATTGACAGTGTCCAAGCTTGAAAAGAAGGAAAACTGCCTTCCTCGTTTCCTCCAGGATAAAGAAAGAACTCTCGGATAATTACACAAGTTTAAACTAAAGTATCATCTTCCCTCAATGGTGTTTCACGTCGACGCCTCTTCCCGGAAATGTCCTGACACCATCCAATACAAGTAATTCTCTCTCTCTCTCCATCTTCTTTACCTTATTCGCATCATCAAGCACAATTTCACCTCTTGTATAAACTCCTTCGTCCTTTGGATCCGCACGTTCCGTGACGCGAGCATTCCCACAGATCGATCCCTCTCCTCTCCCTCGTGGAAGTCATACAAACCTTAGGCCTTCGAAACAACCCATTGGACCGGATCAATGGCCTCCTTCCTCTCCTGCATCTTCATATCTTCATTCCTCTGCAACTTCAAGTTTCCTTCTTTACATCATCGATTAAAGCCTTTTATTTTATCTAATTAATTACCAATTATCCTATAAAATGGAAAAATGGAATCATGCCAACCGAAATCCTTCACCCTGAATCCTCCCAGTTTCTAATTTTTTATTTTTTCAACATCTCCAAACATTATATAGTCTTAGAAGCCAACTTTTTGATGGAGAAATTCCCAAAAAAACAAAAAAAAAACCGAGAGGAAGAGAGAGGGAGAACATAGAGAAAGATACGTTAAAAAAAAAAGAAAAAGAGATCTCTTAACTGCTGAAACTGGTTTCCAACGACCTCGCGACTTTTTTCCACCTTCTCAGCGTTGCTTCCCTCTCTTTCTTTCTCTGCCTCACCGTTTCGCTTCGCAGGTGCGCCCTTGATCCGTGTGTGCCCACGAGAACTGTGGGAATACCGATTCCACTTCCGTTTTTTTCCCCTCTCTTTTTTTTTCTCAAAAACCACACACACACACACACACATACACATAAAACACGCGCGCGCTTTTTATAACAATTTGAATCAACGAATAGAGGAGGAATTATTCAGGAGAGAGAGAAAGAAAAATTAAATGATGAAAGAAGACAATTCTAATGGAGGAAGAAGAAGGAGAGAAAGAAGAAGAAGCAGCAGTGAAGGGGAACCAACAGAGTGATTTTACAGTGATGCAAGAATTCGTGGACAATGAAACCTCAGGTACTGTGGAGAGTATAATGAAATGTGTTCTCATGGAATTTTTCCAATGATGAAAGTCTTGTCGAAAAAGAAAATAAATGAGGTGAAAAAATGCAAAAGGTCATAAAGACAAAAGAAAATACATAAATGTAAAAAAGCATTTGTGAGAAGGAGAGAAGAAATATGTACAAGGCAGTTGTCACCCTTCTGGATTTATCCTATGATCTCGAAACTCCCGGCACGTACCTCATGGAATAGCCATCATCTCTCAACGTGCCCCTAACGCGTGTCCTGACTACCAAATATTCTCCCACGTCCCTGTCCCTCCCCACAAAGATGAAGCGGGAAAATTTTTCATTCTCTCATTCTTTTTTCAAAAACAATGAGAGAGAAAGAGAGTGAAAAAAAAAATGATGAATTTTCCTTCGTCATTTTTATTCCATAATTCCTCCTTGCCGGAAAAACTTGTCATGTATTACGTCACGAGTACGACGACCCGAGGCACGAAGACAACTTTTACATAACTGCACAAAAAATGAATAATATTCAAGTCCAAAAGAAGAGTGGTAAATTGAAATTGATTTGACTCTTCCTCAATTGATAAGACAATTTATTTTATAATAATATCTATTCAACAATTACTTGAGGTTAAAAGTTTCTTCCGAACCGGTTGCTCGGAGTGACGTGAGCCAACTAAACCCGTGGGCTGCCAGGTAACTTCAGGTAAACTACAGTTCTTCGTATAACCTGTGCCGGCCGGCATAAACCGATGTAAAAAAAAAAAAGGCATTATAAATGTGGTGGTAGCTAAGAGAGGAGAGGGAGGACTTCTCGATGGAGAAGGAGTAGGCATTGGCTCTGTAGAGAGGTAAAACACAAAACAGCACAGCCTGTGCAATGAAAGTCACAGACGAGTGACTGTGTTCTTCTTCTACCTCGACCAACTTTTCGTTGAAAAGAGACAGGTGGATTTGCCATGAGTATTCATTAAAAAAGGACGTGCAAAATTGTTGATGATGATGGTGGGGAGAATTTAAAAGCAATGAAAAAGATGGAGTGAGAGAGGCAAAAGAGTAGGGAGAGTCGATGTGACTCACTCGAGGGAATGAGCGAATAGACTTAGCCAAATGGGCAAATGCCAGGCTCCAACTTCCACATGGTGAACTTTAATTCAAATCTCTCTTGGAGAATGAACGAAAAAAGAAACTAAACACCAAGCAAATGAAAAAAATTTACTGTTACCTGTTCTACCATCTTTCCGCCAACGTTTTCTTCTTTTTTTCAACTCACCTCTTTTTGTTTAGATATGAAAAATGGAGATTGATTGTTTTTAATGTTTACGAATGATTCAAGTTTGCGGCATGATGATAATTAGGCAAAAGAATGACGTGGGACACCCATTACATAAAGAAGAATACGTTTTATAGTTGGTTGAATTCAACAGAGCGTGACTCTTCACGTGCTTTGATGAGGCAAAGTGGGAGGGTGAGAGAGGAGAATGAGATGGATTATTTTTTAAGAGGGAGACAGACACGAAAACCCCTTGGAGAGGAGGACGTCATCCTCCCAGGTACATTTATTTTCACCTCTTTTCTATTAGCCATTGTTTTTTTGTTACCTTATTTCGTTACTTCCTCGAATAAATATTTCTCTAGTTTATAACTCAAGCGCAACGATCGACGAACTCCGAGGTGGCAACAGAGGAAAAGAAAAAAAAAAAAAAAAAAAAAGAAAACATTATTTTACCCAAGTAGTAAAAGGGAAATAAAGGATCTTGGGAAAGAGTTTAGATAGATTTGCAGAAACTTTTCTCTCGTGCAAACGTGGTGGAGGCTAATCGATTTCATACGATTCAATACTTTCGGTCTTTCGTAATTGTATGTTTATTTGTTGTACATTCTAGTATCTCAGCCATTAGCCAGAGAGATATAGGTATTTAATTTCATATCTAAAGTATATATAATAATTATATCTGATGAACAATGAATAGTGCCAGGATCAAGCATTCTTCATGCACCGATTCTCAAGGGTTTTTTTTTCTTCTACTCTCTTCCAACACGAAGAAATTGAGGGAATTGTTGCCGGTAGGCTGATTCCAAGTGTACCTAGCGCTCCACTAACTTTCAAACTGAGTACGCTGACCCCTCCGACGTAGAAGAGGCTCAGCAGCGCGCATCAGGAGGGATTTCTTCAGGGATAGAAAGCACCAAAGCGTCAGTGTGTTTATTCATCAAGTTTAACATTGCTCCCTACTTATCTAGTCTAATTGAATAGCTTCAATTGTCAATTTCACTCTATTTACCTTGGAATAGAAACAAATGTCTTCTTTCACGTTTTCGTTTTTTCTTCTTATTTCGCGTTGCTTCTTTCTTTATTTTTTTTTTTTGATAATCACAAGAGACCGAAACACAAAGCAATGACTGCGGGTCAACGAACGGAATTGTAGCGTAACGAAACTCCAGGAAAAATAACTAGTTTGTACAAGTAATACTGTGCTTTGCGCGTGTGGCATAATGGATGGGAACCAACATCATTCTTCTTGCAGAAAAATATATATATATAAATTCTTAATTTTTGGAACAACATGGTTCTCCAATGGTTTCTATGATATTTGTTCAATTTTCCTCAGAAAAATTCGAAAAACTGCTGATTACAACAAGAAAATGAGAGCAGAGTCATGATATACCTGGAAAACTTTTGACATTAGTTCCAAAACTAATCAACATGATTTGCAGAAACTAAAGATCAAAGAAATATATAATTCTTCTGTTTTTTTTTTTTTTTTCTATTATTCATTCTCATCTTCTTTTTCTTTGGCTAGGAAGAATTCTAACTTTTTCTCTCTCTCTCTGTACTCATAGTGCGGCTTGTTGAGCGTGCCTACTGGCCGTTTTGTTCACAGGCCACAGAGTATGCAGGTGCATTAACCGGGAATCCTAGAGGCGCCCAACACCGTAACGTATTTCACGGAGGACTTGAGAAATATATAGTAAAACTCTGTTAAATTTTCTCGGAAAAAATTCTAGAGCCTTATGATTTTTTTCCTCCGAGTCTTGATGGTGGTGGACTCATTGGACAACGGCTGAATGACTACTCTATCTTTTCATAATGATGAATTCTCTGTACTGTCATTAATGAATTAGACATGTGCAAATTAATTCATTCATATTGAAGTAGGGAGAATGAGTGAATTATTAGTCGTATAAATTCAAAGATGAATCCAAGATCTAATTCAACGGTTTATGAAAATTACTGGCAGCTTGCCCAACTTATTTCAGAGGGGATAAGACCAGAAACTCAACAATTTAACACGTTTATCTCTCGCCTTTTTCACAATTAAGACAGGTGCCTTTGGCTTGGTTGTTTAATGATGACGCCATATGTTCTGTTGAGAGATTAAAAGAATTATTTACGTTGAAAAATGAAATTAGGATCATGGAAAATCCACAAATCTAATAGAGAGTAATGAATTTTGAAGGTTTGAGATGGAATGTGGAATAAACTTTGATGTCAAAGGCAATTGCCATCTTCTTCGAAACTCTCTGATTCCATAATTGAAATTGAAATTTCAAAATAAAATAAATTTCTCATGATCATTCAAGCAAGTTCAAACGCTGATGATGTGCGCATTAAGTGAACCGAAAAGAAAGCGAATTGGAGATGAAATATGTTTGTGAATAGAAGGAAGGAGAAAACAAAAAGGGAAAAAAGACGTTGAGGTACGTCTTCTCTTTGAAAATGGCTGTGACCCCGTGAACCTGGATAGAGGGCTACACCGTTCGAGCGTCCCCGTGGAATCGAGTGGACTATAACGGAAACCAGTTTCTCGCTGGAAAAGCGATTACTGTGTACACAAAGCTGTAGAATAGAGTAGGATTAAAGGAAAAAACGAAAAAATTCACTCAAGAAGAGTTTAAATAAGAAAATTCACTCAATTGAGAATTTTCTCTTCTCTTCTAGTTGTCTACCGTCTGATATATAATTGCTCCAGATAATTAATTTATTGGGAATAAATGATTCAGTAAAATTCCAGTCAATTTTTTGTTAATACATTTGAAAAATCAAAATCTACAATTTGCAATGTTCTCTCTACAATTCTTCTTCGTCCCCATGGAATCAAAGTGACGCACCGTTGCACATGACATTGATGTTGGGTATTCGTCTTTACCCAGGGTAACAGGTGTTGAACGAGTCGTCGTGTTAGTTTCGCAGGTGCCACCGTGAAAAATATTATAAGGGATTTGTATTACCTATGTGCAGGTGCACTTTCCAATGAACACATTCCGCTTCTCATTTCCCCTAACGAGTCATTGGTGAAAAGTTGGAAATAAGAGGAGGAATAAGTTTTTGAGAGAAATAACAAATGTAGATGAAGACTGTAGAGTGGGCCGGAGACATGGCTGGCCGATTGTCGCTTCGCTCTGGTGCATTTTCGTGCCCCCAGTAACTCAGGGAGACTCAGACAACCCCCCAGTTACAATTTCAATGAGTAAAAATTGTAAGGGAAAAATTCATAAAATTAATATAACAAGAAGAAAAATTCCCAAAGTCTTGATGACTTAGGTATCATATCCCTAATTAATTAAGTAGCTTAATTAAATTATCCCTCATTGTTGAAATTATGATTTATTGCGGATTAATCATCATAAAAAATACCGCTATTGTTTCATTATTATTGTATTCCACATTTTCTCGGAGAATTAACATTTTCTAATTAATGAAAAATTGTAATTTTCTCAGTAGAACTGACGATGAAAAGAAAGAAAAAAAAATAAAAAAATTTCACACTTTTGATTTAGGAGGAACTAATATCCAGCTTCCGTTTTCAACATCACGCTTGAGAGAGTCTTCATGTTCCGTAGCTGAAGAATAACGAGAATTCACAAAATGAGAGAGAAGGAAATAACAATCAAGTTGGTGAATAAAAAAATAATAGGGGAAGGTGGAATAAAAAGGCCAGAAGGGGTAAGATGGAGGGTTACCCCTTCAAATCTGGGTGAAAAAAATCGAGATTTTAAAGAAACTCGTAAAAATTTATTTCAAATTTATTTTAAAATCATCAGAAAATCGCTATCTTCAACCAGAATGTCCATTTTACCCCAATCTCCTCTATATTTAAAAAACGGGAGAATATTCAGTTTCTTTTTGTTTTTAAGCTAAACCGTGAATAAATTCTTAAAAAATTGAGGAAACTGAAATAATTAATTAGTCAGCACTAATTGCTGCACCTACTACTTCATTAAACCGCTGGCGAGAATATTTACATTGATAAAATTGCATTGAATTAAAAGTGTTTTCACGTTTGAACAATAACATTGTGGCAATTGTGGATTGTAAGGTGAAGTAAATTACTTTGTCTTGATGTATAATGCTGGTGGGACAAATACGGAAGAGAGGTAGGTAACATCCTGTATGTCCATGATATTGTATATATATATATAAATTTGTATGTGTATTGCCGAATAGTCATCTCTCTTCATTTTCACATTCTTCCTTATCTTCTACAGGCTCTTGGTTCTTTATATTTACGCTCTGGTGAGTTTATAATACACCGTAACAATGATTTTACCCTCGATGATAATGAAAAATTGCAAAAATTATGTAGAAAAAAAATCAAGGGTTTCCTTCATCCACAGAATGAGATTGGCTCATTTGTAAGGAGGAATTTGTTTTGATTTTTTCAAAAAAATGCAATAATATAATCTAATTGTATTCAAAAGTGAATAGAGAATAGTTTTTTTTCCGCCACATAATAATGCTGGCAACCAAAAAAATAGATCTGAAAATAGTATTAGCATCGAAGCACCCATGGTGCTTATATAAATGTAAATTCAGTTCTATTTTTAATAATCCCCTCTGGCTACTTTCTCATTGACGGTGTCTGAAAACTCTAAAAATTCGTGGCTGTACATATTATCAAGGGATAAACGTCTTACTCGGAGTAACTCAGTTCTCAACTTTATTCTTTTCTTCTCTTCGTAAATTAATTTCAATTAAATAATAAATCAAAATAAATAAGGTAAAATTTTCAAAGATAGTAATAAACGACAGTTCACTCTTACTGCACTCTTGAATTGCAATTCGTACATACGGCGATTATTCACGCCAAGACACTTGTAATCTTCAGGTTTGTACAATTGTTTAAAATAAGTCATGATAATTAGTTCCGCTAAGTAAATTCCATGAAGAAATAAAAATTATGAGACCTTGACGCTCAATTTTATCTTAGGAACTCAATTTTATTTAATTTCTCTTCTCCATTTTATCTACACAAATATAAATAATTATTTATAATTTTTGTTTTGTTCTCATAATAATTTCTAATTGAATATTAAAAATAATCATCTTGAACACATGCGCACATGTTCGCGCCATTTGTCTCCTCCTGATTGGTCCAACTGACGCAAAGGGAGAGAGAGTCTATAAATCCCTAGGAAATAATTTCACTACACCAGAAAAACTGTCAAAGCACAGGAAGGTTAACCGAGAAAAAAATTGTGCATTGTGAAATCAAGTTCTGAAGCTTATTATTTTTTTTAAATTCCTTCAAACTGTTTGAATAATTAGTGAACAATGTGGATTAATGTGAGGACAATTGTGCTGTTAATTGTATTATGTTGCTTGGAAATTTGGACACAAGTTGATGCTGCATCAGCTCACATTCACACGCATCAGCACAACAAAGTTGGAAGTAGTGAGAGAACAGCGGATGGTGCATTTAGTCCAAGAGACAGTGAGCATTACATTGATGGAGAGCATCATGAAGAGTTTGATCATGAAGCTATTCTCGGTAAGATTTATAAATTTAAACAATTCAAATAAATAATATTTTCTCGTGAATCGTACTCATTAATCTTCTGTCTTTAGGAAGTGTCAAGGAAGCTGAGGAGTTTCATCATTTACCAATTGAGGAATCAAAGAAACGCCTGAGAATACTTCTGGAGAAAATGGATCTCAATAAAGATGGTTTCATTGAGAGAAACGAGCTCAAAGCTTGGATTTTAAGATCATTCAGGTAAACCATGGTAAAAACATTAATAATGAATGGCTCAAGTTTTAATTATCCCGAGGACAATGAACTTTTAATTAATGGAAAAATAAGAGAGAACTATTTCTAGCACGCACATGATTTTGCTCTATTAATTTTTCATGTGTTTAATGAGAAAACCATGTTGTTTTTCGTCTCATTTAAAGGCGGAAAGAAATCATACTTTCTAATTATTTTTACAGCATGTTAAGTACAGAAGAGTCCGCTGATCGTTTGGAGGACGCTGATACCAATGACGATGGCAAAATAAGCTGGGAAGAGATACTTCATGACACTTATGGCTCTGATCCAGAGGATTTATCCATAGACGATAAACTAGTCAGTGATGACAAGGCTACCTTTGAAGCTGCTGACTTGGATAAGGATGGATTATTAGATACTGAAGAGTTCAAGGCTTACACACATCCTGAAGAGACACCCAGAATGTTTCCACTTCTATTGGAACAGTCTCTGGCTGAAAAAGACACTGATAATGATGGATTCATCAGTTTCCAGGAATTTTTAGGCAGCAGAGCAAGAAATGAGAATAAAGAATGGCTACTCGTTGAAAAAGACAAGTTTGATAATGAGCACGATAAAAATAGAGATGGAAGATTAGACTCTAGTGAAATTCTTGCTTGGCTCGTTCCCAGTAATGAGTAAGTTATAAATTATCATGAAAATCAATTAAAAAATTCAATTATTTATGAAATTTTTCGCAGGGAATTAGCAACGGACGAAGTGGATCATCTATTTGCAGCATCAGACGACGATCATGATAATCGTTTATCATTCGACGAAATTCTCGACCACTATGAGGTGTTCGTTGGGAGTGAAGCAACGGATTACGGTGATTATCTCCAAGACATTGAGCGTTTTACCGATGAACTTTGAAATACATTAAAGAAATGGTTCATTCAAAAATTCACAAGTCGTCGACGAGTCAATCGTAATCGTAAATGCCTCAAGGCATTTTTAATATTCTTTGATGGCTGTCTCCTGTCATTCATTTACAATGTTGTTCTATTTCTCTACGTTTGTAGGTAATAATTATCCAATTTTTCACGAAAAATATTATTAGGGAAAATTAGGGCGAGTGGAAACTCTGATTGAATAGTTGGAGATTGCCATTTTTTGATGATTCCATTGGTAATCCATTTAGAATGTCCATTTTACACCGATTTACCTTAAAATTTCAAAAATGAGGATAAGTCCATCTCACCCCCTTGGAATTTTTCTACCCCACCTTTCCCCCTCAATTAAAGAGAAAAGACTATTGAAAAAATTTACATGTCAATTCTGCACGCTGTCTTCCGCTTTGATAATTGAGTGCCATTCAATGAAGATTAACACAAAATTGAGTCTACCTTATTCTATGTTTATTATTTATCATTAGAGTTTTATTAATTAAGTGATTCACGTGAAAATTTTAATAGGATGACACCTTGTTACCTTGAATCTCTTCGACATCATGATTATTGAAATGTACATGATTATTGAACTGAATAATAATTACGAGTGTGATACGAAATCAAATTCATTTATCATATATATTTAGAAAGAATAAAACCACGAATTTTCAAATATTCATCCTCCATAATGAATAATTATAAAAAATTATTCCACTAGCAATAAATTCTAGGAATTTTTTTAATCGACAGCACTGATTCATGGATTTTATAAAACGGCGTCGTGAGTTGCTCCAAACGTAAACAAATAAATTACATTTTTCGAGGTAATTAATTAATTTATTAGTGCAAATAAATTAATAAAATACTAAAATGCCTTATGCAAATCAGCCGTCAGTCCACATAACTGATTTAACTGAAGAAAACGTAAAATTTCAAGTGGAAGATACTGAATTGAGGTTAGTATTCCAATTTATGATAAACATAACTAGTTGTTTATTATTATCCATATAAAATCAATGAATAAACTCATATTCGTATATATATTCTAGTGTTGCAAATAGTATGAGACGAGTCTTTATAGCAGAAACTCCAACGCTGGCAATAGATTGGGTTCAACTAGAGGCAAATTCCACTGTTTTGAGTGACGAATTCCTCGCACACAGAATTGGAATGATTCCATTGATAAGTGATGAGGTTGTCGACAAAATTCAATACTCAAGAGACTGCTCATGCATGGATTTTTGTCCCGAGTGTAGTGTAGAGTTTACTCTGGATGTTAAATGCACAGAAGAACAAACAAGGCATGTTTCAACTGCTGATCTCAAATCTAGTGATCCCAGAGTACTCCCTGTTACTTCCAGACACAGAGAAGATGATGCCAGTGAATATGGAGAGACCGATGGTAATTTTCTGAGAAAAGTTAGTCTAACACTGATTCTGAATTTGGATTAATTCATGATTTAATTTCAGAAATTCTAATAGTCAAACTTAGAAAAGGACAGGAACTGAAACTACGAGCTTACGCTAAAAAAGGCTTTGGAAAAGAGCATGCCAAGTGGAATCCAACTGGTGGAGTTAGTTTTGAGTATGATCCAGATAATACAATGCGTCATACACTTTTTCCAAAGCCAGATGAATGGCCGAAATCAGAGTACAGCGAGCTGCAGGATGATGAATGTGAGTAATAAACATTATTACTTACATTCCCTCAAATAATTCATTACTTTTTCACAGATGAAGCTCCATTTAATTGGGAAGCAAAACCCAACAAGTATTTCTTCAATGTCGAGAGCAGTGGAGCTTTGAAACCAGAAAATATTGTCATGATGGGCATTGCTGCATTAAAAAACAAATTATCAAATCTTCAAACTCAACTGAGTCATGAAGCACAGAGCGATGCACTTAGTATTCACCATTAGAATTTATGTATAGTTTTGTAATTTTATTGATCTTTAAAATTAAATTCTTACAAGAATGATTAATAATTATTGTCTTGTTGAATTTTCATGGCACAGAGATTTTTTTTTTTTCATCAGTAGTTGGCAATGGAAAAGAGACTCCCGCCCAATCTAGTGATTGTTTAAGCACCATGTTGGTTATCCAAGCCAATATGTCTGCCTGTGACTGACTTTGACAATGTTTTTATTGTTTTGGACGTGAAACAAACTCGTTTTTTACAGTGATTAATTGTTTAATTTCCTCAGCAGAGAAATGATATAATCAAAGAGTATCCAGAATGTTTATTAAGCAGGTAATTGTGATTAAAATTCGTTGATTAATGTTCTTGAGCATTTTTCCCCTATCAAGCGCATCTACTAACCAAAAAAAATTAAAAAAAATGACGCTTTCTACTGTTCAAATAAAAAATGAAAAATCAACAATTATTTCTCATATTTTGATGAAAATAACAATCGGTTATTATTCCCTGTATATGTAGGGCTGGGTGAACAAAACCATTTTTTTTTGAAAATTCTAAAAAATCAATTTTGACACTCGATTCCCATGTAAAATCGTCTCAGCTTTCCAATGGAATCATCAGAAAATCACTATCTCCAACCGTTCCATCAGATTGTCCATTTTACCCCAATCTCCTCTAATTATTAAAATTTGAGGTTAAATGGCTATTGAATAATTTTCCTCAGGTTATTATTCAGGGCTTCAAGTCCTATCGAGAACAAACAGTAGTCGATCCATTTGATCCTCGTCACAATGTTGTTGGTATGTATTTCTTCTGAATTAATCTAACAATTAATTAATTAAGTAATTAATTAATGTAATTTTATAGTTGGAAGAAATGGCTCAGGTAAGAGCAACTTCTTCTACGCAATTCAATTCGTTCTCTCTGACGAATTCTCTCATCTTCGCCCTGACCAGCGGCAGGGTCTTCTTCACGAAGGTACTGGTCCACGAGTAATATCAGCTCATGTAGAAATAATATTCGACAATACTGATGGACGTTTACCAATTGATAAAGACGAGGTTTATCTTCGGCGAGTAATTGGATCCAAGAAAGATCAGTATTTCTTGAATAAAAAGAACGTAACTCGCAGCGATGTGATGAATCTATTGGAATCAGCTGGTTTTTCACGTTCAAATCCTTATTACATTGTTAAACAGGGTAAAATCAATCAGATGGCAACAGCACCTGACTCTCAGCGTTTAAAACTACTGCGTGAAGTTGCAGGAACTCGAGTTTATGATGATCGTCGAGAAGAATCAAAGTCTATATTAAAAGAGACTGAAGGAAAATTGGAGAAGATCGATGATTTTCTTCGAACAATTGAGGAGCGTCTACAAACATTGAAAGAGGAGAAAGAAGAATTGAAGGAGTATCAACGATGGGATAAGCAACGCAGGTGCCTCGAGTACACAATTCATGAGCGCGAATTGAAGGAGAATAAACGAAAACTCGAAGAATTAGAGGCATCACGTGCTAATAGTGGAGCTGAACAGGCACGTCTTGGTTCAGAGGCTAAAGTTGCATCTGAAAATGTTCGTTCAGCTTCAAAACGTTTAAAAGAAGCCAAGAAAGAGGTACAATCGGCAAAAGAAGAGAGATACACTGAGTGCTGAGCAGCAACAATTATTGAAGGAAAAAACCAAGCTAACTTTGACAATTAATGATTTACTTGAGGAAGTAAAGGGTGATAATGATAGCAGAAAGAGAGCTCAACAGGAATTGGAGAAATTGAAGGAGAATATTGCGGTACGTGAGAAGGAACTCGAGAAGATCAAACCGGAATACGATGAGATGAAACGACGTGAGGAAGAGTACACCCGAAATTTGGCATTAAAAGAGCAAAAGAGGAAGGAACTTTACGCTAAACAGGGAAGAGGAAGTCAATTTACTAATAAAGATGACAGAGACAAGTGGATTCAGAATGAATTGAAGCAATTAACTAAGCAAATTAGAGATAAAGAAGAGCATCAAAGAAAAATAAGCGATGATTTGAAGAAGGATGCTGAGAAACAAAAGGATCTGGAGAAGAAGATTGAGGAGTACACAAAGGAAATGGAGAAGCAGAGAGTCTCCATTGATGAACACAATAAGCAATATTATGAACTGACAAAGCAGAAGGATCAGTGTCAAGCTACAAGAAAGGAGCAGTACAGAAAGGAGAGTGTTTTGCAGTTGAATTTGTCTGGATTGAAGGAAGACTTGGCCAAGGCTGATCAGAGCCTTCGCTCTATGGCAGGAAAACCAATTCTCAATGGAAGAGACAGTGTCAGGAGAGTCTTGGAGACATTCAAGGAACGTCCGGACATGGCCCACGAGGTTAACAGTTATTATGGTCCAGTAATTGAGAATTTTGACTGCGACAAGAGTGTCTATATGGCTGTGGAAGTAACTGCAGGTAACAGACTCTTCCATCACATTGTAGAGACGGATAAATTTGGAACTAAGATATTGAAGGAGATGAATAATCAGCATTTACCTGGTGAGGTCACTTTTATGCCACTCAATCGTTTACACGTCAAGATAATTGATTATCCAGACACTAGTGATGCTATTCCAATGATATCAAAGCTGAATTACGATCAGAAATACGATAGAACAATGAGATATATATTTGGAAAGACTTTAATCTGCAGGAATTTAGAAGCAGCTACGAATCTTGCAAGAACTTCTGGTCTTGATTGTGTTACACTTGAGGGAGATCAGGTATCTTCGAAAGGTTCATTAACTGGTGGCTATTTCAATACAATGAGATCTCGATTGGAGATTCAAAAAACAAGATCAGAGTTAATGGCACAAATTGCAACAATGGAGAATGAATTGTCCACTTTAAGGGATGAAATTAGAAAGGCAGATCAGAACATCAGTTCTTACGTCAGCGAGATGCAGAGAACAGAGACGAAGAACAGCAAGGCCAAGGATATTTACGACAAAATGAAGGCAGAGATTAGATTAATGAAGGAAGAACTCAGTGCAATTGAGAGATACAGAACACCCAAGGAACGAAGTCTTGCTCAGTGTACCTCCAATTTGGAGGCAATGAGAGCAACGAAAGAGGGATTAGAGAGTGAACTGCATCAAGATTTAATGGCACAACTATCAGTTGCTGATCAGCGACAAGTTGATACTCTAAATGACGAGATTAGAACACTCACAAAGGAGAATAAAGAGGCATTCGCTAAACGTATGCGGCTTGAAGCTGAAAAAAATAAATTGGAAAATTTATTGACTAATAATTTACACAGGAGAAAGGACGAACTTGTTCAAGCACTTCAGGAAATATCGGTTGAAGATAGGCAGAGACAATTGGAGACTTCCAAGACTCAATTATCTGATATTGAGAAGAGATTGGTAAAGGTTAACAGTGATTTTAAATCACAGAATGAAAAGGTTAGTGCTGCTACTAAAAAACAGAAAGCTGAATCTACTGAGGTTGAAAAATGGAAGACAAAAGAGAAGGAGGTACAAGAGAAAATTGAATCTGATGCCAAGGACCTTGAGAAACTAGCTAGTAAACAGAATATTCTCCAGCAAAAAATTACTGAGTGTACACAAAAAATTACTGAGCTTGGTGCATTACCGAGTCCTGAAGCTTACGAAAAATTTGGAAATATGTCGACGAAACAGTTATTCAAGGAGATGGAAAAGGCGAATAATCAATTGAAAAAGTACAGCCACGTGAATAAAAAGGCTTTGGATCAGTTTATGTCTTTCAGTGATCAGAAAGAAAAACTAGTGAAAAGAAAAGAGGAATTGGATAGAGGCGATGAGAAAATTAAAGAACTCATGAATGTACTTGAGCAAAGAAAGTGCGAGGCAATTCAATTTACTTTTAAACAGGTCAGCAAGTACTTTAGTGAAGTTTTCAAAAAGTTAGTACCAACTGGCCACGCACAACTCGTCATGAAGACCGCTGATGGCGATGAAGGCGATGAATTATCCTCAGCTGCTGCTGATTCAGACAGATTTATTGGTGTTGGCATTAGGGTTTCCTTTACAGGACAGAGAGCAGAGATGAGAGAGATGAATCAACTCTCTGGTGGACAGAAATCACTCGTTGCACTTGCACTTATTTTTGCAATTCAAAAGTGTGATCCAGCTCCATTCTATTTATTTGATGAGATTGATCAGGCCCTTGATGCACAACACAGAAAGGCAGTTGCTGATATGATTCATGAGCTCAGTTCTGATGCACAATTTATCACAACTACATTCAGACCTGAATTACTACAACATGCCAACAAGTTCTACGGTGTTAAATTTAGAAATAAAGTATCTCACGTTGAGTGTGTAACGAGAGAAGAAGCTGCTGACTTTGTCGAGGATGATACGACTCATGGTTGAATCGAAATAATCATTACATATTTATTTTTATTATCAATTTTCATTTAGAGTTGATTACAACTAATTACAAGCGTGACAGAAAATAAATTTTAAACATGTTAATGAAGATGACAATTCTTGTGAAATAAAGAAAATTTGATTAAAAAACAGTTTTTTCTAATTATCCTCATTTTTTTTTCAAGTAATTTTATTATTTATTTAACTCTAATAGCATTTTCATATTTAGACTCTTACTTGACACTCTTTTTCCATATTTTTTGAAAACCGGAAGTAATGAAGTATATTTAAAATTATTATTAATATTATTGATAGAATGAAAAATATACTGTCTAATATTTCCGAAAAATTCTCAGTTAATATTCTAATTATTAAAAATATAAAGAAATGCATTAAGTTATGAGAATTATATGAAAGGAGATATTAATTAATTGCGCTTGGTTCGATTTAGCGCCCTTGTTGTAGCCCCTGTAGACCCCGGGATAATATACTCCATTGAACGTTATCGAAATGAAATAATCCCCTTATATAAATGCAATAATTTTCACTATATTAAAATAATAAATCTTTGGGCGTTTTAAAACAAATAAAAAAATGCATATTAAACAGGTAATTATACTATTTAATTGTCAAATAATTTCCTAATCTCACTTCTTTATGAAAAAATAATGCAACACTAAAGTTTTTCTATGTCTCAGATAATAATTGATAACTTCAAGTCCTACTTAGGCCATCACATCATCAGTAATTTGGATCCAAGTTACAATACAATTAGTGAGTAAACACTCCCTTACGCCTTTCATTACTGTGTTGAAATCCTCTCTTATCGATTGTTTTTACGCAGTTGGATCCAATGGATCAGGAAAAAGTAGTCTTCTCGATGCCATTGCTTTTGTCCTTACCTCCAAATACTCTCCATTGACGAAAAAAGGACGCAAACAACTCATCTCCAACTGTTTTCGAGATTCCAAAGGTCCTTCAAAAATTACATCAGTTGAAGTGGTCCTCAACAATGAGGATCAGAAGCTTCCACACGAGGCTACCGAAATATACATAAGAAGAGCAATAGATGATGATGAAAAGGACAGGATTACAGTGAATAAATGTCTCTACAGTCAATCAGAGCTTCAGGAATTTCTGCAACTGGCATTTTCCCCCAATTTCCCTTATTACATTGTCGAACAGGATCAAATAACTCATCTGGCACTTGCCTCAGATGGAAGAAGATTTGAAATACTCAAGATTACTGCCGGAATTGATATATCATCTGTGAGTTTAGGCAAACTACTCGAGAATGCAATAAGGAATAAGCAGGAGCTGATTAGAAAGAAAAATAGAATGATAGAGTACTTGAAGGAAATAAGGAAAGAGAGTGAAAAATTCGAGGAGTGGCGTAGAATTGACAGACTCAAGAGAGTACTACAGGAAAGAGTTCAGATACTAATGATAGAAGATGCTGAAAGAGAGCTTTCAAAAATAGATGAAAGTATATCACAGGAGGAAGAAAAACTTGATTTACTACAAGCCAAGTATCAAGAAAAAGTGACGGAACTTAAAAATATACAAGGAAATCCGAATGAAAAAATGGAGAATTTGGATTCATTGAAAGTGACAAGGAAGCTACTCAAAGAAAATATACTGATGTTGAAGACGAAAAAACAGAATTTAATGCTTGAAAAATCGATGCTGGTGGAGAAAATCATTCAGTATGAATCAATTGATGAGATTTCAATGAATGAGCTGAATGCTACTATAAGCGATGTCGAATTAACCATAGAAAGCACTGAGGAGGAGTATGTACGTAAAAAGAACATACTGGATAGAGAGCTCAGAGAACGTGACAAGATCAAATATAAAATGGCGGAGTTGATATACAAAAAGACTATGGATGAGACTATCAGAGAAGGAACAATGAATGCAGAGAATATGTCGATGGATCTGTCGAAACTTGAGGAAGTGATGCACTCCCAAGAGAAGTTTCTGAGTAGCCAAGAAAGCTTCGTTAATAATTTGCAGAAAATAAGAGACGAAAAGGAGAATCGTCTACTGAAAATGAGGGAACAAATCCAGGCGCTAAACGAGAGGATTAAGATGACTCGCAACAATAAGAAGAGCATACAGAAGGAGAGGAACGATTTTCTAGCAAAGAGAAAGAAAATTCAGGGAGAGGCAGCGCATATTGAGCGGGAAATTAGTGAAAAGACGGCAGAATTGACAGCAGTTGATAAAATATTCAAGAAAGTTGTTGGTCGCGAAGTTTATGAGGGAATGGATTCCATGCAAAGAATCATTGAGATCTGGACTGATGAAGGAAGGCTTGATGATGTTGAAGGCATTAAAGGTACTTTGATAGACAATTTTACTTGTGATGAGGCCATTCAATACCTCGCCGAGATCAAGGCTGGTAATCGCCTGTTTCACTTCATAGTTCGTGATAGAGATATCGCCAGCAAAGTTCTTGGGGAAATTAAGAAGCAGAGACTTCCTGGATTAATCTCTTGTATTCCAGTCGAAAATATTCAGATAGAGACGATAACAACGCCACCAGGAAACGACTGTCACTCGCTCTTTGAGAAATTGGATACGTGCAATGAGGAAGCTGAAAAAGTATCAAAATTTGTCTTTAGGAGAACAATGATCTTAAGAAATATAAACATAGGAGGAAGACTTGTCAGGGAGTTTCCATCATTGAATTTTATAACTCTTGAAGGACAGCAAATAATAAAACCAGGAATGTACAAGGGTGGATATAATGACAGATCAGTTTCGAGAATTGAGTTGTATAAGAAGCGCAGACAATTTCGGCAATTTATTAACGAGGCTGTTGGAGATTTAGAGAAAGTTAAGGATGAGATACAGGAAATTGATAAAAAGATCCACAAACTAATCACTCAAGCGCAGAATCAAGAATTGGCACTCTGCAAATACTCTATTACTTTTGGAGAGCTTGTAAAAGTGATTGAGGTAGAGACTGAGGCATTAAAAAAATTGAAAGAGGATCATAAGGATATCGAGGGAAATGTGGCTACTTTAAAGATCAAGTTACAATTTGAGCGAGAAATTGTCAGTTTGAGGGAAATAAATCAAGCTCCTGAGAGTTTTAATGTTTTTGGAATTGAAGAATCAATTGAACAACTCCGAAAATATTCAAGAGACAGTGATTATACTATTGGAATTGTCAACCGTCAAGTATCTTCGCTGAAATCGGAGCTGGAGAGGCATAAAAGACAAGTAAATTCTTTAAGAAAAAGTGAGAAAGAACTGAGGGGAAAGAAGAAAAAAGATTCTCTCCACCAATTACAATCTGAATTGGAATTAATTGAGGCAAAAATCATAAAAGGTGAGAAACAACTCAAAGAGGACTATGAATGGTTGAAGAACGTAGAGCCACGGGTCGATAAGCTCGAGAGAACGTTGAGGAAGATAGATTTTAGATGTAGTGAGGCAGAATTGAATGGAGAAGAGGTATTGATGGAGTTGAACGAATGCAGAAAGTCCCTGGAAGTTTTAAAGGAAAAGAGGACAGCCCTGCTATATGAAATAACTAGATGCCATGATGAAATTAATAATTTGGGACCAATTCCCTCTATTGATGATCGTGAATTATATGAAAATTCATCAAGAAAGAATTTGGTAATAAGAATTCGCAAATTGAAAGAGCAAGAAGAAAAAATTGGTCCAATTAATAGAAATGCTACTGAAAATTTCCACATGTTAGAAGAGAAACTAGAGAATGTGGAAGATCTAACGGGTCAAATCCACGAAGCTATTGATGCTTTTGAAGGAATATTAAACCATGTAATTAATAATCAATTAGAAACACTGAAATTTTGTTTTGAACGCATCAACAAATATTTTCAGGAGATGTTCAAGAGAATTGTACCGTCTGGAAGTGCCAGCTTGGAGCCAATCTGGAGTAATAATAATGATGTTGATGATGATGATGTAATTCCATGGCAGAGAGTATATGGAATTTGTGTGAAAGCAACTTTCTCTGAAGAAAAATCAATGAAAAACTTTGTATCATTCTCTGGTGGACAGAAGACTGTTTTAGCACTTGTTCTGATCTTTGCTCTTCAAAGATTGAAGCCTGCTCCATTTTATTTGTTGGATGAGATCGATAGAATGCTTGATGAAGGATACAGGCAGTCTATTGCTAAAATGATCCAGAAAATGAGCGGAAATTCACAATTATTCACAATCACATTCAGAAGAGAATTGTTGAGGAATGAAGGACAATTCTTCAAGGTTGAGGCGCATCAAGGTGTCTCACGTATCGATGTATGTACGAGAGACGAAGCAGAAAAGGTAGTTGCGGAGGATGATGCTATTTAACTATTCTAAATGATTTAATTGTAAAATCCATTGGTTTATTTGTACATCATATGAAACTCAATGTTTTTTAATAAACAGAAATTACATGATTTTAAAAATACATTAATTGATAAAAAACAATGGAACAAGTTCCTTAAATTAGGTAACTCGTTTTAATTGCTACTTGTCCTTGCGTTGACACGTTAAACTATCATGCAAATTACCAACTAGTGATTCAACAAGCTCTGGAATGATAGCACCATTAACATCAATGAAGTTGGCAACTGATTTTGTAACTGATGCTTCATTAACTACTCCAGTCTGTTCATTTTTCATTGACAATACGAGATTATATTTGTCGTCGTATTTTTTCAAGTACGAGCTTGCCTCCCAGATGTAATCTGGATCATAACCAGCTGGATCCCTTCAAGGATGAATAGAAAATTTATATATTAAATGATCGATTGATAAATTTAAGTGAAAAATTTCACTGTTCTCAAGATATTATTCAAGTTTATTACCTCTGTACAGCAACAACAAAAATTCCCCTCTCTTTGTAAGTCGTGTAGACATTTAAAACAGCCATGAGTACAAAATAAATTGAAACACAGGTCACAAGAACGTGCCTGGATACTGGAAATGGATAAAGATAATCCCAGAGCAGTGCGATACTTGATACACCAACAGCAATTCCACAAATACCAAGGCGTATGTCCAGGAGTGAAAAATTCTCAGCATAATTATATTTTCTGATTAATACTTCCTTGACTGCATCATCGAGGGCATTTTTCACAGCTGCACCATCCCATTTGTTGATTTTAACAGGCTGATGATGAAGAAAGAGAAGGGAAGCATTATTATAATTTAATATTTTCATTTCAGAAATATTTTTAGTGTTTATTATCAAGAATTATGCAGTTATTTACCAAATTTCCATTGTCCTTTTGGTCTTTTTTCGATGCCATCTCTACCATAACACTTTTGAAGAGCTTTTCTCGGAGCCAGCAGGTTAAGTAACACGTCAACGTTCCCCGGTTAAAATGGAGTAGACGCACTCTACTGGCAGTGTTTTAACACATAAAATCTTTTCTCTCTCTTTTTTTTTGTTTCATCACACATGTGTAAACAATTGACTATATAATAGCTATTCAACGAATTTTTCTTGCAAAAGTAATTTATTATAGAAGAAAATGATTTGATTGAATAATTATCCAATCATTCTGTTTATAAAGAAAAATTTTGACATTCAGTCAAAAATTCTTTCATTCAATTATCAAAAAGACAGGGAAAGAGGAGATCTTTGGAGTAACCTCAGTAAAATTCACGTAGTAATAATCTCTGGATGAATAGTTTTAATTATTAAACAAAATGGGAATAGCTAAATCGCATGTGATGAAACCTTTAAAGTCTTTCATGATCGAAGAAAGAGCAGCAAAAGTTATCAGTAAAGTTAAACCAGTACCAGCTCCAAGTTATCCCTCAACTGCCCAACAAATAGAAATGGCGAAAAAAGGTAAGAAAAATATTGAGAATCGTAAATTTATGATTTTTTTTATCCACAGATAATTATTTCAGTTAATCCAAATTTTATGGAGGACCATTACAAGAAAGATTCGATTCTTAATGAACGATTGAAGCAAGTTTTTGTATCGTCGAACGTACGAATCGTGAGTTATTAATTAAAAGATTTCAATTCTCCTCAGTTTTGGTGACATTTCATGATGACAATTTTTAGAAAGGTGAAGATTCTGAAAGATCTTTACCAGATAATAGAAATGATAGACGAGATTTTGAATTCGGTTTTTGGGAGCCAGACAAAGCAACTAAAGGCAGGTGTCTCTTGAGAGAAGCTCTGAAGTTTATGGGTGATAATTTAAATGATCCTGATAAAATTACATCTGAAAAAATTGCCTCAGAGTACAAACTAGATGTCAAAGACGTTGGTAAGTGATAATTCAAACTCTCAACATGGAATTACCATTAATTTTATATTTTTATTTGCAGAAAATGTTTTGGAATACTACAGAGTATTCCAAATAATCATTAATGATGATGAAAGGAAGAAAGAATCAGGACTGACAGTTGGAAGGGCAAAGAAAAGTTTTCAAAAACTGTTTAGAGATGGTAATGTTCTTGAGTGAAATTATTCTATTAACTGTAACAAATAGTCTCATGGAGAATTATGTACATAATAGCAATTATCAATAAAAAAAAAACTGAACTGTTTCATTGAAAAATGTTTTTTTTTTTTTTTTTTTTTTTTTTTCAAAGTGTAAGAATTGGAGGTGCGGCGATAGAACCTTATAAGGTAAAGAGTTGCGTTGTGCGTTTTCCTTAAATTTTTTCCAATTGTATTTACATTTTTGATAATTGAAAGAAATTTGGAGTGAATTAATTTTATGAACTTGAAATTAAAGTCTTTTCACTCGTTTATTTTATTTTTACGGTGATTTATTTATGAAAAACATGTTATTACTTAATCGGTGCCGGTATTCACACATACATTGAATTTCGATTTTTCCAACCAATCACACAATACTTTTACCAAATTCACTCATATTTCAACCAATGGGATAATTTCTAACAAAAGACAGCAAGCACTCCCCACCTCTGTCCATTTGTGAAGAGAGAACATCGCGTGCTACTTACTTTGATATCTTGACACAAAGTCTCTCATTAATTTCTCAAATTATAATAATTTAATTGATTAAATTAATAATAAAATGTCGACTGTCGCGAGTGCATTGGCTGTTGCTGGTTCCAGGCAGTCTGGAGCACCAGTTAGAACTCAAAATGGCAAGTATTCCTGTGTTATTATACCTAACCTTAAAAAAAAAATCTCCATGATTCACATGATGAAAGAATAGAGAGGAGGAAGTGGGCTGAAATGAGATGGATAAATTTATTAAATTTTCTCCTTCCGTTACAGTTATGGCTGCGTGTGCAATTGCAAATATTGTCAAGAGCTCACTGGGACCAGTGGGGCTCGATAAAATGCTCGTCGATGATATTGGTGTAAGCAATTAAATTTATCTAATTAATTATTTAAGTGATTCCACATGATTCGTTATTAATTTTTTTTTTTTCTGATTTATTTATTATACTCAGGACGTCACTGTAACAAATGACGGTGCAACAATTCTTCGTCTTTTAGAAGTCGAACATCCAGCAGCTCGTGTTTTAGTTGAACTAGCACAGCTCCAAGACGAAGAAGTTGGAGATGGTACAACATCAGTTGTAATTGTGGCTGCTGAGCTTTTAAAAAATGCTGATGAACTTGTGAAACAGAAGATTCATCCAACCTCTGTAATCAGTGGTTATAGACTAGCCTGTAAGGAAGCCTGCAAGTATATTCAGGAGCATCTTACAGTATCAGTTGATGAATTGGGCCGAGATTGTCTTGTTAATGTAGCAAAAACTTCTATGTCGAGCAAGATTATTGGAGCAGATGCTAATTTCTTTGGTAACATGGTAGTAGACGCTGCCAATGCCATAAAGATCACAGATAGCAAAGGAGCACACTTGTATCCTATTAAAGCAGTGAATATTCTAAAAGCCCATGGAAAAAGCGTAAGAGAGAGTGTTCTTGTTCAGGGATATGCATTAAACTGCACAGTTGCATCTCAAGCCATGACAAAGAAGGTGATACACGCAAAAATAGCCTGTCTCGATTTTTCTCTTCAAAAAACCAAAATGAAACTCGGTGTGGAAGTTTTGATAACAGATCCAGAAAAATTGGAGGGAGTTCGTCAACGAGAAATGGATATTACCAAGGAGCGAATTCAGAAAATCATTAATGCTGGTGCTAATGTTGTTCTATTGAGTGGAGGAATCGATGATTTGTGCCTCAAGTACTTTATTGAGGCAGGAGCAATGGCTGTTAGGAGATGCAAGAAGGCAGATCTGAAGAGAATTGCTAAAGCAACTGGTGCTCAATTCCTCACTTCGCTCACTAACATGGATGGTGAAGAGAGTTTTGAGCCGAGCTACCTTGGAGAAGCTGCTGAAGTAGTCCAAGAAGTTGTTTGCGATGATGAACTTGTTCTCATTAAGGGACCAAAAGCTAGAACAGCAGCTTCTATTATTCTACGCGGTCCAAACGACTATTACTGCGATGAAATGGAACGCTCAATTCATGACGCATTGTGTGTTGTTAAAAGAGTCATGGAAGGCAAGAATGTTGTTGCTGGTGGTGGATGTGTTGAAGCAGCATTATCAATTTACCTTGAGAACTTTGCTACATCACTTAGTTCAAGAGAACAACTAGCTATTGCTGAATTTGCACGTTCACTACTTGTTATTCCGAAGACTTTGGCTGTCAATGCTGCACAGGACTCTACAGACCTCGTTGCTAAACTCCGGGCTTATCATAATTCAAGTCAAACAACTGTAGATCATGCTAATCTCAAATGGGTCGGTCTAGATCTCATTGAGGGAACAGTTAGAGACAACAAGAAAGCCGGCGTTCTTGAGCCAGCAATATCCAAGATTAAATCTCTAAAATTTGCAACTGAAGCTGCAATTACAATTCTCAGAATT
The DNA here is from genome assembly GCA_963565655.1 of Aleiodes testaceus. Lineage (NCBI taxonomy): Eukaryota > Metazoa > Arthropoda > Insecta > Hymenoptera > Braconidae > Aleiodes > Aleiodes testaceus. The sequence goes on along the minus strand of OY751421.1, from coordinate 5,280,385 downwards.
GATGACATGATAAAATTATATCCAGAACAAAAAGGAGGAAAATCGTATGGTGATGCTATGGCTGCTGGTGAATTAGATGACTAATTAATTCACAAGCCCTCTCTATTGAAGAAGGAATAATATTTTTTACTTTCATTTGGAAATGATGTTGTATTATTTTTTCCTCATAATTATTAATGCCTGATTGTAATAACATTATTTCACAAATTACAAATAAAAGCTTTTTCACATTAAAAGTAATGCAATCATGTTGTTTATTTATTTTTTAATTGAGAGAAACATTTGGAAAAGAGAGAGAGAGAGAGAGAGAAGATTAAGTACAAGTATTTGCAAACCAAAAATACAGCATATACTTTTATTTATACATACATTCATATAAATCAATTCAAATGTAACGATATTCTCATTATTCTTTTATCAAATTGTTGAGGAAGGGAATTTTTAACACTGTGAAGAAAATTATGAATCTCTGAACTTGCTTTTCATTTTATACTAATGATATTTAACTATTTTCTCTTCAAACACACACTGGTTCTTTGATTCTTTTATATTGTTTGAATTAATGTTGAGTGCATTATTACATCAATTTTCAATTTACAATTGATTATTTTTCATGTGACAATTTTCAAATTGATTGATAGAAAAATAATTAATTGCTTGAATTATTTACTCGATGATAAAATGCAGAGAAAAACAATTTACAGAAGTTATTTATTCGATCCATTATTAGTTAAAAATCCTCTTGAAGGCATCTTTGATTCATGTGTATTTGATATTTTTCTTTGCAAAAAATATTATTTAAAAAGAAATAGCTAATTTAAAAAATTCTCATTCTAATTGATTATCTTAATATTTAGTGCAAAGAAAAATTCTAATCATTCTAATTCTAAATTATCTCCATCTTCATCATAGAAAAAGTGACTGAAAGTAATCTCATTCATACACTCACTCAATGATTCTGAATTCTAAATCTAATTAATGCAGAACAAATAACTCGCACCTATTTGCCAAATAATAAATTGTCATTTTATCCTAACTGCTCTTTCTCATAGAAATATACTCTTTCTTAATATCTAAAAATTTAATCATTATTAGCATTATGAGAGGAAAGAAAAAAATTATAGAAATAAAATAAATATGTAGTTCCCAAAGGAGAGAAAAAGAATATTCTTTACTTAGAGATGTAGGTAATTGTTTTTCTGCGATATTTTGAGATTTCACAAGGATGAAAAGAAAAAAAATATATATATATATATAAGTCAGTGATATTTGTTTGTTATTGTATCTATAACGATGGATTGTCCCACTTGGGTCCTTTGGTCACCAGGATATCTGCATAAGAATATTCCTGATTGAGTTCTAACACTTGGAACTTTTTCAACACTAACAGAGTATAAAACTTTTGGGCCGCCTGAAAAAAAAAAAAAAAAAAAAAAAATGTAAATGAAAGTAAATTGATTAATTATATTTAAGCATAGACAATAGGCATTATATTAATGATATTTGTAATAAGCAAGTGTACCTGTTTACGTGAATTCTTATATGCCATCTCTGACAGCGTTAATCTATCCTTAGTATCCAATTTATTTTTAATAACTTGATACATGTGTGCAGCACGTTTATTGAGCACCCTCTCCTCAAACTGTTCATATGTCTCATCGATTTGCTGTTCTTCCTGTGGTCCAACTGACGGTGGAAACTCATAATCCTCTTGATTCCATGGTGTAGCAGGACCTCGTTCAGAGATAGCACCAGGTGTATGGGCTAGAGGATGATGATCATCATAGCCCATGAAATTAGAATGTTGTCCTTGATCGTATCCCATATTTTCCATTTGTGGTAAATTTGTCTCTGGAAATTCATTTGTATGGATTCTTCCAGTATTATCAACTGGCGGCTCGTCCCGAGTATTAACAAGCAGTGAATTAACTTGTGCTGCTGGTATCTGTGGCATTTCCGGTACAGTTGGTGGTTCTGGTTGAACTGGTGGTATTGTATCATTATTTTCAATACTGGCCATTGATGCACTGATATCAGGAACAGATGGTTGTTCAGCTGGTAAAGACATTTCAGAGTGCATGGGTGATTCTGAAGGCGGTGGTGGTGGTATAGGTTGTATAATTTCACTAGTTTCAATATTCTCCAGTGGTTGTTCTTCAATTGACTGCATTCCTGGTATTCTTATTGGTTCCTCATCGGCCGGAGCTTTTCTCTTACGGCTCAGCCTTTTCCCAATGGAACTCTGATCAAGAGCAGCAGGCTGTTCTTCCACTGCATCTCTCATTTGTTCAAGCGTAAGTGGCTCGTCCTCATGGCCAATTCGTCCAAAGTCCTCGTGATCATAAGACTTACTCGTCAAATGTTTCTGATAATTTTTAAACAATATTCTAGCAGGTATTGGTCTACCAGGTAGTGCGAATAATTTTTCAACCCCACCAGTCTCTTTCCAGTGCATGAGCCTTTTTGTTGGTGGTGCTAGGTCTAGTGTTGTAACAATGTCGCTCGTATCTGACAGCTGTGCCTTCATTTCTTCACCGGAAATATTTTTGACCTCGTCTACAATGAGCTTGCGCTTGCGTTTGGCTTTTGTAAAGCCTTTTAATGCAGATGCATCAACTGGAGCAAGTGCGAAACTCTCTTCCTCATCGTGTAATAAAGTTGTTTGGTCCTGATGAGCTGGCGCCTCCTCTATATTATTGATAGTATGCTCGTCAGGTATTGTTGGAGGTGCTGGAGTGAATCTGTGACTGGCAACACTGGCTCTGCCCTCGTGATCATCAGCACCAACTACAGGTGTACCTGGCCTTGAGCCATCACTGCTCATGCCACCCATTGGTGATGGTGGACCACCAAAATGATCACCCATGTCATCATCAGAGTCCTCAGTGGCTGTTGCTGCTGCTGCTGGTGTTGCTATTGATGTACCACCATCACCACCACCACCACCAGCCTGTTGTTGTGTAATTCCGGATGATTCAGGCACTGTAACTTCACCCATAGGTGCTTCATCAAACAGTCCACCCTCAAATAAGCCCCCTGATATGATATCCTGACCTAGATGTCCACCAAAACCATCGTCTCTAATTGGTGTATCTATATCCATTGGCTGTACTGTGGATGAAGTACCAGGAACAGGTTCTTTATCCTTGGGTTCGAGTGTTGATTCAATCCCTGGGCCATCGCTAAACAACATATGTCCATGATCCAATGGTGGCTCCATTGAAGTTCCATGCCTCAACAATTCCGGTGGTTCTGCATCAAAACTCATGTCTCCAAAGCCCTGATCATGCGAGACAAGGGACAAATTTCCATAATCCTCTCTCATTGTTATCTCTTCGGCTCGTGATTGATTCAAGCTAAATTGTGCCTCAATATCAACGTCCTTAAGTTCAGGCATAGCTGTATCAAAGTCATGAAATACTTCTGGCAATGTAATAGCATTAACTGCTGCCTCTCTGTGCTCCTCGGGTAGGTCAACCATTCCTGGTCTAAAGGCCATTTTAATTTTCACAAAAGCCTCATTACAATCAGCAAGAAGATACTTGGCTTTTCGTGAATAAATACGAACAACTCCGAGTAGTAAATGACCTGATGTTCTAAGAGCCATTTTGACTTTTGGTTGAAGTATACCATCAACTGATTTCTCAATATTTGTTTCAAATACATGAGCCTTGGTTAATTTTTTGTCCCAGTGAGCAGCCAGCCAAATTCGGGCGAGTGGGCCCTTTTTGGCCAGTACAAAATGAGCGTAAAACATGGTGACTATTTAATAAAATACCTACAATCCTGGAACAAAAAATAATTATCAATAGAAAAATTTATAATATTGTAATTTACAACAAAATCAAAAATGTGTACATGTATGGATGATTAATTAATGTTTTGAATGTCAATATGTTGTTGCGTGATTCTAACAATTGTCAACAAATACGTTTAAGATGGCGTCTTTGCGTGTAGTTTTGGCGGTTACATATTAAATAATAGGAATTACGATGGATTATTGGATTTTCAATGCATTACCTTGAATAATAATGATGCAAAATGTCAAGTTTTGCACCACAGTATCATTTTATAAATGTCAATCGTCAATTTCTTTGAATTTTCCAAAATAAAACGGTTAAACACTCCAAAAACGTACACAACGAGCGCGTCTTCCTCAGGGATGCTATAGTCTAGTTACCGAAAAGAAAACCATTACTTTCCCGAACTTGTCCGAACACACAAAAATTCATATACTGAAGTATAGCATATACTCAGCTCCCGGCTAACTTTATGCTCATTTTATTTTATTCATTTACAATTAAACAATTGACTCTTAAACAGTAATAACTGCATTACAATCACCTGCAAAAAAATTACAAACATTTGGGTAATTGCTTTTATTGAAAATTTAATTGATTCTAGGTAATTGGATACTGCTCTTGATATTTTTCCACCGTACACAAATGTAAGCGCCGCCATGGCGACTTTACCACCGCGAAAAAATCCAACACCAACTAAAATATCTAAGGAACACTTAACCCCACTCCAGATATTACTTCAACTTGGTTTTCTAAAGCACAGAGCGTAAGTTTCCACAGGTATAATGTTTTTTTTAGCCTAAATCATTCACATTATTCCTTTCGATTCTCTTCCAATAAATCTCTCTTCAATTTCACTCTATTTATTTATGCATGAGTGTATGTAGTTTTAGTATTTAATTGAGAATGACAGCTGTTAAACTTGACTTAAAAACATTAATTTATATGAAATTCATAAAACAGGGAAAAAGCATTGGCAGCCACTGGACATCGGGGTGTTCAGCTAGCCTCTGATTGGCTTTTAGCACATGTGACAGATCCAAGCCTAGATACTGAAGAACCTCGTGAATACATTCTGTATCTCTGTCCAACTGGTTTATTAGCAGAGAAACTAGCTAAATTCTGGATGGAGAGCAGGCATTTAGAATGGAATGAAGCACACAATTATCTGCCTCACATTACACTCACTCGTTTCTTCAAAGTACCAGATGAATCAGCAGAACTAGTATCAAATGCACTGGAGACACTGATTGACAAAAATGAATGCCTAGATTGCATTGACTTTGAGACTTACGTATCACCAAATTTTATGGGCCTCTTCGTTGATGATAAACAGGGAAAATGGTTGGATTCAATGGCTGTACGTTTTGTTAATAAATTAGGAAGCTTAGGAATCACTGCCGAAGCACATACAAATTCCCTCCACATATCTCTGGCTTATAAATTTTCAAGTAGTTTATTTCAACCGCTTCGAACAATGGTAGAGGCCTTGGGAATAAATTCATCTTCAAATTGGGAGTTGAGATTGTACTCAAGGGATTCACGTCTTCGTGATGCTCATGTGCACAAAGTAACACATACACATGTGCCTAGAGAACATGACGAGTTGGTATTACGACCTGGAGATTTTATTTACTTACCTCAAGGTGCTTGCAGTACATCGATAGATGGATGGGTAGAGGGAATATCCTGGTTGACTGGAACCTCTGGATATCTGCCATTGAATTATACAGAGAGAACAGCAGAAACTGACGCCTGGACTTTGCATACAACTGTTCAAATACCCAATGGTGGCAGTGAGCAACTGGAAATGGACATTCCGAGATCTAGAAAGCCACCAGTGCTCTCTTCATCAGAGTCTTTGGATACTCCTGATGGTGTTGCTACAGACAATGAGCCTCTGGAAGGCTCCTCACCACCATCAACACCTTCTAGACAAATATACATCTGCCGACACGGTGAGAGAGTTGATTTCACCTTTGGTGCATGGATTCCTTACTGTTTTGAAGCTAATGGCATCTACATAAGGAGAGACCTCAACATGCCTAGAGAAATACCACCGAGAAACATTCAGGACTTTCAAAATGACAGTCCACTAACAACACTTGGGGAAATGCAGGCTTCTCTAGTTGGTGAAGCTATGAAATCTTCAGCAGTCAGAATTGACGTTGCATTTACGTCACCATCATTGAGATGTGTTCAGACGTTGTCCAAGATTCTTAAAGGTCTTGGGTCGAGTGTACAGATGAAAGTGGAGCCTGGATTGATCGAGTGGCTAGCCTGGTATCCAAATGGTTTACCAACATGGATGAATAATGAGGAATTAACGAAAGCTGGATTCAATGTAGACAGAAATTATGAGCCAATTATTAAAACTGATGAACTGCCTGGTAGAGAGAATGCTGCACAATACTATGAAAGAAGCTATGATTTGATCAAGAAGATTATTGATAATACTGTTGGAAATATTCTCATTGTAGCACATGCAGCATCATTGGCTGCATGCACGAGACAATTAACTGGTGGAAGAATTCCATCAGCTGCTGAAGTAACAAGATTAGTACAAAGAGTACCATATCTTGCTTGTCTAACGGCACAAGAAGAGATTGATGGCTGGCAATTGCATCCACCACCATTTCCACCAATTACACACTCAAGTAATAGTAGATTTGATTGGAAAATATTAATTTGAATTAATTAATGCGTCAGTAAAAGGATGTTTTAATATTTTTTAAAAAAATTATGCTAAAGATATATATAAATTACAAAGACTGCTGCGATACAATGAATTTTATAAATGTTATTACTGGTGTATAGTATATCAGAGGTGTTATTATTAATTTAAGAAGGAAAGTAATGTTTTTTCGTCCAATCAAGTAAATTTGTCTTTCAACAAATGCAAATTTTAAGAAAATTATTAATAGATGAGCTTCGATATCTTCGATGTTTCTGTCAATGTTTTCAGTAATTAATTGAGTAGTAATATAAATATTTAATATACTTGATATGATACAAGAGAATGGCAGCAATTATATTTATTATTATTCAATAATGTTGGATCAGCTTATACAAAAGAGAGGAATAGATGAAAATTTAATAGAATTTAGTAATGTTAAAATATATTTTTTTATATAATTAATTTATTGAAATCAATTTTTATTAGTAGATTAATTTTACAAATAATTTTGTGCACCTTGAAAAACAGAAACAACGACCTTTTTAAACAAAAAAAAAGTTATATGTCTTCCAATGTAAGATCAATTATGTAGATGATAATGTATTGTTATTAAATTATAAATAAAGTAAATTCACAATCTAGAAATAAGTTTTTCATAAATTATCTCATTCATTCTATGATGTTGCCGCCATTATTTGAATTATTATTCTGTCCAATAATACATGACGTATTGAAGACAGAGTCGACTCCAACGCCAAAAGCTTGAAGTTTGACTCTGACGTGGCCCGGATGACGGCTACACACAATTAAGACTACAGTTTTTTTTCCCGTAATAATCAGTGAAAATAATTGAAATATAATGATTTGATTATTGTTAAACAATTGAAAAAAGTGTTGAACGTATAGTTTAATTGTAATTAGTGTTTTACAGTGTTGAAAATCATTAATTAAGGTAAGTTTAATTGTTTAACCTAGAATGAAAATGTATAATGAAGGATAAACACGTTTAATATTAGATTAAATGAATAAAGATAATTTAATTAACAGCAGGATGACAACATATGAGGACTTTATCCAACAAAATGAGGATCGTGATGGTGTACGTTTCACATGGAACGTCTGGCCGTCATCCAGAGTAGAGGCCACAAGGTTGGTTGTACCACTTGGTACTCTGTATCAACCGATAAAGGAACGTTTGGATCTTCCACCAATTCAATATGATCCAGTTCTGTGTAGTAGATCAACTTGTAGAGCTATTCTCAATCCCCTCTGTCAAGTTGATTACCGAGCTAAATTGTGGGTCTGCAACTTTTGTTTCCAAAGGAATCCTTTTCCAGCACAATATGCAGCTATTTCAGAGCAACATCAACCAGCAGAGTTGATTCCAATGTTTTCAACCATTGAATACACAATTACAAGAGCTCAATGTCTGCCTCCAATATTCCTCCTAGTAGTGGACACGTGCCTAGATGAGGAAGAACTAGGTGCTCTGAAAGACTCACTTCAAATGTCCCTCTCTCTTTTGCCACCAAATGCATTGATTGGCCTCATTACATTTGGTAAAATGGTACAAGTACACGAATTAGGTTGTGAGGGCTGTAGCAAGAGTTATGTATTCCGTGGAACGAAAGATCTGCAGCCAAAACAGGTACAGGATATGTTGGGCATTGGGAGACCCGTTCCAGGACAGAACATCAATCAACAGAGAGGCCAAAACATTCAGCCTCTGCCTCCAGCAAACAGATTCCTTCAGCCAGTTCACAAGTGTGATATGAGTCTAACTGACCTTATTGGAGAACTGCAAAGAGATCCATGGCCAGTTGGTGTTGGCAAACGTCCTTTGAGATCAACTGGTGTTGCTCTAGCTGTTGCAACTGGTCTCCTTGAAGCAAGCTATGCCAATACTGGTGCTAGAATCATGCTCTTCGTTGGTGGACCATGTTCCCAAGGCCCTGGTCAAGTTGTTACCGATGAACTTCGTCAGCCAATTCGTTCTCATCATGATATTCACAAAGATAATGCTAAACACATGAAGAAAGCAACGAAACACTACGATAATCTGGCAACACGTGCTGCTGCCAATGGCCACATAATCGATATTTATTCCTGTGCTCTTGATCAAACTGGCCTTTTGGAAATGAGAATGTGCTGTAATTCTACTGGTGGCCACATGGTTATGGGTGATTCTTTCAATTCTTCTCTGTTTAAACAAACATTCCAGAGAGTTTTCACCAAGGATCCAAAGGGAGACTTGAAGATGGCATTTAATGCCACACTGGAAATAAAGACATCGAGAGAGTTGAAGGTTTCTGGAGCAATTGGACCCTGTGTTTCACTCGGGGTAAAAGGACCGAGTGTTGGTGAACAAGAGGTTGGACTTGGCGGTACTTGCCAATGGAAATTCTGCTCTTTAACGCCATCAACAACCACAGCATTATTCTTCGAGGTCGTCAATCAGCATGCTGCACCAATACCCCAAGGAGGAAGGGGATGCATACAATTTATAACGCAATACCAGCACAGCAGTGGACAGAGGAGAATTCGGGTTACCACAGTTGCTAGAAATTGGGCTGATGCATCTACATCTCTTCACCACATCAGTGCTGGCTTTGATCAAGAAGCAGCAGCTGTTCTCATGTCAAGACTGGTTGTATTTAGAGCTGAGAGCGATGACGGCCCTGATGTTCTTCGTTGGGTAGACAGAATGTTGATCAGATTGTGTCAGAAATTCGGAGAATATTCCAAGGATGATCCCAATAGTTTTAGACTCGCTGAAAATTTCTCACTATATCCTCAATTCATGTATCATTTAAGAAGATCTCAGTTTCTTCAAGTTTTCAATAATTCACCCGATGAGACTAGCTTCTATAGGCATATGCTCATGAGAGAGGATCTGACGAATTCATTGATTATGGTTCAGCCAATTTTGTACAGCTATGGATTTGGAGGACCACCAGAACCAGTTCTTCTAGATACTTCCTCAATTCAACCAGATAGAATTCTCCTGATGGATACATTCTTCCAAATTTTAATATTCCATGGTGAAACAATTGCCCAATGGCGAGAATTGAAGTATCAGGAACTTCCAGAATATGAAAATTTCAAACAATTACTGGCAGCTCCTGTTGATGATGCGGCTGAAATTTTAAGCGGTAGATTCCCAGCACCAAGATACATTGATACTGAACAGGGTGGCTCACAGGCTCGTTTCTTATTGAGCAAAGTCAATCCAAGTCAAACGCACAATAATATGTATGCCTATGGAGCGGTAAGTATTTCATTTATTTTTATCTCATTAATTCAATTAATTCGAATGACAATTTGTTTATTTCCATTTTATCATTTAATTACTCTCTGTTTTATTAAGTTCAAGCACTTTTTATTTATATCATCACATCGTCATTGACCTACCAATGTGAATGAAATTATAAATTTTTCATTATTTTAATTGATCAATTGTTTTTTTTTACCATGATCCTGTGAACCAGGGGATGCCGATGCCCAGTGGGGTGTGTTTTTTTTTTTTGTTAATCTTTTGTTTTTTTTTTTTTTTTTCACTGATTCTTTCTCTCAAAAAGACAAATCATGAACATGAATAGCTTTTGCCTCAATCACCAATGCTTGCCGCTGTGATTAATCAATAATCAATTAATTATCACTAATCATACCATACTTTCTTGCACATAATGATTTTCACTAATTCTTCATTTTTTATGCATTAAAATCCGCTATTGACTCATTTATTTGAATAATTTTTAGGAGGGTGGAGCTCCAGTGCTGACAGACGATGTCAGTCTTCAAGTATTCATGGAACACTTAAAGAAATTAGCTGTATCATCAACAGCCTGAGTTATAGAATTAAATGAAAAATTGAATTAATAACAATTAACTAATTATATTGTAAATGATGATTGTCATGTTATCTTTTTCCTTTTATATGAAGATATTTGAGTATGTATATGTTAAAGAAAATTAATTGTCTTGTGAATTTGGTGTATAACAAGTGAATGGGTAAAATGCGAGGCACATAATTCATTTTCATCTTTTTTTTTTCCAATTAAACGTTATGTCTAGTGAGCTATGACACAATTCCAGTTATAAACACAACTGCAGATATTCCAAGTATAATAATTTAAACAATATATCATTTTCAAACTGGCCTTTACTTTTATTAATAAATTACATGTTTATCTGGCTATTTTTGAATCACAAATTTTTATCTTTGTTCTGTATTTTCTGTAATAAATAAGTGTAAGAATTATGTAAGTACTGTAATAAGTGGAAGAAAAGTAAAAAAAAAAAAAAACATGAAATTTATCACTGAAAACTAAATTACAATGGCATCATTTTATTTAGTTGTGTTCAGAGAAATTGAATATATATATATTATATTTATATATATATAAACAATTAAATTCTATTTACAAACTGCATCCTATTCACAATTATTATTATTATTTGGTATTGAATTGACTCTAGCTAAGAAATCGTATGGACATTTTTTGTTCAACGTCTGTTCTCTCTAGGACCTTACAAAATTCCTCAAAAGAAATCATATTGTCACCATTCTCATCAGCTTCTAGTATTGTACGTTCAACAATGCTGGTGAGTTGTTCCTCACTGGAAATTAAATGAGAATAATAATTATTTATATTCAATAATGAGAAAGTATATTAATTTTACCTTATGTTTGCTCCGACCATCATGTGTAATATAGCCAATAATTCATCCTTCGATATCATATCGTCGTTATCCAAATCATACATCTTGAAAGCAACTGAAAAGCAATAAATACCAAGTTATTAGAGATTCATGAACTGATTCTCACAGTTTATGAATTAAAAATGAAACTTTCTCTCTGCTCACATCGTAATTTTTCCTGTCTAGAGTTCAGTCTATTCGGGCTATTCTTCTTGATTGGTCTGAATAATGCTAGTACTTGCATAAATTGTAAAAAATTAACTCGATCATTTCCACTCTCCTCGAAGAAAGCATTGACAATTCTTTCACCAAGTGGATTTATTGCAAGCTCTGGTATTCTCAAAAAATCATCACGAGATAGTGTACCACAATCGCCACGATCTAGGCTGGTGAATCTGCTGTAAAGTCTTTCTATTTGGTTCGGTGTAACTGTGAGAGTCAATTATTTCCATTAATTATAAAAATTTTCTATTTTTAAGCTGAATTCATGACTTACATCCAGTTGCTTCTTGTATTTGTGCAATCTCCTCCTCTCTCAGCAGTAAACTAGATTTATTACCCATGGTGCTATGTTGATTCTCAACAGTTGATAGTACACCAAACTAAATTACAATATAAATCGCAGGTATTTAACAATTATCATGAATCTTTTGATCAAAGTTCACTTTGCCCAACATTCGGATCGTCACACACAGCTGATAGGTTAGTCTCCAGTGATTGTCCTATCGGCCATACTCCAAAGCATACGGAGATCAACGAATAATTTCCGATACGTTACATACACTCAATCACCATGATAAAAATATTAAAAAAAAAAATTATTTGTTCAAGTTCTATAGAGATACACGTTTATTTAATTTATTATTTTCCAAATATATCTAATTAATGAATTTTTGAAATATCCATGATGATTCATTAATTATTTGATGCTGTCAAATTGCCGCTACAATCTGAAGCGCCACCATATTGAGGTGGCGCGCAGCGTCTCTAACTCAATCAAAATGGCGGATAGACTTTAGGCGCGTAGATAACGTTTCCCACATTATTCATTGAAAAATGCCATTAATAATACGTTTTAATTACTTGCGTTATCCCCCCAGTCATTTTTTATCATTGTCAAGCCCTCAATCATTATTTTTTACTAATTTTTTCCCCTAACAATATCCAAGGCCATAAAAATACTTGAAACAAAAAAGAAACAAGTGAAGCAAGCCCAATGGTTCAGTTTCCCCCTCTTCCCCACCGTTTCGTACCAACTCGGGTCATTCATAATAACAATGGCGGCATTCGATAGTCTCCAAAATCATACAACTCTGACGTAGTTACGTAGGTCAAAGTTTTAAAAGTAAATCCCCATGTCACATTGTCGTATTATTCTCACGTACCAAGAGTAATTGTATGAGAATTGTGTATTGTATCAAGTGACTCTGTGGTATCAGTTGGCATCTCGCAGTCAATAATGGACGACAGGTAAGTCACGAGACATTTTTACACAATTGTTTATCATTTATGAATAAAAAAAACAGTATAATATCATGAGAATTGCTGGAATTCATTTGAATCTAATGCTATTATGGAGATGATGGGGAGCATTCCGTTTATTCAATTTATATAATTCACTCACAGGTCTGAGAACATGAAGATGTCAAGGTCATCTGGTGCTTTAAGAAAGAATAAAAAGAGAGGAAGCAAAAAAGCTATTGTCAAAACTAATACATGGTCTTGTGAGGGACAGACTGATTGTACCGATAGCTCAGCACCACCCCTAGATTATGGCCAAATGTTTTGGCAACAACCTGGTGTGATTCCTCCACACTTACAACCTCATAATGGCCAGAGACTTTTCCCAGCAATGTCTGATCCAAGTGTTTGTGGATACTCACCTATGCCAATGGCCTACACAATGGAGCCAGTCTCAATGCCACCAATTTATCCTCTCTATCGACCAGTTCCTCAACCTAACTACAGGCCATTCAGAGGAAGAGCACGAAGGAGTCCTCAACATTATCAGAATGTTCAAAATGTCATTAATGGCTATTCAAGTCTTCAGGATAATAGAATTGGATATTCAACGCCTAATTCTTATCAAAATGGTGATTATGCTTCATTACCACCAACTGCTAATAATGAGGTGAGAAGGGATGGAGAAGAGATAAATTCAGAGCACAGAAGGTACTCTGACCCTGGATTGGGACCCGCAGATTTGGATAATTCCAGGGGAAGTGAAGATTCTGATAGTGGAGAGAGCGGAAGTTCCATTACAACTGTTGGAAAAAATAATAAATTAGTGCTGTCACTAGTGGAGCAGGTAATTTATTTTTAATATACAATTTTTTTCAGTTATTAATAATGATTTAATGAGTAATTTCTTCTCTCATTCTGATTGAAGTTGACAAATCTCAGAGAATCCAACAGTCGCATGTTCAAAGAGCTTCACGAGACTAAACTGTCACTAGAGAATGTCAAAGCAGAATTATCTAGGGTAAAGCAGCATGCTTCAATAGACTATCAACCAGGAATGCTGTCAGGTAAATCCGCAATTTCCTTCAATCTCCATTATCCAATTATTCTACCACAGATACAATCATATCAATAGGAAGTCTACATGATTTATTCCATTTTTTTCTATTATATTCACAGATATCATCAGTGAAATGAGAGAAGCCAACAAAATGCTTGAGGAAACGATGAACACGAGAATAGCTGCTATAGTTGAGGAGAAATACAATCAAAGGCTGATGGAAATCGAGGGGGTCAAGGTAGGATTCATTAATATTTTATACACGCGTATATTGAAACACTCAGTGACATTGTCCACTACATTACCTACTCCTGCATCTACACAATGTCATGATTTACAATTTCATTTGATCACCAATAATATGTGACAACCATAATGACTTTCTTTCCTTGAAGTCCTTGACTTACCATTGAATCCTGAGAATTATCAATTTCTCATCTATTCAAGAAAAAGGCGGCAATGTTAAAGGGGGAAAAAAAATAACATAAATTGCAGGCAATGAAAACGAAGCGGTCTTTTCTATCCGTATTTTTTTTTTTTCGGCATACTCGTCTAAAACGTAAAACTTGTGAAGCCGCCTGGCATCTACGAATCCTCTTGAGATGAATGAAAATGTTTACTCAGAGTTTTTCACCTTTGTTTGATTAGGATCCCAGCCAGGTGATCCTTCCAAACTTCTCCCAATAGTTCATATTACTTTGAAATTATTCAACAACTATACATGAACAATATAAAAATAACTGATTAATAATGCATAGTTGCAATGCGACAAAAAAATAATCAATTTACCAATGAAAGATTTGCAGTCTCGTGTTAAAGTAAAATAGAAGAAATCTCCAACATTTTCATTCGTTAACACAAGAAAATTCTCAATACTCGTTTGCACAGAAATTATACGGCGCAACGTAAATCTCCGTGAGCTGAATTATTGATGAATTCTCAAGTGTAGTTCGTCACCTTCGTATGCGAAATATAACTTACTGACATTGTACAAATGTTCAAGCCAAAGACGATAATGAATTCTTCTCGGTTCTTAGATTCTTTCACTGACTTCTAAGAATCTTTTTTTTCCATATATTTGGCTTATACTTATTATCTTCTCGTGACACTGTGACATCGATAGACCCTTCTATCGATCGAACGAGGAGGCAGAAATACTTTCTGTTCAATCTATAAGGCAAATAATTTGTGGAATTTAATACATTTGAATTTCTGCTCATTTAATTGACTTGTGATGACTTATAGAAGAATCGGTCGATGGATTAGGAAACCCCACACGATTGATCTGATTCCGGGTGATAGGGAGGGCGTGTACGTAAATGTACTTTCAAAATAGGTGTAGGCACTCCAAGTGATTAGGTTTCATATTGGGGAAATTCACCATGGGAACATTTAAAGGGAGAAAGAGAAAGGCTGAACTAGAGGAGAGTATAAAAAAATGTTAGGCAGAAGGGGAAATGAAGGTTTGAGGCACTTAGCGGCTGTCAGGCTCCCTCGTCGACCTCTTTCTTCCTCTGGTCTTCTCAGGTTTCAGTTCTTCCATTAGCCTCATCAACCGTAGCAATGGCTGCTACCAACCGCCATCCTTCTTAATTTCCTAATTGAACTCCTCTCATTTCTTGTCCTCTCGTACACCAACATGAATTAAAATTATAGAATTTCATGGATTATATGTTTTTTTTTCTCTTCTCCTTCTTTTTCTTCTTCGTTTTCGACATGGTTCGTTTTTAGGAACGTCTTGGTAAAGTAACTGATGATAGAATTGATGGCGATAGACGAATTTCTAAACTTGAAGAGGAAGTTGCACGTCTCAGAATAAATGCAAAGTAAGTTTTTAAAATAATTTTTACTAAATATTATAATTATAATTAATGAAATATTCCATTCTATGGAAAATGTATTATTTCAACAATTTCCTCTGATTAATATCTTTGAATATTGCACAAATTATCACCTTTATCTATTCTCTCCATTCCAATCTCCAGTAAAAAAATTTTTTAACAGTGCTTGCACCTAAAAATCCTTTGCTTTAACAATATCCAATAATTTAATTATTTGGGTTGGTTGCTTTGAGAATTAAATTTGGCTTTCGGTATTAGCAATGAGGGTCGTGAGATAGCAGCCTTTGAAGAAGAAACACTGGCATTACGTCGTGAACTACAGGAGGCAAGATCATCACGTCATCTAGCTGAGAATCATTCAATAAAGTGCGTAAACGAAGCGATAAACTCGCCTATCACGCCTGTAACATTCAATACACCCTGTATAACCAGCACCCCCGTGCGTACCGATATCCATATTCCCAGTGATTATTCAGTATCCATATCGTCCACATCATCAACGCCACTTAGTTCATTGTCCCCATCCAACTCGTCGAGAAAAGTGAGAGGAATTAGTGCTGATGTCATTGATGCTAATTGGAAATGGCAAAAGACTAAGAACAATGATGAAGATAATACGGATAAAAATAATCCTGAGGTTAAAAAAATGAACGAGAATAATTCACGAAAAGAATCAGTGCAATCATTGGAGCCCGATGAGAGAGAAGCCTTGGAGCGTTTGATTAATTATCATCTTCAACAAGAGCAACGAATTCCTTCTCAAGATAATAAAAACAAGGAAAAAACAATTGTGCGATGCAAGGGCGACGTAGTAGACACATCCAATGGATCCACAATCTCGTCCTCTGAATCTGATGCTGAAAAAACAACTGAGAAAACAAAACCAAGGAGAAAACGTGGCATCAGCGATATCCCAGACGTCGTTTTTGCAACTGGAAAAACTCCGGTACCTAAAGACCTGCGCTCGACGAGAATCCTGACCTCCAGAGTCCTGACAGCACCTTCACGCGCCACTTATACCACTGCCTACATCTAGGTTACGTACGGGGCTCACGAAATACAAAAAATCAAAGCGTTTTGTCTTTCAAATTGCCATCACATATGGACATCTGGGGGCTTTATGATGAGCTTATTATAGAGACAACTTCTGTACAAATTTCGAGTTGCAGTTGTAGGTTCATTATTTTTGTAGGTGATCATGCATGCATGGCTGTTTTTTCGTTCTGCGGAGGAATAAATTGTTCATGTGAATGTCGAATCATTATTTCATTCTTTCAGCATGTGCTTTTCACCGACATTCTTCACTCAATCCTATCCTCTAGCTTTATCTATTTATTATATATATACATATATAGGGGAGATTGGGGTACGTTACGACCAATAGAACCGGAGATATTGCAAAAAATGAGATTTTTTCAAATTTTTCCAAGGTAAACCCCTTCAAATCTGGGTGAAAAAAATCGATTATTTAAAAAACTCGAAAAAATTAATTTCGACCCATGTTTTCCGCCTAAAATTTCCTCAGCTTTCCAATGGAATCATGAAAAAAATTCAATCTCCAATATTTCTCTTGATTTCTCATAATATACAATTTCAAAGTGAGCATGTGTCCATCTTACTCTTTGTGGCTTTTTTACCCCACCTTCCCCTCTATATATATATATATATATATATATTGCACATTGAAAACACGGTAGGATATCTCTGTTATAGAATGATACTGTACATACTGTTTCGCACAGTTTATTTATCGCAGCTAGCTTTCAATTAAATTTCCTCTCGTTTTATTTCTTCTTTCGAATACACCATTGACAATTTAGGGCAATGGTAAATATTCGTATTCCACTTGTCTGTTCTTCTAGTTGGCAGCATGGCTTTGCTCTGAACTATCCGCTTTGCCTGCTTCTAAAGAAAATCTTACAAACATTTCTTTCGATCGGTTAGACGTGGAATGGAAGGAGAGCAAAAGAACGTAACCGGAAACGTCATTTATCAGACTGGAGAAACTGGTGGAGATCTTGCATAAGAAGATGAATGGAGCAACCAATGAGAAGACAGTAGCTGACATTAAGGAACTTGTTTCATCTGGAATTATTGGTGGAACAACTGGAGCTGATGATTTAGCAACAACTGGAAGGGAGACTGATACGGATAATGAGGATGGTGACTCTGATTGTGAAAAATTTTCACACAAGAATGATTCAGTTCTCAATAATATTAGCTTGACAGGTCCGGTTACAGATCTTTAATAATCTTTTACCCAATTTACTTAATATCTCATATGAGAATAGAATGAACAAAAATTTCCAGAACAATTTAATTTTAATATTTATTTATTCAAAGGCATTTAATATAATGAAAAAAGAAAGAAGAATTTCCAGGGTGATTAATTTTTCAAATTAACTGATTCTTTATTGATATATGAAATTCAATCTACCTTGATTATTCATTTATTTATGAAAATTAATTCGTTGGAATAATTAGCAGTGTCAATGAAATAGAGGGTGGATAAAAAAAAAAAATCTTCAAAATGATGAATAATCAAATTTGCCGTACTTAATTTGTTTTTCCACAAATACTGTCGTTTTTCATTAACAGTTTGTTGAAGTATGCATTTAAAATTTTCACGTGAATGTTTATCTAAATAATTATACGTGAATAACAATTGAAAGCATGTTGGCACGGAAATAATTGTTTTGACCATTTAATTGCTTTTATGAGAAGAGAAAAAATTGAAAAAAAAAAAAAAAAAAAAAACTCATTTGTACAGAATTAATCTCACTCTCATGGTAGTTTTCACCTCGTGGGAGTATGAGTATAGAGCCAAATATTTGAATATTATACATTTAATAATAAGAGGATTTCAAAGTCCACTAGAACTAATGATAATTTATTATATTAATTGACAGAGAAAGATCTTTGCAACACATAAAATTGTATATTCTTGATATACATTTTCATGCAAGAATACGTAATGATTATTCAAGCGATCTATACCTCAGCGTTCATTTAATTGTATTAAAAATTTTATACAATTACTAGAAATTTGAAGAATCTCAAAGAAATTAATTAATTCCATTAATATAATTTTAAAATTTTACGATCAGGATATTTCTTGTAGAATCTCTAAGTGCCATTAACCAAGCTCATTAGTGAGTGGTAACACGAATTATATATTTATAATATAAATAAAATGTAATTCAATTTGATGAATAAGAAATGAAACGATACAATAATAAATAGACAAGACACTTTTAGTTTTTGATGATGATTATTATATTCTAAGTACTTAATATGACTGGTACTTATTCTTTTCAGGATTTGTAAACACACTGAGTAGATATCATATATTTAGAAGCGTGAATCTAATAAACTATTATACAATTGTGGATTCTCGTATTTTTATCATTAATTGTTGATATGTGCAGAACAGATGCGAGTTTATCATGTTATTGTATCACAAATTGTATCACACCTCTTTCGTTTTAACTGTGGAAATATTTTCTTAGATGTCATTTTGTTTCTCGAAGTAATAGGTATCTTATTCTCGTTATCTCCCCAGTTCAACACTGTTATTTTTGCGTATGGATCTCTGTTTTTCCTCGATGTTCAGCGTCCCACGAGGATCTTTGCTGAAATAATTTCCATGTTGCGTTGAAATAATTGTAAATATATTAAGGCCAGACATGGTAAGTGTTTCGAATAGTTCTTTCAAGGCTTCTATGATGTCTGGAAAATTAAAATTTTATCCAAGTTAGATTGACAAACACATGGAGAACCACTGAGACTCGTCGTATTGTTGACATAATCGACCCTCTACTCCCGACGAGACGCCCTCAACTCGGTTTGAATTCCAGGGCATCTTTCAACATAATTTGCAAATAAATATCCCACGCGTCAATTTACAAGCCAAAGAACACATCCACGAGAGGATGTGCATTCCACTGCATTCGGAAAAACTCTTTTTATGATGCCTTTTATATATATATATCTATATGTATATATTCTCTTTCTATTTACAAGTTTTTCTTTTTTTTTCTAATTTGAGGGGAGCCGACAGAAAGCTCACCGCCATCGTAAATCGATGATTATTTTATTACCCAGAGAATCCCGAAAAATGAAATAAAAGTTTTTAATATTTATTGAAAAATTATTTACGCGAATAATCATAATTTATTTGGTCTATAGAAAATTCAGTATTAATTTGTAATTTACGATAAAATTTCCCTATATAATGTTCACTTTTCATTCAACGATTCTCAATTAATTAATGACTCGTTGATTGGCAGTTTTGTGATTACATTATAATGTACAACATGTTCAATAATTCAGAATTCAATTTGGCCCTCTCTCTACCAGTCAATTATTATTTTTACTCGTTTCCGGTTGAAATTTCATTGCGTCGCTCGTTGCGCCGAAGTTTCTCGATCGATATGCATACATTTATAGTTATATGTATTAAAGTGCAGTCAAAAAGCGCTCACAGAAGGTGAAAAAATTATCAACCCCTCTTTTTTTCAAGGCCAATAATTGAAATATGAATAAGGGAATCCGTCGAGTCATGGGCAATGAATTATTGAAATTAATTTTTTGGGGTGACGAAGAAAATCGGTGCTAATTTAACTATCCATTTGATCAGGGACTCATTTCAGCACCTGCCTTCTCCTAACTCATCAGTATAATTATAATTTTTACTATTTCAATCTTTTAAAATTAAAGAAAGTAAAAAATTACTCATAGTTATCATTATTTATTTTTTATTTTTTCTAAAATTCCTAAGTTGTTCACAGTGTGAGTCAGAGTATAACATCATAATACCCATGAACTCTGATCCTAGATTATCATGTTTGCCAGTTGAGTCCAATGTGAAAACTCTGAAAAACATGAAAAATGTTTTTTTCTTTTTTTTTCCTGTTTTTTGTGAAAAATGAATTACGCAGAGGATTTACGAGATGAGTAACTGTGCCAGTGGCACTTGTTACAAACAGTGTCATAAAATTGTCAATGGGGTTTGTCACAACGGTAGTGTCAGCATGGGGGCGTTAACTCGAACCAGAATCCCAACAGGTTACAAAAATTTTTGACTCATCTTGATTTATAACTTGTTTACGTCTCTCAAAACATGGGGAAAAATGAAAAAAATCAACAAAAATGAGTCACTCAGGGCAGTGAAACAATATTTGTTGTACTGCACACTCTCGTATTTTTTTTGTTGACGAGGAGAGAGATGAGAAAAAAAAAATCGATCATGGGTCAAAGTAGCATAGGGGGATGAGTGGTAAAATATGGAGTCTATTATTTTTGCGTTTGGAAGCAATGAAGTAGGGTGGAGGCTCTGAGATAGACGTTCTGGGGGTTGCAAATCTGGGAAAAGTACGCCGAGGCACGCGTAACGTGCCCTCCAACGTCTGTGTCGCTTCTGCCTTGATAAAGCACACTCGAATTATCTTCTTCTATATATTTTTTTCCTTCCGTTGAATTTGTGTGGTGAATTATACGTGAAATATTTCGAAGAGAACATGTTAATTCCATTCTAATGTGTGATTTTTTACACCAGGGTCTTTCCATATATTCCAATGCACTAAGCTCATTTCCTCAGGAAAACCAGGTACAAAGCCCAAGCTATCACAAAAATCTATCAAATAAACCGTAGTAGACACTCGGACGTCTGGGTTTTCCCTCAATATCCTTTTTCACACAATTCCGTAAGGCACTGCCACTTCTTTTCTTTCTAGTTTCAGGAAAAGCCCCGAATAACATTTCTCTCTGCTCTCATGTTAAATGTAACCCTCAGTGTGCAAGTACCAAATGTTTTCACAGTGTATTACAGAGTCAGAAGATTTTAAAGAAATATTTCTCATTTTAATCTGACAGATCTGAAGCGATTACATGAAATAATTCGGGACTTTTTGCATTCAATCATAACAAAATGATTTCTTTCAATTGCTACGAGAAAAATAAAGAAAATATATCATTTGAAATAGAATGAAAAATAGGTATTTTATTCGCGTCACGTTCTAGACTCATTTTAACGATATTTTTTGTCCTCGTAAAGTCCCATCAGGATCACGCTACCCTATAAAAACAACTCGACCGTCCACTTGAGACGTGAAAACGTACCTGTCACACCACACCATTACCAAAAAGCAACTATGTTATTATTCTCTACTATCCCCCAAAAAATCCGGTAGAAATCTTTAAAAATAAAACGAGACTAGATTTGTTATTTTAACCCAGCAAAATCCCCACTACAAATCGTGTTGTTGGTCTTTTTGAAGTCAATTCTTACATTTCAAAATCATCACTACCTAGTACGTTTAGTCACGTTCAGGAAAATATTTTCCATCAAAATAAACATATATTAATTTTGCATAATCTTTTACAAAATATTTTCATCTTCTGCTTTATTTTATATTACGTGAAATTCAAACTGCCAGGGTATTTGCTTAATGAAAAAAAAAAAAAAAATTAACGCCAAGAATGAAAAATAAAAGGCTCTTCATAGTATCCAAGTGTGTACGGAGTTATCATCGGTGTTAATATATACGAAGTGGCGGTCTGTTGGCCACCCACGTTGTTTGGATCTCCCATCAGGTATATAAAAAGAGTTTCCTCAAGAATTCCCACTCATCTCTTGTAAATAAATGACAAAAGACTTTTTCATCCCCCCAAAAAATATGAAAATTGAAAAAAATAATCATTGAAATTAATTATGAAGCAAAGAGAGATAATAGAGAAAATGATTTTTTTAATCAGTTACCACTCTTAAAATCTATGAACAATCAGTTATCATTGAATTGTCGAAATTTAAGATACTTCATCATGCGATATACATTTAATCTACTGCAAACAGTAAATTGTCATTTAATCGTTAAAATATCGTAACAATGATTTTTTAATGTAAATAAATAAATGGGGGAAAAAAAAGCAACATGGATAATCAGATTTGAAATAATATATTCAATCGATCTCAGATGATCTATAAACACAATTGTCTTTTGTGTTTGCTAAAAAAATAACTTGAATTCAGCAAACAGTTTGGAGCACAGTGAAAGAAACAAAACCGTGAATGGCACGAGTGAAAGAGGAAAAAAAAGCGTTTAGAATGAACAATAAAAAAGGGGGTTGAATACTTATTCTCGTTTTTTTCACGATTCTTGATAATCCATAGTTATGACTTTCCAATAGTTCTCACAGATCCATTGTACCAGAAAATCATATCATTGCTATTTTTCACCGTTTTTCCTCCTTTTTTTGTTCTTTATCTTCTTTTCATTTTTTTTTTCTATCGGAAATTTCACGTAGAAGAATAAAATAAACACACAGGGCTGTTAATTCTCTGTTTCGGGTGGGGTGTTAATTTTGCGGCTCGTCAGACATTCATTTCCGGGCTTTTCGGTTTTATGGCGTCATGTCCAGGCGCCTAGTACGGTTCAATTACTCTCTTATATACATTCATTGGCCATCGATGAGGAGGAAAAAAAAGTAAAATAAAAAGTATCCAGGTATTTGCTCACACTGCTCAGTTTAGTACAAATCTCATTGTCTTTCGCGTCTATTGGAGGATTTTCTAATGATGGAGAGATGCAAGGGAGAGAGAAAGAATAACAGAGGGATTATCCATGATGTTTATGATGGAAAACCACAAAATCGATATTTGAGGGAAATCCGTTACGTTTTTGGAGAATAATCCCTGTCGTAAACTGCAGGTAGATTGTACAGCTAAATTTGTATCCTTTGTCACGAAAATAATGCATTGGGAATAAAAATCTTGATCCGTCGCCAATTTAAAATTTCCCATATTTATCGGAAAAATTGATGTTGAAATGTCATAAATAGGTGCATCGTACTCACCTATTTTTGCCCTTTTGCTCCAATATCTCATTGTGAATTACATTCTCAGAAATATGTTTATTCCGTCGGTTATTAAAATTACGTAGAGATGACAAAAAAAAACTCCACTCACGCTGAAAAACTTGGTGGTCAAGTAAGTTTTCCCGATTTCGTTGTTTTTTGACTGTAGTTTCTTAACTTTTTATTTAAATAATTTGACGTTGGCTCAAACGCGGTGTCAGTTGACATGACGTTGAAGACGTCGGTAAAACGGTGGCGACGTTGCTCCGAAATTACGCAAGCGACCAGAGGCTTTTTGGCGCGCTGGGGGATTTCCCCCCCGTTGTTTGCGCGCGCACGCCTCGTATTGTAAGGCATTTTAATCCTTGAGTGAGAGAGCAGATGTATCTTTTTAGGGGACATTTGGGGCGTGATGATTCAGGCATTTGGAGTAAATGTCGGCCTCCGTTCTTCACTGGTTCGTCATTTTACTACGTAACAGGGGGCGCCCCCGTAGCTGATTGGTTAGGTAAATGGTACTGGGCGTGAACCGCCAGAGCTGGAAACATTTGGATTGTAAGGTAGTGGGGATTGTTTGAACAAGACTCGGCGGCTCAAGAGTACCGGAGTACACTCGCTAACCGGCCTCCATCCACACTACACACATAGTGAGTGAGTGAGAAAAGGGGCGCACGCCTCACAAACAGCCGCAAATAACAACTGCGGTACCCTACGTATGTTATATAGTTTGTTGTTAGAACAACAATTACCCCTATCGGGTACAGCACATCATTGAGTACTGGTTACATTCGTGAGAACGTATTGTTAATCAGAGTTTACGAGGAAATTGCAAAGGTTTTTATAAAAATAAATAAAAATAAAATATTAATAATTTTGACGTTTTGTGAAATAATAGAGAGTGGTATTTGTGATTGTTCTCAAAAGTGAATTAGTGTGAAACAAATGACATAGACTGTCAGTTTTAATATTTTTGAACTGGAGCAAGTGAGGAGTGGAAATTTGTGAAAGTGGAGGCTCATTGGATTTGCGTTGATCGTGTCACCGATGGAATCGGTTTGACGACGGCGCAATAACATAATAATTATTATTTTTCTATTATCCTTTTTGTGAACAAAGGGAATTATAAAAATTCATCTAAATGACAATGCTCCAGTCGCAGAAGCTGTACAGCGAGGCTGGCAGCCTCGGTGGCGCTATGACATCGACAATGTCAAGTATGGGAAGTATGGCACCAACGTACAGTTCAATAAATTCAATGGGCTGTGTTTCAATGGGAATGTCTATGGGAGTTGGTGTTGGTCCTAGTTGTAGCCCACAAAGTACCAGTTTACAGGCAGCCGGATTTAATATGGGCACAATGAGCTCAATGGGAATGACTTCAATGGGAGGTGGTGGTATGGGTGGTTATGGTGGTTCAGGAATGGGTGGTGGTAGTGCTTGTATGAGCGCCGTCGGATATCCATCAATAACAGCAGGCGGTGCTGGTGGTGTAAGAAGTGATCCTCTTTCATTGACTGAGCCAGATTCACCAAATTCAGCATTGCAACGTGCGAGAAATGATAAATCATATAGGAGAAATTACACTCATGCAAAACCACCGTATTCCTACATAAGTTTAATTACAATGGCAATACAGAATGCACCAACAAAAATGCTGACACTTTCTGAAATATATCAATTTATTATGGATCTTTTTCCCTTTTATCGAACTAATCAACAACGTTGGCAGAATTCAATAAGACACTCATTGAGTTTCAACGATTGTTTTGTAAAAGTCCCAAGAACCCCAGACAAGCCTGGCAAAGGTTCATTCTGGACACTTCATCCAGAGAGTGGAAATATGTTTGAGAATGGCTGTTATCTCCGTCGCCAGAAGAGATTTAAAGATGAAAAAAAAGAGCACGCAAGGCAATCTACTAAGCAGCAGAATCCACATTCAGGACATCACGGTGGTGGTGGCGGCAGTGGCGGCGGTGGCGGTGGCGGAGGCGGTGGGGGTCATTCAAGTCCGAATGCTCATGATCTTGGACATGGAAAGAAGACTCCATCATCTCTACATCATAATGTACAACAGCCAGATGACAAAGATCTTCATTCACTGGTTTCCTCCCATCATCATCATGCGTCGGGGCTTCATCAGCATCACGGAGGACTAAAAGGTGACACAACTGATATTGGAGGTCTCCTAGGACCAGATTTAGGTACTGCACACGATGAGCTTGCAGCGATGGTTGGTCGTAGCCTTCATCCACATCTATTAACCGATCCAGCTGGACTTCATCACGGTATGGCGGGAAGCTTGAAGCAAGAACCACCCTACACTGCTGCAAGCCATCCATTCAGCATTACAAGGCTATTACCGGGTGAAACAGCGGCAACCTCGCCAGGAGCGCAGGATAGAAAACATCCAGATCTCAAAATGTATGAACAATTACATCAGAGTTATGCTAATTATGGATCACCCCATCACACTCATCCACATTCGGCTGGCCCAACTCATCATCATCACCACAATGGCATGCATTCTGGTGGTAATCCTGCTGCTACAATGCACAACATGACGAATCATCATCAGGATTATTATCAGAGTCCACTTTATCATCATGCAACTAGTGTTAGTACTTCAAGTAGTGTACCACCACCACCAGCGTCGGCAGCTGCTGGATTGTGACACCACGCCACTCATCCTTATGCACTTGCCTGAGTTACCGCAGCAGCGGTACATCAGACCGCTAATATAAATGAGGATGATAATAGAATCAGATCAAATCTACTTGCTCGTAATGATCATCAACCAGTTAGCTGGCATATTATCGCTGGCGTTGAAGATCCTGAAGACGAGGATGATGAGGAACAAGACCATGAAAATTACTCACAACGCGTTTAGATCATAATCTATTGAGAATTGTGGTGATGTGTGGAATAATGAGACTACTAATTTTAATTAAAAAAAATCCTTTTTAATGAAATTTTAATGAGGAAAAAAAATGTCTCGACTGTCGAGTACTAACCCGGGAGGACAATGTTACTTCAAAGTATCCAATTATTATTCCTGTGATTTTAAAACAAAATGGAGTATTTCAATTGATATTTATTTTGAATAAATTATTGCATTTTTTTAAGCATCACTAGCAGAAGTTTCCATACACCTCTGAATGGTAAACTCGTCATCTCTGATATACGATATCTGATTTTGAGATTGTCGTGCGATAGCAATCATGAGCAATTCACCTTATCAAATGAGTACTTTATTTTATTCTTCTTCTTTTTTTTTTTTTTTCAATTTTTTTCTCTCTACACTGAGTTTTGAATGAATGTAGATTAATTCCTATGTTCTTATTATTTCATTTATAATTCTCATCATCACTAGAAATTTACTTTCCGTCCGAAATTTTCATTGTCTTCGACAGGGATAAGTATAGAGATGAGCAGTAAATTGGTGCTCGAAGACTTGCGGTCATTTTTGATCATGAGAAATTATAAATATGAAAAAAACAAAGCGAAAATTGTGATAATTATTCGTGAGGAAGGAAAATAATTTTAAAAATGAACATTCCGTTAATTAAATTTAATAGGTATATAAGCGATAATGAAGAGAGAATGATGCTCCCAATGTTTTGCCCCGGGGATGTCCAAATGTTTTTTTTTTGTATGATAAAACAAAAATAGAAGAAAAAAAAAAAAAAAACGAAAAAAAAAAGTGAAAAAATGTAGATAGTCGCACAGCGTAACGTGTATAATGTACATTACTATTGTATGTTACGAAGAGTTATATAAATATTATAAATAAAATATATATAGAATATAAATATATAAATAAATGGAATCTTAAAAGAAATAAAAAATAAAAAAAACAACTGATGACTATATTAGGCGTAAAGAGAGTAGATGAAGTGCAGTTTGAAGATTCTCCAGAGTTTTTCAATTAAAAAAAATAATTGAAACACTACAATTGATCTTCAGAATGCCTGAACTGTGCGAAAGAAAGAATGTAAATATTACATTATCAAGTATAGTTAAAAAAGAAAAGAAAAAAAAGAGGCGATCATCATCATCATTATTATTATTATTATTATTATTATTATTATTATTATTATTATTAATCATAACGAGCAGAGTGCTTGAAGCGAAAAATGAAAGAAGAACAAAAAAACCTTGAAATCACCCACCTGTCCTCATTATTTGTTTCATCAATTTGATTTAAATTTCTCTTTCTATTACGTTTTAATCAATGAAATACAAAAATTAAAATATAATAAAATGCCACACAGGAGATGATGTACATGTTTCAAAATAAACCCACGTATTTCTACGAAAAAACTACTTGTGTTACTCAATAAAATACACCCAATTTCCTCAAAGAATAATGAAAATTTGAATAAAATTAATCTTTATTGTGTGGAATCAAATAATATTCACAATTTGACATAATATTTTTTATGAAGATAATGTGATTATACAGCATGAAAATATTTGAACTCAGCACACATAAATATTTATTTTCAACCAGTAAAAATAATATTTGATTAAATAAATGAACCTCATTGATCTAGTATGCAAATTATGATGAAGTGAATTTATTTATGTCAATTGAAAATTTGCATGGAAATTAATTTCCCTAAGTAAATATTAACTGATGATTAAATCATAGAAAAACTTTAAATTGCAATTTCAATTGAATCGCGAAAAATTAATTATGTCCTCGTGAGAAATTTTTTAATACATTAATTGATGGAATGGATGATTCATTGAAATTTCTCATTAATGAAGAAGGAATGAAAAATAATAATAAACCATTGCTCAGTCTGATATGAGTCTAAGTTTAACGAGTGGACAATCGGGGCGCAATCTCGAACGGATTATTCGGTATGATACATAGGTAGATACACGAAGAGGTACTACAAAGTTGTGTATTTCGCCAATATTTGACTAAATCATGAACAATGTTTGATTGTACACACTCGTGGACTCATACGCGCGCCACCAGAGAGTCAGTCATATCCCATCTATGGTATATATATATATATATAACTAAACTGGGTACAAGAGATGCTCAAGCGAAATGAGAGACAAGTAGATGAAAGCGCCAGCGCGAGAATTCGTGTGACCATCCTACGACACTGGAGCCTTTCTATTCTGTATACACAATCATTTTCTCAGTGTGTGTGTGTGTAACTGCAGAATGCAGTGTTGGGGAGGAAAACGAAACCGCTCGATATGGCTCAACAGTGAGAGGATTAAGAGGAGAGGAATAAGAATTATACCTGTAGTTTTTCATCCATTACTTGGCTATTTACTTAATTTCTATTCGATAACTTTTACCAGGTGAATGAAATTTTATGTAAATTTTCATAATTACACAATTTCAATTGTATGTGAGAAACTGAGTACCGCCAGTAGAAATGGTGGTCTAGGGAATATACATTGTGTATATATGCTTGTATCCCATCCTCTGCACTCTCTCTCTCTCCCATTCCCCTCAGACTCGTGTACTCACGAAATTTCCGAGGGAAGACAAACTCTAACGGACTTTGGGTGGAAAATCGGGTGTAGTGCGCGGAAAAGGGAGTAGAGGCTGGCGCTTTGGTTTACTTAGGTGCGGCGAGAAATTGAAATTTTCGTTAAGGGATTATGTGGGAGTGTGCCAGAAACGGAATAAGGTCCTCCAACCGTTAATCACAATGTAATCCTTTTCTTAATAGTGTACTCCCAGCTATCATGAGCTTTTTCTCATAATTTTTATCATTTTACATTTTATGCGTAATGCAAACACGAGCGAATGCGAAATTTTTCTTTCATTGAGAGACGAGAAAAGACACGTAAGTCCCTGTTGAATTATTTTTTTTCTCTTAGAACTGTAGAAAAAGACGTTCAAATCGTCGTCCCTTCGGTGTTTTCACGAATTTTGTCTCAAGGGCAGTTTAATATTTTATATGTTTCAATTGTCACAGCCAAAAGAGAATGGAGCAGGAGGCAATGAAAAAATTTTAATAGAAAGAGAGAATTCAATGGTTTATTATATCGTAAAATATTTTCCAAAAGCTTCTTTAGGAATTTTTCTTTGATTTTTTTGCAACTTCTTAGAAACTCTTTTCCTTAGTCGTCATCATGTTCGTCCCTCTCCTTCAAATATCTTTTTATTTCTTTTAAATTCATTTGTGGGGAAGTTGGCGCACGCCAGTGCAGGATATAACCGTTGCCATCGCTACGGCAGTGGGTATCAGCTCGAATGCTGGTTGGCCGGGTGAGCCAGAAACGTTTTGTACTGTCATGGGGCTTTTTTTTTCTCTCCATTTCTCTTCGTTTTTTTCCAACAACCAACGTCGTGAGGAGGGAAGAGAGAGAGAGAGAGAGGGTCTCGTAATGCTGCCGAGTACAACCGAAGCTACGTCAGTATTGACGCGCACAGTGCGCATGTGCCATTGAGGGAAACACCAAGAGAGTTACCTCACTTGGATTTACATGAAAACTTTGGACTTTACACGAGCTATTTTTTTACAATGACATCATGGAAACTCTGAGGATTTTATCTTGAAAATTTCATTCAGAATTGATTTTAATTCAGGAATTAGGAGGATGATTTTCAAGTTGAAAAGATGTACTCCATAAAACTCTCTGGGTCTATATTTTAGCACATAGTGTACGCAGACTCTGTTCCAACATGGCCGACAATGGCTTAAGACACACACACACACACACACGAGTGTCTGTTGCTGCTATACATGAGAGGTGAAATTGAGTAAAAATATACGATGATATATTATTATTTATTATAAACGAATAAAAGAGAAAAGAGAAGAGTAGAGACTAAAAAAGGAATTGTAAGGCTTTTATCCTTATCTTATGGGTTAATTCGAGTTGAATAGTATTAAGTTGTATGGGATCATTGCATGTGTTGTTTGGAAGGAGATTGGTGTTAATTCGGCAGGCATAAAAATCAGTTGGGGTCGTTGATCAGGTGTGACGGATCAGCAACACACATGTTGCTTTTCTCGTGTTCCATATCTGTCTGCCCCCCCCCCCCCCCCTTGGTACCCAATTACTCGCTATTATTATCATAATAGGATCAAACGCCTGACGACCTATGGCTTGATCCAGTCGACAGGTTTCAAATTAAATACCAAACTCCTTATTTGCATCTTAGATTATTTCAATACATCTCTCCAATTTGTCACTTTCCTTTATATTTTCATTAAATCAATCCATGTGGTACAATGAAAATAAAAATCCATCATGCAGTTGGTTTGATTATACTCTGACCCCACTACTGGTCCCATGATCCTCGTTTTTACCGCCTCACTCCTCCATCTCCGATGGACATTGGCCGCAAATCCATGCGTCGTACTTCATGGCACGTTGTGAGGATAGAAAGAGACATGGGGACGAGTATATTCACCATTGTATACACTAGATACGCATATAGCAGTGGAAAACAAGAATAACACGAAAAAAAAAAGCTGCAACTAAAATTACAAACATGAAAGCGCGTAAACAAACAACAAAAAATTGAAAGAAATATATCATTGGTTTTGTTTTTCAATTTTTTCATAAATGAAAAGATTCGCGTTTGCATTCGCCATTTTCTTTTTTTTTCGTCGTTTCACTCGGCGAAATTAATACATAGCGAGAACTATGAAAAGAGGTGGACGAGTAGAAGGGGGCTTGGCCTGATGGCATTACCGAGGACAGTATAATTAATCACCTCCATCTATCACTAGTTGAATGACGTGAAATAATGGATTCGGTTTGGTCAAGTAGACTACCATTCACTGGGGCATATTCTGTTTCATACTGATAAGAAACACACACTCTGACTTGTGCATTACATGAAATTATTGTGATAAAAATCGTAAATTACTGAAGGAATAAGTTTGCATCTATGAATTCATTAAAAGCATGGACAGATGAAAATATAACATATCATTGAGAGTGAATAGAGAGTAAACAGTCTGTTACATTACGATTGAATGCACAATATGTGGACCATTTCGACGAGGAATTAAATATAGTCTCGTGCCAAGGTAGTGTGTGAATGCACCCACGCGTCCAAGCCTTATATTATTGATGGCAAATAAGAAAGGCCAAAGGGTGAGTTTTTATGAAGAGAAATAATACAGGGATGAATGCATTGAACTTTGAGTCTCGCCAATCCCTCACTCTCGCCCGCAACATGTATAGTTAGCATTTCATGGGTCTTTATTCGAGGGTGTTACCACTGGTTTTAACAGTTGAACGTAGAAGGGGAAGAGTAGAAATCGTGCCCAATAGTGCCCCAATGCTACTAAACGTTTCTATCTTAAGCCGGATTTTTCAAAGGATCGTCATTCGCCCCTTCGGTGGTTATTCCCCATAATACCTCGACATCAGTACCAGTCGTAAACGGGACAGGGGGTCTTGGACCTTTTAATCGTTCATTTGTCCATGTAACTGAACTAGCAGCTTGTTTTTTTTCTTTTTTTTCTGGAACATTGAAAATTATGATAATTTTTTAGTTTGTCCAAATTCTCTTCAACTCTTCTAACCGGAAGAAGTATAAGAAGTGGTATCTCATACACATATAAAGTACTGGAAAGAATGTATTGTCGAGGGATGGGCGCCAGGTACAAGTCGATTTATCGCTGTTCAAACATACGCTATCGTCACGCAAACCCGTCTCCATATCACGACGCGCCCTGTAATACGTTATTCTATTAGAAATACCCAGGGTGATACGCAGTTGACATTATTCAGTGTCCTCGTCTTCTATTTTTCGTGAGAAATATGATCGATAAGGAGGAATTATAATTCTTTAACTTGAATTTTTTCATATGAAAGCCAGAAGCACGTTTTGTTACATATCTGTTTATTTGATGAATTAATTGAAGAGTATATAAAAACATTGACGCATAACAAATATAAGCACATGAAATAATTGTTGCAATTAAATTCATTCAAATATTTTCATTTAATATTTGTATGTGTGTGTGTCTGTGTGTTTTTTTTTACTTTTCATTTTCCCCCGATAATCGAGAGAGCTTTCAATCACAGGATTGGCTACATATTCTTGGGGACTTAGTTGCGGCCCTGTGAAGGGCCCTCACAACCAGGTAAAGAAAAATGGGCACGATCCAATGTTTACACCGGTTCTGGACAAACAGCGGCACTTTCTGATTTTTTTATTTTTTTTCTCCAAGAGCCTCGATATGTACTCTTATTTCCTCCATTTTTCCCTTTTAAGAGAGAAATCTCTCTTCTCTCTTGAGTAAAGTTGGGCGGCTCTAACTTTGAAAAATATGTTCTCTTGTAAATGCAAAGTCATCATGTCTCTCTGGACCACAGACACTATTTTTGTTTTTTTGTTTTTTATTAAAATTTATTTCTCCTTTTATTCTTTTATTAAAAGTCCTCGTTCTGTTGTTTTCATTCTTCTTTTCTCCTCCTTTATTCTATGACTTTGATCCTTTGCTCATTGAGGGAGATTTGCCGAGGCTGTATAGAAGATTGCCGGCGTGCTTCCTCCTTTGTTTTACGTAATTTCCGCGCCAATATTAGCCCGTCGTCTTCCTCGTACTCGTAACTTCTTGTTTTCTCTCTCTCTCCGAAATCTGCTTTTTTTCCTCTAGACTAGATCTCACTGTCTCACTGTTTTACCTCACTCCGCCCCTACCTATAATATTGGCTGTGTGTTCTCTGCAAACAAACCAATCAATACCAATCTCTTAACTCGACGTATTACGCACGCGTAAGATCACCTCAGACCACGTTTTCTGTATTACCTTCATGGAAATTTCAAAATTGAACAAGTTCTCCGAACAATAATGCATATTATTGCTTTCTTTTTTCTTTCTATAAAGGTAATAATGAGTGTCTATAAGTGTTTTGAAAGATTTAGTTTTAAGAAAAGTAAAGAAGATGTTATGCTATAATGGAGGGTGAAAACAAGCCCACCCACGACGAGTCGGCACTGGTTATGTATGCCCCGACAAAGGCTTCACCACTTGTCCGATCTTAGATCTACGCAAATAGACACCCCCATGCTGAACTAGTACCAGAGACTTGGGGCCCCTTCAAGTTTACTTAAAAGTCCCTTCATTCTCTTTCTTTGCCTCCTTTTTTCTTTTTTTATCTTCCACTGTATATAGCCCACGGGGCGTTGATACACCCACCTGAGTCTGTCATTGCGGAAGAGAGACCGGAAAGACACGTTTTATTTCTTCTTCTCTTCTTTTCAACTTCATAAATACGTAAAATTTCTCCCTCTCTCCTGTTTGCTTTTCGAGTGCAATTCTCTCTCTCTCTCTCTGAAAAAGATGAGAAAAGTTTTATAATCAAAATCCGGAGGAAAATTTGAAATTTCGAAATTATATATTATATATATATATAAATAAAGTACAGATATTTTAGTCTCTCACAGAGTTGCTAACGACACGTGTAAACTGTTTAATTTGTACACTCCCAAAATTTAACGTTCACGGTTCATTTCCCACGGATAAAAAAATAAAAGAGAAAATACTCGTTGCAAATGTACCAATTGCTTTGAATATTTATCTTATATATATTTTTTCCCACCACTTTGATTTTATCCCCCTTTTTCTTTGGCCTGGTTTTCTGCCATGGAAATATTTCTGCAACTGCTTTCGCTGTTATATCTATTTTTCGCTCACATAAACTTCTTGAGACATCGCAAGTGTTTACACAGAGACACACGATAGAAAACAAGGATTTCCTGGCTTGGCCTCGAAAATTTACCAACCAGTAAGAGAATTCAGCGCCTCATCACATTGACAATTTTTTTTTTCCACGAAAAATAAAGAGTGAATTTTATTTACATTATTAATATTAATATTTTATTCAATTGACTTTCAACACTATTATCTTTTTCTCTTCATCAATGGAATAGTAGCTGATGAATTTATTGCCACAGAGATGGAACATTGAAAATGCAAAATAATTAATAAAACATGAGACTTGTCAAGGTGCATAAACAATTTACAATTACTGTTGACAATGGTATTCTTTTCTGTGTTTATTTCATTCTTTTGCCCTGTTCTCCAGCACCCGTCGGGTGCGCCGAACGATTATTATCGTAAAGTAATGTAGGTCGGGTGCAAACAATACGACGTATTTATCGATTAATTATTATCGATAAAAATTATCTGCAGGAAAGAGGAATAAAAGTGAGATACAGATTTTCTTTTCTTTCGAAAGGGGGAAAGTCTTTCTAAAATTGGAAAAATTTCGTTTTTTCAAATATAATAATAATATATAAATGTAAGTGTAAATATAATATATAAATGTTTTGCGGTGACATGAAATCAGGCCATGCTTTTTTTTTACTTAGGATCTCTTCATTTGATTGAGTGTTATCATCTGGGGTCGAGAACCCTTTATCATCGACCAATGAGATGTTTTCCATTGTGAAGCATAATTATCCTCAATTAACAAAATGGTAAAATGAGGGTAGATGAATTATTAACGAAATTTTTTCCTCTCTCTGTGGATGGTTTTTCCATCTCTCTCTCTCTGTTTGCCTATTCGTTTCATTCCTTCACTTTTCTGTTCTCCATTTCACTCAATCGTTTTTGCTACCTCACTCACTTTCACTCACTCTCACCAACTCGAGCCATTATTTGGCCGAACAAATCTTTACCTTTGATTCAGGAGTGGGAAGTCGCACTCGGATGGTTGTTTGAGTTGGTAATATTTGGAGTAACGCTCGACCCAGTGGTTTACCGGATTTTCGTTGGCAATATTGTTACACTGAGGGGAAAATACCTTTGACTTTTGGCCAACACTTTTGTGATTGCTTAGACTTTGAGTATAAGGAATTAAATGCCGTTTGAGATTAGTTACATGACCTGCCTCACTCGAGGAGTAACAAACAAACGAACAAACAAACATTCTAGTATCATTATTTTTATATGTCTTCAATACTTGATGAAAACATTTTATCAGTTTTATTCTTCTTTATTCAGTCTTTGGAGAACAAACAAATTATTACCTCTGATTTTCCACGATCGAAATGCAATTGATAAGCCAATAAATAGATAAATTGTCAATCGGTTATTGAATGATAAAATCCAACGGAGAAAATGCACGATAAAGGGTCGATCACACCAAATCAAGAGATTATTATTCTTTATCAAATTATTAACAATTTATAATTAATTCTCTTGTTGTTTCAATAAATTAAATTTTTCACTCATGTTGATTGATGAAAAATTATTGAAAGACTCCATACGAGTTAATACAAAAATGTGTATTATCAGGTAAATAAATAAATAAATATTTGGCCATCGAGTGCAAGGAAGTAAAGTACCTCAAATATGTTCAAGCAATGTCAGCAGTGCTTTCCTCTTTTTTTCTCTTATTTTTTCATTTTTTTTTGTTTTTTTTTTTATTTCACCCTCTTTTCATTTATAACCGCTGGCACTCTTTTCACCGGTTCAAACCATTTTTTCTTCCTCTCCTCACTCTTTCATCACAGACAAACTTTCTTTATCTGTGTGCTTTACACACATTCACTTGAAAGTATAGACTCGGTACAATATGTACTCAAGTCTACCCCAACGGTTGACTCTCACTATTTGATTCTTGAATCATTCTGTATACGAGTGAGATTAATCGTCGGTTAAATATTTTGGTGCCAAACTCATTCTATATACATTTCAAATAATTCACATTTTTCCAATTTAATTTTAAAATACTCAATATTTCATTTTAAATTTTATATTTTTGGGAAAAATAATTAATTAATTTAAGAAAAAAACCATTGGCCTTGATTAAATTTTAATTTTTTATACATTTCTTTATCTCAAATTCTCATGTCAGTGTTACATGAAATCTCAAGGATTCAATTAAAATCACCTCAATAAACTTTCCTCGGCTTATAAAAATCAAGATTTATGATGAAGCATCAGAGTGAGTGAGAGAGAGTCCAATGGTAGAGTAATTAACTGTACGATACACTTGTGCAAATCAAATATGTATATAATAATGTGAATTGAGCTTCAACCTGTTATACATGAGCCTGTCTATTCACTAGAATTCTCCCTCCAGTTATTACAGTGCTCCAGGGGATTTAATGTTTATTTGCGTGAATTTCCTACGTGATTTTATGAGGTCTTATTTGGGATATTTTACACACCATCGCGCTGCATATCAGTTAAATTTGTACAATCAAATAATACTGTAAATTTAATCATTTATTCTCATAAATATCTATTTGCATAAATTAAAATTTGAAAATTATTTAAATTCATTTCTGATGTTAACTCTACAGAGTTTTTTCTTCTCTTCAACCATTTTATTCCTTCTTTTTTTTTTCGGGATTACGCAATTTCATTGCACAGATAAGATTATTCATTGCGTCAGATAATAAATTATAAAGAAAAATTGTTTAAAATTGAGGTAATGATGAGAGAATTTAATTAATTAATACAGAAGGAGAGAGAGAGAGAGAGTTGTAAATTTTACCTCACCTGAATTTAAAACCTTGAAAAAATCATGTTTTTAGAACGCAATAATCATTTGCAAGCACAAAAAAATCAAATTTTTAAATGTTAAATTAAAAAAATAAAGTCGCTTCTTGACGCTATCTCAGCTGTCCGCTTCTCCTTTGGGTTCACACATATCCTACCCCCCATAAATACATTGTGATAAGAGAAAAACGATAAGATATCCAAGAGAAATGTCCGTGAGATTGTATATTAGAACGGCAAACTGTAATCCTTTGAGGTTTAAATATCTTTTACGTAAGAAAAAAAATGAAATTAATATTAAAAATTTTGATAAATAAGGTAATTGATAAGATTTAACATAGTCACTTTGGAGAAAGCATACGATGCAATATATTGCTATGGGAAATTCAACGAGAGATGAAAGAATGGAGGAGGCAAAAAAGGAGCGTCCTTTTCGCCCAGGCGGTCGTGTTTTAAAACTGTGCAAACAGCCAGCCCACCGCGGATCCATTAGCCTCCCTCAATTATTCGGAGTGCTGTTCCTCGCTTGGCAAAAGAGTGAACGTGAAATGAAGAGCCAAAGCATGTATATATGTATATATGTATATGGGATGGTCGCTCGCTCGCTTGAGGGGGCCTATACGAGTGAATCGATGAAACTCCAAACGCAAATATACATCAAACTCGGTTAAAAAACGTCAGGAAGCTGAGAACGTGTATTTAACGTTAATGCACATTGGAAATTATCTCATTTAATGCTTTTTAATTCTCATAGGAAAATTGAAAAAATCATTAATAGAGATTGTTCATTTCTGAGGGGAGAAAATTCAATTGGAAAACATTTAATTTGCCAAAGGATTAAAAATAAGAGAATTTAAATTGAAGAAAGGTAACAAGTGCCACGTTAATTTAAGAATCTCGGCTCGTTAGACGAATCATGTGCAGTTGGTTGATTTCACGACGTTGAAACTCGAGTTTATACAATTAATTATATACTTGACGATACTCAGTTCTTCATTCTTTTCTTCAGTTACCAGCGTTCAATCAAATTAAAGATTTATCAAGACTTTTCCTCTAATCAGGATCTACTTTTTTGCCGGAAAAAAGTAGTACTTAATTGTGTAATCAGAGTTATGCAAATTGTCATTTAAGGAGGATAAAATATAGGGGAAAATCGGGCTAAAATTTCATGAGCTTTTCAATGAAATCATCTAAAATTAAAACACTGGCAATTTAATTCTCTGCACTAATTTATGTAGCCTCATTTTTAATTTTACTACCAAATTATATACATTACATATATTGTTTCGAAAGAAACAGAAATAAAAATCCAACATTATTCGTCACTCGTGATGAAGCGTCGGAGTAAGACAAATAACCTTATCAGGTGACGTTTTCTTACCTTCTTAGAATAAATGCCTTGTTTCCATTTATTTTCGTCGGTATTTTTACGTATTTCTACTTAGTATTTTTCTTCTTTTTACTAAAAGAGAATTATTTAACGATCGTAGTTGCCTACGTTTAGTTTCACACGTACACTACTTTTATTTTTTATTTGTCTCTCCTATAGACTCTCTGTAAATCATTTTACTCAATAGAATAATTATCATTTTTTTGTTTTTAACTTGTAAAGCATGGGAATTTTTTTGAGTGCAGAGAGGCCTCACGTAATTACACGGATTTTCGATCGATTTCTGTCGGGACGCGAGGTTGTAATGAATTTTTTACGATGCCCAGGGCCAGCCTACGAGTTTATTTCCGTGTCTGATTGGTACTGGCTCTTATAAGGATAATTTTAACTCGAATTTCTCCCTGCAAAGGAAATAAAGTTTACTTGCCTCTGCACTTACTACAATACAAACTCTCTATGAAAAAATTGTTTAAACACAGTGAAGAGATTGACCTGACAACGAATAGAAGCATATGGCAGCGTAGTTTGTTATACGAAAACAAAAAAATAATGTTAGTCTACATTGCGTGGCTTGTAAAGACAGTCGAGTCAAATTTACACGTATATCAATGTCGTATGTCTATCGTAAGTCACGGAGAAATGTTTGACCCGTGCACATATGTTTCATATACATAACAAACACACTGAATTATCGTATTGTTAACCCTTTTATTTCCCTCCCCCGCTAAGCATCAATCTGGTGTAATTATTTTGAATTTGCTTTGAGAAGTCAAAATGAAATGAAAATTGACAGTAGTTTTGGAGGTTAATCATGACGCTGATATATATCTCTTGTTTTAAAATGACTCAGGGTAATTGCAATGGTACAGAATATTTTTACGATATTAGGTTTTATAATTTAGTGCCCTCGTGGCATAAATACAATAGAAATGAAGATTTATTTGTCCTCGAGATGTTAAAATTCCACCTCAACTTATTTTTATAATTCAAAGTATATTCTAATAACAAGATACTTTTCCAGGTAGAGTCGATGCACCTTTGGCGCATATATACATTACAAAAGTGCTCGCAATTTCTTGTTTGCTTATTTGTCCGATGTAAACAACTGCGCAGAGTCGTAAAGCGAAAGAGCGAGTGAGTGAGAGAAAGGGGGAGGTTCACTACTTTCATTGCACAAACAATGCGGACATTGTACCCGTCACGATCTGTACATTTTTACCTCCGTTCAACGGATCCAACAGAGTTTTACCCTTTTTTAATGACCCCCTTTTTTTTTCTCACTTTAGTTTTTTAAACTTTCGCGTGACAACTTCATGCCACACTCAACCCTCTTGCATTTTTTTTTTGCTTTCGGTGTTTATTCCATCACCTGTTATTCCAGTCACCTTTATTGACTAATTTGTGCTGTGATTAACTAAATATTCAGCTATGTCAATTAAAATAAAATTTTACCTACAATTGATGGAGGTAAAGTTGATTGAACAGATTGATGGCCAATCAGTATTTGCATGAATGAATTAAATAATCGAGTCAATGATTTTTCGGCCAAATTGCAAATATAAATTGAGGAGTGTGAATTAATTTACTTGTAAATTTCACCGAGTGGTTGACCAAAGAGTAGAAGAGCAGAAGAGGGTGAGTGGAAATCACGGCAATTTTTCAAATACAATGGGTACTCGAGCCACCAACAATACAGATTGGTAACAATGCGTGTCTACTTTTTACATTCATAAACGTGCACATATTTTTTTTTTTTTTCCCCACCTTCTTTTTCGACTATGGAGGCGGGTTAATATCAAACTACGACAAAGAGCCGTCAGTGTTTTACAAACAGCTAAGCGCCACGTGGACCCACCGCTCTGTCAAAACATTCCGGCTCTCTTTGCCTCGGATTTATAACTACACGTCGAATGATCCGTCTATGAGCAACGATTCCACATTATTTTGTTTCAAGAGGGAGAAATACAGTGAGCTTGCCGCGTGGCCACATCTCACCCTTGAGGCTAGGGCTCTATTACTTTTCTCGCTGAGAGACATGTGATGAATGCATGGGAAATTGCCAGAGTCGATCATTGGACGTGGGAGTTGCCTCAGGCTTTATTAAAATCAATTTCCTCCTTATCTCTTGGATTTAATGCTAATTATGAAAATTAAACTTTCAACGTGGGATTTATCAGAATAGTTTACATGGCACTCAATATATTCGTTTACGATTAACTTGCTCTTGTTCCCTGGGCGATTGCCTTTTAAATGGTCGAAGAGAGGAGAATGGTGGGTTACCGTGGGATATATGGCAAGCACTCGAGAAAGTGAAAGAGAAAAAAATGGAGATTATATGCCTAAAAACGTGCATACAGTGATGCAAAATCAACGGGAGAAGGATGAAAAAAGAAAAGAATTTTCCAGTGTTTGCCCACTACTCATCGTGTCGACCACCGAGCAAACGATCCATTATGGAAAACCGATGGATGACTCTGATTCCAATTTACGGTAGAGATTAATCCCGCTAATTGTCTCATTAATTAAACAATTTTAAATTAAATTGAAAGACTAAATAATGTATATATATATATGGAGAGATTGACGAATTTTATCAGTGAATCTTGTGGTTTACAGGGGGTATTAGGTAATTGAAGGATTCAGTGGTGTAGTTGGGGAAGGGTAGGGGGTGATTGTATAAAACAGGTGGCAGACGTGAACGGTGGCTCGAGTACACGCGTCAAACCACCCCCGTGTGGCCCAGGGCCCTCCACGAAAGGCAGCTGTCTCCCCCTATTCAATAGACGTTTATGTGAATAGAAAATAATAATTTAAACTCTTCTCGTAATAATTTGTACATGACTGAGATAATAGTAATCATCCCTGGATAAGGTACGACCATTCACTGGTTATTCGGTGGAATTTTTCGACACGCCGACACCTCGATCAATATTTGCGCAGCCGGGGACTCTCGGGTACCACGTCACTCGACCTTCCGCGGCCATATGCGAATAGCGCGCGCGCGCGCATACTCTATGTCGTATTACTCAGAAATCGACCCAGAGAACAAAAATTACATTATAAACAAATTTAAATTTTATTTGTAGACTAGATGGTGAAAAAAATTATTACCGATAGTCGTCGAAATTAATAGCGCTAAAGAAACTGGTTGCTGCTTAATATGTGACCACGGTCCTGTTTGCGGTAGAAATATAACCCTCTTGCTGGCTTGCCAAATAGCCGCAGAGTCCTTCGACTCCTTCGGCTACAGAGGTGTTTTGAGTTAAACGCTAAACGCTCGTAATGAGCGATTATCTTGGTTAGCCTAGTTAACACGTGGTGCCCAAGGTAAAGCGCTCTGTATATACTCTCCACATACGTGACTTTATACGTGTATTTGTCATTCGCAAGTATGAGATACATACAACACGTGCGCAATGGTCTCTACCAATTGTAGCTTGCCCAAGTACACCAGCATCTAACCGTATATTTAATCATTTTTTTTATATTTTTTCCTCTTTCTCCTTCTTCTCGTCATACACCATTTTGAGAAATAAAAAAGCTAACTGCGTAATTAATTTGACGATGATAAAATTATTTGCTTAAACTCAATCAGTTGACTTTGTTCATTCTGTTTGAGTTACATGCAAATTTTTGGCCATTGCAGAGAATATAAAATGAGGGCAATCCCTCCCAATATTAAATAATAAAATCATATAGAGCCTGATAACAAGTTAATAAAACAAAGAAATTAATGCTACAAGCAAGTACGTTATTCGCGTAAAGGACTCAGAGGATCCGTGGCTGTTTGAGCTACAAATATTTTGTCGTCAAACTTCTGCCGGCTCCCCGGGAATGAACGTGTCTATATGTGCAGGACTAATACAAAGCGTTTCGTGGGACGTTTGCTAAAATCAAATTATATCTCGGTAGTAGATTCATACATCTCACCATTACCAAATACGCCATCATCAAGTGTTAAAAGATCCTCTGATCCATTTATTAGTTTATCGTGATGAAAATTTCATTGTACAACACAAATTGTTCATGATAGTCTCAGTTACAATGAAATTCTCATTGTTTATATATGGCGAAGATATAGAATAGCAAAACACTGCCAACTGGTGTGTTAAAGCATTTAAACGTTGACGAACGATGCCACGTAACAATCGTATGAATTACCGCAAATATTTGTCAGGCGTCAATCGTTGGAGATGATGCTTCACTGTTTTCGAGTGTTTGGATTAGAAAAGGTAACAAATTTACAGTGGCTATTTGATAAAGAAAAATTACGATTAATCAAATATTTTCACTTCAATTCATTTTACTACATTTTTTGAGAAAATATTTGGACACTTGAGAGTTATCTATTATTTTTCTCCCAAAAAATGATAAGAATCATTGAAGTTGTCAAATATTTTTATTTGTTCAAATCATCAGTTTCTCTTTATTTTTTCTTGCCTCAATAAGATTTATTTATCATCATCATTTGATTTTGTGGAAAAATAAGTTATGCCACGTGTATCTCTATGAGAAGAAAAAAAAATCACTGTAGGCGCGCGTGCATTGAAAAACGTGTGAAGCTTTCGCATATCTTTCTTCCAGTATTTCTACTCTCTGTACCGTATAGTTAATTAAGTGCTAACAAGGTGAGACGCGAGTCTTCCTGCGAGGTATAAAAGGTACAACTGTGCCAAGTGAACATGTCTTTGCAAATCCAAGAATACGTGAAATTACGTAAAATTAAGATAATCAAGAGAGAGATAAATTCAATTGAAATGATGAAAATTAGTGAGTTAATGCCATGGGTAATATGTACTATTTATCCCTCTGGTACATTATTCGCTCGAGATGCATATAATAAAGAGTAAAATAAAAAAGACATGGCCAACACGTTGCTAGCGGGGGAGAAAGCGAAACGAGTGAGTTAAATGCTGACAAGGGGGTGTCGTAGCATACAACAACAATTGGCCGATTGCAATGTACAAATGTGCGCTACTATCCCAATGATTTTCTATCGTACTTGCCTA
This sequence comes from Aleiodes testaceus, assembly GCA_963565655.1. Classification (NCBI taxonomy): domain Eukaryota; kingdom Metazoa; phylum Arthropoda; class Insecta; order Hymenoptera; family Braconidae; genus Aleiodes; species Aleiodes testaceus. The sequence continues at coordinate 5,237,132 of OY751421.1, read as the reverse complement.
TTTAATGCAGCTAGAGAGGAGTGAGGGAGCGTTAAGCCTCTGTCGCTCAGGATTACCCCTGATTTGCTCACATTATTCTTACGTTGAAGGTTTATATCGTAAATGTTCCCCAGCGCCTTCGGCTCAATATTATTATTATTTATATGTATCTCTCCCTTTTTCAATAGATCCCTATTGGGGTTGGCCAATCTGGCCAATTGTTTTGGGACACGGTCTTTTGGGAATTGAACGATTGTCTTTGGGGTCACGGGTCGACAATTGCCCGGATTTTATCATGATAAACACTGAATTATTCTCTGCATTGATAGATACATGACAATATCATTATTTTTGTTTTTAATTTTTTTCTCTCAAACTCTTGATAAGAGCCACAGCATTGAAAATTTATGTTTTCAACATTTTACAGTATTTCAATTATTATTTATATAAATGAATGTTTGAATTGTGATATCACGATGAACAATTGAGCTACCGTGAGAATATAGAATACACCAATCATTGTTTCGGTGTTGAAAAATAAACGAAGACCTATTTTTCATTTTGGCTTCTTTTTCTTTTATCACAAGACAGTTTCGTGTCATATCGATTAATGTAAACATAAAGTCTTTCTAGATGTCACTTGTTAAAACACTTTTTTCTCTGTAGTAATTCGTGGCTGAATATAATTGGGCAATGTAATTTTTCATAAACTAGGCTATACGGATTTTTTTCTATATTTTATATCAATTTTATATATTAATTTCGACACATGTACAATGTATGTCTTTTTTTTTTGTTTTTTTTCCCCATGAAAAGTAATTAAAAAAATGATGTGGCTGGCCGAGGGATTAGATTTGAGAGCTGATAGGCTGGTAAGTGTATCTCATTGTTACCAGTCCTATGGTTTTGATGGTGAGACCACAGCTTGTCGAGACACCGCAATAATAAATACAAAGCCGCAGAAGTGAGAGAGAGAGAGATAAAGAGGTCCCACGTGGCTGTTGAAGAGTCCTTGATGTCACAAAATAGTAGAAAACTTTTTTATTTACAAATTTCACTGGTTTTAAATTCAATGGGAAATTTAAAAATAGATTTTTTCATTTAATAATTTGCGGAGAACTAGGATCGATACTTTCTCCGGCAATACGACGTAAATTTCACTCGGTTGCTTCACCTCAAGGGGTTAAATCCTTGGCGATAGTGGGCTTTATGTAACGAAGAAAGTTTTATTAGTTTTAACAGTCCTCTACTCATAATTGAATTCATCTGATTAATTTCTTTTCCATTTTTTATATTTTCATTATTCATTGGAAAATCTCTCTCTCTCTTTTTAAACGCAAATTGTCACATTAATGTGTCTGTGATGAGGGTCACGGAATTCCGTATTCTCCCTCTCTCTTTGTCCTCCATTGCTAGACAAATATACCCGTAGTCAATATGCAGAATGGCGAGCGCCGTGTCTGATTGTCCAACCAGATAAACTCTTCTTTTTTTTCACATTTATATATATATATATATATATATAGATATGTAAAAAAAGAGTGACTTTTCCATTATAAACAAATATTTCATTTTTTTTCAGTGAGTTTAAAAGGATAAATTCATTATTTCGCTCATTACAAACAAATTAATGCGTTCAGGTGAAATATTAAATTGAGTGTGTGTGTTTGAATTGGAGAAAAAAAAGAACTGATAAACAAATTTATTCAATTTTTACACTACTATTTGATGTTTCAATGGAAAATTATGAGAAATTGATACAGACAAGTAATTGAATTTTTTTTGTGTAACTCTTTTGATTAGTGTTTGATGAAATTTTCATTTAGAGTCAAAAGTGCCTAGATATTTTGGTTAGGTATTACATGAGTAGAGAGTACGGTAGAGTAACCTCTAGTCTCGGGAGAATGAAGAAGAAAGTAGCAAAGGGAAAAGGGAACGCGTTATGTTGGGGTACTGTAAGTAGGTATAGCCTCGTAGGTTATACGATGTTATATCCGTACAGTTTGAGAGGCGGAGTCTACTTCAACCAACCAGCATCCACGATTTTCATTCCCGTCGGCTCTTGCCAATGTACTGCTCTCCCCTTGGCATCTCTCTTTCTTCATTCGGAGCTTTCTATATCTCAAATAGTCTTTTCTCTCTAGTAAAAGTCGAAACAGCCCTGTAAATAATAAATTACTTAGAACAAAAAAACTTTTCATTGAATATATTTCAATTTAATTCATGAACAAAATTATTGAAAACTCAATATCTTTAATTTTTCTCATTGTAAAAGATAATTCAATGGATGTGTGTAAACTTATCCAGCACGATGATGAAAACGAGGCTTTTAACTCGGGAACGACCAAACAGAGCGCAAAAACAGCCTGGCAGCTGAGTGTACATAGGCACCTCTTTTTTCTTTTTTTTTTTAAAAGCCCCCTCATTCCACCAAAACTGAGAGAGCCTGCCGAAAAACGTTTCAAATTCACCCTGTCTATCTCTCACTCAGAGACTCTCTGTCTTTTCCCCTACTCTGCTCCCTTTCACCTTTTTGTGGGCCCACGTTGTACTCACATCCGCGTCCATTGCACCTACGGGGACCTATGCAAACAGCCATGTGCATTCATTGGCCAACATATAAAGCACACGTATGATAGAATGGAGAGTAAAAAAAAAACGTATAAAAGACCAGGAGAAATAAAAAGAGAGATGCGAGTGAGGATGATTTAATGGTAGAGCGAATAAATGCTTCGAGGACCTTCAATTAATCGTATCTGTATTATTATTATTATTACTATTATTATTTCCTTATGATTTTTATGAAAATTAAAATCGCCTGACTCTCTATCATTAAATGGAAGAAGTAAAATTCTTGGGATTTCAGCCTCAAGCTTTTTGTAACTACAAAGAAATGAAAAAGCAAAGGAGTTTAGAAGAGAGGGAAAATCAAACGAAAGGCAGTCTCGTGAGTGAATTTTATTGCGCGATTATATTGAATCCCTAGGAGTTTTCTCTTGAGCAACTTTCCCCTCTTCTGCTTTTAGCCTGGTAAACCCCAGTGGGACCTAGTGAGCTTCAAACATCGCTCCAAATTCTTCTCTTCCATTTTCTCTCTCTTCTTTTTCCATCAACCCTATTTACAATATCCACCAAGACACAGACAGATCAACGTTTGTGTTGTCAAGAGATTATCCGCTTGGTCTTTAGCAGAATGTATATACATTTAAAACCGCTAAAAGGAACACTTATTTGATGTCATTTTTATTCAATGCTTTTTCGTGAATAAAAACCCAACTGTCTGTGTGTGTGAGAGAGAGAGAGAGAGAGCCACTTGATATCTTTATTTGTATTTTTATAGGATATAAATCGAATATTTGAAATGTTTAGAGACATGAAAAATTCATTTGTGTAATTTTATTTGGACAGCTCAGTAATGGAACATTTTCTTTAAAATCTTTTCTGCGATATTGATTGAGCCTTGGGATTGTTTAAAAAATGAAAATATTTAATCTGAAGAAGGTTCAATTGATACTTGGTTCATTTTTTTCCTCTTTTTTTAAAAACATTTATCTCCATTGAATGATTTTCCAACATGCTCGAGGTAAAAACCCAAGTGGATTATTGACAGGGCCAAAACAATGAACGATGCTTTGTTCGCCTCCGCAATGTAGTAAAGAGAGAGAGATGCCCTGTCAGTTTTTTTGTCTATCAAGTGGACGAGTATAAGCCGATGGCAAGAGTGGCCTCTATATACCATGCCATACCAACGAGTCAAGTGTACCTACATCTGGTCTCTCTGATCGGTGTTTATCAAAAATCACATACACATCAAGTATATTCCCTCAGCTTTTTGTTCATTAAAATGAGAAAATAAAAAAGTAATGTATTTTTGGGGAAAACATGTGATTTTCAGCTGCGAATTTGACAATGGCAGAGGACTGTACGCGATCCAACGGGTAAATAGCCCTCTGGCCAATGGATTTGATTCTGATACCAGTATTGCCTCGAGCAGAGGTCTTTTGGGACAAGGATCGTTTGGAATTGAGAGATTGCCTTCCTGGTTCTCTGAATTAATCTATTTTTCATCGGAAATAATTGCAATTACGAAAATAACCGATAATTCAGAAAATCAAAGTATTTGCAATCAAATGATTAAAGGTTATGTCCGGAAAAGCGCCCCCTAGACCACATTGGAAACTCCCGACGGAAATCAGACGGTAGTCCATCCAACCGTATACCCCCTGTCTCTCTGCTCCTCAACTTTTCCCTTGCATCTACTCGTAGCCATTCACAATATATATATATATATATATTATCTGCAGTTGAGTTTCTAGTTATCCACCCTCTCAAAGCCACGTACCCAACTTCTCACCATCCGCCATCTCTCTCCTCTTCTGCCCCTTTCCCTCAAACTCTTGGTTGTACTCTACCCCTTCTCCACTACTTGTGAGCTCACTTGCCAAGGGGTGGATTCCCCCTCTCTTCTGCTTCTAAGCCCTCTGGCATCCGCATCCCTCTTGGCAAACAGTGCCGAGCTCTCTCGCTGTACTGAATCCCCGGGCTCCTACCCTTCCTCCTTCATCTCCTCTCCGCGTCTCTTCTCGTCTCACTTGGCTCTCACCAGCATATATACCCATTACATTCAGAAATACAAGAAGGAATTTTCAGTATTTTAACTTTCTTCCTTAACTCATCGAAACAAATGAAAATTTATTTTTCAATTCAACTACCTTCACATACTACTCTTTATATATTTATTTACAAAACCTACCCTAAATGGTTATGTCTTTTATTATGAATTATTAATTATGGCAAAAAAATCAGTTCTTGTATATGAATTACTGCGATCAGAACGCTCTGAGCAGGGATTCTCCCCGAAGGAAATCCTTCATCGTGTCAGTCAGACCCATGGATTAACACCTGGAAAAGGTTTGAAGAGGCAAATTAATGCGGCATTAAGACGTGGGGTTGATTTTGGCATTCTTACGAAGGAGAGGCATCGTTACAAGTAATTTCACTCTTTAATCTCTAAACTGTTGCATTTAATTTACAAAATAATTGATTAATGCTAGATTCGATCTATCCGATACACCGCTATCAATGAACCAGAGACAAACTACTAGAATTAATGCAAAAGTCGGGAAGAAGAAACGAGCAACGAGAAAACCCAGAGGTCAAAATAATAGAAAAATTCGTAAGAGAACAAGAGCTGCAGCAAGAAAACCCAAAGAATTACCACCTAGACCTAGAGTTCCTCCTCCACCAGATTGGAAACAAAAACCCAGAAATTTGAGGGAAGAGCCTCCTCCCAAATTTACAAAACACCATAATTATTGATTCTCATGAAATTTTTCGAAATAAATGAGCATTAGTATTTTTTATTCAAAATGTATTATGTGTTTCCCATAAAATTTTCTCTTCCGCCAATACGACAGATTTAGATCATGTTAAGTGAAACCGATCCTAATCCCCACCTTCATGATCCATTTCCGATTTTTCCTGCATTGATGGGTAATGCTTTTGTTGGATAAAAAAGAACCAAGAGAGAAAAGGAGGAATTTTAAAGGAGAAGAGGGCAAGAAAGGTTCATGGGGGAATTTGGGCTCATTGAAGTTAATTTCATGGTGCAGACCTCGAAGGAAATGTTCGATCGCTTCAAAGAGGTGAAGAAAACTGACCGTAGTGATGCAATGACCCCAGAGTGGAGAGAGAGAGAGCGTGAAGCTTTTGGCAAATCGGTGTGGCTAATTTAATCGTTCGTAATAATGCTGGACATCCTGGCACCTGTTATCTCATCACATCATAATATTTCCCACGTTATTTCTTTCAATTTGTTAATTCAATTTTTTCGAAAATTGTCTCAATAAATCAATAAGTTGAGCTTGTCTGTGCCGACATGAATTTTTCACGAGAAAATTGCCTCGTAATTTCTTTACTACTCATTGTTGGCACAGCGATACAATATGTATAAAGTGAAACGGTAGTTCTCCCAATTGTATTGTATAACAAATTGTATGTTTCAATGAATATCCGGGCTTTTCCCTATAGTTAATGACACTGGGCACGTTGGTGTTTGAGAACTTCATTGGGAGATTAGTTGTTTCTACTTTCCTACCCTTTGGATAAGTGGCGGTTGTAAAATCACGGATGACCAACATATGTCGTCCTCGGGAAGTAATCGATATTATCATATTCTTCAAACGAAAATTACGAAAATTATTTTCTACCTCACATCCAAATGCATCTATCTTCATTTTTCCCACATATAATTTTCCATTGATGAAGTGTCACCTCTTCGTCGATCGTTTGATGCCCATATAAATATTGTCACGAATGAATTAATGGAAATCAATGAATAAATGAATACTTAAAAAGTCGATCCCACGGGAGAGAAATTCCACAAAAAAGTGAATTCTCTTTTATCCCATCGTAAATATATACATAAATTCACTTTTCATTTCTGAATTCGTGTCGCTCCACTAGTCACCTCATTGTTACCTTCATCAACTCGACATTCGGCCCCTTATTATCATTTCGATTCACGAAAAAAACCAAGAATAAAAAACAGTCAGAAGAATTCTCTTTTTGAATAAGGAGAAAAAAAAGAATGAGGAATTCAAGCCAACACTTGCTGCAGGTGTTTTACTTATTCTTCACCTCAATTCCCACTTGGATTCTTTTTTATTTCTTAATGACACGTGGAAATAATTTTATATTGTTTCCAGTAATATCGTACAAATTTACCAATGTAAAAGTGGAGGGAGGTGAATTGATGTATATTGTTAGACATATGAATTGGTATCGACGTAATTATCGTTATACGTGTCTCATGGGTCAATCGTTGGCTCAAGGTGTGTCAAGAGGGGTCACAAGCGTTAACAATAGAGACTCGGTTCTCGGGTCGGTCCAATTAGGAGGTTTATTGTCGTATAAAACCTTGGGTTAGTTTCATGCGTTTGTGTTTGTTTGATTTATCGGGTCCAGCTCATCGGATCTACCCTTACTCTCGTTGACTTTCGTGCCTTATCCACATCACAATAACCAACCAGGCTTGTTACCTTTTTATGGGGAAATTCTTCATTTTGGCTAATTTTATCTGATAATTTGTTCATGCTCCAATGGTTTTTCTTTTTTTTTTTAAATAATTTACCATTAGTGGAAATGAAATAATTTTAAAGACGATAATCAAGATTTTTTATTGCACGTAACAATGGTATTCTTGTTGAGAATGTAGACGGCTGTGTGTCGCATACACACTCTTATCTCTTCGCTATCGTAACTCAGAGATTAAAAGTTGGGCCTGCATTTGTGCTGGCACTGGCGCAAACGTTTCTTCTCTTTGTGTATTATCGTCATACCAACGGTGACACCATCGTTGCCACGTACCTCAAAAATGTAGAGGAACAAAAAAATAATAATAAAATTTGTCTTTCGTAACTGATTTTCAAACATAAGGTAGGATATTTTTTGTTCCTCAACTTGTTTTTCTCCTCTCTTTATTTTCAATGAAATTCATTGGGGATGCAAGTGCACCAGTGTGCCTCTTTTGCATTAGGATTCGATGTACCGTGAAACGTCAAGTTTTAAAGAAGGAACCATTATAGTACCACAGAGAACACTCTAATCCAACTGACTTGATCTATTCATTCTACCCTTATGTCCTTTTATTTTTTATTTTTTTTATTTTTTTTTCTGAAAAGAACAAATTTCCATAAATAATGAATTTTCATTTTCTTCTCAATAAATGAAAGAGAATTAATGCTAATTGATTTAAATATTTCACAGCTATGAAAATTCATTGATAATGAGAATAATTCCCTCTATTCATAAGTAAACGTGTTTGTGGTCTATTCAACGAAATCAATGATCCATGAAACCCGAACAATAGCAAGTGTAAAAAGCACCCAGTAGAAGAAAAGCTAGAGGAAAAAAAAAAAAAACCTGAAAAAGCAGCAGGTTGCTGGGGAGGGGGAGCTCATAATCCGAGTGTGTTACTTGGACAATTATTTGATGTTGGTATCAGTGCGTCAAGTGTATACATATATACACTAAATTGTCAGGGTTTGTAACTAAAGTTTCCGCCGAATGAAAAGACGGAGAATAGAATTGGAGCAAGAGGTGGGTTGGGTTAAAGAGCCAGGGAGAACTGCCTCTATGCGAAATATACTCTTGCAATTGTAAAAAGAGGAGGAGGGAAAATAGGTAAGGGAGATTGTGCAGATATAGAGTGAGAGAAAGAGACACGGATCAAGGATAGTCTTTGCCAAACACCAATATTTGCGAGCGCCCTGTTGGTACCCCTGCTCGTACTCAACTCCTCGCAGTTGAGACTCGACCGATCCGACCGCAAGCAACCTCCCCGCCCCCTGCCGTGTCGCGACAAATCCCCATCGACACAATCGCGGTGTGCTTAGTCAATCGTAAGTTGCATTGCCAATTACCAATCACTCTTTTCTCTTTCTATTAATAGGACCAATCATTCAATTCTCCCATTATCCATTTTAAAATTATAAGGAAATATTTAAATATATATTTTATGATTCTGTATAAATTAATTGAAGGGTTAGTTACCCTTCATCTCAAACTAGGTGCACACACTCGCAATAAATAATAATTAGTCGCTAATTAGCGGGCGGCCATGTTGTCAATTGGCCTAGAGTTTAATCACGTCACACAGGCGCACCCCCTTGTCGTCGTCGGCGTCCTGTTCAAAAGGGGGTGAAACGGGTTACCTACAACATACCATCAAACCCACTGTCTCTGGCTCTGGGAGTATGGGCTTATTTGGATGATTAGATAGGCTGAACAAATCACGTGATTCTTGCGGAACTGAGCTAGAAAAAATCTCCACGTTTTCTCAAAGTTTGAGAAAGTTTAAGCACTTGAAATTTGGCAAAATAATCAGCTAAATGCACATTAATGCTTTTAAATAGCTGCTTTATGAGCCAACTATGATGGACAGTCCATTTTATCAAGAATCAACGAAAATATATGCATGTGTGGGGCGTTATAACCTACCAGAACAATGTAAACGGTAGGGACGGATCACAAGGTCCATGGATAGCTCTTGGTTTTGCCAATAATGCGTGTGGCTTGGTGGTTAATGGAAATTTTAGAAATTACGTGACATGAGCCAATGCGTCTTGAGTAGTTTTAAAAATTACGGTTGCCTCGCTCGTTGCTTTTCAAGTTAAGAGTTGGAGGAGAGTCGTTTCAACAAATATTGAGACGAGTGCATGAGTTCTTGGAAGTAATAATCATTTGACCTCGTTCGATTCCTCATGGAGAGTCTGTACTGGTCAATGATTTCGTAATATAAGAGGACAGAAAATTCACATTTGTTTAAATGGAATGCATTGTCACGGATATGTGATACGACCACTAAAAACAAATATACAATGAGGGAAAGAGAGAAGAGATCGCGCTCGTTTTCCACGTTTTAATTTCATTCTGTTAATTACTTTGAAACGGATGGCTTTTTAAGTAGATTAAAATATTCGTAAACCGCTGTAGCTCTCACTCGTATTCATTCTGATGTACAATTCCGAAACGTTGTACAGATAATTAATGTGTTTTTTGGGGGCACGTAACATGGAGTAACTGTGAATTTTACAGTCAGCATTTTGTGTGAATGTTAGTGAGGTAAATGTACATAGTGTATAGGCTACGAACGATCCAATTTTCGATGGTAACACACGGAGGACAAATTTTAACTGAATTTCCACCTCGCTTGGTTCAACTGAATTTCATTTTACTGTACGTTTATAATCTCCCTCTCCTTTTGCCTCCTCTTTTTCAATATACCGCCATTTTGAAATAGCAAACCTTCATGATAATTGTTGAAGGAATTATTTTAAAAAATAATTTAATATGATGATTATTAATGATTTATTTTAAAAAAATTTGCAGAAATTTCAAGAAACCTGACGGAGATCAAGCCCAAGGACAAACAATGGCTCTTTGGTGGTGAGTATATGCATCATATATATATATACAAAGCAATACATAGATATGTGTATGTGGTATTGAGAGAGTCAGGGGAGAGTTGGAGGGGAGGGCACATGGACGTTTCGTACTGAGGTGCTTATTGGGTCTGTTGGGGGATGCAGGCGTAGCGTAGAAACAACCCTCTAGTCAAACATTGCAACATCAATCAGCACCAGTCACTCAACCGTGGGGCATTGGCGCCAACATAGCGATATTGCTTCCATTTACATTCGATCCGGTAACTGTAGGCAAAAAATAAACGAAAATATTATAAAAAAGAATGGAAAAACAATTGACCAGCCTCGGGGCATTTTTAAGCTAATGGAAATTTTGTAAATCCTTCATTATCACATTCATATAAATTTGGGTCAAACTGTAGATTATAATACCTCTGGTATTTTTATTACAAGAGATGAAATGTTTTTTAGGCTGTTGAGGAGGGGAGAGCTTGTTTTCGATGGCATTAGTACTGGTATTATTGTAAGCATTATAATTCTCCATCCCCAGGGCTCTCGCCCCAATTTAAAGCTTCTTGTCGCATTTAATTTTATTATGCTATGCATTTAAATTTGAGAGTAAAAAATAATAATTAGTCTCGCTGTCATCAGTAGGAAATATGAAGCCAGTATGTTATCAATTCAAGCCAAATTATCGTGTGTGCCCTGAGTTCACCAAAGTGAGCGTTGAGTATATACGAGCATCGATACTGAGGTCCACCATGTGCATCAAGGTATAACTTGGGGCTACAACTCCGTATAGTTGAGGAATATATCTATGTATGTATAGAATGGAAGCTCGGGAAATTTCGAGGGAAGGAGAGTGACTGGGAGGGGGTGTAATATAGAGTACGGCTAAAGGCGGACGTAATTTCCTGCCCGCCTGACAACGCTGCAGACATGTTTGCCAATCCAACACTCCCACCTACCTCTTTTGCACACAAATACACGTGCATACGTGTAGGTAAATCTACTTGGTAGTGTATCGTTACGTTACCATGTTGTCATGCAACGATGCATTGTACACCATGGTCTAAGGCGCGCTTTGATCGTTTTCATAGTTGCATATTATTCTATGGCATTAATCATTATTACTCCATTCAATTTTAATTATAATTATTCACATATATAATGATGATGATGATGAAAAATTATTGATAAATCCATTGAATTTAGGATTTGGAAAGTTGAATATATTGTCTCTTTATGCAAACAACACACAGGACTAGTCTGTAATGTCGAATGCACTGTGTTCCACTTTACCGTGGCTTTTTGAAGGTATGAGACGCTGAGCGCTGTTTGCCTCCAGGCAAATGTGTTTCCTTAGGCATCAGAATGTTTGGACGGGATTCAAGTGGCTTCCATCATGTTCAATGCTCGAATTAAATATTCGAGCAAAGAGTGACCCTTTATTATCGTATCTCACTCAAATAAACTCTGAATTATCATAAAATTTTATCTATTTGTGAATTTAACTATTCTGCACAGGTATAAAGACTATGGAGGATGGATTTACCAATCCGTAGAACAAATAAAATGAATCCCCCTATTGAAATTCATCCAATGGGGCTTTAGTTGTGCAAAAAGAGCTCCAACTTGTCTTTGATTTTACCCCATGTACAATTGCCTCCGGGTTATGAGATTTTATGAGAGTCAAAGCGGTTTAAAACCTTCAGGGGGGGGATTGTACTTTATCTCTCTTCTCTCTATAGTTGCTTGTTTCCATGTCAAATATTTTATTTTGAACTTTCAACTATTTGAACAATGGAAAAACTCGAGGAAGAAAAAAAAAATTATGAAGGAGAAGAAGAAATAAAAGAAAATGTGAAGAGAGGAATAAAAAATAAAGGAGGAAAAATGGTTGTAACACTTTGAGGAGAATTTCCAGGAACAAAGATGACCCATTCCCCTGAAAGTGACACGAGAGTCCTCTTTTACATTCTTTTTTTTATTCTTCTCATTCTCTCGTCGTTTCTCCTCGTTCGTTACCGCTAAAAAAGTGAAAAAAAAAATGCCAGGGACGGATGACGTTATGTGGGTCGTTTTGTCGTCCCGTCTCTACTCCTACTCGTCACCTACCCCTCTCTCTCTCTCTCTCTCTGTTCCTGACTTGCGTCAATATTTGACTCAAACACGTTAAAACAATACCTGGTCCCGTCGAGGCAGAGAGAGAACGAGCTAGCTTCCGGGAATTTTATCTCGCGTCGGAAAGCACGCCTATAACGACGTGATTCGTTGAACAAGACACGGTTTTTTAAAGAAAAAGAAATTTAAAAAAACCAAAGAGATTGTGAAAGAGATGGACCAAGGTAAAATTCTCATTACATGAAGTCTGTGAGAATAGTATTTTTAGACATTGAGTGTGTGTGTGAAACTTGAAATGAAGGATTTCTTAAATATTCTTTAAATTCTAATTATTATTGCTTGTATGAGAAATAAATTTCTCAAGACCTTTGGACTCATCCGAGTGAGCGTGTAACGTATTGCAAACATTCAGGAGTCTCATAGACCAGGAAATAGATGATGAGAAAGAAAAACTTACCACTGTTAGTGAAAAAAAAAGGCGAGGGTGAATGGACAATTCAGAAACCAGCGGGGATCATTGTGCCTAATGTTTGGACATGTGTTCCGCCCCGGTCACGCCCTATTGTTACCATTTTCTATGCATGTTTGCTCGTTTAAAATGTTGTTCCAACCGACTCAACGTTTTCTACGCCACGCGTCTTTTTTTTTCCATTTTCATTATTTATTTAAATATTTTTATTTGAGGATTCATCATTTACAAAGGCCTTTTTTTCTGTTAAATTCTACAAAAATGGAAAACCAGAGCAATAAATGATCCTCTCTTAAATTCAAATATTTATTCAGAATTTCAAGCTTTACATATTTTTTACGTGATTTTTATTTTCATTTATTGCTTTTTAATACTTGATTCACTCACATTGATTATTTAATCATACAAATATTTGAATTTCAAACAATTGGATATATATATTGACTGCTAACTATGAATTTAAAATTATCAGCACAATTTAATATTACAAACAGTAACTTGTAATTGTTCATAAAATTTCTTCAATAGAGAGAAGAAAAAAAAACATGAATCAAACACGTAACGCCCACGAATTGAGGTTAAAAAATCGTGTGAACTTCCTCAAGAAGGTATTCCAATTTATCATAAAAATGCAACCGCCCACTAGATCAAATGATTCGGCACTGTCGTTAAAAGTCAATTTTCACGAAAATGAAAAAGAGAAGACTACGTTTTCTTCTTTTCTTGGGTGAAAAGAAGGAAACAGGTACGTCCAAGGCGCCATTGAAAAGCAACGTTTTTATGAATGAGGGACAACACGAATTTTACGGCAATTCACCACAATGGTCTTTTTCACATCCGTTTTTGACTTTTGTCCAGTTTCCGTTGATTCTTTTCATTGCATTTCTTTATAAATTCCATTGCATCACTTGGATTTCATTCTCCAGGCCAATTCCCTGAGAAAATTAATATTTTCCTTCGTCAGAATGTGAAAATGAGGGCAAATTCATTAACACATCTTTAGCTTTGAAAAAAATGGCGAATAATTTGAGTAGCCTTGTGCGGTTAGCCTTGACAAAGGCTATAGCAAAGCATCCTCCTGAGCAGCATGAGCTCAAGAAGCAAAAGCCACCCGCCAGGGAGTTGTAATCCCGCTGAGCACTACCCAAAGACACCTGGAGTCATTCCAAAGACAAATCTCCAGTCCAACTAGAAGCGTGCCCATTATTTGTCCTCTAATATTCTCAAACATGTCCCCAACCACCTGAACGAGTGAATTTATGATCCACCGGTGGATTAATCCATCCCGACAATATCAAAGAAAATGTACCAAGAAGAACTGAAATTCAATTGATGAAGAAGAGGAAGAGCAGTAGTTTTTAATCCCCCGGAACGTATTCTCTCCTTCTGGTTTCTTTTTTTTTCTATTTAATTCCCTTGAAAAGAATCAATTGTATCAGTGGTAGCCAAAAAACGGGCAGAAAGGGGCCGCCAACGCTCCAGAGACGCACATACCCCGAGGCCACGAATTGGATTGGATCGGCTTAGCGTTGATTTAAGCCAATCAGTAAACATCACCGATTTCTACCTTCCTCTCTCTCTCTCACACACACACACATCGCACGGACTCTGATCTTGTTAGCTCTTACATGCTCAATGTTCCGGACAACTGGCGAGGCACACCGCAGTATTCATTCATGATTTTCAATGGCCGAAATACTGGAAAATGCCCAACAGACATTTGCTCATCTTCATTTTCAATTTCCGCTCTTTACAGCAACATTATCATCATTGTGGAAAAATGACATGCTAAGGTAAAACAAAAAAAATAAACTATATATACCAAAATATAAACACACTCCTATATAAAGTCAGTGCGTACACACAATTGAGCTTGCTCGCGCTCACGTCGGTGGTTGAACGAGGTGGATGTTAGTATTTTAAGCCTATTTAAGTGTGTTTGTCGTATAATATTGACATCGTGCACACCCGTAGAACCCGTCGAGTAACGCGCGTTTATTCCGTGGTTATATACCAATGAATATATGTGTACGTAAACATAAATGAGAGTCGAAGATGGCTGGTAAAACAAATCAGTGGCTATTTTTTATTTTCTTTATTAACAATAATTATCGGAGAATTTTTCAGTATTAAATTGATGGTTTCCCCTCTCTATGAATGTTCTGTCAGCAGTACCTCCTGATCTTTAGGATAATCGTGACAAATTGTCTGGGAGTTATGGGGAAGTTGGAATGCAGTAGCAGCCAACAAACTTTTCGTCTGTGAGATGAATAGGGGTGCCAGGTGGGGCGTGCTACCAAACAATTACATAACACTCACTGTCTAGGACAGTAGAATATGAAACACACCGGTGGCCCTCCCCAACTCTATTCCGTTTGTACAAAAAGTCACACAACATCTTCTAATCCATGTTCTTCTTTTTACAATGGAGAAAATTATTATAATTTATACAATGAATAATTCATCCTTTCTTTAATTGACATTTCATTGAGCCATTAATATTATCTCAATTTGTAGAAAATAGAGAAACGGAGTAAGAGGGAGAGAGAGATTCTGACGGATGATGTGTAGGAGGCTGTCTCGTGTGACACTCTCGCTGTTTATGTAAGATATTTGGCCTCGCAAATATTTGGAGATTGTCTACAACCCTGCGTTTCCATTCCGTCAGCCACTAAACTCGCAATTCAAATGATGCTTATCTATCAAATGTCATTTTCACATTTAATTAGGGCAAATCGGGGTAAAATGGACATTCTGATTGAACCGTTGGAGACAGACATTTTTTGATGATTCCATTTAAACCCCATCTTTCTCTAATTGCATTATAACAATCTATAGATACATATATATATATATATATATATATATATTGAGAAATGGGATTTTTATGAAAATTTTCGCATTAATTAATGTTCCATTTGAAATGAAACTCATCAAAGTAAATAGGAGTGGTAAATGCAACACTTTGATGCTAAATTCAAAGGCCCCAAAAGCGCATGGATGCAGTTTGTAACGTTTGAATGTTAAACTGATCCCTCTATCTGTCCTTTTGCCATTGGAAATTCTAACGTGAAATGCAGCCAGTATATGGACAGTCATAATGCATGGCCTAGTCAGGTTTAGCATGGTATAGTATCAGGGGATTCGGTTGACAAATCATTAACTATGCATCGAGCCGGCCAGCAAATACTCGTTACTAGTGCTTGCCACCCTCACCAACACAAGCCTCCCTATTGCATTCTGCCTGACTCAAAACCGCTTGTTTCCCCTCTCTGACTCTCCTCATTTATTTCTTCAACCCATCAATGCCAAATATTTCATTAAATTCCTTCCAGCAATACTCAAAAAATAGTCAATAAATTTATGTTAAACACAAAATTCAATTAAATCCTCTGGGACTGTGTATTCCATACCACAGTGTAATAAAAGCCCATTCAGCCAACAGTCGTTTGCTAATGATTGCCTGGATTTTACAGTACACAAGTGATAACACAATCAAACGAATTCCCTCAAATTGGATAGAAACACGTTAAAAAACGTTATTTCGACAGTTCAATGTATTTGGAAAATTTAAACATAGCATTGAGAGTAAATTGAGTAAATTTTACGTCCCTTTGATGGGAGAGTGAGACACAAAATTTATGGTAAATTTATCCATTCATATGAGGGCAAATTTGAGAAATGAGAGAATACAGAGGAGGATTAAATTTCTAGGTAAAATTGCTTCAACACAAGAGATCCCTAACTATTTACCATTATTCTCATCACGTTAATTATTTTTCCTTCTGTTTGATGAAAATCAATCCTCATTCTATATAATTCGAAATCAACGGAAATTGATAAAATTGATTAGATGAGAAATGAGGAGGCTGTTTGACGAGTGAAATGAAGAATAAACTAATGGAAATTAAATAATAGAGCCAGACTTGGTTATTCTCCTTTTTTTTTTTTTTCTAATGTAGCCAATTGCTGGAGGCTATCCGGCTATAACAACAAGTAAATAGACGTTTCAGGTTCTTCCTGGAATAATTCAACTGATATTTTATCTCATAAAGTAAAATTTTACCTCGTAATACATGAATTCACTGTTATTTTTTAACCCTTCTCCCTACTGTGGGAGAAATTTAACCAGCCCCTTTCCTCGAGTGGTATAATATTCAATTACACAGCTTGTAAGTTCAACAAACCTGGCCAGACTTCTCTTTACAGTTCAAACCATTTTCTTTCTCTCTCTTCCCACCATTCTAAAGATGTTACTCCAAGCTTTGTGAGGAATTCAGCAAAGTGAATAAACGTAGCCATTCTTTATGAAATTGTCAATTTTTTCTATTATATTTTTAATGGAATACTAGGATATGTCTGTGTTTCACCCATTATTTTTTACCTTTACCAACTCACCTTTGAATTGGACGATTAAAACGTGTCACTTGCAGCGAAGCGTGACGGAAAAAAAAAAAAATGGTCATCCAGTCAAATTACCGAGGATGATTCCTCACAGTCTGCCTCAAATTATTTTTTTCGCATCCATGTCCCCCTTTTTTATGCTCTAACTAGTATATACTCAGCGTTAAACTATTCATGAAAGCACTGGCTAAAGGCTTTCCCCATTGACGTTATACACACAAATAATTTCATTATTTATTCAAAGATTGATTTCATGTTTATTCTCATTTAATTTATGGCCATTGAAGTGAATTACAGAAAATAATCGAGACATCTCAGCAAATTGAGTATACTCTGTATTGTCATTGATCGTTCCAACCAGCTGCGAGAGTACTCATTAATTTTCTCTGTTGTCTGCAGAGTAAATCAAGTACCTTAATTCTCAGCTAATTAATAAACTTTCGTCATCTCTTCATGATACGTCAACAAGCTACAGCGTCTACCTGTTTCTTCTCCTTTCATTTCCCCTCTATTCCACTTGGAATTTATCAAAGGGACTCGAGTTCTCTTCTACTTGAAGCCCGGAAGTTACTCAAAGATAGTTCATTACTAGTGCCGTAGAGTTTGCATATATATATATATATAGAGAGAGAGAGAGAGATAAAAAAGGGCCTTTCACAGTTGCCAAGCAAAAAAAGTACGATATTGTTTGATATCTGAGGTTTTCCACGTCAAAGATTAAAAAGATAGTTTATTAATCCCAATGGCAATTAAAATTATTCAATTATTTGAATTGTTAAATAAAGTATAAATTCACGTCATGCTTTTGCCTCGAAAATTTACTCTGATAAAGCTTTGCCAATAAATTTTAAGATGCTAGGTGACCTGTAATAAAGTACCGGTGCTTCTCTTTTACCTTGTCAAGAAGTAAATCATGTGCCTTGGGATTTGCTTTATCGGCGAGGTACGTACCGCTCTTGTGTTTGCTAACTGTAGACGAGAGAGCAAAAATCACTTGGCAAAGACGCACCAGTTTATGTATCTCATATTTTATTTCGAATTTTTCGAAATTATTCCCACATAATGGTCATATAATCCCTCATGAGTTCACACGCAAGTGAAACACTCGAATGACACACTCATTGGTCGAAAAACTAACCGGACGCTACTTCCGGTCGCGTGGACATACGTAACAAGTAAAACGTGAGGGTTAAACATCCACTTCCCTCATTATTCCTCGTTTATCAAGACTGTGACGCGTGCCGAAGCAACGATAATTGCTGTTTGCGACGCACTTTCAGTCACATCATTGCTTTTTATTTTTCCTCTTGATCTTTTCCCAGTAAAAAATTTATTAATACACATTTACATACTCAATTCACACAATTATTGACCCCTTGAGACATGTCAGCTATAAATGGAGTGAAAATAAAAATTATCATTTTTCCCGGAATAATAATAGTAGTATCTCTTCTTAAAATCTTTTTAAGATTAAGAGGAATAATTAATAATCAGAGAGTCACCTGATCCGGGAAAGAGTACCTCGATTTACCACCTCATTCACTTAGTCCCTTCTTTTTTTCTTTTTTCTCTGTGTGCTTTTAATTCACTTGGAGGCAAATGTTTGCGCCACTCCCCTTCAATCGCACGAGCTATCTCTTTCTCTCCTCTTTATCCCCAAGTATTTTTAACTTCCTCCTCAACATCAACTGATCTCCAGCCACATGCAGCTAATTTCGACCTCATAATAATCTTGGATTCCACTGGATAAAATCCTTCGACATTATCATCAATTGTTTATTCACCATTGCCCCAATAATATTATGACTCTTAATAATAGACACAATGTTTGGAGAAAGGGTTTCTCCAAAGAGTTTCAATTCGTTAACAAACACCCCGGGAGAGAATTCCGAAGGGGGTTTTAACCACAATTTTCCACCAAACTCCACTCAAATAAAGAAGAAAAAACCAACACAACAATGAGATACTGTCTCACAAAGAGGTGTCAATGGGGGTTCGTCTGTGTGAGAAGAAGAGTTTTGGAATAAAAAAAAGTAGAGTAAAAGAGAGTCGTTTGACGATGGTGTATACTGTCGCAAATATTTGCATGTCAACATCAGCCTCTCTCTCTCTCTTTTCTTTCCTTAAATTTCGAGAAAAGAAAAATCATGCTCATCACCATCAAGAAACAATTTGACAGATTGAGGATAATTACTCTGAATTGCAAAAAAATAATAATGACAAATAGAATGGTGGCAATAAATCCATTGGCTGGTTCCTGCAGAAAAAGAGAAGGAAAAAAAGAGTCTTTGTTGCGCTTTTGACCCCGTAAATGCCTAGTACTATAGGATAGGCTTGCTCTGCGAGGTAGTGTGCAGTGTGCCCGTGTTTGTCCCGCGCAAACTTTGTTTTTGCAAATAGAACCACGTGTACCCGTAGCCTCGTCCTCTCACCCTTATTTCCCATCCGGGCTTCAAACTCTCTCTCTTTCTCCCTTCCCCTCTGATTCAGTACATTCTCTCGTTTTACTCACCACCTCTTTCTCCAAATCCACCCACCCACCCACCCTCCATTATTATTATGACTTTTTTTTTTCTTCTTTCACTTGCACACACATGCGACAGGTGCCAAACGATGAATTACTCTTACCATTATCTTCAAATGGAAATTCAAAAAGCCACTATTTGTACATGTTAAAAGATTTTAATTCAATGAATGGATTATAATGTCAATGTTATTTGGGATAAATACGTAATTTCTTGTTTAACATTGAAATGTAAATTGCTGTGTGTGAGTGAAACTGGTTTTTGTCTGAGATAACTGTTTACGGCTACAGATGAATGATGAAGTGAAGGTGAAGACTTTGAGGTATCAACCGGTATATAATATCATGAAACAATGAGCCACTGTTGGAACCTATACTTCATGATATGAGTGAGAATATTTTTTCTCCTTCAAAGAATGAATTGGTAATAGACTTTTTCGTCTTTTCGTAGAGTAGAGGAATTAAAAGAAAAAAAGAAAGGAGAAAGGTGAGACGTGGGTTGATGTATACTAATTGAAGGGTCTGGTCTTGGGAGACGCACGGTAGCCAGGCACAACTACTCATTAACACCTTGAGACATGGACCACACGCACTTTTTTTTCTTCATACAGCCAAAATTCAATGAATTATTTCTGCCAAGTGAAAAATAACGGAGAAAAAAGGGAAAAATAAGGGAGATTTCGGGTTTGAAACGATGACGAAGAGTTGGTTTACACAACTCTCTTTACTGGCAATGCCATTACGCACTCGAGACATGCTGGCTTGAAATGTTCGACCTCTTCGCAACTCAAGAAAACTCCAAAGAATTCAAAAATCCATTTCTACAGCATTGTAAAAAAAAAAAAAAAAAAAAACGAATTTGAAAGTTTTTCCCATCAATTTTTTTTCTTATTGAATTGTTGCGATAAAGCAAGAGTGTAGAGCAGCGATAGAGAACATTGACATTTTGTCTCGTACATACGTATTTCATAGTGAAACAGAGTGGTTGGCGGGGCCGACCCTTGAGAGCCCTTGAGTAAGCCTCGAGAAGAGTTGCCTCCTCTTCAGTCTGGGTGGTCCATTCTTTTCTTACGCATGCATTATATAAGTTTCCATTGAGTATGAGAGATGGAGATGAGTCGAGTTGACCGGTTTCTACGATCTGAGCAATGTCATTCCATCAAATATCTATTAAATTAATTTTCAAATGATTATAATAATGTGGAAAATTTCCAATTGAATTATCGTGGACAGTAGTGGCAACATGGCCGATTCATCATGGCTCCCAGTGTATAGAATCCGTAGGGCGCAGGACGAACGACGTAGGACAGAGGGGTTGGAAAAACTGTTGTCTGCTATCTGCAGATAAGAACGGACCCTATATTCAATTCTGCGAGACTCTGCACTCGCTCTCCAGGACTTCAATCCATCATTTTTCCGTCTGAATATACAAACGACCTGGGTCCGTTGATAAATTGACTCGTCAATCGTTTCCATTGACGTCTGACCATACTCATTCCATTAATAATTTAATGGATTAATAATTTTCTTCATTTTTCTACACCCTCTAGATAATGGAGCATTTTCTTCCTTGTTATTCACATAGAATAATGTCTATTTAACTATTATCCGGTGCCTGAGAGATAGAACATGAATTCATAATTCACTATAAACAATTTCTCTTCACAACTGATCCCTCCATTTTTATTTTTCCCTTATCATTCTGTATTTCCCTCTCTTTCTCTACCATTAAATTGCGGAGAATCGTGCTCTCACACTGATTTTTTCTTTCACTTTTTTTTGTTTCGTTCGCTCCAGAGAGAAAAAAAGGTGACAAATGCACATAACGGACGTCTCGAAATCATCACGTAGATGAGTTTATATTTAAACGAAAAATTTTCGCACATTATTACACGAGTATAGTTTCATTTTGAGAGACAAATAACCAAGGGGATACCACTTTGCTTAGTTTACAAATAATGTTTGCACAATTTTCTGAGTTATGATGTAAATTTACACATGACCAACGATGATAATTTTGTTTCCTGCGAAGTAACCCATGTTAATTTCATTCTGATTTATTTCAATTCTTATTTCTTTAATTTACGGTGAAAAATTAATGTTTTTTATTTGTTAATATTATTAGGAGAGTGTGCTACCAATTAATAAATTATTCATACTATTTGTTTTTCATTGGAGAAAAAAAGCTTTTCATTATCAAATTCGACAACATTAGTGACATCTGGAGGAATTTTTGGGAAAATTTAAAGTGCTCATTGGTTGATGTCAGAGTGGCTGCCTGCGCTCGATATAGCAGTGCGCCATATCACCTTTTCGCCCTTACCGGCCGGAAAGAGTCGCTCAATCCATTAATCGGATTCTCAACGCCATCGACAGTTTATAGTCGAACTACCGAGAAACCGTACACGGTAAACCGTGGGAGCTCGCTTCCCCCACTTTCAAGAAACGGCCAGCGCTATTGGTGAAAACCGTTGGGTGCCGTTTCCCGTGTTCACTCTTTCGCTAGTTGGACTATATACATTGAGACAATGGTTCTCACCACCTGGGTAATTTAGTAATCTTAGCTCGAGTGTATTAAATAAAAGAAACGCGGCTTATC
Source organism: Aleiodes testaceus (assembly GCA_963565655.1). NCBI lineage: Eukaryota > Metazoa > Arthropoda > Insecta > Hymenoptera > Braconidae > Aleiodes > Aleiodes testaceus. The sequence continues at coordinate 5,215,107 of OY751421.1, read as the reverse complement.
AATAATGACAGTTATTCCCCTGTTCTCAAGACAAATAAATTTCCTGTCCCGCCTGCAACTCAGGGTAATTATAGCTGCCACACGGAAATATATATATAGTCTCTAAAATATTTGAGGTTATCTCGATTGATTTCCATGTTGTTATTCCGTTACAGTATCTTAATCATAATACATCAGATACTCGGTGGAGACGTTTGAAGGATTTTGCGGGAAAAATGCCAAAATCTAGAGATGATCCAGTGATAACTAGCCTCGATTCACCAGAATTCAAGTCAATCTTCACGCCAGAGCTCGATGTTCTCAGAACATTATTCAACAAGTATAATTATGAGATCAGAATTGCCGGTGGTGCTGTCAGGGATTTAGTAATGGGTAAAGTACCAAAAGACATTGATTTTGCGACAACTGCGACACCAAATGAAATGACTGAATTATTTACCAATGAGAAAATTAGAATGCTCAATTTGAAAGGCGAAAAACATGGTACTATAACTGCAAGAATAAATGATAAGGAAAATTTTGAAATAACAACATTGAGAATCGATGTTGTAACTGATGGCAGACATGCGGATATTGAATTTACGACTGATTGGAAGTTAGATGCTAATAGGAGAGATCTCACCATTAATTCCATGTTTCTCGATTTTGATGGAAGGGTTTATGATTATTTCTTTGGTTACGATGACTTGATTAAAAAGAGAGTGGCTTTTGTTGGAGATCCTGCTACTAGGATATGTGAGGATTTCTTGAGAATTCTTAGGTAAATTGACAGATATTTTAAATTTATAAACTATATTACTCATCTCGAAAATAATTCATCTACAAAAATTCCACTATTGTTCCTCCCTCGTTATTCCACTTACATTAGAGTTCACTAAATTCCAAATTAACTTGCACATTGAATACTCTCATTCTTCTATTTTTTCACTCCAAATGAAAATTTCCTCTGCATTCCATTGAAAATTTATACTTTCCATTAACCAGTGGCTCATACAATTAGTTTTAATCCGGGAAAAAAATTAATTTCACCTGCAGGTATTTTCGTTTCTATGGAAGAATATCTGAACATCCAGATAACCACGAAGCAAGTACAATAGCCGCAATAACAGAGAATGTTGGAGGACTGGAACGAATTTCGGGTGAAAGAATTTGGAGTGAGTGGAATAAAATATTGTCTGGTAATTTTGGTATTGAATTGACGCAAAAAATGTTTGCATGTGGTGTTGCAAAGCACATTGGTCTACCTGAGGATCTTGATGTAGAGAACTTTAATAGGATTTGTCTGAGAGCAAGAGAGGAGAATGTTATATTGCATCCAGTCACAATGATTGTATCGCTGCTAAAAGATGAGACACAAGTGATGAATCTACACAATAGACTCCACTGGTCAGCGTACAATAGGGATCTGGCGCTCTTTCTCATTGTCCACAGAGTTGATAAAGTTTCCGTTAATCCACTCCACCCCTATCAGTACATCTTACTCACGACAATTCACAAGATCAAAGACACACGGGAGTACATTATCGAGGTACTAAAGTACAAAGGTACACCGCAACTTGCTAAACAATTTGAAGAGTGGATTCCACCAAAGTTTCCAATAAACGGAAATGATCTCCGAGATCGTTTGCCACATTCAAAGTTAATTGGACAAGTCCTAATGAGACTCAAGAAAATTTGGATTGATGGAGAATTCACAGCAACTAAGGATGAACTTCTTAAACATTTGCCAGATTTTATCGACGAATTGAATGAAAGGTGGCAAGAGAAGATGGATAATAAAAAATTTAAGAAAATTAAGAATTCATTGTAATTTAGCCATGCAATTAAATATTATTATTTGAAAAATTATTCAAAGTTGTTGGAAAATTTCATGCGACTATTTAAATTATCGGTGAATATTAACCATTGGCTGTGTTCACTAGGCGAAAAGTAGGAAATGGTCTGAAGTAGCTGAAGCGAAAGAATTTACTTCTCCAATTGACTCAAATGCTTTCCGATTGAAACGTTTCCTTCATTTTTTTTTTCTCTCTTCTTTAATCTTATTCTTCTATTTCTTCTTCATTCCTGGAACGCTTCATTGGCCTCAACCACGATAAAATTGCCAGCAATTTGGCAATCTGGCACACGAACTCTTTAATTTCCAATGCAGAGTTGGCTGTGTAATATAAAGCATTACAGTAGCCAACAGAAAATAATCAATTTACTATAATTCACTTAATTATTGTCAACCGATGACAATGGAGAGTCAATGCTTTAGAAAATCCTATAATGCGAATTCTTTTTATGTTAAATTTAAATGAGCATTTCCTTTCCAACTATCATCTTATTCATTTCGATTGTCTTCTTTGAAATTTGAATCTTTAAGAGACACTGAAAGGAATTACTTTGCGAATCGGGCTTTATTATGCTGAAGAAATTGAAGAACAATTTAGAGATGTTGCGTTTTCTACTTTGAATGTCTCAGTCCCCGTAGACTTTATGTAATTAGTGTCAGCTTCTTTGCCCAAGTCTTCCACCTCAATTCTTCCACTGGTGTTGGCAGACAGTGAATTTTCATCCCAATGTTCAAATCTGAACTTGAAAGACCCCCATTGTTAGACCACAATTTAAACTCAGTCTGTATTTGAAATACTCTACGTCTTTCAACTCCGGATTCCAACACTCCTCTGGACACTTGCGGTTCTCACAGATAATTCCTCAACTTTTATCTGGTGAATTTTATTCTTATTTTTTCAATTACAATAATTTTCATGAAATCTCTATTGTAATTTCAAATAAAACTTTACCATTGGGCGTGAATTAATGGGACACAAGTCCAAAACTTGAAGAAAAGAAGATTCTTCTTATTCTCTTTCTCCTCTATTTCGACAACTTTTACGATTTTTTTGTCCCCAGTTTTTTATTCTATTTTTCCGCTTCATTCTCTCCCACTCATTCCATTCTCTTCATGTACCAACACTGACTGCTGTTCTTTATGAAAACTTTTGCCCATCTCGTCGGTGGATTCTTACTGTCCAGTTACCGACAAATATATATGTATATAAGTGAGTTTTTGAGTGTTAGTGCTTTCAAATAATCCCAAAGGTCTGCAGCAGTAGGATGCATAAAAGTTGGAATGAAAGAGAGGCGGAATTTTTCTCTTGCAAGACGAATGAAAACTACCACATGAAGAAACGACAATACCTGTATGTGACTTGTCAAGAGATGAAAAAGAAATATTGCAGAGACACACAATCGATCGGAATCATTGTGAAAAATAAGTGTGTTATAATTTCATTATTTTATCAACTGTCTTTCCGAGCGTATGTTTAAAATTTCAATAAACCCAGAGAAACTCGAAATTTCACTGGAGAGAACGTCAATCAGAGAATTCCCAAGGTGGTCTGCGGTTGACCGAGCCCAGTCGTCATCTCGTCTCCAACGTCACAGCCATAGAGTGAATGAGAGGCAGAGATATTCTCTCTCCTCCTATTCGTGATTTGAGAAATGCCACTGCGGCTTGGGAGGTACCTTACAGGAACGATTGTTCTCATTGAGGCATTTACCCGAGGAACTGGATGATGCCTATGGAGGACCATTCACACGTCTGGCATACAGAGGCAAAGAGCCATTACATTGTTAAAGCACTCAACACTGCATACTCTCCCCATTGCCATCGTTCATGCAAAGGTGTCACCAGGTTTCGTATCCCCTGAGAAGCGGCCATAATGTTGGGGATAATGGAAACAGTGGTGACAGACAGTAGTGGTGTTGGGATAATGCTCATCGGACGAAGGGGCTTACAAACGATAAATTTACGCAAATACCATTTCCTCACTACAATTCACATACATATATCTCAACTACGTATGCATTTGATTCTCAATGGTGGATTATTACCCTCATAAATTCAATAATAATTTGCAATAATATTAAAATATTTTATGGAATTCTCAAATTAATCACTCATTCCGACGTGAATAGTTGGAGAATCACTGGGAAAAGGTCTTAATGAAAAGAATTTACCTCTTGGCCTTCTTTAATGAATATTTCATTACTTGAAGTAATTCAAGTGAAACAACTTTATTTACGGTGTCACACCGTATATTTAAAAAAATTTAAAAAACATTCAATGCTTTCATACTCATTCTTTCTCCATTAATATCTCTGATAATTTAACCATTAATTTTTAATGTTCAATTCCATTTCTGCACTCACATCCAATTATCTTAATGATGAATAAACAATAAAGGTAGTAATTGCGTTGTCCCCAATAAATGGTAGAAAAAAAATATGATATTGGATAAATTTTCATAAATCATTCGTTTTTATTCATAAATTATTAATAATTGAATTATTTTAAAATTAGTAAGTATTGAATTTGCCATGGTTAAATTGACACGTGACAGGGTTTGAAAGGGTAGAATGTAACAAGCATTTGTAGGTACACTCAAAGCCCACTAGGCCGTCGACATCGGAAGGGTGAGAGAGGCAGACAAGGAGAAATGGGCTGTGGGTGGTAGAAATTCTATGTTGATATACCTGCGCGCGGCTACACGCGTTACAGTCGTGGTTGGCTGTTTCAGTTCGCCTCGGACTGCCACATTGGTGCGATCCAAACAGTGTACTACGTCTATCATTGTTAAATTCACATTTCCCGTGATTTTGAGGTACTAACGTTCATTAACTTAGCCAACAACATTATACTTAATTTCTTCACTTCATTTACCTTTTAGAATTTCAAATAATTAATCTCTTCTTCTTTTTATTATAAAATTTTCAATCATTATCATTGTTTATTTGTAAAAATGTTGAAATATCAATTACCATACGGAAATGATTTCTTGGGAAATTGAATTTAACCACACGAACTAACAGAATTACCGTTCAACGAATGAGATATTTATTACCACGATTTTCTTTCAATTTTCTCCCTCCCTTATAACCTCATAATTCGATTAAAATTGAATTTATGAGGGTTTTGGTTCCAATTGATTATCTCATTTTTCATATTTTCCTTTATACTGGCAAAGAGGTGAACAATGAAATTGGATTAATTCTAGGGGCAGAAAAATTGTTTGATGATAAAAGAAAAAATAATATTCAAAACAGGCAATCTTTTTAAAAGTTGTTCAGTTATTGCGTTTGTTCGATGAAGTGATTAATTGGGAGAGTTCGGACATTGCGTCCCAAAAAAAAACAGCTGCAATAAAACATGAGGCAGAGAAAAATACTTGTACGTCTGATCATAGCACTGACTTTGGCTACTTTCATCGTTACATCTGTTGCTGGTGAGTGCCTAGAGATTTTCCAATGAATTCCAATAGCAAATAATTTTAATATAGAAATATTAGGAAAAACTTTAATCATAAATTGTTTTATTGAAATTTTCATAAAAACAATTTATCGGTTTTTATGGATTAAATCCTTTGTACTCATGCCTCTTTTCGCCTCGAGTTCATCACAAGAGGTGAGTTGGTGCATTGGAGTTTAGCGTATGAAGCGGGAAAACGGATGAAGCAGAGAAAGGGGAAGTGCCAGAGGTATGGGATGAGATGGCACTAACTCTGTGTAACGTTGCATGGGAAAGGTGGTAAATCTAGTTGGGATTTGATCATACGGAACGATGAACACTGGGACACGAGGGTACACTCGTTATTTTCAGCGAAAAGCTATTTTGGACCCATCAGTGAGCACTCGTTACTGTTATCGAATGATATCGTTTATTATTATTATTTTTTTCATTCAAAAAACAGGAAGAAACCTGAACTAACTCTTCACTTTCAATATGACGAGATAATTTAAATTCATCAACAATAACTACATATCCAATCACCTAACAAGGGATAACATGAGTTTTGAAGGCAAGGGCGCGTTCCGGTCACTATTTCAAATCGAATTAACGTAATTCTCGTTATCCTCTGACGAGAACTAATCGTATTACCACTGAATTAATGAACTTAGCATGCGGCATTCGATTGCAATGGAGAAGAAAAGTAGAAACAAAATGAACAAGTAATGAAAATAATGCAACAATAGATTCTATTAATTTGTTCACTATATTATTTTTTTCTTTCTTCTCATCAATATTGGATTTCTTGTTGAGTAGATTCTATGGGTAGCGGTTATTTTTTTCCCCATTTTAATGAGTACAAAAAAATCCTGCTTCTCCATTTTCCCGAGAGTTTAATTTACTTTACCATATAAATTTCGTAATTTCATTCAGTGTCTATTCATATCTACTTTCTCATGTTTTCTTCACGATTCAGCTACAATATTGCATTACGTGTATACTATCCTGTCGCTTGTGTAATAAACTGTCATATCCGTGACTTAAAGAAAAAGAATCAAGAAGAAAGTAGAGAGATAAATAAATTCAGGGACAATTCAGAGAAAACAAAATAACAGAGTAAATATATATATTTTTTCTTGCAAGCTATATTTGATGGCTTGAATCAGACAAGGAATTGTTAGATCTCTCGACTCTTCTGCGAGCTGTTGACTCGTTACTAAATAAATACTCTGGAGAGGAGTATTATGTTTTTTAAATTTTAATTCAATTTGTTGAGGAGAAAAAATAATATTGCAATTAAATAATCATTGACTTCTCATTCAATTGATAATGATTCAATGAGAAATAATGAATTGCTTTAATATGGTCTAGGGTCACAGTCCAGGCGAGTCCTTGGGATCGATATGTGTCGTCTCGTTAACACGAGCTTTTATCCCCCTTTCAATACTACACTCAGCCCACGTATAAAACGCCCACCAACTGTGTGTGGGCGTATGGTGTATGGGATTTTTTATGTATACATATATATATATATATATATGTGGTTGTAAGGCTCGTTATCGGGTGAGATAGGAGCCTCGTATTTGCTTTTCACCCGGCATTCACACACATCTCTAGATATTACAAGATGTGCAATTTTTTTCTAGCTTCATTCGAATGCGTGAATCTCTTGAATGATCTTTCATTAAAATTATGGGATAGTTTGCAATTGCGTGTCCATTGAAGGCTTGAGACTAAATTATTTCTATTTAGTGACTCCTACAGCGTTCGTTTTCCTCCATTTTCTACACCTCATAGAAAAAGGTATAATATAGAATCGGCGAAGGAATAAAGCTAAAGGGGGTTGGGTTAGTACCAGGAGACCTTTCAAAAGGAAGAGTGCACCAAGCAGACCGTCCATTAGCTTTTAGCGCTGACGCTGATGCTGTGCCTCGGGCATTTCTCTAACCCCTTTTGCTACAACGGCGATGCAGCAGCGTCCTCCATTGCCTCTCGTAATCCAACGATCACCGCCAGTTCGTCGTAGTTTCATCATGAATGGCTCCTCCTCTCATTCTGCCAGAATAGATAAACGAGCAAATGCCTTAGATACTATTACAACCAGAAATACCTCATGGCGCTTCGGTATAATCATTCGACAATTGGATTTGCATTGTTTGAGGAGTAAAGGTTGGGTAATTATTCGGTGTACCTAACAAATCAACATTACCAAATGCATTTCATCCAGGCCATGTCTGGTACATCTTCGAATCCATTAGCACTTGTAAATTTTACCAGCAAGTAATTAAACATTTTAATTGAAATTCAGTCACATTACTTGGCATCTCTATTTGTTGAGGAGAGGCTAGAGCTTACGAATTAGTAAAACATAAGAATATTCTCTCATGTGAAAGACAAAAAAATTCACGAAAACTTTTGGATACTTCTTAATGCAATATTTATATATTTCAACGAATATTGTAAACACTGTTTGCTTGAGTTTGCAGAAAGTCCCTGGATCGAGTTACTAACCTCCTTCTGCAAAATTTTCATAGAATTTCAATGTGCACTACCAAACATAAACCAGTCTGTGAAAATTTGAAATTCCAATTTCACCAAGGCTCTGTTTTATTTTTAACATTTAGTTGAATTTTTTTTTTGTTCCTACTGGCTCCGTTGAAAAGTTATGGTAGGCTAAATCCTCAAGGAGGCTCATCCAACCGAGAGTTTGCCATAGAAAAAAATATATTTTAAAACGAAAAATGAGATGGAAAAAATAAATAAATTGGAAGAATCGTTCCTCTTCTCTTAATTTTAAATATTCCTTTTCTTTCTCGTCTTTTGCCAGAATTTGTTCAACTACTTGGTAATATAAGTATGCCCCAGTAATTTAAAGCTGTGGGTAAAAATAAAAAGAAAGAGGATGAAGGCGAACAGCTTGGGTAATGTCGACCGTGAAAATAACGAGGAAAAAAGCTGTAGCGACAGTTGTTGAAGGTATATTATAGGTATAATTTAGAGTCAATTCATGTCAACTTGGGTCACTCGGTCGAGGAATCATCATTGATGTAGTATCACGGTCAATATCTTATTAATAAATTATTAGTTCTCAGGATATTGTCTCTTTCTCTACTCGCACAGACTATTATTTTTCCCTTTTATTATTTTCATTCTCTATTTATTCAAATTCCTCAAGTTTCTCATTGCAAATAACTCTTTGATGAAATTTAATTTTCCATAAACTCGACACAATTTTCATAAATTTTTGAATAAATAGAGAAGAAATCATAATTTCTCTCTCATTTTATCGCTTCAAAGCGAAACTATATGGAAACTAGCTTCAACAAAGTCAAGTTAAATTTGTGAAGCATCTCGCTATTCAACTTTTTTTAATCTCTCTCTCTCTCTTTCTCTCAAAAGAGATAAAAATTTTATAATTTATATAATATAAGTATTAGAGGTAACGAGCGGTATAGTTCTGCATAATTGCACTACTTTAATCTGTATATCTTTCTCTCTTTTACCTTATTTCCCTTGAATATGTGCTCTCGCTGCAACGATGCACGAATCATAATTCAGGTACTCGACGGAGCGACCAAACTGGATGGAGTCGTAATTGTTCTACCTTGTGAAAATCCCAAAGTCACTGGTGCAACCTTATATATATCTCTTGCACATACAACCCTTCAACCATTCGTTTGCCCCCAACAAAGTTCAAGTGTATATTATGAAATTTACAAGAAATCATCGAGGCAAATATTGACGAGAGGTTTTTTTCACATCATTCCATTGGATAAATCAGAACATTTATTTCGCCCTTAATACTTTTATTTCTCCACTCGCTCTTCTTCATCTATTTCATGAATTTCTCATGCATTATTTATCCGAGTCATCTTTGACTCTGTTGAATTTCACGTACCATTCAAACGGACAATGGATAAGAAAGACTTCCATTCCCTCGGAGGTTAAATTCCAAACGTTGCTCGTATATCAAAGTGAAGTTGAACATGGCAATGGAAAAAAAATGTCAAGTATGCCAAGTATGACCTCTGGGTGTATTCTCAAGCACTTGGGTATCATCTCACAGAAAAAATTAGGCAAGAAACGTAGTCGCCTATGTTTATTATTCTAAAATTCGAAGAATCCAATTGTTCCCTGTCTCGAATTTCATTTAGCTCAAGTGACTTTCATTCATTACGAGATTTCGATTATTTTACATCCAACAGAATGAAAAGAATAAAAATAAACGAATCGTCGACAATGGTATAGCAACCAATCACGCAAATGGAAAGGAAAAAAAAACAACTGTTCGAAAAAAAACTCTCTCCCCTTGTTTACAAAATAATGGAAACGGTTATTCAGTCATTTGGATTTTGACCCAAATCCAATACACAGTATATATGCAACGTGTATTCTTGTATCGTACGAATTTGTATTCATGCGTCGATTGTAGGTACCGGTAAAATTCCGTTCAATTTTGAATAATGATCCTGTGTTCATTGGGAATAGCCACAACACGATGGCGTGAGATAAAGAGAAGAGACTTATATTTTATATTATTATTGTGTTATAGAATGTGAAGCAATTTTCTATCCATTCATGGATTATTCATGAATTGTATTAATTTGGCTGACGTTCATTTAGCTCGAGATTTTCATTGAAATGACAAGTAATAATTCATTATTCTTATAAAACTTGATAGAGCAATAATTTTCTTTGATAGAATTGTCCTCCTCTTGTTCGAATTTTTGTCAGTGGCTTTCTGGAGAATTTTAAGAGATGGAAGGTAGAAAATGGGGTCAGGATTATATGGCCAGGGAAATTCCCACTGGATAGCACCATAAAAAAGTCAATTTGTCTCCGGCACTTGGGTGATACAAGAAGAAGAAGAAGAGCTCTTTTGGGTAGAAACGATTTCGTTTTGCTATCTCGAAAACTCGTGGAAGAAAAATTATAATATCCCCGTTGAGTAGTCATCTTTTAAAATTATTTTGTTTTCCATAGAAAATAGATTACATGGTACATTGTGAAGTGAGTGGTTCGTTAGTGGCCGATGAATCCTTTATTCACCAGTGAATTTGAAGCCGAGTTGAATGGTTAAATTTTCGTGGCTTTTACCACTGCATTCAGCCATTAAGACATCAAGCGTTAGGTTCATTACGGCAATGTAGATTATAGGAGGGCTTTTATAGGTGCTTGTATTGTTGGGTGGAGGAGTAGCATGTATTGTTGATATTATCTGGTCGATCCTTGACGCGAAAGCAATTGTAGTGAAACGGTACTCGAAACTACAACGGTTAGATTCGTCGAGTCGATAGTGCGGATGATTGCACGTCGACGAGAGGGTAGTCTGGGTGTTTGAGGCAAGCATTTCAGGTGTAATAGCTCTAGATCGTTTTGTGGTGAAAAATCTGTGATAACGAGAGAGTATTTCGCAGACATTGTATTTCTAATTGAAATAGTTTTGAAGAATAATGTAGTCAATGGTAAGCGTGTGACCCAACAGAATCTACCTCGAACACTCCACTCAAACCATTAAATGAGAGGGAGAGAGTAAGAGAGGCAGAGGTTTGTAGCGTTAATTACGACGCGATTCCGGGTACTGGAGTTGGGCGCTAAACTTTTGGCACGTCACGCGATACACATTGCTGAAAGAGAGAGAGAGAGAGAGAGAGAGAGAAATTGTCTGGTGTAGAATCACTTGGCAAGTATAGTTTTTTTTTTTTTTTCCTACATATGAAATCGATCGAATAAAACAATTTCATTGGCTTTTGAATAATAGAATTTAACGGAAGGAGGAAGAAAAATAAAAATATAAAAGATGAATGCAAGGGAAAAATGAGTAGGAATTAATGTGAGGAAAGTTGAGAGAATTAGAAGAAAAAGTTGATAATGTAAAAATCGTTGAGAAATGCTAGTCTGTGTGCAAGTAGAAACGGTGAAAAATCGTCAGACCAAGCATTGGAGTGTGAAGGCTATGCGGTGGGCTTTGAGTGCATGCCCTGGAACAAGCGTTATTAATCGTCGCAGACCCAGTGTGCTGCACGAGTGTTTCGTCATTCGGTAGAAAAAAAGTTTGAAAAAGAAAGAATGCTGGTGGAATGGTTGGTGAAAAATAAAAATAAACTCGCGTGGTTTTCTCGCATCGTCGCTCGTTGTTTTCCGAGTGAATGTTTTTCTTTTCTTCCTATAACACTTGTATGTCTCTCGTACTGAGAGAGGAAAAAAAAATAAAAATCTCAGTGAAGGCATTGTCGAATATAATCACAGAAAATACTGCTCATATATTCTGTTTAAATTGAATTCAAGGGAAAAATATTGATTTAAAAATGGAGAGATCTCGAGTGCTTTATTTTATCAACTCCCTTGGCTATATTTATACCCAATAAATTCTTCTACATATCAGTTTAAAACGCACGAAACTTTCTCATCTCTTTTTATTCGTTTCTACGTTGCTCCCAATGGGCCGATGAATCAACCTGGTGCTTCTACCAGCGAAAAACGAACGGGTTATGTGCAAGGCTTTGCGTTTTCCCTCTCTTCATCTCTTGTGTATGTGTGTGTGTGTCTCAGCGTGAATTATGATAATATCGGTCCAGGCAAAAGAGACAGAGAGGGAGAGAAAACCCCGGAAACTCTCTCGTTTCCATTTCTCCGGTGAATTCTTGGGGTTTATGGCCGTCGTCTTGCAAGACAATCAATTTTCTGCCCACGGAAGGAACCAGAACCATGTCGATCAATGAATTATTATTATTCGTTCAGAACAAAGAGATTTTTCATTTATTTTCTTTCTACTGTGGGAGAAAAAAAAAATGAATTTGAATTAATTTAAATATTTTTTTAATAATTTTATTCTCGAGTTCATTTATCTATTTCACACTGGTTCCTTCCACACTCGATTTAAATCAGTTCGAGTGATTTATAAAAATCGTAAATTCACCCAGTTGCCTCTCATTTAGATCTAAAATGTTCTCTCTTCGGTTCATTGGTGCAATTGACTTTCATGAATTTCGTTAACTTAATTAATTCCCCACTTTTTTTCTAATCCATGAAAATCTCTTTGAATAGCATTCGATTGAATTTCTATTTTCCCCGAAAATTTTCCAATTTTCTCTCCACCCCATCTATTTAAATCTCAACTCTCTGACTTGCTTGCGCTCTCTACTCTCTTCTCCTGAAAGTCGAGAAATCGTGAATTCTGTAATCCCAAGAATAGTAAGTACCTCGACCAGGATCACCGGATCACCAACGGTTCGTTTCATCCAATCTTCCTTATCCCACCATTCTCATTCTCCATCTTTCCATTATTCTAATTTTATACTATTTCGTTTTTTTCCCCCCATTCTTATTTAACTTTTTTTTTTACCTCATTTTATGTGTCAACGACAGAAGAACGAAGGAGAGCGCACGAAAACTTTTAGTTTTATTCAGAGTTTTGAAAACTTCATCTGTCATCTCCTGAGAGTATATTGTTCGGATATATAGGGCAAGGTGGAATAAAATGGACATTGCAATTGAATAGTTCAAAAGAGAGAAATTTGCTGATGATTCCACTGTAAAGCTGAGGAAATTTTAGGCTCACCATTTTTATAATATAAAAATGGCTGAATTATATCGAGGTAATATGATATATACAGTCCATAGAATAAAGTGGTGGAAAGAAGGAGAGAGTATACACTTGTATCGATAAGCCTGTCGGCTCGCATGAATGATTCAAATGGATTTTGCCCTCCGAGGAAATCCAGATGCCTTCACACACGAATACCATGGGCTTTCTAGTGTACAAAAACCTCAGAGATTCTTTTCAAAGCCATTTTTTAATCCTCCAATCTCTGATACCCTCGGTAAATCTCATTAACAAACTATCCATTATCTTTCATGTTGCCTCAAAGTTTTATTTAAAATTAAAAATTCACGCACTTCCCCCTAGATTATTTTCCTATTGGGATTGGATGGAAGAGTGTAGAGACTTGCTGTGACCCCGGGACGTCCACCCCATCGCGGCGGTCATATTGATTACTTTTTTTTTACTATTATTATGTTCACCTCATAGAGTCCAATTAATTAAATACAACATGGAATGTCCGGAGTAGATTTGCCTGAAATCTTCATCTCGATCTGCCTCTCAAATTCGATAAACTGTTGACTCGACGTCAAGACTCCTCCGGAGGTAGTGCATTAGAGAGCAAACAGCAACAACAGAGGCAGAAGGAGAGAAACATGTATAGTCTAATGAGGTTTAGCATCACAACTGTCGACATTTCGTCGCTGAGTAATGCTAACTTGCTACTGAACAGAGTGAACGAGATGGGCCATCTATACCTCTATCCCTAAAGCCGTTTCTCTTCATTCTCTCCCACTTGTAACGTAATCAGGTGCGCCTCGCGTCTACTCGTTAGACCTGCCGGTTTGCCTTTGCACCAGAGCATAGAGTCACGTAATTTTCACGAACGTGACAGAGATCCTACTCCCCCAGTACTCGTTTGTATAGACCTCTTTGCTGGTTGTATTCCAAAGGGTTACCATTACAATTTCCAGGTTCATCAAGTTAAAATAAACTCCACCAAATCTCATAAATTATTGTTGACTCACAACTCTTATTACTTTGAAAACTCATATTTTAAAATGAGAAGAAAAAAGAACGTTTCATAGAGTTTCAAATAAAATTTGTTTACAATGATTTGAAGCGGAAATATTCGCTGGTACTATAATGCATCCCTCTGATTTCCGCTTGGCATCATAATTTCATAACTTCTTGAGAATTTTCCTTTCTTACGTGAAAAAAATAGATAAGAAAAAGAGAGAAGAGAATTTATTGCTCCATCTTCGCCTCAAAATAACCGCAGTATTCTAGTATACCCTTGTTAAAACGCAGAATGGAGGAAATACACAATGAAAAAAAAATTCCGGTGGAAAACGAGATTTCGAGTGTTTCGAATAATCCCATTAATCCAGCAAACCAGTTTCAACAGTCATGTCGATTGACCGAAAAGCCCCTTTGCATCATTTAAATCAAACTGAAGGAATTAACAAATATTTTTAATGCAATAACGATAAAAAGAATAGATAAAATGTCTGGAATTAAAAAATAATTAATTGTCAGCGTTCTCACGAAGATTAACCGTTGCTTTTTCACATGTTTTATCATGGGGATTTAACTTTGGATTCTTTTGTTTTTTATTATTATTTTTTAATGGGATTTATTTTGTTTGAAAAATCTACCGATCCCTATAAATCTCAATTGACGTTTGTCGTCCGGCAATTAATCCGATTATATTCAGTTGCGGTCTAGGCGTCCTTCCGCAAATCGCGCTATAATCGGATGATATGCTAGCAGCGGACGCCATCTCCCCACATACCAAACTACCACGAATTCCATTAATCCATTTCACGCAAAATACCATCAAAATGGACGATTATCTATCCAGTACAATCAGACACTTGTTCGCTAAACTCAAATTAATCAAATAACATTAAAATCCCATTTTCCCTTTATTATTCAATTAAATGATATTTCAATGTAGAATTAGATGATTTCAGGCTAGAGAGAACTTTATTCTTAATTTCTTAATGAGATGAAATTTCTCTCTCTTTTTCCCATTATTATTAAAATGAAGGCGGACAAGTAAAAAAATGAAATTTCATCGTCAAATACTTGAATTTTTCAACTGAGGTAAATTTGAACAATATATTTTCATTCCACCGTTAAGAGGTGAATTTTCACGGAAATTCAATTATGTTTTTTTTTTCCCCTCCTCGTGCTTTTGTGGCATAAAAATAGCTGCTACTCGCGATGTCTGCACGATATTCTCGTTTCAGCATTATTTACATTAAATGTAGAGAATTTGGAAAAGTAGAGTCTCATGTGGTAAGGCTGTATGAGAGAATCGATCGACGTGTTTTAGTTATAGTCTAGCTAGTAGACTCGACCCATTTCCTTGGCAGTCTAGTCTCTCTATCTTTCTCTATCTCTTGCTCACACTCAATGTATCTCTTTCTGTACTGAGGCCTCGATAATCAATGGTTCACATTAACCACAGAATTAATCAGTAAACCATAGACTCACCCTAACACTGCTAAGAGACAATTACAATATATATTATATTATGTGCCTTGAAATAATTGAATAGTACACGCTACACTAATTTCAAAGTTTAAAGAGATTTCAATAATCTCAGCAGTATTTTCATTGATTAATTTTCAATAATTCATTAAAACAGAGGGAAAAATTCAATTGAAAATCAATTTGTGGATGGCGCACACTCACTGTATATTTTGTGAACTTTCCAATTAATCTCTCGTTGATAATTAACATGTCAGTGCACAATAACAAGTTTACATGTACGCTAATGTATATGAGAGAGTTACACAAATAATAAAAGTACAGGGACACATCGATCAGTGTTGCGTGTCTATTGTATAATCTATCATGCAATTAAAAAATAGTAATTTTGGTAAATTCACATGGTTGGATCTTGGTCGATCAATGTTTCTCAGTGTAAAACAGATGCGAACAGCACCGGAAGGTGTCATTCAATATTCAGTTGGCCTCGTGAATACCGTCAACTTTATTTGCAATTCAGTGTACGTAAAATATGGAACAAAAAAAACATTCAAATTTTTATGGATAAAAAAAACTGATCATTTGCATGAAGATTTCCTCTTTATTTTTATCCAGAAAATGAAAATCCAATTGATGTAAATTTATTCGTTACGAATTATTATTTAGTTTGATCCAAATAATTTATTCATTAGAAAATTCACATGATTTTTCTTTTTTCTTAATAAATAAATGTTGTTGAATTTAATTATGAAAGAATCCTTAATTTCATAAATTAACTTTTATATAGAAATTCTTTGGCAAACAAAAATAAGAAGAAATAAAAATGAATTAAAAAGTTTGAGAACGCCCTACTACTGCCTCTGGACATTTGAAACTTTCATTGAAAAATAATAGAGGAGCCAGAGAGAAGAGGAAAAAAAATATCAGACCGGAAATTCTGCGTCAGGACTAGCAATTTTCATTCTTTCTCTTCATTTTTTCTTTCCACCTCATCCAGTCCTTCTGTCTATTCGATGGCTCGGTGATCTTTATCCACTGAATTTTTCGCAGACTCAGTGATTTCAGTGAGGAGCATGATATTCTTCAGAGAGCCATCACCCATCGGGGATAGACGAAACGATAAAAACGTTGGATAAAAAACGAAGAAATTGAATGAGAGAGAATGATAAAAAAAAAATGTGAAGGAAAGTGCACTGGCAGTCTGCCATGTTGTTAACGCAGAGCAAACTCTCGACGATAGCCATCGAGTCCCCAGGATGCCCAGGATAATCGTCGATTCTCTATTTTTTTCCATTATTTTTTTTAAAACCAAGGGAAAAAATCCGTTTCAGCAGAGGTAAGGAGTTGAAGAAACAGAAAAATAAAGTGGAAGAAAAAAAAATGAAATAGCAACGATTGATCGTATACTCGGAGTTTAGAGAGTACGTCTGTGCAATTCCCTGGAGTGCAGGTCGAAAGTATATATTGTTAGGAGCACACGAACCCAGCCAGTGGGAGTATTTTATTCACGCGAGAGGCATTTCCTCAACCAACAATCGAACATCACGATTTTCGTGAAAATAAGAAAATGATGAATAAATGGAAGTATCGTGTAAGATTAATGAGAGAAAAAGAAAAGCAAGTACCTGTCGAGTCAGACAAGTGCAAGAGGAGATACTATAAATAATACCTGGTAGAGAGCAACAATCCACCGAATCCGACAATTCAATTGTTCTTCTCTCTTGAGACAAACAAACTCATTCATTTCAAGACTATTCCCGAGTGGTTCAAGAGAGTCGCAGTGAGATGGCGGCGGGGGGAGATATCATAGCTTGGATCGATACTTTTGAGGTAGAAGACGAGCCAGAGAAAATGATGAAGGGATGATCATAAAGTGGCATATACATTCCAGTGAGTGGAGGAACCTCGTACCGCGTAGTGCTTGCATCATATCTTTCACCAAAGGCTCTATCATCCTTTGATCCCTTCACTTTTTAGTCATAAAAACCCGGTATTTTAATGGAATATATATTAAATGTATGAAAACAAGGAGAGAGTCCTTCAATGAGATTTCCTCTTACTCTTTCCCTAACCAGAATAATAAAGGCAACAACATAAAATGGAATTAATTGTCAACAATTTTTCATTAAAGCCCGACGCAGATGAAGTGGTAGCGAAAATGGGAAATTATGAAAAATTCTTTTGTACAGAGATAAATATTGGAGTTAAAAAAATAAATCCAACTTAATTTGAATGAATTCTCTGTTCATTCATTGCTTAGCTTCTGTTATTGCCATCCTCCTTGTGCGATTGAATTCAACTTCTCGCTCAGTTGCAGAGTTGGCTGGCAACTGTAAATCAAATTTGTACAGCAAATAGACTGGTAGTGAAGGCGAGACTATTTCTTCTAATTGCTGATTCGTATTCCTGGCATCGTCTCTCCTGGAATCATTGATAAAATAAGGGCCGTTCATCTCTATTAATTGTAGAAATGAAAAAGTGAAAGATTTCTCCATTAATTTATTAGTATTTTGTCCGAGTGTCGGAATAACAATGGCCAGTGATAGCATCCGTCAGTTGTGTAGGTAGAGAACCAGTCGAATGTGAGTATACACGACAGCACTCGTCCAACGACACTAAAGGGGGTTAATTGCGAATCCGTGGCGGGTTGGAAAACGTGCTACGGACGTGGTTTCCCGACGCGCAGTTTAATTACGCGGAAGCCCCGAGTGCGGTATACTACCATTCTCTTTCTCTCGCTCAAAAAATTATATTTACAAGGATAAGTACAATTAAACTTGACACAACATGGATCAATGCCAGATAGACTCTAACTAATTCATAAAATGTACGTATATTAGTAAAGTAAAACTAGGTAGCTAATGTACGAGTCACTGAGCACATTAATTTCAAGATAAATCCACGCTACTAAGTTTGTATACACTTTGCAAGTGAATAGGAAGAATGTAGAACACAGTAGTGTGAGAGGGAGAGAGAGTGTGGAGTAAGTGAGGTAGAATGGAAAAGTTATCCGAGCGTGGGTGACTCTCAGTTGCGCTTCGTTGGGCGTCTTATCGCTGCCTAAGTACGCCAAGGCAAATTGGGAGTAAAGATGGGCGAATGTCAGATGGAGACAAGTCGGGCCATCCAAGTAGAGGCACGTGAAAGAGATATTTTTAAATAAATATGAGCTTGCTTTAGGTTCACGTGTAAAGGTAAAGAGAAAGAGGAAGAGAATGGAGTATTGACCGTGAGGAAAAGAGCAAGGGTCGTGTCCATGAACGATACTAGACAGGGTTAAAGGTAAATAAAATCTTGTAAATTATTTACTTTTTTGAATAAGTCTTTTCATTCGTATAAATTCCATGAAATCTCGTTAAATTAATTCAATTGCGAGATAATATGATAGTAGAGGGAAATATCCTCCATTATTGCGTCGTCTTTGGACACTTTTCAGTGCTAGTATCGGACAATGTTGTTCATGGACGATAAAACCAAGAACTTTGAGAAATCCTCAGGGTGCTGAGTATGCATCCTCTTCTAGCCATTCTCTTCTCCGGGCTTTTCTTGACGTGCGAATGCCCGGAGTTCGTACTTGTACTGTAGATTAAATTCCGTCTTTACCCGCAAGCTATTCGTGAGATTGCCCTCGACGCAGCATTGCAACGGTGATAGAAAAGAATTATTAAAACAATATCCGTCAGGCCATCATTATATTCTCAAGTTTAGATGAAGGAAGAGAAGCAGAAGAACCAAAAAAATAGCTCAGGTTTTTTTCATTATTCAATCGATTCTATTTCTTTATTCTCCATTCGTTTTCCTCTATTCTTCATATTTTTTTTCACTCCCTCTCTCTCTCTCTCTTTCTATAGCCGTACTCAATTTGAAGGGAATAAAAATTCAAATTATTTTTACCAGAAATTTCGTTTTTCCAACGGCCGCAGTTAATTAATTTGAAATATCTATTTTCACATACTATTCATGCCACATATGCCAAATTCTTCGAGAGGGATTAATTAAAATTTAATAAATGAATTCCCTAGAGTATCCAGGAAAAATTCATTTAATATTTCTACATGAATTTGTTTTTCGTATATTAAACTATGATTTTCGCACTAATTTTCGTTCACAGTTGTGAGCAAATACAATTTTCACAGATGTCTAATTAAAAGAGAATGAAAAAAAAATAAAGATAAAGATAGAGAGGAAAGAAAAGTACAGGTGAAAGGAATTGTTCGAGTTCGATTTTTCTTTCCTTTATTTTATTCTCTCTTTGAAACGAAAAACAAAAGTAAAAGATAGTTGGGTGTTTCATGTGTGGTTCTTGCACGAGTCTTTTTCTTTTGATTCACCACCGTCTTATATTCTCCACAGTGACTATAGAGGAAATTGACGAGAGGGAGAAATAGTGAATAAGAACACTACCTGTTTTTTTTTATCTCTCATTTCTCCTGAGTTTTTTATCAAAGAGAAAAAGGGATGAGGTATTTTCCATTTGAGGTGTATAACGTTCTTCTGGTTTTCTTTCCAGCTCAAGTGGAGAAGAAAAAAGACAAGGCGTGAAGCAATATTGCGCCGCGGCAACTCCTCTCTGACACATTCTTCTACCCTTTATTTATTTTTTCTCTTATTAGGTTCCTTTCTTTGTACTTGTTTTATTTATTTCCACTCTTTTTTGGTTAATGTGCTTTCCGTAAATGGCGTGAGCCCATGAACCTCTCAAATACTCACTCTGCCTCTATCAATTCTAGCTATTGCAGTTGATATTAAACAGCTCACATACACACGCAGGAGCAAATAGTGGAACAAATAGTATTTAAAGTTGACCAAAGTCAACGTGTGGAAATTAAACCGAGGTTTGTCGGTTGAAACTTAGTATCAGAGTCTGTTGTACCACTGAATGTCCATTAGAGCAAAACAGTAATTTTCCTTTGAGGATTATTATTATTACAATCTCTTTAAAGAATAGCCAATAGTGCATAAATGTTTAGACGGAAGAGGGCGAGTCAGACAGAGATATTCTGGTAAATTCGGTAGAATGACAGCGGGTGTTGGCGTTTATCGTTGTTCAAACTAGCATGGGTATTTCATCGGTTTTAGCCATTCAATGTATTTCCGTTTATTCCCATGGTATATAACCAACATCACATGAATGTACCAACACTTGTACGCGTCCAAAATGGCGTAGCCTGTGTTTGACGTATGTAACATTGAGAATAGTATAGAGGTATACAGAACAATTTGAGAGTCCAACCGTTGCCTATCCAACTTCAATTATCATGGGAATTGCCAGTGACGTTTCGGGTTTGATGAGTTTTGTGCAAATTGGGGGATTAATTATGCAGCCAATTAATAGTTTTTCCTTACTCTCATTAATTTATCACGTTAATTCGTCGATAATTCGAAAAACTAAGGGCAATTTAATTATTTTCAGTTATTCAATGCACTTTTTTATTCTTTTGCCTTGCCTCTGGCTTGTTTAACTGCACTGTCATTCGCAGCCTTTGCTCTGCAGTAAATTCAACCGTATCAAATCGCAACACCACAGGACAACTTTAGTCGAGTCAAAAAATCGACATTGTTTCCAATGATTTTTTTCTTCTTTTTATATTCTGTCGCTTTTTTTAAAAACACTTGTTGAATACCTTGTTATTAATTAGCATGCAGTAACAAGTCTACTGGTTATTAGTCATGAAAATTTTAATTGAGTTAGGGAATATTGGAATAATTGGAGATATTTTAAAGCTCACTGTGGGAATTTCAAACAGTTTTAGCCATTTCTACTCACGTAATATTTGCTGTACGAATGGCGATTGAGGGAGGTTTTCAGTTTATTAGCCGGTTGTACCGGAAAGTACAACAATGCTTGCCGCAAGCGATTTTCAGTGCAATACAGAGAATGTACGAGAGGCAATATAAAATTCAGGAGATTGCAGTTTCACCCTGTTGGTATTTCTCAGAGGATTAAACTCTCAATTTATTTTGGCTATTCATTAATTTATTGTAGAATAATGAAATTATGAGACATTCATGAAAGAATAGAGGAATTTTCGGCCTTTTTCTGCCATGACAAATGACAAAGGTTAAAATCTCGGTACTGCATTCTCGCACGTGCTTCAATGTGGTTTTGTCGAGTGTGTGTATGTTTGGGTATTTCGATTTTATTTTAAAAAAATATAGGAGAGGGACAATAGAGGGGCGGTCGACCGCTGTTGGGTGAAATATTGGAAAACTGCAGCGTCGATGCATTACGTCCAATATTCGGGCTCGATATAAGTTGACTATACTTTTTTCCCCTCACCTCATTCTCTACACCCACTCATATCATACTGCAAAACTCTCCTCCACCCTATATGGCTTTGGCTAGCGTTCAGTATATTTTAAACACCGATCACGTGCCATGTAAACGTACTTTCCTTCGTTCTCTACTCATTTAACGCCTCGGGAGGCAAAAAAATATGAGAATATGATTGTCGAGGAGAAAAAAGGGGGAAAAACTATGAAAATAAACAGAGGAAAAACGTTGACGTAGTAAAAAAAACGCCCAACTATTTCTTTTATTTATTTTGATTTTTATCCCCTTTTTTTACATTCATATTTTATTATTTTTTTCAATTCTTATGCTCCCTCTTCCTCACACTCGATGAAACTTTATACTCCTCTCTAGCTCGTATATTTGTTCACACTCTGAATGTTTCTTTTTTTTTTTTTTTCTCTCTCCCTGAGTTGTTTCTTGCGATATGCACGTACAATGTGGGTATATATTGCAACTGAAAAATTTGTTGCACGTTTTTATCAGAAAATGCGGAATGAAGATATTGGAATTTATCGATGCGCCATAAAGTTGGAAGAATAAAAAACAATCGGTGGAGAACGGTGTTTTTTGAATTTTATAGGAGGATTTTTTCTTTTTTTTTAATCAATTCGATAAAATTTATATACTGAATAAAATATATCGTATTCCAATTATGTTGAATTCATTCTTCATTCGAATAATACTCATTGGATTTGACTAAAAGATACATTTTTCTCATTTAAACTCATAATTTACGTTTCCTTTGCACACTAGCAATTTTCGGTTAAATTACGACGGTTAATTAAAGCCCTCCACGCAGGCATTACGCCCCGTAGAGACTCTAGCTCCGAATATTCATCGAGCGCACGTGTTACTGCCATCCGCTTCTCTTCCTCTCCTCTTCATTTCTTTACTCTTTTTTTCCTTTCTCTCCCTCTCTCTCTCTCTCTCACTTGGAAAATGTGAGAGGAAAGAAAAGGAGAGACTTTTCAACTAACTTTCCTCGCCTCGAAAAAAACTAGACAAAGAAAATGGGGAAAAATAAAAGGAAGAATACAAAAGAGAAAGAGAGAGAGAAAAAAATTACTTTTGTGCGAGTTAAAGAGGCATATGTTGCAGAGTTACGAGTATTAAAAAGAATTAGGACACAGGTATCTGTAGAGAAAATGAAGAGAAAATAGCTGGGGAGAAAAATTATCAAGTAAAACATAAAAATATGCAGAGAGATTGAAAAAGCGAAATTTGAATGTGAATTTTGCCATTCAGAACTCTGTGTACATGGAAAATTGTTTTCTCATTGATAACATATCGTTAACTCGTGTATGACAATTATGAATATTCCTCTCGATTTTACATTCTATTAATTCCATCAATAATTCCTTAATACCCTCAATATTGCTCCATGTAACACAATTTAATTACAATATCTTCATTAATATTCACATCGTTATCATCACACATCGTTGATTATTCAATATACAATGATTATTAAACAGTAAAATTTTCAGTATCTCCCACTTGAAAATTATCATAAAACTACTAATGAATTTTTTTCTCACCATCGAGAAAACTTAATTATGCCTTATTAAAATTCGAAGCCCTGTTGGAAAATATAATTAGAAAGTGGCCACGGAAAGTAATAAAAGGATGTAAGGTAGAAGTGAGGTGCTCTAGATGAAAGGAAATAATAGTAGAGGGATTCTGTTCATACGGACATCTGAGCACTAATGAAAATGAGACATAATGAAGTAGATGAATCATGTTGAGGAGGAGGTATAGATGGTTCGTGTCTATGAGTAGAGTACCATCTAATTTTCAGTTATATCTCCTATGGGCCACTTTATCCCAAACGTATATCATACCTGTCGATGTATTTTATTGGCATAATAAAGGAAGACAAGTCACTTGCAGGCTGTATTGAATTCAAGCGCTTCTCTGTCATGAACAAGTCCTTGTATTTATCGATACTAGCGTGTAATAACATCCAATATCTCTTTCTCTGCTTCACTCTCGTCCTTTTAAGTGTCTAAGAGTCGTGTCACTTGAAGTTTTATTGACAATCTCCAGCAGAGGTGTGCAGAATTATTTTTCATAATTTTACATTGCTCAAATGAATAATCATGTACATTTCTCTTACTTTCAAGGCGTTGAAAGAAACAACAGCAGAGAAGATTCTACGGAGCTGGAGCATGCAGTCTCGGTGAGTATTCATGAGGAGTTTTGGTGTCAAGATAAGAGAAAAGGAGAAATAAAACGACACGTATATATATATAAAAATAGAAATAAAGAGATAGAGAGGAGAGTAAAGAATGAAATGAATGGCTTTAGGATGTGATGACGACAGAGACGACAGCCAGTGATGATACTGAGTATGGGGATGAAGAGGATGATGAAGAAAATGAGGAAGACGTGGATGAGTATGAGGAGGAGTTACGTGAAATTGCTGAGTCACATGAGGCCATGTCCAGAGACGAGAGGGCCAATGAGACCACCGGTGTGAATAATTCGGAGATCAGTGTTACTCGTGATAATGCCAAAGCAACAAGAAATTTTGATTCACATGAAAAAAGTGTTGAGGAGGGATCAGATGAGAGTATGACGTCAAACGAAGCTATAAGCAATGAGACTGAGACGGAGAAGGCTCCTGAGGTGAGTTTATTGATTTTCTTTTTTCTCTCCTCATTATCTTAGTTGAAAGAGATAATAATTTTAAAAATGATGAAGAATAAATTGAATCGAGTAAAAATCAAATGATCTATTTCATTGAATTTTTCAAGTACAAACGCGACGTCGATTCCAAGTCAAAGCGTGTACCAACTGTGAAAAAAGAATTGAGCACACAGAAAGAGATACAGAGCAATGAAACAAGTGGTATGGAGTCAACGGAAATTGTCAGAAGATTGGAAGAGCGACGAGGATATTCTTCCGGAAGAACACGAGACATAATTGACAACAATTTGGTGAGACACTTGTCTGTTCAATCTGTTATCTCCTCTACTAGTTTCATCCAATTCTCCACTTATATTGAGCAATAGCAAATTACTTCGTAGTGTTATTTGAATATTTATTGATTATTTCATCATTCTATTTTACTACGTGCCTTTAATAAAAATCCCATCTCTCTTCAATCTTCACAATAAATCGAGATTGGCTAAAACCAATTCCGTCAGCATTTCACGTTCCTGAGATACTACACTTTGAAATGACAGAAACAAAAAAAAAAACATTGGAGAGAATTGAGGATTTAGAGATTGATCAGAACAATACCTTCTGTTACTCTATTTTTTTTTCTTTGAGGAAAATTTATCAGGAAACCTCAATAAATGATAATTTAATATTCCTTTCTTTCCTCTGAAATTTTCCCTTTATGAAAGTTACAGAGCTCTTTGCTTCATGATTGGATGGTGAATTCCAAACTCTCTACTCATATGACAAAGTAGGTGGGATTAGAGAGGGTGAATATTCCTCTTCCCTTAATACTTCCCTTTTGATACTGTATCTATTCACAAGTCAATTTCCTGGCTAGCTGCCGAAATACCTTCTGTGTCACTGAATTTTCCATCTACTTTATATATCTATATATATCTATATATATATATATATAGATATATATAAAATATCAGATAGAGAGCCTTAAACCCCAAATATCAACTGGCATTAACTTTGTCATTTTGTTCGATAAATATCTCACGGGAAATCATTTGATAAAATGGAAAGTAAAATGGAAAATAATAAATGAATGATGAAAATATAAAAACGAGAAGTGTCGTTGCAATCGATCTGTCACCTGTCGAAAGTGCCACACTCTTGGGGATGCCTGCCATTCCGGAGGTCTCTTCAGTCCAATATTTTTTATTTTTATTTTTAATTTATCGGAAAACCACTGAGCGAATGTAATCCATCAGTCCACGTCGAATCTTTCGATCTTATCGATTAATTTCCACCAGTGTGAATTAGAAAAAACCAATGCTGAATTCACATTTTCTTTTTTTTTTGTTCTCACCCAAACTTGGATTTATTTTCCAATGGGCTTCCATGTACTGATAAAAAAAAAATGAGAAATGGACACATGGGAATTTTGGCATTTTACAAACTCTCTTTCTCTCCCATCTCTTCAGATGGAGTTAATGTGTGCACAGTTCAAGGCACACTACTCCAAACAGTTCAACCGTTTTACTTTCCCACTTCTCCCAGTATCTCTCGATCCATCGTTCTTGTTGAGTAACTGTTGGGTTACTAGTTTGACTGAAGTCTGTTACATTGCTATGTTGACCAGACGGAGGATTGGGTGCAGGCTGAGAGCTTGATGAAGCTACTAGTGAGACTAGCTGAGAATTCAGGATGGTGGCAACGAGCACACAGACTACTGAGTGAGTAAATTCTACCAACAATATCATTCATTAAAGGCAAGAAGAAGGTTTAAATAGTTTGCTAATTGTATTTGATTTTCCATTGAGAAATCATTATTATTTCTATATACACCTCAGTTACAGATTAAAATCTTTTTCAATGTCCTTCAACGTATGCTCAAGATGAGATAAAATATTTCACCCCAGTAACAAAATTCTCACCCTCATAAATCCAAGAGTATAATGAAATTTTCCATAAGCTCCAACCGTCATCATTCATTCACGTCTTGTTTAATGCAATATAATTCTCATCTATATCCTTCTAAACTATCCAGCCAAAACTCTCTAGAATTAATAGTGAAATTGAATTACCATACTATCATATCCGCATATTCAAATAACTCTTTATTGAGTACGGATACATTAGATAATTCATGAAATTACATTAACATAGACCAATTGAAATGGAATAATCCGACTACCAGTAAACACAGTGGAACAGATCAACGTCAGGCTCCCCGGTTCTCTACAATGTGACTATGAAAATTGATAGTTGTGGGCGGCCAATGTGCGAGTTGAAAGGTTTTCACTTGCTCTAGAGAGACAGAGAGAGAGAGCGAGTAAACTGGTTACCAGGCATTGAGCTCAACGTGGAAAGCCCAGAGCCCCAGATTATTAGCTGAACAATTGTTCTACCAATTTCACCATACTCAGGCTCTTGGTACTTATACAGTCACACGGAGAGCCATTTTGTACCTTAATTACCTTCCGTTATGCGGCAGCCCGGCGTGATTAGCCGTTCATGGGACTTACTACTATCCCATCCCCTCGCATATTTTTTTTTTTTCTCTCGAATAAATTATATTTTTTTCTTTGTAAGAGAATGTTTTGTAAAATTAATTTACAGAGGATGTTCGTGAGGACGATGTGGAATTTCCCACGCTTGTAGACTCTCGAAAACGTGGATATGCGATGGATTTATTTGGAGCATTCACTACTCCCACGCCAACAAATCCATCCAAGCAAAAACCCACCACAGAGAAACCAAAGAGAAAGAAGAAAAAGAAGAAGAAGAAGAAAAAGCCAAAGCATCAATTATCAACTACTCTCTCACCAATTTTAATAACTCAAAAGCCATCTGAGAAGCCAGAAACCCATTGGCGACTGGTAGCAGAGCGTCTCTTTGGTCCAGGCTGGTCAGTCAATCGTGAAGAATCAAAGGATTTGTCAAAGCTCTCATATATTTCATCGAAAACAGCAACTCCATCGCCAAATTATCGTAATAAATTCGTAGTAAACGATGAAAGTCCGAGAGATTACACAAGAAAATTTCATTTTGGCAAAGTTAATACACATGAGAAAGGCTCACCCATTAATCAACAAGATTCAAATACAAATAATGATATTAATGCAAGTTCTGGCTCAGGTGTACTTGATTATGACATAACAGAGCAGCGTAGCTACGAGAGGCCAAGGATTAACGATAGATACGATCGATACAACCATTACATGGATAGAATCAGAGAATTCGGTGATGACAGTCAGGAGGATTATGCTGATGCTTATCCGGATGTTGAATATCCACGTCATCGTGGATTGTATGGTAAATCATGGAGATACTCGAGATATGATACACCAAAATCAACGGACAGTTATTATGAAAATGGTAGAAAATTATTTGGTAGATATCGACCATGGACAGTATTTCGTCCAGTTATTGAAGTTGATGAGGACGATATAAGTGTTCCGAGGTTCTACAATAAATTCGAAGGCCAGTGGCCAATTGAGAGAGGTATGGATGCCCCGTGGAAACTCATTGGTGAACCAAAAAATAAAATATTCATGAATTCTCCATTGGTCAATAAGAATCGAGAGATCAATGAAACTGCCAAGATGAAAGTACCTGGTGGACAGAAGACTGGAGGAAAATTTCGTAGTGGTTTAAATTTAAAGCCAGCTAATAAAGAAGCCATTATGCCAAAGCTCACAATGAAAACTTGGAACAGTTTAACTTCTGATCCTGCAACATGGCCATTTAAATTGTCAGGTGCTGAGCCTTGGCCAAAGGATAAAAATGGAAAAACCTACAATCCCAATGCTGAGCTGGTGAGGAAATTAGGCCTTGATAAGCAGAATATGATGCTGGAGAAAAATGGCGAAAAGGATAGAAAGAATGAGGAAATAATGAGAAAAGTGACAAGTCTTCCGCAGAGAGATGACTCTGGTGTTTGGAAGGAAGATGGAAAAATATGGCCGTGGAATGAGAAATTGGAAAACTGGAATGTTGAGTTCAATAAACAGGGACAATCATCAACGTGGACGCCAAAATGGAAACAATTCTCATATCACAAAGTTAATGCTGGGCCTGTAGCTAAACCTGGAACATTGGATGGTACTGGTGGTAAAGCCAGAAATTCATTTATCGCAATGTCTGCTGTTACTCCATCAAGATTTTCCAATAATGAGTGGAGAAAAAATGATATTGAGGAGAATCTTTATCATACCGATGGAAATATCGACAGGGATGATCCAGCTAGCCAGATGCTGGCTAGGCACAGTGATAACATAGAAAACTGGATGATGAAGAGCACTAATTTCAAGAGAGAAGACAGAAATAGAACGGATGTGCTTGAGAATCAGCTAGAGAATTTGAGGCAAAAAAATATTAATGTGAGTAATTAAAAGTTTTTCCATTGTTTCAATAGTTTGAGATTTTTCGATGATTTTTTCTTCTCCTCATTGTATTCCCTAAAGTATAGAATATCCCTCAGCTGTTCATTTACCTTCTCAAAGTTACCATGACACGAGAAGCATACAGAATTTAACTCTCCTAACTTATCCTTTTTGGGTTAACATTTTCTGTACTTCCGGGTGGGAAGATACTCCGGGGGATCTTTCACGAAACTCATGGGACAACTGAGTTTTCCGAAAAACCTGAGAAAGACCATCTACACCCACTAGTAAAGAGAAAACTGTGGAAGGCAAGGCTTCATGCCAAAGTGTAGCAGAGTTAAGGACGAATGGTTGTTTCCTTGGCCTGGAATAAACTTTTTCTCTTATTTATTTTTTTTCTGTATTTTTTAAAATGCCTTTTCGGGTTTCACTTTATTGTCTTTTTATCTTTATTTTATACTCTTCGAAGGATTGAACAAATGCCCCAATGCACCTTTCTCGAGAGTTTACTGGTCTTAAGTTAAACTCGTTTCACAGACTTTCGGGTGAGTATAAGAAAGAAAAGTAAGTAAGGAGATATTGTAAATAAAAGTTTGTGGGCTCGGTTAGTTTTTTCTCTCGTACTTGTAAAAGTGTATTATAAATACAAGATTTTTTTTCCCGAATTTTTCAATTGGATTGAAAAATTATTTATTTCGTTCTCTGTTGAGAACGCAATTAGAACCAACTCTGCAATTTTCGAAGCAACGGGTGGTCGATCATGTCCCCCCAACTCCATACACTTCTTTCTTCTATTTTTATCTGTACTTTTTCCATTGCCAGTCTCGTAATTGCATTTAGAAGAAAAAAGGAGCACTGGGAGAATTCTCGTGATGAAAAAATAAGAATTAAATTGCTACGACATACGTGAAAAATTGTGCAAAGTTTTCACCAAAAGTATTCCCATTGCGGGAGTAATATCCGAGGGTCGTCGTCGGGCTTCCAAACGTGTTCGATAACTCCAGTGGAAAAATCAAGCTATGATCCTAGACTATGTATTCCCCAGAGTATGAAGATAAAAAAAAAAATGATAGTTTGCGATTGCAAAAGTTGTGCAAACGACCAACGTCTAAGTTGGCTTTACGATGAGAGTCCACTTCTACGATTCTACGTTGACTTTTCATCTCTCTCTTCCCTCATTCTTTTTCCCCACTACAGCTGCTACTTGTGCTTCTTCAGGATTTCATTCAGAACACGTATAAAAAACTTTGGGAAAATCCTTGGGGATCCATTCTTCACTTTATTCAATGATAAACGTGAAATTTTTGGATTTTAGGAATTTAATTAATCCATTATTGTTTAATTACATTTAATGGAATTGATTTCAATAAATTATGTTACAGAATGGTATGAATTCAACTCAACCAACTTATCTTCAATCTTCTGTATCTCAGCCAGCAATCAGCACTATGAATTTCACAAAATCGACAAATATCGATGTTGAAAATAATAAAGTGGGTCAAAAGTTCAATAATACAGTAAAATAAAATTAATGGAATCTTGTTTCAAACTGCCACGAGAGAATAACGCTTTGACCAAGCTGAAATCAATTTTCTTTCATAAATTTTCACTTGAATAATAATTTTCATTAGATTATTTAAATTCAATATCATTTTTTATTCAACTATACAGAGAGATAGAGATAATGAGTATTGAGAGGGAAAAACAGGGATTAAATTATTCTAAAATAAGAAACAATAATCAAAGTATTTAATGATATTGATGAATAATTTTATTCTTCATGAAAAAAGACAAAAATATCTCTCTCTGTATAATATTTTTAAAAATCTTCAATCGTACATTATTTTTTCTCCCTCTTTATTTCGCAACTAAATGAAAATGGGAACACAATTATATTTGCATTTACATGACGATGTACAATATTTTACATGAAATCTGGCTTTTTCCCAAATTATTATTATGTATGTATATAATTGGTCTGGGGGAAATAAGAAATAGGTGAAAATTCGGTGTTACAGATTATTATTAATTGTTTAAGATACAGAGGAGAAGAATAAATTTGACAAACACATGAAGACACACGCACTCGAAGGAAAAAAAAAACGTAACAAAAGATATCTAATGATAAGATTCATTTTCTAAAGAAAAAACCTTGCCCTATAGAAGAAACTATTAAAATCCGAACAATTATATAATTAAACTAATGAAACATAGATCTCAATTTATCCTGCACATACCACATAGGATTACCAGAGAGAAAGAGAGAAAGAAAACTCCTCTGAATAAAGAAAGAAACAAAAAAATGATAAGAAAAAAATGAATAAATGTCATATGTTATGTATTAATTGTTTTTTTCCTTTTTGTATAATCACCATCTCATTTTCTCATTGAATTAATTTAATAAAGAATTCAATCGAAGGAGAAGAAAATAATGAAGAGAAACAGGACATGTGGGATCAGTTGCCGGAGCTGATATTGATAAGAATATTTCATTATTTGAATTGCGAAGAGAGATTTAGAGCTAGTGAAGTTTGTCAATTATGGAATCGTGCTGTAGCAATTCCAGAATTATGGAGATCAGTTACCATACTTATTGACAAAGATTTGACAAGTGATTTTCCACTGGCGAGCCAATTAACTGTGATCTATATTTCTTCCTTAATTTTTCATGTAGAGGAAGGTGAGATAAAATTTTCGATAATTTTTCAGGAGAAATATGGACGCTACATGCACAGCCTAGAGTTGGCATGGTCAAGATCACACATTCTGCCCAAAGAACATCGAAATTTTTTAGATGCCGAGGCTCAAGAACTTGTTGATTTTTTAACTGCACTAAAAAATAATAATGTGCAATTGAAACAAGTAATTCTAAAGAATTGGTATTTTGTGACTAATTGGCATTATCGAGGAAAAATCCTGCTTGCATTGGCCCATTTCTTAGGGTAAAAGACATATTATCATTTGAAAATTCTTATAATTAAATAATTCAATAGATAAATATTTTAGAACTCAAGTTAAACTGGAAATTCTAAATCTTAAAAATTCAAATTTGGGGGTCAGTGATATTTTGAGGATTCTTCGTGGTGTCACCAGGTACTGCGAGCACCACCTGAAAACTTTGAACTTGCGGGGAGCTTTCAGAGATTGGCAGAGACCCCATAATAATTCAAAGTAAAACATTCGAGAACAATATTAAAATAGTAATAATAAATGTATAAATTGATGATTGATAGATTTCTCGGTTATTTGGGTCGTCTTCATGCTCTGAGTACTCTTCAACTCGATTATCCATCAGTCTCGAATCGTTCTCTCCATTCTATAGCTGCTGGAGCCTCAAAGTCTCTCCAGAATCTTGAGATTTCAATAAGAGACACCGATTCGAGAGAGCATATTGTTGATAATTCAGCATGGCAGCAACTAGTTCTAGCTTGTCCCGACTTAACTGTATCATACACTATAGGTACTTAGTATCCAATTACCTTGCAAATTGAATGTTTGCCCCTTGAAGCACTAAATGCTCCTGAATTGATTTCACTTTAATCTCTTCGTATTCATCCAGTAAATATCTCTCACTTCGAGGAGATGTCTTATCTCCTTCAGCCAAGTGTACCAATGGCAACATTTCAAATGTACAGCGGACGCGTGTGGGACCAAAGTAGATCCAGAAACTTTAGAAGGACTATTGGAGCACTGGTCACGTATTACTCTAGTACTTTGGGTAAAGAGGGTTTTGAATTAAAGTTTCGGTGGGACATTTACAAACTAACCAAGTGAAATGAAAATTGATTTTATCAAACTTCTCATATTGAAAATAATTTGTGTTAAAATGGATTTCCAAATTGCATATTCAATTTTCATTTAATTTTAAGTGCCAATTAATTTAATTACTAATTATAGAGAATTTTATAGCTGAAGTAGTACTACAAATTCGCCATAATCGTGAGCAATTGGATGACCTTCTGGTTTCTATGTTACAACGCTGTAAACTTCTGACCACGCTTCGTTACGATGGTATCATTAGAAGCCTGGAGACACTTGGTGTGATACTTCAACTCCAGTATGAGAGAAAGACCCAGTTCAAAACTATTCACGTTAAACCGAGGCGTGTTAATTTAGAGAACCGAGAACTTCTAAGCCACATATGCTACAGATACAAGCCTACTATGAGAGATCAAGGAGTGGATTTTGTCATACAGCATCCTGGAGTATCTACTTCATCTTATCAATTATAACGAAAATCATCAGAATTTTCTCGTAATAAACTCATGAATATAGAAGGAAAACTAAATGAATCAATTATTAAATTGTTATAATTATCATTTTATTTTTACAATTTATGTCAATTTACATGAGCCTTTGCTTGATGCTTTCTGAGTAGAGTACCAGTGACAAAGGATTTATCGCAATCATTGCATGAATATGGTCTTTCATTATTGTGATATCTCAGATGAACAACGAGTGATGATCTCTGTGTAAACTCCTTGTCGCATTGTTGGCAACTATATGGCTTTTCACCTGTATGAATTCTTTTATGTACGATAAGGCCTGATCTCTTGGTAAAACTCTTGACACAAATGTCACAATGAAATAGTTTAATACCAGTGTGAATTCTTTCGTGAGATTGTAGTGAATTTTTACTTGCTAATTTGAGTCCACAAATATCACACAATACTTCACCTCTTCTATGAACAATTCTGTTGTGTTTCTTCAGGCTCTTTGAATTGGTAAATTTTTCCATACAAATGCGACATTGCTTGGGTTTGACCGTTTCATAATTAGTAGGGCCTTTATAAGCTTCTCTGTGCTCCTCTCTCATGTGCTCATTCAAATTTCTCCTATAATTGTATGATTTACTACACATTCCACATTTATGTGCTCTAAGATTCCTATGGATATCCTCGTGGGCCGATGCTTCAGCTTTTGATATGAAACCTTTGTCACAAATTTGACATTTGAATGAAAAATCTCTTCTGTGACGTTTTTTATGAGTCTCCAAATTACTTTTCTGAATGCTCTTAAAATTACACAGGTCACATGCAAATCTTTTATCACCTTGGTGAATTAATTTGTGTCTTTTTATGTTCATTGGACTACAGAATTTTTTTCCACATTCATCACATTCGAAGGCATGTGTGATGTCGTGAGAATTTTTCATGTGCTCAACGAATTTCATTACGTGGGGAAATATCGCATCGCAGTTTGGACACTGGTGGCTGATCTTCGGTTTTTTCCGTTGATAAATATCACTCCGTCGTAGTCTGAAAAAATTTCCAATTAAATTTCGAAAATAAACATAAATGGTTTAATTAATTAATTATTTTTCAAAAGGTCTTAAAAAGCTAATTTATAAATTATTAATTATGAAAGAAAACTTTATTAATTATTTTTCTTACAACATGGAATCAGTCATAAAATACGGAATTCTCCAGAATTAAATTCAATTCCGAAGAATTTAAAAGTTATCAGCTCAGAGAAAGAGAAAAAAAAAAAAAAACACAAATTTATCATCGAAAAAACTTTTATGTCATTAAATTGTATGATAGAATGGAAATTATCGTTTTATCTGGAATGTTTCGAATGTTTGACCCTCAATTTTAAGTTTAGGCACTGCTGGTGGAGATGCAACGCAAGTTGGATCAACCTCCTTGATAAATGAATCAATATAAACTTTTGGAAGTGGTGGATGAACACCAGGATGTGATTTACGATGTCCAGTTAATCCAGGCTTTTGCACAAATGTTTTTCCGCAAATATCACAGCTGTACGGTCTCTTTCCAGTATGAGTCAGCAGGTGTTGTCTTAGAGTACTTCTTTTAGCAAATCTGGCATGACAAACATTGCATTCCATTGGTTTTTCACCACTGTGGCTTAAACTGTGCTTCTTAAGATTATTACACTTGCTAAATATCTTTCCACAGTCTTTGCATTCATAATTCCTCGGTGTCACTCTCCTTGTTTTATGATTCTCAATGTGTTTCTTCAGGCCCAATTCCGTCATTAATTCTCTCTTGCATATTGTACATTGATACAATCCTTTCTCATGGTATTTCTTCTCATGCCAATTTAATTTTTTCATTGTTGACGCTATGAAACCACAGAATTGACAAAGTGCTAGTGCTTCACTTGAATGAACTGATTCCTCATGATTCTTCAATGATCTAGCATTTGTAAATTTTTTTTCACACTTTGCACAATCATGATTTACTAATTCACCGTGTCTCATAGCTATGTGAAGAGATAAATCACTTTTATCAGGAGTACTGAAGGTACAATTAGCACAGAAAAAAAAATTTGGTAAATGAATTCTTTTTATATGGTCAATTACATCCTGAACAAGTGGAAATTTTTTTTCACAATGGCGACACTTGTGTATGTGCTTTTTCAAATGATTCTCCATGAATTTACGTGATTTATTATCACCAGAGAAACCAGTGCAATTTTCACCACAGGTTTTACATTCAAATTTAACTTTGTAGTCGTTTTCGATATTTGGTTTCTTCAAAAAATTTAGCCGAAGAAATTTCATTGTTGTTTGTTGATTCAGTTCGTTTATTTCTACCAGAGACTTTGAATCACTGAAAATAGAAAGACAAGTTTTTCCTTTGAGTTATATTCTTTGACTGATCAATGAGAAACTGATCTTTTACCTGTCTATACTTTGGCTCAATGTTCAAAAATAATTGACACTCACTGTGAGCATGAAAAATATTTATTTCTTTTTCCTATTCTTTAACTGTACACAATTCATTTCATTTTGATATAGGGGAACGTGGGGTAAAAAGGCCACAAAGGGTAAAATGCCCAGATTCTCACTTTGAAATAGTATACTATGAGAAATCAAGGGAAATATTGAAGATAGAATTTTTCTGATGATTCCATTGGAAAGCTGAGGAAATTTTAGGCTGAAAACATGTACCAGAATATTTTTTTTTTTAATTTTTTGAAAATTCGATTTTTTCAATTTTTCGAAAGGGGTACCCCTTCAAATATGGGTGAAAAAAATCGATTTTTTTTTAAATAAAAAAAAAACAACTTTGACACTTGATTCCTATGTAAAATCGTCTCAGCTTTTCAATGGAATTATCAGAAAATCGCTATCTCCAGCCGTTCAATCAAAATGTCCATTTTACCCCAATGTCCCCTAGTGAATAGTCTTATAATAAAATTCTATGATCTGTCGATTTCATTTTTTCTTGTTTTAACTATAAATCTATAAATACATGGGTGCTGAATAAAATTAGACAGAACAATTAGTGTATTTATGATAATTATTAGTGAAATTCACAATTGGAATAAAGAAATAAAAATATAATTGAAATTAAAGTATTGATATAGAATAATGAAAAATGTCTTAATTCCTCATTGCCTTATTCACTGATCTCCTCAATTTCCTCTACTTCTTCCTCAATCTCTTCAACATCCTCCTGGAGGTTTTGATTCTCTTGGAGATATTCAGCTGTAAATTCATTAACGAGATCAGCGATTGGCATAACAGGAAGTGGCGGATGAGGACCGGGATGTGTTTTCCGATGGCAAATTAATCCAGGCTTTTGCGTGAAAGCCTTGCCACAAATATCACACACAAATGGCCTTTTACCAGTGTGAATTAGGACGTGTTGTCGTAATTGTGATTGTCTAGCGAATGGTTTGCTGCAAATAGGACAGGCATGAGGTTTGCTACCGGTATGTACAGCCATGTGTCTCTTGAATGAATCTTTTTTCGTAAATGTCTTGCCACATTCAGCACAAACAATCTTCTCTCTTTTCTCATGCTGTGTCACCATGTGCTGATCAAGATTCTCCTGAGTTACCATTCGTCTCTTACATATTGGACACTCGTATTTCGGTTTATAATGAGCCCACTTCTGATGAACGTAAAGAGATCCAGTGTTTTGACAAAGTTTACCACAAACATCACAATTTATTGGCTTTTCTTTGTGATGAAATCTAACATGATTGGTTAAATCACCCTTGACTTTAAATTTCTTTGGACAGAATTTGCATTGATGCTCGTATTTATCAGTGTGTTTTCTGATAAAATGAGACTGTAGCGAATGCTTGGATCTACAGACAAATCCACACACAGCACAAGGAAAGACAAGACTACCTTGACCTTTTCTTGGCCACGTTTCGTGTTTTCT
Source organism: Aleiodes testaceus (assembly GCA_963565655.1). NCBI lineage: Eukaryota > Metazoa > Arthropoda > Insecta > Hymenoptera > Braconidae > Aleiodes > Aleiodes testaceus. The sequence goes on along the minus strand of OY751421.1, from coordinate 5,178,356 downwards.
CTCCAAATGTGCAGCAAAGAGACTCTTCTTCAGGGTCCTGTAGTCACAAACAGCACAGATATATGCTCCATCCTCCTGTATACAAACTTTTTTCTTGTGTGTCCATGCTACGTGCTTCCTGAATGCTATTGCTGAGCCAAATGTTTCCGAACAAGCTTTACACTTGAGTGTAGCTGATGAAACTGGCAACAATTGCCTGTACTTTGTTTTTCTTTGGTTCTTTTTAATAGGCAGTAAAGATTGTTCTGATTGTTGAATCAAGGCATCCTCTATCGATTCATCCACGTGCTCTTCTTCGTCGTTTCCATCTTCTGGCTCAACACCAATGTATTCAATATTTTCTGATTCAGGTGATTTTTCTACATACGTTGGTACCTCTTGAATTTGTTCTTCAGATTCATTATCAGGCTCTTCAGCATGTTGCGAAGAGTCATCCTGTTCCTCCTGAGGCTCATCTTCAATCTCTGGAAGAATTGATTCACTCGATTTCATTGTTTGAACATTATCAGCTAATTTCTCAATCGTTATCATGCTTCCCTCAATCTTGACCTGATACAGATCACCATTTTCAGCTTTTTCAGATGGACTCGTGATTCCATTGAGGAGAATCGGCTTAATATCTTCATTCTCACCTTCATCATCCTCCTCATCATCATCATAATCATCTTCTTCCTCATCATCATCATTATTATTATTATTATTATTATTATCACCAAGTTCTGGTGATGATAGATTATAATCGTAAAAGCTCTCATCATTTTGAAGTGACTCTTCATCATGTGGAATTTCTAATGCTGTTTGAGACAGTCGAACCGTTTCTTTTTCATTCTCCTCAAGTTCATCGAGGCTTGGTATTTCATCAGGATCTAGTGGCTCTTCATTTTCAGGAACAAAGGCATAGTATGGTTTTCCATCAAATTCTAGTATTTGCCATTTTCTCATTACCACTGATTCGCGATCAAAAATAAAGAGCCCATGGTTGTCATCTGATCCTTTCTTTTTCTCTTGTAATCTGCAACATGATTCATTGAATTAATTCATTTATTCTTCTATTATCTGAGTGAATTAATTAATTTTAATGTGCATTAGTATTATTAATTATATTATAATTAAAAGGGAGTAAAATAACTTTTTTCTCTTCCATCTGATGTTAAATGAAGTTTATTATTCTGCTGATACTGGAATTATACCCTAAAACACAAAGATAATTAATAAATTAAATGGAATCAATTAAAAATACCAAATATTATAATAAGAATAATTTTATTAATTATTATTATTATTCTCCTTTTTCATATATTTAACAATATGATCGATTTGTATATGAGGAAGTGGTGGTAAATCATCCCCATGTTTTTTCCTATGTCCAATAAGTCCTGATTTTTGTGAAAAATTTCTACTACAGATATCACAACTGTACAATTTTTCACCGGTATGCAATAGCAAATGCTGATTTAATCCAGAATGTCTTGCAAAACTCTTATTACAGATGCTACAAGTGTATGGCTTTTCACCTGTATGTGTTCTCATGTGTTTTCTCAGATCATAAACACCAGAAAATGTTTTACCACACTCTTCACAAATTATTCTTTCTTTTTGCTGATGTTGATACTGTAAATGATGATCGAGATTTTCCTGATTAACTAAACATTTTCCACACTTTGTGCACACAAATTTAGCTTTGTAATGGGCATACTTTTGATGAATGTAAAGTGAATGATTGTTTCTACATGATTTACCACAAACATCACAAACAACTGGCTCCTCACTGTGTGATCTTCTCAAATGTGTGGATAAATCTCCTTTTATCTTGAATTTCTTTTTACACTTATCACAAGAGAATTCATAATTTTCCGTATGTTTTCTAATAAAATGAGTATTTAAAGTTTCTCTATTCGCACAAATTACCCCGCAACTGTTGCACATTAATTTTTTCGACCCCGTTATTTGTCTTCCTCTTTCCTCCTCTGGAAAATAGTTATCCTCGTGTTTTTCCGAAAAATGCATTATCATCGTTGTTTTATCATTACACTTGAATTCACAAAAATCACAGAAAATTATATCCAACATATCATCGACCTGTTTTTCAGATTTTGAAAATTTATCTTCGGTTTTTTTTAATTTCCTCAATTTTCTCTTAGGTTTATCAATGAAATGTTCCAAATTTTCCATGCTGAAGACACTGATTATCCTTGGAATCTTCACTGATGTTTCCCTCATAGATTTTTTTCTAAAACATAGAATTATATACGTAATTATGTGCCAGCAGTGATTTTTCGGAATTATTAAAAAATTAAAAATTTACAATTTCAAGTAACAATACTCACATGCAATATTATTAATTCCTCGAGAAACTAATAATTATTTCATCACTTAATAAAACATAGAATTTGTGCTTTCAACACATTTATTTTAATATCAAACATTATATTTATTCATAATTACAAGTTTATCTAACAAAGTAGAAAGAGAATGTTGATTTTTCTTAAAAGTAAGTAAGAATAAAATCTTTATTTACTCATTTCAATTATTCATGACATCGTTCAAAATATGATCAATCAATACCCTTGGAAGTGGTGGATGCTGACCCGGGTGTGATTTTCTATGACTAATTAGACCAGGTTTCTGGGTAAATGCTTTACCACAAATGTCACAAACATATGGCCTTATACCAGTATGAATCAACAGGTGTTGTTTCAGTGCAGTTCTTCGGGCAAATGCCTTCGCACAAACATGACAACCATAAGGTTTATCACCCGTATGTATTCTCATATGTATTTTCAATCTACTGTTTCTCGTGAATGTCTTACCACACTCTTCGCAAACAACATTCTCCTTTTTCTCGTGTTGCCTGAGCATATGTTCATCGAGATTCTCCTGTGATACCATTCTTCGTTTACAAATTTTACACTCAAATTGTGCCTTATAATGGGCAAATTTTTGATGCACATACAATGAATTACTGTTCATACAAGTTTTACCACAAACATCACAAATAATCGGTTGTTCTTTGTGTGAAAATCGTACGTGATTCGTTAAATCTCCCTTTACTTTGAATTTCTTCCCACAAATTTCACATGAAAATTTAAAATCATCCGTGTGCTTCCTCGTTATATGAACTTTCAATTCATACTTATTCTTATTCTTGTAATTGCACTGACTACACGAAAATATCTCAGGTTCGAGTGTTTTATGTTTCTTCCAAATGTGACACGAGAGTGAAGCCTTCTTCGATGTTTTAAATGTACAATCATTGCAATAATAAGTTATATTCTCAGCTTCTGCTTTGTGATTTCTTTTATGCGCATAGTAAGTACTCATCTTTGCACACGACCAGTCACATAGATCACACTGAAACATTTTCGGTGATGGCTTTTTTGGACGAAGTGTAATCCTGTAAATTTCCATACTAGACTTTTTCTTTTGTGGTTTCTCCGGAGATTTAGTAGGTAACTGAGGGCTTCCACTCTCTAACTCCTCGAGAAGTTCCTCATCCAGGGCTTCCTCAACAATTCTCTCTTCCTCGTCTGTTGGAATTTCTTCAAACATATTTTCTGGATTATCCTCGTCCGTTACCTCCTCAAACATGTCATCTGGATTTTCATCCTCTGTTACTTCTTCAAACATATCCATTGGATTATTCTGGGAATGTTGATTATTTTCTGGTGATTTTAATGAACTTGTAGACGTAAATTCCTCATTTTTATCTATTCTTTCCTCTTCGTCGTCTGATATTCGAAGGATTCCCTCAAACATTTCGTCCTCATCTTCATCATTCTCTTCTTCTTCTTCCTCATCTACTTGTGCCTCCAAAAGTACTTGCTCAAATTTGCATTCTCCATTATCTGGTGGTTCTTCCTTTATTTCCTCGGATAATTTTATTATTGGTAATTCATTGTCATTATCCAGAATGCCTTCGTCTTCTATTTTGAGATGAGACTTCTCATGTAGTTGTAGTAATTCTCTCGATGAAAATTTCCTACTACAGTCAATGCAACAATGCCAGCTTGAAAATTGAAACCTAGAACAGATGAAAATGGGTTTTCTTTGTTAGTTTAAACTATTTTACTGAATTCAAGGTATGAATTTATTATTTCTTCTTATAGGAAATTTATGAAAATTGGAGAATATTTCCTGTGAAATTGAAGGAAAATAAATTATCAGGATTAATTACCTGCTGTTTCTTATAATTGCCACGACACTTTCATTCACTTTATTTTCTTAAAAATTTTATTATATAATAATAATAATAATAATAATAATAATAATGAAAAGATAGAAAATGAATTTCCATTAATTCAACAAGTTGTTTAGTTCATTTCTCCATTTATTTAAATGCATCATTATCCATTGATTATAAACTTTTCTTAATTAATATAATTTCATAATTAAATTATGAAAATTGTAGTAATTGCCATTGAATTACTTTATTTCTTGACAATTTTCTTTGTCATATCACCAAGTAATGCAGAAATTTTAATTGGAGGCAATGGTGGATGGGATCCAGGATGTTTTTTCCTGTGTGACATCATTGGTGATCGCTGGGTAAAAGTCTGGCCGCAAATATCACAAACATAGGGCCTTTCACCAACGTGTTTCAACAAATGAATTTTCTGTGAGCTCAAGCAAGTAAAGCTCTTTCCACAAACTCCACAGTGATAAGATTTTTCACTCGAATGAGTCTTGAGGTGTTTAGTTAATCCATACTTAACTTTAAATCTCATTCCACAGTGCTCACATACATAAGTGGTATTGTGTAATTCAGAGTGTGTGTCAAGATTTTTTTTATTTTTAAAATACTTGTTGCAAATATTGCACTCAAACTCTTTGATTTTATTCCTGTGTTTGTAGTGTTTATGGAAGTAAAGAGAACTCTTGCTTGAATAAGAGCCACCACAAATATCACATATGCAAGAATCATCATCGTGATCTTTCATGTGAGTTGTATAATCACCCTGAATCTTGAACATTTTTCCACAACGCTCACAGGTAAAGCTCCACTCCTCGGTGTGCTTTCTGATAAAGTGAATTTTCAAGTAAGGCTTTGATTTTGCTTTAAACTCACATAAATTACAGGAAAATAATTCTTCTGGTTCTCGATGAATCTCCATGTGTCTCTGGAGATAGTTTGGGCTCTTGAAGGCTTTTAAACAAAGTGTGCACTTGTGGGGTCTCGAATCACTGTGCTTCAACAGATGATTCAAAAGTTTGCTCCTTCGATCGAAACTGGCTGAACATATTTCACAAATTAAAGACTTTATATTAGTTTCTATTTCATACGTTTTTCTCGATTTCATTAATTTTTTCTTGTGTCTTGGAGATACAGGAGCTGTTGATGAATTCACTGGCTTTCGCTTTGGTCTAAGATTTTTTATATTTTTTTTCATTGTTTTCTGGCATCTGAAAATAAAGGAGAATTCTTGTCAGCTCTTGGTTCTTTGGTGTTTATCAGATACAACTCAGTGCAGTGCATTTTGATTGTTTTCTTTTCTTTTTTAATTGGGTTTTCATTGAGAGAATACAAATAATTCAGAGTGTACACACAGAGAATTTTTTGTTTTTCATACTTCATTTGAATAATAAGAAATTACATCTTCAAATTAATCAACGATTATTTAAATCGATTAATTAATTAAAAAATTATGAAAAAAAGTTTATAAAGTATCGAGATACTCTTTAGCAAGATGTGCTATTCTCGTAACTTCATCGAATGGTGGTAGTGGTCCTTCGTGTCTCTCCCTGTGTCTTTTTAAACTTGTTCTTTGACTGAAATTTTCACCACAAACGTCACACTTGTATGGCTTTATACCAGCATGTACAAGAACATGCTGATAATAATTTGTTATTGAATAAAACACTTTTTTACAAATTTCACAAGTTGTACCAGATCTGTGCTCCCTGTCTCTGTGATTAATTAATGAACGATGACCTGGAAAAACTAAACCACACTCTTTACACTCCAAATTTCTTCCATCCTTGTGTTTTTTCTTATGTACATCATATTTAGCTTTTGATCTAAAATGCTGTCCACATAATTCACAATTTTCATCAATAATGTCGGCATTTTTCTTCTTGTGCTCATTCTCGTGAATCTTCAAATCTTTAACAATTTTGTGGCAAAATCTACATTCTTGGAGCATGTGTGCACGATTCATGTGCGATGTTAAATCTGATTTCAATTGAAATGGTTTACCACAGTCGTCGCACGTAAATTTTCCCTCAATTTTACTGTGTGCACGAATTATATGCATGTGTAATCCATCACGTCTTTTATACTTTTTTTTACACTGCGTACAATTGAATATTAATGGATGCTGATGAGTTGTCATGTGCTGATCAAGACCAGTCTGTGTGAAAAACGATGTATCATCACAGTATTTACACTTGAATGAACTCTTGTGAGCTGATGCTGAATGTCTCTCCACAGCTGCTTTATCAGCAAATTTACGATGACAAATTGGACAATCTATTGTTCCAGTTATTAAAGGTGTACTTGTACACAGTGGATCTTTTGCTGGTAACATAACTGGTATATTACGAGCAATTTCCTTGTCACCAAGTATCAGAGATGTTGTTTTTTCACCAGAACGCTTGCAAACCACCACAACACGATACTCAGCTGGTGATGATTGTATTATTGTGTCCACTATTTCTGCTCTGAAACAAAATTCATGATTGTTAGTAAAATTAATTTATTTATTCATTCTTTAATTACTTATTTTTAAGTCTTTATATTTCGAAGAATTCATTTTTCAATTTTTCGATAATAAATTCTTCATTTTCCAATAAAAATTCATAATTTTATGAAAAAACTGAAAATAAAGAAAATTATTATATATTTTATTAGTATTTTCGTAAAGTTTATTAAAGTTTTTACTTACTCCTTTCATCGATGATCATTTTAAAATTATTCAAACTGAATCCTAGCTAAGGAATCATTTATTTCAATAAGCAAATATATAAAATTTGTTTTATTTTAAAAATTAAATGAATACATAATAATAATATGGATAAAGGACGGGTTCAATGTCTCATTACTCTCTCATAGTAATATTCTGAAGTTGAGGAACATTATTATATTGAAAATTAATACTATTCTCATAAAAATCTGAGAAAAACAATTTAAAAAAATAGGAAATATGATTTTTCATCAGAATAGGAGAAAAATTCATAAACAAATAACTAGAAAAATTGAACAACAGTGTTCAATAAACTGCATAAGAGTGTCTATTATTAATTTTATTCACTCTGATCTAGACATTTTAACCCTTTGAACTTTAATTATTTTTTCATTCAATTATTTAATAGCTCTGTTTCTTTAAAACTTTAATTTACACTATTAAAAATCCGTCAGAACGCATAAAAACTTCTAAAATTTCAGATTTATAGTAATTTTCAATTGTAATGAGAAAATAATTAAATTTTTATCAACTTGCCAATATTTTTTTATGTTTTCTTTAATTAAACACATGTTGTTTTCTGATGTGCAGTGAGATTTCCTTGACAAGAGAATCCTCTGTGACATATTTGACAGACATAAGGACGTTCTCCAGTGTGTCCTCTTCTATGGATCGTCAATGTACTTCTCTGTGAGAATGCCTTTGGACACTGGTCGCACTTGTATGGCTTTTCACCAGTGTGTACTCTCCTGTGCATCCTCAAATTTTCCGAATCCGTGAATCCTTTGCCACAAATATCACAAACATATGGTTTTTCACCAGTATGAATTCTCCGATGTTTTTTAAGATGTTCAGCTGAGCTCAAACTTTTACCACAAAAATCACAAAGATACAATTTCGTAGGATTGTGGCTCTCCTTGTGTCTAAATAATGAGCGTTTTGTTGCTAATACTCTACCACAAATATCACAAGCTGTACTAGTTACTTTGTTAGCTTTCATCTCAGGATGATTTCTTCTGCAGTGAGCTGATAATTGCCGGCGTAAATAAAACGCACTACCGCAATTCTGGCAAACAAATGGTTTATCACCAGAGTGTATATTGTAGTGTTCTTGAAGATCAATTGCTTTGCGAAACCGTTTATCACACTCGTGGCACTTGAATGGAAGATCAGCTTTATCAGTGTGTCTTGACATGTGAATACTGAGTGCTGCTAGAACAGTTGTCTCATAATCACACTCTTTACATCTATAGCTCGGAAAAAAATGCGTTTTCTCGTGTCTAGTGAGATCCCGGAAGAGGCGAAATTTTTTTGAACAATGTTTACATGTTAAATCACCAGTTTCGTGGCGTAAAATGTGCTTCTGGTAATTACTTTTGTGGCGAAATGTTTTTTTACATGTTTCACACACCAATTCACCGTCATCTCTTTCTCTTCTTGTATTTTGAGGATTAGCCTTTGATTTCTGTGATATATGCTTCTTCATATGTTTCCTCAATGACATCATTGTACGAAAAACTCTTCCACATGTCTCGCATATATTTTTTCGCCTCGCTGGCTTGTGAGGTGGCTCCATTATGTGCATTTCCAGTTGATCCTCAGAGGGAAAGAAGAGAGCACAGAGCTTACAGTAATATGCCAGTGGCATGTCCTCTTGATTTTGTAATTCCTCAGACTTCGGAGGGATACCATAATCATCGTTGGTTGAAAGCTTTCTTGATTCTTGAGATGAACTTGCTGTTCCATGTGTCACCCAACTCGTAGAGCTGAGGGACTCGACATATCTGAAATGAAAATTATCATGTTAGCAGTTAAGTTGTTTGCTCAGGGTAATTTTTTTGAAATTTTCTTATTGTTTTATGAATTTAATAATACCTGGGGATTGGTCCTGTAAATATATTAAGGGATCTTCTTCAATTAATTTCTTTTAAAGGTCTCTCCCAGGGAATTAAAGTAGGTTTTCTCTTGTTTAATTATTTCTCTTTATCTTTATTCACCATTTTACGTAATGAAAAATATACAATTCTCTTGTTCCTTGAAGAATTTGAGTTGTTCGATAAAATATATTCTCTCAATAAATGCACTCTGTATAGAAAAAAAAATCAGAGCTGTTGATTTAATAAGAAAATTTAAACAATAATCAATTAGCATGAGCTGGAGCACTACCGTGGACTTTAGCGTGTGCATTAAGTAATGCTTTAGATACAAAACTCTTCTCACAATAGGCACACTGATAAGGTCTCTGTCCAGTATGATAACGTTTATGTATAACAAGCGTAGAGTGTTGAGTAAAACATTTTCCACAATTATCACAGGTATATGGTTTTTCTCCAGTGTGTGTGCGTTTGTGAACAACTAGGGTTGTTCTTTTGTGAAATGCCTTGCCGCAAACATCACAGAATAATGATTTTTCACCACCATGTAGTCTCAGATGATCCTGCAATGATCCACGTGATGATACTGATTTACCACACAAATGGCAATCGTATTTATTATCACCAGTGTGTGATTTAACGTGTACTACTAATGAATTTTTGTATGCAAATATTTTACCACAAAATTCACACTGATGCTTAATCGGTTTGAAATTTGGATCATGAATCTTCACGTGACGTGCTAGAGTATGATTATTTGGAAATGATTTACCACAATAATGGCAAACGTGTTCTTTAGCACCATGCTTTATATTCATATGACCATGTAATTCAGCTTTTGTGAAAAAACCCTTTCCACATTGTTCACAGTAGCACGTGTATTTCTCGAAATGACGTCTTTGGTGGGTACTAAGCTGTGATGCTTGAACGAATGCACGGCCACAAACATCGCAAACAAAATTACGTTCACGTGTATGAATTCTACGGTGTACTGCTAGTGTATTTGTACGTTTGAATGATTTTCCACATGTTTCACAATTGTAGGGACGTGCATCACTGTGTGCTATTTGATGTCCTTCAAAAAGATTCTTTGATTTAAAATATTTACAGCATATTTTACACTCGTATGTGTGGGATAATTGGGAGGAGCATGCTGGTGTAGCTTCTGATGAATTTTTTAACTGCCTGAGCCTGAAATGAGAAAGAAATATATAAAAATTTCATGAAAACTGTGATAATGAGGGATTTGATTTATTTTTAAATTCTTCATTACTTGTTCAAATATTTATCCTTAAATTTAAAATGAAATTAAGAGGCTTGTATCATTATGTATGAGAGAGGATAAATGGGAGCAGGGTGAAACCTCCTTATACGTACCGTTTTTCATAATAAAATCTTCAAATTTCACTTTTATTTTTCTCTTCAATGAAATTAAATAAACGCTGATGTTTATTATCCAATAAATTTATTAATTATCGTGTAGAAAATCATGATTTTGAGCTATGGAAACTTCATAATTTCTTCGAATCAATATTTACAATACTTCACTCTTAACAAAATTCTTCTATTTGCCCTCATCGTGTAATTTCATGTGTGAATTCAGGCTTCCCTGTTGTGTAAATTTTTTCAGGCATACTTTACACTCATAAGGTCGTTCACCTGTATGTGTTCTCAAATGAACTATTAAATATTTTTTAACACTAAATGCTCTACCACAAATTTCACAAACATGTGGCTTTTCACCCGTATGTATTCTCATATGTATCTGTAAATATGTTTTACTTGAGACTGCTTTTCCACAAATTTCACAAGTATATTGATTATCACCAGAATGTATTTTTAAATGGACCTTGAGTGCTGCCTTCCAATAGCTCTCGAAATTACATATATTACACTTGTGCTTTTCACGCTGTACACCATGTGATTTCATATGTGTATTAAGATATGCTGAGCTTGAATAAGGAGTATTACATATTTTACAGATAAATGGTTTTTCTCCTGTGTGAGTAAACAAATGTCTCTCAAGTGTTTGATTCGTGTAGAATCCCTTGTTGCATATTTCACAGAATGTCGTGTATTCCTGATTATGTTTTTTCTTGTGTAAACGTAAATCATAGCCTGATACCTTTGATGTACCACAAATGTCACATACGAATCTTTTGTTGTGTTGTTTTGTATGAGTTTTTAAAAATTCTTCGGTTTTGAAAGCTTTGCCACAAAGAATACAGGGAAATGGTTTGTCCTCTTGATGAGCTTTAATCATGTGCTTCTGAAGTTTTTCATCATTTGGAAAATTCTTCTTACACTCTTGACAACTCACCAACCCACTTTTTCTCTCGTGAATTCTCTGATGTCTCAGCAATTGCAATTTTTTTTTCATTCTTTTTCCACAGTGTTCGCACTTATAGCCGCCTCTTGATCTACGGGTTTTCGTAATCTCCAGAGACTTGAATAGAGGATTTGTCACTTGTTGCGAAGGCGATGGCAATGATTGAATGATACATGCCTTTGTCAAGTGTATATTGTCGTCGTTATCAATTATTTCATACAATTCATCCTCCTCTACTTCTGGAATTGTTTCAATCCTGTATAACTGGTACTCTACGTTGTTCAATTGCTCCGTTTTTTGATACATTAAGTCCTCCTCCCGCAAACACCTGGAAATTACAAAGTTTTGTCAATCCAAGGAAGTGCCTCAACATTTTAATTATATAGGGGAAATTGGGGTAAAATGGACATTCTGATTGAACGGTTGGAGATAGCGATTTTCTGATGATTCCATTGGAAAGCTGAAGAAGTTTTAGGTGGAAAGCATGTGTCGAAATTAATTTTTTCGATTTTTTTGAAAATTCGATTTTTTCCACCCATATTTGAAGGGGTTTACCTTGAAAAAAATTGAAAAAATCACTTTTTTGGTGAAATCTCAGGTTCTATTGGTCGTAGCTTAAAAATTCCACCTCGAATCGGAATTTTTACGATACGACCAATAGAATCAGAGATATTGCCAAAAAAGTGTTTTTTTTTGCAAATTTTGGGAAGGGGTACCCCTTCAAATTTGGGTAAAAAAAATCGCATTTTTTGAAAATTAAAAAAAATCAATTTTGACACTTGATTCCTATGTAAAATCGTCTCAGCTTTTCAATGGAATCATCAGAAAAATTCTATCTCCAATATTTCTTTTGATTCCTCGTAATATACAATTTAAAAGTGAGCATGTGTCCATCTCACCCCTTGTGGCCTTTTACCCCACCTTCCCCTATCTCTGATGCCTAGTTACCTATCTTTTTCTTTCTTTCTTTCTTTTTTATTTCTTTTCTTTGTTTAACTCTGTTGAACACTGGAACTTGAAAATTTCATTTTGGAGAAAATTTTAAATTGAATATCTTCCTTCAATTAAAAAACATAAGCATAAACTTTTATTTTGTTATCAACAATTGTTCAAGTTACATTCAACGTATTTTTTTTCTTCAAATAGTACTTTGATAACTGTTTGTATAACTCAGATGGATTATTATTCGACAGTTGCCGTTTTACAGTAGTTAGTAACGAAGATGAAATAAAGAAAATATAGTAATGAAAAAAGAACAATCTTTCGGTGAAGAAAAAAAGAAATAAGGAATAATTTCGAAGAATTATTGTAAAATTAATTGGACATCTCTCTGATGAGTTCTCGAGTGTCCAATCAAGATAGCCTTTTGCGTGAATCTCTTGAAACAAATATTGCACTCATAACGTCGTTCACCAGTGTGTATTTTTCGATGCTTGATCAAGTACCTTCGGAATGCAAATGTTCTTCCACAAAATTCACAAATTTCTGGTTTTTCACCAGTGTGAATTCTCATGTGAATTTTAATATAATTTTTTTGCAATAATTTACCACACAATTCACATGGCAATTGCCCATCACCCGTATGTGTCCACAAGTGTTCTTTGTAACAATAATCATAGTATGTAATGAAATTACAAATACTGCATGAATATTTTCTCAAATTATCATGTAAATTGTGAGTTTTCATGTGACTGTTGTAATAAACTTTGTTACTGAATTTTATTTTACATAATTCACATTCATATGATTTAAATTTTGAATGCATTGCCATGTGATAATCAAGTGCAGTTTTTAAATGAAATGATTTTTTGCAAATTCTACAAAATATTGGGTAATCATTGTTGTGTTTATTCACATGAAGGCTCAAATAATAATCTGATGTCATTTTATCGCCACAAATGTGACAAATGTAGTAGTTTAAATTGTGCTTTGACATGTGCACACGAAGATATTTCCTTTCTCGAAATTTCTTATCGCACAAATTACATGAGAGCTCCTCTCGATTTAATTTTCTTTTACGAGAATTCTGAAACTCGCAACAGTAATCACTGACTGTTTTGTGTGTTAACAAGTCTACTTCAGTTGGAAAACCCTCTTCGCATGAGTCACAACGATGAGGTGCATCTCTTTCAATTTTCAATATCGAACGATACGTTTCAATGTCTGAAAGATCTGAATCAAGATGACTATCATCTGTGGGGACTTGGGTTTCCGTGTCTGATTCCGTTAAGCATTCTTCGAATTCATTGTATCTGAAATACAAAAAATTGTTTTTTGTTTCATTGTTGAACCCCGATTTTTATAAATGTTTTTCTACATTTTTTTTTTTGCCAAAATTGTTCAACTGATCACGAACACGGTTTTATCTAATAACTCTAATAATTAATTCTTCTAAAAATTCGATAGGAGTAGAAATAAATCATTAGATTTATTGAAAAGTATATAATGTACTTTATTCAGATTTATTTTTACATAGAATTCTTGTGATTTTTAATCATACTAGGGGAAGATGGAGTAAAATTTAATTATTGTTATCATTATTTCATTAGATAGCCTGAGAATTATCTGAAGCTTGGAAAATAAAAATGAGGCCCTTAGGACGGTTTTTGCAGGAACACATTAATTCTGAGTTTAATGAAATGAGGAGTTATATCTGAGAAAAACAATAAATAAATGCGAATAAATGAATTTCATCTCATAACTTTACAATTCTCAGCTTTTCAACAGAAACATTTAAAAAAAGATTATCTCCAATCAATGAATTAGAATATCCATCTCACCCTACATTCCCCTATATTATTTAAATTTAAATTTATACAATTCGACAAAATCCCATCTCCTCATTTAAATTAATCACAGAAGTGAATTTCAACTATTTTTTTAAATTAAAATTATTCAGTATCATTCAATTTGTTGTATTAACAAATGATAAATGTTTAATATTCAAAGTTCAAAAAAAAATGTAATTAATTCGTGCTTCACCCGTTATAATTATTTCAATAAACTACACTAGACAATTGCACTTATGCGTTTCGAGTTGCCTCTCTGATAGTACGATGACACGTTATTTTTATCGATACAGTGATTATTTAATTCATGGAATGTTTAATTATTCTATTTGAATCTTCAACAGCTCTGATATCTTAAAAATAATAAGAATAATAATCCCTCTGAGGAGAAAAAATGCACCAGGAGAATATAAAATTCACCATTATTATTAATTACAAATCCATGATATCTAATTAAGTTGATCTGTTTAATTCTAACGCATATCGTCATCACGTTTCAACTAAGGCACAGGTTTCCATAATTATTTCATTAATTCATTGATTCTTATTGGTATATTTTCGTTATGTACACCACAGTCACATGTTACATACATTATTTCTAACTGAGTCACACACAATTGCTTCTTCTTTTTTTTAAATTTGTGCTCAAATAAATTCTAAGATTCAACATAAGATGAATGGAAAATACTGAAGCGCTGCTCTAAATTAATTAAATCAAGACACTAAACCTTTGATTATAATTTTCATTTACCCCACCTCACCCTATATATATATATAAAGCCAATTAAAATATCTTCAAATGTTCCTAAATCTCAGAAATATTAATCACGATTTAATTAATCGACAACGGACGGCTCATCAAACTCACAAACACCAGTACCCAACCGCTTGTGCGACAATTCATTGTAAAAATAAATAAAATTCATTAAAAACCGTTTGGAAAAGAGAAAATAGATGTAATTAAACACCATTATTGACTCGTTCAAGATTGAAATTCATCAATACGTGCATAAAAGCGACTAACAAACGTTATAATTTCATAAAGAGAAAAATTACTTTTTAATGTTTGATTTATCACGATTAATTATGTTCAAAGGTTTGAATAAAAAAATATCTAACCAGGCAAAAGAACAGCTACATTCTCAAGAACAGTTGTGTGTGTTTGATCGTTTAATTCATCTTGAATTTCCTCCTGTTGTAATTCTTCTAATTGCATATGCTCTTGCTGCTCATGATCTATATGATGTCCCTGATAATCAGTCTGCAGATGTTCTTCCTTCATCTGTTGTTCCTGAAGTGCTCTGGCATTCTGTTTGGCATGAGTCTTCAAATGGCTATTCAGCATTGTCTTGGAGGCAAATGATTTCTGGCAGAAGGTACAAGGATAGGGTCGATCACCAGTGTGTCCTCTGAGATGTACAACTAGAGTTGTTCTCTGGGTGAATCTCTTCTCACAGTGTGTGCATTGATGTGGTCTCTCACCAGTATGCGTTCTTCTGTGTACGCTCAGATAATTTTGCGAGATAAAACCTTTGCCACAAAGATCACATACGTGTGGCTTTTCACCAGTGTGTTTTCTTACGTGAACAGTCAAATAGGTTTTACTTGAAACAGCTTTACCACATATATGACAAACATATTCATTTTGTGGGCCACCACCACCGTGTGTTCTCATGTGCACTAATAAAACTTGTTTTCTTGAAAATCGTTTGTTGCACAATTCACATAGATGCTTCTTCTGTGGTGGCACATAATCAGGCTGATGTAACTTGGCATGCAGCCTCAAGCCCTGTCTATATCTGAATGTGGCATTACATATTTCACACTGAAATGGCTTTTCACGTGAATGGACCAATTGATGCTCTAGATAAATATTTCTTGCATAAAATCCAGTGCCGCATATTTCACAATAATACTTGTATTCTAAATTGTGACGTCTCATGTGATTTATAACATTTTGTTTGTGTGTTGAGCTGTAGCCACAAGTCTCACATGTATGAATTTTTTCACTACTCTGATTGTGCATTTGTTGCTGATGTTTACGAAGCAATGCAGTCGTTGTAAAACTACGTCCACAGTGTTCGCAGACATAAACAATTTTTTCCTCTTCTGTTTCTTGTTCAATAACTTCATGATTCTCTGGAGGATGTGATTGAAGTGTTTCATGTGATTTTATGTGCACTGCTAATTCCTCTTCACTTATGAAACCATCGCCACATAGTGCACATTGAATTATTTGGCTCTGTACAATTTCATCAATGCATTCTTCATTTTTTGGCTCTAATGTACTCGTTAGCACAAGTTCTGTTCCTCCATCGACTAATACCTTCATTTCATCGACGTTGCAGTCATCCTGCGACAGCATCGCAAGTTTTGTTACATAATACCTGCAAATAAGAGACAATAGGGGATCAATACAACCTGTCTGAATGTTTTTCCCAATTTTTATTTAAAAATCCTTTAATACTAACTGCACTTTTGTTTTATCATATTTTTCTTGCTAAGATACTTTAAAAATAAATTTATCATTCTATCAGATTGAATTTAAAATGAAACATTAAGGAAATTCCAAATTTACCTGAAAAATTCAATGGAAAAAAATCTACAATTTTATTATTGTTACTCTTTCTGTTTTTTTCAAAGCAGTTATGATTCTGAAAAAAATCCAAGGAATTTGATAACTTATGTAGTTCATGTATGGGAAAATTACGGAAAGTTGGCTGAAGTCATTGACCGTTTTTCCCTTGCCATCCAAGTTCTTCTAGTTTTGTACATTGAGTGACTGTGGTAAAGCCACGAGGTATCGATTCCACTAGGTATAACGCAATGCACGCAGGCGCACATTTAGAAATGTGGAAAAATAAAAAAAAATTAAAGAAAAAAAGGAATAAAATAAATGATAATACTCAGGGGAACAGTAACATCTGTCTCGTGACGTGAATTATGATCGATCTGGGGCAATTTGACAATTATATCTTTTTCTGTATTCCCATTCTCTTTTCCTCAAACTCGAGGCTTAGAAAATTAAGTTTTAAAACAGAACGAAATGAATTTCCAGTTTTTTCGAATAAAGAGAAAGAGAAAAGAAGGGAGCAGAAAAAAAATTAATTGCTGAAAAAATAAATAAAAAAATACGAGAGTTTCACAGAAAACTTTTGCAAGTGAATTATATTCCCCGAAATTTCATATAATCGTTCAAGTTTTATTAAGAAAAACTTGATAATTGCTGACAACTAAAAATTTCGCCTCTTACCTCAGTTCCAAGCGCGATTAGCTTCTCCGTAATAACTGTAAAACAAGAGAAGAAGCCTGAAGAAATAAAAATGAAGAGGGTTCCAACTTTTTCCACTTTATTGAGCTTTCTGTCAATTATTTAGAGAGATAGAGAGAGAGAGAGAAAAAGAAGAATGAAAACGACCGTTTATCGTAACGTTCACGATCAATTTACATCCAGTAACATTAACTATAATTGAATATTATTGTACACCGAAATGTGTTTTTTCTTTTAATTCAATTAATTGCACTAAAATTATCACTTCATCATTTCATATAATTTTCATGAAGGCTACGACCTGCCAATTTGGCCTCTTGTTTATTTATTAAGAGAAACCCGAGTTAATACTAGTTTTACTATTTTCTTTTGAGACTTGGCGCATGATGCATTATTAAATGCTGAGACACTGTAAATTTCACTATTTTTTCATCGATTAAAATAACATATTCCAACTGGAATCAAGGCACATTTCTTTTACCAACTTTTTTTTTTTCTCATTATAAAACATTAAAACCTATGATTTACCAACGATATCTTACCATTTTTACTCTAACTAGAACAATACTTTTGACAATTATCACAGCGACAACATGACACTAATTTCATTAACAATTAAAAGTTCCTAAAATTTCATCTCTCAAATTGATTATATAAAGAAAAAAAGAAAATGCAGAATAATACCATTCAATTCGTAACGAAAAAAAAAAAAAAAAAACAAGGATATAAAATCCTCCTCAAATACTTTAGTGTTTCTTCATATGATTGAGCATTATTGTACGTGTAACGAAGCCCTTTCCGCACATGGTACAAGTGTAAGGTCGTTCCCCTGTGTGATAACGTCGATGTACAGTGAGCGTTGATGCCTGAGTAAATGATTTACCACACATAGCACAAAGATAGGGTCTCTCACCCGTATGAATACGTTGATGGACAACATAATATTTACGATGGGTAAAGCCTTTTCCACAAACATCACAAACTAATGGTCTAGATCTGTGTACAGCCTTGTGGCTTGTTAGAGACTCAATTGTTAGAAACTGCTTGGTACAGGAGTCACATGGATAGGATACCGGTGGCTCCAATGGTTTATTATCAATCTGTGAACCCGAAATTGCTGTTTGTGATTGTCCAATCGATCCAACAGTTGTATTTGCAGCTTGTTTGTGGGTTTTAGCATGATGATTGTAAAGAGTTCTCGTTTCAAATCTCATTGGACAACGTGGACAGACGTAGGGTTTATCTTGGCCAGTTGTGTGCATTTTCTTGTGACGTTCCAGTAAAGTTCTGTATCTAAATGTTGCTTGACACTTGTCACAACGAAATGGTTGTTCATTCGGTTCACTTTGCAACATCTGTACATTACTAATAAGTGAATTATTCATTTGTATTTGTTGTGAATTTGTGTGTGTCATTTCGTGCATTCTCAAATGACTCAAACATGGAAATATCCTTCCACACAAATTGCATGTGTATTTCAATGGATTTTGCTCGGTTTTTTGAACAATCTGATGGCACATTCTAATGTGATAATTTAATTTTGGTACACTGCGAAAATCTAATCCACAATTTGGACACTGGTGTGATTCAACGTGTATCTCCAAATGATCGAGAGTTGGTTGTTCGAGTGATATTAGTGAAGCTGAGTGTGATGTATGATGATAAGGGGAGGATGTTGGTACAATATGTTGAATTGTTGGAGACAGCATGCTTGGATAACTGTTAAATATTCCTGGCTGTATTAGGCTGCAATAGCCACTGAATGTACCATCACCAGTTTCGGGTGATGGAGATAGAATTTGACGTAGCATTCCTGATAATCCACCAAATGTCTCACCTTCCCTGCAATTTAATTCAATACCTATGGACACTGATTAATTCCCCATTGGGAGGAGACAGCCGAGTAGAATTGTGTGATTTCTTTACTTTTGATAGGATATTTTTTTTTTCTTTCTATGCACCAGTTGAACGACTTTACGAGTGACAGGCGGTGATAATATATTAATATATTTTTTTGTTCATGTTCATTATATGTAATAATTTGTGATATGTTGTGGTCGTGCAGTTGTGCGAGGCATTGCTGAGATCGTCATCAGTTGTTGTATAATTAAATAAATATTAACGCGATTTTTTATGGATACTGTCTGATAATGTTTAAATACTGTTGAGATAATTTAAGGATATGTAATGCAAAAGTTTATCAAATTCTTACGGTTTAATAATTAATTTCTCACCTTTCAAAAATAAATTGTAGTCTTCTAGCTCTCCGGGATCAGCTGCCTCTTCTAAATAATTTTCTTCATTCATTCACTTTTCTTTCTTTTTTTGTTTTTCTCAAATAAAGAAGGAATATATTAAATGGAAATTCATTTGTAAAGAATTGCAAAAGGCAATTATAACAGAGTTTTTCAATAATGGTACTCATAAATGATCAATTAATTACTGGCGCATCAAAAAGAGCAAGCCTAGTAATTTATCGTGAATAGTTGAGTATAAAAGCCATTGAAAAAAATGCAAAAACGTGAAAAAGGGATCCTGCTGATATTCAGCATCGTCACAGGGTCAAACAACTTGTTCATTTTCTTTGTTTTTTCCATCTCATGATGATGAAATAAAAGAGAAGAGATTTTTTAAAACTCCCGATAGGCAGAACCAATGAAGCAGCAGCAGCACGTGATTTTAAATAAACCGCAAAGGCCGGAGGACTGAGTCAAGGTTCGTGCGCTGCGCTCAACAAACCGGTTCGCCAAACTAAAATACCAAGGTATACCCTTTTGCAAGAGCCTGACTTTGTATACGAAAGCCATGCACTTCAAGGAGTGCGATAAGAGCCCTCACAATGTACGTGATTCCAAGAATTTATTTTCTGTTTGGAATTCACAAAATTCAGTTAATGCGCAAGGCGCACTTGAAAAATTCATTCTTCCATTTAAAACGTTTAATTATAATCATTTAACCAAAAAAGACTTAATAATTAATAATAGAGCAATCTTGATAAATGTTTCTATTTGAAAAAAAAAAATTAAAAAAAGAAAAATCGTTAAAAGAATAAAATACTCGCCTTCATTATCATCTTTAAAGTAAATTCCATCCTCTTCGTAATGTTGAGCTTTTTTTTCTTCAAGGTATTGGCTTCTGAAGATCCTAACGTCTTTTACAAACACTAAGTTCCATATTTTTCATTTTTTCTTCAAATCTATTATTTTCTATTTCATTTGCATCTTCTCATTTCTCCGGAATTTTCGTATTAATCACAGTTACTTAATTCTAATCTATTTACCAATTACTCGCACAGTATTTAGAAATAATATTTTTCAAAGGTGAGAATAGATTTTTTTCTGTTGAAATGGATGGAGGTCAGTGATTTCTTGGCCAACCGAGATAATTATACGGGTTTTATTTCTCTTTAAACCGATTTTTATTACGACCTATTGATCGTCCAAGTAGTATTGTTCGGCCAACTTTGGCCAGGTGCGGCATTAGTGCCTTCACGTAAGCGTGGGAATATTATATCGACACATGAAACATATTTTCCTTTTTTTCTTTCCGAATAAACAGAAAAATTCAATTTGAATAATTGTAAATCATAATTACAAATCCAACTAATCAATTTCTAATTGAAATTTCTCTCGGAATGAATTTTTCTGATTATTGTAAACACAAATAGTGACTGTAAAACATTCAAATCAAATGAATATGCTCTCCATATATGAAATTTAATTCTATAAAATTATTGTTTGAGTATCAAATATTTTCCGAGAGGGATTCTTTACTCCCCTATTCATATTGAGAACAATGCAAAAGGAGAATAGTTGATTTGAACGTTTTCAGATACATGCCATCGTTCTTGATACACATATAATATTGATAGGCTATCCAGCAATTTGCATATTTCATCTATCGTTGAAGGGGGAAGAAAATTCCAAGTTATAGTCACTCATAAGCTATGTTTCTCATTGAATGACAAGCAAACTGCTGGATACCTGAGAGCCAAAGGTGGTTGTGGGGTGTGTGCAGACTTACCTCCACGTTTTTTGGCTCAAGCGATAGTTACTTATCCGAATATTATCACAGAAAGTCAATGAATCAATTAAGAAAGAGGAAACTAGAGAATACCAAATTAATACCGAGAAGCTATTCAAATATTTACGTTATTTTGTCAATTAAAAAGAGGTGATTGAATTTTTATTATATTTTTTGACTTTTTTGAAGGAAAGAATGCCCGTGTAATGTGATATTGTTTGTGTTTACCACAACATCTTTGGCTCTTAACTTTAGATGATAAATACAAATAAGAGTACGAAACTCACCCAGACTTGGGATCTCCATCAGCGGTTTGTGTCATCACAATCTCTGGTAACTCGGATATTTTCTGCTGCTGCAAACCAGATGGACCTGCCTCGTCGCAGGGAATAGAAACATTGACAAATGCTGGCTCGTGTGATCTTCCAGTAGCATTTGAAACTGTACTCTCCTCTTTAACAGATAGACCTGGCAAATTACATATAATTCAATATAATCGTTCATTATTAAAAGAAAAATTCCTCAATGGAAATGAGAAAATATATTCACAAAATCTTCTGTACCTTCTTCGTTATCACACTCATCATCAGTATTGTCCTCCTCTTCGCTTTCTTCCTCATCATCATCATTGTTCCCACTCTTCCTTCCTCTCTGTGATGATTGTGTACTTGTACCAGGTATGGCTTGTATATTATTACCACTTGATGCCATTGATACTGAGGTCATCTGTTGTTGGTCAGTGGACATTATGATTGGCATTGTAAGTCCCATTTGGTCCATCATATTTATTTCCATATTATTCTGATGTTCCTCTGTCTGCATCACTGAACTATCAAGTCTGTTCTCTACAGTCTCTTGTTTCATCAGTTCCTGCTATTAATAATTTGAAATTAACTTCAAAGCTGACTGATTCAATTGTAGTGGATTTTTTTACTTACTGAATTCATTACGTTTGATACGTAACCCTGTTTGTCCTCCATTCCAATGTCTCCTAGCCATTGTAATAATTGTTTTTCGGCATTAGCTGTTGTATTCCAAAATTCATAGAGTAATTCTACTTTGTACACACAGTCGTCACATATTTTCTTCGGTAATTTGTCTTCTCTCGCTACCTACAAGTATTGAATTGGAATATCATTAGTCATTCTTCAACTTCAATAAAATTCTCTATTTCACCCTACTTTGACGCATTTTAATTAAAGAAATCCAAGAAAAAGAGGCAAAGCATTGGACGGATCGATCTTTTCACAAAGCAGCCATTAATTCCCATGCGAATTATTGTGGAGGTCGCCGTTTAACTCTTTCAGTTCATTTCACTCACCTCTCCCCCAATCTATTTATTAACAATCGACAATTTTTTTTCAACCTTCCAAATGCTTTAAAAAAAATTAATGTCTTTGGCTATTTCCCGGAACATTAACGCCCACCCACTACCATTGAATCTCTGTAAAATGTGCCGAGATTATACCCTCGAAACAATTGGAATCCTTTCGCCATGATAGAGAGAAAAAAAATTAAGCCAACCATCCCAGCGAATAAACAATACTATGAAAAATTCCCTGTACTGAAGTTGAGTGTGAGAATATCCATTAGGACGAAGAAAAATCTTGAAATTGAGAGTTTTAATACAAAATACCGAGAAAATATTGTTTTTTTTTTTTTTTTTTAATTTTTTATACTCATTCAATTTTTATATTAATAAGAAAAAAAAAGCGCGGCAAAAAAGTACACTGGCGTCCCGCTGAGGCAGAGAGTGAGTGAGAGACCAGATGATTTACAGAAAAGTAAGTCGTATATAGATAGTGGATAAAATTAATGGGGAAAATTATTTTAAATTCAATTCATAATTTTTTTTTCATGAAATTAAAGTAAGAGTTGATTAAAAATTTAGCCCAATACGAATTTATAATAAAATACGGTGATAATGAACAAAATGGCGTCGAGGCGTGCTAAAAAGAGGCAACTATGGCGTAGTTGTATTACCTTGACCGGTAGGCAAGCAGTTATCTTGAGAAATATTTGCCGTACATCGCCTTCACCCTCAAATATTGGCACGGATACACGATCCTTAACGAGACACAAACGACACAAGTCCAAACAATCGTAGGAGGACATTTTTTAACACTTTTTAACGCCAGTTCTCGGGCTTAAAACCGCGCCCGCTTGGACGCGTTCGTTTGTTTGACTCTCTCAACACTGAAGGGAACACCAGCGAACGGATGAGCATCGGTACTTGCCGTCTCTGCTCGGACTATTTCGGCAACGCGTTCGCCTCCGTAGTTAGTGTCGGCGTCATTCGGTCGTTCTCGCGCGGTGTCGGTTGGTCGGCAGGAGAGGGGACGCCGTGGTCCGTCATAAAATGGCTGCCATCTCCTTTGTTCACATTTCTCACGACAAAATTTCAATAATTAAGTCCATAATCTCCGAATAAATTGATAAATCTTTAATAATTAAATTTGTATACGTGATTTATCAACTCAGATATATAATTCTTTATATTTTATACCGTAAATATGAAATTTTCATCAAAAACCGTAATTACGCCGCGACGCTAATGATTGAAGGGAGAAAGAATTGTCCCTAAAGACCAGTCATTTTTATATATATATTTTATACAGGTTTTTAGCAGTGTATGAATGATTTATCATGAGGTCTCATCAGAATTAGACGTCGGGGTTAACTGGTGAGCCAAATATTTTTTTGCAATTAAAATTACAATATTTTTCCGGTAAAAAAAAAAAAATACTCCAAATATTATGACAAAAAAGTCGCCTTTGTCACTTATGCTTCAACCCGGGGCTTTATCGATCGGTTGAATATTTTTGAGTGGGAGAAAATTGATGGGTAGGGGAAAGAGAAGGATGCACAAACGACATTAAATGAAGTGGAATTCTGGTTTCTTTCTCACTCCGACGGGTGTTTTTGGGAAAAAGTAACGACAAGAAACGATCCATGGCACCGGCCGTGACTTTTTCTTTTTTTTGTTTGAGAAGTTAATAATTTTTTTAAAATAATTCCATCAGAATTTTTATTTTCGGCAAAGCATTCTAGTTGAAAGAATGTTGAAAATGTCTCGTGCAAATGAATTGATTTTTTTTGCTGCGACATATAGGAATCCTGTTTATCAATCGAGAAAAAAGTGTTCGAAGATGCCACAAGATGGCAGGTAGACACTAATAAATTTTTCATAATGGTAAAAAATCTAATGCATTAGCTATGGGGGAAAAGTTTTTATATTTGGTGATTAAAGTACGTAAATAATGAAGGCTTTAATTTTAAAAAACTGCTTTATTGTGGCAGAACACATGTATTATTATATACCAGCATATAATCAGGAAGTCCATAATAATAATTTACAAATTAGAATGCAGTTTGGAGATGTTTGGTACACGATTTTTCTTTTAATTATTAAATTCATTATTTTCTTCTTTATTTATAAGTTATTCTGGCAATTTTTTTTTTTGTTATATTATTGCGAAAAATTTCACTTTGTTCACATTATTGAATTCTTTTATTCATATGAGAATCGAATTTATTTTTCAATTAAATGCATTCTCACTGACGAGATACACTCGAACTCCTGCATTTCGTTCATCATGTTACTTGTTGTTTTTTTTTTTTGTAGTTTTTTATCTTTGTTTTTATTTGGAAAAGAGATATGTGGAACAACATCATTTCGTTTAGCTTTTCTACTCGAACCGTTCCGCAGTAATCACAATCCTGAATTATCTATTTTTTTTCTCGATAGGCACTCTTGTCTAAATACGTTGGAAGATGTGTCACTATAATTTTGTTTTCTCCCCACGATTTTATGCAGCCCCAAATGCAAAATTGGCAATTTATATATTTTTCTTTATTCCAGTATTTCCTCAATCCTTCATTCGTTCAACTTAGTTTTTTTTTTCTCATTTTAAACAAGTTATAAACCAGTTTTCGTTTCACAGTGACAGAAAAATTATTGAAAATCATATTTCATTTGATTTCAATTATTCCATCACCTCAAATTAATTACTTGAATTCCAACGATAACCAGGTCTTAGCTTCGATGCACAATTTTTCATTAATTAATACAAGGTCGATTAGGTTTATTGAATTCATTAAATTCGTAACTATACATTTCATCTTAATGCTATAACAATAATAGCAAAATTGTCATCTTTATCCTTGTTATTCACCTCATTTTTATTTAATTAATTATTATTAAGTTTTTCATCATACTTGATTACTCATTTTTGTTCATTCATCATTGGTTTCTCTTTTTTTCTTTTTTACAACTATTACAAATATATATTGTATTGTATATAGATATATTATCTCTATTATAATATTACTAGTCTCTTTAATTATTAGATACAAAGTTTGAAAATTCCTCGGAAATTTCACACTTATGCAATGGATTAATTATGCCCATGGCTTTAATTTTGACACAATCAATGAAACTGGACTGAGACAAGTAAAATTCAAATTTTTCAAAGATAAAAAATAATCAAATCCAATAAGATTTCTTATCTTCTTGTTTTACTTTGCGAAGAAGTCATAATGAATTAAATAAGAAACTTGTAAGCCCAAAGGATAGAGCGAGAGGGAAAGAGGAGAAGAGCAATTAATTCTGGTATTAATTTTATTAATTAGTTTACGTCTTGAGACCAGTTTCTCCATTGCATTGAAGTCTCAACTCTAGAGACTGTATTCGATTGTACAAAGTCAACAGTATAATAGTTGGGCTGAGAGGGAAAGACGTGAGAATGACAGGGGAAAAGTGAGAACAAAATTGTTGGATAAAGTGAAATAGCTATTTTTACATGTAAAGCTTTAATGAAATAAGAGAAATATCAACTTTATACAATCGTAAGAGAATTTCAATGCCAACTCTAAGGTTCAATAATTTTGCAACTGCCAATTTATCAATTTTCCTTTATTAATGTAAATATTGAGAAAATAATTCATTAAAATTTCACGAAATAATCGCAACGAAATTCTTATGACTAAATATAACTTATATATTTTGGCGATTTATTTATTTTATGAAGGAGAAATTTAACTTTTAAAATTTCTTTTATCTTTCATCTTTATCATTATTTTGGTCTAAAATTCGTTGGAAATTCGTACAATATTATCATTTAATCAATTTAATATTAATTATCTGGATTTTTCTCGATTATATCTTTCTCTTAGTTTCATTTTTTTCCTCATTAGCCAATGAGTAAATTAAACGTTAATTGATGATGGAATTAAAAGTGAAAACTACTGCATATTAATGAAGCGTAATTTCTTTCATTAAGGTTTCTTTTTTTTTCTTCATATTTTCCAAAATTCTTTTTACAACTATTCAACTCCATCTTTTCCCATTATTTTGTTCGAAATTCTTGACGCGGAAAATTTTAAAGAACAAGAGCTGGTGGATAAATAGTTAGAAGAAGAAGAAGAAGAAGAAGGAGGAGAATAATAATAATAACAATAATTGAGAAGAGAGACAAATATGCGTGTATATACTTTGCAAGGATATTTTAATACAAAAGCCATATCCTTCAATTCGTAAGATCATAGAAGAATTCTTTATTCACTTTATCAAGTCCAATAAGGAGATAAATGAAAAATCCTGGAAAATAATCATTTCAAGCTGTGATTTGCTCCAATAATTTCTCAGGATACTTCAAACTTATTATTATATATTATTATAATTTATTATTATTATATATTATTATTATAATTATCCTGAAGGACTATCGGAGTAAATGTCTGTCACTATCTCCTTATATGACTCAATAATCGCATCCTCAATTCACTTTCTTGCTTTTCTCTTGTCCATTCGTTCATCAATATGTACAATATAATTTCTCAATTATTTCCTTTGACCATCATAATGTAGATTAATTTCCATTACCTCGTTAGTTTTACAGTAACTCCATACGTAATCTCCTTGAAACTCATTACTTACGGCCATTTGTACTCGTTTGAAACCGGCAAAAGCACATCACGTCTCCCCGATATCACTAATTGCGTCCCATTTCTAACTAAAGCACCGTCTTGTACTCAAAAATTATTCAGTACGACGGTTCTATTTATTTTTCTTTAATTAATTAATAAACTATAGGGAAAATTGGGGTAAAATGGACATTCTGATTGAACGATTGGAGATAGCGTTTTTCTGATGATTCCATTGAAAAGCTGAGACGATTTTATATAGGAATCTAGTGTCAAAATATTTTTTTTTCGATTTTCAAAAAAATCAATTTTTTTCACCCAGTTTTGAAGGGGTTTACCATTTTGTGATAGAATGTCATTGAACTTATTCGACTTCCCATTGTAAAAAATTGAATTGTCATTGGACAAATGATAAATAATAGTAGGTTACTATTTCCTGACCCGAATTTTCCGAGAAAATCAGTCACTCGTTCACCCAATCATAAAATTCTAATTTAACCTGCAATAATTGTACAACCCGTTTGAAAGTTACTTCATCAAAAATCATAGGAAGATGGCCTAATTTTTTTATCTCATCCATCCTCCTAAAAAAAATCTAATTAGTAATTTACTCCTTCTCGCTAATTACTGGAGAATAATTTCTATTTCACTACAGTTTACCCAATTGATAAAAGATTCGATAAATAAGTTATTCATTCTTGTTCTTCGACGGAGATTAGAATTAGTGGAAGAGTTATCATAGATTGATTGAGAAGAGCTATTAATAATTACAATTTTCCTCGATTTCCCTCAATTATTGATCCTTCAAGTAATGATTTTAATGATTTTTCTTTTCTGATTAATTACTTATCAAAAAGCAAATGCAATTTGAATTCCTTTCATTTAAATTTCATTGTTTTTTCATTCTTGTTTGGTTTACTTAAAATTACAGAAAGTGTAAAATTCGAGAGTCATTCGTCGTTTCATTTAGTATCAGTTAATTATCTTCATTTATTCATTAAAGTATTATTTTTTAAATTCTCATTACTTTATATGAATTAATATTTACAATAATCGAGGCACGAGATTCGCCTCAACTCATTTTCGTAGCACCTAAAAACTATCCTGTATTTATACCTTCAATATTTTAATTATATACAAATTGCAAAATTTATCCAATGGAAAATTGTCATTATTTGTTCTTTTTTCTTCATCTCTACTTCACTAACTCTTCAAGTTTGAAAGTTATTTTTCATATTTATATATTTATATATATTCTTGCGCTAGAGAACACATGGCCATTTGCACACCATCATATTTTTATTTTTCATTATTTTCTGTTCATCTCCTAAATTTTCAGTTTCGAATTTTTGTACAAGGATTGCGATCGTTTTTTAAGCTAACGATCATATTTTTTTTATCTGAGTTTCGCAATGATAAAAGAGATGAGGAGGATGATTTTTTTATTCCTTTTTGAATATATGTGGATCGGATTTATTTTTATGTGTATTTTTGTTGAGTTTTTGAGCTCAAAAAAAAGGGATGATATTTTGGCAGATTGATGGAATGAATTGATGAAGTTTGATACGTTTTTTCACATTTTAACTCCCTATATATATCGAAGCCAAAGAGGGGAACCTAAATTTAATAAAATGCCCTCATCGAACGTTGGAAAAATTCTAATGGAAAATCTTCATTGAAAGATTGAATGAAATTTTTTCGAAAATTCAATTTCTTTGATTTAATCCTTTGAGTTTCACTCACAAATAATTTCTGAAGCACTTTCAAAAAGAATTTAATCACGAGGAATTTTTCCACCAATCAGATTCACTGCCATATCTCTTCCTCCATTGAAAACTCTTGAGTCCAATCACCCACAATTTTTTTCCCTCGTCCTCACACACACACACACTCACACACACAAATCATATTTATGAGGAATTTATGATAAAACCGTTGATAACAGAAGCTATAATTAATATTATTTATAGTTTAATTTTTTATTTTCGTATCACAATTGATTTATCTATACTCGGTATATTAATTATTTGCTTCAATAATTTTTATTTCACAAAACTAAAGGACCAGAGACTTTGTAAAACTAGAAAAAAGAAAGCCTCTGAGAATGTTAGATAAAATTTTTACACTGACGCACGTCGCGTTTGGTACTGTATGAAATCATGAACATGTATGGAAAGAGTTTTGACCGATGGTGGACGTCAGATGCTAGCTCTGTGCTGATATATAGTCGGCAGTTGTAGAAGTGGCGTGAGGGGTGGCGGACGTATATCCTCCCTGTAACTAGAGGCTGGAAACTGCTGCATTGGCAGCAGATGTGATATTTTACCGGGTGAACGACGTACTGTAAAACGTGGTCTCCTCCTTTTTCTATAAAAACCACTGCACCTGCAACTACACACTGATGCATCGTCATACAGTGATATCGTATCACCCTGATTGCCCATCTGGCCTGATAATATCGAGCCATTTGCAGTTATCACGTCACCCTCCAGTCTCACTGCTCCTTGTGCAGCCTTTAAAATAAGAAAATTTACGAAATTTATCCACTAACAATTCGTAAAATAATTGAATTTTTATAAAAATTATTAATTACCTGCAATGCTTCAGCTTCATCTCTTCTCTCATCCTCTGTATTCATTGTTACGAATCTAAGTACAAGTAGATTCAATGATGCAGCAACAATAGCCAAACCAAATAGTATAAATATTAATGCAAAAACAACGTATTCTGGTTTATTTTCAAGTGCATTGTCCTTTTGTAATGCAACCATATCACCAAAACCAATTGTTGTTAATGTTATGAAGCAATAATAGACTGAATCAAAGTATGACCAGCCCTCGTAACGTGAAAATGCAGCAGCACCACCAGTTATCGTCAGACTTGATAAAAATGTCACGACGAATATTAAATTTATTTCCGAGGCCTTAAAAAAATCATTGGAGAAAAGAGAAAAAAATTGAATAATTTATTTTATTTAATTCTGATTGAATTTTTTTGCTTTTTTCTTGATCCATTATTGGAAATTTGAAATTACCTGTACATCTTTGCAATTGAGTAATTGCTTGACTTTTCTTATAACGACAGATGAGAATTTATTTAATCGTTCTCCTATACTTTGGAACATGACAAGACCCAGGGGTATGCCGACTATCGCGTAGAACATTGTGAACAGCTTTCCGCTAATGGTATTTGGCGTCGAGTGACCGTAACCTGACAATAGTAAAATTAAAAACGAAAAAACATTAAGATCAAGATAATAAAAAAATAATAATAAATTAATAATACAAACCAATTGTTGTGAGGACCGTAGTTGCATAGTAGAAAGCACCGGCAAATTTCCACTGTTGGCCAGCCTTGTGGGGTTCCGTCTTCAGCACGACAGTTTCCATGATCTTGAAGTCGTCCTCGCTTATATTGTATTTGCGTATAACCATTCTTTCAATGGCTGCAACATAATTGAAATAGGATTTTTTTTTTTTATTTGTAATTACTAGAATTCTAGTAATTACAGGTAAACTACTGACCATCCAACGCTTCTTTGCGCCGTTTCTCCGTCTCGGACTCGAGGACGTCAAATATTGCAGCGCCAACGAGGAGATAAGTGAACGTGCAGACGATCAACGATAGGGTCCGGACGTTTTGCTTCTTCATTCTCTAGTGAGCCACATGCTCACTAGCAGGGCCACAGCCCCAACTACTTGCATTGCTCAGTGGTATACCATTTGTATTATCGGGCCCATTGTGACCCTCTCTTGGCTTTTCCACTTGTCTCAGATAACATTCCCAGAGAGCGCAAATCCAACTGTATAATATTATATCAAATTTTCACAATGATTCACTCTCAACAAATTATTTTGATGAATTGAATCTTTTTCATTAATTTCAAAGCTAAAATTATTATTTTTTTACTACTCATTGCACATAATTCCTTGAGTCTCACTAATGGCATCATGGGAAAATTTGCCCCGAAAGATTCAACTCATCTCCTCATTTTCTTTCTCTCTCGTGTCTCCTTGCCTCTCTGCTTTCTTCTCTCAGCTCGCCTCCCCACTGCTAACAGACCTCGTTTTTACGTCCACTACAGTTCTGCACGGCAGCTCCATACCCGCAAACTCATCACTTGTTTCTGTACACCCCCAACTCGTTTTCGTTTCTCTGCAAACGAATATTCTTGAGAATACTGTGAAATTTTTTCATATTCTTTTCATTAAAATCATTTTCTTCTTCCTTATTTATTCTATAATTTTTCTTTCACTCATAAAATAATATGTATCAGCAAAAAAAAATTATCCTCGCCTTCCACAGTCGCTTTTATTTCTTTTTTATTATTCTTTGTCTCTTACCAGCAGTCTTTTTTTTATTCTCCTTTGTTAATGACAAAGGCTCCAGTTGAATGATATGGCAGTGCTTACGCTGCTCCCACCGCCACGTCGACGCCATTACTTGGGCTAGCGCGATGTTGGCTCACACCGAAAACTGCAATCATTATATGACTCTATTAGAAAAAAAAAAAAAAACAAAGATATTCAATGAATTACTGACATTTAATTTTGCCAAGCCCTCCCCTGCATCACATTTGTCTCAAATCCTGGCAAATTCGCTTCACCTAGAAACTTTTCCTGTCTCACTCAATTGTAACTCGTATTCTCTATACTCCTGTCCAAAGAATAGACGTGGATTAGCTGAGCTTACGTTCACCCTGAAACGCTTACGTGCAGCATTTTCCTTTGCCAAAGGCACTATACTATTTCGCGATAGACATTCCATTTCTTTTCTCCCTCAATTTTCTTCCCCTCTAACACGCAATGAAGCCATTTTCACATTTCCAATTCCACGAGAAGAAAATTTTCACTGTAATATTCACGTTTTCATCATAATTTTATTACGTTTTTCTTTCATTTTATTTTTCCTTCCTTTCCGTCTAGTAATTTTTCTTCCTTCGTAAAATCTACTGCCAATCTCTGCAGATAGCTTATGCGTTACAAATCTGTCTCTCTAACGACGTCAAAACGAAATGAGAACGGATGCCACAGGGAAAAAGCGGAAAGGGGTGAAAAAAAACGATTAAATGGATGGAGAAATGGAAAATGCGGTCTGTATTTGAGGGTCGGTTAATCGTAGCGTAAAGTGAGAAAATTAGTCTGCAAATAGGAAAAAAGAAATAAGTCTATCTGCACTTCCGGATGTAATTGACGATGATTTCCGGGTAATAAGAGCGAAAAGAATGCTAGTGGGGTGAATGATAATAGACGAGACAAGGTATCTCCCCGCAGTTGTGAGAGACGATGAGGTTTCTCTTTCTTCTCTATTGTCTCGACATTGCATGGAGGTCGAGGAGGGAAACAGCTAAAAGTGGTGCAATTGTCACCGTAGTAGCAACTAAGGGAGTAAGGAAGAGGGATCCACATTTATAACATTGGATAGGTCGTAGATTCAATAATACTCCGGGTATTGCCTCTTGCGTTTCCTCTATCGTAACGGTTGCTTCTCATTTAATAAATCGTTGTCTTCCTCATAATTAATTAATTCTATCTCAATGATTTTATCATAAATTACAAAATATTTTCTTTTCCATTTGTATGCGGATGTTTTGTGGGGTTTGTGGAGGGTCTCTGTGGACTTCCAGTGAGTGAGACACTTGCAGGAGCCTTATTCGATCCGATATCGAAAATAGAAGAGACAAGGGTGGATAGGAGAGTATTCAACCCTCCGATTTCTCTTTCTTTGGTCGTCTGCTGTGATAAAAATAACTCTGGCTATCGAGCTGAGGAAAACGGACAATAATCTCCGTAGCGTTTGATCACTTGGAAAACATTTTCAGGGATTATGGATCTGTGGAAAAGTTTGTAGACGCTGGAAATGAGGTCACAAGGGTGAATCATATCAGGGAATATTTGATGGAACTTTTTTTTTCCCACAGAACCATTGTCGATATTCTTTTTAAATTCATGTTATTCACAATCCTCTGTTTCCTCTATAAAATGCGAGCAATTAAATTAATAATTCCCATTTACCTATTTTTTAGTTTTTATACATGGATATATAGGAAAATAAAATTATTAATTTCCCATGATTTTACATCAGAGTGGAATCACGGGAATAATAATAAAGCCTCGTTAGTGAGTTTAAACTCATTTATTTCACGAGAGCTTGCTTCACAGTGTGTATTATTATATAGGGTGAGGATAAAATTCATGAATTCCAGGTTTTTCCACCAGCAGTGGAAAAGCGAGGCAAATAGAATAGACTGTTACGTCATACATGGGAATTTTATAGAGGAGAAAGGGTGAAAGGCATTAAAATGTAGGCAGTGTTGATTACCGTTATGAAGTTTCAATGCTGGCGAATGAGAAGGTACTCTAAAAACACTCGTTATCACCATGCTTGATGAAAACAACGAGTTTTTTTGATCAGGTATTTAAGAGAGCATTATACCAATCACTGAGTCTCGGTTGTCTCATTCCTTTTTTTTTAATTTTCTTCCTACCATTATTTTTACTCTCTACTTCCATTTGTTCGTTTGATTTTTTTGTTTTCGTGACATTTTGCCGATATCCATTGAAGAATGTACATGAAATGAAAAAGGAATGGAAATAGAGTGTTTGAGGATAGTATATGATAAATCGTTGCTGAAAAATTTTCATTTTCATCCCTCATATCTTGGCAATCTATCACGTTTCAATACTTGTCCTATTTGGATTTTCCTTTTGAATCAATATATATGGCTATATAAGCCCGTTCAATCGTAATGTCCATTTTACCCTGATTTGTCCTGAATCAAGAAGAAAAGTAGAGGAACAAGTTCTGGCTAGGTGCATCAGTATCGTTAGTCCAGTACTGAGAGAGCTCTATTTTTCACAACGAAAATAATATAAAGGGTAGAGCGAGTCAGAGAAGTGGACTGAGAGGAGAGAAGCCTGAGGCAGCACGGTCGTTATGGAGAAGTCTCTCCCTCTTTCAATTATTGTATGTGTATTGCCTCTGTCGCTGGATTTTCTGTCCTTGCCTCTCGCAAAGACGCGAAAGAAAGAAGGCAAGAGGGAAAAGAAGCTCAGGCATCCACTGAAAGTGGACTCGGCACGTACGATGCATACATGAATTCCAAATACATAATATAATATGTATATGTTAATGCACATGGTTTTCGGAGACATATGGGTAAACGTGTAGCAAAATCATTTCACTGTCTGTGTGTGTTGGGTTTCAATGTGTAGCATACGATCCATGTCTCATGAATGCATTCATGATGTGTTACCACTGGTGTACGAGAGAAAAGAATATGTACTCTCGACATCTTCATCGGCCAATATGTATACTACTCATCCATTGCATTGAAATTGTTACGAGGTACTTTTAAAGATGAATTATTATTGTCTCTCTTCGTTCACATTTATGATGTCACTGGCCTCAGAGAAAATCACCGCCATACTCCTGCATAATAAACAAAGCCAAGCTTCCAGATGCACTCATCTTACCACGAAACTGATCCAATCTATTTCAAACCTGGGATTTTATGAGCAAGCACTAGTAGAATGAGGATCACACTGCTCACTGGATACAAGTTTCAACTGTGTTACTCCACTGCATACTCACGAGTTTCAACACACTTTGTGTCATTGGATTTTCCGGGCTTGAAACTGAATTTCAACGGAAACTTGCTTAAATTGGTGTCTGTACAGTAACGTCTGAGTACTTTGAATTATAATCAACGTGGATAGATAATGAATGAGTAATTCAAGTGTTTGTAAATTCAAATCTCTCTCACTAATTTGACAGTGTATCTTGTTAACTATTGACTGATTCAATCCGTCAATAACTCTTTCCAATTAACTGAGAAATAGTGAAAAATGAAAAAAAAGCCTCAAATCATACCATTTTGTTTCAATTTGCCATGGAAAAAAATTTCCACGATTGGCTCTATTAAATCCAATCTGAAAATCGCAATTCTGCATTGCAGCTACTCCCAAACTCCTCCACATTTCTCTCTCAATTCCCTCTTATTTTTCAGCCAGCTTTCGTTATATACTTTCAGTTCCAACATTTTACATCCAACTGCCAAGTTTAAACTCCACTGCCCTCTAGAATTCATTCATTTTTTTTCCTCCTCCTCGTGGCAATATCCCGAGGGTAATGCATGAGAACTTATTAAACTATTTCAATTATGGCCATCTCTCTTGTGTGGGTTAGTGGTGAGCTTTTACTTGGGTCATTTGCCACAGGCATTTTGTATACACTCAAGTCTTTAACATTTGAGGAGACGTTTAGAGATAGCCAGAGGTTAATAAATCCAAACTTTTCCCAAATTTTTCAAGGGCTCCAATTAATTTATTCATTTGACCAGTGACTCTCCATTGAATTGGAAAAAAAAATCAAGTTGAGCATGGAAAATTTGGTTTTTTGGATAGCTTCCAAAATTCATAGGACAAAATACTGGTGAGCCGCTGCTTGCGGTGGCAACTAGAAACAACGCTCGATTAATTACTTTCCATGGCCCTGCGGCCACCAAGTAAATTTCTAACAGTGTAACAACAGTCGATTCCAAATCCCAACGTATTCCCCTCTAATCCCACAGAAAGTTCGTTGATATCAGCTCACCATTTATCGAGTACACACCTATACAAATTGGCTTATTTATTCACATTACATTGTCCATTAGACCATCTATAGAATTTCTATTGAATGAATTTGATAAATTTACCATGATGAGTGGTGAAAATTTCATCTCCTCAAACTTTATTCACAACTTTCTCAACTCAATGGAGTATCTTTCAGAATTCTTTTAATTTTAGTTGGTTAATAAAAAAGATAAAAAAGAGTGATGAAAAAAAAAGAGAAAAACTTGTGCACTCGTTAGTAGTTTTTTACTCCAGGAAGTTTTAATGTTCGCAGGGAAAAAAACCGTAATTTCATGCGTGGCTTCAGAGACTTAAACCAGTTGGGAAAACTTGCAGAGTATGTTTGAAGATTTTGTAGGGAATAAAATCACTGAGTAATATTATAATTGTTTTTATTCAATGAATTTTTTGCGCTAGCTTGCTTTAAATCCAATAAGTTTCATACACTCATCCATATTTCGGCGAAATACGTGGAGAATACACATAGGATCGGTTTGTCAAGCGACGAGTGGAACATCAAAAACAAGTGGTGGGACACACATTTTGTTTGTTACGAATGTGTGTACAACTGTGAAAGATGTGAAATAATGCTCTTATTCGATGCATTTTTCATGCTCTATGCAACGATAAAGTTTTGGTAGACATGAGGAAGTGAGATGAATAGTGGAGCGATAAAAGGAAAAATAAAAATATAATGATTTTTTTTTTTTGCAAATTATAAGAATTTCATGGTGATGCATAGAAGTGGAAAATGAAGCCCTTGCGTTTTTTCTTTCTCCTTTCTCTCTTCTTCTACTTCATCGCTTTATCACACTCACACAGTTCGAATTACTCGCAAGTATCATTTGAAAAAGCTCAGTTGGCCTAGTTGCACTTGAACGAAAAACGTGTCTGGCTCTGAGTGGCTATAAATTGATACACATAAATTAACGATTCTCACGCTCATTCCCTATATATTGCAGAAAATTTAATGGCCCCTGAGCTAATAAACGCTTGAAATATCTCCATGAGTTATTTATTCTCAACCAATGATTTTTTTTAATTACTATGGAAGAGGAGAGCAACAAATGAATTACTCAAAAAAAAAAAAAATGTTAAAAGTATCGTCCTTGACCTACTAACGATAATGGGACATTTAAAGGGGCTGAAGTGAGAATCGTTTTACAGTTGTGTGACGTCAACTCAATTCTCCGACCCCTTATTCTCTAGACGTCGTAAAAACTACGCACAATGAGACATTTTTCGACAAAAAAACTCAAGTCAACTCGCTCCTTTCAAACTGAGTAAGAGAAAGGAACAAAAAATAAATGGAGGAAGGTATTTGGCGTCGTTGTATGCCACGTAATTGCAATCGGAGAGCACCAGCCTTATCCTCACCAAGTGTAACGTTCGTTGTAAAAGTTGAAAATGTCCAGTGAAAGACAACTCTTTTCTTGGAAAAACCTTTTACTACTTCTTCCTGATTCTCTCTCACACTCTCGTTTTACTGAAAGTCGAGATAGCAAATTAATCATTAATATAATACAATAATGAATGATAAGAAAAGGAAAATGTGAAGCGTTAGATACTGATTAGTAGTAGAGGCTGAGTACTAGTCGGACGCATTGGGATGGCGATTAATTTCAAGGATCACGGCGCTCCCATGAGCCTCGTTAACAGAAGATTGATCGATTCTACAAGAGAACACAGAAAAAAGTTGAAGGGAACGCACATTTATTTTTTTTTCATACTGGAAAACCCTTTCTCTTATAAAACTGATAAACTTATCGAATTTTATTGAATTAGAGATTGAATCTCTAATTCAATAAAATCAATAAATGAAAATCCTTCATGAGGCATTAAAATAATTAATACATAGATAGATTATTGTGAGTGTTGGAGTACATGAAATGGTATAACGTCCATCAAACAAATTTCCTGAGTTGAAACTGTTGGACCGGTAAAAGGGAATATGAGAGATATGGTGACTAGATGGGAAAATCGTTTTCCCAAAGCGGAAACTACCAGTACCGCATATATACATAAATGAAAAGGAGCATCAGTAGATGGAAAATAGGTAGCTCAATGTAACTACGGCATTGCTGTGACGCACGTGACCAGTTTGGAGCGCCTGGTTTACATTTGTAGAATGTATTTCATTGAATGTTTGGGCGAGTAACATATCAGTCAGCAGAGGGCAAAAGTTATGTACTTTCAATGTTTGTCATACCCTTTACTTTTAATTTTCATTCTCATTGTGAGTATTTTTTCCTCCACTTAATAATAAAAAAAAACAGAGTATTCAGAGCAGGACCTAACTGTTGTGGACCATATAAAATCATATATGGAAAGGCCGGTCGTACGTAATCGATTGTTCGGTTATAAAATCGCACCATCAGCCCCCTGAGGGGGTTCGAAGGTGGTGAAAAAAAAAGGCCTGTGAGAAGAGATGGGACACACAAACCTGTTTCTGGTTGCAGTGGCGATAACGAAGTCACCATAGGCACACGGGGGATGGAAAATATACCCAGAGAGTATAAACTCGTAGTTGCGATAACGTAGCCGCAATGCGGTATTACCCCGTGCCTCGTCGCGCGTATACACTGCCAGAGTGAGGCTGGAGCCTCTGCCGGGTCGAGCTAACTCGATCCCTGATGTTAACCACTTTTCGTCCCATCTTTTTGTTATTTTCTTCTTTTTCAAAAGGTTTTTTTTTCAAAGCTGTTAATGAGAGTGTGAGGATTTTTTTAAACAGTTGAAATGCCAATATTAGGAATTAAAATAATCCACATTCTTCTCGAATCACTTCTTCCAGGGAAGAAGCAGGGGCTTTTAGTCTCTCCCTCTCTCTAGTCTTATTTTCTTTTTATTTTCCTCATTCTTCAACAGACGGTGTGAGCGATAAATTTAACTCCGGCGGCTCCGCAATTTTCACCCAGAGCAATCTTGGGATTCGTTGGATTTTTATCACTCCATTCGGTGGATAGAGGAATATCCTTCTCACATGTACACAGACACACGTGCAAAAAAAAAAGAAATTGCGAAAAGCACAGTAGTAATACGTGAATAAGAAATTATTGAGTGTTTTTCATCTAAAGCCCGAGGAATACATTTAAAACCAAAATTCTTGGGATATTTAAAATTGACAATACTTCAAGTAAAAGAGGATATATGAGAGAAGAATTAATCCCATTTCGTATACTCGTAACTGAAAAGTTTCACTTTCATAGTCTTTTCTACTTCAACTAATCCAATTTTCTTTCCTGTCTACCGACTCTCTTATCTTTCTCTTAGTTGTCCTGTCGGGAATATACCGGTAATGAATGTCATTCGTAGGAAATTACTTGGATATTGTTTCCGGTGTTTCGCTTAAATTACCTTCAAGTGCCTTGTACAACTACATATAAGCCCAGTTTTCATGTTGCATTGATACTTTTTCCATCTATCCATCATTCCACTTGTCGTATCAATCTTTAGTCTAGTTATACTAGCTGTATCTTATTTTTATTTCATCTATTAAATCGAATTTCTTTTACTCTATTTCCAGATTCCACAATGAGTAAAATAGCAAGACTGAATTCCTGCATCAAAATGTGAGTACATAAACAATTTGAAATTTCTATTGTGTAAGCTTTAATGAGAAATGTCTCTAATGCCACTAGTGAACATGATACAATCTCCAAAACCCTTCATCTCATTTGCCCATTGTTATCATCTTTACTCAGTGCTATAAACTTTTCCTATGCAAAATGTTCCCTAGCATGTGCTTTAGTTCTAGAGTACTAAATGATGCTGCAACATTTACTTATATAGATGTACATTAGTTAGTGAGATTTTACAACCACAGAACGAAACTGTGGTCCACCACGGTGACGCAAACATGCTTCGTTAATTTGTTGAGTCGACACACACTGATATACAACTTCAGACGATCAATGCTTTCTACAAGCATTATCAACTAAAATTCCATTAATTCAATCCTCGGATAAACATAATCAAGTGGAATTAATGGAGAATTAAAATTAAATGGAATTTTCGGCTATTATTCAGAGGAATTTGTGGGATATCTTCTTTTGCATATGTCGATTTCACCATAATTGCCTCGTTGTTGAATTTACGGTTGTTCGTTAGCATAATCATACTAGCCATTAGGTGAAAATCAACGGGCAATTGGACTATTGAGAAGGATCGTTCGATTAGCTAGTTGGAAAAGCATTTGAGGATCGTTTGTTGAATGGTGCAGTTATTTCTATCTAGATGCCATGAGTATCGATCCTCCTCAAAACTCGTGTGAATTTGTCTCTAATTTTCCTCCAGCAACTTATCCCACCAAATTTCTCCACTTAAATGTATCTAATCAATGTTGCTATATTGTATTTGCTACCGTAATTAGGGAAAATGAATTTGTTCATATGGAAACTCCGTCAGAACTTTTAGTTATACAATATCCATTGTTCCCTCTGGAGAACAAGAGCGTAAGCATTAATTAATTAATTTTGTTTCAACTACAAATTAGTGAAAATTAATATCATGATTTTAATTGAGAAATCTATACAGTACTATAGAGTATAAAAGAAACAAAGAGAGACAAATACCAAAGTATTTGTGAAAGTGGTCGTACTGTCATTCGTATCAAGGTATCTACGTTCCCTCAGCACGTGCGTAATTAGTGACCCTGTTGTAATTAGCTAGGGCTCATGCACCAGTTCAACGGATGCGCGTGGTTATTCCACCGCACAGTAACAATTTCCAACTATTATCAATGATCCAACATGTGCATTTGAATATTTCAAGTGTTTCGCCTCAACTTTTCTACAAATCTTATTTTTCTCTATTTTCATTATGACACATTTGTTATCAAAAATACTTTTCAATTAATATTTATGATTGTCATTCGTTTTAATTGAAAGCTATAATATTATAACTTGATGAGCTAATAAAAATGAATTACCGGGATAAATAGAAGCCATTTAATGAAAATAAAATTTGATTAATATTATTAATTTAATTTTTGTTAATAATAGAGGTCAGACATTAAATTCATCAAAGTGATATAATGTTTCATATATCTGGTCGGATAGTTCCAACAATCGCATTAACGTACAGTCCAGCAGTAATTACGATCGCACGACACACGTACGTAGGGATTATTATCGGCATCAGACTGTCCCTCTATCGCTTTCTCTCTTCCTCAGCCACCTACAGGCTCATCCCCCACAATCTATCTATAGATTCTATCGAACATCCAACGTAAATTCAATTCGTACGTAAAGGGGTAGAGACAGAGAGCTGCAATTCGCTCTTCCACGACACTCGATGCAACGAAATTTCATCATAATCCTCTTGTACCAAGAACAATGCATCATCACTATCAAGAATCACTCATTTATTTTCATCCCAATTCAATGAATTTCATTGAATTAAATTCATTTATCTCCATGGAGTATTGATAGTTTTCAATTTGACAATGTATGTGAATCAATAGAATTTAATTTTGGAGATGGAAGATTAAAAAACTGGAGACGTGAAACAACAAGAAAAAAAAAAGGTACAAAATCTAGCATAAGAAAGTGAGGATATTTGAATGAAGAGTTTTTCTCGAGGGAGGTGAGACTTCAACCCAGTTTCACCTCTCAAATGCTCATTGATATTCACCTCTCATCTCTAAAAGCAAGGAAATAAAACTGAAAAATAGTGAATAAATAAAATCCAATGAGGAAAAAAGAAGTTTGAAAAAATCAAAATTCACAAAAAATAATTTAATGAAAATAAGGAAAATGTTACGAGAGAGAGAGAGAGAAGAAAGTATGACAGAGAAATACTGGATGAATGTAGGGGTGGCCTGGTTTCATTGAACCTGTACCACGTAAAAGCTACCCTTCATTCCCCATCCCCACTACTTTTCTCCCGTGGGATACCTGGGGTAGAGTGAAGCAGGCTGTGGCAAGACCGAAACGGAATACGAGTAGAGAAGAGTACCGACTGAGTTCATGCATAGCTCACCC
This sequence comes from Aleiodes testaceus, assembly GCA_963565655.1. Classification (NCBI taxonomy): domain Eukaryota; kingdom Metazoa; phylum Arthropoda; class Insecta; order Hymenoptera; family Braconidae; genus Aleiodes; species Aleiodes testaceus. The sequence goes on along the minus strand of OY751421.1, from coordinate 5,136,647 downwards.
CTCCACCCAATGTCTATATATAGCTCCTCCTTTCTATAAATAGAATTCAAGCGTCTTTCCCCACCACTACTCTTCCAGACTATCCCCACTACTTCCCTATATCTCCTACCCCTATCACGTTGCTACCATTGGTTAACAACAGTGTAGAACCTCTCAACATTTTTACATTTTTAATTACTGTCAATGGATTTTAATAATTTTGAAAATTTCCTGTAAATTTTAAAATCAATCAACTCTGTCTCCTCTCCATCTTTCTATTGAGTGACTATTTTTTTTTCTCCTCCATCTTGCACGCGTATTTTTCTTCCTTTTTCATCCTCCCTCTCTGCTTTTTCTTCTTTTAATATAACTATTTGTTGATGAGGGATATGAGGAGGAACATCAAGGAGAAAACACGTGGAAAAACTAGGGGGACACCATGAGGGTGAGAAAAAAGTTGGAGGCTAAATATAACGACAATCAAACTAACCACGCCTGAAGCATAACTCCTTTGTATAGAGCTTTTCTTCGTGATGAATTATCATTATTTCCCCTCAATATTCTCAGGCTTTCTTCAATTTGTCAGTTAATCGATACATCAAAGTGTAGGAGAAACACAAAAGTGAGATTCATCTTCTCATACTAGGAAATTATTAAAAAAAAGAGAACAATTGTGGGAGTAATTAATTTTTTCACGCAGAGAATAAATTGGCCAAACAAAACACGCTCGAAAATATTCTTTGAGTGAATAGGGAATTAGTCACCTCGTTTGGTAGAAATTTACTCACTCTACCCCAACAACAAAGAGAATATTTTGTGCAGTGTGAAATTTTCAAAGTGAAAGATATTCAAGATGAGGTCACCGGGTAAAGGAGCATAAATAAAGCCCAGCCGAAAAGCAAGCGTACGAGAAATCCACTGTACATTGAAGTAAAATAGAAAGAGCCAGGAGAGAGAGAGAGAGAGAGGGATGGGTTTATTTCAGAGGTGAATTGTGGAAAGAGGAGATGAATATATATATACATATAGGAGTGTAGAGTAAGTGAACGAGGAGAGAATGGCTGGCTACTACAACCGGTGCAATTTCTCTCTTTCGTCCATTCTCCATCTCTTTTTCATCCTGAATTTGCGCATTCGGTTGGACTGTCCCGGGTCAACTAGCGGCTTCTACCCTCATGGGATTTGCGTCACACTGCTTTCATTGTGTGTATGCGTATATATATATATAAAACACTTTGTTGTTCCACTCACTCGGTTATATTTTTCCAGTTTAAAATTCTCCAATGGAAGATAGAAAGAGTGGAAGAGGGAGGAAATAAAAATTCTATCTGTTTTATTCCGAGGATTATTGGTGCATATGGAAAATTAGAATTTTCCCATTATACCCCTTGTGAATTTCCCCTAAAATCATCTGAATTGTGAATATTGAATCCATCAAATTCAATTGTAACTATTCCTTCCACATGCTCCATTAATTCGTACGAATAACAAACAGTTGTACAAATATATCAATTTCCACTCAATCAGAGTGACATTATTCGCACTGAGTGCATTCAAATCCCTTTATTACCCTCTACTTGAAATTTTCATTAATAAAATCATTTAATATTCCAAAAGTCAATATCCATAGTTAATAATCAAATTAATTATTTATTATGGATGATTTTCAAATTTTCTGCATAATTTGAAATTAATATATTTTCCATTAATTGAATTTTGATTTTTAAAATAAATTTGATGGATCAACTTTATCCAAATTAATATTCAAATTGTCAAAGTAATTAAAATTCAAATAGTAAATATTATTCCAATGAATTAAAATTCATCTTGAATGATAATGAGAGCTGAACTTGAACTTTACATTCAAACCATCGGGTGAGTCTGAAGTAGAGTGGGTGATGCTGGCTAGTTTGAATATGAGCATTGCGATAAGTGCAGAGGGTTGAGTTTGTATATTGAGAAGTTTATATTGGAGAATGGATAAATATAAAAATGGGCTTTTATCAATGAAATTAGTAATAGAACTGTGAACCCTGAACTTTCGAAGGTCAATAAGCAACCTTTTCTCTCCATTATCTTTTTACACATCTTATGAGGTCTTGTGAACAATTAAAAATTATTTATTGATTTAAAAATCTTCATGTGAATGAGAAGAAACCAAGTGCGAGTGTCTTTCATCTGTCGTAGATAGTTTGAGGTTATACTCTAACCCATGTTCAAAGTTGAAAACTTTTTCCCCACACAGTTAATATCAGTCGTCTCATTCTTTTTCTCTGTCTCAACAAAAGTTACGACAGTAGAAGTGACTATACAAATTCCGCGGTACGCCAAAAGTACCACAGGATAGACGAGTATGAAGGTGAAATATTAATTATAATAATACTAATTGAAGGAAGAAGAAAAATTGTGGAAGTTCAATTATGCGACGTGATTTTCCACTATCAAAATTGATAATTCAGCTTTTAAGGCAATTTGCCAAGCCAATGTCTGAGAGAATTGTCAACTTTGGTAAAAGACACAAATATTTTCGTTACTATGGACTAATTGTCCCTGGTAGAATTTACAATCGCCTCGAGGTAAAAGCCAAAACCTATGTACGCAACGATGGATCCAATTACATCAAGGAGATACCGAAAATTGAGGATTCACAGGCATTGGATATTGGTGGACAGCTTGTCCTTGAGGTAGCTATTTGATTCCGCATCCAATTAATTCCTCTTTTATCATTGATTTAAGTAGGAATTCCTGCAACAATATTCTAGGCACTGGTATTTCTCATACTAGCTGGTTTCCTCGTTCTTGAGAACAATCGAACCTCAAAGCGAAACGAATTGACTGAGCGGAAGCGTAAACGTGAACTTATGCAACTCGAAGAACGCAAAGCCGAAGTGACGAGTTTACTTTTACGTCAGGCTGAGCTAATTCATCAACTTCGTGACAAAGTTAACGATCACTCATTGAAAACTCGGTCGTCAGCCTCAGAAATGCCAGGAGTATCAAGTTTAGAGGAAAAAGACGAGTTAAGTCTAATCCAGTGAATGCTTCAACCAATTCCATGGGAAAATCGACTTAAAATTTAACTTCCGGCTGGATTAGTTCTGACTACTGCATTTAGTTTCTCGACTCCTTATTAAATAAATACATTGAGACAAATTCTCGCAATTCAATGAATTACATTTTTCATTGATCATTATTTTCCTTTCCTTTCTTCATGAAATCTCATCTCTTGTTTATGTCATGACGGAAGGAGAATGGAAAAATTTCACAAGAGGATTTATCTCACTCGATTTAACTCCCGCCAGCATCTCCATCTTAGTATTCCTTTTAACTCTGTCGCAACATTTTCCTCCATGTTTTGCTTTACTTTATTTTAATTTTTTATTCCGTCGACAATGACTTTAAAGTTTCCTCTACTCCGTCTGACCCAAAGCGTATTATTCCACTCTCATCAGCAGTCAATACTTCTTATTCCTTCTTTTTTAAATCTCCGCATCGAATTTCTTCTTCTCACATTTCTCCACCAACAATACTCTCATTTTCCATTAGAAAAAAATGGAATATTTCATGCTGAGATATCATTGAAAGTATAGATAATCACATAAATCTGGATACGATGAAGATAAGCGAAATGTAGAGATGTAAAAAGGTAATAGGAATGAAAAAAAGTATGCGTACGTCTTTTCTTCTATTTTCATGACTTGGCAACTGTCTTACCACTTGGCTCACTAACTACTGCCGACCCAGAATTTATTCCATTCTTCTTGTACATTTTTCGTCTTCGTTTTCCCCTCGACTTCTCTTATTCCTCCGTCGTCTTATGGCACAGAATCAAATTCCCTGACTTTGGTTCATGCATTTTTATTTCTGCATCTTATAACGTCGGAAATAAATTTTACAGGTTCATCTTTATTATTATTATCATTATGTGATTCATATCTCGAAAGATTGGTAAGGTAAACAAATAAGAGAATATAAAACCACAAGAGGAAAAAACTAATTTCCAACCTCATAAAAGTTACATTAGTCATTTAGATTTTATTAATAAAAGTGGGGCACAAGGCTACAAGATGGGAAAAAATCCCAAACGTAAATGCACAAAGAAAATGTAATTGAAATTGCAGGATTTTCTCCCTCTCTTCTCCACCACTTTCCACACACAGAGCTACTCTTTTAATTTCATCGGACGGGAAACTCGTGTCCAAGACCAGTGTGCTAGTTTATTGCAGGACGGAGATCGAGGGAGAAATTACGTCAAGGAGAGGGAGAAAAAGACATCATTCTGACATTTAAGTTCTCCCGGGAGACGAAAATGCGTGTGTCTAAATTATTTTTCCTCCGCTTTATCCCATTATTGACACGCAGAGAGGACTTCCACTCGGGTAATTCGGCAAATACATCAATTTATGGGAAAAAATAAAGAAAAACTATTAAAATCACCTGAATTCCCAATAAAACTGAAGAAATAAAAACGTATTATTTATGTTCACATAAATGAGAACGTATTTAACAGTAAAATATGAATTTCTTTATTGTTTTTTTGATTTTTTTTATATGACACGGGTAAAAAGTGAGAAGGAAGGAAAACAATGCTAAAGGTTAAAAGTTTATGATAGGCATAACGAGTCCACTGAATATAGAGTCACTTTTTTTTTTCCTCATTTTATTCAAGAGGAGAGTACGTGGGTAAACGTTGATTTCGAGGGTAGCAAGGTACTCGTAACTCAACGATGGTTCTCGATGACTCTCCTCTGCCGATATGTATCTTCCCTGCCTATACTCTATTACTATTCGCTTCATTGCCTCTCTACTCTTGTTCCTGCAATGTTTGTCATTTTTTTTTTTCCTATCGATTATTCTTGAAGTAAAGTCAAGTAGCACAAAGTAATAGAGAAAAATATTTAGACAAATTAATTTGTTAAAGGTACTCTGCTCGTTTCTTATATCCGATAAAAAAAATCGTTTCCTTCCCTCACATGAAAAAATAATAAATAAGTAAATCCCAACAAAAGCTCTCAGAAGAAAGGAAAAATCCACTGTCAGGACGCTCATTCACTCAGTGGTAGATGGATGAGTAAGATAAAAAGAATATCAACGAATTTTTTCAAGCAAGAAAAAATTTCCTCTTTTCATAACAATTAATCTTTGAGGGAGAGAGAGAGAGAGGAAAGGGGACTTACTAGTGCTGTTAGATAACGTCGCAGCCTCTTCTCCTCGCGGTTGGTGGACACGACAAACACCTTTTCTACTTAGTTCGTTTGGCTTGGGGCTTCTTCAATCCCATCTTGTACCTCCTAATACTAATATTTTTCTCATTTCCATGGGGATTTGCTGCCTCTGGGGCATAAGAATGTCCGGGAAATGTATTTTTTCTCTCTACTCTCAACTGCTATCATTTTTTTCCCCTCTATCTTTATTCATTTTTAATATTTTCGTTGGAAAAGTTCGGGACAAATATTCTTCCCCTTACAATTGAAATTTCCAAATAATTCGCTTTTAATTTTTTTCAGTTTCTCTTCAGGGAGAATAAAATTGAGGGCAAAAGAGTGGAGCCTCTTTCATACTCTCACATTCAACACGAATGGGTCTGATTAAAAGGAACGTGGATGAATTGAAGGAAAAAGGAGAAAAAAAGAGGAAGGAGAAATATAAGAGGATGAAAAACACGGAGGGATGGTGAGTACAATTATAATTAGTACACTTCGAGAGTCAAGTGGCCATGTGGCTGTACACAAGTCGTATTGTAATGAAAAGTCGTGGGTTATACTAGTGACCTTGTACAGGTCACCGAATACTCTACATCCTTACACTACTGTATAAAATACCTCTGCAAATTAAGTACACCTACGTAATTTCAATTTTTCACGCTCGAATTATCATTGAAGTCTATATCTTCATATTCGCCCTATTTTTCCAATTAATTACAAAGTAAGAGAATATTTTTCTTTAATTAAAATTTACGTGGTAAAAAAAAGTTTAAGGAATTCTGAGACCCAGAAATGTCAATTCTTCCTGAAATTCCTCCTTTTTTTTCTCAATTCAGAAAATATTGGCAAAAAAATTGTTAAAGCATCATGTCTGGCTGCTTTTAGTGTCACTTTTTTCTCCATTGCTCACATTAACGCTGTAAGGGCTAAGAAAAGCGATCGATACGGTCCGATTTTCGGTGTCCCAGACCCTCTTCTCTATCTCTACCCTGAGATGCCTTGATGTACACACACACATACACACACATACAAAGCATATTCGAGAGTAATATAGAAAGAGAGGGCGTACATTAGTAATATAAACCCCTTTGGCAAGAGCATTCGTCTGCCTGTAGTGTGTGACCCATGTAGTGGTGTATCAACTCTATACACCACTAACAAAACGTTGAAGGGTGCGTTTCTGACGTCATTATGAGTGATGAAAGCGCCTGCGTAATCCCCAGACTCTTTGGACCTCTCTTCTCCTCTGCAAACACGCGTTGATCGTTATCCCATGCCCATCTTCTTTTCCTTTTTTTTTCCCATTTTTTTTGCTTTTCCTCTCTTAACGTTTTCCTTCACTCAGGCCCTATGTTTGAATCTTTTATGTTTGACTCGGGCAATTGAATTCGACTCTGTAGAGCTGTTTTATTTATTCTACTAATTTGTTTACCTTCAGCTCGTAATTACGTTATTGAGGTTTTTTTTCAACTTCTTTCTTGTTCCACGTAATTGGGCTTTTTTTAATTCTATTTTTTGAGCTTTGAAAGGGTTCAATCGAGATTTATTGAACGCTATACCGGGGTGTTTCTGTTTGTTGGTTTTTTTTTATTAGGTAATAGAGAGAAAACGACTAATTAAATACAATAAAATATTCGCTCATTACGTGCGAAAAATGAGGAAAATTTATGAATTCTACATTGAAAATAGTGAAAAAATTAAAATTCGTTGTAGAGCCAAATGTTTCTGTTATTTTTCATCGACTATATCTTTCCAGCTCTCTCCATTTCTCTTCTTCAGCCCTTGTTCTTTTTTTATTATCTCATCTCTGAGGCCTCATTGTAATTCAAACCCGTAGACGACGGCCCCAAATACATATCCATATCCATTTAAATCCCGTCCGCTGATTCCCTCCATTTTCTTTCTTCCTCAAAGGAAGAGAGAACTTCACTCCCTTTTTTTCCCCTCTATCTCATCATAGAGATCGATTAGATGGCGAAGGAAAAAAAATACAGTGTCAGTGGGGAAAGATAAATATTTGGGAATTAATTGTGATCAATCGAGAAGGAGAGGACGTTTTTGCTTCTGTAAAAGTGTAAAGTCAGAGATGGAAAAAATTTCCTCCCCTTGTAATTTATCTATTTCCACTAGAGCATTATTGGTCATGTTCATGAAAATCCAAAGTAGCCAGCGATAGTCACGTTTCCCAATTTCTTACCTAAATACACCGCTTTCATTCTTTATTTATTCACAAGTGGAAAAATAGTGATGGATAGGAAAAAAAGCTCGTTTCGTCTTTTGAAAAAAATTACTCTCGGATAAAACTGTCAGTTCCAGAAAAATGTGTATTCTCTCTTTCCTCCCATTTACGGTAAATGTTTCGGTTCGTAGCCATGTGACAAACGCATCATGTTTCTGTGTTTTGCTTTTACCTCCTCTCTCTCTATCTATGATGGCAATGCAATTTTCACGGGGGTCCCAGTGTGTCCAGTGTGCATCACCGCTTAGCACTTTAACGGTAGAACCAGTTGCACAATATACACGTAGATATACACAATCCAATATTTATCGTATAAAGTACGCAGTATTTTGCACAGATTGGTTGAATGAGAGAGAAAGAGAGATAAAATACGTAATTGTGGGATAAACTGGAGGAGAAACATATTTTGAAATATGGTAACCCGAGGACCTGACTTTGGTTCATTTAGAAACAACCTCATTTTGGAAAGGGGGTAGAATTGGAAAAATAAAAGATATCATCTACTGTAGGGAAAACCACGTGTTCTATCCCTTTTGGCATCACAAACGCCATCTGCCATCCAACTGACATCCCCTTTGCCCCTCCATTTGGCTCTGGCTTCAATTAAATCTCGCACGTATGTGCAAATACATAAAACTGCGATGATACGCTATGATTTTTCTTCTATCGACTCTTTTAAAATTCTCCGGTTTAGATTATATTATTTATAACTTTTCTCATTTTACTTTTATCCTCTCATAACCTGGGAAAACACGTGAGCTACGGTATTCCCACTCTGCCATCTTCTTTTTTTCCTTCTCTTTTATATTTTTCCCTTCTCCTACCGTATCATTATCGACCTCGCGTTGACAATGCGATAAAAAAAGACATAAATTAGAGGAGGAGAAGATTTTTTTTGAAAAAAGGAGAATAATGAGAATTTTAGTCTCTTTCGATTTTCGATGATGCTAGGATTGACATTTTATCATCGTTATTTGCTCAAAAAAATTAATCCCACATTACTTTAGGATTTTTTCGAACTCTTGAGGAGTCAAGAAGAATTGTCAAATTTTATTTAATGGAGAAAAAATCGATCTGAAACACCTGTCGCCCCAATATTTATTAATATCACTGGATTAAATTAAAATATCTTCCTATTCTACATTTAATTAAATATAGAATATTATCCGGCAAAGTTTTCTCCTTGGATATCTTGAGAGTGATGAGAGATGTGAGGGTAAAAATAATCTCCCTGTTGTCGTGGGGGGAATTAAGGATAAATAATGCGGTAGAGAGCGGTCTCGACTCCAACAGCTCTGATAAATAATTCCTAGAATAATTCTCACAATTGCGAAACAAAATTGAAGAGCTAAATCCATTGGTTACCTCAATTTAACCAAGATGAAATCGTCTGACCGAAAAACTATTTCTTCACTTGAATATAAAAATGAAACTAACCTTGCACATGAACCGAATCCACCGGTACACGTTGGCAGCAGCATCCTCGCTCCTTTTCCTGATCTAATATATATTCACAAAATACACAATCACAAATCACAGTTCATTATTCACAAACGCACACTAATAAATTGATGAATTAAAGGATAATCATAAGTAGATTATTTTATTACATAAGTAATGAAAAATTCTTTTAACACGAAACGGAGGATACACGTCAGCATAAGGGGATGAGTTTAACGTTGGGTAGGCACCTAGCGGCAACGTCGGCTTCTCTCTTCACTATCCTCTTCTTCTCATAAACCCCGACACAGTAGCAGTGCCTCCTTCCGATTTCTCTTCTTTTTTCTCTCCTCGTTATTTATTTATTCATTAATTTCGTTAACATTCTAAGGCTCTAAATTACATGTACAACCGTTTACTTATTCATAATCCTCTACTTTCTTGCACTTTTTAATCCTTTTTTATTAAATCCCTTAATAATTAAATGTTTATCCGTAATTATTTTCTTCTTAATATCCGATGATCCTTCAAAATTGCCACATTCGTTGCTCGCAGCGTTATAAACGTTCATGTGCAACGAGGTGGCGTCCACCCTACCAACGTGAATCATCCAGCATCCAGCTACGCCCGTGACAACGACCGGGCGACTACTGGTTGGATGCGACGTTCCGGCGCAAGCTCTGATTTCCATTTTGCCCGTATGCTGCGCCACCAGACTCATCTCCTTCTTTCTCTCTCAAATACCTTCATGTACATATGCTCTTTTCTCTCCTTTTATCTTCCAGCATCTTCATCCCCCTGTACTTGCTCCTTTGCGGCCGTAGCATGCGTTACTAAAAGATTAGAGGGGGCGAACTCGACAGCATAAGACGGGCGAGAGAGAGAGAGAGAGAGATGAATTCGGGAAAATGGAAGAATATATTAGTTCAGCAAGGGGTAGAATGGGCATTCCGATTGAACGGTTGGAGATAGCGATTTTTTGATGATTCCATTGAAAAGCTGAGACGATTTCACATAGGAATCAAATGCCAGAATTGATTTTTTTTAATTTTCAAAAAATTCGATTTTACCCCACCTTCTCCTAACAATCAAATAAAAGAAGTAACACCTTTTGTAAATACCAAATTAACACGTGTTTCCATGTTGCAAGAACATAAACATGAAGTTTAGTGTGAAAATACATGAGTACAGATGTTTGTACTCATCTTGATGCATTGGGCCAATAACGAGTTTGTGTTTGTTTGTTATGCAGCATTGAAGATGATGCATTGCTGTTCATTATTGTCTTGTCCCTCTCAAGCAAGAATTAATGAGCGACAAAGTAACATAATCCATCAATGAAGTTTTTGGAAACTATTTGAAATAGGCTTTTTTTCTTTAATAATCCCATTATATGAACGTTGAATATTTTTCTCTTCGTCTTCAATTATTTTCCCTCTATACCTGCTTTATGAAAATATTGTTCTTCGAATCGCAATTCTTCGATAACAATGAAAGGTTCGATATCACCAGAGAATTCAATTTATTTATTGAGCTAGTGAGCTTGAGTGAGTGTTGACATTTGTTTCTGACGGAGTTTACCAAGCAAATGACAACATTGGAACAACGTTCTCAGTTACGGGACATACAAGATTGGCTCAATAAATAAATAATTACACAGAATTTGGTTGATCCATGTATTGCCGTAATTGTGATAATATTTATTTAATTAATTCCCTTCTAATCTTAGTTTATTTCGAGGCCGACACATTTTCTATAAATTAACTACAATTCAATAACGATCCTCTACTTAGTTCCAATAAAAACGAAACTACCAACAGTGAAATAAACCGTGATATTCATCCAATGCATATGCTATTGCTCGTAAACGATAATGCCCATTTATATCGACGGTTGCCTAGCATCCTACTTTTTTTTCCACTACTCACTAAAATTGAAAATCCAGGTTAATGTAATGAACCAGTACGAACGGATTATCCATCACAATTGAAGCATAACAAAGGGAATGCATATATGTTCGCATGAAATAATTAATGCGAATCCTCACTAATTAATCATCAACTTGTTGATGTTACATAATTTTCCTTTGATGCCCCAAAAATGTTATTCAATATCTCGGAGAAGACATTCAATTAATGTAAATTAATCCCATTGATTCAATCAACCCGGATAAATTCAATTAACAAAGGATAAAATTTTTAGAGAATTGGAGAATTAATTAGAGGAGAAATGAGTAAACATTTTTCATGAATCATTGATACTTTATTAATATAGAAAAATTCTTTATAGTCTGTTAAAATTAGAATGCACATAAGCAGAAGGTGAAAAAAAATACTTTTCATGAGTTATCACCAATCATTACTGTCAGCAACATCATCAGAATCATTGATTCGCAAATTCGAGAATAATACATCTCTAACTTTTGGCTTTGGATCCTCTTTTATTTTCGTTTGAACTGCCTCAGCTTGACCTAACATCCATTCTAATTCTGTGACAAATAATTATCGAATAATTAGCATAATTGAATGTGAATTAATTACAATTAAAAGTAGAAGTAAAGAAATAATTTAATTAATATAATTTTACCATTTTCCGTGAGTTTCATTCCACGAAGCTCAATTGGTCCGATAATTTGCTTCACCATATTCCCATTATGATAAATAAATAATGTTGGTAGATTACTATCTGGCCAATTCGGTATGCAAGTCGTGGAAATACTCTTCAAAAATTTCGTCGTTGGGAACTTTCTCGCCAGTGATGACAAGTATTGATTAATTAATGTACATAATGGTATTCTGTGAAATTTAATTATTATTATTAACTCCATATTAAATTAGGGAAAACGTAAATTCAATTATCATTCATCAATTACCCAGATTTGTAGAGATGTAGAACAACCCATATATCTTCGCCAGCATTATTAACTTCTTGGATGTAATCAGAAGCTGAAATTTCTCTCACGTCCCCATATTTTGATTTATCAGCAAGTGCTTGCATTTCAGCGATTCTCTTTTTTCTGTACTCCAATAAGACCCTTTCATCCTCTTCGTCCTCCAATTCATCTAATTCATCAAGGCTTTTATCCTCTAAATTATTTCCACCTGAAATTTATTAATTAATTAATCATGAGTACGCATCAAATGACAGATCAATTTTCAAATAATTACCCCTTCCAGTTTTTTTGTCTATAGTATTCTCTAGAAGATCAACAATTTGATCCTCCGTGATTTCTTTTTCCTTAGGTTTTGCCGGAATAATCCCTTTCGATCTGAGAATATCATTCCACTCAGTATCCTCATTTGGATCTTGCTGGAAAAAAATCCACAATATTAAATTAAATTGTTTACAATAATAATTAGGTCGTTGCCCTGAATTTACCATTTTCACTGCACCAGTTCACCACCACGTACTCTGTAATTGCTCAAACTACAAGAATATGTCAGTATTTGTCACCCTGTGTGGTAAACACGATTTGGGAGATAGAAAAAAATAGTCCACTTCCAACTTTGGTCAATGGATTGAATTACCCTACAATTCTGGAGTGAGCATTCATGACTGTACGCATAGTTTTCTGGGGACTCTAGCGATCAGCTGATCTTAGGAGTAGTAACTATATTCTCCCCACCCCAATATACTCCGAAGGCCGCGCGTAGTTCAAATTAAATATTAGAAAGACAGAACCAATTGTTATATTTATTATATTTATTAAAATTTATTCTTTATATACAAAAAAAAACTTTTAAGCCTCAATCTGCTTATGGGCAGCAGAATCTGGTAAAATATTCTCATCAATCGCATGGATTTCTTTGAGTAGCTCTTGTTTATCGCCAAAGTAATCCCTGTACCACATTATGTGCTCTTTTTTCTCTTCAACTGTCATGTAAGGATTTTTCGAGAGGCCAACACAAACTAATTCCATAAAATGACGAATCGGACCTTTCTTCGGGCACCAACCTTGCAAGTGTCTCTCCATGAAGACGTGCTCGGAAAAGTGAACGTTCTGTTCAGCTTCCATACCTGAATTTTTTCATTATAAAATGAAAATATACATTGCAAAGTTTATTTTTATAAAATATTCCAGTTAATCATACCTTGTTCATTATCAATTGGGAATTTCCACAAAATTCCATGCTCTGTCCACTGAATCATCTCCTCAAAGTGATTTTCAGGTGGATGAACCAACATCTGTTTCAATTCATCTTGTTCCAGTGCTTCCCAAGTATTTAAATTTGTTGTGAATGTCTGAGTTGATTTTGCTTGGTCAAATACGTGAAAACCTGCTCCCATGTATAAATTACCAGGTAATTCTCTTTGTCTGGAATTATTTTTCAATTATTCAATGAATGAGTAAATTATGGAATAATGAAGAAAATGCATCATATTTACGCGTTTGTTGCAAACTTTGAAGCATCCTTGCCTGTAGCTCGCACTTGAAATTTCCCAGCTAATTCTTTAATCTTAGCCAATCTTGCTATAGGAAGTTCATCGTCTTCCAATATTTTTTTCGGTGTTTTGTCTATTTTCATTCCTGATAGTAATTCACTAGAAAAATAATTTTAATCAATAAAGATGATAATTCATTGATTCTGGATATATTACCTCAGGGATAGTTCAGGTTCAGGTGCAGGCTTTGCCTTTACTTTCATTTTCTTCTTAATTTTTTCGCTCTCAGATTTTCCTGGTGATGATTCACTAAAATAATTTCATAAATAATTCCAGGCGATTGAAACTCAGTTTTCATTGATTAAATTACCTACCTCATGGAGGGCTGTTCAACCTGAGTGTCCAGCTTCACTCCCTCTGATTTTTTCTTTTTTTCATTCTTCATACTCTTTTTTATTGGTCTAGGTGGCGGTGTACCTGCTGTAAATATTTTATCTAACAACTCCTCCTCTTTCTTTTGTGTATCACCACCCAGAGTCTGTGCAGCTGCTTTTGCCGCATCAGCAAGCTTCTCTTCTGCAATAAGATGAATTAACGTTGAAATAATCCACTGAATCATTTATTAATCTTTAAATATGAATATTCTTACCGAGAGATGGAGGTTTTGGTTTTTTCACTTTCACTGGTACTGCCAAGTCGATGCCTTTTGAAACGAGTGTTTCCTGTTGACAATTTGAATGAGTTATAAAACATGAGGATTTGCTATTCATTAATTCCTGAATAATTACCTTATTCATTTTTGATAATAAATCATTCAATAAATCAACAGTTTGCTGTTTAGCTGCTTCATCACGTGGCTTCTTTAATTTTAATTGTTTTTTACCGTCTTTTGATTTTTCATTGTCTGAATCTGATGAATCAGATGATGAAGACGAGTCGTTTGCACTCAAATACTGTACTGAAGTATGGATTTTCTGTTTTGTTACTGCATTTCGTGCTCCGTTGATCCTATAAAGAATAAAGAACAGAAATGCCTTGAAAATTCATGCTTTGGTTTTTAAATTATGATAATTAGGTTATGCAGTTCCAAATTTACAAAATAACATATGAAATTAATTAAAAAGAAGCATTGTCCCACCTGCAGAGTAATTTAATTGCCAATATTCGATCCATTGTTTCAGAATCCACCAACAATCACTCAATAATTATTTATTGACTCTCAATTATCAACAAATTTGCAATTATACGTTCTTCGGAAGTCTGATGGGAGGAACGACGAATCGCTGTGCTATGGGATCATGCGGGTACGCCTTAACTCGTTAAAAAATTTCAAATTATCCACGAAATTTATTATAAAGCCTTTTTGCTATTACAGAAAGAAGAACAACTTGGTAGATAAATTAATCAATCGTAAAGTAAGGATAAATCATCTGGAGAATTAGTGAGATTTTCGAATAAGGATTCCAATGATTCATTCAGGGAACTCATAGAACGAACTGGTTTTGATATTGTTTTATCATCACGGACTTCATACAATGTTATTCCAGTGAAATGTCTCTTCTCATGAACCATGAATGTCTCCTCATCATCAAATTCCATTCCACAGCAACAGACACAGATTCTAGCTGTTTTCTCTCTGTATATAATTTGATAAGAATGCTCCGTTTCTCGATGTTTCTTGATACTTTCCCACGTACAGAATTTTTCATTGCACATTGAACAATGAAACTTATGATCCGAATGCTCCAGTTGATGATAAATCAATGAATTGAAGTGGATGAACAATTTTGTGCAATATCTACAGGCGAATCTCGTTCTAATACCAAAATTGTGAAATGAGTCTAGATCCTTCTCTTTCTGATCCACCTGATGTTTATCACAGTTCTTGCACGAATCACCTGCATGATGGTATTTATTCTTGTGCTCGAGGAGACTGGTCATACCTGAGAAACTCTTGTAACAGTATTCACAGGTATACATATACTTGATGTAAATAGGCTCGATGTATTTTTCAAGTGTGGGGTCCTCAATTGGATGAATTCCACATTTGATGAAGTGATGAATTCCTGCATCAGACCTTGAAATAAAGATCTGACTGCAATTCTTGCACTTGAAACACTGGGTGAAACAGTCTCTGTGAAATGACTTTACGTGTTTTATCATTGTTCTTCGCTTAGCAAACTCTAAATGACAGGAATTACACCAAAAGAGAATTGGTTTCTTCAGGCGGTGCCTGTGCTTGTGGAATTTCATTTGTTCTTCATCAGTGTACGAGGCTGAGCATAATGTACATCCAAATCTGAAAATTATTTTATCAAATTTATTCTCTTGTGAATGAATAATGAGATTATTTATTACCTTTCCTCAAAATTCGGCTCTACTCTTCTTATTTTCAATGGACGAGCCCCATCAACTGAGTCTTGAGACAATGATCTCTTTTTTGGTGTTAGCTCCTCATCATCAGTTATAAGTGACGAGATTGATGGTTTAATAGACTCTACATCTGCCGAAGTATCTTGAGAAATTGATTCGTCCTTTAATTTCTCCATTTTAGCTCCCTCCAATGAGTCAAGTAGTTCATTGAATTTTCTGGCCTCTTGATCAGCCAGAATGTCAAGGAATTCAGCAAAACCCGGATCATCAAGAATATTATCTGTCTTGGAAACTGATAAACTACTGAGCTGCTGTGATAATTTATTTGGAGAGCCTTCCTCATCGTCTTCAATCTTCGCTTCTTCAAGAATTATTGAATTGGGAGGTTCAGACGCCATTGCTCAATTATTTGAATTTTCTGAACGGTCAATTGCCAGTCAGTGTTTCTCACACGGCTTAAGTTAACTCTCGGATTGCTCTAATTTTTTATGAAAAATTTAATTATTCTAGGCACTGGACTTTATTATTATCAAAAGAAAAATAAAAAATATTGTATATTGTTGTATTCTGTTTGTTAATAAATGATAATTAATTATAATCGTTTGGTATTAATTATTTAACCCTTCTGCTTCCACTTCTAATTTGTCATTCAAAAGCATGGGCAGTTTTGTTCAATAATAATTAAACAATTGACTACCAAGTAAGGAAATGTAGATACCAATCACCACCAAACGATTCACAAACGATTCCATATTTTTTTAATTTTTTATTATTAAGTAGTGAAGCCAGTTTTGCAATTTGTCTCTTTTTGAAAATGATGTAAGAGGGCGCCACCTAAAATCCCTAGAAATTCCTAGATTTGTTGCTAACTTTATTTATTTAATAATAATCTAGCAGGTAACTACCAAACAATAAAAAATAGATACCAATGACCACCGTTTTTTATTTTTATTTTGATAATAATAAAGTCCAGTTAACTTAACCCTCGGATTACGCTAACCATACATAGGTGCGCGTACAATTCATAGTTCAGTGATTGAATCTTGGAGGTTATCATATAAACTCAATAACGTATTCATTCACTCCATAATTTCTTCATTGAAAAAAGATGTATTCCATTATCTTTGCCTGTGACAAACCATAAAAATTCATTAATACTCAATTGTTACTATTAATTGTTGAATTAAAAATAATTCGAATAATTCAATTGAATCTTCGTAAATACAGTCCTGAAATAATCGTGCAGTTTCGTCTTATTTCGTATGACAGAGTGAGTATGCCATTGTGTACATTTGCTCAGCTGTTTTTTCACTTTTTTTTTCTCTCAACTTCAATAGCGAAAGGTAATTTCCTAACAACTGCCGAGAGTTTAGAATTATTTATAAATTTTTCAAATTGCTCCATTTTATTTCTTTATTTTCTGAAATGAAACGTATTTGTTATTTTTAGTAACGCTGATTTAGTCAACTTTTTGTGCTGATGATGATGCAGATGACGAATACGTGTGTGTACCAAATGGTAAAAAATTTGGCTACTAATTCTCATTTAATGTAACGTATCTCAACAAAGCTCGTATCATCTCGAGTCTCTTCATTGTCTCCACTGAGAAGCAACTCTCTCTCGTCCAAATTCTTTAACATACGAATGGTAAATGAAATATTTGTGTCAATTCATAAGTTTTTATTCTTCATGAATGTGGTGTTGTGATTTATTTTTATTTTTTCCAAACGTAAAATAGTTTCTGGAATAATGTCAACAATGCAAAGAACAAAGTCACATATCTTCTACGATATTTATAATCAGCCTTATGATTATGGTACCAGGCTCAAACTTTATTCCAGCAGCAAGGGTGAGTTATATTGAATAAAAAATAAATGACGCATCACTGATGAAAATAAACTATTTGCAGCGAGTTTACAATTAATTCAACGTATGTCACTGCTGAAACGTCTGAAAGTTCACAATGGCTGTGTTAATTCAATATGCTGGAATAATACTGGTGACTTGATACTCTCAGGTAGTGACGATCAGCATCTTGTACTCACAAACGTATACAATTACAAGGTGAATTAATTTTGAGATAAATGCTTTTTAAAGAACAAGAAATAATCTGTAAGAAGGCATTTTAACATTGGCCCACATTGGGAAAATTAATCTTGGCTTGCCAAATGAAATGAGAAAAAATTCCACGTCGTTTCTAATTTTATCCATTCAATCTAGAACTTGAAGTGTTAAGTGTACTTTTTAAGCTCTCATTGACCTCAATGACAGTGAAAAATGTCAAGGACTCTGGCTCAAGTGCATGAAAGAATAATAAAATATTTATTGAGTCGTTACGAATAATTTCATCAATAAATTCACAATTTCTCAGGTGCTGACTGATTATAAAACCAGCCACAGAGCCAATATATTCAGTGCTAAATTTCTTCCAAACAGTGGAGATCATAGAATTGTATCATGCAGTGGCGATGGAATAATTCTTTACACAGGTTTAAATTATTTCATAAACCATATGATAATTAAATGGTTGGAAATTAAATTGTCAAATTATTATTGGCTAAATTACAGATTTCATGAGGAAATCAGAGACGTTTCACAATCAATTTACATGCCACAGTGGTACAACTTATGAAGTAGCTATTGTACCTAGTGAACCACACAGTTTTCTGAGCTGTGGCGAAGATTGTACAGTCAGATACTTTGATTTGAGACTAAAAACCTCTTGCAATACGCCAAGATGCAAGGAAGTGAGTAAATTTTATTAATTTCATTCAATTCGATTATTATCTCGAGATAAATATAATTGATTGATATTTTTTTATCAGGACATACTTATTGGCTGTCAACGTGCAGTTACAGCACTTTCTATAAATCCAACGATGTCTCATTACCTTGCTATTGGATGCTCAGATAGCACTGTCAGAATTTACGATCGACGAATGTTAAATGTTCGAGATCCAGGTACTTGATTAATGCGACTTGGATGACTTTATTTTAAATTTAAATATCTTTCTTGACAATGAAATGGCCATTGGTTTTTTTCAAGGCTGGGTCGAGGGAAAAAACCCATCGACAATACCAGTATCTCTATTCACAGTTCCTGAATTTGAGGGAAATTCGTATAGAATAACTTCTCTCAGTTACAGCCCTGATGGGAATGATGTCCTTGTTAGTTACAGTAGTGATCATCTTTATTTATTCAGTGTAAAGGTAATTTTCTTCCCAGGTTAATTACTTCTCTCGGATTATTTCAGTATTTTTTCAGGATCAAGGAAAAATGCAGTTAAAAAAAGAATCGGCAAGTAAATCGAAGAACAAAAAATATCCAGTACGATCACCACAGCCAGTCAGAAGACTCAGATTACGTGGTGATTGGTCTGATACTGGCCCAGATGCACGTCCAGAACGTGAGGGTGGCCGGAGAAGTGGAACAGGTGAATTCCAAGAATATAAAAAAGATAAAGATCGATGATAATAAATAGAACTGGAATGTCATTTAAATGGCCTCTTACATCTTCCAGAAATAGCACAGGCTCGGCCAGTTCTGCATACATCACTGATGCAGAGAATGACTGATGTTCTCAGCAGAATGTTGAATGATCCAGCAACAAGAGCAGCATTAAGTGGTGGTGGTGAGGACAGTCTTGAGGGTGTCATTGATCAACAGGCAGAGGCTCAGCAGCAAATTGATGAGACGAATGTTGAAATACAGGAGGATAGAAATGATTCGCAGAGCATGGATACTGAATCAAATGCACAGGCTATTGGTTAGTATAGAAAGAGATGGAATGAGAGCTGGTTCTGAATTAAATAATTTTTTAGATGAGAGTAATGAGAATGACAGTATGGACACAACTGCCGAAAATAATTTATTAGCAAGTAATGAAGAACCCCTCGAATTATTAGAAGAAGAGACTGACGCAGCAACTGAAACCGTTAATTCAGTTGAAGATAATGAACCTGTCTGTGTTAATGATGATAATTCAAACATATCAAATAATGAAGAGTCTAGTCAATCAGAAACAGCAAGAACATCGATACAATCTTTAACAACACTGAGTATATCGCACGATGAGAGTGAAACCAGAAGCGAAGATCAAGACAACGAAGTTACCAAGATTGAGAGTTCTAAAGATGGTAGTATGATGGAAAATTTACAGCATCGTCTCAAATCCATGAGAGATGGTTTTCTAGAGAAGTATATATAATTTTTTACTTCAGATTAGAAGAAAGAATTGGCTCCAATAATTATTTATTTATTTATGAATTATTAGAATGGGCAGTGAACCAGCTGTTAGTCTTAGATATTCGGGAAAAAGTTCCACTGGCGCTACGATGTCTCTGGGAGTTGCTGATGAGGTCATACGAGACAGTTATTTAGCAGGTGAATATTAATTAATGGATGGATGTTTTCTAAATGGACTGATAAGCGAGAATTAAATTCATTAATTTATTTCAGGCCCTTCGGGAAGTAGAAGCTTGGATGATCTTGCAACTGGAGCAGGTCCAAGTAGTAGCAAGAACCAGTCCTCATATACTGATGTCAGAGAACGTAAGTAATTAATGAACTCCATTAAATAGAATTTCTCTAATTCCTTGATTATGATTCTCAGATACAGACGAAGATGTTTATCACGACAGTGATGACGAAGAGGCGGAATCGGTCCAGAGGTAGAGTATTAAAATAAATCCTTATTAAAAATAAAAGGAGAGGAATTGAATTAAATAATCTAATGAAACAGGCCAGTAAATGCAATTGAAGAAGAGATGGACAAAGCCGTTGCTGATGCTCAAGCTTCACTAGGTCGCCGAGAGTGTTTTGACGAATGTAATTTCTTAACAGAACTCCGGGTTAAACAAAAGTACATGGGACATCGTAATGCAAGGTATGAAGAATCTGCTCCAATTCTCCCAATAAAATTATTTTTCCCCACAAAAATAGATCACTGTCACTCAGCCAATCACAAACAATGTTTAAAAACATTCTGTCGTTCTAGTTAGGAACTAGCAACCTGTCACACGACTCTATAAGTTATTAACTAAAAAAGCATAATAAAAAAGAAAGTATTAACTCGAAAGCCTCAAAACGGACTGGGCCAATTAGAATCAGGCCCATCCAATATATTGATCGCTTGTCCTTCCCTGGTTTCACTCTAGTTTCTTTAGGACCATGATCAAAGAAGCAAACTTTTGGGGCGACGAGTTTGTCATGTCTGGAAGTGACTGTGGACATGTATTTGTATGGGAACGTGATACAGCTAAATTATGTATGCTACTTGAGGCTGATCAGCACGTTGTTAATTGCCTACAACCACATCCGTATTTACCAATGCTAGCAACGTCTGGTATTGATTATGACGTTAAATTGTGGTCACCAATCAATGAGGAGGCTAATTTTGATATTGATTTTGCCGAGGATGTGAGTTATAGTCAAGTTTCATTAATTGAAAAGATGAATAACCATTCACTGGTTGTTTAAAAGCCTTTTATCTATCGTTTTTCAGCTTCAGAAGCGTAACGCAGTTATGCTGGAGGAGACGAAAGACACAATAACAGTACCAGCTGTATTCATGATAAGGATGCTGGCGTGTCTCAATCAGATACGAAGAGGTAGCGAGAGTTTATGATTGTCCCCTTGGAGACGTCTTCTCTGGGACGTATTTCGTAGTATGCTTTTATTTTTCGCTAACAAAAATTCTCACATTGAAAATAATAGCTCATAGAAGCTTTGGCTTTGTAAATTGCTCTTGTGTAACAAAGAAACTACTAATTTTCGCATTCAACATTCAATTTTCCACACTGAACTTTATTTTTATTCATAGGACGTGGCAGAAATCGTAGAAGAAGCGGCGACGATGGTGGTGAACTCAGAGGTGGATAAATTTCTATGGAATATCCTCTTTCTCAAATTGTTGAATAAAAAAAACGACAATATCAATCTTCAATCCTAAATAATTGTATGAATGAAAGTACGATAAGTTGAATGTAAGTTTTTCTTTTGCATTTTCTTCTCTTTTTTTCTGTCTTCTTTCAATTATCATCGACAAATGAATTTTTTTTCGGAGTGTTTTCCCCTTTGTGTTCTTTGTATTTATATTTTTCTAATGTAACACAATGAATTATTAGTCCTGTTTTATTTCGTTTGCTCTGGGGAAGTACACAACTTCCATACTGCCCTGATTGATAAATTGCTCCTTACATTCACAATTATTCATTGAATAGCTAATTGTTGTTAAAAAATTGTGCCTTAATTGGTGAATTGTTGATCATAAATTTATAGTAGACAATATGTAAAATAATAGAATTCAAATGAAATAATAGAGAAACATTTAATTAATAAATTTATGAAAGATAAAAAATGAAAACAAAATTATTCAACAGTTATTTTATTTCCCATCACGATTAAATATAGAATTTTAATAAACAAAACTCGTTTTTTTTTCTTTCGTGTGGAAATTGCCAACAAAAACAGGAAAAAACATTAAACAAATGATTTCAATAACTATACAAATAACTACTATACAACAATAAGACTTAGAAGATAACTTTTTTTCTTTAATTATGTTATTCTGGAGTCTCTTCATTGTACATTTTATCGAGATCAATGAAATTTTCTAATTGAAATTATATTCAAATGATAAATGAAATAAAATAACATGCATTATTCAAAATATTTATATAAAATTATTCATTTAAATTAGATGACTGCTGGCAATTTTTTTTTCATTAGTTATTGAAGAAATTAAACAGCAGTGAAACTTTAATTAGGCCCACTTCTTCTTGCCAGAGGGAGGAAAATTGTTCTTACAATAACAATAAATTGTTTTTTGCTATTCTAAGGACAAATGGATGAAAAAAATGCACACAAAAAAAGGAAGGAATGAAGATTTTTCCATAAATATTTAGCATAGTTTTTATTTAGTTATTCTTATTTGTTTTTTTTTTCAATTCTCTTTCTCTCTTTTCGTTACTTGTAATCAACAATCCTCATCCCTCAATTTCTAATTTACGATATAGTATTAACAATCGTCATTTATTTTGAATACTCTGATGAAATGTATATATTTAATTGTATATGTAAATTTCACTGGAAGTGACGATTTATCTTTTTAAATTCATTTCTTTTTATTTAATTAATTGAAATTGAATACGATTCATCCACAAAGATAAAAACAGACGCATCGAAAAAATTTGTGAGTTACAAATAATTAAGTTTTAATTTAAAGTTTCTTTCACTTGAATTTTCAATTTTTTTACTTAATGCAATTATGCCTTTCATAGTACAATTCAACGAGATCTGGCTTTCATAAGTTAGCTCAATAATTTAATTTATCATTTTAATATTTTACAGTGAGAAACAACTAGTTTTTTTTTTTTTTTTCGTTTATGACATAATTCCATTCATTATTTTCCCACAAACAAAACGAAATTTATGAATGATAAGTGTCAATAATTTACCTCTGATCGTCCATTGAATTTATTATAAATGTTTATCATCATTATTATCTTCTTTTTTTTGTTATTAAACTAGAAATTCGTACGGCAATCAATTTCATTTGTTAATCTCTTTAAAAAAAATGAAATGAAACAATAATGATTCATGTAAATCTTTTACTATCCTGACAATTAGTGACAGCAGTTTGACAATTTTTTAATTTTTTCCTTCAACGTTTATTCGTAATGATAAATTGGAAATAAATAATAATAATTATTTTATACAACAATCACACGTAGAGAAGCGATGAAAGAGAGTAGTAGAAATAACTATTCATTAATTATTATATTTGTTTTTTTTTTTTTTTTACCTTTTTTTAGTTTTTCAATTTTTTCAAATATTTATATTATAGTGTATAATCTGCAATATAATAAATCATATCTTTATCCTTATCAATGTTTTTTTTTAAAAGGATTTTCAATCATTTTTTTTAATAATATATTTATATGTATAATACGATGGCAAAAATGTTGACTTTTTGTTAAAATCTTTTAATATCTTTTCTTGTGGATTGAGACTTACTCGTGACAACTATGGAGAATGTACGAACGTGTAGAAATATTTATCGTAAATAACGAAGGTAAATTCGATAAAAATTCAATCAATGATTTGCCTAATTATTATTTTGTTGACATGGATTTTTTTTTTCTTCATAACTTGTAATAGATTCATTTTTACTTAATTTCATGCGAAAGAAATCTATCGCCCCTTTTCTGAAATCCATTTATTCATTTCATTCATTTTTTAATTCTTATTTCATCAAATATTTTATATATATTATGCATGTAACATTAACTATGCAAAGAGAGACACGACAGAGAGCGCGAATTATTATTTTTTCATTAAAGATTACTTCTCATTTCTTGATTTTCCATTAATTCATTTGAGTTCATTTCTCTCGAGGATTTTTCTAAGAATCTTCATTAATTATAAACTAATAAGTTCATTTTCATTTGACTAATACATAATTACATAATTTATTAAATTTAAATATCCAAAGACTCATTCCACTCGCTGAATAAAATATTATTTATAATATTTATAATTTCAATTGATTAACCATGATAAATAAATTCAATTAAAAACTTACCTAAATTTTTTTTTTTATTCAATAAATATGAAAAAAAAACAGAGAAGCGTTAATATTTTTTTTGTCCACTCAATTATACTTTTGCGAATTAATTAATTGATCTTACAGAGAAGAGAAAGAATTAAAATAAATATGGAAGAATGTTCTGTACAATTAAATTGAGATTTATTAAAAAATCGTCTCGCCCTGCCTTTGCCATGCACGATTAATCATTTCTCTTTTATTTAAATTTATTAATTTATTAATTCCATTGAATACGTGCTCTCTATCAGTGAACTTTCACATGAAAATGACTTTTTCTCCATTTCAATTTAAATTGGCGAGAAAATGAATTAACGAGGGATGAAGATACTTTTTGTTTGAAGGAGAATGACGACACAAAGGCGGGCAGAGGCGAATAGTTGGAGCAAGCCTGAACCTCTCTGGAAGGAACATCAGTGATGTGACTGATTTTTTATTTATTTATCTTGGGACAATGATAGTGGGAGGCCCCAAATATTTAATTCTAATTAAATTTATCAATAAATTAATAATTACTTCTCATTTAAAAATGTTCCTCACGATCTGACAAAATTACTAAACAGTTATCTTAATTGATTGTACCATCATTACCTCTTCATAAATTTATTAATTTAAAATCATTGAAAAAAGGCGTGCGCAGCTGTAATTAAATAATTTTAAACTGTTTTTTCTTCTTTCATTGAGGAGTCTCGAGTGATTTTTCCCAGTTATCTTTTATAAGGATAATCTAATTTAAGGAATTGAGTTCAAATGGCGCACGAATCATTAAAAGTCGATATGTCCGACTATTTTTTTTCTCTATCACTTAAATTCCATTTGTTTTAGATTAAAAATTCGATTGGGAGATTCTAATTATTTATCATTGCCCGGAATTAGTTTTTTTCAATTCAAATTGATTGTTAATAGTTAATTCGATTTGTTTAAATGGGTGCCTTTGTCTCATCTTAAGTGATAACTACACTGCAAAATTGTTGGTCAAAATTCCATGATTTTTTTTAAAACATTTAACTTTATCTCTCAATTGGTTGATATTAATTTTTTTCCAATTATTATTATATCAATTGCAGTCTTAGTGCGAGTCACTCGTAGTAATAAACCCTGGGCGAGGTGTTCTACAGTATTTTCAAAATTTTCTTCCTACTATCTTAAACAATTGCTTTTTCTCACTTGTTTTTCAATTTTTTTTAATATAGAGTGGTGTAGCTACATGGCACGTTGGTCGATATTAAGGCTCGATCGGGCCGAAAGTTAATAGTTAAATCTTTCATTGAATCTCTTCTTCTATCGTGACTCCCCCTAATTGAATTTGTTACTCTAACTAATAATAAAATCGTAAGCTGACTTCATCTTTTTTCTTTCCATGTTAAATTTTCTCTGAAATGAGTTCAAACTATTGTATACCATTTTTCATTTTCAATTTCCATTCTTCTGGGTTTATAATTAATTAGACACTTTCTTCTGGTGATTTTGGAGATAAAATCGTCACATCAAGACGTCGAAAGTAGAAGAGAAGTTTGCGCCCGTTCAAAAAGGTTATTTTTTTCATTTTAATTTCAATATAATTTACTTAAGATTTTTCAAGCATTTTTTACCTGTTAAAATTTGTCTCTCTCACAACTTCCATTGAGCTCAAAGAAGAATAAATAAAACATTAATAATTCATAGTTCGTCTTTGAAACCCTCGTGTGCAATTTATAAGGTTTTCTCTTTTCTTTTTTTAATTTCAGTACCGCAAACCGTCAGAGCTCTCTCGTCTCATGAAAAATCATAATTTCATTTTCGTATTTCAATTACTTCTCATTCGCTCTTTATTTATTTTTTTATTCCCTTTGAAAATTACTGTATTATAACCCGGTAATTATTTACCTTTTTGTTTTTTCTGCCTCTCTTTCTCTCTCTCTCTCTTCCTTTCTTTCATCTTTAATCATTTTTTTTTAGTTATTTATTCGTTAAAAACATGTGGAATATAATGGAGCGATTCCAGGTAATGCTGATTTATTTGTTATTGAAGGAGAATGGCGATGGACCAGTTACCGCACTTCGATGAAAATGTACGTTTTGCCATTTGTTGTCCTTCTTGTGCCAGACTCGGCTCTCCTCGCTTTGCTGAGTGTGTGCTATTCCTTGTCTGTGGATTATATAATTAATTTAACATATTCCAAGTAGAAATAAATAATTTTAGAGGAGAATGAAAATTTACTCACTTGTCGACATACTGAGTGAGCCTTACGTATGCAATACAGGCGGCATCTTCACCGAGTAAATGCACATGGGGATTGAGGATCGTTGTGTTGACTGCTTTGCAGCTTGAATTTTTCCCCAGGACTGCTTGGGGTTCAAACTTTACGTTACAACGAGCATAGAGAATTTTTCTTCTTTAAAACTTTGTTTTCAAAAGAAACAAATAAAAATATAAATCACACAATGTGTTGCTGACAAGCTCAACTCATAAAAAATAAAATATTACTCTTCTTTTATCACAATAAGAAGCCTCAGAGAGACAGTAATAGAGAAAGAGAGATATATATACAGTTTATTATCACAAGGAGAGTACATAAATGGGCGGAAAATGATAATAAATTGAAACATAATTCGTTTCAGTGCAACTCTCATTAGAATTTTCAATGGAAAAATAGTGTGATGCAAACTAGACATAATTACCATTATCAAAGTAAAATTTGTGAAAGTCCATTCCCTCGACTAAATTACCTAGAGCCTCTGGCTCAAATGCAGTTAGATGAGGATCGCAGATTTTTCTAAAATCAAATTGACAAGTGTACAAATTAAATAATTATAAAAATGCATATTATTTTCATTAATTTAATTTAATCTTACGTGTATCCTTCGAAATCACCAGTGTTAATACTCTCGATGAGTTGTTCAGTCATCTTGATAATCTCCTGTCTGCGTGCTGCAATCGTCAATAATTAATTTTATCAGTAATAATAAATCAGTTGACTCCGGAGGCTTCAGGCTTTTTCCGGTACATCGCACAGCACAACAGCCACATGCACGATTATATTTATTTAATTAATTGAAAACGTCTAAAATATTATTGTCCTATCCACGCCAATACGAGTTTTCGTTTTTTTTTTTTTTTTTTTAATTCCATTTATCAAATTCAATTGAATTCATTATCGTTGCCTTTATTATTCTGCTAATTATCAGAGGCTCGTGCATTCTCTGCAGCCAATTGGGTCTATAACATATTTTTTAATCGACAAAAGAAAATGAAAAAATCAATCTATTTTCTAAATTGAATAATCAATCTAAACGTTTGTGCCACAATTTTTTTCCAAATTTGTACCTCCGAGTGTCGCAAGAGGAATTCAACATTTCCAAACGGATAAAAAAAATATCTAATAAACTAACACGCTGTTAATTAATAGAATTGCGATTTTTTTTTGCTGAGGGACACGTAATCCGAGCCGCCCGTCGATCCCTCGTCTCGAACAAAGAAATTACACAAATTAAATTGTATCACTCGATAATAGGAAGGAATTGATGAATTCGTGGACGAGGATCGACGAGCGGATTTCATGTGCTTATTAAAATAATTCATCACTTCAATTTAAACTCATTAATATTTTTTTTAAATTCTCTCTTCTACGTTGTGCGCGTTACCTGAGCACTGCGAGTTCGTTGATAGCTGGCTGCAGGTCTTGACGGGACACATGATTCTTATTTCTACAAGCATATACCTTCCTCATTAAAACACATATTTTGTTTTTCTCTTCAAATAAATGATTTTTCTGTAATTATTTCGTGTTTCTTCAGAATTTTTTTTGAGCTGCGCGTTCACAAGCGTTCACAAGCATAGGGAGACGCGAAGATCTCTTTTTAAATTTTATAAAGTGATCTTCGCGTGACGCAGTAGAAGAAATAAGTCAACAGATCATCCTTACGCGATTGTCTTCGCCTCCACAAATCGATCCTCTGGACGCGACACGAAATAATAATGTTTCTAATTAAAAAAATGGAAAATCTTCTCATAATTTATTTATTGATTCAATTAAACGCCTTACACTTTTTCCAAATCAATTAAATTACTTGATTAACATAAAATGAGATAAACATATTGGCACAACTATCGCGATTTCCTAATTAATAAAATACGAATAATTATCTACGCAATTTCTAATATTTCATTTCATTTGGTATCTCCTTCAATTTAAATTCGCATTCGATGTAATTTCGAGTGTGTGCGCGCAGTTATAACTCACAGTAAATTACAATTACAGAGTAATGGGCACGTTTTATTTTTCACTGAGGGTAATATTATGCCCTCCTTACCATCATCCTCATTCATGACTGGACAGTAGTTCATAACTCCAAGTGGTTCAATCTCATCAGTGTCTCCTTTGTTATTTATTAATAATATTCGATAAATCATTGGAAAAAGCCAGTTTTTCATTTACTTCAATTGAACACAGGATTTTTCCAAGATAAATGAAAAAATACTCGTTGACACAGATTTTTTTTTAGATTCAGAAAGAAGCAGACATGAAGGAAGACGTACAACGTGGACATGCGTGTTGGGCAACATACACAGAGACCAAACAAAAAGAAACAAATGAAGAAAAAAACACATAATTGTACTGTAACATGAGTAATTGAGTTAACAGTAGTTAATTATTTGTGTTGAAGAGAGATTATAATGAAACTTTTAACACTTTTCTCTTTTCTTCAGATTACACAAGTATTACTAACAATATATAACTAAACATCATTAATTATTAATATATATGAATTTTTTAAAATGAGAACAAAGAGAAAAGTTTTAATTGTTGGACATTAAAACTACAGACCAGTTGCTGATGAACTTTGACGTCGTGTTACACTGTTGACACTGACACAGCCAGCAGTTGATGCTGGTGATGATTGTGATGGTACTGCCTGACTGTTTGTACTGCTGCTGCTTCCACTGCTGCTGTTGCTCCCACGGCTGCCAATTCCATTGCCAGCTTAATTCATGCAATAAATCAGGCGTTTTTTCCCAGATGAGTAAATAATCAGCATCAACAGCCGAATAACTCAGTCCCTGATCAATTTTTTTTCTAATTTCAACGTCTTACCGACTCGTCTGGCGTTTCGTCACACTTAGGGTGGATTTGGTTATTTTTTTAATGGTACAGATAAGCCAATGCCTACTCTATATAATTAAAGTGCTAATTTCTAAAGGTTTTTCGGGCTCAATGCAGTTTATTGTTAGTGCAATGTGCGTTACTTGAGGAAAGAAAAGAGAGAATGAGCTGGGATCGATGGTGTCCGATCAAACTCGGAT
This sequence comes from Aleiodes testaceus, assembly GCA_963565655.1. Classification (NCBI taxonomy): domain Eukaryota; kingdom Metazoa; phylum Arthropoda; class Insecta; order Hymenoptera; family Braconidae; genus Aleiodes; species Aleiodes testaceus. The sequence continues at coordinate 5,107,139 of OY751421.1, read as the reverse complement.
TTACTACTTCATCGCTCGTTACAGTTTGAGATCATAATTCTTGGTGGTTTGAATTTATATTCAGTGGGGATTTCAGAGATTTCCTCAGGCTCTGGGGGATAGTGAGGGCAATTTCCGATGGTGAAGACCGAGTTTACATAGCTAATTCTCTTGATAAAAGTTTTTTCTTCATTTTTTTTTTTTTTGCGAGAAAAATGGTTTCCTTCATTTTAATGAAGAGTACTCGAACAATCTCTTTCTCTCTTGCTCTGGGATGTACTGGGATAATATTCGTGAACAATGAGACAGTGAATTCCTAATTTTCCCATTAAACATGCGGAATTAGTGAGAAAGGGGGAGTGTTAAGTAGGTGAAACTTGCGGATTAAAAAATCTTACCAATTAACGCTGATATCTCAGTCACTGGATAATAATAATTACTCCTACCTTACTAGAGGTACAGCCCACACTCGAGAATACATCGTTTATAGATACAATGAAAATCTACATTTTCATCTAATTCAATTAATTACATAATTTCGTTGAATAATTTAGCAATTTAGCTGTCTAGAATACTCCTAATTTATTCGGAATTATTCTTTTCCCTTGAAATAACGAGAAAAATGGTTAATCACGACATTGAAGTAAAAAGCACACAGGCACACACGGAATTTATCCTTTTCTCTTTACATTTGTCTTCTAGAAGAATATTTGCGGCGCTGTTTAGAAGCGCTTTAATTCGTATTTTCTTTTTGTAAAAATCCACGGGGAAAATTAAAACAAAAATTCCAACACCTTTTTTTAGTTTAAACCGAGTCGTTAGAACAAACAATAGAGGAGAATTTTTTTTTACAGACTCGGTTTACCTTGTGCCCCCTGTAGAAGTACAGCAGCAAGGCCTAACGGATTGCCCTGTGCCTGTTTGTTTCCCGTTGCTGCACCCATAACCCTGGAGAATATGGTACCGGCCGCGGGACTGCTAGGCGGTGTGCCCTGGGACGCGTAGCCTAGGTTTTTTTTTCACAATTTTTCTTGCCTTTACGTTTATTCTTTACTTGGGAAAGAGACGTTAGTGTCAAACGGTTCATAAATTAATTATTAAAGGAGTTAGATTTTTTTTTTCCATACAATTCCTTTTATTTCAAAGGTAAAAAGAAGCGTTAATGTCAAGTAATCACGCGATTAGAATGAATTTAGTAGTACAAAGTTGCGTCAGATGCCGATGCAGTAAATTTCACTGGCAAAATTTCCCTAAGGCATGAATCGTCTGCGTATACATGTTGAAGCATTTGAAAAATCCAAAAATAGACACTGACCATGGCCTAGCTAGGATAGATAAATTTTCAATAATTCTACGCGTCTCTATATTATCAATTGCCCCAATAATTCAATTAATTCCAATGAAACAAAAATGTAAACTTACAATTGTCCGATTGTTTTGACGTTCCCGGTGTGCTTGGATTCGACATTTCCGCATTAAAAAAAAAAACCAAACGACTCACATAGAAGATAAATTCTTCAGAAGGTTCAAATAAAAGATGATAAAACAAAATAAACTATCGGGAGTAATTCAGTCACGTGTAATTGGGGGTAGAAAAAAAATAATACGACAAACGAAAATCCGTGACGCTCCGTTGCGGAATACTAAAACGCTCGGGCGTGATCATCCACAGAGAGTGGGCCTAGTTAGATATTTCTGACGATTCAACTGTTGGTGGATTTTAAAATGGTTAGCTAAAAGCATTTTCGTCATGTAGAGAAGTAAGAAAGAAGAGGAGGCCTCTCCATCCCACCCAATTTCCTCGTTACTCTATTCATCCCAACTTCTTCGTATTTTTTTCCTCTCTCTTTAAATCCCTTCTTTAGTGTGTGTGTGGACGCACATACGCGCGGGCTTTTTGAACGCAAGTGGAATTTATTTCTGTATCGGCACCGGCTAAAAATAGTTGACCACTTCCATTTGGCACTGTGGATTTTTGGCATGGAGAATTGACGGAAGTTCTCGCTTCTCTTTGTGCCGTTTTTTTATTTTTTTTGCAAAGAGAGGGAATTTAATTGTCACCTCTGCATCATCAAGTTTGCGGGAAATGTCAGAGAATTGTCTAATTGTAGTGGAGAATTAAGAGCTAGTAGGCGATTAGGAGGCGAGACAATCGTTTGCTATTTAATTGTTCTTTGGTATAAATTAGCAGAAGCTTTCAATTTATTCGTGACAAGCGAAACGTATTTTTGGATTTATTTACAGTTTCTATTGTTTCACTGGTTTTTCATAATTTTCATTGTGCATCCAGAGTTTATACGTTTTGCAAATCCGAAAAGCTCAAATAGTGAATTGAAGGAAAAGAAAAACGTGGAGATTGTGTGTTTTTTTTTTAAATCTCTTTGTGTAATAAAGAAAAATCCATAAAAAGCAAAAGAGAAGAGAACGAATAGTCAAATACAATTTTCAAAGCGTGAAAGTTATTGCAGGAAGCATTGAAATACTTATTCAATTATTTTTTACCATGTAAAATAATAAAATACATATTTTTATCGTGCAATATGGAGTATTTCAATGCATCTGTGACGATAGAGGCTGATCGCTTGAGAATCGTCGTGACAAACGTGAAATTAAAATATTTAAATTAAAGAGAAATTAATTAAATAATTATCAGCAAAATCAAACACACAAGTTCAAACACAGATTTTTTTTTTCATAACACTGATTCATTATTGTTAATCTGTTTTTTTTTTTTTTAATGTGTAATAGTGTGAATTGTGTTATTTAATTGATTGATATTGTTTCATTAATCTCAATTTGTTTGATCTGTGAGTGTGCGTTTTAATTGTTCTTAATTTTCATTGATTAATTATTATTTTCTTTAAATTCTTTTAAATAATATTTATTTTATTTCTGGATTTTTGTTTCTGGGTTACCTTCGGGTTCTTTGGCAATGACCGTGCTGCTCCGGTCGACGCCGCCCTTCTTATCCTCTGTACAACATACACACATATACATCACGTACCCATAAAAAAAAACGTAACGATAGTTCAATCTCTAATCTCTAGTTTTATAGCTAATGTTTTTTATTTCAATGACGCGATTTGAATTTATTTGTATTTTAAACTTTTATTCTTGAATGATTGATTTCACATGAAATTTGAGTGCAGGGGAAGGTAGGATGCCATGATTCTATTGAAAATCTCAGGAAATTTCACGTGAAAGTAATTTTCAATATTTTCCTTTGAAATATTTGAGAGAAAAAAATGATAAACACATTTAATAAATTCTTCATGTTGAACTCACGTAAATTTCCTTCAAAAGACACATCTGAATCTAATATAAATCGATTTATCATTATTTCCTTTATTACTTTGAGTAACGATGAGTATCTGATATTTTTCTCATCTCGTGAGAGAAGGAATGGCGAGATAAAAAGTTGGGGACACGCATATTGCTAGTGGAATGAGGTACTTTTATTCCCTTTTTTTCCTTCCCTCATTCATCTTCTTAAGAGGATGAGGAAATTGACAAATGATCATGCAAAAGCAGGACGCATGCGCTAAGCGAGTGGGAATCACTTTGTCTGGTCTGTGAATGACTCTTCAATCTTTATCCTTTTTTTTTTCTAATAATGGATTTTTAATGGCAATGCATGACTATAACTCAAATGAAGATTATTAATTGAAAAAATAATACTTAATGATGAACGTGATGGAAAAGTGATGCGTGAAGATATTGAAATTAATTGGATGAATAAAATATAATAATTGGATTATATTAATGATGTGCATAGGGTAATCTATCATTCATTGATCCTCATTAACGTGTAATTGGGGGGCAATTTAATTTTCCAAATCATATCTTAATAGATTCATTTAATTTAATTTAATTATTCCGTGTTTAATTGTCACTTGCGTGCTTTTCTGAATCAGTTATTATACGAGTTATTTAATTTTATGTATAAGATGGAGCTCGTTCTAGAAACGAGACCTAAATTCTCCCATTAAAGCTCTAGCATTACCAATATTTTCAGCAAGCTACATTATCTAATAACTATTTCATTAATTAATTTATTTTGAAAATAAAAAGGTAGGAAATTGCACGTATCTCTCCTGTGCATCGATGAATTTTTTTAAATTAATAATTTATTCATCAAGTTCTGAAGTTGAGAAAGTAAAGAAATGAGAAATTAATGAGATAAGCTATGTAGCACTAGTATTATTAATGATGCTGATAAAATTTTAAGGAATTTATTAAAAAATCTCATTAACGAAATGGAAAAGAAAGAAAACAGGTAGATGAAATAAAAATAGTTCGTTTCTCGATGAAGACATTCGAAGGATAATTAAATTGACAGCGCAGATCAATTATAAAAATTATGGCAAAGCGATAAAGAAGCCGAAATTTAATAGCGATACTTAATTAAATAAATAGCATTATAATTATGATATTAATGAGGAAGATATGTAGCAGAATAAAGCTATCAATATTTTTGACTTTTATTTTTAGTTATAGTATAATTAGCTAAGATATAATTACGATGAATTGCTAATATTTAATCGTAAATTAATTAAATTAATGAAATACTGCAATTATCAATGAAACCTATGTAAAAATTATTTATTTATTTCAATGAGAAAGTAGCGTTTTCAGAAGAAAATAATAATTAAATGAAATCGAATTTTCAACAGTAAGAAAAAGGAGAGAATACAGAAAGAAGGTGACTTTTTACTAGTTTTCTTGGCACAAATTCTAAATTAAATGCTCCCACGATATTTTTATGTTAAAATGTTACCTAAACTTCTTTTCTCATTTTATTTCAATGTAAAAGGTCACAAGTTATGTCCTTGACAGGGATAATAACTGAAGAAATTGAAGGTGGAAATAATAAAAATAGAGAACTTTAAAGGCTTTGTTGCATTTATATTTTTCTCTTCAATTTTATATATTTTTTAAATCCCCTCCGAATAAAAATTTACAGGGGAAACTCGATGAAAACTAATAACGAACATTAATCAATCAAATGGAAGCATTTGAATATCTCTCCTTTTACAACCGTTTCAACTGAAAAAAATACGCTGGGAAAACTACTTCCTACTTCAAATAATTCATTTTAAATCTACACCGTCTATATATTTTTACATGATGCTTTTAATGAATTGGCAAAAGAATAATAATGATGAGAGAAAAATTAGAAATTTAAATAAAATGATTTTTTTCCCCATCACAATTTATTATTCTCTCTCAATGACAGTGTCTGTACACATATTTGTACAGAGTGAGCTCTTGTCGTCTCTTACGATAACTCGTGGCGGATAGGCATTTTTCGTTGAGTAAAAAAAAAAATAATAGACTTGCAGGGATGATTAAGTAGAGTTAATTATCTCATTATTTTTTTTCTCTTCTAACAAGGGGAGAACTAGGCAATATTTCAGTCGGATGGATCATGTTACTGAAACTACTTTGCGGGAGTTAAACTAAGATCTACGGTTTTTACTCCTTTTTCTTTTTTTCTACTCTGCTAGAATGAATTTTGCGACGGCAGACAAGCGGGAAAATGGATGATAAAAGTTGTTGAATGATTTCATTCATTTTGTGAGCGATTATCGTGATACTTTGGATTTCATTATTATCCACTAATGGTTCTACTCAATTCATCTATGATGATGTAATAATTCTGTTATTACGACTTTTTTTATAATGAATGAATTTCGTTGGGTGAAGTTTGATGATTCTCACAGATAAAAGTGGATTTTTTTTCGATTGAAAATAAAACGGATACTCATTAAAATGGCGTATTACGTAATGGATGAAAATTTGAAATATTGGGATAATGTTGCGGGGCTCAGTAGGTCATAGCAAGTTTAGCAATTAATTAAATTCAGTTGTTTATGAGTCTATTTAAATTGTCCTACCTTTGACGTCGTCGTCCTCAATGGTGGTGCTGCTGTCAGTTGACTCCTTGACTTGAGATCCATCACCCTTCTTCGTGATGATGCTTCGAGCTGGAGTACGTAAATGTAATGGATCAATGATGGCTATTATGAATTATTTTCTCTCTAATTTGTGGAGATATATTTTTTTTAAAAGACGTAAGAGCATAAATGATACGTTAGTAGCAAATACAGGTAATTGAGTCTAATTAATTAATTCTGCTAGTAATTAAAGAGTTAATTAACTTTTAAGGACTAGCGTAATTATTCAAGGCTCTATTTTTATGGGAAAGAAGAAAAACAGTAGATAAAGTCAAGTAACGATCAGACGGTCATCTTCTGTCTGGGGTAATTCATTAATATCTCGGTTTTTTATTATTATTATAGAGCATGCAATGTGATCGATAATGAAGCAAGTGATATGACAATTTGTAAATGCACGGAGACTTTTTTTCCATTTGAATTAATCAATTTTCATTATAGAATAAATGAGATTGTACTGGAATCGTTTGAATTTAAGTGATTCATCCAGAGACACTGTACAACTGAGACTCCAAAAACCATCTACCAAGTACAAGTAATAACTCTTTCCTCCTCATTATGTTTTAGTAATTTAATGTAGACTATGAATTACACAACAGGCTCATCCCTCTGGGGATTATTGATTTTCCGGTGGGCATAGAACGTGTTACGTAAGAAATCAGCCTCGTCATTTGAGGTTTTATAAAATTCGTGCAAAGGAAATGCTCTTTTCTCAGTTGCTCAAGTGCTCTTTCTGAAGGTGATTGAATTTTTTTTTCAAAATTAAAGCACACAAATAGGTGATTGATGATTATCGTGCAATTTCTGACGATTTCATGGGGATGAATATATAATATAGGGAATAAAGTATAAAATCTTGGGACCAGTGCCTCCGACCCAATTTGCACTCAGAGTAGCCTCGATAAATTCACTTTTAGAATAATTTATACAGAATAATGTTGATAGGGAAGAACATGATAATTATGAATAATGATTTTTATAATGAAAATCCAAAAGTTTCAAAGATATTCACAGGATAATACGAATGATGAGTTCAGAACATAAGTTTCAATATTTTCCACTTGAAAACAGAAGCGTCGATTAAGCTGGGAGTAATTCTCAAAGTTCAGAGAATAATATCAGAAAATGTTGGAATCGCGTGATGTAGAAACCGATCTACTAGATAGTCTTCATCTCAATCGGTTAATTCGATTTTACAGTAAATTCTCATCACACTAACTTTTTCACTGAGGCCATTAGCATGAGAGGACTGGGACCAGCCAAACGACTCAGTTAAGAATCGATTCAATTCAATTTCTATTTTTAACGATAATTCCAAGAAAACATGTAAAAATAATAAATAAATAAAATTCACGATTTGTACTAATTTGTAGAGAACGTTTCAACTCTTTTACTTTTTTTACTACGAAATTCATTAGAGTTCAGAGTGTAGTTAATTGTTTTGCTGTTAGTTTGAGAGAGTATTGTTGGCCATCCAATTAAGAATATAATGATCCCTTTTCCGTAACAATTCCCCGAAAAAAAATAAAACAATTTCCTTTGAGCTCAATTTAAAAACTTTTCTATTCCTTATTATTTCTAAAAACCTTAAAAATATTAAATTTTCAAGTTTTCATTAGAGAAAAATTTTTACTCCCAAGAATGTCTTCTTTATCACAGACCCCAATAAAAATCTCAGAAATTCTCCATTATTTTCCTCTTTTTCTCCCTTTTTCACTGAGATTTTGTACGTGATTACTGGAGAAGACAATAAAAAGCCAGAGAGAGAAAGAATTTTCAGAGATAGAAAATTATGGATCGATACACGCAATAGATGGAAGATAATGCAGGCCACGTTTTTTATATATATAGATATATTTGTCACAGTCGTTAATAACTCTACACTCGTCTCAGGTCGAAGGTTACGTTCGCCACTTTTTTTTTCCATGAGCACCTGACGTTAAGTCACTTTCCCCATCCCTTTTAATAATTTTTTCCTTCTCTAGCCCTTGTTCCCTCTTGTGTTGCAATTTTCCATCATGTATCCTCTTTTTTTCATTCTTTTGCACTTCTATGAAGCGTGTAACGTGATAATGGTTCGGTAGCAGTAATCGACAATGTAATACGAGCCTTTAGATGGCAACGAATGAGGAAAAAAAAGAGCAGAGCCAAAGAAGTGGTGAGAGAATGACCTCGATTATGACTCGAAGTTAATTGCATGTTTAGACACGTGACCTTATAATATATGAGAAATGTGAAGGCTGATCTACACGTCACGGGATTTAAATTGATCATATTTAAAATATCGCATTGTTACTTGATCTGTTTTTATTGAATCAATGATTATCGAGACTGAGAAGAAGTGGAGGCCAATTGGATTTTATTGAAGAATAAAATTCCCTTATTCCTAATATCAATTCATAAAATACTAACGTGCGACAACAGTTGCGGGATTTGAGGGTGTCATGAGAGAGTGGCAATCACAACGAATAGAAGAAAGTGTAAAATACACGAGGACATATTGTGATAAACTGTGATGGGATGAATTGAACATAGATAATAAAATTGGGAGTGAATTCAACAATGTACAATATATATCGAGGTCGACGCAGCGCTGAAGAGGGTCGGAGGTACTTACCCTGTGCATCATACTTACTGGAAAAATTCCTGGTCGCAATCATTGTCGTTAATATAGCGCCCTGTTGAAAGAAATAATTTGGGTAATTAATTAATATGATAGTAATGAATTTATGTGAAATAATAAATAAAACCTCTGGCACTATTTGCGACTCCTCGTTTCTACAGAATCCAATTTTTGCCTTAAGTGCTTTCATACTGTCGTCCGAGTCGCATTGGCGACAGCACAGATTAAATGGATTATAGCAACAACAATAGTTGTATTTAGAATTACGATTAAATAAATAATTCGACATATGCAAACTAAGAACAGATAACCAATGAGGAAGCGTTCAAGAATATCCGCACTTTTTTTTCCAATTCACTAAACGAAGAGAAACTGGTATTTTTAGATGGTTCAAGTGATAGAATAGAACGTCTTGATCGATCGACGATCCGAATCATACTACTAGTGATCATTACAGATGGCCATTAGGTGGCTCAGTGCCGTACACAGTGGCCAGTGTATTCGAGTCAGTTGAACCAATACAATAACACTTAACAGCCTCTCCTTCGTTAATTTAATTATCAATGATTTCTTTCTTATTTTAAAAATGAATTTATTTCTTATATTACCTTCAATTTGCGCCTTGCGTTGAATTTCTTCAAGCAGTCCACAGTCTCTTGTCTGTGCACCACCGATGCCACGCGTTCGCGTTGCTGAAAATCAATTAATGGAGAGAATAATATTAATATTGACACTTGTAATTGATCCTCAAAGTTATTCTGGAGTAATGGATGAATTTTATAATATAATAACTTACGCAGATCCATGGGTGCCTGAGTGCTTCACTAGCGGTTATACGCCTGCTTGGATTCACTGTTAACATCTGATTAATGAGATTTCTAGCTTCTGGTGTAACCGTGTCCCATTCCGGGCTTGGATACTGCAAAAATATTAGTATGTGAGTTCATGAGAATCATTATGAATAATCTGATCAACTTACATCGTATGCACCAGCTTTAATTTGTCCATATAACCGGTGTTGATCCTCATCCCAGAATGGTGGATAACCAACAAGGAGAATGTAGAGGATAACACCACACGCCCAAATATCAACTGGCTTTCCATATGGTTCTTTTTTTAGTACCTCTGGACTCAGGTAACCAGGCGTACCGGCAAAACCTATTTTTTTTTATGTTCGTGGAGGAGAAAAAAATGAAGAATATTCTGTGATATTTAATGGCGCATAAAAATGTCAAGATATAGCTCGTGTAAGGAGAGAGGAAATGGAGCATTCTAGTTCACAGATGGATCGTTTCCTTCTGCTGATACATATTTTAGGAGCTATTTCAAATACAGTCTTATTTGAAGTCGAATGATGCTTTTTTTCTTGCAATTCACTTGTAATATATTTCACACGAGGCGAAGCAATTATTCAAATTTCATTTTTCTTTCTCATTCTTGTCCAACGAAAATTACAAGTTATGAATAATTTACATTCATATAAGACTTTTTGAAGTTGTTGAATCTTTACCTCATCTTCCGAATGAAAATACGAGTAAAAATTATGAATTTAAATAGTTTATTTAAAGTTTTTATGATTATAAATTTTCAACTTACCGTACCATGCCTGCGCGTCACCCTGCAATTCAATAGCTAATCCAAAATCCGCCAATTTTACAGCTGCACCCTTCGCTTTACTAGCGAGAAGAAGATTCTCAGGCTGTTATCATCGGAAATAAGTGGTAAATTAAAAATCCCATTGTTTGCATTAAACTTAATATTAATAAATAATGAATAAACTTACTTTGAGATCTCTGTGCACGATTCCATTGTGATGGCAGTGATGGACGCTTTCCAAAATTTGTTGTATACAATGAGAAGCATCTGCCTCACTGTAAAATTCTCGGGCGACAATGTCTTCGAAAAGTTCGCCGCCAGTTACTCTGAAATTTCATAAATAAACAAAGAATATAATTATGTTTTCTCACATTACTTTACTCTCCATCGATGACTGATGTTACAATGCAATAAATTTGATTTATTGAATCAAGTGATGCTTTGATCTCCAATGCTTTCATGTTTACACATGGTTTGGTAATGTTGAAAACATTGGAGTATTGAATGATGTTTCATTGGAGAACAAAGAAACACTCAAGCAAAAGGAGAACGTAATTTTAATCATTTGGAATTGATGAAAGTTATCTTTCACCAGTTCATTGAATTACCCAGAATGAGAAATTTCTTATTACTTTAATTTAAACAAAGTTACTTACAGATCAAAGACTAGGTAGTGGCAGTTTTCTTCTTGTATACTTTCGTGTAATCGCACTGCAACGAAAAGAAAGAGTCACATCATTAGAATTGTCCTGTCTTTGATAATGAATTTATTACAACAAAAATTTAATGAGAATTCACTTCATCTTGTCACACTGCATAAGTTATCACGCAATGAAAGTAATATTCAAGAAAAGTTTGTGGGTCAAGTTGTAAATTCTAATGAGATTGACTGAGTGACGATGCAAGTTTGTACTGTTTCATATTAGAGGGTGGTCAATTCTTTCCCTTCGGAAAAAAAATAAAAATAAAAATGCAATACTGCATTTGCTCTTTGAATACAAATATTTCCACAGAGACTGACATTATTTTCATTAGTTCTTCTCCCAAATTCTCCCAGTCCTTTTATTTTCGCTCGAGGATTGTGTCTGTCTCAACATTGGCGCCTGGAGACACGTTTCATCCATAATATTACTAGTGCAAAGGAGAATGACACAAAAAAATTATTGCGGGATGCAGTGGAGCATTTTTAGTCCCCCAGCGTTAAAATGAGAATATAAAGCCAAAAAAGTAGCGTCGTGGAACGAGATTACTACCCTTGGCCCGTTGTGAAGAGAGTACACGATTTCCGACGATGGCGTCCCGAGGGTAACGTCGGGCCGAGTCGGAGCGTCGTTATCGATCCACAAAGGCCACACCTCGATGCGTTCGAGCCGGTACCGAAGCACGCGACACAAAATCGATCTATATCCCTTTTTTCACTCTTTTATATAAAAGAAAAATCTCAATCATTAATTACTGCAAATGAATTGAAGTTCTTTTCCAAGCGAAGGACTTGACTGATCAATCTGAAAAAATTCATGGAGCTGCTCCAGCGTGTCTCCAATGTAGCTGAATTTTTTCGGATTTCCCCTGTAATCCCTTCGCTATGAAAAAAAATAATGAATCAATTCCTTTTCTCTACATTGAATAAATCCTCCGATTGATTACGTCCCAGGCATTGAATTACCTATTCAATGTATCCCCAATTGGTTTGTCGATCATTACACACTGTACATTGTTATACATTCTGGGTGGAAATCTCAAAGTCCGTTGGTTAAAGTCAACTCCCACGTGTACGGTACAACACATTTAGCCAACGGGCATACCGCAGCTTGGCTAATAATCGATTGAAAAGTGCTAGAGAGAGAGAAGAGGACAGGGAAGATATTGAGGTTGTACGAAGGGTCAGAATGAGGAAAGGGGAGGATGAAATTATGGATAGGTACGACCTCTGGTGATATAGTTATGGAAGCTCTGGCCTTATCGGACTACTGCATGTAACCGCGTGTGCTTTTGATGCATTCAAGTCACTCTATTTAGCCAAGAAGCTGTTACCAAATCTTTGGATATGAATTTGGAGGTATTTGAGCTGGATGAATGTATAATATTAAGGCCAAGTTAATTCGGTTAAGCTGAGTTTAAATCCTGTTGAATGTAATTGTTCATTGGTGAGATTATTTCATACAAAGTTTAATAATGGATTATTATATTTCTTCATTTGGAAAAAGTCTTTACGTTTCATTTAAAAAGCCATTCTCATAGATCTCAGTGAATATACACTTGTCGGGGCAGACACATTTTACAAGATTACCCTGGGATGTCTTTTACGTTTGAATGTGGACCTCTGGGGAAGCGTCAGCTTGTGAAAAACTTGTACAATAAAAAGGCAGAGAGGAATCTACAACGTGGCTCGTGCCATTGAGTAATTGTGAGTTACAAGATTCTCTTTATTTTCTTCATTTTATTTTTTTAAAAGTGTGAATTGAGGATTTTGTTTTTTATTGTGAAATTACTGAAAATATAATGAGACATTGAAGTAATGACTGTTGCGCATTCATGTGCCCCTTCGTGTTTCCAAGCCATCAGGATTATTTCATGGATTATCGATTGTATTCAACGAGAGCCCCCCAAAGATTCCTCATCCCATCAGACAATGAATTATTATTTATTGATAATGCAATATCAAAGTGGTATACCAGTAATTTACGTAGGCCCTGACATGATCAAAATGATTGGTATAGTTTTTTTTTTTTTCATTCGCGAGACAGCAGAGACAGTCTTTCCATTTTTGTCTCATTAAAATTAATGAGAATTCAACGAAGTCCTTGGTAATCTCTTAATCGATACGAAATTATCCATGTTGATTTTTCGTCATCAAGATAATTGGCAGTATTTGATTGCCAAATGTTAATGGGCCCATTTAAGTGCAGAGAGAAAGACAATTTACACATATTATTTAAATGGAATGATTTGTAAATCGATTATTCAACTGAAGATTAAACACAGTTACATTAATTGAAAAACATTCCAATCTGAATTCATTGGAATGCTGATGAATTGGGGCCAATTATTTGTCGCATGCATCAAATAACAATTGATACAATGTTACAATTCTTTTTTTTTTGCTATTTACTGAAGAATTACTCACCAATATTTGGATGCTGCAGTTTTCTACATATCCGTGCTTCTCTCTCGAGTTTTTGAAAATCTGAAACAGTTTAATTAAAACGAAAATTACATAAATTTCACTACGAAAACTTGCAGTGACATTTTGAATTATCTTCAATGTATATTTTCAATATTAAATTCAAACTTTCCCTCAATCATCCCAACTTTTACATCTTTATTCTCCACAATTTTTTTTTATTCAATTAGTGGAAGAAGTTTAACGCGCCCTTCGGGAATCCCACAACTTTTCTAATGTGAGTTTCGGTTGGAGGGGAAAAAAAAACCAGGGAGAAGAGGTTTTTTAAGATACTCCTCTTCATACTCATGCCATTCTCACGATCGTACTACTAATACCCGATGAAAAATCAATCTGGTGCACGTGCCAGTTTTCTTCAACCCTCTATCGTTTTTTTTCCACCCTCTTTTCCATGTTTTCCCTACACATTGAGAGAAAGCAAGAGGCTGATTCTAATTATTCCATTGTTTTATCATGAATACATTAATTTTTCATGGTATTATAATGTGAATGTATAATAATGTTTCATTTAAAGAGGTATTATGTGTTTGACGATAGGCATTATTGATATGACGTGCACGTACGCTTATTATTTTGCACGAGAGTGGCATTAACAGCCCTTTTAACATAAAATACATATTAATGCCTCGATTCGCAGGATCAATATCACAGACTTCTCCTTCTTTTTTTGTAAATAATCTAGCAAAATTATTCATGAAATTCTTGTGGAGAAAAATCAGAGTCACAAGAATAAGGGTTGCTCTGATAATGAAGAGAGGCAAATAGGCTTTTGAGAAGCCTTAAATTAACATTGTAAAAATATAACGACACGAGAAAAACACATGGTAGGCATTTGTATCCTATGATTCATCTTTTTGAGCATAAAAGTGGCACATAATACCCATCAACGCACTGATAATAAAATTCAACGTCCATTAAAAACTTCACAGCCCAAGAATTTTCATTACACCCACCTAAGACCAAAGTATAATTTATGTGTAATTGAAATAACAATTTCATGGTCTGCATGAATTTTCAAAAAATCAAATTAACAATTCATTTGCTAGTTGAAACTTAACCAAGTTCAATCGTCCATTTTAATAATTCATAAAAAAGTAGAGTGTTGAGCCGAAAATTATCCTCAAACTTTGTGTCGACACCTCTTGTTTATTTTCGTAATTTATGTTTTTGGTTAATAATAAAATAGTTGGGGTGAAATAGACTTGCCGAATAAAATTAGATTGTAGAAGATCAATGTTTCACGAAACTTTTTGAATTTATACGTTTAAATTTCCAGGTCGATTGCTACGGTGCTCTCTAAAGTTCATTTCACTATGCAGTACTAGAGTAATGTATACGATGCGGAGTATAGTGTGTATAACGTCAGACACAAGTCGCCGAAGGCCTCCAGAAAGAAAAACCTAGAGTTGGTGCAACCTTTTTACGCTCTACATACTTTTTTTACATCCTACATTATTCAGTTTATTTTTTTTTATCCCCTGACAATTTGAAACTGCCGCTTCTCGTATACAGGAAATGTCTCTCCTCTTCCTACGCTAATAGTATTATTATTTTACCCTCTTTTCCCCCCCAAAAGTTTCCAACTTTTGGAATCAATGAACTGTAGTTGAGCATTGGTTTGAGTTAATTATAGCAGTAGTGCGGAAAAATTATTGATTTTCCAAAGTTTCCAAAGTTTAATAGAATTAAATGAAGCAAATTCCCCTTTAGTAAAAAAAAAAAAAATAATTGAAATATCCCAACAAATTATTCAGCTCTGTAACTTGATTAAAAAAGATTGCTCAACAAAATGAGAAAATTATTCGGAGAATTCGTAACAAGCAATTCTGGGGAGTTTGGGATGGAATATTAGGGCCGATGGTGGAACCCGAGATTCCCAATTCCAAAAATAACATTGCCCACGGTCTCCGTCAGTTGCGTTCGGGGACGTGAGTTTGGATATAATCTTTTTTGAGGATCGCTGCGGCCATTGACGAACCGAAATAACAGAAGCAACGAAGACCACCGGTTTGCGTGACCCAGTCATATCTTCTTTCATATAGTACCATTTTCGAGTGTTTCGTGGGGATGCTCATGCATTGCCCTTCCCTCCACCCTCAGTGGTTCACTGAACTTTCGTTAACGATTAAAGAAAAAAAAAACCATTTGATTTCCATCAGTATTGAGGATATTTCAATAATGTATTTTATTTTTGTACGTTAAATTGATGGATTTGAATTGAGCCAATCTGTCTTCATTCATTCAATAAAGAATTCAACTTCAGAGAAAAATAAATAGAGAATTGTTTCACGAGCAAATTATTTCATGCAATTCTAAAAATAGTTGCATTCAATTTCCTCGCGAGTTATTTGAAAAACTAGGAGTGAAGAGCAGAGAAAATTCAAGGAAAATGGAGAGAAAAAAAAGAAGCACGGATGTAACTGTCAGTTAACAGGCGACCCTTGTTTGTCCTAAACTCGTTACTGGACAGGGTTATTTAATTTTGCACTCATTTCAATCTCTCTCCTCCTTTTTCCTACATTTTTCTAATAATCTCATTCGCACTGTGCCATCATCGTGAGCGTAAACTTTGTTAAATCGATAAAAATAACTGCGAGACACACACATACATAAAAACGACTCTTGCTTCTGTGTACTAAATTTTTATGGGATAGAGGAAAAAGAAGTCGTATGTTTTTCGTATTTCATCAAACACCACCGCTTTCACAGAAGCAACAAACTTTAGTAAATTATATTTATATTCACTTCTTTTCCAGCTACATCAGCATAAAGAAAAGTCCATTTAGTTGTAAATAAAAAAAACAAGGGGCAGAATTTATTAAAAGGAACATTTGAATGAGTTTTCCGAGTCTTCTAAGAAAAAAAAAAATAACGTCAGAGAGATGGAGGCGATTTTAGTGAGATTCACAGTCGAATCTTTCATATTTATATTCATTACGAGAAACCGATACACGACCGATAAACTTCTCCTCGGTAAAAGTGAGATAGAGAGAGAGAGAGAGAGAGAAAAGAGGAAGGACGTTGGAGAAGTGGTGAGAGCCACGCGGCCGACGATGAACGGGTCGAACGGGCACTGGGGCAAGGTCGTGACGTGGCAGCAGTAGGAAACACCTTGCGAAGCGCCATGCACTAAACCCTTTCCACTCGCAAGCTCTCTCATTCTATTTCACATTTATATATACATGTATATTTTCATGGCCCTCTCTATCTCCGCAATTTCTCGTTTCCTCGGCTAATTTCCATCCTTTCCGTTACGTTTGAATATATATAGGATAAAAGAGAAATTAAACGACAGGGTCGCATGTTATGGACAGTAGAAATACCTGATAAAGACAGACTCAATTCTCTACCTACTCGAGTAAAGCCTTATGGGTGTTTGATAGTAGAAAAGACTCCTCCTATTGATGAGGAATTTTTCCTCTTTTCCTTTTTTCCCACAGGAGATGAGTAAATAGGGATTTCGCTCGAAATTTAGCTGACATATTTTATTTCATTTAATGTGAAAGGAAAGATCCTCTCATTTTCCTTTGAAAAAAGATTTTTGCTCTCCACAGTATAAGCTTCTTAAGTGAATTCTATAGGAGGCTCAAAAAAATAAAAATAAAAGTGGTGGATCTAATACATCATGCGATTATTCCTTTTTTTTATCGTGGGAAAATTATTTGTTTGATGGGATTTTATTAGATAATTGTGAATTTCAACGAGATTGTAAAAAAAATCACATTTTCACATCTCTCAAGCGTAAATGTTCTGCGTTCCACGTGAATTAACACACTTTGCTCATTAAATAGAGTGAAAAAAAAGTTGGAAACTCGAAGAAAATGCTAAGCCGCGACACTCCATTAATCAACGCGTGCAATTGACACGTTCAGGCGCGTTCCACAAGCGCTCAGCGTGCGTGACCCAATGTCACGTGAAATCCAGACGCGATTGAGATCCAATGCGACACATACTAACACACTAGTCTATGAGCCCTGTATATTCGCCTTCAACACAACCGCGAACAAGTGGTTAGAGAAAAGAAAATAAATACGAGCAGAGTTTGACTTTTTTTTACTTCTTTTCTCCTGTTTCTCATTTATTAAATCACCATTGGGGCTGATCATGGTTTTACCAGTAGCCAAGAACAACATTACATTTGAGAATAAAAAAGCGGAGAAAAAGTACACTCAGTTTTATTCTCTTTTTTCTTTCTATTCAGTTAATGTGGAAAAATCCTGGGAATTCAACAACAAATATCCAACCAACCAAATACAAAATCATTTATGCGTAAAGTTGCTATTGACCCAGTGCTCATTGATTTTCCAATTGAAGAGAATTAATCATTTTTATTTGAGAAAAAAATTAATCTATGGAATTTATTTAAATAAATGTGAATTTTTGCGTTATTTCGTTAATTATTCATTTATTTGAAAACGTAGTCTGCCGCTTTTTTTCTGGCAATTGTCAGGGACAATTGGCTTTTGTTAGTTTTTCATACGAAATGTCGTGGGGATAAAAATAATTCGATTAATCGTTGAGAGACATTGACGATGCCATTTATCGGATTAACGACATATGCAGTATTTTGATTGATGCGATTATAACACCAGTGAGGCTTCACACTTTTCCCACTATCTTGGATCAGTGGATTAAATAATCATATATTTTCTATTAATAAAATTTGTGAAAATAACTGTAACCTATGAGGAATTTATTTTCAAGTGATGTAAGAAAAGATTGTTTCGATTTATCATCAATTTTTTATAGGCCTCTCCTCTACAAAAGAGCTTCCCCTCATTTTAGTACCCGAGATATTTTCAGACAAGTGATTCGATGATGGAACATGAATTTAGGTAATTTTCCTTATACACTAGAGGTGCCAAAGTGTCTTGAAAACCATTGTGTGAGTTAATTTTACTCGGGCAACACAATATTTGAATTATTGAGGAAAAATTAAATTGCCTCGTCTTATAGTGAAATCAGAATAAATTCTGCAATGCAAAATAGTTGAAAACAATCAGGATAATTGTTGAATAAAGTTTAAAAGATTCTCCGTTTTTTTTTTTTTTCGCATGAAAGTTGTGCACTCTATGTAAAATTGTCGTTACTCTTGATGGAATTTTGGCAACTTGACAATTTTGTGTTGGTTGTTGTTTTTAGACGAAACCAGACGACGGCGCCGATGATTTTCGTTTAGTTTTCATGAACCAGT
The DNA here is from genome assembly GCA_963565655.1 of Aleiodes testaceus. Classification (NCBI taxonomy): domain Eukaryota; kingdom Metazoa; phylum Arthropoda; class Insecta; order Hymenoptera; family Braconidae; genus Aleiodes; species Aleiodes testaceus. Next base: position 5,088,606 of record OY751421.1, on the reverse strand, counting down.
CTGGCCCGTCGTCTTCAGGGATATAACTTACAGGATAATCTTCATGATTCCAATAGAAAACCGAGGAAATAAAAAAAAAAAAAAAAAAAATGGAAAAGGAAAAGAGACTCACCTCTCTGCGATAGTTTTTTGGTGTTTATGACTTTGGCTGCGAACTCGAGGCCCGTGCTCTTTTGTACACACCTCCGTACCACTGAGAATGCACCCCTGAAATTAAAAATAATGATAACATGATTAATTACCATTTTCCATGTGTGTATTTTCCCTCAATTATATTTTCTAATCGAACAAATTGGACTTCACGTAGAGTTGATTAAAAACGATAAACTTGATGGGAGAAAAAAAAAGGGGGAGAGAGATGAGGATAAATTCAAGTGAATTCATTGACCGGGTAGTCGGTAACTGGGCCATGGTACGTGAAATGAAGGCCTTCAAAGGCCGGCCACCCACACATACAGGCTTGTAAAAGTTGCCGATGACGCCAGCAGCTACATCATCACCTTCTCAACATCCCTTGGGTTTCATGTTCAAATAAAATTCTAAATACTTTTCTCAACCTTTTGTTTCTTTCCTCCTCTCGTCCTTCGATTCGACCTATTTATTTCAACCCTCTAAGAATCAAACCCAGTCTGCGATAAAAATACCCCGTCTCCTCCCCTTTTCACAGTAATAATTTTTTCTTTCAACCCTCGTCATTGCTCTGCTGCTTTTTCATCAGAGGGGAGAGACCTAATGTCCTGTTTAAGCATCGGTATTGACCTGTACATTTTATATCACTAAAGAAATGTGTAAGGAGCATTGGAAAAACCTGCTAATTCTTCAGTGGTCTTTGTCGCATTCTCTCCCTTGCATAAAGAGGAAAGAATTAACCCGCAAAATTTCTTTCATCAGGAAGTTTAACAATCCCGACAAACGGAAGTAGTATGACCCCATTTTCTTAGTAAACTCACTTCACATTTTCCTCAAGCTCTCTTTCCATTTCTATTCATAATTTTTTATCCTCATTTTCCTCACAGACAGATGACAAGAGATATAGAATCAACACGCGCTATGATATTGTCTCTTGTATGACGCAAACGCAACACGAAGATACTTTTTTATTCTCGCATCCTAATAGTGTACGTCAATGCTGACGCAATTCAGTATAGTCTTCATTGGTTGTCCATGAAGAAGAACGGAATGAAAAAGAAAAGAATAAAAATCTCAGCTATTTCTCATTTTTTTCCATTCGCCTGTCTTCATTCAATTTTCATCCGAAGAAAATGAATATTGAAACACCTGAGACAGCCATCAAATTCACTCCATCCTCAACAATTCAATAATAACAATAAATCTTTAATTTACTTTGTTCAAATGAATTCAAAGGAGAAAAAAATCACGAATTGAATGAATCGAACGAGTCTCCTTTTTTTAATAAAATAAAAATACCGAGTGAATACAAATTCACTGGTGGATAAAAAATTTTCATCCCCGTTGAGATTTCATTCGATACAATCCTCTTACCAACTTCTATCTCTCTCTGGCTCTTACTCCAATTTCCGAAAAACGAGTGGAACTATCAATGAATGCATTGGCATTCAATAGTAACCACTAACTCTGTGAAAATAATAATTCTCTCGACTCCTGGATAACAACATAATTTTGATACTTTACATTATGGAGAATGGAGAGAAATCAGTGGAAATATTGAAGATATTTTAGTGACGAGACAAAGATATGCTCTACATTGCTCCAGTTACGTTTTATCGTTGACACCAGGAGCAAGTCCGCAGTTTGAAACGAGAGTTGATGGCAGCATTGAGGATAGTGCAGAAGTTACGAAAGGAATTGTACCCACCCAACTGTATGTGTGTGTGTGTGGGAGAAAGAGAGTAGAGGCGAATGGCAGGCGACGCATAAATTTCTCGAGGCGACATAAATTAAGCGTACTTATGCAACCAGGGCAAAACGATAAACTTGAAGCGAGTGTGGTGTGAGAAGAGGCCAAGAGTGAAAAGCTCGGGATGAGAAGAGTTATTAAGCCATGGAAATTTCCGTGTATTCACGTTTTGAAAATGGGGCAGAATGGTTGATTTTCACTGGTCAAAACCAATAGCCAACACAGTGCTTTCATTCGAGTTTATGTAGAGAGAGAGAGAGAAGAGAGGGTAGGATTTTCTTGTCTGTAGTGGCGCTTCCCTCTTGCGCCGCACGGATCGATGTGCCACGCGCACGTTCCCCTTTATCCTAAAACCAGCCTGGGATTCGTACGGGCGCTGAGAACTACCGGAAGTGGGAGAACCGAGAAAGATGGAAAATAGTATTAAAAATTGTGGAGAAAAAATGAATTCATGGGCTTTTTTTCCTGTATACACATATGAATTTATGACGACACTTGCTTTGGAGTGAAAAAAATAAGCTCGGGGGAACATACAACGACTTTCTTCACTCGTTTAAGTGGAAAAAGCCCTGTAAACGTTGGATTCAAGAATTCTACGCTGTGGCTTTGAGTGCGGCTTTTTTTTGTTTGCCTTCAGCATTCATTATTTTTCATCAAACACATTGAATAAAGATGGAAAATAATAATACACATGATACTGATGTAGCTGCTTGAAATGTATGAGATTTGACACTAACGGAGAAGGGGTTATAGAGTCAGATGGACGTGTGAGGTAATTCCGGACGACACGTAATCGTCAATGTGCGAGTGGGAAAGTGGATAGTGAAGATACTCTGTGGATGAGGATATCGAGATTCAGAGGTAACAAGAAGAGACCACTACCACATAAGAGAGAGAGTCCAGTTTGAGATGGTGGCTTGGGGGTGGGGCAATGCGCTAACACCGGTCGATAGTACTCCCGGCAAGAGCGAAAAACCAACCCCTTTGGGCACAACAGCTTTTATGCGGTGCTGATTAAAATAAAATTATGAGCAGTGGAAAAAGCATGCTGAAATATTTTAAAATGAGCCAAAAAATTGGCAAAAGTCGATGCAAGAGACACTCTTATTTTCTGCCCTTTTTTTTTCTCCTCCATTTCACCTCTTTTCATCATGTGACCCCGGTCTCTATTGCACGTGATTGCATGGCTCTTATTCTCTCAGCTCCAAGGGGTAAATTTATGCCTCGATCGTGACTCTAAACAGTTTTTTAAAGAAACTTCATTTTCAACACAACAGGTAGTAGTTATAAGAAATTCCTTTTATTTTTTACGATCTCCCTTTGTGTCTCTATGTTTCTTTGAACAAAAAGTAATAAATACTAGTAAATTACTGGAGGGAAAAGCCACCTGTGTCAACTCGTGTAAGCCGGTACAAATTGGTTCTCTTTTTTTTAAACATATTTCTCTATCATTCGAAATGTTCAGGGGATTTTTTTTCAGGCTTTTTGTATATTGTCCGTTCGAAGCCTCGTTATTGCTCGAGAAAAACGTAAAAAGGGAAGACGTGTGCGTTGCGAGGGGGTGAGAGACGTGTACTAGTGTCACGAGGTCACGAGACACTCGATTCTATCGATCCAGTGGAACTAAGGCTAAAAACTAGGTCTAGTCCCACAGTCATACTGAGAAATTCCCTCAGTCATTAACTCTTTTTCTAATTAACTATTAAATCATCCTCTATCTCCAACTGTATTTTCTCTCATTTCGTTGAGAAATTAAACGTAAAAAGAACGTGGGAAAAAAAAAATATAAAAAAATAATAGAGTTGAAAGAGTCTCTTGATTTCCCTTAAATTGAAGGAAAATTTACTTTCATGTTTATTCATAAAGTTATCAAAGCTCTATTCATTCATTTTTATTTCCATGCATCTCTAAATTCGATTAAATACTCTATTGTGTACTGTAGTGTGACACGAAATGGCAGATTGGCGTGAGTACAAGAAGCAGTGGTGTAGCCGCGCCTACTACCACCACACAGATACAACAACAAAAAATCATATATAGATATAGAAAAATGAGGAATAAAAGGAAGCGGGTAGATTTATCGATTCCTTTCGCTGCTGCTGATCAAATACCCTCTGAATTCCCCTACATGTCCTTTGTACACGAGACACTTTCCCATCTCTCCAATTTTATCCCACCTCAAAATTCAATTAATAATACATAAAAGAACCAAAATCATCCCTTTCTCCACGCAATTTCATTTTAATCCAATTCAAAGGGAAATAAGAAAAAGTTATGAATAATTCTTCCGATATTTTCCATATAAAAAAAATATAAAAAAAGGGGATTATAAGGCGAGTCGATTTTTCCAGTGGCTAAACCCTCAAAGTTTCGGCAAGAAAGAGGCAGAGAGGAGAGATGATCTGGAGTCGAGGGCAAAGACCAGAGGAAGCCATCCCTCCTCAATTTCTTTCTTCCCTCTCATTCTCTTCCAAGTCCCTCTTTACACCCTCACGGGGCTTTGACTTCGATCCACACACAGTCGAGTCTCCTATCCCCAACATTTTTCTCTCTCTCCCTTTAATTCAAACTCTCGTATATGCGGGTATAGGATACATTGAGCTGTGAACTGAAGGGGCAGCCGCAAAAAATGCTGAAACCCTCTGGCTAACCACTACTACTTTCTTCAATCCACTATTTTCTTGGGATTTGTACGAAATTTGGTAAAAAAAATGGGAGGGGATTAATTTATTTATCAAACAAAAAGCTGTGGTTATTTTGAAATTAAATTGAAAACGTAATAACGAAATAATCTTATCATGTCATGGATAGACAGGGGTATTGTCACATAATACATATTTCGATGCAAATCCCAGTGAGAGAAACACGCGTGGGACATAATGCGAGAAACACGTGAGCGTAACAGTGGAGAACATAAATATCGATCGTCTTTCTCCACTCAACTGAATCCAGAGACAAATAAATGAGGAAAAAGGAAAATTTACCAATTGAAATACATGGAAATTCCACGAGTCTAGTATATCAAAGAAGAAATTCAAGATGAATTGGGGAAAATTGTGATCAACAGAATTAAACGAACCATGATATGGAAACAACGAAAGCGTCGTTAATAGTCTTGTTGGATTGGATGAAAATGTTTTGTTCACGACGCATAGGCAAACGATCGATTGATACCCCACCGACACTTTCAATAGTATCTGTCTCGCAAATTTAATTAACACGAGAAACATAATTGAATCTATCCAACAGTAGGGTAAAGGATAGTCGACTGGAAAATGCCTTTTTTTTTGCAAACGAATTTAATCGATTCTTTACAAACTAATTCCTCAGTTGCATATTTTTCTGAAATTTTCATCTGCATAAAAACAATTTTTATGGTCTCTCTGTTGGAGAGAAAGCCATAACAGTCACCCTCTTATCTCACATGAGCGTTTATCATATGCGCACGCGTACTATATCCACTCGATAATCATCCGAGTGCTTTTATTCATTTTTCACTCCTTTAAATATTTTATTGTATAATGTTTTTTTTTTTTCCTCTCTATATTCTCACGTGATTCTATTTTTATTGCGATCGATATTGCTCATTAAACATGTGAACTGGAGGAATTAAAATCACAAAATTTCGATAAATCTAAAGAATTAATTTTTTCACACTTCTAAATTCAATTTGACTCATTATTCATGGTAAAAAGAAATGAAATAATTGAAATCTCCCACACGCACCAATTTAAGACCAAATGAAATCACGAAACAGTAAATGGTAATTTTCCAAACGATTCGAAAATTGTTGCATATAAATTTAACCACTTGTGAATCTAGAAGGGGGAGTTTCTTAAATGCAATAATTGCGTCACGATAATAATTTCACGCTCGCTATCGCAGTACTTGCAAGAACGGAAGTTACCACTCTGTTCATTCGATGCTAACCCAACACGAAGAGAATTTAATGAAATAATATAAACAATACTGAGTTAACTGCAATTTTTTAATCAATTATTTTCCCATTGAATCATCAACAAATAGCTCATTAACAAAACAACTTCATAATTACTCTCACACAATTCAATTGAAAATGTTATTAGAATCCATAATGACCGTATGAATTAATAATTAAAGTGACATAAGCGAGAGATGAATTATCAGACTAAAATAAAATAACGCAGCTCAAAAAGCGAGATACACTCACACACAGAAACGCCTATCATTATCTCCACGGTGGCATTGTTGTTAGTAACAATCCAAAAGCCCAAGTATATACATATTAAAAAAAAAAATAAGAGCGTAAGTGATGAATTGAATGGATGAATACAACAGTTTTATATTCACATGCATTTTCTCTCTTTTTAATTTACTTTCTACGCTTCTTTTATCTACATTGTCGTGGTATTGGTAGGAGTAACTGTGCACATTTATTGACCGTTTCCAAACGGTATTATTATTCATTATATCGTTGTTCCAATAACCTACTTTGGTGCAAAATTTCAATGAATTTAAATTCTCATCCCGGTCTATTTGACACTGTACTATGTACAGTCCTAAGTATAGTATACAAACACTTGTGCGTGTCAATTACATTTAAATGACTGTATAAACTTCACTATTTCGCACGGATTTGTGGTTTAATTTCGACTGTTACACGTCATCCCTTAACAATTCCAAAGGAGTGTCTTGGAAAATTGTATAATAGGTCAATCAAATTTTTCAAAAATTAAAAAAAAAACAATTTTGACACTTGATTCCCATGTAAAATTGTCTCAGCTTTTCAATGGAATCATCAAAAAATCGCTATCTCCAACAGTTCCATAATGAAAGGAGTAAATCACTTTATCGTATGATTGATCGTAATATTCATCGATAATAGAGATGGGGCAATGTGTGTGGCCAGTAAGTGTAACATCCTTCATTGAATTATTCATGATACACTGAACATGATGGAATATAAAAATAAATGTATTAACTAATCGAGCACACGGTGAATGCGCGTTAAACACTATCATCACGTTCCAGCTTGTCTTTCAAATTAAGTGAAAGAGAATATTATTAAATCGATTACTGCAGAATAATGAGAGAGAAAGAATTCCCTATTACCCCGAATTCTCAAAAAAATATGGAAGTATTTAAAGTTCAAAGTATTTCAATTGGTGGAAATTTCGTCAGAGCAAATATTTTCTCTGTTCCTCTGCACTGGGAATGTCAATTTTCAGTGTCTTCTGTGAATTCTCTCGGAGCGTTCACAGTGATAAATATAGGTGTTATGTGTCGCTCGACTATGGCAGCAGCCAGCACTGTCATTCATCTACCGAATAGAAGGAAATTCCCGAGAGAAAATAAATGAATTCAACCGAAAAATCAATCCTTTGTGTCATCATAATAATAACTTCATTATGAAGGACCTCTGAGGCTATTATTTCAACGAATAAATGGAATAGAGCCTGGAAAATTCCTCTGAACGTTAATTACAGTGAATTATATTCTGTGAGGGTAGAATTACGAATTATTATTAATAACTCGAAATTCCAGGTGACAATTGGAGTATTCGCTTGTCTTATCGAGCAGCGCACCACGCAGAAACCGACGACAACGTCCACCAAAGGTGGCAGTCATGGCCGCCTTGTTCCAATTTTATTTTTCAAAAATTCTCCAATTCAAATAATGCAATAACTTGAATAAATTCAGTTAAAAATAAAATTTGCCCACATTTATTTTTATATCTGTGGTCAGACTCTTCGCCACAGTGCGTAATGATTACCGTGGGATATGAGGACAGTGAAAGTCATGCTACACGAGTATTGCATGACCCAAAGAATAAAGAGGAAAAAAAAAAAGAATAAAAAGAAAAACAGAAGCAGATAAGTGTCGAGGAAACTTGGGGGACAAGAGTTGACATAAAAAGTGGGAGATTCAGCGAGTGGTAGGAAAGTTTCAAGTACACGAGGTTGTAAGATGTAACCATTATGTCACGTACGAATAAACCACGAATATTTCCTTCATTATTCTCTATCCATTCTGCTAAATTTCACACAAACTATATAATCAATAATATTAATAAATATAAATTATTTACTCACTTGCCGAGCTCCTCCTTGAGATCATAGTTGTCACTGAACCTCGTGCAAGCTGCTGGGGCAGCCATACTGAATTATTTTTATATTCAAACAATTAATTTTTCACCAGTTCTCTATTATTTCAACTAAATTTTATCTCACTCGATGCCCTCCAACGAACCAAGCATTAACAAAAACAACAGAAACGAATAAACTGCTTTAAAAAAAAAACAACAACAAAAACACGAAAAAAAAAAAATAATCAACCAATAGTTCACCACTCGACACGGGAAAAATACTTTCAGTCGTGTAGGTCAAATACGATCGATAATCCGTAAGGGTATACCCGATACTACCCGGTATTAACCCGGGTTCGCCTCTTATTTCTCGCTTTTTTCACAATTATTTAACTCTTGTTTATGCTCTTCTCTCCTTTATTCTCCTCTTTTATTTACCTCAATAACAATGCAACTATTACTTTGGCTTATTCAGCAACTGCTCGTGTTACCACCGAATCAATAAATACTATTTTCTAACAGAGCTGTCTTTTATTTCATTAATTTAATCAACATAAAAAAAATGAAACATCAACTGGCAGTAGCCAGCCTCAAAAAGATTCCGGCACACGACTGATTAATTTTAACGCGACAACGCAAATACGTCCGCACTGTTTGCCGGCAGACCGTCGACTGACTCGAGTAGTTCTACAGTTCAACACTTGCGCCTGTCCCTATCCCCACTCCTCTCTACTGTACTTCACCGGGCGCTAGCGCGATTCCACCACCCCTCCGTACGTTTCCTATTGGAACGCGCGCAGACTATACTGTATTAACCCGAGGGAATTTTTCTTAATTCTATTAACTGTAAATTGTGAATATTTATTCAGATTATATTATTTTAAACTGTTTAATTATCGGAATAATTTAATTCGTGTGTCGGTAAAATAATTAACCTTCTATTTTCACTACTCAAGCACTTTAGAATCACGTTTGTGTTGGCCTCGAAAAAAATTCTTCATTGAATAGATATTCGTTCAATGTTTCACCAGAGTTTGAGACGTTTCGAATGTTTAAATTTAGATGCAAGATAAACGACCGAGTTTATATTGATGCTCACTCACTCGAACACACGTACCAACGCCGTCCGACTTCGTAGCCATGGGCAATTGTCGTACGTTTCTTTCTTTAATATTTTATTTTATTACTCTTAAATAATATTCATGAATTCTCGAAAAATTATCGATCAATGTCCCTGTGTCCCCGGTTACTCTTCGTCGGTTTATTATTGTTTGGGTTAGGTGGTTCTATCATCAGACTGTCTCAAACCGTTATCCGTGTGTCATCACTACGTTATTCTTTTGTTTCACTCAGTGATTCTCAATTACTCCCCAAACTAAAATTCAGTGATTAATCTCTCAATGTTATATCTCTCTCTGTCAAGCTGTCAATGACTTTTTTCTCTTCTTTTTTTTTTTGTTGTATCCAACGGTGCGTAGAGAGATGTCCAACAAACAGCTCTAACCGCGCAACCACCCTGACAATTTCAACTCACTCACTATTTGCGCATGCGTTTAATAATTCTGTCGACCAATAGACTGACTGTGACTACTTGCGCCACTGTGCTATATTCTTTAAGGTTTAAAAGTCATCCAAACGGTGTTGAACTGAACTGTTTGCACCTGCGCAAATATAATTCACTTGCGTATTACACTGTGTAATTACGCAGGCGCAAATATTCAGTTCAACACCGTTGGGATCACTTTAAGCCTGAATCCCCCATCGATCCACCCCCTTCTTATTTATTCCCCACCTTTTTCCATCATTATATTTGAAAAATTAATTATTCTCAATGATTTTGAATTTTTATTTTTATTAAACATCATAATTCTCACATTATCAAGTCTAGAAAAGCATATAATACTTGTGTCGAAAAATTCACTTAATTGATCCTTTTAAAATGGAATTTGCATCGAAATTATTTTCTATATTACAAAAATAATATATAATCTCGAATTGTTCAATTGTCTTACAATTGTCACATTATTTTGTAAAAAATGTCACTGGTTCTTAATTCTACTGGATAATAATGAAAAATAAATCATGTTATCGTCTTTATAATTATATAAAATCTTGTGGAATTGATTTTACTTGCTTAATTAAAATCACAATTGATTATGCATGAACCATAATAAGCAACATAAATGCATTAAGAAATATCTTCATTTCTGTGTCGTGTAGTTATGAAACAGAATTGAAGATTCATATCGAAAGAATACTCTAATTCAAAATAATAAAAAAATAATAAGAAGAAAGGAATATATTTTTCAACGTATTCACTCGACTGTAACAGACTTGGCCAGGTTCCTTGGGCAATCAACGTTGCAGCCACGAAGTACAGCAATGTGGAAAGACAGTAATTGCATTGGAATGACAGTTAAAACTCCCTGAAGACAATCAACTGTTTTTGGTACCTCAAGGGCCCTTGATGCGAATGCCTTTGTTTCATTATCCCCATCTTCACATATTATTATCGGTTTTCCATCACGTGCTGTTACTTGTTGTAGTGCATTCATGCATTTCTGTAAATGAGAAATAAATCCTGGAATATCTCGGGATAAGATTCCTCTACTTCTGTACTAAAATTAATTAATTCTCTCTACTCACAGTATAAACTGGATCCCTCATAACAATCATAATAATGGGCATAGAATCATCAACAAGAGCGAGTGGACCGTGTTTCAATTCACCAGCCATGATTCCTTCGCTGTGCATATAAGTTAATTCCTTAACTTTTAGTGCACCTTCCATGCAAGTTGCAAAATTGTATCCTCTGCCCATAATTAACAGTGATTTATTTTGATAAAGAGATTTAGCAAGTTCCTTCACTTTACTGTCAAGTTTGAGAACTTCACGAATTTGATTATCAAGATTCTTCAACCCTTCAATTATCTGAAAAGGAAAATTTTCCATTGAAGAAATTCCATTTAATTCTGTTTATAATTAAGATTTGAATGTCTTTAATTACCTCCTGACGTCTTGGGCGAAGTGAAATTCTGTCTTCGCTCATGACAAGTGCAAACATAACAAGTGCAATGAATTGTGATGTGTATGCTTTGGTACTGGCAACACCAATCTCAGGACCAGCATTAATATGCACACCACAGTGTGATTCGCGACAAATACTGCTGCCAACGGTATTAGTTATTCCAACAATTAGTGCACCACGACCCTTGCAGTATCTGAGGGCCATAAGTGTATCAGCAGTTTCACCGGATTGTGAAATAAAGAAGCAAACGTCGTCCCTGAATACTGGTGTATTTCTGTCAAGAAAATCAGAGGCCAATTCAACCATCACAGGTAATTCTGTCAGTTCTTCAAGGAGTTGTCTAGTGGCAACTGCTGAATGATAACTTGTGCCACAGCCTATTAACATCAGGCGACGACATCTTTTTATCTCTGGGATATAATCCTGTGGGAGCAAAGGATTAATTATATTTTTAGATTCCTTGGAGTAAAGGATGACTTTTACTTACGGTAATTCCACCGAGAGTGACCGAGTTGTTCTCGAAATTGAGTCTTCCCCTCATTGTGTTAACCACAGACTCTGGTTGTTCGAAAATTTCTTTCTGCATAAAGTATTGGTAGTTTCCCTTCATTATCTGTTGAATTTCCATCTTCAGAGTTGTTATTTCACGAGCATGAGGATCATCCATGCATCTACGAAGACGGTGGATGCTCAGAGTACCTTCTCTCACAGCTGCAACATCGTCGTCCTACGAGAAACGAAGAAATTTTATGTTTACTCTATTTTGGCTGAATAAATTCGGGAAATTTGTGTATACTGAGGAAACAAACGCAGCGAGAGTTTCCCAATAAAATACCTCGAGAAAGATGACACGATCAGTGTGCTCAATAACAGCACTGGCATCAGATGCAAAGAAGTACTCGACTTCTTTGGCAACCAGAGGCTGAAATTCTGCTGTACTATCACTCCTCGGGATCAGTGGGACATCAGCACTTCTGCCATGAGGTCTGTGATCTAAATACCAAATAAAATCAGCATGAGTCGTGTGAATAAAAAAAAAAATCATCAAATCCAGTGTCCTTGTAGAATATTTAATTACAGTAATTAGTTTTTAATTATGTGTAAAATTAATTATTTCAATAAATTAATTTCTTTCATATTTTAATTGGCAAATTATTGCATTTAATTTTTAATTTTAATTATCGATCAATGATCGGAGTTAAATTAAAGTTTAATGGATGAATTACATCCTTAAATCCTTACCCAACACCAGGTTTATCAGTTTCAATGCAGACAATCGTGATGGCAGATGGACATTTAACAAAAAAAAAATAAGCACAAAGCAAAAATGACATTCAGAAGCTCAACAGAAATTTTCTCAATGGAAAACCTTACCTGGATTCGTAGTATCACCCTCTGTTCATAAAATGTTGATGATTGATGTCAGGACGTGGATAAAAAAAATACTGCATTCATTAATTCATCACAACAAGCTTAATCTATAAACTAACGACAATATTCACACATAATGGAACAAAAAGAAAGACATTTGGATTTTAATTCGGTGGAAAACAAAAGCAATCAGTATTTCACGATAAATAAAGTTAGTTGATGATTAATTTATGTACCTTTCGATTCACGAAGAAGATCATCTTTTATTGTCAGTCAGATTTTCGAAGAATGTTCATGCAAAAGAAATTAACTTGTTGTATTGAACGAGATTCATTGATAAATTATAAAAAATTCAATTATAAAATAGGTTGTACTTGGAAGCTATGAGCTTGTAGCAATTGTCTACTATTTTGATTGAAACGAAATTATTTAGATAAATAATAGCGAAAGCTATTTAATAATTTAATTAAAATGTAAAAAATACTTGGAACAAATCGGATTTAGGTATTTATTTTTATTACTCATGCAGAGGATTAATTAAAGGCAATGTTAAGTAGTTAATGATCAATTGGCCATGCGTTTGGAAAAATAATTAAGATTTCTTTTTTTTTTTTTAGTAAAAAAAATAAATCCATTCACCTAATTAACAACCAGTCTTCACCCACAAAAAAATTCTGATTAAATGCAAAAATCAGTATCACAGAGATTACTCGCCTTCATAATTCTCCAAACACCTCTATGCATTTTTGGAATAATAAAATCTACAATATCCTTTTAATTTCCATTGAGAATAGATGTTCTTACCTTTTCCATAGAGAATAGGTACATGATCAGTAACTAGACGTGTTTTTGTTTTAATACCAACGAGAAGTGGAGATCCACGTCTCGTAGCAACACACTCTCCTGGGAAATATTTGCTCTTGAAGCATAGAGCAAATGCACCTTCCTGAAAATTAAATGAATTTCTTCATTAACCAAAAAACTGTAACCATCATACAAAATAAAGAAAATTAAATTCACCAATTGCTGAACAACTTGTTCAACGAGTTCACGAAATGAATAACTTGGATGCTGTGTCCACAGATGATGTATCAGTTTAGCAATGACTTCAGTATCAGTCTCACTCTCAAAAACATATCCCCTTTGTTGCAATAGGGTCTTAACTTCTTTGTAATTAGTAACAATTCCTAAAATAATATATTAAAAATTTATTGAACAACCGTATTGAATGAGCTGCTTCAATAGAGTGTGCCCAATGGATTTAACTGAATAAAGTGAAGTGATCGCAGCGATATCAGCGATAAAAGGCTTATGTTCCCTGCTTTTTTCGTAATTTTTTTTGCCTCGATCACTTCCTGGATTCTACGAATAATAGCTTACCGTTATGCACTACTACAAATCCATGATCAATATCAGATCTCTGTGGATGTGCATTTACTGAGGAGGGAACACCATGTGTTGCCCAACGTGTATGAGCAATGCCCACATGCTTTTCCGTGGTTTTTTCAAAGTCCAGATTCGTGCCTGAAATAATTGTCAAAATAAATTCAATATATACAATGTCTAATAATCAACAAAAAAATACTAACGGCTGAAAATTTCGTCCTCGAGTGCTTTCACCTTTCCCTGCTTCTTCACAATGGCAATATCCTCACCATTGGGAGAATCCAATGCCACACCTGAAAATAAAAGAATGGAATGTGAAGTTTGAAATGCAAATCCAGCAGGTTTTTCCCAAAATCTAAATATTTTTAGTTCTCCACTGTGCTTTTATTTTATTAATGAGCCTGTTCTGAATTTATTTTACCAGCAGAATCATATCCTCTGTATTCCAATCGTTTCAATCCACCAACCAGGAGTGCCAAGATTTCTTGTCTTGTTTTTGGTGTCAAGTGATTCAGGTAGGCAAAAATTCCTGAAAAAAACAAAAATTAAAAGAAATTAACTCCAGTATCTTGAAATAAAGAATTTATTTCTTTTCCATTAGAGTGTGACCTCAGAGGAATGGAAAAATTATGACCTTGAATCGAACCGAAAGGCTTTCATTGCCTCCCCTCTCTGTTTCTTTCTCTCTGACAGTCACAACTTCCATAAAACATGCGGAAATTGCATCTCGAGACTTGAATGTTTGTATTTTTCCATTTTTTTTCAATATCTAGAGTATTTCTGTGAAAAACGACGAGTTTCCTTGATGAAATAATCCGCGTTTCTTATCATATCACAATTTCATGATCCTGATAAGTTATTGCGATCAGAAAAGTCCAGGAAAAACAATGGAATTCAAGAGCGCTCGATTAAGATAACTCATGCCTCTATTTTTAATTATTTTTTTCTGGTACAAAAGGTTGAGAACTAACAAACCGGTCCTAACGAAAAATAACTTTTGAAAATCTATTCGATTTCTTTATTCCTGAATTCTCAATTTCTTTCTTTCACTTTGGATGATGCAAGGACGGTTGGCTTTTACATTGAAAGCATCAAGAGTAATGGCTCTTCAATAAAAATAAAACAATAGAAATTGAACAGGTGCTAATTCCCAATTAATTATGCCTCAAAATAAACAGTAATTGTTTTTGAAACCTCCTGTAAATGTCAAATGTTATTCCCGTTACTTTTTCCTACAAGGCGTATTACAAAAAGAAAAAAAAAAGCGTATAGATTGCAGAGACACGGAACTTTCACTCCAATAACTTGTTTTGCAATCTTTATTCCAAACAAAAATTGAGGGATAGGCTGTCTCTGGGATAAATAATACTTCTAAAAAAATTCAAATAACACGAGATTGGCGTAGGTCGTTGCTCAGAGACCAGCTATCATGTATCTGTTCCTCTAGTCTGTTGAAATCTGAGGAAAATTAATTATTACCCAAAATAAATAATCAAAGATTCTTGCAACATAAGATAATTTAATTCCTCTTTCGTCTTCATTTTAATTTCTCTTGAAGAAGAAATGGAAAGTATTTCGTCTTCTTTATTAGGGTCATTGAGATATTCCAAAGTTTCTATCGAAATTCTGATGTTTTTTTTCTATTTTAAAGCTCACATCCGTTAGAGTCCACATAATCTCATGCATTCATTCATTGTTCATTGTCTATACATTTTTTCCATTCATTTCTGAAGTATTCAACGGTTTTTTTAATGAAAAAACAAAGTTAATTACTTTATTTATGAAATAATAAAATAATTTCTTCAATTCCATTGACAAGGGAATTTATTTACACTGAAAATGAAGAATAAATGAATTATTTAAGAAGTGCCAAAAGAAAACAGGAATTATCGAATTATTACCGGGTAGATTGACGTACATATGTTGACTCTACAGACGTGTCACTCGATGGTAACATAATGAAGAAATTCATTGATAACAAGATTCATTGATTGAATTAAATTGAATTAATGTGTAACAATATTTTCTCTTACTCACCACACATGATGATAATATGTTTTTGTGATGTTTTTCTGGAGTAATTGATTCGACAGGTGATAAAAAAATAAACACACAGGGAGGTCACTACTACTGCTCGTACGGAGCAAGTCTGAACCGTGAGGGAGCGCTTCCACGGGTTTTATTCCAACACAGAGAACTTCAATATGAATGCGCGTGTAAGTGTTCAATTGTCGAATTAATTCACAATTTTTCCGATTAAATTTCAGTGAAATTGAGCTCTTCAAACTTTAAAAATTCCAGAAATAATGGAATTTGAAAAATTCCTATTTTAATTATTTCTTTCCTGAATTTTAATTGTGAATTCAATTGTTCTCTTGACTCGTGCAGTTAATTCGTATTTGCCCGCCGCTTTTTGGAGCGAGAATGTGACGAGATAGTACTATCTCCTCACTGGAAAATGATAAAATGATTCGAATTCTTTCTTCCGCTTCATCATTTAAACCAAACATTCCCACACTTCACACTCGTGACCTTTTCCATTTTTTATCGACAAGTTTCGAATGAAGTAGAAAATCAGAGTCACGTCATACCTTTCACTTTAAAGATTATACGATTATTCAGTGTACTTTGTTATAATTTTTTCTATTGGATGATTTTTAAATGTCAATCAATTCGATTTAACAATTAATGAGAATAAATAATTCTCCAATGATTAATATAACAATTAATTTTTCTTTATTGCTGCTGAAAATATACATATTTATCACTGCCATGTACAATACACATTTACACAGATTCATTACTTCTATTTAATTGTTTTCAAATGCTCGTCACTCACTTTTAAGTACAAAGTAATATCAAGACATTTGCAGTTATTGATTTACTTTATTTTCTTAATTACTTGAAGAATAAACTGGATGAGATATTTACCGTTTGTGATAATGAAATTGATGAGGTATTTACGAAGAATTCAGAAATGAATTCATTCTATTTAATTTTTCATTCACTCATTAAAATTAGATTCAAATTTGAAGTAATGAAGCAATTGATTTCTCCGTAATTTTTTCTTACCCACTTATCCAATTGCAATTGTATTAAATTACTTCTCTCCTTTAGCTGTACAATCTATTTCTAATTACGCACTACAAATTTTCTCTTGTTCTACAAATTTGCCTTCAATTAATTTATCTACTCTTAATTATTTAATAATTTACCTGAAAATCATCGTAGCATTTGCATTCACATTTAATTTCTAATAATTGAAGAATATTTAATAATTCGAGTAATTTATTTTCGAACACAAGTGCTAAGTGATTTTCATTTGCTTTTTTTTTTAATTGTTATTAGTGCAAGCAATAGTTCATAATTTCTAGAGATTTTTAGGATTTTTTTTTGTGTGCATGAGAAAAAAGGTAGTAAAGAATGATTATCGATTAAAAAAACAAATCTACGATTATTTAAATTAGATAAACGTATGAGGTAACTGAATAAATAAATATATGATAATCATATGTTTTCATCATGTAAAAAAGTGTTTAATTTATGATTTCTTATGTTAGTAATACCGAGATGAAAAAGAGAAAAAAAAATGAATTTGTTACATTTTTTTTGTAATAAAGTAAATATTTCTTTATATCATTAATTACATTGAATAACAAATTATAAAAAAATTCAAAACTCTGCACCTAGTTTCACTTGATTGAACATAGAAATTAATATTCTATCGAAGCCGAGATGTGAAAAAAAGAATGAAAATTCTCATGGTTCCTCTAAGTGATAGAAATTATAAATATTTACATACAAATAGGTTCAATATATTTAAAAAAAAGTCAGTGCTGTTGAAAGAAAGTTGATGAATTATTTCTAATTGTTTTTTTTTTTTAATTAATAGATTTTAATAAATTAGAGCCAATTTACAGGTTTATTCTCCACTCAGAAGTCTATTATTCTTTCATCATTATTTCCAGAGATTTTTTGCTTCTCCTATATATAAATTAATTGCCGTTTGTACAAAGCAAGGAAGAAAATTTATTATAAAGTGAATCTTTGTGCACTCCGAAAATGAATTTATAATTTTTCTAATATTTATAGTTCGAAATACGTAATTCTCAATAATTATTAATTCAACTACTACGACAACTCCATTCTCAAGTCTCTACAGTTTTATTCTTTCCACCATATAAAAATAATATGCAATGCTTTTTATTTCCGGCATTGCTTTGTACATTCGCCTGTGCTCCAATGAAACCAGAGAATTGTGAATAAAAGGTTTAATTAATTAAATTATTTCAATTAAATCCGATTTTTTTTCTCTATTACCAAATTAATTTCAATTCTTAGGACAATTAAATTTTCACACTCGAAACAAAAACAGAGAGAATTCATTTTACTTCTTTTAAGTATTTAGTCCTTCGCTTATTATATCTTAACATTTTCCATTTCTCCTTAATTTTTTTCCTTCTATTCTTTATAACTTAATTGAGATCGTATAAAAATGGATGATAAATTAACTAATTAGCAAAATTTTATGTGAAATATAAATAATTTTAAACCCATGAAAGTTTTGATGTTTGCAAATTGAATGTAACAACTAAATGACCTCTCGATTAATAATTAATCGAGATAATATGACAATTTTATAAATTAAAAACAGGAATACGTTTGTTTAAAAAAATCTGAGGCCAAGCGACAGAAAAATCTCTTGAAAATTCCGTCAGTTCTTAATTTTTTTCAATGAAAGAAAAAGAAAAAAATGCAGTAACTGCGAAGAAACGAGAAAAAAAAATGAAATTGATAAATTATTTACATTATTATATCAGCAGAGTTTGGTGATGAAATTAATTTTCATCTTTGCCATCCCTTAGTCCTCATACGTTTACATATTCAACAAATAAAAATTCTCTTACAAAAAGGACATATTTACAGTTTTTTGAATAATTAGAAGTGAGCGAGTTGCATTTTCCAGTTCTTGTCTTAATTCATTGATTCAAATGAAATTGAAGAATCAATTACGAAGATAATCCATCAATCCTCCTTATTTCATCCTCAGAATGTTAAATTATTATTTCCTTAATCATCAGAATGTCAAAAAGACTCGTAATCGAAATAAATTCGATGAATCGAAGCGTTTCTACACTGAATTATCATCAAATAAATCATCCCAGTAAAACAAAACGGGATGAAGAATCGAACTTTGTGATGACAATCGACATTCTCGCTTTTTCGTGTTTTTCAAACATCTGATACTTAATAATTGCGGATTTTCCTGTAAAAATCTTCATTTAAGAAGATTGAGCCTGCTTGTATCTCCTCAGGAGTTTAACAGACTGAATTGCACGATTATCGTAACCTCAAGTTACATTATTGTATTTTTTTTAAATTAATTAATCAATCTTACGTTCTGCGCTCGTCTTCGGCATAGGTGATTGTCGATACCTGTAAAATGAAAGGAGAGTCTTATAAATGCCTTTTTTATTCAACATTAATATCAAATCAATTATTTTAAATACCAACCGTTGGTGATCTTGATGAGGGCGAACACTGTTCGTACTCATCAGGCTCAAAATAAATTTCAGCCCCAGGAAATATGTATTTACCAGCAGACACCTGATAATACGTATTATCCGGTAATCTGCTAGCCAGACTCTCCTTCATCTCAGGCTGCCATCTCCTCTCAATTTCATGGCTCTTCTCATCCAGGTCCTTAGTTTCACTCGAATCAACACTATTACAACTGTCCCCAATTCCCGAATCAATGGCTGAATCAATTGAGGCATGCCTTGACTTCCCAGTGAATTTATCCATCTCCAAATTATTGTCTCTCTCATGATCTTCACCTGAATTAACGTCTCTGCTTGATAATTCCGTTATGTGAGAATTTAATTTACAATCTTCTTGATCAATTATCCGAGGAATAACGTGGCACTCTTCTAGATTGAATATCTGCCCATTATTCTCAGACGTCGATTCAACTGATATAACCCGGTTGAATCTACTGTAACGTTCTTCAGGATCCTCAGATCTTGGAGTCGAGCCACATGAGCTTCTGTTGGATACGTGAAGCCTCTTTGGACTGCTCTCAGCACTGGAATCATCGAGTGCTCGCTTCGGGCTTTCTCCAATGAGAGAAAAACTTCCCTCAGTGCTTTCCATGTGTCCAGCATGGAATGGTGATATACAAATTTCATTGGCGAGGTGCTTCGGAGTTGTATTTGAATTTATACTCATGCTGTCTTGACTCTCGTTTGAGACATTGTGTTGTGGCTTCAGTAGAACTTCTGTACTGTCCTGTGACAACTCGTGGCTAGAGGTGTCTCTACTTCTTTCCCAGGGATCTTCAATGAATCTTGGTGGTAACAGGTGTGGTGTTTCTTCTAGAATATTTTTACTCCAACAGAATTCACTAAACTCCGCGCCCATCAAGTGGCACAATTGATTTATTATTATGTCTCCATCGCCTAGTAGTTCTACGTCGAACTTTAAATGGGGCAGTGATTCTCTGTTTATGAGAATCTGAGGTACATGAGATGGTATCGAGGATGGGATTAATGCCACTGGTCGCACTTTCAATGATGAGCCAATGACAATCAGCAAATCACACTCGTCCTTATCCTTTGCTATTGAATCATGAAATGCATCGGGTAATCCTTCACCAAAAAATACAATATCTGGTTTCATTATTCCTAGTGAAACTAAATCATTGTAATTTTCAGTAGGATTCGTCGTTGCTAATGATGGTAATGCATTTGTACTGCATTTCGGACACAGTGGTATTCTCTGGGTGAATATATCGGCTCTTATGTCCTCTGCTGTCACTTGAAATTTACATTTTGTACAAGATGCAGTTGCAAATGATCCATGACATTCAATAACATTCTCAATTCCTGCTACTTGTTCTAGTGTATCGATATTCTGTGAATAATTACGCAAAAGTTTTTTGTGTTTCTCAAGCATTTTGATAAATCGATGACAGGGACTCGGTTTGAATTGTCCTGGATAAATTTCACGTGCAAATTTGAAGAATGGACGTGGATCTTGACCGAAGAAATTAATGTCGAACATTGCTTGAGGATCTGGTAGATTTGGGAAATCCTGAGCTAGTCTAGAATAAATACCGTCTTTACTCCGGAAATCTGGTATTCCACAGCTTACACTCACTCCAGCTCCAGTTAGGACAATTATTTTTTTACTATTCTTTATTAATGTGACGACATCTGATAGAGTATTGACATAGCTCAATTTTTGTCTTCTCGGAGGATCCGACATTATATTCAACACGAGCTGAACAAAAAAAATTATAATTATTATCTAAACTCAATTAAAATTCTTCTAAATTCCAATACAAACCTTCCACAATGTAATGTCATCAACCTGCTCCGGTATTTGTGTGGGATCCATCAACAGGTGTTGAAGCAAATCCCTCGGATCAGCGCCAGTCAGCATTTGTTTCTGTACCCAAGCTGATGCACTTCTCCACAAGTGACTAGTTTCCTCTGATAAATCTGATAAGCCAGATAAATCCGACAAATTTGATACTGTAGATGATACTTCATCCTTTTCATCAGCAGTATCAAGAGGACATCCAGTATCATCACTTGTTGAATCTGTTCTAGATGGTGTTGATGACAAGTGAGTTGAATCTGGTGTATTAGACATTGATTTCGAACCGTCACTCATGTCTGCGAAGCCACTGTCACCACCAAGTGGTTCTAAAAGAAATGCAATAAACATTTATATTTATTTATATTATATTTATTCAAAATTACGCTAAATATTCAATAGATTTTTCACTTAATTCATCTCATTGAAAATTGATTGATGTACATTCTTAATTTCATTGATTGAAAAAAAAAATAAAGCCATATGATTTTGACAGATGTATAAGAAAAAAAAAACAAAAAGAATCCCGCGTAAAGGTCAAAACATTCCAAAGCATCCCGAGAATGGAATATGTTGTTTGAAGAGCCTTCTGCCATCTGTGAGTCCATTCGAGAGCTCCCATTGCCTTTAACACGAAGACAAAATGCAAGACCCGTTGTTACTGACCCTGAACGCATTTAAAACTCCCGAATCCTCTTTATTCTTCCCTAATCCCTCTCGAAACCCCAAAAATTCCCTTCACCGCCTAAATTCGCTGAAGAATCAATCACAAAATAGCCAAAAAAGCCACAGGAAATCGTAAAATTCGTAATAAATGTCTGTAATTTTCTAGTGTCATAAAGCATCAAAAATTTTCAATGGCCGCCGTCCCCTTCTCTTACTCGTTCGTTCCCACTAAAATATACAGTAAATGCATCGATCCCTATGGGCGTAAACCCAAAAGTGACGCCATCTTGATTTTCACAAAATAATAATTTAATTAATAACATATTTGAATATAATTACCTTCCATATCAATAATTTGAGTATCACGATTACCATTAACCACGGGATAATTTAAATTAAAATGTACTGGACCACCATAAACTTCACTCTCGATTTTTTTACGTTTAACTTGAGAGGAATATTCTGGCAGCTCCGAACCCGACGCCATTTTCAACAGCAATGCTTAAAAACCCATGGAAGCTTCATGAAGAACGCAAAAGGGGGAAAGAGGGAGAGCGAGTGCATTCTACTACGCATTCTTCTGATTCGCCTAGCTGCCGAGTGGGGCCGTCGCCGTGTCAGCTCCGTCGGTGCTGCTGCGTAGTGAGCACAAAATGGCGGCCGGAGAGGAATGCGTCGCGTTCAATACGCGTCTCTGATTAATTTCCGTTGATTTTCGCCCGAATTTGTGCCAAATAATAATAATTAAAGTTATCAGTGACAATTAGAATGATTTTCAATTGATTGTTTAATTAAAGAAACATTAAATTAATGAAGGAGACTGAAAATTGAAGGAAGCCCTCTAGCGACGCCAAAAAGTACTCGGTAAAATGCTACGCATCTCCCTCAATGCTGCATAATCGAAGGCAAATGCACAATACTCATTCCTCACTCATCGTATCGTAAGTTTTTTTCACAATCACCTCAAAAAGATCATTATTTCACTGCATAATCAATGTATCCAAATATTAATAAGTTTCCTAAACAATTCTATTGTTTATTCTGCATTCAGATAAATAATAGGCGGCGATTTTAAAAAACTGCATAAACGAGGTTTCAATAAAAACAAAACGTTCGCCCATAGCCAAAGGATCGGCTAGTGGTTGTGGTATTGAGCGATTTAGTCTGAGGCAACGATTCGCCAAAATTTAACGAGACTTCCTGATGATAAAATAAGTCTTTTTACGTCAAAATTCAACGCCGGATGTCAGGGAAAAACTCAACAATATTGAAACTGTGGATTTATCATTGGAAATACTGGAGTTACAACTGATTACGGACGTTTTGCAGGTTTCCAAGGTGAGCATTTATGATAATTTATTAATTGTTCTATTATTTCAATGGGGTTCACAATTATTAATTTCTATGATGATCTCATCGATCAAATTGAGTAGAATAATTTTACAAATTCAATCCTTTCTCGAAATTGGCCCATTTTCAAGCGATTTTCCAGTTTTACGCTTGTTAATGGATAATTCATTTACTCTTGGGGATTTTTTTGAAGTACAGATGATAATTAATTACCATCAATACTTCCTGTAGTCTTAGATTAAGCTTATAACAATTTTTCCATTTATTAAATCCTTTTCCAATTGTCCTTCTAATACCCAGTGAATTAATTCCAAACTCCTCATTATTTTATTTTACCTCCTTCACAGTCTCCAAAATTATCTCTTCATTTGCACGTACAACGGAAAATTCTTTCAGGTTATAAAAATGAAAATTCGGTCTTTGCTCTAGTGCAGTACCCAATTTTTAAATAAAACAAGTTCATACAATTAATAAAAATTTATACGAAGTTGACGAGTTTTGTCATTGCTTGTGTTGTGTTTTTAGTAATGAGATAAAAAAAAAAGAAAAATATTAAACGGGAAGAGAAAAAGTTTAGAGGAAAAAAAAAATTAAGAAAGGATAAAGTTTACAGTAGTACCATGAACTCCGTAACCGAGAATAATGTTGTTAACAAAGTTGTAAAAAAAGTTTACGTCGCAAGAGTTCGTTCAAACAAAAATAAGAATGCAGAGTATGCATTCTGTATGTTATGTGAAAAAAAAATAAAGTTCAAGTTCAAGTACAAGTACAAAATAATCATTTAAAATGTAAATGATATTAAAAGTATTTATCCAAGAGATGAAAAGAAATGAATTTTTGAATTTTTGCAATTGAAAAAGAAAAGGCAAAATGAAAAAATTTTAACGATTTAATTTAAATAATTGAGTTTACGTAATTGTGTTCGTATCCGAGTTATTAAAAATCCATAAAGTGATTGGATTTATCGCGTTCGGTACCTTCAAGAGAGCGAGTACTGCACGAGCACTCTTAACTGAGCCCAGGTAAGCCCAAATAATCGTCGATATAAAAATCGACGTAAACGAAAATGAAATGCGATCTTTCGTAGGTATACGATCGCAATTAAAAATGAATCATTAAACTTATTTCATCATCATTATCAATAAATGCAATATAAATAATATAAAATCATTCAAAAATCAATATTTCTCATGAGAAAAAAAAAAGGAAAAATCCGCAAATAAAAGTCCAAAACTTCCCTGCGAATTTCATGAGCAGAATTATGTGTTCACAGGTTGAAAAAAAACCTCAAACCGTTTAAATACAAAAAAATCGTTGACAATGTCAGACTCGGGCTCTGACAGTTCCTCGGAATACGAGGGTCATCGAGGCCATGCTACACCAGAGAGCTCTCCAAGATACAGAAAATCTCGTAAATCATCAGTCAGCTCAGGTGATTCATCACCAAGAGGCCCAAGATCTCCTCCAGTATCGCCTCCAGCATCTCTAAAGTCTGGGAGTGAGCCAGGCTCCCCTAGATCAGGTGGATCGACTCATTCACCACGAGCTCCACGTTCTCCAGCCTCTCATCGATCATCTGAGTCTCCCAGATCCCCTAGATCACCTAGATCTCCATCTCCAACGTCTCCCAGGTCTCCACGATCACCTGCTTCCCATCGCAGCTCTGCAAAATCACCCAGTGGCTCTCCAAAGTCCTACAGATCAGCAAATTACCTTGATTCTCCTCGTTCAGATCGTTCCTCGCCTCCAGGAAGAGATGCTGGCTCCTACAGATCAGGTCCGAGCTCTCCAAAGTCTCCACGAGATGGGCCCAGGTCACCATCATCACCAAAGTCCTCCAGAAACACTGGATCACATCACAGCTCCCCGAAATCTCCACTCTCAGGCAGAAGTTCACCGAAATCAATGCTCTCTGGACGTTCCTCGCCAAAATCATTCAAATCCAATCCTGCATCACTTCAGGATGATGGAGAACTCGATGAACCAATACGAAAGCCAAAATCACCAGAAGAAAAAGCGAATTCTTACAATGAATTGGATGGTGAACAGATATCAGATGGAGATATTGAGGACGAGCCTTTGCCAACCCCAAAGAGCAAGCCAGCACCAATGACACATGGTGAGGATTTATCTGATGTCTCTGATCTTGATAGTATGGATGGTGTAGACGAGCCAGAACAGAATCACGATGACACTAATGATAAGCCCAAGAGTCCTCCGGCAATTGAGGAAAAGCCAAAACAAGAGAAAGAAGAGAAGATTGTTCCTGTTAATATAACTGAGGAGACAGAGCAACTGGATTTTGAGGCAGAGGGACAGTGGAAGGATGAGCGTGAAGATGGTGAAACTGAGCCACCAAAAGAATTCAAGGAAAAAGAGGTGAGAGAGGTGAAGGAAAAGGATAAGGAGAAAGAGAAACCAAAGGAAGCAGGTGAAATAAGAGATGATGAGCCTGCTGAGGACGGTGAAAAGGTTGATTCAGAGCTTGAGGAAGGTGAATTGAGCGATGGAGATGACGCAAGGCCCGAGGAAACTGAACCCAGGCCTGTCTGTAGATTCTACAACAGAGGCCAGTGTACTTGGGGTGTCAGCTGTAGATTTTTACATCCCGGTGTGACTGACAAAGGCAATTACACTATGTTTGACATGGTGAGACCTATGGCCTATCCACCACACGCAAATGCTCCGCCTCATGAATTCAGACCTCACATTGAGAGGCCAAGTTTGATTAGGCCTTTGTCCAGCTACTCTGCACCTCATCATCCACCTAAAGGTGAAGATGGACCAGCTGAATCGGCTTGGGAAAGAGGACTGAGACATGCTAAAGAAATGATGAGAAAGGCGAATAAGAGGAAAGAATCTGATATGGACTTTGAAGAGAAGAAAATGAATTTGAGCCTTGGACAGGATGAAATGGACAGAGAGGCTGGTTATTATGTTAAACCGTCTAGTCCTGAGCCACCAATTGAGAGATGGCCACCCAGGGAAATGCCGAGAAGAGTACCACCTCCTAGAGTCACTCCAGACAGATACGATGATCCAGATGGTTATTATCCACCTCCACCACCACCAGGACCACCAGGGCCACCAGCCGAGTACTACAGAAGAGTCCAATACAAACCAGAGCCACGTCCAGCTCCTGAATATCGAGAAAGAATGGAATATCCACCAGTACCACGTGGACCAGCTCATTCAGTATCACCGCCACCATATCCGAGGGAAAGGGAACGTGAACGTGATAGGGAGAGGGAATATTATGAAAAATACGAGAAGAAACACAAGAGACCATCCAGAGAAGTAATTGTGGAGAGAATTCCTGTTGCAAAAACGTGGAGAGAAGAAGAACCACCAGTTGTTGAGAGAGGACGTGGTGATGAATGGGCTGATCCATGGATGAGAAGAAAATCTCCGAGTGCTGTTAGAAGAAATGCTGGATCATCGAGAAGATCACGAAGGCAATCGTACTCTTCTGGATCTTCATATTCAAGCACAAGGTATTTAATTTTCTAATTCAATTCGTGGAATATTAAATTTTCAATTATTAGTTTTATTTTACATACTGCCAAAAAATATTTCGCTACAAAAAAAATATTTTTAGCTCCAGTCGAAGCTCAAGCCGCTCTAGCTACTCCTCTTATGACTCCTTATCCAGGTCCCGTTCCCCATCTCCCACAACCCGTCGTACTCATACCAAGAGCAAGCATCCCCCAACATCTCCACCACCAGTTAAATCATCCTCCCAGCCAAGAGGCGCAATGCTGATGAATCCACCAGCCCCATCGCCACGTGGTCCCAAAGGTTCAATATCACCAACTGGTACACTTCACAGAAGAGCTGGCTTGAATCCACCAGCACCGAGTCCACTTCTGACACATCGTCATCATGAGAAAGGAAGAGATAAGGCTGCACTAGCTGCTGCTGCTGTTGCCAAAGTTATCAAGAGTCGTTCTAGATCCAGGTGAATTTCTTTAATCACTTCGATACTAGTTTACCCATACATTATCTGCAATTGTTAATAATATTATAAAACAGGTCATCGCATAGTAGCAGTGGATCAGAGAGCAGTGGCAGCAGTAGTGACTCAAGCGAATCAAGTTATTCATCATCATCATCAGTGGAGGTACGTCGTAGGAAAGGCTCACCACCACCGCAACCACTGCCACCGAGAAAAGAATCCTTGAAAGCAGCAGAAGCCTTAAAAGTATCTAGCTCAAAGCAACAAGTCAAGCAAAAATTATCAGCTCCACTTGTGAAAAAAGCTGAACGCAGCGCAACAATTGCTGGCAAGAAACGTCCACTTGAATCAGCCCCAATGGCTGATAACAAGGCAAGTGTTGCTGCTGCTGCTGCCAAAGCTGCCAAAAAAGCTAGCTCAAGACGTGAGGAATTATTGAAACAATTGAAAGCAGTGGAAGATGCGATTGCACGTAAACGATCGAAAGTTTGAATCTTTATTATTTCAATTATCTTTGATTACTATTTCTTTTTCTCATAAGATATCATATGAACATATAAATAATTTGGTGACGTATTCAGACTATCCTAGATGTTGATTAAATAAAGAATTTGTTTTTAATAAGCTGTGCCAGTCCCCTGTACTTTGTAATACTAATTCAGTTTATTTCAGTTTGATAAAAGAAATTGGATTAGGAGAATTATTTAGTTAACTATTCAATTAATAAAAATGTCCGAATAAGAGGGTAAAAAAAGAGGAAAGGATTCTTAGTGAATATAAAAAAAGTATATTTTTTTATTTTTTGTTAATCTCCAAATATACAACCATGTGACTTAAACAATAAGTTAATGATACTAATACTGCCTATCGATGAGATAGTTTTCTTTCCTTTCTTTTTCTGTACATGAAAAATTATAAAAAGAATATCATTTCATGTCTTTGCTCCTCGAGTAAAGAGATAAGTACATTATTTTTCACAATTTTTCATAAATAAATAATAATTATGAATAAAACGTTAATTTTTTCCCAGAAAAAAAAAAAAAATAATGATAAAAAATGAAGCTGTAGTTACGTTTTTATAGAATAATATTCTCTGTCATGTTGTGAATTGTGAAAATTGAGATTTAATCAAATAGAGATAGCAGTAGCCCTCACAGCAGCACTGAGAAGAGGATTTGGATCAGGTTCTTCAGTTAGAATCGTGACTTTGGTCCACTCTCTACGCTTATTACTCTGCCTGAGCGCATCAATCACTGCCTGAATGTACAGGCCATCCTCGAAAGTTGCTGCCTGTGAAACTGGCTCTTTGATCCAGCCCCTCTTGTCTTCAACAGGTTGAAAAGCCTCTCTCAGAGCTCCAATCATCTTCTTCAGGCCTTTGACATAGAGTCGAGGCATAGAGTCTTTAATCGCAGGAGACTGCTCCTGAAGATTCTCCATGTCTCTGTACAGAACCTCCTCCTGCCCATTTCTACAACCATAAAGATCGCCTCCCCTAACAGCTAGATGTCCAGCAGTACCACAAATGAGAACTTCTTGAGTAAATTGGCCCTGGAGATGATTGCTCAACGTAGCTGTCACTAGTGCACCACCTGTAAGTTCCATTTGGAAGCAGCAAAAGTCTGGTGATGTCACACGACGAATTCCATTGATGTGATTCGTCGTTGGTGTGAAAGTCTTCACTACTGCATGGACCCTCGAGGCTTTCTGATTGATCAGGTGGAAAATCAGGTCTATGACGTGACTGCCAACAAGTGCAAGGATGCCTCCACCCATTGTATCATCACACAGCCAGTCGTATCCTTAAATTAAATAGGTATTTATCATTTTTCTATATTTCTTTAGAATAAAAATAATGTAGAATACAAACCATCTCGCAATAAGCTCCCCATCTGTACCCTGATGTCCACAATTGTGACAGATCCTCCCAAATAACCATTCTCAAGTGCACTTTTCATTCTAACGAACGCAGGCAGAAATCTCAAACTGTGATTGACAATACTGATCAACGAAGGATAATACTGTGCTGCTCTGACCATTTTCAATGCCTCACTCTGGCTCAATCCAGCTGGTTTATCACAAACAACATGTTTACCAATGCCGAGTGCCTTGACAGCAATTTGTGCATGTAAGTTCGGTGAACAAACAATAAAAATAAGATCCACATCTTTACGAAGCAATACATCATCGATTCTACTCGTGTGAAATGGAATTTCTAAGTCTTTGGCAATTTCAGCTGCTTCTGCCAGTGTTCTGCCCCATAATGCCTCGATTTTGAAGCCTTTTTCACGTAAAAATGGTACTATCACTCTCACAACACTGCCAGTACCGAATAAACCGATCCCTGGCAGCATTTTATATTGTTTGACTAGCGGAATAGTCGACAGGAGGAATGTTATGAGCCAGGTTTCCCCACCATGATGCTTCGACTGGCCATATTAAGGAGAATCTGCTTTACCAAGGAATCAGGTGAGCTAATTTCCATTATATCCCTCGAGATAAAATAGGAATCTGTGGAACAGATAAAAGGTAGTGGGCGGTTTAATTCGAAGCTCATAAAGTTTTTATTCATAAATTGGAAACAATTTTATCACAAATATATCTCTTCAAGTTCTTATATTTGAAGAACTTCGATTTTTTTTGGCTTCAAATAATCCTCGACTGTCACGAATTTCGGTCCACCAAATTCGTCCAGAACTGCGATTGTTCCGATTTCCAATTTAGCAAAGAAGAAGTGGTGATCTAGAATAGAGAATTTAATTAATTCGAATGTTCATTTAAATGGCGAATTATTTATTCGGCACTTACTCGGTGGCATGTGACTGAGCCATGGGTGTCTCCCAAAAACTGCGCGCCTCGCTGTTTCGTAATCGTGATGATCTGGTGATACCTGGAATATTTTTTTTATCAGAAAGATTGTTGTGCCATTCGATTTTTAATTGCGAAATTATTTGAAAGCGAATTCGTAAATAATTCAAACCTCTTTTATTTCTCCTGTCAAAATAATTCGTGCGCATCTAGGATCCATGGGATCCATCACTTTTTCTTGACAGTATGAGCCCTGTGCCAATGTCATCATGAGTGTTGCCCTCGGATCTTTCTGCGCAATAAAGGGAAACAGACAAAATTATAGGAAAAATTGGAGATAGCGATTTTCTGATGATTCCATTGGAAAGCTGAGAAAAAAAATATTTTGTCACATGTTTTCAGCCTTAAATTTCCTCAGCTTTTCAATGGAATCATCAGAAAAAATCTATCTCCAATCTTTCCATATAGAAAACCTAATCAATGGATCCATTATCGGCAATTTTATCTTAAAGAAGTGCCAAATCTTGATTATACAATCTCAAGAACTGATTAATAATTCCTGAAGCGTAATTCAGCAACTGAGTGGATTCAAAGTCCTACATTATTATAATTCTAATCAACTTTTTCCATGGAAAAGGCGAACAATTCTCTCAGCTTCTCCGAAAACCCATTAGAATCAATGTATAAATTTGAATAAACTCACCGCAACATCTTGTGCGGTGAAATCTAATGGCGTGAGAAACATATACGGTATACCAGAGCCATTTCCACTTGGTCCATCGCTTACTGAAATTAAATTGACGCTTGGAAAGCCAGGTACATCCTTTCTGGTGCTGATAGTAGCAACGGAACTCCAATCTGCAGGAAAAAAAATTAATAAAACCAAAACAATTGGAAATTGAGTTGAAAGAATTAAATAATCCTCACTAGCTTGATTAACGATGAATCTTCCCATCAAAGCTGGCTCATTCGGAGGAGGCAGTACAGTTTCCCTTGATTCCATGGAATATTTCAATTTTCTCCATTCTCTAAACTCCTCAAATTCCCGCCAATCGCGCTCATCAGTTTCCGAATACTTCCGCAAAAAACGTTTCCCCCCATCAACAGGTAACAATGTTAAATAAATTATAAGAATACAGAGAGGCAATAGGCAACGAGCCATGATTAAGTGCTCCAAACTACGTAATCACGATGAATGGCTGTGATACAATTGATTTCGATTTTCACCGAGTCATGAAATTTATAACCTTATCGAAGTTAATGAAGATAACAGTGCGGCCAATGTCATGCGCATTAACCGCCATTTTGGAAAAAATTACCTAGAGAATTTCAATTTCAAACTATAACGGTCGTTGTTAAAAAAAAAAGCTCTGATGAAGGGAAAATTGAAAAAAAGTGATTTCAATGATTATTGATGAATGATTTTATATAATTGACTCATTACTGATGACATTCATAATAAAACTACACAGAAATCGAAATATTTCAGTATAAACTCTGAGAATTATGAATAATAACAGTGACACATTGGAGAAAAAACCTCAGTTTCATTTAAATTCAGGTCAGTGAACCGTTATATTTTGCGTTAGAGCATAATCAATTGATCATCACTCTGTATTCATGGAAATTTGATGAAAAAGAGATTTTTGTCATTTAGACAGGTACTCCAATGATTTCCAAGTGTTTCAACAATAATATATTCGTGAGGAGGAAAGAAGAAGAATGGTAGATCTTTCAATCTCAAGAATTTAAGTGCGAGGAAGTTTTTGATACAAAACTGGATGGGGGTAAGGTCGAGAAAACTGGCACGATGTCCGGAGAACAGATGGGCAGGTCTGTATGTATGTGGGTCGTCGTCTAACTGTTAACCGTACCGTTTCAATCCACAATCCCGCTTCAAAGTCACTCTTCTTCTTTCCCCTCTTTTATTTCCATTTGTCCAACAAATTTTTTCCATTCTCCACCAACGTTATTATTCCTCTATACATTTATGCATCTATATTTCTCCATTCCCCTTTATTTTTCCTCCTTCTCCTCCTTCCTTATTGCGTTCCCTCTCGTAGTGAGAGAACTACTGAAGGAACACTCGTACATTCCTTCATACCCTTACCCAAAGTATCACGGAACGTGTACCTCAACGGTGTTTTATCAGAAGAAACTTCAGTTGTGTTACAAACATCGGCAAGAGCACAAGCTCCAACTTTTCATTGCCATTAATTACGAATAATTATATAATAACGGAAAGTGTAAATTACCAATGATGCTTTCGTTTATTTTCGTGGATTAAATTACGTGAAGGAATTCATCAAGAGAAGATTCTTCCAACTGAAAGCTTGCAGATTCAGTAACAGGTAAATATCCCTGAATTCAAACATAAAGATCTCTTCTGTAATGAAGAATGAAAGCTACAGAAGAGGTCCTCACAAAAAATCCTGTATCTCCTTTAAAATAGCAGAATCAATTGGAATCAGGGTCATTGACCCAAATGGTCAACTGCATAAGGTATTTTCGATTGAGTCATGCTGTCACTGAAAGTTAAAAGACAAAAGAGGGAAAATGAATGTTGTCTTGTGGAAAGTTGTGTGAATCGAGGGGGAATCTACGATACCGAATAGGGCAACAATGCTAAACTTGTTTTTCATATATATAAATTACACTATTCTTCCTTATTCATTTAATATCATATGATTATCTATGTATTATTATTCTACCTTTCAGAAATGGATAATTCGAGATGTAACAGGATTTTATTCCTGTTTACGAACATTATAATACTGGTCAATTGTGAATCGTTGATGGGAGGCCATTTGGATAATCAACAACAAACTAGTACAACGAATAAATCATCATTAAACAATAATAATAATAATATTCACCATCATTTACCTGGTGTAGTTCCATTTGCTTTCAACGGTGGTCAGCCATTCTCGCTCGAGAAGGATCCCGTTACTGGACAAATCAACTTTGATAATGCACCACCATTTAAAGCAATCAATTTAACCGGTACTAATGATAGTACTGATGAAGATGATAATAATAATGGAAACAATAATGATGAGATTGAATTGAGTGAAAAAATTGATAGAACTGATGCACATCCAAATGAGATTAATCAGTATTCACCGAGTTTTCATGATTTTCTAAATTTACCAGTACGCTACTCAGATCATGAAAAATATACGAGTGACAAGTATCCATTGATATCAAATTCTTATGCGAATACAAAAGTACAAGGTGGTACGAGTTATAAAATTTATAACTCCCTCAACCATAAGAACTATTTTCCTGGTAAAGCATCAACATCGCAGTCGTATTCGAACACGCGCACACCTTATGTACCCAGAACAACGACTACTCGTAGGCCAACCACAACGACAGTCACAACAACTACAACAACAGCAAGAACAACCACGACAACGACGACAACGCCGAAGCCAACGACGACAACGACAGCTAAGACTACAACAATTGGGACAACAGTTACAACGAAGAAGCCAACTACTGCACAAGCTGTAACCACATGGAAACCGAGGCCAATTGATCGTTATACTGATGATTACGATGGAGAATCAATGCTGATTGAGAAGATCCAGAATGACGGCATGCGAGGAGATCAGCAGTTTGAATCTTTCCCGAAACTTGATTATGACGATGGCTATGAGGATTATTTCCATCCAGAACCGGAGACTGAGAAGCCAACATCAACGTCCACTACTACAACGACTACGACTACAACAGAGCCCACAACGACGAGCACAATGACCCCAAAGACGACTGAGAGGATGCCAGAGGTTGTCAGAGAAACACAGAGTGCTTTAATCAGTGTCAAAGGACCTAGCTTGAATAATGTGATCGTCAATGGACATCAGAACTATCCAAGCTACGGGGGAATGGTTGTTGAGAGTTCAAGCAACGTCATAGTTCCACCAGACCAAGACACAATCTCCTTTGTTCTTGGTAATAGGCAGAACGTTCAGGGCGGTTATTATGGACACGGAAGTGCGCTCCCAGAGTCACCGTATGGCGAGGCTGTGACAGCACCGAATAGAATGGATTTTGTTGATCCTCCAAGACCAGTGAAAGGGAATACTGAATTCCAGGGATCAAATGATAAATCAACGATCCAATTTCCCCGGGATCCTCCGAATTTCCAAGCACCACCGTATCCCTCTGATCAAAATCAGAAGTGGTGGTTCAATAATGAACAATCCGAGAAATCCCAGAGTATTCCTGAGGTTGAGAAAGACAATCGAGTCAATGTAGTAGCTGGTTACAGGGTTGCTTTCCCAACCGAATCAGCAACCCAATCAACAACATTCTCCTCGACTACAATGATACCAGAGGCTTCGGACAAGATAGGGATATCAGATTTATCAGATATTCTTGTTCCACCAGCTGCTGATAAGCCAATGCGATTGCCTCAGCCTCAGCGGCCACATTATTACCAGCATCACCCCTATCACTCTCGGCCTTCATTACCTCAGAGAATGCCAATTAATCCAAACGCCTACAAAATTCGTCCTCCAGTAGACTTGAATCTTCCCAATATTCTCCCGCAGTTCAGGCCGAACGTCAAGAACTCTCAGCGTCGAGGAGGAGAAGCATTTGGCACAATGATCATTCCGAATTCCCCAAAACATCCGCCAAGAGTATCTGTCAGACCTCCAATTCATCCGCAAACAGCCTATCGCCCTCCGCCAAGACGACCAGCTCCTGTTTCGCATCTTCAGAGGCTACAACCTCCACCACCACCACCTCCACCACCAGTTCACGCTCTTCGATTACCATCACCTGAATCGCTCCTCGATTTGCGTGGACAGGAGAACGAACACACTGATGTGCCAATTAGGCGAAATGTTGGCGGCGAGGGTCAAATAGACGAAAGGAACCGTAATCACATCATCAAGTCTCGATTAAACGATGAAACTACAGACAAACTAGAACTACCCAGTCTACCACCTCAACCACCTGTTTTTTTCAAAAGGAAAAACAGCAACGACAGTCGTGTGGCTACTCTGCAAATGATCCAACATCATGGAGTTGACGTTAATGCAAATGAGGAGGAATTAATATCGAGTGACGAATTATTGGGGGAATCCCAGAATATCGACCGGAGAATTGGGGAATCTCCGGTATTCGTAGTTTATCCAGTGAAAGGAGCAATTGATATCCATTCAGATGATTCAGACACCAAGAACCTGGATGAAAGCGTAGTAATCGGAACCCATGGGCCACAGAGGCCACTGCCCCCGGATACACTTTCTCAACAAGCTGATGACGATGACATTTCACCGGTATCAGTAAAATTAGGATCAGATTTTCCCTATCCTCTGGAACGTCCGGATCCTTCGTTATTCGTTCGGGAGAAGCCTCTGTTGGTACCAAGAGATCCAGATGCGGAGGAAGATGAAGAGGAGAAGGAACAGGAGGAGGACAGCTTTCCGGATAATCAGAGAGAGAAAGACACGAGCATAAACGTAATTCCCTATCTCCAGGATCACATTCCCTATGCAATAAAGCAGAATACTATCTCCACAACTCTACACATAAGAGGAAATCCTCTGTCCTCATCATCATCACCGCCTGTAACTCCGATTGCCTATGTCTATACACCAACGGTACGTGATCATCGACCAGTCTCGAGTGATATCTATGATAGAAGTCCAGTCCTATTGCCATCGCAACAGCCATCAAGCTCATCTAGCTCTGCTCCATCGCCTCAGGCATTCATGGCGCCTTTTGTGGCAAGTCTGAGTGCTGAAGTACCATCTAGAAATGGCTGGAGTGTCGTCACTCTGAATCCATCAGCAAAAACACAAGAGGCAGATAGAAGAAACAGTGATACTGAGAGCAAAGCCAGTGTTGTGAATGAAAAATCAGAAAATTCAACAGCTATTGAAGCGAGTAATGAAGAGAAACATGTGGAAACTGGGGCACAAACAGAGGCGAGTGATTTTGATGTCGAGAACTTCAGACCCCAATTATTTGGGGGATTCCAGCCAATCTTTGAGTTTCCATCGGACTCAGCTGAGATACCGAGTGAATTAAAAAATGAAGAGGCTGTTGGAGTTATGGATAAACCGAGAGGATTCAAGGAATCATCACCTCGAACATCCCACGAGACTTAATTATTAATTTATAATACTTAATAATTATTAATCTCTCATTTGTCATCAATGCAATCATTCTGATGCTGCCTGAGGCAATTAATCATTCAGGATTTGCAATTCTATGATCTCTGCTCTCTCTCTCATCTTTCATTCATCATTCATTTCTTTTTTTTAAATAAATAATAAATTATATATTTATTCAATGGAATGTTTAACTTTGTACGTATGCGGTAGTACCGATTATGCAAAAACAATTCAGATAGTCCTATCAAATCGGTACTATTCGCCTATGTATGAATTCTCAAAATATAATAATCAAAAGAAATTTAATAATAGACGTCGTCTTGGTACACATATACCATCACTCAAAGTATATATGTATCACGACTAGATATCAATTAATTGATTAAATGTACTTATTAATCTTTGTTCGATATTATCAAGTCTCGTAGTTATTAAGTGTCTTAATAATTAGGCAGTGTGACACTTATTGCAGCTGCCTTGTTGAAATAAATTAATCTATTGTAATTGAGATATTAATTAATTGTCATCTCCTCAATTTCCTATTGTCAATAAATGCACTGCCCCTTGGTAAATCTCTTCATAAATAATTCAATGAGTTTATCCCTTAATTCGTCTGGTCAACTTCCGAATAATTGTAAATCAAGTTTTAATACTACTTCCCCTTTATCAACTTCACGTAATTTAATCCTCTTTTGAATTGGACCACAGGAGTCCTTGCAGTCTCTCATTATATCGACGATTCGTACCTCAGCACGTCCAAGAAAATCTGGAGATAATTAAATGAATTTTAAAAGTAATTCGAGATGATTAAAATGTTAATTAGGAAAATTAAATTTACCATCTGGTGTGTAATAACTCTTATCGAAAACAGTTATACAGAGTGTATCCTCATTCAGATCTTTAATCTGGAACTGCATTGATGTATCCCATAAGGGACAATCTGTACCAGCAACAACTGGAGTTCTCTCTTCCTGAGATCCCATTGAAACTTTGCAGAATGCATTGCATTTTCCTAATCAATTTAAAAAAATGATTAAATAATTGCATACGACGTTAATTATCATTAAATATTCTGCCAGCAATAGTTATTTGAAAAAGTAAAATTAATGCCTCGTTAAATAATGAGTGGGAGAATTAATTACGAAAGAAGAGAGCAATTTACCTGTCTTGATAATTACTAAATCCTCTCCCTCAACTAAAACTACGTGCAATCGTCCTCTCGGAGGTCTTCTACGAACTACAATCATGCAGGTAGTGTTAGTGAACTAATTTTTTAACTTGGGAGTGCATTAGTATTTTCTTTCCTAGATGAAACGACAGTATGAACGAAAAGAGGGATGGTGGAAGCAGAAGCTGAACACTTATGGGACAAATGATGGGCTTACCAGCTGGGGTCTTCAGGCTGCTGCCTTGAAGAACAGTGGCAAGAATTCTGCCACACGCACCATACTGCGCTTGTCCTGTACCGCACATTGCAATAATCATTTTAAGCATGTAAGTAATTTGAATAATGAGTGAAACTAATGAAAATCTCTATCTCTGAAAAATTCTGAGATATTAGACAATACACGAGGGGCTTACTTGAACGTTGACGTTGCAAAAGATTTTTCTCGTTCTTTGCGAATTGTTTTCGTGCTTCATTAATCTTCTTTGTCCAAAGTGTGCACTCATTCGTTGATAAAGCTAGAAGAATAATTGGTTTCTTCGAGGAATCTCGAATACTGAGAGTTCTCGTCGTGTTATCATTTGCATCAGTGTGAATTACGTTGGCATTCCCATTTGGCTCATTTTCCCCAAGCATTGTGAGCTCATTCAGGAAAATCGGCTGTGAAAAAAAATTATTTGACGATATTCCCTAAGAAATCATAAAAAAGAAGCTCAGAAAAATATTACCTTTCTGTAGAGTTTGAATTTATTATTTTCGTTTCTCTCAAATGAAAATTGCTGTCCAGCTGGCAGTGTCTTCAATGGTTGAGCAAATAGCAGGAAATCATTGGTGAGAAAGGCAACCAACTCTTTACCA
This sequence comes from Aleiodes testaceus, assembly GCA_963565655.1. Lineage (NCBI taxonomy): Eukaryota > Metazoa > Arthropoda > Insecta > Hymenoptera > Braconidae > Aleiodes > Aleiodes testaceus. Next base: position 5,050,562 of record OY751421.1, on the reverse strand, counting down.
CTCTTAGCCTTGTGGAGAATACCATAATGCAGGAGTTTCCTCGGTCCAGCTGAATTTGTTAATGAATTGAAGATTAATTTCTCTTCAAGAACACTATCACTGCATGCCACGTGAGTTTGTAGCCACTCGAGTCTATCACTGTTCTCCTTTTCTCGCACTCCCTCATTGACTTGAGTACAGAATTCTTCAGCCTTTGCCAATGCCTCTTGGAGATATTGCCTATCAGGATGCTCCAGTGGTGTGTATTCAAGGATTTTGTTGATTATAAGAGGATATTTCGTAATTCGTTGCATTGGCTTTATCAAAAATGAACTCAGGGGCATTCCCTTAGTGCGTGAATCTTGCTGGCATTCTTGGGCAATTGCGACAAATTCTGGAGACGTTTCTGTTAATCTCTGGAGGTAAACTGCTGCTGATATTTGACAGCTACAGAAGCGAACATATGCAGACATTCTTGGAATCTGGAATTAAAAAAGGAAACAATGAGTTATCTATTTCTAAAATATTCTGAAAGAGATCGTAAGCTTACATTTTCACACAAGATATCACCAATCATCCGGACAATTCCGTCTTCACTGTTGTCTCTTCTGATTCTCAATGTCCTGAAATGGTAAAAAATGTTAGATCCTATAATTTATTATCGTTTAGGGAGAAATTGAAGAAAATACCTCAAAAAATTATCGTTACAAGCTATAATATCCCTCCAATTGACAAATATCTTCTCAACTTCATCGACAGTCAGTACCAAACTCTGCAGCAATGGTTTCTCGAAGACCTCGTGAACAAGCCTCATGTCATTGATGTATGCCTCTTCAGTTGCAATTAATTCTCGTATATAATCCTGTCGTTTTCCCTCCATCGGGTCCATCGATGATATAACGTAATCAGCAATTCCCTCATTACCTGTGGACAAAGGAAACAGAAAGATATCTTTAAAAATTCTTCGTGTTCAGTGGAACCATCCATCACTTACCAATGACAATTGATTGCTCGAGTTCAGACGTGAATTTTACCATTTGGCTACAATTTTATTCTCTTATAACAATAAAACACCGAGGAAGAGCATTTATTTCAGTCAAATTTATTATTGATATTAATTGTTCTTTTTTTTTTACACAGAAAACAATTGGAATTTAGTGAAATTCTTTGAATAATTTCCCTTTAATTTATTGCATTGAAAAAATGAAATTCCGAGATATGATTCAATGTTCTAATTGGGAATTAAACCCACATACTATCAATGGACAAATACAAGAAAGCGGGATAAAATGTGTCCTTTTTAACACACTTTATCATAAATTAGACAATAAATAAATGAATAAAAATTGACAAATGAGAACAAAAAATGTATTTCTTGACTTTCAGCAGACAGACATTTTATTCATTTCTTTTTCTTTTATTTGGTCATGTGTGCGAAGGTAACGTGCTTTTCTCATTTTTTTTTTAATAAAAAAAAAATGATATTGGGGATTAATTACGGTATGTATTTGTTTTTATCTCCGTGGGTACAATGTTCTTTTGAATATAATGTTTAACCAGGATACACTCGGAGGGAATAATGTATACAAGTAATTAAATGTGAACAAAGCTCGTGAAATAAGCTGCATTAAAGTTCTCTTTTAAATTAAACATTTTTCATTACTCTAAATTGTTTGTTCACACTTTAACAATTGTGTTAATTCGCCCAATTGAATTTTCTCATGATTACATCGTTTTTCTCTCTTTTTCCTTTTACATGTGACACAGTTAATCTCCCAGTTTTATAATTTAATTGAAACTCCAACGATACAGGACGAAAAACGAACAATACGCATATATTTAATTTTTTTTTTCGTTATTAATCATTAAAATTAATTTGTTTCATTTGTATTATCTTCACTTGTAACATCATTCGGGATAGGAAACAATGGGACCATCCACGCGTTATTCTTTTTAATATTCTCCATTATTGATATTGTTTTCTCTTCGTTTCCTCAATTCTACTGCGGGTTCATTAATAAATAGGCAAAGTTAGCACGTTTCGCATAAGCGCTTTCATTCTTCATTTTTATTAATGGAAAACGCACCTGGGAAAACGACATTTCTACGTATTAACTAACGCGCTTATATTTTTATTCTTGTACGACACAATGTTCGGATATAATGTGATATATTTTATTTTTCTCGATATAACAATGAGTTTAAATCAATAAAATCTGTGGTGAAGCGATTCTTCACTTTGCGATAAAAAAAAACCTTCACGTTATCATTTTCTTCACTTCGTATCATCAAAAAAAAAACATTTGACTCGAAAAAAAAAAAAAATAGGAAATATTAAATGTGAAATGAGAGGAAAAATTGTGCGCTGCTATGAAAAAAAAAATAAAAAATGAGATTCCGATGATCTGATTACAATGAAAAACTGCGCACACGAGGGGAAACTCAAACTTGCTCGTGCAGCAAACCGATGGGCCATTTATTATCATTATTATTACTATCTTTCTCTCTTTCCTTTTCTCTCTACGATAACAAATAAATTTTCTTTTATTTATAATAATAATATATAAGTAACAGCGATTCAACAAGATATTGGGCCATATTTCATTAAACCTGATAAATTAGGCCCCATTAAACCGAAAATCCATGGGAAGCGCTAAGACAATTATTTCCTACGATTTAAGAGAAGATAAAACGTTTGAAGAAAATTATAGGAGAAAATGGGGTAAAAATTCGTTAATGTTTCGGATATTTTTTTTTTTTACAATAATGACAATTAGACACACCTAAAATAACGATTATGAAACAGAAAAAAATACAACTGTGCATTTCGTCTATAAATATTAATCGATAATGCACAATGCAAAAAATAATAGATGAACAATTGACATCTACAAATGAAACTGATTAGAGAATTCACTAATTCATGGTGATAAATTCCCTCCCTCCCTGTTTTGGCCAGTGTTATTTTCCTTCTTTATATAATGAATATAATTTATTTATATTAATTTTTAGTATTTTCTTTGTTCTCGTTGTCGCTTTTTTGTATTTCCCCTCGACAAAACGAAGGAATAAATAAATAATGTTGACTTATAGTGTTTTCTTATTTTTTTAATCTCATTTTCACATAAAATGTGTGTAAACCTCGCTATTATGGTGCCTCCGCTGCATATCCTTAGGCTGCATGTCAAGCAAGATGCGAAAGAACATCAATTAGTGTTTTTCTCTTTAAGAATTTCATCGGAAATAAATTATGGAAGTTTCAGAATTTTGTGAAAGAAAAAAGGGAAGCAAACGAGTGCAATAAAAAATGATAAAATAAATACAAACACATGTATTTTTGCACTTGAGGTAATTTTATGAGGGTTTCCTTTCATTGTGGTAAAAATATATTTTATTCAGACCCGGAAGAATGGACGGACAAGCAGGCAGAAGGATGCAGACAAGCGCACAATGAAGCCTTGGATATAAAGCAAAGGCTCTTCCTCGGTCGTTTTCTTTTATTTTAAATTTGTCTCTATTTCCTCATGTGAATAATTTAAAATTATCTACGCATCGCGTGTCTCGACGACGCTCGTCCGTCCACCCATCTCAATTTATTCAGTTTAATTCTTTTTTTCCTTGTCTTTTTGTTTACTTTTTCTACTCACACATGGGTGTCACGTAGTTGCTTGGGAATATTCCAATAATTCCATTGAGTTCACCCTTCCACCAGGCTTCCTCCTGTTTAGCCAACACTGTAATGACTTCGCCTTTCTCGAAACTCAATTCGTCGTCATTCTGAGCCTGATGTGGATATAGTGCCATGACTCGTTCTGAAAATCATTTATTCGTGTCCATTTCCGGATTGTTTGAACAATTATCTCAATATACATACCAGCATTAGGATCTGTAGGTGAATCTTGGTATCCATGGGACACAGGTGTAGATCTATTGCTGCTGCTTGTCAATGGCTTCACATAGGATGCAGGGAACCAACCGATTTGTCGTTTTTTACCTCTTGCCTAAAGATAAACAGCAGAATTCTTTATAATGTAGAATTTTCCATTTATGAATTATGCTTTAAAATCAAGTATTACCTGTAATTCACCCTCCCACCATCCCGAATCAGTCTTCTTCCTGATCATAATGAGCTGACCTCTCTGAAGATCCAATTGCTCAGCGCTAGTGGCCTGATAGGGCGCTAAAACCTGGACGATTTCCGGTTTTCTACCTCGACCCTGAATCAAATTGAATATTTCATGAGAAAACTCGATAAAAAATTATTTATTAATTTTTTTTTACTAATAGAGAAGATTTAGCGGAGAATCTATCATCTAAACTACAAGAAGTCGTTATACTCCGGTTGAGAAGCGATTCATTGGTCAGCAGCAGTGATTACTCAATTGAATTGAAAAGAAGCCTGTATTAAATCCGTCCAACATTAATATACCTTATAATACTGGAACACAGGAAATGAAGATGTTACATCGTGTGTTGGTCCGAATGAGCAGCATCCAAATGTAATTTGAGTGAAATATTCCGGGGAAATTACACGCATACACAAATATTAAATTTATGATACTGATTATCGATGAACGAGTGAAACATTCAAACATTTGAGAAGCGAAAACATTAATTGGATTCGTCTTCTGGTGAAAAAAATCCTTTTTTACCTGTTGCGAGGCCATTGCTGTGAAGTCTGGTAGCTCAGCACGATCCTCAGCTGCTTGACGTTCATCCTCAAGTTGTTCAGCTGTTTTTTCCACACTCTAGAGACACAAATGTTATTGCAAATTCTAGCTTAGCTCTATTTTACAAGGAGCGATTAGAAAACAAAACTTGAAAAAAAATAATGGTCTCTCATCTCTCTGAATTATTTATTTATTTTTATTACTTACTGGTGATGATTGGACTGGTGCGGCTGTTGCTGTTGGCTGAACAGAAGCCACAACCGCTGGAGCAATCTCATTGATATTGGCTTCACATTTATCAACATAATTAGAAGGAAAATATCCACTTCTATTGCCAATAGTGCCATGCCACCACTCGCCTTCCTTCTTATTAACTGTGATAATTTCTCCCTCATTGAAACTCAAATCATCAGGCTCAGCCGATGAGTACTGATAGAGTGCAACATAATAATCGAGTGCCTCATTAGCAACTGCAGCTGTTTCAACAGTGGCAGGTGTCTCGAGTGATCCAGCATCAGAGACATTCTCTGGTACTTCAGCAATTTCCTCCAGTGGTCTCTTCTCAACACTGTCCTGTTGCACAAACGTTGGTGTATCCTCAACAATACCATCGACTGGTTCAACGTAGGACTCTGGAAACCATCCAGTGTGTCCCCTGATCTCACCAGCCATCCATCCCGGTTCTTTATTCTGTACTGGTGGCACAAGTATAATATCGCCAGGTTGAAACGATATTTCTTCATCGTTCCTAGCAACGAATTCATAGAGTGCACGATATTTAACAATTCCACTTTCTTGCTGAGTATCATTAACTGCTGCTGAATCCACTGGCCAATCATCAACGTCAGTTGTCTCTTCAGCAACTGCATTCATAGTGGGTGCTGTCTCCCACTGACTATCAGTTGCCCAAGCTGCATTAGCATAATCAACACCACCAGTATCAATTGCACCTCTCAATTCCAAAATTTGCATTCTCTTTGAATCAAAATTAGTAAATAAATTTTTACAATCACAAGCGAGTACCTTCATACGTCCATTAATCTCATTCAATTGTCCATTATTATTTTCAATATCTGACATTTTCTCATTAATTTGCTCTTCTAAATCCTGAATTTTATCTCTCATCTGTTTAAGCGTTATTTGTTTATTGGCAAATGCCATTCTCATTGCTTCTTGTCCAGCTGAATCTTGAGCTGAATTAACTTTATTCTTAGCGTCAATTCTAGCCTTCTCCTGACTCAGTGCTAGTAGACGTTGATTTTGTTCACGTAATTTATTTTTAAGTGCAGTCATTTCTTGTTGCTGTGAATCTCTAGTTGCTCTCATACCGTCAATTGTTGTTTTAACACCAGAAACACCAACTCTAGTGTCACATATTTTCTGTGATAATTCTTTGACTTTATCATTAAGTGTACCCAATTCGATTGTTAAGCTCTGATTCTTAGCCTTTAATTTCAATAATATATCCTGTTCCTTCTGACGCTGTGCCTGAAGTTCCTGAGATTTTTGGTTCTCCCATTCGAGCTGACGTTGTCTCTCCATCTCCTTCCTAGCCGCCTCCTTCTGCTCCTGTGCTCTCTTACGTTGCTCCTCTTTTTCCATCTCAATCTCCCTCTGTCGCTGCATCTGTTTCTCAATCTCCACTTGTCTGCGTCTCTCCTGCTCCAATCTTATTTTCTCTATTTTTTCAGCCTCCTCACGCTCCTTTCGTTCACGTTCCTCCTGTTCTTTCCTCTGCTGCTCAAGCAGAGTCTTACGCCTGCGATCTAATTCAGCCTGACCCTTTTCATAATTCTCTTTCCTCTTATCCTCAAACGACGACTGTGGCATACCAGCAGATGGATCAATAGTCTCTGGTATTCCACCAGAAGATATACTGCTCTGTCGCTGTCTCCTGAATGTCGGTGGTATCAAATCAGTCGTCAGTGTAGTTGGTATTGTCTCCCCCATCTTCGCCATGTCACATAAATGCATGGCAAGGACAAACTCTTCACATCCAAGTTTTCCATCAGAATCCATGTCTGATAGTGCCCATATTTGAGCGAGTATTGCCTGTGGTAATTGTGTCTGCACCATTATATTACGTGCTTGAGGACCAGATAGATAACCAGTTCTCGTTCTGTCCCAGGTATTGAATAATTGAGTATACTTCAATTTTGTTGCGTGTGGGACTGACCAGTCCAGTGTCTGAGGTGAATTCACCGAGTGTTGGCTGTGCTGACTGTGTTGACTATGCTGAGAATCTATTGAGCCAACTCGATCAATGCTGGGTGGCCTTGCTGTTGTACTAAGTGGTGTATTTGTTGAGACTGGTGTGTTCATGACAGCACTGACTGCAGAAGCAACGTTCATTACACCATTCGGTGGCTGCATTGCCGAAATTCCGTTTGATGGTAGTGATGGCAGTATTCCTGTTATTGGAGCAGCATTCGGAATCGGTTGGATTATTGGTACTGCAGGTTGTCCCATTCCAAATGCCGCTACTGGCGTTGGATTTGTGTTGAGAGGTACTACTGGAGCTACTCCAGGCATTCCCATTATTGGAACTGATGTCATTGGTTGTACCAGAGGTGCTATCGTTGATGTCACTGGACTATTTGGGAATGAGGGCGGTGCTGGCTTCGGCGGTGGTAATATTCCAGTTGTTGCATTAAATCCAGCACCTGTGGAATAAAGGAGGTAATTTAATTGAATTTCATAAAATGGGAATTTGGAAGAGCCTCTGGGCTCTGGAATGACATGCTGAAAGGAGTCAATTTCATAATTAACATACCAATGTTAATTGGCGGGGCGGGTCTTTGTGGCGGTGCTCCACTGATAGTCGTCACACTGGCGTTACTTACGTTTCCTTTATTTTTTTCGTTATCGCAGCAGGAAAGAAGGGCAGATTAGTATTGAATGGGAACTGTTATTTACAAATGAATCGTTGAATCAAGATTTAGAAGAGATCACATTGAATTTTTTTTGTTGATTATTGCGCAATGCTTCCGCATATTCAGATTAAAATTTAATGAAAGGTTTGAATGATAGCGTGAGTCATTCGAGTAGATCTCGTAATGCTTTTTTTCCAAGAAATTCTATGATTTCAATTGATAGGTAAAGTACGTTTCAATGCAATATGATATTGGCTGGTTCAACCGCAATTACGCAACTCTGAGATTGAGATTAACCATCAGAAAACATTGTATTCTCATGAATAATCAGTGATAGTTAATGTTTCTGTGTTTTTAAAATGATTATTCGTTATTTAATATATTCACACTTTAAGCAGCAAGCTAAATTGGCATGCAATAAGTTTTCGTGTATTATCTCGGAAAGCAAGGCAGATAGAGGAATTTTTAATCAATGTAATTTCTCCTGTGAAATAAGCCAGGTGGGTTATTTAACATTCAAATGAATGAATTAAACTAATTTTCAATGATAAACATACCCATGAGGGGTGGTGCGGGCCGAGCGGGTGGCTTTGACGGTGTAATTGTTGTTGCAAGTGTAACACTAGCACCACTACTCTCCCTAAGTTGTCGTGATGCTGTATTACGCGATTTTCATGCGTATACAACGACCATTGTTCAAGGAAATTTATTATTTCAATGTGTTAATTTTATTTATTTTCTTTAATTTATATTTTTAAGTGCAGTTAGATTATCTAGATGATTCTAATATCAAGCAAGTAATTATGATGGATAGTCTTACCGAGGGGCATTTGCACTGGAGGCACAATGGGCCTGCCTGGTTGAGCTACAAGGGGTACTGCTGGTATCACTGGTTGTGGTGGAGTTCCTCCACTGAGATTCACAAGTGAGGGTAAATTTGACTGTTGAACACCAAATCCTCCGTTCGAGACTGCATCTGCAGTTCAAGATATTGTAAATGAGTGATGATTAAATATTTTCCAATATTTCAAATATTTACCTGAAATTGGTGACTTCAAACTTTGCATAAGTGATGGAGGAAGGGCACGAGGCACTTCCACACCACGTAACTTAAGATGAATCAATTTACAAGCAATACTGAATTCATTAACATCCATTTTTCCATCTGCATCGGTATCTGATAACGTCCATATCTGCCCAAGTATAGCCGGTGGTAATTGTGAACGAAGCAGGAAGCCCTTGGCCTGTTCACCGGTAACAACTCCATTGATTGGCTTGAGAGCATCGAATTGTTCCTTGTAGTGAATTTTTTCTCGTGGCTGGATCACCCAAGGATCCAAACCTATTAAAATATTAAATACCATAATGAGCAACGGGATATCAAGAGACAGGAAAAATCAATGAATTACCTGGAGTTTGAGACATAGCCATGTCGTTGAGTATGCAATGGCTTCACTGGATCTCCTTTAAAAGAAAAATTCACAATAAATCATTAAAGCAGAATCTTCACAAGAAAATATGACAGACGTCAATATATAATTCTAACCTCCAATATAGCAAAGTAATTCGATCGATTGAATTTGTGTCAAGGAATATTAAAGAATATAGTGTGATAAATGAATTTGCTTGAATATAAGGAAAAAGGGGGCGTTATTGAACGTCCGTATCACGTTGTGTCGAATAGTACAATAGAAACGTACAAAAAAAAAGGAATATAAATTATTAATTAAGGAAACTCATGCATATCCACGTGGGATTATTCTTCAATCATTTTTTGACATTATTTCATTGCCATGGGATTTGTCTCACCTGTGTGAAAAATTCTTGCACTTGACGTTGCTTCAGAACGAATAAACGTAGCAGAACATCATTATCAGCGCTCAAAAGCGGTCTTTGCACTCACACGAATTTTTCAACAGTTACTTTAACTGATCTCTTTTATTTCTCCAACAATAGGTGCAATTATTATGGGAGGGACGGATAGAAAGTTTGACGTTGAGGCTTTCCGTCAACTATCGGAGAGGCTGCTTCGCCCCTCTTCCTCTCTCTCTCTCCACGACCCTTTTTAACCACTGTCAAATACTGAATGAAATTTTCCTCCCCCTACTACCTCAAATTACTGAAGAACCTCATGAGAATCTCGATTTTTTCAGCTGCTCCTCTGGTAAATTGAAAATTCAATTCGCCAAATAAAAACTCACACGAATCCAACACTCATTTCATTCACACACATTCATACAGAGCTTATTTTTTTATTCCACCTTTTTTTCCTCTACGTTCATTTGGTGTGATCCCGAAAGAAACAGCTAAATGCCGAACCAACCGAGTACAACCGAATGAATCTTCGGGACTTCACTGCAATGTCGATTATATTCGTGTGATTCCGGTGGGAATCGATATGCGTCGGAGTTGACCAACCAACTGGCGCATTGATGATTATTCAAAGCGCTTATTGGTTGTTTAAAGCATTAAAAATTATTTAAATTTAGAGATAATGATTTATAAATATTTAATTTACCAATTTACGTAGAAAAATAGTATTTCTCTCATGAATAACCGCGAATTTCAAAATTTGTTTAATAAATTATTGCGAAAGCTTCTCCACTCAATAATTCCTATGCATTTATTCAAAAATTAATGAATCATTGAAAGAAAATAATTTTAAAGTTAAATATTTCAGAATTATTTGTGCATTTACTCAATTCATCAAGTCTAAGTCTATTTTTAGACTTTCCATTGACGAATGAAGAAAAGAAATAAAGAAACACACAAATAGTACTCCAAAGGCTCTTTCACTCCTCTTCTCATTTTCTTTATTCTTTTTCCTTTTGAAACCGATGGATAATGACAGTCGTACGTCCTTGGTATAATACAACCGATGGTTACATGGAATCGTGGATTGAACTCTGTACATATTGTGAGAGAGAGAAAGATGGTATTGCCGGTGCGCGTAAATAGAGGCGCGCGTGCGCGCGCTATTTTTTTTCTCATTGTCCTTTTGCGGGGAGAATTTTAGTATGAAAATTGTTGTAACATGCTTTATCACATTGAAACCAATTCTTTCAGTTTGATTGTGCAGAGTTGGTAGTATCAATGGTGTGCTTCCTGTGACGGTAAAAGGTCACTGTCAGAATCCTCGTAAATTTTTAATTTGAATATTGATAAATTGATACTTAATGAAATTTAAAAAATGTGATGAGTCCAATAATTTAGCTGATATTTTGTAATTCAGCATGTTTTCATTGTGAAAACATTGAGGCAAGTTCAGATACTCTTTACAATTAATTTTTCATTTGCAATAAATTCAATAATCCTTCAAATGTATTTATGAAGACTTATCATTCCTATTTGTCACTCTGATTGCAAAAAATTAACTATTGAGGCAAAAAATATTACCTTTTTTTTCCTGTTAGCCACAATGTGGCATTATGTTCACTGTTTCATTATATTTTTATTTATGCGAGTGCAGTGACTAAAATAACGAAGTGAAGAATTATTTTATTTGTTGCGAAATATCCCGGTTTCGTAGGAGTTATCGAAATTTTTGTTATGACCTTTTTTTTTCAAGATTAAATTGAAAGCCGGAGAAATGGTTATTAATCTATCTTCATAATATCCCGAGATATTTTATAAAAACTGGTTACAAAGTGGAATTTACCTATCCCTTTTTTCGAAACGACTTCATTAACAATTTATTCTGCAATAAAATTGTGAGGAAAATTTTTATTACTCGAGAGAGTAAAATTCTGTAGTATTGATCAATAAATAATACTTTTTATAGTGGATAAATCATTGAATTCAGAAAATTGAAAGTAGAAATGAAAGAGATGTGTTTTTTTACTAAAAAAAAAAATATTACGCATATTTGTTCAGACCGATAAGTCATTTTGGAGATAATTCAATCGTCATTATGCAATCAGGTCATATAAATTCAATTATCCAAGTATTGTAAATTCTTACCGAATTAATTAGACAATCGCACGAAAATTCCGGATAATTCACTGCACGACAATAAATCACCATCTCCAATAAACTCAACATGAATTATCTGAATGAGTCACATTTCTCCAATTCGTCTCCATTGAATTCAGGATCAATTGGTACTCAATATAAAAATTAATTCAGAATTAATCTGAGCACGTGGACATGGAGTTCATTCTTTAATCTGTAAATTCATTAATTCCTTTTTATTTGCTGGAGCAAATCTCCAAGACTATCAGAGCCCAAGAAAAAAGTAAACACAATTCCTTTACCTACCGTAAATACAGAGATAATTTCGAAAAAAAATGACATCAGCTTCACCCCTGCAATGAAGTGGTCATATGGTGTCCAATTTTACTGCGCATGTGTGTTTAATACATAAAAATGTGCTTCACATAGAATTTCAGTGTCTCTTCCCACGTCCTCAAGTTCATTTTAACCAGTATGCGTTCGTTTCATAAACGCATCAGATCCTCCTATTAATCCCAGTTTCAATTAACCAATCATTACTTCATAATTTCTTATCACAAATAATCGAATAATCATCAACGATCTCAGTAGCATCACCCGACAGTGAGCATGGGTGAGTTTGACATTTTTTCTCCATGAATAAAGCCTATTATCAGTGAAAATAAATCTTAATTATTGAAAAAAAAATGAGTAACACGTGCTAATAGAATTATTTCCAGTGAATTAAAGTGCCTTACGGAATTTCACTCACATGAAAACTTGGGGTATTGACCAAGTTTCATTAGTATGTATGTGTGTGTATTCGCGATGGTTGTATTGGGCTTGCAGAAGGCCGGTTGAATCATGTACAACGGTGGAATTCCCACGCGTTCGTATTGGTCACATAGTTCTAAGTATCGTACGATTATTATGTGCGTATGGTGTTGGTTGTGCCATGACGACGCGAGAGGGGGTGAGGGAAGGGAGGACTTTACCGACTTGGCACCAGACCTGTGTGTGGCGTGAGCGCTGTGAATCTCTGACCCGTTGAGGATTGCCAGCATACCATCATTCCATACAATCCTTTTTTTTTAATTCCTTCGTTATTTCGAAGATACAACAATGTTTAATTTAATTAATTCATTCTTTTGGTGTTTGAGGAATGGAAAAATAGAGTTTATGATGTTTTTTATTTTGAGAATCATAAATTGAAGTAATTTGTGAGGCTGGCGCCATTTCTGGAAATTGTTGACTCTCCAACAATTAGAAAAATGATTTACAATGAAAGAAAATAATGATAATGAGGAGTTAAACTTGCCTTGCATCGTTTGGAAGAAGTGAAAAGAATTAATTCCATAATAATTTGTAATTTACCACTGGATTTGACGAGGCGCCCATCAAGGTTACGTGAATGAACGAGAGAGAGAGTAAAAAATATTAAGAGGAACACTCAGACGTACCTTATATTAATTCAACGTCTGCGTGAGAGGGAACATGTTGTGTTTTATGAACCCTCCAGGGGCACATGTGATGATGCTAACCATGTGATCATGGTAAATCGTCTTTCCATACTAGTATTTTTCAGAGGTAATTTTTTATTATTTCTTCCTTGGTATTATTAATTTTTTTGCTCCAACATCACAGCATCAGGGTTTCTTCTTCGTGGGCTCTAAAAATGTGTTTTGTAAAGATAGTAATGAAGAGCGAGCGCCCTTAGCATGGCAATAAGGCAAGGACGGGTTTTCGTTCATTCTGTGTCTGAGACTCATGTCGCGCCAAAGCGAGTCACTCATTTTATTTCATTTTTTTTCATGTCTGTTCGTTTGGAAGTGCATGAGAGACGTGCAATTCTTTTTTACTCAATTTTTCCCCCATGCAACTTTAATTTTTTTATTTCGGGGCTCTCGATGCATTTGTGAAACCAGTCACGAGGATTTTTCTACCCCGAGTGGGAATGTAACTTATATAGCTCACTATGCTTCACAATCCCTTCCACATCGAGTTAGCCATTTCTCTTCTCTCTATCTCCCTTTTTCGTGCGTTTCTTTATGCCATTTTTACATTGCCTCGCCAGCAACTTCGACAAAAATAGCCTTCCCTTTATGCTCTCACACACAACTTACGTTATTTCCAGTTACCCAGCAACATCATCACACTTTTGCAGATCCTTGTCGACTTAAAAGTCTCTTGGAGGATTAATTTTTCCAACAAAAATAATGGATTCAATGAAAAATCATGGATAATTCTTCTGGACCTCTGGAATTTCTCCTGCGAAAAGGATAAAGGATACTGAAGATGGATGAAAGTGGCTTTCATTATCCATCTATTCAACTTCTTCAAATGATCTGTCGCATTAGAATGTGATTAATTGAGGGGTAGAAGCTGATATTCAAGTGTGGAATGAAAAAAAGAATTAGACGATGGCAACAAGAGGAATTGCCCAGTGGTTCTTCCAGCCAGACCACTCAGGATCAATAATTCCTTGACTAAAATTTTAAATAAAAAGGATAACACATACATTTTTGCGGGGCAACGATGGCGCTACTGTTGGACTATAAAAAATTGGATAAAAAAAGGCATATTGACACACCGAATGGTGGAGGAAGAAGTGGTGGAAAAAGGAGAAAAATACCGGCTCCAATCCATGATATATCCCTCGTGTTTCCATGTTTCTACACACAAGACCTCTGTCTCCCCGTCTGGTTCTCTTAATTCTCTTCTTTCTCCCTCTCCCTTCGTTATTTTCCTTATGTGTGTTCCATTACGAACACACCAGTTCAACTAAGAAAGCCGGCTACGGTGGTAACTAATGCCCTGTGTAAGCAACTGCGTGTCAGTTCGCTTTAAAACATCGTTCCAGTAGCACGTACTGTGCGAATTCGAAAAAAATCATATTTTTTAGAAAATTCATTCAATTTTTAGTTAAAATTCCTTGTTGAATATTTTTTGGTAATTTATTTCTATTAGAATAATCCAATTAAATTCATTTTAATTGGGAGAATTCCTGACCGGGTTTTTTGGCACAATTCAATTATTTCACGGTCAAATATTCAATATCGATATGTTGAAATAATTAAAGATATTAATACACTTATGCGGCTTCAATTTTTGTACTTAGTCGCTAACATCATCGGATTCCGTACAAGTTGAATAATTTCTTTAATTTTTCAATAGAAAAAATTCACACGTTCTTTTTTTACATTATTATTAAAAGAAAAATTGTTTTTCTCTCATTTCAGATAATGCAGTTGAAAAATGTACAAAGTGATGTCACAGTAGTATAATAATTTTGAAAATCAATATTTTTTATATGAACAGTATAAGATTTTTGAATTTTTAAAAAATAATTAAGTGAATAATGGCGTACGACGATGTAATCCTGCGAATGGGAGAATTTGGTAAATATCAGAGGAAAGTATATCTACTTTTGGGTCTGCCAGCGATAATATGTGCATTTCATAAATTGGTTGGTGTTTTCCTCGGAGCCAATAATCCACACAGGTCAGTGAAAATTAAAAATAAATTGTGATTGATTTCTTTCTTTTTCTAATATTTTAATTTGCTTCTAGATGTTTACTGCCAAATGAATTTGCAGAAAATGCAACATATTACATGACAGATAGAGCAATGAATGCAAGCTATGAGTGGGATAACAAAGCTAAAAAATCATTGACATGTTTTATACGTGAAAATATAACGAGACTGTATGAAACTAATGGAATAATATTAAACAGTACAAATGACATTACGAGAGCAACGGAATTAAAATGTCATGATTTTGTCTACGACACTAGCATCTACAAGAGTACAACTACCACTGAGGTATGGCATTAGCAGAGTCATAATTATGTCCAGTTATGCATGATGTATTTTTTGAATGAGAAAGAGAGAGAGAGAGAGAGAAATGGAGAGTTGGGGTGCTCGAAGAAGTGCAACAACGGTAAAGTAATACAATTGTAAATGCATGGAACGAAGAGAAAATTCTCTGCAAATTGCATAGCTACTTTGAGAAAAAAATATAAAGTGAAGTGATGAGTGCAAAAATGATCCCTCATTAAATTGAAAATAAATATTAAAATTGTTTCAGTGGAACTTGGTCTGTGACAAAGCATGGCGAAGGGCAACTGGAGACTCACTGTTCATGGTAGGAGTCATGCTTGGCTCAATGATATTCGGTGGTTTGTCGGATAAATTTGGACGTAGACCAATTTTCTTCCTGTCTTTAGTAATACAGCTGGTCGGTGGTTTACTAGTTGCTGTTGCACCCGAGTACATATCCTATGTCATCTTCAGATTGATTGTTGGATCAACGACGAGTGGTGTTTTCTTAGTGGCCTACGTCATAGGTACCCCTTTCCTTCCTAGTCTTATTATCAAGTGCTTTTCTAAACTGTTATGCTTAATTTGTTTAACGTGATTTTAGCACTTGAAATGGTCGGACCAAGGAAACGTCTCGTTGCTGGTGTTGGGTGTCAATTATTCTTCACAACTGGTTACATATTGACGGCTGGGTTTGCTTACTTCATTACTGACTGGAGGACACTGCAGATTGCCATCACTCTGCCTAGCTTTGCTTTTCTAGCTTACTGGTGGTACGTTTTGTGAATGTAAAAATGGATTAAAGTCATTGGAAACTATCCTACGATAATTTCAGGTTTATCCCCGAATCAGCACGTTGGCTGTTGAGCAAGGGCAAAGTGGAAGAGGCAAAGGACCTTCTGCAGAAAGCAGCTCAGGAAAATGGAATTCATATACCTCGTGACAACTTAGATACTCTCCTGAGTGACTCAACTGAGGCGAAAGCAGACGCAAAAGGAGCTTCCCTCTTCGATCTCTTTCGTTACCCGAATCTCAGGCGAAAGAGTGTGCTCTTATTCTTCAATTGGTACGATGATTCTTCGAATTCATGTCTTTAACGAGCCTAAAGAGAATTAATTAACCCCTGTCTCTTGAAATTCATCGATAGGCTCGTCAACAGCGGAACATATTACGGTTTATCCTGGAATGCATCGAACCTTGGTGGAAACGATTATGTAAATTTTGTTATACTTGGTCTTGTTGAAATACCAGCATACACCTTTCTCATCTTTACGCTTGATCGTTGGGGCAGAAAAATAATTCTCTGCGGTTGTATGATCGTGTCTGGCCTTGCGCTTCTACTTACAATGGCAGTGCCTGAGGGTAATACAATAACTTTAACCCATTTCTGCATTAGCATTATTGGATTTAAAAAAAAATCATCTCCCTGTGATTTGGTGTGGAATTAATATCACGTATTGGATCTATTGCATTTTACAGAGAATACAACCGTTGTTGTGGTATTAGCAATGATTGGAAAATTGGCAATAACATCATCGTATGGTGCTATTTATGTATTTACTGCTGAACAATTTCCCACGGTTGTACGCAACGTTGGCCTTGGTGCGTGCTCCACCTTTGCGAGAATTGGAGGGGTCATCGCTCCTTATATCAATCATTTAGTGAGTTCTTCACTTAATTAATTCTTAAATCATTTCTCTTTTGCCTTGATTGATTTAATTTTTTTTATCTTCCTCAGTCACTCATATGGACGCCCTTTCCCCTTGTGATTTTTGGAGCCAGTGCATTGGCTGGTGGTATGGCTTCATTGTTGCTTCCGGAAACGTTGAATAAGAAATTACCAGAGACTATTCGTGATGGCGAATTATTTGGAAAGTAAGTCAATTCGAAGAATCAATTCTGTAAAAGAATAATCCTATTCATAATATTCATTATCCATTGTAATAGGAAAGACAAGTGGAAATCTAAGAAAGAGAAGCAACGTGAACAGCTGCAACAATTGGATGTGCAACAATTGAACGACGTTGAATCGATAAAACCACTGAAAGCCCTAGAGAATGGTGTACACGATTCAAAACAAAATGGATGACCCATCGTGAAGTGAAACTCTAACAGAATATGAATTAATTATAATTTTTATTTCAGTATTTTTTTTTGCTACCACGATTATATCCCTCTCTCATTCGATTTGTCGATCATTGAGGAAAATTAATCCCTGATTCAGCCACAATTAATATTAATTGGCTACGATACGATTGGAAGTCTTCAAGTGCTCAAATTTCGTCAGGAAAAAGCTCCGGAGTGTCTGAGAGTCTTTTTTAAAAAAATTCTTTTTTACACGAAGCATTTCATTGTTCATTGTATGCATATAATTATTTTATATGTACATGTGAAGTAAATTTGTACGAAACTCACTGATTGTGTCCAATTTTTACCTCAAGAACTCCCCATCGAACTAAATATCACAAATTCTTATCAAACTGATAAGAAAAATTGGTAATACGGTGATTTACACATGACCCTTCGCAATAATGGAGAACAAAAAAAAAGTGGGGCTCTTCTATTGTATTTGATTTACAAGATAAGAGATATTGCTCTGACCTGGACTTACGTGCCTATATATCTCGGTATTGTTCTGGTCTCTGCAGTTGCAACTCTGAAAGCAGAGTAGACTGACCAGGAAGAGGAAATTCTCTTTTGGTCTTTATGGGTGATGCAAATAAGTTTTACAAATATTCAGCATTCAAGAAGCAAACGGCGAGAGAAAATTCCGAGAGATTTATTGAAGTGAGTAATTAATTTTTCTATCTTCAATATTTCCCTTGATTTATCGTAATATACAATTTCAAAATGAGCATGTGTCTATCTTACCCCTTATCCAATTTGCTGCAGACATTACCAGTTAGGTGAACGTACTCCTCTATACTGAGAAGATCATTCTCTTATCAGCTTTCTGGTCCATTTAAATACCACAAGATGACTGTTGGTTTACGTGCAATGGGGTTAATGAAGATAACCCGGAGTCTTCGGAGAAGACTCAATGAGAGAAATGGTAATCAGTCTCAATTTGTTTGAGTATTTGTATACATCATTGCACTGAGTAATGGATAATTCAAATTAATTGAGCTATTCTTCTATTATGCAGTTAGTGACGATTTTCTCGCGGATATCGAAGAGAAGGTCAAGAAGATTCCAACTAATATTGATACCAATATGCTGAGAATTGGATTTCTTGGTGGTGGGAAAATGGCACAAGTTCTTGCCAAAGGATTCATCAATGCTGGTATTTCTTCAATTTAATTTATAATTAACTAAGAATTTCCAAAGGTATAATCTCTTCCTCTTCTCTTCAGGCCTCAGCAAAGGTGAAATGATTGTTGCAAGCTGTTTGCCTAGTGACAAAGCCAGTATTGACACGTTCGAGGTAAGAATCACTGCGAACGCCTTTTGTTAAAGATAAAGTATCACGATTTCGTCAGACTTTAAATATCTATCGATCAATTTTTCGATTGTTCGGCAAAAACAGCAAATATTGTCTTCGATTGGAGATAACATTCGTATTTATGTGATGAAGATAATAATTGATAGAATTTATTGGCAATAATTGTCTAAAAGATGCTTCTTCATACTAATTTCTGGAAAATTCCATTTTGAGAGAGGAATTTTTGATAAAAGCGTATTTTTCCATTTATCAATCACGTGCTCATGTCTCTACTATCGCGGCACGTTTTTGAGTGTCGTTGACAGTATTTAAAAAATTTTCCAGTACTTCAGAGTGATCACTATCGTTAATTTTCGTCGCGACACAACAAACAAAACGATTAACTGATAAAAACTTTGAGAATGTAATAAATAGATTAAAAAATAGTATCTACGACAATGATCTCAGATTAGAAGCAGCAAATATTTACAGATTTTTAGATTATCAATTTTATAATTACCCTGAATAGAAAATTGGATCGAAGACAGTACACACGAATGAAGCTGTTATCGAACATGGTGACGTAGTGATTCTGTCAGTGAAGCCACAAGTTGTGCCGAAGGTTCTTCCTGATTTCAAAGACTCTCAGAGGCTCGTATTATCGATAGCAATGGGAATCTCTATTAATGCACTTGAGAAGGTAAGAAAAACTATTGATTAATCAATAAATGAATGAGGAATTATTTTTTGCTGATTTTTAGGGATTACCAGAAGGTACTCCAGTAATACGAGTAATGCCAAATACTCCAGCCTTGGTTGGCTGTGGTGCAACTGTTTTTACACGTGGAACTCACGCAAATGATGAGGATGCTGAAGTAACGAAGCAATTGTTCTCAGCAATTGGCATCTGTGAAGAGGTTGAGGAGAACTTGATTGATCCAGTGACTGCATTGGCTGGTTCTGGGCCTGCTTATGTAAGTTATCCCTAAATTTCCCAATGGATTATCGTTTTAACGAATCAATTTGTAGGTATACATGTTCATCGAAGCATTGGCAGATGGAGCAGTAAAAATGGGAATGCCAAGAACTCTGGCCTATCAGTTGGCTTCACAAACTGTTCTTGGAGCTGGTACGATGGTAAGAGAGACTGGTACTCATCCAGGACAGCTCAAGGATGACGTAGCATCTCCAGGTGGTTCAACAATAACTGCGATTCATCATTTAGAAGAGCACGGAATGAGATCTGCAGTAATTGGTGCTATTGAAGCTGCTACTCTAAAGTGCAGAGAATTTAGTAGTAAATAGATTGTTTAATATAGCTCTTGAATGATTAATTATAATTCCCATCAATAGATCTGTATGGATTCTTAAGAAAAATGATTAATACATTATTTAAGTCTAAAGAAAGTCACAAATTTATTGGGAGCATTCTAATTAAACGAGAACAATTACCACAACACACTTTTTTCACGTATAGAAAATTAAATGTTCATTAAAAATTAATCAAATTAATTCCATTGGATAAATTAACAGTTGAAACATTTGTCAATTATTTTTTATCTGCAACTGCTGGTGTTTTGAATCCATAATCAAATTCACTTCTGAACATTTCTCTGTAATAACTCTCCTTAACAATATCACATTCAGGAACACCATCGGCCTCGCACTTTTGTAGATAAAGTTTGTGCATAGCAGCAATACTAAGATTAGCCTCTAAATAACGTTTTCTATCTTTTGGATTCTCACTCTTGGACGTTGGAAATGATTTAATATGCTCCCTAACACGATTCCTTACCTCCTCACTTTTTTTCGTCTTCGGTGCATGTCTTCCTCTCTGATCAGGCCCAAGAATTCCACCTGGCGATACTCTCTTCTTATCCATAGCATGTCTCACAAATTTTTCAGATACAGAGAAAGTAGATAGGAACATTGGCTTGCAAACTGTGATGCATTCACCATTGACAAGTAGTGAATACGTAAATGTTATTTGCCTTCTTGTTTCACTCTTTCCACGAACTCTAGTACGATGTTTTGGAGATTCTTTGACTGACAGTGCTATGTACTGTTTCCTCTGATCCCAATTGCACGTTTTCCAGAATACTTCATGGAGCTTTGCTCGACTCTCTTCATCAACTTTTTCCCCACATCGCATTCGACAATCACAGGGAGGTCCCATTACCTTTGCTGGAACCAATTTCCCTGTAAAAAAACGAGAAAATCACCAATTTACAATTGTGACGTGAAAATCAATATTAATTTACCTCCACCACCAACGTACTCCTCTCCCCTCAATCTTGCATTCTTCTTGACATTAACTTTCCATGATTCTGGATTTTTAATTCGTCCCCTTTGGTCAGCCTGAGCAGCACTCTCAGCAGCCTTTGATTTCTTCTTCCTTCCGGAAGTTTTGGCAGCTGCATTCTCCTGCATTGCTTTATTGATAGCTTCTAGTCTCTTTCGTTCAATCTCTGCTGCTTGTAATGCCGCTTCTGTCAGAGATTGAGTGAGGTCAGTGGTATCTCTCCACCACTGAGCAGAGACTGGAAGTTCTGGAAACGCATTGTCTGGTTCTAAAATACACATTCAATAGGAGAATAATAATTCAATGATAATAAATAATTTATACATACCAACAGATTGTGTATCGACAATTTGTATTCCACTTGCTGAATAAATTCCAGTGATTCTCGGTTCCATTTTCTCCATGGCTCAGGCATAACTGACAAATTGCAAGTTATAACCAAACAATTATAATTTCAAGGGTCAGTCCACATTTTACTAATTCACTCAACTGATTGAAGTCTCGATTTTAGTTCAAGTAATTTTAAAAGTTATTTTTGCACTCACACTAATTATTAAAATGATAAAAATGGTTTATTGCATTGGGAGGAGACTTTGGGGGCGTCTATCGAAATTTTGACACTCAAATGCACTGTAACCCTTCTGCTTCCACTTCTCATTTGTCATTTAAAAGCATGGGCAGATTTAGTTAATAATAATTAAACAATTAACTACCAAGCAATAAAATGTAGATACCAATCACCACCAAACAATTCACAAACGATTGCATATTTTTTTAATTTTTTATCATTAAGTAGTAAAGCCAGCTTTGAAATTTTTCTCTTTTTGAAAATGATGTAAGAGGGCGTCACCTAAAATCCCTAGAAATTCCTAGATTTGTTGCTTTTGAATGACAAATTAGAAGTGGAAACAGAAGGGCTAAATAATTAATACCAAACGATTATAGTTAATTACCATTTATTAACAAACAGAATACAACAATATACAATGTTTTTTGCCACTTTAAAACATTCACGAATAAACTTCTCGTTCGACGGACCGTCCACTGTGTGTGGTGATTTCAGTCACACCGATTTTTAAACCCTATTTTTTATTTTTTTTTCGCGAGTTTTTGAGAGTGACTGTCAATTGAGATATCATGAGTTGTTCTGGAATTCTCAGTGCCTTTACGAGGTAATTATTTCACTGTCATTAGAATTAATTTATTAATTTCCTTGTAAAATAACCTCTCATGTGAATTTTACATTCCAGATTATCTCTGAATGCTGTGAGATCCAATACCAGGAGCATATCCACCAATTTAACCCCTCTATGCTTCAAAGCAACTGATGTTCTCTTGTAAGTTCAAGTGAAATTGAGGATTATTATGAGCAAATGATTAATTCATTGTTCCTTTCAGTGGAGAACCCCTGAAGAAGAAGAAGAGGCTGGATCCACAGATTATAAAAAACAGGGAAGAACGTAAGAAGAGAAAATTGGAGAAATTCATAAGGAGACTGCAGAAAACAGCCAGACAATTTAAACCAATTCCAGAAATTGAACCTTCATACAAATTAGTCGATGACATGAAGTGAGTTTCTGATTTCTTTGATTTAGCCTCAATTGAGAAAATTCCTTCATTTGCCTAATTTTTTTATTCCAGAGCAAGAACTCGCAAGCCACCAAAATTATCCGAAGAAGTTCTAGAAGGGAGAATTCTACTGCAGAAAGAATGGACAAGATACAAACAACGTGAGCACCTGAATGACATTCAGTTAATAGACACAGTCATTCTCTCGCAGAGAAGAGCTCTCGATGAACTTCGAGCAGAGTCTGAGGAGCTTTATCAAGAGGCAATTCAAGTTGACATGTCGTTTCTTCCTTACGTTGCTCAAGGACCAGTTAACACTCCCCCAATTACCAATTACGACTCACCAGACGGTGATTACGTGGATATTACCAGGAAATTTGATGGAGAAGATCAAATTGGTGTAGTGCAGACGTAGTTAAGTTATTTCATGTTAATTCAAGATTAATAAATGAATTTAAATAGATAATTTTTTTCAATTCATCCTGAGTAAAAAAAAATGTAATATTTATAATATTTACATGAGATAAATTCATTTCTAAATGATTTTTTTAAAATTCTACAAAGCTAATCAACAGATAACTCAAAATATTCAAGTATCAAAGTACAAAAGAGACTCTTCCTCATCCCATAAAAAAATATATCCATACAAAATACCTCCCATTTTTCAATCAATTAAAATAATGATAAAAGCAAAAAATAACTATAATAAATTCAATCAAATTTCAATTCTCTCTTGCACATTGGACATTTATCGCTGGTTTTCAGGCACTGTCTCAGGCAATCAGCATGAAAAAGATGATGGCATGGTGTTACTCTGGCCTTGATCATGGTAAAGAGGCAGACAGCACAGACATCATCGAATTTCTCAATTTCCTCCATCGTGGCTTTTCTGTATTTATTCAGAATTTGTCTCTCTGCCCAGAGAACAGCTCCAGAGTTCTTCACCAATTCCTTTGTCCTCAGAAAGACATTCAAGTACGTAGCAACCAGGAGAAACCTCCATGGTGCTGTTGGTAACAGAATCAAGGTGAATAAACATGACATACTGATTGTAAAACATCGAAGGATGACTGGTGCATAGAGAGCCTCAAGATTCTCGAGTGCCTCTAACTGCAGAAAGTTCAGAATTGCTGGAAACATGTCGACAAATACTTTCTCCGTTGCTGAGTAATAGGCCCAAGTTATTATCGTGTACAGTGTTGATGGCCTGGAGGCAGAAAGTTTTGATTTATTAAATTTAAGATATTAATGTCAGCAAGTGAGAAAGTTGTTAATATAAACTTACTTGTAATTTTGCAGCCCCTGTTCTAATCCAAAAACCAACAGCATAAATGTCACAGTAACAGCAAACGTAACTGCTTTCGTCCATTCAAGCACAATTTTTGTTGCTGACATTGCCAAGTGCTTTATTCTTGATCTTTCAGTTAAAGTAACATAAGGAGACCAATCCTCCTTCTCCACCAATTCCTTGATGTAACTGACACAGTATGCAATGACATTGTAGAACATTAGAGTGTATAAACAGGTCATCCTTTGCTGTGGTGGAACCAGAACTTTATCAGCAAGCACCAGGAACACCATTTGATTCACCATCAGCGATATATTTTTCATTTTGAGAAAGAGATTCTCGGCTCGATCGATCGGTCCATAGAGACGTCTCAGGAAGGTACTGAGAGGCCTCCATGCTCTCTTGGCAACAGCTGCAAATAAAATGAATGAAAATCACTTAATTCCCGAGATATTCATCAAAAAAATAGCATCTCAACAGCTAAGAAAAAAAAATGGGGAATTAAAATGAGAAATTCTGTATCAAGATCAGAATATAAAATTTATCACCTCGAAATATATGATTAAATGGATAAAAAAAAGAAAGTGTTGAAATAACGATTTATGAATTGTATTTAAACCTGGCGAAGAGGCGTGTTAATGGCAGGACATGTAAATGGTTTATATCTTTACAATGTAATTTAGACTGGTAATTTTAAATCACTGAAAATTTTTATTTGATACTGAATTTAATTACAGTAACTAGAGGCAGTAATTCAGTGAATTATTTTCAGTTTCTTTTCTGCAATAATAGACATTGATTAGAATAATGTAATGATTTTTCCCCTTTTTTTTTTTTAGACGAACGGGTGAGGGGAAGATTGAGCTTGAAAACATTAGCATATTAATGAACGTCAATAGGAGATGGACAAGAAGGACAGGTCAGATTCAAGAAGTGGAAAGAGTGGAAATTAGTAACCACATGGCAACCACTCATCAAGGGGTATAAAATAAGCGGATAGATGCGTATCAGGAGCACTCGGTGACCACGCTTGTTCTCCCTCGAACCGAAATCTCCAGGATCAGACGAGGTAAACTCAATTTTATTTAATATTATTGATATTCGTAAATAAATAAATGTGGTGAATATTTCTTACATCCAGTTGTGCCAACAAGTGTCTTTAGGCTTGATACTGGGTATCTGTAATTGGCACTGAAGACGACTGGTAGGACGAGTACTGAATAAAGTGCTGGAGCTGGTGATGGTAGAAGTGGTAGAGGTCCTCTTGGACAGTAAGGCAGAAGCAATACAGCTGATAGCAGACAGACACTCTGGGCTGTTTTCTCTTTGTTGACTGTCAGAGAATTAGCACGTACTCTACCTCTCACTCGGGTTATCATACCCATGGTATCTGGAAAATTAATCAGTATTATTATTTTAATTTATTGAGATAGAATTGTTTTTTTGAAATTGAAGAATCGAAAATTCCTGAAAATTCTACGTTTTAATTCCTCGACTGAATTTTCTATATGTGTCGTATCTGTAGGTATTTTTGTCTTCGGGATGCTTTGAATTCATCCATTTATTCGCACGGGGGTATGTAAACAGCGTCAGTACGATGAATGAGGCATCCGGGGTCGGTGAATCGTTGAAAAAACGAATCAACTTGTTTTTATAGAATTCTCAAACTCAAATACTGAGTTGTAAAATTATTTTTGAAATTTTTTATTGACAGAATTCCGAAATTTTTATCATCACATGATGCATTATTCTATTTTTCACATTTACGATTCTTTTTTCCTCTTCAACTGACTCATTTTTCAAAGAAAGAGAAAATACTGTATTTTTTTTCTTCATAATTATAATAATAACAGTGAAAAATGAGTCATGCAGTTTTGCACATTTTGGCGAAACTCGTGCTTCTTTATTTTAAGAAAAATAATAATGATTATTCGTTAAATTTACTCTTTAAATAATAATTACTTACCAATTATTTAAAAAACTCTTGAATTCTTCAATTCAGAATGTCAAAACTCAATTAATTATGATGAAATCAATGAAATTGCATTGATATTATTAGAATATAAACCAGACACTCAATTAATTGCTCAAAAATGTGAAATAATCAGATTTTTTCGTAGTTTTGTTAATAACAATAATTGTTATTTGCTCGAGGAGTCGTTGAAAACTGACGCGACGTGAAGAAACTCAACGAAACAAAGTCGCGGGGCAAAGAGTAAAAACACGCAAAATACCCGTTACTATTATTAGAATAACTTCATATGAATATATATTTTTGTCTCTTTCTTTGATCGTGTTGCTGCAGTTTTGGCACTTCGTGAATTTTCGCTTTACGTTTTTCCGGCCACGCGATCATTGGCACTTTAATTTCCCGAATTTATAATTTTTATTATTCATATTTTCATTCATGTTTTCCCTCATTTAATGAAAATCTATTCATTCAATAAATTGACTTACATAATCATCGATAAATCCATTAATTATGATTTTTCTCTAAAATTAATTCTCTCTTATCACTAATTAAAAAGGAAAACATTGAATTCCAAAAAAATTCAATCATAATCTCCTCCAAATGTATTTTTGAATTGACGACCTATTTTAATTCTTCATGAAAAAAAAATTCTGAAATTAATAATCAACAAAATTAATATTAATAAGATTATCAGTTTCATAATTTCTGATATTTTAAGAATTTTAAGTGCATGTGGGGGAGAGAACACACGAGGCTCACGGAATTGGAGATAAAATAGCCCCACGAGACACGATAAACAGTTAAAGGTCTCATGTCCAGACAGACATCTACTCTTAAAACTCCCCTCTTATGTATTTCCTTTACAATGCAAAAAGAGGAGGAGTCATTAAACCTTTTTACATTTGTTCATACTAAGATTTCGAAGAGTGGGGACTAATGTTCACCCCCCAAAGAGACTTTAGAAGAACACTTTGGATACAGATTGTCTATTGAACGCGTCAAACAGTCGAGACATTCTCCTTCCCTCGTTTGCCTCAATCTCTAATGAGTTTCTCATTAAATCCCTAAAAATGTAAAATAAATTCCCAAAAATCCCAAAATAGTACAATTAAATAATTCCTAATTCAAAATTCCCAATCTTATGGATTCATTAATTGAAAAATTGAATGAAGAAAGTGCTCGAACTTTGAGTAGTGTAATTATCATAATTATTGTGTTATTAAATTATTTAAATTTTTTAGTGGCGAAGAGTAATCAATTTTCTGTAAGTTACATAATTCATAAAAAATTAGTTATTATATCGTTAATGATTAGTGATAACCTTCTGATTTGGCCCAAATTGTTGTGCAGACATGCGGCATCGATGTCACTCGTGTACTTCAAAATGAGAGCGATTTCATTTTTTTTAACACATTATTTTATTGATTAGAATGGAGTAATCTATTCGATTTAATTAATTCATGTTTTTGCATTGAATAACCATTGAAATATGCAGACATTGATGTCTGCGTTGATTTATCAATGAATTAAAGGAAATTTCCAGTGAGAAAAGCTCAATCTCTGTGAGAATACGGAAACTTTAGAAAACTCGTTGATTTCAGGCAGACGAGAAGAGATGCTGACCATTCAGGCTATTGGCGTGGTTGCATGTCTCGCAATTTTACCAACGTGAGTATTTTAAATTAATAGACAAATTAAATTAAATAGTAATAATGATTATTTAATTGCAGGTGTCTGTTATCTCATCCAGCGATAAGAATCCGTGAGGCTGAGAGACGAGAATGTCGACCCTGTGGCAATGAATGTGATAAATGTGAATATGGTGTAGTTATCTCGCAGCTCTGTGGAGTCCTCGAGTGCCGAAAAGTAATTACATTAAATTATATCTATAAATTCATTTGAAAGAACAATTGCTCATTGTTCTCCGATTTCATGAGGATTTAATGACTTTCAGGGACCGGATGAACGCTGCGGTGGTCACAATCGAGGTGTCTGCGGTGATGGAATGATCTGCCTGTGTGAAAGATGCATTGGATGCAGTGTCGATACCCTCAAATGCTCAGATTCAAATCTCGAACGTGTCTGTTTACCCAAAGACGAGAGAGAGCCTCGTTATTTGGAGTTACAACGAAATCATCAATTCACACTGGTTTAATTCTCTCTCTCGAAAAAAAAAAGATAATAACGAATTCAAATAATTAGATAATCTTATTTCTCAATTATGTGAAGAGCTGAAAACATTCTATGATGGTAAAGACGATCTCAAATAGCTTCTTTGTGATTTTAAAATTAAAAAAAAAATATATTATGAGGCTATCAAGGCCCTAGGAGACTGTATTAATTTTATTCAGTATTTCGAGGACAACAACAATTCGTCTTCGCATGTTTTATTTCCATTTTAAATACTTTATTGTGACATTTAAAAATTCAATTATAATTATTTATTTATTTTGCGAATTAATTTCATGATTAATTAATTAGGATCGTCACTGTATTGATGTAAATGGAAGAGCATAAAATGTATAATGATTTTTTTTTTTAATGAGATTGATAATATATTTAATTAGTCTACAAATGCATATTTTTGGGGATTTGATTATTCAAAATTTCGCGTCATCCAATGGAGTGAAGGCGTTCCGTTCGGTGCTGCCCTCTGCAAGCCCTGCACATGAAGTGAGGCGTTGGGAGAAGAGTTCTTCTTTGATGACTGCATTGACACATTCAGTTCCGCTTTTCCGCATTTAATTGTTTCAATAAGGTCAGTAAGAGGGAAATGAAAAGGTTAAACAATTTCCTCGAATTTTTAATACCTCACTGATCCTATTAAAAGGAGAAAATGGAAAAGTTCATGTAATTCGAAGGGGTCAGCCATTTTTACTACAAGATTCTTTATTTACACATATAAATCAAAGTCATTCAAACATCATTCTTAATTACTTTGTTTTCATTCTCTTTGAATTGTTCAACAATGAAAATTGTGGATGAGAAAAGAAAAATGAAGAAAGACATTTTAACACTGATATGTAATTCATTTTATGATACAAAAAAATTATGCTTATATACAAATTTTTGCCATTAACTTTGGTAAAATTATTGACTAAAGATTCAAAATGAAAGAGAATGACTTTATTACATTAAATATTGATAAAAAAAACTTGAATAATCCAAATAATCTCTTTATAATTAACAAATTTTTCATTAAAATCTTCAAACTTTGAGAGAAAAAAAAGAAAAAAAATAGTCAGTCACATAAATTTATGATTTACTTAGATACAATAATAGCCCCAGTCTTGCCCCCACTGTGGCTATTTCTCTAATTTTTTTAATCTCTGTGACAGAAGTCCGTGGATAAACACAAAGTGAGACAGAAGAAGGAGAAGAAGAAGAAGCAGCAGCAGCAGTAGCAGAGATGATCTCTCATGTGTATCTCAAGGTAAGCGCAATTATGCTTTCGCCGGGCCAAGGTCGACCGGGTGAGCGTAGCCTTCTGGGTGATCCATGAAGGACTGGCAATGCTCGACGCTTTAAAACAGCACCAGCTCCTAATATTTTAGCATTAGTTAATCCTCTTCGTCTTGGCGACGTATAATTATCACTAAATCTATCAGAATGTGTTGGAGTATGTATTTTATCAATTAATTGTCACTGTCCAGTTTGTTTCAATAATTTTCTCGTTCGGAAACCACGAAAACCAGCTTGTATTCTCGTTGCTGCTGCCTGTGCCACCTGATTCCTCTTTCTTACTAAAAATCCACGGATACCTGCTTGTATCTTGGTTGCTGATTTTTCTTCAAGGGAATTTGCTGTATCCTGACGTTTTAATGATAGCATATTATCGCATATACCATTTTCCTTTGATTTTAATGGTGAACGTTTTTCTTTCATCTGTTTGCGTACTCTGTAGCCACGAAAATTCGCTTGAATCTTTGTTGCTGCTGAATTTGCCTTCATTGTCTCTTCTTCAGACGGAGGATTCGACATGGACAGTAATCACTTGTTGAATATTAATTCCGATCTTTTTAATTATTCTAATAGCAATTATTTTTACAATTCTTTGTCTCTCACTTTTGATAAACCTTTGATTAATTCTCAAAGAGCTCAGAACTTGTTGGCTCCTTGAATTCACTGAGGAAACTGATCCAATAGCCGCGTGCTCAACGGGATCTCTATCAAGTCTCCCGCCTGGCGCCTGCGCATTAATGTTAATAAGTCTTTTTACTCTCTTTATTTTTTCTTATATAGTCGTTTTGTTTGAGAATGGAAGAGACGGGGGAAATTAATAATAAGAGACTTGTGCGTTTTTCACTGGTTTAACGTGCTACGTGGGATACTACACGTCACTAGCATTGAGAAATAAGAGGAAAATGAGTATTAAAGTTCACTGAATCATATTTCTTCAATTCGTAACAATGAAGGAGATTTATATGAAATTAATTGTTAAAATATTTTATTCAATTAAATTTTTTTTTACAATTCAAAAAATTAAATAAATCTCTAAAATTTATTGGAATTCAATTAAAAACTAATAGATCATAATTTTGTGCCCAATAATTCATTTTAAACGAGTACATAATCATCATCATCGTATTATGCAGGAAGAAAAACATTACCTTGACACTTATAAATTTCTATTACCGACAAATTATTCACAAATATGTTTATTTGCTTTTATGAATTCATTTGAATTTATTTCATTTGTATTTATCTTTACAGTTCTATTTCTATAATTTTTCAACCTCCTCCTCTCTCTCAATTTTAAATAATAAAAAATTTATGAATGATGACGTTGAAATTAGAGCGCAGCGGTGGACCCCAAGTAAATTGTTTTGCCGATATTTCAAGAGTCCCCTCTTTATTTCAATAGAGTAATAAATTCATTGCAGTCAATAGGCACTGATTATACTTGATATGAGCAATTGAAATTATTATTTCTCACGATCGTTTCTATCAATTTCTTCTCTTCTTATAAATAATAAAATCGATTGGTCCAAAAAATAATAAGAGCGATTATTATAAGATTTAAAGATAAATTGACTCTTTTGAGAAAGAGAAAAAAATGAAATAATCCAAAAATGAAGAATCATCAGCAATCACTCGTTGCGATAATCATAGTGAAGGCTCGTGTATGTCATCACAGTTCTATTACTCTACCCACGCACATGCAGATGATCATACTCTGTACTTTATGATCTACCTCCTGCACGAGTTACTCAGTTCCTCGTGCAGCATGGACAAGGTAAACGTTTAAAGTAATACAGTAAGATGGAGAAAGAAGAAAAAAAAACTATCAAGTCTTTGCGTATCATCTCTCACCCTCGTTACAATATTAAACACAGAAAAACTATTAATAAACCCTCAGACTCGAATGGATGCGTCACACGTTTTCCAACGTTTTAATATGTCCATTGTAAACTTCTTTGGGATGACCCTGGGGACACTTGTGTGTCTCCAAACCATTACACCTTTATTCATCTGTAATTGGTCAAGTGTTACTTTCCTTCTGATTAATTTCCTCTTTCCTCTTTTTTTTGCAATTTTTTTAATGACTCCTTTTCCCCTTTGTCAGTCTATTTCTGATCTCAATGAGACCCTACTTGACTCAACGTGACGTAAAAATTACCAGCGTCACGGTACAACAATTCGTGACGTCATATCTTACGCTCGTGTAATTTTTTTATTTATGTACTTGAATCATTATAATTGCAAAATTATTAAGGAAATAAGATTTGAGATTTTCCTCTTTGTTGATTGCTGAATGAAGAGAGAAATGATAAAATCGAGAGCCAGGAAAATTTTCCAATGAAATTAATAAAATCTTTCACTTTTTGTTGATTTATTTGAAAACATTGTATTGTGAAAATTATTCTATTCATGTAACGTTAATTATAGATGATAAATGGACTTTCAGGCAGTGGAACCGAAAATTTACCTGGCTTGTAGAGAATTTAAATCATTTATCCTCTTTTCTTATTATTCTTTAAATATTCGCTTAAAAAAAAAATAACAAAATAATCTTTTGTAATTGAGTCAACGATTAATTATTTAAATATCATAAATCACTTTGAATTTATCTAAATTTGTATTCCAGTGATGTTAAATCCTTCGCAAATTTATTTACAAAATGATAAGAGTAATTAGTAAAATTATCACACACTTCTTCATGACGTCAATTATTTTTTTTATTACTGAGAGGAAAAATAAATAATTTCTCCTTAATGTTCGTGATTCGTTGGATGTATTTTTGCGTGTAATTGAAGGCCATTGGAGCATCCACCCTTCGGTACTTTGCTCCCTCGTGTACTAAAATACGTATCAAGGCCCATTCACAACTTATTCCCAAATGCTTTTACGGGCAATTTTTAAGGGATTGTTAAACCCAAAAATACGAATAAACCATCACCTGTTTCATAGACAAGTTATTTCATACATATGTCTAAGTCTTTTTAGCTCGAAACCAAAAATACCATTCTGCCGGTTTTCTCTATGATGCTTTAACTTGCCTAGTTTAGCGAAGAAATTTTTGGCAAGCATCAGTCATTAACTCATCTCAAATATTCTAACGAATTTACGTCAATATTTGATGTTCTTTTTTAGTTACAAATTAATTTAAATTCTTGATGATGTCCTTTGATAATTGAAATATTCCGAGAATTACTAATTCATTCATAAGAATAAATTTAATATTCTCCATTTACCAACATAATTTTAATTATTCCCATTATCTCCCTTAACTTCTTCATTATCAGCTGCCTCCAATGATTCTCCAGCCTCCTTTTTATCATCACTCCCAATAATTTCACTAGAATCATCCTGCAGAAGTGATGCACCTCTTCCAGGTGCAATCTGCATCATTGTAATTGGTGATTCAATTCGTTCACCAGCCAATTGACTCTCCTGCGACAAGCTCAATGACTTCATTGGATCCCCAGGTGTCAGAGTGACCTCCAGCATAGGTCTCCTTTCATGAAAGCCCCCAAAATCCTCAGATCCAAAGTGCAGGAGCTTCCCCTTATTCATGGGGAAGCCCAGAGTGGCTAATGGAGCCTCCAGAACCCCGACAATGTCAATTTCCGGTTTAATTTCACTGTTCTCATCTTCCCTCGCCCCTGAGAGTTCATTCCCTCCACTTGGCTCAGTTTCAGCAGTCTCCCCTTTCTCCTGAGCCTCTTCTTGAACTGGAGAACTTTCTCTCTTCCTAATTTCATCCAGAATCTTAGCCTCCTCCAAACTCGTAATTTCCTCGATAATAACTCCTTTTCTAGGACTCAAATCAACGAATTCCCTCGTACTTTCCCCAGAAATATCGCTTCCAGGTGTTGCTGGAGGCTTGAAGACTGGAGGAACCTCAGTGTCCTCGACACTAGTGATAAAATTCAAGTATCCACTCTCAACTGCACTTTCATCCTTCGTGATGACCATCATATCAACAAGTTGAGATAATTTTGGAGTCAGACCGAAGTGGAGGACTGGAGGAATCCCAAACATCATTCCCATTGTCTGCCTAGGAGTTTCCTTTTCCCCTTGAGCTTCGCTCTTTGATTGAATCGGTTCAACCTTCGATGGAACAGGAATTTCTCTCGGGAAATCAAAGAGAGGCAGAGGAATGCAGTCATGAAATTCTCCAGTATGATGGATCCCATTCTCTGCAAATGGCTTCTGTTCCATGGAAATTGTTGTTCTCTGCATTGCATCTTCTCGGCGTAGACGCTTGCGAGCTTTGTAACCACGGAAATTACTCTGAATTGTTGTCGCAGCATCCTCGAGCTCTGGGAGAAGCTTCCCAGGGACTTCCAGGGTCTCCAGTGGACGTTCATCAATCTGAATGAAACAAAAACCGGTGAATTAAATATTAAGTTGAGGTATTTTAGGAAAATGTGTCCTTGAGTAAGTAAAACATCCGTTCTCTATGAATTAACAAAACAATGAAAACATCCGTGTCATTCAAACACTTGTCGTTATAATAGAATTACAAAATCCCAACCGGTGTGCAAAAATTACTAGTGAATGAGTCTGATCCATTCTATACGTAAACTCATCACTTGTGTGAGCGTGGGCTTGGTCCAAGGTTATTGCGAAAACTGTAAATTCTAAATTCACTCAATGCACAATTGTTATCGCAATTGTTTATTATTATGAGGAATGAATTCCGTAGGAAAATTGGGAAATTTTTTTTTGGCATTCTTGTTATTTAATTAATGCTTCATTCATTAAGTATCTCGTGCTAATTTTTTTTTCTCTTTTTGAGGTAATTGAAAAGTAGGACAATCACAATTAGTCTTGATTACCGTGAGATAATTTTCGTTGTCACGCAAAAGTGCTTCGAATTAAACGTGTACTTTATTGATTAAAATTTTACGTTATACTGAAAATTTTCCATGATAAATTTTAAAGAATAAACAATTTTAAAAGCGTTGTGACACTTTGAAGAATCGTATCTACGTCTCGTGACGCGGAAGAAAATTATAGAATTGTGGGAAAAAATAATTTGGTATGAGAAGTGGAAGATGAAGAGAACTGGGGAAAAATTGAATAAAAAAAAAAAACGAAAATATCCATCACTACTTCCATTCAATCGTTTTCACTCTACAGTAAAAAAAAAATTACGTAATCATTTGATGGTCGCAGTTAAACGTCAAGAAGCTGTCACGCGAGAAGACGAATCGGGCGTTTCTCTTAGAGCCCCTGAAGAACCTTGGCAGAGAATCGGCCAAAATGTGGAATACATTGCCTCAAAAATAATTACCACTCAAACTCTTACTTATTCTCATTTCTCACTCTTATTATTTAAAATTCCCTGTATTATTTACTTTATCGTTCTATCATGAATCTGAATGTCCCGCAATCGCCTGGGATTTCCCCGTTTTATATTTTTCTTTAAATTGATGTAAATTAACGACGCTAGAATATTTTTGAAGGCCAATAGGACAGCTTCATCGTTGAAGAATTGATCGTTCGTGATTATTTATTGTTTCCGGTTGAAATGAATTTGTAATTCAATTTTCGTAAAGTTCAAGTACTTGGATTATTGATTACCGAGTACTGCATCTGTAATTTTGATGGAATAATTTTTTGATTAATTCGAAATCTCTTTATTTTCATCGGGGAATCGAAAAACATCGAGGGTTAAAAACCCGGATGTAGGCTATCGTCAGTTCTATCCATCCTCTCTCACTCTGCATGGTAACATTCGATCAGTCTATTTTGAGAGAGTAACGGCAAATCGCGTGTGCAAAAAGCGTTTTTGGCAATGGATGGAAGAGAAGATTATGTTGGTGTGTGTTGTTGCAGTGACACGGTGGCCGTTGTGGAGGCAAGACACCCGTTACATGCAATAAATTTTTTCTTGTAGAAAAAAAGAATCAGCAACAATATTAAGAAGAAAGGGGAGAAAATAGGAACTTTCGCAGTTCAAAATCCCCGAAATTATGCGAAAAGAGATGAATTGAGGGGAATTATTTTATAAAAAATCCCTGATTGTTTATGATTGTTGAGAGAATCTTTAGTGTTCTCAGATGACAATTCCCTCGACTACATTCCATTCATTCTCCTTTCAACTTAACCCGATTGTTCAACTCAGATGGATTTGTTTTCCAAACGGTCCAATTTAAGAGCCATTCCGAGAAGCCCAATGACCCGTCTGAATAATAGGATGCAGTTGGATTTATTCTCGCTTATTCTTCATGGAGATTTACAGGAATATATTCACAGCATATGCAGACAAAAGGCGTGTAATTTTTTTAACAAACAATTTAAAACAGCAGCAATCAATCTTGCTTGAAGAATTTTCGCACATCTTTTTTATACTCCAATTAATTTCCAATTTGGTGCACGTAATAATGTTAATTACTTCCTTGAATTTTATTGCAGCCCGCAGAATGACGTTTGTGATTGTCTCAAATCGATAATGCATCACAAACCGTTGATTTTATAGGGGAAGGTGGGGGCTCACTTTGAAATTGTATATTACGAGAAATCAAGAGAAATCTTGGAGATACATTTTTTCTAATGATTCCAGTGAAAAGATTACATACGCTAGTCATTAGCGATTATATCTGCCTCCCCTTTTATTCAACTCACAAAGAAAAGTTCAATGTATTGTTGCATGAGACACGCGGGTAATTCAAGAATAATTAGAGTATACAGTTGAATGCATGAAAGGAATAGTGAATCAAGTACCTACCACAATACTGTCTTGAATCGATGGTACTCCGTTTAGCGTGGAGCTCAAGTGATGCATTCGCTGGAGTCTACGACGAGTCAGGAAGCCCCTAACGCCTTCAATAAACATAAATCAATGATTGTCCATCACGATCATCAACAGTCTCTCTATTTCTCTCTTACCTGCTTGAATTTTCGTTGCAGCAGAATTAAAACTAGACTCGCTGCTTGATTCCTCACTCTGATCCAATTCAGGGACATAGATATGATATTCTTTGCTCTCCATAATTCCCTGATTATCATCAGTATCATCATCAACAGCAGGCATATCCACTTCTTCCCCCGCAATCACTACATCCTCATTAGTCTCCAATTCTCCTCCACTCTCTGCTTGAAATTTAACCCTCGCCTCTTCACTCTTCGCCTCCTCCTCCTCTTCATCTTCTTCCAAACGAATATCCTCTCTCAGCCTCGCCAAATTACCAGAACTCACTCTTCTCGTGGTACACTGGCTAGCTGATCTCGATACAGCCAATGGCGTGTCTTCATCAACGAAATTATCAGTTTGATCACTCTCTGATCCTTTCTCCTCATTATCAACCTCGATTTTTTCCCCTGGCAATTCTGAGTCTGATTCTGTTTGTGATTTTTCTGCATTCACTTCAAGGCTCACTGGAGACTCTTCTGGTTGTGTAAGAGCCTCCTCAGTCTCCTCAGCAGGTTCAGTAACAAAGGCACTCTCCTTCTCACAAATTGGCTCGTCAACTTCCACGAATTCCTGGACACAGGGTTCTTCTTCAACCGGAGCCGCTTCTTCATGCTCTTTCTCTTCAGATATTAAACTGTTACTATCCAAAACAACTTCTGAAGAATTCACCTCTTCTCTCCCATTTTCACTGACAATTCTATTGTGATCATCCGGGGTCAATGTTTCTGAAAATGAATTTGTGTTCTCAGTCTCCCCTGGTTCGTATTCATCCTCAGTCATTTTGAAAGAAGAGACAGTAATGTCTTGCAGTGAATCAAGATTCAATTCAGGAATGAATGGCCTCGTTGGATCGATGGAGAAACTTGTGCCATCGGTCAGAGTTGTTTCTTTAGCTTCATTTGAAGATTCTACAGTTTCTGATTCACTAGTACCCTCTTCACCAGACTCTGGCGGTAATTTCGGTGTTTTTATGGGGCCATCAGTGATGCTAGTCTCTTTGGCAGATGTCGAAGACACTGAAACAGCCTCGTGCCTCGTAAAATCTTCAGAGGCATCAACTGCGGATGATTTTAGATCAGTTCCCTCGTCTTCTATATCCAGAAAGCTACTTGGCACTTCAGAAACTCCATCCTCAAGTGCCTCCTCTTCTTCAGCTCCTTCCTCCTCATTTATACACTGTAAATTGTGTTTCGGGAGGCTTTTATCTCTCGAAGGAATTAAATCAATCAATGGCGCTTTCTGTTCCTCTGGATGAATCTCTTCACCAAATGATTCTGAAGGATCTATAATCGAGGATTTTTCACCTTCCTCAGGCTCCTCGACTTCTGGAACCTCAGGGAGCTTGATACGTTCAGATTCTGGAGTCTTTGGAGGCTCTGGAATTATCACAGTTGTAACTGACTCGGGAATATCGTACGGAGATCCCTCAGTTAAAATATAAGTATGTGGAGACTCTTCAGGACCTCCATTTCCTTCAGTATCACAATTACCATCGTCTTGTTTAAGCTCTGCCACTTCTGCACCTTCCTGAAGTGCATCAGAAGTTCCTTCAACTATATTTTTTTGTTCCGATTGTTTCTCAGGCTCTGTAGAATTTTTTTCAGGTTCAGAAACTTCCAATTTATCCTTTGATTCCTCTTCAACTTCTATCACAGCCTCATTCCCAACGATTTTCGCAATATTATGTTCAATGCTCTGTATTTCTAAAAGTTTATCCTTCAATTCCGAAGGAGGTTCAATATCCTCGATTCTCTCTTCAGGTTCTAGAGAATCTGGTCTTGGGCCAAAATCGACAATGGGCTCTGGAGTCACATTTAAACTGTCTTTAAATACTTCTTCAACTGGAGCCGCAGGAATATCAGGTTCTTTCGATGGAGAACTTCCTGGTGGCGATAGAACCGGCAGAATCAGGTCTTCCTTTCGTTTCGCTGATTTCGGAGCCTCTGGAGATATCACAGGAAGCACAAAGTCCTCAGTATCACTTTTCTGAGAATTTCTACCAACACTCTTTGCTGATTTTGATTGAACAGCCGGTAATGAAACTTTGAAACTTCCGAGAGGGTCCTGAATATCAGATTCTTCGGATTTTGAAGAGGAAGAGGCACTTCCACTGCCTCGAGACTTTCTGAATCCATTTTGCATGACAAATGAGGAAGAAATACCAGCGAGAATGGTTCTAGTTTCATTTAGCATTGTCTCCAATGCTTCACCCTTTAAATTAAAATTTTCAGAAACCGAATTCTCCGGCTCGAACATTCTTTTTCTACTTGCCT
This sequence comes from Aleiodes testaceus, assembly GCA_963565655.1. Taxonomy (NCBI): domain Eukaryota; kingdom Metazoa; phylum Arthropoda; class Insecta; order Hymenoptera; family Braconidae; genus Aleiodes; species Aleiodes testaceus. The sequence continues at coordinate 5,012,100 of OY751421.1, read as the reverse complement.
TAGCAGAAAGTGATCTTCTGCGTTTATGCTCTTCAATTAAATTCGTTGAATCATTTATACGAACATCGAGACCATCTTTCTGTCCATTTGTGATGAGAAGCTCCGAGATCATCACCTCCTCACGACCCTCTTCATCAAGTCCCTCAGTTGATACCATAGAAACACTTCTGATTCTCCTGAGACCTCTAGCTGATCTTGATCTCCCTGGTGGCTTCGATAAACTTGAAGAGACTCTCTCCAATAGCTTCTGTGTCTCATTTAATTTATTCTCAATATCAGAATTATTAGATTCACCCTTCCTCGATTTTTTCTTCGATTTATAAACTTCTTTCTTCAGCTCCTCAATTTTTTCCTTAATAATCGGCTCCGTTTGATCGATAACTTCTTGAACCTTCTCCACATAATGCAGTGACTGGAGTTCCTCAAGACTTTTAGTCGTTGAGAATTTTTCCACAACGTAATCCTTAACTTTATCCATACTCGGAGTTTTCCTGAGTTTTTCCGATGCATCATATCCATTCTCCCACATTCTATCCGATTTTCTTGATCTAACTGAAGATTTTCTGGAAGATGATTTGCTCAAGCACTCAAAGGACTCGTAGGAAGTGACTCTTTCAATTCTCTTCTTCTCCTCGCATTTTGATATTGATCTACGATCTCTGCTGCTTATTCTATTTTTTCTGAGTTCATTTTTTATGTCTTTTGATGTCATGCCTGTGTTTGACATCTGGGAAATTATTTTTGGAGTGCTCCGAGGTTCAGAATCACCTGATTGTGATTCATTTGATAGAGAGCTCTCGTTCACCAGTCTTGTGAGGGATTTCCTGTGATTTCTTGGAGTCCTGGTGCATGTGTGAGCGTCTATGGGCATTCTGGAGGTGCTCTGATGGTCGTCAGAGTCACCCACAATACTCCTGTGTCTTTTAAGGACCTTTGCCGTTTGATTCAGAGACCAGCCACTTCTTTCTGCCTCATTTCTCACTTTTGTCGAGGCTCTCGTTCGCTCCCTGCTCATCATATGACCCAGGCCCATGTCCCTCAGGGTCCTCGAGTCCCTCTCCAGGGGAATTCCACTTGTTCCATACTCTTCTCTCAGTCTGAGAAGCTTCTCGAAGTGATGCGCCGCAAAAACGTAAATATCCTCTGGTTTGTGACGTATTACTTCTCTCGTTAGTCCCTCCACTGCTGCTGCAAGACCTTGGGGTACTCTTGGTGCCACAAGGAAGCCTGAAGAGTTCTTTTTAGACTCTGCTGACGTCGCCATGTTATCCTGGAAGCTAAATTGACATTCAAAGAATTCTTTGCAATAAACTAACTTCGATAAGAATCAGAGAAAGTGGAAAGAACAAGATCGTAAAAGCTTGACGACTGAAAATCGATGGAAATTGCTTGGAAAGCAATTCCCATCGTGCATTTTCTTGTTTTTTTTTTGAAATTGTCATTTTACCCCATTTCCACTAATAAAATGTTTATCCCGAGAAATGAGAGATGTAATGGCACGAGGGCTTTCAATTTTTAATAGAAAACCATCGAGGAACCACGCGATGAGAACAAATCGATTTGACAGAATTAGTGTTACAAAACATTCCCTTTGAAGCAAAATAAATTCACAATTCACAAATAGAATAATCAAATAAAATCTCTAACAATTAAATAATTAATTACACATTACCTTAATGATTTAAAACAATTTAAAATCGGAAGAGAAGTTGAAAAATAAGAAAAAGAGTCGGAGATGTTGTTGAGGGGGATAAAACCGGTGACGTCTGTGACAGGTACAAGAGTTACGTAGATGGAGGATTCCCAGACACGACTGAACTTACTGTATTAACCTGCGTTGAATTTCACCTTCGAGTCTACGACAACGCGCCCAATGCCTTTTGTTGCGATCGATCCCTGAAAATTCTCCATGGCCACCTGGCAGTACAACAACCGGCACGCGTTAACCCTCTTCGAGTAATGCTTTTATACTTCATTCACATATATTTGCATACGAAGACGGGAGTTGTGGTGAATTAAGTAGTCTCGCTCGCCTTAAAACTTCTAAAATAAGAGAAAAGGGGGGAAAAAACCCGTGATTTTATCTGCATTTATTCATTTTCATCTACAATTTAATGAGCTTTGTGATTTCCTCGGGATTCGAGGCGAATTGAACGAGATACTCGGTCTCCAAAGGATGCAAGTGATTACCAGGAATAATTAGGCAGTGAAGTGGAGGTCCCAAGTCTGTTGAACTCATTTCCTCGAGACTGCAGACAAGGATCCTTTGATCCTCTGATCCCACTCGTGATAACCCAATAGCCAGTGAACTCTCAGTAAAACCCAACTCTTCCCCTTCGCCTTTCCTCTTGTTCAGGATTCTTATCAATTGATCAGAGGCCTCAGCAACACTCATAAACTTCGGAGGCATGTACTCCTTTTTTTTCTTCATCAAACTCTCATTAGTAGGCTCTTTTACTTTGATATCTAAAAGGCACAATGTGTGAAGGCCACGACTCCTGTTGCCTACAATTCTCTCATAGAAACTGTCTGGCTGCCAGGTGTCTGTCCAATAGGGAATTGATACTGTTTCACCAAATGAATATAATTGAAGACCACAACAGCCAACTGCATTAATTATCGAAGCATTGTGAACAACTTTCACTCCAATATTCTTCTCTCTAGCCCTGAGCACCAAGTCTGTATGTGTTGTTGCTCCAAAGGGATCACCAATAACAAGAAAAGCCACATCCTCAGTCTCTGCATCCTTCAGAATCTCCTCTGCTCCAGACTCAACCAATTCTCGATCTGCAGTTATCACTGGACGTCCATAAAATTTTTCCTGAAAGAAATAATTAATTTAATAATGAATTAAAAGGGTTTGGAAAAGTAGATCATACCAGAGCATCAACTCCAACTGTCAACATTGACGTGTACGACTCGAGATATACTGTATGACACTTTTTAATAATTTCTAAACCCTTAACCGTTACGTCAGTGGCATCACCGAGTCCCAAACCAATGACATAAAACATTTCTCCACGAATTATTAATAAACTTCAAGTATAGAACGAGGACAACAATGTAATTATTGACATTAATGCTAGAAGTTTTGAAGAGAACTATGAAGTATAGAGAACACGTGGTTTATCAGATGTTTCTTTCGATTGTTGGCAATGCAGTCGTAATTCCAGTAGTTTGTATCTTCAAACAGAGAGGGCGATTATTTCACATCGGATGATTGAACGTATAGATACATAAAATGGGCATTACAATAAAGAGTTAAAAAATATTATCATAATGGAATTCCAGTAATTGTGAATATTATTCTAACAAAGCCACATGAACAAAATCTAATGGAGTAATTAAATAAATAATTCCTCATTGGAAGACACGATAATTATTAATTGAAGCTTCAGTAAGTATTGTTGACATTGAAGAATTTACCGTATTTGAAGCTCATGGAACTTCATTTTCAGGGATTTAATTGAACCCAGAGGGGAGAGAGAGAGAGATAGGGAAAGGGAATGATTGAGGAACAATGGTAAGAACATTAGAATCGTAAAAAATTGATTAGTCGTTTTGGATTAGAGAAAAATGGACACATCTGTACCAAAACGCTCAGGGACTCCGAGTATCGGTGTAACCCCCACTGCGACTTCTAGATCACGTCCAAATACACCGAAATTAATTGATCTTGAAAAAAACACAATATCCTTCTTAAAACATCAACCGGAGATTGAAATAAAGCCACGTACAGCTTTGTCCGATCGTCGTTCTCTCTTGGACTCTAGAAAGAGTATTGAGGATGCTGTTACGATAACAGCTGTTGTGAAACGTCCAAAGACCCCACAACCACAGCCCTCATACCGGGAATCGAGTCATGATCATCAGAGAAGAAAACGGAGTCATTCAGTGAGTGCGAGAATGGTTGAGAGAAGAGAGGAGAAAGAAGATCAAGAGGTTGAAGAGATAGTGGAGGAGATACGGCCTAAAAGAAGAAAAAGCTCCAGTGATTTTTACTGTTGGAGATGCCACAGCGATGGAGTAGAGGCAACATGCAGCGCGTGTCCCAGATCCTGGCACAGAAAGTGTATTGGTGGTAGTCCTTCGAAGTCTACGAGTGACAAATGGATTTGTGGAGAATGTGCGAGTATCCTGAAGGCTGAGAATCCATCAACGAGATCCCCATTGATGGATAATTTAACAGTGGAGCAGCTCTGCATGGCTTTGAAGCATATTATCAGTGTGGTGAAGAAGATTCCAGGCTCTGATCCATTTCTGAAGGCTGTTGACCTGAATGAAGTACCAACTTATATGGATTACATAATTAAACCGATGGATTTGGCTCTTTTGGAGAGTAATGTCGTGGCTAAATTGTATGGGAGCACTGAAGCCTTCATGGCTGATGTCAAATGGATCCTCCACAATTGTATTGTCTTCAATACCTGTGGAGGACAGTATGCAGACACCTCGAAGCTCACAACAGGGGCAAAACAACTGGTTAAAATAGCACGACAAGAAGTCTCTGAGCTCGAAGCATGCTCCAGTTGTTACATAAAAGGTAGACACCTTCCCAGGCCGCATTACACGTGGTTCGTTGAAGTCTGTCAGCCTCCACATCCCCTAGTTTGGGCGAAATTAAAGGGATTCCCCTTTTGGCCAGCCAAAGCAATGCCAAGGGTCAATAATCTAGGTCATGTGGACGTACGCTTTTTTGGAGAACACGACAGAGCCTGGGTATCACCAAAAGACCTTTATCTATTCTCAAAAGACCCACCAACTTCAATTCCACATAAAAGAAGATGCGAGATGTTTGATTGTATGAGAGAAATATCAATTCACATGAAGAGATTGGCAGAGGCATTTGGAGCATTTGAATATGCTCCATTGAAAACTCTCTACAATCCCCAGGATCCTCTTCAAATCAAACTTCTGCTACCTCAATACGATCCTCCATTGTCAGCAGATTCTCTCTCATCAAAGAGAGTTGCTACTGATAAACCCAAGAAGATCAAGGAAGTTCCTTCGCCTTCTGGCTCAGCGAGTGAGCAAAATATTTCAGATGCTGAAACAAACATTGGATACATCACAGAAAGTCCTGAAGATGAACAAACACCACCGAAGCTCAAGAGAAAGACTAGAAAGGCACTTGGTAGGCCGAAGATGACAGAAATCTCAATAGAAAACCTCCCAACGAATTTAATACCTGGCAAACTCCCTAGACAGTGTAAAATGACAAAAATACCTTCTGCCAGTGAAGTGGGTACTCCGAAGAAGGTTCTCAGTGCTAAAGATCATGTTAAAGGACATGGAATGAGAAAAAGCAGAGGAATGACAATGAAGGATGAACCAGCTAAAGGTCACCGGCCAAGAAAACAAATTTTGCGGACTCGTGATGACTTGGACGAAGCTGAAGAGGATATGATTGAGGATGAATTAAATACTACAAGGGATTCTACCAGTGGAGGATCTTCAGAGGGAGAGAATAAAATGAAGACAGAGCCTGTGGATTCACCGATAATTATAGGAAAGAGGCAGAGCAGAGCGAAGAAGAGTTTCCCGAATAAACCACCGCAGATTGTTTCCTGTGTTTCATTGCAGCAGAAGAGAAGTGCTGAGATGAATGAGATCTTCAGGTGTCCAGAGAAAAAGGAAAAGCCTTCGGATCTCCTTCATGTTGATGTAGGGCCTCTCAGTTCTCTCATTAATGCAGGCGCCAATAATGTAGCTAAACAAATAGCTCTGATCATTGAAGAAACTATCAAGGAAGCTGCTCAGGGAAAGGGAGCAATGGCAGGAAGTATTGATGCTCAAAAAGCCTCAATCTTTGATCTGAAACTGAAGATGGAGAGGATGAGATGGCAACATGAGCAACAAATTGTGGAATTGAAGCATAATACTGAGAGGACACTGAGGGAAATGAGGGCGAGTCTTGAGGCAGAACGTATACGCTCAATAGAAGAGATAACTAAAGCTGTTGAAGAGGAGAAAAAGAAATGCATTGAAGAAACGAAGAGGACCCAATGGTGTGTGTGCTGTGGGGAAGAGGCTATCCTGCCCTGCTGTTGGAACACGAGTTACTGCAGTTGGAACTGCCAAAGAATACACTGGAGGATACATTCCTCAGAGTGTCGACATAAATTGAGAAATCAGAGTGAGGGAGGAACAAATAGTGTAAATGGACAGAGAGAATCAACGGAGATCATGCCAGAATTATCAAAAACACAGACAAATTTTCTAGATGGCCAAGGCGTTTAAAGTATTGATGTTAAATGGGCTTTTATTTTTTTTTTATTTTCATAGTAATATTTCTTGTTGATAAAACTACTTAACTTCGGATCTATCTTTGAAAAAATAGTAGTTATAAAAGTAAAATTATCATAAATATTCTGTAAGGATGAGGTGAAATACACTGTTGTTTTTTTTTACATACGTTGGTTTTTTATTATTAAATTTTTCAGTTACATTATTTGGCTTTCTTGCTCTTGATCTTCCTCATGTAGAATTCGAGCTCTTTTCCTTCCAAAATGTAACCGTCTGCCCTTCCACATTGTCCTGGTCGGCTAGAAACACAAGCTGCAAAAGAAAATATCCAATTAATCCTCATTAAAAATTTTCTGAAAAGCTTTAACACTTTAATTTAAGTATCTCTAACTCACCTAGGACACGACCAGTGGAAAACTGCTCCTCCAATGCAGGTTCAACCTTAGCAAATCGTTGTCTAGCCTTGTATTTGGCTTCGCACTTCTTTGATCTCTTTTTATTGAGAACTTCCTCCTCTGCCTCAGTCTAAAGAAAATTAATTAATTAAGAAAGTGTCTCAAAATAAGAAATCAATAGAAATAATTCCCCAATAATTTACCAATTTGGCTCCACGCTTGCGTCCCAAAGGAATAGCATAGTGGCTCTCATACCACTGTCTGAATGGAGTAGCATCGATCGTGACAATGGCATTCTTGACCAGGGTCTTGGTTCTGACCAATTCATTGTTGGATGCATTATAAACAACATCGATGATACGAGTTTTGCGAGTGGCACACTCAGATCCCCATGAGAAGTTGCCAGTGTCCAAACGGAGAGCTCTGTACTTTTTATTTCCACCACGAGTACGAACCTTAAACAATGAAAGACAATATCTAATTAAAAATAGTCCTTTAAACCTGAGAAATTATTATTTATTGAAGCTTGAGCTTCAGAACGCTGTGGGAATGTGTCAGCATGGCACTCAGAGTAGGTAAGGTGATCATCATTTAAATTGTGTATGAAAAAAAATAATTATCCTTCGATTGAGGATTGAAAATATACTTGTAACAAGGAAAAAGACTTACGGTGTGAATTCTCTGAGCACCGAGCTTGGTGTTGGCTGCAGGACGTCCTAATTCGAACTTCCTCTTCTTCCTGAGAGGCTTCCTCTTGCCTCCTGTGGCACGTCGCTTATGCCAATGATCTCTGGAAATACCTGCAAGTAATAATAATTAAATAACAATGCCACAGTTAATTTACAACTTCTCCTCAGAAATCAATACAAGTCTCTATAAAATGTTTACAAAGTTAACCTCAACCCACTGTCACAAATCACCGATTTCTAAAAAATATATCCATAAAAAATGGAGAATAAATATTCACACTATCAAGAAGAAAAAGTATTTATGCAGTTTAAAAAATTGTTGAAACCTCAATTAAACATTGAAATACCCTCGATGTTTGAAGATTACGAAAACCGAGTAAAAATCACACTCACCCATCGTGCAAGAGCGACCAAAAAGGCCCCAGACTACAAGCGAAGTAGAAAGGTATTCTTTGGCTTCCGGTTCAACGAATTGAAAGTTGAAAATGGCGGGAGATATGCGCTACCTATTGGATAAAATTCGAGACAGCTGAATATCCGGTTTTGGCGTCGCTGTTCTTGTTTTTTCTTCTTTTTCCCCTCTCCTGCATCTTTCCACAGTGTATTTTCACTATTATCATTATTACACACTCCAACAATCGTTCTTTCGTCGTGTGCATCACAGAAAATACGATTTTTCAAATAAAACAAGTGTAAAAACTTATTAATAATCACATCGAAGAAACGGTAAAAGTGAATTTCTCTCAATTCTCTGGAATTTAATCAGTTAAACAATAGTACCAAGCATTTCCCATAACGTAATTAATGTTTTTGGGCATTTTTTGGTCTACGAGTGACGAAATCGAAGATTGTGAAGCATTATAAATGATTTTCAATAATCATTATCATAAAAAAAAATTAAAATTTAATGTTTCATACTTCAAACAATATTTCACAACAGTTTGTTTACTTTGAAAAATGAATACAAATATCAGTGGTAATTTGGAGGGGACCGGTGATAAAAGACAGCCAGAGACTACACAAAGTGCACCACATAATTTAACAACAATTCAGAATGTTCATAGAATTCAAACAATTCAAAATATTGTACAGAGTAGTGTACAAACGATACAACCGACACAGAGTGTCGTGAGTACAGTTCCATCTGCCATTGTGGGAAAGTCAATATCACTTGATTTAAATCCAAAGTTGTCACTTATGAAATCTGTGGTGCAAAGTGGCACTGCGTCATCTGGAGAAACCAGTAAAATAACTACAACGGTAAGTTATTTATTACGATTATTGAATTAAAATAAGGGAGGAATGGCTTTCAAATTCCTTTCAGTAGAAAGAATCCGTTATTTTTCCGTTCAGAAGGGGTGGGAGGGGATTGTGTATGAGGCCATTAAACAGCTGGACGGATATTTGAATAACTCTCCCAGAAATAAAGCTCAATGTAAATCACAATAAACAATTTATTATAAATTTTCAGCTATGCTCCGTTGGTTCAACAGTGAGAATAATTTCTCCAGGCATGCTGAGTACTGTAGAGCGTCAAAATAATTCCCCAGGACAGGGCCAGCAGGTCCAGGGTGTCCAGCAGGTAGTAACAACGATACCAGCGACATATCACGTACCAAGAGGACCAGCAGCAGTAGCAAATATATCAGCGCCAAGATCAACAGTAGCAACGCCGATTGTTCGAGCCAGTAGTGGCCAGACAGTTGTGCCGATTGTGAGGCCAGGAGCCCCTACCACAGTTCCAACGACTCAATGGCCTGCAAAGACCACATCAGTAGTCTATACGCCACCTCAGAGGCATCCAGTGCCACCCGTGAGTCGTGTGGCAACGAGACCTCAGGGAGTGTACAGTGCCCAACAGCCTCAGCTAGTGGCTCAGTCCCAAATAAGACCAGTTCAGGCCACTGTAGTAACAGCTACAGTTGCTGGGACCCCCACGAGGCTATTGACCCCAGTTCTGCAGTCGAATAATACAATAACGAGGATACCTGTGCCCCAAGTGAGGCCTACAGGACCTCTAGTTGCCACGACAACTGTCCAGCCTGTCAGACATCAGCCACAAACAATTCAAACGACTCAACCAGCGAGAACAATAGCCGTTCCAGTTACAACTAACCGAGTTACAGTAACAGCTCCGGTCGTGGGCACAGCCAGCAGAATTCCTGGGACTGCTTCATTAACTGTACAACCAGCTCTGGGAAGACAGCTCTCGATAAATCCTACCTCTGGTCAGGCCTCTGCGAATTTCTCAAGAGTCGTAATCCCTTCGCAACAAGTTCAACAGGCTCCAGGACATCAGCAAGGTACCAGGGTCGTACAGACGATCACCTCATTGGCTAACATTGGAACAGTATCCAGGGTAATAGCTACAACAGCAACTGCAGCCAATATCCCGAATATCTCGAGGGTTACCCCTTCAGCTCCGACATCTGTAGCAAGGATAACAGGCATGACACTGCATTCTCTGCCTCTGGCAAGTCCTAGGACCACTCCAGCGCCCATAAAACCAATTCAAGGGCAAACAATCACACAAACTGTACAGATAAAGTCATCAGGACAGCAGACTCTTCGAGTAACCCCAGCCAATGTTACACCAGTAGCAATAACTAGTACAACGACAATCGTAACTGGCACAACCACCTCAGCTCCAACAGCAACGATAATCATAAATAATTCAAACAGCATCAGTAATTCTCCGAATCAGTATAGTCAGTATCGACAATCAGGTGTTCAGCCAGTACGTTTACTAGTTACCGAACCAGCACACGAGGACAATCATAGTAAACCCAATGCATCACCGAGGCCGAGTATCTTGAGGAAGAGAGACCACGATAGTTCACCAGCTAAATCAGCTGCTAAAAATTTAGTGCCTGTTCTGACTTCATTAGCATCGAGACAAAGTTCTAACATTGGTAGTCCTCCTTCTTCACCGAGAAATGATAGGGACGGTGGTAATCAGAGTTCTGGATCAACTACTGTCTCTGCTACGTCTTCGCCTGGGCTTGATGAGGAATCTGAACAATCTAGGATAAATGTACAGAGTAATGTGATGGAGATGAGCCCGAGGAAGAAACCCAGAAAGCAGCAATTGACTGGAGTTGAATTGACTGAGGCAAGATGTAATGAAGAGGAGATGCAGTTTATTTGTGACGATAAAGTGAAGAGAGAAATAAAGAAAGAGGGAAGGGAAAAATACGGAGAAGATAGAGGACAGAATCTGGGAGATGGAGCTGGTAATCAAACGGTTGTAGTGAGGAGTAGACCGACTCCTAGTCTCATTGGTAAAGATACTTCTTGGAAGACTAGATGGGGTGGAAGATTGCATCATTACAGGAGACCTGGTGATGTGAGGCCGAAGGAGGAAAGAAGACCGACTGTTGCTGAAATTGCTCAGCAAAAGTATGTACTGCAGAAAATTAATGGCTGGAAGGTTTATCAATTGACAGCACAAATGGAGGATCTTGCGGAATTAGAAAAACAGGTAAAATTATAAAATAAATGAGTCAATTAAAGTTTTAAATTAAATTATATTTATTTTAGGTCCATGAGAAGTTGAAATCTACTCTCCTGATGCTGGAATCTCAACAGCCAACGAAAAACCGTCAGGACGATGGTTTGGAGAGAGCAAATGAACTGATCAAAGGTAATATGCAGAGAAGTAGTTTAATAAGCGAAGGAATGAGCGAAGCGAGAACACAGTTAATCGCTATATTTCAACACAAGGATCATGTGAGTGATATACTCCAGCGTTGTGGCAATAAGAGATCACAAAAAAAGCGTGATAAATAAATAAGATTAACAAAATATTCTTCAAGAAGTTAAAGTTCGAGGATTGAGAGACAAATGTTTATACATTTTGATGTTTTTTTTCACCTGGCAGAATATAGATTATATTCGATTAATACAATATGTTTTTTCATGAGATTTATCATGGTTGTATTTAATTTTAATTACCTAATCATTATCCATGTTATCGATTTAAAGCTCTCATAATGCTTTAATGAATTCGTTACTAGGGCAACGTCACATTTGTTTACATCTCCAATTCGGTATTCTCTACATCGTTGTAGAAATTCATGAAAAATGTGGGGTGCAAGTCCACCGGTGGATTTTTCCTGTGAACTTGGCAAAAACGAAGATTCTCCACTGGAAATATTAATAATTGGAGCGTGCGATGCGAGACATATCATTAAGACCCTCTCATCCCTCTCCAAAGGATCTTCAAGATGCATAACTTATCATGCTATGGAAGCTAGTCTAGAAGACATTGCTCGATCACTTCTATTAATTAACATATGCCTAGAAAAAAAATTAGGTGAGTCAATAGAAGACTTTCACCATTTAAATGAAATTTAATATTCTATTGGTGAAAGGCTTTCAGGAATCGAGCAGGTATTTTCTGGAAGTCCTTGGGAATACATTAGTGACTCCAGGTACTGCCAAGTACCTGATAAAAACCATCCAGAGATTGATTGACGTAGTGACCCAGAGTTATCCTTGTTCCTGGTTGGATCTGGAAGGATTAAAGTACAAGGACAGAGATGGTATCGAAGCAATCTTCAAGTGAGTTTTGCCTCAATCTAATCCCCTCAATATCCTGAAATTCAAATTCTTTAATTCTTCAAAGATTTTGGATTCGAGCGATTTGCGAAGGAGTTCCCATCGTCGAATACTGGGACAAACGAATAAGAAAGTCCCTGGGATCTCGTTACGACTATCGAGACGGTGTTTTCGACTGGGACTATCACATGGTCCTCAAATCCACTGGACTAAAGTATTTGACACTCCAAGAATACAAATTCTGGAGGAATAATGGAGTGGCATTCACTTGGTTGGAGACAGAGCCATCCAGGAGCAATCCAACTCTGCTTAGTGATATAAATGCTGTTGGTCAGGGGTTTATTCATTTTGCTTACAGAGGAGACATTAAAAATGGGCCCTATTTCACTTGGTCCCTCGATGATCTCACGAAAAATGAGTGAATTCTCTTTCTATCAATTAATTAGTTCATTGAATTAACATCTTTAATGATCCATAATTAATTGCAGAAAAATGAGAGCTACTGATGTAGCTGAGGGACAAGTACTGAAGGCTATTTATCAGATTAGAACGAGAGAAGAGTGCCCAGAAGACTTTATCGCTGCTCATAGAAATAAATCCCTCATCAATGGTACTCTAATAATTGAAATGCCAGATGCAGGAGTTGAGTACGAATCTTGGGAGTATAAAGATTATTCCAGGGTAATGGAGAAAGATTCACCCTGGATCGATATTGGCAATGATAAAGTAATAAATGTTCCATTAACAATAATTATCTGTTTATTTTCAGAGAAAAACATTTTATACTTTCCATTATCGATAAAATTACGAATTATTTCAGATAAAATTTTATCCAGCTTGGTACATAGAAAAATACAAAAATAAATCAGAATTTTATGAAAAATTCGATATTGTATTCATAGCAAACAATATAACAAATCAAATTCCATGTATTGTTCCTTGGATTAAAAATAATGGAATTGTATTAATTGAAACGCAAAAATTTATGACAGAATTTAGAAAAGAGGATCATGAAAAATTTCACAATGATTTAACTAAATTAACTGAAGATTGTGGATTAAAAAAAGTTGAATCAATGAATGATGAGTTGGAGAATATTCTACGATACTTGAAATAATAATTAAATGGTAAGAAATAAGGAAAACAAGGTTTAAATTAAAATGTGAATTAATTTTAATTTTACAAACGACATAAGTTGATATAATAAGCAATAGACTATAATGAAAAAACGTGAGCTTTCGATTTTTTAGAGTATTTACAAATATAAGATTATTTTATTCTCATTAGCGATTGTTTATAAGACATTTTCTTTGTAATTGTTAGCCAAGGAGTTCGAAATCCTCATCGGATGTATCATAGTGTCGATCCAATTGTTCGAAATCTAAAGCTGAAATGAGAAATTCAATTAATTTCAATTGGAAGCTAAAGAAAAAAATGGCTTCAGGATATTCTACCATTTGAGGATGTAATTCCCAAGGCCTCAGTAGCGACGTCATCAAGAGGTGACCAATGTGCTGGCCGTTCAGCGCATAATTCGAAAAGTGGCTGTTTCTCAGGCGCAATTAATTCACTCTGCATTGATCTGCATAATGATTTGAATTCTTTCTCAGTAGAACAGAAAAAACACTGGAAACAATGGCGTTCAATTAAAATATCTGTAATTATTCAAATAATCCATTAATCATGAAAATAATGTATTTATGACTAACGAGAGCGACAGATGGATCAATTCCAGTTATTGGTATTCGACTGGCTGTCTTGCAGTGATAAGTCTGGTCCATTTCGATCTCTTCCTCTTCCATTTTCTGATCAACACATCCGTATCTCTGTGTTGTATGTGGATCCAGAAATATCACTTGATCTCCTGAAAAGAAAATCAGACTGAAGTGAAAAATTTTCTAACGGTTTTTTTTTCTGCTGTATTAGAACAAGTTTTTTTTCTATGTCAAGCCATGTGGAACTTCCCTCTTTGATGACGTCACAGATAGTTTTCCCCCTCCTCCAAAGATAAATCTTAATCCCCAAAAATAACGGACAGAGGTCCATCATATCTCTATGAAGGGAAAAATTTGATTTTTTCCTTGGAAAAAATAGGAACAAATATTTACCAACGCATCCAATGAAGTACAAAGCTAGATTTGGCTTTCCTCCTATAACTCCGAGTGATTGTGGTATTTTAAATGACGTCTGAAATGATTAGATAATTTATCGAATTGATTTGTATCGATCCCTTCATCTCTTTATCAAATTTTAAAAAATTTACTTTAAGTCCATTTATGTAAACTGGATTTATATCACTCAAGCCAAGGCGAAGTGGTATGAGCAGTAACAAAGGTTTCCACTGGCTCGGTGCCTTCAAAAGTTCATCGCCCTCGACTTCTTCAGCTGCAGTTCCCCCTTCGACCCTGCACTGCCTCACTATAATAGAAGATCCCGAAATTCCAATTCACTCATAAAAACTTTAATAGCTTTACCGTTATCCAAAAATTTCTACTCACAAACGTCGTTTATTATTAATGTATTATCGAGGGCCACATGAATAGTTATCGAACTCCAATCATCGTAAATTACTAATTTCCTGTGAGAAAAAATGAGGGTAGATAAAAATGCTTTAAAAAAATTATAATATGAGCATTACATACTTTAAAACTTGGGCAATAGTATTCGGACCGAACCATTGTCCAACTTCTTTGCCCTCAGAAGCTCCCATGAGAGCAATCTGGTGAATTGAGAAAGGGGCAGCACGTTTGTCTTCAAATTTACCTAGAATCTTTAAATACGAACTGTCCCTTACTTGAGGATTCCACTGCCACTCTCGGCCTGATGAAGATAATTGTCTAATGAAGATAATTTATTCATCTATGGAAAAATCATGAGAGAATAAACGAACCTAAGTGTAAGGCAACAAGTGCCTGAGCTAAAACCATCTGGCCACATCTCAGCATGCATCCCCATCCCTTGTCAGATGTGTACGTCGAGCCACATCCCCCAATTGGTACAAAACCCTTGCGATAAGTGAACCAGAGCTTAGAACGTATGTCTTTGCGTATTGCCTCTAATTCTAAAAACCAGATAACGAAAAAAAATGAAGGATAATGTGTAATTAAATAGGGGAGATTCAATTCTCAGAGAAAGAATTAGAACCTTTAATTGCATTATATTTTCTCCCAAGTATCCAAACTGGCTCCTGAGTCTGGGGAATATCATCAGGCTCCTCTGGTAAATTCTGTGTAAACAGACTGTCCATCGTTAAATACTCTCGACGTAAAAACGTAAAACTCTCAATGCACTTTGAGTGATCTGTAAGACAAAGGAAATATCATTTTAAAGTGATAAATAATCTTTAAAAAAAATTCCTCAATTCATCCAGAGCTTTGTTAATTCTCTATCTCAAATAATCCCTTTAATCCTCGGATAATCTCTCAAAAAATAATTATAATCATGAGTAAAATTCTCAAGAATGTAAAAAATTCTTGAATAAATTTACAGGTTATATATTTTTAATTGTTTCAATAATTCAACACGTCTTTACTCACATTATAGTTAAACAGGTGATCCCAATGATAATTGGTCATTCTAAACTTGAAAATAACAATCCAATTGCTCTTTTTTTATCGAAAAATACAAATATGAAAATAACAACAAAACTCGGACTGACAGAATTCTAATGAGTTAGAGAGAGAGAGAAGAAAACTAGTTTGGAGGCGCTCGTATCATTCCTTCTCCCCCTCTATTTGATTTTCTCACACTGCTGTGTGTCTCTCACCGTCATTTCCCCCACTCCAAAGAGGACACATTGGCCCATAGTTACCACCCATGAAACGCAACTGTGCGAGGAATGACGAGAGCATTGCCGTAGTGGTTCGTTACAAAAAGAAAAAATAATCGTGAAAGTATTCACCAATAATACATAGATTAAATAATTAAAAACGCCATCGTACTAATTAATTAATCATCTGAGTGTACTGATAGCATTCAGTTGAAATTTGTGGTTAAACTAAGATGAGCAAGTGTATGGACCACAAGAAGGCTCTTGTGATTAATAAAAACGACCAGTTCCTAGTGTTTTGAGCCTGAGAAGGGAATTTGCAGACTTTTTGGTTCTTCAAACATCAGATTTCATAATTCAGCCATCTCCAGAGTGAAGTGAATTGTGATACCTTCTGGAGAATACGCAATTACCAGAAAAAAAGTGAATTTATCAAGGAATTATGGAGGCAAAGCCAAAAAAACCGAAAGAGAGAAGGAGGTTAGTGGATTTTATTTAAATTCTCTTTTCTTTCTGATGAAATTCATTATTTAGTTTGGAAAAATTCGTTGCATCCTCCTGCAGCTCATGCAAGCTTTGTTGAAAGGTTCCACATCGAGAAATCATCGAAAATCCATTATTAAACTGATAAAAATAATAGTTCATGGGTTTTCTTGTGCCCTGCGGCACAAATTTTCATGGGTAATCACATTTATGTCGTATTTTTAAGTAAATCGTGTCGTCTTTGTATGAGTTTCCCTTTTCTCACGAGGGCGCTGTTGCCTATGTTGACTCATTTTGGAGCACAGATGGTTAAAAAATATAGAATATCATCGTTTTATCAATTACAAGTATGTAAAACTTGATACAGAATTGATTTATGATGAGAGATCACGAGGTTTGGTTCCAACTTTCTCTCTGGCTTTTTTTTTTCTCTTTTCGGGAACCTGTGTTACAAGTTGGCGTCGCTTCTGTGTGCTGGTGTCCATGAGCACACAGACATGTCAGCATGTTCATTCGATAGTTCTAATCGTTGTACTGTTCGTTTAACAAAAATCTCTCAATTTTTTTTTAGGTAATTGATGAGAAGAGAAGATTACGATTCAATTGAAGAGATAAAAATGGGAAAATTTGCAAATTTGTGGAGGATGTTGTGATTCTATTTGCAAATTCAGGAGTATTGCAAATTAATTATTTAATTAATTCTATGATCTTCTGATAATTGAAAATGATGATTAGTTGGTCCTCTCGTAGATTTCTCCTTCAGACTCTCCTCTGGGTCAATGTTTTCGGAAAAGCACATAGAATTCTACTCCACTAAAATGCCAGAAAATCTCTCGTCCCAAGGCATTTTCTTTTATGCTGAGTTTATTTTCGATGCCTTTTTTTCCTCTTTATTCACATGAATCCCGAGATTTATGTAAATCATGTAACGAGTCTGGGACAATCGAGTATCATGCTGGTTCAAGGGTCAAAATATGTTGGAAAATTTTCTCATTGTTATTATTCATTATTTTTTAAATCGTTGTATTTTTAACACCTTGAGAGTCGTCCAAATTTTCCATGATAGCCTATGGGTCTCTCAGTGTCATTGAATTAATTTAAAAAAATGGAACATTAATTTTAACGGATTGAGTTCAAGGAAATCTATCGATAATCTTCTTTTAATCAAGTTTTATCAATTACTAGTATTTATAAGTGATGGAATATTTGAGAATTTAAGTTATTTCAATTTTACTAAATTATGTGTCAATCAGAATTAATTCATTGAATGATTAATCAGATCTTGGGATTTAATTATACACTGCAAGCTTTTTTATTAATACAGCCATGAAGTTAGTGTTAATATCTTGGGCTCAGTCACGTACTCCTGGTCATTTTTCCATCCTTCAAGTGCCTCTGAGAACATTAAACAATTTATTTCTCATTCAAGTAGAGAGAAAAAGTTAATGAAAAGCGTATCAAAGAATTTTTTGATGAAAAAAAATAAGTTAGAAGTTGGAGAACCACGTTGAAGTCAATTTCACCGCTTGTGGGCAAAAGTTTTTTGGATTTAGAACTTCCCAGTCTCTAATTGATGATAAAATATTTGGAGGTGTTTGAACTTTTTCTCCGAGTTAGGAGAGACTGTAGAAAATGAGGGGAAACATGAAAGTTTGAGATAAAAATTGATAAACTTATGTATATTTGATTGGATTAAAATTGCGGATTGAAAAATTAAAGGAGAGACAATTTATAATTCTGGGAAGGCTGTGACGTCTTTTCTGCGTATTTACGTAGATCGCCACTGACGAGACAAATTGATAGTTGTGAGCCCTCCTTTTTCTTCTCTCTCTTAATATTTTATTCTTTTTCCTCCATCCACATTTCGCGTGTCGCAATTAATTTTTATGAGAGAGTTGTTGTGATCCAGTGAATTGACACGCGCTTTTGAATCAAGAATAAGGAAAATAAGTGCAAATAAAAATACACGTGTACAGAATGAGCCTTCAGTATTCATTCTCATTCCATTGGTCTGCAGATACTTATCCTTGGTAATTTTCTTTGTCCAGAGATTTTATAGGCATTTAATATAGGCAACTCGTCATCACAAGTATCACAGGCAGATTATAATTTGAATCTCACTGATTTTCAATAATTCATCTCGCAAAAATTAATTCAGCTGAACAAATATTTGCATTCTATGAATCAATGCACTTTCCATGACCCTCTATTTATACTTTGACACTCCATGACGTCATCTGCAATTTTATTTTCAAATTGATAAAGAATGTAGGAGAATATTTTTTAAATTAAGGAGCACGTCATCAATTTTATTTCTTTTTCGAAATTATAGAAAAAAAAAAAATGAGGAAAATAATGATAACTATCGATAGCTTAAGAATAACGAGGTCATCAGTTGTGCCATCAATATTTTTCATGCGATTATTTCAAAGACGAGTGACGTCACTCGAGTGTCATTGTTAAAGTGCAATAATGGTGCGAGGTCATTGTCCTTTTGGGGTACCTTATGGGGTGTTTTATGAAAATCAGTTTTTCCACTATAAGTTACTCAAAAAATCGTATTTTTAATTTTCCAACCACATAAATTCATCGCAAATGAGCTTACCTTTCACCTCGAATCGAAATTTTTGAGCTACGACCAATAGAACCCGAAATATCGCCAAAAAAAGTGATTTTTTCAAATTTTTCCAAGGTAAACCCCTTCAAATCTGGGTGAAAAAAATCGAATTTTCCAAAAACTCGAAAAAATTAATTTCGACACATGCTTTCCGCCTAAAATTTCCTCAGCTTCTCGATGGAATCATCAAAGAAATTCTATCTCCAATATTTCTCTTCCCTTACATTAATAACCGGTTTTACAAGTTGCACCTGGTCGTTGATCATTGATTAAAAAATTCTTTGTATTATTCTTATCGAAAAAATTGTCAGTTTATCGGATTAATTTACATAATCAGAAGCTGAACTTTGATATTCTAAAATAGAATTAATAATTCAAGAAAAATATGGAATTTTGCCTTCAACATTTCATTTATCTGATATCATTTTTCTTTTTTTTGATAAGAAGGTAAAAACGAATAAACAAAGCACGTTTTTCAGTATCAAAATCTTCGATTTCATAATATTTGCATTAATTCTATTGAATTATTAATGTTGACGATTGAGATAATAGACGATGACGACATCAAAAGACCTTATGCCTATTTTTCGACACGTGTGCTTGAATTCATGAGTTTTAGAGCGAAAAATAGAAGCAGAATTATCTCAAGAATTTCAGGAATGAAAATGTTCTCAAAAGCATAGAAGATCGTTTTTTTTTCAATTTTTCCTACACACTCTTCCTTTATATAACAATTGATAAGCACTACTCCAAGTAATTCTATTCTCTACCCCGGAAGAAGAGTAATATCTATTTATTTGCAATTCACTTGATGTTAAAATCCACGTAATACGATTATAAACATTGAATTTATGAATTTCATAAATTCAGTGGAGTGGAAAAACAAATCAGAGGAATTCCCCAAAAAAAAAAGAATGAAAGAAAATAATTATTTAAAATGCTGGAATACAAGGTACAAAAAAAATTAAATTTCTATTATCAGCTAAAATGATAATAATCAGACATTGTCTATAATCTTTGCTGATGATTTATTTCAATCGCCAGTAAGTATCTTGGCCTCTGATAATCATTGTCCAGTGGATTAATTTCAAATGAATTTCCTCTCAAACCTTCCACAGTCTTCAGCATGTAAAATCCAGTAAATTAAATTCTAAATTCACCAATTAAATAATTAAAATGACTCTGATTAATTCAAACGGTTCTCCAGCTGTTGTTGGACAATTTCCTGAAAATTGGGAGCCTCACCCAATTTATAAAAACTGTAGTTATGCAATTGAAAGTGATGAGTGTGATCGTGCAGTTAATTCTAGTGTTCACAAGTCAATTGACGTTGAGGATTTAGCTGGTATTTTTACAAATGGATTCAAGACACAATCAGAATCAAAAGTCCAACATTCACGGAATCACAGAGTATTTCGTGGTAATTTTAATCAAATATCGCGTTCATCGTATAATCAAGAATTCCAAATGAATAATTTACATTGTCAAACTAATTGCAATAAATTGTGTCCAATTACTGAGTCAAATAATGAAATATCACTTAATTATCAAAATAATTATGCTCAGCAATGGGAATGGGGAATTCCTTGTACTGAGACACAATGGTTAGCCTGTCCTGTTAACAATTGTCCTGTCTTTGGTGATAACCGAAATATTCCACATAATTATCAATGGAATTCAAATTCCTATACAAATAATTGTGTTGATGGATATCTAAGGGAATTTGATTTGTATAGGGAGAATTATCCGAGTTATTGTCCATTGATGCAGAATGATGAAGATCGTCAGTGTCTTGAGGATTATTTGTAAGAAAAATCCGAATTTTAATCAATTCACTTGAAAAAAATTGTATCATCCTCTTCTTTTCTTCAATTTTTTATGTTTATTTGTTGCAGGAACAATGAGAAGCGCAAGGAAAAGTCTCGAGATGCTGCAAGATGCAGGAGAAGCAGAGAAACAGATATATTCGCTGAACTTGCTGCTGTCCTACCAATACCACAGGATCAAGCAGCACATTTGGATAAAGCGAGTGTCATGAGACTTGCAATTGCTTATTTGAAGGCACGAAGTGTAGTTGATGCCTGTAAGTACTTCAACTTCCTACTGAGTCATATATAAATGATTAATGAGAATTCATGTGAATTTTAATTCTCTTTTCCCATTCTTTTTTAGTACCAGAACCACTTATGAAAACCGAAAAATTCTCGGATGTCGATACGTTCTGTCAAAAAGCACTTGATGGCTTCATGCTAATCCTATCTAGCAATGGAGACATGGTTTATTTATCGGAGAATGTCAGTGATTATCTTGGAATAGCACAGGTAATTGAATAATTGATTAATCTCTCGTGTAAATAAAAATACATTTAATACTTTTATTCAATTAATTTATCATTGTAGATGGATATGATGGGACAGAGTGTTTTTGAGTACAGTCACCCATGTGACCATGATGAAATTCGCCAGTGTCTCTCTATGACACCTTCTGACGTCACTGAGAAACGTGCTTGTAATTTTTTTCTACGCTTGAAGTGCACACTTACTAATAAAGGACGCAAAGTGAATTTGAAGAGTGCATCGTATAAGGTAATGATAATTTGAATAAATAATTTTTCATTTCTTTGCGGTGAATGTCATTAAAATTTAATTCAATAATTATTCTCAGGTGATTCACTGCACTGGACATCCGATGCTAATCAGCGAACCAATTTCTGATGGAACAGAGGAACTTGATGATAATACTAACGAATCATCAGGCTCATCTGGATCAGAGGATAGTCAGGACTGTACGGAAAAACGAATTGTGAAACCGTGTAATAGTATATCGTTAGTGGTCGTTGGATGTCCAATACCACATCCCAGTAATATCGAAATTCCCCTGGGACGTCACACTTTCTTATCCAAGCACAATCTCAATATGAAATTCACGTACGCTGATGACAGGTGAATATTTTAATCGATTCAATAGAAACTGAATGAATTAATAAAATCAGAAAAGGAGTTAGCAACTGAAAAAAAAACAATTTCCTCAATTTTTCAGACTCTCAGAATACCTGGGATGGGAGAGTAATGAATTAATGGGCAAATCTGTCTTTGAATTTCATCATGCACTCGATAATTCAGCTCTCAGCAAATCCTTCAAATCACGTAAGTAAAAAAATTGAACCACAAAAATCCCAGAAACGTTTCTTCACTGCAATAAATTTTATTTCTCACCCTTCTTACAATTCATCATTCACACGTATTCCATAACGTTTCTCTTCAAACGTCATTGGATCACTGGAATATAATTCCCCTCGAGTTTCGGTGAATTCTCCATAGAATTTTATTGACCCATTTCTCCTTTCTCTTCATCCCCTCCGTCAAACCGTTCATCCACTATTTTATTTTTTTTCGCGTCTCTCTAGAGACTCGTGTAGTATTCTTGGATCGTATCAGGTATTTTACGAGCGTCACCAGCTAGTCTTTATGTGCACCCGCCTCTTTCACCAGTTCTTTCACCCCAAAAATTCCCTCATTCTCATAATTTTTTGCAGTATTTGTTTTTTTTTCGGAGCGATTGTTTACGTGTCTTGTTTATTCAGGAAAAGTCTTAAAAAAAGATAGCTAGTCTCATTCCATTTACTTGATTCTCAAAATAAAGAAGATTCGTATGAATAATGAGAAATAATAATTTAAGTTGATGGAATAAAATTACGAATTTTCAATTAATTCTCTTATGTTTTCATTACAGTATTCAGTAAGGGACAATGCGAGACAATGGCATATCGTTTTCTGAGTAAAACCGGTGGTTATGCCTGGGTTGTTACACAAGCAACCCTTATTCGATGCTCCAAGCAGGGTAAACCCCTCTCAGTGGTCTGCGTCAATTACATTTTGAGGTAAGTGATAAATAAATTCATATACAAAAGGACG
This sequence comes from Aleiodes testaceus, assembly GCA_963565655.1. NCBI lineage: Eukaryota > Metazoa > Arthropoda > Insecta > Hymenoptera > Braconidae > Aleiodes > Aleiodes testaceus. The sequence continues at coordinate 4,989,427 of OY751421.1, read as the reverse complement.
AATCGATGGAAATTATCAATACTAAAAGCAAATCCACTCCAAGGGAAGAGCAGCTTCGTGGGAGGGCTCGAAAATTCCCTGTGGGGGATGAATCGAAGAATTCTATTTTTAAATTCCCCAAAAAGTTTAGGAAAATAATGATTCTCGTTATTTCCGTAATGCTAATGAAATTTTCATCAGCAAACTCGTTAATACGAAATCTTGACTCTGGATTTCGTTTTATTACGAGATATCCTGCAAAATTCCTGGTTGTTTCATCAGGAAACTGGACCGCAGGCAATGAGGTTTTTTTTCCTTCTCCCTCCAGAGGAGAGGAAAAGGGGCGAGGGCTCCTTTGACATGAGATTTGGTTAGTGGGTTGCGTCATGGGGATATGCGTACGCGCCGTCGTGAGGGAAAGTGGTGGGAAAAGCAACGTTACGTTTTGTTACTCCTGTCAGGCACAACTCAGAGTTAGTTTAACTGCGAAGGAGGGAACTTTTTGGAGGATACGAGTATTTAGATATTTTCCATTTTTCAAAATTTATTACCAAGGATTGAGGTGAATTTTCTTTCATTATCACGTGTTGTTTTTTTTTTTTTAATTTCAAATGCCATTTGTGTTTGTACCTGCGCGTTAGTTAATAGGTTTGAAAGGAAATCAGCTGATTTTCTGTTTATTACGTATTCTTGAATTAAAAAGAGAGGTCAAGTCATGTGAACTCGAGTCATTTGAAAAAAAAATTGATTGTGTAGAATGTGGAATTAATTTTTTACCACTTCACGTGCTTCATTAGAAATTATTAATTCAAATTAATTATTAAAAGAAATTATTAATGATTTTTCAAATATTTCCACTGATTATTTCATGATATGTGGTTGAAAAATAATATTTTTTCGTGTACGTGCGAAATTTAACACCTATCGTGTCGCACCTAACGTTTCAAAAGAGGAATTATTGAAGAATTCATCATAATCTCGTGGAAATGACTGTAAAGATAGAGAAATCGTTAGCAGAATTGATTCCTCTAGTTATCAATCAATAAAGGCCTTTGATCATGAGAAAAACAAGAGAAATTGTGTCGTCATAAAGTCTGGCGCGCACATGCAATTACGCTTTTAAGTTAGGGCCAAAAAGGACCACCGCCCCCTGTATTCTGGCACGTGGGTGCCTCGCCCCCGGGTCGATACACCCTATAATGCCAAATCCTCCGTACGACCTCGACCTCGAGAGCTATCGAGAGGGAAAGTCGAGTTTCCCTCTCGTGAAAAACGAAAGTTTCATCTGAATAATAAAAAAATAAACCGCGAGAATATAAATGAGATAAAAATATATATTTATTCAGAATAATTACGAATAAAATTACTATTTCATCAGTTTCAAGGATAATGCGTCTTTTTTTCATAATTAGAAGTAAAAAAAAGTGTCATGAGAAAAGTGTGTAATTGATTATCGAAAAAAAAAAATTAAAGGAAAAGCTTTCATTCCCATTTAAAAAGTGTAAGAAAATTATGAAGCATTGTTGTCTCGTTTGACCCGAAAAATTCCATAATTATTCCATTACTCGAATTGTTTCTGTGTCCAGAGGCATGCGATACCACTCTATTACACTCTGAACTTCCGTAACTCGTATTACTAGAGTACTCTCATGCCAGAAGTGGCCGATGTACACAATAGAACATTGGGCAGTATAATTTTATCTACCAGAACGTCAGAAAAACATATTAATTCACATTGTAATAGCCTCAATCGATCAATAAGAAAAATCGAGAGATCAGTGAGCCCTGATGTAATTTCCCAATTGATGAGGGAGAAAAAAGAATCCGTTAAAAATTGAGGTTCATTCATAAACCTTGATTGATAAAATAAATATTAAGTGCAACCTTCTGCCAGTAAATAGAACATACTGAGCTTTGGCATGTAGATACTAACGAGCCAATCGACGACAATCCACTGGCAGTGCAATATGAATTGCATTGTCTCTATTAGTGGGGATAAAACGTCACGAGCGAAGACCGAAAAAAAAAGTAGAATAAAAAATAATGAAAAACGCTTTTAAACTCCTCTCAAAACTATTAAATCAACAGCAACAGGGACAGAGACATAATTGTGAGTATTGGTGGGAAAAAAAAGGAGGAAGAAGAGCAAAGACAGTTTGAAAAAGGGGAGGGAGGAGGTAATGCTCATGTTTTAAAGAGGGTGGGTTCCCTCACTTGTGTGAACGAGCTGGCACGACAGTGCGTTCTCGTGCTCGCACAAGATCGTTTGTTTTTACTACTATTTTTTCGTCCTCGTGTCTAATCCAACGAAAATAAACTACAAAACTTCACCAACTAAATTGCCAGGCAAAAAATACATTTAATAGCTTAAAGCTCAAGAAAATAATACTTATTTTCGATTCACTGTGAGACTTTTAGAGAAAATAAAAAAACGAAGTTTGAATGATTTTCTCCTCTTTTTCCGACTTTACGATGGAAGATAAATTAAGTTTTGAGTTTAACGTCGTCGAGACAGAGTTTACTATCGAATTTTAACTTATTTTGTTTTATCAATTTTGTATATTCACGTACAGTATCATACGGATACGAATCACGCGACTTACGTAAGCGATCAGCCGAGAGAAGCTGCTCTGCATATAATCGTAGTCTATCTCACTTCATCATTGGTGTTGCGTCGTGCCTCTTCTTGGTACATAATATATACTGTACTTATTTTTATTTTTCGTGTGAAAATCAAGTGAATTGAGTTACATTGTTGCTATGAGAAGGAATAATTGATGGAATTTAACCTGTGAATTATGAAATTTTGGAGATTAAATTAGTGCGCATATTTGTTTGGAGGAAAAATCACCGGCTAATGACTATAAATAAATTCCATTCTAGATTAGAATTGTTTTCTACACTTTTCCATTAATTAATTATCCCAAAAAATTCCTTAAATATCTGTTCTCATTCTGTCGAATAAATAATCTAGTGAATCAGTAATTGTGGACACGAGAAACAATAAAATTGAAATAAAACCATAATAAAGTACATGAAAAAGTGGCCCAACCCATCAAATGGATCATCGTAAATATGTAGCACGTTGGCTTCTAGTTTACGATAATGTAATATCACTTGAGTCTCTCATCAAGAGTCCAAAGCCCCTGATTGTCATCCCCCCCTTCTCTCTTCAATTCCTTTTTAGTCTTTCTCTGATTTATATTACTCCCTCCACTTGCATTAATCTGGTCCACCCACTTTCTTTAAAATTATATTTGAAGTAGCAGAAAAAATATGAATAAAAAATAAAATGCCTCAGTTTTATTATCTCAATCAGGCATTCACCGGAGTTACTCTCGGATGTAAATTTAAATTAAACCTTCTTAAATGTTTAATACACGTGGCTTCTACACTGTATATAAATACGTACAACTTCTTCTTTTTTTTTTTCGTTCAAAAGAGACGAAGTCAAAGAGGCAGATGTGCTTGAAAACAAAAATGAAATTCTGCAATTTTTAGACGGTGCTAATTTTTTTTTAACGAATTTTCAAAAATACCCCATTATTCACGTGTCAATTCTCTTGAAATATGAATATTCATTACTCTCGAATTCCTTCGAAAAAGAATTTAATTATATTTATTTTGTTTATGAATTCAATGCTTTCGGGTAAATAATACAAAAGGGAATTTATGGTCTTTTGATGGATGTCTCAGTATTTACTCAATTTTGCACGTGCTCTATTGCGCAAAGAGAATCCAACCACGGCCGTCAAGCTTTATTTTTAGTGACAAACTGTTACATATTTAACCTGCCCTAACCCCTACCCAGTCCCTACTATCATTCTACTGTTCATCTGTCACAAACACTTTTTTATTTTTCTCCTATTGCCATTCTTTTATAGGCACAAGTTCATTAAGTGCCTAATGACATTTCGAGCCTCGTGTTACAACTGACGTATTTTTTTTTGACGTCACCATGTATCGATATATCTTGGCCAGGCTCGAAAATATTTTTACAGGCAATTCCAGCTGTCAATTCCCCTCACAATCCCAAAAAAAAACACCTTCCAAATACTAGAAATCGTTTTTTTCAGAATATTCTCTCGTCGCCTCATGAATAATAATTCTGGGCGAAAACTTCATCTTTTCCTATGAATTCTCGTGTTACAGTGTAAAGTACTGTTTTTTTTTATTGTAGAAATCTCAGTTGTTTATCCAACGAAAGATCGTCTCGCTCGATAAATCGTCAATAACCCCAGCGATCTCGCTTTTTTTTTCTAATTAACTGAAGTATTCTATCAAATAAATCATCCAATAATACTCTGGACTGAATAAAAGAATGAAATTAAAGAAAAAACAATACTTACGATAAGATTAAAGTGTGTGAGTGGTCCGAGGTTCATTCTAATATTATAATCGTTAATGAAAATTCAAATGAACTTAATCGAAGACTAAACTAATTAAGAAAATTGTTAATCGAGTGAATAACAGAATTCCCTCTCATTTAGATTAGTTTTGAATAATTGCAATTAATCCACTTCAAGTATTTCATTCATTCACACTGAAAGTGAGTTTGAAATTGTATATTCCACTTCATTATACAATAACAATGTACAAACGAGCTTTTGTGTGTGCATCACATTGCAACGTATTCAATTCACCAGCCAAACCGAATTAATCGATTCTATTGGCAAATACTTGATTTTATACACAACTGTTGCATCAATGTAATTCTATGTCTTATATAATTGAATTTAAATAATAGGGGAAATCGGGGTAAAATGGGCATTCTGATTGAACGGTTGGAGATATCTTTTTTCTGATGATTCCATTGAAAAGCTGAGGAAATTTCCGATGAAAATCATGTGTCAAAATATTTTTTTTTTCATTTTTTGAAAATTCGATTTTTTTCACCCATATTTGAAGGGGAAAAAATCAAAAAAGTTACAAGCCATTTTATGAAAATTAGTTTTTGGCTCATAACTTTTTGAATTTTCAATAAAAATCGATGATTTTTGGGGGAGATGTGAAGGGCGATGAGACCTTTAATTTAAGCTCAACCCCAATGCGCTACGACAAATAGAACCGGAGATATCGTCAAAAAAGTGATTTTTGAAATTTTTCCAAGGTAAACCCCTTCAAATCTGGGTGAAAAAAATCGAATTTTCAAAAAACTCGAAAAAATTAATTTCGACTCATGTTTTCCGCCTGAAATTTCCTCAGCTTTTCAATGGAATTATGTAAAAATGTCTATCTCCAAGCGTTTGAAATTAAAAATGCCCATTTCACTCCATTTTATTGAATAAAAAGGTAAATATGGAGATTCCTTTGATTATGTACAGTGGAATCGAGTGCAAAGATGAGGTGTACAGCGTGCGTCAATTGGAAGCGCGTAGCACAGTGGAAAAATTAGAAAAACCACCGAAAACTGAGGAGGAAGACATTATATTACTACCACCAGCTCTTGCGCCTATTGAGGCTGACATAATACTACCGGAAGTTGAGCCAATCGTCCCTGCAAAACGCACAAGACCCCAAACAGTTACAGCATCACTATTCAAGGATCTCAATCAAGAGGCAAAGAAAGAAATAACGAATACAAACGAAATTGCAAAGGGGCGCAAAGAAAAACGTTCACCCTGGGTCTTTCAGGTATTTTCCATTCTTAATAAAGGAAATAATGAAAATAATTCTCTTCCTTCCATTCGTGAGTTTTAAATTATCATTTCAGGACAAACCGATCATCGATTACGATCCCTTACGTCACCGTGCACTGACACGTCCCCAAGCAGTTACAAGAAATTTATTTACCATTTGCCCAGAGAATCAACAGGGTGGAGGAACTTGTAGACCACCACCACAGACAGCAACTGCTAGTATATTCGCTCCTCGTACCGAGGACATGAACAAGGGCTTCTTGACATTCAGTGAGGATCAGCCAGGCTTGACAAGTGAGCAGAAACTCCTTAATGTCTTCATTCAAGCTTTTTACAATTTTTTTAATTTTCTATTTATTATTCTCAAGTGTTGAAAGACGAACCAGAGGACCTCACGCACTTGGCTCCAACCCCTGGAGACGTCTGTGTACCACTTGAAGACACTCCATTTCTCTCAGACATGCTGGATGAATTTATTCTTGGTAATGAGGTCTACTGCCCTTTATTGAGTCCCTCATTACCTCCAGAACTGCACGATAATGCTGAGCTCTCAGATGAACCTGATAAAACCCCGGAGAGCTTCAGTGATAATTTTGAGAATTCTGTGAGCGACAGTGATCCATTTTTTTATAAAGACACATCACTGAGTCCGAGCTGTACACAAACATCGAGCTCTGGTTTATTAACACCAGTACTTGGCAGAAGTCCAAATCCACATAGTCTAGATTCGTCTTTACGTAGTCCAAGTGATGACAGTAGTACACCACTTGGTTCAGGAATCTCAGAGGATGATATGCTGATGTTGAGCATTAATGATGTCATTGCTGATGAGGAATTAGCACTGAGAGCACCATATATACCAATGTCCGATCAGGATGAGGCACTGCAGTTATTAATTAGTGATGATATGGTAATGTGGGGACCAACTCAGGCGACAGATAAAAAAATTAAATGGTAAATTGTTGTGGGAATATTACTGCCTGTAATTTAATTTATAGAATCAATTTGAAGAACTGCTTTTTGATTATTTCAGGGACACTGAAGACGAAATGTCGAGACGTTATGCTGATTCTAGTCTCGCCAAGTTACTCAAAACTTCCACGGAGGATTTAGAAAAGCACAGTACTGAATTAGTTGATCCAGTTCAGGTACTGGGGCAAACGTGTAGAAGAGGTAAGATATATTTTGTTTTATTTATTAAAATGGTAGAAAGAAAAATGTTGAAATATCTATTGGAATACCTGAATTGGCCTGATCTCAGGTGCATCTATAAAGCGTCACCATGGGCCAAATTCATCACACACGAGCGGTGATACGAAGCGAATAAGATCGAATCATGAGCCAAAAGAAAGACCATCAATCACTGCCGATAAAATTCCAAATGAATTGTCATCAGTATTCACTGGTGCTGGTACAACAATACCTGATATTGGGAGTCCGGATGTTGAGAGGATTGAAGATATTGAGGAATTAAAGAGACAACCGGGTAATTTGTTGATGGAACAATTGCTGGGACAACAGAACTTCGAGGGAGGTGGGAAAAGAACGATATTTGATAAAAAGAGGGATGACATGAAAGAGGATGACAGTGGTGGTGGATTTAATGGAGATAATGTGAGACAGTCTAACAGCGTACTCATGAATCTACTTGTTTCTGGATGCGATGTGAGTGCGGGTTACGTTTGTCTTGTTAAACCGAAAAATATCAGCAAAACCATCACTTCCAAGTGAATGACAATGATTTTTTTTAAATTCATAAATGAATCAAGATGAACTTTTCTGCTTAATGAATGAAAGCATAAGCAAAATAATTCTTCCTCCCGTTTTTAATTTGTGCATCTTTGTACCTAAGACTATCAATAAATCGGGTATTATTTTTCTAGAATGAGAAGAAGAAAAACAAAAGTGTAAGGAAACTGGTAAAATAATCGTATATCTTCTTTTTTTTTTATTTTCCACTCAGTTTTTCCATTTTCATTGAATCAATGAAAATTCGGCGAATTAGAGTAAATTATTTTCTTTTCGGCCGTCCATTATTATTCGTAGAATTATATAGAGAAATTTAAAGAAACGGCCTTAGAAGAAAAGAGAAAATCATATTCTGTCGTTAATTACGGTAATGAAGTTTAAATGCATAATTATCTCAGAGAGTAATGGAATGAAATTAATGAAAGAAAAAAGATCTCAGATCCCTCATTAAAGTCTCAAAATTGTTAATAAACTATCGTTATATTGTTTTAAATGAATTAATAAATTTTATTTATTACATTCAAATGAAGAAGATAAGACTAATATCATAGAATTTTAATTATGAGTAGAAATTGTATTGTCATTCGCTTGAGTGATGGAAAAAAATGAGGAATTTATCCGCTCTCTAGAGAAAGGTGTTGTGTAAATATTTTGAAAAAAAAAGTATATATAAAAATTGTTGACTAAAAATATTATTGAAATACATGTGGATACTATACTGGAATTCCTGGTCTGCTACGTTTCAATACTTTCCCTCTCCCCTTAGAATTCCCCTTTTTTTAAATCTCAATAAATTATGAATGAGTTTATCCAAGTAAAAAAAACTCTGAACATTTAATTTTGATTTATTGTAATTCTCTTTAAATTAAATTACTTTAAGAGTTGAATGAACGAATTTGGCTTCTTTTTATTAAACTATTTACTTCACTCATTATTTTCAATTCATGTAGACTAAATTTTTTATTGGTAAATTTATTACATCACTGGCAATTGAGCTCATAGACCTCGAATTTTTTTTCATTTTTCTCCTGCAGAAATAAGAGTACAAGTAAAAGAGATTGAAAAAAATTAATTAATTAAATTTTTACGAGAGTTTTTATTGACGTGAGCCTTTTTTGATGCTCAAAAATCAAATATCTGTTGATTCCCATCCCTTCCTCATTCCTAGAAACGCAGTAGATCACCAAAAATAGTCCCATTACGATTTCAATGAAAATAAATTCCGATTAATTGAATTTTTCTTTCCATTAGGAGACGTATATTGATCTACCTCAGCTCGTGAGTGAAAAGTGTCAACCGCTGATGATAAATACGGATATTAATCAGCTGAATGATCGAAAAAAATCGTATCTAACAGCCTACACAATGAATCCACAATCACCAAGCCCAAAGAGACTTCTGCAGGAAAGTCTATCATCAAACACCAATTTAATCAATGAAGCAATTAATTCACCATCAATTGGTATCGATGATTACCATTACGTCATGGGAAATTCTACACCTTTATCACCGGGTTCAGAGCTTCTCAGAGTTCTGAATGAAGTAGTTTAAAATTAATCATAGAATGAAGATTATAATATTTTATATAAATCGTGGCCTTATCCACATTATTTTTTATTACAAATAATGCCATTATAAATTTTTATTTAGTTTTGATCGAGGATAATCCAAGTTATTTTTAATTTTCTTTTTTTTTTTTCGTTTTATTGAATTAATTTTAGGGTGAATTCTTCATGAGTTTATTGAATTCTTTGATTTTTTTTGGGGGAAAAAGGCATCACCTCAGCAGGAAATAATCTGAAGATATTCACTCGTGTATAGAGAATATAATTAAACATTTAAGCTCAATATGGAATATGATAAATAATAATCAGTGACTAATATGAATACGTTACTCAGTGAATAATGAAAATTACCGAATTCGAAATATTAAATAAATATGATAAATCGAATTAATCGATTAATAAATTACACTGTTTACGCATTTGTATTTTTAATTATTGAAAAATATTTTATGATCATGTGCCAAATGTATTTAGACGTTTGGATCACAATTATGCATTTTTTCATAATAAAAATCATTTAAAGGAGATGAGTTTTCATTTATTTCACCTGTAAAAATTTGGAATGGGATTTTTTTTTCTTCTCATACAGTATATTTTTATACTCAAATTTTCTTTATTAGAAATCCTTTATATTTCCTCCATTTTTTACCCAATTTCTCGTCTTGCTTCTTTTTTTTTTATTGGCCATGCATACTAACTACAATTATTATACATAATTAATTATGAATGACCTTATAATGTATACTATATCATGTATACGAGAATACAAACACAATGGAAACGTGTGCAATGGTAAATAAATTCATGACAAAGTCTGTAAGCCATTTTTTTTTATCTTCTCCTTCGTATAAAAAGCAAAAGAATCATTAGTTATCTATGAATTATTTATTAATCAATTATTTAATTTGAATGAGTGTATCTAAATTTTTTCATCATTTCTATACAAACAAATAATAATAATAATTCAAGAACGAATAAATGAAAGACCTTCCTCCTCAGTTGTAATATAAAATATTGAGTACAAATTATGGGTGATGTACTTATTTTTTTAATCGTACAAGAAAAAAAAAAGCTTGTAATATTTTAATTCTCACAATTTCATTTTGTTTTTTTTTAGTTTTTTTTTCTCTTTATTAAAAAAAGCAAAACAGGCCATTGGTTTTACGCTTTTATGCCCACATTATCATAACTTTAGTCATTATAATAATTTTTAATTAATAAAGTTCATAATTTTTGTTTCTAATTTAAAAAAAAAAAAAAAGGAAAACATTTATTGGACACTGAAAGTTGAATATATACTGTTTACAGTATTAAATCAACAAATGAAAAAGAAAGCAGCTAATTTGGGACACAGAAATTACCCAAACGCCATACTAATTATCTATACATATTACAATTAGGCTAAAAATAATGGTGCTTGTATGTTTTCATTTCATAGTTAATTATTTTTTTTGCTTTTCTCCCATTTTTCACAATCATACATGACTCTATCTCATTAATTAATTATTTATTTAAGTTTTTGAATTTTTGTGGCTCAGGTGAAGTAGAAATATTTTTTGAAAAAAGGATAATTGAAGAGTTCACAGAATTAAACAAAAATCTCATAGAATTTTCTCTACAATTCGATGAACACAATGCCCTTCTATACAAATACCTTTCTACTTCACTCAATCACAATTAAATTTTATTCGACGTTTAATTATCAAATTTGAATCACTCGCACCCTTTATTTAATCAACACAATCGATTATTCAGGAGTTATGGGGTAAGGTTTATTTAGTGTAACGAAGAATCCATACCTAGTCCACGTGACTTCATGACTAATCTTATCTAAACGATTTTCCTTTTATCTTGTAATTTTAAAAAGTTTAACTTCAAATCTTCTCGAATCCTCAGCATTTTATTTTTCTTTAATTTCCAAAATTTACTTTATTTCTCTTTTTTTTCAGCATTTTGTACAACCCGAAAGATTGATGGTCCTCAAATGTGGGGAGGAAGGATGATTTTCGATTGAAAAGAAATTCTCATCTCTCCATAATTGCAAAGAGGAAAAATTTCACACCTTTTTTGTATTATTTATTAATCTTTTTTTTGTTTTCCTTTCTTAATGTTTCATAATTCTTCGTAGTATTCAACCAAATACATCGATTAACTTCATGCTGTCCCCGTTGATTGAACCATTCAACCATGCACCAGGGTAATAAAGTGTTGCGACGTTATTCTACAAATTTCAATAATTCTATTATCTTCTACTCAAAAACAATAATTAATTAAACCTCAACAATTAATTAAAACTCACTTGGTTAATGAATTGGGAGTAAACAAGTTGGAAGTTTCAGCAGCATCCAGATTTAGGTGCATCGACATCACGTCCCTGATTAATCTTGACTTTATTAGCAGGATCAACAGCAGCACCAGACGGTGGACCAACTCTGGCTTTAATCTCTGCTGCCATTGTCATAAACGCCTGCTCAACATTCATAGCGTTTTTCGCTGATGTCTCCAAGAAGGGAATAGCCAATTGCTCTGAATATTCCTACAAAATAAAAAACAGAATAAAATCATTGCAATCACAAGAATTTAATTAGAAGAGAAAAAAAAACTGCATTTATTTACCTTAGCAGTTGTATAATCAACGACTTTTTTAGCAGTGAGATCACTCTTATTGCCGACCAGCAGCTTATTGACATTGTCACATGCATAACGATCAATCTCCTCTAGCCACTGTTTAACATTACTGAATGAATCCTGATCTGTACAATCATAGACAACAATAATACCATGTGCACCTCTGTAATATGAACTCGTTATTGTTCTGAATCTCTCTTGTCCAGCAGTATCCCATATTTGTAATTTAATTGTTTTTCCATCTAAATCAATTGTTCTTATTTTGAAATCTACTCCAATTGTACTGATATAACTCTCTGTGTACGTGTCATCGGCGAAACGTAGGAGTAAACATGATTTACCGACACCAGAGTCTCCGATTAGGAGGAGCTTGAACAAGTAATCGCTGAAAATTAAAAAAATAATTAATAAAAACAATTTAATGAGGTTTATCAATTTAATTTGTGGGAATGAGAGAATTCTTTTGTTAAAAAATTCATAATTGCCAATGAAAAGTATGAAAAAGTAGAAAACATGGCGTTAAAGAGAAAACAATTTAGTTAACATGCAGGAACGGAGCACCAGCTGGTGGATTCCGTTGTCAAGTACACAGAAAGGTGGCTCAGGAGAGGGGGAATATTGTAAGAACAAAGCCCAGAACCTTGTCTCCCTTCTCCAAACAAATATTCCCAAAAAAACATGAATAAACTTTCCCTCTATGATAAAAAAAAAAATGTAGAAAAAAATAAGCGAAAGTGGGCGTTGAAATTCTGACGTTCCTGAACGTGAAATCTGTCACTTTGTCCACTGGGAATGGACATTGTGAGGGTCAAAGATCACTTGGTTATTCTCGAGAACCTTTGAAACTGGAAAAAATCAAATAGTTGATACTCATTGAATGAATAAATGGGAGTTTCGATGAGTGACTAAAGATTTAATGAATCACCGAACGATTTTCTCATCGCCAATCACGTCTCGTCTCATCTGCGTAGTACGAGTGTCAAAAAATTCATGATATTCTCTTCCAATACCTTCAAAATAATTGACAGAATAATAAATAAAAAAAGGGGCAATGATGAATAATTAATGGAAAAAATAGGCAGCCATGGATTATGATGTTGGGAGGATTTTTAAAAAAATTCAAAGTCATTTACTCACTACTCGGGATTCATTGTGGACATGCTACGTTGGCGGAGGCGTTCTTCCTCTTCTTCCCACTCCAATCGTTCCCGTTCACGGCTGTCGAGTGCGATATTTTCTTACTCAATGCAAAGGTAATTTACCTCAACTCTCGATTAAAATTAATATTTAATTAATCGCTATTTAGTTTTGCCTCACGTTTAATTAATTCACCTGTTCTCCTCTCTTTATTTGTTACCTTTAATGCAACAAGATTGAAGTATTTTATTACTCAGTGCACGTATAAATTATTACGTCCCAAGGAAAAAGGTGGCGAAACAATGGCGGTGGGCCTGACTGTATCGAGACTGGCTGTTACACCTCCCTTCGTATTAAAAAAAAAAGCCATTCGAGATATCTCGAATATTGACGTAATGGCCGTCAGCGCCACTGACGGGAAAATTTTCAACTCTGAGAAAATTCACGAGCAATTGAAATAGAAAAAAACGTATATCGAGTTTAAAGAAGATAATAAATGTATTTATTTTATAATTCAAGTCTCAAGACATTCTCGATCATGTGGATTAACTGAAAAAGACTCTAATCCTTCAAAAAATGTGAGTAAATTATTTTTATCTTCTTTAGAGAATCTGAGAGGTTAGGTCGATTGAGAATAACCGGTAAATTTTGAATTTCTCAAAAAATATTACAATTTACATTAAAAAAAAGGAAGCTACTCCAATCTCAAACGATGCTGGCCCAAAAGTTCCTCAGAATCATCGCAAAAAATTATTCAACACAAGTGGGAAGATCTCCAAAGCTCCTGGAACACTTGAAGACTCGATCATTGCTCTCAATAAAAGGTGCAGAATCATCCGAATTCCTGCAGGGACTAATAACAAACGACATGAACCATTTTACCCAGGGGATTCCGAATATTTACTCTCTCTTCCTAAACATAAAGGGCAGAGTCTTATCCGACACAATAATCTACAAATCCCCAGAAGAGAACGCTTTTCTCCTGGAAATTGATTCTGCAGTGATCAACGACATTCAGAAGCACCTAAAAATGTATAAAATCCGTAGAAAAATAGAGATAACTCCCCTGAGAGAAGAGATGAAGGTCTGGGCTGCTTTCGAGACGAATTTCGATGTTGAGAATATGAAGAGCTCAAAAATTGATGGAAAAATATTCCCCTGTGGTTCATTAACGAATGAATCAACGAAATTAATTGACGATATCATGATTTTCAAGGATCCACGAATCCCCCACTTTGGATTGAGAATATTGAGCAGTGATAAGATATCAGAAGACGAGATTTCGAAGAAATTGGGAGTGGAATCAATTATAAATGAGGAGATAATGAGTTACAAGGAGTTCAGGTATCGTTTGGGTATTGGAGAAGGTGTTGAGGACCTTCCACCAGGTAAACCTCTTCCATTAGAGGTGAATTGTGATTATTTACATGGTGTGAGCTTTCACAAAGGCTGCTATATAGGGCAAGAGCTCACGGCAAGAACTCATCACACTGGAGTCGTGAGGAAGAGACTGATGCCTCTGATATTCGACAGAGTACCAGAGAAAACGTTTGATTACGATGAAAATATTGTTAATGAAGAGGAAAAGGCTGTGGGAAAATTCCGAGGAATTGCAGGGAAATATGCATTGGGTTTGATGAGAATATCTGAAGCTGTTGGTGCTAAGGTCCTGAAAATTGGGGGACAAGATGTGAGAGTTGTTAAGCCATGCTGGTGGCCTGTTGATAGCTCGAAAGAGAGAATTAGTGCCAACTGATTAGATAAGAGATGAATTTCCGGTGATTCAAGGTTCTTATCTTGTTTTATCAATCTTCTAAATAGGTGATAAAATGAAATTTCAACGAAATTATTTCAAGTCATTGATTTTAATGAAGTAGGGGTGTTTAACAATAAGCATAATGTTGGGTTGTATAATAAAATTGTTTAAATGTGATGGTTCGTTGTGTTTTCTCACTTATTTATGCATTTCCTATCCTTACAGGAATGCAACGACTTCAAGCACTGATAAAGTAATTGAAAATCCTCAGAAAGATCCTGGAGGCACATTCAAATGCTCTTATTGCTCATTAGAGGAGCATTATGATTACAAAGGGACAAAGGCCCCATTTTCACGTGACATTACGTATCTCGAGGAATGTTACATCATGAAAGATCCATTCAGTCTTCCAAATCAAGGAGAAGTACTCGTTTTAGGTGGTAATTGTTCCATTTGTATGAAATCAGTTTGCCTTGGATGCAGTTTATTTTATACAAAACGATTTTGCAAAGAATGTGCGACAAATAATGTCAATTTACCAGTACAATTACACAGCAAAATCAAAAGTATTAATAAAAATGATAATTGATGAATTTAAAAATATATGATTTTTAATAATTCTTTTGAATATTATTTTAAAAAACGCAATTCTTTAATTTTTCCATTATTCCTTACGTCTTTTTCTAATTATGGAAATTACTTGGTATGAACAAACTTATTTACACGTTTCTTTAACAAGTGTTACAAAAAAAATTAAATGTAAATCCTAATGCTATGATTTTTTAAATTCTTATTCAATGAATATTCTGTAATTACTTGAGCTGAGAAAAGAATCAGATATTTCGGATAATTGATGCAACAATAAAAAGAATTCTATAATTAAGAAGTCAAGAGAGTGTGAATAAAATTTAGATAATATCTAATCTCATGTCAATGAATTACAGAATTTTTTTATTTCTTTACTGAGCTTCATTACCACCTTTTTTTGGTCTTGCGAGTAATTTAGCAGCCAGAGTCTTCTTCTTTTTATCTAATTTACCTTCTTTCTTTCCCTTCTTCTTTCCCTCTGCCTTTTGTCCTTGGAATTGTGAATTTGGTCCTTTCTGCTTTTTCTCCTTTCGCTTCTGTGCATTGACACTATTCTCAGTAGCTTTTTCCACCTCATTTTTCGGTTTCTTCGGTGATCCCTGTTGTTTTCCAGGGAATGGGCGTTTCTTACCAGCAGCAGCTCTTTCCTTTGATTTATTTACAATCTTCGGATCATAACGAGTGACGTGAATAGCACGATTGCCTATCTTGCTGCCATTCAAATCAAGAGCAAGAGTGGCAGCATCCTCAGTAGCGAAATTGATGTAACCAATTCCTCTGCAGCATCCAGTTTTACGATCTCTAACAGTACGAACGTACTCAACTTTCCCACATTTCTGGAAATGGTCCCACAATTGGTTATCCTCAACTCCATATGGCAAGCCACCAACGAAAACAGCCTTCTTCGGATCGCTCTCTCTCGTATCTCCAATTCTATCGACTCTCAGATAGTTACCCCCAAGCTTCTTGCCATTCATCTCAAGGGCTTTCTCAACTGATGCAATATCCTTGTAGACAATGTAGATGCAGAGAGTCTTAGCAGAATGATGAAACTTCTTTCTTATAGCAGCAACCTTGAGAGACGTCTTGGGATCCTCGGGAATAACTCCCCTGATTCTGAGGCTCTGAATAATGCCAAAAGCCTTGAATGTTTTCTTCAGAGTCTTCTCTGGAAGATCCTTGGGCACGTTGCCTATGAAAATCGTACGTGTGTCTTGTTCAGCCTTTTCTTCTGGAGTTAATCGTGTTTCTTCACCAGATGCATCGAATCTTGCTGAATCGTTGCTCTGATTCTTCTCATCTGGAGAAGTCTCCTCTTCCTCTTCACTAATGTCCTCGTCCTCGTCGTCATCCTCTTCATCATCGTCTCCCTCGAAGTCTTCATCATCATCCTGATCTACCAGGCTGTCGCCAAGAAGTGCCTTTAATCCTGGGCCATCTTCCTCCTCGTCCTCATCTTCATCCTCTTCATCCTCATCATCATCGTCATCGTCATCTTCATCTGTTTTCAATGAAGAATTCAGGGAGGAAGCTGCACTCACATCAAACTCTTCATCATCTTCATCATCATCTTCGTCATCGTCCTCTTCTACCTCAATTTTTTTGGCTTTCACCTCCTTTTTCCCCTTCTGCTCTTTACCTTTCTTTGCCTTTGCCTTTTTCCCCTTAACCTGCTCCTCATCACTTTCGTCATCTGATTCGGCCTTAGCTGCACCTTTCTTAACACCCTTGAACATCTTTACTCCCTTCTTAGTATCGTCGTCTTCCTCTGCTTCATCATCATCGCTATCAGCCTCAAAATCTTCATCGTCCTCATCAGAATCTGTGGCAAGGCTCTTACCCAAGATATTTGGGACGTCTTCATCAGATGATACCTCAGAATCTCCATCCTCTAAAGTACTGATATCTTCTTCAATTGAGAAATCCTCGTTAAGTTCCTCATCAGAATCCTCCTCCTGTTTCTTCAATTCCTCGTTTTTCTTAGCTTGTGGCTTTTTCTTTGGCGATTCATTCTTCGGTGACTTCTTCGCATTCTTCTGATTTTTATTTTGAGGCGATTGCTGAGGTTTTTGCTGTTTCTTCTGATTCTGTTGAACACCATTGGCCTTACCACTTCCATTTATGAGTGGAACTTTACCAGCTGGTGTCTGTTTAAATTTCTGAGGTTTATTCTTCTTAACTTGGCCCTCTTTTATCGATTTAACAGCTTCTTTCTGATTGGCATTCTGATTGCTCTTCTTTTGTTTGCCCATTATGATTTTATGAATTTTTACTCTGGTAAAATCTGGAAATAATAATTAACAATAATTCACTATTTTAATCCCTAAAACTGCAATTAATTGACGATTCCTCAATAAAAAAAGGAGCAGAGAAATAAATTAGTGTGATATGACCACGTGTGATGCAGCATCAATTAAAAACCCTATAATTATGATTTTATAATGAATTCTCATGATTTAATTCCCAAAAACAATAATAGAAACTTGAGGAAATATTAAAAGAGTAATTTGAACTTACCAATTGCTTAAAGATCTTAATAATCTCGTTTTTTTTCAATGAATTGCACCGGCGTGGTTAGAGTCAACGACTAACTTCAACAACAGCAAGCGCCAATCTCGCGGGATGGTTACCGGAAGACGCACAGCCGCCATATTGGAAAAAAAATAGTAAAAACAGCTTCCGTGACCTCTTCCGGCATTTTCAAAACTATTTCCCCTAATTCGATGGTTATTTACCGATTAATTTGAGCGAGGGAATTATTTGAGTTGAAAAAGTCGTTTTTTTGAGTTTAATAATTAATTTAACATTTTTTCCATTAATTCATCACATTGTAGATTCTGAGACTTAACTGTACTCATTTCTCATACCAGTCAACGATTAGCAACATTGCCGGTAGGATCGGCAGATCCTATCTCTTCCCTCATTTCATTAAATAAACGTTTTTTACTCACCTGTTGCTCATCAGAAATCATTACTACATTTCTGAAAGGTAAATATTTTAATATTCCTTTAGTTTTCCCTCGTTTCAATATTCAAATTCAGCAAAACTCATTCCACCGTTTTCTGCAGTAATTAAATGATAATTCATTCAGAAAAAAAAAGGTAATTCAATGTCCTCGATACAAAAAATAGGAAACATTGCCTCATGTGAAGTCAAGTCTCTATAAATCTCAAGGCCAAGTGTAATAATGTTAAATACGTGATCTACAGTGGCTGTAAAACGGTCAGAGATGTCTGAGAATTTCATAATACCGTTAGGTCCCTGCCTCTACCCTGAGTTTACGTAGTCACCGTATTATTATCCTCAAGTACTTTTTTTTTGCAATTTTAATTTATTCTTTAGCACCGCAGAAGTAGAGAAAACGTTTTGAAAAGCCAGTAAACTCTGAAACATAATTATTCATTACAAACATAAAAACTAAAATATCCCAATTTTTAATAAAATATTATTAATTACAGAAATTAGGAAATTATTTAGAAAATGGTTGGAAAATGGAAAACAGTATTTGTAACAGGCGGGGCTGGTTACATCGGTAGTCACTGCATTGTTGAACTGCTTGATACAGGCTACGAAGTAATAGCAGTAGACAATTTCGCAAACAGTGTATCAGAAGAGTCTGGACACTCTGCAGCTCTGGCACGAGTCGAAAAAATAACTGGGAAGAAAATTAAATTTTATAATTGTGATTTAACGAATCGTGAAAAATTGGAGGAAGTTTTCAAGAAGGTAACTACAAAGTTTGATAACAGAATAATGAATATTAATAAATAAATTAATTATTGCAGCATAGAATCGACTGTGTTATCCACTTTGCTGCAATAAAAGCTGTGGGCGAGTCGATGCAAGTGCCTCTACATTATTACAGGAATAATGTTATTGGGGCTATTAATTTATTGGAGGTAATGAAAGCATCCCAGTGCTTTCAATTAGTTTTCTCGAGTTCCTGCACGGTTTATGGTGAGCCCGATTACCTGCCGATAAACGAGGATCATCCAGTGGGCAACATAACGAATGTCTACGGGAGAACAAAGTATTTTATTGAAGAAATGCTGAAAGACATATCGAAAGCAGAGAAAACGTGGAATATTATATTACTGAGGTATTTTAATCCAGTTGGAGCACATCCGAGTGGTTTGATAGGAGAGGATCCAACGAAACCCTTCACGAACCTCATGCCTTTTATTGCACAAGTCGCATTGAGGCATAAGGATGAATTAACGATATTCGGAGGTGATTATCCAACACCAGACGGTACTGGCATTCGGGATTACATTCACGTGATGGATTTAGCTGCTGGACACGTCGCTGCACTCGATGCACTTCAAAAAAGCCACGAGAGACTGAGGGTCTATAATTTAGGGACTGGAAGAGGGGTTTCTGTTCTTGAATTGATTAAAACATTCGAAAAAGTCACGGGAACAACTGTGCCCTATGTTATTCAAGACAGGAGAGAGGGAGACATTGTTTCTATGTATGCTAATGCGGATTTGGCGAAGGAGGAGCTCAATTGGACGACAAAGCTGAGTGTTGAGGAGATGTGCAGAGATTTCTGGAAATGGCAGACTCTTAATCCTCTGGGGTATCGTTCTGCCCTCAATGGGAATTCTCAGCACGATTAAATGCTTGAGGATGTATTTTTTATTATATTAGAATAATTTAAAAGCGCCAGTAATAATCAGAATTTTACTCATTAGTTATAGTTTTTACCAGAATCCTCAATAAATTTTTTTCCTCTGCGTTCAAGAACTTCCACAAGGCATCCTCAACCTCGAGAATAGCCTCATTGTCCTTTGATTGACAGGCAAGGGTTAAAGATTGAAGGAGAATGAATTCTTCTTCACACATGTGGAAATCTGGAAGAATTAATAAATTTTATAATTGAAATAAAATAATTACACGATTATTCACTTACTTCCATTCCAAATATCCTCTTCGGTTGTAAACTTCTCTAATACCTCTGCTAGCACCGGAGATAATCTCTGAGCAGGTGGCTGTTCAATTAATAGTAGAAACAATCGCTTGACCTCGAGTTTACGTAAGAGAATTTTGTTATAGCCCGAGAGATTTGGACCAGCTGATGATTCAATCGAATCTATAAACTCAATGCAGAAATTCAGAGCTGAGGTGAAATCCGCTGAAACATTAAATAATATTCCTCTTAATTATGAATTAAAAAAACCAATAAATCCTCGCCTTACTTTGTTTTATGTAATAAGAAAGGAGCAAGTCCATTGCCTGAGTCGTGGGAAATATTTTTATCGACTTTTTCAACAATTCTCCACCAGCTGGAGTTGGTCCCATTGCCAATGCCAATTCTGCCAGTGCTCCAGCAGCAACTGCACTCAATTCAGGATGATTCTCGCATGCTGCTACTGCTTGATTGAAGCAACTGTGTGCTGCTTGAAGATTCTCCTGACCAACTGATGGACAACCAATGCTCTTATTTTGCCTGTGAGCAGTTAAATAATATCTTCCTGCTTTCAGGAAATTATTCACCTCCTCATCTGTATTACCGAGGGTATGATAACAATGTGCAACTGATGTTGTACAGAGGCCTGCATACTGCCAGGCCTCTTCCTGTTCACATTGAAGTGCTAATGCACCTAGAAAAAAATAAAAAATCATTCTCACGTGGAAAACTGGGTAATAAATGTGTTAATGAATTGATGAACTCACTGAATTGTTCACAAGCCTCAGAAATATTTGGATTCCTCAAAAATCGCCTGAAAATTGAATAAATTAATTTAAAAAAAGCAACATTATTTACTGAATACTTCAGTCAATTAATTCATCAATAAATCTTACTTTTTCAATTTATTGTTAATGCTGTGATACTTCGTTATGAACTCATTATTTCCCCTCGTATCCGTATTACCCTCCAGTGATACATTATCCATTATTTATTGCTTATTTTTCCACTTTTTACTTGGTAAACAATAAATCCATAAATCATTTTGAAAAAAAATGAAATAATGATTTTCTTATCATTGTAACTCAGAAACTTTCATGAAACTGTCAAAATAACCTCATTCAGCCAAAAGTACCTTTCACGTCTTTGGAATGCATTAAATTCTTCATTAAATCAATTAATTAAATCGGCATTGAGATTAATTGATGGCTCAATGTCACAATAGTCACACCGATCATCGAATGATGAAGGACATTATGGAAAAAAAATAATATTCAAAATAAATCCGGTTCTCCATTAAATCTGTGAAGAGCTTCAAATTTCTCCCGTTTTATTGATTGGGGCGTGACCGTCGACTATTAGTCACGTGATCGGGTTATTTAAATTGTTGTTTTGGAGCAGAGTGTTAAATTCCATTAAAAAGTACAAATTCAGTAATAATTAATGAATCTTTCTCTCTCAATAAATTAATTACAATTAAATAAACGTTTTTCGTGGATTTCAACAATTAATCAATATTAAAAATTAATAATTTTATTTATTCAAGAATATTCTGTAGAATTAAACAAAACTACTCGAATCATTGGACAATCAGTGGGAAATGTGCTTTTGTCCCCACTCGAAAATTCTAAATCAGCAAAAAGGCGACTGTCTCATGATCCGCATGAACATACGACAGTTGCCCGTCGTCCGTGACACAGTGCGGATCGCAGCTCCGTAAAATCCCATTATTCAATAGGCAGTACTCCAAAGAAAAGCAATTTCACAAGCAAATCTTCCAATTAAAATAAATCCAAATGCCAGACATTAGTAATCATTAAAAATGCTTCTATTTTATGTTAAACGTCTCGTGTTTCTCTCGTTTTTAATTAATTCAATTGTTCACGAAGCACATGGGAGAACATGGGGTAAGTTTTCAATGACAAATTAATTTTATTCAATTGTCAGTAATTAGTAATGAGCCCTCGATTATTTAGAACTCATTTTCCCACAATTCTTCGGGTGTTAATGTTAATTTTATGGTTAAAATGAAAAATGTGGATAAATTGGGCCGGCTGGTTATATATACCATCGGTTGCCATTCACGCGGCACTTTCTGTCACGTACGCCAGTTCTATTTCTCTCTCACTCCCACTCACGTGATTCTGTATGATGTGATGATAATTTTTTGTTGAATTTTTTATTTGTTTTACATGAATGAATAGTTTAACGTTTTCAATCTCAATTTATTCACGTGAAATTCGGCTGTTTTTTTGGTATATCTGATGGTTCAGGTCACATTGAATTTATTTTACGTAATCGGGTTTATGAAAGAACAAACTCCCAAGTCATATTTGACCGCTGCAAATATCTCAAGAACATTAAGACTTTATTATTTTTTATTCAATTAAAGAGAGCTTTTGAAAGTGAAAATAATTGGGGGAATTTATTGCTTGAAAAATGAATTTTTTAACAGGGAAAAAAATGAGAATTATTCGCAATGTAATCAATAATAGAAAATTTTTCCATTCATCGATTACCTCGAAGAAAATTCCCAATATCACAATGTGATAATGCAAGTGAAGTCATGGGGTCAAGATCAATGATAGGAATTGTAAAATAATAAAATGATAAAGTCGTTAATAATAAATTATTAATGCCGCATAAAATGTAATTCCATTAGCATCAATTGAAGGGATCAAAATTAAATTGTTACAAATTCCTTTCAATTAACATTTGTCTACTTTCTCACAGTTGAGGAAAATAATTTTCTGAAGAATTACGATTTATTTTGTCACGTTGAATTGATTATGTAAATAATGTTATTACGTACATTGCCAATCCCAATTGTGCGTCTTTGATTAATAAAAACAGAGGAAAAAAGAATTATCAGTGGATAATGCGCAAATCATTCTGCTATCAGTATTTTTCAAAAAAATACTATCAATGTTTATCTGCAGTTTGGATTGATAAATGTTTATGAATCGATATTCCAAGAATTATCGATGATTTTCCTGCTTATTCTAACATTACATAATTAAATTACAGATCTGGCAGTTCCAATTGGTCGTGAGATTGATTTTTTCTCATCGAATGGCACAATGACAGGACGTGTAAAAAATCAAGAAGCAATTGACCTAACAGCAATTGCTTACGACGATGAAATTCGAGTAATGTATCTGGGTGACAGTAACACCAAGAACACATCAATATTCTCAAAGTATTTGGACGTAAAAAGCAACAAGTGGAATTCACTCCTCGATAATACAATGACCGCGCACATAATAGCAATGATATATGATCGTGTATCGTCGTCATTATTTTATATCGATGCTAAGTCACCGACGATAATGAGAATCGAGACGAATGAGAGGATTGATTCAGAGCACGTACCGAAGAATCCAGAAACAATACTAGAATTACCGGGACAGAATCTCCTGGGGATATCCATGGATTTCTGTAGCCGAAGGATTTACTGGGCGAATGGAAATACGAAAAATCAGTCGATCGAGAGCTCAGACATTCATGGTAATGATCGAAGAATCATAATAAGCACGAATATTTATCAGCCAGTGGCAGTTGCAGTTGATCACACGACTGGTAAATTGTATTGGATCGATGATGGAGAGGGAATTCATTATAAGATCGAGAGAAGTGATCTGGATGGATCAAACAGAGAGCTTTTGTTCCATGGAAAGAACCAGCAGCCCGTGCACATTGTTGTTGATAATACTTCTTTTTATTGGACTGATTGGGCGTTCCATGCTGTTTGGAGAATGAATAAAACGGTGATGCCTGGAGATATGCCTGAATTGTGGGCATCTTTCTTTGATGACAACAGAGAATCTGAGCCCAGTGGTCTAATTGCCAGAGACAATTTGGGACGAATTGATTGTGTTACCATGGAGAGTATGAAGAAAGTCGAGGGTGAAGAGGTAGTGATGAGGGAGAGTGATAGATATGAGGGACTTGTCACAAGTACTGAGGAAATGGGTAATGAGAAAACGCAGATGTTTTGTTTGAATGGAGGCAACCTGAAGGACATGAACACGAGCTGTTCGTGCAAGGACGGGTGAGTTGAATTTCTTCAAAGGATCTCTACGTAAAAGGCGAATTAAATAAACGATTGGTTATTATTTTCAGGTATGATGGACAGTACTGCGAAAATTCGCTCTGCCACAATTATTGTGTTCATGGGGAATGCACAGTGAGTGCTGATGGAAGACCTCGATGCAAGTGCTCAGAGATGCACAGAGGTCAGAGGTGCGAGCAGGATATTTGCGTTGGTTTCTGTTTGAATAATGGCCAATGTACTATTAGAAATGGTGAACCATTTTGTACCTGTGGAAAATCAAGTGGTGTGAGGTGCGAAAATACCGCTGATTTTCATGAAATATGTGCAGTACTTTGCAGCAGTAATTACGACAAGTTCGGAAGCTATAATAGAACGTTTTGCAGGTATTTTATGGTTCGAGTAATTGAGAGGAGAATTTATGGATTAATTGATTGAGAGGATTAATTTTTTGTTTGTTTCTGATTTTAGCTGCACAGAACGAAATTCGACTGAACATTCTATCTATGACATTTACACAGATCCTGTTATTAACAAAACACTACTAATAATATTCATCGTGATAATCAGTGTACTTACAATGACAACACTGGTACTTAGCTACTATGTTAACAAATTCCGTAGAAGACCGAGAATTAAAAAACGCTTTGTCGTTAGCAAGAATGGGATAACACCATTGACATCGAGACCACA
Organism: Aleiodes testaceus; assembly: GCA_963565655.1. Lineage (NCBI taxonomy): Eukaryota > Metazoa > Arthropoda > Insecta > Hymenoptera > Braconidae > Aleiodes > Aleiodes testaceus. The sequence goes on along the minus strand of OY751421.1, from coordinate 4,964,732 downwards.
ATTACCAAGTGATCAGTGTGAAATAATGATTGAAAATTGTTGCAACATGAATATATGTGAGACACCGTGCTTTGAGCCGAGATTGAGGAGTTCAGAGCCGAGATTAAGTAAGAAAGAAGAGAAAAATTCATTATTACATAGTACGGATGGTAATAATTCGTGCTAGCATCGAAACTTAAAGATTTAAATTTAATTATTTCTTCTCAAGACAATTTAAAACGTGACGAGACTGTTTCTACTTAATTTGAGTAGAAAAGTGGGTAAACTATGGAAAAAAAAAAAACAATTAGTATTATTGTTAAGTTTAACGATGATAAAAATATGCCACCGATTGAATCATCGTGAACTTTCTTTATTTTTTAATTTATTTAGGTTCTTCTAATTTAAAAAGAATTACCAATATTTTAAGTTTCTCGTTTATTTGCAGAAAAAAGTGAAAGTTTACGAGATTCTGGTGCTGAATTTTTAGTTACCAAAGAATAAGCCAGGAATATTAAATTATACTTTACTCATCTTTTTTTTCAATTCATCTTTTTAATGTTCAGGATCTTCGATCCATTCATAAACATAACTGAGACGTTTAAATTCAACATATCACGGATTTCTCATACTGCCTGCGTGTGTAAAAGTAATGCGAGCCAATCCCATGATAGGAATTTCAGTGCACAAAGGAGAATATATGTAAGATGACACCATAAAATGCCTAATCATATTTGTTTGCATCAGCAGCAACTGAGAAGTGAATGATGAATAGTTAGGTGTTTGTTCAATCAATGTCAGCATTAAACGAGTCATTCCACGTGCGAGAGAAATAAATGTGCTGATAGATAAGGCTGAATTCAAGCTAACCACCTAAATATATTATTTAAGTCTACGATCGAGAAGCAAATTACTCAAATTATGAGAGATTAGGCATCGAAAATCATTAGACAATGTAATTGATTCCATGAATTCATTGTTAAATCTCATTTTGAATCTTCGATCTGAATAATTTAATTTTTCTTTTGGGCGACGAAAAAAAAATATTTGAATGATTATTTTAGTTTAATTTTTTTTAGTATATCATTACCAAAGTCATTTCATTCATTTAATCTAGCAATGATGGGTTTTTCCGAACGACAAAAACCAATAAATGCCTTATGGGGTTTAGATAAAAGTAAAATTCCATGCTTACAATAGGGATAATTGAATTATTAAATTTATTTTCCTTTTTTTTCGTATGAAATTAGTGGGATAATCATTGGAAAAATTGTAAACGAACAAAAATGAGAAAAAAGCTTTTCTTCATTATTTAAGAGTGAATTTAGTTAGTGACAATTATAGATTGGAAATTGGAAAATACCCTTTTCCCAGGCACTGATCACCAGCGTATGTGATAGTGGATTTATGGTGAAAGGGGTATATTCCCAAAAAAAAATACTTAAAAGAAACGTACTTGAATATAATAATTTTATTTTGTTTCTCTTTAATATTTTTCATCAATTTATCCTTGAGTTTAGTTGAAATTTTTACAGGGAATAGAAAGTAAACGAAAATTTGTGTAATCGATGAAGAAAAAAAAGTTCAAGTAATTGGGATTCATGTAAAATTATCCTGAATTGACAATTACTCTGTGAAAAATAAATTCATATGAAACTTTTCAATTATATTCTGTGTGAATTTATTGTCACTTATTATTTCCTTACATTTTTCCTTTTATTAACGCTTGTGACCGTATTATTATTTTATTTGTGAATTAATACCTGAATTAATGAGTGATTTACTTATCAGCCAATTGTGTCGATGATAGAACAACTTTTTCACCTGGTTTGAAGGCTGGCATTCCAAGGTAAGGACAACTAGCGCACCTAAATGCGTCACCGAGATAACACTAGATTGAAAAAATAACAAATGGAATTTTTGGTAATCGTAAATGGAGTGATAAGATAAGAAAAAAGAGTCTTACGTTTCCACAAGAGGATTTTTCGTTTTTCTTTTGTGCAGCTTCGCCGTTTAATTCTTCAGCAAGACCACATGAACAATCTTTACATGCTTTGCGTTTCCCAGTTGTTCCACAGACTGTAAATAATAATTAAAAATGAATAGAGAGGTCTTTCCTGAATTAAATTATCATTAATTACCTCTCAGAGATGATTCAGCTGGCTTTAATAGGTCATCCTCGTCCAATAAATTGTCCTCATCGATTAAATCATCCTCAACAGCATCATCAAGCTTCCAGACATCGTTCTGTACTTTTTTGGCAAAGGAAAGAGCCACTGAAGATCCAACCTGAGGTAAAAATGCACACATCTCAGTTTTTATTAAAATTCACCTCAAGCACTCAATTTACCTCATAATGTGGCTTTTCGAAGATAATTTGACATAATCCATCTTCATCCCGATACTCCTCAGCCAATAACCCTTTAATTTTCCATTTTGATGGAAGTGAACTGACTTTACACTCTTTAAAAGAGAACCCACTTATCCTCAAAGCCGAAATTTCACTGGAGAATTGTTTATTCGCCTCATTTGCCTTTGAATTCTCAATTATTTTGCATTGCACAATGCATGCACCTGGTTTAACAATCCTCTGGACCTCATTGGAGATATCTTTCTCGAGAGAATCGAATATGAGAACAGTATTGAAGTATGAGGGCTCAAATTTACCTGCAGAAACATTGATTTATCAATAAAATGAGATTATTGGGATCAAAGTCAATAAAATACTCACGATTCTTTAAATCAGCTGATTTTACCACCTGTATCTGGTCATTGTTGACTTCCTTGAGCAACTCTTGTGCATCACTCTCATTAATCTTTTTATTTACCAGTAGAAGAGCCTTTTCGTCCTTTTTAATAAACTCAATCATGACGAATCTATTTTAATGAATGTGATTTAGGCTGAGTTTTTGATTCTCAGGTTAGCGTAATCCGAGGGTTAAGTTAACTGGACTTTATTATTATCAAAAAAAAAATAAAAAACATTGTATATTGTTGTATTCTGTTTGTTAATAAATGATAATTAATTATAATCGTTTGGTATTAATTATTTAACCCTTCTGCTTCCACTTCTAATGTGTCATTCAAAAGCATGGGCAGATTTGGTTGATAATAATTGAACAATTAACTATCAAACAATAAAAACTAAATACCAATCACCACCAAACGATTCACAAACGATTGCATATTTTTGCTCTAATTTTTTTGATGATAATAAAGTCCAGTTAACTAAAAAGAGACACTGGTGGCGCAATACGACAACTCTAACCTCAGAATTGAATTTCTGACAGTCAATTACGTGCACGTCGTGTTTTTCTAATTAGGTAAACAATTAGAATCACTGGTGATTGTTGCAGAGTCGATAAAAAAAATGTCTCAAGGTCGAGGTAATGATTCTCCATTAATTTTTGATGAAATTCTCGTTCTCTGATTAACTAGTCTTATTAACATTCAGGTGGAAACCGGAGAAATCGCAGTCATCATCACCACCAGAAGCCCAAAATAAATGTCGGTGACAAGGGAAAGGAAATACTGGAGAACATAGACGAGAACAGTCTTGTAATAAAACAATTTCGTAAATATTCAATTGAATTAGATGCTAAACACGATCGTTACGAGAGAATTGTCAAATTGAATCGTGACATCACGATCGAGAGCAAAAGGATAATATTCCTGCTGCACACAATCGACAAGGAATCTAAGAGAGAGAATGTGTTGACTGAAGCCAAGTCTCGTCTTGATAATTTATCGAACACTTTTTTCAAGAATATTGCATTAGAATTGGAGGGACAGGATTCCTGGCAATTTGTTAGAGCCTACAGGGGAGGCATGCAGGAGTACATCGAAGCTGTTACATTTTATTATTATTTACTTGATAATTCCGTGCCGACGTGGGAGTTGATTGAGGAAAATTTCGGATACAAGATCAATGAGCCAGAGGGAGATGAGAATAAGGGAGAGATTAGGACAATCAGGACTCTGTTTCCACAACAGGATTACATTCTCGGAATTGCGGATTTGACTGGGGAATTAATGAGGAAGTGCATCAATAATTTAGCAGTTGGGGATATTACGAGTTGTTACAAGACTTGCAGTGTTGTTAGGGATATGCATAAAGGTTTCTTGGGCTGTGTCGGAATTGCTGGAAAGGAAATCAATAAGAAATTGTATACACTGAAGCAGAGCTTGACGAAAATGGAGAATGTTTGTTATACAATTAAAGTTAGGGGCTCGGAAATTCCCAAGCACATGCTGGCTGATGTTGCTATTGGTGCTGGTGAAGAATATCCAGCAGAGGACGATGAGGGATACCAAGGATTTTAATTTTAATTAATTTTTCAATGTGTATTTGGAATACTTTGTAAGAAATGATTTTTATAATTCATTATTTCTGTGTAATTTCACCAATCACTCTCGTACTCCTCTTCCTCGTCGTCTGTACTCTCTTCTAGGCCCGAGGGATCGTACTCTGATTCGTCTACTGACTCGTCAGCAGATGAGTTGTCTGAAAAATCCTCGTTTGAACGTTGGGATCTCACAGGTGTTGATGTACGTTTTCTTTCATTTTTTGGATGCTTATAGTCTTTCCAGTGTTGAGGATTTTTACGAGTGCACTTGGAGCCATATCTGCAGTCTGGACGATCGTCTTTTGATTGGTAATCGTCGTCCCCTGGGTGACTGAATTTAAGACGATGCTCGGAGCTTTGCCTGAGGAGAATAAAAAAAAAGAATTTCCTCTCAGAAATTATTTGTAAAAGGAAATGACTCTATAATTATTTTAAAAAAAATACCGATAACATTTGGAGCCATAAATACACCTCCTCCTTCGCTTAGAATTATCAACTCCAGCTGATGTCTGAGGATCATCCCCATGTGTCGGATCCTCCCGATTATTATTCGATCCACTCTGATCACTGAATTTTATCCTCTTCCCATTCTCCTCCTTCGGTTGATCCTCTCGTGTCTTTTCATTATCCGTAATTGTTGTACACGGAACATTATCCACTGATTGTGATGGATTTGGAGATGGCTCAGTGTCCTGACTGTTCTCAGGAGGACTTGGCTCTGGATTTTCTGTTGAATTTGTCCTCTGAGAACTCTCATCTTTGTGGACTGTCGTGCTAAAATAAATAAAAATCAAAATTTCCTCATTCCGGGTTGATTAAACGATCATTCCATTCGTTCCTGAATTTCTCGTCATTGTATTCCCATATGGATGAGACAAAATGGCGGAATTGGTGGAAGACTGAGGCAGCACGGCTAGCCCGCCGTCGATCGACGCCATCTTGAATTTTTGTTGAACCGTCACCGGTCATCGTAGACAATTTTAATAATCATTATTGTCTTTAAAATAAATATTGAGAAGTCATTTCGAGTGTTTCGGAGCGGTTGCGGAAAATATCGATCGGTTAGAGTATAGCGGGCACTGAATCGGTATAGTGTGAGTCACTCTTTACACCGTCAGCCGTCTCCCAAACGCCGGGCGGTGTAGACGGTTAATTCGGAGCTCGTAAATATCTTTCGAAGTTATTATTTTCTATCTTTTTATTATTTATTACTATTAATTTCAAGTGTATTGAGTGATGTGTAGTGATTGTGGAATTATGTGTAGTGATTGTGGAATTATGTGGAGTGATTGTGGAATTTTACCGAGAATTTAGCAACAGAGAAAATTTTCTGGCGGGAATGCCATGGCAGCACAGCTTCCACGGCCGCCATCTTGTATTTTCGTCGGGCCACCACCGATCATCATAAAGGTTTGAATCTTTATTAATTAATTAAACTGGGTCTTCTGAATATTCAATAATTACCTGGTATCTTGACTTGGCGGTTCATTAGACGAATGAACAGATTGTTGCGAATTATTAGCATCTTTCTTATTTACACTCGAATTACTTCCATTATTCGATGCTACTGTATTTTGACTGCTGCTTGAGCCGGTGGCTTTGGTATTTTGTGAGTCACTGGTTGTTATTGTTTCCTGTGTATCAACACGTTTCTTCTTCTCTGCTGGCAATTCACTGGATGTTCTCGGCTGTTCCAAGAATTGTTTTCATATGAAAATGTAGGTGGATGAAATTTTTTCAGTATTTTTCTTTTATCACACGTTACCTTTCGTTTTTTCTCAGTATTCTGTCGTCTATCCATTTTCACTGCGATGGGAATTTGTTGTCTTCTCGAATTAACGTAAATTTGCGAGTAAAACCATGGATTTTAGGAAATTGCGAATTTTCCGAAGGGAATCAATCAAATTAACGGTGAATTTTTTATTAGGCTAAATTGACAGGAAACAATCGAGGATTTCTTTGAAAATTCTTTTGGAATCACTATGGTGACATTTATTGTCATTACATAACCTGATTAACTCGAATAATACCGCGTAAATGTGAGGAATCACCTGTTTGAGGATTTAAAATACCCACGTTCTTACTTGGAAGGGAGTGAATGAAGAAAACTAATTAACAATGAAATGTTTTTTTTTTTTCTTTCATTTACAATTACAAAGAATGTACACTCTTACAAACAGAGTTAGGGTTGATGAGCTGAGAAGTGTCTTAAGATGAGAGTAGTACGAAACTATGTTTAAAAAACAAATTATTTCTCTTAAATACACTCGTTAACTGATTTCAATATTAATTGAATAAAATGAATTAAATATTTAAATAATCTCTACTATATGGCAACAGTCATATGAAAAAATATCATAATTTGTACTAGCTTTCTTTGTCATGCTTCTTATTTATTTTTTTTCCATTAAAAAAAAAGACGCACATTTACTTGAAAATTAGAGAAAAAAATTGAATTAATGAATTGGCTTCTCATACATTTTTTTTAAAACTTGTTTCCTTTCATTTTTTTAATAGAAAATGCCCTCAATAAAATCGTACAATCAGTTTCACTAATCTACTGGAAAGTTTGTAACTTTTCATTGATGATCTAACATTTGGTTTAATTTTTTTTTTATTCCATTTTAAATTTATAAATTAAATATTTACGAAGTATCGCCTTGTGGAATATCTTATTTGAAATACTGTCTATCCTTAGGATATTTCATAAGTACCTAATTCTTTATTATTTTTTTTCATTTCTTTCATTTATTTATTTATATACTTTGCCATATTTTCTTCTCTCTCATTTATAATACATTGAAATGCACTTGAGAACCATTAAATCTGTCAAAATTTATCTTTATGAGGATTTTTTTCAAACATGCATACATTCAATCGTTCATTCTTTCGGTTTTTTTCCAAAAAAAAATCAGAGCTCTCAGGTGCAAGAAAAACTACTTTTTTACGTTCTTCATTTGTTTTTTGGCTTTTAAGCTAAAAAATTACAACTGCTCTTATGTTATAATCATAAATATGAGGAAATGAAGAACTGTTTTCATTAGATCATTTAATTTTGTCTTTTACTTACGATCTTACTAAGGCAATTTAATTATTGGCGATTAATTTCTCTTTTTTCAAATCAATCTCACATGAAAATTGTGCTAAAAAGATTCATTGAGCTGCGCCATTGTAACAAATTAGTTTAAATTATTTTTTATCTCCATTTCAATTTATCCAACAAATTAATTAATTATTTCTGAAGAGTCACTGCAATTAGCACAAAAACATTCGACAAAAAGATTTATTATTTCTTTGTTTTTTTCCTATAAATTGACCTTTTATTTCAATGCATCCACTCTTTTATTTTATCAAAGCAGAATTAATGAAAAATAATAATTGGAATGATAATTGCAATCATCACACGTTTATTTTCAAGCATACTTTAATAATTCTAATTTCTTTTTCATTATTTATCTTCACTCTTTTAATTTTAATTCAGTTCAGTATTTATAATATAGCCACTCAACTCTTTCTTCAATTTCTTTTTTTTGTTTTTACTTAAAAAACTTGTACAAAAAGCATGTGAAAATCTTTTAAACTAATATGTCGTTTACAAGTCGATGGTACAATGTGTTGGACGCATAAACATTGTTGTTTTTCTTCAAAATTCATTTCTTTTGGTTCAAATAATTTAAATTAAATCCTGAAGTTTGATAATTCAGTTGTGAATTTTCAAACTAGACTCGTGAAGTGTTCACTCGGCCACACATAATACAAATGACGATGATTAATCCTCGGTACAAATGGCACCAGACTCGATCTTGTTAATGCATGTGAATTATCACATTTTTTATCATAATTTACTGATGATTCGATTGATGATTCAGGCTGTGGCTATACTATTGTACCACCGCTTTCACCAGGACTCACGATGTGTGGTACTGTTAGAACTTGTTGGCCTGGCTGAAGCAGAAAAAAAACATAAATTAACCAATTATTTTAATTAGAAAAAGGGAATCCCAGATAATCTATAGTTTCTCGTGAAAATTTAAATAAAAGGGAAAGACAAAGAAATAATAATTCATACGTACCATGCGATAATTAATTTGTAATAGCAGCAATTGCACTAAAAATTCATTCATTAACTAATAATAATTATTATCTATAAGAAATAAGCACAGCCAAATTTTTAATTGCAGAATTAACAAAAAATTCATTAAAAATAATCTGAAGAAAATAAAAAAATAATTAAAGCCCATTTGGCATCGAATAATTCATTTATTGAGTGACATTCTTTTTCTTTAAATTGATAGAATTAACATTTTATCTTCCATTGTTTTCCTTTTTCTCTTTCACTCCCCACGAACACACGGTGTGGAGAGAGGGGGGGATGTATACTCTCGGTAATACGCATTCACTCAGCAAAATAAAAAAAAAAACGAATTGAACTCAAGCAGGAAGCAAGCACTGTCTCATTCAACATATCATAATAATTAATTAATATTCTTTAATTATCATAATTTCTTTCCTTTTGGTTGTTTTTTTTTCATTTTGTTCTTTATACATTATTCATTTGCTTATTCTCGAACAATATTGCAAATTATTTCATTTACTATAATTAACAGATTGATATTAAATGTCACATTATGAATTAATTGAATGATGAGAGGGTGGGCGAGAGGGAGGTGATTATAAATGTAATATATAAATTTATATTCGCATTCCATCTACATATCTTTTTAAATCGTTCACTAATCACTAAACTAAATACTCAAATACATAAGAACTAAAAAGTTTAAATGTTTAATTGTAATTCTTTAATTATTTAGTTTTCCTTCATTTTCGTTTTTTCTTTTTATTTATTAATTTGAGGGACCTGCCCTACTGACAAATGCAACGAAATTGAAACAAAGAGGAGGGTAGGAGGGTACTCTTAATTGTTTCCATTAGATTACGAATTTGGTAGTGAAAAAGGAGAATGGCTAGAATTTTTTTTATTGGAGTCTTTATCGCGAATAGAATTCAGAAGATCTTTAACGCTCCAATTGCCCTCTCTACCCCTCCTGGGAATGGCACACGACCACACACAATTCCATATTGAATCAAATTTTTATCTCAATAATATATTAATAATTGAAGATTGAGAAAAAATAATGAAAAAATGCTTTCACACTCATTATCGTACTTTGGATAATTACCTAGACGTCTATCTAATACTTTTATACAGAAATATAAGAAAATAATTGGATAAATTTAATTTTGGAATACATAATGCATCTTCCAATTATACAAATGATTTAATTCGCTTACGACACTCTCTTTATTTCATAAATTATGGAAATTCGTCATTAAAAGCGTTACAGATCTTCCAAAGAAATAATAATATATCTAGGGGAAGATGGGGTAAAAAGGCCACATCCTCACATTTTACCTCAATTTCTCCTATATATTTATTCTACACCATTGAATTTACCATTCAGACTCTATCTCTAGATACAAAAGAAAATAATTTTCTAATAATTCAATATATATAGTGTGATATATATATTTTCGTTTTGTTCTCGGTTTAAAATATAAAAATTTCATCCCATAAAAATTAAACAAGTGCAAAGTAAGAATGAAAAAAAAAAAATCGATAGTGAAGTTTAATGAGATAAGTCTCTAATTAATTTGCTGATAGCTCGGAAATTAGTTTCATAAATAATCACCTTTTTTGTACCAAAACAAATTATCTACAAAGAAGGATCTCCATTATTTTATCCCACAAATTGACAAATTCAAATGGACTTATCCCATTAACTAGCATAAATTCCTCATAAACAATGAGAGAAATAATAATTAATCAGAGATCATTAAGTCGCATTGAATTTATATTAGTGTGTATATTACTATGATGATGTGGCCTGTGCAGTGTACTGCTTATAGTAAGTGGACCTACCATATGACCAGGTCTTGCCCATGTATAAACATATCCATCTTGACAGGCTGTTACGAAGCAATCCTCCCTAAAAACTAATTCAGTCAGTCTCTCGTGTGCCAATTTTTTACAAACAAGTGGCTCAAGTACTGGACACTCATCGAATCTTGGACACCATGCTGTACCAATTAATCTCATTGGATCATCCATCACAGAACTAACTTTTTTACCAATTAAATTACCACCAACTAGACTATTATTTAAATTTGACGATCCATTAGTCGTTGATTTTTCACCATAACTATTATTCTGCAGTTGCAAATTACAATTACTAGTACCAGTACCACCACCACCACCACCACTACCACTGGTTCTCAGAGTTAAACTAAAATTTCTCTTATGATTATCACTTTTCTTGTCCCCAAAACCGAGACCAGCGAATCGTTGAGTCAACGAATTAACTGTGGATACGGTGACACTGGATGAGCTGTTGCTCGTTTCACTGTTCAACCCGATTCTATCGTCCTTGATATTGTTCATGTTGTTGTGTTTGGTGTTGTTCGTCAAGTGGTTGAGAGTCGCTCCATTCCCACTGGTAAATGTCCCGGAGGAGGTGAAGGTTCCGGAGCCAGCTGTTGATGCACGTTGTTTAGCACAGACTGGTTGCCTGAGGACATCTTCGGTTATGTCCCACAGGCAGAGCTGCGTATCCTCAGAGACACTTCCGAGTCTGTAGCACGTACCACCGGGTACTCGAAGCTCTGAGCCACAGGAATTCCTGTTGGAGTTCAGGCCCTGGGAGAGGGTTGAGGCTCTTTTTTTTTCACTGAAGTGATTGCTGTGGTTGTTCTGGGTTATCGTTTCGTCGTCTGATCCACTGAAATCGGGGTCTGGTTCACCGTACGACGTTGTGAAAGGGTCAAAGGCAACTACGCTGACCCAACTGTGATGTCCCTGGCCCCGTGCCACTACTCGCTTCTCGTTGAAGCTCCATATCGTCACGAGATCGTCCTCCCCACCAACAACTACATAACGACCGTCTGGCGACCAGCAGACACAGAGGAATCCTCCGAAATAACTTCGCGCTGAACCGACCAGCTCCATTGTGTCATAGTGGAATACTCGTAGAAATCCGTCTTGAGAAACAACAGCCAGATTCGTGCCACATGGAGAAAAAGCGAATTCGTTTATGCAGCAGCCATCAGCACCAATGACCCATCTATAAAGTGGATTTCGGGTTGATTTTGTTTTGCAAGTGTGTATTGCATAGCCATCGCCGGATTTAAAGGGCTGATAGTGGGGAGGTGTTGTGCCACAGGGGAGCTCCCAGTTGTAGAGATACAGTTGGCCAGAGCTATGGGATACTAGGAATAAATTACTCGAACCGGGGACCCATTTTATGCAGGTCACTTTCGTTTTGTCTATCAGCCTCTGGAAAATAGAAGGGATTGCTTTGAATATTTAATGAAGTCGTGGTTTTTAAACTTGGATTATTCAACAGACAATTTCATTTTCAATTCTCTTCTCAGGCTTATCTCGAGGGAGATGGAGGAAAATTTGTGGTGATCTCTTTTGTATGGGAAAATGAGAGTTATAAAAGAGGTTATCATGAGAAATGAACTCAAACAAAACCCTCATTGATTCCAGATACAATTGAAATTTAACAAAGCCTCGCAATCTCCTGATAATCATTTTTTAATAAAAAAAAAAAAAAACTGTTGTATCTACCTCTTCATTGTACAATTTGTTGAGTTCCTTCTTGATAGGATCAATCAATTGTATCTGTCCAGTTGAAAAGCCAACTAATAATGGTGCTATCTCAGCTGTTGCTGTTGTTTGATTGAAATTGTGGCACGTAGGATTCGTTCCCTTGTACAATTTCTTGTCCACCGGTTTATTCAGATCCACTGCCTGTTCCCAAAACAAAAAAAAAGCCTCATCAATCATTGGACCAAGAAGCCTCTCCCCTAAATTCTCCAATCAAATAATTCTCCTGGAGAATCTAACAGTTTAAAAAATTATTAATTACATAATAGGATCATGATGTTCGCTCCATTAATTACCAATTAATGAGCACATAATTTCTTTGAAATAGGTGTGGTAGAGTCAAAGATGGAGTCATTTTTTAGCGAATAATCAGAGGTTATGTTGATCGGGTTAATAAAAAAAAAATAGGAAAAAAAAAAAACGTAGTTGGAGGAATTGATCCAAGGTGAATTGTTAATTGATAAATTACCTTTTTAACTCCACGATACACGTAAACATACAATTCTTTTCCAAAATTGAAACACATACGATCGCCAAGTCCCTGTGTACCATTTGGATCAGTTGGATCTGGTAATGTTACGAATGATACTCTGACTGATGCACTACCTCTCGTATCCGTATTACCAACTCTGTTTGGCCTTGAATATTCAGATAGTGTCATAAGTTTGTATGTACCCTCACGGGTTAAAAATTGTGTTTTCAAGTCCTCTTTTCCCCCGCCGTCCAGCTGCACAGCCATCTTACCACCAAATACTCAATGGAGGAGCTCATCAGACACTAACCGAGACCTTATATTCTTTTTCTATGATAATAAATTGATAATTGAATATGAAAAAAAAAAGGTGGCTGTTAATCAAATGGAAATGCTAGAGTTTCTCGAATGATTATGCCCTCTTCACACGTTAATTAATTGAAGTAATTTGGAATTTTGTGATTAGTCTTGTCGTCGCACACACAGCACGTTTTGTTGAAGTATTTTGACACGAGTTCGCTTGATTATTGTCGGTTAATTGCCGTTTATTTCGTGATATTAATCGGCGATTCTTTGGGACTCGTCGCACAGTGGGATTATGGAGTTTTTCGAGGGAGTGAAAACTGGGAAATTCTCTTTGCACGACGTTTTGTTTCACGGCTCAACGTTGGAGCGCCCTCCGGTCCCCTCTGCAATACCAGGCACTGGATGAACACGTATAGGGCGATTGAGGGGTACACATGCACAGGCATTGGGAATGTAGAAGTGAGAAAGTACTGACATCTGGAGAATTAATGAGGAATTTTTGATGCGTGCGCATGAGGTGGTGGGGAGGATTTACTGCAGCGGTAAATTTTGAGGATATTTATTGGGTTTTTCAAGGGGATATTTATTCATGGGGTTTTTAATTATTGTTTTGGGGTGTATGGAGTTTGGGAGATGGGGGAAAATTATTGGGCTAAGGCTTGTGATAGTAAAAACAGGAGGAAATAATTATTGAGTATTTTCTGGTGAATTTCCCACCACAATAAACCCAATAAACTGCGAATCTCGTAGGTAAACACTGTGTTTAACAGAAGGGGTTAATTAATCTCGTTTGTCTCCTTCCTACTTCCGGTAGGCACTTCATCCATTCTCCCTCACTTATTCTGTATCCGCTACTATTATTCACGAAAGAATGACTGACGTAATTTCAGGCATGGCTCATTATTGAGCCACAGAATGTTAAATAATTAACAATAACTAGATTTGCATTGAATTCGACGTGAGTTGCGAATATTCTGGGTTTTTTTTTCGGTCATTTAAAAAAAAAAAAAGAGGAGGAAACCGGAAGTCTTGACACTAATTTCAATCCTCTCGCTTCTTTATTATCGTAATAATCATTTTTTTTACATGATTCATTGTTTCGATGTGACGTCAATGGAGTGAATGAGAAAAAATCATTTTAATAGCTCTGATAACAGACAATAAAACTCACATCCGTCACTGCAATATTGTCGTTCAATTAAATCGTTAATTTCTGGCCTCATTCAATGATTAGTCATCAATTCATTAATTAGTCTATTAAATTTTATTTTCCTCTCTTTCTTCTATTTTTATTCTCCTCAATTTAATTTTCATTGAGGAAAATATTTTATTTTGATAGAATTTGGGAATTTTTAATTAATAATTATATTTTTAGAATTTCGGTGGAAAAAAAATCATTTCCGGTCGAAATGGAGTTTGAATTTGAATTACTCGGTGGCGCTGTCAACATTTTGTATGACATAACCTTTGAAAATCGTTGATTCAAAGCGAAAGTGAGAGAACTGCATTTATTTTGTTATCTAGTTTATTAAATAATAATCAACAGCAATACTTTGAGTAATCTTGCTCTTATCAATGAGATACAATTGATAAATAACGGAAATTACGAAATTTGTGGAGTGTAACAGCAGAGTAATCAGATTGACAACAATAACACGTGGGTACAACTTTATTATTCAACCGGAATTGCAAAATCTAAGAAATTACTGAAAATTAATATTCCCAGGAAAATTATGTGAATAGAAAAATGGCTAGAGGTAGAAGACCAGTGCGAGGGGGTAAGAGGCCTAGAGAAAGAGGTGGTTCCAAGTTCCCCAAGCCCAAGAAGCAGAAAAAGGGAAAATTTAATTTGCACGAAGCATCTTACGTAAAGGAACGTGATGCGAAAAATGCAGAAATTGAGAATAGAAGAAAGCGGTTAGAACAACAGGAATTGAAGAAGCGGAAATATGAATCAGAGACTTCGGAAGATGAAGAGGTCGAGGATCCAATGAAGGCCCTGCTCTCGACTTTCTCAAACAATATCTCGAATAAGAAGAAGATTGCTATTGAATCAGAGTCAGAGAGTGAAGAGGGTTCTTCTGATGAAGTTCTCGAAGAGGAAAAAGAGGCTGAGGAGAAAATAACCGAAGTCACGTTTAATAATGAGGAAAAAGTCCATCCAGAAGAGGAAAGGGATGAAATTGATGAGGAAACAATTGTCGTAGCTCCAAAAGAAGAGGACGAAGAGGATGAAGAGACTGCACGTGAGGATTCTGGTGTGATAAACGATCCCTTCACTCTCCATCTCGCCCACGACATTCCAGACGACCTCCACCATCTCATCTCCACTCAAAGCCTCACCCTGAAGACTCAGAAACACTCCTGGCCCATTTTAGGAAACCTCTTCATTCAAATCCCGGAAATTCCTAGTAATTCTTCAGCAAATCTTCGAAAACCTTCTCTTCTCGACGCAAAAAAATTTGCAGAACCTGGAAAAGTCCCAGAGATTATCGATAATGTTGATTGGACCAAGCTCCACATAAAATCCCAGATTCATGCAAACCTGACTCGTGCTAATTATTCCAGCATCTCAGACAGTCTTGCAACTAACCCTTCACCTCTAACGCCTCTTCAAAAAGAATTATTCTCCATCATCAACAATTATCAGGATCTCCTCTACTGTGAGCGGACATTCGGTAATGAAGAGGAAATAAAATTTGTCTACTGTCTCCATGCAATAAATCACTTGCTGAAGACTCGCACGAAGATTCTCCATCACAATGCGAAGCTCTCGAAGTCAAATGGGGAAGTTCCTGAGGAATACAGAGATCAGGGACTAGTTCGTCCGAAAGTCCTGATTCTCGTGCCTTTTAGGCACTCCTGCCTGAAGATTGTGGAGTTATTGATATCAATTTTAATTGGTGAGGACAAGGGAGGACAGGTAGTTAATAAAAAACGGTTTCTCGAGGATTTTGGAGGAAGTGAGATAATAATGCCGAGGAAAAATCCAAAACCTGAAGACTACGAGATGACTTTCAAAGGGAATACTGATGACAGTTTCAAGATTGGTTTATCATTGACTAAAAAGACATTGAAGCTATACTCAGAGTTTTATGCCTCGGATATAATAATTTCATCGGTTCTGGGGCTCAGGATGCTGGTTGGTGCAGAAGGCGAAGAGGACCGGGATTTCGACTTTCTTTCATCAATTGAATTGCTAATAATGGACCAAACGGAATTATTCTTCATGCAAAATTGGGATCACTTGGTACACGTGATGGATCACTTTCATTTACAACCGAAAAAATCACATGAGACAGATTTTTCGAGGGTTCGAAGCTGGTGCGTTAATGGGTGGTCCAAGTATTACAGGCAGACCCTCATATTCTCAGGAATTAAACTCCCGGAAATTCAAGGGATCTTTAATAAGAAGTGCTTTAATTATTCGGGAAAGGTGAAGATCATGAATCCTTGTAAAACGGGATCTGTTTGCGAGGTCATTGTGCAAGTGCCTCAAGTCTTCCACAAGTTCAATGCGACTAGTCATCAGAGGTCAATTGATGCGAGAATGGAATTTTTTATTGGAAAAATTCTGCCAGAATTCAAGGACAGCATAATGAATCATACACTAATTTTTGTGCCTTCGTACTTTGATTACGTGAAGCTGCGGAATTATTTTAAGAAGGAGGAGATTAATTTCGTGCAGATTTGTGAGTACACGAAGGATGCAAAGGTGGCGAGGGCCAGGGATATGTTTTATCACAGTGACGCACATTTCCTGATTTATTCGGAAAGATTCCACTTCTTCAGGAGGATTAGGATTAAGGGAATTAGGCATTTGATATTCTTTGCACCTCCGAATTTCCCGAATTTCTACTCGGAAATGTGCAACTTGATGCACGAGAGCAATCAGAATCCGAAGGCAGGCAGTGAGAGTAATATGACGGTTACCACGTTGTACTCAAAGTATGATGCTATGCAATTAGCGGAAATTGTTGGGAGTGAAAGGGCAGGGAGAATGATTGCTTCTGATAAAAGTGTACATATGATTATGACTGGCGAATAGTTTGTATTTTAAATTAATGGAATTACAGATTAATACAAGATTTATTTTAGTAAATGCGTTTTTGTCCAGTGCACTTGATTGTGCTTCCATTTCAGTTGTGAAGTAGAGGATTTATGAATCGAATTAACAGATATTTTTAATAAAATGCATTTGCAACAAACAATCATTCTAATTACAATAATCTCTAACCATCGAAGCACGAGATACTTTGGTCCATCGAAACAATGAAATATGGACGATAAATTGATGAGATTTTAATGGCTTTGATTGGTATTAATTAAATACTGAGGATTTATCTTCGAGGTAAATTTTCACTGTCGAATTCAATGTCCGGTGGTTCGTCGGCAGTTTCTTCTGAAAAATCCTCGAGTTCCTCTGTGCTAGTTGGACTCATTGATGGCATGGGTTCAAGGGAAGCTTCCAATTCGTCATTTGCCTCATTTTCCTCATCTTTATCCATGTACATTGGTGGATAAATTGATTCCATTTTCTTCATGAATTCCGTTGCATTTGGCTTGATCGTTGCCTTTTCCTGAGTCACTGAAAAATAAATAGGAAAATCAAAAATCTAATAAATTCCATTAAACAAAAATCCAAATTACCAATAATCTCCTGTGCTTCTAATGCAGTCGATAAAGTGGGATTAATGCACTGCACTTTGGTAGTAACATTGTGCTTATTAGATTTGTCTAGGGGCCTGATCCAGAACCTCGCATGATCCTTAGGATCCCAAATAAATAAATAATAGAGTGACAATAGTATAGCTGCCAAACTGACTGCTATAACATACGCAATAACAGTCATAACACGAAAGGCTTTCTGCCTGTGCTTCGGTTCATACAGTCTATCTTTACTCTCTTCTCCAGCGAATTTAACTTCATTCGAGGCTTTAACATTCTGATCATTACGTGTACCTAATGTACGGCTAATACTTGCCATTACATTTTGTGCACTCATTTTACGCGGTAATTGCATAATTATTTTCACCACTCACAAATTAAATTAATTCATTATTGCCTATTAATTTAATGAATTATTCAAAAATTCAATGATAATATTGAATTTCATACTTTGGGCTACACCCATTCTCTGATTTTTTTTTTCTCTTCTCTCAACATTTCTATTTCAAGAGCCTGCGTGATCACACAAAATCTATTTATCTGTGTGCACTAGTACAGAGAGAGATATTTCTCTCTGAGCTTGCGCAGAGTTGGGAATTTTTGTGGATTATTTACTGAGAAAAATTCTTCTCCAGTTTTTTTTATTATCGTCACTCCAGGGGAGATGCTCTCGATCATTTTGAGCTTTACGTATCAATTGCTCTTGGATATGTCGATGTAATAGGTCTTGATACGTTTTTTTTTTTTATACTCTTTTCATTAATTTTCTACATTTTTTTTATTATTTTCTATGTCTGATGTAATTTTATTAGCGGTGGATATCAGATGACAAATTGGAAGGAAAGAAATCATTTTTCATATTTTTTTTATTGCTTGGATAATGAAATTGAAGGATGAAATGAAAAGAAAAAAAACAATTCCACTGTTTTATTGTGGGAATTTATTCGATGAAATTGAATAAATTCATTTCACAATATTAAAACGATTTTATCAATGAAACTTAGGTAACTCGAGACGATAAAATAAATATCACACAGTTATGTGATATTTGAATATTTAAGAAACACGTAACTTTGTGAATTCAATTTTGTATTCAATGACGATCCAGTTGCATAATTCGTGAATAAAATTCCACAAGTGCCTATTCTCTTTTCAAAGAATGTTGTCTGACTGATGATTGACTTACTTCCCCTCATTTCTATGAGCTTCTTTTTATTTCTGGATAATTTCTTTCGGCTCCAATGAGCAACACACCTTTGTTGAAGAAACTATCAAGATCTAGGGCTCTTCAATCACTAACTCGAGCAAACACGTCATTTCTACCCTTATCCAATGGCCATCACAATTTACTCAGTAGTTGTTCCATCAACCTTCGAGTGTTATGGAATTTTCCGTTTCTTTCAATTGCGTGGGCTTCTCTGATTGAGAAAAGTAGAGAAATATCTCGGAAACTATTAGATTCTCCTTGCTAATGTTTCGTAAACTTAAAAATTCCCCATTGACCACCAGCTGTTCATTCAATAGCACTCGAATTATTTTCGTTCTATACTTTACAACAATGGGAAGTTTACGTAGACGTCTCGTAAATGTTTCCACTTGGGAAAATGAAATGAAGGGGCAAGATGGCCACATTCTCACTTTTGAAGTATTATATTGTGCGAAATCAGGGGAAATATTGAAGATAGAATTTTTTTCGATGATTCCATTGAAAAGCTGAGGCATAGACGACTCAGGTTCATTGATGAAGGAGTGAATAAGCTGCAGCAGTGAGAACCTTGTATATGAATTGCATAATACGAAGCCGTATGGTTTTTGACCCTGTTATAGATATTAGCTGAACTGGATGAATAATCGCCACCAGTGCCAAACTATTCCAGTTACTTATTTCTACGGCTTTAGGCATCAATTTCCCCTAATTTTCATCTGATATCGGATTAGAGTTATGGATAATTCTTTAAAAAAGTTCATTTATTTCGGAAACTAAGTGAGATAGCGTTATTTATGTAGAGACCTTTTTTGGAGCTCTTGAAATTCTCTACAAAAAAGGTATGTACGAAAATTCCTCTATCTCGTTAAATTTCCAAGATAATTTAAGGAAAGAAGCGGAAGAATCTCACCTGTATCAACTTCCCCAGTTTCATTGGACACCTCCACACTCTCCAATAAAAAATCCTCCATCCCACGCTCATCAGTGCCATTAATAGCACCATCAATACTCTCGTTACTCTCAATCGTAAAATTTTCATTCGAATATTCTCCTCCAATCATTGAAACATTCGCAATTGACAGTTCACTGGCATTATTCAAAGTCTCTGGTGTTGTTGATATTTCCCAATTACTAGAGTTGAAAGAAGCGTGAAATTTATCATTGATAAATCCATAAACACCTGTCAAAGTCTCATTACGTGTTATTTTAATGGAAATTGATTTATCTCGATTTTTCGTCTTTCTCGATAAATTAATTTTATCAATCAATTCATTCACGTATTTCTCTTTATTTGGATTAATGGGTGAATCCATCAGGTACTCCACTTTTGGTTCACTGACATGTGCTTCTGTTACCGATGTGATCGGCGGTTGCCACAAAAATATGTAATAAGCACTCAATACAATAGCAACAAAACTAACTGATATCAAATAAGCCAGTACTGTTATTATTCTGATAAATTTTGTTGTTGTACTTCTTTCATCGTATATATTCTGGTCCTTTGAATTCTGATCGTTGCTTGGATTTTGCCCGCCATTCTCCACTGTTGAATCCTCTTTTGTGCTCATTATTTTTTTATTATATTAAAATTTTAATTAACTCTTTCTTTTGAGAATTTATTTCCGAATTCAGGAAATGCTCACTCAAGTGTTACACACACGATACTGCAAGCTTAACATTGGTATCCGGCCTGGAAAGCTTGCTCCATCTCCACGTGTTTGAATTTCGCGCAAGCGTTCATTGAATAATTTTTTTATCCTTTAAATTCTCAGTTTCCATTGAGCGACATAAACATAACCGTACTTTTAAAATGAAGTCATCATCGTCTCCTCCCATGAATCCAGTGAAAATTCATCAGTAAGAGTAATTAATTGTGAAAATACGTGAATGTTTATTGATAATTGAATTATCATTGGGAGGGTGCAGTTTTCTTTGATTAAATTAACATGGACGAGGAGGAGTTTCAGCCAGTTTTGTCCTCTCAGGAAGAGGACAATTTTCAGAAGCTAGATACAGGAATAATAGCAGCATTTCCCTTAACATTTGGTGTAAGACAAATTTTCCTTAATTATTCTCATCATTAAATCGTTTTAATACGAAAAAAAAAAATTCAGAGATTGAGGTTATGTTGATGTAAATATTTCAGGCTGTTTTGGAGATTAGCGGAATTATTTTTGTGTCGTTGTGGCCAGAGGAAAACAGCAAATGCAATACGTACTTTATATTTTTGTACTTGCACTGCGTTTATTGGCTCGTAATTATGATTGTCGATCACATTATACGTAAAAAGCATCATAATTTACGTATTTGCGGATACTTGGACTTTTATCAATCAACTTATCAACACATCCGTGTTCCATTATTTATCTGCTCCTTGTGGAATACAATTTATTTGTTGCTCGCTGTTGTACTGCATCATACGCATAAATTTAATTATGAGGAATATTGTCGTTCCTCGGAGTGGCTGACTCCAGTTAATTATATTCTATTGCTCACAACGTTTGAGCTCATGATTATTGTGCCTGTCTACATAAATTATATCAGTAAGTATTTATTATTTTCGAGTCAGATAAAAAATTAAATTCAGGGAGTAACTGCACTTATTTCATTGTGCATTGAACTCAGTAAAATTAATGGGAATTGTCAATTGTAGAGCGTGTACGTCGTTTCAATCGTCTAAAACCACCGCCCGACGTAACCAGAGAGGAGTGGCTGACGTCATTCACTCAAGATTCATACTCTGGTAATGCTGAGATTGGTTACCACCAAAGGGGCTCAAATTTAACTGAATTACTTGAGAAACAAGCTGATTTAATAAGGTATCTCAGAGATCACAATGTCAAATTGAGCCATCGTATGATGTTATTAGCATCGCAACGTCGTGCAGAAGCATAGGTGAATTTTTTGAATCTAAAAAAAAATGCGAACAGTCTTTTCGTATTTTTAACTTCAAATTCTGTGTGCTATTTTATTATTCTACGTTTTTTAAATTATACTTTTGTTTAAAATATTTGCAATTATTTTGAAATCTCATTTAATTAATTTTTCATTGACGAGAAGAGAACAAATTTGCTTTTTTATTAGCAAAAATTCGAGTATTATCATAGATTAGGCTTTGGAAAATTTGTTTATTAACGGATTTTTTAGTTTACCTTAAAAAAAAAAGGATATTAAGTATCGAGATTAAATTTATGATAATTATGAGAGAATTTATACTGTAATTAAGATTTAAATATGGTTTACTGTGATATACGAAATTCTATAAAAAGAAAATTATTTGGAGGTCCTTTTTTTCTCGTGTTTGTGTGTAAATAACGTGATTTTATCAACTCAATAAAATATATATTCATTATATATTTTTCAATGGTACATTTTTTTTTGTTTCTAAATACTATTACACTGTTTCTTCATTATGTTTTTACGTATTACAATGAGTGCATTAATTCTAATTGGTGTGACATTACAGTGGGTCGAAGTTGTTTAATCAATTAAACTGATAAATTTCATTCTGAGACAATGCAATTCATGAAATTCATGAATTTCATTATCAATCTTCTCTCACAATTTCATTAATTAAATTCGACCCAAAAAAAGCATTCATCTCAGCATTATACAAACATTTTTTTCAATTTTTTTTCTTTCATTACAAAATTGATAATATTCATAATATATATTACTAAAAATCATTACTGAATTTCTCATCATTATTACATTAAATTTTTTATCGTTAATCATTAGTTTCTATTATTATCAATGGTATCTGTTTTAATTTCTCATTAATCTAAACAGTGGAACGAACAAAAAAATAATAATTCTCTTCGTTCAACACTCTATCTTGTTCTCGACAGTCTTCCACATTTTGTAGCTTTATTTGTTATTTTTTTTTATCATTTTCATAATTTTTACTGTAAAATTATTGCCAAAACATTATTCATGCTTTTACCATTATTTTTCGCACAGTGATAATTATTATTGTTTTTTTTTATACATAAAGTATTTCTTTTTTTTTCAACTGTACAGTTAAAGCCCTATTCACTATGATCTAATCTGACATTAACGTTATTTGCAATCTCTTTATTATTTTAATATAATATTTTTCTTTATTCATTCGATTATTCTATTTGAGTAGTTTGTAACTTAATTCAGTTTCTTTTAATAAGCCTACAGTTATATACCTGAATTAATAATGACAACTGACATTAATTTAATCCATTCAACATTACGGATGACATAAAAGTGTTTTTCCTTCAAATTTCATTGTTATCAGTGTCATTCATTATCTAATCCAATGTCTTCACAATTTTTAAAGGTTTTTTATGATGATTATTTGGGTTTATTCTTCAGTTTTCTTTTCATTTCCATGAAATTTCCTCCTTCTACGTTATCATTAGTTATTCACGTGGTAATAATTAGGCCTACACAAGTGTTTTATTATGTTTTTTTTATATCTTCATTAATGTGTATTTTTTATTGTCACATGTCAGGAGGAAATTTTCAGACTTGATGATATCATTGATTTAATTGAATTTAGTGAAATAAGATAAATGAAAATCCATTTTATCTGCAATTGAAAATTGTGGGTATTCAATTCTCTTGTTAATACTCAGGACCAGAATAATGGTCCCCATTTTATGTGAATTCTTCATGTTAATTAATTCTCAATGGCTGAATAATCACGCATGTGTTGGATGAACAACATTACCACTTGTTGATGATAATTGTTCTTCAGCTTCCATTATTTTTAATTTTCTAACAACTTGTGCATGTTCCTCGAGTAATCTAGCAAATTCATCACGACGTGTCTCAGCCTCCACTTGTATCTGTTTAATTCTTTCACGTGGACCACCAGGGCTGTCAAGTGGTGTTGTCTGTGATGTTGAATTTTGTGAGCTCGATTCAGTTGATAAAGCATCAGTATCCTGTCTCTCACTCAGTATTGACGATGAATCAACGTCATCAACTATCAAGCTAGAATCAGATGATTTAGTCATTTAATTGAATAGGAAATTGCGAATTAGTCACAATGTTTGATGAATTTTAAACCAAAAGGAAATTGGAAAATAGCCCAATGTCATTGGGAAATTTAGGTGACCCGTTCGATTAGTAATCTTCGAGAGTCATGCACTAATTATATTTAATCCCAGGTTATTTTTGGTTTTTCGAGAAATATCTGTGAGAAAAAAAAACATTGTCTCATTCGAGAAATGCTGAGTTAAGTGTAATTACTCAGAAAAATACAGAGATCATATCTAATGATGAAATGAAACGTTCCATTGACAATTGCACTCAACGATTCTTTTACATAAGCATTTGTGCATCAAAGAATTGCTCATCCGGAAGAGACCAGAAATAATCATGAAAAGAATAGAGAAATGAGAGACAAAGATTGTTATGCATGCTTTTAAGCAGAATATCGTATTGCAGTTGGGATTTCTTGGTAAAATTGCCAAGATCGTTCAACCGTTGGACAATCAGCAACAAATTGACCTGAGCCACGTACTCCTACTGAGTTAAATTTTGTGGTATTTCTTTTTTGTCTTTTTCTCTTGCTCTTCAATGTACCATTTCAACATGCGAGCTAAATAACTCTAAGGGGGAAGTATAAGAGAAGTGGTCGACGTCGACAGTACGATTTTAATAGCCAACAATTGTCGTTTGCGTCAATTCCTACGTCATGTCATACGGCACACGTTCACTGTCATGAAATCAAAGCAATAAACATTTATCAAGAAAAGGAACTGTTTTTAAAATTTAATTCATTAAAATAATGAGAGAATTTAATTTATATGAATTTTTAAAAGTCCTCGAAATGAATTTAGATGAATAATATAATCTCATGATTAAATATTTCAATTAAATAAATTAGTTCGTTGGAGAATTCGTAGAAATAATAGTGGAATTAAATTAAAACTGTGCATTTAATTATCAAATTAATGTACTCCCACTTTATTTTGAATTACTGAGTTCTGTTAATGGATTTTTAATTGAAATTACGAGGAAGAAGAAAAAATGGGAAATAAATTCTTTAGATGAGAGAATTATAAGAAGATTTATGAATTAATGTCTACTTTATATGCATTTTAAAAAAAATTCAATGATTTCTCTTATCTGATACTAAAAATAAAATCTATTTGAAATACACCCACGTGAAGAATTCTTCTACATCAAAGAAAAAAAAAGAAGCCATTTAACCAATATGAATAAATCGTTTGAATCAAAGATTATTTATTCACCGTCAAATGAATAAAATTATTGTAGATTTATACTGTAGTGGAAATAAATAATACAACAGTTAATTCCTTGATTATCTCGGAATCTAAGAAACATAGAGAAATTCTAGTAGACACCTTTTTTCTAGATAATTTCAAGATCTCCAAAAAAGGTAATAACAAAAATTGCGCTATCTCCCTTAATTTCCAAGATAATCTCGAAAAACCAAAAAAATCCCCCTCGAATAATTCACAATGAAATCAATAATCAATCGAATCGATTTAGATTTGTTTGCCGAAGGCCAGTAAACGATTTATACAATCAATAAAATCCAAACGCATATGCCTTGAAATAAAAAATAATAATAAAAAAAAAAAACAAAACGAGGGATAACGAAGGTCATATCGGAAATGGACTACTACGAAAGATTCTGGAAATAGCATGTGTTTCTCTTTCTTCATTTAGTCCCTCGTGTGTTGCCTGACGAGAGATCGTGTTATAAACCCTCAACGATGTTTCTCACCAAGCGCACTTTACACATGTACATAAAAGTGCACGTGATGTTTTCCGAAGTCCTTTGCTATCATGCTTAAAAGCATGAATTACATTTAAAAAAATGGGGAAATAGCACAAAAAATAAAAATTCAAGCATTTCATTATGTTTATAATAATTTAGAATTTAATTATTTAAATTACCTGAATACACCGTGTATCTCTTGACCAGACGCCATGGTAACAGCAATGTCCGGAAGTGATCCTGAAGCATCCCATAATTCATTACTTTAATTACCCTGTTTTTCTCTACAATATTTATTATTTGGTTATGGTGAAAAATGAGTAAAGCTGAGAACACGTCAGTGGGTAACACGTGTGGCTGAATTTAAAAATAATAATTCGGTCATGCCTATTGGTGTGTTGACGAACAGAGTGGATGAATGATTTTTCTTCTTTATTTCGGGGTTGTTGATTATTTGATTTCTCGGATGCATTTGCGGGGATTTTTAAGAAAAATCCGAAAATTCATCTGTGATTGATTGAATTAATGATGAATGCCAATAGTGTCAAGGGATTTTGAGGGCCTATTTCTGTATGCATATTCATGGTACGTGTATCTCCTATAAATTCGTTATGATCGCACAATAACGTTCACTTAGACAGATTGGCAAATGTCATAGAGGTAAAATGGTGGAAACAGAGAGAAAGAGATAGAGAAATGCAGTTTGATGGCTGGGGTGGTTTTGCAAGAAAATCGATCGTCAACTTCCCAACATTGGAGTTTATATACATATGTCTATGTGTTCTCCATACTGTTGTGTTAAAACTATTGTTCACGTTATTTCACTTAACCTCAACACAATTTTAAAATACAGAATTCAACTGGATTTCTACATTCGGCATTGACAATGACATTGACGTTTGCATGATTTACTTTTTTTTTTCCTCTCTTTTTCCGACACTCGAGCACTTATCGGCAGCCTGATTTAACAGTGCAAACACAATTGTGCCTCGAGTTCTTTCTCTTTTGTACAAATAAACACGTGTTTTTTTGGGTAATCTTAGGGTCTCGTGTGTGGCGAATTTTTATTAGTGTAATTCATCAACTTTAGCTTGTCATAAAGATTTTATGATTCAGTGAAGTCATAAAAAGTCCATTTATTACGGATAATTGGTTTTGGTGGGATTTCTTGAGATCTGAATTGTCTCGTTTAGAAAGTGATTGGGGAAATCGGGGTAAAATGGGCATTCTGATTGAACGGTTGGAGATAGGGATCTTCTGATGATTCCATTGGAAAGCTGAGGAAATTTTACGCGGAAAACATGTGTCGAAATTAATTTTTTCGAGTTTTTGGAAAATTCGATTTTTTTTCAAATTTTTCCAAGGTAAACCCCTTCAAATCTGGGTGAAAAAAATAGAATTTCCTAAAAACTCGAAAAAATTAATTTCGACACATGTTTTCCGCGTGAAATTTCCTCAGCTTTCCGATGGAATCATCAAAAAAATTGTATCTCCAATATTTCTCTCGATTTAACAGCATCCCTTTAATTTACCTGTGCACTCGGTTGGCCTCTGTCTTGCCTCACTCTGCATCATCGCTAATTGTT
Source organism: Aleiodes testaceus (assembly GCA_963565655.1). Lineage (NCBI taxonomy): Eukaryota > Metazoa > Arthropoda > Insecta > Hymenoptera > Braconidae > Aleiodes > Aleiodes testaceus. The sequence continues at coordinate 4,937,775 of OY751421.1, read as the reverse complement.
ATTTTAATGATTTTTCTTATTCTCACAAATGTTTAGTTTTTTTAATTTCTTTATTATCTCACGATCTCATTGATTTTTCATTTATCGAAAAATTGATGCTAAATTTGTTTGCTGCTCGACCTGTTAAAAACAAAATGAGAAGAAAAAGAAAGAAAATTGAAGATAATTCGATTGCACGTTAGATTTGGGAACCTACGTCAATCTCTCCCTCGTTTAATTATTTTATATTCGATTTTTAATCGATAGAGTTTAAATGTAAAATGTTAAATTTCTTTTCTTTCGTTCGACACACGTTTAATAGCCACTAACCTATTCTCACCGTCGATAGATGTCCCTTTACTTATTTCTGTGTCTATTCTTGACTTGATCAATTCGAAAGAAATAAAGAGAATTGTTATAAATTGAAAGCCATTATTTTAAATTTCAGTGATAAAAAGAGATAATTATTTCCTGTTCATTAAACTATTGAGTTTATGAAAAAAAATCAAGAGACCTTCTTTGTAGAGAATTCAATTTTCTACAAAAAAGGTCTCTTGATTTTTTTTCATAAACTCAATAATTTCAGAGATATCATCAAAAGAAAAATGAGAATCCTCAATTCTCCATTTTATCACTTAAATTACGTAAATTAATAAAGAATATTTACAAACTCAATGAAAAATATTTTATTGAGGTGAAAAGTAGGGGGAGAGAGTAACGTAAGATCACTACACACAGGCATTCAAGTGGGTGTCATAAGCAGGAGAAAATAAACTAAAAAAAATGAGATATTAAAAGAGTTTTTATCAAAAATAAATTTATCTTCTTGAATTTCTGGAGAAATTTATTTTTAATAATTCATTAAAAAATCGTCTAAAATTATAGAATTTAATAATCAATAAAAAAATGAGAGTTGCAATTAATTTACAGGGAAATTTAGCAGTTGAATAAATTACTTTACTTACCACTCAATAATCTCAGATTATCCGAAATTGCAGTTAACGAAAACGTTTTGGCTGACGTTAAATGACTCTTTTCACTTACAATCACCGTTTTTCCAAATTAACCCTTACAATATTATTGCATAAATAACAATTGTATTTAAAATGCCGGCTTGCACTAGCCAACTGTATTAATTCACGTTTTGGCATATGGATTTATTGTTATATTTTATATGTAAACGACCCTCGCACGACGATGGCCTCGCGCAGACTGATCGACGCGACTGTTGGTACGCTCCACTCAGTGCTCAAGCTCAAGTGCAGTACGCCCCTCGTTCATTTTCACTGGATATGAAAGAAGGAAAAAAAGAACGGAAAATCAGGGGAAGTGAGAGAAGAGGGGGAAGTGAGAAGTTGAAGTTCAGGGAATCGGATTTTGTGTAATCGACGATTTTCCCATTTTACGAATAAATTTCCAGAAGGGAGAAATGATTTTTCTCGATTAGGATTATTGGACTTTGATGAGAAAATTCATATGTTTTATTAATTCTCGTTTTTTTTTTTAATTTCCACATGAACCGGAAATTATTCTCTCTGATATCGACGTTTTTTTTTTCAACTATTTCATTTATGAAATTGAGGTGGTCTTTTTTCGGTTATATAGCTCCAATGAATCATATAACTCGTGACGTAGGCTTTCGATTTGTACGAGTCTCTTTGTTATATATATATTATGAACGGTATAAAGGGAAACTAAAGATAGGGACTAATTTTCTTAAATATTTAATAGGCAATATTTGTTACAGATATTCTTGTGGCTTGAAATAAAAGAGAAAATTGAGGCTCTCTCTAATAAAAATGGTAATGCGTGAAATGAGAAAATTCATTTTCGTGCTGGGATTCATTTTCTTGGGAGAAATTGAGAGGGGAAAAATATCGGATTTCATATGATGCATATGAATGGCTCTTGATTGATTTCCATTGGCAAGAAATGGAAAAGTTTCGAGTCGTAAAGGGAATTTTATTTTTCCTGGCATTTTATCTTGTGGAATCAGTGATTTTTGCTGTTTTATTCAACGAGAAGTTTCTCGTGATTAAAAATAATGACGTAAACACAATTTAAATCTGGTTTTCACCGAATTTGCTTACCCTCTGGCTCTTAAATTCCAGAACCATCGTAATTCCATTATCACAGATATTCCTGTACCCCACACGAACTACATTGCGTGCTCTCAATTTTTAAAATTGTTTACGAAATTCCTGTGGCTGTTAAAAAAAGCCATTCTCACATTTTGTTTTAACGTCTGGTTCACTTTTTTTGGCTTCTCTCTTTTTTTTTTTTAAATCTTAAATTTGCATAATCACAGACACGTAAAAAATTGAATGCAATACAAACAAATGTTTTTGGGAGTTACGTGAAATTCTCATGGGGAAAAGGCTAATTCGGTCGTGGTTAGTGTGGTCAGAGTCAGTGTATGTCGTGGTATTAAACTACGAGTCCCTGAAAATAGCCCATGTACTCTGTGGCGCCGTTTTAAACTCCAGTAAAGATATGAAAAAATAAATGTGGTGAAAGTTTTGGGATTTTGTGAAACTGAACAGATGTCAAAGTTTTCATTTTATTTTTAATTTCAGTGAAAATTACATTTTAATCAGTCTCATCTTCTTTTCATAAATACATGAGAATTTGAGAAAAATGATTCTTTTTTATGAGGATTCATAAAAATTTTGGGAATTTAAAAATATTTACGTAAAACTACATTCAAACAAGAATATACTTGAATCATTTTATCACTGAAACTTTTGAACTCTCATCATTCAATAAAACTGTGAATGTAATATTTTTCTTGCTGTCGAAAAATTTACGTTTTATTTTTATGCATCAAGTTCATACAGTATCGATTTTATTGCCCACCATTTCCTAGAAATAAAAAAAAATGAAGTTAAAGAGAGAGATTCAGAGTAAATGAAGTGGAAGATATTGATAAATACTTCAAGTTTCTTTCTGATGCATTTAGAGTTGAAATTCTCGCTGGTAATTCGATTTCATTGAATGTGCATCTTCAATATTTAATCTACCTCATCACATCAATCGTTCCCATAAATAATTTCTCATTGCCCGAATTTATTTATCAAGGATTTCTTTTTTTAACCATCATCAAGCCTCCAAGAATACCCCAAAGCCACTTTTCCATAATCCCCAAAAAACTCTCCCTCTTATCCCACTCGTCCCCATTTTCTCCTCAATAAAACCACAATTCTCCCCAAAAAAATTCCAAATGCATCGAAATCCATCCATCAACTCTAAATCTAGACCAATGGACTTTACCAAGGCCACTAAATACTTCATCTAGAATCTTATCTCCAGACACTGAGTAAACAATTGCCAATAAAGTAAAAATAAGAATTATTATTCCCCAAGGATTCATATCAGGCGGAATTATTCCACCCATACATCTTGATCCATAAAAAAAAAACTAGAGTAAATCATTGAGAATGAATTTTTCATGAAACTTTAATGATCCAGAGTCTTTGAAAGAGTTTAATTGCAGGTAGAAATTAAAGAGATAAGAATTATGATAGAATTGAGGAAAAAAAAGAGGCCAGTTAAAGTTGTTGAGAAATGACAGGCAGTTGGGATTAGTCATTAAGCCTCGAAGTAGAAGGGAGAGAGATTTTCTGAAAACGATAACGATGTGCGTCAATGCTGATATGGTCTTGTCTTATCGATCTGTCGTCTAAGATGAGTTCTCAACAATATATATCTACAATTGTACACATAAACATATATATATAGTTTGATAATGTTGGGTGACTGGTGAGTGGAAGAGGGTGCATGGATTCCAAATGGGAATTCTGGAGTTGTCTTGGTTGCCTTGGTAACGCAGGACCTCTTGCTCAAGCAATACGCAACGTACTTGTACAAAGAGACTGGTATGAGGTGAATTATTGCCCTCGTATTTTATTTTTAAATTAAGAAACTGGGGGAATAACTGCGGAACAAGTAGGTGGAGTTATTGGTTTTTTGTGGTTCACGAAATTCCGGATTAATACAGGATTTATCAGGAATTATTGGAGATAGGGATATTAAATTCTGGTTGATTCTCATTGACCTTGGGAATAATTAAATGCATCATCTTGACTCTTGATCACGAATTTCTTTGTTCAAAGGCTTCTCTCGAGTGACAACTTTTGTTATTATTTGTCCTCCTGCAGGAAGCATTGAAAAAAAACAATGTGACATGTTCGAGTACGATGAAAATTAAAGCATTCCCATTAGATCATGAAAGGAGTAACATCCGGCAGTTGCCATCGAGCTTGTCTGCTGTTCACTGGCTTGGATATGAAGCCATTGACTATATAAGCATCAAGCTGTGCAGTAGATATTTTTGTTCGTTGGTATTATCGATTGCATAAACTTCTATCTTACGTTTTTTTTTAAGAATAGCATTTTTCCCAGTGACCACGAGGCTTTCGAGGAATCTGAATTAATTAATACCAGAAGCTCATTAATTGGCCAAAATATTAATCACTGACTCTATTCTACTCGTGAATTGTCCAGTGAATGCCATGACGTTGATGATGATTTGATATTGTACAATGTACAGGTGGAATGGTTTAGAATCGATTAATCAACTAGGCTACTGCACATGTGACGTATTTAACGTTTGATGAATTAATTGCCATGGCATTAGATTGAAGATAACGAGGGGACATTTTGTTTATCATTGCGACTCATTGATCAATCAAATGGAAAATAATAAAACAGGCTATTATTATGAGTGAATGAATGAAAGTAAAAGTTGCAAACTCGTGACACTAATGGTGCGTTTAATTATTGAGTAAATTCTTTTGAATTTCTTTTTTTATTTACTGGGTCACTGAAATAACTGATTCAGGTGGGTGTTCCAACGTAACACACTGGTTAAATTCATGATAGTATCTATCCTCGATTCTCCAACACTGATAACAGTGTCAAGAATATCATTTTGCGGGGGCGCTTATATAAATCTATATCTATTTCTGTATAACAAACACCATAATCGTTTTCCTCATTATCACATCGCTCAGAGAGGTTCAATTTTATTTTTGACCTTTCCATGATAATCAGAAATCGAGGGATTTTCGGGTAATCGATTCTAATACCCATTTTACCCCACTCTGCCCTTATGAAATCGAGTTTATTCATGATTTATTCATTACTTCTCTTCGGATAATCCAATTTACCTGAATAAATCTGTTTTCATTACATTATTGAATTCATGTTTTCACTTAATTCAATGAAAAAATATCAATTCAAAATTATCCATCCAATGATATTACGTGTGATAATTTAATAAAAAACTTTGTTTAAAAAAAATGTTTATCATCGTTTTACGTCAGAGAATGAATTATCAGTAAATAAAATAAATTTCAAGATGAAATATCTTTGTTACAATGATCAAAACATTGAATATAACTCTGCACAAGTGACTCTCATCATTGAGCATATTTGAACAGTCACAAGTATCACCCAATTGCTCGAGTGACAGTCGAGCACCTGTCTCCACCACAATCATCTCATTCTCCTTAAAAAAAAAAAGTGCTCTTTCACTTCAATAAAAGAAATAAAAAAATCTCCCCCTTATTTATCCTCTACTCATTATTATTATCCTCTTACATCATTGATGTATTTATGTGTAGTCTACAATCGCAGCATTTGCTTTTTTTTTATGACGTTATTCCAAAGCATCATCAATACCATAAATCACGAATTCGTTTCCTGATTCCATCGTAAAACCTTTTTTTTTCGTAGCCTCCGAAAATGTCCCATAAATTTTTTCCCTCAAATTTGAAACAAAGTAGTAGCTCCCTTAACATCAGAGGATCAGACAGGAATTTGCCTCGACCTGAGAATCCTCGCCTGTGTTATAAGGATCTCCGTAAGATGAATAGTCGGATGGATTTTCGGGGCGGGGTTGTGGGCCTCTGAGGTGAAGGGGAGAGGGGCAGCAACCCCTTTTCGCACGTAATAGTAATGGCCGCTGGCGGGTTTTTGCCTTTTTTCCATCGCGAGTGCGAGAGAGACGGGGGAAAAAGCCAGAGAAGACGGGCATTTTCATCAGTAATGGTGCACTCACACATCCACAAATTCAAACGTAAGCCCAATGACGTCATTGGCCAGTGGCGCCGGTAGTTGAATCCTCCGCCATTTCCCCTCTGCGACTGACGTCAGCTATCTTCACGAGCAGTGAAACATCCTAGGTCTGACAGTAGGCTGTCTTTTTCCCTCGAACTCTAACCACTGATATTCTCTCCGTCTTATTTTCTCGATTTAACCGTTCTTTTTTTCCCTCCTCCTCCTCTTTCTCTCTTTCATTTGTAAAACGGTAGTGGCACTCGCGTGCACACGCCACTATGTCCCATCGATTTAGCCCCTCGTCTATGGCTACGAAACAAACACGCGATGACGATTTCAGGGAGATTGTTGGGGGCGTTTTGCATGGACAGCATACACATTGAATGCTCGTTACATTATGTTAACGATTTGTTAGTCATTCATGTCTCATTATTTTTTTTTTTTTTTCGAGTAATTTTAATTACGAATGAGTTTGTAATTTTTTTGAATTTCTATTAACAATTCATCAACAGTCTTGAATACATATTTAATCATTTAAAATGGCCACTCAGGTGCTGCCACAAAGTGAATACCAATTTACATGATAATTCGACAGAAAAAAGAAGGGAGAAGGGAAAAATATTCACGTAGCATTTTATCACTGGTAGGTGTAATCATTTTCAGCATTGGATCGATAGACACGGTGCAGGAACAGACGTCTGGCAGTATAAATCTTTACGGAATATTCTCACGGCATATTTCAGTGCAAATAATGGAGAATAAAGAGTCTGAATCTAGTGAAAATAATGAAGTTAATTTGTGCGTAATTAAAATGAAGTTACCATGATTACGATGTAAATAGGGTAATTGATATCCACGTATCAGAGACAATTTCATGAGCCCCGATTGCCCGAGGGCCTCTTTACTCGTATTACTGCAGCTTGAATGCTGCGTCTGATCGAAAAGGGACGTATTCACTTGACCACAGCGACGCAGAGCCCTAGACCAGTCTCCCCTCTCTCTTGCTTCCATTTTCATTATCGACTTTGGAAAGCGGATTGTGTGCTACACCGGTGCTTTTCATCTCTCTCCTTTCCACTTCACGTGAAGGCAGACACACGAAAATTCCAGCGGCGAAGGATTGAGCGAACGGACAAATCCGATATCACTGGGTTAAGGCTTGAATGCCTAAAAATAGTGGGGAAAATTGGCCAGTAACTTTCGGCCAGAGACGAATTTATCGTGTCACTTTGTTACATTTTTTTTCGCTTCCCCTTCTGCCTTTATTTTCTACCCCATTATTTTTATCCCTCTCTTTCATGCCCAATGGTTTAGTCGATACTTGATCACGAGAGAATTCATTTCCTGGTTGAAAGATATCAGGGGAAAAAAAAGGCTCTTTTGTTTGTGTGTTTTTGCGAGGATTTACATTGGTTGAGGTAATGAAATCAGTTGTGAAGTGGTTGGAGATTGTCTGTGTTGACTTTGGGGATGATTTAGAAATGGGTGATGATACGGAAATCACAGGTTTCATCCGCATAATTGAAGGCATAATGTCAATTGAATTGCGTGAGATAGAGGAAAACACGTGTACAACGGTTACTTGATAATTTTCCGTATAAAATTGAACTACTGGCACGTGTGCACCATTATTCACAGCAAACTAGGTGATTTAAAATGCAAGATTGTCATGCAGATTATGTACAGCTCATTTGATACTTCAACACGTCCAATAGCCTCTTGAGAAATATGAAAATTATAGATGTTGTCCTATTTGTTTTCAATTTTATTTATTTATTAATCTTCAATTATTCATAAATTAATTCTTCAACAAAAGCAGACTGATGGAAAATCGATAAATTCGATTTTTTCATTGCCAAAATAAATATTAAAAATTTACAGATAATAATTAACCTATTTTTAATAATTTCATTCAATTGAAATTTTTAATTTCATTGAATTGTAAATAAATTAAGGACTCATTTGATTGGGGATGAATAAAAAATTAACAATTAGTAATTAATCTAATTACGCATCCTCATCATCGTCTGATGAAAGTTCCTCGACTTTCGGTGTATTATCAACTGGTGCATCCCATAAAGGAGCACTATTGAAGCCCTGGTGTTCCCCATCGTATGGATGACTCTCGCTCAAGTCATCGTGATCGGTGGACAAACATGCAGCTTCTTCTTCAATCTAAAAAATTTAATATTGACATATTAAATAGATAAAAGAATTAAAATAATAAAATACCCACATGTGTATCATCATCAGCATCTGGACTCTCTGGTCTCTCTTCACGATCTTGGAATTTATAATTATCATGACAATGACACTCGTCAGTAGTTGAATCCGGTCGATTAAAATCATCAACTGCACTTATAGCAATTTCAGCAAGTTTCTCCTCAATGTCTTGTCTTTTACGTGCTTCCTCCGATGCTTTCTCAATTGAAAAACGTTCCTCCTCCTCTTGTGCTATTATTGCCTCAAGCTCAGCAGCCCGTCTGCAATTATAAATTATTACTTGACGTTATTAACTTGATTGGATATTTTAATTAGCAAATGAGGTAAAACTGATAGGAAAAGTTTCACCCTCCGAAAGAAAATAATAATACCTCTGTTCCTCAGCAATTCTTTCATCCCTCATTCTCTCTGCCTCAATTCTCTCCTCCTCTGCTATTCTCTCAGCTTGTAATCTCTCTTGTTCCTCAATTTCCCTCAATCTAGCAGCACGTGCCTCTCTCTCCAATCTCTCACGCTCCTCAATTTCCGCCTTCCACCTTTCCTCAGCCAATCTATATTTATAAGCATACACAAACCAAAAGCGTACAAAGATATAATTTTAATTAAAGAGGCAAAACGAAGAGAGCCAGGCCGATTTTCGTTACCTGGCCTCCTCGGCTTGCCTCCTTTTTTCTGCCTCTGCTTGCCTTTTAAGTTCCTCCACTTGCCTTCTCAATTCCTCCTCGTCCAGTTTCCGTTGGAGCACTAAAAAAAAAATTGAAAAAAAACGTTCCAAAATCACCATCATCTCCCAAACACCCCCCATGCCTCACACATGGAATTATTAAACAGTTGTGAATCATTGGTGGATTTTTTTTCATTAAAAAAAAAACAAAAAAAAAGAACGTGTGATAAATCGTCTGTATGATGAGTCGGCGAGTTGATTCGTGAGGTGAATGATTTTAAATATTACATAAACGTGCAACGATCAAAAACACTTGAGTGTATTCATAAATCTTACAATTTTTTTTATACAGAAAAAAGGGAGGAAAACACGAGGAAAGTTCAGTTTTCTTGTTTTTTTTTTTTTTGTTTGGGTTGATTGTTCTTGTTTTATATTATTCAGTGTCTTTCTCTCCGACACAAGTCTCAAGAATACGCAAAAGTCCAAGCTTCTTGGACGTACCATCATCGTCATCCTGCTGGACTTCAGTCGATTCTCCATTTCCCCAGTAGTCATCAACTGGGACTGGTTCAGGTGAAGCCACTGGTTCTGGTTCTCCTTCTAATTCTGGTAATTCTTCGACGATTTTCTCATCTGCCTCGACGTGCTCCTCATCATCTGGCTCACAGATGACTTCCAGATTCTCTGGAAGAACTTCTTCACTCTGGATTTCTGGAATTTCGGCTTCTGAAACCGCTTCAATTATCTCTGGCTCCGGAACGGTTTCAATTATCTGTTCCTCTTCTATTTGGGGTTCTAGAATTTCTGGCTCGTCGATGATTGGTTCAGGAGATTTAGCCAGAATCTCTTCTGGTACTTGTTCAGGTTCTGGTTGAAGCTCTTCAGATTTTTCTGGTTCAGCTTCGACAATTGGTTCAGACTCGACAATTGGTTCTGGTTCAATTATTGGTGCAGGCTCAGGCTCAACAATTGGTGCAGGCTCAGGCTCAACAATTGGTGCAGGCTCAGCCTCAACAATTGGCTGAGGCTCAACCTCAACAATTGGCTCAGGCTCAACAATAGGCTCAGGCTCAGGCTCTACAATTTCCGCTTTCACTGATTTCCGTTTAGCTGAACGAGGCTTTTTCTCTTTAACTTCAGCTCTCGGTTCTTCAACCACATCAACAACCTCAGGTTTGTCTATTGGTTTCTCTTCTGCAACCGGCTCCACTCGCTCCTTTCTCTCAACTGGCTCATAGACAGTCGCCAAATCTGGTTTGTAGACTGGTTCTGGATCTGGAGATGCTGGAGGGATTTTATTTTGTTTAATTCAATGGAATAAATCAAGTCTCAGGAATAAGCGGTAATTCTGTTGCATTTTTGGAGAATAAATTGAAGTTCCTGGGGACAAGGAGCTTACCTCTTCTTGGCTTCGGTTGAATAAAATCTTCTGCCAGTGCTCGAGCTAGAATTTAATCCTCATTTTTTTGTGCTCAATTCATAAGTTATTTTTAATATTAAATAGAAGGAAGAATAGAGAAAAATTTTACATTGAGGAATCACAAGAGTACTAACCCTTTCTCAGCTCCCTTTCGGTGAGCGGAGGGTCGGGATCTGGGATTTAACATGAAACACAAATGTTTCGAGTATTATAATCCCAGAAATTCAAAGGCAAAACATAAGCACAGATGCACTAAGCTTTTTATTAATATTCTTGAATAATAAGTTGCAGGTTTAAAGCGCATTCATGTGGTACAATTAATCATGGAAAAAGAGCAAAAGTACGTGTCATTAAATAAATATTAAATCGGTGGAAAAATGCGCGTTCAATCATGCGCTTACCTCAGGACAAATGCATTAAGACGGTAATCATGGATAAAAATCATCACAATTATCATATCCACATAACACTTCTTTATTAAAATCCTCAAAAAACATCCTCAAGAAAAAAAAAAAAAACCCTCAAATTGTCCAATATATCTCTTCCTCTTCTCGTCACTCTACTTGCCCTCATAATTCTCAATATTTCCTCATTTACCCCATCCCAAGGAGAGAAAAAAAATTACGAGGGTTAAAAAAAAAGATTGTCACATTACTTTTTTCCCTTCTCGAGGGTCAACACAAAAAAAATACATGGAGAATGATCGTTCTCATTTTTTTTTTGCTCTTCATTCTCCTTTTCTCTCCCTTTCAACAAGGTGACGAGGGTTTTGATAACGTACAACGATATATACGTTCCACGTGACGTTACAGTTGAGGTATGATACCGATTTGTTTTTTTTTAAATTCATTCATTCTCTTTGAAAATTGCGTTATTATTTTAATATGAATTTATTCCTCCTCGAGTTCGGGCAGAGTGTCATCCTCCTTGTCCTTGGACTCCTTTTTCTTTTTTGTTGGATCCTCATTAAGCTCAGGTACGCGATCCCTCCATCCAGGGCCTGAAACGTTCAACACAATTCCCTGGGGTTCCTTCAGCCATATTTTACAATGATTACTCCCATTTATTTTTTTTTTGTTAAAAACTCTAACGCGTCACTTTGCGCCTTCAATTTGACTTTAATCGTTAATCGTCCAGTTCGCCCCTATTTTTCACGGTTTTTCCTGGCCCTGGGGTACATTTTATTATGAATAAATAAATAAGGAATAATAATAATGAGCTCGTTTCTCTTTTTCTGCTTTTGCGTTTCGCCTGGGATTTTTTTAAAAACTCTGCTCCCTTTTTTTTTTGCCTTTTCCCAACTTAATGCGGTATCTCATGGTTTTATCTCTCATGGGCTTCATTTGGAAACAATTAGACACATGTAAAAATAATAGGTACAAGAAGGCACGAATATTCTTTTTTTTTTTTTGAGTCAGGGAAGAATTCACTCGTGATGATAAAAGAAGAATAAAAAATAGAAAATAAAAGTAGAACACACGGGCTGCATACATCATAGCACAATGAAAAAAAAAAAAAGGAAAATTAAAAAAGAAACAAAATTCTCAGACAGAAACGCAGAGACAATGAGATTAAAAAAAACACGATATCAAAAACGGACAATAGAATTTGGAAAAAAAAAACAACGAAAAAAAATGCATAACACACATCAGCGTCTTGTTGCTGTGTTTAAATCGTACAATACTAATTTTTAAACTAATCTCGACGACTATCTACTCTAAAAGACAATTTCAATGACAACTGAAGTGTTCATGAAGATGCTAAACTTGATAATAATGAAATTTCATGAGTTTGACAATTTTTTTTATCATTCTCCATCAAATAAAATATAAGTAAACCCTATAGTCATCGTTCAACGTCACAATCTGTCATTCTATAGCAGTCAGACAGTCTGGATGACGTTGTCTTTCAGTTTAATTTACTCACAGGCACTGGCAGCCGCCTGACGATTCTTAGCATAATAACTCAGTAGATTAACGTCACTCTGAACATCAGCTGCACGTAAATCAGCGACTTTGTAATATGGTCGTCTTCTTGAGTGTGGTTTACCAGCAGTGTAGCTGACTGCAGCTAAATGGCCAGTACCAAAATCCCTGTGAGCTGGTGAATCATACCAGTGTGGTGATTCATCCTCTTTTTTCGCGCTATTACGTCCTGACAACAGACGCCTTATGTAGTCATCACTGCGCATACGTTCTGGGACAATAACTTCTGCAAAATCACTGAATTTCCCCAGTAGATTAATCATTAATTATTCATAAATAAATTGGATGATGATAATTACCTTGACAATGGTCTCGGTACAAAAACGTGGATTTTACGAAGGAGCGAATCAGCTCTGGCCCGAATTTCTCTCGCTTCATCATCAAACAACTGCAGAAATCATTTAAAAACATGAGGAATGTCTTGAAAAAAAGTGCAGACTCTTTTTATAATTGGAAAATTATTTATACATAAAATAAATGAAATAATTGACGCTATTCCCGCTCACTTACCACAAAATTATGAAAAAAATTTGTACAGTTTACTGTCCTAATTGTCTTTAACTGATTCAAACTTACGATATTATCCCTGGAGTTGAGGTACTTTGATACGTATGATACACTTGATGCCCTTGGTAAATCACGTATCCTCTGGAGTTCAGCTGCAATTACACTTGGTCTGACACGCGAATAAATTCTAATTGGTACTGGCACTTGATGAGTGTAGTGAACAACTGGATAAGGCGTATGAATCACTGAGACCAGCCTCTTGTGACCAATGTATGGGATTGTGTGTGGCAGCTTGTTCATCGCCTATTTTTTTGTCATTTCATTGGGTTTTTTAATTAGTGTTAGGGACTCTTTGATTTTAAGCTCATGAAATATTCATTGAAAACTGTATTTTATTATTTTTCCAATCAGAATCTAATTCAGATCTTTCTTTCTGTGAATTTCAGGTGAGTGAATAAATTCCTGGGGATAAGAACTTCAAAAGGAGATGAAAGGGTCTGATGAATTCACATTGGAATTTCTATGTTTTTCAAGTAAGATTCAATAAAGTGAAATAATTCTGGTCAATGTTAATGTCATGATAAATTGAGTTTTCAATGAAATTCCAATTTCGTTAAAATTCCACTGCAATTCTGCAATTCTAGTTAGTTTCCAAAAGGCATTAGGCTTCAATGTAATTTGATTAGAGTTATTCCACTGGTTTTAGTGCAAGTTACTTGAGTATCAAAGCACAGAAGTCGCCTTCAAAGTTTCCCCAGTTTCACTTGGAATTTAGGATGATTCCACTTTTGCCATTGAATTCAAATTCATGGACACATGCTCACTTTGCAATTAAATATTACTTTTTGAGCGGAAAAAGCGTCGTTTTTATATTAAATGAATTTGTGAGAATGATTTAAGTAGTTTGAGTCAAGTCTGACAACTCTACTCAATTTTTCTGGATTAATTTAATCTAGATGATAAATATGAGATAAAAGCTGACCTGCGTTTGCTGAAGTGGCGTGATTGGTCGAATGATGGCCCCAGGATTCTATTCCATTTTAATATGGAATAATATTCCGAAAAATCCAATCGATGATCCAAATTAAAGCGCAGTTAATTCAACAAAGCGTCAGCGTGTAATAAAAGCAAAAATAATAATAATAATATTAATTGTGCAATAGAACTCGTGTACTCCGAGTGTCACACATTCATTTTAATTGATAAATTTGAATACATTGAATTAATGAAAATTTCTATTCTCTCGTTATCACAATTGAATAAATAATGAATTTTATTTTCAACATGAGCATCGAACGGCCACGAGTTATATTCAGGACACGTGCACCTGCCTATCACAGAGTATCTCGAGTTTTTTTAAATTCTTTTTGTGCGTCAATAAGTTCTTTTTTTGAATTTCTCCTCTCTCTCTCGTTATTCCCAGTAATTATTTTAACCATTCACGTTGGCTATTTGTAACGAAGTGGATTCCAAGTGGTTCATTAGTCAATAAATAATGGGGAAATTGCTTGTTTTTTTTTTTTTTTAGTTTCAATGGGTTTTACAGTACATCACGTGCAACTTTGACAATTAACGTGCAATGAAATATTTGTAGACACCATTTATTTTTCATAAGACATTTATTTTTATTAAATTCACATTCACGAGTAGATTAAAATAATTTTGTTAACAATTACTTTTAATAGAGATAAATAATGGCAATTAAATTCACTATTTTTATCATGAAAACCGTTCGTCACTCTGAATAGAAAAGAAATAAAAGGAGAAAGCTATAAATTCGTTTTTTTTTTCTCTGTGCTATCGAAATGCAGAGGGGAAAAACACAATTCTGAAAGGATTGACCTGTCACGTTTTCAAGGCCTGAAGGATAAACGAGGATTTTTCTCCTTAAAAAAGCAGTTACGAAGAGAGATTTTTTGGAGTTGATAAGGTTGATGGATTTTCTAATGATTTATTAAGAATATCTCGAGAACCATGAGTTCTAGAAGAATTTATATGAATACCTTTTTTTTAGAGAATTTAATTCTCCACAAAAAAGGTCTCTTGCGATTTTTCGTTAAACCCAATAATTCCAGAGATATTCTCGATTTCCCTTCGATTTAAAAAAGGTGAAAAATCCTCAATTTAATGGGGGAAAAAAACGAGAGGGATTATTCTGAATTTAGATGCGATAAGAGTAGTGACGATAGGTGGTGCCACCGGGTAGGCGTCCACTGGTGTGACTATCGTAGGATGCATGATAACCACCAGGACCACCACCGCTTGATGAACGATTTGATCTCTCGGTTGAGTATGAACCGTATGGTCCACTCTCGCGCCTGTACGTTGATTCCTCTGTACGTGTTTGTGGACGACCACGTGGATCTGATGATGATGATGAGTTAGTGTAGCTGTAGCTGTACTGCTCCTGGGCTGATCTCACACCAGCTTCTGGATAGTCACGTACAACGTAATGCCGGGGCGTCTAGATGAGGGGTTATACAATGACAACAAATTGGAGATTCTGTTCTTCAACCTTTTGCTTGTTTCTAATGGCTTTCTCGGATTTTTTTTTGTTATGTAACAGGCTGTGGCGTTCTTTTGGGATTTTTGGGTGTGCAGAAGCGGATAATGTTTCCTAATTCTTCATGGATTAATTTTTGGATAATTCGAGTATTGAGACGCGAAAAAAAAAAAGTTATCAGCAAGAAGAAACTTTGGGGAATCACTTCAAAATCTTTTGCCCGACTCGACACCTTGTAATGCAGAAAGTGAGTGCCAAAAATATTTGATAATGCATTTAATAATAATGTCTCCTTGATGAGACAATATTCGGTACAATGTCGTTACAAAATTAGCTAACCCAAAATAATAAAGACTGAATTATTAACGCTTAGGATTTTGAGAAATAGAGAAAAGGAGTCGACTGATTTATGGGTCAGGTACTTAATAAATGTAACTCGGTGTCTCATCGGCCAAACAAGTCTGAAGATTCAAACGATTTATCATTATCAAATCCCAGTTACCATTACCCCATATTTTTTTCACCTCTTTAACGATTTAAACGTGTCATATAACCAGTTACACATGTTTCAACGTAACATCATCCAAATATAAACTCCGGAGTTATTCTAAATATAAAATTTTCACGATTCTAAACAACTGAAACATTTGAACCTGTTATTCCGAAGCATTTTTAATCAAAATCTCCTCATTCCCTAATTTTCCCCCGAAACAAAAAAGCCATCCATATTTTTCTTTTCACTGAAAATAGAGCCCTGAGGTCTCCACCGCTATAATTATCCCGATAAAAGCCCCGTTCCAATTTCCACCAAAGGAAAGGATGAAAAAAATGGCCAACAAAATGAAATCCTTTGAAATTCAAAATTCCCGGTTTAATCTCGTGTCTTAAAAAAAGTAGACGTCACTTTGCCCTCATTTATTTCTACAAATTAATGAATTAATCATCGCCTCAGAAGCGATACCAAGATGGCGTCTCCAGTGCCATTCGAATTCTCGTTCTTCCCTGGGCCGGAGTTATTGCGTGTCTGTTGGAACCAGGTGACCTTGATAATACGCCCCTCTGAAAAACGTGTCCCCGTGCAGCAAGTTCGGCGGCCGCATCCAGACCGACTTTCGACACTGCGCCTCCCTCGATCAATTGTCTCGTGTGGTCGTCTCTAGCTGGATTTCTTCCGCGCAATGACTGGTCCCTCAGTGTCGAGTACTGATAGACTTCTTTCTCCGGATTATGCTTCTTTCTGCCCCAGACAGTGAACGGCTCTGGGACGAGAGACGGACGTGGAACAAACGGCACCTTCTCCCATGGAAACATCTCCCGTTGCTAAAATAGGGATTTAGGGAGATTCATTCTCTCGGAAGGGGCACTCTCATCTGGATCATTCCGGCGTTCTCATCAGTGATATTAATATCCAAATAGCCTTCCACTTCCACACCAGACCCCAAAGTGGCTAGTGAAATTTTTTCCGGAGACCCCAGGGCTCGGTTCATTTATTTATATTCCAGTTCAATGGGGTAAGGGAGTTAATGACCCCGGGAGCACCATTTTTTTATTAAGAAATTCCTGGTTTCTTCTTGCTGAGTAATTAATCATTTATTTAGGCGCGAGATTTATTAGAAAACAGCAGCAAAAGTCTGATGATTCATCTTTGCGTTGATTCGAAATGGATTATCATTGGGTTTAAGATTAGAATAAGTGACAGAGAGGCAATTTGTTTTATATCCGGGACTACTGGGGCCAATGCCAAGAAATTTTATCAACACCCAAGTTGCAATGACGTATCGACACTTCTGGCATTAAAACATATCGGACAATCAGTTGCCATTAGGTTCATTGTTTATTGCCAGCGATTTTCATGAATTTCGGAGATAAAAAGTATTCATTCATCCAATGAAATTAAAACGTCAGTGTTTATTTACATTTTCCCGTTCTTCATTTTTTTTTTAAGGAGTAAACATCAATGACGTGAATCACTGCATGAATTTTCAGTGACGCAGGGATTTATGAAACAAGCTTTGTATATCCGGACAAAAAAAAACAGTGGGGATATAACATTCACCAGAGTCGGTTGGGACACCGTGATGCTAAATTAGGGCAGCCGTAATGCAACACCAACGCCAACGTCGTGACCGAACTCCCTCCCACTCCTCCCCACTGTATAACCGAATGATAAACACGGAATGAAAAAATCGTTTTTTTTTAATCTGACATAGTAAAAGTTTGTTCCACTGGAATATTAGAATTAGAGTCGAATTAAATGGGATTTTTATTTAAGTGGAAGAAGTCAGGGTAAAGGAGGACGAGCGTTTACCCTCGGTTTTTCGGGAATATCTCGGAAACTAAAGGGAATAGAGGAATTTTTGTAGAGACCTTTTTTGTAGCTCTTTAAATTCTCCACAAAAAAGGTCTCCTGGTGATTTTTCATAAATCCAGTGGTTTACGAGATATTCTCGCGCATTTAATCCCCAAATCCATGAATTCTTTTAGCCCCATAATTCACGTTTATTCTCAACAGTTTGTCTAAGTTTAAACATTTCTCAGTCCCGGAAAATGGCTCCGAAGCTCGGAATAGTCGTTACTGTGACCCCACTGCCCTCTGGTTATCCTATTAATAGTTTCACTTTGATTTCTTTATTCACCCCCACTCATACACATACACACACACACATCCGGTTGACGCTGAAGACACGAAAATAATTTCACAATTTTTTCCTCCGTCGTTTTATTAAATTTCAAATGAAACTCTTTTTTCTAATGAGTTAAATAAAAGTTTGTTGAATACTTTTGGATTCAAAAATAAATTCGTAAACTATTGAGGCATTGCGCCAAGTATCAAGCGTTCTTCTGTGTATAGGCACGTGCAGACTGTCATAATTAAATGCTCGTGCCAAACATTATACGAAGATTTTTCCATAATTCACGTAATTTATCATTTAATATTAAAGACAGAGAAAAACCCGGGATTTTATCGGGATTTAGAAGCTCAGATTTATTAAATTAACAAAACCCGTGTGAGACACCGAGTACACGTTTTCTTTTTTTTTCTTTCCAATGCAGAAGGAAAAAAAAATAATGAAAAGATGATTTTAGGGAGGAAAAAAACAAGAATGTAGTGGTCGGAGTAGAGTGTGGAAGTTTGAGACTTTTGCGATGTTCCAACGTTTTAATTTGTCAATAATTCGAATGAATTTTCATGTAAAAATGAATTTAAATTATTGACAAATTAAACTACGATGGAGTGTTTTTAAATTTATTTATTTGTGAGTATTGAACGCTGTAGAGTCAACGTTTCGCATTTATTCTTCCCGAAAAATGCGTAATTCATCAACGAGAACGCCACTACGATCCTCGGATAATTCATAAATAGCAGAAAGCTTTTGTAATTTCATGCAAGTAGTATTACTCTCAGGAACAATTGAAAAAAACAGAATTTTAGAGTTTTAAAAAAATCGAAACTTTGACTCTATTTTCATGTGAATGAATTGAGGAGGGTGAATTAGTGGCATATTGCGTAAAACAATTATTCTCAATTTCGTTTACGTTAATTAAAATAATTGAAACGTCCAGAAAACATTTTACTAACCGTGATGGTGTAGTGGGATGAGATCGGCCGCGTGTAGGGTCGTCGGGTCGTATAGAAATCGCTTTCGTAAACCATTTTCGCTTCGTTAAAAGTTTCAGAACTTTTTCAAATAATTGGAGAAAAAAATCCTCAATCTCTTCGTAAAAAAAAAAAAAGTGAAAACTAAATTAAATAAATATATTCAAATAAATCCAACGAGCTTGTTCAATAGTTGATGTTGCCGCGGTGGAAGTTGGTACGTTTCTGTCTTGGACCAACGTGCACGACTTTTGGTAGGTGCCTAAATTCGTCTGAATATATCCACCACTTTATTTTTCCACTCGACAAAAAAAAAAACGCCGCCCCATCATCCCACCCCCGTCATTCATTATCTCTCTCTCGCTCTCTCGTTGCAGTATGTTTGTCTGAATAATTGCGTCACAAGCCCACGAACCTTCTGATGCATCGAAAAAAATAGAATTGTGTTAAGGTTGGACACGTTTACTATTTTTCTTCTTTCATTTATACGACTCCACTCCCCTCTCCACTTTGTGTTTCTTTTAATTTTATGTTTACGCTCTGAATGACGTTTTCAAGGCTCAATTATTCGTGAAATGCGCAGTTGATTTAATGAAAAATTAGGAATTATCTAATGCCACTGGAATTGAAAGTTATTTCTAAGCTCTCGAGCTTCCTGGAATCGTTCCCAACTATTTTTCCATTTAATATTACAAAATCATAGTTTTAAAATTAAAAAAATTATATTACAGAGAAAGAAATGCGGTCAAAAGATAAATCAACAATTTTTCATCGTGAATTTCTCTCACTCAGTTCTCCACCTACACTCAACAAGAAAATCCAGTTTTTTTTTCAGTATTTGTGTCAATGCCACGATTTTGTGGAGAATAATTCACTCAATGAATAATTTTAAATTCATTTCAACTCAGCAATGAACCAAATGTATTTGAATTTATTTATTCTTTTTTAAACTTGACTCTCAGGGATGATTATTCCTGAATCGTATTTAAAAATAAAGATTCGTCAATGTCGAGTCCTCAGAATTGTTTAAAATAGCGCCTCACTTCGCGCTAATTAATTTGAGGAAATTATGCAGGCGTCAACAATTGATAGTTTATCTGCAGAAGCTCAGGATATTAATGAGCATTGAGAATTTCTTTCTGTGCTGCAGTTGATAACAATGATTATTTGTTGAAAAGGCCTAACAGTCGCCATTTTTTCCCGCCAGAAATGAAGCGACAGTGTTTGTGGAATGGCGCTTTATTTCTCGAGTGTCAACGACTCTCACTTTTCAAATTACCGAAAATAACAACAAAAATTCATAGTGTATCAATCAAATTTGAATCTTTCGTAAAAATGATTATTTGAGTGTTTTCTTCGGTTTAAAAGTGAAAATTATCAGTTATCATGTCGCAACACGGTGCTGCTTTGCAGACATACAATCAGGAGCTCGTTAAATGTGAGTAAACACTTGTATAACCTCTGAATTTATTGTTTATCATTATGAGAATCGTGTTTTTTTTTAAATAACATTGTTATTCAGGTCTGGAGAACATGAAATTGCGACGTGAAGAACTGCAGCAAGAAATTGATTCACAGGAGGAGGAGAAAAATAATTTACAGAGGGAAATTGAGAAAATGTCGTATAAATTAACGCGTTTGAATGATAGCCTTGGGAAAAGAATTGCTGTGAGAAATGAATATGATAGAACAATTGCAGAGACAGAGTCTGCTTATATGAAGGTATTGAGGCTTTATAATTCTTGAAATTTTATAATATTATTTAAAACTGCGATTCTTCAATTTTCAAGATCCTGGAGAGCTCTCAATTACTCCTCAACATGATTAAACGTGAGGCAACAAATTTGGATCAAACACTGATAAAAACAAGCCCTGAGAAACAACAGTATAGGCCACAATGATGAAAAGACAATTGAATTATTTTAGAAAATTATTTATTAAAATATTGATGGCAGCAGTGATGACTCCAGCTGCACTCTCTCTCTTCAGAGATTCAATTCAGTACAAACTTGTAAATATAACTAGGCATATTTTCTTTATAAACAATTTTTTAAACTACTAAATAATGAGAATTTCTACGACTACAAACAGAGAATACTTGTGTTTTCTTTTAAATTAATTAATTATGTAAGAATAGAATATACAAAGAATCTCTCGTTTTATTATGAAAATTGTCACTGCCATGGTAGATTATTATTTTTAATTACTATAATATTGTGGGATGAATAAATAATGCAGTCATTCGACTGTGCTAGTTTATTTTCTAATATTTTTGGTAATAACGTTCCGCAATTTTCTCTAAACTTATTTTATCTTTCAGCTAACAAATTAAATGATAAATTAAGTTTAGATGAATTAAGTTTCTCTCTTCGTTGCTCGATTTTAATGATTGATAATCGCATTCAAATCACTAATTCTCAATTTTCAAATGATTTTAAACGAATGCAATCAAGCATTCCCCAGAGACTTCTGCTCATTCCATCTCTGCACTAATTCCTCCGGATTTTCATACCCATGTGACGTAATAACATACTTATAATTAAACCTGGTATAATCTTTCTTATAAAAATGAAATTCATCACAGTGAAAGGGTTCGATCTCCGCTTTTTTCGCCACAATTCCCAGGAAAATATCATCAAACCTAAAGTGCTTGGTGTACAAACTAGTCAAGTACATATCGATCAATGCAGCTTTCGAGAGAACATAAGCACCAGCAGTTACATAAGGTGGCCAAAGATGATAAGGATACTCTTCCAACGTGACGTACCACTTTGAAGTCTTGTGCCTGTGAGGTGATGAGACAAAGACATAACCAGCGAAAAGTTTGACGTCATTCGGCAGCTCAAAGTCGAAAACTTGTCTCCTGCCCCTCTTCAACTTCCGATAAATCAGAGAGTCATTGACATTATTATCAGTCTCTATCATCCTCGTTTTGTTATGAAACTTCCATCCCTCCCTGCGCCTCATCAGGATCTTCTCCCTCGCCGTGGCCCTCGTGCTCCTCATCTCTCCCCCAATCTCCCTCTTTATCCTGCTCGGGTCCTTCAGATACTCCGGATAATAGGTGGGATTCCTCAGGAACTTCAGCAGGTTCTTCACAGACACATAAATGTCGTCATCAACGAACATGAAGAATTTCGAGTTCTTGCAGTTTTCATAGGCCCATTGAAACCCAATCATCGTCTTGATCGTATTGTTGTAATAAGAATCAATGAAATTCGCTTGCAGGATGTCCTTGAACTTGGCCTCTTCTTCATCAATCTTCCCCTGGAGGTCTTCATCATTCTCGTGGACTCCAAGGAGGAAAACTATCCTCGTAGGAACGTCGAAGAATCTTTTCTTAAAACCCCAGGTACTTCTGATTGCAGTGCGTCTGGCAAAGTTCTCTGCTGATGATTTCACCAAGAAGACAATTCTCAATGTCCGGTAATCATTATCGACACACAGCTCTTTCCTCGAGTGTATGTAACTGTAATTGTAGTAATTTATCGGCGCAACTTCTGGCTTCTTCTTGTGCTTTATCGCCTCCACGAAGTCATGAACGTTGCCCTCGTAAGGGTAATTAAAATTCTCATCGTATGACAACTCAAACACGTGGGTAAACGCACCGAATAAATCCAGAAGCCAGAGGAGAACGAAAATCATGCACACGTGCTTCAATTTCAATTTTTTAACCATTTTTTTAAGCCACTGCAGCTGTGGCTCAATCAGGCAAATCATTTTCCCCGAAAAATCACAGATTCACAACACCGACATAACCTCAATCAATTTTACACTCATTCTCGGTAATTATGAGGTGTTTTATAATTAATTAAATGTCTGATTTGACTACTCCAATTATCAATTAAACTCACCGGTCATCGATGCATTTTTTATAATTTTTTCAATTACCCAAACTCCTCCCGGTATTTAAATTTTCATTCTCGTGAGAATGCACGGCCGCCATCTTGTGAGTAGGTCAAGAAGTTCTCGTGCAGGTGACTAGTCAAAATAATTGTTAAATAATAATTCGAAATTGTTTTAAATAAATTGAATAATTGAGAATTTTAGGATTTAAGAGACAGGTAAATTCACAGGGTATCGGTGGATTTTTTTTTATTGGAGAAAATTAAGGGGTCAAGGGCAAAGAGTAAAGGTTCAACGACCCTGGGGTAATTGTGACAAGCGCTGAGGCTTAACACACACCGGCCATGTTTATATTTCCCGAAGTGAATTTGAGAGTCCTGGGCTCTGGTGTGTTTGAGGGGGTCTCTCGAAATTGAAGAGAGAAGGGTGAATGAAATTTCGTAGTTTTAATAAACGTATTAAGTTAAATTGTTGGCTCGGGCATTTTTGTTTATTGGAATTTGTGTGAATTTCAAGATCAAGTGATTTATTGATATGGAGACTAGTGAGAGAGGTGAGTTTTTTTTTTCATTTCGTCTCTTTTTTTTATTAATGTTTGCGTGTAAAATAGCTTGGCAATATTGAGGACTGACACAAATTGTTACTGGGGGCAATGGCAGTGTCAGGGTCGGAATGAATCTAGTTCATTGACCGAATTTTCATAATTATTGGCTTGCCTATTATTTTTGGATAATTGCCTTTTTTTTCTAGGATGAATTGTAGAAGAATGAGCGTTTGAGAGTTGTGGAAACCTCGGGATTTCTCATAATTCCTTTAATTGTATTAATTACAATGAATTATTAATGCAGTAATTAATAGGCACCTTTTATTTCAAATGAAAAAAAAAATTGAAGATGTGCAGACGCCTCGAGAGGTGTATTTTACTCGTGGATAAATGAAATGAGGCTGCAAAACTCAAAGAAATAAAGTAAAATGAATTGGGGACAAACAAATGTGACAGCAGAGTGAAGCACGTGAAAATAGTCTAAGTGAAAATTGTATATATCACGCAAGACACAAGTTATTGCTTAGTGGCGACACCTGTCTCTGGTACTGCACCAATTTTTTTTGCCTTCTGAGTAATGAGATGAATTAAATAATTGAGTGGCTTTTTTGAAATGGAAGAAATGAAAATCATGACAAAGTTTCTTTCAACAATTTTTTGAATGACGTGGAGGCACTTTTTTGGAGTCTCTTGCATCAATCCCAGGGCTTATATAAGCCCAAGGACGTTTGCCTCATGCTACAACGTTTCTCACATGAGGCAGAATATAATGAAAACAAAAAATGGGATAAAAAAGAATTGAGAATTCTCAAACGTCTGCAGTTCGTTGCTATTTTATCCCAGTCCCCACTTGCACTCACCACACCCATTTACAAATGGAAATTCTTAAAAATAATGAAAAAACAAAGAAATCACAATTGAACTCTTGGAAATCCTTGACTTCGAGCTTCTGAATTTAATCAGGAACCTCTGAATTTCAACAATTCATGAAATTTTTTTCATATCAATGAATTTTATCATACCCAGACTAAACAAAAGACTGATGTCTCTTTTTTTTTTTCATGAATATTTTTGCAATCTGTTGTTTTTCATTCCTCAATTCTTTCACATTGTCGAAATTATTCTCACAATATTCAGCACCTGTCGATTTTTAGGTAAAACCCTTTTCTTTTTTATTCCTCTTTTTGCTATTCTGCTTCAGTTTCCTTTTTTCTGATCGTAGAGGCAGATACTCGATGAGTTTCACCTTGCCTATAATAATCCCATTTTTGTTCTCCTCTGCATGCAACAATTCTTTTTATTTTCTTCCTCCTTGTGTCTCCTTTTTTTTGTATCCAATCATTTTATCTGAATGGGAATCTGTGGGCGTGCAATATGGCATTCGGGAAACGGATGTCCTGGTTGTGTCTATCCCATATTGATATCAATAATTATTTTTCCTTTCTTCTGGAGGAATTAGAGAGCTTTTTATTCTAAAAAAAAAAAATCTCTTATGACATGTTTTGTGATACTTGACATGACCACCGCAACTTGAGCACGTTTTTAGCTGAAGAAAATATTCATAACGATGTCACAGAGGACATCTCCACAAGAAAATAATAACTGATTGACCCTTTTTTTTCTCCACATAAGAATTAGTTTATCGTATTAATCAGTGATAATTTTAATCACTGTCTCAATCAATGACACTAATAAAAATTTAATCATTTTAATAACACCCCTTTTAATTCTCATTTCTAAACATCTGCAATATTTTTTTTATCGATCAAATAAAGGAGGGAGATGTTGAGAAAATCACGTCTGGTCTCCACACGCACACTGCACTTCCATCATAAATTTCTCAAGGCCCAAGTATATATTAGACTTGTGCAGATTTCTAACACGTGCTACAACTATTTTACCACGCACGTTTATACATATAAAATAAAATGGTGAAGACACGCAGACACAGGGACTCCAGTCTACACATGAACAGCTTACATGCAGATTAAATGTTACGAAACAATTTATTATTGTTCGTACTGAACAAGGCTACGAGTTACTATGCCATTAGCACACCTAAATGCACTTTATAATGGTAAAAAATTGATGATGTAAACAACGTATTTTCTATTGTCGTACAAGTTATTCATTTATTTTGTTTATTTCATGAATAACTTTGTAGCAAGTGGATTTATTGAAAAAACTCAAGAGACCATTTTTGTAGGGAATTTAATTCTCTAAAAAAAAGGTATCTTGATATTTTTTGATAAATTCAATAGTTTCAGAGATATCATTGAAAAACGAGGATATTCGTGGAATTAATAAACTGGAGTAGCTCTGGTGTCCAAGCAGCATCAGGAATCAATAATTCTGGTCAGCTGGTCAACTCAAGGGCAGAATGGAAAATTGTGCAGGGACATGAGAAAGCTCGTGCAATTGAATCCACCCCACTAGAGCTCCCTAAACTTCCCCTCTTCCAACGTTCGTTCCCTTGACACTCTGGGACTCGCTGGGACATAGTAGGGAAGAAGTGCAACCGGAAATGGGTCAATGTCGGGATACTCTACACCGGTGCCACATTACCTAGTGACCCACTTTATAGCCATGCTTGTCATCTCAAAAATTTATAACCCAGTTACATATTTTTCAATCCTACCTCTTTGGAGGGAAAAAAATCATCATTTGGAAATTAAGTGCTTCAATTCTGTTGAACTACTTTGTCATGATTTATTGCCCCTCATCATCCCACTGTGAAGTTGCACTTCTGAAAGCAGAGAATTAGATGTTTTCTGTATAATTTAACGACCTCACTACTGAATCCAATAAATGCATTTAATTCATCTCTCAATGCAGCATCACGAGACATTTATTCTCATGATACTCTAATGGGGTTTATGCAGATTGGTGCGAATTTTCGTATTTATTTAATTGCCCATAAAAAATTTAATTCACTCATAAAATTCCATCCCACGTATTCATCTCGATGATCACGTATTAAATAAATCTGAAGGTAGAATTATTAGATTGAATTTTAAAATTAATCGTTGACCCATATAGTCTCTAAATTCCCACTGATTATTCGATTTATTTTAAAATTATTGAAACTTGTATTTGGAGCAATTCTCTCCATTTATGCGCATGTTAAAGTACATGGGCCGAGACGATTTTATATAAAAATTCAATTTCTAAAATGGAAAAAACTGATTTTCGTCATTTGTGGCAGTTGGGAATAACGGTGCATGGGTGTCATTGTCACCAGGCATTAATGCCTGTTTCCTTCGTTGTGTCCTTGACGATATGAGCCCACGCCCGTTAGATCAATCTTCCTCATGAACGAGCATTATTTATAGCAAATTATTCACATGTGTCTTATGTATTTACCAACGTATCCACATGCTGGCATTTAGCATGTTCTCCATGATTTCATGCAATGAATGTTCGTTGATTCGAATCATTTTATTCTGAATTGTTCTTTGTTAAAAGAAATTCGGTGTCTTTTGAGTTGAAAAAAAAATGGGCAATTGACTAGAAAATTACATGATCGTAAAATTCCCATGTTTTTTTGGAAATTCTAGTGAACATCGGTTTCAGAGGTCGTAAAATCATCGGGACAAGATAGCCAATTCTCACATCCTTTGAAATAAACTTATCATTCTCGTATTTCCCCACAAATTTTTTATTTAAAACATGAGAATTATTTTTAAAAATAATACTTGCTTCATTGACTTGGGTAACTCGCATCAATGCACACGTTAAACCTGTTCGATTGTCGTTTATTCAAGGTTAAATTGAACAGTTGTAATTGAAGAATTATTCCGTAAAAATTAAACCCAATAATATTTGAATAAGCTCAAATTCTCCGAGTAATTCAAAAAATAATAAATTACCACGGAAATCCTTGAACTCAACTATGAAACATCAATAATCACTGATTTTCTAATAATAACCAAGTGCAAATCGTTTATTTTTCCTGCAAAAATACACCGAAAAATAATAACACGCATTAACTATAATTTCAGACTCTTTTTTTCCCCTGTGATCGTAGAAAAGACATTAAACCTGCGAAAATTCAGTGGAAGACAATTTTAGTATTCTAAAACGAGAAAAAAAAGGGGATTGTGTATATGGATAAAACGTTTTTGGTCATTAAGAGAAGTTTAAATGGCCGAGGGGAGGGAAAAAGATGTTTTGGCTCAAAAAAAAAAGCCTTCCTGGCTTGATGGAACAATGGAGCGCCTGATTGGAGGCCGAAAGTGCTTTAGAAATTAGGCTGGTCCGAATCCTTGCATTGTGCAACTTCAACCGTTTTTTTTTCCTTCGACAGCTGCATCTAAAACTCCTTTCTTTCCTTTCTTTCCTCGAAAAATGTTTCAAAAGCTATTTCTTCCGCATGCCAAATGAAACCCAACGAATTTTCATGATTTTAAATCATTAATTTCTCAAGGCCAGAGGAAAAATATTATTCCACTTCGTAATTACTATTTATTTAACAAACGTGGGAAGTCAGATTTCATATGCACGACAGGATATTTCTAATCACTCATTACAATCAAGAATTCACAATGTCACATTATTATTATTAGATTGAATAAAATAGTGCAAAGATATATTCTCATTGATTATTAATGAAGAACTTTGATAAATCAATTGCGACTTATTTGCCTGAGTGAATTTTGACTCTTAAAAGTTGGAAAATCAAATGAATATCTCTTTGTTCATGAATAAGTCATGAAAAATTACATGGAGGTATTTTTTATTTGAATGCCCGAGGCCTCAGACGTCCCTTAAGACAATAAAAAGAAATATTCGAGCATCTCAACAGAGAATTATATGATTAAACTAATATAATTTGAGTTCCAGACTTTGCGCGTAAATTTTCAATGATTTAATTGAAAAAAACGTATTTTCCCAATTCCCTCAGGCTTTCATTCGAATCTCCCGCCATTTGAAAACCGAAATGGCCCATAAAAAATCGCCCACAGCTACTTAAACAGTCAGTAAACCTGTGGGTCTTTTTAAATCCTTAATTACCGTGATTTTACATTGTTTTAAAAATGGTAAAACTTGATATTTGTCAGACACACGAAATTACTGAATCCCAAAGAATTTTAATACAACAAACTACTTATTTACGATCTTTTTCCACTAATTTTATTCACCGAAATTGTTTCCTTTGTGTTTATGCATTTTTAACCTCGTCACTGACCATTTGCGGGGGCACAAATAAACAGGACAAACGATAGAGAAAACCAGTTCCTGTCTCGCCACTGAAAGAATTTAAAACGGAATATCCGAGAGTCCAGTTAACCTTTTCTCGTCCTCGTATTCATATGAATAAGCATCTATTGAGTGAAAAAAAAGAGGTGAAAAAAGGGGAATAAAACAGGTGCGGGTAAACCCGTATGTTTCGTGTATTTACTTTCTCTAGTTCAACGTAGGTCGAGGACACTTTGATTTTTTTCACTTGCAGCCAACTATTCACCGATTAAAATTCATCAATAATTACACAACATATGAAACCAGAAGTGCTTTCAATTGAATTCTCATTGCATTCTATTAAACTCCATGAATTACCATTAAATAACCGGAAGTCTTAAAGTTCAGTTGCACATTTTTAAAGCCATAAACGACACTCGCTAATTTATTCTTATTTCAACAATGTATATAACTCCAGTTTTTTTAAAAAAATGTGCAAAAGATAGAGAAAGGGAGAGATTGAGATGGTTTGGCGCGTGGTGCAACGAAAAAGACCAGAAAAGATAGCAAAACAGAGACGCCTTCTCTTTCGTTGTAGCATGTGGCTGACCTTGACAGCCACTACCACTTTTTCTACTCATTCCTTTTTTACCCTCGCAATTCCTCCATTTCTAGTTCTCATTTTATCACTTCCCCCGAAAATTTTTCCCTCGCGATAAATAAGAGAAAGAAAAGCATTTAATTCAAAGTCTTTTCTTTTATTTATTTTTTCACAAACTATCGGAGGGAAAAAAAAAAAATGAAAGAAATCATGTAACTTTAGTACCTCGTTTTCCGTGTTATCTCCGGATAACCTTGAGCGAGTGATCGAGAAGGCCATCAGGGGAGCGGGCTTGCTTTCATGTCAACTCAGGTGGGGAGTTGCCCGTGGGGAGGGGGTTAGGAGGGGCGTGAAATGTCTAACTGCACTAGAACTTGAGGCGCAAGCTCCAAACTCCCTGCGAGCATTCACCCCCACCACTTATTTTCACTGGGAAAAATAAAGAGGCACTTTGGTCCTATTGCCACGACCTCACCTTGACATTTGTCTTTATTTTAATGCCTTTCTAATTGAAATTAGAGTTTGTTAAAAGTCTCTCCCTTTTTTCCAAAAACTTTTAAAGGGCGGAATTCAATTAATTCCTTTCTTTTAATTAAATGCTGATGCCGTTGGGAATGAAAGGGGTAAATAATCGTTTCTGAATTTTTTTCACTTACGTTGCATCCCGCCGAGATGCGGCGGAGACGTCGACGGTTCAGTTGCACACAGAGAGGAGTCAGTGAGTGCGGCAGAGTCCACTAGTAGCAACACACACACACACATAACGCACGTACGGGTTTGTGTCCTGGACTGTGTTCCGTTCAGTCGTTCGCCGGTTCGCGACTATAATGCTCCGACCGTTGCGTGTGCTCCTACCGGTATAAATAAATATTGTTATTCAACAGAAAAACGAATAAAAAGTCGACGATTATTTTATTACTTGATTAAAGTAAAGGATAAACTCATTTCAAATAATTATTATTATTTTATAATTAATTTAATTATGAGCAAAACTGGCGGGAAATTGGAGAGTGTGCAAAAAATTCGTGGATATTTTCACTTTTATTGAATTTTTATTGAATAAAGTGATTTTTGGGCTTTTAATGAGATAGACAAACGTCTGACGTAGTGCCAAAATTTATCGGATGCGTCCGTGGACTTTTGCGCAGTTACGAGCGCCAATGCACGGGTGTATTACACATACTGTTTCCAATATCCACACAAACGTGTAAAAAAACTCTCGCCCCTCATCGTTACGATATTTTTTCAACATCCACTAACTACTTGAGATCGTTGACGCGATCATACATTTCTTATATTCGCAATTTAGCACAGATTCTAAATTTACTGTGTTTCGACTAGAGTTTCGAGTGGGTGGTGGATTTTTTTTGATGACAAATAATTTCGGAGATAGTCCCCGGCGACAAATTGCCAACTTTGACAGAACGATTTTTTATTATTTAATTGGAAGATACGAGGGAATGCTCAATCGCAGCATCACTTCATGGCGAAAAAATAAACTTGACCTTGGACTTGGAGGCATTTTAAATTTGAGTCATCGTTGATTTCAGCGAGTGTTAACGTTCTCATCATCACTTTTTTTTAAAAAGACAAATAGAGGAGATAATGGCTTTTTTTTTTTTTTAATTATCAATTTAATTTATCCGGCCGTCGACTTTTTGTGCAAACTCTTTCACTGATAACGATCACCTTGAAATATGTGGGATTTTTTTCGAATAATTTGGGGATTTTTATTAGCATAATTTTAATTGACAATGAAGCCTCTCTCATTGCACGCCATTTTTCCATCGAAATATAGTTCAAAGACAAACCGTCGGAAACAACTATCGATTCTCAACTGGCGTGTTCTATAATAATGCAATTCCCCTTATTTATTCGCATTGAACAACGAGGCCCAAGCAACCGAGACATTGGCCTTGAAAAAAATTCGCACACATTTGCAGAACCCAACTGTCACAATTTTATATATAGTCTCGATAAAAATAGAGAAATGTGATATGAAAGAATGAAAAAAAAACCTAAAATTCCAATTTTGCTCATAATTAAATGAATTTTCTCAATTATTTAATTGATAAGAATAAACGATTTTAGATCGAAGTTTTCCAACGCCAAAGACTCGTGGAATGTCACCTGAACGAAGCCAAATTATAAACCAAAAGAAAGGAATTAATAGTGAAAAAATTCTATTTATCGATTAATTGTGTGAATTTTAAATAAAATCAATGAAATATTAAATCTGTGCCATATTAAAAGAGTGACAGAGTATCTCGGAATTATTGTAATCCAAGTGAGAGAATTTTTAGTGCAAATAGAACGAATAAAAAGGGTTAAAACCGGTTGCACAAGATGATGAAGAAGGAGAAACCGATGATGTCGGTGACGGCGATAATCCAGGGCGCTCAGGCGCAGCACTGGGCGCGTGGTAACACCTGTACGTTTCACTTTTTTTCATTAATATTAAATTAATTATTTTCGTATTGTGACTGTGAAGTTAAATGGCCACAACTGCTGAAGATACTCCTCTTTTTTCTGTGTCCCTGAAAAAAATTATATTTCAGAGATAAAAAGAAGAAAAAAATAAGTGAATTTGTACAGATTAAAATATGTAGAAATTTGTTTGAACAATTTCCGTCTCTATTTGAAGTGAATTGTTCAAATAATAGGATTCATGAGTCTGATAACGAAAAAAATCGAGTATTTTAATTTGGAAAACACGTGGAAAATGTGGAAATCATTTCAAGTCGAATCTACTGATTTTTTTTTTCTATATAATCATGTAAACATTAACGCACGTGTTTTAATCATGACCATTCTCCATATTTCCTGCTATTAATCACCGTAAAAGAATTAACAATAACTCCCCATAAATAATGGTGAAAAAACCATAAATTACTGACAATTTGAATAATAAAGAAAAATAGGGAATTATATATTCAGCCAAGAATTATATCGAGCGAGTCATTGGCATCAGTAACGCTAGGCTAAACAATTAGCCTCGGTCAATTAGTCACTTCACGATTAGCATGTATATTCTCTTCCATTTTTTTCTTCCACTGGCAACATTGCTTTATCGCATCGTGATAATCTCAATGCAGAATTTCACTCTTATTTTTATTTATTTTTTTCATCAGAGAAATAAATGCTGGATAAATGTTTTAATTTTAAAATTCTCGGGTATCAGCTGTGTTTGGTAATAAACAGAGTCGAGGGGTGAAGGCCGGCTATTGAATTCTATAATTTGCTGTACAAATCTTCAGTAATGTGTTAATGTTATCAGTCGGTGAGCCCATTTTAGAGTGACTGAAGTTTCTTGCTAATTTTTGTTCAAGAGACAATTATATTCACACATGCAAAACATTGTATTGTGATTAACGTGTGGAAGGCCACGTATTTTCTTATCGCTCGCTACGTTTGTGCATACATTCATTAATGTTTAGGTTTATTAGCAGCCACTTTGCAAGTTTGTTTGAAGAGAATTCACCTTTTTTTTCAATAAAATAGGTGTTAGAATGTGAATGGTTGGAGATGGAATTTTTTTGACGATTCCATTGAAAATGCTGGGGAAATTTTAGGCGGAAAACATGTGTCGAAATTAATTTTTTCGAGTTTTTGGGAAATTTCGGGATTTTTTCAAATTTTTCCAAGGTAAACCCCTTCAAATGTGGGTGAAAAAAATCGATTTTCCAAAAAATTAAAAAAAATATATTCTGACACATGTTTTCAGCCTCAAATTTCCTCACCTTTTCAATGGAATCATCAAAAAAACTGTATCTCCAATATTTCTATTTATTAACTGCGTGGGAGGCCTTGAGAATAATAGGAATAATGCAATGGTCAGTGAAGATTCGTTGCGAGAAAATTCATTATGATTCTATTACTTGTCAACTATTTTTTTCTCCTCGAACAAACACGTAACATCCATTGCTCATTCAATTTCTTCATTGAGAATTTTTTTCCGAGAATCGTGGACATCAAGTCGAGGAATAATGAATAAATGAACACTAGGAAAAGAGTGGGGCATGAAGAGTCGTTTTTCTATTCGAAATAATTCAATTATTTCCTCCTACACATAAAAAAATCCTCATTTTCCTTATTCTAAAAGAAAAAAATCCTCAAATTTCATAATTCATCACGGTTTTCAAGTACCGAGACGAAAAAAATACCACTCACGATTAAGATAATTCTGACATCTTTTCAAATTTGCGTGTAAATTCAAGAAAAATCCTTGCGGCAATGGAATAATAACTTTCTCCGTGTTACATAGTAGACAGGATTTTTTGCCCATGGCGGAAACAATGAACAACACCCGTCACGTACCATGGTAACGCTCGTCCTTGGCCGCCGTTGAGGATAGACACATTATTTGATTACTCAACGTAAAATAGTTCTGATTGCCTCAAAACTCCTCTAAAGACCACTAATTATCTCATTCCGATTCTCTCACAATTATCGAAGAGCCTTGAAAGGTCATTGGGTCAATGTTGAAGTGCATTAAAATTCTCGCATTATTAATCCTCATTTAGCATGGGAATTTCATTCAAAGGACTCGACGTAGGCGTTTTTAATTTTTCCGATAGAGCAAACTCAGCGTTTGTAATAAAACATGGCTTTTTTTTTTTAAAAGCCGACGACGATCGACCTCGTGACCTTCTGCGATTGACCCAGGTACAATAGTCAGGGAGAGTTGTTGCGCGTGGCACGTTGATCTATATTAAGTGCAACTGCATATAGAACACTATGCCATTACTCTGTTGTACGTTCTGCTAATTTTCATGGCCGCATTGATGATTACACGAAAAATCATTGAATTTAACTTTGTAATTATGAGTTTTTAATAATTCACCATTTTCGGTGATTCGATTAAGTATTAAATTCATGGGATATACCTTGAGGACTTGAAGGCAATCCTTTACCTTATAAGTACAGGTTTGAAAAGCCTGGACCATGGCCGGAGAAAATAAAAAAGATATCACAAGGTTATAGTCACTTTCACATGAGCGGAATCAATGTTTTATCCTTAAAAAAATAAGAGGCGGAATTAATGATCAATCGATGATTAATTTTTTGAATAACTCGATTCATTTGAGTGAAGAGAATTACATTGAGTTTAGTCTCTCATCAAATTTCCATGACTCCAGTGAAATTTTATCACTACTGAGTCACTCTATGCATCATAATAATTATTTTCCCATGGAAAACTCAAACCATGAGAATTTAATCTCATTAAAATCCTACATTTATTCATCCCCCTTCCCAAAAATCCAGAAGACAAATGCACATGCTCCAAGTTTGGAAAAAACTGGTTTTTTTCCTTTCGGAAGAGCATTTAAATTGTTAGACGATGACGTCACTATGCGATTCTCCGAGTGAAATAAACTTCAGTGGCTAGTGATATCTTGAAGATGTATTTTTTTTTTTTTGTAGCTACTGAATGAGATAAAATGGGCGAAGAAAAATAGTGAAATAATTCATGAATTCTCTATTGAATAATGCGCAAAAGTGTGGAAAATGGGGGAATATTAATACCAAGTGAGAATTCAATGCTTTATCCATGTATCCGTATGGCGCGTTTATCATGTAAACAAGGGAGTATAAATATATCGGCTGATGAATAGCCCCGTGCTCTCGAGCGTTGCACCGACGTCTTTTAGCTTGGTCAAGGTGCCCGTGCTCTTTTCCCCAGCAATCGAAAAGGCCATCTGGCCTTGTGAAAATATGGAAAATTCAGGAGATTAGGATTAAATAATTCCGACAAATTCATGTATTCCATGATAATAAATCAGAATTGTTGAAGTGTCTGAATTTTATTGGCCCTCATGTGTGCCAATGTGGCTGACGTAGTCAAAATGCAATTACCAATGCACTTGACGTGTCCTCGACACGGGTGCATCGTTATTCTCGTATGTCGGCCACAATTGTGTCTGTGTCTGTCTATCAATAAAAAAAAAAACAAGTGTTTTCACTATTTTGCGCATTTGTCGACAATTAGCATAACTTTTTCCTTTCGAGTTCAATGAAATTGTTGAGTTGCATAATGTGCATTGAACTTCAATGAAGAATGGGAAATTATGAATGAAATTAAAAGAATAGAGAGTTGAAGGTGAAAGTTAATTTCTGTTTGTTTAGAATCAAAGAATTTCATTCATGATATTTGGAGATTAATAAATTCCTTTGTTTTTCAGGGTTGAGCCTCGACAACAGCAACATGTCGATGTCCTCGGTGGGGCCCCAGAGTCCACTGGACATGAAACCAGATACTGCGAGTCTCATGAATTCAGGAAACTTCAGTCCCTCTGGACCAAATAGCCCGGGGTAAGTTTGGAGAAGTAGATAAAGGCATATTCTCCATTAATGTGTATTTAAATAAGTAGAATGTATCAAGCGATAGGTGGTCAAGAAAGGGCAAAGAGAATTATGGGGAAAAGACAATAATGATAATAGGGAAAAAAAAATCAGTTTGAGCTTCGTGACTGACGTGACCACGAAGGTATCTCGGGTCTGTCTGGATGCCTGCCTTAAAAGCACATTAGCTCGGATGAGTCTGGTGGCCGTCACGCCACTTTTGCATTGGCGCATTGTATTTTATCCTCGTAGTAGTTGGGGTATCCGGTAGCCCTGATGTAATTTTGAGAGGTCACGCAAATTGCGGTCACTTGCCCTGACTTGTCATCAGTTGTGATACATTTTATGATTTTTATTTTTCTGGGTTCAATGGACACTGGTAGAAGATCAAGAGATAAATCATTATTTAAGAATTCACTGTTTTTGATAGATCAATAAATTCCTACACGTTTTCAGGTCATTTACAACTGGATGTCACAGTAGCATGCTGAGTACATCACCGAGTGGACAGAGTAAGACCGGTGCTGGCTCACCATATCCACCGAATCATCCACTTTCCGGTAGTAAACATCTGTGCTCGATCTGCGGTGACCGAGCCAGTGGAAAACACTATGGTGTATACAGGTCTGTATTTAACTCATCCGGTCACGAAGATGCGTTTTTTTTAAAAACTCATAATTTATACAAAGATCAATTGAAATTCTCACAAATTCACTTTTCCTTTCATTATTGAATGAAAATAAAGAGCTTAATTATCTGTAATTCTTACTCTTTCATTTTTATTCATGTGAGAAGGAGAGTCTCTTCATTGTTGCTCATTTCCTTTTTTTTTTCAGGATATTATTTAGCCTCTTCCGAATTTTTCCTTTTTTTTTCCATTTCTCTGTTTCACTAATGAACCGACTGACGGTTCAAGGCCACAATTCACAACTTCGCTCGATAATCCCACAACGGACTTTCATTGTTGGCCCGATGAATAATGCGCCAAGTCACTTTCATATAACCTTTCATTATTCAGTCGAAAAAAAATTCATTCTCATTAAGATTTCTCAAAGTCTAGTCTCTTGATTCAATTCATTTATTACCTTTTCATTTTACTGAATTTTTCATGCTAATTCTTGCCCTTTTTTTTTTTATTCCCCCATTGCCACTCTTTATCAATGTCATTGCGTGATGTTCAAGTAGATGCAGACAGCCGTAAAGGGGAGCTTTTTTTCTACAGTATACATTTAGGAAGAGTGATGGGAAAATGCGTGGGCTTTTTTCCATTGTTTTATCTCGTAATCATTTCTACCTTCTTCAAGCTTTCCCCCGAATTCTTTATTTCTCTCTAATTTCCCAGAAAAAGCTCACCACACGTTTATTCACCCTGTAATTAATTTTTCTAATTAAGAAAAAAAATAATTCCCCATTCACACGACAATTGAGTGATATAATGATGCGTAATTTTCACGCGTGTGTTATAATCACGAGTACACTTTCCTGTCATGACAGAACAGAATGAAATTATTATTTTTCCTTCACTGCATTGCACATTTTTATATCGAAGCACATTACAACCTTGGACTTGCTGAGAATAATGTTTATGAGTCTACCCACCCGTAGTTCCTTACAAACATGAGAAGCAAAAGTAGTTTGTAGCCTGTGTATAAGACTTCGCTCCAATGCCATCTAATTGAGCAATCCACGCCCGTTTACTGAGAATTCACCTCACCTTTTATTCTATGATTATTCACAATTTTTAATTTATTTTATTGATAAAACAGGAGAAGCCTGCATCTCATTCATTCATCTAAATTCTCGATCAATCAGAAAGCCTGAAATTCACTGCGACATTAATTGTTAAAATTCATCATGCTATACTTTTTCTCCAGAATTTAATAAATTAACGTTAACATAAGAAAATGAGAAGGGAACTTGACGTGAAAGAGAAAGCAGTGGATGAATGCCAAACATCAACATTAAAATACGTTAAAACTTCCATCTGTTACAAAAATAAATCTCAACTTCTTAAACATCCACCAAATTGATTTTTCTGCATTGCTTTTCATCTCTGGATAGCATCCAAAATTTCCCTGAAACCGTAGAAAGTTGATGAAAAAAAAAGCCAATTAAATAAAAATTATTTTATTGTTTCAGTTGTGAGGGTTGCAAAGGCTTCTTCAAACGAACCGTACGCAAGGATCTCTCTTACGCTTGTCGTGAAGAAAAGTCCTGTATTATTGATAAGAGACAGAGGAATCGCTGTCAATACTGCCGCTATCAGAAATGTCTGGCAATGGGAATGAAGAGAGAGGCAGTGCAAGAGGAGAGACAACGTACAAAGGAACGTGATCAGAGTGAAGTTGAGAGTACGAGTAGTTTGCATGCTGATATGCCTGTTGAGAGAATTCTTGAGGCTGAGAAGAGGGTGGAGTGTAAAATGGAGCATCAGGGAAATTACGATGTGAGTTTCAATTTATTCAAAGGGAAATTAATAAAATAAGGTTTATTTAAAAAATAATTGATTTTCATTACAGAACGCAGTATCGAGCATCTGTAATGCAACAAACAAGCAATTATTTCAGCTGGTTGAATGGGCAAAACACATTCCTCATTTTACATCATTACCGCTTGAGGATCAGGTATTATTACTACGTGCTGGTTGGAATGAATTATTAATAGCAGCATTTTCACATCGTTCAATTGATGTTACTGATGGTATTGTATTAGCAACTGGTATAACTGTGCACAGAAATTCAGCTCAGCAGGCTGGTATCGGTACAATATTCGATCGTGTACTATCTGAATTAGTTACTAAAATGCGTGAAATGAAAATGGATAAAACTGAGTTGGGCTGTTTGAGAGCAATAATATTATTTAATTCCGAAGTACGTGGATTAAAGTCAGCTCAGGAAGTTGAATTATTACGTGAAAAAGTTTATGCTGCACTTGAGGATTATGTTAGAATAACAAAGCCAGATGAACCAGGTCGTTTTGCTAAATTATTATTACGTTTACCATCATTACGTTCAATTGGTTTAAAATGTTTGGAGCATTTATTTTTTTGTAGATTAATTGGTGATGTACCAATTGATTCATTTTTAATGGAAGTTTTAGAGACACCCTCGGATCCTTAGGAGCAGGAGGTGTGCCGCGTATTGAGGCACACCGACATGTAATTTTTTCGCCTTTTTTTTTAAATAATTAAATTAATTTGTCTCCAATTCTCGGAAATTTTTATTTGCAATTTTTTTTTTTTCTCTCGAATAACGCACCTGAAGGGGAAGATTTTAATGAGGGTATTTTAATTTCAGTGTAACAGGGATATTACTTACTTTTATTATTAATTAATTATTGTTATTTATGCCCAAGCGAATGTACATGCATAAACGTCGGGATTGCTGCAAAATTATGTTTTTTTTTTTTAGATTATTTAATTATGAGAGACGTTTTCTGTTTTCTTTTGAAATTTATTTTCATTGAAATTGTACATTTAAATTGTTTTTAGATGAATTTATTATTTTAACATTCCAAGTGCAGCTTTTCTATTTCATCTCATTGGCTAAAAGTTCATTTCGATGTTATTGCATTGATAGGTATACCCACATACGTACAATTGCCCATTAAAAAAAAAGGAAAAATCTGTAATCTGTAAATTAACGATAATTTATTAAATATTTGTTTGTTTTTTTTTTTCTCTTTTGTATATTAGTCTAGGGGAATTTGAAAAATAATGACAGGACAACATGAAAATTAATGAGAATGTTCTGGAGATGAAGGAAACACTTGATTATGAATGAAATTAATTAATTAATGAGATGAAACTAATGAATTTTATCTCTTTACTAATTATTCAATTGTCTCATGCAGCTAGTTAATTAGTCAACGACTGTAAAAACTTGAAAGTCTTGCATTTTTGAATGAATTGAACGAAAAAATAATAATAATAATAATTAATATCAATTATTCAATGTTGAAATCACCGAGAAACACTGCGAGAATTAATGATAAATGTACTTTCGTTATAGAAATTTAAGAAAATGTAGGAAAATTAATGAAAAATGAAAAAAAAAACAATTAAGCAAATTTAAATGAATAGATAAAACTAATATGAAAATTTTAGACTTTGACTCTCGTTAACGAAAATAATTGGCCAAAAGCTGAGAATAATTGGAAATGTTTTTTGCCTCTGTTAATTATTTATGAATAAATGAAAATTTTAATGAAATAAATTAAATGAAAAATGAGAAAATTCTCAGCTTCTGCCAATAATCGATTAATCATCGATTTTAAGAAGAGTAATGAAAAATTAACAGTAAATTACTTACGATAAATATTAATCATTACAATTATTGATTAAAAACAAAATGAAAAAAAAAACGATATTTCTATTTTTGCGTGAATGCTTAGAGCTCGTTAGTTGTTGGTTATTGTTATTACAATTGATTAGAGTTTTTTAATGTTGATGCCTGTCGCTAAACTGATGAAACAAATTGGAAAAAAAAAAATCACAATAATTTTGTTTATTCTCAATGATTATTTTTCATGTAAGAAAAATAAGTATTTCTGTGTAATTTTCTTTTATTCTCTCATTTTGTTAATTTCCTCGCAATTCCAATGATGAAAATGATTGATAAAAATAATAACAGTGAAGAACGTAAAAGAAAAACCTGAACCGAAATTACCTCGACACAATGAAGAAATAAGTCAATAGTTTTGGTATCCAATTAAAAAGAAGAAAAAAAAAATGGAATAATAAATTAAAATAAAAATATTATTTTGCCAGACTTGGAAAAGAAAGGGCGCGAGTGAGCTACCTGTGAGAATTTTCATAATGAATTATATTTGAATGTTAAAAAAAAAACTATCTAATGATAAAAATAAAAACTGAGATATATATTAACTTAAGCATAATGGAAAAAAGTAAAGAACTAATGAGGATCCTTGATGATCGATCTAAATAGAAATTAAGAGATTACATTAAACAATAAAAGAAAACACAATTAACGAGAAAGACCCAGTAATTGCTTCATTAATTATTTCATTCTGTAAAGTATTATAAAGAAGAAGAAAAAAAAACGATTTTTTATTAATGCTCAAATTAATTCACTAGTCCAGTTAATGAAGGATAAAAAATTGTGGAAAATTAATGAGAGAAATTTGAGGAAAAATAAAATCAGGACTAGATTTGTTGTAAGCTAATTTTATCACCGATCATTGAATTGACATTTATTGATTTGTAAACATTACACACTAGTACAAAATATTGTTCTAATAAAATATAAAATTTCATTAATAATTGAGTTAGACAATAGAAGGTATAAATGAATCATTTTAATTGTCATTGCAGTTACCGTCCTGTTTTCAAAATGGAAATAATTCTTTTTTTTACGTGAAATTGATGATTTTGGGATAATTAATTGGTTCGTGATTAAAAAGATGCAATGTTGATGGAATAAAGATTCAGATGAAGAAAGTAAACATATTCAATTATTTATCCATTCATAATTCTTCTTTTTATTTTAAATTAATAATGAAATCATCAATTAATTACTTATGAAAACATTATTTTTATTAATTCAAATGTATTATGAGTTTTGGTCACAAGAACAATTTCAATTCATTTTAATTTTTCTAATTGTGAGTTTCAAATTAAAACAATAAATAATCATTGATATCTTGAAAAAATTTACCTATTAAATTCATTAATTGAGAAAGGAAAAAAAAAAAGAATTTTCTCATTTATATACATTTTCAACAAAAGAAATTTATAAAATTGAGAAAACTTTTGTTTTTCTTTTACATTCCATAAATTAAATTGATTGGACACTGAGAATTTCCCACGATAATGAGCATCTAGGATGACAGTCTTGTTTTCATTCCAGAGAATTTATCTGAAATTGAATTCGAAAAAAAATAATCATGAGATTAAATAAATCAATGATAAAAACATCAAATTAATTAATTTATCAAATTCATTTAGGCTGTCTGGTTGATTTAGACGGTCATGACATGCTGCATGACCGGGAATCGATTCGCCACTTGATTTCACATGTTTGTGCAATGGAAAACATCACTGCTATGACGTCACCACGAATTTAACATGTTTTAATATGATAATAATAAGAGAATAACGTTTGATAACTTACAAAATTTTTTATTTCATTAATCCAATAATTTGTTGAATATCTAATCAATTTATTGTTTAATTTTAAAATTTCTCCTCCTCAAGACCGTGTTTGAAGAACATGAGTACTGGCACTTGTTGGCCATCAATGTCACGGTACTCCATTAATCCAACTAATCCATCAATGTCCATTGATTCACCAGTGAAAAACTGTAATTCTTTGAATCTACCAAGGATATCTTTCATAACTTTGTTCATATTTGTTTTAAAAACATCAACTTGATCTGGCTGCTTCTCCTCCAATTTTGCTACCAATCTGTAATTATCAGAATTAATTAATAATTAATTATTAATAAATAGAAAGGATATAGATTGAAGCCTACTTCTTCATGAAATCCTTAAGGTAGAGGGTGTACGATTTTTTGTCACCAAAGGCAAAGGTCTCCTGCAGTCTGTGGTTCAACACAACATCAACCCCAGATTCAACTGCCTCATCTGTACCCTCATCAGCATCTTCAGCTGATGGATTGAACCCATCGATCTGAATCTCTCCGGCCTTACGAGTAACTAACTGTTGGTAGAAGGGTTTAAATTCGATTATTTTATGCATTAATACAGGATGCAAATTGAATATTATGAGAAATCGAGAGAAATATTGGAGATAGAACTTTTTTGATGATTCCATCGGAAAGCTGAGGAAATTTCAGGAGGAAAACATGTGTCAAACTTAATTTTTTCGAGTTTTTGGAAAATTCGATTTTTTTCAAAATTTTTCCAAGGTAAACCCCTTCAAATTTGGGTGAAAAAAATCGAATTTTCCAAAAACTCGAAAAAATTAATTTCGACACATGTTTTCCGCCTAAAATTTTCTCAGCTTTCCAATGGAATCATCAGAAAATCGCTATCTCCAACCGTTCAATCAGAATGCCCATTTTACCCCAATCTTCCCTATAATCAATTAATTACCTTTCCGTAGACCTCATAGAGTACATCATCGACGAGTTTCATCTTGTAGGTGTCCGAGAACATCTCGTCACCTATTCAACAATGAGACAATTAATTAATGCTTCAGTTGAGGAAAAAAATGAGAATTCAGGTGCATTGTTGCATCACGAAGCCCAAGGAATATCCATATGGAGAGGTTATGGTCGTAATTATAATAAACCAAAAATAGAATTAATTAAATTTCTCCCAAACGATAAACCATTGCATTGAATTGAAGTTAATTACAAATTGCGGAAATTAATGAGAGTCTGTGGATTTTGACAGTCGAGAGAATTGCGTAAATACCAAAGTGTCAGTGTCAATCAACAATTTTTTAATTCCTCCATTTTTCCAATCAGACTTCTTCAAGATAAAAAATATTGGGGTAATTGATTAATTTAATGTGTTAATTAATACATACCAGTGAAAATATCCTTGTAGATTCTCATTTTGGAAGATGGAGATAGATTAAATTACTGCTAAAACTAAATAAGACACAGCCACTCCAACTGAGCGAACCGGAAAAGAACAAGGCAGGCAACTGGCTGGGCATCCCTCCACCACTGCGCACACTCGTACACATAACTTCCGGTTACTCATAAGGGTGAGGTCACAACAGGCGCAGTCTCGAAGCGGGACAATTCGAAACGCCTAAAAGTTATGACA
This sequence comes from Aleiodes testaceus, assembly GCA_963565655.1. Lineage (NCBI taxonomy): Eukaryota > Metazoa > Arthropoda > Insecta > Hymenoptera > Braconidae > Aleiodes > Aleiodes testaceus. The sequence continues at coordinate 4,894,566 of OY751421.1, read as the reverse complement.
GCGTAAGAATATTTATATTTTTGAGAATATCTCGAAAACTGTGAGGTTTACGAGAATTTATGAAGAAACCTTTTTTGTAGGAAATTAAATTCTCTACAAAAAAGGTTCTAAGTAAAATCCTCCTATCTCTCTTATTTTCCAAGATATTCCTATAAGAAGAATGTCACAAAATTAATTTTTTAAATAATTATAACAAGAAATCCTGGGAATGATATGATCCCCAAAGAATCACATTAAATAATGCACTCCAATTTTCCAAGCCCCCTAATCTCCCTCTCTATTTACCAAACATACGATATAAGTATTACCGGATTAGTTTGGCCCCATGTGGCTTTTAAATTACTCGCGGAAGACTTGCGCCAGTACATCTGGCCGGGGTACATCCACTCGAGAGTATGGCCCCTCTTGAAATTGAAATAGTGAAACGGGAATGAGGTAGAAACCGCCAGTGGTATCAATTACATTGTTGTTATTGCACCGAGGGACTAAAGATCCCTCGATATAATACACTGGTATAAGAGCATGCAGAACAATGGAGGACAGGTAACACACTGGGGTTGCTTTTTCCTTTATCCTGGCTATTAAAGACCAGTAGCGAAATGCGATAGCCATCTAGGGGGTGTGCAACTATGCGTTTAATTTCCCAATTCACTAAATAGATACAGTAGCAAAAAAAAGGAGATATATAATGGCGAGAGAAGCGGAGACGATTCAGTTGCGATTTGAAAAATGTCGGAGGCGCACAGGGATGAGAGGCGAAAGAGTGATTTTAGTATTGCGAGAATTCTTGGTGAAGAAATTGATTGTGGAGGTGATGAATTGAGTGATGCGAAAAAGCCGGAAATTGCTGAAGAAACTGAGGCTTTCGATGAGAAGAGTGAATTGAAGGATTCAGAGATTCCTGGGGAGTTCAATGCGCAGAGTGATCTCCAGTGGCTCCAGTGCACGAGGTACAGACCTCCCAGGCTCCCGAGGAACTCAAGTAGAAGTGGGAAGAGGAGACCAGCTACTCATCCCAGAATTCCTTTCACAACGTTCCAATTGGAGGTTCTTGAGGATAAATACAAGAGCGGGCCTTATCTGACGAGGAAGGACGTCATGCAGTTGTCCACGGTGCTCAGGCTGCCGCAGAGTCGGGTGAAGATCTGGTTCCAGAATCGAAGGGCGAGAGATCGCAGGGAGAACAAAGTCTCCAGCAGTTTAAATATAACTTAGTTTATTTTGTTAGTTTACGAGACTTTAAAGTGGAATAAATGAAAATCATTTAACTCCGGAATTCTTCAGTTTTATTTAAGCGGAGAGAGTTTTTAAAAATATTTATATCTTTATAAAAGAAAAAATAAATGTATTGAAATAAAAATATTGTGAATTTCTATCAATATTAATGGAAAAATCATAGAGCTCTTTGCAATATTAATTTTAATACTGTAAAATATATATTTTTTGAAGTCTTTTAAAGAAATTGAGTTAATTTTGTGAGGCATGGAAATAATAATGAAAAAAATTCAACGGAGAAAACGTGAAGATAATTATTTTATAATTACAATTGATTGGTAAACGTTTTTTGTTTTTCAGCAAAATTAAATTAATAAAATCCTGACTAAAACGCACCTATGAAATACGTTTTGTTTCAAGCATTTTACAATTAAACGGATGTTTATCTCCGTAATCAATGAAATTCCCTTCTCTTCCATTAATTCTTGTGCGAATCAGCTTCTAACAATTAACAATACATTGATTATCCTTAATAATACACGGAAAATAGTGCGCTCAAATAGTTTGCTAATTATTTTGAATCGTCAGAGAGCAATGACACTCTCCCTTCCAGCACCAACACCAATCCACTTGACTAAAACAAAAAACAAACCGATAAACCATCAATTTTCCTTCATAAATTAATTTAAATCATTTCTATTCAATTCCGAATTACCTGGTGTTCCCACAGACTCCTCAATTATTCTCACATATTTTCGTGCATTGGCTGGCAATTTCTCAAGTGATCGTACACCCTCAGTTGTCGAGTTCCATCCCTCAAGAGTCTCATAAATTGGCTCGATTTTCATCAAATCCGAAGCAGCACTTGGATAATGTTCCAGTTCTTTCCCATTCAAGCGATACCCAGTACAGATTTTAATCTCCGGAAGAGTATCCAAGATATCCAGTTTCGTCAAGCAAAGCGCTGTGTATCTGTAATTATTATTCCAATTATTTCTCCGAAATTAATAGACATGAACAATTTTCTTTTCAGTATCAAAATCATTACCCATTGACCATCGAAGTAAACTTGAGAAGTGGCAGATCAAGCCAGCCACATCTTCGCTTCCTACGAGTCGTAACACCGTACTCATGTCCACGTGTCTGCAAGACTTCACCAGTTGCGTCCTTCAACTCAGTTGGGAATGGACCATCACCAACTCTCGTAGTGTAGGCCTTGACAACACCGATGGTCTCACCAATCGTGCATGGTGGTAGACCGAGGCCAGTCATCACGCCGCCAATGCTGCAATTTGAGCTTGTCACATAGGGGTAAGTACCAAAGTCAATGTCCAGCATTGCTGCATTGGCACCTTCCACAAGAACCTTCAGGCCTTCCTTCAGTGCACCATTCAGGTAAAAGACAGTCTCTTTCACGAGTGGTCTAATACGTTCTGCGTATCTTTAGAAATAAAAAAAATTATTAGTTATAATTAATTATAATGAACAAGAAAAGATGCAATTACCCCTTGTAACGCTCCAATTCCTCCTCAGCATTAACCTGAAGCGATGGAAACATTCGCTGATAGTGCTGTACAAGTGTCTTGAATTTATCCGAAAATTTATCGTAATCCCCGAGCAAATCGCCAATTCTCAATCCATTTCTCGTGGCTTTACTCGAGTATGTTGGGCCAATGCCTTTTTTAGTTGTACCCAGGGATTGTGTGCCTTTCTCAAGTTCTTGCATGCCATCGACTTGCTGATGGAAGTCGAAGACAATGTGTGCACGATCTGAGATTATCAGGCGATCCTCCCAGTCCTTCAAACCCTTTGCCTCATTTTGTTCGAGCTCCTCGAATAATCCTGGGAGATGGATGACGACTCCGTTGCCTTAAACATGAAAAAATGAATATTTTAATTCCATTGATTAAATTCTCTTGTATTCACAAGTTTCTCGGATATTCCACGAGAGCCAATTATAAATTTCAAACATTCCCGTGTTTGATCAATCGTAAAATGGATTTAATCACGCAATATTACAATTTTTATTCACATTGTTGTATTTAAATTACCAGGAATTTTTCCACTCAAGATATGATTAACAAGTTTCAGAAGCATTGAATTGCTGATGGTAGTTTTCGATTGAAACACGAGACAAGTTTATTTATTAATCGATAATACCTCGAACGAGGAAAAAATATTCATTTTAAATCAGAAATTGTTCGATTGATTATTCTTAAATAAATTGATTAATCAAACTAGCACTTCAGGAAGTCATTAATCTTTGATCATTTGCGTATTTGAATAGAAGATTTTTTTTCCTCGTGTATTTCTCATTATGAGAGAGAGAGAGAGAGAGAGAAAGGATGAAGATTACGTGTTTTATATGGTAATGAGAGAGATAAATTAATAAAAATCCTTTTGATAAAGAATTCTTACCCAAAACTGACTTGCACTTTGGATTAATTATTCCACTGGGCAGCAGATGGAAGAAAAATTGAGTCCCATCAATGACGACAGTGTGACCTGCATTATTTCCGCCCTGCAATGACAATATCTCTTTTAATAAATTCTCAAAAAAAACAACAATCATTCAATTGTATTACGTCCTTCAGGAAAAATACCTTGAGAGCCAGATAAGACTCCAGGGACTATTGTGCTTCATTAAATTCAATATCAACGATTTGTCATGATTAATTAACATATCCACTATCTCCCTGATTTATTGGCAATTACGAATTTCCATTAATTTCCACAACAATGATAAATCAATGAAACTAAATTTTCCATTGATAATATTCGAATGAAAGGAAAAAATAAACATAAATAAATTAAAAGTGCTTCGAAAGTGTTAACAATTGGCAGATCTCTAAGTAAATTTTGTTTCATCCTAAAAATAAAATTGTTCTCAAAATCAACGCTCAAGGACCCCCCACCTCGTCTAATTCGTGTTACAAAACAAATTTCAATGACGTAAAACGAGGAAAAAGAAGAGAAAAAAAAAGTGTAAATAGACTACAAACTTTGAGTATGAGATCATCGGTTCATTTTTAATTTTCTAAGAAGAAAAAAATTGTCCACGTGGGACCCACAATCTAATTACCATCCATTAATACTCGGGATACATTAATTAACTAATTAATTATGTAGTTTGAAAAAATGCGGGAAAATAAGTGAATCTGCTCTTTTTCCTCTGTATTTTTTCATGAATTAAAATAATTAATTATAAAAAGAGGATAATTACCTGACACCGGCAGACAACATCGGCATCAGCAGCCAGCATGTCCACAACTTTTCCTTTTCCCTCATCGCCCCATTGTGCCCCAAGTACAACAGTTACTTTACCTCCATTATTTGGTACTGTTGTCCTCTGTTTTTTACGTGGCGATGACAAATTACCATCGCCATTTGATTGTTGAATACGAGGACAGGCAGACATTCTAAACTAACCCGTTGAAAACACTGAATTTTCCAAAATCTTCACGTAACACTTGATAATCAATTGATTTCAATAATTATTAATGCAATTAACTTGCTAATTAATGGGTAATTACTGCGAATCACTGACAAATAGAGACATCACAGTGTTTGTATGATTTTTTGAGTTTTTGGGAGGATATTTTGGGAGGAAAATCGGCGGCTACCACCGAGCTGCAATCACGAGAAGGAAAGAAGTCGATTTGATGCGAAACATGAAGAGTGAAGCAACGTATACTTCACGTCGCTCTGGTCATGTGATTATCGTTGGCGCTTCAGTCGATTGGGAGAGGGGGAAGAACCGGAAGTGGTATTGTTTAAACAGATATTTGATATTTGTTGATGAATATTAATTGTTAAGACTTCAATTTTTATAACCACATATTAATTTCCTTTAATTAAATTATTATCTACATTATATAATTTTCTTATTAATCAATTTGGATTGTGAATTTCAAAATTGTTTCTTTACAGAAAGATTTATCAAAATAACATTAATTTGAGATGATATTTCTTTTATATTATTAATTATCATTTCTTCGTTTTTTTTTTTTGTTTGTAATCGTTGAAGAACGATTTGAGTTGTTAAAATTGTTTCATTCATTTTCAATGATGCATACTGGCAATTTTTAGTTTTTTGGGATGACGTATAGCACGACCAGTTTCACTGTCTGATGATTCTGATTCAGAATCATTGTAATTACCAATTCCAACAGATTCTGCTTTCACAACTTCACAAGATTCAGCAGCAAAGTTTCCAGTTATTTTTGCTTTCTCAAGTGTACGAACTAATGAATAAAATCAAAATATTCAGATAATTGAAATAAAATAATTATTTAAATTAGAATAAAATAAATTAAATTAATTACACATACTCTGTGATTCCAGGAGATTATTCTGTCGTTTAAGATCATCGATATCCTGTTGATGTGATGAATTCTTACGTCTCATGTATTGTATGTATTCAGCAGCTTTTTTTAATATTTGTGCTCTACTTGCAACTTTTTCACCTTGAAGTGCTGGTACTGTATCACGTAAACTTGAAAAACTGTCTTTAATGTGATCCCTTCGTTTTCTCTCTAAAGCATTGTGATGTGCCCTTTTTTCAGCCTATTCAATTAAATAATTTATTAATATTTATCACAAACAAACTGATAAGAAAATTTTACCTGCGAGTAATATTGTGGATTGTTGGATTGTCTTTGTCTGGAGTCAGAGTCATCGCCTTCCTGAAAATCCCCAAATAAATAATTACCAAAAATCCAATGAATTGAAAAAAAATTGAAATAAAAAAGAGACTCACGTCACTCTCAATGTCAATATCTCGATCATCATCACTCATCTTAAAATCTCCTCTTCAGCTCCAAAAATCAATTAATGGAGTCAACAATAACACGAGTGTTGATATTTACTGTTGCAATCCTTGACAGATTAAAAAATTGATCAAATCAAAGCTGCACGTAATTCTGTCTCATCTGAAGTGCATTGATGTGGTATCGATGAGCTTGATAATCCAATTTTCATTGATTCTCAATGATTTAATTGTAATCCAGTGAATTGACGACTTTATCCACGAAAATATATTCCGTAACACAACAAACAGGAGAGCACGAGACGGAGAAGAAACGTCAGAGTGTGCGTTGTGGTTTTGGGTCATCTAGGGGAAAAATGGAAGAGCCAATAGGCGTGAAGTTATGCAGGTGTGAATTCTCATTGGAAACGGAGCCTAAACTCAAAGTCCCTAGTACAACAAAATGGCGGCCGTCGCCGGTTACTTTAATTGACGGACGATGTCGCCACTTGTACTGGCACCAACACACTGACTCATCAACGAAATGTGCATTGTCCTCATCCGAATGAGTGTGTTTACGTGTGAAATAAGAGAGTTAAAGGAGTGAAGGTAATACCCTTAAAAAAAACCCATAGAATAGTTTCTCCCCAGTGTGTAGCGGCACCTATCCTCCATCAAAAACATTTATCCTAAAAAAAAAAGAAGAAGTGCCCAAAAAAAAAGGCAAAACCCTTCTTCACCTCCACGAACGTTGCACGAACCAAATGGCCGTGTGAGTATCCGGGGAATTTTTTACAACAAAACGCCGTGAGAGTTGGAACTTACAACTTTTATGTGTGTACCTCTCTGTGTGTATCCCTCTCTCTCTCTCTCTCTTCTATCTATTGGGGGAAAAAAACTTCGGGCTCACGGTGGTTCGGCCATAGTCGGCCATAGTAGACATGGCGGGTGTTAGCTTACGTGAATGACGGCAAAATCGTGTGGTTTCGGAATAGAGAAGAAGCAGTACAACGAGAGAGAAAAGGAGAAGGTGGAAGAGAAGAGAAATAAAAAAAGATATTCAGTTAATTAGTTTCTTTTTATTTTGTTACTTTAATTAAATCAAATTGATAAAGTAAAAAAGAAGAGAGAAATAATTGAGATCGATAAAAGGGAAAAAAAAAAAACGAGATTTTCTTTTCTCTTCGTAAAAAAAAAAGTCGGTGAATTTATTAATTGCAAGAGTTAATTGCGTTTTGCTGATGCAAATATTCGTGAAGACAATTCAATAATTAACATTTTCCATTGATATAATTAAAAAAACAGTTTTTAATCAGTGTTGGCTCTGTGTGTTGTACTTAGAGGACGGTAAAAAAAAAAAAAAAAAAGTAATTGGGGAAAAATTGTAGATTTTTTCAGCAAAAAAAAAAAAGAAAAAAAGGAGTTAAAGAGGAGAAAAAAAATTGTGTCATATGATTAATCCGGTAGGTAAAAATGCAGAATGTAGCACAAGGAACAACCTCGGATAGCCAGAAGAACGATAAACCGTGTGTAAACGACATTACGTCGCCGACACCACAGTCCTCGAACTCTAGCCCAACTAAGTCAGAGACCGAGACCTTCTCAGAGCTTCAGCCACGATTTATGACAGACTCATCGGAAAGTGAAGAGGACAGTATTTCAGAGGTAATTTACATTAATTCACTCGCTTAAATTCCACCATTTTACCCCTACTCTGTGTCATGCGTGTGAATGTGTTTGTTATACATTGGATTACACATGAAATGTAAATTCCCAAGTTTTTCATCATCATCATCATCATCAGTGCTTTTTTTTCGTTTTATTCTCGTTAATTCCATTGCGCACGAGGGGCGGCCTCTCGTCCGCATCGCAGTATGCTTCTCGAGTCTGCCTTCTACTTCAGGATTATTCCCCCTCTCCTCTATTGCCCGTCTCATAATGCAACTAACAATTCAGTCATGAAGTGAACAAAAAAACCAGTGAAATTACTGTTTTTTTTGAGAATTTTGGAGCAAGTCTTTGGAATAGAGGAGTTTTTCGAGGATATCTCTGAAACTGAAAGAGATAGAGGAATTTTCGTAGAGACCTTTTTTCTAGAGGAGAATGAGAGCTACAAAAAAGGTTATTATGAATTTTTCAAAAACTCCAGTAGTTTCTGAGATATTTTGGAAAATAGGGGTTTGCAGTGAATTGACGTATCTTGGTACTGTTTAATCTTCAATTTTGTTTCAGTTGATAGCTTTTTGTCGGATAAAATGTGGCTGAATAATGTGAATAATGTGGACAGCACGAGATCTTTCTTGACAACAATGTTGAAAGTTTATTTGTTTCTTTAATTTTCAATTGTGCAAGAGTATTTTGTTGATTCTCCTGGAGCCTCGTTGTTCTAGTTGGATGCTTGATTATCGAGGAGTTTGGTATTTTGCATGACGACATGATCGGATATAATGAGAGTTTTCACCAATCGAGACCGATCACGTCCAACCTGGTGCGTCAATACAAAGTAACGCTAGATGTTGATTGAGTGATAAATAAGGAACGAGTTACGTCAACTCTGCTCTTGTTTTTTGGAAATATTTTTGAAACTAATAGAGATAGAGAAATTTCCATAGAAAACTTTTTTGTAGCTCTGATTCTCCTCTACAAAAAAGGTATCTACAAAAAATCCTGTATCTCGTTTAGTTCTCAAGATATCATCAAAAGCCCAATAATATTCTGGGAAAATCATCAGAAAAAAATCCTGCATTTCAACAATTCCACAGTAATCTGCAACATCGCGTCAGGTTGGTGAAGGTTTGTGTGTGCCTGTGCCTTTGATCCGTAGAGAGGCCTACGACCTAGCCTCTTCTCCCACTATATTACAAACTAAACGCGAGGAGGTATGGGAAGGGGAGATGTACACCACTCTTTTTTACTCCAAACAGGGTACAAACGATAAATACGTGAACCTACGATTCCTCCTCTCAACTAATTTAAAAAAAAAAAAGCCATTCCTCTCGTCTGTGTATCATCAGCTCATTTCCTTCATTCTCAGGCAAACTGCAAATGAAACATTCGTGTCAAACCTTTCCCTTTAAACATTTTAATTCTAATAATATTTAACCTAAACGTAAATTTCTCGATTACATAACGATTAATACGAAAAATTCAGAGGTAACAATTGAATTTTCACATCCACTATTTTATCTCTTCATCCGTGTGTGTGTGTGTGTGTGTGCATCCAATTGAGTTGAAGAACTAATAAAAATTTAATGATAGAAACTTGCCCACATTCCTCCCTCATTTCTTCCATCACTTACGCCCTTTCAACAATTGGAAAAAAAAAAGAATTATCAATTCTCGTGCTACGTCACTCCTTCCTGCACACACAAAACGTCCGACCTTTTTCATATCCACCTATAACGTGGCATTCTAAACATAATTTCAGTGATAAAAGTTTGTAAAATTCATCGATTCCATTATTATTAAAATCCTTTGTGTCTCTCGTTTATGTTTTTCGTCTGTGAATCAGCAGGGAATGGCAGAAACACACATACATGAGTCCCTGTGTGTGTAAGAGAGAGGCAGTGAGTGTGTGTGTGACAAAAGAGTTGGATTTTCACGAATTATCGAGCAAGTGTCAGTTTTATCCAAATATCTGTGGCTTTTTCGTCTCTCAAAGTGGAAAAAAAAACGGATTTTTGCCAGTGCACAGTAGTTTTTTTTGTGTCAATCTAAAGTCAGAGGCCCCAGACTCGAACCGAGGCTCTCAAACCCATTCCAAAGGGGATACAATGACGTTACGAGTTTACTTTCACCCGTAAATTATCACGGATAAATTAAATTCAATTAAACGTTTATAAATCGTGGATAAATGTGAATTTTTACGGTTAAATTCTCGTTAATTATTTTTTTGGAAAATTGTGGATTCTTCATTTTTGTGAGGTTTTTTTCGTCTTTTTTTTTGTTGCCAGAGTAGTGCCACTGCGTGTCGTTCGATGCACCGTGTTGTGTGTCCTTGTTCCAGAATTTTTCCTCTTTTTTTTTTGTCGTTCTGCTTTAGAATTGAAGATATTACAATCAGGGGTGAATTAATGGCATTTTCAATAATTAAATTCGAGGTTTTACGTTTATTTAATATTATTTGAAGAATTCAGAATTATTGGTGAGGGTTGTACGTATTTTTGGTTCATGTAAACTCACCTAGAACTTGAGAGATCGCCTCTCGAGACGGAAAAAGAATTCTTCTGCCTCTTTCTTTTTTTTAATACCCACTGCAGTCTCGCGTTCCAACGCTACATAACCTCAAAAATGAGTGAAAATTCTTTACACTCTGTGCTTTGTACTGAAAATTGATTCGAGATTATTCTTTAGGAATTGAGTGAATGAGAATTGAACAAAGTGTTTTTCCAACTATAACAAATGGTTAATGGAATTTTTTTATTTATTTTAGAGAAATAATTCAGGGTTTTTGGGAATTGGTTAAAAAAAAAAATTGCGTCCATTGGATAGCCAGGAAAATTTATTGGAAAATGGTAGTTTTGACCTTTTTCGAGTTTTCCCATAATTTAAAGAGTACTGGCTAACCAATGGAAAAATAAAAAATCCTAAATTCCCCAGTTTTATTAATAATTAATGAATAATTATAATAATTTTTTACAGCCGGAGTTCTTTCGTGCTGCGATTGAACAAGCTGCACTAGAAGAGGATCATCATCTAGAATCATCCAAGTTTTTATTGACACCAGAGGATCCTGAGCGTTCAGTTGATCCTGAGACACAAGCTAGACTAGAGGCACTACTTGAAGCAGCTGGAATTGGTAAATTATCATCTGGAGATGGAAAACATCTTGCTGATCACGAGGTGCTGAGACGTTTGACATCGAGTGTTTCATGTGCACTTGATGAGGCTGCTGCTGCATTGACACGTATGAGAAGTGATAATCCGAGGAGCCAAAACGAAAAACGTTCGCTCGTTGAGGCCTGCACAGACGGGGACGTTGGTACTGTTAGGAAGTTACTAACTGAGGGACGTAGTGTACACGAGACAACTGAAGAGGGTGAGAGCCTGTTGTCACTTGCTTGTTCAGCTGGTTATTACGAGTTAGCACAGGTACTCCTAGCAATGAATGCCAACGTGGAAGATCGTGGTATAAAGGGCGACTGCACTCCTTTGATGGAGGCAGCGAGTGCAGGCCACGTTGACATTGTGAGCCTCCTGATAGCCCATGGAGCTGATGTGAACGCCCAATCAACATCTGGCAATACACCGTTGATGTACGGCTGTGCTGGTGGTCATGAGGAGGTTGTAAAAGTCCTCCTCGAGGCAGGAGCCAATGTAGAGGATCACAATGAGAATGGCCATACACCACTGATGGAGGCAGCCAGTGCTGGACACGTACCAGTTGCTAAAATACTGCTGGAGCATGGAGCAGGAATAAATACTCACTCGAACGAATTCAAGGAATCTGCGTTGACCCTAGCATGTTATAAGGGCCACCTGGACATGGTACGTTTCCTGCTGGAGGCTGGAGCAGATCAGGAGCACAAAACGGATGAGATGCATACGGCATTGATGGAGGCATCTATGGATGGTCACGTAGAAGTAGCACGATTGCTTCTGGATTCTGGTGCCCAAGTTAACATGCCAACTGACAGTTTCGAATCGCCACTGACCCTAGCAGCATGCGGTGGACACGTTGATCTTGCCATGCTGCTTATTGAGCGTGGGGCTAATATCGAGGAGGTCAATGACGAGGGCTATACTCCTTTAATGGAGGCTGCACGTGAGGGTCATGAGGAAATGGTCGCTTTATTATTGAGCCAAGGTGCCAATATAAACGCGCAAACCGAAGAAACCCAGGAAACAGCATTGACACTGGCATGCTGCGGTGGTTTTCTGGAAGTTGCTGATTTTTTGATAAAAGCAGGCGCCGATATTGAACTAGGTGCATCAACACCACTTATGGAAGCAGCACAAGAGGGACATCTCGATCTTGTACGTTATTTACTTGAATCTGGTGCTGATGTACATGCACAAACACAAACTGGTGATACAGCATTAACTTATGCTTGTGAAAATGGCCACACTGATGTAGCCGATTTGTTACTGCAATTCGGAGCGGATTTGGAGCACGAGTCAGAGGGAGGAAGAACACCATTGATGAAGGCATGCAGAGCTGGACATTTGTGTACTGTACAATTTTTGATATCGAAATTAGCAAGCTTAAATCGTAATACAACAAACAATGATCATACACCATTGTCATTGGCCTGTGCTGGTGGTCATGTTGCTGTTGTTGAATTATTATTAGCACAATCGGCTGATCCATTCCATAAATTAAAGGACAATTCGACAATGTTGATTGAAGCTGCTAAAGGTGGACACACTAATGTTGTACAGCTACTGTTGGATTATCCACACAGTATTATGATGAATTCACCACATAATTCAGCTGCGCCAGCTCCGATAATGCAGCAAATACAGCAGCAGCAGCAGACGGCACAGCCTCAGGTCAATCAGGCCCTACCTTTACCACAACAGCAGCAGCAGCAAATACAGCAGCAAAATTTGAGCCATCCACTACCATCCCAGCAACCACCGATAATTCAACATCAACAGCATCAGCAACAACCGACAACTGAACAGAATCAAAATCAGAATCTACAACCGAAATTAAACAGTGGTAAATCATTGTTGAGGAAGAATCGTTCAGTCACTGTCATGCCTGATATGAGTTTGACATCAGCTGAGGCACAGCAGGTCAGAACACAGCCTGCAGGTGAATCATCGATAGCCAGTGGATTGGATGATACGACAAATATATTGGACAAAGGAAGTGGAGGATTTACTGGATTATCAGAGCCGAATATTACACTGAGTCCAGCACAGGCATCAGTTGCTGGTGGTGTTAATGCTGGTGGCACTGTTGCTGCTTCAACCTCAACTGATAATCGTAAAAGTGCTTGGCATGAACAAATTATGCATAAACAACAGATTCTCGAGGAGTTACAGGTAAATTTATTGATTCTTCATTGTATTAATTGAAAAATCGATTTCACTTTCACTCTAAATTAATAAAATCCTTTATTACAGAGGGCAGAACGTCACCTACAGTACAAAGGTGCTGGTCACATGTTCCTAGGTACTCCAAACATTGATGAACAGAAACGCCAACAATCATCAGGTGATGGAGCTGATTCAACTGATTCATTACTGCCAGCAATGTTGAACATTGACTTGCCAGCTCAACAAACAGCTCCTCCTTGTGGTGAGTGAATAATTAAATATCTACCCATTTAAATTCCCTCCTCTCCAACAAAAAAAGAGAAAACCCTAATTTATTCCATTGACAAACTAATTCGCGTGAAACGAGTTAAATTTAATAAAATCTCGGTCTTTTCAAGCACTTTTTCTTTCACTCTCATGAGTGATCATAAACAATTGAATATAATAAATAAATAAAAATGAATGAAAAGACCGAGTATGGCACAATCGTTCGAATGGTATTGGTGTTTCGTTAGGGCTGATTTGCAGTACAACAAGTGATATTACTGGCGAACTTATGGAACAACATGATACAACACAATCATTATCACTTTGTCATGCTTATGATCTTGGTGTTAGTGTTGGAAAAAGTATAATGTTGGAGGGACAACTGAGGCCAGCAGTTAGATCATTACCAATATTACCAGCAATTGTTGATGGTTTACAACCAATGACAACGAGTATTATGACATCTACAACTTTAACAATGTCATCAGTTGCAGTTACAGTTACAAATACATCATCATCACCATCATCATCATCGACAACGTCATCTACATTATCAGGATGTTTGCCAGTAACGACGAGCCAACAATTGACACAGCCACAAACAATAACAACAATAAGCGATGTTAGCCAGAATACAGCAATTAGTGATCGTCCAAAGGCTAAGCCAGTTTCAAAGAAAGAGGGTAAAAATATACGTAAATCAGCGATTGCCTATGGAAAGATGCTTCAGGCACAGGCACAACAGAAACAAGCACAGGCTATTCTCACTACTGGCCTTCAACAGCATCAGCAACAAGTCACTATGATGTTTGGATTGCAACAGCAGTATGAGGATAAACAACGTCAGCATACTTATCAAGTACAGCAAGTACATCAGCTCCAGCAATTGAATCAACAGCTACAGATGCAACTGGATCAGGTGCAGGTTCGTCGATTGTTATAATGCAAAAAAAAAAAAATCCGAAATTTATCATCACAAACAAAAAAAAGTATCGCTAATCTCTGAATGCAGGTACAACAGCAAGAACAACAGCAACCGCAACAGCAACAAGGTGGTGTGGTGGGTGGCAGTGGAGGAGATATTCTAATGACAAGCACACTGGTTGGACACTGTCTCCACCCCACTCAGACCCACCATGACAATCTCCAAGATCAGGTATATCAAAAATAGACACAAAAAAGCATTAAAATTAACGTTAAAAAAAAAATCCTAGATAACAGAGAAAAATCAGCGACACGTTCTAATTTGTTGGATTAATTTGACTATTTTATCAACAATCCTTCAACCTGTAGTAACAATTAGCTTATTGTAGTTAAAAGAAATATTAGTCTAGAAGTGAATAAAGTGGAGATAAATTTTTCTTTGGATTTAAAATTAAGGAATGATTTAAAAAAAAAAAAAAGAATTAGTTAAAAAACAAAATGCTATCCACGATGATATATCCTGATTCGTTGCGTTTAACTTTGAATGTATAGCAAACAGCCCAGCAATTAATACCGGAGCATATGGAGCCAGAATTAACGAGATTACATAGAGACAGTGCTTGTCCATTCTTTGCTGCTGCACAGAAAGCTAAGGCACTTGGTGCCGATGACAAAGTACTGAAATTAGATGATGGAATGCAGATACCAATTGATGAGGTTGCTGAAATAATAGAATCCATTACCTTCGACGATGTGCCTAACGGTAACTATCATACGTAAAACGCGAGAATTCTTCTTTTCTTCATTTTTTTTCAATTTTTTTTGTTTATAATTAAAGAAAAACGTTGCATTGAGTATAAAACTTGTAATAATTTGTCAATTGAGTTTAATTTGATTAAATTCAATACGATTCATGAATTTCTCATTTTCAGCTGGTAACGAGGATCAGGAGAAACTTGAATTAAAGAAATTGGATGTACGTGGATTAGACAGAGAACAGAGGCGAGAATTGGCAGAGGAATTGTTGTCAGCTGATCAGAAGACAATTAGGAAGATGTTTGAGCAGGTAAAGCTTGTGTCCATTGATTAATAATCAATTTCCCCTTTTCCTGAAGTCTTTTTCTCCCAAAATTCTCAAGATAATCCATAAAAACCAATGGAAATGATTTATTCTCCAGGAGGCAAGTGAAAAAGCAAAGCGTGAAGCCGAACGTCTCGATCCAATAACAATGGAGGCATTCCAACGAGGTTACTCCTACGCTCGTAGACAAAGAAAACTCGACAGTGAGCCCTACGAGCCCCAGCCACCAACTCGCCACGTTCATCCTCCAGTAATCGAGAGACTGGCTCAACAATCCAATGGATTTGCCCAACCATCGAGTAGTACATGTAATGCAACCACAACGACCAATGTTAATGCGGGTACAAACACCCCAATAAACCAGGTCCAGGTTGCGACACAGACTCAGGGCTTAGCGACAACCGGTGTGCCAACAATCGTCGACAAGAAGCAAGTCTACACAGCCAGTACTGGTGCAAAGGGTAAAAAGGCGAGATACCCCTTGCTGTCGCCCCAACAACAGCAGCAGCAATCATGCCAGCAGCAACAACAAACCACTGCCACAACCCCAGTACCGAATCCACCCCATCAACAGGTCCAGCACCAGCAGCAGCCGAATTACCAATTAGATCCTGGTACAGTTGGCACCGTTGTTCAGTACACCAGTGGAACCGTATCAACGAACACAGTGAGCCAAACCCAGGTGACCGGTTACAATGGAACTGCGCAAGTTAATCAAGTGCCGATGACTCAATTTTCAGTGATGGACGTCGACTCTGAGACTGATTCCAATCATGATACGGCTCTCACTCTTGCCTGTGCCGGTGGACACGAGGAACTAGTTGAATTTCTACTGTCACGTGGTGCAGACATTGAGCACCGTGATAAGAAGGGCTTCACGCCGCTGATCCTAGCAGCAACAGCTGGACACCAGAAAGTTGTTGAGATACTATTGAATCATGGTGCAGATATAGAGGCACAATCAGAACGTACTAAAGATACGCCCCTTTCTCTGGCATGCAGTGGTGGTAGATTTGAAGTTGTTGAATTATTACTGACACGAGGAGCCAATAAAGAGCACAGGAATGTCTCTGATTATACACCACTGAGTTTAGCAGCTTCTGGTGGTTATGTTAATATAATTAAATTATTATTGAGCCATGGTGCAGAGATAAATTCACGTACTGGCTCAAAATTGGGGATATCTCCGTTGATGCTAGCTGCTATGAATGGCCACACTGCTGCTGTCAAGTTGTTACTGGACATGGGCAGTGATATTAATGCACAA
The DNA here is from genome assembly GCA_963565655.1 of Aleiodes testaceus. Lineage (NCBI taxonomy): Eukaryota > Metazoa > Arthropoda > Insecta > Hymenoptera > Braconidae > Aleiodes > Aleiodes testaceus. Next base: position 4,878,078 of record OY751421.1, on the reverse strand, counting down.
ATCGAGACGAATCGCAACACAGCATTGACATTGGCATGCTTTCAAGGCAGGCACGAGGTTGTCAGTTTATTACTTGACAGAAAGGCTAACGTTGAGCATCGTGCTAAAACTGGATTAACGCCATTGATGGAAGCTGCGAGTGGGGGTTACGTTGAAGTTGGCAGAGTATTATTAACCAAAGGTGCTGATGTCAATGCAACACCAGTACCATCATCCCGAGATACAGCATTGACAATTGCTGCGGATAAAGGACACTGTCGTTTTGTTGAATTGCTGCTGTCAAGAGGCACGCAAGTAGAGGTGAAGAATAAAAAAGGCAACAGTCCATTGTGGCTAGCTGCTAATGGAGGACATCTGAATGTAGTCGATTTACTTTATCACGCTGGTGCTGATATCGATTCCCAGGATAATCGTAAAGTATCGTGCCTGATGGCTGCCTTTCGCAAGGGACATATTAAAGTTGTCAAGTGGATGGTTAATCATGTTACGCAGTTCCCCAGTGACCAGGAAATGACGAGATATGTTGCTACTGTTAATGATAAAGAATTGTTAGTCAAGTGTCAGGAGTGCGTTAAAATAATACGAGCTGCTAAAGAGACACAGGCAGCTAAGGCTAATAAGAATGCGTCGATACTGCTGGAGGAGTTGGACATGGAGAAAACGAGGGAGGAGTCGAAGAAAGCAGCTGCTGCCCGCAGGCGAGAGAGAAAGAAGAAGAAGAAATTGGAGAAGAAGGAGGAGAAGCGTAAACTACATGAGGAGAATAAGAAGAATGAAACTATTTATGAAGACAAGGATGACAATGGGAAGAAGAGCGATGATGAGGATGGAGAGAGAGGCGATGAGAGCGATAATGATAATGGAGATGATAGCTGCGAGAGGATGGACAATGTACCATCACCATCACCAATAAATCGAAGTCCTGATGATCCTGATAAGGAAGAGGGAGACAGTGGCATCGATGCTAATAGCCAGGGCAGCTGCTCCAGCAATGATGTCAAAGCCCGTGAGAGGAAAAAGGATAAAAAGAAGAAGAAAATTAATACAAATAATGAGACAATGCATCTTGGACAGTCTAGTGTCTTCACATCACATAATCCCAGTGGGAGCAGTGGAATTACGAAGGGACAGGCGACAGCTGCTGGTGATAAGAGAGGAGCTACTAGCACGAGTGCTAATTCCACTGCATCAACTTCTGTTAATCGTAGCTCAAGTAATTCTGCGACTGCAACGACCTCATTGCCGTGTACCTCAGAGCGCAAGATGAAGGGACAACTTGTCTTTGAATCGTCGAGACATCCAGCTGATCGAGAGGATTTTGAAGCTACTGGCAATGAGAATTATGTATCTGGTAAAGGAAAAAAGAGCAATGGGAATCAGTATGATGGGGAGACGTTCAATGCTTCCACGAAGAGTAGCTCGACGAGTCCGAAACAGGGTGGTAAGAGAGAGGAGGGATGGAAGGAGGTTGTGCGAAAAGGGCAATCTGATGACTCCAGTAGATTCATGAATTCACCGTTCAGATCGAAAAAAGTATCAGTACCACCAAATGCAATAAGCAGGGTAATCGGAAGAGGAGGTAGCAATATAAATGCCATTCGTGGTGCTACTGGAGCACACATCGAGGTAGAAAAGCAAAGCAAGTGCCAGGGCGAGAGAATAATTACCATCAAAGGCTCTACAGATGCCACCAAGCAGGCACACACGTTGATTGCTGCATTGATCAAGGATCCTGACGTTGATATTCTGCAAATGTTGCCCAAGAGTAAATTGACTGTCATTACGTCCTCAACTTGGGATAAATCAATGGTGCCAACGAGCGCTGTGAGTATTTCATTTATCTTTCAATATTTCTCTTGATTTTTTGTAATATACCATTTTACAGTGAGTTTATGAAAAGAAAAATAAAATTAATCTAATCATCCCCTATTTCTGTTATAACAGGCAACAAAACCCAAGATGGGACCAGTGAGTAAGCCCCAGACCTCATTACCAGGCACAACTGGCATACACCCAAGTAAATCAGGCTACAGTGCCCCAGGAATTTCAGTTGGTCAAATAATGCCCCTCCGCTCATCATCATCAATAAAACTAGCCGGTGCATTCCCCCCACCGCTCTCTCGTACAACAGCACCGAGGTTAATGTCCTCAGCGTCCTCGCTATCTGTATCAGCATCGTCATCAGCTGATAAACGTCCACATTCGTCAACTAATCAATCGGTAACATCAACAAACACACGTACAACAATGTCATATACAAGTGCAATTATGACATCTGGTAGAGCGACTAAAGTTGCAACAACAACGTTTGCTGCTAAATTATCAGACATCACTGCCCAATCACACAATACAACTGTACAAACTGTCTTACCATCGAGCTACAGTCAGGCCAATAAACAGCAGCCGAAGCAGTTGCAGCAGACGACTCCAGTCACTGTTATCTCATCATCAGGCTCAACCGTTCCTATGGCGTCTCAGCAACAGCAGCCACAACAGCAGCAACAGCAACCACAACAGCAGCAGCCACAGCAGCAGCAACAAACCATGACCAGTACATCGCCAAAGCACTGCCGTACACTGCCTAATTTATCTGGTCCACCATCGCTCCAACACTATCAACAAAAACAAAGTTATTCAACAAGTAATTTATCAACACTCACACCAACAGTATCAACCGTATCGAACTGCACTGACACCACCACAGTGCAGAGTACATCAGCGAATATGAGAGTAACTCCATCACCGCCTATCCAGCAGAATCAATTAATTCATCAGCAGCAAGCTCAACAGCAGAATCAGCAACAGATTCAACAGCACCAGCAGATGAGAAGCTCAACGCCAGTCGTGCCGATTCATGAACAGCCCCAGCAACAACAACAGCCTGGGCACTCTCAACAGCCCCAACAATCACTGCAGACAAATACACCACTCGAATATTCATTATTCAACGACACTTTCTCAAAAGTTACTCAACAATCAATGTGGGGTGGTCGTGATGCTGAATCTCTTCAAAAAGGAATGAATTTTGCAACAGTTGCTGGTGGTGGTACATCAGTTAATTCATCAACTGTACAGACTAACAAATTTATTGACAATGCACCACCACAGGCTGATGCATCAAAAGCACCTGGCTATCGTGGTAATTCAATGTGTTCACCAGTCTCATCGAAGAACATAACGAGTCAATCAATAAACACCGTACCATCCTCCTCTTCAACTGGAATCCACAACCCAACGATTCAACCCCAGTATCAATCAGCTATGAACTACAACATGAATGAGCATCAACTGCAGAATAAGTCTTCGGGTCTTGCAGTGACACGACCAGTGATTAATCAGCAAAACATTGAGCTGCCCAATCAGACAATCGGCCAATTTAACAGGTCCGTCTATCCCGGTGATATGCCATCGAGAAACGTCCAGCATCAGCAGCAACAACAGAGGGAAATACCCCAACCGCCGCAATCCCAGCCAACTGCTCCAGCTGTCCAGCAGCCAGAGCAGCCCCAACAGACTCAATCCAACCAGCAACAACAGCAACAGCATATAATGCCCTCGAGCTCACAGGCGAATATCGACGTTGGTCTCTTCAAGAACAACAACAGTTTCGATCACACGAATTCCAGTCTCCTGAAAATGGTCCCGAATGAGAGCCAACCGAGTGGCCATCCACTTCTACCTTTTCACCCTCACATGCAGAGCTTTGCACCTTCAATGAGCCAGTCACAGACTGTCAACACGACCGTCAGCATGTCTCGATTGAATCCACGAGCGCCTGATTTCTCGAGCTCATTACATCTCAATAATAAACAGCAGCAAGTGACGATGCAATTTAATCCTCAGAGTGGATTACATCCTAACATGTTCGCTGTACCACCACCACCACCAGCGGCTGCAGCTGCAGCTGCTGCTGCTGCCGCTGCTGCAGCGATACAGACGAATAATCTAACGATGCTCGGGAATTATCAGCAGCAAATTGGAAAATACCAACAAGGCAATAGTCAACGTGGTAATCAGCAGAATCCAACGAATCTGACGACTAATGGACAACAGAGATGGCAGTTCCCTCATAATAATTATCAGCAGCATCAGGAGCAAATATTAGCGCAAATGAGTTATCAGAATCATTTGGGGAATATTGGAGGTCCACAGAATATTGATTTAATCGCTGGATTGGAGAACGGAGGATCACCAGCAATGTCACCATCGTCAACTGCTCAAGTCGCACAGGATATGAGTCAGATGAAGCTGGAGGACAGGAAAGTACCGAGGCCCATTGGTACAGAGAGGGCGTGGAAGAATTATAATGCTGGAATTGGACCTGGTGGTGATGCTGATTCTATTAATTGGATGCTCAATAATGATAAGCTGGTGGGCTCATGGGCTACGCTTTCTGGGGGCATGGAGAGGCATCAAATGTTTCGTACTAATCCGAATTATGGGAGAGTCTCTAATATTGATGCTGAATTACATCAAATGATTGAGTCAACATTTCAGGTAAGTTTGGAATAATTCTCAGCATCATTCAATTGTAGTTTTAATTATTCATTGAAGATTTACTGGAGAGAGATTTCATATGATTTATTGAACTTACAGGGTCACTTGGAAAACCCACAAGCATTCCCAAATGGCACAGCTCCGGGTTTATCCCTGATGCCAGGACTAACTCTAATGCCAGGCCAATTTGGTAATCCCCAAGCTCTTCAGGAACTACCACCTCCTCAAGAAACAACTAAAATGGATGGACCAGCATGGGGCATGGCTGACCCGAACGTTCAAGATAAACCACACCCGGTAAAATACATTTATTAAAAACAATTGGACAACCACAAAACAACGAAAAAAAAAACAAATAAATAAAATCCAACTGTGTAAAAAAAAAGCTTCATTCATGAATTTTTGCTGTAGGGATGGAACAACAAATGGACCCATTAATGTTAGAAGCACACACGGCTTTATCATAAACAAAAAAGATAATTAATTGCAAAAAAAAAAAAACAAATTAAACAATTCACCACTCGGAGACGAAGATTGTGTACCCTTGAAATTACGGAGAGAGGCGAGAGAAATGAGTTGAAAGATGCAAGAGAAAATTTAAAAAAATGTAGTAGCAGTAGTTGATGAAGAAAAAAAAACTGGCATAAAAAAAAAAAGCGTTGGTTCTAGACACCACATTAATTACATTACTATATTCATTGACACCCAGATTTAATGAAGGAAAATAATTGAGAAAAAGGAAAAAAAAAAATGCTGAAAAAAAAAATTAAATAATTAATTAATTAAGAATCCAATATTACTTGTCATGCTAGATGATAAGAAATGATAAAAAAAAATCCTTACTACAATTTATTGCTATTATTATCTTCTAATATACTTATTCGATACCAATAATTAAATTGGAAAAATTAATAAAATACAAAAAAAAAAGTAAAAAAAATAAATAAATAATGAAATATATAAGAATTTAAACAAAAAAAAAAAAAAAATGAGAAAAATAATTGTGGCGGCGTTTGGAGGCTGAGCGCAGAGCCCACGAATAAGTAGCGGTCATGATGAATAAAAAAATCATTATTATAAAGAAATAAAAATAAATAATAACACGGGCGTGTTTGTTTTATTGGTCAAACGCAAAAACCAATTATTGTGCGAAAAATAAATGAGAGATGATAAATACTATAAAATATACCGTAAATAAAAAATAATTTAAGGTGTTTGATTAATTACTTTTTTTTTATGACAATTATTGTTTTAAAAAATATTTTCGAATAAGTGGGAAACTAGCGCCATTCTCTTCACCTCCCCACTCCTTGAAAAGTGGACTCTTGAACCCAATAGAGAGCCACTGTGTCGACAAGACAGCACAGTTGTTAAATTTATAGAGATTTTATTTCAATTTGAGTCAAAAAAATGGCGAGAGTTCTTGTTGGAGTGAAAAGAGTAATTGATTATGCAGTTAAGGTAAGTGTAATTAATTAATTAATCACTAATTTCCTATTTAATCTGATTTCGGTGTCCTTGAGCTCATTTGGGCAGATGATTGTTGCCATCTGCCTAATTCTTATCTGGAATTTATTTTGTTTGATTAAAATTAATGAGACTTCATTAATACCAATAAAATGAATAAATTTCCCTTTTTTCCTTTGAAAAAAAAGATTAACTCGATTTCTCACCATTTTCCCAATGTTTTCGTTATTTATAACTGATTATGCAAGAGATTTTAATCAATTTCAACGAATTTTTTTCTTTACCCACAGATTCGTGTCAAACCAGATAAAACTGGAGTAATAACCGATGGGGTTAAACACTCGATGAATCCCTTCGATGAAATTGCGATAGAAGAAGCAGTTAGAATGAAAGAGAAGAAAATTGCCCAGGAGGTGATAGCAGTCTCCTGTGGTCCAGCTCAGTCCCAAGAGACCCTGAGAACTGCCCTTGCAATGGGTGCAGATCGTGGGATTCACGTTGAGGTCTCTGGTGCTGAGTACGAAACCCTTCAGCCAATTCACATTTCCAAGATTCTTGCCAAATTAGCACAGGACGAGAAGGCAGATCTTGTGATCGTTGGAAAACAGGCAATTGATGATGACTGCAATCAGACTGCCCAGATGACTGCTGGAGTACTGGATTGGCCTGCTGGAACATTCTGCAGCAAGGTAATTAATTTTTCCATGGATTTTGCATCAATTTCATTTTAAATTAATTAAATTCTCGTATTTTTAGATTGAACATGGTCAAGGGGATCTTACGGTGACTCGAGAGGTAGACGGAGGCTTGGAAATAATTAAAGTAAAGACTCCAGCAGTTCTAAGTGCTGATTTACGTCTGAACGAGCCACGTTATGCCACACTTCCGAATATAATGAAAGCTAAAAAGAAACCAATAAAGAAAGTAACGCCAAAGGATTTGGGAGTTGACACAACTCCCAGAGTTGAAATTGTATCAGTTGAAGATCCACCAGTTCGACAGGCTGGATCAATTCTTCCTGATGTTGATACTCTTGTTACAAAGTTGAAGGAAGCTGGCTTCGCCTGAATTTGTGTAATGGAATCTTCATGGAGAAACAAGAAATCATTGATTTGATTTATTGTAAATAATTTTATACGATATTCCTATTTTTTATAGATGAGAAAGAAATTTATATCGGAATTCTTTGTACATTATCTGAGATAATAAAATATTGTTTCATGAATTGGGAATAATTAATTTTTTAATTATGATAATAATTGAGGCAGTGATTATTTGAACTTTAAATTCAGCGCATGCGCTATTGATGGATTTTGAAAGCTCCTCGAAAAGTGGAAATGGCCTATCGGATATTAAGGCATTCGGCGACTCTTTTTGAGTGCCACAGATTATTAATAAATAATCGGACAATTCATGCGATTTATTTCAATTCAATTAGCAAGAATGATGAATTGTCAGAATATGAAACAAAAGGCTCAAATCAAGCATCAAGAAGTTTATTCAGGGACAGGCATAACCTAAATAATATCCCGAAAAGATGGAAGTTTGGGAAAAAGAAAAAGGTATTATGCAATTAATTATAAACAATTGTGGAAAGGAGAATAATGGAGAATATTTATTTATTCTACAGGGACAGAAGGAGGAGGAGGAAGATGATGATGAAGATGAAAGGGATAAAGAGTTTGAAGCATTGGTTACTGGTAAAAATGCAAAAATCATTCATCCCAATACACCTTCAATGAGAATTGATGCTATTGTGAGGAATGGTATAGGAATTCCTCGGAAGTAAGTTTTGCTTTCATTTTGACACGATTTTTCCAACATATAAAAAATTAAACATGATTTTTACACTGTAGCAAAGCAGAAACTGCTCTCTACGAAAGCAAGATTCGTGTTAATGGTGAAAAATTACTCAAGAAAGGTTACACTGTAAGTAATCGAATAAATAGAATTTAATTTAAATATTAATTCAATTATTCCCTTTTTCAGGCAAATATCAACGATGTGATAGACGTAATTATCGGGCCAAGCCCCAAGAACCCGAAATTCACTCTAATAAACAGAATAACGATTCTAGATGCGACATCCAGTGTAGATCACATAAAATTAAAATTGCTTCGTGAACGAAATTTAGTCGTGGACGATTATGCAGATTCTTACAAACAAACAGATTGAAGGTAGAAAAATTATATTCAATATCTTCTGTATATAAATGTACAAAATTACAAGTATCCTATTTGAATAACAATATTTGATAGAAATTAATTATTTAATTTCTGTGAGTATCCATTAGACAATTCACTTTTCTTCTTCACCAGCATCATCACAGACTGTTTAACAATGAGTACTCCCTTCTTATCCATTTCTTCCAGAGTCTCCACTACTCTATCAATCCCCTCATCCCTACAAATCCTCTCAATTACCCCTTTCTTCTCTGAATCCCCCAAGAATGGAAGAAGTGCAGCAGCAAAATGCACTTGTCCCGTTCTCCAACACGTCCCAATGACCTCCTGGAACTCCAGCTTATCAACAACAGGACAGGAATGCAGTAGCCTGAGTGCATCAACACAGGCATCAACAACATCACCACTATCCCTAGTATCCAACCGATTAAATGCCTCTGACACAACTACCTGCCAAGCCGAAATATACCCAGGACAACTGACCAGTCGATTTAATCTCCCCACCATCATCAGCGTCTTCTTCAGTTCCTTCACAAGCAACAATTTCACCATCCTCTCCAACGCCTGATTGAGCACATCATAATCATCCAGCCCAAAGTCTATAAATATCTGCGGAATTAATTCAAGTGCCTTTGCAGTACCATACTGATTGTTCACCAGAACATTAATCAGCTTAGACTTGGAGCAGCTGTCAAAACCATTGACACTGTATCCAATTCCAATTCTCTGGAGTTCTGTTAAGTATTGCAGTGATTTCATGTGCTGATTAAATTGTTTGGCGTTTATTTTAGTGTAATACTCCAGAGTTTCGTCGTCAGTGAGTGATTGAATGACTCTGAGTGCTCTGAACCGAACTCCGGGATTGTAATCCTCTTTTACATCAAAAGCAACGTGCACCAGGTAATTAATGAAGACTTCCTTGTCACCAGCACCAACGAGATAACACGCACGAAGAAGATTATCGTTGGTTGTGATAGAATCCGTTGATATTTCGTCTCTGAATACTGCTGTTATGCTGTCGTTTTTGCTGTCTGATGAATCTGGCTGGAGCCATTCATGTAACAGGTCACTGCGGATTTTTTCAAGGCCAATCGCCAGCAATTCGCCGAGTTTGGAGACAGCTCCGTTGATGTCTGGACGGTTTCTGGTTGCGCTCTTGTAGCGAAGGGGAATGGACTCGTCGTTGTAGAGCTCGATGATTAAATCTTCCGGGTGATTAACGAGCTTCAGGTATTTTGGAAGCCCAAGGCCATTCGTGTGAAGAATGTGCTTCGTCGTGTTCTGTAGATACTTCTCTCTTATCCGGGGGAATTTATTCGCTGGATCTGCAGCAGCTCCTTGCAGCTTCTTCCACTCTTCCATGTACAGAAAACACTCTTTCGCTGCTGCTACGAGGTCAGCACCTGGAGGAGTGTGATTCACTACGTAGTATAAAGAGGCTGTGCCATACTGCAGCCTGTCGATATCGTTCATACAGCCCAGGCATTTTTTTATCTCTTTCAGAAGCGTTGAGTTAAGGGAATTTGTCGACCAGGTGGTTGCACTCATGTCGTAGTTCTTCCAGGCTTCATTCGCAGCATTTCGGACGGTGAGACTGCAGATACTTGGGATTGAGATGTTCAATTGTTGAGCAATGCTCAGCCACCTCTCGTAGGTCTTCAGATTCAATTCAGGAGTAACTAACTTGAAGAACTCCACCTGTGGAAGAAACGGCAGTCTCCATTTAGCGATCGCCGGAAGCTGGGCTTCCTGTGACCAATTGAGCCACGCATCAGTCTCCATTTCACTCGGCCCTGAAATTCTTGTATAGGTCTTCAAGAAAGATAAATTACTGATCCAATCGATTCTATCATCCTCACATAATTCCAGAGCCACCAAGAAGACTTCATAATGATAGAAATTGAGTAGCGGAATTTTCAAGGCCTTTACCAAATAATTCTTCATTGCTAATCTGTCGGGGATCTCTGCAGCAACTTTCTTGCACTCGACAATTAATGCATCGACCAGTGCCTCTTTAACCACGATGCCCTGGCCCTCAACTGTGAATTCCGGTTGCCAGGTTGATAGCAGTATCTCTAAATAGCTCAGGCAGCAGTCTCCAAAAATGAAACCAAACTGCTCACAAAAGTCCCTGAGAGTATCAACAGTATCTGGCCTCTTAGCCATCATGATCCTCTTCAGAATATTCCTCCTGTCCTCAATCGAGCTGGTCAACACATCCCTGTATGGAATACCACAGTGTGCAAGCCTCTTCGCCCAGTGATGGAGCAGAATCAGAGACTTGAACTCCTCTGCCCTTTTCCAGTTCTTCGTAAGCCTATAATACTCATGATTCAGCTCCTTTATCGTCCGGTCCTTCCTCTGATCATTGGCGTAAGCCTTGCCACAGGCATCGAGCAGCCTCACCGCATTCTCCTGCTTCAGCATGAACAAACAGGCGAGTCCCAGCTGAATGTCGAAGACAATAGCATCTACCACCTTCTTCAGCATCACTGAGACACTTGTATGGAAGATCCTTCGCATTTCCATTACTTCTTGCTCGTATTTGGGGAGAATTTCGGTTATATTTCCACTGATTGTCGACAGAACCTTCATCACAGCAAAGTCGTAGTGCTCGTTCATCAGCAAACGTGTGCGCATATTGAGATTCGTCATCAACTGCTCTATATCCTCATCGCTATGAGTCTCAGACCTCGAATTGTTCTCGTAGAAAGACGCAATTGCGAAGAGATCGGTTAAATAAGGAATTAGCACGTCTCCAGCTGATATCGATGCGTCCCTGTAGATGTGGTGGATGCTGGTGACGTCAACTTGATCAATTGTCTTGCTAACAACTCCATCGAAGGCACAGACCTGGCTCCAGCATTTCAAGACACTCTCTACTTCAGTGATAGAGGAATTTACGAGGTTTCGAGACGTGAGGAGCTTCAGGGATGATGACAGCACCGAATTGTCCTCCACATCTTGAAGCAAATTGCCGCAAATTATGTTGACGTAGTGGCACTCATCCTCCGACATGATTTCCCAGGTCTTGAGACGTTCTGTTACGTAGGATTTGAGGATTTCCGAATTTTTCGTAGCTTCGAAGAACTTGGTGACTCCTAGTAGTCTCTGAAGAGCCAAATAATCACAGATTCTCTCGATTTTTCTCAGGCTATGAGCATCAATCTCTTCCGTCTCTATTGAATTCGTTATATAATTCTCCAGGATCTCTTCTTTCCTTTCAAAGAAATCAGTGGAGCTTACGTGAAGCCCAAATTCTTTTCTCAGGCGATAGATCGAGTGAAGATGAGAAATCATGCTCGCTTCTACGCTCTCCACATTTTCAAGTGTCCTCTCAACGAATCCTAGCATCTCTATGTAATACTGAAGACTCTCGTCAGATTGTCGGCGATCATTTAGCCTTCTAGAGAGAACATTGACGATCTGCTTACAACAGAAGACTTGAACCTCATTCTCCAATTTTCCAATCACTGCAACAGCGACGTCAATAGCTCCGCTTCTCAAATGATGATTGATGCACGTGGAGAAGACACTCATTCTCTGCATCCCATCCTTCTTCGTCAACTCCAGAAGGTCATCAACAGTCGTTGTTCGATTCTCCTTGATGATTCTGTTGAAGAGAATCGCACGGGGTCCCACGTGCGCAAAGTTGTACTTCTTCAGGATCAATTTAACAGCAACAGAATTCGCCTCGATCCTGATTTTAGCAACAAGCGGATGATCGTAGGCGTAGCTCTTCTCTGCGAGTCCTGAGACAGCCTCGCTCCATGGAACCGGCGCCTCCTTGAGGACCTCCAGTGTCTGTTGAAGACGATTCTGGAGATTCTGGATTTTACCAATGACAGAACTCAGTCTCCTGTCCCAAGGCGCTTTCTCCCAGACCCACCAGCCTTTGGACTTCTTCAGAGTCTTCTGGATGTAAGAAGAGAGCACGAGATCGTTGTTTAGGGAATGGTTCATCATGAATTGCTGGAGAAAATTCTCCACCAAGTTTGGGATTCCATCGATATGAATTTTGTTGAGGAGGAGGTGAATCACTTCTGTTGGATCCGACATATAGGTGCTGAGAGGGAGAGTGACCTTGTAGCGGTGCTTCAGGTCTGATAAATCGGACATTGTCTGGATGAGGATCATGAGGCGGTGGAGCTGAGAGTTCTTGTTGGCGTACTGCTGGTGAAATTGGTAGCACACGTTGTATTCCTCGAACTGCAGCATCTCGATGAGGCTATTGGCGAAGGCGAGACCAGACTCTGGCCAACTGTCACGATGGTGCACTTCTAGAGACTTTGTTTTCTTGTAGCCCCAGTGGATTATCTCAGATAGGCTACTCGGGAGGAAAGAGGTTACTGAAGGGACAAAGTGCTGGAGCCAAGGCCAGAGCTTCTCTGGATCCAGGGACTCAGGGATTGAGTTTAGAATAATCCGTACGGTTTCAGGGGTTACAGATGGAGATATTAGAGACGTGTGACGGATCCAGATGAGTGCAGCTGCATTAAGTTCAGCTTCTGAGAGATATTTTATGCATTCTTCCAATAAATTGGCTCTTGCGAATCCATTCCACTCGTCCATATTCTCTTCTTCACAATTTTCCGTATGAATAATTTCAAAAGTCTCTAATTTACGAAGATTCTCACTGACGTCAGTAAGTAATCCTGATAAAGCATCATCGACATCTTCCTTAATATACCCTGAGGAGTTCATATGATCCACGATTCTGTGACGTGCATAAACAATGAGTCTTCTCGTGTCTCTAAAATCCCTCGTCATAGCATTCTTGCAGCACTCATAAACAAACCAGATGTCTCGAATTTTTCCAAGTGTTCCAATAAATTCCTCAACATCAATATCTCCATTCCCATGGACTGTCGGCCTCAGCCTCTCCATGAGGACCATGGCCTCAGCATGGAAGACACTCTCGACCTTAAGCCGGAATTTCGCAGCAAATTCTCGAGCCTCATCGAACTTCTGTCTCTTCAGGAGCCTCTGCAGCCTGAATTCAGGCATGCTCTCCTCAATCGCCTTAATCCTGACGGTATCAACGATCCCACCAGCATTTCTCATCCCTTCCAAGTAAAGAAGATGATCCACACTCTCACTGAGCCCAATCAAATAGCAGCACGTTGGCGCAGGCATCGAAAACTTCACCCGAAACTCTGGAAACGACATTAAATTGAGGGAAGTCACTTCACTATTATCTTCTGGCTTCATCAACACCATCAGCCCTCGCTCTTCACTCTTTTCCTTGACAGTAACAAAATCATCTACTGGCCCTTTCCATACCACCTTCTCCAGCAGTGTGCTCATACAGATAATACTGAGAGCCCCATCGCTCCTCAGGCACAAGATTCCTGCGTAATCGTGAAAGAATTCGGCTTTTCTGTACCTAAAACCAGAAAAATCATGTTATCTTCATAAAATATCGAAATTAATCGAGATGTACCTAAAACCAGCAGAAACTGCCAGTTCTCCTGGCCAGCATGATATCTCTTCCCCCAGGGTCACAATCGACTTCCCAGAGCCAATGACAGTAGCTGCTGATATTCTGGAGATGCTGGACAAGACGACAATGGTCAAATCTTCGTCCTGGTCCTCTCGATTCGGGGCGAAGCTGATTTTCACTATTTTTCCAATAGATGTGACGACAATCAGGTGTTCATCGTTTGGATATGACATCTGGATGACGTCTGTTCTTCCGATTCTCTCAGAGAGGTCTAGAGAGAAGATCTGTTGGGCTCCTGTCGATAAATCGAAGCAGTGGATGATTCCACTCTCAATAGCTCCGAAGAGGAGCTCACCAGTTGATGATAAACAATAGGCAGTCACCAGGGACTCGAATCCGATACTCGAGACTATCTCCTGACACGATTCATCGGCAAATACAGTTACGGATTTGTCTATTGCAATACACAACATTGAATTTGAGAATCCAGCGATTATCCTCGGATTTTCAGCGAGATTCTCATCCTCCGATTGAATCGTCGCTCGAGTCCAGGTCTCGTAAATGGATCCAGCATGTTCAGCAATTGCCCGAGCTCCGAAATTCACTGTTTCATCATCGGCGTCGAAGCCCGAGGACACTCTCGTCCAATGCGCCATTTTCCGGTTTTTTCACACGGGTTTTCCGTAATTTTGAAACTTTATTCATAGGAGAACACTTTGGGAAATGCGGAAGGTTAATGTGCCGGTACGTTACAACTTTCGAATTCATGGAAACAATGGTGCTTCCACTTCTGAGTTGTCATTCAAAAGCATGGGCATATTTGATTAATAATAATTAAACAATTGACTACCAAACAATAAAAATTAAATAACAATCACCACCAAACAATTCACAAACGATTCCATATTTTTTTATTTTTTATTATTAAGTAGTGAAGCCAGTTTTGAAATTTGTCTCTTTTTGAAAATGATGTAAGAGGGCGCCACCTAAAATCCCTAGAAATTCCTAGATTTGTTGCTAACTTTATTTATTTAATAATAATTTAGCAGGTAATTACCAAACAATAAAAAATAAATACCAATCACCACCAAACAATTCACAAACGATTGCATATTTTTTCAACTCAAAAATCCAATTTTGTGCTGCTGGCTTGATTTGGCGATTTTTTTCTAAGTTTTTCCGCGTGCAGTGGTAAACAAGGTTAAGTTAGCAACATTCGACTTAGCCTGGTTTACCACTGCATTCGAAAATTTGACTTTTTGGCGTACAGTGGTAAACAAGGTTAAGTCTAGTGACATTCGACTTAACCTGGTTTACCACTGCATTCGAAAATTGCGTTAAAATTGACTTTTTGGCGTGCAGTGGTAAACCAGGTTAAGTCGAATGTCAATAGACTTAACCTTGTTTACCACTGCACGCCAAAAAAAGTCAAATTTTCGAATGTAGTGGTAAACCAGGCTAAGTCGAATGTTGCTAACTTAACCTTGTTTACCACTGCACGCTTAAAATTTAGAAAAAAAAATCGCCAAATTGAGTCAGCAGCACAAAATTAGATTTTTGAGGTAAAAAAATATGCAATCGTTTGTGAATTGTTTGGTGGTGATTGGTATTTATTTTTTATTGTTTGGTAGTTACCTGCTAGATTATTATTAAATAAATAAAGTTAGCAACAAATCTAGGAATTTCTAGGGATTTTAGGTGGCGCCCTCTTACATCATTTTCAAAAAGAGACAAATTTCAAAACTGGCTTCACTACTTAATAATAAAAAATTAAAAAAATATGGAATCGTTTGTGAATCGTTTGGTGGTGATTGTTATCTAGTTTTTATTGTTTGGTAGTTAGTTGTTTAATTATTATTAATCAAATATGCCCATGCTTTTGATTGACAAATTGGAAGTGGAAGCAGAAGGGTTAAATAATTAACACCAAACAATTATAATTATTAACAAACAGAATACAACAATATACAATGTTTTTTATTTTTCTTTGGATAATAATAAAGTCCAGTGCCTAGAATAATTAAATTTTTCATAAAAGATTCAGCCTTAGAGGAATTGGAGGGAACATGTTCGTTCAAAGGCTGAAATTGAATAAATCGAGTGTATTATCAGTGACATGATAATGATTTATACTGCGCAACAGTCTTCAAGGACAGTCCAGATAATCCCCACTCCCTCGAGCCACTCAATCTATCTAATAAGCCTCGATGTTGACGCATTTATAAGTAGCTGCGAATTCGCAAACTCATCGTAATCTCTCAGATGATATCCTACAACGTAACGAGGAGATTCAGTAATTTGGTTAAAAAAATGGTGATTGCGAAGAGATTTGTTCTGGTGAAGCACTTTCAGGGTGAGCCCAAGCCAGAGGACTTGAAAATTGTCGAAGAGGAATTACCCCCTATCAAAGATGGAGGTATTTAATCAATTAAATTCCCCAATTCACTCATTAAAAGACAAAACATCAAATTGTTTATGAATTTTTCAGAATTTCTTGTGGAAGCTGAGTATCTCTCAGTTGATCCCTATATGAGGCCCTATGTAGCAAGATTCCCTGCTGGAATAACGATGATTGGAGGTCAAGTAGCCAAAATAATTGAGTCGAATAATGATAAATATCCGGTGGGAAAGAGAATTGTTGGATATTTGGGATGGAGAACACACACTGTCGTCAATTTGAAGGATGGAGATAATATTCTCGATCAGGCTCCTTATATTCTTCCTGATTTAGGAGAATTATCACCATCTCTTGGACTCGGAGCTCTGGGAATGCCTGGGTAATTCATATTTTCATGAATTCTCATAAAATACCTCTGAATTAATCATTTTTTTCATTATCCCAGGAATACAGCTTATTTCGGGTTTATTGAAGTCTGCAAGCCAAAGGCAGGAGAGACTCTGGTAGTTTCTGGTGCTGCTGGAGCTGTTGGATCCCATGTAGGACAGATCGGAAAAATTCTGGGGCTCAAAGTCATTGGAATTGCTGGATCCGATGCTAAATGCCAATGGCTGACGAAAGAATTGGGATTCGATCATGCTATTAACTACAAAACCGAGAAAATTGCTGCTAAATTGAAGGAGTTTGCTCCTGATGGTGTTGATTGCTACTTTGACAATGTAAAAATCCTTCTATCAAACTAAAATTAATTAATTCGTCCATTTAATTAATTTATTCTTTAATAGGTTGGCGGTGAGCTTTCGAGCACTGTCATGTATCAAATGAAAGCCTTCGGACGTGTCTCAGTATGTGGCAGTATTTCTTCTTACAATGCAGATTATTCTGCACTTCCGAAAGTCACATTAATTCAACCCCCAGTTGTCTTCAATCAACTGAAGATTGAAGGGTTCATCGTCAACAGGTGGAAGGATCAATGGTTCGAGGGAATAAAGAAGAATTTAGAATGGATAAAGCAGGGAAAACTCAAGTATCACGAGACTGTCACTACAGGATTCGAGAATATGTTTAAAGCATTTTCCGGAATGTTAAAAGGAGAAAATACAGGAAAAGCTGTTGTTAAAGTTTAAATAATTGGGGAACACAGTTCCACGTCTTCCAAATGTATCAGAATATTTTTTTTACTCATTTTGTAATAATGCCTTTTCACAAATAATTATTTCCCAATTATCAAGAAAGTTGATAAATAATTTTATTTTATTTAATTGTTTAAATTTTGCGCGCTCTTCAAAGATACTCGTGAAATTGGCTTCGATTACTCGATTCTCCTCGACTATCCGCCATGTTCGATATTCACTCGTTCTTTCATAAGGAGATCGTGTCATTCGGACGTAAGAGAACGAGAGAGAGAGAGAGAGAGAGAGACGAGTAACAATTGAGCCATTCTAAAATCCCAAATACCTAAGAATTGTCTTTACCAAAAGAAAATGATGGCAAATTACATGAGAAAAATCGGCCAAGAGGCATCACGAAGAAACGTGAGTCAATGATTCAATTTTTAATTAATAACCAACAATTTGTCGATTGTCATAATGTCTCTATGGGTGACCTTCGACGAGGCACTTTGCAAATTATCACATTACCACAATTTGAATGTATAAATTCTCAAAAATAACATAATTCCTCAATTTCTCATGAAAATTCTCAATTTAATGTATTTATTCTTTATTTTAATCAATCAACCCTGGCTCCTGACAAGTATGCTACATGGAAGGAGGTAAATATGCCTCTATGTAGTCAATTTCTCTTTATTCCTCAAAATGAATTAAAGTCACCACTTGTTTCGTTGGCACCCATTGAGATTTATTAAATGACTGAAACTAATGAATTTCCCAACAATTCCCATTTTCCTCAGGTTTTCTCTGTATTTGGAGGTGGAAAGAATAATTATGCCACTGAGGCATCCTTCGAGACGAAACCATTCAGACTCCACAAATTGGATAAAGGTCCATCGACCCACGTGAGCTGTACCAGAGACGAGGCACTTGATATGTACAAAAAGCTGCATACGATACGTCGTATGGAGACAGCTGCTGGTAATCTGTACAAGGAGAAAATTGTTCGTGGCTTCTGCCACTTGTATTCAGGCCAGGTGACTGCATTTTCCTTGAATAATAAGCAGAGACTCTGGTTCAATCAAAAAAAATCGTTAATAACAAGAGAATTCATTAAATTTAATAGGAAGCATGTGCAGTGGGTATGGTGGCAGCTCTGAAGCCCCAGGATTCTGTGATAACTGCATACAGAGCTCATGGATGGACTTATTTAATGGGAATTCCTCCAGTCGGTGTTTTATCTGAATTAACTGGAAGACAGACTGGTAATGCCAGAGGTAAAGGCGGCTCCATGCACATGTATGCTAGAAATTTCTACGGTGGTAATGGAATTGTTGGGGCTCAGGTAATTAAAAATTGAATTATTTACCTACAGTTCCAGAATTCATGGAATAATCTCTTGATAATCATTTTAGGGACCTCTCGGTGCTGGTATTGGTCTAGCCAGTAAATACAAAGGCGATGGTGGAGTCTGCCTATCACTTTACGGTGACGGTGCAGCCAATCAGGGTCAGCTCTTCGAAGTTTACAATATGAGCAAACTCTGGGATGTACCAACGATCTTCATCTGCGAAAATAATGGCTATGGCATGGGCACAAGCGCTGATCGTGCTGCTGCTAGCACAGAATACTACACTCGTGGTGATTATGTTCCTGGAATTTGGGTTGATGGAATGGACGTATTGGCTGTGAGAGAGGCAACACGATTCGCTCTCGAGTACTGCAGAGCTGGTAAAGGGCCACTTGTTATGGAAACTGTTACGTACAGGTACAGTGGACACAGTATGTCTGATCCTGGTACTAGTTATCGTACGAGAGAAGAAATTCAGGAAGTGCGACAGACTCGTGATCCCTTGACGGGATTCAAAGAGAGAATTCTTAATGCTAATCTTGTTACTGCCGATGAATTAAAGGTGAGGGAATTAAAAAAAACATTTTTTACGGATTTTCTGAGGTTTTTCTATTTTTTTTTAGGTCATTGAAACTGACATAAGGAAGGAAATCGATGAAGCTGTTAAATTCGCTAAAGCTGATAAAGAAATTGCTGATCATGAATTATCAGCTGACATCTATGTAAATTGTCTTGAGCACGAGATACGAAACGTAACGCCATTTAATCCTCTGAAACACAGCAGAATTGGACCAGCAGTGAATGCTTAGAGCAAGTGATTAATTATTTTAGTTAAAATTCTCATGTTAATATAAAAGAGGAGATTATCAGGGGGAAGCTCATTATCTTTTTCGATGGAAAATCATTGGATGATCGGGATAATTCGGTAATTATTCCCAATAGAATCATCAGGATGCTTGTTTCTTTTATTTTTCATCGTAGGGGAATTAATTGTAAATTACCAAATGACAAGCATTAAACATCAAGCTTCGTAAATTTAAGAAAATAATAATATCAAAGATAAACGAAGATATATTGTATAATGTCTTGTACCTGATCACAGTATCGTATTCTCGTCAAACGAGACTTTAACTTATTAAAATTGATTCAATTAGGATCAAATCAGTCATTTTTTTCTCATTTATTGGGACTTGATCAAATAATTAATATTTCATGATATTCAGTGGTAAATTACAATCGTGGGATAAATTAGTCGACTGAGTAAATATTGCGCCTTCAGAATTCAGACCAATTGATATAATTTCATCGTTAATTCGTAGGTCAATGCGCTCAATCGATTCACCACACCTAACTGAACAAATTTACGCTTTTATCCTTTGAATTTTACACGAAATTAATAAGGACTGATGGATAATAGCTAAATTGATTGTTTTAATTGAAAAATTGAGGCATTTAATTAAATTAGTAATTAATCTAATTGCATGCAGTTTCAACTCTTTCATGAAATTGATGTTTTATTCTCTTTTTGAGAAAAAAAAGGACAGGATACTCGTTGACCAAAGGACTTTAGATCTATTTCGTGACGTCCACTATTACAATTCACCAATGTGAACCAATATAGAAACATTACGCAAGAGTTAAAGACTTCTCGAAATATCTAGTTTTTCAAATGAAACTCATTGTTAATCGCGTAATTAATTCTCTTGTTTTCCACCAGATTAATCCATTTATTCTGAAGTCTCATCGTCATAAGTTTTCATTAATTGACTGATAAATAAATGCGTGATATTGAGGTAAATAAATTCCTTGTTATAACAACGTAATTGGAAAATTATGTCGAAATTTCGAAGACATTACGTGAGAAATGATGAGGCTCTTAAACTTCTTCAGCGCATGACGCGATTATTTCGTTGTAAGAATGTGTAGCAGGTGGGCTAAGCTCCTTCATTAGTGGCACTTTTGTTTCTCCCTGTAGTTGATGAACAACGTTGGTGATAGGCTCTTGTAATTCACGAGAAAATGATTGAAAATCTTTCAAAGTCATCTATTGAATCGCCACAAATTTCGATTTTCACTGTAGGTAAGTAATTACTTTTTAACAATTATTTAAATTCTTTTTTATTTTAAAAACAAATTGATTTCACAATTAAATTCAAATTTTCTGCTGTCGATGCAGAAATGCATACTCCGATAAAGCACGAACACTCAATATTTCCTGAATTGCGTATTTCACGCGCTATCGTAATGGGATTAAAATAAATAATGAAACGTGATTATATTTGAGCCTTCATGAATTTTCCATTCGCAAGAAAAACTGAAGAAATCTTCTCATTCTCTTAAAATTAAAATTGAAATTTTCTCAATTTTTGACAGAAGAAAAATCGAAAAAGGATGAATCAACTGATTATGAAACGGCGATTAAATTATGTGGATATGGAAAATTTCATTACGGATTTGTTCTCATGTGTGGAATGATGTTTTTATGCGCTGGAGCACAGAATGGAGTAAATGCATATATTCTACCATCAGCTGAATGTGATTTGAATTTAACATCCGAGCAGAAGGGTTTCCTCAATGTTGCCTTTTTAATAGGTAAAATTGATTGATACAAACATTGTCCCATTTATTAACATAATTTTCGAATAAAAGGTGGTGTAGTGAGTTCTGTCTTTTGGGGAGTTTCTGCTGATGCATATGGACGCAAGAAAATCCTCTTCGGTTCATTACTAGCAGACAGCATTGTAACATTTGTATCAAGTCTCTCCCAAACATTTCATGTACTCGTTATTTTCCGGGCGATAAACGGTTTTACGTGAGTACTTTATTAATTATTATATTAAATTGTTTGATTGCTCTCAATAATTCCATAAAAACAGAATTGGCGCACCAGGAGCACTAGTCTGCATTTATTTGGGAGAATTTCACTCATCCAAGCAACGAGCAAAGAGCGTTTGCTATGTTGGATTCTTTTGGATCCTCTCCTGGTTAATTTTACCTGGTAAATTAATTATCAATTAGTTAAAAAAGAGATTGAAGTGAAGAATTAATTTAATTCACTCGTAAACAGGGCTGGCTTGGATAATCATTCCCCTGAGACTAAATCTGCACTACAATGGATATAATTACAATTCTTGGCAGCTTTATCTCGCACTTATTGGCCTTCCAACATTGGCAATGAGTTTCGTCCTCACTGCTTATCCAGAGAGTCCAAAATTTCTTCTCTCTCGTGGAAGAAATCGCGAGGCTCTGGAAACATTGAAATACATATTTTCTGTTAATACTGGAAAGGACGAATCGGAGTATCCCGTAAGGATCATCGATCTATCATTAATTAAGTGGAGATTATTTCTGAATTTTTTTTATCAGGTAAAAGAGCTCCTCGTGTCAGCAGAAGAAACCAGAGGTGACAATCCAGATCCCGAAGACTCTGGGGGAAAGGATTTACCATCGAGTCTCTTGGTAATCATGAGATTATTGAAAAATGTCTGGATGCAGATTCGAGCACTCTCCTCATTCCCTCTCTGCAAGTGGGCGATTCTCTGTTGGACAATTTATGGTACCAACACATTTGGGTAAAGCAGAATCAGAAGATCACTCATTAAAATCTCTTTTTCCTGATCTTTTTTTTTTAAATTAATTAATTAAAATTCATAGATTCTTAGGCATGAGCTCGTGGATACCAGAATTGTTCAATAGATTCGAGAATTTTTACAACACCCATCCAAACGCATCAGCCATGAGTGTTTGCGAGCTGTTGTCATTCAACGAGACGATAAAAATAGAAGAATCATCAGATTGTATGAATCGAACAGTCGATGAAAAGGTCTTTGTTAATACTGTTACGATAAATGGAGTGTGTTTATTGGGTAACGTTATTTCTGGGTACATGGTTGATCGTGTTGGACGACGTACACTTCCTGGTAATCATTATATTATTAATTAGCCAGTCCCAATGATTCTCAGAGTCTAAATGAATTTAAAAAATATTTTACAGTGGCAGTAACTGTCACAGCTGGACTTGCAGCATTGGCAATATACTTTGTGAAGACTTCGGGACAGATTTTATTGGTCGCCTGTATATATTCAGTGGCAATAGCAGCTGGAAACTCAATAATTGGTAGTGTCACAGTTGATATATTCCCAACGTACGTTGGGGGATTGACAATATGCATGATGACATGTTTTGGTAGAGCAGCAGCAATAATCAGTAATCTTGTGTTTGGCATGCTTCTTGATAGCAGCTGCGAAGTGCCTATTATTCTAGTTGCTGGTGTTGTTTTATGTGAGTATTAATCAGCTTTTAGACATTTTCTATCTCTCTTCGTTCTCGAGATATTCCAAAAAAACTCATATTTTCTCTTAATTCAAGTAAAAATAGATGCTTTGTCTTTCAGCTGGTGCTGCACTCACACTACTACTACCACCAGCAAACAAAACCTGATTAACACTTAATAAATTAATTTATTACTGAGAAAATAATAATTTTGTCACCTAGGAAATTTACTAGGATATTAACTATTTGTTCATGAGATAACCGTTTGACAAACAATTATGTACTAGTATGACAGTGGGTCTTTTATTACCACAGACTAATTAACTTTTATCATAAAATGATACACCTGGGAAATTACCTGTGAAAACAACTTTTAATTTTAAAATCCACGTGGATACATTATTGTGGAATTCATATTCATTTATCACTTGGCGTTTGTAATCATTTTTATCTGTACTTACGATTTTAAATGTACATTCCAATGTCATTACTTCGGTTAGTTGATTTTCCGCATTGATAACGTCACTTGTCGATTTTTTATTTTGTCGTGTTACGTTATTTCAGGAGTGAAGTGATAAAATTAGATGATTTATTCGGTTTTAATGAGAAAATCAATGAATAGTCAATTTGTAATTTTTATAATGTAGGTTTCTTCAAGTTTATTGCTTCAATTTTTTTTTTCTTCTTCTTTTCAATGCAAATTACCTACACACATTGTGCGTGTTCTCGTAATTATTTCGATAATTTTTCGTTAGAAAATTAATGAGCTTGGTAATGAAGGACTAATTTCCTCCTTTTTTTGTTGTAGTTCGTTGACTGTACAATTTTATCAACTTAATTTTGTTTCGTATTTTCATTTTATTCTAAAAACACTGTATTATATCATGATGATGGTAATAATTCATTATAATAGTATTAATAATTATTATTATTAATATTAATAAAACGTATAATATACAATAGAGTATAGTTTTTGCTTTCGCCATTTATATACAAATTACGGATGTATCAATTTCGGCGAAACAGAAGAGAAAAAATAATTGTGTTTTTTTTTTTAATTCTCAAAAAGTTTCCTTCATTTATTCTCACTTCTATCATTAATTAAATAATTCGCATTAATTTTAATTAATTTATTCTCTCGAAAAGTACGTAATTTATTGCATGACTCAAGTGACACATTTTGGCAGGTATAAAAAATCAAGGCATCAATTTTTCTCGTTTCTAATTGTTAAATTGAAAAAATCCTCTTTAAATTTAAATTAATTATTCCATTCAATGGAAAAATTAATTGAACAAGGGACGGAGTTCAATTTTGAGACAGAGAGGATAACAAATTATCTGAATGCATTTTCATATTAATTTTTTAACTCTCAAAAAAATCCAACGGGATTCTGTCACCGTTATTTAATTGTTGCGTCACAAATTTTCGATTACTCTATTAATTTTTTTTGAATGAAAAAAACAAAAAGAACAGAGTTACTATGTAATTTTTCCGTTTCACTATTTTTTTTAAATATAAAAAGGCACAATGTTTCACAGAGGCAATTTCTATGCTATAGACTTTCTTTGTATTTCAAAATTCGCGTCTAGTTTTTTTTTACACGAGCATTACGTCTGTAATATACAGTCTTTTATTTAATTATTTATTTACTATTTGTTTTGTTTTTTATAAAATTGCCGATACTCGAGCGAGTTTTTATGTGGGCCTAAAAAACGATTAACCTGAGCCAGCAGTGACTCGAAAGGCGGTAGGGAGTTTTATTTTATTCAATAAAATGGAAAACAGAAGCAAACTCTCTCGATTTGTTAATGTCCCCCTATTTTTCCATTTTATTAACAATTCAATTGGTTTTATTATATTTAATTTGGTTGTTAAATTCTAACAATTCTACGTTAACTATTCGTTACAGCAATGGCACGGTGACGCAACTCTCGGCCAGACATTATATATTTTCATTTTTCTTTCTCATTTCGGAAGCGTAAATTCATACATGTATCATGTATGTCATACAATAATATAACGAACAAAAAATTTACTCATTCACTCAATAATAAAAAAAAAAGAACAACTTCACTTTCACACGTTCCAGAAGAATAAACTGAAAATTCCAACACTCACATCCGTTTAATTTCAATCACACAAGACTTTAAATGATTATATCTCTAATTAATATTTCATTTTGTTCAATTTAGTCAAAAAAAATTTAAAATTTTCATTCTCACTGTTTTCTTGGCTTTATACGTAGTATAAATAAGTTTTATTTATTTACAAACGAATAAACATTTCGTTGCTACAAAAAAAAAAAAAAAAAGAAAAAATAATCTTAATAAATTAAAAATGACATTACAAAGCGCACGATTTTATATTATTATTATTATTATTATTATTATTATTTTTATACACTTTTTGTCAATTATTATTTTTTCCTCAAATCGTGCGTTATTTTGTATTTATAATTAATTCTTACTTCACTTTGTTAGAATAATTCATTTAATTTTCTCATTCAACAAAGTATGAGAGAAAAAAAATTATTAGAAAAATAATAGAACAATGAGGTACCAAGCTATATATATAATTCCTTTTTTTTTTCATTTCGAGCAGTCAATTCTCAATCATCCGAACAATTTTCATCATTTGTGAATTTGACATTTCTTGTGTTCAATATTATTATGTATTATTTCATTTTTTTCCTCCATTTTTCTCGATTTTTTAGTAAAAAAAACAATCATTTCGTCATTGAAATGCGAAGGCATGTGGCTGACTAACAACGTCGCCACTCAGTGACGTAGCGTAGCCTTAGAATTAAAAAGAAATCTCCCATAATTGTCCATTCTTCATTATTTTCACATTTAAAACAGAAAAGAAAAAGGATTTTCCAATGAAAGTTGGGGGAAGGCACGTTTCGGCATCGTTGGTATTCCACAGTTTCATTATTATTTTTCTCCTCTCGTTTACAAAAAAAAAAAACGTAACACAAACAATTCTGGAGAGCTCAATGATTAATCGATGACAGTGCAATTAAATCACCTGCACGGAGCTAATAGCACCTCCAACCAGCATGGACAGGAGGTGACCTCCTGTCTCGAGTACTTTGGGCCCCAACCCTTAGCAAAACTTATACGTACGGAATTAGCATCAATTGGACCAGTGGAATTCAATGGATCACTGTACTTCAAACGCAGCGACGATTCTCCTTTTGTTCTGTCGAATATATTCAGGCAAAATCCCGGTGGCACACGATAAACAAGAAGTGTACGTGACTCAGGATCATCCAGAGTTGGTGAATTCACAAATATTGGACTCTCCGATCTATTGTAAGCCCAAACACCATCAGCCTCCTGACTCAGCATCAATCCTGCATAAATAGAATGAAAAAAATTAGCAAAATAATCCGAGAATTTTAATAACTTAAATGAGGAAAACACTGGTATTTGCATATTTCACTTCAATGAAATTTGTGGCACGCAATGTTAAATTCCTTTACCTAGGCCAATTTTACTCCGTGTCCTTCGCACCACCGCCGATGATCCATGATTCTCTGCAAGGCTAGCGAGACAGAGTCCATCACCATCGTGCAAAGAGTCGAAGACACTAACAGTTGATGCTTCAACTGGATAAAGGCTACCAACTCTACGTGCCAGTTCCCAGTAAGCCAGTGTACACCATTCCTTCTTCTTTCCATCATTGCGCTCTGTAATGTCAAGAGAAAACAAAGAGAATTAATGAGATGAAAAAATTCAAATTTATCAGTTTTTTAAAATTATTTACTGTGATTTTTTGGGTAAATATTACCTTGAAAGTAATTATGAATTAATATCATGTTTATTTTCATTTTTTGGAGCAAATATTGGAGCAGGGGGACTGAGTCAATGTTTAATTTGAGAATTGGAGAAATGAGATTATGAAAAAAAAAGTGGTAATGAGAAAAAGAGAGAAAAAAATTGACAAAAAAATGGAAAAATCAACTTGTTATATATGATTTCCACGTGAAATCTTCTCAGCTTTCCATTGGAATGCTCAAAAAAATTCCATCTCCAACCCATCCTGCCCCTCAATTCCCCAAAAATAATTATCCCCAAAAACAAGCAAAACACGTGTATACATGTAAATATACGAGGTAGCCTGTGTCTGGGGGCCACAGCAGCCCACAGAGTATACGGTGGAACATTACAAAGTCCCAAGACCCGTTCTACCACCGTCATCAAGACTACAGCAATCATCTCATCGTTTTCATCCTTGCCGCAGCGTGTGCTCTCTGCCACAAAACCGTTTTCGTTTTGCCTTTATTCCCCCTCTCCCCTCACTTTTACAAAACCCAAGTAAAAAGGCCGTCTCTCCCTCTCTCTCTCTCTCTCGCTCTACCGGTTTAGCCCATTTAACGTTCTCTTTATTCGTCGTCGTCGCAGTTTGCGTAGAAAAACTGCTCGTCTCGCCGCGAAAATTATAATGCTCGACCGAGTGGCGGCGGCCTAACAACCTACGCCGGATCACGCAAATTGCATACGGCTGGTATCACACACACACATACATGCCTTACTTATTATTATTATCATCATCATTATACACATCAAGAGAGGATCGACAAAATCGATCATGAGACTTTGTTCTTTATTCCCTTTTTACCCATTTTTTTTTTAGTGTAATAAGAGCAACAATTTTTTTCGCATTAAAAAAACCGCTCATTTATTTTTACACGATATCTCGAAAACGAGTGAGTTTATGAGTTTAAAGCTTCAGACCTTTTTTTTGGGGAATTAAATTCTCTACAAAAAAGGTCTCTTGACAAATTCTCCTAAATTTAATAATTATGGAGTTATTTTGATAAAAACAAATGCAGAATATATATCTTATCCATGAATTTAATCACTGATTTTATGTACTCACATAAACCGAAAAATTAAATAAAAAAAAAAATCAAAAAGCATTTACCGCACGATGCTTCCATGTGATAAAAATAGATATTACGAGTTTAACACGGCGCCAAGATTGCGGGCTATCGTGACGATTACGTCATCGGTGTACAGCGGCAAAGAGAGTTGCCCCTGTCCCCTCTCCTTTCTCTTCCTTTGCTTATTTTTTAATGCATGTACGTGAGTATTACAATGTATGAAAGAGAGGGGCAAGGACGTCGGACGTGCCAGGGGTAATCGGCGCCGTTGTCGACGGGTTTCACCCAATTTTCATTATTCTAAAAACCGCCTGTTTTCAAAATAAACGCGTGCTTTCCCACATTCACCAAATAATCGAAAAAAAAAAAAAAAAAACGTGAATCTCATGAATAAACATCGTCCCAAAGCCTTCAACTCTTCATACGCGGATAAAATAAAGTGACAAAGTTGTGCGGAGGGCGAATTGATAGAACCAAGAGACTCAGACAATAAACAAGTCTGTAATAACCACATGTCTCTATGTGTATGTGTTAAAAAGCCCCCGTTATACACATCTGCGTCGACACAGGTGACCTATGTCCTTCGTACGGCCTTAGCCGTGTCTCATCCTCCAATTTCCAATTCCAAAAAACTCAAATTAAATAAAAAAATTCCCATCGACAAAGCCAAGAATTCCAAAAATAAATTCACCAAAGAAGAATAAGAAGAAGAGAATAAGTATTTCTTATCAATAAATAACACAGTCCATGCACACTGGTTATCACATCGGCGAATGGAATTCAAATGGGCGGGGAGAGCGAGAGAGACGGTATGACCCATGAGCAAATAGATAGGCGAAGACAGGCGGTGGGTGGAGAGGGGGAGGAGGAAATGGAGTGTCATTGACGGGGCACCGAAGAAGTCGACGTACGATTTTTCAGCGAGAAAATTTATATATGTAGTCAGGGATTATTGGTTCTTATGCCTCGCATAGGTGTAGACTTTTTAGAATGCGCCAATTTCGCTGGGGGGGTGGGGAGAAACTGCCTGAGAAGGTGGAGAGGCACGAGTGGGAAAAATGAATGATTCGACGCCAGTGGAGGCGCCACATACCAGGCGCCGGCTAACCTCCTCCTTCAGATTCCCCTTTTACTTTATTCTCTCTCTGTCTCGCTCATGTCTTTCTTTACCACCCAGTTGGGTTAACGGCTGGCAGCCAGGGCCGATCGGCCGAGCTCTTGCCCGAGTGCACACACAAGCCTCCTGCCTACGTGTATTTTTCCCTGGCGGTATAGGAAACGTTCAATGTACGATATAAAAGAAGTTGCCTTTTATTCGTCTCTCTGATGGTTCAAAATGGATTTTAAAAAAAAGGCTATCGGTGATTCTGATTACTAGATGAGGCGCGCCGGAGGAACCAGTAGTCTGTATTAATGCTCATTGGGGGATTATTTTTGGGTTTTCACTGAAAGGAAACTATCATAACTTTTCGAGTGTCTGGGGGGATAACCGTACCACATGCATTTATATACGTAGGAATGAGAAAATATAAGTGCCGGGTTAGAGTCGACGACACAACGATGGCGCCAGGACACATTCCTCTTTGGCGCTGGATTAATCCGGCAATGCATGAGGAGACAGTCGGAGAGATTGATGCAAATGATTATTTAAAAGTTATCTAAGTTTTATATTTAGGCTTTCTTTTTTAGTCTTCGGGGAAAAGTTGTCTTTTCTTTGATAATTCAAATTGAATTAACCGCCCGACAATAATGCGCTTGCGCTATTCAAGTTTATTATGTTCCGTAAAACGGAGCGACCTGTTGCCTCTTCTCTCTCTCTCTCTTCACAATTCCAACCATTCACCAGAGTTTTGATGGATATTCAGTACTATAAATTACACACACTTTTGTGTCCTCGAAATTGCCGAGTTTTTCCCGCAGAAAAAAATCGAATTAATACAATTACCAATAATCCATATTCTTCCAATCCACCGAAAATAATGTTTAAACGAGGATAAAATTTAAAAAAGGAGTAAAAAAGCAAACGGGGCTCGAAACCCGTCGACGAGACACTCGCGCCAGCTGTCTGGCGCCAGGCCTCTCTTGTGTATTGCTGCCCTCCATTTCTTCCCCAACTTCTACGTGTGTATGCTCAGAGGCTCGTGCCTCAAATATTAAAAAAACTCCGAAATTTTCCATTTCCTTTGTCTCCAACGAAACGACAAATGAATTTCCCCATGTTCGTTCTCCTCCAGCAAACAGATAGCACACTCATCTCCTCTCGATTCTTCATTCGTAAGAAAAAAAAACCGCAGAAAACATTTTCTCTCTCCGTCCCTCAGCAGTTAGGTTGGCTCCGACTCTCCACGGTAGTATCGACTATCGGACGGCACATTCAGGGACAAAAATAGACCGGGGGTACGCGATGTAGTGAAATGGTTTGAACGAACACACAAGTGGATAGAGAGAGACAGACTGTGGGATAGGTGGAGGACGATGGGATGGCCAAGGTGCAATGGGCTCAACTTCAAATATGTTGTTTTGAGTGGAATTTTTCGTTTTCCACCCAATAATTTCCACGAACGTTGAAACGTGTTTTACCATTAAAAAAAAGAGGCATTATCTGAGGAGATCACATTACCTTCACCGTCGGTGGTTAACGAGTCCGGAAGTCGTGAGGGCTCGGCGGTATTTCCATGAGACTCCATTTGGCTGGATTGAATGGCACCTGAAGCGAAAAAAGGGAAAAATCAAGTTCTCTCGTTTTTTTTTCTCCTTCCTTGGGTTATTTAATTTTTTAACCGAGATAATAGAGGTGCCGGGGCATTCCAGATCAGGGACGACAATGAGGGTCGAGGGTTTTTTTTTTTTAGTAAAATTCATGCGGTTATTATTATTTATTCAATGGATAGAGTGAAGTTAGCATTCCAATCGTTAAAAGTTTACGAAAGCAACGGCATAACGCAGTGTGTTGGAGATGGAGGGAGAAGGGGAGAGAGGGTGGAGAAGGGAGGTAAGTATGCGCACATTGATGAAACAGCTACCGGCGTACGTGTAATAATAGCCGCTCCGGTATAAGGAATCACAGAGACGGACATTTAGGCGCCGAGTTTCAAAAATTTATTGAGAGATTTGCCTTATTATTTATGATGACTTTGTGGCCTGCAATTTTGTCAATAATTTTATTCTCACCTTCTTGCTTGGTTGCACGTTCAGAAGGTATCAGACAGTACGGGGGCGGTGGCGACTCTGGAATAATTGAAAAAAAAAAAAAAACATTATTAAATACATTCATTTGATTTCAATTCTTTTTTTACATAAATAAATATTTAGACATAAACATAGGATTGAAAGTAAATTTTTATGGGTGAGTTTCGGTCTGATCGCGAAGTGGCATCCTCACTAGCGCCGGCTGGCTGGCCTCGACAATTAGTTGGCGCCAGCAATGACACGCGGCGGCGGCGACGGCGGCGGCTGCATCCCCTCTCCCGCAAAACAACCGGCTTCACCGCTCTTTCGGCTACTATCTGTCTTTTTTTATTTCCTTTGTATTTTATTTATTTTCTTTATTACTTCGTGTCTCTCTTTTTAAATGTCCAACTCAAATGTCCGAGTGTATTGGACGTTTCTGAAGTATCACATCACTCGCGTAATGTGCCTTTCCCTTTTTTCCCCCAATACGATTCCAATGATTCTGCCACTGGGATTTTATGAAACGCGTGATTCTTCTTTGCTCACATGATTCTTTGTTTGAAATGAGATATAATTAATCAAAATTTCCCATAGAATTTCAATCTATTCCACTCAATTACTCAAAATAACCGAGGAATTATTAAATACGACATTATCCAAACGACGAGACGATGAAGCAAACAAAATGACACATTCATTCATCCATGAAGGCATTATCACTATTTGAATTTACGATTTGTTATTCATTTCTTCATTACTGAAATGAATCCGTTTGTAATAATCTCATATGCAAAAATCCCAGCCATCATCGATTATCGCGCCAGTCAATGCGACAAATACGAATTTTAAAAAAAAAGAAATAATAAAGAGACAATGATTTCAAAACATGTACAAAGTTGCGTAAAGCATGGCGCCTGTGTCGTCAGTTTCCACTTGTTTTTATTCTCCAGAATGAGAAGTAAGGAAAAAAAAAAAATGAGTTATCTCCTTTCCACGCTCAATGAATTATTGAATCGTAACGACGAAAAATGTTTTATTAAAAGGAGGTAAAAAAAAGGCCTCTTACCAGGCTTACAAAGTCGACTCCAGTGATACGGATTGCAGCAGACATAGGATGAATCCTTAGCCGATTCACACTGTGGTAATTTTTTTAATTCCATTGAATTACATAAATCAGGCCATCTCCATATTTGACATGACAATAAATTAATTGGCGTTGTTGTATTAACAACTGTCAAATTATTGAGTTCATCACTGGTAGTTGGTTCATTGTCATCATCATCAGCACCACCACTTCCATGCCTCAATTCACAGTGTCGGCATTTTGAACGCTGACGATGAGTTGTATGCGAGTGTCTATGCCTCAGTGGATGATGATGACGTGCATTTCTCAATGAATGACGATGTGATCTCTTGTAATGATCCATTTGCATATCATTATCCTGTCTAGCATTTAATGCAGTTAATTTTTTAGCAACAAGTACACAGGCCCCAATATCAGCCCCAAAACTCTCCACTGATGTCAGCAACATCTCCAATTGATTTTCCTTAAGTGTTTTAAGTAATTCCTTGCAGCGCGTTAATCTACCATCAAATTCATCGTAATCATCATCATCATCACGTTCATTACCACCTCCACAACAAACCTGATGTAATTTACTAGCTGTACCAATTAAACCACCACCACTACTACTTTTACCACTTTGATTATCACTAACAATTAAATTTGTATCAATTTTAGATTTACTATTAACACTTTTTAAACTACAATCACATGTAGTATTAATATTAATTGTCCTACTGTAATTACTACATGTACAGCCAGTTAAATCCTTATTGACGCAACGTGAATTATCAATTATTGATTTATCAATGCGCGTTGTTGTTGTTGCTGTTGTTTGAGCCTCACACTCGGTTTCATACTCCCGGCGTACCTTGGCCTTAAGCAGACGTCTAGTTAATACTGTCCGTTTGCCCCAGAACATGAACATGAAACAGGATAATCCACATACGCATTTGGGTGCCAGTACTTTTGAAGAATTTATCAAATTATTATTTTATTAACGAGGATCTATGGATTTTTATCAAATTAACGTTGAGTTCCTCGATACTATTTGATAAGAATTACTCTTTTTTTTTGACAAAAAAAAGTTACTTTTCCCTCTTCTTCTTCTTCAAACTGGTAAAAAAAAAAACGTCTCTGCCACACAATTCTTCTTCTTTTTTTCTTTTTTGCCTTATCTCTCTCTTATTCTGAGTAAAGTGTGAGTTTGTTTTTCCCAACCAGCTGTTGCTTTATCACCGTATCTCTTCTCGTTTCGCCTTCTCGTTCTCGTTCTTGTTCTTATTCTCTTTGTAACAATAATCTTCTTCGTCTTCTTCGTCCTCTTCGTTATCGTCGCCACCGCTGCTACCACTGCCGTCGGCGCTTTGGCACCGCATAACAATAATTTACAACTATAACTCATACGTTTTCGACTAGAAACGATTGACATAATTTCTTTTATCCACGGCAATCATAGTTTATCGCCGTTTAATCCTTAATTTTTAATTTTAATTATTTAATTTATGCCTCCTCGTTTAAAACGAGGTGACAATACACACTCGGCAATTGCACTGTTCACACTTCAGCATTACGGCAGGAGCTCCATTCACTTGAAAAAAAAAGAAGAGAAATAATAAAATTATGATTGAGTAAATACGTTAATTAATCGGATAAATTGCACTTGGCGTTTGTAATTCATTATTGATAATTGAAAATGGCTACTATCGTCACACTGGCGCTACCAAATCGCTAAATCGTTGGGGAAAAAGAAGAGGAAGAGAAAAAAAACGAATTTAATCAGGAATTTATGAGGAATGGAGAAAACGTACTCATTTGTGTGTGTGTGTGTGTCGGAGATATTCGAAAAAAAATATATTCAAGTATATTTCTCAAGCACGCGAGTATTCGACCAACAAGTATGTACTATTCTGCCTGATCGCAGTCTCGTAAAATATATAACTGCATTTTTTCTTCTTTTCAACATTGAAAAAGGCAGACAAGAGAGGTAGACGCCTGCAGGCAAGTGCACCGACGTCGCGACGCCTGTACTACTCATTGCATATAGTTTTTTTTTTTTCTCTCGCAAAACTTTATTATATCTATGTACTAAAAGTGTTTCATATATTTACCAGGAAAAAAAAGTAAAAATTAAGTACACTCACACACACATACACATGGATACAGAGATACACGGGGCACAGTGAATCGCGCAGGCGTATTTAATTTTTTAAAATAACTTGTTTGCGATTCTTTAACCCACAATCGAGATAAAAAGCAATGTGACGAGCAGCCTCACACACAGAAGAGAGAATTGAACGTGAATTAAAAGAATTTAAAAAAAAAAAACGAGAACGAAGGAGTTGAGAATTTTAATTGACTTTGATCGAGAACATTGGAAACGTACAAACTTTCGTTTATGAAAACTTTATTTCCATTAAAATCCACACGTTCTCCTTTCCACCTATTTCTCCGGTTAAATAATACTTTGAAACGAAGGCACTCCGGGCTTTTTCTCACTGAGAAAAACGGATTTTAAAATAATTCTACAAGGAATTGAGGGAAAACTCAAGCACCAATTTCTGTGTATCAAAAAAGAATAAAAAAGAGAAAAAGAAAAAACGTCGAATCACTTTTGAAATGTGGTGTACGACTGGCAGCCGCACACCAGGCTACAAGTCTCGGACTCACTAACAGGCACGCACGAGGTCCAGGGCCGTCACGAGTCTTCCCCTCCCTCTCTTCCACCCCCTCTCCGCGGACTTTAAGCGCCGACCAGCACACTCGCACGGACTGACGATTTAAACTTGACTGCGCGCGCATTCCACAGACACACAAGCAGCATGCTGTGCACGTTTACGGAATTGCGGTTGAAATGATCCAACTGCCGTAGATCTTCCCATTAATACACGCACACAGATGCAAAAGTTTGTTTAACATGGCCGCCGTGAGTTTCTTGTATTCGGGGAATGTGTCTTCTCTTTTTTTTAAACTCTCTGGCGTTTGAAAGAGAGCCACTTTCATGCTGTAGATCATCGCTCGGTGGCGCTGTGAGCAGTGCGCTTTGGTTTGTACAGTGTGGCGCCTTATTTTTGAATTTTCGGGGAAATTGTGTTTATTTGCAAAGTAATTTATCAATTAAATAAACGCAGGAAATTCTGTGGATTTTAGGGAGAAGTTTTGGGCTGTGGAGTCTCAATTGAGAAATTTTTTCGGGTTTTTTTTGGAGTCACGTGGGAGAATGTTTGGAGCACGAACTATCAACACTGTCTAATCTAAATAAATAGATGGCGCGCCGACAAAAAAAGGAATTGGGTAAAAGAAATGATATAAAATCCGCATTTATGTTGTGTTTAACAACGTGTTGGAGGAGAAGAGAGATCCATGGTGGAGAAACACGAGGTCCCCCCCCCCCCCCCGATTGGCCCTGAGGGGAAAATAGCTGGTAATATGTGCGTGTCAGTTGTTAATATACAAGGAGAGAATGAGAAATAAGAAGCCAGACCTCAGGACGTTTCTTTTTTCATCTTAAATAAAAACTAAAAGAAGCGAAAAATAAAAGATGGCAAATGAAATAAAATAAAAATAAAAACGTGAGAGAACCAATGGAATCTTGAATGATAAAGTGGGGAAGGCGAAAAGAAAGGCATTCGTAGGTCGTCGCTCATAAATTGGCTAATTTTAGAAAACCCGTTTTTATGGTTTGAAGAATAAAGTTAAAACGTTAATTTTGTTATTTCGTCATATATAATTCACATGCTGTTTTTATCAAACAGATCTTATTCTATCAAATCGCTCGTTAAAAAACACACTGAGAAGACACACACACATACACTTTGGCAAATTGAAATAATAAAAAATGAACAATTGACAGAAAAGATGGCAATTGTAGTAATTTTACTAGATACTAAATTTCATAATCACTCACATTTTTAAATTCTCATGATTCTCAGTAAATTGAGAGGAAGAATGTGGATTACAGTAGTTTGTTAAACTAAAAAATTATCATTTATCATTGATAATACGTGAATTATCTGAATGCAGGAGCTTTTTCACCAACTGTACCACTAGTGACTTGATAGTAAACTGATTCGAGTACACGAGTAGCAGCCCCTATTTGTAAGGGTGATGTAGGCGCGACGTTGTTGGCCAGTTGGCGCCGGTTGTGCCATTCTTGTATTAGAGAGACTCGTGGGTGTGCAGAAGAGGCGCCTCTTTTTCCACCCCTCTCTTCTGATCTCCGCGACAAAATTTCCATCTCTCTTTTCATTCCAGCATCTCTATCCAACGACTGTCTCACCCTCTGTTATTTCCATTGGTAAAATATACCCTCTAACCCAGAGTGTCCACGTTCCCCAACATCCGACGTGTCACAATTCGTTTGGAATTTTTTTCTTTCCTCAATGAAACGGGATAAACAACTGAATAAAAATGAATGAGACAAATTGTCGAACAGAGAAAAAAGAAAAGGGGAACAATAAAACATCGAAATTAGAGGAAAATTAATGGGCGAATGAATGCGAGAGGATTTTACCCCGAAGAATTCTTACTAAAGAAAAACAAAGAGGGATTCGGGGGAAATAAATGTGAATATGTGTTTTTCCCTCGCTAAACTATCGCCAGGATGGGTGGAATGGGGGGCGCCTCTTTATAATCCCGTGGTTTTTGAAAGCCGGGGGTTTGACTCCCTCTGAACGACACAGACAGAGCCGTATCGGTAGCCAATAGAGTCGGTTGAACGATTCTAGTGGCAAAATCAAGCGCACGAGTGAGACACTAGACAAAACGTAGAGAAATAAAGGGGGATGAGAGGGCTCCACGAGCGACGGCCCGACTGGCGACTTGGATCTCCTTGTTTATCATGCTCTTCCTCCTCCTCCTGCTTCATCGCTCTGGCTTTTATATGCTCCCCGTATAACAAGCGTCAAAACACTTGGCGCCCCCCACGAATGTGTTTTGAGAGCACGAGGCACCGAAAAAAAAGGGGGATAGAGGCGCCTCCACGTCGATCCTGTCACCGTCTTCACAATATTGCGTTAAGCTCGACTCAATCACTGGTAATAATTTACATTTTCTTATTCCTCGAGTTTGCAGGTTCATTTTGTTTTTTTATCACCCTCAATTGACAATAAGTACTGAGTACATGAGAGTTTTCGGTGCCAACCGGTCTTCGATATTTCTCCCTCACAATTTCTTGCACTCCGGCTTATCATATCGTATTCTCATGCATGTGTGCACTATCGCAGAATGCTCATGTGTGGTTATAAATGCGGGGGGCAAATTGAGGGGGAGAGAAGCGCAGGAGCCATCGGGTAAGCGCCAAAGAGTGTCAGATGTTGCAAGGGGGTTATAGAGAGGTGGGTATGTAGTGCCAGGATAGGAAGAGTCTAGCCCGGTGGCGCGGACAAGCGTCGCGCCGACGACGGTTTAAGTGGCGTCAAAAGCAGGGTGCCCCCGAATACGGCGCCAGCCAGTCAGCCAGCCTTTCGGTTGTTCCACCGAGAGAACCGAATCTATACTACTACCCTTCTTTACTGTGTTGTTTCGAACTGGCGTAAGATATCCCATGTCTGTCGTCGGCATTGTACAATTTTCCCCCTGTGGAAAAGAAGACGTCCTGTCTCACTTAGTTTACCATGCGACGTCCCGACGGCGACTGCCGAGGAAGACCGACGCCACAACTCGGGGGTTGACGCCAAGGGACACTCGCTCCTACATTCATACTTTGCCTCTTTTTTTTTCTCCCCCTCTTGTTCTTCCTTTTGCCACTGATTTCTCATAATTTTTTTTTCCATCCACCCCCTTCCACCCACAGACGATCTCACGTAGTTTGTCTCTCCGCACAATTTTTCTCATGCTGTGCAAGAATTTCTTACTCCCCTTGCTCCGGATTCTTTGAGCACAATGTGCATTATCATTCCGCCCCTTCTGCTCCACTCTCTATCTTTTTTTTTTCCAACAACTTTATTTTTCTCTGATCCCTCGTTTGGACTTGGGCCGGGGGACTAAGGGGGACAATGTTAGCTCGTCGATCAGAGACATAAAGCGTACCAAACAATTACATAAGCCCGATAAGATAAGACTGTGGTACGATACTCGTGTAACAAAAGTGTATCTTTATACATAAATGTGTTTCTTTTCCTCCATTTGCACTTTGCTCAATTCTTTTCAAATTATTGAGATTAATGGGAGAATGCGCAATGGAGTTTCTATTTATTAAAACGTCCTTCGTGATAGATAGATACCGCTTTTGTGTGTGAATGAAATAAAAAAAATATGAGGAACGAACGGGGAAGCCAGGGCACTTTGGATGATACAATTTGGTACATCAATCGTTCTAACAGACAGTTTGGATACGTCCCGCGTCGCGCAAACGCTTTCCCACATTTCAACGTGTTATTATTCTTGTTCAGACCATTTCCAGGACGTTCCAGTTTGTCCGAAACATGGAGGAGTCATCGGGCCCCACTTATCTGGGCCTGGACCTCAGC
Source organism: Aleiodes testaceus (assembly GCA_963565655.1). Lineage (NCBI taxonomy): Eukaryota > Metazoa > Arthropoda > Insecta > Hymenoptera > Braconidae > Aleiodes > Aleiodes testaceus. Next base: position 4,839,761 of record OY751421.1, on the reverse strand, counting down.
ACACAACAGGTTTAATAACATTTTAATTATTCCCACACAATTAAACATTACTAATGCACTAAATTATTATTACACTTTGCTTTATGCTTCTGATGTACTCTCTACACTCGTTACTACTTCAATACTCTGGCCATTTATCACTGGGTTATCTAGGGTAATCTCTAATGCTCTTCTCCAGGCTTCTCCCGTTTTTTTTTTAATTAATCGGAGAATTAAATTAAATGGAGTTTTTAATGAATTTTTTCTACTCACTTCTGTCGAGTCGAAGCATTTTTTTTTCGATGATAATGCGGCGTTCCGGGGCTGACGCGAACAGGTGCTACAGAACTGTACGCACCTGCGTCCACCTACACCTGACGGGTGATTCCGGCGCGGGAGAATTCAAAAGTCATAATTCAGTGGTTAACGAGCACTTTCCACACTCTTTCGCAGATATCTCTGAAACAAGTGGATTCAGGGAAAATTGTCAAGAGACCTTTTTTGTAGGGAATTTAATTATCTACAAAAAAGGTCTCTTCATATTTTCCCCTAAACCCAATAGTTTCAGAGTTATTCATTAAATAAAATGTACACAATTTTTTTTTTAATTTTCCAGCTGAAAGCCGTTGTCGTAGATGACGAATTACGAGTTCTTGAAGAGGCCAGTGTCCAATTCGACAATGACCTTCCAGAATTTCGGTGATAAATCATTAGAAAATGAAGTTATTTTAAAAAAACCAAATGATTGACACAAGCCTAATTGAAATACTTGAATTCAGGACATATGGTGGGGTGATTCAGAGAAAGCAGTCACCACATGTTGTTCAAGCACCATGCTTAATGTGGGTCAAGGCATTGGACATGATCCTGGACAAGCTGAGGGTATGTGGAGTGGATTTTGCACGGGTCTGTGGTATTTCCGGCTGTGGCCAGGTATATATTGTCGCTTAATTCTTCTTTGATCCCATGAATTTTATTGCGTCATTCTTATTCATTTATTTTATTCGATTGGCTCGATTTCTAGCAACACGGAACGGTTTATTGGAGCAGGGGCAGTCGTGAAATCCTCAGGAATTTGAGACCAGAGAAATTCCTTCATGAACAATTGGCCAATGCCTTTGCCACATCTGTCTCACCTGTTTGGATGGACTCGAGTACAGGCACCGAGTGTGGGATCATTGAGGAAGGAATTGGTGGGGCTGAAGTGAGTCTTTTTTTTTTTTAAATTGAATTATTGAAGAAAGAATTCGCAAAAACGTTCCAAGTGATTTTTTTTCGCAGAAATTAGCAGAAATCACGGGATCCAGAGCCTACGAAAGATTCTCTGCAGCGCAAATAACGAAAATCCATCGGACTAGACCAGAAGTTTACAATTCTGCTGAGGTATACATCATTCTCCCTAAAAAAAGGAATATTTACCCTCAATTCAATTTATTCCAGAGAATCTCGTTGATCAGCAGTTTTGTGGCGAGTCTCCTCATCGGCGACTATGCGCCTATCGATTGGTCCGATGGCTCCGGTATGAATCTCTTGGACATTCGTAGTAAAGACTGGAATGAAGATCTTCTTGATGTATTTATCTCCTCATTTTCTCTACCTCGATCCCTTCCTTTCATTCATTAATTCACGTATTTTTAGATCACTGCTCCGGACTTGAGAGACAGGCTGGGAGAGCCAGTGCCTTCCTGCACGGTTCTTGGGACGATAACGAATTATTTTGTGGAACGTTTTGGATTTAATGAAGAGTGCAAAGTCGCTGCGTTTACTGGGGATAATCCAGCTTCATTAATAGGTAATTGGTAATAGTATATAAAAAAAATGTCTCTTCATAAATTCTCGTAAATTAAAATTCAATTTTAGGGATGAGACTGCAGAAGGGAGACTTGGCCTGCAGTTTGGGAACGAGTGACACATTATTTCTGTGGCTAGACGCTCCGAAAACTGTCACCGAGGGCCACATTCTCTGTAATCCAATTGACAAAAGTGCTTATGTGGCTTTAATTTGGTAATTAAAAATATGCCAATTCTATTCCTTATCAATGTCTAAATAAAATCGTTGTTTTTAGCTTCAAAAATGGTTCTCTAACTCGTGAAAGAATTCGAGACAGCGCGGCGGGTGGCTCATGGCAACTGTTCAATGAATTATTAGACAGTACGCCAAGGGGTAACTTTGGTAACATGGCTATATATTTCGATTCGAGAGAAATATTACCTCCATTAATCGGTGACTACAGATTCAATAAAACTGATGAAAAAATTTCACGGTACAGCTCCAAGGAAGTTGAAGTTAGAGCTCTAATTGAGGGACAATTTATTGCAAAGCGAGTTTATGCGGAAGATTTTGGTTTTGTCATAGGTTTGTATTGGAAGTGGTGTCTATTGAATTCTTTTAATTTATGAGAATCCATATTTTAGGAGCTGATAGTAAAATTATTGCGACTGGAGGAGCATCGGTCAATAAAGCCGTGCTCCAAGTGCTCGCCGATGTCTTCGATTCGCCGGTTTACTCCTCGGTAAGCTGCAATGATTATTATCCTTTCTCTTTGATGATTAATATCAATTATTTGGGTTTTATCGTAGGAAATGGCGAATTCAGCTGCACTTGGCGCTGCATATCAAGCGAAACATGCACTGAACATAAATAAAATGACTTTCGAACAAATAACCAGTAACATACCACAGCCAATACTTTTATGCAAACCATACAGCGATGCAGAAAGTGTAAGCAGCTTGAAATTTCAAAATTCTAAATAATCCTCGATATCTGAAATAAAAGTATATTTTATTATTGCAGATATACAAGCCAATGATCGAGCGTTACCGCAGAATTGTTCGTCAATTACTTGACGATAATAAAAGTAGCTGAGAATTATTTAAATTCATGATAAAAGAATCTCGTAATTATTTTAATGAAGAATTCACTAATAAAATTTTATTTGAAAATTCATTTATTTGATTAATAATTAAAATTCTATTTCTTCCTTCCTCCTCTCTCCTTTGGCAGCAAATTAATGGCATTGCCACTGGTCAAATTGTAGTAGGCAAGTGTATTATTATCCTTGAAGAACATTCCCTCATACTGGAGCTTCTGTTTACCAGGTGGCATACCAGTTTGTTCATGTATTCGTGCTTTCATAGTTGCTACTGAGTCACTAGGCTGAAGTGTGATAGATAAAGTTTGTCCATTGAGTTTCCATTCAGCTTTCTCAGCCATTAAAGGCACGATGACACTCAATTGAACTGGTCCCTTGTTCCTAGCTAAGAATTGTGCCTCCGGAATCAATGAATCTTCGGTTCTGAGTTTCTTAGCCGGTGGCTCTTCCTCATTACCCCCTTCAGTTGGATGTTTCATAGCCATTGGAGGTGGAATTGGTGGCTGCATTGCCGGAGGTGTTGGCATGAACGGTGACATGGCTGGAGTCATCAAAGGCGGCGGTCTTATTGGTGGCATTGGAGCCATCATCATCATAGGCGGCTGTGGTGGCATCATGGGCGGCTGTGGCATCTGCATTGTCTGCATTGTCATCGTTGGAGGAGGTGGTTGTGCTTGTACAGGCATTGGTTTCGGTGCCGGTGGCTTTGGTGGAGCCTTCAAAGTCGCCTGCGGTTTAGCAGCAACTGCTGCCATATGCGTCAGCTCAGCTGCTCGACTCGTAACCGGTTTCGGACCAATTTTCTCCTTCTCCTCGTCCGGTAGAAGACCCTTGACCTTGTGAATTTGATGAATCTGCTCCTCTAGTGTGATATTGGCTCTCGCAGCACGAGTTGCTGCTTCTACACTCGACGTGTGCCCGTCCCAAGTGACTTTATCGTCTTTCTTCTTGTCCTCTTCACCGATTTTCTTACCAATCGCTGTTTCCTCGTCTCCAACACCGAAAATATCCGTACGACGTTCAGCCAGTTGCTTCAATGATGCTTCTATCGCTGTACCAGGAGCGAATACAGTCTCTTGAGCAAGTTTATCAAGGTGCTTGTCACGCTGCTCCACCCAGCGTGGATCCAGCAATCCAATTCTCATGTGCTCCTGCACTTTACTCGCTGGTATTCTCTCACCGGTTATCGGAGAAATCAGGTACTCGTCTGGAGCAACTGGTCTCGTTGTCTTCTGTGCGTGTTGCTTAGGATCGTAGCCCTTCTTAACGACAACATTACCCGGAGTTGGAGGCAATGGAGGTGGCTGCATAGAATCACGTCCACGACCGTCCTTTCTCTGATCTCCAGACGTTATCCCATGATCATTGTCATTGTCGTCATCACTAGAATCCTCCTCCATGTCCTGCACCTGATTATTGTCTTTAGCCGTTCTATCCTTATCAGCATCACTTCGATTCGGCATCTCATCGTCTCCGTCACTCTCAATCTGCATCTCAACGTCTTCACCATCCTCAATTCTCTCCTGCATGAGCACTCTGGCACCTACCTCATCTGGTGTCGTTGGTGCTGGGAAATTTCCAACTTCAAATTGTTGATAATCAACAGTCTCAACAACAACGAAATCGTGCCAATCAATTTGTGCATAAGCCACACGTTCACGCTCCAATTCTTCCTCTTCTTTTCTACGTTGGGCTTCTTGATATTTTAACCACTCAGCACGATATTTTACCTGTTCAAGGATTTTATCCATTGTGTATGCTTCATCACGTAAACGCGGTAATAAATCTTTCGGCGGAATCAATACTTTTGTGTACTGTTCAAGAAGTTTTGTAAAATACTGGAATAACGAATGTTGTGGACGTAAAAAGTCAAATTGAAAATTACGCTGCTCACGATTCATGAGATTCGTTAGGAATTGACGTCCATTACGTGCAACAAATTGTGCTGTTAATTTAACGATATCCAAATCAAGTGCTGATATCGATGGCGGATCAGCTATGAATTCAAATTCAGTTGGTGGATCTTTTGGTATAAATGGCTGTTCAACTTGCTTCAGTATCTCCTGCTGCTTCTGATGTGCAGTCAATGCAACACCTCTTGCTGTTCCACCACCGACTGTTGGCTCTTGTCCTCTGCCCTCTTTGAATTCCTTGACTTTGTGCTGGTAATAAGCATGATAGGGATCACCGAAATTCAAGAAATTAAATTTTGCATTTCCTGTTTCATTGTGACGTATTCTTGATTCGAATTCTGGGCCATTTCTGGCAACAAAACTCGCAGTTTTGTCGACGATATCTGAATTTCTTGAATAAGAAAATATATATGAGAGAAAGAGGGGAAGAGAATATTTTAGGTAATTTTAAAGTTTTTGGTGAAAAGGATACTTCTAACCTCCGGTGGAGGATAAATTATTCCAACAATCGGTTGTGATGATGGAGCCGTGTCTTCACCGTCTATGGGAGGTGGCTGCACAACCACTGCATCTTGACCCGGCATTTTTTCACTCGAAAAACTAACTTATTAACGATTTATCCGAGTCAATCCATAATTTGTAATTGAGAAATGTTTAACAACGTTTGCAAACGCTTGTCACCACTGAAATGTAATTTTCGAGACGGGCAACATGGAGGAACTCAAGATGGCGCTTGCAGCGCCACCCTCGAGCGAATTCACCGCCGTTATTCGAAAATGTATATTACGAGAAATCATGAGAAATATTGGAGATATAATTTTTCTGATGATTCCATTGGAAAGCTGAGGAAACTTGAGGCTGAAAACATGTGGCAAAATATTTTTTTTTCATTTTTTGGAAATTCGATTTTTTTCACCCAAATTTGAAGGGGTTTACCTTGGCAAAATTTGAAAAAATCACTTTTTTGGCAATATCTCTGGTTCTATTGGTCGTATCGTAAAAATTCCGATTCGCAAGTGAGCTCACTTTCCACCTCGAATCGGAATTTTTACGATACGACCAAGAGAACCAGAGATATTGCCAAAAAAGTGATTTTTTCAAATTTTGGCAAGGTAAACCCCTTCAAATCTGGGTGAAAAAATCGAATTTTCCAAAAATTCTAAAAAATCAATTTTGACACTTGATTCCTATGCAAAATCCTCTCAGCTTTTCAATGGAATCATCAGAAAATCGCTATCTCCAACCGTTAAATCAGAATCTTCATTTTACCCCAATTGCCCCTAATAAAAAAAAAACCTGTTATCTTCATTATCGTTCATTAATTTTTCTTCCTCAAATAAAAACGGAATTCTTGGATAGAAAAATCTACGTAAATTTCTGACTATTTGCACAAGATTAATAGTCCAATATCTTCTTTCCATGTCGCTACTTCTTATCTGAACCGGATAAAACCATGAAACTAATTTGAATATAAAATCACGTAAACTAGGCGTGAAGAGATCAGTTGCTCTAGATAAGACATTGAGTTAAGAATCCCTAGGAAATTGAAAAATGATTCGTTTCCTATCAATTGCACTTTTGGCACTCACTGGTAATTCTTATTCAGAATCAAAAATTCACAACTATCAATAAATTAATGACAAAAATTCGTTCAAGGTGTCCAGACAATGGAGAATGGACATCAGATTTCCGACGACACGTACTCGTTCGTCGTTTCTATCCAGCACAACTTGGATCATTTGTGCAGTGGAGTAATCATCAATAAATACCACATTCTAACAGTTGCACATGTGGTTGCGCCTCTTCAGCCTTCGAGTCTCCTCGTGGTGCCCGGAACGACCCTGGTGAAGTGGGTCTATAATGTAGCATTTGGAGTGGATAACATTTATCCTCATCCTTGGTTCAGAAAATCGACACTATCCTCACAAGATAAAAGCGATGAGTACTGGGAGAACGATGTAGCAATCCTTCGTGTAAGTTATCCATTCTACTTAATATTCTTCATGAGTTCAAAGAATAATGAAAAATTATAATTTCACACAATCAGGTGAAGGAGCCCATTGCCAACAATTTATTCGTCAATGCAGCCGCATTCAGTACCGAAGAATTGAGTTCGTATCGATGCTTCGATTGTACAATAGTATCCTGGAATTATCCCGATGACGATAAGAAAACGGTGATCCAGATGTGGGATATTGTATACATGCTGAATAATGATAAATGCGATAAATGGGGCATACGACTTTTAAGCCATCAGCAATGTTTCAATGATATCCTCGAGACAATTTACATAGGCACTGTAAGAAGAATAACTCTGATTTTAACAAGAATCTTCAGTTAACGTGCTAATTAATTGCAGGAAGATCTTGGAAGTCCGATTATTTGTGGGGGTCTCATGGTTGGATTGGTTGTCAAAGAAGCACAAAAGGGAGAAGTAGCAAATCCAGCAGTTTTTTTGTCTACAGTCCCCTACACTGATTTCATTGCTTTCATAACTAATCGTAAGGCTCAATCAGAGGTAAAAGCCCTGATAATCTTGAACATTCTTTGATTTTGCAGGTGGTGAGACTAAAGTTAAAGAAGGAGAGTTTCCATACATGGCATCTGTTTGGCAGTATAATGAACATGCATGTGGTGGAATTATCGTGGGTGAGAAAGAAGTTATCACAGCAGGACACTGTACAAGAAGTTTTCTCCGAGTGTATGCTAGAAAGTCATTCAGAGTAGCTGCTGGTAGTCACATAGTTCCATCATTCCAGCCCCACACACAATGGTACACAGTTAGGGATTTCTTTCTTCATCCTCAGTATGAAGCAAATGCCACCGAAGATGCTCTTTGGATAGAGAACGATATTGCTATCATAAAGGCAAGTATCTCGTTGAATTCAATAGAATTGTGTGAAATTCCTAATGATTATGAGGATTTTACTTCATTCTCCAGTTGAACGAACGATTTACATGGAGTCCAATGATTCAGAAATACAGTCTTGCAAGTACCGACGATTTGTCCAATGAAATTTCGTGTCAGGTACTTCACTGGAGACTGGGAACCACAGGCAATAATCAGAGAGTCAGGAGATTAACCAAGTCAACTGTTGCATTAGTTGAGAAAGATAATTTGTTCTCGAAGTTATTAGAATTCCAAATAGCAGCGGAAGAACTTTTCGCTATGGATAATCCAGAGAAGGTAAGATTCTGAAGCCATATGATGTTTAATTGTGAATGTACTGTTCAATAATTTGTTTCAGTTTGATATTGGAAATCCTATAATATGCGGAGGTCATCCGTATGGTATGATGGTTAGCATTGATAAAAAAAATGCGTCAGCAATTCCACAAATGATATTTCTTCGTATTCGTCCATATGTCACAATGAGATTTTTAGATTTCGATTGAAATTTTTATTTCTCATTCACTTTCAACAAGGAGTACGATACGAATATGATGAATTTTGGCGAATAAATGAGTATTTACTACTTACCCCTTCACAAGAGATGAATTCCTGTGTCGATTCATCGATTTTTTAGTTGAAAATAAAAGAATTATTGCACTTTCACTGATTTGTCTCACTTTATATCCTTTTGTCACACTCGAATAATGAATTTCACACAATTTTCACAATCAAAAGTAACTTTAAAATAACGGAAACATTTAGCAACCATTGACGAACACATTCATGAGATGAGGAAGATGGAGGAATGCTTGCAGCGCCATCTTGGATGTCGAACGAGTCATAAAGATGTCGCTCATTGAGGACTAATCCCTTCAACACGTGTGAAAGTTCGGCCTGATTATTTATTTGATTATTTGATGATAATTTAGCCGGATCTTTCACTTGGTAAATACTGTTCCATAATTATAATGCAAATACTATTGAATTTAATGTGAATTAATTATTTTCCTCCCAATAAATAAATCCTTGAGTGTTCTGTCATTCTCACAATGATTATTACATCATTTCAGAGGATAATTGGGGCCTGAAGACATGCCAACTGTCGGTGTCAAACGTGACTCGCTCTTCAAGGCACTTGGAAGAACATATTGTAAGAAAACACAAACCAATTCTCAAAAAATCCATAATTTCCAAGATATTCTCAAAATAATGAAGAATAATTGATTTCAGCTGATGATGAATTCCAGAGCTTGTGTTTTGCCTTTGGATTGGAGCTCGATGAAGTCACGACTGAGAAGCAGATGATAACGAAGGAGCAAGGTGCTGAACAGAGCACTGGTGCTTCTGAGGAAATAATTTACAGGATCGATGTGCCAGCGAATAGATACGATTTGCTGTGTTTAGAGGGTCTCGTAACTGGTCTCCTGATATTCCTCGAAAAAATTCAAGCACCACAATACACTGCAACCGTTGCCTTGCACAAGGATGAAATAATTACTGTCACCAAAGCATGCAAACAAATTCGCCCATACATCGTCGGTGCAATTCTGCAGAATGTAACACTGACGAAAGAGGCCTACGACAGTTTCATAGACCTCCAGGACAAATTGCATCAGAATATCTGCAGAAAACGTACTCTAGTATCAATCGGTACTCACGACTTGGACACCATCAAAGGCCCCTTCACCTACGACGCTAAATCACCTTCAGAAATCCGCTTCAAGCCCCTCAATCAGGATAAAGAGTACTCGGGTCCTGAGATAATGGATCTTTACGCAAATCACGCGCAATTGAAGCAGTATCTCCCGATTATCAGAGACAGTCCAGTTTACCCAGTTGTCTATGACAGCAATGGGACAATTCTGTCATTACCCCCGATAATAAACTCGGATCACTCGAAAATCACCCTCAACACGAAGAACATCTTCATCGAGTGCACGGCGACGGACAAAACAAAGGCAGAAATTGTTCTCGATATTCTAGTCTGTGCTTTCAGTCAGTATTGCAAGAATAAATATCATATAGAGAAGATATTGGTCGTTCCGAGTAATGCTTCAAGTTCTAGGAATTCTTTCGCATATCCCATGTTGTCGTACAGGCACATGGAAGTGAATAGTGAAACTGCAGCGAATTACATAGGGATTAAATCATCACCAGAGGACATCGCTAAATTGCTGTCGAAAATGGGGCTCCGCACGACTGTTAAAACTGGGGTTATTCTGAATGTCGAAGTGCCACCGACGAGGCACGACGTTATGCATCCCTGCGATATTTACGAAGACATCGCTATTGCCTGGGGCTACAATAATATCAAGAGAACCGTCCCACAGACTTCGACAATTGGGAAAGAATTCCCTCTTAATAAATTGTCGGATCAAATACGTTCGGAATTGGCGCAGGCTGGATTCACTGAGGCACTTACCTTCTCATTGTGCTCGAGGGAAGATGTTTCGGAGAAGCTGGGGTGGAGCTTTGATAGGATTCCTGCGGTTACGATATCAAATCCGAAGACACTGGAGTTCCAAGTTGCCAGGACGTGTCTTCTCTCGGGATTGCTGAAGACTATTGCCGCTAATAAGAAGATGCCACTGCCGCTTAAGCTCTTTGAGGTTTCTGATGTCGTGTTGAAGGATAAGAAGACTGAGTGTGGGGCGAGGAATGAGAGGCGATTGTGTGCGGTTTATTGTAATAAATCCGCTGGATTTGAGATCATCCATGGACTCCTGGATAGAGTTATGCAGCTGCTTGAAGTGCCTTGGAGCAGGAATGGGGCGAAGGGGTATCATCTGGAAGCTGCTGATGGTAAAATCATGGTTATTTAATAATTCTTGTATTTTGTCGATTATTTATGGAATATTAAATTTTTCATTGCAGATCCCACGTATTTTCCACAGAGATGTGCGAAAATCATTGCTTATGGTGAGGTAATCGGTAAAATGGGAGTTCTTCATCCAGATGTGATCCAAAAGTTTGACCTCCATCTTCCCTGTTCAGCAGTTGAAATAAATATTGAACCATTCTTGTAATTAATTAATCACTCTTCACTAATCAGGAATAACTAGAGTTTTTATGAAAAAAATTTAATTCTCACATTTGAATACAAATTTTTATAATCTTAAGTTAATTCTCAGTAAATAAAGATAATGGTAAATAAATTGATTTCATATGTGCATCACTCGTTTCACAATTGAACATTATTTCATGAATTTCCTTCACATTTATCCTCATTTAATCTTAAATTTATTCCTAATTCATTTATTTTTAAATTAAACACAACACACTTTTTTTTTTAATCATCTGAGCCAGCTGCTCTCTTTGCTTTTCTCTGTCTTGGACTCTGTTTTGGAGTTCTCGGTGATTTGTCTGTAATAATAATGATAAAATAAACATTTGCACATTTTTATAACAAATTTATGGTATTAAATAAATTAATAAATTTACTGAGTCTGTTGAGTGTTTCTTTTGGCAGCCAGTCGAAGTCAACATTGTTTGGATTTGATGTGCCCATTTCAACAGTCTGTTTTCTCGATGATGACGACCTTGATTTTCTACCCAGTGACGATAACAATTGTTGTCCACCAACGAGTGTCAGAATAACACAGGCAGCAAGGAAAATGTACAAAAATACAGTCTCACCATCAAGACCCTCGTCTAATTCGATAATTTGAACGGTTTCGTTGTAAACAGCTTCACTGAACACAGCACCATTCTGAAATAAACAAAATCAATGAAAAATCTGAATAAAAAGAAAGAAATTCAGAATACTCACAGCATCTCTGTAGTTTAAGTTGACATTAAGCCCAAATGGCCTTCCTGCAAATGTTTCTGAGGGAATAAATGAGTATTGAAGTGTTGCCTCATGATTTGGCTTGACTACTTTGTTGACAGCTAGATGAGTAAAGTTCTGAATGTAGAATTTGAAGTCCATGGGATAACGAAGCGATGTCTCCAAGGTTTCCAGAATGAAATCTGTCTTTCCCTTGTTGGTGAAACCGACGAGGAATTCTACCAAGTGTCCTCCCGGAAGTTCTGGAATTACGAGAATTATTAATTATTTGTTTCCACAAATAATCATATGGAATCATTACCTAAAGTTGACAGGGGACTAATGACTGGCTTCGTAAACAGAATCGTAGTGTCAGCATCTGCTGATGCAGTTTGTGTTTCCTCTTCGAGCTCATCTTCAGTAAGTACATTGGCTTCTTCCTCCACGTCTGCAATATCGTCGACATTCTCATCCTCTTGGGCATATGCCACATTGCTCCCTGGAAAATCAAAGAAAATTAAAGAATCTTCACAGTGAACGTTGAAAAAATGGAAAGAATTATTAGGCAAGCTGCTAATAATCTTTCCAAAGTCATTAAAATTATTATAAAATTATAAATTACCAGAATTTACGATGGAAATCAACGCCGGCAGGGCAATGAGCACCAGAAACATGAGACCCTTCATATTTACGTTATTTAACTCAAGAAAACAATTTTTACAAAAATAATCAAATATCTGAGTTATTCTCAGAAGAAACCAATTAAATAATTTAATTAATTTAAAATAATTAAACTACTCCTAACACATATGTAATTAATTTCTCAATAAACTCTCTAATGTTAAGAGTTTTACTGTGATATGCGAAATAAAACGGTTTATCAAGCTGCACTGTATTTCGTAGTCACGAATCTACTCTCTCACACTCATCCTCCTCACAAACTCCAACCTTACTGCTACGTGGAACAAGTGCCGCATTCGTCAATCGCCAACGAACAACGTGGAAGTGGTAAAACAGAAATTGCATCGTCACCAAAAGACACGAAACTCAATTATCAAATTTAAAAGATATTCAGTGGCGACAGCTGGCGGCCATTTTGATTGAACTTAAAAAATCAAAATGGCGGACGTTTGTTTTCGTGGCGTCAGCTGTTTCTTGCTCTAAAATTATGACAAGAGTGAATTAAATTGGAGTTTGATTATTGTAATTGTTTTTGGTGAGTAAAATAATGGAATTATAATTTTATTCTCCATTTTCCGTTTTAATAATAAATGAGGTTAATTTTTTTCAGGTTCTTTGGAATTGTTTAACCGAGATAATGGATTTCGAGGATGACTTCTTCTTCGAGGAGGATAAAATGTTCGTTTAATTGAAAAAAATCTCCAATTTATTATTATTAAACGTTTTATATAATTTATTTGGAATTCAATTTATCAATGTGCTTAAAATCGTAATAATTTCTGTGATGCATGCGATCGTTGTTTTTATTGGCATGAGACAGTAAGAAAGAATTGAGTGATACAACAAATGATAGTACAGTAATCGAGGAGAGCTTGGATACTATTGATATTGTATCACCATCAAGCACTGAATTGCAACAGCTCACCACGATGGAAGATCGCATGTATGCTGTTTTATAATTTACAACTTAACTTTAATTTCAATAATTTCAATGACTTCGTGCTTTGCCTATTTCTCTTGTCAATATTTTTTGTATTCTGCTGTTCTGGACGTGTTCAGACCAGAGGTATCACTGGTTGCACAAGTGCAATCACCAGTAAAACACCAGCAATTTCTTTTGCAGACGTAAGTTTAGAAAAACCTAAAAAGAAAAACCTTCTACAGTTCTTTCGCTTATGCCTTTTAATTCCTAACATTCTCATGTAAGTACGTTCCAGTATAATCTCCCAAACAATGAACTAACCAATGGGATTTCCTTGGCACAGGGGCATGACAATAACCTCCGGTAATGTGGTAATCCAAAAAGACAGTAGTAATCTAATCGGCATAAGTATTGGTGGTGGAGCTCCTTACTGCCCATGTCTCTACATTGTCCAAGTCTTCGACAATACCCCAGCAGCAGTGGAAGGAACCCTCCAATCGGGCGACGAACTATGTGCAGTAAATGGAGCCTCAGTAAAAGGCAAAACGAAAGTCGAGGTCGCAAAGATGATTCAGGCCTGTGACAATCAGGTCAGCATCAACTACAACAAGCTGCACGCTGATCCTCGTCAGGGAAAGACATTGGACATTGCCCTGAAAAAGGTGAGAAGTCTCCATCCCTCATTTAAAGTCCGGAATAACGTATTATTTTCCTCAGGTAAAGCACAGACTCGTCGAGGGAATGGGCAGTGCCACAGCTGATGCTCTCGGCCTCTCCCGAGCGATTCTCTGCAACGACGCATTGGTGCAGAGACTAACAGCACTCCAGAGAACCGAGAATCTATACAGAGGCCTCGTTGCTCACGCAAAATCCATGCTCCATGCCTTCTTCGATCTCACGCAGATCTACAAAGTCTTTGGCGACGCATTTGCGGCGATTGGAGTGCGAGAGCCCCAGCCACGTGCCAGTGAAGCATTCAGACAATTCGGAGAGCAGCACAGGCAGATGGAGAAGTTCGGCGTGACGATGCTGAAGAATTTGAAGCCAATCCTCAGTGATTTAGGGACTTATCTGCATAAAGCTATACCAGACACTCGGCTCACCATAAGCAAGTACGCTGATGCTAAATTTGAGTATCTGTCGTATTGTCTCAAGGTTAAGGAGCTTGATGATGAAGAGCAGAGTTATGCGGCTCTGCAGGAGCCGTTGTATCGAGTGGAAACTGGGAATTATGAATACAGATTGGTCCTGAGGTGTAGGCAAGAGGCACGAGGGAAATTTGCGAAATTGAGAGCTGATGTGCTTGTCAAGTTGGAGCTGTTGGATAATAAACATGTGCAAGATGTTGTTTGGCAGCTGCAGAAATTTGCAGCTGGATTGTCCAAGTATTATGCTAATACTAGGGATTTATTGGACTCTGCTACGCTCTTTCCGGTTGAAGTGGATCTGTCGCAGTCAGCGTTTCAGTACAAGTCCACTGGACCACAGAATCTTGAGGACAATGAGGATGTGGAGTATCTTGATGAGCCGGAGGAGAAAAGTGAAGAGAAACCGAGTGACGATGTATTCATGTTGGACACCAGTGACTCTTCATTACTCATGCCTGAGTTTAATGATCTGAAGTAACGTTTTTAGTTTTGTTTATTGTAATCCGTACCAAATTTTACATTCCAAAGAATTTCGACCCTAAGTTAACCCTTTTAATTTGTTTATTTTACCACAATGTCACTTGTCAGCCTTTTGAAATAAAGGAGTGTGGAAAAGCGTTTATTGCAGTTTTATTTAAACAATTTTGAATCCTCAGGAAAATACAGTATGCGCTCTCTGCATTTTTATGCGAGCATAAGAGCCACCTCTCGGGGAACTGAGAAACTACCGCATTCCATTGAAGTCTATTCACGAGCACTTATTTATTTATCTCCGAAGGTCCCCGAAGCTAACAACAAAATATACGTAAAAAGAAAGAAATATCTATCGTTAATTCATACTGTCAATGATGACAAATTTCCAAGTGTCTCATACAATTCTACCTGAATATATCACATCAATCATATTTATATAATTAAAATTGAGGTCATCAAATTCATAACCCGATAATGGATCGCAATAAACTCGGATTATCAGTGAAGAATTCGATTATGATGGAGGACTTGAAATTTAAATTTTTGGGCCTCATAAACAAACAGGTAAACGTCACAATTAAACCCCCAATAAATTCACTAGACAATTAAAAATCATTTATTTAATTTAGAATCAGCCAAAGATTCCGTCAATGGGATTGAACCCAGAATTGTTGAATCCAATTGATTCTTACCGTCACGATTTTCAAGACGACGTAAAATCCGAGGCGAGTCAATCAACAGAGGGTGAGCCAATTCCAGACCAGGACATTCTCGAGTCTATTGAGTCCTCCTACTACGAGACAGATTCGTCCTTCGATTCTTGTAGACACGAGCTAAAAAAGCTCCCTGATGAGCTAAACTGCAAGGACATAGAGAGAAGCTACAAGAAGCTGAAGCAGCAGCAGCAAGTCGTCTCTCAAAAAGTCCTGCAATTGATTCTCCAGAAGCAGAGTTCATGCAACGAAGAATTCAACGAGATCCTGAAGCTCCAGGAGCAGCTCCAAGACGTCTTAGAAATCTGCAAAATGGGCAGACTCGACCTAAATCTCGCAAAGAAGCAGTTTACAACAGCGAGCCTCGGTATTCTCGCAAATTACAAGAAGCGCCAGACTGTCCAGCAATTGTTAAACAGCCTGAACACCATCAAGACTCTCCAGAGAACAGAGGATCGCCTTCAGGAGTTGTTGAAGGAGGAGAACTACCCAGGTGCAATATCCCTTCTCTTGGAGTGCCAAAGTGCAGCTCAAACCTACAAGCACTTTCTCTGTGTAGCTGCATTAAACGGAAAGCTCCAGGACACTCTCGAGCAAACCGAGGAGACTCTGGATCAGACGCTCTCCCGCATTTGCCTGCAGTTCGATAAGAAAACGTACACGTCAGTGCAAGAAGCTTATAAGCTTCTTGGAAAGAGTCAAACTGCTATCGATCAACTCCACATGCACTTCACTGCAGCTATACACAACACCGCGTTTTCTTCGGTCCATTCTTACGCCGGTGGAGACATCAAGAAGCAGTACAAGCAGATCTGCCAATTAATAACACGAGATTCATTGATTAATTGTTTAATTGACTTAAGCAAGTCCTTGTGGAGAATCGTCTGCTCCTATCATCAAGTATTAAGGTGGCACATATCAAATCCCATGATCGACACATCAGACTCGTCTAAAAACGTTGAGGAGACGTTCAGTAATCAGTACATCAAGCAGAAACTGGAAAATGGAATGACGAGAGTCTGGCACGATGTTGAGATTAAAATATCAACGTTTCTCTCATCAACTGACTTGACGACACTCAAGTTCGAGCAGTTTGTTCAGGTCCTCGGGATTGTGAATCGATTGATGGAGATTGGGGATGAGCTCTGTGGATCTAAGACTGAGAATCTGCAGAAGACGATGAGAAATCAGTGTCTTCTTTATTTCACTCATTATCACAGCTCGAGGCTTGATGAGCTGAGGATTTTTCTGGAGCATGATGGATGGGAGCTGTGTCCGGTCAAGTCCACGTTTGTTGCAACGCAGTTGCAAGAATTTAAGAGCTTGAGACCGGCGTTGAGTAACTGCAGGAGCATGAGCAATGCCAGTGATCCTGATGGCTCGAGTGAGCACGAGAATTCGGTACTGAGTTGGATCCAGAGGTATTTAGAGACTGATGTATCACCTTTTGATGCTAATCTCGATGAGACCATGGACGAGGACATATTAGCCAACAATATCAACCTGAATCTATCATCTATCGGCGACGACAATCTGAGCTACTATTCCGAAGTCTCATCGGATGATGAAACAGAGCTGATGGACGAGAACATGAAGAAACGGAAGAAGAAAAAAAATGTCAATGGGCCCATGGTCACCAACACGACACTCAGTGTCCTAAGAGTATGCGGAAGGTATCTGCAGATGTCTAGATTGCTGCGGTCAATCGCAGTAACAGTTTCCCAGAGTATGATTCAATTCTTCGAGCTCTATTTCTACGCAATTCACAATTTTTTCACCTCAGATCTGCAGATAACGAGCGAGAATTTGTACAGTCCTATTTTAAAATTAACACTTGCGAGGATTCGAGAGAATTTAATTGTCAATGATAATGCTAATGACAGTACCAGTGATTCCATCAAAGAAGTCAAGACTTCGAGGATTCAGCAGCCGTTGCTGTCGACGACTGTTGATTTGTCTGATGGTAATAAATTTTTCGGTCTGGCCGAGAGAATCGTCGCAGTTGAGTCGATTATTTTTCTAGGACAACAGTATGAGAGCTTGAAGAATTACCTGGAGCATTTGATAAGGAATAAAGGGGACCGTGGCTTCTTGCAGCAGTTTTATGGACAAACAATAGCTTCTGCACTTGATCTGAGGAAACCAGTGTATATGGCTGTTGTCTCGAGGGCATTTGATGTCTCGAATGTCTTGAATTTGATGAATCGAGTCAATTGGGAAGTCAGAGACGTCATGTCACAGCACAGTGGATACGTTGATGCTGTTTTGGAGCAGGTTGTGGAGATGAGGAGGAAAATTGAAGAGGTTGGGGCTCTTCTGCCACTGACTGTTGATGTCAAGAAGGCGATTTGGGAGAATGTCGCTCATTTGGTGACGCATACGCTGGTGGAGGGCTTTGCTAATGCGAAAAAGTGCTCGAATGGTGGACGGGGCCTCATGCAGCTTGATTTCACTCAATTGAAGTCGAAGTTTGAGGTGATAACGTCGGTGAGACCAATGCCACATAGTGAATACGTTGAGACTTATATAAAGGCTTATTACATACCGGAGAACACGCTCGAAGAGTGGGTGAAGGAGCACAAGGTAATTTTTGAAGAATCCTTGAATATTTGGATGATCCTATGCTTCTTCTGAAATAATCAATTTTTTTTTCAATTTTTAAGGAATACTCTGTGAAACACCTGGTTGGCCTCGTCTCCAGTGCTTGTCAAAACAACAAGAAATCGAGACAACGACTCATTTCAATCGTCGAAGAGCAACGACCCAATAGGTAACAATCATTTACTCCCCCCATAACTTCTCAATGAATTTAGAAAAAGGGATTATCTCAAAAAATTGAAATTAGCTCTCTATTTGAGTGATACGTTAATCAAGAACTGCTGTTGAATCTTTGAATTATAATTCAAGAAAAATCATTTCCAGCACAAAAAAAGACAAGTGAGTTCATCATTTTTAATATATTTTTTATGTTACTCTAACTATCCAAATGCTCTCCAAATATATATATGTATATCAAGAAAATTAATAATACTTTATAACTTTTAATTACAAAGATTTTTAATCAATGTTGAATGGTAAAATCATTTGTGTAAATAAAATTAGCATCTAATTAAATTCAATATTAAAATTTAATCTATGGCCAATGTAAATTAATTCCCGTTACATCTAACGCAACAATATCAATTTCATTATCGAGAAGATCACATAGATTCGGTTTTGTCCTCCCAAAATCCCCATGAACGAATTCTTTCACATAAGTGCCAGCTTGTGTCTTAACATCGAGGACAAATAAATTATTTAACAATTCATCATCTGCCTTCTGCTTCAATCTCTTCATTTCGCATTTGCTCAACCATCTGCCGCGCATCGAGTGCAGAATTCTGACCCTCGATGCCAATGGTCGACGATGCAGAACTCTCACCGGTGTCTTCTGTATAATCTTCAAATTCTTGATATCCCCCAGTCTCTTCAAATCAATAGATTCCCTCGAATTCTTAACAACACAAATAGCCCGATAGAACTTACTCTTCTGATTCTCTCCCTCCTTCAAAACCTTCAAGTCCGAAGTATTCAGAATCCTCAGATTCGACGTAATCTGCACGAGATTCGTCGACGAATTAATTCTCTCACAAATCTTCTTCATCTCCTCGTCATCAATCAAAGTTCTCCTCGGATTCAACAATTCAACTGCGAAAGGCCTGCCTGAATTAATCGTCCTCACATCAACATCCTCACGACCTGATGATAAAAATTTGAGGGACTCTGATTTTGTGGCTTTAATTAATTCACTGCACAAAAGATCCTGCACCGAAGTCTCCATTTTCTTCTCCCCATTTATGAACCAAGGTGTTTGACTCAATTGCCGAGACAATTTCGTGTACCTCCCGCCGATGAATATGCTGGAGTGCGAGCAGGAGACTTTTTCAATTACTATGAAATTTGAGGGTTTCACTGGGGGAATCCTGAAGACTTGTGTGAATTTTGATTCCTCGATTGTTAACAGGACTTTCTCAATGTTGTTCCTGCTGTATTTAATATTCTGGTTCCTGCGATCGTTGCAGCTTGGATCACACTTCTTCAGCAATGATTTACAGTCACTCTCGTCCTCTTCATGAGTCAGGGAAATGTCGATTAAGAAAGGCGAAGGGACAGAACCGAAGACTGACTTCTTTGAGATTGAAGATTCGAGTTTTGAGAGGACCTGCATTTTCCAGACTTCTTTGATGCTTTCTTTCTTCACTTTTAAGTGGGTTATCTGGTTTTCTGTTAAGTTGAATTCTTTCTGGATTGATATTTCCAGGGATCTTTCTCGGGGCTTGAGGGAAACGGGAATTGAGAGGGCACAGGTGAATGTCGATGAGTCGAAAGCTTCAGCATTGATCGTGTCTATTATCTGGAATTTAAAAAATTGTTAATTCCAAGAAGTTTAGACGAGATTTGGGGCAGGATGGGTTTATTACTTGATTAATAACGAGTTCCTGAACTCGTGCTTGGAGAATTCCGAGACAGGCGATGCATGGAGTCTCTTCAGAAATTCCTGAGGATGCTTCAATGTACTTCAACTGAAAAAAGGGAAAAGTTTGTTAATAATTGGGAAGAGGAATTTAATTGGAATAATTAATTTTTCTCACCTTTATACAATTTTCAATGAGATTCTGATAGTACTCTGGGGTCTGGACTCCGATAAATCGTAAACAACAGCTCAGGCAGCATCCGACGTTGTTTAAATACCTGAACAACTTAATCTCCATGTCATGTGTCAAAAAATCCATTCTTGAGGCTTTCTTTGATTCAATAAATTCGATATATCCCATAAACTCCAATGTTTATTGACGGAAACACGTGTATTGACACATATCGCACTAATCGAATTTGAAATTCTTTGAAAAGAGGGTTATGTTCGATTCCTCCGCCGGTATCATCAAAATAAAGTTCAATTATTTAATAATAATTAAATAATCAAGTTTTAGGCTGAGTTTTTGATTCTTGAGTTAGCGTAATTCGAAAGTTAAGTTAACTCTCGGATTGCTCTAATTTTTTATGAAAAATTTAATTATTCTAGACACTGAACTTTATTATTATCAAAATAAAAATAAAAAACATTGTATATTGTTGTATTTTGTTTGTTAATAAATGATAATTAATTATAATTGTTTGGTATTAATTATTCAACCCTTCTGATTCCACTTCTAATTTGTCATTCAAAAGCTAATTTTCTATTGCTTTGAATTTTCCCCCACAACTGCAAAATTCAAATCAAGGAATTCAATTAAAGTGCAATTGAATAAATTAATATTTCTCTACTTCTTTAATTCCCCAATTTTTTTTCCACAGAATGGGAAAAGAGGGTGGGCACCTCCTTTTCTTCCTTCTCCAATTTTATCCCATATTGTGCTTCGTATATGTGTTGACGCCTGAAACGCTGTCGATCGATCTTCGTCAGACTTGATTTCGCAGCGAGGTACACAATAATCCAACAAATAGAATTGTACGTTGCCCCATCCAGAATGGTATTTTCTACTCCCTTATATATATAGCCGTCTTGACAACTGGCGTTTCGTTGTCAACAGACCCTTCTCCATGGCAGAATGGAGGAAGCTTGCAGTCTAAATCAAGAATGCCTATTGTCCACTTCATCCAGATGGAATTCAATGCTCCAGGAGTCTGTAAATGTTTATTTAAATGAAAAAAAAACAACTTAATCTCGATTTCCCCACTCTTTCAAAAATATCTCGGAAACTAATAGAGATAGGGAAAAATTCATGGATACCTTTTTTCTAGAGAATCTCAAGATCTCCAAAAAAGGTATCTACAAAAATTTCTCTATCTCCCTTACTTTCCGAGATATCCTCAAAAAACCGTAATTATTATAAAATTAATGAATAAACGATTAATCACACTCTTTAAACCAACTCAGGCATTAAATAATTGCTACTAACTCTTTCGCAAAGTGATCCATGAAGATTGACATGGTAACATGAACAGAATGACACAATCCATGTATTCAAAATGATTGATATTACGAGACTCCAGCCACTGGTGTTTAATCATTACATTTGTCAACAATTCATTATTCCTCGAGAATCCCACGAAAAAGTCCAATCATCCACGCTCAAGGTCGTTGAGCTTGAGACCTAAAAAAAAATAATTATGATAAATAATTAATGAAATCAAGTTATGAAATGAACAAAAAAAAAATACTTTCCTGTTGATAATCCGGTATTACCACATTTGTAAATACTTGGGCATGAAAATGTGGATAATAAATAAGAGAGACATGAGGTGAATGAGAGGAGGGAATGAAGATGGAAGAAAAAAAATGAAGAAACAAAAATTATAAGCAGTGGCAGCGAGAAGAATGTCATAGCTAGTTGTTTCTGGGCGAGGAGGGCTGGCTGACACCTCAGTGATGGATGACCGGTTGGTCCACGACGGCTGCTGTACTTTTCTCCTCAAGCTTCTGATGCTGCTGTTTTTATTCAGCTTGTACGTACCGTGTGATCCACATTTTCATCATTGGGAAAGTGGGAGTGAAGATTGGATGATAAAAAATGGAGAATTCATGACTTTTTTCCAGTGGTGTCCAATGGATTTTTGAGTTTTCCGATGTTTTCCAGGGTAAGAGGATTTTTTGGTGAATTGTGGTTTATGGTGGCGCAGTGGGAGCGTGCTAATGGCTACTGACATGCACTTTTGATGGATCATCCCACCGCACTTTCTATAACCACTCCAGGAGCTCCAGCCTTTTCCCAACGAACTCAACCGTAATTCTGTAAATAATGTGTATCAGAGGATAAAACGAATTGAATTATTTCAAATTGAGTAATTGAGTATTGTTGGATTTTTCGAGTGAAAGAAAATTGGATTATTGGGGTTTTTTTTTAATTATTGAGAGTTTCAATGTATTTTTTTCGGGGTTTTGTGGGTTGAGAGGAGAGTAAATAGTGGTATGGCTGATTTGATTTGGTCATGGGGGCGAGCAGAGTTTTGTGGCTCTTTTTTTCTCACGTTGATGTATCTGTCCCTGAGGAAACGAATTCTCGCGCAACATTGAGTGGAAAAATGAGAGAAAATTCATTGTAAAAATTGCTTTTTTAGGTTTTACGTTATTTCCAAGGCTGCGCCTTTTTTTTGAGGGAAAAATTAGGCTTTCACTCCGCAAAAACGACAAATTACGATTATTAAACCGCGTTTACATGGAATTAAGTAAATTCAACTTTAGGAAATCCAGAAAAAATAATATTATTCTCGTAAATCCGTGACACTGAATACGAATCCTCTGGGATTGTAAAAGGGACGAGAAAATTCAAGAGAATCGAGAGTGCACAAAGTGTAGGAACATGTAGACATAGTTTCCCAACGTCTTTGACGTCTCCCATGAGTATTTCCGTTTTTTCCCATGGGACAATCCCTCGTGGTTACCTGGACCCTCCAGAAAGTCACCAGAGGACCAGTCGACTATCCAAAAAAAATATCTCGACGTTTCCGGATGAGTTAATTGATGTAAATTGGTCCTGAAGTAATTAAAAGAATCCTAGAACAAAAAAACTCAATGAATCTCCATTCTTCTTTAAATATCTCAGAAACTAAGAGAAATAGCGAAATTTTCGTAGAAACCTTTTTTGGAGAAGAGAAAAAGAGCTTGAAAAAAGGTTTCTACAAAAATTTCTCTATCTCTCTTATTTTCCGAGATATTTAAAGAAGAAGATAATTATCTCGTAAAATCAGTTTTTTCTCGAAATAATGAGATGAAAAATTATAGATGTTTATTAATGTTTGTAGACGGAATAGAAGCGGAGAAAAAAATACGAGGATGACACGGGAATGACACGGTCACGTAGAAATGACAGGTAACATGGTCTCTCCTCGATTTTTGGACGCGCGATATCGCCTTCGCATCTGACAAGGCCCATCTCTCTCTTTTTTTCTCGTTTTTTTCATCCGTCCCGTTTGTTCTGTGTATATCTCAGACGCTGAGGCTATCTGAGCTTTTTTGCGCCTTTTTCCACTGCCAATATTGCCTACCTGTCAACACACGCTACATTCAATTAACTCTGGAGGATAATACCCGGTGATCACTCTAATGATTCGGAAATTTCAATCGTTTTCTCCTGTAAATAAAAGAAAAATCAATTAGTCTTTTTGTTTTTCATTGGAAATTCGTCGGAGATGATTTGGAAATGATAAATGGTTCGATTTCGCTGAGTTATTGCCGATGTTTCAACAATGCGATTTCTTATTCAATCAATTCGAAGATGAAAAAAATCAAGGACGAATGAATAAAAGAATTTAATTTATTTCCATTTAAATTATCTCGAAAAATATTGGATTTAGGGGAAAAGAGCAAGAGAGCTTTTTTGTGGAGAATTTAATTTCCTACAAAAAAGGTCTCTCCATGATTTTTCCTAAACTCACTTGTTCCGAAGATATTTAAGGAAATGTAGAAAAATCAATTTTTTTAATTATTTAGAGTTTTGGAAAGAATTTAAATAATTGGGTTTTATTTTTTTTAATGGGAATTTTTGATTTTTCATGTCGCTACATTGTCCATGGGAGAGTGACTCGTGGAGGCCACCAAGAGACTTCTCTTCGTGTCAAGAGAATAATTTTTCGGTTGAACGAATTCTCTGAGAACTTCTTCCATTCTTTCAATTCCTTTTTCTTCAGATTAAAATCCAGTGATTTGGGAATTTAATTAGATTCATTGTTTATGTTGACATAATTATTTGGGGAATTGAATACCAGTGAATCATGGATAATTTCATTGATAGATTTCTTTTTTAATCATTGAATTGATAATTTTTTAATCAACATTTGAATTTAATAAAAGAGAAACTTGAACTTTCGAACGATTGATAAATCATATCGATTAAATATCTCTCGATAACGAAAATTTCCTCTAATTCATTATTTCTTCAATCGCGCCTCGTGAAATAACAAATTCCATTTTATTTGTATTCATTTTTCCAACTGTACAAAGTTCAAACAATAAATGTTGAAATGACGCTGCATTTTTTCCTCCAAGATACCTGTCTTTCTCTCTTCATAATCATGAGCCTCTATTATTTTTTCCGTCACTTGATTCTAATCTACGTGAGCATTGAATACGACTAATTGGCAGTCTGGTCACTTTTTTATTCAGAATGAATTCGGTGGAGTGACGTCAACATTTGAATGAAAGAAAAAAAATTAACGATAAAAATGTGTTGAATTTGGATATTCAGTTTTCTTTGAATATCTCGAAAACTAAAAGAGATATCGAAATTTTTGTGGAGACCTTTTTTGTAGAGAATTTTAAGAGCTACGAAAAAGGTATCTTCAAAAATTCTCGTATCTCGCTTAGTTTCCGAGATATTTCTAAAAAACTAAACTATTCTTATTTTACGATAAATTGCGAAATAAATAGGAGCGAAAATTCGTAATGAAAGGGTTAGAAAATTAATCCCTCGAATTAAATGAAGTTGTGTGTCAGTTTCATGTCAAAAGTGTAACTGTCAGGGGTATAATAAAGTTGGAGCGATAATTATGACAGGCTCGTTACTCGTGCCAACACGGTCTCGTTGCTTCGGGTTATTAAGTGTTAATGAATGGAACGCGTCGGAGTCATGCAGACTGGCTGGTACCAAATTCACAGTCGGATAGACCCGAAGAACAAAGAAATATAATAACCAATTACAATTGAATTTCAGAAGCATCGAAAAAAGCCTGGAATTTTCGTCTATTTTATCAGAACACGAGGTATTCATTTTTTTTCAACAAGATAAGAAAAGAATTATTCGGAATTTAATTCCGGTGGACGATAAGAGTAACGGAATGGTTTGCACAAGATTATCTCTTTTTATTCGACTGATAAGTCTCTTTTTTCCAATAATTTCCTTCGTCAATAAAAATTCCCCAAATTCCCAATTTTATCCCCTTATTTTTGGAATATCTCGGAAACTAAGGGAGATATCGAAATTTTTGGAGAGACCTTTTTTGTAGCTCTCAAAATTCTCTACAAAAAAGGTCTCCACAAAAATTCCCATATCTCTCTTCCCTTCCGAGATATTCACCAAAACGTAATCAAAATCTTAATTCCTAAATAAACTAAAATGAAGCAATACTTTTTACATGACCGTGTACATACGAGGAAGCATATACAGCATATGATAAAACCAGTAGCACATTGATTCATACACAACTGGGATTCTCGCATTTTTTTCGGCCAGATAGTGAGAGCACACACGAGCAGAGAGAGAGAGAGAGAAATGCTGGCGGGAAATGATCGATGGCTCCATTGTGGCACCAATTCCCCTCCCCTTTTCTCTAACCCCCGCTCAAGTAACAGCCCCCGTTTGTTGGACCCTTTTTTTTCCACCCCTGTAACTCCCCTCTCTCCCATTGACTCGGCAAATGTCGTGTGTGTATGCGTGTATGGCTATACAAACGGGAGAAGATAGTGCCTGGCACCATTTCCGAAAATGGCTGGAATTATGGAAAATTCATCCGTGGAAGATCGATCGGATTTTTCTTCAATGGTCCAATAATTTTCAGTTACTATTCAGTAATCTCAAATTCTCTGCACTTTGTTCTAGATAATATTTTCGAAATTATGAATTTTTATTATTTTATTCATTGAGAAACTAAACTTTTTATCCAAAACTTCTTATTTGCCTTGTTGACTCTCTAAAACGACAATAATATCCGCATAATAGAGCATTGTAATCCGGAGATAATCCCGTGGTTTCTTCCCGCAGGAGTGTCCTAAACTGTCTACGAAAGTTGTCTCGTCAAAATCCGAGAAAATAAAAAGAATGAAAGAGAAAAAAAAGTGCCTTGTCCAAGTCACAACACTGCAACGGGTGGTCCCAAGTACAGAGAATTATATTCTTTCTATTTGAAATGTCTATTCATAATTTTGCTCTTTGAATTGTGCGCACGCCCAAAATATGACATCAGTCAACACAGACAGTGATTTCCGATGTTCCTTAGCAGGTAAGAAGAGTAAATAACTAAAGAATTTAACCGAAATTGTGAGAATTTTCCCAGGAATTACATTGATTTCATTAAAAAAAATCCTCGTGGAATTAATAATTATTTTTAATTTAATTCAACTTGTGGTATGTAGGTTTGAGACTTGACATTGGCCCATAGTTTGGCCAGAATGACAATGCAGGTGCATCATCCCACGTCAAAAATGTTTGGAGATGGTCAAAAACACAGCGTGGCGCCTCATGAGACAGCCAGAGAAAGATATACTGGTAACTAAAATACTTTTGGAGGAATGAGACAGTCACCTGGCAATTGTTTGAGAAGATTAGGATAGATTTGGACAATCACACGGTTCATCAGTGCCCAACGTTAATTTGTCAAATTCTCCTTGACTTCTGATTGTCTTCGACACTTCTGGATCTCCGAAAATCAATAATTCCCATTAATTTCCCCGATAAACAATTTTTTTTATCAATTTAATTAAAGAACAGGTGCCTCATGCAAACTCTGATCAATTCCCCAGAATTCCCCTTTCAGAAGGAAGTCTGCCGATAAGTGTCAACTGCACCGTGTCAGATAAAAAAAAATGAAAAGAAAGTTGCTGAAGAAAAATACAAGAATAAAGAAAAAATTCACGAAAAAAAAATGAGAATAACCAACATATATATACAATCGAGAACCGATCCATCAAGACCTTCATGCGATGATGGGCGAGGGTAGTCCAGCAATTGCCAGAAGACTCCGCCCCTTTAGAACTCTCCATTGGCGCTTGGAAAGAGGCTCCACCCACTCGTGAAACCCGGTACTGCGCAGGTATACCAAACAAAAATAAAGTGGGGATCTCAGGAAAGGCCCTGCCCTGGAAGCACTGGTAACCCCCCGGGTTTCACCTGCGTTTTCAGTTGGCTTCAGGATACCGAAGCAGTTGTGCGTCTCGATAAAATGTGATTTACCTCTTTTTCCCCTGAAAATAAAAATAAAACCGTGAATTAAAATATTAATTTTCGTTAATTAATGTTATTTACTTACCGTGAGGATGATGATGATGGATATGGGTATGTATGGTAGCTATGGTAAACCAGATTCTTACTACAGTTTGCACACTCATCAATTACCACAGACTGGAGTACAGTCGCAAGAAGTGAATACCTATTATCCCCAGTCTTCTCTAACTTATTCGAATGCGAGTGATATTTATCTGCCGAGTGATACAAGTGGATTGTCAATCGGACCGGCGGGAAATTCGTATTACGCTCAACAAAGTGCTGCCGTTAGTGAGGACACAACGGCAATAATATCCTCGGAAAATGGATTGAGTTACACGAATCTTGATTACGGTAATTACAGTGCTTGTGGTAATAATGAGGAGCAGAGTTACGTGCAGCATTTGTCGACTCAGCAGTTGCATTCTAGTCATCACAATGAGGATTACCAGATTGGTCATCACAGTGTGGTCCAGTCGCCGGTTAATTATCATCATCATCAGATGCAGCAGGATGATGGGAGATACAGCCACAGCATCAGGCAAGAGTATAATCAGGGAATTGGGTATAAAGAGGAGAGCAATGATGCTAGTAGTTATCACAGCTGCTTGCAGAGTGTTCAGGGTTTACCTAGTCATCAGGGTCATCAAGGTCATGGCACTGGACATGCTCAGGGACATCAGCAGACGCAAGTACCTACGTACAAGTGGATGCAGGTGAAGAGGAATGTCCCGAAGCCTGCTGGTAATTTTTTTTTTTGTAAATATTCTTGGAAAATAAGAGAGATAGGAAATTTTTTGATCGCCGCCGTCGCTCATTGATGAAACTAATCGGAGACTCTGGATTAATTGATAACGCTTTTTTTTTAATCTCAGAGTTTAAATTTTGAAGAGAAAATGAAGCGTTATTGTAATCTTGAGAAATTAGGGTATTCCATTATTTTTGAATTGATAATGTTAAATGGAGCGATGGGAGAAACTGGCGCCAGACGTCCGTCGAATCCATAGATGCTCGGGAGAGCAAAAGATCGGTGGACATGGACGCGTTAAGTCAATTAAAACGTTAAAAAGCGGCGAAGCGAACTCGGGTCTCCTCGTTATCTCGACAGCCGAGGGTTTTACAGAGTTTCATGGTTCAATCACCACAGTCACCTGGTGACGCATCAAACTGCACGAAATAACAGATATCTTTTCCCATTCCAATGATTTCCTCTCTTTTTTTATCAGAAAAAAAATGTTTTCTCATTAGGAAAAAAATCCGAAAAATTCATTGGGCGGAGCTGCTTTTGTGCACAATTTTCCTCTCATCTCTTCCGGGATTGGACGATATATCTGTGCGGTATTTTGTTTTTTTGTTTACGTGCTCTGCATGGGGACTCTCCGGTGTCGTGTCGTCTCTTGGGTACCGATGAGGGGAAACTGTAACGTCCAGCCCCTCGCTGTCAAGCATCCCCGGCCACAATCTATCATATACCAAACTCGATTTCATTTTTTTTCTCCTCCTATTCCGCCTTGTTCAATGATTGGACGAGCCCCGGAATTTTCCCCATAATATTCTCCAGTCAACTGAAATTTTTTCGATAATTTTAACGACATGAAAAACAAATCCGAATTAAAAGTGTTAAAATTAGCCTCAGTAAACGTTATTGGATTTTGAAAAATTCATTTGGGGGCTTTAAGTTGGCCGCACACAAGACAAGAATAAAAAGCTGTTGTGTCAGGACTAGCAGAGGGAAGTGAGGAGGGCTTCATGGGGGCGACGCGTGAGTGACCGGGGCGCATATCTTGCAGGGGGATCTCAGAGGATCGCTCGCGTGTTTTAGAGACCCGCCCGTTTCACCCAAAGCTCCCCTTACCCCCGAATCAAGCCAACACAAGCTCAACAGTCGCTCTTTGCCTTTAAAATTCTTTCAATGTATTTAACTGTGAGTGTATTGTGGCTTGACTGACCAGTACGTCTGACTACTCGTTCTCGTTCTGCCTCCTCATGTCCACGTGTCTCTCACCCACCGGTGATTTTCATTTCCTCGTGGAATACTTTGCCAGGAATTGTAAATGTACCTGCAATTTGAGTTTTTTGGGTATTAAATAGAGTGGTGATTACTTGAGACTTTTCATTCTTGAATATCTCGGAATTGGGGAGAGATAGGGGAAAAATCGTGGAGACTTTTTTTGTAGAGCGAAAAAAGAGCTACAAAAAAGGTCTCTACAATTTTTTTCGTATCTCGTTTAGTTTCCGAGATATTCCAAAAAAAGTAAGTGGAAAATTGAGTCTCTGGGTTTTTTCACCATTTAAAAATAATCCCCATGGACATGCACCCCCTTGAACACCTCCGGTGGCATGTGACATGACTCAGGACATTATTAGCCTCAAGCATCTAATTAAACCCCCATTAATTACCCCTCCAATTGAGCACATGCTACTGCCATTGAAAAATTCTTCCGAATTATCAACAGAAACATCCTATTCTCCATGAAAATCAACATCAGACTAACGTTAATAAAAAAAATATCAGGCGCATAAAGTCGCGCGATTAAATCTCTCGCCTCATGTTAATATTATTATTCTCCCAGAAAAAAAAAAACAGGCGCAGTATATCTGTGTAACATTTACTCAGTACACTAACGTGGATCAGTAACTAGTACATCCACTTGGCTTTAAAAAAAAAAAGAGAGAAAAAAAACCCCTGCTGTTACGAGGCCACGCCGAGACACGGAACGTGCAGACGATTTATCGAACGGTGAATGTTAAAAACAATATAAAATATTTGGTGATAAAATACGTGAATGCGGGATTTTCACATTCCCCTGAAGCTAGCGCCTGAACTATCGGTTTAATGAAAAATTCATAGAAACCTTTTTTGAAGGAAATTTAATTCCCCACAAAAAAGGTCTCTTCCATTTTTCCTCTATCTCTCTTCGTTTGGATTCTGGAGCCTCCGGAACGTGGAGAACCGGGGAATCTCCTGTGAAAACGTTAATCATCTGCCTCATGCGACAATAGCCTCCCTCAGTCACATTATGCAATTCAAATATTATTCAAAGGCTAAAAGCCGCAGCCAGATGATGTAACACCAGCTTCCGCATACACAGGCCCATGAGTAATGCCGGATAGTGTTACTAACATGGGGGATGAGCCAAGGGGTAAAACGGATTTTTGATGCACGTGAAAAGCCCCAATCCCCACTCCCCAAAAGCCCTTGTGAAGACACAAAAAAAAATTCTCAATACCTCTTACACTCCACTGTAATCCCCTCTGTCAACGCCTCTATTTTTTACCCAAAATGGCGGATGAATTTAATAAAAAACGAAAACAGCTGTATTTTAAGTGTATTGAGTTACAATTTCACGGTATAACGCTATCTAAATTGAAGTCAAATATTGACGCGCCTTTTTACATTTCCTGAATTAGTGTTTGAAGAGGAAAAGAAATTCTTCATGAAACTTCATGGAATCATTGGGAAATAATGCGGACATCAGTCACTTAATTATTTCCCGAATTTTCGGAGAGACAGATGCATTCGGAGTTAATGGTTACAGTGAAGTAATGAGTTTCAAAGTTTTTTCTCAAGCTCGTAC
Organism: Aleiodes testaceus; assembly: GCA_963565655.1. Taxonomy (NCBI): domain Eukaryota; kingdom Metazoa; phylum Arthropoda; class Insecta; order Hymenoptera; family Braconidae; genus Aleiodes; species Aleiodes testaceus. The sequence goes on along the minus strand of OY751421.1, from coordinate 4,808,868 downwards.
ATCAATTTGCAGTGATCCCAGGTACTTTGGAATTTTCCCCCGGATTTCAAGTTTTTCGGAGAAAAAGAAAGAACAGAGTTCGTGATTGTGTACAAGGGCAGAGTTATAAATTCAGTAGTGGGTTTATAGTGCAGTAGCTGTATGTGTAAGCTAATTACGTCGTTGGAGGGAATGGTTGTGGTCGTTCGGTGGGTCAGCGATGGCGAAACGATTAGATTAGATCGAATTAATAGCCCTTACGGGCCTCTAACCTCTTCTCTCTCTTTCTTTTCCTACAACGGAATTATAAGTGGATTTTTATTCGTGAAATCCACAAATGAGGATTTTATTCTGAGATTATCTCGGAATTGGAGAGAGATAGGAGATTTTTTGTGGAGACCTTTTTTGTAGATTTCCTTTCGTTCTACAAAAAAGGTCCTCTTCAAAAATCCCGTATCTCAAACGGATTTCGAGATATTTGAGAAAACGTGAATTTAGAGGAAATTTACGAATTTTTTGATTTGAAGTAATTAATGGGAATTGGGGGTGGGATTAAAGGGAAAAAGAGGTGCAGTTTAGGGGATTTCATTGTGATGCCACTCGGACACCATCTGATCCATTACGACTTATAACCCCTTGTGTCCAGCTTGAGGAATTTGGGAAAATTGACCAGCTGCATTAGACAACACAAAACGTATTATCTCTTCTTTCCGGTAAGAGGATACAACGGATAGTTTTCCGTGCAAATATATATTGCGTCATGCGGGAGAAAATGGGGTAAAATGGAGAGCAGAAGCCTTGTATCAAGGAAAATAAAATAAAATAAAAATTCTACGTTGTTCTGTTTCAGCACCAAAACCAAGTGCTAACAATGGAGATTACGGAAACGTACAAATGTCAAGTGTACAATCAAATTATGCGTCACCATCGGGCTCCGTAAATTGCTTGACAGTGGGTAATTTACAAGGATTATCAGGCGGTTTCAACAACACAGGTCGCACGAATTTTACAAACAAGCAGTTGACCGAATTAGAGAAAGAATTTCACTTCAATAAGTACCTGACGCGAGCGAGGCGCATTGAAATAGCGTCCACGTTACAGTTGAATGAGACGCAGGTTAAAATATGGTTTCAAAATCGTCGGATGAAGCAGAAAAAACGTATGAAAGAGGGATTGATACCGAGTGAGAGTGTATCAGGTATTTGTGGTCCCCGGAGCACGAGTAATTCACCAACTGGATCAAGCCTGGATGTTGGAGCAGCGTATATGACTAATTATCCAAATGAAAACAGCAGAGAGTCGCTCAAGTCCTCCAAGGATTGATCCCTTTCCATTTCGCTCCTCTTTTCATCGTTTAAGACTGTTCTGGAGTTTTAAGGAGATCCCAGGTTTCCTTTTTCCCAATTTATTTGAAGAAAAACACCTGAAAATGAGATTTTATCAGTAACTCGGAAAATAATGGGTTTAGGAAAATTTAGCAAGAGACCTTTTTTGTAGAGAATTTAATTCTGCATAAAAAAGATCTCTTCATAAATTCTCGTAGACCCAATTGCTTCAAAGATATTGAAGGAATACTACAAAAGTTTTGGTGAAAAAAAGGAACTGGGATCTTCTCAATAAAATCAGTAATACGGCATCCCAAAGAAGTTCCATTACATTAATTTAACTTATTTTTATCTTATTGAACATAATGATTCACAATTTCTTCCATTTCACCACCCACGTGAACTTCAACTCGAAATAAATATTAATAAAAATACAATGAAAAATAAATGAATCACAAGGATGAATGGGAGAACATACTCACATTGACTCTCGTTTCTCTGTCATGGGATTATTCGTTGAGGGCCAGAAGAGAGGGGGATTATACCACCCGCTGCACTCATAACGTTTTTTACTTTGCGCGTCATCACGCAACCATAATTTAAAATCTCGCGGCTTTCACTTGGCGTGTCTCTCTCGTTTCGTGGACTCTCCTTCGTGTTTCCACTGTAAAAATTACGAAAAAAAAAACATCCAACGAGAAAAAAATAATAAAGAAAAGGGATTCTTGATAAAAATACACTTCGAGTTATATTATTATTTTTTAAACATTTTTTGGTTCATTATATTTTGTAAATATGGTAAATAAGTTGTGGAAAATATTGATATTTATTGTTTTTTGAATTCTCTTTTTTTTTTTGAGTGAAATTAAATGATAGTTTGATTTTTTTAATGAATTTTCCAAACACCAAAAGTTACCAGGGAATTATCTCGCAAATTTCATATTCTTCAGTGTGTGTTTTGTATAAAAATCATGAGACTCTTATTTTTTTCGAAAAAATGTAATTTCTTTTTTTTGAAAAACTAGTACTCATCTCTATTGTGATAGTTTTGATTACATGAATGAATCATTGAATCAGATGGATTAATTAAAATTTAATTAATTAATTAAGTAATTAGAAAAAGATAGAATTTTTATGTTAAAATAAAAGATTAATATTATTCTCAAGTATTTAATTGTAAATAATGAAGGATAAAATTAATTATTAATTATCTCGATAATGCAAGTAATTTTTAAGTGTAGTAATTAATTATAATTAAGAATCAGATGAATTTCCAAGAGAATGTAATTATAATAGTCATTTTTCTTTTCTCTCATAAAGTCATGAATTTATTATTAATTAATTGTAGATTATTGAAAGAAAAAAATGTGTAGAAATGAATAAATATGAAATTAAGAAAATTACGAAATAAATTGTCTCTTACTTAATTTTTTAATTCTTTGAATTTAGGAGAATTTATAGTGGAAGCACCTGTCATCTAGCAGCTTTTTCCATCACTAATTTAGTTGGAGTTTTTGATGATAGAGGACACTAGTCTACGTAATTTTAAAGACTGATAGACAATCGCTCCAATTTCAAGTGAAACTTTCGGATTAAAATGAGCGAAATTAATTACTGCATTGCTTAAATTAAAAGAAATGGTGAAAAAAATAATTTTCAATTATAAAAGTGGCTGAATTAGTTCATGATAGGATGCAGAATCCTCTGAAATGTTTATCATAACCTCTCCATTAAAAATTCTCAATAATTGAATTTATTATTAATAAAATGGAGCAGTTCCGAAAATTAACAGAGCACAGGAGAAAACTTGCGGAGGAGGAGTTGGATTTGAAGAGGAGTTTAGTTCAGATTGAAGAGCAAATTCATGTACTCCAGGTAATTACCGAATTTTCAAGATTAATAATAAATAATTGATAACCCAATAATTTCCCCAGATTGAGCAGTTGCACTTGATAGGAATGTTGAAGAAAGTGCAGAAAAAGCCTGAGAACATTCAAAAGACTGGAGTTGAGCCTAAAGTAGAGGAACTCGATCTTTCAGTTCCCCTTCACATGAAAGTTTACAATGAGGAGGAGGAGGAAGAAGAGGATGATCTCTGACATTAACAAATCTGGAAAGAAAAACAAAATTTTCCCTGATAAAATAAATCCAAACCTTGAAATCCTTAACAATTATTATTGATCCTTAAACTTACATCAAAGACTACCTATATAAAGCAAATAATTTTATTGAGGCTCCAGACGTGAACATCAAAATTACCTAAAAACTTAGTGTCATCCTTCCATTGAATCAATCAACGTTTCTCAAACTCAACTAAAATTACGATGGATATCCCTGCGGAGGTGGTCCCAATTGCGATGGATCATTGACATCAATTGGCTGTGGTCTGAAGTGTTCTGCCTGTAATCTCGTGAACATAATTCCGAAGCCTTCGATCAACGCCAGCAACATGCCCCCAATTATCGCACTTCCAGCCATCGCCGGTAGCCCATTTCTCGCTGCCAATATTCCGCCAGTGGCTGCACCACTTATTATCGAATTCCATGGATCCTCTTTCTCCCTGAAGTGCACGAGAGTGCAGTCGATTGTCGAGAACATCCCACCCCAAACAGCAAAATTACCGGCGATTATTGGTGATCGTTGTTTAATCGCCATCAGGGATCCCAATAGACGTTTGTTGATTCCACTTGGAGCATTGCGAAATCCTTTTATGCTGTGAAAAACACCACCCCCAATTGCCCCCATCGTGAAAGCACCACCACAATCGTCAACTATGCGCCATGGACAAGGTTCTCTTGCGTATTCTTCCATTTTTCTTTGATTTAATTAATTATTTACCAGAATTCGATGCCCTTTTTTCGGTCTCCTCTTTCCTCGAATGTTTGGACCTGAAAAAAAAAGGTTTGAGGTTAGGATGATGACATTGTGGGTAACAACTGTCTTCTGAAGTGTAAAATAAAGGATTCTTTCGGGAAATTCATTGGGTGGGGGATTTAATGAGGTCTTAATTGATTCTTTGATTTAATTACCTGAGATTTCACTGATTTAACGCAAACAGTCACGCTTTTACGATGGAGCACTCACGTAAACCGAGAGAAAACCAATGCGAGTACTGGTGGAGTCAAAATTCGATTTATTTATTATTTTTTGAGCCAATGATTTATTGTAAAAATTGAATTTAAATTAAAATTCATTTTTTGTTAAGGAAAATATAAGAAGAATGTTCTAAAATATATTTTTCCTGTGTTTGTTTCATTTCGCGTTGGTTGTGGCGGGAATTTTACATGATTTGAATTTTTTGAGGGTCAAAATCCAGAGGAACTGAAGAAACTAATGGTTTTTAAGGATTTATTGGTAATAATAATTAATATTATTGTGCTGCAGCTTTTTTATCGTTATTTTGAGAATTATTGGTGGTGGTAAAAGATCCTGGGGGTGAAGAGCGTTGTTATAGAGTTACGGTATCCAAAATAGAGTGACCGCTCTAAAATTTTCTAAAAATAAATATTCTCTCCTACTGTTTGATCCAGTCTTTGAATCGTGCAGCTTGAAGTAACACGTAGAATCTCAAATATTTCAAGAATTCTGAAAAATCAATTGTTTTTCATTTTTAAACTGTCAGGAGTGAAAAATGTCGGGAAATATGGAGGAAGTTTGTGATGCACCTGGTGATCCATGTATTGTTGAAGAAATTAAGGAGAAATTTGAGATTAATGTGGAATTGGCAGCATCTGGAGAGCCTGGATTGACTCCATTGGAGAAGAACGGAGTAGATCAAGAAAATGGGGAAATTAAACCGACATTACAGGTGACTATTCCAGATTTCCATCATTAAATTGAAGATAATAGAAATAAAATGACTTAATAATGATTTTAATTATTTCAGCACGATAGCAACGATTATAAAAAGAAACTGGAAGAGACTGAAGCCAAGTTATCAGCCCTCCAGGCTTCCTATGACGCAATAACATCTGGCAAAGACGATGAAATGTCTCTTCGTCGTCAAATTGAAGAGCTGAAGAATAATTTGAAGGAATCCGACAAAAAACTCAGTGATCGCAGTCGTCTCATTAATAATCAGGAGTGTCAAATAAGTGCTTTATCAAAGCAAGTATCTTCATTGAAGGAAGTAATTGGTATCACGAAGAGTCTCCTCGAAATCCGTAATCTGGAAGTGAAGAATTTACAGGTGAATTCATTGAAAAATCAAGAATTACCAATTTCAGAAGAATAGATTAATGAAATTAATTTATTTCAGGAGGATGTTGATAGCATGGAGAAAAAGATAAGTGTGGAACGTACGAGACACGATGAGATGATAAATCGCATGAATGCAACATCAAAATTGAATGCCGAATTAAAAACAGAGTATGAAGCTCAATTACGTTTATTCCAAGATTTACGTGGAAAATATGAGCAGAGAGTTTGTCTATTAACTGCTAAGGATAATTTAGATGCAAACAAGAGTGAATCTACTGGAAAATAATTATTTATGAATTTAATGAAGATGATTGTATTAAATTGAATTTTATATAAATGATTAATTATTTATCTCCAATTTCCCCTTAATAAAATGCTTATTTCTGATTTTGTTTTTATCAGTTATGAAATCGCGAGAAATGAATCAATTGAAAGATAGAGAAAAGACGAATATTAATCATTCTAAATGTAAACAATTCATGTGAGCAATAAAAGTGTAAGTGGTACAAGTACGATATGAGGAAAATAACAAATAATATGCAAGCAAAACGGTTATTCCCTGAATTCTTCAGAAAGATAGGAAAGTTGGAGAATTTTGCTATAAAAGCGAGTGAATTTTCATCACTCAGCATCAGTTGAGTATTTCCTCCGTTTATCGATTGATAGTGAAGTGAAATCATGAAGTTTGCTATTTTTGCAATTCTCGTTGTCTTCGCAGTTGCGGCAACTGCGGAGCCTGGCTTCAAGCCACCCAGCAGGCCCATCAAGCCCATCAAGCCAATCCGTCCGATAAAACCTGTGGTGCCGCATCCAGTGAGTAAAGGAATTATTTAAATTTTCTGAAGTTATTCTCTGGTTTTTACGATTTTTTTTTAATAGCGTAATCGTCGTGAACCTATGCCTGAACCTGAGCCTCAGTTCGGGAAACCCAGACCAGTGCCATTACCAAGACCAGTGCAATTGCCACCACGTCCACCACATCCTGTAAGAATTTATTCAGCATTTAATATAAGTAAAGATTTTATGGTTTAATTAAACTATTTTTTATTATTAGCGTAATCGTCGTGAACCCATGCCTGAACCTGACCCTCAATTCGGATCAAACCGACCAAGACCACAGCAAGTGCCTCCACGTCCACCACATCCCGTAAGAATTTAATTTTTTTTTCTCTTAGACTTTAATTATAATTAAATTAATTTATTTTAATTATCAGCGTAATCGTCGTGAACCGATGCCTGAACCCGACCCTCAATTCGGATCAAACCGACCAAGACCACAGCAAGTGCCTCCACGTCCACCACATCCCGTAAGAATTTAATTTTTTTTTCTCTTAGACTTTAATTATAATTAAATTAATTTATTTTAATTATCCGCGTCATCGTCGTGAACCGATGCCTGAACCCGTAGTCAGACCAAGGCAAGAGCAAGTCCCCCCGCGTCTACCACATCCCGGAAGAATTTGTCAATAGTGAATTAATAGAAATTGACAATTGCATTTATTTTATCTTCATTCTTTCAGAGACTTTGAGTGCCTCAATTTCCTGGATCCTGCAATAATTGAATGATGTTCCTCAATCAATAAAAATTAATTGAAATCGAAAAAAATGTAACTCTATATTCGTAGAAATAAAATAATGATTAAATGCTACATGAAAGTGTGATAATTCTTCCTATCAGTTACCACCTCTTCGCAAATCTATTCCGATAGAATAAAACGTCAACAGAGATGACGAAATCGAACGGTTATTCCCCGCGCAAAGATGCAGGAAAAATGTTAATTTTCTTCATATTTATGAGTTCTGAGAATTTGTGATAAAAATAGTGAGCCTTTATATTTTTAACTGTGAATTGAAAAAAATAATGTTTCCGCCCGGGTTCGAACCGGGGACCTTCCGCGTGTTAGGCGGATGTGATGAACCAGGCTACACCACGGAAACACGATGTGTGCGAATGCGAAAAAAGCGTGCAAGAGCTTTTTATAATAAAAAAGATAAAACAGGACACATTACCTCTTTCCTAATGTTTCTGACCCAGAAAGATATTCAATTTATGTGAATAATTAGTGCATTCATTAGAATCAGAATCAATTTATTTCTTCAATAGCCACAACCACAGGAGCCTCATCATCTTCCTCCTCCTGCAATTGTTCAAAATCCCAGGCAAACTTGTTAGTTAATCTGGCTCGTGCTCTCACAGCCTCCGACTTCAATCTCCCATCGACATTAGGATTCGATTCAACATTGGAGAATAGAATTCTGAGATTATGATAAACGAAATTGTTGGAGGCAACAATGTCACAGAGAAGATCCTCAGGTACATGCAACAATTGTATTTCGAGGGTTCTGAGGAATTCTACGTAAATGGATCGACGCTCGGGGATTGCGCTATCGGCTCGGCATATTAAAGAGATGAGTTTTTTCCAGTGCTCGAATGCGTCGAGGCTCTGGCCGACGAGGAAACAGACGAAGGCAAGCTGGATTTCGCCCATTATTTCCATCGGTCTGTAAACAAGTTAAAGGAATTAATAAATAAAATAATTAAAACGAGATAATCATTATAATAAAGGGTATTTACTCTCTCAATTTTTTTAAGAGACTGTTGAGTGCATAACTCGAGTCCAGAGAGTGCTGAGTTATTTCTGTGGGTGTTGCATCATCGGGATAATAATTATCCGGTAATTTCGTGAGTCTCAGTTCAGTTCCTGGTAACGGTTTCATCTCCGGTAAAAGAAGATCCTCCTTCTCCTCCTCCGTCATCACACGTCGTTTACGTTTACGGGTTTCTGGGCCTCTTGGCCTGGAAGCGTCCGAGCAGTGCTCCAACTCCAGAGCAGATCGCACGTATCTGTAAAAAATTGAATTGTAGAAGAATAAAAAGCGGATTTCCTGGGAATTTCCTTACCCACAAAGAGGCCGACACCTCTCCACCAAATTATCATCAATTCTACTCGTCAATTCCTTCCACGGCTTCCACATGTCGTAGGGATAGGGCCCAAGACACTTATCCAAGTCCTTCAAGTGCTCTCTGAATGCTGAAACACTCTGTTCATCCGGTTCTGTAATTAATTAATTAGATTCATTGAAATTCGAGGGATTGTGGCTTTATTCTCACCTTCTGCACTGAAATCCTCCGATATTTCGTCCCATTTTTTTATAATTAAGTCTTTCTCCTTGAAGACATGGAAAAATCCAACTCTTGGGGCTAATTCGCCTAAATCATTAACTGCACTGGAATTTTAAACAAAATTAGGGATTTTAATTGAGGGAAAATGATGTTAGGAGTCACCTGTAGTGGATGAAATGTAATCCAGGTGGTATCATCTTCATTCCCTTGAAATTCTCTCCAGTATTCCATGATTTCAAGTCAATACCAAAATCCGTGCCTTTTGGCACATTATTTACGATTATTGTTCCACCATTCTCGAATAAATATTTAGCCAATTCAGGTGGCATTTGGAGGACATCAGTAGTGGTCATTTCTGAAATTTTAGAATTTTTGAGTAGTATATTACAAAACTGTGTGACTAGAATCACGACACACCTTCTGCTTCCACTTCTCGTTTGTCATTCAATAGCATGGGCAGATTTGGTTAATAATAATTAAACAATTGACTATGAAACAATAAAAAGTAAATATCAATCACCACCAAACGATTCACTAACAAATGCATATTTTTTTAATTAAAAATTCGCAAAGAGCAAAGCTAGTTCTGTATTTTGCTCTTTTCGAAAATGATGTGAGAGGGCGTCACCTAAAATCCCTAGAAACTCCTAGATTTTTGGACATTTACTAGTGGCGCTCTCTTACATCATTTTCAAAAAGAGAAAAATATCAAAACTGGCTTCACTACTTAATAATAAAAAATTAAAAAAATATGGAATCGTTTGGTGGTGATTGCTATCTAGTTTTTATTGTTTGGTAGTCAATTGTTTAATTATTATTAACCAAATCTGCCCATGCTTTTGAATGACAAATTAGAAGTGGAAGCAGAAGAGTTAAATAATTAATGCCACACGATTATAATTAATTACCATTTATTAACAAACAGAATTCAACAATATACATTCACGGAAAAACTTCCCGTAACTCCCTAAATTATTCAAATGATTTTTTTCACATGTTTTTTTAAAAAATAGTAGAAAACTTTATTTATTTCATTCAATATCAATACAATCAATTAAATTAATTGGTAAAAATGTGAAAACCTTCAGATGCAAAATTCTCATCACAATTAATGAAATACTGACCATGGAAAAATACTTACTTCACATTAAATCATTTTTATAATCTAATTAATTCTGTTAATTTAATTGAACGTTAATTCTCTCAGAGACTTGTCATGACTATTATTCTGTCTTAGTTAATTCTCAATCATTGAACAATGTCCTGATTGTATCGATCGAGAGAATTTGTCATCTTCGAATCATTTATTTTTTATATTAAATTAAATTTTAATGTCATGCGCATCAATTTTTCCTTAATTTACCTCTACTTTTCTTCTGTCTTACGAATAAAATTCAATGAATTACTGTTTTAAGAATTTGGAATAGAAAAAAATTAATTTGTATACTTTGGTGTCAATTCAGAAGTCATCGTCACTGTCAGACATTATTGGTAAATCTGGTGCATCTAAATCAATATCAGAAAGTGGTGTATTTGGACGATTAAATTTAGTTGAGAGAACTGGTGACATTGGAGAAATTAATTCAGGATCTGACTCAAAGCCTTCATCTTCCCATGGCTCAACAGTCTTATTAATTTTGAATTTATGTATTGGACTCTCCAGTGGAAAAGAAGATTCTAAAACAAATGGAAAAATAAGTTTAATTAATTTTATTCATTTTAATGATTTCATTAATTTAATTCAACTCAATTAATACGTACGCAGGTAAAAATTGTCATCAATGTAAGGTGCAAGTTTTTCTGGCTCTGGATAGACGTGTTTTTTCCTCAGATTATTCTTCGGTGTCACTGGCTTCTTAAACAATAGATCCTCAGTTCCTTTTTGATTAATCGTTAAGTTGAAGAATGGAGATTTTGATGTTGGTGAGAGACTTCTGAGTTGTTTTTCACGTACAACCTGAAGCTAAAATTAAAATAAACATGAGTGTTTACCTCACCGAAGGTCATTAATTCCTTTATAAAATCAAGAAAATAATTTTACCTTTGATACTGTCTCTTTTTGACGAGGTGTCGATGGGCCCATGGAACAATCCAGAGTATTCAATTTGGCCTTCATTACATTGGCATTTTTTTGTGAAGGTGTGCAAACGTTGAGGTCATTCTTTGAACGAATCGACAGTCCCTTTGGCTTCGATGCACTTCCTGGCTTCAGGGGTCCACCTCCACCCAGAGGTGTTCTTGTTGAGGACTTCGCCATCATATCTGTTGAGCCTTCAAGAATATCCCGAATTAATTATTGCAATTAATTAGGATAATAGAATTGATAACTTTTAACCTCCAAGACACTTACCCATTTTTTGAGCCCTGGGAGTAACGTTTGTTCCCCCAAAAAGATTAAAAATACTCGACATTGTTCGTCACTTGTTATCCAACAAAAAGTCTCAAAAGATTCTTCAGAAATTAGAATTAAAATGAATTTTTAATTTTGTGCTGTTGCTCTCTCAGTTCTCGTCGTTATGGCGATGTGCGTCTAACCGTTGGATTTGAAGTAAAACCTCTACGCATGCGCAGACGTAGCGAATAAGCATTTAATAGCGCTCGCTCCTGATTGGCCACTTCCCCGATTTCGTGCCTTTTTCAAACACCAAGGTAACAGAATCAAAACAAACAGAATTAAATGAGTGAATTGTTCTCAGAAAAACGTGCACGATGAACGAGGACCTAAAATTCATTATCTCCGAATTGAATAAAATATTCAAGAAGACGTACACATTGATCTCGTTCAAGGCCGTAAATTCAACGGACTTGTTACAAATATTGAGCGATGTTCTATCCGAAATAACAGAGACTCCGAAGGTTGACATGAGAGATGAGGGTTTGGATCAATCAGCAGTGAGGATATTGACGATTCTTCGTGTCCTGAAGTTCCAACCGAGCAGGGAGCCAACGTTGTTCAGACAGAGATTGATTAAAGGTGATCAGGAGACAATCTACGAGATCCTGAAGTGGTTGCTATCAAACAAGGATGTTGTCAAGCAGCGAGCCTATTTATCCAGATTCCTGGTTAAAGTTGAAGTCCCACAGGAGTACTTGGCTGATGCAGAAACAGGAGCACTGTACGAGCGCTATCAGAATCTGGTTGAAGACTTCAAGATGGTGCACAAGGAGCGAGAGGCTGGTCGGAAAGGCGGGGAGGAAGCGGCAGAGCTGAAAGCGGACCTGAAAGCAATGGAGAAAGAGAGAGAAGTGATAATTGATCGTCTGGAGAAGATCAAAGTCCGGACAGAGTCGAATGCGCATCTCCTAAAAGCTGCAAATGAACTGAGGATTGAGAGGGATAGGGATCACGAGCTATCACTGCAGAGAGTCCAAGAAAAAGAGGCAATTTCGGGGATTCAAGTGGCATTGGAACGAGCAGAGAGGAAACTCCGGCTCCTGCAAGAAGCTGGAGTCGAATTATCGCCTCAGGTGCTGGAGCAGAGGCTATCGGAAGAGGTGATGGTTCTGACGGCTGTTAAAAACGAGAGACTACCGACAGAATTAGCGGGATTGAAGTCTCGGGTTGGAGCGTTGACTGCGGTTGCCAATGCCTATGTTGGACCTGATGATATTATCAAGTTGCGGCAGAAGCTGGATGTTCTGGCGAGAGAAGTGCAGGCACTTGCAGAGACTAAAGTCAGTGAGAGCGGTGCTGATCAAATGGCTCCGTTCAGGCAACAGGCTACTGCTATTGCTGGGGTCAAGCGGAATACTCTGGAGCGATTGGAGAAAACGGAGCAGATGCTGGATGAGTTGGTGGGGAGGTTGGAGGAGAAGAGGGAGAAGAATAAACTGCATGAGCAGGACTCGGTTCCGAAGGGCGACGACTTGAAGAGGTATGTGGCGAGGCTGAAAACGAAGAGCGTGCTTTATAAAAAATGCAGAACGGAGCTTGGGGGTTTGAGAGCTGAGGCTGGAGTGTTGAGTAGGACTTTGGAGATTATTGAGGGAAAATTGGGGAAGGTTAGTGTAAAGGAGGATGGGAGAGACGAATTGGGGAAGGAGAGCCTGCCGGAGGATTATGATGAAGAGTCTGCTGCTGTTATTAATGGGGAAATGAAGAAGAGGGTCATCAGCTACAAGACAAAATTGGCGCCACTACTGAGTGAGGTTCAGCCTATGAGAATCAAAGCGTCAGAATTGGATGAGAGGTACGAACGTGCACATCGAAGTCATGAGTCTGTGGAGGCGAGTGTTAAAGGCACAGTAGCGAATCTCTCTCGGGAAGTTAAGACACTGGAGGAGACTGTGGAGAGGGATAATGCGGAACTGATAAGGCTGAGGAACGAAATCTCGAAGCTGAAATTGGCGCAGGAGAAGATTCAGCAGGAGATGAGGCTTTATGCGAGTCACAGTGGCGGTCCTTCGCTCAGGGATAAATTGAATGAGTCTATTATGAGTGAGGAGAAGAGGCTAAAGCAGCTGAGGGAAGAGGAGAAACTTGTGCGAGAGCATGTGGAGCAGAATGAGTATCAGACGCAGCAGTGGAATAATCTGATTGCGTAAGTTTTAATTAATTGAGGAGGAATTGAGGATTTAATTAATGTTTCCTGGGTTTTTAGGATTTTTCAGGTCAAATTGCATCACATGCGGGAAAGCAAGAAGCAGGATGGTATCGTGGTGCGTAAGGAAGGGACTGAAACCCTGATACTCCAATAATCTAGAAAAAATTATTAAATCCGGAATTTATGGAGAAATAAACAGTTTTATCCTTACACTCAGTTTTTCTTAAATCTCCAAATCAATATCAAAGACGTGAGCACACCAAGAGTTAATAGAGACTTCGTAGCTCCGGAGAATTGAGCCGACTTCGGTTGCTTCTAATGTAAAAAAGAAAAGGAAATCAGAATAATTAAATATTTAAATCCTCGATGAAGACATTACCCCATCAATTAACTCCGATAACTCTCGATAATTAGCCTCGAGATCTTCCAAATCGTCAATTAAACACTTGGCAGCAGTACCCAGAGCCCAACTGGCTCTCTCATTATTATCTCTATCGACAATAAAATCCTTTGGGGATTGCTGCAATTTTTTGCGCAGATATGCCAGGAATACTTCGAGCAGGTCCAACTGTTGTCTTCCATTTTTCAGCACCTCCAACAATTTGTCTATCCTGTAATAATGAATACAGAAAAATTAGAGAGAGGATTTGGACACATCTGAAGATAAATTTCCTCTTCATACTTGTCTTCATCACTGTACTTCTCAGGATCGATAACTGTTCTTCTGATTCTGAATTGCTTCATTAATTTTTCAGCGAGCTCATCAGTAGCCCCGAGCACGAGCAAATCATCTTTGGATAATTTTTCAAGTGCGTTTGCTGAGATATTCCTTTTTTTACATTCAGGAATTAAAGTTTCGGCTTTCAAGCCCTCAAGAATCATTGCAGTTCTTTTGGTAAAGCCTAAAGGGTCTTCTTCCATTTTATTTTTGGATTATTTTCAATTGTTGAATTATGAAAACTAGAGAATCTGGTAAAACGTAACCTCAATTTTTTTAATCTCGAAAATACAATTGAATGAATTAATTTACATTCAATATTGAAAGTTTGATTGCATTTTTAGTATTTGATTAATTAAATTTTTGGAATTGCGAATTTTACAGTAATTTTTGAGTAAAAACTAAATAAACGCGCTCCAATTTACAAATTCATATTTTTTTTGAATATTTCGATAATTGCAGATGTCACTGCAATCGTTTTTTTCATGCGGGAATCTTTGAATTAAAATTTCCATAATTTTTATATTAATTATCTTCAATTAATGTTTATTCTCTCATAATTTATTTACATTAGTATTTCAGCATTCTAAAATTTACATTAAAATTTCTATAATGTTGTAAAAAAATTATTAAAAAGGCCTATAATGTTAATCGATGATTAAAATATTCTTTAAAAGCCAGTAAATAAAAAAAGAAAATGAAGAAATAATTTTTTTTCAAGAAAAAGGAAAATCATAGATGTAATTATTAAAAATTAACGCTTTTGCCTCGGAGGAGCACGTGGATTTGGCTTATTATGCAGCATTGTTTCGCACTTTGGTATGTGACGTTCAGCAGCTCCTTGATTGAATTTTCTATTGCAATGAGGACACTGTATGTAATCACTTGTGTCACTTGCTGGTGGTGGTGGTAAATCACTGAGTTTACCACCAGCAGCCAAGTGCGCCTGCATCTGCTTAGCCGATCTTATTGCGTTGATGAAATCCTCGTGTTTGCGACGCCAATTCGACTTGACTTCTGGTTTCTTCGCTTTTTTCTGTGAAAATAAATGATGAAACGTTTTAATAAGCAGCTTTAATAGTGTCTAGTGAAAGAAAATCCGAAATACATACATCGGCTCCTTTTTTAGATATTTTTCGAACAAAAGGCTCCAATTCCGTTCCTTTGACCCGCTGTACCACAGGATCGAATGTTTTTCGTTTCTTCTGACTGGTTTTTGCGCAAATTTGTTCGTGAAGTGCTATACGATCGGATGCGAATTTACGGCTACAAATTTTGCATTCCGGCAGGTTATTATCACTGAAACCAATTTATTTAATTATATTAATGCCTTTTTTAAAGAGATTATTAATTATTTTGAATTAACTCACGGATTCGAGGCATTAATCGTTGATTTTTGATGGATTGAAGTTCTGTGTGCCGATGTAACTCCTCTGGTTTTAGTTGCCATTCTGCTTTTTGCTGCGGATGAGCCACTCTGATTACTGCAATTTGAATTTATCGAAACAGCAGATGCTGGACGAGCTGATACTCTCTGTCTTGACTCAGGCGGAATTTTCTGTTAAAAAAATAATATTCAACCGAAATGTAGTAATAATTATGAGAATCTTCATTTTTTTTTTCAATTTAATTACTTACTTCAGGTGATTTATCATTAGAAGGTTTTTTCATGCATTTTGAATTATCTAAGTCAATAACAAATGCAGAATTCTTCTTCGTGTTCTCTTTAGTATTGAATTTCCTCTCAATATCACCATCAACGACATCAACTGATTGTGTACTATCTGGACTCGATGATTTTTCAATTCTATGAACAGTTTTCACGCTTATTTCTGATGAAACATTATTGGATTTGGGATTTTTTAATTTACCAAACTCCGTACGTCGTACAGAGTTCGGTGAAATTATTCTAATCGTAACTTTCGGAGCAATTGAATTATCAGTTGATTTATTAAATGTATTCCTCGTTAACTTAGTCTCCCGAGTCATCGAATTACGAATATCTTCGATGGATCGTAGGATTTTCAATGGTCTCTCGATTGTAATCGTTTTTCCACTGATCTTCGTGTCCTCTGATCCAATGTCTGATTCAGAATCCAGAAAAAGTCGTTTTTTGCAAGAAGGAGACGGAGTCTCCTCCCGATTCTCCTTAATTTTTTTACCCGAAGACTTTTTCGACACTTTCCCATTCACAGAAACCGGTTTTCTGGAGGTCTTCGGTGTTTTTCCTATTTTCGGCTCCTTGCGAACGTGTTGATTCACTGATTTCGTTTTCATGGACCAGGAGGCTGTGGCTGCGTGGATACTTGATCTCCGGGATTCAGAACTCACTTTTCTCTTCGGTTTATCCTCGATTTCTTCAGTTCCCACATTGTCGATGGAATTGTAGTGACGAAGAGCAGACTCAACTGAATCTGTGCGCTCGTAAGGATTCGAATGTTGAATTGGTGAAAGAGAACGCGGCTTGTCTTTCTTCAGAATTTTATGGAATTCAGGGGAACTGTCTGTTGATGAATCGTTCACGTCGTCCAACGTGATCCTAGAGGATCCGTTTGTCTTTCCATTCAGGAGGAAATGATCCTTGAGCAGCTCCACCGATTTCAGAGGCTCCCAAGACTGTCGGAGCTTCGGGAAGTTCTTGGAGATCTCGATTTCATCGTTCTGCAGTTGAATAGTAGTCGGGGATTTTTTTCGGTAAGTCCCATTAACAGGTGTGCTCTTCTTTCGTGTCTCCATAAACTCGGCTTCAAGATTCGAGTCAGGAGAACTGGAGAGTTCCTTCTGCAGTTTCTGGAATGTCGTTTTCGAGTTTCGCTTCGCAGAATTCTCTTTAACCTTCTCGTAAGAAGACTTTACGACTCCTGGAGGCGACGCACTTCGACGACGATTTTTTCCCTCGTTCACCTTTTTTTCTTCTGCCTCCAAGGAACTCCGGATTCTGTTGAACGTCCTCGATTTCTCAAATGCCGAAGTTCTTCGAGGATAATCCTTGATTTCGAGGAAGGAATCGTTGAATTTTGGGGGACTTGGACTCTTCTCCTTTCTGAATACTTCGATGTCTTCAATCTTTTGGGATTCTTCTGGCGAATCACATTGGAGCTCCTCCCGCAATTTTCGGAAGATCCTCGACTTCTCAAACTCCGATTTACGACGGGGATAATGATAGTCTTCGTGATCCGGGGATTCAGAGACGTTCAGGCGTTTCAGGGAGACGGTTTTCTTGGTCTCAAACTCATCGAGTCTTCGATCAGTACTTGGACTTCTCGAGGATCTTCTGATCTTTAAGATCTCATTGATTCTTTCAGGACTTCGACTCTTTTCTCTTCGTGGCGATTCTCTTCCCAATTCAATCTTTATCATATTACGGTACACTGTGGACTCCTGCTTCCTTTCGTGACAACAATTCAATTTATTCCTTCATAATAATAATTTTTTCATTACCATGATGAGTCCCATGAAATGACGAAATTAATCGACATGTTAAATAATGTTGTCAAGCCATGTTAACGTAAATGAAATTGTAATTGATGACTCGGGCTTTATTCATGATTTTTCAATTCATCTATATACAAATTTAATGAACCAACTGAAAGCCCCGAAAGTTAGAGAATTACTATTATTTCATTTGCTCTCGTTACAGCTGCAAGGCAGTTAATTCCTTCATAAATTATTAGACTCTTTTTTTTTTAATTAATAATCAATAACAATAGTTACCTTGAACCCGTGCCGAGTGACTCATTCTTCTTGCCACCACTCACTTCTTTCTTTTTATTCTCATATCTAAATCTCTCCAATCGTTTCTCCTGATTGTTGACGCTGATGTCATCGTTACTTGCGTCAAACTGTTTGTCCGCATTTTTATTCGTCCACTTGTTCAAATCATTCTCATAAAATTCATCAAGATCCTCCTCTCGGTGAATCAACTTTGGTCCAAATGTCTCGCTAGTTACTTCCTCATGGTAATTAACCACTGGTTTACCATTATTAATATTACCATTTTTATCAGAACGTATTGTACGTTTAACGGTTACGGACTGACGGCTCGTTATCGTACTGTTTCTCTGTGGACCCGTATTTTTACGCGGCTTATTTTCCAGTGGCTCCAGTGGATAGCTCCGGTCAATACCTTTTACGGTTGTCTGTCTCCTTTCATCAAACATTTGTCTCACCTAGAAAAAAAATCACTCTTATTCTTGGCATATCTCCGAAACTATTGAGTTTACGAAAAATCATGAGGAGACCTTTTTTGTAGAGAATTTAATTCCCTACAAAAAAGGTATCTTCACTTTTTTCCATAAAACTACTCGTTTACGAGATATCTTTAAAAATGTACTTCACCTTCCCACCCTGGGCATTTGTCGAATTATTCGCCTTTGGGTTCTGATTGTTGGCGGATCCATTGGAGGCATTGGAACCGGCACTGCCTCGTTGAGCCACTTGATGGGCTCTCTGCTGCTGCTGGTCGTAGAGCTGCAGGAGCTTCTGCTCCTTCTCCATCATCTGACGCTGTTGGAATCGTGCCTGCGAATTAAATTAAATCCAATCAAACTCCATCAGACATTGAGGAATAAATTGTTTTCACAGCTGCAGTAAATCGGAATGGACTTGATTAATCACGTAACATTTGCAGGTGAAGCTAGTGTTAGCACCTATTGATTATTTCCCATTGCATCAAATCGGGTATGCATACCGACCCTCACTACTTGTGTCGTAGTTCTTAGGGCCAGTCACGTGTGTTATATACATTGGAAATTGGGTAAGTGGGTGATGCTTCATTATCAAAAATAATTTCCATCGATTATCAATCATCTTGAGGTGTTTAAATTCGTGCACACTCGTACCATGCTCTTGAGATTGTTAATTGAAGAATTGAGGCCTTGAGCTGCCCACGATAGTCCAGTGTCTCCTGCAACACCTCTTGCTCCAATGCGCCGTGATCTTATTGCCATTTACCGATATTTATTACTTCCGACGACTATTTATTTCCGGTAAATTATGATAATTTGATTTCATTGTTTTCGTTCGATAATAATGCAGCTTTTTATTCAACAAATGCGCAAATTCTTGCGGGATTAATTTAATTTATTTAAATTCGAGAACATTCGGAAAAATGCACTTTTGTCAGAGTACGTTGTCACTTTGGCGGTTGCCATCACAACTGAGGCTTTTTTATGGCATGTTAAGGGCTGCTCGACACACCTCCACGCATGCGTTGATGGAATTAAAATAATCAGCCGTTATTTTCTGAGGTAATTGGATTTTTTTTAAATTACAAACTTTCTAATTCTTCAATTACCAAGCGACGACTTGTGATACTTGTTGATCCTTTTTTGTGAAGGCCTAATTCGTAGGCTAATACAATACCCACGCACTTCGAATTACAATGTTGCTTGTTTCCCTCTTTTTTTTTCTCTCGGGTTATTTTTTTCACGTGACCTTGCGTGATGAAAACATTGGATTTTCTATTATTAATGGTTTCGTGGTAAAATTCGAGGAAATGCGATTTTGTTAACTCTGATTTGGGAGAGGTTTATTTTGAAGATATCTCCGAAACGAGTGGGTTTAGGAAAAAATGTCAAGAAACCTTTTTTGTAGCTCTTGGAATTCTCTATAAAAAAAGTCTCTTCCCATTTTTCCCTAAAACCACTCGCTTTTAAGATATTTATGAAAGAAGACCGAAACTCCTCTTTTTTCCTCCAAAAAAATCACAAAATATTAATTACCTCATTTTTTTTGTTATTTACCGTTGAGCCTTCTATTTACTGTACATAACGATCCCGAGGAGCATCCCACGCATCTCTTCTGAATCCGCATGTGACTCATACTCCCATACCGGGTTCTCTCGTTTCGATTCCACGAAGAATCAATAAGTAAATCATCTCTGGCACTCGACAACTAATCACGATTATTAAAAATAGAAGTAACAATAAAAAAAAAACAGGGAAAGCATAAGAGGAAATGACGTCACTCCTAATCAGCTTCAAAACGATCCCAAGTTTTAAATTTTCGCATGAGAAGCCAAGCGAAGTACTTAACCGACTGATTTCCTCGTAGACTTCAGCGATTCTTCGAATGTAAAACATTGATTTTCCGTGATAAATCATTCTTTATCATTTTCATCGGTTAAAGAAAGAAGTGCGCCTCTTTTTCCGATGAAAGTGCCGCAGGTGAAATGATTCTAGCGAAGAAATTCTCATTTTCTGGTTTAAAAAAAGGCGAAAAGTGTGAGATAATTCTTTTTTTTTGGGGACAGACACAAGTGGGTCGTTGTCGAGGTCATACCGGTTGGAACAAGATGCCATATATGCACTGTTATAAAACGTCAGTGTATGGACCATTGGAGTGATCATGCGACTATTGATAAATGGACTTATGGCGATACGCATTGAATATCGACATAGAAATAGAGAGACATTGATTTAATTTATTTGGTTTCATTTGGATGGTCTTACCTGAAGTAGTTCAAGGCGCGAGGACGTCTGAGGTGCAGCCATCTCTGGATTTTTTTACTTGCGAATTGCTGCAAATTAAAATTCATTAATTACCAGAAAAATAGGTTTTTTCAGTTTTTTGGAGATATCTTGAAAACTATTGGAGATACGAAAAATTTCATTAATACCTTTTTTGTAGATCTTTTTTTTCTCTACAAAAAAGGTTCTTACAAAAAATCTCGTATCTCCAACGGTTTCTGCGATATTTATGAAAATATATTAATAATTCAATCGATTCCATTTATTGGAATTTCGATGGAGAATTTGTGAGAGGCGGAGAGTACTGACCTTATTAAATGTAAATAAATGAAACAAAGAACTTTTCTCGGGAAATAATTGGGAAAACGTCTCTCCTAATTGAGGGACAAAGTCACACTGCCATTAAAACTGACAGTAACCGGCGTTATCCCCCACTACCACCGCAGGATGACCCTTTCCCCTTCTCTTGGAATTTTAATTTCGTCTTAAGTGTGCAGTGCATGGTGGTATTGACTTCCACTCCCCACACACAAAGGAGCGGGTTATCAACCTGCAGCAGGACTGTGCAATGCATGATATTCGACCCTATGCCTTTTTTTTTCCCTCCTTCCACATCAGGCTTCAGGTTAACGTTCCTCTTGGGTGTAGCACATGCACCTACAACACTTGAGAATGAATTATGAGGATTATTTATCGAATTATAACTTATGCGCCTCTTGAGTAATCAAAATCATGTGTAAAAATATATTTTTTTTAATTTTTTCACCAAAATTTCAAGGGGTTTACCTTTCCAAAAATTTGAAAATTCAATGTTTCTCATTTTTGAGGGATGAATTTTTCCAAAATATCGATTTTTCACTAATATCTTCAGTTATTAAATAATCCAAATCAAATTTCGCATCCCAGTCGCCTCAATCCCGCCTCTAACCTCATACTAGCGTCCTCTCCCATCAAATAATCCAACTAAAACGTGAAATTTCAACAGCAATGGACTCACTCTACATCAGCCCACGTTTTTTACTCTGTGTCCTGTCCCACTCTCTGTCCCAGAGTAGATAGACTGACTTTTTGATGGTGAATCGTCGTAGTCCATTGAATTTATCCAAACCAATTTGATTTTTCCAAATTCATATCCTCCACATAGTCATTAATTAAATTAATTAAATTAAAAGAATATGGCTGTAGCTGCCAGGGCCCTCGCAAAACTCTCAGGTTAGTTCCAATCCTAATTTTTCACATTTTTCACCTCCTCTTCCCCTTTAAGAGGAGAGATCTGATTTTTCGTGGTACTTTGAACCTCTTCATTGAGCAATGTTTAATATATTTGCACAATCTCACTCCCAATAACTCCTTCCTGTCTCATTAATCCATAAATCCTCAAAACTCCAAAAATAGGACATGAAAAAAATCATAACCGGTCCCTAAACATTATGTAAGTAAGTACAGAATCGATGAAAACCCCTTTTTCCTGTTAATCAATCAATTAAATAATAAAATAATTTCCTAAACAAATTCATCAAACATTAGCCAATCACAATTACCATTAACCAATTCATTGACTATTCATTCTATCTCAACAATTGTTGAACGACAGATGACAGAAGTGTGATTATTTTTTCCCTATTCTTTCAATCAACCTCTGAATGTCTATTTGTAGTGCCCATGACCTCGATTGTACGTATCTAAATACGGTGAACCATGAAACACTGGCCTTGAAAATGACGTAATGATCGTAGTGTATTTTAAATAATGCAGAGTGCAACTTTGATCCAAATTGAATTGTTATTTAAAAATAAAATTATTACTCAATTTTTTTTCCCAGTAGCACGAATGATGTTACAATGTACTATGAACTCTGCTTATCTGTGTGATACATTCTAAATAGTTGAGATATTTTTTGCCTTCAATTGCCAATGAAATTTAAATTAATTATAATAATATATTAATGCTTATTTATCTCTTTCAGTTAGGAGACCAAACAGCCTGATAAATGCACAAGTTAGATTCAATTATACGGAGTCACGGAAAAATTTGAAAATTGATTCAAATACTAAAGTTATTTGTCAAGGATTCACTGGTAAACAGGGAACATTTCACTGTCAACAGGCTATTGATTATGGCACCAAAGTCGTTGGTGGTGTCAGTCCAAAAAAGGCAGGAACTGAACATCTGGGAAAGCCTGTGTTTAAAACAGTCAAAGAGGTGAATTAATTCCTCCGAAAAGGCTTTCAATTATTTTTGAGTAATGATTAATGTTTTTATTTTAAAAACAGGCGATGGAGGCAACAGGTGCTACAGCATCGGTAATTTATGTGCCACCACCAGCAGCAGCAGCCGCTATCATGGAAGCACTTGATGCAGAAATGCCTCTGATTGTCTGCATAACAGAGGGCATCCCTCAGCATGATATGGTGAAGGTCAAGAGACGATTACTCGAACAAAATAAATCGCGTTTGATAGGACCAAATTGTCCTGGTATCATTGCACCTGAACAGGTACGAGGAAATCATTTACTTTTCTTTTGTAAAAAAGACGAATTCGTTCTGTTTTCATTGGCTTATTTCATTGTAGTGTAAAATTGGTATCATGCCAGGACACATTCATCAGAAGGGGAAAATTGGTATCGTTTCAAGGTCAGGTACATTAACGTACGAGGCTGTTAATCAAACGACTCTGGTAAATATTTGAAGACAAAGTTGAGAATCTCATTTCTTCTATTTATTCTATTGATTTTTCTTTTCATTTTCTTTAGACTGGACTTGGGCAATCACTCTGTGTGGGAATTGGAGGTGATCCCTTCAATGGCACAGATTTTATCGATTGCCTTGAAGTCTTTCTTCGGGATCCAGGAACCGATGGAATTATCATGATTGGAGAAATCGGTGGAAGTGCTGAGGAATCAGCTGCCGAGTATCTCATTGAGCATAATACTGTGAGTGCTCTTTTGAGAAAGGATTTTTCCTTCATTATAAATTAAATAATTACCTTTTTTGATGTCTTCAGGGTGCAAAAGCCAAGCCAGTTGTCTCATTCATCGCTGGAATAACTGCACCACCCGGTCGCAGGATGGGTCATGCTGGTGCCATTATTTCTGGTGGTAAGGGTGGAGCTCAGGACAAAATTAATGCTCTTGAAAAGGTAATCCCTCAATTTCTATCACATTTCAAATGATTTCATCAAGGAAATTAATTAAATTCTTCAATAATCCTCAGGCTGGTGTAATTGTAACGAGGAGTCCAGCACAAATGGGTCGAGAACTCCTGAAAGAAATGACACGTCTTGGTCTGGTATCAAAGTAATTAAATGAAAATTAATACAATTACAAAATAAAATAAAAATTTAAAAGAAAAGAAAACAATCTAAGACTCTCTGTAAAATGATATAGTTATTTGTGTCTGTGTAACCTCTGATTAATAACTTCTTCTCTGTATTTAAAAATAATTAACGAAGAGCAACGATTTGAAATAATGTTGACACAATTGGCATCCAATTAATAATCGACGTAACATTAAGAAAATTGTTCAATTTCATGTGGAAAAATGAGAGATTCGTGTCACAGTTATTGAAAGAACTGTACAGAGATTTATTGTTATGAATTATCATCGATGAAAGTATCGTGAATTATTAAAAAATATCAATTAACGTTATTCTAACGAGAATTAATATCTGTGAGAATGCTTTCACACTCGACATTACCAGAGATTTAATCATTAATCGAAAACAGAGCATATTTCTATGTACTGTTATTTAATAATTACAATGCGCTTATTGTAAATCAAGTTGATGAAAAAGAAACACTGAAATAAAACGATATTAAAAGAAGAAAGTTTCACGAAAATCCCATTAATCTATCGATTTTCCTCGCTATTTTTTCACTCTTATCACCAGCAAGTGGAAGCAATTTTTCAATGTCCATTGTCCTTAAAATTATTATTAAATTATCACAATTGCCGTAATAGAGATGATTGTCCTCGTACAATTGTTGAGCCAGTTCCAGCTGATGATTGTCCATTAAGAGGTCGTTTGTGACGACAATTAAAGGCTTCTGGGCTTCCAGAACCTCCAGACAAGTGCCTGCACCTGCATGACTTATAATGAGATCAGCTGATTTAATATATTCGTTGATCGAGGATTTTAACGTGAAAAATTCGATTTTTTTGAAGCCTGAACGTGGAGAACAGTCCGGTTTTATCTCGGAAGAACCGATTTGAAGGGTCAGGTGATCATACCCTCGTTTATTTAATTCCTGAATGAAAAACAAAAAAAATTAATGTAAAAAATTCGGTTTTTGGTAAATATTTCCGAAACCATTGAAGATACAAAAAAAATCGTAGAGATCGTTTTTGTGGAGCGAAACGTGATCTCAAAAAAAGATATCTACAAAAATTTTCGTATCTCCAACGGATTCCGAGATATTTTGAAAAAACTGTATAATTGGCGTAATTGCGTCTTATTTCTGGATTCAATTGTTTAAACAATTGTCAATGCAATAAAAGAATTATTTTAATTAAATTTACCTCCAGAACTTCATTTTTCGTTATTGTCTCAATTAATTTATCGAATTTTGTTGTTCCGACAGTAACAAACACTTTTTTCGACATTTTCTTGTTTTTATCGTACGACGCGACATCTTGTGGCGATTTACGGAAGACACAAAGGACCAAGATGGCACAGCGGCGGGAATGGTCTGCTCCGGATCGTCAGAGACTGTCATTCCTCACCGGTGATAATAATTTTAATTTACATTGTCTCTAATCATTGTCTCAATTAATAAAAAACGACAAAAAAAATAAGTCTATCGGTACACAAAATGGCGGCCGGTGGAAAAGGAGAGGGGAGTGTAATGCGTAGTCTGGCGTTCAGTGCATGCGAGACAGTAGCGAGCATCGCACCTGTAGCTGCCGGTTTATTACTCATTATTATTTCATTTTAATTACATTAAAAGAGTCATTAATTAATCAATAAAGTTTTCTATAATAATAAGAATAGTGGGGGCTGCCAAGTAATCTGAATAAAATCATAAACATGCACGATAATATTTACTTTCAATGGTATAAAAGAAAATTATTATTTCGATTTTCTTTTGTTTCGCCAAAATTCTTCGTTGTGTGGGGGAGGGGCTAAGTGGGGAGCAGTGCAGTGAACTTAGCAGTAGTAGCGAAGACGGCGGAGAGAGTAGACGTGTTTTCTTATCGCTCGTGATTTCTACTCATTTATTATTATTCCGGTGCATTGTTTATAGTATTTTATTATTTTATTATTATTATTATTATCCGTGTGTTGTGAAGTGAAGTGATAAAAGAGTGAGAGTGAGTGAAATAATTGAGTGAAGTGATTTCAAGTGTTTGGTGATTTGGAATAAGTGCACATCCTTCGGAGGCGATTCTTCCAGTAGCAGAGCTCCTGGGGATGCTGTCAGCGACCGGTGAGTGTTAAAAATTTAATTATTTATATAAAAAAACTGCGATGAACTGCGAGGCGAATTTTGTCGTGTCCGGGGACTCGTTCAAATAATTGCGTCGATGTCGTTCTGCTTCCTCGGTAAATCGTTCCGACATTCCCTGCAGGAGGCAGTGATTCTCATTCTCGTCAGTCGTTCGTTCCACAAATCCATCGTTGGTAACTCTGGGATCCTCTCTCTCTCAACCAGACAATTCTCGTCGATATCCGCGTTGCTCTTCTTTACCCCTGAAAAAATATGGCCGCAAAAACAATAGTCGCACATGTAATAGTGTATCATGGCTGGTAATTACAAGAACTTTCTGAAGCTATTGGAATCGTGGCCCCTCGAAAAATCAAAGACTGGCAGGTAGATAAAATCATTATTTCCGATTCCATTAACTCATCCCCGTCAAAACCCCCTAAACCCTTCCCCCAAACCCTTGAAGATGAGTCTGGGAGGTTAAGTCGCATCATTGAAGAAAATTCCACAAATTTCTAGAGACTTGGGACAGCACATTAGGGATCAGATTAAAGTAGCCTTCTCCAAAGGCGAAGTCCAGGAGAGTCACATCGACAAAGAGCAGTGTGATCGTTATTATCTAAGTCTGAAGCGTTTGTCATCGAATTACTACGGTAATCGGTACACGAGGAATTCGACGACCACTGCCAGTGGTTTAACACCGGAACAGTGTAATTTGGCACTGTCCCCAGAGCTGCAGGAGTACTTCCAGCAGGAGGATCAGAGTCGTTTCCAGAGACTCATCTCGAAGTTCAAGAAAAATGATTCCGAGAAGTCCGAGGCTAATTAGGTCTCTCATCGATTCAAGAACAGTCTCAAGATGTTCGGGAATCAGAGAATTTAGTGTCCAAGTAGCGAGGAAAGAGGAGAAACGGCCTCATCAACCTGTGATGGTGGGGGAAGTTGTTAAATACTTGAATCTACGTCCTGGTGACACGATCGTCGACATGACATTCGGTGCAGGTGGACACACGTCCAGGATTCTTAGAGCAACACCGGATGTCAGGGTTTTTGCGT
This sequence comes from Aleiodes testaceus, assembly GCA_963565655.1. NCBI lineage: Eukaryota > Metazoa > Arthropoda > Insecta > Hymenoptera > Braconidae > Aleiodes > Aleiodes testaceus. The sequence goes on along the minus strand of OY751421.1, from coordinate 4,782,030 downwards.
TGGATAGGGATCCGTTGGCTCATGAATACGCTCATAAATTGGCGGAGAGGTACCCGGGACAGGTGATTCCGATTCTCGGGAGGTTTTCTGAGCTTCCGCAGCTTCTGAAGGAGCACAAGGTTCGTCCGAACAGCATCGATGGATTCCTCTTTGACTTTGGATGCTCCTCCATGCAGTTTGATATTGCTGAGAGAGGATTTTCGGTGTCTAAGGATGGACCTCTTGATATGAGGATGGATGGGAAGAGGTGTCCAGATGAGCCAACAGCTGCTGATGTACTTGAGAGAGCTTCTGAGACGGATCTATGGAGAATTTTTAAGTATTATGGGGAAGAGAAGCAGGCGAAAAAAATTGCGAGAGCTATTATTGAGGCTAGGTATGGATATGGGAAACTGCAGACAACTTCGGAGCTTGCTAAGCTTATTGAATCAGTTGTTGATGATGAATTTAGGACAGATCAACTTGGGAGATTCGCACACACTGGGACTAAGGTGTTTCAGGCACTCAGAATATTCGTTAATGATGAATTGAATGAGATTAATTATGCAATGCTCATTGCGGAGAAATATTTGAAAATTTCGGGACGAGTTATTACGATTAGTTTTCATTCGTTGGAAGATACTGTTGTTAAGAGACATTTAGCTGGTAATGTTACTGATAATGTTGCTACTAGGGATCCTTTGAGATTCTCGAATTGGGGAAAAGTTTTTGAGCATGGAGAGCTAGATATGATCACTGATGTGCCATGGAAAATGTTGCATAAACATGTTTTGTTACCTAGTGATAGGGAGATTGAGTTGAATCCAAGAGCAAGATCAGCCAAATTTAGGGCAATAGCTAAGGTTAAATAATTCATTTAAAATTGTAGATAATTACTTTAATAAAGGATTGAATGTGTGGACATTATTCAATTATTTTTAACAGTGTATAAAAAATAGAAATCAAATTGTTAACAATTAGAAGAGACCTTCTATCTCATCGGTATCAGTGTTCCAATCCATGTCGTAGATAGCTGGTCTAGTTGATAAACCAGGCATCATCATAATTTCACCGACCATTGGTACAACAAAACCAGCACCGGTCGATACGAAAATGTCGTTTATCTCTAGGGTGAATCCTCTCGGTGCATTCTTGATACTTGCGTCTCCGGTTAGAGAGTTTGATGTCTTTGCCATGCAGAGAGGGTACTTGTCGTAGCCCAATCTCTTGTAATTCTCGATTTTAGTCTTCACTTGATCGGTTAGAATAACTTCACCAGCTCCATACATTTTCGTGGCGATTGTCTTCATCTTCTCCTCGATGCTGAGGTCAAGGTCGTAGAGGAACTCGAATTTATTCTTTCGCTCGGTTGCCTCGATGACAGCATCAGCTAGATCAAGTGCTCCCTCACCACCTTCTGCCCAATGCGTGCAGACGACTGCATGAGCAGCACCATTTTTCAACGCAGCTTCCTTGACGAGTTGGAGCTCAGCAGCAGTGTCAGTCGCATGAGCATTGATGGCTACAATCACTGGAACTCCGAAGTGATTTCCATTTTCTATATGCTTCAACAAGTTCGGGAGACCCTTTTCAACCAAGTCAAGATGTTCTTCAACATATTCCTTCTTCAGAGGAGCACCAGTGGTTACTGTTGGACCTCCACCATGCATTTTGAGGGCTCTGATTGTTGAAACGAGGACAATTGCATTCGGAATGTGTCCAGATGTTCTGCACTTGATGTCGAAGAACTTCTCCATTCCAATGTCGGAACCGAAGCCAGCCTCAGTCACCACAATTCCCTCTGGACCAACCAGCTTCAAACCAACTGCATCAGCGATTATTGATGAACACCCATGCGCAATATTGGCGAATGGACCAGCATGAACCAGGACAGGTGTTCCTTCGTAACTCTGCATGAGATTGGGCTCGATAGCGTCCTTCAGAAGCACTGCCATTGCTCCGGTCATACCGAAGTCTTCAGCAGTCAGTGGCTCACCGGATTTTGAGAAGCCAACGACAATATTACCGAGTCTCCTCTTCATGTCCTCGACATCAGTGGATAAAGCGAGAATCGCCATTATTTCAGAGCCAACGGAAATCCTGAAGTTACTCTCTCTCGTTCTACCTTTCTCTGTTGGACTCTGACCAACAGTTATTTTTCGGAGGAATCTGTCATTCAGGTCGACAACTCGGGGCCAAGTGATTCTCTCAGGGTCTATATCCAATCTGGCGAATCGCCTCTGTTCGTCCTCGGTTAAAGTATTGGGATCGGTTTTATTAATGCCTAGTTTCTGTAAACGTCTCAGTTGAATTTTCGAAAACTTCCTGGATCCTTTGATCGTTGGGACAAGTCTGTCGTAAAGAGCTTGGTCACTCTGCGTTGATTCATGGAACCACCGGGCGTCGATCTGTGCTGATAGGAGATTGTGAGCTGTGCTGACGGCATGAATGTCACCGGTTAAGTGAAGATTAAATTCCTCCATTGGAATAACTTGGGAATATCCACCACCAGCAGCTCCACCTTTGACACCGAATGTTGGACCCATGCTAGGTTGTCGCAGGGTAGCAATTGAATTTTTTTTGCGGTGTGCTGTCAATGCTTGGACAAGACCGAGGGTCGTTGTGCTTTTTCCCTCGCCAAAAGGTGTCGGTGTTATTCCAGCAACAACAACGAATTTTCCGTTTTTCTGGTTCTGCAGGCGCTTCAGAATGTTCAGGCTCACCTTCGCCTTTTTGGAGCCATAGGGACTTATCTCGTTCGGGAAAATTCCGATTTCCTCAGCAAGTGCAGTAATTGGTTTAGGCTCTTGTCCTCTGGAGATCTCGATGTCACTTGGTACTGGTTTCTCGAGTTTCAGGGGCAATGGACGAAGATCCCAGGTCGTTGATAGTAAACGTTTCGCTGCTCTTTCAGCTGATATCACTGTATTCTTCATTAACATCGCCACTGTCATTGGCCCAACACCACCTGGGACTGGGGTTATGAATGATGCTACTTCCTTTGCCTCTGCGTAAGCAACGTCACCGACTAGACGCTGTCCGCTTTTCTTCGTTGGGTCTGAAATGTTTTTCAGTGGATTATTGATTAATGTGAGTGGAGAAGTGGAAAATGACGGGGTATTGATCTGGTGTGAGGTTTTACCTGGAATGGCGTTGATTCCACAGTCAATTACTACTGCTCCTGGCTTTATCCAGGATCCCTTCACCATTTCTGGTTGTCCAATGCCTACTACAAGAATGTCTGCTTGTGATACCTGAAGAAAATCATTGGAAATAGGGGTAAAATGGACATTATGATTCAAAAATTAAAAAAAATTAATTTTTGCACTTAATTCCTATGTAAAATCGTCTCAGCTTTTCAATGGAATCATCAAAAAAAATCTATCTCCAATATTTCTCTCGATTTCACTTACAACTTTGGGCAAATCCTTTGTCCTCGAGTGACAGACAGTGACAGTAGCATTTTGCCATTTTAATAGTTCGGCTACTGGTGTTCCAACGATTTTTGAACGCCCTAAAACAACTGCATTTGCACCAGCAATTGGAACTCCGCTCCTTCAATAAAAATAAATTATAGAGATTAATTTCCAAGGGTTTATAATTGCTTCCATTGATTAAGTTAGATTCATACTTTTTAATCAACTCGATACATCCATTCGGAGTGCAAGGAAGGAATCCAGTCATATCGCCAATAGCAACTCGTCCTTCATTAATAGTATTGAGCCTGGATAAACAGAAAATTCCGTAAAATCTCCACGTGCATTAAATAATTGGGTCACACGATTACACAAATAATTTCTTTAAATAAACGACACTATGTCAGAGGTCGAAGTGACTTCTTCATCTGTTTTCTTGCAATTTATCAGTTATTTTTATTTGCACAATAAATTGCATCATTTCGTTATGAAATTGATAAGAGAAATTGACGTCAGTTTTTGCGGCATATCTTGGAAACCATTGGAGATAGAGAAATTTTCATAAGAACCTTTTTTAAAGATCTTGATTTTCTCTACAAAAAAGGTCTCTATGAAAATTTCCCTATCTCCAATGGATTCCGAGATATTCCAAGAAAACAAACCGCACTCTCGAAATAGTCGATTAAAAAATACTCAGGAATTCAATTGAAATTGGAGAATCGATTTCTCACCCATCAACGTCCTTCTCAGGTGACACCGTATCAGTGATGAGGTGTGAGTTTATCCGGTTAATGCTATCAAGTGGCATCTGTACTATAATACCGTGGGTAGACGGATCGTTGTTCAATTTGTCGAGCTTACTGAGCAATTCTATCTCAGTCGTTGTATTTGGTAGTTTAACATGAATTGCATTTATACCAATTTCACTCGCTGCTTTGATCTTCATACGTATGTAAACATTGGAATCTTCACGTCCACCAACTTGGACAATAGCTAGTCCCGGTGAATAATCAGGAAGTTTGGATTTTAATTCTGCTACATTTTTCTTGAGCTCTTCACGAATTTCTCTGGAAAAAAAAACAAATTGAGAGGTTAGGAAAAAACGCACGTGGTCCCATTCATTCGAACTTGAACTTCTTTTTTTTTTTCATTAAAATATTCTTTTTCTTAATGAAGTAATGCAATTTCTTTAATTCAAAGAGATTAATTAATTTATTGAGAATTCATTATTTTCATGAGTTTATTAATTTTAATTAATTATAAAATTGTACTCACTGAGCGAGATTTGTTCCCGAAAGTACAACACCTCTTGCATCTGTCGCCATTCTCCTGTCGAAGAATCTGCAAAAAATAATGAATCAATTAATTAATGATAACGCAATTTCGTAATATTGATTGAGTACTGATTGATTGAATTTTGGGATTGATTGATGAAGACAAAGAGAACAGTGGCGAGACACTATTTACCGTTTGCGTGAGGTACTGGGGCAGAATGATGCACACCGGTTTCTGGGACCGGATAAACAAGTCACTGGGTCTCAACACGTTTTATCTCTTTATTTTCGACGCATTAAATTCACACGCACGTTTACTAACACAAGTGCAGATTCCCCTCCTCTGATTTTCGAGTGATGAATTCGTTTCAATGGGAGATAATCGAAGAATTTGAAGTGAATGTGATGAAGAATGAATGGGAAATGATTTTTTTTAAATTAATTATGAGCTTCTTACTTGAAAACTTGGAGAATCCTCGACATGAACCTCTCTTCAGTTGAAATTCATGAAAAACTGATGAATTTCGAAAATTTAAATGTCTGAATTTGAACTATGAGTCAATGTGTTATCATTCTCTTTTTTTCATTGAGAAATATCGATAAACTCTGAACTCTTTTGAATTAAATATCCAGGGATTTTCATTGGAAGTGGCATTATTTTTATCATTGTTGACAAACACATTTTCGGTGTATCGAGAGTCTCCATGGGCTTCTGGAGACTCTGATAAAAACGTGCTCGTGCAATCGGCCATTTGAGAAAGCTAGTAGAAACATCTCCGACAATGAGATAAGTTTCCGTCGGTTTTCAATTAACTAAATTTGTGGTGGGTGGTGGGAGGGAGGTAGCAAGTTGTTGAGTACTGTTTGGAGGCCGGTAAGCAGTTGAAACTTCGGCGAATGTTCAGAGTTTCAAAACAAAAACAGAATAATGCAGATAACTTTCGTTATTTTTCGATATTTTCCGGGGTTCTTTCATGAATCCTTTGATATCTTGAAAACCATTGGGTTTATGGGGAAAAGTCAAGAGGGCTTTTTTGGAGAAAATTAAATTTTTTACAAAAAAGGTCTCTTGATATTTTTCTCTAAACTCACTCGTTTCGGAGTTATTCATGAAATTATGAAAAATGTTCTTCTTTCGTGATAAATTCCTGATTTATGATACTGCAAGAAGAATTTTCCGCATACTTTGAATCTCAGTAGGGAAGCCTCTTGCAACGATCTCAAGTTCTGTAGATAGTTGAGAGCTTAGAGGGTTTCATGGAGTCTAACTGTATGGTAGTTATATGTTAGACTATCATGGAGTATATGGCTTTTTGGGTGGGGCGGAGAAAATGGAGATTCGACGTTGAAATTTTGTGAGGGAGTGAGGAGAGAAAAGGGGGTGGAGAATCTCTTCGAATTTTCGTGGTACTAGTACACCTTATACCCCATAAATTCCATCTTTCCAGCATAATGTAATTCAATTGATCATTGAATTATTTATTATTAATTTTCGGAATAATTGAATAATCGATTAGAATAATTTTGTTTATTCAAACGTAACAAATATTTGTGGGCCAATGGAAAATATACGTTTATTGAAATAACGAAAGTAATCAATCGAAAGGCTGTGGTCATTCGGAAATAGCCTCATAAACTTGTATGGTAAATGGCAACGGAAAGCATTCAACACCCCACTGACCATAAACATTTACGTTAAATTATACAATCGGCGTTTGATGCATTATATCCACCTCTACTAATCACATAATTCGATAGAATTTGTTAGCCAACAACTGCAAAATTTTAATTTTAATTTATTACGAATTAAATTCAAATATTCCAATGGAATTATTTGTTAATAATTTTTTTTTTTAACCATAAAATCATGAAGTTCTCCTCAAATATTAATTATTCCACTCTCAATTCGTCTCTATATGACCATGCAATTTGGTAAGAGCCAGGCAATTTCATAGATGTCTCCTTCTCCATCTCCACTTGTGTCTGTGAACCCAAACAGTTTAGAGCACTCACCACCTTTGGGAGCTATTCTGGAATTGGTGAAAATTAATCGGGCCGATTCAAAGTAGCAAGAAACTTCGGACAGTAGAAACACATTGTCTTGTCTTTATTATCTATCTTGGTGGATTTCGAATGAAAAGACACAGAGTTTAGGCAATTATCGTACTTTAACAATTCAGAATGGTTGAGGCACGATTATACCCTTTGGATCATGAAAACGATCATCAAGATGAAGTGAAAGGGGAAACTAGAAACTAGGATTTCATGTACTTGCTTTTGCGGTGATTCCACAGGAAAATTGGAGACTTTGGGTTTTGCAATTACCTGATGTAGAATATAATATCATCAACTACCACAAAAAACTTCATTTTTTTCTGGTAAAAATGAAGCAATCAATTCTATTCATTAATTATTAATTCAAGGGATTGTGAGATTAGTTTCAATCAGAATTTGCAGCATTATAGGATCCACCCACCCATCTATCCGATATTCAGAGAGTCACGATGATGGTCAAGTGCTGTGATTACTCTGGCAATAAATTGATGATTGAAAGGCGTTCGTCGCCGACGGAAGGGATATGAAATTAATACAACATCTATAGGCAGTAGTTTGTGTTTGCCTCAGACTCCCTCTCTGGTATTTCTGGAATCTCCAGGTCGTCCAACCGGAAAAGGCCCTTTCGATGGGAATATCAAGGAAATTGGATGGGATCAGAGTCTCCATGTTCCTCAAGATTCGATAGAGAAAGAAATGATTAATTAATTTTTTCTCTCAAAAGTTTTTCGTTCACGTGAATTATTCCAGTTCTAGTGAATAAATTGCACAGAAGATTTGAGTGGCCATTTGTCCCTGCGGTTTATTTTACACCCCCAGTTGTCGACACAGGAAGTCGTTTCAGTTTTCATGGTGTTCCGGTAGTGAGTTGCACTTACCTACGTTCAATTTCACCTGAAAATTCTCTCTCTCTGCTTTGCAACTGAATTCCATAAAATTGTTGTAAACTCGGGTGAGGTATGAAGCCCTTTTACGCCGATTGGAGAATAAATTTTGAGGAAAAAAGGAGGGGGAGGAATTGTGGTGATTATCGGGGAAATTTCGTTTTGGCAGTGATTGGTTCGACATTTCGAGTTTTCAACGACGCGGTTCATTTTCCGGGTTAAGGAGAACTTAACTGCCTTCGGGGCAGGAACAAGAAAGATAACTTTGCTTAGGGTAAGACGACGCCGGGGGTCTGATTGGGTGACCACCCTATCTACCCTTTTCGCGAGCAGCATGCTAGCCTCCTTTTCAATCTTCTCACTCTCCTCATTCCCCTCATCTTTGTTTGCAATCTATTCAAGACCCTTTTTGCAGCAGTCTAGTTATGAAAAAAAATAATGAAACGAGAAATTGTAAAATTGAGGTGAAATTAATGCGAATTGATTTATTAGCTTCTCTTGTCCACTGCAGATATTTTTCATAATTATTTTACGTCAATCAGTGGTATTGAGAAAGGATTGACGTCGCCGTATCAAATTATCGTAAATTGCGGGGAAATTGCAGGATGTAGATAACATTATCCCATTGAAGAGCTTCGGATAATTCAATTTTTTTTCTGAATTTACGTAAATGAAGCAACTGAGGCTCGATGATAAATCTCCGTCATTTGCGAGGGTGAAAGAGAAAGCAGGGTCCAGCCCCTTAGACTCTGAATTCCCAATTGGAGAAGAGGGGTGAATACTCGCCAAAGTCTTATATGCGATATTGAGTTATGCCCATAACGTCTCGCTTCCTTACTAGCATTTGCCAATTCTACCAGACTCTGCGGTGGCTTTGACGTACCCAAGACCTTTCCGCAGTTGAACCCAAAGTTTCATAGAAAGGCTTTTTGGCACAGAATGGAGCCTATTTAACAAGTCTACTTAATAGTTACATCGTTTTCGAGGATTACAAAAATTTCATGATTAATTTAGTTACTCATACTCGTTGTTAAATTCATCAGAATTATTGGAGATTGTGCTAAATTTGTAGAGAATAAAATTCTTTCGCATAATTCTCGAACAATAAACCAGAAGCCCAAGTCTATGGAAACATTGTAAGGTCCAGAGGCCAGAGGAAGTCCTCTCAATCACATCGATCTCTCCTCCCACGAGGGCGATCGTTCGACGTTCTCTAAACTTAGCTCTAGCCTGTGTATTCATACTCCACCACTATCTCCTTTACCATCTCGCTTCTTCCCTTATTTCAAACCCTCCCACAACCTCCCCCTTTTTCCTTCCTATCTAGCTTCACAAGGGCAGCGGAATAACCTTAGTTGCTTTGGCCTGGGACTGTTAGGTAACTGAAGCCAGTATGGCCAAAGTATGAAACTCTGTTGACTCCTAGGAGAGTCCTAGGTAATCACCGAACTTCGCTGCTCCCTCAGGAACATCTCCCCACTACTTTGCCTCTCATACCACTTTTAGATTCTCTGTAACTCACGCACACGTGTAAGAGAATGCGAGACAACTTTAGCCTCCTCTGGGTGCAGTAGTGCTTTTCGCTGCTACTTGGCTATGACCATGTGCCGGCCAATCAATTTCGATAGAATGGATAATTTATTTTTCTCCATATCTTGAGAATAAAAATTTTATGAAGAATATTATTGTCCGATTCTGGTGAGAATGATAAGATATTTTAGATGTATCCCAGCAATTGTTGAAGATTGAGTGTTTTACACTCAGCGATAAGGTGCGTATAAACCCCTGAAGTGGAGAAATCAAGGGTAAAGGTACAGAATTTTGATTACAATCCCCTTGGCCTCTTATCTCACTGCAAATTCGAGTTATACGCGGGTCTTAAACATGAGGAAGAAGACAGATGGACAATAAGTCGGTTTTCAACGTTGATCCAAGTTATCCTTAACAATGGTGGCTTATTATTACTGGACAAAAGGAGTGAGAAAGGCCAGTCTCAGAGTTTGCCTTTGGGGATCCAAAGTTTTTTCGTCAACTGCCTAAATGGAATTCCTTCAGGGCCAGATGTTCCTTCAGCATAATTAATTAATTCATGATATCAAAGGAAAGAAGAAAAGAACGGATTTAATTGTGAAAAAATCCAATTTTTAATGGAAAAAATTGGGGGAAAATTGGAAGATGGCGTAGACGGTCATTTTGTAATCATCCTCGTCTTCTCAAACTCATAACTTATTGATCTGCACCTCCATTTGACCACTCAGAGCCACCTACGCCTTGAGACAGCAAGCTCCGTATTCTAACTAGTGATAAGAGAGCAGACTTAACCGGTCAGACAGAATTTCCGAGTCGATAAATAAATGAGTCCACTTAATTATTATTAATGAAGTTGATACGTACCATTTTCACGATTGCCTCTTGCTGGACGTTCAGCACCGGATGGAGTCTCGTGCGTGACTGTTTTCGTAACGCAAGAAAGGAAAAAAACCAGTCCCCCAATACAAGGGGCAGCACGAGTTCCGGAATAACTGGTCAATGAGAGAAAGAGAGAGAGAGAGAATTCAGCATCCTGAAATGTGTGGATGTAAACGATGGACCAGCAGTGGACAATGATGACCGGTCATGAAGCCTGATGCGGAAACTGGACAGTGAGATGAGCGAAACCGGTATGGCAGATGTTGTTTAATGTGCAAAAACGGTTGGTCCAGCTGCTGATCATGTGAATCATGGAGATTCAGAGGAAAAGTTTGGAAATACTGGGATAATTGGAGAATTCCCTTCTTTTTTTTTTGGGAATTATTAAATATTCAGATTGCGTTTAATGTCGCAGGGATAAAGTGGCTTTTAAAATGGGATGAAAACCACAGGCAGAAGTGGGAAATCCTTTTCTGCAATTAGGAGTGATTAAAAATTCGTCTTCTAATTAACTCCAGAGGTTGTACATAAAATTCATGAGGAATTCAACACTTTGTAAACATTTTATTTGTCTGGGAATTTTTTTTTTCGTGGATATTTGAGGGGTAAATAATTAGTTGAGTGAGGATTATCTTCTTGCGGGTAATTTGAGGATCAATTTTAATTAATGGGAATTAATTGAGGAGAAATATTCTGATGAATTCCGTAATTTTTTTGAAACATTTGGATACAGCGTGGGAGAATGAGGGAAAAAGTGGATGAAAAAAATGGGGAAAAAAAGAGTTTAGTAGCTCCAAGTGGTCAGTGGGTTGCTCTCGTGTCGTTTTATCGCGCGGTTTACGCCTGAATCTCCTCTTCCACTCTCACGGTTAACTTCCCTCTCTGACCTAACCAGTAAGAATGCTAATTGGCACTGTTTCCATCTCATTTTTATTTAATTTAATTTGTATCCTGGATTTAGTTATTCACGTTGAAAAAAAAAACGTTGAAATTGAGATTATTTAATTAATGAATAATTAATTATGTAGAAAAATTATTTATCAATAATTTTGGTGAATAAAAATGAGGAAATAGTTCTGCATAAAGTTGGAGGCAAAAAAATTGTCCAAGAACTCGTTTTGAATATTTGGTCATCCCTGGAATAGGGTGGGGCAGTTGATGCAGAAACTTTTGGGGTGGTTTTGAAGGGGAGGATATGCAATATAGGTGTTGCCAGAAGACGAGAATACAACTACGGGGCGTGGCGGTATCTTAAGTTATCCAACTCTCTCCCGACCAATCGCATCACTCTAAGGTCCCAAAGGGTTAATACTGACCTTTGAATAAAAAGGAAAGAAAGCTCTTCTCCATTCTTAGAATTTAATTCCCTTTTTTTTTTCCCTCTTTTTCACCTTTTCTTCTTCGAGATCATTAGACATGCAGAGATATTCTGAAAATAGGAGGAAAGAAGGGGGCACTTTTGCCAGTGAGGTTTATGCCTTCCGGTTCCTCCTGGTCTTATTATCCGCACCCTCTTTACTCACCCGTCTCGGCGTTTGTGCTTGAAACAATAAAATACGTTTATGAATGAAACTCTCATCCTCTCCAACTCGTGTTATTCTCAACGTTTTAATTCCGCCTTGTTTTCTCGAGAAAAATAAATTAACCCGAGACAAACTCTTGGAGAAAAGGCGAAAGAGGAGATGAGGAAATAAGGGGAAACTGCAGAATTTAGAGGAGACTATCGGCTCCTTGGGGATGTTACCACCCCTATTTCTCTACTGTCCCCCTTTAACCATACACAGCGTTGTAGACCAAATACACTGGGTATAGTTATACAAGACTCATATATACAGGGGGCTGTTGGGTATTGATCGTTTGGTAGAAGTCTCAGCGGTACTCTACTTTCGTCCACCTGAAAGTCTCTGCATCTTCTTCATTAAATTCTTCGACATTTCGAAATCCTAAAAATCCTCTCTGACCTCATTTCATGAATATCTCCGAAAATAATGGGTTTATCGGAATTTATCAAGAGACCTTTTTTGTAGAGCGGAAAATTATCTTCAAAAAAGGTCTCCTGATAAATTCTCATAAACCCAAGGGCTTCTGAGATATCTTTGATTTTCTGAAAAATAGCTTTGACTCTTCGAAAACCTTGAGAAATTCTTTTTTTAAACTTAGAAAAGTGAAAGAGTCGTGAGTGACGAAGCATGAAGCCCCTCCAGGGGTTCCTTGGGCACTAGAATCGAGTGGGGATAAGTCGAATATGGTGGTTCAGGGAATAGGGGTGGGGCGAGTGGGGTGAGTTGTGAAATAGGGAGATAGTCAAAGGGGAGGGGAGTTTGTACATGTTTTCTCCTATAGTGAGAAAGGGGTAAGACGCAGAGGGGGCTTTTGCGCTCTAATGTTCGGCTGGGGAAATATGTGAGCTCAGAGGGTTGAAAAGGAGAGGCTAACACAAGATGGCTGCCTTCAAGGAAAATAGGGGAAGTAAGACATTTATCGTTGAGGATTCTTAAAACATGAGATTTTACTTTAAAACTTTTTGCGTTTCTCTTTGAGGCAAAAATTAATTTAATGTATATTAATTCAATATTATTAAAGCCAATAAATCCTCTGGTATTTGCATATATGGAGTTTCTATATTTGGATAAATAACCCAGTATTATTGAAGTCATGTGGTTGACCCAAAGCGCGCGCGCGCGAATACTTCAAAATTAACTCCCGGGCTTTCTGTTCTATTAATTAATCTCATTACTTTAATACTCTCCGCCACGTGATATGATCGCGTGACCCTCTGCTTACGTATGAACTTGAGTAAAGTGAATATCACAATACTCGAATTTTCAAAAAAATCCTGATAATTATTTCCCCTCAATTCTCCAATCAAATATCAATTATTTCAATTACAAAATTCTCAAACGCAATTTCACTTAATGATTGGTCTATATACTCAACCCGTCGATTTCCCAATGCACCGCCAGTTACAGGAAGCACCTCTCTCTCCCTCTTTCCCAATAGTCCAAGTCCACTTGCAGCATCGTAGACATTGTTGTCCCCAACTGGCAAAGTGTACATAGAAAATACACGTACACTCATTTTCCAGTACAGAAGCGCTAGGACAAGCTTCCGGTCTTGTGTGTTCCTACCCCATGCCTATGTGTTTTCTAAAACTCGAAGAAGAGCGGAGAGAATGAGAATAGAAGTTTGTGTGTCCCGTTGGGTGTTGGAAAATGGTTCAAACACTGTAGGTACACGATGTAACCGTTTTGAATGTGTCGCAGAGAGAGAGAGAGAAGGAAAGGGGCACGAGGAGAAAATGGCTTGGTGATAGGAAGGAGGAGTGTGTTTCGAGGAAGACGCTGACAAGTGCGAGTGTATCAGAGAGAATGAGATGGAAGATGGAACATTCACGTTTGGGGAGAAATGAGAATAGTGTCGGTCTACGAGCTGAGTGGAGTTGGTGAGCAAATTGCTCAAAGTAATTAATCGCTTTTGCCGGGTTGGCTTGCCACGTCGCTTCGTTCTATGTAGGGCTCGGGGAGGAGGAAAGCTCATCCAAAGGGTTTGTGAGAAAACCAGGTACATAACCGGTTGGCTTACTGCGACGTGAAATAGAGGGAGAAAGATAGTTTACCTATTTTATCTTCTATGACACGGTATACAAGCGCGAGATGCTCATTCTCCTAGAGTTTCATCAGGAATTTTCGGGGACAAGCGTGTATTTTATCATTAAATGAAGAGGAAAAGAATGGATAATTATGTTATGGTACTGTGATGATGCTGTGGCAATTCATTGTAGACGATATTGAGGACAGAATGGATTGCAACAATTGAGTTATAAATCCATCTTGCTTGGGTAATTGGAGAAATTTTACGAGCGGAAGTGGAAACTGGGGGCGAATGGAATTGCTTCGGAAATCGTGCTACCTTGATTCTAGTCTCTCGCTTCTCCTCTTTTTATTTCGTAATTTTTCAGGGTTTTTTTTGTTTCCCCCCCCATCAACAGGCATTTCATTATGCGAAGATTTTCTTGGGTGAAACGGTTGAAATCCTCCGTTCGGGGATTTCACGATAGAGTGAAATTCATTGGTAGAATAGGAGGTCAAAGTCTTTCATATGTAGCAATGATTTCCATGTGTTTTCATGTGCTATTTCGATGTATAAATCGCGCAAACTCCTTCACATAGGTAAAATCTCGTGGAAGAGGATCAAGAGAAGAGAAAAGCAGGATTGAACTCTCGGTTGAAATACGGATGAGAAAGTCTGATAAGTGGAGGAATAGTTTAAGAGAGCATGTGGTACGGAGATAGGTTATTCAAGCGGATTTAGAGTTAAATATTGGTTATTTTGAGGTGAAAATTCATTCAAGTCTCTTCGTATTTATCCATTGAATTTTACTGAAAATAAAGTGCTGAAGAAATAAGACACCATGTGAAAATGCACTCAGTTGGTAGAAGCTAACCTCGGCTTTTCCCCAACTTTCCTAGTGTACATATATAGTCTGGGAAAGAGGAGAAGTACCCATAGAGTTTGTCCAGTGGAACGAGTATAATGGTGCGGTAGGGCTGGTCGTAAGAAGCAGAGCTTTGGCGTACAGCCCCGGGACATAAGAACACTCGGAGAGAGTATGAGGCCGCATCTCTCTCCTCCAGGTTTGGGTGGCTCTCTCGTGAAACTAAGTTGTATTGATCCTAGGCTGCAGCAGACACACACATACACATAGATGAACCCGAGGAGGTGGAAAACCAGCCAGGGTTAGTACGTGTTCTTAATCGCCAAGTGACCGCCCTACCTCTCCTCCTTTCAACGTCACTGTTCAACCCCCCCGTTCGGTCCACTCATCCCTTTGGTGCCTTTATACAACGTCGTGGAGCCCAAAGGCCCCCGGAGATGCTGCGATTCACTCTCTCCTCGTCTCTGTCTCTTTTCGTTGCCCTCTGGCCTTGCTACAACTATCCCAACTTCAAGTCCATGCATCTGTGTGGGTGTGAGGTTGTCTAACACTCGTTCTCATTCCTACCAATCGTATGTTAGCTTCAATACCAAATGTTCGTTCATTGTTCTTTGGATTATGGAGAAGTAAGATGTTGGAGGAAATTTTAGTTGATGGATTTTAATTGAATTTATTTCGATAATTCAATTATACACCTTCGATGATACCAGAATATATTAAAATGTTATTTAATTACTTGATGTTCTCCATTTTCCAGTAATTTTTACTGAAGTACTCTTCACGATTTAATTCGAAAATTCATTTATTTGAGATGCGGAGGAAATTTGAATGACAGTGGAGATGCGGTTACATCGTTTCGGATTAATTCGTACGTTATTGAATTACTGCGAGAGTACTAGACGTAACTGACAATGAAAAAAATCAGGAATTAAACGAGTTTTTTATGGAGATGTAGAAATGTCAGAAGATTTGTAACAATTAAATTTGTACTGGGTATTTTTATCAGGGGCTGGTGAATATTTCTTCTTTTATTTGTCGGTAATTCAGTTTTTTTGAGTGGCACGGTGAGATTTTTCGTTTCTCCATCATCCCAGGACATTTGACCCCTCGCATGAAGCTGGATGCTGGACCGGTTCTTTTAAATCGATTCTCCAGAGGTCCAGGGACTTTGAAAATTCGTTTTTATTATTTTTCGGAGGATTTGAGGAGTTGAGGAATTGTTTTGTGTTGAAAAAAAAGGGGCAGACGACATTGTTGTCATTTTTTTTTGTCAGTCTCCCTCTCGCTACTGTCTCGACCCTGAAATTTACACAGATCCATTCTCTCCGTGTTTTTGCGCCGGGAGGAAAGGCCCGGGACATCTTTAACCCTCCCACGTTAATTGCAGTGCCAACAATAGCCGGCAAACATCAGAAAAAGGGGATAAAAAACGGGTAAAATCCTCATGTGAATTCTCAAACGAGAGTAAAGACATTCTAATCGAAATTTCTTAAGCAAATTAAATTACACACGTGGTAAAACTCTTTGCAATTCACTCTGCAAATTGCAGAGTCCCTTTAGCCACGACAATTCACTCGGATAAAATTCAGTGAAGTATCTCAAAGTACCGTTTCACGAAAGCTTCAAGGGACTTTTAGTAATGAGTTGAGTAATGAGGGAAAGAAAGAGGCAATTTGCGAAATATTGGAGATAGGTTTTTTTTGATGATTCCATTGAAAAGCTGAGGAAATTTTGGGCTGAAAACATGTGCCAAAATATTATTTTTTTAATTTTTTGAAAAGTCGATTTTTTTCACCCAGATTTGAAGGGGTTTACCTTGGAAAAATTTGAAAAAATCACTTTTTTGGCGATATCTCGAAAAAACTACTTGAAAAAAACATTTTTAAATTTAAAAACCACATGAATTCATCGCAAATGAGCTCATCTTTCACCTAGAATCGGAATTTTTACGATTCGACCAATAAAACTCGAGATATCGCCAAAAATGTGTTTTTTACAAATTTTTCCAAGGTAAACCCCTTCAAATCTGGGTGAAAAAAATCAAATTCCCCAAAAATTAAAAAAAATCAATGTTGACCCTCGATTCCTATGTAAAATCGTCTCAGCTTTTCAATGGAATCATCAGAATATCTCTATCTCCAACCGTTAAATCAGAATCTCCATTTTACCCAAATTTCCCCTAATAAATTCCCCAAAATGTCATTAAACCCCGAAATCTTAATTCATTTAATGAAGTCAAATGAATGATTCATTTCTCGGAAATAACATCATCACTCAGTGGCAATGTTGAGCGGGTGGGTTTTCAGGTGTAGTGTGAGGCGGAGGACTCTAGTATAGAAGAGATATTACCAGATGGCAATGACTAGGACGGTGTTTGGGATAGGTATACGATACGTCTGAAAGAGGAAGTGAGACAAAGTGATTTTCACGAAATACCAGTAGTCTCGGTTGAGTTATGCTCGTATTTCCCGTCAGCACATCCGATGATGTCTACGGTAATGTAACTGAAATGTATGAATGCTTCGTGCCGGTACATCGCTCTGTCTCTCTCTGTTTAAGCCATTTTCTCAGCTTCTCTGGATGTGTTTGTGTGCGTCTGTGATGAGTACAGTGTATATAAACGCATGTGGCAATGGATGTGGTGGACGATTTATCCCCCGAGCACATCCGTGAAATCCTGAATAACCTGGACCAAACCAGTATCATCTCTCTTTGCCTCCTACATCCCTATTTTGACGTTAAATTTTCCCATGCAAATGATGAATCATTGATTCTATTTTGCAATGCATTCACTCAATCAATCCTTCTCTCTTTAAACTCACCAGGGGAAACTATGACGTCACTAGTGTTTACGAACTCTCGATTTCATTAGTCCCATCGATTCCAGATAATTCCGGAGAGGTAGACTCTGGGGGGAAAAAAAAGAAGAGGCAGAAGGACTTTTCTCCTCTGTCTGGACACCAACACAGTGATGAAAAATTCTAGTGTTGGTTAATAAAATCACACCGCATGCGCGATGATGAAAAAAAGCAGAGCGCCGGCCTTTTAACTGTACTTTCATGCCCCTGGGTGTCGTTGCTGTCGATAAAAAAGCTCGTGTCGAATTCACGTCTCTACAGAGTTTGGTAGTCGCGAAAGTTAAGGCGTTTTATCGTGGTGTTCTCTTGTATCTTTTTTTTTTTTTTTCATTATAGAGAAAGTAATTATCAACGGAAACTCGTTGACTCTAGTTTCAGAATTGTTGATTCAATGCGGGCAGAGATGAGTGAAGTGTTGAAGAGAAGAAAAAAAAAAAAAGGGAAATAGAGAGAAAGAAGTGGGGATGAATTGCCGGAATTTAGTTGAGGAAAGAGTAAAAGTTGATGACAGTTTTTTTTTTTGTTAAATCTCTCGTTTTTGTCGGAATGAGAAAATTGTCTGACCATTCACGCTTTTCAAGGCGCATCCACTGAGCCGAGAGAGAAGGGGCAACCTCTCAGAATCTCCATCGGGTGAATAGGCAAGAGAGAGATGGATAATGTGCGAGTGAGAGAAAACGATACTAAGACCACGCCTCTTGTCTAAGGTTACCCCCACTCTTTCGGGTTATTTCTGAGTCCTGTTGTACGCTTCATCCCCTGTCCCCACCACTTGCATCTCTGAGGGACGCAACACCAACCAAGAGGGGTAACTAAGATTTTTCCATCCCCCTTTTCTGCATCCTCTTGGTCCCCCCCCACTCTTGTAAAAGGGGCTTGAGTGTATGTTTTATGCAGACGTGTATGTATGTTGGTGTACGTCTCTCTTTTGCCTGGTGTATCAGCCACCTTCTATTGATCCACAACTAAGGGGTCGTTTCTTGCGAGCTACGGAGCAGAACACGGGGATTTCTGGTCTTTCGACCTCGCCCACTCTCTCTCTCTTATTCTTCATCACTTCTTCATTTTTTTCTGGAGAAAATTTATGGGGTGATGGAAGACTCATTCCTATTAAATTCCTCCGACTCTCCGAATTTGTGTATTCTTCATTGAACATTGTCCAATGCAATGCTGCACACAATGTGTGTCTCTGATGACTGGGTTTTACAGGGCTCGATGGTGGACGTCGAGTCGAAGAGTACGAGAATACAGATAGAGAAATGGGTGCTCGAGGGGGAGTGAATGTTGGAAAGAGGAGGCAGAGGATAGTACGAGAGGTCGGTGGGGTGCTTTAGCTCGGGGCTGTTAAACACGGCAGAGTCTTATCGGTAAAACTGTTCTATATGGGGAATACCAGGTCCGTTCAGCCATTGGCCGCGCACCGAGTTTCACTACTACCTTATACCTACTTCTCGTTTCACCTATCCATGTATACAGATATACAATTTAATGAAAACTAAAATGTACGTGTACTATCCATACGATTTTACAAATGTATTGGTGTTGTATTCATGTGTTGAATGTTATTCGCTTTATACATTCACACAAACGTGGGTACTTTGGGAATGTACCTGGGCACAACTGCGTCACGGACGAGTGTCTCGTTTCTCTTATACGTGCAACTCCGTATTATTTGCACCATGCAATGGTGGCTTGAAGTTTCTCGATTAACAGAAGAGCCTTCTATTGAGAAGTGGGTATTTTCGAGTTGAACAATTCAATTTGATTACACTTACACTCTCTGGCATGGAGATGTCCATTTTTTTTACTCAATACATGCATTATCACCACATGTGTATATTAAAATTGATGAGCAAGTTGATCGGTATCATCCAATGCCCCATAATATTATCGATACAGAAGCGTAAGCATCTGAGCCGGCTTATGTCCACTTTGATAGCAGGTAGTATCGAAACTAATTTCGTTTGCTTCGTACATATATACGCTCCTTCTCATCGTTGAACAAGGAATATAACCCGGGTCTTACCCGAAAGGCATTAGAGAAAGCTAAGGCCTCTCTGGTCCACGTCTCCAGGGCAACCAAGCCTATCAAACTATCTTACTGCTCTCAACCCTTGCACATTGTGTCTCCCCTTCTCTCTCGCAAGGAAAAAAAGTGCATGATGATGAAGACCAAGGGAGAATCCTTTAACCACTTGGGGAGAGACGAAATTGAGAAAATTATCCACACCCAGAGGCATTATAGAAACCGTTGTTACATACTGTGCTTTACTCCATGGGGTTTCAACACCCATTTCACAATATATTGAACGCCATTTTGCGATTTTTTTTTCTACCATGGAATTATCGTTTTCTTCTCTAAAAAGTGATAATTTGTCTTGAGTCAATAGAAAGCCGCAAGAGTTAACCATGAATTGTAACTGTTGTGTCGCTGAGTTTGAAGCATAGGGTTTTAGTGAACCAAGCGAGAAAGAGAAAGAGAGAGAGAGAAGTTGGTATAAACTTTATGGTAAACCGTGTGGCGCAGTAAAGTCGGTAAATTGAAGGCAGTCCATGAGTAAAGCGAGAAGAAGCATACTAATTGCGAGAAAGGTATCTGAATACATTTATACACATGCTTCACACAAGTAGGAAAACGTGCGGGGAAAGAGGATGGAAGTGGGTAGGAGGCGTTTGATTCAATTCTGAGTTTGTTCTTTCGGCGATCGACGTAATCACTGGTTTCACGTAGTTTCTAGTCAAACTAGACTGCAGTACTCGGGGTTTTAGTCCATGGACTTTCTACGTTACACAAATCAACTCTAGGAGTTGCATGTGAAGGGGGAGAGTGGAGTTTTACACTCGTATTATTTGCTGGGTTCTCGTATTGTGGGTAAAAAGTGTTGAGAGTATTGGAATTAATTGCTCGCACTTCATTAGTAACGAGATGCTTGTATTTGGAGGTGGGAAAAAGGGGAATTCCAAAACTTCGATGATTTCATTATTTTTTAGGGGAAAAAAAAAATGATTAATTCTGTCAATTAAGGAATTACATGGCCTCTGGATGTCTCGTTAGGCCCCGATATGATCATCCAATACAGAGATGATGAATTATTAGTAATAATGGGGAATAGTATTCGGGAATACGATTAATTACAGTAGTCGTTTGGCTGTGGTACAGAGAAGGCTTTGAAGCTCGGGCAAACCGTGGGCAAGCTCTCTATTCCCCTCTCTCTTGCTCTATCTCTCTGTACTAGTTATGGACAGTCCACGGGGGGTTGGTCAAGTATAAGATACCTTCTCCCGTGTGTACTAGACAGCTAGCTTACAGCATCCGCGAATATTAGATCAATAATTCTGCCCTCAAAGTGCTGCGAAACCCGTCGAAGGTGCTTTTACCTATATTACGTTGTGCTACGAAGGGATAGATTACAATGTCCCCCTCCTCCTTTCGATCAACGTAAATGCATTATTTACGTGGCGCCAGTGTCGTGGTAATATTAAATTCACTTTGGAATCTTTGATGATGGGCTTTTTAGTTTCTGATTTTACGAGAATTTCCTCTCGCTTCTCGTTCGATTAATTTAATTATTTACTTCACTTACTTGAACCTGCTGGTGATGCTGATGCTTCTGGCTCGGCGACATCTCGGAAACTGAGTCTGAATCCACATCACCAATCTCTCGAACCTGTTCACAGAGATGATCGTGAGAAAGTCAAGGGATGCAGTTGATTCAAGAAATAGAAAAAATTGATAATAAAATTGATTCAACAATGAGTATCATGGTAATCCAGTTCTACGGGTTTCTCGCCCCATCGAAGATTCCCCATCATCTCACGAGATGACCACTGGTCAGCTGCGTGAGAAACTTTTGGTCCATCTCTCTCTCATCCGTAGCCAGCCAGACAGGTTACCTATGAACACAATAAGACTCATTGTCACTAGAAACCTCAGCGTCCTCACCAATAATCCAATGAAGACTATAAACCTCGAAAAGTAAATTATCAAATATGTGTTCAATGATGTCTCCTACAATAGTGCATTCACTCCAGTAATCTCCAACTATCCTCACCAAACTCTGGGAGCCTCTTCAACTTCATTAATCCTGGCATGAAACCGGGGCCATTCTCTTTATGTTCCGGTTATTCAAATCCTCCGGCCTCTCTCTCTCTCTCACTCTTTGGCGCGCTGGGGGTTTTGGAATAATACGTATCTCCGTCCGTTCGAGAAATCACGCATTGTCGCGATGGGCGCTCGTCCGTAAGGGTTGAATAGTCTTTCGTTGGGTCGAAAGGGTTACAGCAGAGATGGACAGTTGGTGTGGGTGGTAACTTCTCTTTATTCCCGTCGCCATCTTGGGAAAATGAATGCCGAGGTGTTGTTGAAAGCCTTTTCATCTTTAATTTCTTAATTAATTTGACGAATTATTTTAATTCTCCAAACTGATAAGAATCGACAGTGTTTCACCTCAGATAGTTGAGAATTTAATGCTACCGAGGGAATATTCGCTTCTGAAATGGAGTGTGGGGGCTGGGAATGAGAGGGCAAAATGAAAATGAGACGGAGAGGAGAGAGAGAGGGAGATACAGAGGAGAGATACGAGGACCGGGGCCAGTGGTGTTTGGAGGTTAGACCGCAGTTACAATATCGCTTGATTAGAAATGTACATAGGGTATATGTGTGCTGGAGAAGGGGGCAATGCATATCCAGATGGTGGGTGGGTTTGGGTCGATGGCGTAGCAACTCGGTAGTTTAATACATGCTTCGCGGAACTTGCAGTAAGGAAGGGAAAACGAAGAGGATGGGGTGAGAGTGGGTGGATAGGTGATTTGTGTGTACAGATGCAAACTGCAGAAAACGGTGTACATAAGCGAAACATAAATAACAAATATGTATTTGAAAATTTAGAGGGAACATTTTCGAGTATTTTCAGAGGGTAATTAGGGAATTTTATGTGGTTCTCCATTAGTTTTTTTTGAAGGAAAAGTATTTTTTCTTTGGTAATGTGGAAGAAAAGTCTCGAAAACTCTTCTGCAACATCTCCCCCCCCAGAAAGTGCTGGTGGATGCGGTATCAGAATGGTTCTATATTAGCGATATATCTTGGGCAATACCCAGAAACGAGGTTTCCGGCTACGCCTAGACTACACACCAGGACACTAGTGTATACTTGGTTCCCGCGAGGAATATTCCAGCCATTCTCCACCATCCTGACTATCCTCCTCTCTTCTCTATTCTCCCCTGAGAACCCTCTATGCTCGTTTCCCCCCTTTTACCAAACTAGAATAATCTCTATCCCTCTTACACACTCGGTGGTCCATCCCTCGTGTCTCATCTACGGATGAGAGCACTCTGGAGCCATCGTTTCACGTTCTCCTTCTCTGCTCTTCTCGATTCGCCCTTACCAATAGCTCTGAAGAGCATTCATTGCCTCTGCCTTGTGCTATATTTCGCACTCTCGAGGAATTTCCAAATGCCCATGTAACGATGGCATTGTTCCTGAAGAATATTCCGAGACTGTCCATTTAATTTTACGTATTTGTAATTATCCTTGCAAGTATTTACGCCAAAGTATCGTGATAATTGAAAATTTCATGGGACCAAAGTGGCGAGTTTCAAGACAAACTGCTGGCTCTGCCTCGTTGGATAATTAACTGAATAATACAGCATTAATCCAGTCAAAATTGCATGAATCTGATGATAGTTTTTGGGAAGCTCCTAAACTCTGCACTTCTTACTGTTAATTATTTTTCGTCCATTGATTCTCATTGGAATAACATTAATTCCAAATGTTAGAATAGAATTCAGGAGAGAATAGAGTCGTCGATTGGATAATCAACTTGATTCACTGTTCCTCGATGTATCTGTCAGAAGGAGCTTGAGCGCGTAATTAAACTGCAGCCATTAACATCTGGAAGAGGCATTTTCATCCCCAAGTGTTGCTACACAAATTAATCCAATAGACTACATTGAATGCCTCAATTTTTCCAAAATTCAACAATTAAATGAAGAAAACCCCTGGACTTCCTCACCACTGGGTAACGCCCGTCATTTCCTCATAATTACTCCATTTCCCTTCCAATTCAACCTGAAAATTCTCCATTGCTATCACCCTGTATCCTATAACCTCTCGAATGGGTTATATAGTGTCGTTGTGACGCGATAGTAGAATCGATGCTAGAAAAGCGAGAATTTGGAGGCAAACGTACGGGCCGTGCAATTTCATGGTAGCCAATGGAATGAATCTCCAATGGGGTTGGCTTGCACAGGCCAAGTTGGCCAAAAGATATCAAGGAAATGAATGGCACTGGGTTATGCCAAAATCGTGGACTGATAATTACCCATTAACTGCACTGTTTCATCCGGTCTTTTTGCCAATGTATTTGTTATTGGAAATAAAGTCTCACGAGAACCTGGCCAACCGGAACTCCAGTGCCTTCAAGCCCTGGCGTTTGAGAATGCCTGGGAATTGATTGATTAGAGGGTATACACCCAAGAGGAGTAAGACAGAGTTGAGTTTAGTTGAGTTTGAGTCTAGTCACACAGTGACTAGCATCAGAAGAGAGAAATTTCCAGCAAGAGAGAGAAAGATGGAGAGTTGCTCCAGAGAGTGGAGCTGAGGTGAACGTTTAGTTTGGCATGGCCCCTGGGTTATTTGGTGGGGGACGCTTGTATGCAGCGTTATACATATAGTTTTGGAGTGTAGAGAAAGGGAGTGGATGCTGAAGAAGAGAGAGGCTGGCTCAGAGGCGGTAGTTCGAGGTGCTACAGTTTATAATAGTTGCTACGTATCCCTCCGCACTTCTCAGCATCCTCATCACCCAATTCAGGCTTCTCTCTCTCTCTCTCTTGAGCTTTCTGGTGCTTCATGAATGTGGACTGGCCAACCCTGGCCACAACTTCCACAGAGTTGCTTAAACCTAACCTGAACTGGGATGATCAAGTCTCGTCCGTTGAGAAAGAAGAGTTTTTCATGATTTCAAGGATTTGCAGAAGAAAATTCTCCATTTTTCGGATTTTAAAAAAGAAGAAGTGCATTTGCATGCAAGTCCAAGGAAAAATGAACACTTTGTCAACAAAATGAAGGATCTGAAGGGGTCATGGGAGGATTGAAGACGTCAATAGAAGTTCTGTCGGCGTCAGATTAGTTTCTGAGGGAATCAAAAGAAAAATCAAGAGTTATTAGGGTCTCACGAGCGAAAGATAAAGCTCACCACTGAGAATGCCCATGAGTTTCTTGAATGCACTATAGGGCATTGAGAATTCTCCAGATGTGCTTGTGTACGTGCGTTTGGAATAACAACTTTGTGTCATGTTTTCAAAGGAGACGAGTGCAGTTTAGAAAGGGGTGGAAGAGAGAGGGACTGAGCGTGCATAATGGTCTGGGGGGCTCCTCTCTTGGGGGCTCCCGCATTGCGCTGGGAAACGCCTGTTATAATTCTCCGTTATCTATGGAAATTCTAAACCGTACTAAACAACAATATATATACCTCAAAACTATGTAATTCTCGGGGATATTGCACGAATGGTATGCAATACCAAGGTGGTGTGGGTTGCGTTTGCCTTTGGTTGGAGATCTATCGAATTGTTGGTGGAAATTTTCTTGGTGAATATTGAGGGAAAATTCTTCGGTACTGAGGAGTCATGTTTGGGTGATTTTCTTTATTGGAAGCTGATGGGTTTACATCGATACGAGAGTTTTTATGGCTCAGGATAATAATAAGTTGCTATTACATGGGATAACGCTATTGCTGGATCGTTCTCAACGTAAATACAGTTTGTACCAGGGGAAACAGCAAGTATGATGAGATCTGCAGGCTTGCATCCTGATGAGACTATTAGGATGGCTTGATAAGTCTATAATATTCTGGTCGACGCTACACATTTGACCGTCTCATCCACCTGGTCCATCGTGCTCCAATTTACCTAAAAATATGATTAAAAAAATGGTGCATTAATTTTTTTTCTAATGAAATAATTAAAAAAGAAGTTTCCAGTATATGATTCTCACCTGATTTCAATTTTCCAGAAACTTTTTTAAAGAATGTATGAATTTTTTAGGAATAGAGCAACGATATTCTGGTGGAGTGGTTCTTTTTTGTTGGCTTGTCGTCTTGAAGTCGTCCTGGTTGATACAAAATTAACTCTGAGCATTACAGATGTCGAGGTGGGCCACAACCAGAAGCCAACACCTTGTTAGCCAGACAAATTCGGCTCATCTCACTCATCCACCACCAGTTGTCTCGCACTCTCTTCCTCCTATTCCCCTGGGTATCCACCATCTTCCTCCACATTACATGTCCTTCCCTCCCGCCCTTTCTGGTGTTCATGCTCTCACACTCAACGTGGTATCAGAGAAACTAGCCCTCCGGTACACCCTTTTTCAGTATCTCCGTAGACGCTTCTATAATTTTGGCACTAACTCAATCTACCTTTCATCTATGCCGGTAATAATCCCCTGAAAACCGGAGAGAGCTGTTGTGTCCCTGTGATAGTGCATTTATCAGTGGCTTCCTCATCCCTGGAATGACAAGAATTCAAATAATGCATTTTTGACAATTAAATTCATTCAACTACAATTCTCTCAGAAACCATTGGCTCTAGGAAAAAATATCAAGATACCTTTTTTCTAGAGAATTCCAAGAGCTACAAAAAAGGTCTCCTCAAAAATTCTCCTAAACCCAATGGTTTCCAAGATATTCAGCATTAAAAGTCATTTAGAATAAAAAAATTAAATATTCAAATTTCATTGACACTTTACATTCCTCTTTTGCATGAGTTTGAGGAGATTGGCATTTTAGGAGGACCCTCAGAGGGGAATTCGAATTGAGATCGTCACCCTTCTCTCCACTTTGAATTACCACGTCCCAATATATATTGGATCGAAATGATTGCGAGAAGGATGAAAGGTACTTGCTTTGTTTCGCAGTGAGAATTGTTGGCAAATTGTTTGACAATACTTTACACAGAAAGACTGTCATTCATTGTATGTGTGTGTGTGTGTACCAATCCGTTGAAACACTGAATGTGTAATAGAATTGGATGGCCGTACTGCCAATAACCCGAGCGATCCTAAAGGATTTAATTGCGTTAGTATTTCATTCGATCCTGAGCCTGAGTTCACACGGTCCAAATCTTCCAGAAAGTCACAGAAAATTCCAATTCAATTTAATTATCAAATGATATTACCCAGTTTTTTTAATTTTCAAGGCATTTTGCAATGTCAATTGATACCTGCGGTACTCTCATTTATCAGTTTGGTTCTCTCATTCAATTATCGCTCTGTTAATTGGCTCCCGAGGGCAGTGTCGGTGTCCATCGTGATTTTCCAACTATTCGTAAATACTCGTGAGTACTAATGAATCATTTTCACATTAAAATCATGAAAATAAAGATGTGAATAAATTCCGAATTTCATGCGAGAGTCTGAGATGAAAGGGAGAACCTGTTGGAACCCTCTGCTGGACCATGGTCATGAGAAAGGTCAACATGAGCTACTTGCATAAATGAAGAATCTCAGTATTCTCATTCCGGTTTTTGTATTGATTTATGTTTTTTCAAGGGAAAGAAGTCTCTGCTATTTTTTGATGTCTTTTTGATGATTGTTTGAAGCACACATATTCGATCGTAAATCGTAAAATCTATCAGAAGCATGTGGACATAACTCAGAGAGTTTCTAGGAGGCGCGAGAGGGGGTTTATCCTAGCCTCTCTCGTTGTATGAAGCATTGCGACCAGACTCGGCATAAATACTCAGGGAGAGAACACAGTTACTGAAATGGTAGCTGCATTGAGCACAGGTCCCATACCGTTGTGGCATGGCAACATCATCTATCTGGAATAATTTATTATGCCGCGACGGGGTACCGCGCGGAAACACTCCAAAATTCACGTGTACAAGAATTAAACTGGGGGAATTGCATCTGAGGTGAATGATATTGGCACATTTGAATAATTCAGTGTGTAAAATCTGAGATGAGGTTTTTAATGGTTCTTTCAGGGATAAATTGAGGGAATGGAGGTTGATTAGGAGAGAGGAAGGAATGGAAAAACATAAGGGGACATGATGTTACGGTTGGCGAAACTATTCTGGATGTTTGGAAAGAGTTGTAACTGCAGTGGTGGACGAAACGATGCCATCGTATTGCGACTGAAAGTTCTAGTTAAATGACTTTCTCATTAAAACTTTGGCAATTTCGCGTGAAAATCGTGTGTGTGTGTGTGGGTGAGCGGAGGATAGACAAAATTTGCCCGTTGGCTTTTTGGTGAATTTCAAAAGAGAAAAGAGGAGGTTTTCGGAATTAAGAGTTGGAAATTTTTGATTTAATCACATTGTGAGATGATGGACGTGCAGAGGTGGAATGAGATGAGTTTTATGAGTGGGGAGGTTTTTTAGGGGTTGAATCGATACTGCATGGCCGATTGAAGGTGCGAGAATTTTTCAGCTGCGCCGCTTTTTTCCTGGATTTTTGAGGCAAAGGGCAATGGCGCCATCTGCACGAGAATGCGGCAAGCTTTTAGGGGTTGATTTTTTCCAGGGGTCGGGGAAAAATTACGGGAGATGGCGCTGAGAGAGTCATTCGAGTTATTTTCTGAGGTGTTTCTTTGATTTAAGAAATTTCAGAATTTTTTTTAAAAGAATTCTTCTCATGTCTGACTCTATTTCATTCGAAAAATTCTACTTTTTTCTTCGGAATTATACAATTATGAAATAAAAACCCAGGAAAATTGAAAATTCCAGAGTTTAGAATCTTGATACGCCCTAGAACTTCATACCTGGATAAGGGGCAATGGTTGAGCTTGCAGAGGGCATAAGAGGGGAATAGTTCACATTGGCGGGCTTGAATTTTCAAAAAATTTCACGAGAGCTGCGCGCGCTTCACCTTCATTGATCGTACCAGAGACTCGTTTGGTGTCCAGCAAAGCTTTCATTGCCTCTATACCCTGGGCTCTTTCCCTCTTCTCTTTGCCCACTGCTATTCTCTCTCGTCGCGTCGTCATGCTGCTGAAGAGGAGACACAGACGCCCTCGACTTTCAGGGCGGAGCCCCAGGAATCGCGAAGGAACCAACAGAAAAAAAAATATAAAAACCGAAAAAAATAATTTTTTCCTCATTAAAAAAAAAAATCATCAATTAAAAAGGAAACATTACAACTCTTTCTATAATCAGTCCCACGAAATTTATTACGTGGAATTAAAAATAATGCGAAAAAAAAATACCCCTTTTTCCAAGCGGGTTTGTCCGGTTGACCGCAGGATTTTTCAGTCTACGGGTACCGAAGAGTGCCCCCTCAGACCGGTTCTCCGGATACACCGAGGTACGGCGCTCAGTGAGGAGTTTTGAGAGGGATTCGAGTTTGGGTTTTGCCCCGAAAGAGGGAAGAGAAACGTGAGGGAGAGGCGCACGGAAATAAGCAGAGAAAGAGGGACGAAGCGAGGTTAACCTAACCTCAAAATTCCAGCATCAATTCTGGAGCTGCTCCTCTTTCCCACCCACCCATTGCAATTAGGAACTACCCCTTCTATCCAATTCTGTCTCTATCCTCACTTCCCTCACGACCTGGGCCTCACCTCCTCCCTCTCGTTCATCCAGCCTCGTATCCTCCATTCCTCTCTTTGCCTCTGTCTCTGCTCTCTCTTCATGTGTGTGAGTGCACGTTTAACGTGATCCGGCTTCAACTACCACACTTGTTTTTGAGGACGAAGAGGGAAGGACGAAAATGGGCACGAGGCGGTGGCAAAAGCAATGAGGGGGATAGATTTTATCCTGGGCTTCTGCTCTCTCTCTCTCTCTGTCTATCTTTCAGGCTTGCATGTACGAGTATATTCCAACGGTTTCGTCGCCATGGTTACGAGGAAAGAGAGAGAGGGATTTTGTGCTTCATACTTGAAGGGATATCAGTACAGTCGGTGCAAAATTTTACGTGAAAACTCGGACAGAGGGGGACAAACACGACCCGGTTTTTTTTTCTCCTACTCTTTTTATTATTTTTTTTAAAGTTCGTTGGCCTCTGGTAACAACACTTTTTGTATTGGTTTTACTTTCGGCTTTCCCTTTTCTCGACCTTTGTCATCTGTTTCAGCTCTAAGATTCTGTGCCAGTTGATTTTTGTCCGGGGGCAATTCATCGGGTCATTGAATTCATCACAGTCGTTACACTTCAGACTTGAATTGTTGGACTGAAAAATCATTTTGATCTGCCTAACAGGCAGGCTGTTTGATGAATTTTAAAAATGAATACAGATATATGGAGTTTCGGTGACTGCAACGGACGCGAAATCGAACGTTTTAATCAAACGCAGTTGGATATGCCTCAACCGATGGAGATGATAAATTTCGTTTGACTCGTTTTCTCCTCCCCTTGCCTTCGGATTTTGATGAAAAAAAAAAATCCCGTGTCTCACCTAAGCTCATTAGAATTACGAGGGCTGAAGGCACTGGAGAATGCGGACTTGTCAACACTCAACGTACCGAATTCGCTAAACCCGGTGAACCTAGTCCGGGATGCCTGAAGCACAAGCCGCAATCTAATCATGGTATGCCACATTCGCGTCACCTATTTTCCTTCAGTGTCCCTCTGTACAACATTGAAGTCCACTTGTTCCACTGCAATTGAAGCTCCAACTGTGGCATTATATTTTAAAAATGGAAATTCCACCAACATCTCCGGAGATTCTAACGTCAGCCATGCATTAGCTCCGTTCCCCTTCATCTGAATTATCTAGATAATTTCGTACCGCCGGTGGAGAATAACCGAAGGACCATCGAGCCCACCACCGTCCGCACTTCTCCCCTCTCTTTTCTCCCGTTAATTTCACAAGAGAGGCAATTCTGCCTGAGAAAGACAGGGAATATTCTAGTAGTAGGTGAAGGCGGAGTCTCTCTAACTCTCCCCTTCTCTTACCACCAACGTGTTGGGCTACACGGCATTAGGTAAGCTTTTCGTTTTATTGATTTTTCGAAAAAGCGCACGCGCGCCCCATCTCTGCCTTTCGCACTATTCGCCTAGAGTTTTCCCCGTTGTTATAGATAAATGAGGCAAAAGTTTGTTTATGAAAATCATCCATTTTTCCCAGTTTTCTCAGATCCCTCTGTCCATGAAAATTCCCACTCCCCTTCAAGAATTAACTAGCACGTTACGTCACATTGGTACACGTGTTTCAGCGTGAATCGAAGGATCGACGGGCCCCCATTGGCCATCAATCGCTACTTCTGTATCGGTTAAATAATTAAGCACCAATTCGGCCAGTTGCAAGAGTCGACTCCAATCCCACGAGTCCATTGTTCTGTGTCTCATTCCGTCTTCCTGTACTTTGTCAAATCATTACGAAACATTGGGGCTTGCATAATTAATTAATTTCCGGGTATTGCAAAAATCATGGGGCAAAAAAATGAAGGGATGAGCTTTAATTGAATGAAGTGAATGTCCAAAGGCCGAAAATTAAGGCATCATTTCATTCCAAGCTCACCAACAAACATTCATTATAATCAAACCTCTCTCTCTTTCTCTTGCTGCGTCCTTGCCTCATCCGTCTCTCTTTGCCTCTCCAATTCGTCCTGACAAACTCCCCGCCTGCGGCGTCTCATTTCGTCATTGCGTGCATCGCCCGTGCACACACACACATAGATGCACACACCGGGGGAAATATAAACGAGTATCCTCTCTATTTCTCTATCGTTCACGGATTGGTCGGTCACCATTTTGGAGTTTCTACCTCGTATTTCCCAAAAATCATTGGCCCCACCGTCACCATCACTCCAATGAATACAGAGTACTGCCTCTCGTTAAAAAAAAAACAAAAGCCCTCAGTCTCTGTATATGTGTGTGTGTGTGCAGATAAAAAATTATTTTCCCTGGAATCAGCGTGTGCAGAATGGAAAAGACAGGGGTGGAATCACCAAAAAAAAAAAAGTTTCGGAGGGGCAGAGGTAACGCACACTCACGCAATTTCGTGCGGGCAATACGCACTCGATGGGAGAGGGGGTGGTTGGGTGGCGTCGAGCTTTCCCGTCGTCATCAATCATCGAATGCCAACGGCAGCTCCGACATTTTCCGGCAAAAACACACGAGAATCCCCGGACGCATTTCACTCTCGGCCCCAGAGCTTTTGCAGCCCTCTCTTTTCAGTCTCATCTCCCCCTCTCTCTCTACATCACTATCCTATCTGATCATCGTCCCTCGTCACTCGATGACCTCCGCCTATTTTTTACCCCAATTGTACGTTCTATCTCGTGCACTTCCGGTATTATTTTTAAAGATTTTCTTTTTATTATTTCCTACCTTTTATAGGTGCTTTCCTCGATGATTTTTTTTGCACAGTTGTAAGAAGAGAAGTTGTCGGCTCGCGGAAAAATGCAGAACTGAAAAATACTCGTGGACGTTCAACGAACAGAGAGGGGAATGCGGCAACGTATGATTGGCAACAATCGGCACTCTGATCGAACGTTTGTTTCAGGATACATATGAGGCCATCTCGCTCACACTAAATTTTCCATCTCTCATCGGCTAACGAGGAGGCTGCATGCAGCTCTCTCTATCACTCTGCAATACCTCCTCGCTTTTTTCCCGATTTTTTTCCTTTTTTAATTCTCTCTCGGTATTCTTTGCTTGGTTTTTTTTTCCACGTTTTATTGGAGCTCTCTCTCTTTCTCTCTCGCTCTCTCTTGTGCACTGTTGTCCTGCGCGTTTTCATCTCACTCTGGGGATTGTTGCCACTGTCTCTGTTTCATTGGCCCATGGTTTTTATTTTCTGTCTCTCATTCACGATACACTGGAATAAAACTGAATATATATATTTATTACGTTTTTTTTTGTGGATGAATTTTTTACATAATTAAATATCTGAATTTCTCTTCATTAATTAGTTTGTTTTGTAATTTGTGAAAAAAAATTCATTCATTAATAATTTATTTATAATTCTGAGGATTAAAAGAAATGGGAATATATTATTTTTTTCGTGCTTTAATGATGAATTTGGTGATTGAGACATTTAAAAATGAAAAAATCATTTTTTTTCTGTTGACAGTGGCGACGCCAGCGATGAAATCACGAATTCCCGTTACGTTCTTCATCCTTGTCGGTAAGTGAAATACTTTCCTAAAACTTTTGCAGTCCTTTTTCGTCCAGTCGGTAAAGAAGACGAGAATAGGGAATTAAACGAAGAGGATGAAAGCGCGAAAGCGAAATAGTGAAAAAAAAAAACAGATAGAATGGTTCCTACGTTGAAAACGAATTGTGATTTATTGGAAATTTCAATTTATTGGAATTTAAACGTTTAATTGGCCACTGGTAACGCGTGCACCAGTTAATTTCTTGGTTGTGGGGTCAGTAACACCCTTTTCCAAGCCTCGTTAATCCAATAGAATTAAAATAATTCAATTGCAAATTAACGAAATCAGTATTAAACATAAATCTCCATAAAAACAGTCGAATAAATTGCCTTATTTTTGACTTTAAAAATAATTGATCCTCGTGTCAGCGGAAAATAAGTAAATTTCCCCCGATTTTTTCGCCTTTTTGAATTCTTTTTAAATTCCAAACGCCGCGTACAGACGTGGAAAGTGCTGGAAAGAATATCAGGCAGAAATTGAAAAAAAAAAAAAAAAAGGGTGAAAAAACCTCACAGACAGAGGCAAAATCTCGTAATAGAGGAAGGAAGTGCATCGACTGGAGGAAATGAGGTATTCCATCTTCTCTCTCTTTCTCCATCCCCAGTAACTTTATTCTTTTGGTCTCAAGTTCCTCGGATTTATCATTATTTAATAATTTCCATTTATTCCCCCATGCATAAAACGATTAGATAAGACCCGTTGTTTGATCAGACCCGAATTTTCTCGAATAAATGAGACACGATAGACTCGAAAAAACGTCATGCACGTATTGCAGAGTGCGCTCCTGAATTTAACGTTGGCATATAATTTCAGTGGCATTGATTACCCGAGAAAGACGGGAATATTTTGTGAAATTTAACTTACGAAAATGAGGAGAAAAGAGACGAAAATAGAACACAAGAGAGAGAGAGAGAGAGAGAGATGAAAGTGGCATACGGTATAAACGACCAAATCCCGTTGAGTCAGTAGAGAGAGTGGATAAAGGTGTTCCCCTCTTCTCAATCTCTCTCTTTCTCCCCGTAGGCGTGGCGATGCGCCGCTGCGTCGAGACGCCTTATTCGTTGAAAAGTTTGCGCAAATGCCCGCCCCCCAGTTACGTACGTAAAAGTCTCCCCTCTTTCCCCAGGATTATGTGTCACGTATTCTCTCTCTCAAACATTCTAGTTTACGTGCACACGTATTCTTCCATACATGCACATGGTCAATGTATTTTCCGATGGAATAGAGGAAAGTTTGCCAACACAGTGCAAAATTTCTGGCCAAAGCACCCGAGGGGACTGAAAGAGTTGACGTATATGCCCGAAAACCCGTGTACGTGAGAGTGGTCCGCCATCATTCCGAGTTGGAAATGTTTTTTTTTTTTTGTGCCTCCGCTCCCGCGAGACTACTGCCAACCCTTCCGTCACTATTTTCCCGCTCGGAAAAAGGGGAGAAAGAGGTGGGAGGCGCTGATATATCCTCGAGGATGAATGTGTGTGTTCTATGTGCCGAAGAGACGCGTCGCTCCATTTCCGGTGGATCTTTCGGCGGGAAAAGGGAGAAATTAAGGGAAACTATTGCGCAGGGTAATCCGTATTTTTCCCGCTCTCGATTATTATTCTCCTTTTTTTTTTCACCCTTCGAGATTCGATCGTTACTCGCATTTTTTGCACAGTCTGACGTGACCGTGGACGCTTCCCTCGATTGTGCATGTGTGTGAGGGGGGATGGCGGAGCCATCGATATCCTCGATGCCTGGACACTTTATCGCAACAGGTGTCGATGCCAATATCCGATTCAAGGTCCGCGCCATCCTGACCCCATTTCACAAAGCGATACCGTCCCGCGCGCACCATTCCACACACACACACACACACATATGTTTGGTATCTCGTGGCCACCCCCTTGGAGGTCAATCGTCGATATGACCAGCAATAATACGCGCCGATATCCATAGCTCCGGGGCATACTTTGAATTTACGGAGAAATGTGGGTTAAAGAATTTTCCTCTTTTTCATTAATCCATAATTTCACTTTCTCATCATTGAATTACGGAAAATTGATTCCCGTAAACTAATTACGCCAAATAACAATTTAAAATAAAGGGAAATAATTTCGTTGGGCATTACGAAAGTATGCGACCGGGTGGAGTCTGGAAAGATGGTGGGTGGAGGGTTTAAAAATGTGTATATATATGGAAAAAAGGGGTTAGAGTCAAAAGGGGCTGGACATGAGGTTGGATGAAAAAAAGGAAATAACCGGAGCTGGGTAAATACGAGACAGCAATGGGTAAGCATTCGTTGGTGCTCTTTACAAAGGGTGTGTTCCCCGAAAAGTGTACGTTAACGGTGGAGGGAGGAGTGGGTGGTAGGCTCGTGTAAAAGGACCCTGGAATGAATAAATTAGCCTCACGGGCTTTGGAAAGGAGCGCGAGAGAGACGGAGGGAAAGACAAGTGGAGTGTACGCTGAGCCCTGGCAGGCATTTTTCCCCAAGGGTCAGCATGATAAAGGGGATGAGGAGGGGGAAGAATATAGAAGAGTTAGCGATCAAAAAGGGTACGTGAGATGCGTGGATGAGGGTGAGACGTGAGAGCAAAGGGGATTGGCTGGCTCGCCATTTTGGTGAACCTTATATATGTTCTGTCATGGTTAATGCGAAACGACGACATGAAGAAAATGTAATTCGTTCATTTTCAGATGGTTTTATTTCATTATTTTTTGTTCCTGAAACTCTTTACTGGGTTTATTTTATTTTTTTTCTCATTTTCTGGGTAATTTTCGAGTCTCAGTGGGAGAATTAATGAAAAAAATATATATGTATTAACGTTGGATGAAAAAGCGTTGATTAGCCTGAGCCCTACTTTATTTATCCATGTTGGCAACAGCATGGACAAACACTGAAAGAAAATAGACTTCAAAGGATTTTACCTCTTTTTTAATGCTCATCGTTAAATTCTGGGACTTTTTGTGCTTCTTTCAATTTCCTTTTTTTTTTTTGCGCTTTGAATCAGAGGTTTTTTTTTCAATGGGATGCGGTACGAAATTGGCTCTTGGTGGGTTGGAATTGTGGGTGGGGGGGCTGTGCAGTGATGAATTTGATGAGGACAGATTCTATTGGATGTTCTAGCCAATTAAAATTTTGGTAATTAATTGATAAACTAATCAGCAGAAGTTTGTGTATTAATTCACTGATTTAGACACGCTAGATTATTTTACACGTATTCATTGTTATTTTGAGTTTGAAGTAATGAGACATTGATTTCTCCAGTTGTGCCCGCACAACAATTGATGACTCTGATTTTATCTGGATAACTGCAGGTGAATTTAATTGAGAGAAAATGTTACTTTTGGTTAATTTAAAAAAGTAATTAAATGAGTTTGAGAAAAATAAAAAATAAACGAAGAGAACGATAAAAATGAAGATTACGAGTGATATATAATACCAACGATAAAGCTTTTATTACGAATTTAAAGATTCGTAGAATAGCTCCGCACAAATGGCCATTAAAATAAGCGAGTGTGTGAGAATAAGTGATAGCCAGAGAATAAACTTGAATATTTTCATGTAGCCTATGGTTTTAATCCTGAAGGAAAAAAAAAAAATCGACGATGAATATGCGAGAGAGTTGAGATAACGAATCATTGAATTTTTTTTTTCAAAATGCCTCGTTTGTGATAAAAGAAGGGTAAAAGAGGTCCACTGAAATTGAATACAACTACGTGATCATTTATTATCACGTCAGGAACTCATTCCCTCGTGCACTCAGGCTTGATGCTCAACCCTGATGTTGAAAAAGCCTCTCTCCCCCTTTTTTCTTCTTCTTCAGCTTCTCTTCCCCCCTTTTCTCTCCTCTTCCTTCGAAAACCATGGAGGAAAATAATAATAATGAAGGAAGGGCTTGGCAATGTCGCCAGGGAGATAACCAGCCTTCATTTATACAGCGAAACGTGACTGTGAAATAAAAACTTTTGAAAAATGATACGCGTGAAGGTTTTTACAAGGGGTTTCTTCTTTTAGGGATGACGTTACCGGATACGTATTCATGGGGCTTCGTAGGGTAAATATGTGCGTTTTTTCGTCAATATTTTTGGGAAATTGGGAGAGTTCATGAAATTCTCCAATTTTTTCAATTATTAAATTGGAAATATCTCGAGAATGAGTGGGTTTGGGAAAAAATATCAAGAGACCTTTTTTGAAGAGAATTTCAAGAGCTACAAAAAAGGTTTCTATGATTTTTTTCGTAGGGGCAATGGTTTGAGAGATATCTTTGAAATAAATATGGAATGAGGAGAGAATGGTTAAACAGAAGAGAGAGGAATAAAAAAAAAAAGGAACTTGTAATGCTCCAGTATTTTTAACAATTCCAAACG
Organism: Aleiodes testaceus; assembly: GCA_963565655.1. Lineage (NCBI taxonomy): Eukaryota > Metazoa > Arthropoda > Insecta > Hymenoptera > Braconidae > Aleiodes > Aleiodes testaceus. Next base: position 4,745,281 of record OY751421.1, on the reverse strand, counting down.
ATTATTCGCGATCGAATGGACAATGCTGAAGTCACTGAAGTGAGAATTTATTTTCTTTCACAATTGTTTAACACGAAAGGGATGAATTTAAACGAAAAAAGAAGGAATTACATGACATTTTGAAGCTTGAATTAATTCGAGACAGTATGCTTCATTTGAGCGGCTTTTTGCGCCTTTTTTTTTGTCGTCCTGCCTTTTTGATGATCACGGGAATGGAAGAATTCAACGATTCAAAAGAGCCAGTCTCTCTCTCTCTCATTTTTTTAAATGCAATTAATTGAAGAATTCGAAAAATCAGTCAACTTTGATATTCAATTTTTTTCAATAAATAATTCCCTTTGAAAATTAACAGAATTCATGAATTTTATGAAAATTCCAGGTGAAAAATGCTGTAACACAATTAATTAACATACAATATTTTTCGAAATAGTTAAAAAAACAATTTAATTCGTAATTTTCATGTTTTTCATTATTACGGAATTTTTCCAGTTAAAATTCCCTCTTTTTTCGAAGAGCCATCAACTTCATTATCACTCAAGTAGAAAAAGGAATTTTTTCCTACGTTTTAAAATAAAATAACCGATGAACCTCGATGAGCTCATCTGAATTACCATTAAACAAATAAAACGTAAAATAATTGAAAAAAAGGATAAATTGAAGAAAGTAAAACCTCCTGAAATAAAAAGAAGTTAGATTAATGGTTGAGAAATGTAAATGAGGATTGAGGGGTTAGTATAGACCGAAATAGTTGGATTCCAAAAAAATGTTAAAAAAAAATAGGAAAAAAGTCACATGAGCGGATAACGCTTGTGTCTCCGCAGTTGCTGGGGCTGAGATGAAGCTTTTCCCAAAAAAAAAACGGAGAATGGAAAAAAAGCGTTCCCCTTACAAATATATCGTAGGTCATTTCCCTTGCTAAACTCGAGGAATAAAAATGACCGTAGTCCAACGGTGTACCAACGAAAAAACTCAAACAGTCGACGTGTGTGGCTGAAAAAAAAAATCCCCCTCTTCTTCACGTCACGCCCACGAGATAAAGAAGGAGCGAAAGAGAATGGTTTCTTTTTTCGAAAAAAAAAAAAAAAAACGCGGGAACAAGTAACGCATCGGAATACTCATTTTCCCTGGGCTGCCGACGTTGAGTAGAAAAATGGCCGGGAATTTGTTTGAGAAAAGAGGAAAGATTCGATGGAAAAATAAAAACGAAGATATTGGAATGGAAAAAAACGAATGTTTATTTTTTTCCCATAAATGTTTTCGTGAAAAAACATTCGGGGCTTTTTTTTTATTTTAGGAGTAAAGAGAATACGGATTAAACTCGCACGATTTATCCCCTCCACTGGTCTTCGTACATGCAATCAATCACCCATCTCTCTATCTCTCATCCAATCTTTATCGGATTTTTTTTTATCATCCTTTCAACGATTATTTATAAATCGAGTTTTCTGTGTCAAGATCCTCATAAAATTGTGTGCATGTGTAAATACGTGTAATTCGTTTTTTTTTTTTTTTTTATTGGTGATGGAGTGAATATTGATGGAATATTATTTTCTTTCTCAATTGATTAGGAGAAATTATTTGAATTAATTTAGCATATAAAATGGAGATTCTGGGTGAACGGTTGGAGATAGAATTTTTTTGATGATTCCATTGAAAAGCTGAGGAAATTTTAGGCGGAAAACATGTGTCGAAATTAATTTTTTTGAGTTTTTTGGAAATTCGATTTTTTTCACCCAAATTTGAAGGGGTTTACCTTGGAAAAATTTGAAAAATCACATTTTTGAGAATATCTCCGGTTCTATTTGTCGTAGCGCACTGGGGTCGTGCTTAAATTAAAGACCTTGTCATTCCCCACATTTTCGTTGAAATTCCATCGATTTTTATCAAAAATTGAGAAAGTTACAAGCCATTTTATGAAAATCAGTTTTTGGCCCATAACTTTGTCAATTTTTGATAAAAATCGATGGGAGTTTAACGAAAATGTGGGGAATGACGAGACCTTTAATCTAAGCATCGCTTCAGTGCGCTACGATAAATAGAATCGGAGATATTCACAAAAATGTGATTTTTCCAAATTTTTGAAAGGTAAACCCCTTCAAATGTGGGTGAAAAAAATCGATTTTTCAAAAAATAAAAAATAAAATATTGTGGCACATGTTTTTAACCTAAAATTTCCTCAGCTTTTCAATGGAATCATCAAAAAAAATCCATCTCCAATATTTCCCTTGATTTCTCGTAATATACACTTTCAAAGTTTAAATATTTTATTATATCTTGAAGAATTATGCGCATTCGCATTAAAAAAAAATCCCAAGTAAATCCACTTTGAGTGTAACTACTAACCCACGTATTTAACCCGTTAATAACCATCTAGGTACTATTTTGCAATTAACGCATTCCCATAATCCGTACAAAACACGAGCCAAAACGTACAACACACACATGTTAACTTGAACGTAATACACAATCGAAAATACCATTGTAAATATTTCTCATTTCTTTCTAATTTTATTTTTACCTGTAAATATCCTTTTTAAATTTATTATTACGTACTTTTAAACAAAGTATTTTCGTGGTCTCAACGAGTGGGCATAAATTCCAATTTATTTTTTTTTATATCAACTATTTACAGAGAGAAACAAGTTGACCAACAATTTAAAAGTTTCTCCACAAATTTTTCAACAAATAGGGAAATGTAGAACCGCAGAAAAGTTGAAATTTACCTTTGAATTGAATTAATGAAACTTACATATTTGTACGATTTTATCTTCGTTTTATTTTTTTCAACATGACTTTATTTGACGTTGACTTTTCAAAATAATTTTCAATTTAATTCCCCGGAGACCTTCCATTTTCTTCATTCCACGCAGAGCCATTAAATTCCGAGTAATAATTCCATTAAAATTAATATGAATGCAAAAAAAAAAAAAAAAACGTTTTATCTCCCACAATTACGTAAAAGACATTGTATTACTTTATATGTATGTGGAATAGTAAAACGTAAATCTCGTCTGCCACATTGAGAATTCTCAGTGGAGTTTAACGTGAGTGGAAAAATAAAGAGGACAAAAAGAAAAAGCGCAGATGAAGAAAGACTGAATTTAACAAAAAACTGAAAAATCCCAGAGTTAGTGGAGGAGAAAGAGAAAAGAAGATATATTGGTAGTTGAAGAAAAAAAATAAAAAAATCCTCTCACTACACTAGTTTCCATACACTTATTTTCATTCTCGTTGGACGAGGAGTCCTGCGGGAGAATCTCCAGTCTCATTTGTTACCCTTAATGTCCTCGAGGCCGGTTTTTCCCTCGTTGCATTCTCCTCCCCAACCCAGTTACCATCTCCGAGGTTCTCTCATTCCCTCTGCAAAACCCTCAAGCGAAATCTACTGTCCGCACTCTCAGTTCGCAAAGCCTCACAATCTTACTCTCATTCCATTGAAAATATATTATCCTCAGAATTAATATTTCTCGAGGAATTATGAATTACTCTCATATCGGCTTCGAAACTCTTTTTTTATCATTAATTTCCGTTGAGGGTAATTAAGGATAATGCATTGCTCCTACTTTTATGAAGGTGAAATACTTCAGATAATTAATTCCCAGAATTTTTTTTATTATTATTATGAGCCTCTTTATTTGAATGAATTTATTTATTAATTGAGTTAAAAAGGAATTTAAAAAAATATTATTGCGAACTTTGTGAATTTCGAATGGTTAATCAGGAAGTTTCGAGTCTGAAAACACCAGAGAGTAGCCCTGGGAGTTTATGTTGTGGCAGTGCAGACGATCAACAGAGAAAAAGGAGAACGAGAGTATGGGAATTGGAATTGCGTCGTGGCATTGGTTTAGAACAGAGACTCCCCCTCAGATTGCGGGACGTGGGGCTTTCAAGAGGAGAAAAGTTTGTTGAATAAAAAAAAAAATATATATAAAATACATGTATAGAAACACGGAGAGAGGTGGGTAATATGAATGTGCTGTCAGTAGCAGCGGCTCCTTGCCAAGAACGTACCCGCTTGCTAATATGCCTCGTTGAAGGGAATATTTACGAGGTTTCTGCAGGAATAAAGGAAAAAAAAAAGAATCGCCTGTAATCTATACATAACCGAGTGCCATTGGCAATTGATTTGCCGTTATAAACCACTTGGGCCTCTCCCCCAGAATCATTTAATTGCTTCTGCCAATGACGGAGACTCCGGAGATCTTGAGAATTAAATTAATTCCATCGCGTCTGACGTAAACGCAGTAAAACCACTGGAACATTGAATTTACATGTAAAAGTCTCGTTTCCATTGACTACACGAATTCACACGCGTTAGTTTATCAAAGCGCATTCATCATCCTCCATAAAAGCATCAAAATCAATCGCCCCCAAAAAACGCTTTGAAGATGCAGCAAAACCCGAAAGCCCGCACTGCACACAAGCCCTGACACAGTGTTTCATTATCCAACCATTGATGTTTATTTTTCATGTATCTCTTCTTTTTATTTTTCCATGAATTTCCCCATTTTTTTACCGTATTTTCGAAACTTGTTGAGCACCATCTATTTAACGATGAACATATTTCAGCAAATAATGTGTCTCCGTTAAATTAACCTCCGGTTTTTTCTAATTATCGGTGAATTTTTATTTGCCGAAGAGGAGAAAAGAAGAATTCTCTTTTTCATTCCAAAACGAGATATATAAGGATGAAGAAGGAACGATGGGGGGACGGTTTTTACCCTTTTTTTTTAGCCAACGGAGGGTGGATTTTCCATGTTAATTCGTTATACGACGCGACGGCGCATCGAAAGGCGACCCTCCTTGTTTTTCTTTCTCTTTTTCTCACCCACACTCCCACTCCGGGGGTTTTTATGTATTTTTCCTTCTCCCTTGCTGCTGCTGTCGCTTATTTTTTTCCCTTTTTCCACCAACTACACAACCCTCCGGGTTTTTCGTAAGGGCGGTGGCAAGAGCGAGAGGCCAACAGCGTCGCGCCTCGTCCGCCATTTTGCGCGCTCGAAAGGGTTGCCCAGTTGCGCTACTCTACGCAACACACGGCACCCTGAATTTACTGTAATTACTTTTTTCCCCGGCATTACGCGTCGGGAAAATGTTATTGGTAACAAAGAGCTCGGGGGACGTTGAATTGAAGATTCCCTCTTTCCGTATTCCTCATTCAGCAGTTTCCAAATATATTATTATGATAGAAAAAAAAATTACAGAGCGTAATTTCGCCCCATTTTTATGTCCATGAATTCATGAGAATCCCGGCCATTTTCTTTGGTAAAGTAATGAGGATCGAAGAGGAGAATTCACAGACTAATGGAATATTAATTAGAAGCATTTCTCAAGTAAGATGAGTAACGAGGCCTAAAAAAAAAACGAGAATCCTCTCAGCATTCACGCTGTAATAAGCTCCAACCGTTCTCCATAATCCCAATCGGGGATTTCGCGCGTGACGTAGGTGCTTTTGTGAATACGCAAATGTTCCTTTGTTTACGGAGAAGCTTTTGCGTTTGGCCACGACCCACTACAAGGACTAATGTCCAGAGGGGAAAAATGACAGTGAAAAAAAAGAAGCCGACAGAAGAAAATGAGAATAAACTCTGGATGAGGGTGAGGAGGCAAACGAGGGCTTCCTATACACACATACACACACATGTGTTTTGGAATGAGTTGAAAAACGTTAAAATGCTAAATGATCTCAGGGGTTCGTTAGTACCACAGCGATGCTGATAGGCCGTTCTCTCGTTTTTTTTTTTTTTTTATTAATTCAAGCCTCCCGGGAAGATGGCGACGTATTTTTTGTTTCTGTATTTCAGCAGTTTGGAATAGCCAAAAAAAAGTGCCCCTCTTTCGCAAGCAGCCCTCCCTTTCTCATTCAGCCGTTTTTTTCATTGTCCAACGTTGGGCACTTTGAAATATTATACGACCTCTACGGTATAGCTGAGGCAACGTCCGGCAAACAATGAGATATCATCCTGGACTATCCGCCTTTGTCGGGGGTCCAGAATTTTTCGGATAATTTTTAATTAATTCGTTCTGTACAATGCCTCTCTTTCTAGGCACTTTTTCTCACAAGCCTCTCACTCATCTTGTGTGTCGACTGGAAGCTTTTACAGCCCTTCACAGCCCCACCCACAATTTCCTAGCGATGATGTCGAGGGATACTGTAAAGAGCCCCTTTCTTTCTCTCCCCCAATCTGAATGAGAGAATAGCCGCATGGTGCTCTCTCGGTTGCCATTGCTGTCTTCAAAATGAAGGACGCTTTTTTTTAAAAACACTCGCCTCTCTTTTTATTTGCTAGTGATTTTATTTTAATTGCCTTCTCTCGTCGTTGTTTCGTTGAATTCAAATGATGACAGACAATTTCATGAAACTCGTTATCAAGAAAACTACTGGACAATGTTGAATCCCTCGTTTTTCTGATGTTTTACATTTCTTTTTTTTGATTTTTTAGACTGAGTGACACTCGGACGTTTATTTATAACGTTACTAAACGACTTTTTTCCATCTCAGAAATCTCATTTTTATTAAATCGATTGAATTAATGAGAGAATTCATGGGATTCTCATTGGAATTTATTCAAATTGTTCAATGCATAAAAAATTATGTGAATATAAAATGAAGAAATTCATGTCAGGCTAATCAAACGACATATAACGAAAGCTCTATGAATTTCCAATAAAAGAGAATGACCACAGTATAGAAAATATGTGCTCGTGTGAGAATGAGCGAGTGAATGAAAAAGAGAGTGGAGAGAAATCCGTTGGAAGGCCACCAGTAACACGCATGCGAATTAATCAAACGCTTGAAAAATTGGAATAGGAAGTTATTGACAGGCAGTACGGTTGTGTTGGGCAAATAAAAAAAATAAAATCAATGAAATTCAATACTCGAGACTGGCGTTTGGTAGTTAATAAGCAAAAATCTGACAAGTGAACGGTCCTTCTGTTCGATGGCTAAACGGGAGAGAGGAAAAATGAGTGGAAAATTTACTGGGGCTATTTTTTTTCACCTGTCTCATCGAGAATAATCAACTCCATATTTCCTCATTAATTAATTATTTATTATTCAAAGAATTTTCGGGGAATTTCGAGGCTTTTGCGATGATCTTGGTATCCGAGAGAATCACTCACGATTTTAATGATATGAATGCATGAAAAAATGGTCCATTTGCATAAAATTATTATTCAATTATAAAAAGTGCTGATTCACTGTCTGATAAGAGAAATCGAGGCTCTGGTAGCAGGAGCGTGGCCGACGGCAGAGTAACTTCGATGCGCACGTTGTTGAAATATTTAAATTTCTCAGTTTAAAAAAATCGGAATATCACTTTTTATTGATGGAAAATGTTGTATCAATGTGGAAGAATAAATTCATATCGATCTATCTTATTAAACAGTTGAATTAAATTCATTGAATTAATGCGAATGAATAAAAATACCGGAAATTCATTGGTTCACGGGGATTTTGATTAATACTCTGATATTTTCACGTGTAAATGAGAATGAGAGTGAATAACACTTTCAATTTTACTCTCGTTATCGAATCAGAGTTTTAAAAAAAATGGACAAATATGAACAACATGGAATGTCATTGTTTTTCCAATTTCACACATTAAAAAAAAAAGCATATACATACACAAATGTATTGACTACATTGTTTTCCATTTCACCGCAATGAAAATGTTTACGTTTGATTCATTGAAAATTGAAAGTATAGATTTTAATGAAATTACGATGTGAGTTCAGTCTGCGGTGAAAATTCACTGGATAAATGAGAATCACATGCGAAAAAATAACTAATGATGATGAATCGACGAATGCGTTCAGCCTTTCAATTGCAATTGAAAATAATTACCGGCAATTTAAACTCACTCTGTACAGCCAATTTCACTGGACATCACTTTTTATCACTCAAAAAAAAAAAAATAGGCAAAAAACGATAAAATATTTTATTAACCAAAGAAATCAATTGCACTTTAATTACCGGATAATTTTGTAATGATTGAATTCACATTTTAAAAAATGTCCTAACATTGAAGCCTCACGAGTCGAAATGATTGTGATACAAAAATCAGGGGTAGATGACGAGGCTTGGGTCAGCCAAAGTTTAAGAGTGGGGCTGCAGGTTGACCGTGGGACTGATGCGAGGTCCAAGGACCCCCCATGGACGAACCTGTTCCTTCTGCAGCGAGCAAGATAATGCCCAAGACTCTTCGACTTTTCTGCAAAATCGTGAGACTCAATGTAAATGCCTGTGAACCGGTATAAAAAAATTGAGCCTGTTTTTATTACTATTTGCAAAGTGTCTGCGTCTCATATTAAAAGCGAAATCCCCTCGACTATTAACACCGATCGATTTCCATTGAAACAAACTTGAGAATTCTCAATCAAAGTAACAATTCCCTTTATTTTTTATTCAACTTTAGAATAATAAAACGAGGGATGAAGAATACGTTAAAAATTAAAAATGAAAGAGGTTTGTACTCTAAAAATAACACAGAAAGAAGTGAAAATGAAATGAGAAGTGGATGGTTTAACGCAGAAATGGTATGGCCTACAAAAATACAGATTTCCAATAACCGATAGAGCATTCTCCCTTTCGGATAGAACACAGAAACAATGCGACACGAAGCGCATATATCTATCCTCCTTTTATAACTGTTTTCGTATTGTAAAAAAAGGAAAAAGTGAGGATATTCTTCCATTTCTCTCTCGAGTCTACTCTTTCGCGTACCTCAATCACTCGTGTTTCGATCCTTCTTCATCTTCCTGTAACCATCATCCGATCGCTCCTCTATTTTCAGTCTCGCTCAACCGATGTGTACCAAAGCGCACCACGTGCTTAAGCTTCTCTCTGTCCAAACAAACCGCACACCTGTCAGTCGCTTCATTTTTTTTTCCTCATTGATGCTCCGTCTCTCTCTCGCATTCTTCGATACCGCAGAAACGATCTTTGTCAGTTGCGTCGCTTTGTCGTCAAACGAGAGCCCCCACCAGCTGTCAATTGCCTTTGGTCCAGAGGCACAACACCAAACCATCCCTCTGGCGAGTTGACTCTCTCTCTCTCTGTTCTCCATTTTGTTTTACACTCTTTTCCTCTGTTCTGCACACGTCGGTTAATAAACCATTGATTGGATTAGCATCGATATATGGGGAAACCGGTCGAGGTGAATGCGCTTCCCCAAAATGAGGACATTTGGATGTTCATGTTAATGTTTCTTTCAATTATTTTAATCTCCGAAATTGTGGGGAGATTTAACTCGATATCTTTGAAATTATTGAGTTTAGGAAAAAATATCAAGAGACCTTTTTTGTGGGAAATTTAATTTTCTTCAAAAAAGGTGTCTTGATGAATTTCTCTAAACCCAACGGCTTCTTAGATAACAGAAGAGTGAAACATTTAGGGTCACTGACATGATATCGACTTCATTGACAGTGTCCCTGTAGAATGTGCGTTTCACGGTCACAACTATGTGGGTTATGTGTATCGAGGGTGATGCACTAAATTGAGGCTGAACAGCTGTCCATTAATTCCAGCTCCAATATTTCGGATTTCATTCAGTCAATAATTCCTCCACTCTTCTAATCCAAACAGAATGCAATTCATTCTTAACCGCCTGAGATGGAGAATTCATTGACACCTGTAAGATTTCGGGCATTGAAACCCCGAAAATACCTCTGAGCATAGATTGCCGATCGATTGAAGTGTCTGACCAGGGTCACGGGTACACACCTTCGATGCGACCGAATTCCGATCGGAAATGCCTCTCTCTCTCCTCACAACACACAGCCGAAAATTCAACAATGTACATATGTGTTCACAATGTTAACGCACGTGCGCGTATATATACCAATTGAAGCGAACGTCCCTCTCGCCCCTTTCTGATACACAGAGGCATCCAATGCACTCCTGGCAGCATTGGCCACATGCACAAACACAAATTTCAGATGAGCCTGTGTAAAGGAGGGTTCACTGCACGATAATTGGTTCAGTGTCAAGGTCATTGCATTATCGTTTGATACGACCTCCACCTCCCACTCTCCGAAAATACATTGGTTAAATAACGAGGAATTATTATCCCAATCAATTAAACCAGAATTGAGGGTAAAAACTGTAATTCATGAATTAATATCAATTATTTCATTTAACTTAATTGGTATTAAATTGTCCAAACAATATTTTCAATACGAGGTAAATGTATTTGCGGTGTTTTTCATCCCCTATACACACGTGTCACAGCATAGCTGCACGTGATAATTCGGAAATTGAAAATAACTTGTGGCTTCACTGGTGACGGAAAACGAGGGAAAAAAAAACAGCGAGAGAATCGGAGGGAAAAAAATGGGTTTGATGAACGAGAGAAAAATGGAGACAAACATCCAATCAAGGTCGTTGTTTCCATTGATGTCGGGGCTTTTTTATTTCTTCCAATGGAAAAGGAGAATCGTGAAATATTTGTAGGAAAGAGAGAAGCCTCACGACAGATTGATGCAATAAGCAATCATGTGCAATTAACCTGTGACACCTAAATACAATCTATACAAGCGGTTATGTTACCATTATGTGGCTGTATGGACATGTGTTCTCGCACGCGCGTGAAGTGCCCAACCACTGACACAACATCGGCACACACATATTACCGATACGTATTGTGATGCAATTTCACAAATGGGTATATACGTTGCGTGTGTCTACATTGTGTGCGGAGGCTTTATACATTGATACTTGCATGCGATATGTGATTCGGAGCTAATAGGCCTGTCGACCTACTGCCGTTGACCATGTGATGAGCCTTTCACTATCGATTCCCGATCGATCATTGACCCAATGATGATTCGATCATGTGTTCAATTGGTATGGCAATTTGTCGATTGAATTCAGAGGTCTCAGACGGAGTTGAGGGATTTGGATGGAATTTTGCATGTTTTTTAGAGTAGTATTCTGGATACCTGTGCCTCGGGTCAAAGGCGAGGTCTCGACCCGACCTCTGGGGGCAACTGGGGAACAACCTGTCAGGTCCGCCTCTGCCAGTCACCCCTCGGCGAGTCCACGATAGCCCCCCTCAACAGCTCTCCCTTTCTTTTTAAACCCTCGTCTCTGTCTAAATGCTCAATTCATCCCCACTACTTGGGAGGAGAGGGGGAGACTCTGCAGAAGCTGCAGAAACGAGTTTCTTCGATGGGAGTCGAGGGGAGAATTAATTGTTTGGTTATTATGGTTTTTCAGAATTTTTAGCTTTATTCATTAGGACGTTTTTCTCAGGAGATTCTGGAGATTATTATTTATGCAAGTTTGGGGAGTTTTGGTGGTTGGGAGGAGAAGTAGGGGGAAACGATTTAATATGAAATTTTTCTGATATTTCTATTGATAAAATGGGAAAATTTGAGCTGGATGTGATATGATTCATAATTGATTTTTCCAAATTATTACGAATTTCGATGAAGAATGTAGATTTTAATAAATTCTAAAAAAATTATTCAAACACTTGATTTCTATCGGAAATTTATTATTCTTGCAAAAAATCCTGCAGGATTCTGCAGAAAATTTTGAAAGGGTTGGTGGGGGTAAGTCTGCAGCGTTGCTGGGGGTAAGTAACAATGAACCTGAGCTCACTCAATAGAACAACTTTGCAAATGTCGCTCAGCTCTATGCAAATTACCGAATAAAACTCGTTGCAGCCATAAGTTTCTTGGGCTCTTCAAAAAATCCGTCAGTTATCCGCCGATCGTCTCTCCGATCACTTCTCTCTCCTCACAGATTAAGAGTGACGAGAAGTTTGATAAAGTAGAACGTGAAGATGTCGTAATTTATCTTCGTAAAAAAAAGTTGAAGGTAAAGAAGTACTCGTGTACAGATAATACAGAAGCAAGAAGTTTCGTATTTTTCATTGGATTCTAGTAGAATCCCTCGGTCGGCAAGTTGTTGGGAAAAAAATTCCCCAGGCGCTGGAAGAAGAGGAGGGAAAAAAAAGGAAATGGCGGGAAAAGCGCGTTGCGTAGGCGCAGGATCGATGAAGTCGCACAAAATGGCGACGTTGGGAAAAAAAAAGGAAGGAGACAGAGCCATTGGATTTCTCCTTTTTTTTCCATTCGAAGTGAGACAGACGGAAAAAAATGGAGACAGCCGCAGAGTGAGTGAGATGGGTGAGTATGACTGGTTGAATTTAAAAAAAAAACGAAAGAGTGAGTTTGAGGAGGAAAAAAATATTGGTATTGTCTGTCGAGTTTGTATTTCTGGGTCAAGGGTGACTGTTCACTCCAATATTCCTCAATAATCAGAGAATTTCCGCACAGACGCATCGAATGGCGAATGATAATAATAATGAAAGAAAAATAAAGGGGAGAGGAATGATTAAGCAGAATTTTGGCTGTACGAAATTCTCCTCCAGAGGGTAGACGGAAAAGTGTAATCGACAAAGTTTATCGGGTGGCAGAAATGGCCGCATCCGGAGTGACCGAAGAGGGTGGTTGAGGGAAAAGGCGGTTAATTCCTTTTTTTTCGCTTGGGTTTTTAATTCCTTTTCCTTTTTAGTAGACGGGGGAGAAGGAGAAACGAGGATTCATGAGAATGTTTTTTTTGTTGCCTCAATTTCTCCGGAGACCCGACGGTTTTTTTTTGCGTGACACATTGTAAAATAGAAACAGAAATGTCCACCCGAGAGATGGGTGTGGCACATCAATTAAACTCTATCATTATTATTAGTTTTCTTTTTCATGGAGAGAATGATTTAGTTTTTCATCGGCAAACTTTTTTAATCACCGTTGAAAATAGGCGCTGAGAGTTTGAGCTGATTAAATTCGTCCTCTCGATAGCTGCCACGAATTTTCACTTGATTCGCGTAATTATCCACTCCCTAATATCATCAACATCAATATCAAACATTTTCCTCTTCTTTATCAAAGTAGAGAGGTGTATTTTCCATCGTATAGGCTATACACTAGTCTCTCCAGCATCCGAGATTTTAATTAATCTCATCCTTCAGCCCGTGCCCTCTAATCGATCTTCATTCGCCTTCGTGAAACACACCTCGTGTAATTTTAATTAAAAGCCATTTACCTCTATCCAAGAACAAACACCTCCATCCTTTATCTTCAAGTGATTACCCATTATTATATTGAATATTGTTGATTAATTTCGTGATTAATGCATCTCAAAAAGCCTCCAATATTCCCCCGGACAAATGACAAAACAATCGCGTTATTTCTAATGAGAGGGAAATAATAATCCACGAACAAAGGACAACTGATTCCTTTGTCTACCAAAAGGTACCTACATGAGTTAAACGCAATTGTCTGTGGCTCTTGCCACAACCTAAATCTCCAAATGGTCGTTATCTCAGTCCTCTCCTCCGTGTCTCCACCGAGACTTCACTCGAGTCACCCAAAGTTTCCCCACTGGAGTGCACACATTCTCGGTTATCTCCAGTGTCAACCCTCCCAGTACCTCACCTCTCTCACTCGAAAACCCACTGTTATATCTCAACGCTACAAAATGGCGTTTTCTCCTCCTCCTTTCTCCACCCGGAAAGCACTGTAAAACTTTTAGTTTCTCTCCATTATATTCGCAAACTCCTCCACGAGGCATTTTGCCCCCGTAATGGCGAAGTTTACTCTGGCCATTTGTATCTGAAGTACTGTCGGAGGTCATGTGTTAGTTTACAATAGTTCATGGGCTCAAAACTCTCCAGGCAAACTGCAGACGTTGTCTGCGGCTGGCTCCACCTCTGCCCGAGGAGCAGAGACTTCCATCATGCAGATGTGAAAGTTTTTTTATGGATAAAATTAAGGGGGTCCTCTTCGACGTCGATAAATTAACGAATTCTTTTTTTAACTCAAACTTTTACAATGTATTCACATGCTTCTGCGAGAGGCCAATGCTTTCTTCTGGTCACGTGAGCATTAATACACGGCTTGTAGCATCCAAATGCCGCCCCCCGCCTCATCGTTTCTCTTCACCTCAGGTCAAATTAATTCCGGTATTAAAATTTGGCTTGCAAATATCTCCGACCCGAGGCGGACCGACGGCAAATACTCCTCTTGCCTATAGTCATTTTCAAATGTGTTGCTAACGTATATATATTATAGTAGAGTCTGTCTCTCTCTTTTTCGTGGCACTCTCTTCCTGAATCGTTGAAAGAGAACGCGGAATCAGAGAGAGAGAGATGCCCGCGGGGCTTTGGATACCCGGGCTACGCAAATATTCGAGACGCAGGTGCGTGCGGGAGAACGGGGAGCAGAGAAAACGCACGTAATTTACATCTGTTATTACGGCCAGATGGAGAGAGACAGAGGATTTTCACATGTGCGGGGAAAACCATTTTCCACTGGCGCTCTTTCTCTCTGTGTTTAATATTTTTTAATCTCATTTTTACGGAAACTCTTCAACAGTATAGGATGAACATTTGCCTCTTTTACTATCGCCATTGCCCAAAGAACCTCTTTGGGCGTAACGTAACCGTTAGTCTGCGCCTTTTGTCGAATTTCATTTGCTCGCCCCACATGCCTTTGTGGAGAGAGCTTCTTTCTACCCTTGCTCTTGAAAATTCTCGGAATTTCTCATTTTCCAAGCTCCAAAATGGCGATGAGAAAGTGAAGAAATTTGGGGATTTTAATGGAGGGGTGAGAGATTCAATTGGCATCAAACGAGAATATTTTCCACTCGATTAGGTTTTTTCTGGGTTTAATGAATATAAAGAGATTCTCTTTTTTAAAGTTCTTCAATAATTCCGCTTTTTTACTCCTCTATTTTGGATTTTCAAATCCCCATGATTTTTCTGGAAAAACAATTTTTTTTCCCGGCCAACATTCCATTGAAATCACGGTGAGCTCGACGTCACGTGGGACAAGTGGGACGTGGGGGGGATCCATGGCTCGGTGCTTTCATTAACGAAAATAAAATTTAAAAACACAGGGAAAAAAAGGGAATAATAAAAATGAGAGGAAAACCTGGGAAAACATGAAATGAAAATATAAAATGAGAAAGAGGGAAAAGAAACAAAGAGGTGAAATAATAAAGTGGATACTGTGGCTGAGTTTGATGCAAGATCTAATTTTAGTGTATTTTTACTCTTTCATATGATGATCAGAGTTAATTTTACCTCTATAATAGCTTTTGGATGGAAATTTCTTCGTAGAAGAAGCTGAGGCATTATGAGAATCACGAGAAATTAAAAGGAAATTTTATATTTTTAATTTTATCTATTTAATCAACATAATTAAACAAAAAACATGCTACAATTCTCCATTAGACTTTCCGCTCGAATGAGAATTAATGTTTATGTTAACTTGGCTCTTTCGTCTGTGATCCTCTCGTCTCCCTATTCTATAAAAGAGGGTGTAGAATCATTTGCCAAGACCCTCATGACTCGGCCCTTCTCTGTCCCCTTTGAGAAAACGCCTTTCCTTTATTCATCAAAATCAGCCCCTCCACTTTGTCCCAGAGCTCTTCAAACAGAGTGTATTGGTCTCGCCCATCAAATCTCGCCTCATCAGCCGCATCTTCCAAATTAAGAACGCAATCCTCCAAACTCCCCTCAATTTCCCTTAATTAAACCGGCAAACCGATAAATCCAAAGAAAAACCCAAACTCATACCATCAAAAACCAAAAAAACTCATCATAATATCCAAAATAATAACAAAATAAATGCGTGCAACTAGCTTTAATACTCTCCACTTCTTGCGCACATTTCGCGCACATAAAGAAGCGTGGGGGAAAGAAGAACGAGACAAAAAAACCCTCGTCTCAACGAGCCAAAGCGAGAGAGCTTTTCACTCTTCTCCCACTCAAAAGAATCCAAAGAAAAAAAAAATGAAAAAATCCATGGCAGCCCCTTCTCCGTCAACTTGTCTCTCTCCCCACGTACTCCCCCCTTTTTTCCCAGCACTAACGCTCCTCGAATTTCAAAACCCTCGTCCCTATCTCCCACTTGGGGCGGGTGTTTTTCCCAACTCGCAAAATGGCCGCCACACACACACTCACTCAAGCCTCCCCACTTACAAAATTATTCTCTCTCTTTCTATCCACCCTAGGCATTACGTAGTGAGTGAGGCCAGTGCGTTTCTCTCGTTTGCGTGTCCCTGGAATAGTGGAGTTGTGCTTTAGGAGTAAATTCCACACATATCAACGGGGAAAAGCGTTCTCCCTGACGCAGAGACACCAATACACACGTATTTTGGCCTGCGTTAAAATAGGTAGTGCCTCAAACACCAAGAGAGGCTTGAATTTTCTCCATCTCGCTCTCTTTATACCCCATTCGTTAGTTTGTACCCGAGGGTGGCTTTCCCAGCGCTCTCTCCCTCCACTCTGAAAAGCTTGCCTCTCGTTTTCCCTACTTCCGCCCCTTATCCACCACCAGCATAAACTCTCCGCTCTCTTCCCCTTTCCTCGTTACCTAACCCTCTCGAGTTTCGCCTCCCTCTACGGTATTCTGAAAACCACTGAAAGCTCTCCTCTCCTCTCCTTTTTCATTCGCCATTCGTTAAATTCTGTCTCTCTTTATCGCCCATGAACGGCGCCTCTTGCGTGGCCGTTGTCAACGATGCCGACGGAATATTGTTACGTTTTTGGTGGAGAAAGGCAAATTAAATTTATAACTAATTATAGAAAAAGTTTAGATGACCAGCGAGTCCCGGGGGATGAAAAATCAAAAAGTTTTTGATGGAACAGATGGTTGATGGTGGGTTTTTGGTGGAGGACTCATTAGCCCCGGGTATTGACCGGTAAATTTTCACTAATTTTCAGGGAATTATGAGTTTATTATTGTTTCGGTTCTTATGGAGAGGTTTGAGGAAATTTTTATGGCATGTTTACTGATGGTTTTTAATGCCTCAATTACCATCGGAATGAGGCACTGATGAAAGGTATACACGTGATCAAAGGTAAATGACGGACACAATGTAATAGAGTAACTGGCAAAATACGGTATTAAATGAAATGCATAGTGCACGTTGAATGGAGAAAATTACGTTCTTTGTGGTCTCGAGTATTGAAGAAAATTACTCATTAAACAACGTCATTCATTTCAAATGAATAATAACATTTCTTTTTTTTTTTTATTGTGTCTCGAAGTTTATTGGTCTTTTATTTTCCATCCCCTCGATTCAGTTGAAATGAAAAAAAAGAAGGGCAAAACGTTAGTGTAGCGTTAAAGTAACTTGCGTACAAAGTTACGATCGCCACAATGAGATTTACAGTTTCTACTCGAAACACAAGTCTAACGAGATTTCGAAATACAATTTGTTTTGGTTAAGTGTTGGGGTGAATTGTAGAATTACGAGTACATGGTTTACTTTTTTTTTGGCCACTCAGAGAATGGGTAAAGTTTGAAAATTTAATTTTTTTCCAATGATTATTCAATGTATCGTTCATGTCCGACTATTTTCGTACGTAATCACTGGAATTTTTCATCATTGTCTCTCGGTGCACATTGATTAACAAGTTTTAAAAGAAGTATTTGATTAAATTCCTGTGGACTTGAATGCCTGTGAAAAAAACAATATAGTTAAAACACAGATAAATGAAAAAATTTTCGTATTCCCAGACAGTAGTGATAAAAGGAAAAAGCTCCTTGGTAATAATGTTACTGGGAGAACGAGAAAAATTCGAGTTTACACATATACACACACACTGTGCTTGAAAGTGCCTATAACGTCTGCGGTTAACGTTCATTTCGCTCCAACGTATCTTGTGCAAGAGAAGAGTTTGGATAGATTTTTATCGTAACTTATTTATCCACTTCGACGCAGGTGTGACACGCTCGGAGCGTGCTAATAAAGCCCCTTCCCCCGTAGAAAGAGAATAAAGAAAATAAGAGAATGAGGAAAAAAGGGTTTTAGCCCTCGGGGTGTTTTCCTGAAACACCCTGTAAATATACGCTCTTCCCTCAGCATCTCCGATGGATTTTTCCTCATCTCTCTCCAGTAATTCCCCCACTCTTTTACCCCTACCTCATTTCGCCTCTTTTTTTCGTTGAAAAATGAGCCTCTCCTCTTTTTTTCTCCCTTCGGAAAAATTCCATCTCTCTTCGATCAGCCATGGAATCGGCTCTCTTTCATTCTCCCTAATTTTTATTTTCCCACAAGCGACGTTTTAAAAATTATCCCCACACCCCAGAATCTCTCCTCCACTCCCCCTCCAACGATTTAAAAATCGTCTGCCATTTCTCGCAGTCATTCTGAAAGGGCTCATTTCATCCCCACTTCTCTTTTCTCCTCTGAAACTATCGGAGAGTGGGGGAACGAAGGAAAATCATAAAAATCCAAAGGGGCTGAAAGAGATTCAGGGGAAATGAAAGAGTGGGGGAGAGAATGGAGGGGAGTGAGGGGTAGAAATTACCCCACCGAGGACAATCGTTCACTTTTTTTTTTGTAGATTTCTTCTTTTTTTCAACTCGGTTTTTATTTTTCCAGGCCTTTTTTCGTCTTCCAACGAGACAACGTGATATATTGCGTCGCGTGTGTCCCCAACTCGTTCTGTGTTTGATTTTTCCCGCGCGAATTCTCCAATCGTTGAGTGAGTTCTTTTTTTTTCTTTTGGAGGTTGAATCAGAAGTCATTTTGCGGTTTAATAATTTCTTGATTCTTCGTTCTTTGAACCACGAGAATTTCAACGGTTTCATCTCCTCTGTGCATTTGCATTAAAATCACCGAGGCAAAAGTAACCGTGTGTTTCATTAATATTTAATTTAATTCTATGCATTTTCAAGGCAACACGCAAAAACTCAAAGCGATGCACATATACGATGCAATTGCTATAGAATTCTCGTTGATTTTTATTTTTTTTTCAGTAATAAAAGTAAAGTTTCAATGGCCCTAGTCAACATACTGCATATATTTTGCCCTGGGCATTTCAAATTGTAAACTAATTTTCAGAATAATAATAACCTCGTAATATTTAATCTAAAATTAGTAACTTGTACTCGTAAAAATTTTATATTCATGCATTCAACGTTTCATGGGGCTTTTCCACTCGGTTTTTCAATTATTCCAAATACTTCGGGCATTAAAAAATCATATTTAATATGAAAACCCCCTTTTTTTTTACAATTTAATTGATAATTAAGCGAGAGAATAAATTATAATTTAATTATACTCGAAATATCTATGAAATTACGAGAATTAGGAGAATTTATCAAGAGACCTTTTTTGTTCTCCACAAAATTATCTACAAAAAAGGTCTCTTGACAATTTTCCCTAAAATCACTCGCTTCAATGATAATCGCCCTGAAACATCGAATATTTTCCAATTTCATCGATAAATAATTCACCGCAAATTTTCTCCTCTAAATGCATATAAAAAAAAAATGAAAAAAAAAAAAAAAACGTGTTTACTCACTTGGCGGCATAATTTGAAGGACATAGTTGATAATTAAAACGATGTCCCTGGTGGCTACGAAAGCCTGTCATGCTATGACACGTTGTGTGTTAGGAAGGATAGTC
The DNA here is from genome assembly GCA_963565655.1 of Aleiodes testaceus. Lineage (NCBI taxonomy): Eukaryota > Metazoa > Arthropoda > Insecta > Hymenoptera > Braconidae > Aleiodes > Aleiodes testaceus. The sequence goes on along the minus strand of OY751421.1, from coordinate 4,725,852 downwards.
AAAACCTGTGAAGCGTCATTCAGCGTTAAATGATTATAGCCTTTCCTCCATTGTGCCCAAGCCTCATCTAGAAATGAGAATTATTCTATGAATGCTGATCGTTTCCCGGCGCCTTTATAATGCACCAGAGTCTCCGCATTTTTTCCTCCAAAAAAACCGGAAATAATCGCTTTTAAAAAAACTATTAGAAACCATTCGATTCCAACGAGAAATATCCATTACCCTTTTTTTCCCCGATTTTCATCCCGCAATTTTCCTCCACTAATTCGCAACCCTCCCCTTTTTTTCCCCCAAAAGAAATCAATAGTTTAACGATTCCCAAATGAAATAATGTAATAATCGTGAGAAATCGATGTGAAATTTTGTTTGTAAAATGTTTCATATGTTGTACTAACATTGAATATGTATCGCAATAATTTAAGCCATTCTACTTAATCATATTTTGTTGGATCGAAATGAGGAGAGGGGGCAAACGAAACGATTGGAAAATCTGCGGTACACGTATACAAAGAGAGAGAGAGAGAGAGAGTATCACGCTACAAATCGCACCACACGAAGCTTGTACAAGTATTGAATACACGCGTTACACAATTACTGGTACCACATGGAATTACGATGAAAGGATCGTTGATGTACATAAACTCGAGTTTCCGTTACGTGTAAATAGATATTTTGAGAAAATACAATTTTCTATTCATTACGCAAATTATTACGTACAATTTGTGAGGCTTCGGAGAGTCTTGCTTTTCATCAGGAAAATTCAATGAGCGAATGTAATTAATCAAAGAACAAACAAAATTATGATATTTCCTTCGATTTCCCTCTCGCCTTTGAATCCCCTGAAATTCCTTTTGATGCGCCTTCTTTTATCTCGGGGAAAAAGGGGTGTATTTAAGGTCCCGACGAGACATTCACTCGATCCCTCATTTCGGGGATGATTTCGGAAGCGCCTGTGTGTGTAAAGAAAAGTGCCGGGGTGAGGCGTAGAAGAAGGGGCACATTGGTTGATTTTCGGATAGAGAACCTCCGCAGAATAACGAGCGGTAAGAGAGGAAAAAAGGGGAGGCAGAGGTTCACTTCTACCATCTGCACCCCCACTAGTTTAAACTCAACGCGCCAATGGCAGTACTGCCCTGTACTTTTTTTCCGTTTTCCCCCTCTCACAGCCGTATCCCTCAGATAGCCGAACACGCCAGGTTTCCTATCCATTTTTCCCCTCTGAGGTTCAGCCTAGGGTGGACGATGTTACCCACTCTCTTTTCTCCTCTTCTCTTTCTCTGTTTTGCCCCTCGTTGAAAAGCACTGGTGTGTCAGCGCTGGCACTAAGGGGAATGACAGAGACAGGTGGATAGGATGGAGAAGTGGAGGAAAATTCCGGATTAAAAGGGAATATAGACAAAAGTGAGATGATAGTATGTGAGGAGGGTTTTTGGTAAAATGAGATGAAACGATCCCACTAAAATGGGGGGGCAAATGAGAAAGAAAGCCCTGACGTGTGCGCAGTACGCAACTTTTACTGCGAACGATGGCGCCGGAGTTGCCGAGGCACCAGGATCAATTTCGGAATAACATCCCTTATACCCTACGTCGGAGGCTCTCTCTTTCTCTCATTCTCTCTCGCTCTGTATCCCGAGGATCGATATGCCAGAACACCCAGGACTGTATGTAGATACGACCAAACTCTTTTACTCCCTTCGGGGCTTCCGAATATTCTCCGTTAAAAGATTGAAAAAAAAAAAAAAGAAAAGAGAACAGGGAGACATTTAAATTGAAACAAGTAGCTGTCATTGAGTTTAGTCGGACTGAAATTTCAGTCTATCCTGCATTTCCGCTTTTTCTTATGATTAATACATGGAGATTGAAGTTGATTCATGACAGTAAGATGGACAATCACTTAATTAACATCGAGTGAACGTCGGAAAGTGTCCTCAATTTCACCTGAATTTAATATTTAATAATATCCAGCTAATCGGAAATTCAGGGAATGCTTAATTCCTCATAAAATTTATTGAACATTCAATTTCCGAGCTTTCGCACGTAAAATTCTGAATTTTGCAAGTGGTGTACGATATCTAAGTTTCTCCACCGTTAAAAATCTCCCCCCCCATCTAGCTCTCTGAATTCATTGCCGTTTCCTCTTCTGGCACAGTACCCAGACTATCCCCATTGCGAATTTTCGCCCCCGCCTCATTCACCCGCATATAACGTTCTCCAAAACGTTAAACTCATCCCCTCTTTCTCCTTTCTTCTCCCCGGTTCTCTGAGAGCTCCTCTTTTACGCTCTATCGTTGGGCTGGTCTGCGTACTTTCGTGAAAATCCTCGCGATAAATTATGCCGGGCCAAGAGAGAGAGAGGAGCGCAGCGAGAGGGACGAAATAAATGACCCACCCTGGCTTGTCCCCCGTTTTTGCCTTTCCCAATCCACATCTCCGGCCTTCCTCCCCCTTTGCCTCTCAAATGTGCCTGTGTATGTGTGTGTAAAGGCACACTGCTGACCATCTATTCCTCCTCCTCGTCTGGCATCGCCTCTACACATGCAGAGAACTCCGCAAAAACGAACGTCTCTCTGTCCCCTCCGGCGGCGTTGCCGGGTCGGCGAGGAAAGCCGGCTTTAAAATTATAATGGTACGCGCAATTTTGATAACCGGCGTCCGGCATACACCCCCTTTGATATTTCACTCCTGGCTCATTCTCTCTACCAATGCACTGTCTCTCTTCTTCGAAATTTTAACCTCTTTTTTTTTTTTTAACTCGGAATTCACGAAACTCCATGTACTTCTGCAGAGTCCTCCCTTTTTTACCCCTCATGGGCACCGGTGCACGTCCCGTGCAACCGGCCGAACCCTTCCGGCGGGTACAGAAGTCACGCTCCCGAGAATTACGTGACGTTCCTGGTTTCCAAAACTATCAGTCTTTCTGTTTCACTTTTTTACTTTATCTCTTTAGGATTTGATATTGAATATTACTGAATTATGTATTTTTTTGAATTAATTTAAATTAATGGTTTAAATGAATTCAACCATTTTGCCTTTTCTTTCTCATTTACAGATGGCTATCTACATGTGCAGCTCAACTACATTTTTTTTCCGTCCGACTGCAGAGGAAAAGCAGTTTGAAAATTACAAAGGTCACAGCGTTTAATGGCCACTGCTCTCAACTTGGGTGATATTAACGTTGATGCAGCCATGTGCAAATACATCTGAAAAACCAGGAATAGGCGGTGCCCTTTTCTGCTTGCTGGAATAATATGAAAATGGGGGTAAGATGAAGTGAAAATAGTTTTCTCTTGCGCCAACAATTAAACAATGAGGGCCTCAACCCTCATTCTGCGGTCTTTTTCCTAAACTTTTTGATAAATTAAATGTTTTTTGGTTATTTATTAAAAGAAATGCATCTCTGTCGTTGAAAAAAAAACGGAATTTCATCGCCTGATCAATAACGGCATTTTCCACTTTTATTTTTTCGCCCATTCACGTTTATACAATTTTCCTTCAATGTAATAAAAAAAAAAGGGGAATAGAGTACGATAGGTAGAAACGTTGATTCTAATTTTCAAACATTGGCCACAGCTGCGCCCAATCATCCCCCTGGGCCATAACCGAAAATTTTCGTTTTCCCACGTTACAGAAATATAAGTTATAATTAGAATTAAAAAAAACTGGCAAATTTTTATGTTAAAGTCTTTCATTAAATTAATTTAAAAAAAAAAGAAATCTTCAATATCAGTATGAAATGCAATGGATATAATATATATTTTATTCACGGTAAATGAGGAACCAACGAAAAGTCCGTCGTCCATGAGAAGCGAAAGAGAGAGAGAATTCGAAATTACGGCGCACAGATATGAATGCGAATATTCATGCAACGGGGCGCGGCCGTTTATGCCGTACATTGAATATTTATAGCCATGCAACTCTCTCCCTCACGTCGTTTCTCTTCGCCATTATATCCCGTTGCGTTTTTCTGCACAAAAAAAAAGGGCAGAGAGACGTAAGTACAATGCACTTTGATGCGAATGATAATTTCAATAACAAAAGTATTCAGAGAAGATCCAGAAATCATCGGATTTATCTGCAATATGTTGGAAGACCATGAAAAAGAGGGAAAGCACGTGGAGTTTACCTATAACCCATAAATCGACCCCACTTTTCTATTAAGAGACGCACGATTGACTTGCGTTGTTCGGCTTCCTTCCCTTTCCTCGATCGGCCGATAATTCTTTTTTCTCCCATTATTTTCCCTCATTTTTCTCAACTCCTTTTATTTCATTTATTTTCCTCACCTATTTCTCACTCTTTTATTTCTCCTCTCTGTGTATGTGTGTGTGTCGCCTTCCCGGCGGTGTTCTCTCGCGCCTCTTTCCTCCCGAGCATGTCGGCCCTCCGGGATAGCGGTGAATAGAGGAAAAAAAGGAGAAGAGCAAGAAGTACGGGGATACGTGTGCGCACACGTCGGAGAGCCTCCGGCTGACTCCCTCCAGACTCTTCCCCCTTTTTTTTATTTTTTCGAGGGAAAAAGTGCGAAAAACACGGGGAATACAGGCCCGTGCTATGAATCCAACGGCTCCCGATTCCCGACTTTGGGGAGAGTGGGGGTATTATGACGTCTTTTAACGGTCAGTGTTTATTGTCATGCCTTTTAAATTCAATCAATCGGACCAGGTGGATTTATGGAGAGACAAGGTCACACGGAGAAGATCATTTTTATCCAATAAAATTGAGAATAATAACGGAATTAATTAATTTATCTTTGAAATTGCGGAAACGAAAAGTACTCGAGCAATAGTCAGCCATATATTTACCGTGCGAAATTCTGCATATACATGAGGACTATATATATACTCTTAAAAGCAACAGAAAAACCCAACTGTCCCATTATACGTGAATAGAGCATTATAGGAAAGAGAAGCGCTTCGGGGCCTCATGGAAGTGAGAGAGAAAGAGCCCTCTTGAAATACACCCCTGGGAAAGAGGGTGTGTGCGGAAAAAGCGGGGGGGAAGAGACGGAGAACATGGAAATGAGGTAAAAAAAGGCAGAAAATAAAATGTCTCGGACAACGACTCTCCAAGAGGGGGAGAGAGAAGCGCGCAACTGGCGGGAGAGCACAGGTGGAGTACTCGGCGCAGATGAGAGGGGAAGAGCCGAGTTGAGAGGCTGAAATCAAATGGGGAAAAAAAAAATGGGGAAAAAAAAACACGCGCCCGGCAACGACGCGGAGAAAAAGACGCAGGTCCGTAGAATGGATGAGAGGTTGCCGCCCACGTTTTCCAACAGTATTTTGTTATCCACAGAGCCGCCATTGCATACGTGGGCGTGGCTGCGCAGACGCTGATAAAGAAAAATCGAGCTACGTGGACGAAAACTAAATGCGTGCGAATATTAGAGGACTGGAGATGGAGAAGTTCATGGGGGATTTTTTTCTTTTTTTTTTCGGGAAAATATCAAAATTAGGAGGAAAATGAGGGAATTTTTTTCGTCAATGGAAAATGGATAATGGAGAATTTCGGGTGATTTTTCTTTTTGGGATTCGTTGGAGAGAAGAAGTCTATTTTCGCTGGACGTAAAAAATGAGGGGCATTATGGCTGCACATGGGGAAAAAGTAGAAACGGAAAGAGTTAGTGCAGCCATAGAGATTTTTTTGTTCACGAGTTCTTCATGCACAGACACAAGCCGAAAAATTTCAAGCCTTTAATTTGCACCCAGTATGATAATTCGCGGCAGTATTTTAACATAGTCTGGTAGAAAACCCAGAGGCTCAACGCCGGATTTTATTGCGAGACACATACACGCACTGTGTTCCATCTTCTATTTTTTTCCAAGCGCATTCACACACCACTCCGAAATAATAATTCTCTTTCTCTCTTTTATTATTTTTTTTTCGTCCTTTTAAACTGCTTTTTATGCACGACTTTTCGGTACGAATTGGATGCAAGTGAACTCGGTGCGTCGAGTACGTCCAAAGTAGCTTGAATTTCATGTAGAAATAAATTGAAAAAAAAAAAAAAGAGGAGGAGATGAATAAATATATGAAAGGGGATTTCGCCTTTTATTTTGAATTAATTCTATCGCCGAGAGCCTGTTTCCTCTCTGAATTATGCATAATGCATGATTTTTCTTTCATTTCGAATTTATAAATTAATTTATTTTCCTCTTCGAAGTTCAATTTTCAAAGAAAAATAAATAATTTCCTTTGAATATCATAATATCACAATTTAATATCCCTGAAAAATAATGAAATCGTCATTTTTTTCCTCTCCTTATCATAATGTTTACTGAACTGAGTATATCTTGGACATTTTCTACCGCCGATCTGCTCCCTTAATCCTCCGTACACGGTGATATTCATGCTCGAGCAAATGGCGTAAGCCACCAAGCATTTTACCTCCACTTCTCGTCTGTACAGAACAGGTGTATGTGTGTCTGTGTATCGGGGAGTAACTCTTTCCCTCAGTTCCAGTGAAGCAGCAGCATTTTCGCCCGGCGGCAATTTTTTAAAATTAAGGCCGTTAAACCTAATCTCCGTCCTCCCCCTCTTTCCTGTGGGGGAAAAGGGAGTCATGAGGCATAAAAACTCACACTCCACGTATCCGGTAAAATCGTTCTTTCCTCTCAGTCACTTCGACCTCTCTGACCCCTCCGATTTACCTGTGCAAATGGCGCGACAGGAAAACGATTCTTAATTCTCCCATTTTTCATTCGAATATCGAAAAATTATCGAGTAATTTAAATTAAAGATATCACTTTTATCGTGGCACGTGTTTTGGGGGGGGAAAAAAACCAGTAGAGAAAACAGAAGAATAAAAATCACTTTTGGTAGATAACGGACACCGCGTTGATCGATTAAAAAAATCCCTTCCAAACGTTTCCTATTGTTTTCTTGTTGACATTGCACGTTTTCCCTTCTGCGGCAATGGACAAGCCAGTTCATGGATTCAGGAGAAGGGGTCAATGTTTGCGGATACCCACTGACAATAAAATTTAATTATCGTTTATTTGGATTTCATTTTTTCTTTATTATTCCTAGTATCAAATCGAAATTCACGATTACCTTAATTTCAATATTAGAAAGAATAATTAGCTTGAAGTATTAATTTTTAAAAATTCCCTATTTGAAAAAAAAAAAGAAAAAGATAAAAAAGGAATCATCATAGAGCGCCCCACCGTGGCCTTCATGAGCTGAAAATAATTTCAGTAGAAAAGTACCGATAGAGTCGGTAATAAAGGCAACTTCTTTTTTAACAATTTCCCCGCTCTGTCTCTTTCCCCTTGAGACTATTTACCGACATTCTCATTGAAAATTCTCCCCACAGTTACATTCACCCCAGTAGAAACGCGCGCGCGTCCTGATGCCCAGTACCGGCCATCTTGGAAAAACGAGGATATTCCCCGTTCATTGCCTGAGGGCAATTTAACCCCGAGTCATACAGGAAAAACAAAATGAAGGCGCTTGCGCCATCGTGTTGGTTATTGAGCGGAGAGAAAGCCCTGGTATTGCCTTTTTAAACTATTTTCAAATGCGCGCGCATCAATTCACCCCTTCTTCCGTTACTCCTTCACCTTTTTCCCACTTTTTTTTGTTGCATTCTGGCACGTTTTTTTTCTCACTTTTTCCATACGGTGAGAGCCAATACCAACGGGAGGACAAAAAAATGAATAAAATAATACATCTTCATTCGATTTCAGTCAACAGCTGATCGACGACCGATATGTACTCTAAAGTTATTTCAATTCAATTGAAAAATAGTTGATTAATTTGATTACTCGATTATTCAAGTGATAGTATTTTTTTTTATTTTACATTGTTGAGGGGAGAAAAAGAAAAGAGACAAATGCTGAGGCTCGACATCAAGAATTTCCGGTTTTAAAATTATTCTTGAAATTAAAATAGACTTCACTTGATAATCCCTCAATCAGTTGATACTATTCTGTGAAATAATTTTAGAGAAATCCACTCGTTTCGGGTTTTACAGCAATTCGAGCGTCTCTGTGTCCGCCACTGAATATAAAAATTCTCTTTTGTATACATACACCTACTATAAAAATTCGGGTTTACATTTACGCTCAGAGTGAAAGAGTGCACTCCAGTAACCCCCGGGTTTCGTTAATGTTAACCCGATAAACTCGTTCTCATGAAACACGTTAAAATCATTAATTCAGGATTATTTTTGTAATGAAAATAAAGGAATTATTCTTCATCCCAAGAGACCTTTTTTATGCGGAATTGAATTCTCCAAAAAAAAGGTCTCTTGTGAATTTAAAAAAAAAAAACGAAATTTCCCCGAAATTTCATAATTTACAAATGAGCCATTAACTTGTATTTCTTCATTTAAAAAGAAAAGCCTTAATTCGTTTTTAAGTCGAGAACCCCGGAGGATTTTGATGGCGCATTTATTAAGGGCTGGATATGACCCCACCGAGCTTCACCCGATACCTCCACCCATCTCTCTCTCTCTCTCTCATTTCCACGTTAAACGTGAATGTGTGTGGTTTCATCCCCACCCTCTCGCCTCTTCTCTCTCTTTCTCATTTCCCCACTATTCTATTTTATCCTTCCCACATTCTCCTTCACCTAGACCCTTTTCATAGAAAATTGGGGATAGAAATACCGAAGAGTGGGGGGGCTAGCCTGAGAAGGAGAGTATGACGATTAGACGACGATAGGGGAAGTTAGATGAGAGTTTAGATGAGTCTAGATGAAAATTTAGTAGATGAAAAAGAGGGGGAAAGAGAATAGTGACTCAGGCCCTGGGCAATTCCCCGTTGCACATTAAATTCCCTTATTTCAATTTCGAGTGACTGAAATAATGAATATTGCTTGAAAATTCCACGGAAAAATTAAGATTAATAATTCAAAGTTTTTCGGAAATATTCTCTCCTTTCTTTTACCACTGAATTTTTATTTCCCCTTTTATTTTTTTATTCTCATACTGCATTCCCCATTTTCACGGATGTGCATCCCGTGCATTGAAACGAACCAGAGAGAGACAGAGATGGTGTAGAGAGGCCTGTGTTATACTGTTCTCGCGACCGGCTCATCGTGCATTATTTAATGCACGGTTTTTCCCATTGTTCAACGGGACTCATTAACCGTGAGCTCGGCCGATTGTACTTTGCGTCAGGCCAGAGGAAAAGAGGAGAAGAGAGATGTTTTGCTTCAGCGATATATGCGAGGGGATGCAGCATCGCTGCATAATGAACAGGACACCCTCTGGATTCACAAAACTCTTCTCTCTGCACTGACACTGTACTCCCCAATGTTCCTCTCTTTCTCTTGTTTAGTGTTTCGTTACGTTGGATTGCGTTACGCGTTTTGTTTGAACTTTGTCCCCGGGGAGAAATGGAAGATGAATAAAATGAGGATTTTTACGCAAATTTTATTACCCCAAATGTCCTGCACTCTCTTGCAGATGCAGTGTCTCCCTTTTTTTCCCCTTTCTTAAAATCATTTTAATTCCAATTTTAATAGAATGAAAATTCAACTCTTATAGTTCATTAAACTCACACATACTGTTCACGCGGTTGTATGATGTGATCCGAATTATTTACCCCCGGGGTATCTCTAAAATTTTCATCGTCATAATGTGATTGCGCGGTCTCTGGGATACTGTATATAGCCAATATTTTTATTTTCATCCTCCCATAATATTAATATCATTATTACCTGGTTTCATGAAAGAAAAGATGAAAAAAAAAGGGGTAAATCTGATTATTTTTGCGTAGAGAAGAGGCTAATGGATGAATTGTTTATCGTTATTTTCCTGTAAATTTAGAAAACAAATTTTCCCCATTGATTTTTCAAAATAATTCCCTCACCTCCCAGCATTAGACACATCCTATCCACAAACTCGTCGACTGCAGTCTCGTATTAGACACTCAGCCCGCAGCTCATTTGCCAACTCCGACAAATTTACCAAATTTAAATGCAAAATCGTGGGACGTCGTGTGCGCAGTGAGATTGAACGAGAGAGTCCGAAGCTTGCATGAAGCCCAGTGTCCACCCATACACACACACATACACATGAAAAAGGAGAGAGAAGAAGGAAGAGGAAAAGAGAGAACACACAGATATACCAGTTAACAGGTGAACGAAATAGACGCAGAGTGAGACAGACAAATAGGAAAATAGGGATGAGCAGGTGGGACATGGGCATTGGAAATGAGAGGGTTTCAGGAAACTCTAGGCTGCAGTATAGTTGTTGCATGCTTGTCAGCGGCAGCGTGCGATTGGTTCAGCCCTCGCCTACGTTAATGCATGTATGTAGAATGTCCGCCATCTCTTTCCCTCCATCTTCTCATTTATAACTATATACGTGCCTTCTATTCCCAAACCGAATATCCTATCTCTATCATCTCTGCAGAGGAGCGAAAAGCTCTCCTCAAAATTTCCACCTCTCGCTCGCACCCACTGCGCTTATCAGCTCATCTCAAACTTCCGGAAAACCGTTGCCTCTCTTCCACCGCACTCGCTGGGGAAATTGGAAACGTCCCCTGTACCTGGCTTTTCTCTATGTACTCACTTTGACCATCAAAGACTAGGGAAACCCCTATTGCATAGCACATATGCCTCATTCCTCTCATTTTATTCAGTTGATGAAAAAAAAAAAAAACGGAGAAAGTTATCAACACACTTTTAATTAACATATTTTCTTCATTCATGAGAGAGGGAGATGGGGCTATTGATGGAACTGGAATAGTAACTGCAAAACAACCATTCAATTTCACCCAAAACATTTCACTTGTACAGTCACGCTGAAACCATGTACAACATAGAGGCGAATTATTATTCGTGCACTCGGCACTTGGCGCCATTTTCGTTGTTAATCGATGTCGTTTATTATTCATCGAACTAGGAATTTTGAGGGAGGAGAGGTCGTTCGATAATTTGAGATGTTTGGTTTCTTCTTTTTTTTCGTCACAATTTTTGGCGCATGTTTGTGGAGTTGGGGGTGGGGTGACAATGATCACGGTTGGAATAGACGAGAATAGAATGAGGGAGACTTGTGTGTGTATTCTCTGGGGCAACTTTACTATCTCAAATGGAAAACTATCGTGCAACTGGGAATGTTTCCTCCTTTTTATCTTCCGACAACTTCAAGTGCCAATACAATTTCATATCAGGAGATTCAATGGGCGGTCTCTGGAGATTCTTGAGAATGATATGATTATTTAAAATATCTGTTTGATAGAAAATTAATTTTAAAAAAACTGCTTTCATTAACCCTTTCAAAAACCCCCCAAAAAAAACAATTGTTGGCATAATTTTCTTTATTTTCCAGGCTTGCCGAGAAGACAAGAATTCTTGCACGTACTCTGACCTTATCACAGTCCTCTGGAGAATAACGGAGGGTTCGCCGGAGACACGGGATTGTTTTGCGGAGGAGGAGACAGAGGCCTGGGCATTTGGCGCACGCATGAGGCTCTTCGCCATTTATTTCCCAAGCCCCAGCGGGAAAGAAACGAGAGAGAGAGAGAGAGGCAAGAGGAGATTAGAATGAGCCACGGCATGCGGGCATCATTAACGCCAACCTTTAACCGTTCTCCGCCTCTGTGTCTTATGGAAAAAGAGAGAGAGAGAGAGGAAAAAGGGTGGCTCTGGCTTTATTAACCATTCGTGGTGTGTGACCGCGCCTCCGTGGCATCCAATAACCACTGAGCCATGCTACATGAGGATCTGTGTTTTTATTACCTTCAAGTGCATCATGGATTATACAGCGTATAAAAATTTATGATTCTTGAATTTACGAAATTTTAATGAAACTCCGTGTCACTTAAAAAGAAAGAAAAAATCTCATTTAATTCAATGATATTAAACATTTTTATCTACTTTCCTCTTTTTTTAATTGATAAAATGATGAAAAAAATCTCAAGAAACAGTTGATGCCAACGGTTATCTCCCCAGTCACGTGAAACCAGTCTCATTCATCTTAACGACTCGTCCGGACCACCCAGCTGGTTTCATGTCTACCGATGATCTATTCTTCCATATCCTGAAAATGCAAATTTCCGGTGAATAAAACGTGGAGACCCCTCGCAGACTCTCCTTCGGTCCAGTTCCCTTTTTTTTTACAGGATATTCATTCTAAGTAGATTGACCGGTGGTCCTTGTGGACCCCACCTGGACTACCAACAGACCCCCAGCCGTTATTCCAGTTTTCTATTCGTTCTTCCTATTCTTTTGAATATTCCACGGTTTATCGCGTAAAAAAGCCGCTTCACTCTCAGTTGTTTGGAATGTTTCGAAAAGAGGAGACGCGCGAGTGGAGAAAACAAAAATAATTAGAACGAGAGTATAGAGTAATCGATGATAAATAATTATCCACGAGAATTTAAAAACAAATAAAGTTTAAATTGGTAGAAAAAGTGGATGAAATAATAAAATGAGAAAAAAATAAATCGATCTGTTAATGATGAATCGTTAATTGCATTACGTCCATACGAAGCAATTCATTTGGGAGAGAGAAGTAGCACGGAGAAACGGAGCGTAGAGAATCAACGACGTGGGTGAATAATAGAGAGAATAAAAAAGAATGCGAAAAAGAAAAAATGGAGGTGACAAATAAAATAAAATAGAAAGCGGTTTTAAAAACAAAAATAAAAGAGAGAGGAAAAGAATGAGAGAATTCAGAGGTTGATGTCGGACGTTGGGGGTGTGTGCGGGATTTTAAAGCGATCTTGCACATGGATGCTGGGTGCTCCAGTGGATTTTGCGGGTGTGTGGATACGACGAAGGTGGAAAAAAAAGGGAGAAGAAAAGATTGGAAAAAGAATGAAAAAAAAAAAGGAGAAATTGAAAGGACCCGATAAACCTCGGAAACGCCTCCGAGAACTCGACTCGGATGCTACCCCAAGCGATCTCCTCTCGTCGCTTTTTCCATTTACCAAGCCGCTTGGGTTGGAGTGTGTGTCGTGCATGTGGCTTTTCTTTTTTTTCTCACTCATTCCCCTCGATTAACGTCGTCGAAGGCAATGGACGACGTATTCAAGAGGTGAAAGAAAAATAGAGGATTTTTTTTAGTGATAAAAGAGAAAAAAGTTGGGGAATCGAATGATAAAAATTTGGAGCAATTGAGGTAATGCGAGTAATAATTCAATGGTTTATTAATTGAGGATGAAAATGCTTGTCATTTTCTTTCCTTCTGGACAATATTCAATGAATTGTGAATGTGTCGAGACACTTTTTCGAGTAATTGAGGTAAATGCCAGTTAAACATCTGTGCTCCTCATATTTTTTTTCGTTCAATTAAAAAGAGAAGAGAGTTGCGCACTTAGGAGGAAACCTTCACTTTATCTACGTTGAAGTGACCAGAGTGTTACGACCTGGCGTGCAATAGTCATGAGTTAAAGTCAAGGGAGAGGGGGATGAGGAGGGAAATGGTTGAAACAAATGAGCGGCGAGAGTCGGTCTTAAATTAGCGCCAGCCAGGGGTGGTTTTCATTTCCACCCTTAAATTAGAACTAAGCCAACGTTTGGCCTCTCCGCGTAGTTTCCACAGGGTTTGATCGGATGAGTTACCGTGGCTAAAAGTTACGCTGACGCTGATTAACGTCAGTCCCTTTTCTTTCTTCGTTACCTCCTTTTTGTTATTTTTCTTCTGCTTTAATTCTTTCTATTTTAAACACTTTTGCAAAGTAACTGAGGGGGGGCAAAATTTCACCCTAATATTCTTCAACGTATTAACTGGATGAAGAGGGAAATGAGAAATTAAGGGGAAAGGATGAGCTGATTTCTGTTCTTTACGCACAATGAAATTCGGGTAAAGCTGGAGGATTTGTTTCCGTTCAAGTTAAAGAGTTTAAATAATTCCGAAGGAGACTTAATCCAATTTCTTCATTATTTCTTCTAATTTTTGTATTCCCATTATTTTTAAAGATATTCATTGTAATTTATCCCACAAAAACTTCTCTCTGTTTTCATTACCCAAAACTTTCATTCCAATGAACAAAGTTTCCTAAAATTTCCACGAAACTATATCCGCAATAAACTATTTTGACGTTAAACTCCTTTTCTCGTTGATTTAATGTAAATTTTGAGGAATAATTTTATAACGTTGAACCGTTGCAGTTACGTCAGCCAATCAGAGCATGTGGATCCATTGGAGGATCTCTCTTAATCCAATAATGTCCTCAATAATCCAATAAACCGTAGTATCTAAGCAATTTCCCTCAAAAATTATGCATTATCACCTCATTAATAATTAAAATTCCCCAAAAATACAATATCTCTTTATTTCACCATATCCGTCGGCCATGTTGCCCGAATACCCGCACCAAAATCATCCCCTTCCACTTCCCTTTTCTCCTCTTAATACCTCCCGCCTAGTCATCTAGTTCCTAGGGCAGTATGAGATGCTACTAACGCAGTAAAACGTTGGGGAGAAAGAGACGGAGTGAGTGGGTGTCCGCTATGTAAATGCAAACCAACCCTGCAAGCCTCTATTCTCCCTTTTCTCTCTATACTCCAAAATACCCCCCTTTTCACAAGACCGAGTGTTACAGCCAGCCATCTCTCTCTCTCTCTTGCTCTCATTGGCAACAACTAGCGGAAACTCCCCGATCCCACCCCCCGCGAACTCTCACCAACTAGCAGCCCCTAAATCTAAGTCCAACCGACTGGTACAGTCTGCTTAGAAAATTCATTCAAGACTTTTCATTAATTATTTTATTCCGGATTTTTTTCGATATTTTATAGGGGAGATCGGGGTAAAATGGAGATTCTGATTGAACGGTTGGAGATAGCGATTTTCTGATGATTCCATTGGAAAGCTGAGGAAATTTTAGCCGGAAAACATGTGTCGAAATTAATTTTTTCGAGGTTTTTGGGAATTCGATTTTTTTCACCCGGATTTGAAGGGGTTTACCTTGGAAAAATTTGAAAAAAACAGTTTTTTTTAGATATCTCCGGTTTTATCTGTCGTAGCGCACTGGAGTCGTGCTTAAATTAAATGTCTCATCATTCCCCACATCTTCGTTAAATTCTCATAGATTTTTATCGGAAATTGAAAAAGTTACAAGCCATTTTATGAAAATCAGTTTTTGGCCCATAACTTCTTCAATTTTTGATAAAAATCGATTATTTTTTGGGGCAAATGTGTGGAATGACGAGACCTTTAATTTAAACACGATCCCAATGCGCTACGACGAATAGAACCGGAGATATTCCCAAAAATGTCATTTTTCAAATTTTGGGAAGGTAAACCCCTTCAAATCCGGGTGAAAAAAATCGAATTTTCCAAAAACTCGAAAAACTTAATTTCGACACATGTTTTCCGCCTAAAATTTCCTCAGCTTTCCAATGGAATCATCAAAAAAAATCCATCTCCAATATTTCCCTCGATTTCCCCTAATATACAATTTCAAAAGTGTTGTAATAACCGTAATATCCCTGAGATCGTATGAATTCAGTAGTTTCCAGTGTATGACGACCATTTTCATAGCCTTTCTAAACTCCCTAAATAATGGCAGTTGGAAAATCCAAATGGGTGGGCCTGATAGAAGGGAGTGGGTATACACGAGAGAGTAAAAGCAGGGATGAAATGTTTGAGAATTTATCATTCCATGTATTTGTGTGTGAGACATAAACGTTGACCAGTATTCAACATTCAAGTGCATGTGAATATTCTGGGTGATGGTGTTGGTATTAATTTAGGTGGGCCAAGAGCCCTCCATTTGCCCAGTGAGCTAAGAAAAATGCTTGTATGCGGACGGAGAGAGAGAGAGAAGGGGAAGACGGAGTCCCGGCGTCGTTAGAATTTAATCTCGTGAAGGAAAGAGAAAGCAGCGCGTGTTTGTGAATTGATATGCGTGCCCAGGGCCACTGGGCACGCAAGAGTGCCACACACTTTGAGACATGGCCAAAGAGAGAGAGAGATTCTGCTTTAATGTCGCGCTTTCAATGTATTTGTGAATAAACTAACCGCCGCCATCCCATTCGCCTGTCTCTATCACTTGCTTTGGTTTACTGTCCATGTGTGTGTGTGGACGAGAATTTTCGAGTGCGGGGAAGAAGGAGGGAAATAGCTCTCCCGGGGAAAGGCGGATGTGGGAGAGGGGGACGTAAGAAAAATGCGGAAGAGGAATGGGACGTTAGGAGGGAGACGGTGAATTTGTGGAAATAGGAGGCGGCTTGGGACTGGGAGGAATTGTATATCCTGGGGATGTGTAGAGGGAATGAGCGAGAGAGGTATTTCAAAGGGGTGTCCCTTATTTGGAATTCCAGGGCACGTCTTTATTCGGTCGAGCAACTTTTTCAGAATTTTCTTTGAATTAAAGAGGAATTTTTGGGAAATTGTTGGATTCTTAGTTGGGAGTTTTGGGTATTTATTAAAATGGAAAATTTACGGGAAATTTGGGAAACTACCGGAGCATGGAGAAAGGGTGGAATAGGTGGTGGATCAACTTTGAGTTGTCCTTTGCTAAGCCAACGTTAAGGGCTCACAAAATCTATAGAGAAACGAGGTTGGGCACTTCGCGGATGTACGAAAATGGGGAGCCACGGTTGTATTGGCCAGAATGGGTGGAATATAGTCGGCGGCTCCCTGGGGCGCTCGGACACACATGCTTGGGGAAAGAGAGAGAGAGAGAGTGTGTAGAACGTAGAAAGCGATGAAGGCGGTTTCACTGGCGAGGGTATAAGCAGAAGAGGAGAGAAACGTTGGCAGTCTTACAGATCAATAAAGCTAACCACCCTCATGGGGGGGTGGTACAACCACCCTTTTCTGATACTCACAACCGCCTCAAGAACAAAACCCCAATATGTCTGACTAATTGTCTTTGATGTGCACGAGCTTTCAATCAAATCCCACCTCATCTTACCTCACTCGAGAGTCAAGAAGAAAAAGATCCGACGAGCATGACTCATTTATCCAAGTGCTTGGAAAAGGAAAAAAAAAGTCCCAAGACAAAGAGCTGAAAAAACTCGAGGCGAAAAGAAGCATAAAAAGCTTATTCTCATGAATAGAGTAAGAGTGGCGAGAAAAGTCAGGAGCGTCCGACCTTCGCATGTTGAATTTTCCCTTTTTTAAAAGAAAAAAAAGGAGAAATCCTCTTTTTCTATTCTCCCCAGTGGCTTCTCCACTCTTTCGCACTCACGCCCCTCGTCCATCGTGCATGAGCGCTTTTTCCATGTACTGGTATCTCCAGTTGAATACCACAATGACCCTACCCACACGTACACATGTATTTATCATGACCCCCTTCAGATTATTTTCTCGGTTCTTTCTTGAGTCAACCCCACTGCTTCCTCAAGCAGATAGGGGGTGAAAATGCAAGGCGCGTACACAGTGGGCCGGCCACACTGGACGAATAAGACCCCCCACCAGAGTACTCTTCCTTATTGATCGTCCTCCGGAGCTCCTATCGCCCGCGTCCTTTCGCCTTTATCCTCGCTTAGGTCCAGCCTTCTCTTCTCTCTGCATAGAAACCATCCTGCTCCTTTCTCTCTCTCCTCATCGTTTCTCACCGCCAAAAACCGACATTGCCACCCACTCCCACCACCCCCCCAAAGCCGACACAACGCTCCAGCACAAAGTTCCAACTCTCTTCCTCTCTCTTTGTTCATTTTCCTCCTCATCCCCTCATCTCCCGCAATGTTAGTCCTCATATCACTAGGGGGTCCCTCTTCTATCTGCTCTACTAGCCGCAGGCACACATGTATATGCACAACTCGAACGCCAAATCGTCCAGCCAAACGGAAAATTGCACCTTCGTTGGGTAACTATGTGTGTACTTTTGTGTCTATCTAACTCGCCAAACTAGTTTCACATTTAATCTATTTCAACGTTGAAATGTTGAAAAAAAATACATTCCCACAATTGCAGTCAATTTGCCTCTGAATAATCCTGTCTCTCGATTTTTTAAGAATATCATGACACTCAAAGGTCCAACGGTTAATCCCATATATTTTTGTCGCCTCGAACAGGTGCCACGTGGTCAATCGATCTGCCACACACAAACTTCCACCTTTATTTCCGCCTTTTTTTCTGTTGCCTGTGTATTATTATTTTTTTGTTTTTTTCCTCTTTTTTTCCTCTGTTATTTCATCGTGCCGAGAAACCACAGCGCCCGTTTTTCATTCATATTTCCACGCTCAGCGTGGCCGTTCATCGAAAGGCAACGCTACTATGTTTGGGGAGGGGGGGTAGTCGAGGGGATCAATTTTGAAACGGTGCTTCCCCACTTTTACTCGCTGTATCGATAGCGTTACGCCAATTCCCGTAGGTCGGGGTTACATATACGTCACACTACTTTTTTTAAATGTTTTTCTTCTTTTTTTTTTCATCCCCTGTACTCTGGATATCTTTATTTGAATTTAATTGAATATAAAGTGTGAAATTCCGGGTTTTGCGGTATTAATATTGTTGGAATATTTTCTTTGGGATATTCCGGGAAGATTTTTCATTTGAAAGTCATTATTGAAGAATACGAACGTAAATCACATTTCGAAACTGCATCGAACAGTGGTAAGCCACGAATCTTCCTCCCTTGATTGTTTGCCTTTGTGGTCTCGCCTAGCTTTTCAGATATATCGACGAGACAATTTGCTACAGCTGACGAGTATTAAACCATTTCCGGTGACACTGACAGCATGCAATTGTCAATGAGAAAAAACGATTTTTCTTCATTCACATTTCCGGATTATTCTTCCTTGAATATCTCGGAAAATAAGAGAGATAGAGAAAAATCATAAGAATCTTTTTTTGTAGAGAATTTTGAGAACTACAAAAAAGGTTGAGTGCAAAAAAGTCGTATCTCTAACCGTTTCAGAGATATTATGAAAAATTTAATAGACTCGAATTAAGTAGAAAAACCATGATTCAACGAGACATTTTTTTTTCCTCTATTTTTACAGTTACACCATTAGCAATGACCACAGAGGAGTTATCGTAGTCTGCAAGTGGATCGTGTGTCCTCAAACACAATCGACGTCCCTTTCTTCATTTCCAACCGCTTTCTAATTATGTTTGCACACCTGAGTGCTATCATCATCATTCTTCTTCATTTTCCCTTCATTGAATTAGTCATTGGGTTAAAAATCACGTGCAGAGATATATATCTCGATTAAAATTTCATCTCCAATTTCGAATCACCATTAAACTTCAAATATTGATGAAATTCCACGTTTTTTAGGGAAAAAGGAATCACTGGAAATAATGAAAATTACGTTATTTCCAGTTGAGTGTAATCGATACGAGTATTTCATAGTCCAGAGACTTAACGATCCATTAAATTGAGTAATTCGGTTTTGTGTGCCGTAACCACGGGCTCTGGTTTTCACACAGATTTCGAAAAAAAAAAAAAAAATCACATCCCTGTCTTATCACCTGAAATATTTACGTAATTCTGGAAATTTGTGGAATTTTTATCACTCTCAATTCTTTCTTCCCAGTTAATTGCGGTGAACAATTCAGTGGATAAAAAGAACTCGATATTTTCAGAATAATGAATTAATTACAATTGATTCTATCGAGCTATGTAATTTAAATTTCAATAATAACTCGAGAACCATTGGAAACTATTTTAATGAAGAAAAATGAGGGGAATTGAAATATTTATTTTCTCTTTATTCATATAAATATCTCGTATTATCCAAAGTCATATGCTCTTAGTAGTAATAAACTCTGATGGCCCATTAAACTCCATATGCATCAACAAGCCAGTACCACATATTCCATTCTCTCTGAAAATTTCATCCACATTATTTCCCCAGTAAATGCATATTAATCCACGAAAAATATCGTGTATCGCATTTGCACCATGAGGGAAAGAAACACGTTGAGTATTTTCTCGGAAAGTCGTCACGAATGAGCCCTTTTCACATTCGAAAATAGTGATATTCCATTGTGCCCAGAGGCTCCAAGGTGATGGGTGGTTTAGCGGGTGGTTCCACCAAATAGAAATAGAGAATTTCTGCTCATGTATGTGTACAAGTGCTTCGAGAGGGTGGATTTTAAGCCACACCCGCAAAAACAGCCCTCTGCAGCACTCGAGAACGAAGCGCATCGACCGCCTCCCCCTTTCAAACTCATCCACCGACACACACAGACAGAGACAGAGAGTTTTGACTCAACTTTTGCAATACTAACGTTCTATTCAACTATCCCCTGTCCATTCCCACCGATATCGTCTCGTTTTACTGTTTTCTTATCTCTTTTGCAATGTTTTGCAGGTCCATTCAATCTCCCCTTTTTTTTCCCAATCTCCTGATTTTTATTATTATTAAAATATCTCGTTAAATACGAGGTTTACGAGAAAATATCAAGAGGCCTTTTTTAAAGATTGGAAAATTCTCTACAAAAAAGGTATATACAAAAATTCTTGTAACTCACTTAATTTCTAAGATATTCTTTGATTAAGTATTTCTCAACGAATAGGGAAAAACAATTATTTATCAAAATTCCCTCTGGATACTTCAATTTTCGGGGAGAGAGGGACTTTAATTAAGGCAAGTGGAGGAAAGAAAAATCCCGAGGGAATTTATAGGGGTCCAGTAGTTAGTGTCCGGTTGAGCGCTAGGGACCAGAGGCAACAGAGGACAACAGAGAAACGACGTTGTATTGCCAGTTTTCGGATAAAGCCAGGATGAGAGGCAGAGGTCTGGGGACTTTCTGCAACCATAAACATACACCATAGGGGGCCTCTCAAAATTCTCCCGGGTAGATACAAACTAGGGCCAGGATAATTTGGAGACTTTTCGAGGCTCCTCTCTTCCTCTCCCATAAAGGCCTAAATGCTAAGTAGACTTTGCTTCAATTTCTCCTCTAATTGAATGAATAAATGCCCCTTTTTTTTCAACCACAAATAATGAACCATCATTAGTCTATTTTTGATACCCAATGAATAATTAATATTCTCCTCTCCATTCTCTCTAAAACGTGATCCCTCGAAAATTCGAAATTCTCCAGTGAACCGAAAGTTAGTTAAAACTATCGGAGAGCCGATAATTTAATGAGAAGAGAACTTTGATAAATTTACTAAAATTAATATTTCGAGTTTCCCCTTTGTTATATAATACGAAGCCTTTATCTATTATTCATCTCTCTCTCTCTCTCGCATCCTCGTCCGTTTCATCCTATCGCTCATTAAGGCACAACAGAGCAGCTCATGATACACGACTCGAAATGTTAAAATTCATAAAAAATCCTCAAAGATAACTCCACAAATTCTTCATGATAAAAAGAAGATTAATCGAATTATGAGTTATTCTAAATTCATTTTCACTATCCAACATTTATTGGTGTTCATGAATGATTTTTCTCCTTTTTCCTTGCCATCCACACTTTCTCGTCTATCGTTCAGCCTCTCTCTCCCACTTGATACATCCGGGTATATTTACGAGGTTACGAGGAACGAGGACAGATAGACAGATGGCGATAGATAGAGACGAGCGTAGGACAGTGACGATGTGTATTTACGTGTGTGTGCGAGTTTCTCCTCTCGATCGCCCTTAATTGGCTCGTTCTCTCATTTTTTTTAATTCTCATTTTTTAAACGTTTTTTATCCTCCATTTTGCCTGGACTGTGAGCACTCTTTTTTCTCACCTTTTATTTATTCACTTCCTTCTTTCTTCATATTTACCACTCACACTGCCCCCTCGTGCTTTGTACCACGTTTTTTAATCTATCGACTCTCGCTTCTTTGCTTTTATTACCGGCCAGTGTTTCATCCCTCTGCCCCTGCGTTTTACCCCAGTGCCTGGGGATTTTTTATTGGATTAACTGTTTATAAACGGTGTCAATCTATCCACAAAAATGCGCAATTATTCATGGGAAATCGAAGGTGATTCGGGCTTGCTTTTTTTTTTTTAATTAAATTCAATTTAAATAAGTGCATTTTCTTCGGATTTAATTCTACATTTTTTTCTTTCATGTCGTCTGCATGTTTTCCTGTATCGGTGCACCGTGAATCCCCGGCAGGAATGCACTCGAGTCAACCCACCCGGACTTGTCGTGAATATCCTCCGGGTGTTAGGTAAAATCAGTGAACGAAGAGTTTATATATGTGTGTCGTTGAAACGTGCGAGTGCAAAATCGACTGTACATTAAACCCTTCACACACACATTTGAATTCGTTGTGTATTCGGGAATTGTTGGTATAATGTGCGCTTGAAACCGTTGGCAAACTATCAGAGAGAGAGAGAGGGCAATGGAAAATCCAGTGTGAGCGCAAAGAAGTGGACAGCCTGGCCCTGACACTCAGAAGCACCATCAGTTATACAGAGATCGTCGACTGCGCGCCAATCCACCCTCTTTCACCCACACATACGCCCCTTCTTCCGATGCTCCATGCATATATGCCGATGTGCAAGGGCGGTGCATTTAAACCCATTTTTTCTCATTTTTTTTAGCTGATAAAAATGATGAAAAAATTCGGAAATTATATTAATTGAATAAAATTAAAAAAATTAATAAATGAATTTCCTTTTTTTTTTCAGAAAAGAATTGTGGAAAAAAATCGGGTAAAAATCGGATTTTTTTTGCCCTCTTCACGTCAATGATTCCGTCGGGATGATTTTTCAAAATGTCTACCGGGGTAATAGAGAGGTGGATTGGGTGGTAACAGGGTGAGTGGGTGGCATGGGCGTGGGGTGGTCAACCCCAAGCGAGTAGGGTGGCAAGATGGCGGCAGTACGGGGTAAATCGATGGAGGCTAGTAACTGCAGGCGCCCTCGCCTCCAACACCCAAGCGTTTTCACCCCTTTCCGTCGTATCCCTCCGCAAAACTCGTACATTGAGCTCTCTTTCGCATCGGGCTTCCACTAGCCACCGGACTCTCTCTCCTCCCCCTTCACGCTTCATCCCCCTGTAACTGTATTTTCCAACTTCACCCGTGCCCCTTTCTCTTCGCCTAACACACAGGCAAAGCGTCTCTTCTGTACCTTTGCCCATAAAATCCCTCTCCTGTGTTCACCACGATCACCTCATTTTCGAGTTTCACGCAAGCGCTTGTACTTCTCCAAAATCCGAATTTACTTGAAATTTAAGGAAAAGTCTTTTTTTACATTCTTTATTCATTCATAAAAATTATTAAATCCGAATTATTGCGGAAATTAATGGATTCAAATTAATTCGGGGATGGGAGAAAACCTGTGTTACGGATGATTAGAGGAAACGTCAAGAATCGCGGAGTAACCTTTAGCCTCATGCTTAATTCACGAACGGATCAACGGGTCTATGTTTTAACCACGCCCCCAGATAAGAGGGGACGAGTTTCTTTCATCCGGTGTCGATAATGCTATTCTTGGGACTCAAAATCCACAGAGTTTTCTTCGGGAAAAATCGCTCGTGTCAATGGCCAAATTAAACGAAACTTTTCTCCGTTATTTATCAACTTCGTAAACGGGCTTCATAGATCAATGGGCATCAAACCACGAGAGAGAGAGAGAGAGTGCCTCGTCCCCGCGGCAAAATTATTGTCATGTCCAACATATATCCGAGCGGTGTGTATCCAACGGGGTACAATCGCTTTTCGGTTTTACGATTTATTTTTCCCTGAGAAATTGATGCTCTGCAATGTTGAATCTCTTTTTTTACTCCCCTATCTCTCCTCGTGTATTTGGAAAGCGATTTACTTTTTTTTTTCTTCATTTATTTAGTTTGATTGAGAAGAATACGTATTCGTTAACTTCTGGATGCACATAAATGCGGATTATCCATTTCATGGATATCTTGGAAATTTTTGGGTTTAGAAGAATTTACCAAGAGACCTTTTTTCAAGAGAATAAAATTCCCCACAAAAAAGGTCTCTTGCAAAATTTCGATAAATCCACTCGCCTCAAAGATATTCACGACGAAACTCCCGGAGATTTCTGCAACTTTAATACACACTTTAATTGAATTTAAAAAAAAAAGACATTACTCGGAGTCATCTGACGTCGTAAATATGTAACCTGAGTACACAGAGACGAGCACTCACAGTTTAATTGGTTCTTATAGAGCGTCTTAATTGATCTAACCAACTATTATTGGATCAGGTTGCTATGTATTTACATATCGCTTTACTCCTACCATTTACTCAAGAATTAATATCGTTAGAGTTTCAATGGACTTTCTGAGTAAATTCAATGATGATTGATACTCGGAATTATTTTTTAAAGTCAATATTAAAATGATAAATAACGTTCATAAAAAAAATTCCTTTCTTCGAGATGGATTCTTTGATATCTGGCTTAAAAATCCCCGAAAAAAAATTCCCATTAATTCAAAGAGACTCACCTAAAACAATATTCGTCCATATTGTTTGCCAATATGGCTGCCGATGGTCAACCTGTTCAACTGTATCCTTGACACCGAGGAGGGTGGCTTGTTACACGTACTATCGTGTTATCCGCAAACATGCACAAGAGCCGTCTATCATGGGATTCCTATACCATAATCATATGCTCAGGACTTTAATCAATATTGCCTAGACCATGAGTGCACACTCTTTGGCTCTTTTCGTCTGTAGACGGAATTTGATCGTTTTTTTTTGTACCTGGCGATTGCAGGAAAAAAGAGCGTCCGATTCGTTTGGACTACCGATACGACTGGCTGGTGATGCAACATAAATTAAACTGCATAGGCTGTCTCCACCCCAATCAGTTCATGTCCCATGGTCATCGTGTTGTATTATCGAGCGGACTGTATTTATGAGTGTGCGTATGCGACAATTTGCAACAGAGTTTGGGGCAAGTGGATTATGACGAGTTAATTTTTTATTTTCATCATTGGCCTTTTTTTTAACGGATCCACAGGGTAGTGGAAATGAGCCCTCCCCATTGGACGATTTATGATGGAGATTGCGCGGGAAAATTGGGAGAATTCTCATCAAGGGGTAGAACGGGCTCTCCCATTAATTTCACTTAAATTCGATTTTTTTAATTTGCGGAAAAAAAAAAATATTGAAATTCTAATTATTCTCATTAAATTCTTCTAAATCTGTATTACCGACGATAATACATACTTTGCAGTTCTATAATGAGGTAAGAGATGGCACTACCAGCTTATCATGAGTGTGGAAAATTTATTGTCCCCTCTGGTAAAGTTCGCGTGTGCCTCTGTACTGATAAATTAATGTCACTCAACTGAATCCATTTCTGCAGTGAGTAAAAAAATAAAAGTTGCACATATATGCATATTTTTGTGCCTCCTGCAATATCTCTCCATTCGTTTCACGTAAAAATAGAAAAAAATAGACGATAAATGAGCATTTATATGCAGGATATGATTCTATTCATGAAATTATTCAATTTAAAATTCTCTCTCTTCTTTTCTTTTTTTTTTTTTGAGATAATTAAATAATACAATGGAAGAGTTTTTTCGCAATTGTTGGTGATTAGACGGTTCGGTAATGAGGAGAATAAATAGAGATTCATGAATTCAAATATTTCAGGAGGAAATAACATTTTTCGTGGGATCATAAAGGAAACAATTTCTCTCTTGCTGTGAATAGGAAAAGAGGAGTATTTTCATTTCTGACAGTTCAGCACTGTCCAGGATCACTGGACAGGGCATTAAGGACACGTCTGGATACAAAGTAGTGGTATTTGTGGCTCTGCCGCATTTATAACTCGGTTTTTCAGTCCTTCACATGAGGAATCTTCTACTTAATAATTATTTTGTGACACTTTGAGGTGAAATGGGGATTTTTATGGATAAATGTTGGAGATGGAATTATTCTGATGATTCCATTGAAAAGCTGGGGAAATTTGACGCGGAAAACATGGGTCGCATTATTTTTTTTTTTTTCAAATTTTTCGAAAATTTAATTTAATCCATAAAATCTAAACTTTGAAAAAATAAAAAATAAAAATAATGCGACACATGTTTTTCGACTCAAATTTCCTCAGCTTTTCAATGGAATTATCAAAAAAATTCCATCTCAAATATTTCCATTGATTTTACCCATAAATATGAAGAAGAGAGGGGGAAAAGACGGGAAAGTTGGCGTGAAAAACAGCAGCAGGAAATTGCGAGGAAATGGCCAGTGCCTAGTAGCCCTCCATGCATCTTCTGTCATAAAAAATTATGACCCCAGATTAAAGAGCACATGCAAATCCTGCATCTCCTCAAATTGAAACATAATTCATCCTTCATTATAATCTTCCTTAAAAAGAACTCCAATAACCAAAGAAAACTTTACGATATTCGTATTTTATTTTACTGCCCATTTCCCTCCCCTCAGATTTGATTCAACTTGAGACGAGGAAATAAAGACAATCGTACATATTCACCAAAGTTATTGTATTTTTTTTACATCCCACAGGTTCCAATGAAACGAGAAGAATCGTAACGATACAAGGGCTGTTTGTAATAATAATAAAACAGAAGAAGAAGTGTCAGAACATAACGATAAGATAAAATTCGCCCTCTTACATCACAAAAAAAAATCGTGAAACTTCCACCTGACAAATTCCGTTTCTTTTACAACCGAGAAAAGAAGGACTACCTGATTCAACCGCAATATCTTTTATGTTTATCCACTTTCGAAATGCGTGGCCCATGAAACTCAAAGAATTACCCATTTTTCATTGCCCCATATTTCTGCCTGTAATAAACTGAAACTGAAGACATTTAACACGGAATTCGAATGGATAAAATAATCCACATTGACGGGTTTGTCCTGTAGCAATAGATTAAACGAAACCGCTCAAGACAGTTGAGAATTTACGAGGATCCTCTCGACATCCCCACAATTGTCCTTCTCTTTAATCCAATTCTTAGATACTGGAGTGAATGGAAATTTGTTGGAGGTGTCTGCTGCAATTTATTGGAGAAAGGCGATAAGTTTTGATACCGTGGTTTATGCGTGCCGGAAAAGAGCTGTTAGTACAGACAACTTGAGGGCGGATGTGCGTGCGGAAGTTGTTGTCGGCTGCGGAAAGAGGGGAACTTATCGCACGCCATCGCACGAGCATTGATTAAAATGTCTTCAAGTTATTGTCATTTTATTCAATGTTTACTTGATCTTGCGGGAATTTCCAAGAGATTCTCGCGGAATTTTTAGTGCTTTGGGTTCTTCGAATAAAACCATTTCAATTTCAATTCAGAGAATAATTGTTCAATCACTAGTAGTGATAGGGCATTCCAATAGATATTGGAGGAAAAAAGTTGAATTTTTTTTTCAATGGGAAAATAACAATTTTGACCAATTTCGTCAAGCGGTTTTTGGTTATATAAAACTATTATCTCTGAATCATTTTTAATTGTTCATTAATAAAAAGTGTCGTATTGATTATTTGTTATTTAATTTCTTACAATTTTACAATCACATGTATCACTCGTAATAAATGTTGCGAGTGTAAATAAAAGAATGTGTTTACAAATTACGATAAACAACGTAATCATTTTATTCTGAGAAACGACTGTCTTTGTGTGGGGAACTGAATTAATTCTCTTGAATCGTAACTGTGAAGCAAATGAATCATCGTATTTTGTATAAATTTATGCAGCCGAGTGTTGAGTAGTCAGTCGTTGAGAAACCCGAGAGCTGTGACGATCGTTGAATCAGTGTTAATGTGAGTATTCGAGCGGACGTAAAACCCTGAATTATTCAAACCTCGAATATCTCGGAAACTAAGGGAGATATCGAAATTTTCGTAGAGACCTTTTTTGGAGCTCTTAAAATTCTCTACAAAAAAGGTCTCTACAAAAATTCCCCTATCTCTCTTATTTTCCGAGATATCCTCAAATAAAGAAACGTGAAGAATAATAAAATTCAACCTTGAGTTCTTTGTTAATCAGATACACTCTCGCAAGTGCGTAAATTCACGTATAAGAACATTACCTTGAATGTACACTCAAGGTTTACGCTCTCGATTCACCTTGTCACATAGATTCCATTAAATTTCCAGAATACACAATTTATTTCTTATTTTTCAGAGAGAGAATTCCAAGATGTCTAAAATTATTCTGTTTTTCCTCATTGGACTGGTGTCTGTTACGCTTATCTCGGGACGTGCAGCTGATAAGAAAAGTGTGTGTCGCCGACACGGTGACCCGGTGAGTATCGAATAAATATTCAGAGGAATTAAAATGAATTAATTCGATTTAATTATTATTTTTAGTGCGTGTCTGCTGATCAGTGCTGCGATGACATGAGATGTCACATTTACGCCAACAGGTGCCAAGTAGTGATAACGTCCAAGGAACTCCAGGATCAGAAAGCCAAACTCAAACCAACTGGATTGAAACGCTGGTGATGACGTCATTGAGATTATGATTCTCTCTTCCTGTTTTAATTAATGAAATTACGTAAATTGTGAATTCGATAGGATTGAGAATTGAGCATTGTAACAATTTTTAAAATTACATAATTAATACTGCAAATTAATTATTTTTAAGTATATTATCCTTTAAATTTAATTCACATTTTTTTGTCGTTGAATTAATAATGTCCAGTTTAATTTGAAGCTGTAATGGACAAATCCTTTCTCTCCCCTCGAATATTAAAGAAAAGTTTATCGTTAAGAGCCTCAGTCCGAAAAAGTGACCAAGTACTTTTAGTCAAAGACCAAAAGCTACTTCAGCTCGTTATCATACTTTCTATTCCTTTTTTTCTCTGTCATTCACGTTTGAAAATCGGCTTAGGTCATAAGCGTTTATGTCTTTTTCACAAGAATATTCTAACGAAGACTCTCTATTCATTAAAAAGCCAATTTTTTTTTTGTTAAATTCAGGAATATATTAATGAAATTAACTTCAATATTTTTCCACAATTAATATTCATAATCTGAAAAATGAAAATTATCGAATACGATAAAGATAGAGTGTGAGAAAAAAAATTAAATCCATACTGAGGGCGTCACAAAGTCCGCAAATATTTATCCAGCCTTTCCCTTATCTTAGTAAAGCTTTATATCCCATATGTCTTTTCTCCTGTCCTCCACCCTGTTTCTAATGCGTTTTTACCGTTTTTTTTTTCGTTTTATAGTTCATTTGACTATGTCTCGCGTGACTCATTCACTTTCTGTGAATTCTGAATAATTTATTGTCTCTTGTAATTTTTTTTTCTTTCTTCAGTCTCTGGAGAAACTTTACTTTATATTTTTTTTTTTCAGACAGAAATTAAGTTTTTGTGAGTTGAAAAAAAAAAAAATTATGTAATAATTGAAATAAACGATTTTGTCTGAGAAATTATTTTTATTCAATAACAAAAGACGATTTTCTCATGAATTATTATAAATTTTCCTTTATTTGAGTTTTACGATAGGTTTTATCATTTTACTTATCATCACTGGACAATGTTCACCATTATGGACATTCTGATTAACTATAAATAATAATATGCCGGAGTATATAACTGAATGATACTGCATGTGCCATTGAGTCAATTACAAAGTTCCAAGTGAAGACATTGATTTGAATAAAAAAATGTTGAAGCTTCTATTGATTATTCTGATGGTAATGATCATCACAATATCAGCTGATACAGTGCAGAGGAGCTGCAGGGAAATTGGAGGATTCGTGAGTAATTGTTTAACAAATAATTCCAATAAACATGCAAATTGATGACAATTTTTACTTTATTTAGTGTCAGATGCAGGAGGATTGCTGCAAGCCTTTTCGCTGCTTAACAGTGACTGCCAGATGTGTATCCTGATCAAAATATTCCACTGAAATCAAAATAAATGTAAAATCATAACTAAAATGATAAATATACTTCAAAGATAATCGAAATTGATTAAAATGTTTTTAACAAACTTAACAAATGCGCAGTCATTGATCACCTCTTCAAATTATTACATTTTTTATCACACATGTAGATAAATTTAAAGATAGTGATAGAGAATATATATAAAAGAGTCTCAAACTGAAACTAAAATCATTAAAAATCAAAATGTACTCTAAAATTCTTCTTCTGCTTCTCCTGACCATGATCATCGCATCAGTGATGAGTGCCAGAGTGCAAGAAAGGTGCAGTGATATCCGGGAGGATGTGAGTAAAATCTTTTAATCATCAATAATATTTTCATTAATTTTCCTTTTTTTTTTTAATGCAGTGTGTCTTCCACTGGGATTGTTGCGCACCGTATCGTTGCCTCGGATCCACCAAGACCTGCGTCACCTAATTTACTCCTGAATTAATTAACGCCAATTATACAACATGAAATTAATCCAGAATATCATAAATATATTATGAATAAAACATTTTGTGTTATTAATTCTAGTTTATTTGAATTATTCCTATCTTCACAAAAATAAAGGGTTTTTCCATTTTGATAAAGTTATCTGCTGAAATAAACTTATCGATGAGAATAGATAGTATTTGGAAAGTATATAAGTGAGAAATTGTCAATGATTAAAGACATAAAATTGAAGATTAGTAGAGAGAATAATGATGTCGAGAGTGTTTCTCCTGATTCTTTTCATCGCAATCATTGCGGTGACATTCGCAGCTGAAGTAGAGAGACAACAATGCAGCGAAATTGGAGAATTCGTGAGTTGATTTGAGTGAAATTAATGTAGATCAGAAGTTTATTCCTTTTTTAATATTTTTAGTGTTACACCGATGAATATTGCTGCGAACCTTTTCACTGTTTGAGTTTCCTGAAGAGATGCGTCACGTAATTACTGTTATGAATAAATAATAATGTAATTTACTTGTATGGAGTTGGAATAAGAACTTAACAAAAAGTGTATATGACTTAATGATAAATCCTATCTCCCAAAGTATGAGCAAAGAAATCCTTAAAACCGTGAGAATCCGACAATAAACTAGAAAGGCCTTGGCATTAAGTACTTGCACAAGGACTTGAGTTGGTGAAAAATTCTTCGGCAGTCGTGCTTCATACCATCTCAACTCGTGTCATTTCGAAGGAAACAATAATGCAAACTTTGGGTACGTAACAATGTCTACCTCGTGGCACGATATGAAAACATTATCAGGGCCTAAGCCACTGAGTACACAGCAATGTGCTGAGCTTTGGCCAAGAGAGAGAGAGAGAGAGTGATAGCTGTCTGTGTCGTTAGTGCCACGTCAGGACAGCTCCAGGGAGCTATTAGCATTTGCACATTGCAGGCAGAAGAGCTTGCTGCAAAAAAGTGCATTACCACATGATCTAATGAAGTCTCCAAAAAAAAATCCTTCTTTCATTCTCCAAAAAGCCTTTAATTATTCAAATAACGATACGAAGTTGACGATAAGACGGTGATTCCCAGTTATCACCGAAAGGCAACATGAAATCAACGATACTTGACAATGATCGGGAAATAAGATAGTCCAACTACTTAGAGACAAGGGCATTCAGGCAAAACTACCCTCAGGACTCACGCGACTGATCTTATCACTTTCCACTGAACGATGTTACTCTATACCACGAAATTTCCCCTTCTTGTTAACAATCTACGACGTAAAATTGTTTTGCATCAATTATTGAGCCCGGAATCGATATTCAAGATACGAGACCAAAGATTTACTCTAGTTGCAACTAGATATCTAGTTTCAGAGTTTAGTTACTTAACGCACGATTAGATACAGCGGTCACGGGTCCTCGTTCTTATCATGATGACGCATAAATTCCTTGTTTACAAGTTGAGTCGACCTGAGAGGACCCCAGGCACTTTCACCCATTAAAATTCATTGATTTCAAAAACTTCACGCAAGAATCATAACTTGGATGAATTTATCCTCAGGCATTGTTCACATAACCCAATTACTCATGAAAAAGCTCGTCTGCGTGTACTTTTGTGAAAATTAATGAATAATACATGAGAATAGAATGAAACAGTAAAAACTAAAGCATACAGTAATAATCCAACATCACGCCACCTTTAATGTCTTCCACAATACACACGATTTCAATCAGCTGGATCTAGCAGTTAAATTCACTGGGAATAGACTACTTGAATTATTAAACTGACAATATTTTCCTTTTTTTTTTTTTAAAAATTCTAAATACGAAATCATCTTGAAAACATTATTGTGATCAGCTATTTCGAGGGTATAATTCTGTCCACTTGATGAGGATTAAACATTTAATGATCATCTGACGGACTGGCATAAGAGGGCTTAAACATTCGTGTGCTGCGGCAGTGGTACTTATCCACGGGAAATTCACGTCTCTTCCCTCGCTCCTTTTGCACGAGGGCAAACTCCAATTGCACCCGTGTGTAGATGCAGTAAATGAGAAAGGAGGAGAACGCACTGAGGGGACGAGAGAGAGATGGAATTTTCGTGAAGAGGATGAAGGTGAAAGAGATGAAGCTGTTAGGTGGTGCAGTCGGTTACCATGGTGACTGGCCGTCACTGGACAGCCTCTGCCTCATTCCACTGTTCAAAGCTCATTTGAAAACCCAACCCAGTGATGACCCCCTCTGGATGTAGACGCTGTTGAAGACGGCGAAGATGATTTTTCTCGAGTCGATTAATGGCTTCATTCATAATTACACCTGTTACATTTGAACCACTGGATTATCCCAGTTTCGATCGGTCCAGCGATAATGGCATTATCGGAGTGATCGAAGAGGGGTGGGCTCGAGCACCCCATTCGTGCCATTGGCACACCGACCCCGTTATAGTAACCTGCAGCATACTATTTACGCACGTATATTCATATATATGTGCCTATCACTGGAATTTCACGCATACCCTCCAATTCATCCCTCTCTCTGTGACAAAGGGTCAATTGATGAATTTTTACATCGCCAATAATTCCAGAATGAAATCCCGATTATCCTGAGCCCTTCTGCATCGACGAAATTTCGAGGATTCCGAGGCGTCCCAGAAATTGAGCATTTGGTTAGGTGCGATGCGCCTGTTGCACTCAATGTCCCGAGTGCGTCAAGAATCCAGCGATCCTTGGTAGCGAATCTCACGTCATTGAAATTTCCGAGATCCTAAGAATGAAGTTCTTCCGACTCTCGGAATAACTCTTGGGATAAGCAGTGGCTAATGTAACGTATCGATCAGTCCATTGTCGTGCAATTATCTCGCCGATGCGTAAAACTGGTTTAATGAACCGACGAGGCTCATTCGCGCCCGTTCAAACGCGTTGCACGCCAGTGCGTAACCAGTACTCATACCGTATATATATCCCAGCAATATATAACGTGCATAAACTCCAACCCCCTTCGTATTCACAATTTTCACCACCCACACAGCTCCAGCCACTGGTTATATTGCCGAGGACCGATCGCATGTTTATTTCCACAATCAGGGAGAGTCATAATGGTATTATCAGGGGGTGGATACTGAATGAGTAGGGGAGAAACGATCATTCTGTCTCACTTGTGCCGCTGCTCAACACGACCCTGACACAGTGCGACCATGACCCTGTTGAATGCGCTTGGAAATGCGTGAACTGGAGGCATTGACTGGTGGTGGATAAACACGTAATTGGCTAATTGTTTGATACACTTGAGTCTATCCTGGAAGACAAGTGCTATATTGTGCTATTTTTATGGGTAATTGTTTTTCATTACTCCATTGTGCTGAATCAATATCCAAAACATCTGTCAAACTGATTTATTGTGTTTGACAATGCTCTATTGATGATAAAAATCATGATATCTGGTGTGAAACTGAGTTTTTTCAGGAAATTGATACCGAATTGTCGGTGTATTAATATCACACTGTTGCGGCGACAATATTTATCCATCCCATACAATTTTGCACTATTTTCACGATAGCTCAGGCTCTTCATCGATCTGGAATGTCTCTATCTCATCCTATTTACGATGGATGAATGCATTCTGTTGCTCGGAGAGTCTAGTTTACACTTCACTTAACACGGTTCTATTTTTTTTCTAGGAAAAAATGTTTAATTAGAGAGAAAGAGGCTTCTTCATGAATTCAACTCTCTCCCGAAATCCGGTGATAATAATCAAGTTTCTTCATGCTTTCCTGGAAAAAAACCGTTGACTTGAGGCAGTTGAGGTGCTTGAACAGATAAGACCATCAGGATTCACTCGGCACGTGGACGGTTAGAGTTGAACGAGGAAAGTGCTACTTAAGACACTCTTTCAAGCGTCAAAGACGCCACAATGGGCACGAGTCAACGCTGGGGTTCACCTGCTGGGGGGACACATGATGTCTGATTACCGAAGCAAAACGACCAACGGAACTTCGTTCACCGTCTGAAGAAAGCAACGGTCAAGTACTTTAAATGTAATTTAAATGCCTGTAAAATCCAAATTTTTCACATTTATTCATTTAAAGTCTTGGACAGGATATTGATCATTGGTAATGGTGAGAATTGTAATTGAAGGCGAGCATGGGCACGCTCATTGTTCTCTGGGAAATCATTAAACTCGAAATTACAAGTGGAAATGTAAAGCCATTTACTGGAAACTCAATTTATTGGGAGTTTGACTATAATGGAGATACAAGTGGACCCATGTTAACTTCTGAAATCAATTCTCAGTGGACATTTGAAGTGTAAAATACGAATATTATGAGGAATTGAGTATTTTTACATTGATCCTCTTTTTCAGAAACAATGCAACAGTTAGAGGATTTAATTCAAACGGTCAGAGGGTGTGCTACATGTTCGTCGTTTGACTGCAGCACTTTAGAGAGGAAAAAAAAGAAGAGGAATTCAGCATGAGACTGGAAAATAAAGGAATTAAAAGGGAAAAAATGGAGAGATAGAGATGAAGCTGAAATTGCAGATGGGCAGAGGCTGGTGAGAGAGTTGGTGAATTTAAAAAAAATCATGAAAATAAAGAAACATTTGATACTATGGGTTCACATGATGAATAAAAAGAGTGAAAAAGATTATTACGAATGAGAATGAAGGAATAAGTAGTGAATCCTTAAAAGAGATACACATTTTACGAATTAATATGTCAACTGTGTCGTTATATTCCCGAAAACTCCTCTGTATATAACAAAAGGTTATAACCGTTGGTTATAGTTTGGTTAACAGTGGTACATTGGGAAACTTCGTTTTGTCCAGAGTATGAAATGAAATAGGATTGCTAATACCATGACCTGTCACCAACAGCAGCTACATGATCTTGTTTCATTCGTTTCTCCTTTTTCTCCTCATTCTCATTCTGTATTTTTTATTTTCGGAGATATTCTTGGAAGGAGTGATGAAGAAAAATGGTTTCTTTTCATTATTTTTAAGGAATTATAGGAAATAGATATTTTTTAGTATTCGTTGGCTTTGGATGGGTAATTCTGAGTACTTTCTGAGTCTCGTGCAATGACTGGGAGCATCGTGTCTCCCCTATTTCCTTCCTGTGTTACGCCTATTTGCCTTTATGTTTTCTCTTTTCTACTTGTGTTTCATTGTGATATTAATAATTGTGCAGGGGAAGTTTTTTGAAACTGTTTTTTACGAGAAATATTGGAGATAGATTTTTTTTGATGATTCCATTGGAAAGCTGAGGAATTTTCAGGCGAAAAACATGTGTCGAAATTAATTTTTCCGATTTTTTTGAATGTCTGTAGCATTTAGTATTGCACTATCTGTCGTGTTACTAGGGGGATAGAAAGGCATTGGCTCTGGGGAGATTCGAATCCATTCAGGGGCAGTCGATCTATGGAACCTGAACACTCGCAAATCAACCACCCTCACATGAGCACTGTTATATATTGGATTCATGTTCTCGAATAAGAATTCATGAAAAATGAGAAAACGAGGGAACTGGATTTTCAATGAAGAATATCTCGAAAATCAAAAGAGCTACGAAAATTTTTATAGAAACTTTTTTTGTACAAAATTTCAAGAGCTACAAAAAAGGTCTCTACACAAAATCCCCTATCTCTCTTATTTTCCGAGATATTCAACTCTAAATGATTCATGATTAAATCCAGAGAATGAGAATTTATTATTCTCGATCATCTAGAAGCTGAATATTCAATCCGATTGCCTCTGTTATCTTCTCCAGGTGAAGTGTGACGGAATGCGGAGGAAAGTGATGAAAAAACGGGGGCAGAATGAAAGCAATGCAAAAAAAAGCCGCAGCGTGAGGCTATAGGCGCTTCGCGTAACATTGGAATAAAAAAAGAGAAGTGTAGGCGTTTGGTTGCAAAAAAAAAGGAGTGACGGACGGAAAAACAATGTGAAACAAAAAAAAAAGAGAGAGATGAGTGGGCCGTGGCCCCCGTGGGGTCTCGGATATCGTGTTTGGTGAGGCGGGGACTGGTGAGGTATGCGGAATGAAATCGACAGGGCGTCCACCTATCGGTTTGGCTTCATCCACAGTTGTGTGAGCGAGAGTTTTACTTCATGCCCATCCAACAATGTGTATAACTATATACCCTGTTCTACCCAAATACAGACAACAAATTGGTGGAATATATACGCGTGTTAGTGGGACGAGAGTAGAGCCATGTACCCATCGACATCGCTAAACAAGCAACAAGTGACCTTAAAATCTGGAAATAAAAATCCTCGTGATCGAATATTGAATTAAAAAAAAAGAGGGGCAGAGGTAAAGAGAGTCACTGAGAATCCTCACCCATGGCTTCCCTCTTCCTGCGCTTTTCTGAGAGGAGAATCCCGAAGCTGCATTAAATAAATTGGGGAATTTAGAAAAAAAATTAGAGGGAATAAGTTACACCGTGTGGTTAGAGTTAAAATGTACCCAAGAGTTGAAGGAAAATTAAGAACGTGTCTCGTCTGTCGTGCAACTGTGTGGCTGAAAGAGAGTGTGAGAAAAAAAGAAGACGAGGGAGAGAAAAAAAAAAGAGAGTGGTAGTCCGACCTCTCTCCCGACCGCGACTGCGGCTGGATTAAAAAGCAACAAGTGACCTTAAAAAGTGTGGGGATAAAAATACCGACGGCTGATCGAGAGTTTCTCGCCACTCTCCTGTGTATGTGCACGTACACATGCACATACACGTGTGTATTGAGGAGGGGGATGAGGATGATTGGGTAGAGCGTGCTCCGAGGGAAAAAAAGGAGGATGGGAGTCAACGGGCCGGACGTGCGATCGAAGGGATGTGAGGAAGTAGAGATGTGACAATAGATCGGGGAATGGTGGAAAAAAAAAGAAACAGAAAGTGGTGTATCGAATATTGCCTGAAATTTTCAAAGTCAACGGGAATATCCCGCAATGGGATTCCTGCCTCTGCGGCTTTATCCGTTGCTTCTTTTTTCGGAGGATTTCTTTCGCCGAAGGCTGAAGCCCAAGTGAGCATCTAAGAGGGGATGTCTCGAAGGGGTTACCCCTATCTCGTATTTAGTTCCAATATTTACCGCCTAAGCAGGAGCTCGCCACTGTCCAGCAACCCTTTTCCCTCTTCACGTACACACACACACACGAGTAGCCCCTTAGTACACACTGACGCAGATGGGATAGGTGGTAGGGGTTGATTTTTCTTTGGAGCACTAATACAAGTGCAGCCGACCCTTACCACTACATTGAAAACAAGTTGGCTGTCGTCTCTCTCTCTGCCTCCACCCATACAGCCACATGTCTCATCTGGAGTTAGTTGTGCTTGCTCCTTGTTCTGTAACTGAAAGGATAGATTGTGAGAGGGGGAAATATTCATGCCACCTTCTCCTCAATTTTCGCGCATGATCGAATGCGTCAGAACAGCATCTCATCATCATCATCATCATCAAATTAAATAAATCCATATTTATTAAAACCTTGTCTCCCTAAACTCCAAGAAAAACTACGAAAACCAAAAAAAAAACACAATTTCCCTCTACCATAAACAGGAATCCAAGAAAAAAACCATATAAACAAAAAAAAATCTCCCGCGCTTGATCCCGTAACCACACTCTCTCCCCTCAACATCTTTTCCCCTCCCCTCAACTGCTTAGGAGTGAAATCCTCACCGATATAATACTCAGACGTTAAAACCAACTCCATCTCCATCCTCCTCTGGTCACACGTACACTGTGTACGTACACGTATCGTACGCGTGTATATTCCACCCCCTTCCGCCTTGAAGTTTATATATCCCTATGGTCAAACACAAGAGGGTAGTATAACCGTCGCGTATAGTTTCCTCGATGCCTCCATCTCTCTCCCTCCCATGGAAACAAAGACCGTCTCCCTCTGCCCCAAAGTGCGGGTTAGAAGCTCTCCTCCTTATGAAGAAGCTACGAAAAATCCTCCTCTCTCTCTCTCATGTCCTTGTCCCTCTTCGCAATAACTCCTCTCGCCCCATCTGCGCGCTCTCTCTCGTTTTCTCTTCACCGTCCGGTCCATTGCGGTCCGTCGCTCTTTCCAGTTCGTTCGCGCGCCCAACAGTGAGTCCAACACGTTCACTCGCGCGCGCCATTCCCCATCTCTCTCTCTCTTCTTTACTCTCCTTTGCCTGAATCTACTCCTCCGTTTCACTCTCTTCGTTCAACGCATTTGAATATTCCCGAGGAATACGAAAAGTTGCCTGTGCTTGCAGCGGACAACTCGAGAGGCGCCACTGTACGGGCCACCGGCTGCTTCGTATGGCGCGTGGTCTGACTACAGCATCCGTGCATCTCCTATCCGCCTACACCGACCGGCCAACACCGCCAGTGCGCCCGCAAGCCCGCAAGTTCGCGCGACAACCTTTACCCACGCTCTCTACTCGTGATTATCGGCGCACGAGGGCTTTTCTCATTTTTTTT
This sequence comes from Aleiodes testaceus, assembly GCA_963565655.1. Lineage (NCBI taxonomy): Eukaryota > Metazoa > Arthropoda > Insecta > Hymenoptera > Braconidae > Aleiodes > Aleiodes testaceus. The sequence continues at coordinate 4,687,361 of OY751421.1, read as the reverse complement.
TCAGTTATTTTCGGTTTTATATTATTATTTATATAATTAATCGTTATTTTTTTCATGTAAAAATAGTGATGAGGAGAGCTTCCATGATGGAAGACAAGTAATGGACATTTGTATTTAATCGTTGAGATAAGGATTTTATTTTAAGGTTTATAAACACGGGGGGCTGTATTAGTTATCGGATGATTCATTGATAAACTTTTAATTCGGGGATTTTTTCGTGAACATTCGGCTGATCGTTGGATGGAGGTTTTTATGTGTGTTTGGTTTGTGAATTGGTTTTATTGAACTGCAGTTAAGACTGGTCTTCATTGGTTCATCGGATTAGAACGATAAGGGTGAGTAATGTTATCAGGTCAAGGAAAAAAGAGATTTCAATGATTTTTGTATTTTTATTTATGGTTTTTTTTTAAATATTCTGAGGGAATGTGACTAGAGACGACGAATAGTGAAAGTGATGGTGATTGTGTGACGTTTTTGAATTGGATTACAGGAACTGTGTGATAAAAAAAGTGGATATTTTGTTGAGGATTTAATTTTACATTATTTTGGTAATTAATTGATGAAGCTCATGGATAAATTAATTATCATGGTGTCTTTGATTGAGAGACAAATACTCGATTAAACACGTGTGCAAAAAAGGGTAATGATAAACAAATGGGGGGAATGAAAAAAAAACCTGTTGGATTTATGTACATTTAAATTGTTAGTAATTTGTTTTGAGATTATTTAACGTAATTTATATGATAACACTCACATCAGCGTTAAAACTTAATTACATGCTTTCATTGAACATAATCAATTTAATTAACTAATTTTATTTTATATACAACAATTAATTTAATATAAAATTCATTGTTTAATGTGATTCCGTTGACTAATGACGTTTCATTAAAATTAAAAAGATAATAAATTAACTTAATTTTCATGAGAATAAAATAAAAATTCAACACTTCATTCCATTGGAATTCAGTGATAATTATGAAACCTTCAGTTTCACTTAAAATACATGAAATTTTCATTTAAATTCACAAACTTGTAATGGTCAGTGTGTTTGGACGTCGAGTCTCTTCCGACGGCAAACGTCCACTCTACACAGTTTACAAACTCTCGAAACTTCAAATTTTTTAATGATACCATTTAATTAATAATTCATTAGAAGCTCCAAAAATAACTTGATTTACAAAATTCCGACAAAAAAATTGAAATAATCCGTTTTATTCTCTCTTAATTCATGAGAATTTATTTAAATTGTCAGCAGATGTTTCCTCGATGCTTCACTTCTTTAGACTGCATATTCCCTTAATTCTCGCTCTCTCCCAAAATAAAATCTCTGAGGATTAAAAAAAAGTGGTTTAACAAGTTCAACAATTGCGTTACGAGTAACCGGGTCTGTTAAACTCGTTGTACAACAGTGTGGTCACTAGTGAGATCGATAGAATCGAGTATAAACAGGTAATAATGAAACGAATCGTGTCATAAACAATCCACAAATGATTGTACCATAGTGAGAGGTCCGGGAGGTGGGGGAGTGGACGATTTGCGAAAGTATAAATGAATGCTGATCGGTTGTGGGGTAAATGAGAGGAGGGAGTGTTTCGGGGATCGCACATTGTTGTTTGGTGGGAGGCAAATGGGTCGAAAAGTGTTAAATATCCGTGAAATTCAGTGGAAGTTGACAAAAAAAACTCGATTTTCATGAATTTAAAGGTGTCTGGACACACTCGGAATTTTCTACTTAACTCGCACGAAAAAAAATAAAACGCATCCGCCTATTCACTTTCTGAGACACTCGACATTCTCAACTACTGATCGAGGAACCTGACGTTTATTTTAACAAGTATGAAATTGAAAAATTGTTCTAGATTATTCATAAGTCTCGGGTGAGATGAAAATTGTAGAGATTGAAACGATGAATTCACGGGAATTGTATTGTAATAAAAATTCCGAGTTATTCTGAGTTGTGCAGAATCGTGAAAAACTTGAACTCTTCAAAAAACTTTTGTGTATCAATAAAAATTCTTTATTTTCCGCTGGCAAATATATGAATTCACATGACTATCGAAAAGTGTGACAATGAAAAATAATAAAAATTGCCTGAAAACAAGAGTACACGTGCAAAAAAAAAAGAAAAGAAATCATTGGAAAGAATTAAGGAGTTTACCGAAGAGTTTGAAGTAAGAGGGGATCTCTTGGGTTGAAAGTAGAAAAAAAAAAAAAAGCCAAGGGTCCAGTCGATAGAGTACGATGAAAGGGGGCAGATGAAAAGGATCTCTCATAGTGGGGATGAAAAACAAGTTGGAGGGCGAGTGGGTTAACTGGTAAAACTCGATTGTTCGTGTTTTTACCTTAAAGACAGAATCGGGGGGAGTATGGAGGAGAAGGAATAGACAGAGTCGAGGATAGATGAAGACGAAGAGAGTAGGAAGAAGAAGAGTAGGGGATGATGCGAGAGGGCGCAATGCGAGGAGAAGTGATTCTGAGAGGGGAGAGCATGTATTTGGCTAGAGGCGGGATAGTTTTTGGGTGGTGGAGGATTTTCCATGAGGCAGAAAGAGAGAAAATGCAGCTCCTGAGAGGGGCTAGGTTGAAATTAATGAGACTGGTGGGGATAAGACTAACCCCCTTTTTCCGTGGCACAGTGTCTCATGAAGGAGGTGAGTTTGCGCGTTTCTCTCTTCGGCCCGTGGAGGTGGAATTTCTGTAAGGGTTGCGCTACGTAAAGCTGTGGCCCCTGGTGGAGGGTAAAAGCACACAGAGAATCTCCTCGTGGAGGGGATTGCGGACGAGTTGAAAAGGTGGGGGATGCAAGAGCAGTTTGCATGAGAACGCTGGCTTTTTCCCTTCCGTCTCTCTTTCCACCCCTCTCGGCTCTCTGTACATGTGTTGGCGTGTGTGATAGAGAGAGAGAGGAGGGCTTTCTCTGTGTGTGTTCCAGGGTTAGGGTGGTCTTTAGATCTGTCAGTAGCAAAGCGGCGGCCTCATCATACGGAGCTGCTGGCTGACCAGCTAGGCCGTACACTCACTTAAGACGCGTTCCTTGTAATATATAACATCAATCGCTACACGCGCCAGCCTCCCCCCACTCCCCTCCTCTCTTTTTCTCTTTTTCTATTCTCCGGCTGTGGGACTTCTTGTCCAAAAATACTTACCTCCCGCCATCTCAAAACCACCTCCCACCCCCCCTCTCTAGATGTGCCTCGAGTTCTCTGTTGCACTCTCTTGTGACTCAAAGTGTAAAACGCTCCCTTACTCCCTCTTCTCCCTCCCAAATTTATCCAACCCCCTGCCCCTCTCCTTGCTACATCCATTTTCACAATTTACCATCACCATCAGTAAGCTGAGTCCTCTTCTCCATCCCTTCTCCTTTTATATGGCCTCCTCAACTGTGTTATACCCTCTTTCATTCATATATACAACAATCTACGTTTAACTTTCTGAGATGCCGGGGGTGTTAAACGTATAACCCAGTGGTATACGGTGTACACTTGTGGCAAGAGAGTCGACACGCGCGGTTATCAAAAAAAAAGAATAATCCTAAAACGAATATAAAAGAATACAAATGGAATAATTCTTTTTTTTTTTAAATTAATTCAAGTAATAGTGAAAATTAATTAATCGTAAATATATATTTTTCTAATTTTACAGTTTTTTGAGTTTTTGTTTTTAAACACACAACACACTAGAACATTGAATTTATAATTATTGAAATAGTTAATTAAAAACATAAAATAGTGTTGATTAATTATTAAATAATGTGATGGAAGTATTCTCACTTTTTTCCTGTTTTTATAATTCAAAAACAAATTAATGACATTACCATTAAACTCCAACGTTAACCAAATAAATAAACTAACTTAATAAACATTTAATAATAATTAAACAAGTGTTGAGAATAAAACAGTGAGAACACTCTTTGTTTTTTGTTTGTGTGCTTGAGGATTTTAATTGTGGAAAAAAAAATTTGTTAAATGAATTAAAATTCTGTTCAGTTTAATTTCAATTTAATGGAAATTAATAATTGAGGTGAGCAAAATAATAATCAAGTGATGACAAATTATTTATCACTAATTATTCATAATAATTTAGTAAATTTGGGTGAATTAATTATATGGAGCAAGTGATAGTCTCTTTTCGTATTGAGGGTCTAGAGTGGGGGATATACGAAGAAAAGGGGAGAATGGAGAAAGGAGGGATGATTCTGTGAGACGGGTCCACTGAGGGTGTCCGTTTTAATCGTAACGTGACTGTGAACGTGTACACAAGGCTGTAACGGGGGGTAAGGAGGGTTTTATTAGGTCTCAAAGGTGTTTTGGTAGTTCACGTTTAACATTGAGAACGCGTGTGGCATGTAAAAGCCTCTTGGGATAAACTAAACTTGTTTCATCGTATTAGATGAGTTTTCCATTGAAAGTGAATGAAAAATTCGTGTTATTATTTTTCCCAGTGTTATCATAATTATTGTGAGTGATGGAAAAAATGAGGAAATTCGATTGAATTATTTGACCGTGAAATTATCACTGAGTGCAGACAAAATGAGGGGGAAAAGAGAGAGAGAGGTGAATTGAATGCATCGTCATTCGTGTTTTATCCGATGGCGTATACGTAGTAATTTAATTTACCTCATTATTCATTGGATGTCGATTAAACTGTGTACAATAACACAATTTTATGTATATTGTGTCCTTTCGCTTTTTCATTCATTCATGTTTTATGTGTTGAAAATATAATTTACTATTATTTTTTGCTGATTTTTTATTATTATTTAACCTTCAATAATTTATCCCATAATCCATGTATCCAATTTTATTAATGAATTTATTTACGTATTTTTCATGAGCCTCTTAATTAATTTCACTGAAGCAATTTGACATTTTGCCGTAACGAAACGTGACAGGCAAGGGGAATTAGAATTTGAAAATCCCTACAGTGTATACACGTAACATAAAGTCAGAAAATGGAAATGTTTGGTAGGGATTTCATGGATTGTAATAGAATCTCACGAATTACGAAATTCCTTACGCCGTTTGAATCCTCACGAGGATTTTCCGTTGTTTGTTTCAAACCGTTTGCATTAGGATTGAATTCAAAACTTTTGCCTCTCACTTCTGCTACAATTAAAGTCACAAAAACCTAAAGTATAAACTCCAAAAAAAAAAAATGATTAAATCACATGGAAATTCATGAACTCTCAACGAGGTTAATTACCCAATTATTTTTCTCATTGAAGATCGTAAAAATTACTTCCAAGTCATATCGATGTAATGTGTCTCAACACGTCTGGCGGGCTTCGGTCCAAATGACCGTGGCATTTAATCTGAAAAGAGTAGATGAAACAAGAGAAAGAGAGACTCGGGATAACTTCCTGGTAAAGTCATTAAGGACGTTATGTCTTGGCACTTGGTACAACACAGTTGAGAATCTCACATAAGAGTTAGTTTACCAAATGGGGCGACAGTTGTCACTAGTATCTCCTCGAGAACTCTTAATATCCCGAGAACTTTCCCCGAAAACTTTTCCATTATTCCCTCAAAAAACAAAAAAAACATTGCGATAATGCAGAGAGGTGAATGAGCGCATGGACATTAATTACCACAAAATGAAAATATTTGTGTATAAATTCACTTGATTATGCGAGAGTCCACTTTCCCCCGTAAATTCCGATATTCATTGGATACAAATATAAACAATTGTGGAGTATCGTGACACTGACCCAGATAAACTTTAATTTCATTAAAATCCGTGATAATTATGAGTATCAATGAATAGGGTCACGTGGGAATTGCCTGAAGAATCCCTTCCTCTCATAATGTCGCACGGCAATTGCATTATTTTCACATTGTAATGACTAGTGTAACCGCCGACACTCGAAAACTCACACACAAATTACATTAACCGAAGAGAGAGATAGACTCATTCACGTGCGCGTCAATGAGAAGTGTTGGGAGCGATAAAACCGAGTCTAAAAAAAGGAGAATAAAGTAAAACACAGTAGATAAATGGAGGTAAAGTACAATTGGTGCTTCTCTATTCCGGGGAACAAAAAACTCCAGGAAAAGAAAGGCAGAGAATATGAAAAAAAAAGGGGGCGGTTTATTGTCTCGGGAAAGCTAATAAAACGGAATTCTCGGATTTTTTTTTTCTATGGAAAAGAAAAGCGCGTCCGAGGTTCGAGCGCGTGAATCGTTTGCAGCGTCAATGTGTAAGTCTCACCTAAATGAGAACGAGAAAAAATAACTCGGGGAGTAAGAAAGAAAACGGCTGAGGGTCGTGGCAATGAGTCCAAGGGAAATAGAGTGGTTTGAGGAATGAGGGGAAGTGAGTGGCCCAACTCTGCGGTGCTCGGATGCATACTAATTACGTGGGGGTTATTGTTTTGCCTGTTGTGTAAAGACGTGCTAATTACATCTCGAGGAAGAATATTCTTTTCGATTCTTTTTTTTTTTCATTTATTTCTTCAGCGGTTTTTTTTTGTTGAAGGGAGAAAAAACAAGGTGGTGAAAGTGATATTTATTTCCATTCGTATGAGCGCAAGGGTGAATTAATTCTCATTAATTCTCATTAATTGATGATTTTACGAAATTTCAGATTGACGAATGATGCCCTAACGGAGAGCCGGCTGGTGCGTGGGTGCCGGGGAAAATAATAAACGGTAAGTTATGAATTTAATATTATCCCGGGGGCATTGGTGTTATTTTTTTTTCGTGGGGATAATGACGGGTGTCTTTACGGTGGCGCGCTAAGCGGGAAAGGAAGGAGACGGTCCGAGTCGACCGGTAGTGGACCTCGGTCCTGCGTAGTTCGGAGACTCGCCGCGAGATAGCGCTTCGCTGGAGCATTCTGGTTAGTCGCTGAGGGGTAGAAAGAGTCGATGGGTGAGTTTCGTTTGCATCGTTTTCTCTCTCTTCTCTGTATGGCCACGAGGACCAGACGAATCGAGTACGCGGCGCCGGATCGATCAATTCAATTAAACCAGCAAATTTCAATATTGATAAAGTGCTTTCTCACGAGAGTAAGAGAGAAAAGAAATGATAAAACTGCAATTTATCATTGAAACATTTGCTCTGGATTTTCTTTTGTTTCGATTGGCATCTTTATAAAAAATCGTATCAATGATAAAGTGAATATATTTTATTTGAATTTCATGTCTTTCTGAATTCTCAATTCTTGCCTTCTGCTCCTCGCTCTCTATTTCTCTCGAGTGAAATGGGGAAAAAATAAAGCGGAAATGATAGGGAAAAAGAAAATTAAAACACAAGAGAGAGCTTAGCTCAACGACGATAGAGAAAGAGAGAGGGAATGGGAGGTTGCTTGTCTTTATGGACGCATTCTGAAGTAGACAAGTGCATTAAAAACCCCGGGCGTTAGTTCAAGCTTCAAGAGACATGGGGGTAGAACGGGGCGAGGGGCTGAGGGATTTTCAGAGGAGTTGCCACAAAGGAATGCAAAGTAAGAACCTCCGTTGCAACTCGCTCCCTCTCTCCTCATCCCTTAGAGTTCTCTCTCTTATCTTTTTTTTCCAGCACGTCGTGCGCCTTTATCGTATCACTTCGCCCGGAGGTTACAGTGCATTATCATGCAAGGCTCATGCCCATTCCTCTCATTCTCTCACTCTCTTTCCTCTTAATTGTTTTCCCACCAATCTACCTCCGACAAAACCTCTCTCGCCCATTCACTCCACCTTGTAGCTATCTCTGTGATGCTTTCGACGTGGTTGTCGAGGAAAACGACACACGAGAAGAAGAAGAGAAAAGAAATAATAATGTGGGGGGGGATGTTGATCGTTTATGAAATACGATTGAGAAAAAGTGGCGAAACCTTTTGAGACAGATTTACCACATTTTTTTTGACCATTACACTTTTGTCACGAGAGGAAAAAATGAATAAAGAGGACAGAAGTAAAGGGAGTTGCCATTCCTGCAATTTCAAAATAAAACCGGATCTTCGGTTTGACGATTACGTGAACGTTGATTGGTTCTCTCTAGCCCGATACTCAACTTTATAAAAGAAACGCCATTACATTTTAATCACGGGATGTCTCCACCTATGCGGCAAATCAGCGTCATCATAGAAAATAAAAGTCGCTAAAAAATGAGGCAAAACACGCCAAGGTCGAGTAAAGAATGTCATCTTTCAATTTACCGAGGATTTTTTATTTTTTTTTCCTATCACGCGACTACTCATTTACCGGATAATAGAGGGAGTAAAAGAGGTGAAATTATTCAGTACACAGAATTAATGTATTACGCAACTTGTCAATGTCTATTCAGACAAAACAACTCGAGAAATCGTCAGATACACGTGAGATTATTCATTTCAGTTTCATTTTATTATCCCGGTATATCCATGCAGCTTGCACATGCACAAACACTATTTGTCATTTAATATAGTACAAAGTGATTGAGAGGGGGAGAATGGGTTTCTATACTGGGTTTGCCACATATCTGCCGTCGCACCCAGTCTCCAATATCTCGTTAGGAGCTCACGTAACGACTCACGTCGTCTGCGATCTGCAACTGCTCGTCAGGGAACAATTACCCGTAAATGTTAGAATTGCCGACGAAGAGAGAGAGAGAGAGATTCCAAAAACGTGTGCCTTTTCCCGTTGGACGAGTACACAAAGAGGAAAAAATGGGAAAAAAAATCTATTGTTCTTGCAGGCTCTTTTTTTTCTCGAAGATACGCCATTTTAAAATTGAATTTAAATTGACGAAGGATTATTCGAGGCGAAGAAATGTGTGTGCCTTTTGAGATATAATATTGTTATCATTTAAAATAATTTCCGGTTCCTGCATAGAACAATGCGAGAAGGCGTGCGGACGAAAGATAAATACTTTATCAATTCCGTTGACCTCCGTAATGTTTTCTCATGAGATATTTCTCCATTTTTTTTTATTATTCCAAGAAAATAAAGAGAGTGGGAATGAAGTGGAGGAGATTTTTTTTCTTGTGAGGAGGATTTCTCTGGACGACTGGTTGAGTATAAAACAATATTGATTGGTCGTACAATGCACGGGGTGGATTACGAGGGTGGCTGAGGGTTGGGCAGTGCGGCGCGTTGCATTGTAGCCGCTGCGTCCGGTCAAACTTTTCATCCTCCTCTTCACACACACATACACACGTTCATTCCAGTGGAATCTCCCTCAGTTTCCAGGCTCCTACGTTTTTCCCTGCATTTGTGTTCTTTTTTTTTTGCTGCCTCTCTCCTTTTCACATCCCTTCGCTTCATTCTTGTGCTCCGCTCCTTTTCTACTAGCCTTCACCGCATATTCCTCAGTCGATAATTGTTGCAGCGTCTCCGCTCTCGTTTCGTCTCTCCTCTTTCATGGAAATAATAATGCCTCTCTCTCTCTCTTTATGTGACTTTTCCCTGGGTGAAAAGTCTGTTTATGGATGTGTATGGAATACTGAGTTTTCAGAACTTCTGTCTCTCCGATTTACTGGTAAGTTTGTATGCCAATGGTCTACATTAAAACGGTTATTGTCGAGTTTATTAATGTTATGTGTCAGGAGAAATGCGGAGAAAATTCCATTGGAAATTAACGAATTCCAATCGAGAGTTTACCTTTGATTAATTCATTAATTCCAAAGAATATTCAACTCTGACACTTTGACAAGCATAATTCCCTCTGAATTCCAAATGCCAGAAGACTCTCGAGTACCTTCATCGCATGTTAATACACCTGGGACCTTCTCCATCCAAAGGTCCGAGTCGTTCATTTCATCCAGAAAAAAAAGGGGGAGAGAGAGCACGAGATCCGAGGAAATTTGTTTCGAGTGTGCATATCTGACGGCCCCCAATGCAACTATAACTCTCTACTCCCTCATGAGTGCATCATATACGTTTTCCAATGTTTCACACACACACACACGCGTTGTCTTTCTTTTTTTATTCATTTTTTCAAAGCAAAAAGACTGCAACTCAGCATGCAACTGGCCGAGTGTACATACGTAATGTTGCACTTTCTTGACATGGCAATAATCCTCAAGAGCCTCCGAGTTTCTCCCCCATTTTCGTTCCATCCCCAATTCTCATAATCATGCCTTTCCACACACAAGTTAAATATAAATAACTTGAACTTGAAATAAAAAGTCCGATGTAAATTGCTTTGCCAAAAGATCTCGAAAGCATTCTTGCTTCATCCGGCAATTTATTTCTTGCCAAAATTTCCCCCTGACCACAAATCCTATTTAACCACCCCTAAAACACACACACACTAGCCTCTATGTTAGACCCGTTTTCTCGACAATTTGCGGTTGAAAGTCGAGTTAATTTAGAGTCAACTATTTCCGAATCAATTAAAACTGCGTAAGTTAATCAAAGTCACGTGAAATTCCTCGTGATTCTTTTTTTTTAATCATTTAAATTCGTAACTTTTTGTCAGCCCTTTCTGTCCAGATTCCCTCTTTCTTTTCGCAGGAGGTCATGAATAAGGGATGACCCCTGGATTTTGTACAGCATAGTGATGCACGTCCGCGTGCCTCTATATTGATGAATGCAATTGCAAATACCGAAGAACGTGAGTTTTAGGCGCGATTGTGGGTGGTAAACGAATAAATGTGCAAATTTGACGAGCCGTCGTATCCCTCCCCCTACCAGTACTCTCCCTCCGACATTTTCGAAAATGCACACGTACAGAACATCGGCAGAAACACGGTTTGCAAGGCCTCTTTTTTATTCAACTCTGTATTTGCCGGGGAAAGGGGGAAGATCGCAGGGGAGGGGCACGCGTGGACACACACACACACGCGCGCGGGAATTTTAGAGCAGGTGTACGTGTGTTTCATTCCTATGCGCGGCGGTCCGTGAATAAAAATAATTAACGGAACCTACGAACGTCGGAGGCACGATTGATTTACGACAGCATTGCAGAGGCATCGTGTATTTTCACACACACACACACACACGCAGTCGCCAGTTGCGACTCAGGTACTGGTCATTTTCCAAAACCGCGTGTCCGCGGGGGCTCGATTGATTTTTTTTCATCCACCATCTCTCTCTCTCTTTTCGCACCAACACAGGCTTATCTTGCGCTTCAATGCAGTGGATTATTTTATTTATTTCGAATTCTTTTGGGGATTTTAAGAAGTTTATGGTTTTTGAATGCTTAATATCTCTGGAAATAATGAGTTTTTGAAAAAATATGAAGAGACCTTTTTTGTAGGAAATTAAATTCTCTACAAAAAAGGTCTCTTGATATTTTTCAATAACTCCAAGGGTTTCCAAGATATCTAAATAATTCGAGGATTTAAAAATAATTGATTTTTTCAAATTTGAATAGAAAGTAATTAAAATTAATTGAATTCATAAATTATCATCGATTCATCGAGCCCCAATGTAATGTCGCGTGCGGGAAGGCAAACGAGGTGGCATTGATACGTCCAGGTGTGTTTTCAAAGGTGTGTGCAAGGTACAAACTTTGTAAAAGAGAGCGAATGCGAGAGAGAGAGGGGAAGAGAGAAGAGGCAGATGGTTTTAGCCCCTTCAATATAATAACCCATCGTACGAGGCTCTTCCACATGTGTACTGGAACCATCACTTCCAAGTAGCTCCAGCCGAAAAAAGGGACCCCCACGTATTGCAGGAAAAGGACCTTTATAACACGTTGAAAAACGGAAGCGAATCGACTTTTGGGTTTTAGTAGAGTGTTGTGCATACTGCAGAAGCAGAGACCATCTGTCGTAAATAATTCCCCAAATTTGAGACACAAGAAGCAGAGGCTCGCGATAAAATCCGCAGAAATAAAGTGAAGTTTGTCTCGTTTTTAAAAGACACAAAGGCCTTTTTTTTTAAACTGAGTAGAAAGGGATGTTGTCGTATGCAAACACACTTTACGAGCAGAGGCAATTTAACGCCTTGGACGGATGTTTTCTCTGTGGTAGTGGGCGGGGATGTACACACACAGAAGCAAAAAAAAAAGAGGGATGTGAAGGGATGAGTCGAGAATGAGATGGTTAAGTCCGCCCGGACGCGAAAACCCGAGAAAAGCGCAAGAGACCCTTCTCAATTTTTTTTTACTTCATTTTCCCACTTTTCCCCCAAGCCCTCCGGTATTCTCACAGCTTCTGAGGTAAGTGGAGCTTCACGTGTCCACAGGTGTTTGTCGACAATGCGCAGAAGGGGTTGGACAATGTGAGAAGCCTGTCTCTGTTTTTCTCAGAGGAGAAAAGAGAGCACTCTGACGTAAATGTAAAACATAAACGATAAAATGAGAAAGATTCGTCTGAATATCGAATAAAATAAAGAATTTGAGGATAAAAATAAAAGAGCATATGCTCGTATTATTTTTCAATGTTTGCCTGTTTACTCACTCTTCTTTATCTACGAATTAAAGCCATTATCTTCGGAACATTGTCTCGGGTGTCACTGGGACATCTGTTTTAAAAACAGAAAAACTGGTCAGTGAAAAAAATAGAAAGGAGATGAGAAGAATAAAAAAAAAACGGAGAGATAGAGTAGTACACAGCTGTCTGGGCTTGATCATCCGAAAAGGAGCATCAGTGAGATAGATCTCGAGTTACTCCCACGGGAAGACAGTCAGGGCTCCACCTCCTGCGGTGACTATCTCTCGCCTCTGTACGCCTACTAAAAATCCGTAGAAAATAATAATAAAAAAAAAGAGCAAAGGCATGATCATCTGTTGCGATGATTTCTATGCATCTTTTTCACTGTAATACCGATACTCTGATTCTCCTGATTATGTTTACGGTCAAAGTGAGTTAGCCTCGTGCCTCTTTTATTCCCATTATTCTGTAGATCAGTTTGGTTACATTGTTAACAATGCCACTCGAGCCTGAAGTAAACACTCTGCATATTCTTCAATGATTTTCACGATATTTTCGAGCGAAAGAAAACGTGGAAATTGGAGAAAACCGCTATTGTTGAATGATTGAGTGAATTTTTGTTGTGGTAAATATATATGGGATGACAAAGGCTCTCTTTTCGCCAAAGGAACCGGAAATCATTGACCAAAAATTGACAGTCAATTTAAATGAAAAAAAATTCGGTAACAATGGAGACATTCCGAGGCATCTTCTCCAATTTTTTTCCGAATTTTTCATAGAGTTCTTGAATGGAAAAAAAATTCTAGAAGATGCAAGCCTCTTAATCGCTTCCGTTTTCTCAATTTCTCATCCGGAAGATATCGAAGATCACTCGGTTTCACTCATTCCCCCATCGCACCCTCGAGAAGTTCTACTAAGAAAAGCTCTTTCCCCCTTATCTTTGCCCACAGAAGACTGATAAAAAGAGGAGAGAGGCGCTTTTACTCTCGATGCTTGATCACCGTAGATCACAAGACAACATTCGAACCCTCTCTTTATTTTTCTCCCTTTTTTCCACTCGCCGACGACAAGATGAGAGAAAAGAAAGTGCAAACATTGGAGGGGCCTGAAGATTTTCACGGTTAAGATTTTTCGCAGTGTGAGTCTCATTCCTGTCTGGGAAGAAAGGACAATGGAGGGAGGAGACCTGTTGAGCGGTAAATAAAAGCCAAGAAAAACTCCTTGGGGAGTGTTTTCTTACGAGAAACGGATCTGACCTCACTTACCCCATGCCTCCTTTACTCAAACCACTTTGGATACAAGAATCTACTTGTTGCACCGATTCGTGAGACTATGTCCCGGCTAAGGAAATTGTTTCGGGGTTTTATTCCCTTTTTTTTTCCACAGAACTCCCCTTTGCCTAATGTATCCAGTCACGCAAACTTCTCCATTGAGATTATTTCGGATTATTTTCTTTCGATGAATTTCCTCAGCTTTTCAATGGAATTATTTAGAAAATTCTTCATTATTTCATGGTTTTCTTGAATTTCAAAGTGACAACTTGTTGAATCGACGATTCAAACCTTCAAGATTTCCAGAGCTAAGATGCCACTTGTTGAATACTCCTTACAGGCACTTGAGAAGTTCCATCTGTGTGCGTTCAAGCATTCAGTGACTAAACTCCCAAGTTGTTGGCTTTTCCTTGAGGAATCTTTCCATCGGCAACTTGTTGATTTTAATAAATCCTCAATTCTCAGAGTCTTGTGACTCAGTATGATAAAAGTCTTCCGAGATAGTGTCAAAGGGGCGTCTTCTGGGCCACGTGCAGATACGTCCGCCCCCACGTTCGATAAAAAACTTGACGCAATAAAACGATCTGAGAGAATCAAAGGCGTGAATCAGCAGAAAAATAATATGAGAAAACAAATTTTCTCATTCTCCGATCATCAGTGAATCGAAAAATCCTCTATTCTCATCTCTCCATTGTCCCTCGACCCTTCAACAGATATATTAAAAAAAAAAAAAAACTATGTAAGAAGAAACTTCATGATTAGATTGCGCCACGTGACCCATTGTACTACTTCTCTCAACCACAACAGACAGTCACCCTCATGTGTTCTTATTCACTTATTTCCCAAGTAAAAACGTAACTCAATATTTCCCAAGGGTTGCATCTGTCAATCGAGTCTCGAGAAAAATAATCCATGAATAATAATCAAGTGCAGAGACAAAGATAAAATTGAAAATCTCGGAAAATTCAATTCAAGATTTCTTTCAATTACTTCGATAAATCGATTTTCAACCCTCTTAATATCGAAGATCGTGTTTGGTTTTATTGAGTTACGTAACATCGGACTATTCCCCATTTCCTTTGTCCCTCAGAGCCATCTGTCGTCTACCCCCACTCCTCAAAAACTGATTTTCCCCAGATTTTTATTAATTATTCCATGAATATCTTGAAAACTATTAGAGATAGGAGAAAATGTGAAGAGACATTTTTTATGGGTAATTAAATTCTCTATAAAAAAGGTCTCTTCATAATTTTCGATAAATTCAATAGTTCTCGAATGCCCGAGGAAATCCCCGGGAGACATGCGTCTCTGTAAACACGGGCTGATCAAACACAAACATTAATTTTATAATATTCCTCGATTCTTCTATTTATTTTTCTTCTTCAATAGCCTATCAGTGGCGCAGGCGTGTGACCGGCCAGACGCTCGGAGAAGGGGTTTTTATACGATACGGCCAGATACGCGAAAATATGATGGTGATAAAAAGTATAGATAGGACAGTGAGTGAGAGAGGTATTCTGGAACGAGCAAGTCACAAAAAAAACAAAATAATAATAAATAACAAGCCAGCCTCTGGGGATGTGTATCGGGTATTGATTTTTCTTTCGTTTTTTCGTACTCAACAAAATGCCATTTGCCACTGTTGGATGAAGAAAGAGGGAATGAACTTTGGAGCGACCTCATGTGTTGCGAAGAGCTGAGGGGATGGGAGAGGATTTTTTCGGTCCTCCGTTGCTGCTGTAAGGCCAATGTATACGAGACAACGGGACAGTTTATTAATCTCGACTCGATAGCTTGACGAAAGAAAAATGAATGTTTTTTATTCGAATAATTCTCGTGTTAATCCGAGGGATTTTTATTTATGAATTTTACGAGATTCTCGGGTTATTAATCATTGAATATCTCGGAAAATAAGGGAGATGAGAAAATTTTCATAGATACCTTTTTCCAAGCTCTTTAAATTCTCTATAAAAAAGGTATCTACAAAAATTTCTCTATCTCTCTTATTTAATGAATAAATTCCCCTTTAATTGAAGACACAAAGAAAAGTCGAGTGGAAGGAAAACAGAGAATGGGTCTAATACATCACTGAACTTAAAGACAAAAGAGTAGGATGTCGTTGGGGTAACGTTTGTAGCATCCTCTCTAGCTGCATCGTCCAAAACTTTACCAATTTGTTAGAGTCTTATACACATTTTCGTAAAACTGTCTCAGATACGAAACTGTTGTGTCCTTTCGCCTTGTCCTGGTCTATTCTACATCATCCAAGTGGAGTTATCAAACTCTGTATTATCGAGACGATACCAAAAACTTTGTCATCTAATGGAGAAAGCTAACTTGCCCGGAATATTTCGTGAAAGCGCCGACCTTACTCAAGGAATAATCACGTGAATTTTTAGTTAATCGATCGACGAGAGAGAGAGAGAGAGACGCGCTTTTTTTTGCCCCTTTATTTTCGTCACGTGAGTTGGCAGAAGGGGGGCTACATTCTCAAGGATAACATGACACGCGTGTACGATGCCCCCGTGTGTGCCAAGAGCTGTCTTTCGTTAACGTGGGCTCCCTCTCGTCCTGGTGTGACGCGCAGGAGAGAGAAAGAGCATCGGTGAATGGGCGAGAGAGGAGAGATTCACGGGGAGTCTCATTGTCACGAGAATATCGCCTTCGGCGGCATTGGCGAGGCATGCTGAAAACTTATTCATTTGCTGGTGAATGAAAAAGTTTTTTTGCGAATTTATGAATTTTAAATGTTGCAGAATATTCAAATACTATTTAATTAATGTGATTTATTTTATTTTACAGAGGACTCCATCTTTGACATCACCACGACAAAGTTACTCGTGAGTATTTTTTCATTAATTTTTATTTAAATATGGAATTTTTTTTCAAATCAAAAGCATCTTAATCAATGAAAATTTGAGGCATTTGTCTACGCCACTGTGCTGCGAAGGGTGGGAGGGCATTGGAGACGCGACAATGCACTCGCCTGCACGGGAAGAAGGGAGGATAGAGGGTGGAAGGGAGAGAGGACATGATTTTAGCCAGAGGGCACAGATGGAGGCCGATGTGAGTGCAAGAGAGAGAGAGTGAAAAAAGGGGTTCATGCACGATTTTCAGTGGTATGAGAATACGGAGGTGGAGACGCTCTAAGGTACATAATCATGCTTGCTGATTCCTTCCCTAATAAAAGTCGCACTGTCACCGCTGTACTCAGAGTTACACACAAACCATATATCCCATCCGATCTTTCTCTGTCTCATTTTTCTCTCTTTATCCAACTTTCTTCTCTCCTTTTTTTTTTATCTTTATCCCCTTTTTCGCGTCAACACTGTCACCCAGTGTGTGACAAAGACAAAAAAACAAATCGAATGCCTTTAGGCTGAATAGATATTTCCTTTGGATGCAAAACACTGAAAATACTTCGATATGCAGTTGAATGTTTTGATAGTCGATAAGTTGTGAAGGCTATTCACCCATAAAACTATGAATTTTCTTTAAATTATTACAGAGATATAATTTCTGGAATTTCTGAATAAAAAGCAACCTTACGCAACCCACAAGAAGGGAGTCTCAGTGGCCCCACTGTGTTCGTAATTTAAAGAGCCCCCAAGTAAGAAAAGAAAAGGGAGAATACCAGCAAAGGCAGGAAGGGTCTTTGCCCCAAAAAACAGGTCTCAAGGTGCATGTCTGAGGTGGATTTAAAGGTCCCAATAAGAAACCAAACAGATGTTTACAGACCTACCCTAAACTCTGCGTCCCACAAGCGTGCCAAGTACCTCAGCACATCTTCCGTGTTCTCGTCTTCTCAAAAATCGACACGTGGGCGTTTTTACCCTCGAAATCATCTCTCCAAGCCGATAATAACGTGTTCTAATGCGTAGAAAGATTCTTCACGTTCAACATATGTTACTCCGTCATTGTAAGCCATCATTTGAAAAACACCCTCAAGAGCCCCAGAAACCGTTCATTATATTTCCACAAATAATCTCATTTAGTGAACGATAGAAAAAAAGCATGAAAAATTCCGGCGGATATCGAGAAGAGGGCTCCCAATATGCTGCGAACGTGAAGGGTACAAAACACTGGAGAACAAAGGTAAAATGAAAAAATATATATGAAACATTCAACGAAGCGTTTTTGAGGAGAAACGGCTGGCTCGTGCCCATTCCGTATTTCTCCATCTCCACATTTCTCTCAAGCACCCACGCGCATTCCCAAATTCCGCTGTTATTGTCGTTTTTTTTTGAGGATATCTCGGTCACAGCATGTCGAGGGCCACGTGGCTGTAATGCAGAAAATTCCTCCACTCGATCAAGTGCCTCTTCTATCCCTTTGAGTAATTTAATTGGGTAAACTTTGTTTCGGTCATTGTGAAAGCTGCAATTCTTTTCACCAGGTGGTTATGCATTTAGTGATCGTTGGATGAGCTCTTTTTAGACATTGTTATACACACAAAACGCCTACGCTTCTTGACACTACTCCCGTTGCTTTTACAAGCGGAAGTTTCGTGCTGCGAATTAGCCCTGTTCAATGAGAGCGACAAATTGCTGGGTTATTGTGGGTAAAACGTTTTTGAAAAAGAGGATTGAGTCATTATTTGGTAGTTTGAGATGTTAATGAGGAGAGGCGCATGAATGAGTCGTAAATCTGGACCTCCAAAAGGTCAATGGAGCTGCTGGAGGTCTTTGACACGAAAAAAAAGTCCTTTTCCCTAATTTCCAATAAAAAAAAAAACATCGGAATCTTTAGGACAATTCATTCACTCCTAATCGAGCCCCCGATATTTTTCAATGGAATTACAAACCCACATTTTTCACTCCGAGCAATAATCGAAGTAGCTCGTGCTACCTGAGCAGCTGCTAGCATCGTCACAGTGAAAACTCCAAAGGGTCCTTCTCCCTCTTTCTGCACAACTTTTTGAATTTTTTTTCCACTTCTGCTACGACCTTATGGGCCACACTTCGCCCCATTACCGAGAGAGACTACGTGCACTGGGATATGGAAGAGTAAAAAAAAAAAGAAATGCTGGAGAAATTAGGGGAGAATTATGTGCACTCGAAGGGGGCAGAGTTGGCGAGACGCCACCAGGTAAAACGTCATGCTCGAGAGGGGGTACCATCTGCCCCCTCTTAACGAGCGGTGTGACGTCAGGTGTGACGATGTGCGAGGCGGAAGAAGCGTCTGTCTCTACACTGTCGCTATTTTACCCTTCATTCAATTAACCGCTGGCATTAACCAGTTTTTTTTTCGCCAAACAATTTCAAGATCCTTTGCTATAATTTACGATAATTCAATTGTGAGAAGTGAAATCTTCATGCGAGTCAATTCAAGGGATTGCCAATGGCTCCTTCAACCGGTTTGCGGCGCGTGTACAATTTTTCATTGTGAAAATAGCATTTGCCCATTACTGAGAGGGGCTCCAAACACTCATTCAATGAGAGAATAAAAATACGAAAGAGTAAAGCGCATGAGTTTCTATCCAGAAACACACACAGGTCTTTCTGGAGTTTTTGCGACTTTGCGGCACACGGCACGAAACACATCTGCCGATAGGGACGCGTGCCGCATGTACACACGCATACATATAAACACACAAAAGTACTAAGCCTCCAGATCGCAATGGAGAAGCGCTCGGAGAAGGGTCCGAGAGGTTTTTCAAACTGAGACAAAGAAAATACGTATGACGTACAGAAACTAAAGGGGGGGCAGCTGCTGTGACGTAGGGGCCCAGACTTAAAAAGAAAAGGCGAGGGGTTGGGAGAGAAAGAGATATTCAGGGGGGTAGCAGCCCTTCCAGCAGATTTCTGATGGCCACAGGGAGAATTAAATAACTCCCTTCGATTGCCCAAGATTTATCGCTCCTCTTGTCATTAATTATTCCGAGAATATTTCTCCCGTATTATTTTTCCTCAGTCCGAGAGTCCATTATCATCTTCAAAGGCTCCGGCAGAGTACAAGAGACTGAGAAAAAGAGGTAAAAGGTTTTTCGAGGTAAAGGAAGCTCTGAAAAGGTACACTAATCTCTCAAAGATACTAATGAAAACCCCGGTAAATACGTGAAAGTATTATTTTCCAGTTTTTTTTTTGACTTGTTCCTTTTATTTCAAACATTCTTTCATTATTCAGGTACACTTCCGTCGTGAATTTCACGTGTTCCTTTTATAATACGATTCGATTGTGAGGCAGATAAAACTTCTTCTTTTTTTTTTTAATAAAAAGAACAAGTTATTCCGAGCGTCATTTTCCATCGAATGAAATTTGAATGACTTTCGCAATCAGTCCTGAATGCACTGGGTAAAGAGAGAGAGAGATATATATTCGCGTGCGGAAAACGAATGGAAGAATGGGCTCCCTTCGGAGAGTCTCCCCATTATTACCTGATAGCATATAGGTGAGAATCCCCTCTGACGTTTTATACTCCTCTCATTCCACATTCCTTTATTCGTTTCTTCTCAGTTGTTTTTCCCTTTCATTCTCTCAACTTTATGCATTACCTCAGTCTCTCCCCCTCTGGCATGTGCCCCTCTGGTCTCGCATCTGTCCAGGGCACGCGACTTGATTCTCTCCCCTTCTCGATTTTTTTTTTTTTCTCTAAGGACAACAGAGAGAAGAAGAAAACAGCCGGAATGGCTTCGCTCCGATTCGTCGAATTATTGCGGCTCATCGTGTGGTGCGAGAGCATTAATTTCACGCGTCGATTAATTTTGATAAATTATTCAAGAAAATCGTGTCAATGAAATTATGATAAATTTTCATAGTCAGAGGATGTCAAAGAGTTATAGGCAGATGAAATTTTCCCCCATTTTCACCCCTTTCGAGTGCTCTGTATTATTCCTCAAATGCATATTTCTCAATGCAGGAAAAGAGTGAATCGAAATCGCCTATTGAAATACAAACTCTTTCTCCTCGAAATAAGAATCCTTCACCCTTTTCTTTCCATCTGTCTCATCCCTCAGGAATCACCTTGAAAAATGCAAAAATCCGGCCATCCTGTTTTTCGAAAAATGGAAGGAAATACAGATGTTCTGGGAAAGTTTGAAAGAAATCCCAGGAAAAAAGAAAAACCCTTCACCGTGACCGTTCAAGTGTGTTAAACCAGAGTTTCCTTCTATTTCTTAAAGATTCATTCGATCTATTTTGAATTCTACAAAAGAATTCACCTTTTTCTTTCCCTGAAAAAATAATAACCAGGTGTATTTCTCGAGACGTTCGTCACCTGCTCATCTTTTCTCAAATAAATCTAAAAATAAAAAAAATAAAAATAAATAACTCACACGATTAAATAAATTCTCAACGAAAAACGCCGTGCGCATCGTCTGATTTTTCACTATTCCACCC
Organism: Aleiodes testaceus; assembly: GCA_963565655.1. Lineage (NCBI taxonomy): Eukaryota > Metazoa > Arthropoda > Insecta > Hymenoptera > Braconidae > Aleiodes > Aleiodes testaceus. Next base: position 4,666,470 of record OY751421.1, on the reverse strand, counting down.
GGTTGCTCGGACCGCCAGTGCGATCAATGAATTGAAGCACCCATCCTCTTTTCCCTCTTTTTTTTTAAAATTGTTTTTTGGTCAAGCCTCGCTCTCTCGTCCTCGTATATACGCCGGGGCGCTGCATCTCCATTCCACCCCTTTCGTGTTATCTCCTGTGCCTCCCACGTCGGCCCGATGACCCCCACTTCATGCCCCCCTCCAATGTGTGCGCTTTCCTCCTGCTCCGCCGTCTCGCTCCAACCGCCAGACCCCCCCTTCGCAAATCCTCTCTATCTGCCTATCTATTTATCTATCCTCTTCCTTCTCTCCCCTCTCTCTAAAAGTCCACTGGACACGTCGAGGCCCTCTTACTCTCCCTCCCCCGGTCCACGTTAACGGCTTTCCCTTCTTTTTTTCCAGCCATTTTTTTACCTACGTGCATGTGCATCAAAACGCGCACACGCGCATTAGTATCTGTATGTGTGTATAAGCCTGGGCTTTTCGATTTTCACGTATGCAGCGCCCAGATAAATCTCTCTAGGGCTTTACCGTGTGTGTACGCGCGGAGCAAGAGGGAGAGTCAAAAAAGACATAAAAAGAGGAGGAAAATCATCCAGAGACTCAGAAAACTCCATATCGAGCATGCGCGTGAGGCTCAAACTGGACTTTAATTAATTGTTCATGTTAAGTATAAGAAAAAAAAGGGAATTCATTGCGATTAAATGTTTTTTCAATATCTAATATCTCTCAATAAAATTATCGGAAATGTTTTTTTTTCCTTTCTTCTTCTTCTTCTTCTTTACTCAATGGTGGGGCAGACATAGTCCGGTTTAATGATCTGCGAGAGAGGGCGGTTCTAATTAACGAGCCAGCCTCCTTGAAACGTTTTATATATACTTTTTAAACCGTGGGGAATTTATCCTCTCTCTCTCACTCGGTTTCACCCCTTTTTTCCCGTTGATTCCTTCGTCCACACACAAGTTCGTAAAGAAAAGACAGATATGCCTGTCTTCGTCTGGTCGAAGGTCCGATTGTGTGCCGTGGCCTCTCTCATCGAGACCCTTCGTCGTGTTACCTCGGGTATAGCATCAACTTTTGACCGGACACAGAGGAAAGAGTTGAAAGTAGAGAGAGATGCGCCCCTCGTTGATCCCTTCTCGCATTCAGGTGCTCTCTCTCTCTTTCCTTCACTCATCCCCGGAGCAAATAAAATCGTATTTTATCCCTTTGCAAAATTTCTCCTTTCCCTGTGCCAATTCGTCTCTCCTTTTTCTCATGAAAACTCTCTCTTTTTTACAGCGTAGGGTTATAAGCCCGTACATCAAAGCGCAGTCCAGCGTCTGTCCTCCTCCGAATATCTCCACCCACTCTGCATTCAACTTCGGTCCACTCCCTCTTCTATATCTGTCACTCTCTATCTTTTTCACGCTGCAATCGTAATTCTCTCCCTCATTACCCCCGGTAAAAAAAGAAAAAACTCGGGTTTATGGGGAGAAATTGTGGATGACCGGAAGTCTGATGGGAAAAGTGCATTATTTCGTGTTTTATAATGATTTTTAATGGGATTCTCGGGTGAAATGAAGGGTGTTCGAGTAATGTCACTCAGGGATGCCTCGGAAATACCGACGTTTGAATCTTCGTTTATTCTCTGTCTCTATCACTCTGTGTTATTTGGATATACATGTGGGCACTTGGAGTGAGGCTTGTGCATCAACGACTGAAGCACATGACAATCGTTTTCGTTGTTCTATATATCGTGTATGTCTCTCTTTATCTATTGCCATTGGTACTTGAGTATCCACGAGAGACGACACGATGAGCGATCGACTATTCCATCCGAAATCATCTACCTAAATACGTTTATATTCCACTTGAAGTATAAACGTGTGTCGTTGAAATTGACGGGAGAAAAGAGACGAAAAAAAAACATGGAAAATCATGGGAATTTATTTATTTTCATGAAAAATACAGAAGACATCCTTCAATTAAATAGGAAAAAAGGGAAATAAATCGTAGAGATGTTTTTAAAATGTTTTAAAAAAAATCGTAAAATTTTTTATTCCATAAAAATTAACAGTTTCATTATTTTTGAATGGAAAAAAAAATCTCCTCTTTTTTCATCAAAAGTTGTAACACAGGCGGATTTATTTGAAACTCTACCTACATGATCTGGGCGTAATACAGAGAATTCTCTCTCTCTCTCTCTCTTTGTGTTAGTGAGGGAAAAAAATAACCCGTTGGATACTGTCTACAGTACACATACACAATGATGTCGACCGTCGGTGGTTTTCAGCCGGTAACTCGATTAGCCCCACGAGCCGATTCTGCCCCCTATATCTTTTTTTTTCCACATTTTTTTGTCCGTCCTTTATCTCGCTTTTCTCTATCTCGTTCGTTGTAATTCACGGGGAATGCAATTTTACGTAATTGCAATACCGAGTGTAGTACAAGTGAGACAGAGAGAGTGGGGGGGGGGGGGAGGGCGATGAAGAGAGGTGAAATGAAAAAAAAAAAGATACAGAAAATAGTAACACAGGTATACGTATATGTGGCAGTCGAATCTGCGGCGTTGGGACTCTTTACGAGCTGGACAATGAAAATTACATTTGCAATTTTCGTTAATACGACGTAGTGGATTCTAGCGATGGCAAATATAACAAGTGGTGAATAAAAAAAAAAAAGGGGCGTTGTAATTTAAAACGATTCTGACTTTTCGCGTAATCAGGTTTTTCTTGATTGAAGACTTTTTTACTGAAAATATCTCGGAAACTGAAGGAAATTGGAAAATTTTTGTAGAGACACTTTTTTTCGAGAATTTCAAGTGCTACAAAAAAGGTATCTATGAAAATTCCGTCATCTCCCTCAGTTTCCAAGATATGGATTAATTAAAAATAATAATTCCATTGTACTCGAAAGAACCGAGAATCAATTGGCACTTTTGCAGAGTCATGCAGCAACAAATTTTGAGCATCTGGCCGAGGATTTCGTGCGCGTGCCGCATGGTATGGCTCTTCTTTTTGTTAATACCCAGAGCCCAGAATTTTCTCTTCAATTTTTGACATAACTACGGGGTTTCGATTTTCCGTAATTGAGTGGTTAAAGCATTTATTTTTAATTAACTGCTTTTCCCTTGAATCATCAGAAAAATTCCATCTCCATTCTCCACCAAAATCTCCATTTTTTTTCTCTCCTTTTTAATCAAAAGAGGATTTCGAGAGTATATAAAGTACCAATGAATAACAGTGTTGAGGAGGGGGTGGGGAGGTTTTCAAAACGATTCTGGCAAAGTTCCGCGGTGGGCATTCGCGCGGCTCGTGGTCACGATAACGCTACCGATATACGTATACCACTAACGTATCTTCACGCCCGATGAACAAACGCCCGGGTCGTTGAGATTTATCGTGGTCGTCGCGCGTAAACGATGTTTCCAAAAAAAAGCCCCGTTAAAAAAAAAAAAACCGGAGAATTGGGAAATAAAAGCTGGAAGAATTTAGCGCATTAGCGAGGAGCTAATGAGATGAGAATTGCGGATTAATTCCGCATCGAATGGGATTCATGTAATTTTCCGAATTATCCGAAGATGCATTTTAATCCAATTCTCATAAAAAAGAAGAGAAATAAAATCGGTTTTTGAATTTATTCATAGCCCGTACTAATTGAAGCGGATGGCAGACGATTAATGCCATCACCGATGATGGCTTGTCTGATTTTCCCCAAATTTTTTAACTGTCATTCGTGCGGCTGCACCACCTGGTTAACGATGGCCACCTCATTTTCTTCCGTAATTTTCGTGAAAATTCTCCGATATTTCTGTATAATACGAGGCACTCAGTGAATTAATGACTTTTAAAAAAATTCGATAATATCAAAATTACGATGAAAAATGAATTATTGTGTTTATAACAAAAAAAAAATGAGAATTTTTTAGATTTTCCAGAGGTATTATCAGATACCCGGGGATTAAAATTAATCTATTACTCTTTGTATCTCTGCTGCAAAGAGAATCACGCATTTTTTTATCATTCATTTCAATCCTCTCTTCTCTCAAATAAAGAAAGAGTTTAAAAAATAAAAAAATAAATCATAATTCTGCATGAGAGAAGTGATGGAAAGTGATAAAAAGCATTTTGTTAATCTGTCGAGTTTTTTGAGGGATGGGCCGACTGAAATATGGAGTGAGAGGGAATGAAGCTGAGAGGCAAAAAGGAAAGGCAGTTAGAGAGGGGTTCGTTGACGCGTGGATGCACCGTTGATCCAGCGTACGTCGGCAAAGGGAATTTAAAAGTTAATCTATCGTGTTGCCGAATGAGAAGAAGAGATAGAGATGAGCGTAAATAATGTAAAATTACAACAGAGAGAGATTTGTAAAAAAAAATCCCTGCATTATATCTGAAAAAAATTACGAGAGGAAATAAATAATGGGGAAATTTTCGTAAATGATATGGAGTTGAAAAAAAAAAAATTATCCCTCTATTCTCCCCTCAAAAAATTGCATACAATTTCACAATATTTGAACGAGTCCCTCACAATTTCCCTCAATTTTCATAATAATGAATAATAAAAAAAGAGGAGATTGGATGAGAAAGAAAAAAAAAAAAAATGGACAAGACAGAACCGAAAAGAATGGAATGGCCGGGGAAATTAGCGTCACGGATTAGCCCTCCTGCATATTTTCGTGAAAACGAGATAATGCAAAAAGCTCGGCCGTGTCTCCCATGAAATAAAAAAGGTAAAAGAGCAGAATGCAGAAGAAGAGCGAAAGGGGGTACAGAGGAGGGCAAATGAAACGAACACGAGAGAGGACGATGGACGAAAAAGGGTGGAATCTACCTCCCCCTTGAGCGAGTGGCCGGCAGAGGGCGTGGCAACGGGGCGATTTTCCATCCGTACACGAGAGACACGAAGAAGAAAAAAGTCCAAGAGTCTCTGCGCCAAAAAGAGAGAGAGAGAGCGACAAATCCCCACGAGGTTCTCTCGAAGTGAGAGAAAATGAGAGGGAGCGTGAAAAGCGAAACTGTGGAGGAAGAAAAGAAAAAAGCGCGGGAGAGTCGAAACGAAAAAGAAATAAAACGACACAGACGCAGAAATTACGCAGGACACGTATGCATTTTTCCCTGTCACATTCGTATGTGCTATCTCTCGTGAGGGCGAAAAAAAAAATGCGGTATTTACGTCTGGGATTGCGTGAATACGTGAAGTCCACACACGTCTGCCAGAAAATGCAGGAGAGAGAAAGAGAGAGAGCCGTGGGGCAAACGGCCGATGCGAGTTTTCGGGAGAAACGAAAGAGAGAGAATGAGAGACTAGAGAAAGAGGGTAGATACGTAACACAAAGGGGTAAAAATCATTGCGCGGTCCAGCCTGGAGGCTGATCGATGGTTGCTGCACACACATGCACAATTCGCCCAACTGCACTCTTCTCTCCCCCTTTCGCTGGTGCCTCCCGCACTCACTGATCCCTGGGACTCATACTGACTGGCCAGACAAAAAATGGCCGTGCCAGGCCTGGCCTAGCTGACGTCGGTGTTTGATGACCTCGCGGGACGTTGGAAGAGGAGAGAGAATGAGGGAAGAGTAACGACCAGCAACGGCGCCGTTTCTATCCACCCAACGGCCTCCTCCCTCGCGTTTCAGGCTGTTTTACCCCCCTTCGGGGCCACTGGCCACTGCCAACGAGCGGTGCATCGATGAGAGAGCCGGAAAAACCCCCGGAGGGACTTGCATATACGACAGGATCAATGACGGCAATGATTTTAACCGACGAACGCCCCCGGGGCACTTTGCGCAGGCTTTTTGTAGTACGCAGAAATTCTTCATGTGTGTGTGTGTGTGTGGATTTATATTTGAATCTTTCCGTCATTTGTTGAGGAAAAAAAAGGGCTCATTATTTCTGCACTTTTTTTGTGGTTCTCATTATGAATATTTGAAGAATGAGGATTTTAGGGAATTCCGGAGGCTGCAGGTAACACTCGGGTCATCTGACCGTGAAGGAATTATGGATAATGACGGTGCGTAACGTGAACGGGGCATTTTCCATGCGTAAATTGAAAGTTGAATGGTAATGTTGAGCGTACCATGCAAAATACGTGCAACACTGTGTGTGTTTGCAGTGGCTTTTTTTTTTTTCATGCACTCGCATGTATCATGTATGTGCTTGGAGCCCGAAAGAACATTGATCAATTAAATTTGACATAAATTAACGATAAAAGCCGGGGGAGTAATTTCATTTGTTTTGTGAATGGAAAACATCGATGATTACTTGATTAATTCTCGTGTTTCGGTGTTTCTCTTTCGTTATCATTCGTTTCAATCAGACTGGCCAAGGGCTCTTCATGGGGACAATATTATTCTGATAATTCTGGACTTTTTTCATATGACTCGAGTGCATCGTTAATGATTCATGCGGAATCTTTGGATTATTAACGTAAACGTGAAGGTGAAAATGAGGGGAATGAAAGGAGTGCAGCCCTCACTGTGTTTCGTTGATAAAGAGGAATTTTTTTTTCCTAAACGGATGCGCACATGATGGAATTTCTTCCGTCATTAAGAAACACCTTACAATGTTTTGCGCCTGTGGAGAAAAGAAAATTTTTCCATACACTATTTTCTAACTCACTCCACACTTCATCTTTTCCCTTCTACTCGCCTCATTTCTTTCCAACAAACTTGCAAAAGTATTGCCACAACTGTTTTGAGAATCCACGAATACATTTCGTTGTAAGTGTCATCTCTGGACAAGTATGAAACCGACAAAACTTTGGCCCACACATACAAGAGTCCCTTGGAAACTTGTCACAAAGTGTTTCCCTGGTATCTAACCCACTCTTTGAATTTTCCACTGTTGCATAACCGTATGTACATTAAACGTGACTGACGCTTCACTATTCAAGAAATGATAAACGAGTATATCTCTTGCACCCGAGTCTTGGGACAAAGAGACTCATTTTAATTTTAATATTCTCGAATATTTGAACTCTCAATTGAAGAACTTTAATTGCCGAAAAACGAAAAAAAATCCCCAATTCAAACATTATTTGTACAAACGTTTGACGATTCATAACGTATTTTTCCCAATTTTCAAACGTTTTACGAAGAAACAAAAAAAAAAAAGGGAAAATGCCCTGGAAAAATAGAAATAAATGAAAAATTGTGAAAAAAATAAAAAATACACAGAGTTGACCCCCTGCGGGTGATGCAGCAGTTATCCACACACATAGAGAAAGGAAACACAACATGCGCATTTGCACTGAGGCAAAACGAATGACCGTCAGGGTGAAAGAAATAAAAAGAGAGAGAGAACGGTAAAAACTGTATGCGAAAAAGCCCGAGGGTTAGGCAGGTGTACTCTTCCCTCTCGGCTATCGAAAAAAGAGAGAGAGAGAGAGAGGATTTGGGCAATCGATGCGCGCACAGAATTAATTCGTGCGACGCGCACTAAGAGAAAAAATACAGCAGACTTTTGCCCCTTTTTTCGTTGATGATGAGGCCCTCTTCATGAGGGTCTGACCTGCCTCAATCGTTCTGCATAAAATCATCGAAAAAAAACGAGGGACGTAATGCAAAAGGAAAAAAGGGAGAAAACACGAAAAAAAAAGTCTACGGTAAAAAAAAACCCTTTTGGCTTGGCTGGAGGGACGAGAGTAATCCTGGATGCTTGGATGGTCATTGAATGGCCGTAAAAAAGAAATAAAGAATGATTGAAAAAAAGCGCAATGACTGGCCGGACCCCCTTGATTCCCGCACTTCATTGGTACATATGAAGAGAAGTTGGGGGCCAAAGAGAATCATCGAATGACCAGTTCTCTCGAAAAAGCCCAAAGTCTCATCATCTGAAGAATTAATTGGCTGACGACCAAATGAGAAACTTCATAACACTCCTTCATATCTCTTTTTTCCCGTTGCACCCGCATTTTTTTCCTCTATCGAGTATTCTGCCATTTTCCCCTGTTGTGTTTTGACCCTCTTTTATTTTTATGCTTTTATCTACATGCTATCTAGTACTCATCTGACGCCAAAGCCCCTGTCAAGTATTTTTCAAATGACTTGGTATACTCCGAAATATCCTTTCTATTATTTTTAGTATCGGTTCTGCCTGTATTCTAGTGGAAAAAAAGCGCTTCCATTGTGCCCCTATCAGCAGTCAAAATGCAGTGGAAAACACGTGTTTACCCGGGGCTATTTTTATTTGGCACTCTCCCGCAATCAAGGAATTAATGAGGGTCTCTGGTGGTTTTTGATGTCGATCGTCCGAACAGCCCCTCGCAGACGAGAAAAAAAGAGGCTTAGAAGAATTCCATCGTCCGTGAAAGCCAATTGTATCTTCACTTTTATTTCCAGAATTAATTAATACCTATTGATTATTTAAAGAAGATAGTGATGTAGTATTTTTAATTCACCCCTCTCTTCTCTACATTTTCATTAGCTCAAAGTTGTGTGTTAAAAGTGTGTGAGAAATCGTTAATGTTGTATTTGAGTACCTAAAAGTTTTGCCTTATATCCCCAGGACTGCAATGCCTACTGGGGATAGCTTTTCGTGATAGAATGATAGACGGTTTGTTGGCGAAAGAAAAATGCAAGATTCGCTGCAGTCACGAAATGGCAAATTAGAGTTTAAACTTTACTCATATATACTGGTAAAATTTCTCGTATTGAGTTTGGGGTAGGTGCGGGTTTTTCCAGGCTCAAATGCTCCCATTCGTTTATAAAAAGAAGGTGAAAGAGTGTCTTTAACTAATTAGCCTTTTTCATTTTTTTCTTGAGTAAAAATCTTATCAATGCAATTTATTTGATGGCAAAACTTCGACGTCATTCATAGTAAAATTCTTGTTTTAATTTTTGTGGTAAAAAAAAAAGGAGACAGTCTTAATGGGGATGTGTTGATGACTTTTAGTCAGTGATGTTACCAAATTGGGGCTTTTTGATGAAAACGACCGTGTAACACGTGAGAGTATGTGTAAAAGTATGAGATAGAAGGGGTTGGACTATCGATTTTTCGGGGTTACTTTAAAAAATCTTAATGCGGCGTTTTTCGGGATGATGGCGGGGGTTTTAAAGTTTAAATTGAACTGTACGATGTTACGAAAGGTTTTACACCTTTCACGTGAGTGGGGGCGAGTGCAGAGGGAGAAAAACGAAGAGAGACACAAAGATATACGGAAATGCCTCACCTTCCATGTGAATACGGTATAGAAGAGTCATGCGTGCGAAATGCCAAATGAAACACATGCAAGCTTTGATAAGCATTCTCAGTAGTGGAAAAATCATTGGAGATTTTTTTGAAAGAGGGATTATATAAAATTATGGAAAAAAATAAGGATTTTCTTCGTTCTCTTTCTCGTTATGTCTCTCTCCCCTCGTACATTTCTTGCGAGACCACGGTACATAAACCCACCCCTTGCGAATGTGCAAGATATCCCCGGTACACGAGACTTCAAGTATAAGGGGCTGCAGCGGGACAAGTTGTAAGTAGTCGGATGGTAGGGTTCTGTTAAGAATCAGTGACTCTCTCTCTCTTTCTTTTTTATCCCTCACTAGTCTGCGTTTTTTGCCATTCTTGGATTGGTGGAGAATTCCCCGAGACCTTCAGGCACATTCTCAATTTATTTATTTCTCCATTTGAATTTTATTATCATGTACAAGCAACGTCGTAATTTCCTTACTCCCCTCCTTCTTATTCCGCATTAAAGAGACGCTCGATTATTATTATTTTTTTTTCATACAATATAGATGCAGTTATTTGCAGACGTTTTCAGAGTCCAACTTTTCACTTTTTTTTTTTTGGCCAATTTAATATGAAATTTTTCAAAGGTAAAAGTACTTGAGACTTCATATAATTTTGTTGAAAAATGTTAAAAATTTTATTCAGTAACAGTTTAAAGTTGTATTTGTCTTTGGTATTAATAAACAGAGAGGATAAAATCAGAAACGTCAATGCATTTTGTATTATTCTCATGAATCTCTTATTTACCCTCGGCTCATTTTTTAAAAGAAAGGAAATAAATAGGAAGAGTGGAGGTTTCTCGGTTTCCTTCACTGCCTCTTTTCACAACTACTCATTGCCAAACACGAAACTCCTCGTTTCTCCTCTTCTTCTTTTAATATTTTTTTTTTTCGTTTCCCCATTCTCTCCCCTCGCTCAAGAGCCTCATCAATTGAATCAACGTTGATTGAGTTCGCCTCTGGAATTCAACCGTTGAGTCCAGAATAATTTGACTACTCGAATAACAATACAGACGCCAGAGATCGAATAAAAATCTCGAGACTAAATAAAGCCACCAAGACGTAAATCTGTTTACATTAAATTAAGTGCGAGAAAAGAGTGTTTAGACTGCGTCAAAGCTCTGTTTAATTTTATTGAATAAAATAAAAAGTGCATTGACCTTTTCTCAGTATAAACCCTCGAGGCATAATTTCCCCGATGAATTTCTTAATGTCGAGGCCCGATTCATCGCGAGGTGAGAGTGAAAAAATGGAGGAAAAAAAAAAAAGAAATGAGAGAAAATGATGAGGACACGGTTGGATTTTTTCGAGGGACTGCAAAGACGGAGTTCCCTGATTCCCGACTCTACGACCCCGCATATCCGCCTCTGCGCTTGGATGTATAAGGGCGAAGTGAGGCGAGAGGAAGAAGGAAAGAGTTAAGAGTCGGGAGCCTTGGTTGACGAAGGGTGTACGGAGTCGATGGGGATGAGGAGTGAAACAACCGGATCGAGGGAGTTCTGAGAATCGAGGCTTTTTTTTCCAGAGCGGCCTTGTTGCAATGGTATCGATTCCAATGCTCCTCGCCCCTTTTTTTGCCTCCGAAAAAATTCCATAATTCCCGGGAATTCATTGATCCAGGAGAGGAGAATTTATTCCGCAAGAATAACCGACGTCTTCAGACGCGTCCGGTGTCTCTGCATTAAATTTCACGATTTCTCCTTTACTCCGAGTCTAACCGAGACCCACTAGAGGGTGGAAGTGCGGCGGGGCCGCCCCTCTTCGTTTAATTGATTTCTTAAGACCCGAAGGGGTTCACAGAACCCAACGAAGGCTTCGATGTGACTCCCGATGCAGTTTTTTACCCCCACCCGGTTTTTCTCTCCATCCATCTCCACTCATCAGCGTACCGCAGAGATTTCATATTTTCTTCATTCTTTTTTCTCCTCTCATTTTTCCATCTCCCTTTCACTCACTCTATTTCTCTCCCTCATCTCTTTTTCTCCTTATTCGAGCACACTTCGACTCACAGTTACTTCTTATTCTTTCACGGTGGGCTCTCTACCAGCGGAAATAGACGGTGTGTATGACGATGAAGAGCGAGAGCCTCGGGGATGAAGGGGCGAGAGAGAGAGAGAGAGACAGCTGAGATTTGAAAATAGAGGGAATGGGGGGGAGGAAAGGGGAGGAAATATGCAAGATATTGCAGCCCCGCGGGACGCCAACCGAGGAACGTAATCTCTACGACGAACCTGGAGACGTATTACAATTCCTCTCGCTTCGAGTTTTCTATATATACATCAGGCACTGCAGAAAACCCCAGCAAGTCACTCGTTATTCTTTTTCTTTTATTCTTCGAGCTCTGGTTAGTTTTTTTTTTTTTCACTGACTTCTTTCCCTCCACCGCGCATGAATGGTCCATTCTCCTTGGCCTGTCTCTAGGCGAATTCTAGAGCTGACGATTACAACTCATCGACAATTCAGTTTTCTGTTAACAAAGAAGAAGCATTGAGTCTAAAAATTCTGAAAAAATTAGACAATATTGTTGATTAATCAGAGATTCTTCTCAATTTTTTTCAATTTTTTTTTCAACACTCTTCAACACTTAAAAAAAATAGAGTTTAATGAATTTCGAAATAATTATCGTTTGAAAAAATTGAAGTTCTCAAAAAATATCCTTTGGCACGTGATACCGAGGGGGTTTCGCCGCCTCGAGGATCTCTGCAGACGAGACGTTCTGACAAAAGAGGAAAAAAAAACTGAAGGGAGTGCGAAATCACATCGTAAATACAGGAGCAGAGAAAGGAGGGGAACGGGGAAAGATGTTAACGTCTAAGGACGAGAAGTTGGAAATAAAACAACAGAGAATGTGCGTGGAAAAAAGGGGGATAGAAACTGACGACATGAAGAACAAAGAGTGCAAGTATAAGGCGAGAGGGAGAGTCCATGAAGCTTAAGGGTGGGTGGTGCATATAAGATGGGAGACGTACAATGCACGCACCCTCGCGGCATACTCGAGGCCTTCTCAAGTAATGCCGCGATGCTTTCTATGGTCCCATAAAAGAGAGCAGAGGAGGGGAAAGGGAAAAAGCAAGGAAACGGAGAGTGCCGACGAAGGGGAGAGAAAAAGATTCCGAAAAACTCGGCCGCTCAATACACTCCAACCGAGAGAACCGTCTAACGATTCTCCCTCTCTCTCGCTCCTGCCGAGTGTGCTATTTTCCTTTCTTTCCCGCCTTATTCACCCAAACGGACAGACACAGAGGCAGAGGGGAGGAAAAAACCTCTTACGTCGTCACTCTCAGCTTCTCGATTGTAGACTCGCACTCATCGTCCACTCGCACAATGTTTTAAAAGCTCCAGCAATTCAGTAATTCCTCCATTTTTGTGTACTCCCAGTTTTACAGAAAGAATGGCCCGATTCCTCCGGGGATAATTAAAAATGAGGCCATTAATTCGAAAATAAAATAAATTAACGTGCACGTTTGCAGAAGACGGAAGATAACACTCGACATTCCTTTCGCGAACACTCGAGCGGTCGTCGCAGTTTCAAGTGTGTGCTTGCTGCAGGTTTCTTTTCGTTATCCACCACATTTTCCTCTTTTTTTTCTCGCATACTCTGGCTCAACCCCACCGGAGCTTCTGCATCTTCAGTCCCCTTTAAACTTTGTTTCCACGAAGATTCTCCAGGAGAGAGAATTAAAGAGGGATTCTCGAGGTCTTGGGTACGTTGTAATGTAGCCAAGGGCAAACCTTATTCTTACGCTACTTTTACCACCAAGTTTCTTGGGCTATATACTTGAATGCTCGCCGGAGTGTCGGCTGAGGGGAAGCGCCCCCTTTTTCTTGGAGCTTCAGACAGGTTTTTTAATTGCAGAATCACGTCCCCGGGATTTTATTTATTTTTTTGAGAATATCAGAAATGCCGAAAATTTCGTGTAAAAAGAAGAAATAAATTCACCAGACTGAATATTCTTTGAACAGAGGAAAATTCTGGATGACTCGTTCTTTCATTGAAACACGAGTGCTACTTACAGAAATCACTAGAGTGCCTCACATTACTTACGTCGTAAATAGAAGAAGATGTGGATAGAATGAGAGGAAAAAATAAAAGGAAAGAAAAGAAGGGCCTGTTTCCATATTTTCTCGCCTTATGCAACGTAAAAACTTGTGCTCGTCATCAGAGAAGCCTTTCTTCTTTCTTGATGCGCGTTTGGACAATGGGCGAGAAAACACTCGTACCCATTTTCCCCCCCTTTTTTTTCCACCTCCTTCACTTGCCAACGGGACCCAAGTTTCTAACGAAAAGAAAAGAGAGGGAAAAGAGGAAAGATAAAGTGAGATTGGAGGAAGTCTCAATGTTTTCTCCTTTTCTTCTTTGTATGTACTCGTTTTCTTTTTTCCCTCTTTCTTTGTTTTTGTTTCTCGAAAAAGCACACAAAAGTAGCATGAACGTGAGAGACACGCGACGACGCAAAAATTTTTCCCTCGGTCGCCTTCAGGCAAAGGAATGAAGAAGGGTGTCTCCATTTACCTCCAGTGCCTTTCACCAACACCAAGGCTCAACTTCAAGGAAAAAAAAGAAGAAATCAAAGGACAGTTGAAGGAGCCTCTCATTGTTTCTGTAATGCATTTTTATATATATTTTTTTTGAGTTCAAATAATTCTGAAAATAATGGAGATACAAAAAAAATTATAGATACCTTTTTTGTAGACCGGAATGAGGACTACAAAAAAGATATCTACAATTTTTTTCGTATCTCTATTATTTCCCGAGATATCATCAATTAAAGAAAAAAGGGGTAATTGTAATTAATTATTCTGTAATAAAAGAGGAAACAGTGAACCACTAATTCTCATGCTTTCACATGAATCTGTACGACACTTTTTTTTTATTACCATCAGAGAGTTGAATTTACCGGAAGCTCGTGTCCACTGGACCAAGCATCCTCAGTGGAAGCATCCACTTTTCCAGAGGAAACACCTACAAATACAAAACTAACCGGATTTTAACGAGATTGGATCGAGAGAGTGAAAGAATAAGCCATGGGCCAATGAGAAGATGGGGGGGAGCTGGGTGAATGAAGGTAGAGAAAAAAAAATGTTATACAAAGAATGCAAAATGAGTGGGAAATTGAATGGAGAGGTGACGATGGTTTAAGGGGACTCGGAACGATACCTGTGCGACTGTCCGGACATTCCGGACGTCCGTTGTTTTGTTAAAATCACGCGTGGTATCGGCGACTAAGTGTAGGTGGATAGGAGGCTCTCGATACTAATTTTTTTTCCATTCCTTTCTGAACTAAGCGGCACAGACCGAATCCAGGATGTGAGAATGTTGGTTAAAAAGGAGAAGAATGAAGTCATAGAGGCGCGGAATTCATTGTTGAAGTATTGAAATAAACGGAAATGTTTTAATTTAATTAAAATTCATAATAATTAAAATATTTCATTAATTTTGTAAAATTCATGATAATTAACATTTTTCCCCCCCTTTTCATTGAGTTTAATTAATTTTTAGGTAATTGTTTGGTAATTAATAAATAAAAGAAAATACTAATAAACAGAGAGATTATTAAAGTCAATTAATTTGAATTAAAATCAAAATTATATTCAATTTACTGTAATTTAATTTGAATTAAATGACGTCTTCATTGTCTCGAAGTGGAGGAAAAGATTAAGAATACGTTTTTTTTTACGTATTGAGAGTGGCCCCTTTGGGTGCACGAGGGGGTAACTCAAGACGGGTCTAAGTGAATCTTCCGGTCGGCCTGGCAATGATAGCCCTGAGAACACTGGCCCGACCTCCGGATATGTGTTACACATACGCTGGCTACTTATTGCCAAGTGTCACTGTTATATACACTTTTCCACGCGATTTTACACAAGCAAAATGCAGGCCCATTAAAAAACTAACTCTTCACTGATTTTTTTGAATTTAATTGCACCAGACGATTTCTCAAGATCTTCATGTGGATGATTATTTCGTCTCGACGTTTAATTTAATGAGAGGAGATTAAAAAGATGTCTACGTTTTCCATGACTTGAAAAAAAACTTCACAATTGCGTGACAAAAATTGAAAAAATACATATTTCCCAATGAAATCATCAGAAAAAACCTATTTCCAATAATTTTCCTTCATTTCTCATAAAACACACTTTCAAAATTCGGAAGTAATAATCACCGTGAAGCCCACTCCCACTCATTCTCCCTTTCACACTCCTACCCAGGGAACCGAGCTTCACTAACCACTTGAAAAAAAAAATAAACCCCGAAAAAGTATCGTCCACAGTGAAATAAAGAAATTACCCACAAGAATACGACAAAATTTGACCAGTTTCCCTAACCGCTCGGGTGTATCGCCTTCCGCAGCTTTGTCATGAAGTTCCGGATCTGAGGACCCTCTTCCTACCTGTTTGTTTTCCTTTTTTTTTTAATTATATTTTATTTCGATTGCCTCATTCCCCATAGCACTCCCGTATTTCCTCCTTTCCCCGATGAAATCCGCAAGTTATTCTGTCCAAATAAAGAACTCAAGAATCTATCGAGAGATGCAGAATCGTAGGATCATGTTAAAAATATCAGAACAGAATAAGAGATGGAGAAACACGAGGAATAACGGAGGCTCGGGCACTTGAGAGAGCTCGCCGTTTCCCTTATTCCTTCAATCAACGTCAGCTGGGGAAAGGTCTAGTGTGTACACTGGGCAAATACTCGCGTGCCCCCGCAGTTGCACATATACATAAAGAGAGAGAGAGAGAGAGAGTCCAATGACTGCATCATTGCGATGAGAATGATGATGACTGTTGGAGACTGAGGAGGAAATCCTGAGGGTGATGCAGTTTTTTTTTTTATTCTCATTCTCCCTTATCTTTTAATTCTGGACTTAGTCATTCTATTGATTTAGCATTTTCTGCAGACACTCTGCACATTTCTTTTAATAAGCCATCTACAATCTCAAATATTAATAAACGTCCGCTCGAATAATCAATTATGCTAATTTAAATTCTTAATAATCCAGAAATAATCTATAAATGTGAATTAAACGTAAAAATAGAGACGTCAGAGTTCATTATAATGAAAGAAGTAGGAAGGAAAACGGAATAGTGAAATAAAAACAATAAAAGAGTGAGACACCGGATACAGAAGTTACCCATGCATCATCAGGTCACCCAAACGAGCCTGTTTAGACGACTTCAAGTTAACCCAAATTGACTCAATTGGATTAACCGCGTTGAGGCATCATCCGACACTTGGGAACCGCAATGTTTAATACGCATGTCAGCAAATAATAACAGTTGTTTAATTCAGTGGATTCTTCTCATGCAAATTATAGTTTTAATAAAACTCCTCAACATACCACTTTCTCACCACTAAAAACTCAAAATTATTTCCCAACAATGCCAATGTAAAAACATCGTATCTCCATTATTCATTGATGGGAAACATTATGACTCTATCAGACTACATGAAATAATTCATTGGAGTGTCCGCTTCTTGGATAAATCCTAACCCCTCCTGACAATTCTCCTCAATCTGAATCAAATCCCTGCATACAGTGACCATTACTTTACTGTTCCCTCTTCATCGTAACGTTATAGATCAACTCTCGGATCTCTCCTCATATATGGATCGTCGGAAGTCACCTTCCTCATTATCATACCAACTGAACCAAACGCCAACTCCCCGGGCTACAGAAGTTAAAGCCATTTTATGTGTATGTGTATGTGTGTTTGCGTAGAGGCAGGCCTTCATCCTGTGCCTGTTACGTTAACTTGTAGCTACCAAAGTGCGACTGACGATGAGTCCAAGAGAATCGTCCATGAATAACAGCTACAAGGCTGCAAATTCAATGAGAATCATTTTGTGGTAGGAATAAAAAAAATATTAAAATATATATATATAGTTGGGAGTAGAGAGAACCCCTGGGTCAGAAATATGGGGGACAAGACGCAAGTCCATTACACTCAATCACAGTCTTGATTGGCTCAAACGATAGAATATATTCGTCTATAAAATGGTGAATTGTTTATTTCGCAATTGCTTTATTCTCAAAAAATTTCATGGGAACTTTTGGTGATTCAGGGTAATTAAGTTACTCTCGTCAATGACCAGTCGTTTCTCTCCTTTTTTTTTTTTTAATGAAAAAAGGGAGAATACTTTGTGATATTGCTGGGAAAAACAGCAAAAGCAACCTTGGCAATTTGCCATCAAGACTTTTCGCCAACGGACCAACGATAATAACGTCGTAATCCTCATACAAAAAAAAAAAACAGTTGTTTCTTTTTAAACCACTATTCTGCCCAGTTATTGTCCCTATTTTGTCCAATATGTTGGCTTCTGCATAACTGCACTTTACTTACGAGAAAAAGTAGCCAATGTCTCTCCGATTACAGTTTTCAGTTGTGCATCTTCTGTTCACGAGTGCCATTAGCTGCTTATTTTTTCCACGATGACACAAATTGTTTCTGAATGTGCTATTTTCAAGAGAAACAGAGGCAATAATGTCGAGTTTAAAATGTCCCCCCCCGAGTTGATTCTCAAAGTGGAAAAACCGTTGGCCTCCACCCAGTCACAAGCCAACTGGTTTTTTTTAATTCCCTTCCGTCTTTAAGACGTTACAAGGGGGCCCCCAAGACGCTGAAGGCCACAACAATGAGCGAATCCTCCCCACCTTGGCAGAAGCCGAAACGTCGGTTACGCCTCAGAGCAGCAGCTGGCACGCGCCTTCATGAAAAAAAAAAAAGGAATGAGAAACGACCAAGGAGCAACGTCACCTTCTTACACGAATTCTTGGCTCCGGTGTACACAAACCGAGGGTTTCTCGAAGGGAACTACTTGGTGGCACTGAGAGGGGGGCTCTGTATACCTGGGCATTTAAATCGAAGGGGAATGTGCCACCTGAGGGGTCCTGCGATATCTTGCAGTGGCGCAGAAACGTTTTTCCCATGTCTCAAGACAATTTCAAGTCATCAAAATTCCCATAAACTCATTCTCCTTTAAATATCTCGGGAAATAAGGGAGATACGAGATTTTTGTTGGAATACGATTTTCTGCAGAATTTTAAGGGCTACAAAAAAGGATGAGGGTGAAAAAGACGTATCTCCATTATTTTCGGAGATATTTTGAGGGAAAGAGGAAAGGGGGATTTAAAAGAAAAAGAGGCGACGCTTTTGGGGGCAAGGACCGTTGTGCCTACTTCCTTTTCCGAAAAAAAGTCCAATGGGATCCCTATTCCTTCTTTTTTCACATCTTTCCGCAGCTTTCAATATCAAAACGTTAGTGTTTCCCACAGTGCAGAAGTCATGGGAATCACGGAGTCGTGATTGAGGGGAGAGAAGAAAAAGGGCACCTTCGGAAAATTCGTCTGGAGGAGAAATCGCAGAGGCACCTTGGGAAATACTCGTCTATTGAGACCCTTCGGATTCCCCTCTTTCGTCCACTATCTGTCGCATCAATTTGAGATGAAAAAAAAGAATGACAATGAAATTCCCAAGACGAAAAAATAACCGTTAGTATTTATACGAAAAAAAAAAAAAACCGGGAAAATTGGCGGCAAACACAGATTGATACGAGTAATTAATTTTTCCAATTAATTACCAATGATATTGGAATAAAAAATGAATATTTATACAGCAATTCTTCCGTTTAACGTTTTCCCCCACGGGTGGAGAATAAAAAATAAATTCACCTCTGATAAATGATTTTGGCCTCGGTACATTGAAATAATCATAATCAATTATATGAATATTTTTTTTCCAATAACAAATATTATTAAACGACCTGTAAATTATGGAAAAGTCATCAATTGATACAATGATACCTATTTTCATTGGTGAAAAAAATTAGTACAGTTCATTTTCCAGTATTGTCTCTCTTTTTTTTCCGTCACCATTCAATTGCGTAATTTAAATAAAATTTCGTGCAATCACAACGACATAACATTGTTGAATTTACGATTAATGCTGTGTAGGAAGAATGAAAATAAAAGAAAAAAATGAAAATGAAGTGCAATATATACATGTTTGAATGAGCCCGATGCTCGTTGAATTAACACGATTAACCGACGATTAATAACACATCAATTGACGTGTGGTTGTCAACTTGTTGCTCATAATCAGCTTGTAAATCCCACAGCACACGTTGTTGGTACAATGGGCGTGAGGTCACGCATGTATTCATAATGCAGTAAAAATTGATTATTTCACGAGCATATTAATGACACTGGAAATGGCCATTGAATTCACCGAGTTTCTGCATTAATTCAAAGTGCCCCGGATGTTACGATTATTTTATTAGAATGAGGATATTTCCAAGAGGCTAAAAAAACATAGAAATAATGGACATGGGCTGGTGATTGCATGTGGGTTCCCATACTGCCCCCCTGCGAACACAATTTCACCGGCCACATGACATGGGGGCTGAAGAATTCCGATGCACATGCTACGTCATATGGGACTTGACTCTACAGAACAAAATATTTTCATTAATTCCAACAATTTCACTGACTCAAAAATGACAAAAAAAATCATATTCTTGTCTTATTCTGTGATAAAACGTAATGAAGATAATGAAAAAAACGGAAAGAAATTCACACACACACACAGAGGGGTAGAAAACTACTCGTAAATTATTTCCGGTGTGAGGCACCTCTTTAACAATTTTAAAAATTCCCCGTATGTCCCACGCATCAGAGCATTCACCCAAAGAGAGAGACATGCTCCTCGTGCCCCCCCCTCGAAGTTTTCCCCAGGTAAAAAAACGCGCCCCTTCATTCTTATCTCGAGCCATATGTCTCGACCACACGGTGCTCTCTCGCCCCTTGTCTCTTTTTTCTACATTTAATTCCTAAAATAAAGAGAGGCTATGGCTTCTTATTGGCACTAGAGCGCTATCGATCCCCCATTGACAATTATAATCAGAAAGCGGGACAGATAACGTTGGAATAAAAAAAGGCGCAGTGCAATAAGCTTCAAATGCTTCGATTCCTCAAACATTTGATAACACATATGATAACACTTTTCATGAAATTTTTTTTTTCTAACTGAAGGCTTTGGGAGGGGGTGGAATTGTGCAGAGCGCAGGTGCCCGACTTTGAGCTCAGCTGTTGCTTCGACTCACACATTAAACTGTCCAATACTCACGCATTTACGGAATATGTGAATTTAAATGATAATTAATCGGGGAAAAATTGACTGCATAACGAGACGAATAAAATAAAAAATTCCATGGGCTATGGAGTATTGATTAATCGTAAGAGTGTCGTTACTCGTGTCTGCGTTATTAATATTTCAGAATATGCTTTACTTGTTTGTAGCGTCTTGAATAATCCTGGGTAATGTGAGCGCACGAGTCAATGCAAATGCAAGGGGGGGTAAATATCGACAGTAGGGTGACACATACACACAGAGAACTACTGCCAATGAATAATAAGATGGTTGGAAAAAAAAAAAAAATGACATTCTCGAGTTATACTTGGAGGTATCGTCAGTACTTTGGTAACAAAAACACTTGAAAATAATAGTAAAATAAAGGAAAAAAAAAAAAAAAAGAGAACAATACGAATGTATGACCAACTGTTCTTTTCTATTTCTCTATCTTGTGATACTTTAGTGTTTTATTTTTCTTCTTCTTTGCATAACTATCGATTTTCAGGTGAATGCATCACCTATCTTGATAAATAAGATATTCAGAAACAGTAATTTTCTTATGGTCTTGTCTCCTTGTGCAGCACGATCACCCCTTGCCTAACCCCTTCTCTCTTCATTCACATTTAAAATGAAAAAAAAAACGATGTGTCAGAAATAACAGGGTTAAAAGGAATTTCATGAGGAAATAAAGAAAAAAGAAGATAATTGCGTAAATAATAAAAATTCTCTGGATAATAATAGAAATTTCCATTATTATGTGCACTTATTTCCGCCAATATTCAATGAGTCGAGATTAGAGAGTAGATAATAGGGATAATACTGGGTATAGACGATTTGGGTCGATCATAACCGGTCGATCGTTACTTATGGAGTTTTAAAAAAACAATGATTACTATTTGTAACTTGAGAAAAATAAAATGTGAATATTTTTCGTTTGCTTTCAGGCGGGATAGAATTCGAAACAACGACAAAATCGAGACGAGGGAGCGAGGGGCAGCTAGCCCTTTGGCGAGCTCGAAGGATGCAGCTCCCAGGAGGGAGCACGAGCAGTTCGCATAAGCGTACAACACAGTGTCAATCATCTACACTTGGAATAATAATAAACGACAGTAAAATTAATGTAAAACGATTACAAGGAGTTAAGTGTTTGACTGGTTGCCGATGTGGTAGTAGTTGCAACAGTATAGGGAGTGAAAGTGGCAACGGCAACGGTACTGGACCAGACAACGATTCAAAACCATTGAGGAATCGCAAACGTGAAACTAAAGCGTATCACAGATACAGAATCACCGTGTATCGACAGCAAGTGTCGAGCCAAAGGCGGAAATATTTGATTAAAGAATAGTGAATGGAATTATTTTTATTGTTTTTATTAATTTAATAATGATAAAATAATAATAATATTAATATTAATTATGATAATAATAATAATATTGTAATAATTAAAAGAGAAAAAAGAAAAGAGTTTGTGAAGCACATTGAAGAGTGGTGGAAATTGTTTGACAAGACGCTAGCAACGATTACGAAGGTGATTGCCAGAAATAAAGTGAGGAGACCGGAGCGTAAGAAAAGAACGAAGAGAACGAGAAAAAAGAGGTGGTAGTGGGTCAGTTACGGTGGTTGCGGCGGCGGCACCCGATTACGTATTGAATAAGTATCAATTGGACCAACGCAGGAGGAAATAATAAGGAACAAGTATTTAAAGAAATATCAGAAATAGCGTCATCATCATTAACATTCAGTTGACCTCGTCACTGTCGCCTTTGGAGACGACAGTGGATGAGGAAGACGTTCTCCCGGGGTAAGAAGAGGCGAGAGGAAGAGAGAGAGAGAGAGAGATCGGACTCTCAGAAAATAAGGAGAAGGAGCAGTGAGAAGTAACGTGCAAGGAGGTGGGGAGAAGCCGCGCGCCGCAAGTAAGTGGGGGATAGGTAGTCAGTCTGCTTAGGAGGAAAACGAGGCGGTTGGAGGTGGTGGTGGAGGGGATAGAAAGCCCGGTGTAGTTGAATACTAACGTTTCCGAAGCCACGAGGCAAGCTATTCGAGTTAGAAGGGGAGGGGTGACAAGGAGCCCTGGCGGGGAGGGGACGCGTAGGCCTTCGGGGGGCCGACCAACCAGACGGCCGATGATGTCATCGGAGGAGGAGACCGACTGTTTCGCCCTCTACGGAGCAACCGCGGATAGTAAGCAACAGCAACTCCTGAAGAAACAGAAGCGCACCAGACAGCGCGTGGACGCCGGCGAGCCGCGCAACAGTTACTCTAGTATACCGAACTTTAGCTCCCGGCCGACATTTCTCGGTAGTGGAATTTACGGTGCTATATTCAGTGGCTCTGGTCCACCTAGTGGTCATCAGCAGCAATCATCACAACAACAGCCGCAACAGCAATCACAAACGCCAGTAACACAGCAGCAACAATTATCACCACAACAGCTCCAGCAGCCGTCTGGAGTAGCTGCTAATCAAGGTCACCTCGCAACAACGACGGGGCCGACCACACAGCACTCTGCCCACGCGGCATTTGGCTTCTTTGGGGCACCGGGTTTTGGCCCCGCCAAGATGCTTAACGAGCTTCTTGGTAGACAGGTCAAGCAGGCCAGCGACGCTGGCGGATCACCACCAGAGGGTAGTCACGGTATGACAGGAGCTGGTATGGATCAGTCGGGTAATTTACAGCAAGGCAGTGTCGTTAATTGTGACGATCCTGCTGCTGCCGCTGAGCTCACGCAGCACATGTTACGTGATATACTTCAGGGACGCAAACTCTCAGCCCTTGGAGTACAGGAACAACCAAATAATAATAATAGTATACACAATAATAATAATAATAATAATAATAATACAACAACGGAATTGTTAAAGTCACAGCAGCACCAGCAACAGAGCCCAACGCAGTTACATCAAAATAGTGATAGTGCGCGGGGTATAAGTGGGACAGTGCAGAGTGGAGGGGAAGAAAGTGTTGATGGTAATAACGTTAATGCGAATCACAGTGATCGTGATACGGTGATGCCTGGTGACGCTGAAGACAGTGCTGAGGATGCAGCATCGGCTGCACGAGCTATGGAAGAGGCATTCGCTGAGGCTGGTATGGAGCCTGGTGCTAATTTAGATGGTTCTGATTGTGAACAAAGTTTACCACCGAGCCCGACGGCACCACGCCCTGGCTCGGTAACAGTTAAAGAGGAATTACATGACTCGATGAGCCTGAAAAGGAGTCGTTCATCTAGTCATTCACCTTGTCCAATTGTACCAAAGACGGAAACGAGTTCGCCAACGACTGAGATTAAGCGTGCTCGTGTTGAAAATATCGTCAGTACAATGAGAAGTAGTCCAGCATTGCAGCCAGTTAATGGCTGTAAAAAGCGTAAGCTCTATCATCCACAACAGCAGACAGTGCATCATGTACTGCATCACAGTGTCAATGATCCAATGCTGGATGTGGATGATGATGAGAGTGAAGAAGAGGAGGATCCAGCAACGATAAGACAAAAGAGAGAGGAGAAGGATAACCTGAAGAGTCAATTGAAGCATTTACACGAGCAGTTGGCTGTGATGCAGCAAAAATATCATGAGCTATCGAGTCGCATGGAGCCTGAGAGCAGTGAAAGTGGGGAAGCCCCAGCAAGTCCGCAGAATCAGGCACAGCAACCGCCTCCGCGACCGCCACGACCCCATCCACCACCCTACAATAGTCTCCCAGCACTGCCACCTGATCATCCACATGCAACAGCAACAGCAGCAGCCATGTATCAGATGGGACAGAAACTCTACCTCGAGCAACAGCATGCTGCATTGGAGCGCATGAAGCAGCATCAGGAGGCTGCTGTGAGACAACAGGCGCAGCATCAGGCACAACAGCAGCATCGCGACAGAGAACAATCCAGGGATTCTCATCCACGACAACAATCACCCCAACCACCTAGAGACATACAGGATCAGAGTCAGAGTAATACGGGACCACTGACACCACAAACACCCCAGATGCAACAGCCTGGTACGCCCCATCAGCACAAGGACTTCCAAGAAAGACTGAATGTGTTCAGGGGTAATACAAGCACAACTGGCTCAACTGGTGTACACGTTACTGGTGCTGATCTAGAGGGTTTAGCTGATATGTTGAAAAACGAAATAACCTCGACGCTTGGTAATCTCGTTGACACAATTGTAGCGAGGTTTATGCAGCAGAGAAGGTTTATGGGTAAACCCATTGAGGCAGCACAGGCCGCTGCCGAACAGCTCAACAAGGACTTGTTACTCGCCAGTCAATTACTGGAGAGAAAATCACCAAGGACTAAAGTCGTAGATAGGGGTGCACCTCAACAAAATAGTGGCCCAAACGGGCAACGGGGGCCGCTCAACGGTGGCCCCCCGCCACCTCAGTCCGCCGCATTTTCCCAAATTGGCAGTATGGCTGGTGGCCCACATGGTCCACTGTCTGGCCCAACGGAAAATAATTTAAATCAAATTAATCAACTACCACCTCATGCAAGGCCGAATGTTGGCATGTTCCAAGCGCCAAAACCACCATCGATATACGCCATGGCGTCGATGCAACAGCAACAGGCACAACAACGTGAGCAGCATTCGAGGGAGCAACAGAGGGATCAGTACTGCAATTTGAGGAGCGAGGAGAGAGAAGCGAGAGAGGTCGAGCAGAATGAGGCACTCTCCCTCGTCATGACACCCAAGAAAAAACGCCATAAGGTAATTATCATCACGATTCAAAGACCAATTAAACCCACTCCTATTGTACATATATAGATGCTTATGTTAATACTAGTTGTTTAATTCCCAGGTGACCGATACGCGGATTACACCACGTACGGTATCGAGAATCCTAGCACAAGAGGGCTCGCAGGGTGGTGGTGAGAGTCCGCCACCCCTACCACCACCTAGACCCTATCATGGGCCACCACCGATACTGCCAGTATCGTTGCCCACTAGTGTTGCGATACCGAATCCAAGTCTCCACGAGAGCCAAGTGTACTCACCCTATTCACCATTCTTCAATCCGCACGCCGGTGATCCTGGTCAAATGCCACCATCGCTTCATCGTGGTGCTGGTGCTCGTCATTTACCTGCAAGTCCACCTGGAGGTGGAGTTGAATTACGTGATTCACCACCGCTACCTCATCCACCAGCAATGCTACATCCTGCTCTACTTGCTGCTGCTCAACATGGTGCAAGTCCTGATTATGGACACCTGAGAATGGACAGCAATGACAGGGGTAGCGATTGCAATTCTGGCGACATAAGCTACGACGGAATTCAGCCTACAATATCCTTTTTTAATGCTCAATGACAATTGTCAATTGCTTAGGTTTAAGAGTTTCAATTCTCAGGGACTTTTAAAAGACTCTTGGGCGAGAGAACTTTTGGATAGTTTGACGGGGGGATATGGACGAATGTTAGATTAGTTTGTGACGGAGTTAAGCTGAAGCGCGTAGAGAGAAATTGGGGGAGAGGTGCACATACGAGCACAAAGTTTCATACGGCAACAAGGTACTTTTCAGTCTCTATATATGGGAATAGGAAAGTTCTTTGGCTCTCGTATTCACTACCAGGGCTACTCCCCGCACAGAGGCTTCTCCCCAACAACTTGGCAAGCCAATAATCTGGTCGTGTGCAGTTTAAACGGAGAAAATAGAGTTTCGCTCTTTTCTTTTTTACTTTTTTATGTACCTCAAGTGAAAACTGTGAAGAGAGAGAGAGAGAGAGAGGAAAGAGACTGTTCAAAGTTTCATACATTCACCATTTCACCAGCGTTCGTTGCACTTTACTCGAGAGAATAGAAATAATATTGAGGTGGGGGGTGGTGAAAATTCAGATGTAGATGAAAATGTAACCAACAGGATTAAATTGAATAAGAATTCGATGAAACCGCAGTAGAATATCTCATTACAAGTAAGGAGAGATTTTTTTCACGTGGGGCTTCAATTGAGGATACAATCGTAGGTCAATCTGAGGTCGGTTTCACATCACTCCACAACCAAATACTTTGTACGATTTCTAATCCAATTTATCCCCAAGAAGTCAACGCGATTACCCCTGAGATTCGATTCCTCAAAATAAATAGAATTAAGATTAAATAATTTCAGCAAAACAAGACGACAACAAAAAAATTCAGTATAATCCTTAACCACAGTGCAATCGTCGACGTTGACGCCGATGCATCTGAGGAAAGCAAAGCTGATGTTCTTCTGGGTCAGGTATCCGTCCTCGGCCGTCCTAAAGATGTACTTCCCAGACATTAAATTCAACAAGAACAATACCGCACAACTGGTCAAGTGGTTCTCCAACTTCAGGTGAGTAATTCAATCTAAAAAACCCCCATATTATCATTATTCTGCATGAACTACCCCAGAAGCTGTTCAACTTTAACCCGAAAATTCGCCGAACACTGTCCACTCTGAATTGAATCCACTCGTTGGACACACCCCCATTGTAAGTTCCATGGAAAAATAAAATAAGTCTCTAGACCCACGAGACGCTGAAATTTCCTGGGTGTGTCCGAATCTTAATTACGACAAGCCATCCAGTCATATATAAGTGAAAATGCTTACTAACTCATTCTCCAATTCTCCATATCCAAGTCAGACACACGAGGTCATCTGGCGAGTCCGAGAGGTTACGTGGGTGTGAGAGAGTGCGGCAGGTGGGAATATTCCTCGAGTCCATTGGGCATTAGCCTGATTATAATTAGGCTGAGTACAATGAAGATCGTTAGATACAAAGATACCTTGAGCTCCACAATTCTTCCAGCTCATTATTAATTCCTCAGTGAAGAAATTGTCTTGACCCTTTTGTTTCTATTTTCGATGATGTTGAAGGGATGTTGAGGCAACGATTTTTACCTCCTTCGTGAACGTTTATTATTACACAATGCCCTACGACAAACCGCGCGTGCCTGATCTGATATCCTAATGTACGGCTTCCTATACGGAAATGCCTCGCTACATTATTCCTACGCCTCTCCACCCACACATTAAAACTCCTACATATTTTTCAGTCTCATTTCTTTTGCCATAATCTAACATTTTCTCTACTTTTGTCACGACAACTCCTCATCGAGCATCCCCCCCATTAAATATATCAATTATTCATAGATAGAATTGTTTAAATGGATTTACAAAGTCTCTCTCCCTTCTTACGTAAAATTGATGGTTATTAATTTACACAAGAACTCTATTAACTCTCACGTGAATGCCATTTATAAATATTAAATGAGTAATTGTTTTTACATTTTCTTAATCCCCTTTTCCGTCTTTGCGGATGATTTTCTCACGCTTTTCAAAGTTAACGTCGGCAATTACACGATCTTATGGGGTAGTTCACGTGCACAAGCAAATTAGGGTTGTTACTTTGTTAAAGGGACGAAGTGCATACATGCTTCGGGCTTCAGAGGGGAGAGGGAAAATTATGAGACACGAGGAAGAAGTGTGGATAGAGAATAGACGACTGGAAATTGTTGAGATATAAATGTGTCTGACGAACTCTCTTTTTATCTGATTGAACCAATGGACACGCGACTTTGAAGCTCACTCGATGCTATCGGATTCAGGTGGAAGGAATTTTGCCGCTCTATTATGAATAGAAAATGGTGACACGAAAGCCACACTTTTTGTTTAAGGGTTACTTTTCCAGGGAGAATAATTACCCGAATTTATTGTTTCACGGGAATTCTTTTCCTCAGTCTTTTTACTTCTTGAAAAAAATGGATTACTTCAGGTCATCCCTCGGTATCGCCGCACCTCTTTTTAAAGCCATCTATCCTCACCCCTCCAACACAAGGTAAATGACGTGGTAATTTTCTAAACGCAAATTTCCTTTTTCAACCCCTTATCTTCAGCCTCGGTCTAAACACGTGGCCGATCGTTAAACATCGAGATAGTTGTCTTTCAGTAGCCTTTTCACTTCACGTTCGTGTCTCAACGAATATAGTTTCATATATAAAATAAAAAAAAAAAAAAGGACACGCACACGAATGGGTCATTTTCTATATTGTCAACTGGGACAATCAACACGCAAACGCTGGATCTTCAATTATTTAGTAACTCTGTAACAAGTTCCATTAGAAATTTTTCAAAGAACTGAATAATTCGTTAAAAAAAAAAAGGGAACGAATAGATTATAAAAAAAAAAAGAAAGAAGAATGGAAAAATCGTCCTAATTAACTCCATAAAATGCTTGCAAAAGAGATAATACCCGTTCACATATTCACTTCCAAAAGGACCAATTAAAAGAGTTCCCGGGCAGTTTACTGAAAATCTTGAGAGTACAAACGACGCGGGGAGAAAAGGAGAAAAGAGGCGAAGAGTGCCGAGAGGCAAAAATCTACAACACACATGGGCCACGATGATGACGATGATGAAGGAGCACATAATAGGTAGGAGGTTGGGGTAAAAATGGTAGGAAAAAAGGAAGGAAATAAAAAATAAAAAGTCGCGACGTCGTGTGTTCTTCGGGGGCTTATGACGTTGGGTACGTGTGCTTTTTAATCCCACAAGATTGTGTGTACTCGAGCTTGGGAGGCAGTTAGGTTGCCGTTGACGGAAAGAATAGAGAGACCGGCAGAGAGAGAATACGAGGAGGGGGGGTGGTGGTTAGCTTGTACAGAAGCGAGGGCCATTTAGGAAAAAAGTCTCGAGCTAACTTTCCACGCACGGCGCTCATATGATGCGTTTGAAGGGAAAGAAGGGAGGTAGAAATTCACACAAACGTCATCCGAGGTAGTTTTCTCCTCATTGTTGAGAAATAAGCCCGTGCATAATAACCAGCCGAGGAAATTTAGTGCCTTGAGGTAAAGAGAACGTATGCGTTGTGCATACTCTTTTTATTTTTATCCTGCTCCATTCTCTTTACTTTTTGTGCCTTTTCTTTTTAATATTAAATGTACCCACGGGCCAATGAAGGCTCCCTCAAGGCCTACGGGCCTGTGATTCAAGTGGCCTCCTTAGCAAACACCACGATTACGTTGTCAAGACACTCATACTTGGAGCATATGTGAGAGTTTGAAATGGAGAAAATGGGGGAAAATTCGGAGAGCTTTTTTTTTATCGTGGGAAAGAGAGCGGATAATTATTCTAGGTGCTCTGACGTTATCACTGAGTCTCACGTTGTCTCATTAGGCGCAAGATAATGCGGTTTTTTCTTTTAATTCTGAGGAAAATACAGAAATGAAATTTCTCCTCTGTATGATCTCTTTAAAATGTCTCTCTTGAGATTCTTCGGAGGTAAAACCAGAGGGGTATCTTGACGAAATGAGCAAGTACTGCCTTCTTTGAGACAAAAGCATCGAGAGGTGAAAAAGCCCGTTGGGGGTAGTGCCGAAATAAAAGAGGGTGAGGCACTTTTTTCTTTTTTCGGGGATAGTGAGAGACAGAGAGGGAGATTGGAGATGCCACTCCTTCAACTTCTTCTTTCTCAATATTTTTTTTCGAAAAAAGAAGGAGTGATCCTCAGCACTAATGAAAGGAAAACTTTGAGTCTTTGAAATTCGGCAGAGACTAGACGCCGGAGAACTCAAATTATTTCCTTCTTTTTCTTTTTTAAAAAAATAGATTCGAAAATAAAAAAAGAAGAGTAATGCGGATGAAGGGAGACATGGTAGAAGAAAACTCGAGTAGTCCTCGATCATCATCACAAAGAAAAAACGAGCACTCGCGTATTTATTTATGCCCCGACTGCATCCAGTGTTACAACTAACGTGGTTTTGAGAAAATGGGGGAAAAAAAAAATGTGAAAAGTAGAGAGAGAAAAAAAAATAACCTTGTATAAGCCCATCTTCAACTCTTTTCTCCAGGTGAACCCAGAGAGCAGCCCTTGTTTATTTCTTCCTTTTTTTTTTCATATATGTGTGCATAAGCGGAAAGGAAATGCCAAAAGCTCTTCCTCCCTCTCTCTAGAATAGGAAAAGAATCTCGAGGAATTCGCGCTCCTTAATTAAAAACTCAGTGCATGGCACAATGGAGTGGCAACTCTTTGCTGACGGTAGAGACTTTCCTCTCTCTCTCTCTCTTCTGCATTTCCTCCCGTTTGAATCCGTATACATATATAACGTGTGTCTACAATACACGACCTATCCCAAAGCAAAGTTTCTGCTCATGCGCGAATTATTTGATTCTCTCAATATTCATTTGTCGAAAAAAATCATGCAATTCAAGTGCACGAAAATTCTCAAAAGATTCGAATTAAAAAATAAGAAACACAATCACTCGACAATTTATTGACATTCCAATTCTATCGAAATTAATTATTACTTTAGTTGCCCGCGTATTATGCTGATTATTATGCACGTAGGGTACTAAAGCTCTCACGATGATCAATAATTACGTACTTGAATTGTATTTAGCCTCGTTCTCGTTTCCGCTACAACCCGACAATCGTACAGCAAGATCCAAGCCTCAGACTTCATACATTTGTAAAGAAAATCCGCGTTTTTTTTGTTTGCAAAAAAAAAAAGAAGTGATTCATAGATGACGAGGGTGTATAATTTCTTCGTGTGTATGTCACTTTCTGTAGTTCTCAAGTATTTCAACCAACACCATGAATTTTCCCCGTCTATTTTCTCAAACGAAAGAGGAGAGCAATGTGCATAAATGCCAGTCAATTAAAAATTACTTAATTACGTTCTTGGCACTAATTAGTGCCACATCTCTCTCTCCCTCATTCTCTCTCGTGATTGTTTGCGGGTGGCTAATAATTTTTCAAGTTAATTACAAAAGAATATTCCCAAAGATTTTGTGTCCCTGTGCCTCGGTTTAAAAAAAAAGGCATAGTGTGAATTATTCAGGGACAATGAGCCGGAGAAAAATTGTGAATGCCACTCGACATTGTGAGAAATTGTCGCAGCATGGATATACACTAAAAAAATAATAATAAAAACGAAGAGAGAGAGAGAGAGTTGGAATTTTCTTTTTTCATATCTTCTGCCATTTTGTCGTTTTTTTAACCGTTTTTTTTTACCTCCTTTCCTCTGATAATGAACACAAGTACGAGAAATACGAAAGGCAAGGGGTATTGGCTGGGTTGGGGCAGACAATGCAGTGTGGCCGCGGGGCTATCTGAGAGAAGAGGCACAAAACTACACAGCCTCATGAGAGAGAGAGAGGAAAAAATGGGGGGGAGAACGAAAAGACTGTGCGCAGAGTCTCGGATCCACGGCGGAAAAGATACCGAGGGGATGTGGGTGGCAAATTCAAACGGAGAGAGAGAGAGAATTTTATAGGGAGAAATGTAAGCATCCAGTGCAAGGCTAATCCAGCGCTATGAGCCGCTACTTGCAGCATAAAGTACGGTACACTCACTGGCAAAAGATTAACCAACCACTTTTCTCCATTTCTTTCAATTTTTTTTCTCCTCGTTTTTCATTCAGCATACCTCAATTCCTCCTTTTTTATTTTTCACTGCCCAGCCTCTTGCACGTTTCCGTAACCCAGAGATTTCCTGTTTACTCGCCGGTGACTCCAAAGAAAAGATTCCCTTAGAAATAACGTTTTAAAATATTTTTCAGACCAAAATAGAAGCGAATAAATTCTTTCTTCGTGGCATATGAAATGAGGGGAAAAAAAAGAGAATTGAAATATGCGGCTGTCCGAGCGGAGAGTAACCACGGACAGTAATGCAATCCATTAACCATCCGCTAACCAATGCCCGTTCTCTCTCTCTCTCGGACGTCAACCTCCACATGGATTTTTCATCCCTTTTATTCTCCATATATAACTGTATATTCCAGCGGAATGAGACAATTTTTTTCTTCCACTCGTGCGCCTTTTTTTAATCCATTTTTTTCCACCATATTTCGATGACGAAAAATTGAAATTAAAATAACGCAATTCGTTGAATGATAATGGCTCTCTCTAATCCTCTCTTAACTCCACTCTTTCAATGCCCTCTCTCTCATCTCTTCTGTCTAGAGAATTTAATTTGCATCCAGCCGTTGAAAAAATAACGAAAAAAAAACGTGGAAAACGTGGAGTTTATCAAAAAAGTTATGGCGCGCAGACGCACGAGACAGAAGTTAAATGAAATACTCTTGTGTATATATCACTGCTCGTTGCAATATACATTGTATATATATATCCTCACTCACCCTGGGTTAAATGAAATTGACTGAAGGCGTTTTTCAAGTGGATTGTTCATCACACCGTGCATAAAAGGCCTCTTTTATAAAAATTTTGCAGGGTAAAATACGAGAGTGAAGTTAACGAAAAAAAAATGAAGCGAAATTCGTTGCAAAAATTTGTCAACCATTGAACTGTTAAGTATCTCAATTAATACACAAACCAATTACTCACACATTATTGAGAAATAAAATGTGGAAAATAGAGGGAGTAGAAAATAATTGCAATTGAGATGAAAAAAAAAATGAGACTTGTGCCCTTTTGCTTCTTTCACGAGGTGTGTATGGAGAGTTGCATCTCCTTGTTCAGTGTCAAATTGGTATTCCAAAGAGGAGAAAGAGGAGAAAGTGGGCACCGAAATTACGCTTCAACATTTACCCTGTCAGTGCTGAAGTGCACTACAGAATGGTAGAGGGGGGGCACACAAGAGTGCAAGGGACGGAAGTGGAGAGGGAGTAACGTTCGACTGGACAGCGGCTCCAAATTGATTTCGTTTGAAATCCTCCCTCTCGTTTCCATCCTCTGCGATTGCATTCAAACGATTCATTTCTGTCTCTATCCCCCCTCTGAATTCGTCTTTATTCCTCCTGTTTTCAACCCTCCTTACTCTCTTTTTCCACGAATCTCATTTGGCCTGTTCGC
This sequence comes from Aleiodes testaceus, assembly GCA_963565655.1. Classification (NCBI taxonomy): domain Eukaryota; kingdom Metazoa; phylum Arthropoda; class Insecta; order Hymenoptera; family Braconidae; genus Aleiodes; species Aleiodes testaceus. Next base: position 4,633,370 of record OY751421.1, on the reverse strand, counting down.
AGGGAATTCATTGCCTCCGATAAAACACACACGTTCATAGTCGAGTAAAAATATCCAGCATTCTTCCATTATTTTTTTTCCATCTCACTAACATCGAGAGTTTTGGGGAATTAATTAATAACCCTGTAACGTATCGACAGTGGATAAAATGCCTGTAAAAACTTTTGTAACGCAGACTATATTGATTATCGAAATTTTTCCCAATTTTTTTGCAAGCCTTTTTTGAACTAGGGAGAATGACCAGATAGGCGGCACGTCATTCCATAGATATTTGTCAGTAGAAACGATATCGAGGTAATTGCATCTGTCTATTACATGAGTTTATTTGTGGATTTTTTTTTCAATGAATTGGAAGCACTTATCTCTCAGTCATTCTCAGGTGCCTTTTTTTCTTCATCTTTGCACGAAATTTTCGAGGAAAAAAAGAGGAGGCAATTGCATCCACTTAAGTTCTTACTTCGAGTCGAATAAATTCAGGCAAAATGATAAAAAAAAAAAAAACGTTCACCGTTACTTCGTATGTTAATCGCCCATATGATTCTTACCTTCTTAGAATCGGGAAATAATAATGGAAAAAAAAAAAAGGGAAAATAAACGGAGAATATTTTTATGCGGGTAAGAGACTATCTTGTGAGCAATACGGGCGACAAGTAGGACGACGAAATTCATTCAAGTGGAGGAGATTAACCTCGTGGAGACGTGATACTTTGAGCATAGATTAAAAATAGATGAAAATTGAAAGAAAAAAAGCAATTGATTATTCCTCTCTCAATAATACAATTCTTCTTTGAATGCAAATGTCTCGTTATAATCCCGGATAAATAATTCAGAAATCGAACAGTTGCCTTGCCAAATCCTATTTAATATTGCCTAGAGAAAGAGAAAAAAAAGGGCGAAACCCTATGGCCCACTGCCCCACTATCATCCAGACACTCATCCCCTTTTTTTTCTCCCATTCCTAAAATACACCCGGAACTTCTCTCATCGATGATCTCACGATACTCTCTTTCTATTTTTTGCTCCATGCTTTTTTTCACACATCTTCCCCCTCACTCAACGTAGAAAAAAACTGCATGACTCACGACGTTTTTTTTTTTTTATAATAAAAAGAAAATTGAAGGAAAATCCAGAATTTAATTCTGCAACTGGGATTTTTCTTAACCTAGTCAACCCCTAATTCACTCCCTTTTTTTCTTCTCTATTTACCCACAAATTTAAGCAGTAATTTTAAGGTTAGCGTGCCAAAAATAAGGGATTTTCCGTGGTTTAAAGAAGAAAAAAAACGAGGAGAAACTAGCCGAAAGGGAGGAGAAGGGGTGGAATTGCTAGATCTCGTGGAAACACAAAGGACTAGAGAAATTCGCTCAACTCGATGCAGCATAGCCACGTTCTACTTCCGTGTTTTTACTCAAAAGAAAATAAAAAATAGATACATGAACCTAGGCTGCAACTCACTATAATTCTGTCTCGCTTCTCTTTTACTTGATCATCATCACACTGCTGGTTTACTTTCATCATCTTTCTTCCGTGTATCTATCCATGGTCAGTATCCATGAAAATATCTACTTGGTTCTACGTCATCGGAGTAGAGTCATGTGTGTGTGTTTATATAAAACTCTTGCATGTGGCCTTTGCGCCCATGAGATGGCAAAGTGAATATGCACAAGACCGTGATGGCTGCATCATCGTCGAGCGATGCAATATTGTGTTGGACACAGTCTGTGGGACAGAATCGATTGTTGAGAGAGAGTGGAGGAAAAAAAAATTGCATATGCCTGGACGGATGCCCCGAAGTGGGAGACAATAAACTGAGGATGCGAATATCGCTAAGGCGAGGGCTTTTGGTACATGAGAGGGATGAGGGAAACTATTGGAGAGTGAAAAACGTTCAAAGTGCTCTTTACCATCGTTGATATCTCCGAAACTATTGAGTTTAGGTGGAAAATAGAAGAGATCTTTTTTATGGAGAATTTAATTCTCTAAAAAAAAGGTATCCTCATAATTTCCCCTATCACTGATGGTTTTCGAGATATTTTTGAAAAACTCAGGGGGTATTATTTTTTTCTAACCTCGAGTAAATTCAGATGAGAGAAAAAATTGAGACAGATGCTGCAGAATTGAAGAGAAAAATTATACGAGAAGCTTTAAGGCAACCAGATGCATTTTGAGAGAGGGGAGAGAGACTCATAGACATGGGACACGAACCAAGTGCGTTCATTGTGTAAGACTGGCGCGTGCGGCACGCGGACTCTCTCCTCTCCCCTCGTATCCACATATTTCTCTTTCTCCTCGCCCTTCCACTTTTTTCAGCGTCTTTTTTAATGCTCCTTCTCTTTCCCTCAAACATGTGTGTGTGTGTGTGCTCTTTGAAAACCTGGTCCCCTCTCGCTCCTTGCAGCCGTGCCCCAGCAAAGAAGCCCCCCGCTATATTTCTCAATCGTTCCCCCTTCTTTACTACACGATTTGTGGCATACAGAGGGGGGGTGAAAGACCCGTGGGCCCTCTTCACCCGATTCTTTTTCATTGTCGACTGCACATCTGCCGTACTGTACTTCTAATCGTCAAGCGATTGTCAAGGAGTAAAACAAAAAATAAAGTAAAGAAATAAAAGAGGAAAAAAAAACAGTGGGAATTTTTTTACATTTGTAAATAGTAAGAAAATTAATAGCTAATTAAAAATTAGATAAAGATAAATATTTAATGATATACTTGGTTGTACTTATTACGGGAAAAAAATGAAAGGACTAATTAACTTCTTCAATTCAACTTTACTCAAATAAATAAAAATACAACTGTAAATTATGGAATTCAGGATTTTTCTCGCAACTTCATACGTCATGGGTAAATGGAAGGGGGTGAGCTCAAGAATGGTGTTAAAGTGTAAAAAATACTAATTAAGAAGGGGGGCCTGGCGTTTTACACGAAACGATTTCCCACAATTTCCTTTCATCCAAAAAACACCCGAGTGACACTCTCTCGTAATTTCATTTGCTTTATCTCTCCTTTTTTTTTTCCACGACTTTACTTTCTTTTTAACGCCCCACGTGAATGTACTCTCACGGCTTGACGGGCAAACGAGCGACGACGCAGCATTACGAGAAAGGCGAGAAAAAATGTGTTTAAAAAACGAAGAGAAGAAGAATGCAACGAAAAAAAAGAAGGGAAATATAGAAGAAAAAATGAGGAGAGAAAGTGGCAACGATTCGCACTCGTTAGGCACACATCTTCTCTCCTTACCCTTCCGTGTGCACTTTCACGCCTCGTGTTTTACGCCTCTCAAAGCAAAACAACTTAACAACAACAAAGTCCTCTCACTTTCTCGTTGCGTCGTGATGCGTCAAATGCAGCGTCGTTTGATCTCAATAAAAAAGGAGGAAAAAAATCATTTCTTTTATGAAGAAAGAGAAGTGCCTAATTTTTAAAACGTTAAATAATGAAAATTATTGACAAAACTGTGGTAAAGTCGACTCCGCCCAGAGAGACTTTTTGGTTCCTTGGGGAACCCCTTTTTTGCACTGTGGGAAAGTTTCATCGGTTAAGAAATACAGAAGGGGCTGAGAGGCATTTCAGGGTCAAGGCGGTTTTATTTCCCTTCTCTCAATTTTTTTTTCTCCCTGCGAAGAGGCATTGTATCCGCAGTCGGTTGACTTGGGAATAACCGTTATGAGGGGAGAGAGAGCTCAAGAAACTATGGGAATTCTTGAATGAATCTGGTGGAGAAAAACTGGTAAGACGAGAGTCTGTCCTTTGTTGCTCTCATTTTTTCTCAACCCCCTTGATGGATTCCTTACAGAGTCTCGAGGTCAATATGGTAATGCAAAATTTCGTTAACTCCCATTTTAAAGTCAAAAATCATTTCACGAGAAAAAAATGAGGCAAAGTCTCTGGAGACTGGGGAAAAGCCAATGCTAAATAAAATTAATATATTTTGAAGGGATACCCCTTTTGATTAAAAAATGACGATTTTCGATTGAGCATAATTTTCAAAATAATTGAGATATCATTCTGAAAATTTAGGTGATGCTAGCAGATGCCATGGAGAGTACCTGCACCAATTTTAAGAAAGATATCACGAGCCGCTGCAAAGTTACGAATTTTTCCGTATCGTGGAAGTTGAAAAAGCCACTTCTTTATCATCCTAATTATACAATACAACAATGAATAACGTAATTATCACCTCTTAATTTTCTCAGCTCTAAAAAAGGCAAACAAATAAAGGAAAAAATTACGACGCGGATTTCTGCACCCTCGCGCCCTTTCCACTTGCCATTTCTTTCCGTTCCACATGTCTTTGTATGTAGAAAATATCACATTCTCACAGTGTAAAAAAAAGCGCACCTACTTTGCCACCGAAGAGTGGCAATTCAAGCACTCCTGGGTGTGCGCCTCCTCTCGTGATTTTCCTCGTCGTCAACGTAACTTGCCCTCCACCCTCTTAGCAGCCCATTATAAAAAAAAGGAAGAGGCAACGCGAAGAGAGAAGGGACTCATAAGTGAATGGATTTCACACGCGCACTGTGCAACTGCAGATTTGTACGTCACAAAAACCACATAACGCTCAGTTTTATGTCTACGAATGCCTGTTTTTTTTAATTAGGCACTTGGAAAAATGATATTCACGTATGTGTATATTCTTGCGGATTCAGGAGAGAATACGAAAGCCTCAATACCAACTTTCCCAAGTTGATGGATGGTTGAGTAAGGATTATAGAGGGCAGGTGACGCTGTTGAGAGGTTATGACGGTTGGATGAATGGAGGAGACGTAGGTTCTCGAGTTTGTCTTTTTTTTATTCTCCATGAAATATCTCGATTCGATGAGATGAGTTCGGTCTTAATTGGGAAGGCTCTTTCTTGACGAGTGATTGGCACTCCGATGTTTTTATTATTATTTGTTGTTTTATTTGTCTTTTTTTTGTCGGTTTCATGTGATGTATTTGAGGAAATTATCGGGTAATTAGGGGAGTCTGTTGAACTGCGTTAATTAATGAGGGTAAACAGTGGGCATCGGAAATTATTTGTTTGCTCTTCTGGTTTTTCAATAAAATCATGGAAAATTGTTATAATTTCAAAAGTGAGGATTCTTCCCCTACAATTATCTCCTCTAATCAACAATAAAACTAATGAATTAATGTTTATTTTCTGTTTTTATGTTATACAGGGAATTCTATTACATTCAAATGGAGAAATACGCGAGGCAAGCGGTCTCGGAAGGCGTTAAAAACGCCGAGGATCTGAGGGTCGGCGGTGACTCGGAAATATATCGAGTATTAAACCTCCACTACAATCGTAACAACCACATTGAGGTATGGGGTCCTCAGGTGCGCAAATATACAAAACACGCACACGCTTAATTTTTGTTGATTTTAAATTCACTAATTCTCGAATTTCATTGGAATGCACATTTTTAGTTGATTAAATTCTCAAGATTCATTTATTTAAAGAGCTTTAATTTAATTTTTAATTATTCTTGAAATAATTGTATTATTAATAAATAATTAAATGAATTACAGGTACCCGGTAACTTCAGGTACGTGGTAGAACAAACGTTAAAGGAATTTTTCAAAGCAATCCAAGGTGGTAAAGACTCGGAACAATCGTGGAAGAAAGCAATTTACAAGGTGATATCGAGGCTCGATGATCCAGTACCTGAGTACTTCAAGAGCCCAAATTTCCTGGAACAACTCGAGTGAACCAGGCCAGCGCTGCGTTGCTCCGCGTGGTAGCCCGGTGAATTAAAGAAAAATAATAAAAAATTAAAGAGAAACCTTAGACCTTAATAATGAAGAGTACCAAAAAAAAAAAAATGAGAAAATTCTTAAAGAAACTAAAATTTATGTATTCATCGCGAAATGGCGGAGTTTCTGCCACAGAAAGTGGCCATTCGACGATGGAGATAACCCAGGTATCCCTTTAGTAACATATCGTGAGGAAATTAATAGGCGATTAAGGAAAAATTCATGAGAATTTTGAGAGTGAAGAGAGCATGTAGATTAAATGGAGAAATTTTAGGGGAAACAACTGCATGAAATTGAATCTAAAAAAAGGTCAAAGGAGACACAATTAATCGACGTACATTAATTCCGAGAGTGAGGGTTTATTTTCGATTTTATATGAAATAATAAATTATTTATCAGGGAATTTTAATATATTGAATTTAAATTAAATTGATAATTGTGAAACGTATTAGGATTCCTTCGCGCGATTAATTAATTTAATTGTTAGGAGAGAAATTAAATTAGAGAGCATTGTAATTATTCGTAATTCTTATGAATTCGCCGGATTTTTATCCATTTTTTTTTTTTTCATTTGAATTAATTATTCTGTATTTTTTTTCAATCTTTAATTCCTTGAGGATTAATTAACCAGAGTCAGAGTTTTGGTCCAAAGAAATTCTGGAGTTCGAGCCTCGAGATTGCCTCGTTGATACTTTTTTTCAAATTTGAGAAAAATAAAAGAGAGTAAAATTCAGAGACTCGTCATTTATTAATTTAAATTAAAAAATTATTAATGATGAATTCTCTGGTTCTTTTTTTTTCGTTTTTCATGAGATCAATTATGTAATAATGATTAACGACGTGATACTGATCATAAAATGCTCAGTTTCATGTCGTTTTCATTTTTAAACAAATGGGATTGTAATTTTAAAGAGACCTGTTTAACTACAGGATCGATTTCACTAGTGAATCCTTAAAACTCGATAATTCGAATTTATCTGGTTCTCAGTTTTTCACGATTATCTCGGAATTAAAGTGAGATACAGAAATTTTCATAGATACCTTTTTTCTAGAGCTCATTCCGCTCTACAAAAAAGGTCCTATTCAAAATTCTCCTATCTCTATTATTTTTCGAGTTATTGTCAAAAAAAACTAGACCCCAAAAATCGTATTAACTCGTTTTATTTTCCCTAATGAATTTATGACCTTAAAAAAAATTCGATTCTCATCAAACTGGCTGTGCGTATGAAGACTGGCAAAATTCGGCCAATCAACGATGCATCCTGGGGATTCAATTCGGACTCTAGATATTTAAGTAATGTAAATAGATAAATTAGCGTAGTAGAAAATGTTAATGAATTCATTTTTAAATTAACCGAGTTAAGAGGCGAGAAAAAATTCAATTTTTTTCAATCCAAAAAGAAATTAGAATTGTGTTAGGCTAGTCTGTCATTGAGATAAATTAAAAAAAAAAAAAAATAAGGCGCGAAGGATTTACCTTTCTCAAACGTTGAAAACAATTTTAATAAAATGAATTTGAGGAAAAATTCGGGGAAAAATTCGAATAGGCGCGGGTACGTATTAGGTTTTACCATAAAAATCGAGAGAAATTAATGAAAATATATATCTATATATACATTTTAAAAAAATATGTATATAATTAGTAGGAAATGAGGAAGTAACTATGATTAAACAAATTAATTTTCATAATTAATACTGATGAAACACAAAAAAAAAAAAAAACATTGGCACGAGATAATACGATTAATTCGAACAAATACACACAAACACAAAGAAAATCTCTTATCATAATTTTTTCGGGATTGTGCGAAGCACATCCCTCATACTCTTACCGTGTTTACCTAATTATTATTATTATTATTTGGTTACGTTTAATAAGCCTGTAGATAAAGTACATTATTTCAATTAACGTATTAAAAGTAAACGAAATGTGAATTAATTATGAGTGGAAAAAAAAAAATAATAATTTGGTGGAGGTGATTTAAATCCTCGTAACATTGAATTATACTTTTAATTATTATTTGTGTTTTTTTTCGTATATTATCCTTGTATTATTATAATTATTTTTTATTCATTATAAATAACGTATTTTTATGATTATTATTATATAATAACTTCATGATTTATAAATTATAAAGAATAATTCATTGAAATAACGTGAATTTCTTATTATTTCTTTTGTTTAATGATTAATTTTAGTTTTCAATAATTTTAAGATTAGTTTTATTTAATTGCAATTAATCCTCTCCTCATTGTATCACACACAAACACACGATAATGAATAATTGGCGATTAATTTCGAGGGGATCACTTCCGAAATCCTCATTTCCTTAAATTTAAGTTTTTATTATTAATTTGTATTGCGAATTATTCGTATTTTTTTTTTTTGTATTCTCTCTCTGCTATTTTCTCTCCTTATTTTTTTTGCAAAATGACACACTGAGTCTTAACCTAGTCACGAATCATTATTTAATCAAACTATTATTATTTTTAATTTATTCACGAGACTAAATAAATTACAGTAAATGCAATTATTATTTTTTCTTATTTATGATTTAATTTTTGTTTTTATTTTTCGTGAAAATCCTCTCCCAAATCCCGCGCCTTTGATGCACTAATTTTAAGAGAATAAAAAATTGAATAAAATAGAATTTCTCAACTCCAACAAAATTCACTACAAAAATTAAATGAATGACACTGATTCAGCATGAGGAGAATAATGGAATGACTTCGAAGTATTAAACGAATAAAATTATCTTTCGGTCTAGTCTTTAAATTATAAAAGAGTTATTTAGAAAAAGAAATGAAAAATTTGTTGTTATTCTCAACGAAAAATAAAATGTTTTTTCGTGATATATATATTCTTGAAGAGTTTTGGGCCTAAAAAATTAGAGTCAATACGGTTGGCTGTATAAACTATTGTAAAAAATTAATACAAAATTTTTGGAAATTTTTAAAAAATAACTGCCAACCGCCACTGTTCTCCCCAAATTAAATCAGATTTATTCATTTGAATTTCAATAAATTTGTAGTGAGAATAATGGAGAGTTGAGTTTTCTAATTAAATACTTAAATTATTAATTAAATACCCTGATAAAGCGCTAATGAATTCTCACAAATGTGAATTAGGATTTTAATAAAAATCCGTAACGTCGAATTTTCTTTATTAAACTGCAAAACTATCATGTTAAGCACGCAGCGAGGCAAATTAAGGAAAATTCACCAAATTCATTGTTTCTTCACTGCTGAAGAGTCCGAGTGAACAAATGAATAATAAAAAATTGAAATAAACTAAATAAATCCCGGAATTACCATTGGAAATCGAGGATTTTCAGGTTCTCCGGTTGATAAAAATAATAATCGTTAATTCAATGCCTCAATTTAATTAGCAATTGACGTATTAACGATTATTCGGAAAAATTAGCTAATGACCCACCGACTTTGCCCAATCGACAAATTAAATTAATTGAATTTAATGAAAAAAAAAAGAACCGATCAACGAAATAATATTCCGTCGTCGATCTTCCAAGTATAGAATGACGATAAATAAATTAATTTAAAAAATAGGTGAAATCGTACGGAATTTATATTCGAATAACGATAATTACTCACTAATCGTTTGCGCACTATTTTAATATTGATAAAGAGAATAATAGTGCACTTGCGTTATTACGAGTATAAACATGATTAATGACAGTGAATAATGATTTTAACCGATAATGAAGTAAATCAATCCCAAAACGCGACACGGTGCGCTGCTGAAACTTAAAAAAAATATGAAACGTTTTAAAATCAAGAATAAAACATAATTAGATAACAATCAAAAATTGGAACGTGTGCATGAGTCTACACGCCCGAGTACTCCATTAATTTTTATCAATAAAAATTAATGAGTTCTTTAAAAGAAAAAAGGTGTAACTGTTATTTATAGATAAAGGGAGAAAAAAAATCTCATTTTCGAGTGCATTGACTTCGTGAAATAATTTAAAAGATTTTTAGGAATGAAAAAAAAAATGAGAGAAATAATAACAATGATGCCCGCGCGTATCTGTTTCAGAAATAATTAAGGAAAATAATAGAAAATCGCCCTACTCGCCCATATCCGTGCAAGTGATTTGATTGTATGCATAAATGCTCGGATATTTATTGAATTTAAAGGAAAACAAAAAGAGGAACACAAGTAGAAAATGAAAAAAAAAAACATAATAATAATGCTCGACGAGGAAATGGTAATTACGGAAGACGAGGATGTCGAAACGATTGAAATTTTTGAAGAGTGAGAACGCTGGAAAAATTTAAACATAATTTAATGGAAAAATAACAAAAATGGTAAAAACAAAAAAAAATGATAAAATTTTTAATAAGCATACGTACATAACTAAGCGCATAAATTAAAAAAAAAAAAAAATCCATAAACAGAATTAAGTAATAGTATCTAACGTTAAAAACTTGCAAGCTATTAATTATCATATTAACGATTAATTAAAGATAAAATGAAAAAGGAAAAAAAAATTAAAAAAAAAAAGAGACACCTACATTTAAAACAAAAAAAAACAAAATAATAAACTAATTATTACGGTGATTATTATTATTGCTATCAAGTTTGCATTAAGTCGTGATAAAAAAATGCGAGATTGGAGAAAAATTAATTCCTCGATTATTAGAGAATGAAAAAGTCGTATTTAGGATGTAAATTAAAAAAAAAAAAAGACGTGTGGATGAGGGGGGCGATAGATCGTCGTTGATTCATTTCTTCATTTATTTTTTTATTGAAAAAAAAAAAAAAAAGAAACAAATGAAAATTACCAACTAATTAAACTAAAAACAGAAGAAGAATGATAAATATTTAAACAGATTTTCATTTAATAAATAATTTCGTAGACTTTAGGGGTCGAACGGGCGACTTGCCGATTTCACGTGGGACTGTGTAACTTTGTATGTGTGTGACGATTTTTTTTGTCGATGAAATTGCGTGAAATTTTAACAGAATTTTTATGTAAAGAAAAAAAAAAGTAATGATAAAAGAGAGGGGGAAAAAAAAAAAGTGAAGATTTTAACAAAATTTTGTATATATGCTCCGTGTGATAATCTCGATACGCGTATTTAGTGTCTAATGTAATGAGCCTAATAAATAATGAAGAAAAAGTGGAAATAATTAACGATTAATTTAATTAATTAGCGCGTGGATTGAGGCGCGGTTGAGGTGACGCGTGAAACGGACGAGAATCCTGTGAGCAAATCGCCCCGAATTGCCCAAAATTCACTTAATTACCAGATAAACGCAGATGCCTTGGATACACGGGCATTTTACGAATAAATTAGTATAAATAATTCTTAAACCTCAGACATGAGTCTTCGATTGTCCTCCGAATTTTCCGCATTCGATCCTCAATTTTTCCGTAATTAACAGTGCCGAAGGGAGGCTTGTGCACCGCCTCCCCCAAAAACCCCAAGAAACCCTCAAAAATTCACAGAAAAATATCAGAAAGAGTCTGTCGATACTCCAGCTCTCGAAGATATCCCAAAAACTCCATAAAAACCAATAAAACTCTGGGAATGCGAAAAATTCGATTATTCAATCGAAAATCAAAGATTTTCGGAACTCTCGCAATTTCGGGTTAAATTAAAACTGCTCAGAGGATTCTCGTTGATAATTAAAGGATTGAGGAAGGGGGGTTGCGATAATTGTTTGATAACTTAATTAATTTATCAATTTCCGTTAATTACGAGGAGAAAAAAAAGAATAAAAATAAATCTGTGAATGGTGCGGAATACGTAGGGAGCCAAGTGTCCTTGATGCGACCGTCGTTGATGCCAAAGATCTCGCGATCTCACCTGATGTGATCTAATTTAAGAATAATTTCAATGATTCAATGGAGATGAAGCATTTGAGAGGATCAACATTCACGTGAAGATACGATTTTATGGACTGAGTTCGGAGCAACGGGCGAGAGACGGCGCAAACCGATCCTAGAAGAGGAGAAAGAGATTTTTTGAGGTGGAATCGAATGAAAGGAAAGAGTGAAAGTGATTAACATAATGAAGAATAATAAAAAAAAATGAAATAAAATTATACAGAGATGCCGATCTCCTTGCCTACCGGGAGATCCGCAAATATATTGTAAAAAATGAAGAAAATTATGATAAATTAGTTTGTGAAGAGGCGGAGAGAGTGAGAGAAACGGGTTTAAACAAAATTTATAGGCCACTTAATTTTAGGACAAATGAATAAATAAATTAAATGAAGAAAATTAATAAATTATCCCCCATTTTCGTGATGCAATGTACTTTCGGCAAATTCTTCCGCGTTAGAAAAAAAATAAATAAATACCAACAAGACAGAGTGTGAGTCTGAATTAAAAAAAAAAAAAAAACAGAGTGAGATTAAGAGAGTGAGAGAATTTAAAGTAATTAAATTAATTAAATGAGGAGAAATGAATAAATAAGAGGGAATTGAATATTAATATCAAAGCTCCGTCGTCCGACTCAGTAGCGCGTAATCATCAGTCAATAAATTAATTGAATTTAAACTAAAATATTGGAAATTAAATTAATTGAGTGAAGCTGGATGAACAGAAAAATTATTAATCAGGAATGATAATGATAAAAACCCCACCGAAGAACAATTGAATTCCTTGCAGTTAATTTTAATGATAAAAAGAAAAACGTTTCCACGCAGTTCAACAACGTTTCGTCGATCCAAAACGCAGCATTAAATGTCTAAATCCAAATTTCCTTTAAACATTAAATAAATCAATAAATAATTACCATAAATTAATTCCATTAAATTCTAATAATTCAAATAATTAAAAAAAAAATCATTTCCTTTAATACAAACTCTTTAATTTCATGATTTTAACAATTAAATGGGTTTAGAGACATGAATGCATGAATTTGGATTACCACACACCGTTTTAAATGAAAAAAAAAATAAAAAAAAATAGAAAATTAGTAAATGTCACACCTCAACAGGCATGTATGCTTATTCGTACACATTGTAGAGTATATTAAGAGTTAAGAAATAAACAATTATTGCTGAAAGAGTAACGAAGCTGGGAAAAACCAAATTGAGTAAAAAAAAAAAAGAAATTCGATGAGAATTAAATTAATAACGGCAGCTGTGCACCAGTCAAAATAATGGAGACAAATAATGAAAAACAGCGACTACGTTGATTTGTGTGAGGATGTGAGCTACAGATCGCCGCGGCGTTGAGTCTTAAAGTCCTCAGAAAATAACGCACATGTATAATAATAATAATGGAGATGAATTAACGTCGTTGTGTTGTTTTAAAAATTCTTCCGAATGGAATCAACGACTTCAACATTATTGGATTGAGCAGAAGAGGAGAAGAGCAGTCTTGTGAAGATTGTGAGAATTGTTTTTCTGCGTTCCGTGAATATTAACGGGACTAATTGTAAAATGGCATAACTCAACTTTTTCAAAGGCCCAATATTGCCTCGAATACACAATTAATCGAGCCTCAATACTATTATTCGGTCATTATCACATGGAAGATGCTGCCACATTACGACGCATCGGAAACACAAGAAAAAGTGATTCGAGTCAATCACTGATCCGTCCTCAAGTTAACTCCACATGAGTTAAGGTTTTTCATTTTTACGCAACTGGATTTTGTTGAAATAGAAGATTAATCATGAGTATTAAATTGTTAATGGCTCGATTATGATTATTGTGAGGTGAAAGAGGCAATTATGGATGGGCGCATGATACCAGACTATTTTGAATAATCAAGCATTACGATAATTAAATGAAAGACCGATTTATTGGATTATTTCCTTTACTTTTTCGGGATTTAATTGATTCGGTAAAAAGTTTCCCGGCGTTTTTCAATAATTGTTTTTTTTATGAATTGAGTTTTGATTCTTCGGTTGCGCACGAGACTAATGATAATTAAATGTGAATTAATGATACAATTTTTCCGTATTTAGGCGAATTTTGGAAATTCAAGAATGAGGCAAAAATGGATGAATTTGGATATTGAGTGATTTTAATGGTGAAATTATTACTTTCGGCATAATGGAAAATTTTGGAAAATAAAATTATATATACTATTGATAACAGACTCACACACACCGGAGGTTGATAATAACTGAGATGCTTTGAACGAGGTTACAAGATCCGCCGCAAAGTCAGCTATTTAATACTGAAAAAAAAAAAGAAGGAATTTTAATTAATGAATTATGAAAACACACGATTTAAAAAACAGCGTACAATGATGAGTTAGATTGCATATTTAACACCAAAAAAAAAAAATGATAAAAAACTAAAAAAACTAAAAAAAAAAAAAAAAACTCGTGTTCACGAAGGACCACACATTTCACATACATTCGACACGATTTATCTACACAATTAACACAACACTATTGACATTGAAAAAAAAAAAAAAAAAAAACCCACAAAACACAGACAAACGCAGTTTCGGCCCAAGTCCAAAAAGACACATCAAGGAAAAAAAAAGTACAAGTTTTCACGTTTGCGCCTTACATTTAAAATTAAAAAGTTGATCAAAAAAAAAAAAAAGATACTTAATAAAAAATAAATAAAAAAAAAAAAACTAAAAATAAAAAAAAAACGTATTCTTACCAAAATCGGCCTTAGTATATACTTTTCCAGAGAAAAAAAAAAAAAAAAGGAGATGCTAAGAAGAATGAACAAATAATAAAAAAAAAAAAAGGGGGACGAGCTTGATTAATTGCGCGGGTCTCAATTTTATATTTCGGAAATAATGAAAAAGTGAATTTTCAATCAGCGTCACGTGAATTCGGGTGAACAATCAATTACCTCGCATTTTTAAATTTAAAAGACTAAATGACAAATTAACATTTTAGAGACAAAATTACAATGAAGAAATAATAAATAATAATTCATCGAACTGCCCCTCGTGTGATCGTGACGATGGGAGAATTCCGGGTAAAAAATTCAAAAAAAAAAAAAAAGAGAAGATTAATCCAAAAAAAATAAACTCGCGCGTCTTGCTCAACCCCATCGACTGAAAACTCACCCTATTCCCCCTTCCCCCGAAAAAAATAATCCTAGACAAAGAAAAAAAAAATCCCCGCAGCAAAAAAAAAGGCAAATCCCTACGAAAAACCTTGCGAGTCTCCTTAAAATTGGGGCCATCCTTTTCGCGTAGAGAAAAACACTTCTTGCATGTTTTTTTGTCGTAACGACGAGCGGACGGGTCACCCACGCGATTTGGGAAACTCGCCGTGTTTTATTGTTGGGAGAAAAAATGTTAAAAAAACAGATAAAAATTCATCTAAAAAAATGTCTCGGCGAGATTGCGAAAAATGGTTGAAAAATCGAGTAAATTAATTTGATGAAAAAAGTTAAATTCTTTCGGTAAATTAAACGTAAAAAAAGGGTGACCCTTAACCACGAATGCGTCTGCGCGCTTGGGCCAGCTCGTCCAGCTCGCGTTAATTCCATCGGTAAATCGAGATAGAAAGAGAGAGAGAGAGGCTAGAGAGCGTTTTTTTCTGAGATTAAATGCACGATTAAATATGTACGGCGAACGTTTTTTGATAAAGTCCCACAAAAGTTTCTAATAATAAAAATTTGTTCGAAATAAAAAGAAGAAATCACGAGTCGCTTTACGGTCAACGTTCGTTACCCGCGCGTACAGCGTTAATTACGTAAAAAAAAAATTAATGAAAACAGCCACCGTTGACACAACAGAATAACTTGTATCCATTGATGTACAACACAAATACAGAGAACACATAAAAAAAATTAAATAAACTGGAAAACACATGAATTAATTGATGAAAAAAAAAACGAAGAAAACATAATATAAATGCAACGATCCGCAATCACCGTGCCCGATCCGACAGTATTCTTTGATTTAATTAAATTATTATTTATTTAAAATAATAATATATAATTTGCTAATCACGTAAAATCAATAAAAAAAAAAAAAAAAACCAAAAACAGAAGTAACCAGAAATATGCAATAATGTAATGAATAAAATAATTTTAATGAAATAATCGTTGAACGCAAAAGTGAGTGACTCCATGAATTCATTGGAGAATTGATTATAATAATCGCGAAGTAATGAATATTTACTGTAACGCATCGATGAATAACGCATTCAAGACAAATCTGCCTGTTTTAATGAATTAATTGAAGAAATTATTAAGAGGCTTTGATTTTAATTGGGCTTTATCTACAAATGTGCAAATAGAAGGAATAAACTGGATTTTTTGTGTTAAAACTGGAAAATTCATTCGTCGACTACTCCGAATGAATTATCATAATGAATTTAAAGAAAAAAAGGCAGATACTTTATCATTGAAAAATGCATAATAGAAGAATGAATTAATTAAAACAACGAGGGATTGGATTAAATGAGATTTAATTGATCATAAAATACTTGGAAAAAATGTACCGAGCCAATGAAAGAGTGGCGAGACGGTCGCTGGCCTACGTGGGGCAGTACTGACTCAAATAAAACATTGAAATAATCTGAATTACTTTGAATAAAATCCGAAACTCATGGAAAATCAAATAGAGCCACGAATACAACAATTTTTACAACCGATTAAACTTGAATAATTGAGATAATAGAAGTGAAGATGAAACATGGCAACCAAATGAATAATTATCACCAAACTTCAATTGAAATAATTCGATAATGAAATGATAATTAAATGCAAACTGGAATTAATGAGTAATTTTCCGGAAAAAATTTGTGAAACAAAAAAAAACGCGTGAGAAAGAGTGCGAGAGAGTGATACGCAACTTACACACGTTTGAATAAATTCAAAAATGAAAAAAATCCAATTAATTAATACACAACTGAATAAATAATAAAATAAAATCCGTAAATCGATTTTTTGATTTTCGCAGATTTTCGCGCGGGACATCAGTCTAGAGAGCAAACGTCCCAATGCCAAAATTAATGCCCTTTTATTATCCCTTACCTCGGTAAATTCGAATAAATCCCATTGGAAAAATGAATCCTCAATAATTCTGTACCAATATCCAATTAAACAAAAAAAAATTTCTTCCAATTCGTACATGTTATTCCAATGAAAAAGAGTTAAACAAAAATATAAGAACTTAATTTTAAAGAAAAATTATAAAATACGGAATAATAATTATAATTAATGATAAGAGTTAAGACTATAAGATTAATTGAATTGAAAAAAAAAAAAATTAATGGATTAATTATTAATTATTATGTACGATTTAAAAAAAAAAATGAAGATTCGTCAAAACGATTAATTCGGTATAATATGACGGTTAATAAACCATCCCACTTCCCGACGAGGACTTCGTGACCAATTGAATTAAAAATAATAATTGGAAGGTGAATAATAATGTGTGTTTTTTCGATCGAAACTCGTGATCCTCCTCTTCCGTTTTATTTTCCTGCCTCTCGCCGTGAGCAAATTAAAATATATTTATCGTTTGTCAAATAATTCTTGTAAAAAACGGAAATAATTGAATTAAAAATGAGGTTGAAATTTTCTAGAGAGGGGGCGAGTATTAATAATTAAGAGATAAAAAAAAAAAAACCAAGTTCCTCCGAGATGCCGCAAAAGCGCGGGACCGCTAGAATCGTTAATCGATTAATTATTGCAAGAACGTCAAAAAAAGAAAGAAAGAAGTATCGAAAATTAATTTTAAATTGTATCTGAGATGTGGAAGAGAGTGATGATGAGCGAGAGAGAGGTTAAAAAAAAGGCAGACGGAGGGAATTTTACTGAAAATTAAATAATTAAACAAATGAAAATTAAATTAGCGTGAAAGGGTAAGCGAGTCGCACGCAAAAGCCCCCCAAAGTCCCGTTTAATGGAATTTAATGGAGAATAAAGATGAAGAAATAAGGAAAAATAAATTCTTTGGCGAAGCGCGGTAGTTTCTTACCCATCATTTATACGTTTAGCTTTATAAATTTAAGAATTAAGTAATTAATGAAAGAAAAAAACAATGAGAGATGAGCGTGAATAATAGTTAAATAAAGGGTGAGAAAAAATGATAATGATTAATTAAAAAAAAAAAACAGTGAATAAAAGAATCCTAACCAGACTTTAATAATAAATCATAGACTCAAGAATTTAAACGAAAAAAAAAAAGAAGAAACGAAGGACACGGAAACGCAGCCCCGTGCCTGCGAATCACAGAAAAGTATAGGCGCGTGTTTAAAAAATCGAGAGATTAAAAATAACAATTATTGATGAATAAAAAGGCAGACACGTTCTCCAGTAAGACACAACCATTGAAAAATAATTGCAAATGAATAAATAAAGAATGAATTATTTGCGAGAGAGTAATTTAAAGTGAAGCAGAGAGAAAAAAAAAACGAAGAATGATGAAAATGAATAATGGAAAAAATAATAATTAATAATATATACACAAAATAATTAAAAAAAAAAAAAAACTGCAGCATTAATTATACTAATGATATTATATTATTGATATACTTAACGACTATGAACTATCCTAGCGGTATAATATGACGAACATAGTTGATTGATCTGTTTAATATTGAATGTCTGTAGACCAGAGAGCGTTTGGAACTCTGTGCTATCCGTTCTAAGCCCCGCCCCTTACCCCCTATACATTAAAACTCAGTGTTTGCCCTTCACTGTCGAAAGAATTATCTTTAAAAAATAATTAAACAACGATAATTCATCCATGAACCATCGAGCTACCTTCCGGACGAAATTAATCCCTCAATTCGATTAATTGGCGCTCATGAAATTATCTAAATTGTCCTTGAAAAATTAATTAATCATCGAATCGGCACGAATTTAAATTTAACCGCAGAGAGCGAGGATTTAATAATCAATTTTGTCAATGCACAAACACCTTCGGAGAACCGGTTTTCATTTCGTAAATTCACAGATACAATCATGCGTATTAATTGAAGACAATAATATTAATGAGCACTTTGATTTCGTTAAATTAACAGATGAAACTTCGGATTAATACTGATAATCCGGAATTAAAAAGAGGAAATTGCGGATTTTTTCGTCGCTCTCGTAAGACGCCATTGCTCGATGTGCTAGGAAAAAAGTCCTAATTGAAGAAATCGGAAATAATAAGGGAGAACATTTCCAAACCCTCTGTCAACGAGTACTTGAAACGGATGTGCAACACTGGACGCCGTCGATCGTTATTAAAAATAAATGAAAAACGTTAAAAAAAATAATAATTAAATGAAATATCAGGGATCGATAATCTTCCCCAGTGTTGACTCTGATTGTTGAGTTTACGTTTAAAACTGAATAGTTAGCTAATTTTTTTAAGCGCGTTTTTACATGAAACTCAATGTTTTTTTTCTTTTTAATAAAATTAAAAAAACACAGTTTCTTCAATAGTCGATATTATAAATGTTTTTCACGGTAATTAAAACGTTTAAGTAGTAGTGCCCGATAATGAGGTCAGACATTCTCCGAGAATTCTTGCGAGTGCTTGAATTTTCAAGTGGAGAATGAAACCTCAGATATTTTAAAACAGCTTTTTAATAATTCAATGCACCCGATATTGTTGTGTAGTTTTACCATTGTCAGAGGGTGAAAAAATTTAGGTTAAGATTTAATCAGACGATTTTAACAATTGTCTTGATAAGCGACTCCTCCTCCGACGTGAAATTCTTCGTTTTCACGAAGTTTCATTGAATTTAAACACACACACTGACACTAAATCATTTCGGAATAATCACGACACATTTCGTCACGAAAAAACATCGGTAATTCAACTAAAATTGAATTGGAATTATTTGTTTGTCATTGAGTCTCGAATTGTTGGATTTTTATTTTGGAAAATTCGATTAAAGTGTCATTGAAACGTTGATGATGTCCCGACGTTTTGTGCCTACGAGAAAAATTCTGGAATAACCGGTTTTAATTTTCTAAATCTTTTCTGTCTGAGAAATAAACAGTGACGATGCATTAACGATCAAACAAATAATTATCAATGATTTATTGTGGATTGTCGGTGATTTTTCGTGAACGCAAATAATCCCAATTTTATTATTAGATTAAATGATTTGATAGACCTGGGTGAGTACGCGCGAGCGCCGGTCCGGCTCTCAATTTTGAAATAGCCATTTCGACTAAAAGCGAAAAATGCGGAACTGACCCCCAAAACCCGACGCAATAGAAAGAAGGCAACTGGATTATAAAAAAAATAAATGAAAAAATACTGTCACACGAAATAACAGTTTTCTTGCGCGGGACCCGGCCGCAATCGCTGTAAAACAGAAGAGAGCCCTGAGCACCAAAAAAAGTGAGAATTAAGATGAATAAATTAAGGAAATTATTCAACTCCCTTGCTGCCCCCGAAAAAAAAGTAATAAAGTTCGTGTAAAAATTCTTATTATTATGAGAAAATAAAAATAAAGTACTCGGACCTCTTGAGCTCACCACAATGCCAAATTGTGTACTAAAAATGAATATTTAAATGAACAAATTATATATTTATTAAATATATTTAATGAAATAAATTGCACGGGGCTCTTCGTAGCCGTTTTATTTTTTCACCAATTTTTTACATTAATTTTCATCTCTTTTATTCGTTTTTTAAATCTAAGATTAAATAAATTTAGAGGGTTGTATAAAAAAAAAAAGAAGAAGAAGAAAAAACGAAACAATTTAATAAATTTGAATGGAAAAAATTAAACGGTTTACGTAAGCGATTGCGGTGGCCGAATTGAAAATATAGGCAGGCCAATTAAAAAATGGGCCCCGCGCCCAATCTCACTCACAGCACACACTGGGCCGACTCGTCCGATAGAATGTGCCTTCAGTGTTGATTTTATACGAAAAAAAATAAATAAAAAAATAAAAAATAAAAAAAAATGAAAAAAAAAAAATAACTAAAATTATACAAAGGGGCCCGACATAGACCGAACGCCCACCCAAAGCCTGATCGGTGCTCGCCCACTGCCCCGTTAATGAATAAAAACTCTACACTATCAAAATTGAATAAAAAAAAAAATACCAAAAACACAATTACATGGATTACGATGAAATAATCCAAGTGATAGCCCCAATTGCCCAATTCCCATGTGAAATCAATGAATAAAAAATCTACAAACTCTGGTGTTTATTTAGGCAAAGAGTTCGGAACGCTGAATTTAACAAAAAATACACGTATATTGATTAAATGCAATTACTAATGCGATAGGGTATATTTACATAATATTATATGTGTACTATGGTCTCTCCCACTTTTCCCATCAGACAAGATTCCGTCGTTGCGATCCGGCGTCGCGTCGATTCAATCGGAATTGATTAATTTCAAAAATCTGTTGATCGACGAGACGATCGTCGCGCCGGGATTTAACCTGCCCATTACAAAAAAAAAAAACGTAGATTTCCAAACCGCATAATTATGATGAGGAGCTACGTTATAGCTAACTAACTAAACATACAATTAAACATTATTAATTATTAAACAATTAAACAATGCAGTAAACAGTATAAACCGTAATGAAAAAAAAAGCCCAATAATCATTGAATTGTGTGTCGACAACTACATACTAAACTACCTACCTATATCGAAGTAATAGCCGTATGTAAAAGGAAATAAAAAAAAAATGAAAAAAAATAATAATAACATAATAATAAAACTTGTATTCTTACCAGTTGTATCCAAGCCAGTCCGTTCTATAAGCAAGCGAATTTTAAAGCAGAATTTAAACACGATTTAATAATTTCCCATTCCCCCTAACCCCCAGCAAAACAATACAGAAAAAAACCAGGTTCCCTTATTATCAGAATTGAATTAATGGAAATTAAACAGTTTGAAACAATAACAGAACACTCCCCCAATTAAAATCCGGAAGAATATACTGACGCGCCATAAAACTATAACGTGATTACCCCATGCGAGGAAGTAATAGACAGTGAGCTATAAGAACAATGAAAAATAATTTTCCAATGAAAATTATTGAATGAGGAAAAGCGCAAATAAACTGGATAACAAGCCCAACTCCTCAACAAATCCCCTCAGAGTTAATTAAAAAAAAAATCATCAACATTAATGGAAAGAACAATGAAAGAAATAAAGATGGACATTCAAATAACCGGATAACTTAATAAACTTAATGAAATAGCAGAAAACTTATAGGCAGATTGTAAAACTTCGTTCACGTTGTACGCACATGTGTGGGGAGACCATGTAACTTTAGCTCCGCCGCTCATTATTCCAGAGGACATGGAATTACACACAATCAAGTGGCGTCATCTTATCGAGGAGATGATAGACAGGAGAGATGGTTCGTTGAGTGCAGTGCAGCGACGCCGTTACTGCACTGCGAATGATCTCTACACTGTGCACAAGATGGCGCGACTGCTCTGCGTCAATTCTGTGTCCGCATTCATTCCCCCTGCAGTCCAGTATCGGTCCCAATGCCGATGCAACCAAAATGGTTTTTAAAATTCTTCATTAAATCCCCTTGTCCCTGCACCGAATTAAAAAGAATCCAGAAAAAAAAACCCATCCGATTCCCTACGTGTTGTATTATCCGTTATTTTCGATATAATATTATAATAGTGCTAATTAATATTTAATGATAATGATATGACGAAGATAAGGATTATTGGAGGAGACGTTTGGTCACACGTACCACGACACGCCATTTTCCTACGGAATCACGTTGACACACGCACACACATACATAACCCACAAATTTCCGATTAATGGACAATGAACATAATCACAATAACGCAAACACACAGACACAGTTACATGATTAACAGAGATAACAACAGCATTTAAAAAAAAAAACCACAAAAAATATGAATAAATCAAGAAACACGAAGCCATTTCGCCAACGTGTAACGCGATGAACGTTCACACTCTCACACACGTACACGAGATGTACCAGGAAGGAATAATTAATGTGAACAGGAAGAAAAAAATACTAAAAACCATTTAAAAGTAATAATAAAGAAATAAAAAACAAGTAAAAAAAGTAAACAACAAAACTAGTTGCCGTGTTTTGAGAACACCAGACCTACCCGCGGGTCCGCTTCGATTATTAGCTCCGCGAAGCCGAGAGGGCGCCTCAACTGCGTTACGTTTTAAACTCAATAAAATAATTAATTAGTCAATTATCGTTTAATTATTCTCTCATAAACTTCATAATGCAGTCAATCTAATTTTTTTTTCCATTTTTTTTCCACCAACAATGAATAACTGCGTTGGATAATAATTGACCGACAATTGACTGAAATAATTATTTCCAAAACTAGCGCAGATAAAAGCGTCTGCCAAATAGTAATTTAAAAAAATGATGAAAATGATGATAAATAATTTAAAAAAAAAAAAAAAAACGTTAACAGAAAATTGGCTTTCTCTGATCGCAAGCACAAGACGATGATGCCGTCGTTTTGCTGAAAACAATTTTTGTACAGGAAATAATAAGAAAATAAATAAAAAAATGAAAAAAAAAAATGAAGAAAAAATAATAATAAAAGAAACAAATGAATTAATAATAATGAAACAAAGCATTTTAAACAAATGTAAAATCTTGAGTTACAGAGCAGCACTATACATACGACACAGATGATGTATATATTTTTACGTTACAGAAATATACCAATTGTATGCCCATACGCTACAATTTGGTGCAATAAGACTGGTTCTCATTTCCCAAAAGACAATGCGTACATACATGCCCTTATTAAGCATTACTGATTAAATGTAAAACCTAATGAAAATAATTTGTATACGGTTAAAATGAAAAGAAAAAAGAAAGCAATAATGAAAAGCAAAAGAAAACGAATAAATTAAACTTGGAATTTTAGAATAAACAAAATTAATAAAAAATGCCACATTGAAACGGGAGTGCCCGCACGCAACACCGTGGTAGAGGTCGAAATTTGCGCGCGGCAGAGTCTCGTTCGCTTGTCATTTCCGGTTCTATCCTCTTTTCTTTTCGAAAAAAAGGGGAAAAGCGTCGGAGAGTGTTGGCGAGCGAGTCAATTGGCCTTTGCCTAATTCCAAAATTCAAAATGAATATATCACAAAATTTTAGCGTAACTTTGCGATATTATAAACCGGTGAAATTAACATCCTGAGTTTTCCATTCGGCCGTTATTCATAAAAGAATTAATAATTAATGAAATAAAAATGAAACCCAATTCGGCGTTAAACGTGGATCATACGGCGGTAATTAGGTGAAAGAAAGAGGAAGTCTGTTTCGATGAAAAAAAAAGCGATGATGGGGGAGGGACAAAAATGAATAAAAAAATATTAAAAATGTGAGAGAACAATTGTTGTCTACCGTGTTGTCCGCGGGCATCCCGGCGGAAGCATAACGCGGGTAGGAGTCTCCATAAAACTTCCTGGCGAGTTCGAGGCGGTGAATCGAACCGCGGGAGAGTCCGAAGTTTTTTAAAGTATTAAAGAAAATAAAAAAAAGTAATAAAAATGAAAAAAAACGTAAAAAAATAAAGTAAAAATAAACTAAATCCGTACCTCGTTTAGTTTGGGATTTAATATGCCGCCATTTTGTGACGATGCGCGTCGTCCGCCATTTTGATTACGAGGGGGTGAATAGTCATGGGATCGTGCGACTCAGAGCCAAGAAAAGGCCTAAACCAGAAGAATAGAGGGATTTAATTGGAGGGAATTAAAAGTGGGAATCGTGGGATTCCCCGGATTATTCACTACTCTTTTCTATCTAAAATCGAACGAATCCTCATGCATTACACAAAATGGCGGCACTTGGATTACACGCGAACACGGGGAATTCATGACACAATTTTTGAGTTGCAGTGCAAGCGAACATCTGTAGAGCCATATACATATAGTAATGTTGTTGTATCTTAGACGATAGAAAATAGTGAGTGTACATTTTTCCAAAGAAAAGAGAAGAAGAATAATAGGGGTTGCAGGTTCGTACTAATTTTTTCGATTCAAGAAAGCGCGTGAGCGAGAGGGGCAACAAAATTTTGTAGAACGATTCAAAATTCAATGAAAAATTCAATAACAACAGGAGCCATACCGATACTAAAATAAAGCTTAAACACACACACATATACACAGGAGCAAAAAATAATGCGTTGAGGAATAATGGGAGAACGTTGGAAAATCCTAGATGAACTTAAAAATAAAGACAAAATCTAACTTTAAAGTAAAAAAAATGAATAACTGAGGTCTACAAAAATATTAACACGACGGGCTGAGGAGAATGTGAGTTGGAGCCTATTATGTATGCGAGCTAATCGAACGTAAGACGTGGTCACCGGTGGCCCCGTCCGAAACGGGTGCAAGTTAACTTTAGGTGTATAAAATTTAAAAAAAAAAACTATTTCTCTCGTGGTTTAGGATGTTCTAAAATGAAGCAAAATGGATAATGAAAAAAAATTATTGTAAAAACAAAGGAATTTTATTATAGAAATGTCGGGGCGAAAAAATTTTTTTAGGGACAGTTTAGGTGTGTAAAAAAAATTAAACAGAAATCAATTAAAATTGCGTGATTGTTCTCATGTGTGTTAACAACGATTGTGCAAATGACGAAAAGCTGCCAAAAATGAATTATTGTAAATTTTCTAGGAGGGTGATACGGTCGCCCGGTGACCTCGTCTCAATTACGATCAAATGCATGAAATTTCAAGGGCGCAGGAACGTGCAAGTACTTTTTCGGTGATTCCGGGCTTATGTAAATGAATATAATGGATTTATAAAACTGGAGATGAAGAAATTATAATGAAATTGATGATTAAAATATTTGCCAACTTGTGGAAAAATTCAATGGATATAATGCTAATTCACTGTCAAATAAAAACGAAAAATTTAAACAAAAAAAAAGAAGAAACGATCCAGCGCCCCTGTCAATTTCGACGGTAGTACGCTCGTCTCGATTTCGGTCAAGAATAAAATGATTAAAACAAAATGAAAAAAAAAAAAAAAAAAAACGTTTCTGGATTTTTATATATTTTTGGCAACGATATCTCGTTACTATTTAAGGTTTAAGCGCAACAAAGATAAATGTGAAGAAAAAAAAGAAACCTTTAAAATCTAAAAATAATGAAAAAATGTGCGTTAGGGCGTGAAAAAGTTACAAAAAATAATAACAATACACGGAGACGAGGGATAAGAGTAAGGATGAATAGGACGCAACGCCGTCGTAGTGATTTCGACAGGTCGAACGGTTATGGGAGTTGATGAAGATAAGAATTAATTTTAACAAAAAAGCGGCAGTTAAGTAATATTTAAAATATTCGTATCAAAAATGTGTAGGGCCTCGAGGCGGTTACGTGCAGAAAAAAAAAATAGTAGAGAGTGTGAACTCGAAGCATATGTAATGATCGAGTAAAAGAGGAAAACTAAGTGAAAAAAATTGAAGGGAAAAAAAGGACTACTTAAAAATGATGAAAAAAAATTAATGAAAAAACAAAAAAAAAAATATTATAATATATGGCTACAAGTACAAATTACTTCGATTACTGAGCGTAGGTGTATTGATGTGTGGACAAAATTTGGTTGGCCGATAACCGTTTTTGGAACCATCATACTGCGTATCAAAGTATGTAAAATTTATTGAATAAACGCTAGCGTATTATGATATAATGTAATCTAATAATGTAATATTGTAATGACGAAGTCTAAATGATGAAGTTTAATCCTGAGGTTTTAGGAAGCGCGCGTGAGAGTGCACGTGAATGACAAAAAAAAAATTAAGACAAAAAAATGATTGAAAAAGACAAAAAAAAAAAGGGAGGAGTTATTGTGCATACGAGCGACATGAGATTAAAAAAAAAAATAAAGTAAAAATTGCATATTTATAATTAAAAATTGTGTATTATGATTATTGCGATTGTGATCGGTATCATGGTCATTGTCATTATAGCCACATTGTCATCGCGATCGCTACGAATATTTATTATTGCGATTTTATTATTGTCCATTGTTTTTACCACTTGTATCTGTATAATTATTGTGACGACGATTTATTATTGATGAAAAAAAAATAAAAATTGTATATGAATAAAGAAAAAAAAAAAAACAAAAAAATGATAAAATTAACGAAAGAAGGTATGAGTTGTACACAGTTTTCGAGAACACATATTATATAGAAACGTTCGGCTATAAAATAAATTAAAAATTAAAAAAAAAAAAAATGGAAGAAATTATAAAACAGAGGGAGAAACACTTAAGGGGATGAACAAAGTAAGCTAAACTTTAGGTGAAAAAAAAAAATGAGAGATAAACGAAAAAATTAAGATAAAAATACTAAAAATAATGAAAAAAAGAATTTTACACGCTAAATTTTACTTGCGTAGAACGCAGCGGCCTACGGTGTTACGACTAATGTTGTGTATAAAGGTCAGAAATAATAAATGCCTAGAAAATTGTGGAAAAATTAATTTCAAAAGCGTTGAACCAAAAGATAAACGCTTTGAAATCCTAAATTGAATGAAGTAAATTATAACATTTGTTCGGAACAATTTAGCATGATTAATGAAATGACAAATTTTTCGGCATTACAAAGTGAAAAAAAAAATGAATAATAATAAAGAGAGAATTAAAACAATAAATAATAATTATCAAAATCCTCACGGCCCTGACATCGATGCACCTGTCCGCGCCTCGCTAAATTCTATTTTTGTAAGCATATTTCTATAAAAGGTATACTAACGATACGGCAAAATTTATTATTCCTAGTGTGGTGAAAATGAAGCAAACAGAATAACAAAAAAAAAAATCACTAATTTAAAAAGAAGTAACAAAAAAAAAGTCTTTAAAACACTGAAATGAAAAATAAGCAAAAAAGTAAGAAAAAATTGAACGTTTAGATTTCGTTAGTATAGTGTAAAAAAATTAACGATGTCTAGGTCCTATTCGTGTACTTGATGGGGATTTCGGGGGGCAATTTTTGCGCGGAAAAACCAAAAAATAAAAAAATAATATGATGGAAATAATGGAAAAAAAAAAAAAAATGAAGAAACTAAGAAAAAAATTATATGTCGACGGCGGTAGGTTGTAAAATTGTACATAAATTGCAAGAGGAGACGCGGGGAGTCGCCTTACGATTCAAGGGTCGTTGTGGGTTGTGTATGTAAAAAAATGGCGAGGAAAAAAATGGAAAAAAAGATGAAATTAACTATGAAATTCTCAAGGAATGAAATAAGTGTCTAAATTGAACGGTAAAAATTATATTAAATGATGAAAATAAAATGAAAATGATGAAATTTAAGGAATTTTAAAATTAATCGTCGTAACCGTATGGCTGATGAGTTTCTCGCAACAAAAAAATAAAAAATAAAAAATAAAAAAAAGTTCTACGTCACACCGCTAATTATTAGAGCCGTTTTCGTATGGAATAATTATCAACTATTATTCATTCACTCGTTAAACGTATTCTCAAATACGCCAATTAGTCAATGAAAATAATAATAATAAAGATCAATAAAGAAAAATTAACATTATCATCAATAAAGTGCGAGTGTTTGTAATAACAGTTGGTACATTGTTCGTTTAAAATAATTTATACTTTATTGTAATCCGTACCATTGTTATCTCTGTGATTTAACGAAACGGCAAAATTTTTAATCAATTTTTATGTAAGTAATTATTATTTTTAATTTTTATTTTTCTAAGAAAGTGAGAGAAAGAGAGAATGTAAAATTAGGTTTGAATTACATTTTTTATTGAGTTGTCACGAGAGCCCAACAATCCTGGAACTTTAGGAAAGTGGTTTATGGCAAATGCGACACAACAGGAGAATGAAAATAATAATAATGCGATTTTTAAAAAGATGAAAAAAAAAAAGAAATAAGAGAAATAATCATTTTTGAAATAAACATTGAAAAGAGGATTTCGTTTGATTTTACAGAATGGAAAAAAATGAAACAATTTTGTGCGCCAGTTTGTTACCGGTTTAAACAAAAAAATCATTTTTTGTAAAAGCCTCGGTACATACTGGCGCACGAAAGAAAAATAAATGAATTAAAAAGCAGGTTTAAATGGAATTAAAATAAAAATATGAAAAAAAAAGAAAAATGAAAAATAATAGGCCACACACTCTACGATACACGACGTGCTACACCAAGAGATAAAAAAGAAGAAAAAAAATGAAGAAATTAAGAAAATGCAATGAAAAAATGTGCAAACGGTAAATTTGTGTGTGAAAGTGTTGCAAGAGTGAGAGAGTTAGAGAGATTTGTACGAATGTGTGCGAGAATTCAGATGCGAGTGACAGAAAAAAAAAAAGAAAAAAGTGAGAAAGAAGAAAGATACACTGAGAAAGAGAAATGGGAGATGAGGAGACACAAAAAAGTATCACGGACAGCCGTTCACACATACCCCCACCCCACCACAGATCTACAGAAACACACACTCACGATTGATTAATAAAAGAAAAAAAGAGAAATGACCATACAAATGCGAGACACACCACAATATTATATATATACGACTCCATAGATGATGGCGCGGCACACTCACATAGATAGTGTCTCTCGGATTGTTCCACAAAACTTTTCATTCGAGTTTGCTTCAAGAAACCTTCTGTTTTCTAATGTATGACGTGTTGTTGTCGATATATAAAATAAACTTAATAAAAAAAAATAAATCAATGCATTTAACTAATTAATTGCCCTCAAAAATCCTTCCCCCATCAATAAATCCCTAATATATTCCTAAAGTCGTCCTTCATTAGCTTCTCTAATGAAGTGAGCCACTTTCATGAAGAAAAGTCTATGTACTAGATTTGCCCCTACACTCGAAAATCACTCGAAAAACCACGCACGAGTGACTATAACTCCTGCGGAGGAGAAGAGACCCCTTATTTCTCGCTGAAAACCTTAAGAGGGTTGTCAAGCATTAAAACGCCTCATCGAACCCATAATGAACATTCAATACTCCTCGGGGTTTGTTGCCTGTGCTTCGGCAATGGTGGCCAGTGAACTCATTTTCACGCAACAATAGAGATTATCTTCTTTGTATCCTTGATCACCAGGGCCTGGGAGTTGGGGCACAACAATTGGTTTGTAGTCCATTGGAATGTTACAAAATTTAGGGGGTAACCTTGAAAAATGGGTAGGCTTCTATTTTTTTTTCCGTTGTGTAGGGGGGGTCTTGGTTAGCTTAAAGCCAAGTTTTCGGGGTCGCAACCCTTGTGCGTTAGCCGCCATCTCCGGAAAGGGGGTGAAAGTGTTTCTTTGCCCTAGCGCCTGAACTACGGGGTTTAGGAAAATTTTGTAGGAACAAAAGTTATAGAAAATTTAATTTCCTACAACTTTGATCAATCGAAAGAGCCCAAGTACCACCGCCATCTTGTGCAGAAAGAGGCAACTTTCAGGCGAGTCTCTTTTTTTAGGAATGATCAACGATAAATGATCGAGGGAACCATGTGAACAGCAGTCGGTAAGTCATTCAAGTAAACACCAGATGATAAAATAATCTGCAGTTATTTTGTTTATTATCTAACGATAATAAAAAAGAGAGAAATTTAAATTTTCGACGGTTTTATAGCTCTCAATTTATTCTATAAAAAAAGTTTCACATTATTCGATTGCACAGACGAAATCATTGCCAAATTATATTAGTACATCATCTTCAAGTTAGCTCGGCATCAATTCAAATATCTCGGCAATTATTTTAGTCCGATGTAATGGATGACACCGAAAAATTTTAATCATCAACCAGATTAAACGCCTCAATTATTTTCCCTTCACTCATGTAAATGTCAAAAAAAGAAGCGCATTACCTCTCCCCAACATTAAACCCAAATTTGTCGAGAAAAAAAAATTAAAAAACCATTAATGCATCTTTCCCACATGAGTTCGCAAATATAAGATAAAATGTAAAATAATATAAATCATGAAAATAATTATTCTAGCCGCATTATCACTCAAATTGAGTCCATGACATTTTTTTAAAATTCCTTCGCTAGATGTCGTATCTCTGTCTCTCTCATTATCGCAAAAGCGTGGATTTCTCTGTTCCGTCAGATAGCACTGACGTTCCGCACTCGGGAATCGGTGTTATAACTACTACTATGGAGTTTGGTCAGAATTGCATTATCTGCATTGTAACACATTCAGAGCTCAAGTAATAGCGTTTGGGCGAGAGCCTACGTCAAGTAAGAAGACTCGAAAATAACTCGTGGATATTCTTGAATCCCCTTTGGTGTGGCATAAGTCGTGGTATGACTTCCAGTTTACGTTGATATAAGAGCGCAATACACCAGCGAGCAACCGGTACACACGGAACACACGCAAATGCACAAATAGAATAATTCATTAATCCTAAAAATTAAATATGAATTATGATTTTTTTAATCCATCATTTACCATGTAATTGCCAATTATTATTTACGACATACGCTGTTTTCAAACACAGTGAGTTTGCATATTTTTACACAAACTCCCTTGATGCCATGACTCATCGAAGAAATTTCAAGAGTGACTGTACGATAAACGGGCAAATTGTGACTACAATGTTGCACAAACCTGTACAGACCGTGACAAGAACTCGAGCCGAAAGTATCGAATTACATTGGGTGGGTTCACCACACACGCAGGCAAGAAATTTTACTATACTCTTGGCTCTTTTTTAACCGGGTGCCTATCGAAGCCTCAGACTGAATCAACATTTTAGATATTTTTTTTTTTTTTTATTTCTTGCGTAATTCGGGGGTTTACATCAAAGGGTAATACAAGATAGAGACTTAATTTTTAGTGCCATTGGGTAATTAGGGAGAAATTTGAGGTTTTTCGTGTGATTTCGCTTTTGCAAATTGCCTCTGACGTTAATATTCGTGCGAAGATAAATGTGAAATCGATGATAAATCCTGAAACTTGATCTGAACTGAGGAGAGAGATTTGAGGAGGAGAGGGGCAGAACCTGATCTTAATGTCACAGAGCAATTACAAATTTTCTTCAGCATATGCAACTAAAAATTCAAGATAAACCGCTAGAATTTGTGGAAAAATTGATTTTTTAAATGTCATTCCTGTTTTTCATTGCAGGAATGGAAATATGAATGAAAATGAAAAATAAGATTTGAAGAATTCGAGGGAATTATAAGAAATTCTGTTAAAATTGTATATTCTTCAATTTTCCTGGGGCATGAATGACACAGATGAACAATTCTAGATAATAGATAAGTTGGGTAAATAAAACGAGTACTACTAACTTATTCCATATGTGTCTACATAATCTTCATCGACTCCACCTTTACATTGTCACCGAAAACTAAAATTCAATAGTCTTTGGAAAATAATTATCAATGCCTCAAAATTTCTATTTAAAACCTCAAACTAATTTCATATTCTCTAAGCATTACAGGAATAATATTGAGACACATAATCACATTAATGCCAAAGTTCAATGTGACATACTAATCCGGTATATCACTAATTTAACCCCTGACCTGTGTATCAGTAATCTTTGCAAATACTTGGACGCCTTAATGCAAAAAATTGTAACATATTGAGTAGTTAAAAGAGATATATTTATACAGTGTATTCAAAAGAAAAAGAAGTATTCTCGTTATCACAGGTTCATTCAGTAACGAGCAGTGTTATCAGTTCATTGCTCATAATAAAATTCGACAAACAGTATAAATCTACCGATTATAATTCCTCATGCCTGAGCTTTCTGATTTTTCACCCAAATTAATTTTTTTCATTGATTTCAAAAAATTCAGGACAATCCTTGGAATATCTCGAAAACCATGAGATTTATAGAAATTTATCAAGACACCTTTTTTGTAGATAATTAAATTCCCTACAAAAAAGGTCTCTTGAAATTTTCCCCTAAACTCACTCGCTTCAAAGTTATTCATAAAAGACTAATTTCTCTGAATAAAAAATTTATTCATACGCAAAATCCTTCCAGCAATATAAAACGCCCAGAGAATATTAAATTCACGATAAGCCCTCTGAGAAATGTTAATTGAAAAGCCCTATCCAATAATTCATCTCCTGCCAATGAATTACATCAAATTGAATCATCCTTCACTATTAGACTGGAATAAAAAAAAAAGCGCCTCTTTTATCCATCTCACCTGAGTTCCTCGTCCTGTCAAACAGGTGAGGAACAGGATCACTTGTAACTGCTCGAGGAAGGAAGAGAAGATGAATAGTGTGGTTCAGTATCTGAGGCAACCGACACACTGTTGCCCAGAATTTTTTCCCTCAATACATTGTGGCATGCAACACAACCGCAAAAGAGGCAGTGGGAAAGGAATAACTTGAGCGATTATGGATGACTGCGAGAAGCACCATGGTAGTGATTGCAGTCGTGACGTGCGAAGAAAAGAGAGAGGAACAGAGCTGCCGAATGAAGGATTCCGTGAGGAGAAGGAAGATTGCGAATAAGATAGCTTGAAGAAAGAAAAGGAAGCGAGAGACCTTCGTTGTACAATTTTTCATATGCATCAAAGTGAGACCGAGAGTTTGTGCACCTGTAACTCGCACTGTTTATAAGTATCTCTTGGCTACAGTAAATTCACCCTGGACATGACAGTATGAGCGATGGAATATTAAAGTGTTGGTGGAGATTGAAACAATGTGAGACAACTGAGCAAAAAAAAAGGGGAGTAAGGAATCATGAGAGATTGAGATAAGGTTATTTATGACAGAGTGAGAAAGACGATTAAAAAAAAAAAAAACTGGAAATTCAAATTAAATTGAAAATACCAGGATTGCATGAGACGTTGGGGCACTTGTATGCGAGTGAAATTTAAACCGTATGATTAATGCAGTGAGTGAGCACGGCCGGCGATGGTAAATGGAGAAATTGCAACTTTGTACATTAGTAGTGAGTATAAACGAATATGAATTTTCTTTATTTATGAATACGCAAAATGCGTATAAATAAATAAAGAAAAAACTTCTTCACATTGCATTGGCTATTGAAACTTTTTGGTGCACCTGTGCATCGAAATATGTCCTTCAAACCATGCTGTAACCACTGACGCAATACTTATTACAGTGGCACATGTTTTTATTTTCGAAGAGTTTGAATATGTATAGAGAGAGAGAGAGAGAGAGAGGATGTTACCATTATTATTACTATTTTATATTCCATTGAATTATTCAGAATATTTCTAACGGGAAATTTTGAAGGTTTTTTAGATATACTTGAAAAGGATATGGACATGATATTCTTAGGTGTACAGTTGGTTATTTTTTTTTTATTGGGTAGTTGGAGCTGATGTCAGGGGAATTGACGTGCGTGCAGATGTGGACATATCCACATGGTTTGTAATTTTCATGCTAGAGGCGAGAGAGGTAATAATGAATTTAGCACAGTTCAGTAGAGTGTAGGTTTGCACTACATATGGGATACGTTATCATTGTTTTAGCCAATTTTTTTTTTATCTACTTTTTATGGAAACTATTATCTGAAAAGAATCTAATCATCTTTCACGCTATGGACAACTGTAAATGCAACTTATTATCATGAATAAACTCGGTTTTTACATGTATTAGCTTTTTCAATAAAAAATGAAGAAAAACATAATAATACTGTCGTGCTATTCATTCATTACAAACAATCACTTCGTGGGTTATTATTTATTTTATATGCATCACGTTCTGTGACCTGTTTAGTCTACGAATATTCAATGTAATGAAGGGATCAATATTATCAGTATAAAAATATAGTAAGAAAGGGGTGAGAAACTTTAGAGGGAGAGAAGTGTAAATAAATAATAAAGAATTTCTATGAATTTTTAAGTGAAAAAATTCCGAGAAATGCACTTTTTCCTATAAGTTATTCTTTCTTTTCTTTTTGTTAAGGTGAGATCGAAGGGGAGAAATCATATCAGAGGATATATATTCAGTTGGGAGAAACAAAAAGAAAGGGAGATATACAGACGAAGTTGTACGGTCAAAGGTAAGAGCCCGTAAGGTGGTAGTAAACCTAGTTTTATCGTGAATTCTCCTGTGCGGTTATTGCTTCTTGGCATCTTATCCAATGTTACCGCCCTCCTCATCGTGCTTCTTGCACTTTTTTATTTCCCTCATTCCATTTATTTTCGTATTTAGAATATTTTTCGACTGAGAGAATGTAAAAATTTCGAAATCAATAATGAAAACAAAGATAATAGAAAGAATGAAAAGAAAAAGATTGTAAATAAGTGTTTATTTCGCAGGAGAAGTGAACGTCTTCATATCCTCAAATCGGCGACACATGTATCTTAATAGCCTCATCAAGAGGCCAGCGCCCACTCTTAAAACTCGAGTTTCACAAATAAACCATTTCACCACTACATTTTCAACATCACCTCTCACACAATGTGTGAGAGAGAATGAAGATGAGCGATACAAGCAAAGTTAAACAGACTTGCTCCTTTGCCCCTTTATCCAAGCCTCTAAACAAGGCGTATAAAGAGAATAGAGAGAATGAAAGAAAGGAGAGAGGAGGCTAGGTACGAGAGAACAAGCGTGATTGACGCAGACCAAATAAAATAATCACATATACACACACGTGATAGTGAGAATGAATGAGGAAAAAAGAGGAATAAAATAAATATACGAGAATGAAGGAGAATAAAAATACAATAAAATTAGTGACAGTCGAGGAAGGGAAAATGATTCTCAAGATTTTGCAGATTTTTTTCATCCTCACAATTTCGTTATTTTCGTAGATTTCCGAATGGACGAGAGTTTATTTTATTGAGGTAGGCCCGGAGTTGTCTGGGGTTTTGGAAGAACGTGTTTCCCCCAATTCTCCTTTTTTTTGAGGTCAAATTGGCTATTATTTGACGAATTTATTGAGAGTCGGTTTACGTTGGGAGAATACATGAAAATAATTACGTGAATTGATTGAGATATTCGAGGCTGAAATCGCACGGAATTCCTTCATCGATTTATGACAAATCTTCATGGATTCAATCAGATTAAATTCAACTGTGCAATGGAGAATTCGTAAAGTGAGGGTATATATTCTTGGAAGAACCTCTTGAAGAGAGAGGAGAGGCACTGGACTATTCTGCAAATCCAGTAACTTTGCCGCTTCGTTTTACGATCGTTCGTCTTCCTCTCATCCCCCTTTTTCACTAATACTGATACCAACACATACATGTATATGAAGAAAGAGAGAGACTCGAGTGGAAGAAGCTTCCGACTAGACAGTGAGGAGTCAACTACGAATTTCTAACACAACCAAAGTACTTAATGTATTTTCTACTAAAATTTTCTTACACTACGTGACTTTCCAAACTCCATTCGACGAATTTTATTCCCCAAAAAATCCGTCCTTTTACTCTCTTCAACTGCTGTTTTATTTGAAATCAATTTTTGTTGAATAATCTGAAAAATAAAGGAGATATGTCATTTTTCTGTGAAAATTATTTAGATTATTTAACGTACACAATTTTCGTGTTAAATGAAGCATAAGTGAGGCATAAAATTTTATTTCTCTCTAGTGTGACTCATTTCCCCGAACCTTCTCAATTCATAAGAAAAAATAAATAGATAAACCCGAAAATCAAAGAGAAACAACATTTCTCTCATTATTTTTTTCTCATTCTGCCCCTCCTTAATCTTTATTTATGCCTGAATATTTCTTTCACTCTCA
Source organism: Aleiodes testaceus (assembly GCA_963565655.1). Taxonomy (NCBI): domain Eukaryota; kingdom Metazoa; phylum Arthropoda; class Insecta; order Hymenoptera; family Braconidae; genus Aleiodes; species Aleiodes testaceus. Next base: position 4,597,110 of record OY751421.1, on the reverse strand, counting down.
TCCAAGAGTTCTCACGTATTTTACATTATATTTTATTTCACTCGGGGGGTGACGGAAAAAAATAAATTGAAAAATGTCAATGGGAATAACGGTGGACGGGCAATGAACATATCGATTCTACAAAACCGTATAAGCAATTGCGTGTTAACTGGGAATTATCAATAGTCTCATACAAGTGACGACAATATTAAAAACCGTTAAAAATGATAAAAATATTCTAGAATATTTTCCTATTCCAATAAAACCGGCGAGGGAACCTGAGGAATGTCCCCCTTTCTTTTGTCTCTCTAATAGCCCACAACAAAATGGCGGCGAGCGTCCCACGACATCCCGCCAAAATAATTCCAGCCAAATTCATCGAAGAAACAAAGAAAAATCCGCACTGATAAAAAAAAAGAACGAAATATGAAAAAAAAAAAAATAACTCACAAAACTCACATATCATTGCACACGCGATGAAAGAAATAATCATAGAATTTGTGTCGTTGATGGTTGTCTGGATACAGTCGTAAAGCTGGTATATGCGTTACACCCCCCTCACACGATGGAGATCATCAGTGAGAGACACACACTCGATTCCTTCTTTTTCCTTCAACACTTTTATTATTTTTATTATTTTTTCCCCCGTCATTGCAACCTCACCAACCATCAAACTATCCCCCAGTGCTGTTTATCCACTGCCCCCTCTACACTTCAACACGCATAACTTTTTCCCTGGTGAAGAACACAAGACCCCACCCCTTCGTACTGTCTCTCTCCGTCACCCTGTCTCCACTGTTTTACACGGCACGGCCTTCTCATCTCCCACCACTGTGCTGCCACCTCCACCAACACCGTCGCACACGTACACGTGCAAGTTCTCCCGTACACACACAGAGGCGCCTGCAGTGAATCCGTGTGCTGTCGCTACCAGTGCCTTCAGTGAGTTACGGACTGCATACTAGTGAGGTTCGTCGCTTTCCTCACAACACAATATTTTAAACTCTTAAACAAATACATTAATCAGTACTCTAAAATTGTGTCTGAAGTGTGTGTGTTCATTGTTCAGCAGTAATTGTGACATTAAAACCAATGAAATTGAAGTTGAAGTAATTTCGTGGGGCGAATTAAAATGATAAAAATTGTCAATTAATTCACGGAAACCAAATGTACATTGTATCCTGTGCAAAATAACTACTATCACTCGTGTATCTTTTCACTCCATGGTCGCACGCAAATTGCATTGAAACGGTAAAAAAAACCATTGTGACTTTAGTTATTACTGTTTTGTGGTTCTCTTATTATTTTCGGTTTCTTCAGTGTTTCTTACCTTTTTTTTTTCACGCACAAATAACTTTTCGAGGTTAGCCAATAGGACGTACCTTTTTTTTTTCCCATTTTATTTCTCTTTTGCTCCATCACTTCGAGATGTAACAACTTGATTGAAAATAATCGCCAACATACTCATTACTGTGAAATCTCCGGCAGTGTTGAAAGAAGTGAAAGAATTCTTTGATTGGAGGAAAAATAGAGGGACAAAAATATATAATTGGAAAGTTGATGAAGAAAAATTTAAGTAAATAGGAATTTTTTTTTAGACAACCGGGAAATCCTGTAATAATGTGCGTAAATGGTGTACGCGCATGTAAAGTGGACGTAACCGGAGGGTTGGACCTTAACTTCCGGGGGCGGTAACTTCCTAGTTGGCTTTTAGCCGTGCGTGTTCCACGTGACTGGCGCAAGCACGTATTCGCACTGCGCCGGAATTCTCAACGCACGTGGTCGTCTCCGAGAGACTAAAACAAATGAATTCATTGAGAATCGAGTGACGATTTCTCCATAAATTCAAGTGCACTGAGCATAGAAAAGAGAAGACGAGTGTTTCGTGTACCCTGCTAATAATGAAACGCTCATGAAAATTCAATTTCCCTGACATTGTTGCTCATGTGAAAATATTTAGGCCGATTATAATCATAGCGTGTGAAACGTGTCTTCTGTTTCTTCGGTTGTGTGCACTCGAGAGCGGCAAAAGAGGAACGGGTAAGCTTCTTTCGTACGAACAAAAAAGAGCGATTATTTTTTTTTGATCATTGAGTATCTAGTGGCAGAAGGTCTTGTCCTTGAATGTAGATACGACCTTCTGCCTCTGGGCTTTTCTGCGTATCTCTGAAAGCCACTCGTAATGAGAAATTCAAAGAAAATCATAATAATCAAGCGATATCTCTTTGTTTGAGTGAATTCTGAGGCGGAAATTAAGGGAGAGGCGAGAGACGAGAATTTAATGCACTCACGTTTCCAAATTATCTCCACATAATTAGGCGATATTCATCAAGTTGAGGGGACTTTTACCATCTTTTCTTATTTATTAATGACGTTAATTTTTCTTTTTCGAAAAACCAGTACTGCATACAGTTTAATAATAAACCATACAAGTAGGTCGGCACGAATTGCTCACGAATGGTAAAAGCAATCCCAACATTGATTGGATAGTTGCGCGCCACACTGGAAACATACAATGTTGCCACGCATACAGCACCCACTTGTTTGCTAGAGCATGTGTGCGTGTATGTATACATGGTTCGTTCGTTTTCACAGTTTGAAAAATAAACATCTACATACACACCGCCACAGCTATTTTCATGCTTGCCACTTCTTTCATATATTCTTTTTTTTTTTTTCTTTCCTTGGCGTTTATATATGTTTATCTCGCTCTTTCTCATTGCACGTTAACCGGTTTGTAACATTGTATTAAGAGGGAATAAAACAAGAAAAATGGGTAAAACGTTACACTGAAAAGTTGCATTTATCAAGAGATAATATTGAGAGAAAAAAGAATCACAATGTAACTTATCATATCATTGTGGTTGATCATACGTTATTAATGATACTGCCGCCGCTGGCATGAGATAAACATGGGAAAAAGTAATGGTGATAAAACGGTTGAGAGCTTTATTGAGGGTTTTTTTTTTTTTATTTTGCAAATTAGCTGAGATTAAATAATTATTTTGAAATTTTTGAAATATCATTTTTTGTCCATGTTTTCAAGGTTAAACTTCCGCACCTTATCAATGGGATGATCGAAAAAGAAAAAAAAATTCAATCTCTAATCGTATTATCATAATTAGGTGATGGAGAAGGTTATATTTTTTTTAATTAATACTTTGTTGTTGAAAATTAGCAGTTTCTCAGTTACCTGAGTTTCCTCTTTTATATTTAATTCAACAACTCGATCATCATTGCCACGTTCGAGTGATTTTTCCGTGTACAAATGCATGATTATTATTTTTTTTCACGCTGCAAGTACGAACAAGTGCAGTGGGCATGCACCCAGTGATAAGAATATAGAATAATAATTCTTTTTTTAAACCTAACGGCACTGTTAGAGTCATTTATTCATCAAGCATCGACAGATGAATATTGTATTCCTCCACTACCCCTCAATACAAATTGCTTTCTTCCCCCTTCTTATAAATCAATTTCACTGAATTTTGTATCATTCCACGTAACAATCATACAATGTAACTACTTTATTATTCTCTTGCAACTTCTTCAGTCACTTATATTTTCTATTGTCACTGTAAAAAAAAACTTTACCTTACAATTCTTACCTCTTTCAGTTCTATTCTTGAATCACTGGGATTTCTATGACAGTCTTGAAGGCATTGACAGTGTAATAATAGTTTGTAAAAAAAAGGAAAAAAGAGGGAAATAACAGCAACAAAGTTATACATTCGATACCTTGTTACCGACAACCTGGCTATACTCCATTATGACTAATAAGAACATATTTAATTACTGTAGAATTATAAAATGCATGGAATTTCCGTTGTTCATAACGTGTAATCATACACTTGTTCATTATAGAAAATTACATAGAGATGAGTGAAACGAGTAAAGCATTCAATTTTCATTCATTCTTTTTTTTCGTCATTTAGAGAAGATGTTGAAGAATTTTTCAATGTTTCATTGGAAATGAATTTGGGATTTTCATTCGTTGAAAGATTAAAAAAATAATAAATATAAAGTCATTCGTAATTTTGTGGAATAAAAAAATAAATAAATAATTTTAAGATACTAATTTTACTTTCACAATAAGATAACAAATATATTGTGTTATTAACGCAGTTTAACATGAATTTCGATAACTCTAAATGGCGCATTAGAATTAAAGTAAAGTGACGTTGGACATGAGTTATTTCCCCTTCTCTGGCAGAAGAAAAATACCAATAATAATTAAATAGTTAAGAAATATATATATATTTTTTAATGTCATTGAAGAAAAGTCTGGAATATTTACACGATACTAGAAGCAATTTGTCTTATCATGAGACTGAAGAAAACTAGATTGCAATAGGGTTGCATGATAATTTAAAAAAATAAAAAAATACATTACTCGTGTAGTTCTGATAATATAACATGATATTATTGAAAAATTCCCTCTATTCATTTCGTTTATGTGCTTTAACTTTTAAGCATGCAATTCGACTTATAATGATAATAATAGTAATGGATGATTATTGTTCATATTTTATACTTGAAGAGACGTTTCCTTTTTTTTCCAGAGAAAGCAGTGAACCGGACAGGAAAGAACCGGATTCACCGAAGTTTCGTCAAGGAAAAATGTGAAATAATAGGAAAATATAATTTTCATAAAGTCAAAATGAACAATGAATAATATAAAAATACAAACGTGTGTGAATCTTCATTAATTTAAATTTTGAGATAATAGAAAGTGAATACTGAATTATTATTTTCTCATAATTTATTTTTTAAACAAAAAATTATTAAAATGAATCACGAAAACGAAACAGCAACAGCGGCCCCTGAGGCTAAATCAACGGCCACCGCAAATACTAGTTTTAGCCCCCGTACACCGCCAAATTGTGCGCGTTGTCGTAATCACAGGTTGAAGATAGCCCTTAAGGGACACAAGAGATACTGCAAATACAGATACTGTAATTGTCAGAAATGCATTATTACGAAGGATCGACAGAGGGTTATGGCCCTTCAGACAGCATTGAGAAGAGCCCAGGATCAGGATACAACGAGAGTTCGGAGGCCAGAAGAGGTTATTTTTTCATTGTTCCTTCGGGGGGAAAAAAAGGGGACATTGTTCGAGTGATTCCCAATCACAGTCTCCCAAATTCCAGTAACCTTTTTTTTTTCTCTCTGAAGTATTGCCCGAAAGATTCTGAAAAAATTGGAGAAGCTGTCCCAGCATGTCTCCATTGTTGTGTAATTTTTTCAATCTCTTTCGTGAATTCCTTCTCTCTCAAAAAAAAAATCTTAATATTATAAATAATGTCCCCGATTAATTTAACGAAAAATAATAATATCAAAATCTATACACGTTAACTTGATAAATATTATTATTATTTCTTCCCAGCAGGTGGAACCACAGCCATTGACTGTAGATGGTGAACGCCTGATATCGATAACCCAGCCAACTAACAGCCTCGACGGTAGCTCTGACAGTAGCAGTGAGGATTCCCCAATTAGTAATCACGGTAGTACAGGTGCCCACAGTGGTATTGTTCCTGCATCGAACTTACGTAAACTATCGACATCGCTCAATGGCATACACTTGTCACCGACAACGCAATTATCAGAAACGAGAAATTGTGAGTGGTGAATTATTATTTCTGAAAGAACAAGGAGTGGATATGGAAGGCAACAAAAAAAAGTAGGGCGTTCTTTTTTTGCTTGCCTACCTGTTGCTCCTGGCAGAGGCTAATCTGTCCCTTTTCCTCAGAAGCTCGTTACCATTCTCTGAAAACAATTGCAATTCATGTTACCTCGTTTTTAAAATTCGACTTATCCATTGTTATTTAATTTAATTGTTCAATTATCTTCAGCCTGAAAAATATCGTCCTTACGTAACGAATTGATTTTGAAAAAGTGCTATTGTGAGGATCTTAATAATTCTTGAAATAGTATCAGTGATGACAATTATCACGATAAACTTTCTCAACTGTAAAATATTTAATGCTGAAGTTAATGACTGAATGCCGTCCCTTGTCCCATGAGAAGCATACCACAGAGTGATGTAATATACAAACTCTCTGTATTTAATGGAATGTGAGAATAAGAAATGGGAGAGAGAGGAGAAAAAAAAGGGCACAATGTTGACACCGTTGAGCTCGTTTTTAAATATTTCTTCTGGAGAACAGAGAGGATACTTCTGGGATGGATAATAACTTTGGGATAATTATGGGAATGAATAATAAACGATGATAGTGTGGACCTCCTTAGTTGGAATTGATGAACAAAGACTGACATTCAGTAATTTTAAATTCTTCGAGTCAATTGCAATAATGCATCACACGGTTTATCAATTAAAAAAAAAGAAGATAAACGCAAATATTCAATTCTCAAATGAGTTAAAAGGAGATTAGAATATTCTAGTGCACGTAATATTTCGGAAAAAAATATTCGTTGCAATGCGTTTGTAGCTACGGTTTTTAAAACGCGACAGTCCACGACCGAATGTCGAGCTCTCCCCATTTGAAATTTTTACGATCGCTCTCATTGGCTGCAGGACCATTCGTACCCGCACTAATATAATACGAACTTATAACCAAAGCCAAAAAAAAAACCTAGAAACCATCTCTCTCTCTCTCTTCTTTTGGGCTTGGTACTTTTACGAGCGGTCTGCACACGTTTTTTTTTTCTCTTTCTAAAGTTATCGTTATTTTGCTCGGTTTTTCTCGTAGAAAATAGTAGTTGACATCTTTTCAAGCCAACTGCACACGTATTACCAGTTCACATTCACCGTAATAATTTTTACTGTTTCACGTTGAATTTATGGATTTCCGGATTTACTCGTAATTTTGTAGAATAATGCAGGAGTTTAACCAGTTGGCAGGAAGATTTTTTGGGAATTATTTGAGGGAGGGGTGAGACAAGAGTTTTCATTGCTTCAGAGGGATATTATTATTATGGTTGTAAAGTTGGATTTTACGAGTTTGCATTTGGAGCTATCGAACAGTGGCTCTTAATGACATATCGCTCATTATGACACAGAAGCCCACCCACGCGCGTATCCTGGGTGGAATAATCGGAGCAATGTGTTGACATTGGAATTCAGTATCTGCGTTTATTGCTTTCGATAATGAGAACTCCATTTTCATCTGGATTTATGCGTTTTTTTTTCTGTGGAAAAAATCAATGCGACACTTCTCTCAGCAGCTTCTTTGTGACGGTCCATAAATCTATTGACATAGGTCGTGTGCATGTGCTTTGACTCACACCGACCTGACCTTGTACCATTGAGAATTTCGGGAATTCCTCGGTTCTCTGTTTTTCTCACTGCCCCTCATTTTTCGGGGCTATTCTCTCTTTTTATAACCACAGAATCTTGTATGGAACATGTCACATGAGACGCGTGGCGTCGGCAGGGTTGTTTTTTACGACTTTCTTGGGAGAAATCCAAACCTCCCCCTTTCTCGATTGTAGGGAGACTCACAATATTACGGTTTGAGGAGGTTTCTGCAGTTTAATGGCTTCGAGGAATGATTGAAGAAATTTCTTTTCTTTTAATTAAATTAATTTCATTGAAAATTCTTTAAAAAAATCAAAGAAATCCAATTTTACTATCTTCTCCAATGATTCAAAGATAATTCCAACAATTTATTCATCTATTAATTAATTAATCTCCAATTAGCATACATTGTACAACCCACGAATGATTTAGAAAGATTCGATTAAAGCGTGAAGGTGTTGGCGTGAAATACTCGCTCGCTAAATTTATTACTATTGCTATCAATCTATCTCAAGCAACCGGTTAGGGATAGGCGTTGAGGTAGCTGCGATTCGAGCAGATTCCTTACTGGTACTCTTGATGTATTGCTTCCTGAAAATTAATACATTCTACAAAGCAACGTAATTGTTCTCCCAATGTCGTTTATAATTAATCTCGTGTGTTAAACCAAGTGATTATGGTTGTGCATCTGTTTTCTTATTTTTCGCTCCTTAAAGAGCCAGTCAATGTGGCAATTGCGGTTGTAGCTACTCATGTTACGAGGAACCATGGGGAAGCTCATTTAATACTTTATCATGTAAACACTATTAAAGAGGCAATGAGTTTACGATTAGAGGTGCAAAGTAGCACAATTTCTCCAGAAAGGCTTTATTATATCCAATAAATCATGAAGAGAATGAAATATTCAAATTCTCTTCCATTTTCTTTGAATATTGGTGGCAATGAACTTTCATAAGTATGTCCCATTACCTCATTATTTCTGAATTGTATCAGTATTCTTGTAGCACTGGTATACTTTTAATCGCTCGATTATTCAAATCGTATACATCGATTATAACCTCGGAAACTTTTTACAACTAAAAGTATCAACGGCATAGCTGATACCTTGGTTACCGGAGCAAATAAACAGTGAAAAATGTTAAATTTATTACAATTGTGTCATTCACACATACTATATATTCATCAGCCATTGTACATCAGCATAATTATAATTATGATGTTTCATTCGACATTGACCTATGGAAAATGTCATGTCAATGGAAGGAATAATGCTGTAGTCAGGCATTTGCCATTGGAAAAAAAAATCATTTTTAATCATTCGAATTCATAAAATAGGCCCACACCTAAGCACAACGAAACTAAAAAAATATAAATATCATTCTCACGCGATCATGGACTTGCAGATTTTACTGGTCTCTCTCTTCGTATCCGTAATTGACCGCCAGGTGTATCCTGATGGTATATTAAAAGTCTCGTGAAAATCATCCGCTCACGATAATTTACATGAGAATCAAAGATAATTTATTTTGGAGGCACGCATGCATTGACGTATCTCTAATAACTTGATTTTTTGGAGCAATTTCGAAGGTTAAATCTCCCTGGACCATTGAGAATTTTATTTAATGAAGATATAAGCTAAAACATTGATTCAAATCATTTTTCAATACTTTTTTATTCAATTAGTAATTATTGTATTTCTTTAATTTCTTCGAGGACGGAAAATTGAACTTTTTATTCCCCGACGGCTGCTGAGAACAGTAAAAGTCATACGATCACAGTCTACCAACTTTCTACGAGTTTCAACGTATCTTTTACGACACGAACGGTCAAATTATCTGGTACACCGCTAGATACCCCTTCGATTCAATTAATTGCATGAATCCCTTTCTAAAAACATTGAAAAATTATTTTTAACCCTCGAGGTTAGAGGAAACACTGCTAAACACCCTCTGCACATACGAGAGGAAAAAAAATTCTTTTATTGTCGTTTGAAAAACGAGAGATTTTAAAGGGGCGATGGAAAAGGACAGAGCGTCTTGTTTTACGGCAGCAGTTGACAGGAGCGAATTTTACAGCTTCCGAAACGCTGCTGAGCTATCGTAAAAAAGTTATCCTTTACTTTGGACCCGTTTGACAAGATTCATACTCAATATATCCTTTTCCCTTTATTATCAATGTTTTACAATAATTATTTTTTTAAATAAAGAAAGAGTCTATGAAAAATTGTGAAAAAATTTGAGAATAATTGAGTGTCTTTTAAAATTTTTTAAATAATTTCTCTTATCATCTTTGAAAAAAAATATGATATCAAGTTTCAATGGATTATCATTGATTTGAATATCCACTGAGCGCTGAATTCAGGTGAATTTACAAGTTCTCGTCTGACGAGAGGGAGATTCGATTACTCGCAACAACGGTATCATTGCTACAAAGCCACTCCAATGTTACCCCCTTTTACCATTTCTCTCCTGTTCCACCCGTCTACGTTATCCGATGGCTATTTCGTGTATTTTCACTACCAGTTGGCAAACATAAATACCTTTCTGGCGTCAAACGGGCATTTTTTTCCTCCTTCACACGTGTATAACGAAACGTGACGAATGATGTACACGAACTATGAAGCACAAAGGGCGAGAGGGATATTTTTTTTTTTCATCTTTTAAATCTCGACTTTCGGAGCGAAATGATACGATAACGTTCTAATGTATAGCATGACAGGAAATGTTCTCATTAAAAAAATTCAAACGGTTATCTTCATATTTCCGCTGCAAAATTTCCTTGAAAAATTCAACCCTTTCGATTATTTTCCTACGAAATAATTAAATGCCAGTGATCCATGAAGTGTCACATTGCAAAAACTTTCCTCGAACCTTCGGCCATATTGATAAAGTATCATTACTTCTTTACTAACAGGAAGTTACTTAATCCTTTGAATTTATAGAAGCATAATACAATATCAGTACTCGCAACTACTGATATGCAAGACTGAGTACTTGTGAATAAAAATTATTATGATACACGAGTCCATTATTTTATTTTTGCCTCATTTGAACTCGAGACAATCTTAAAATAATCAAACAAAAAACTTTTCACCATCAACACTACCTGAATCCATAAATTCTCCCAGTGCTCCATAAAATGAACAAAGAATTGATTAAAAAACTTGCCGGAATATTATAAAATATTAATGCGACAATAGTGTGACGTAGAGAACGATTTTTCATTTTATTATTCACTTTCTTTATATAATACATAAATGTGAATATTCAGAGTAAACAAATAAACCTGATTTATTCATAAAAATGATAAAATATGAGAAATTTGAAATATTAAAATATCAAATGAAATTAGTAAATTCATGAATTTAAAAAAAAAGCACCAAGTCCAACGTTCCAATGCGCCTGTGCCACCTGCATTGGTCTCTGTCTATTCGAGAATACCATTCACGTTTCAAAAACAGTCTGGAGGCATTGTGGGCGGAGTCGCGACTACGCTATGCAACGTCATTGGTTCGTGTAATGTCTAATATATCATGCGGTAACAGAATGGTAACTATTTTCTCAGGGTGTTCAGATATTCACTGTGATAATGTAATCCTGGATCTCCCCCTCATCATTGAGCATCCCCATACCCCATAATTGTCGGCTCAATAACGATGATTAGAATTGTTGGTATTGAAGGAATAAATGTTTCAATAACAGCCTTTTTCTTTTATTTCACAGGTGAAAGTGTCAAAGTGCTACTTGAGTACAGCACGAAACTGCTCGAGCAATTTCTTTATCCATGGGAAATTCTGCCGCTGATGTATGTAATTCTTAAGGACGCAAGGGCAGATCTTGATGAGGCAAGGAGACGCATTGAGGAAGGTAAGAATTATTCATAATTAATTAATTAATAAATCATTTAAAATTCATGATGAATCGTGAAACAATATTTGGCCACGTTATCATCATTTCCCTTCTCCCTAAAATAGATTAATTTTAATAACTTAATTATTTATTGTGATAGAAAATATTTAAATACCTTTAATTCATGATATTCTGTATATTTTCTTTTGCTCAATAGCTGTGGATGTGTTCCGCGTCGATATGACGTATTCTACGATGGTTGTATAAGGATATAATAATTCCATGGATGAGATTTAATATTGATTGATTCATACAATAGAGTAGTTTTTTTTTTTACACGGAAATGGGTAAATTAACGTCATGAAATTCGAAGCTACAAAGTTACGTTCAAATGCATGAGAAGAAATCGTATTTAAAATCTCGTTTTTTTTTTTTTTTAATGCATTATCCAATTGTCATCAATGAAGATTACACAACGTCTGGAAGATGAGGAAATCACTGAAGATTCATGGCTCAACATTGAAAATTCCTATTTCGTTTTTATCTTTATAAAATGTGTTATGTGTTCCGTGAATAATTACTCTACATTCCCAAGATATTACAGATTATGAAATAATTCAACAATGAAGATATTAATGAGTTTTAACAAAAAATCATCAGTCATCAAGGTAGGGTTGAAGTTTATTCTACAGAAACAATCATAAAGTCTATGTAGATTTTATTGATTCTTAAAAAGTAGTTTATTATACATACTTTATGGAATCATTTAAAGTAAGAGTTATTAATTAGCATAATTTGTTGGGCGAAAAAAGCCGCTCGGTTCACCGTTCAAAGATAGGCCAATAAGTCGATAATCTTCGCAGTTTATTAATTTTTAAACTCAATTTCTTGGAATATTGCGAAAATATCCACAAACCTTGTCATTCTCTTCGTCAAATAATTTGCCACAAAAAAAAATCGACAATGTAACCTCATTAACATTATCAATTACATTAACGTTAATTCAGGCAATAAATATTGAATATATTATTGTTATGTTGCATTAAAATCGAGAAAAAGCAAAATCAATTAAATGGAGGCAGGATTTTATTTTTTTTACTAAAACGCAGAAAATCGAGAGTTTTATAATTGCATAATTTTCAATTAATGAATTTTTCCATTACACAATTATTATTTCTCGTTTAATGTAAAATCAACTTTATTTAATTCCATCATTTTCACGGCAATTTCCACATTTATATATGAGAAATAAATTAGGTGTGAAAATGAAGAGTTTGCAGGTAGTTTATACTCTTGTGGTTGGTCATTATAAATCGCTTAGACTCTCCACGCATCCTCAATCACTTCACCCTTTTAAATTTTCTCTACACACTTGTTGTCGTGCTCCTGAATTAATTTATTTACATTTACAACAATGTTAATTAGTGTCACTGCTGAAAACTTTATAATTATCCCTAATTTTCCATATTCTTGCATTTACGACATCCTTTAATTTATTGTACTTGCCTGTTGTTATGAGTTTCCGTGCGTGTTGCCCCTTCATTTATATTTTCTGCCATTTCATGTATAGACTCTCTTATTCTCATTGTAACTCTTTTGTATTACATTCTGCTCGACAATCATCAATCATTTATCATGTTTATGTGTATAATCGAGAGAGATATTGGAGATATCTTTTGTCTGATGATTCCATTGAAAAGCTGAGGAAATTGCTGATGAAAATCATTTTTTCACATTTTTCCAAGGTAAACCCCTTCAAATCTGAGTGAACAAAATCGAAATTTCCAAAAACTCGAAAAAATTAATTTCGACACATGTTTTCCGCCTAAAATTTCCTCAGCTTTCCAATGGAGTCATCGAAAAAAATCCATCTCCAACCGTTCAATCAGAATGTCCATTTTACCCCGATTTCCCCTATATAAAGAATATCCCCGAAAAATTTCAATTGTATTTCCACGAAATACATGTATAGCGGTTAACATCCGTCGCCACAACGTCCGAGAAGAATTTTTAACATTTTTTTTTCACGTGACCATCTCACAATATCTTCAGAACTATATTCCATTCAGTTTATTGATCCGAAAGAAACTAAATGTACCTTCTGTACTTACTATCTGCTATTGCGTTTTGTTCCCCTTGGGTTATGGCAATTCACATGATATCCAAGAAACTCCCAAACACATTGAGTATTTCCGAATATTCCTGGAAATAAAAATGAATAATTGATAATCCCAATGAATTCATACATTGTAATAATGAAAAACAGAAAAAGTAAAAATCATGTTGAAAATTACCATAAATACATTTGAATTACAATAGTAATGAATTATTCGTTGCGCTTGAATAATTGCACAATACGAAGAAAAAAAAAAAAAACTGGTGCATTATAGAACGAACCGAGTGAAAATATGAAAATTCCAAAATAAGCAAAAAAAAAAAAAGAACTTAGTTACAATAATAAATTAAAATCGAGAATATTCTTTAAACTTTCTTGCAATTTTTCGTCACTCCTGTAATCATATCGTGTGAGAACGTCTTTGTTGTACAATTCAACTAGAAAAGTTGGCAATTTATCACGAGCTTACATAATGCAAGACACGAGCCTCACTCATTAAATAAAAAAAAAGGAAAATTGTCAGTGTGAGAGTACGAGGGGAAACATAGGAGTGCGAAGAGGCAAAACGTGTATCGTTGGCAATGTTATCGAATAAGGATAGAATTAACGGCACGTGCACTACTACACATGAATTTTACTCTAATGCAACTACTCAACGCAAACGCGTACGTGAGTGCATTCGGTTTTTCCTTGACATTAGCTGCTACAATGTTACCAGGCTAGACTAACACATCCATCTTGTTTCTTGGCGTAACAGATTGTCTCTTTATTTCATTGTACGAGACTAATTCAATATGATTTAATAGGTTTTTTTGAATTAAATATTCTCTAACTCGATCATTTCATATTGTAATTGATAAAAATCATTTTCTCTCGATTTTCCTTTTTTTTAAATTTATTTATAGAATTAGTTGCGATCTAAAAATAAACTGAATAGTAATCGCAGTTTAACCTGACTTTGTCTATTGAAGAAAAAGAATACTCTCATATTTTTCTCAATATTTTATTTTACATGGAGAACTTTTTGCATATACAATACACAATACCTTCGGAAATAAATAAAATAAGAATTGTGCAAGTCGAAAAAATTCATATACATGAGAAACCGGAAGTATGGACAATCAAAACGCGTCTGCGGTCAGTGGCAGCTGCATAACATGCAAAAAGCTATTTTTTCTGAAAAAAATCTAATGCCAATTGCTCTATCAGACTGTAGAATCAATTGTCATGACTAATAATCCAACTGAATTATTACTCTTTCATAATTATCCTCTTGAGCGTGGAAATAAATGAATTAAAATGCAGCTATCTGCATCACCATCAGTAGATGCAACAGATCTCCACTTGGGTGTTTGAAATAATTTGATAATTGGTAAAAATTAAAATTTAAAGATTCTCAAATGCATGAAATGTTTTAAACTGTTATACTGCGTTTAGAATTCAAAATTATTCATGATGAAAAAAAGAGTATTGTTAATCGGTGGTGAAATTATTGGAATTGCTTCGCAATAGGCCAAGGCAGGTGCATGAAAGATAATCGACCCCTTATTTTCTCCCCTTCCTACTATAATACCAGAGTATTCATTTTACTTCATTGTAATGAGCACATGGAGGAGACAGCCTCAAAGAGAATGAGTGATATGAAAAGAAAAAGAGTAACAAAGTAACAAGCAAAATTGAAGGAAAAAATAAGTGTACGACTATATCACAGTTGTTTAAAAGTATTCTGAAGTTTGGCGACTGTCTTTCAGCCGGCGATGAATTGGACGGAAGTTTGTACTTTTGCCATGACCGTCTCAGTAATCACGTCGTCCCGAACGTCTCCAACTATATCATTTCATCTGGAAATAGTGAAATAAAATATATTATATTGCACTTAATTCCATCCTCCCCATCAAAGTAGTTGATACTATTTTTTCTCCATACATCATTTCCGATGGTATATTTTCCCTCATTTTCCTTCATACCAAGTAACATTTTCTCCAAGTGTATTAATTTCACTTCTTGGAATTGTGCAGCAGGCATAAATGTATCGTAAAGTGTTCCGCTTGGTATCGTTAATTGGTCGATTTCCGAGGTCCTCATTCATTTATTTATCATTAAAATAATAGTTCAAGACACGAAGAGGCTTAATGAAAAATAATCCTCATCTCTGAATAAGACATTGCTGATTGAATTTCACATCAATTTATCTCACGAATCCAGTAGTATTGGACTAATTATGTGGATCAATCGGCAGAGTAATTAGGCATAACCTTTATGGACACAAATACTCATTAATTATTCAGAAAGGATAGGATGAAGCCTGTGTGAGAGCCTCAACCACGCCTCATGTGCAGCCATTTTGAATGTTCATGGTGAACACTCCCATTTAGTTACCAAGGACACTTGCTATATTTTCATAATAATAAAAGAAATTAATTTTCTTTAATACTCTTCAATTATTCAAAGTGCAGATTAAACCATTGGTCTATTATATCAAATTTATTCTCCTGCATTATTTAATACGTTTTTTTTCTCATTATTTCAATCAACAGCAAACAATGAGATACGTGCCATTGCCGCGTGGGAAACACGAAGGATCATCCAGGATACCAGGGATCGTATATACTACAATGACTGGTATGCTGTACCACCAAATAATGTTGGTGTACCAACATACGCTGGTCAGCCACCTCACATTGGAAGTGTTGTACATTCACCAGTACAATTTGGCCCACTTCCGCATTTTTTGAACGCCCAGTTATTAGCCAGTAGACTACCACCAAGCCCACCAGAAAGACCAACCACGTAGTCCATGTGAGTAAATTTTTCAGAATCTCTTTTATTGACTAGTTGATTTCTCGGGATCATCATAAATTATTGAGGCTTCAAAAATTTATAATCTTCGGTTAAATATCAGTTTAATATATTTAATACTACACATAGATTATTTGGGTTGAGATTTTTACGAGCATTTTGATGAAGGTTTATGGGTTTACATGGAAATATATATATTTAGAATTCGATTCTATTATTCGATTCGTAATAAAAGTTTTGAGTACGTTTTTTTTTTTTTTTCTCGTTTTTTCCTCTTAAATTTGAAACAGTTTTATCTCTTTTTTTTTCCATACTCTTCTTTATACGCAACGATTTCGTTGTGGCGGCGGCTTTTTTCAAAAGATTCTCAGGGAGTCACTATTTTCTCTTACAAATTCATGTTTTATGTCACTGTTTAATACTGCTTTTTTTTTGGGAACATCTGACCGCAGTATTATTTGATTCTCCTCTGTCCCTGGATTCCCTTGGACCAAACGGGGAGAAAAAAATATGTTGATGATGTTTTCTTCAAAGAAAATTGTAATCCGCATTCATTATATGAGAAGAAAATAGCACTGATTATTTAAATCCAATATTTCCTTTATTCTCCATCGAAAAATCCGGAATTTCTCAGTCGTTTAATAAACGGAAGAAGAATCCAATGCGAACGAGTGGAGATTAGTTTTCGTTTTAAGATCATAAAAAGTTAGAGCTTCCTTCTTTTGTTCTGAAACGGAAGATGGAAGTTAAATCTATAGTGTCTTCGGTTATAGTACATTCG
Organism: Aleiodes testaceus; assembly: GCA_963565655.1. Lineage (NCBI taxonomy): Eukaryota > Metazoa > Arthropoda > Insecta > Hymenoptera > Braconidae > Aleiodes > Aleiodes testaceus. The sequence goes on along the minus strand of OY751421.1, from coordinate 4,580,326 downwards.
GTAGAGTCGTAATGGCAGGAACTGTCGAAGGGGGGAATAAAGCAGATTTCAAGCTATAAAATGCCTCTACTTTCAGCGATTCAAGTATTGGACATTGAGATGGAAAATGTGCGAGTGTTTGAATGATTTTTTTAAAATAATTCCGCGATTTCCATTGCATTTGATTTTCCAATTCGAGAGAATAATTATTCGTTAAAATGGAAATTGAAAGTTCAGTATTCCGGTCCAATTACATTTGAATAGCAATGAGGTAAAATTCATTCAATTTTAAAATATAATAATTTTTTTTAAAATGGATAAATTTTTCTTTTGCGTAATCCATGATAATACCATTAACCAAATTGAATTATCATTGATTAACATAATTCATCTGATTTTCATTGAAACAACGAAAACTTAACATTTACACTTGTAAGAACGGAAATAGTTCAATTGCAAATAGTTTCACGCCTGATTTCAAGACATTTTGCCAAATAATAGAGGACTGTTACAGGAATAGATTGTACTGACTTTCAGTTGTAATGCAAATGTGCAGAATTGATTTTCTACTTAAAAATTTTTCGCAATTTAAACTAAGAAGTTTATTCAATGTCAGTTGTACTTTAATTTTATCTCATTTTCTATCGCCAGTGAAAGAGGATAAAACGTAAGAATGAGTGAAGAGTTTAAACCGCAGTCAATTGTTTTGTTTTTTTGCGTGAAATTTGTTCTTTTTAATTTTGTTTCATTCTTTCAGCTTGTTTGAAAACAATTGCGTGTTTGAAAGTGAGGAAAAAGAAGAGAAAAATACTGAAATTCTCGAAAAACAAATAACTGTGGTTACCTCTCTCATCACTTCTTATTTGAAAAAAACGAAAGAAATGAATTGAAATAAAATTATTTGCATTAAAACTCTCTTTCTCCAATATCACTCTATGAATCTACAGAATTTCACTCATTTTTCCCTTTTTATTTTTCAAAAAATACTAAAGTTACGTAATGATCTGAAAATTGAATTTACTCCTGTCACAATTTAACCATTCAAAAATTAAAAACACATTAAACATTGGCAAAGTATTTAAACTAATTCAAAAATTAGACAAATATGAAAATTCGTTGAGCTCGAAATGATCTTTCTTATTTGATTTCACATTCTGCCTTCTGATGATCTCACTGTTGCGCCTCCAAGTTAATTTTCACCGTGTAAATTTCAAAAACTTGGCAACATTACAAATTGTCTTGGAATTTTCAAAGCCCATCACTTCCAGAGTTAAAATATCAAGTGAGCTGATAGTATATAAAGAGACGAGACATTTTGATCATATGAATATGACCAAAAAGAAGAACCCAGAGTTTCGATTGATCTTAATAACACGGACGAGTGCACATTCCGGCTGTGTGCAGCTCCCACAGGAAGAAAAAATGAATAACAAAAAAGTCAAATGCATAAAACAAGAAAAACATCTCTAACTGTAAGTTGATCTCCATCCTTGCTGCGTATAAGACGACTTTTCCGGTAACGATGCCAACACCAATAAAGAATTTAATTTACGAGGTTCTCAACGTCAAGACTCACTTCTCACTCTGCCTAGAATTCAAGCCTTTACCATTCAAAAATGAGGAGATAATCCCCCCTTCAACCTAGACGCTTCTATTATTTATCCCCAAAAAAAAGAAATCCACGATTTTAGCACAATCTCCAAGAGACACTGCATCATCAAATCAACAATTCAAGATTAAAATCCCTGTGTTTCCGCACATTGATGCACTTATGCGAGGATGTGGGCAAATCGAACGGAGAAATGCTGAGAATAAAAGAGAAAAAAGGGGAGAAGGTACTTTTGCAGTGAGCAGCATCAATGTAATCAGACAGGCCGCTCAGAGCGAATTTAACGACGGTCGTAAACGTGGTCCTCGGTTTACTACCATCTCTTGCATATATATCCGTATAGATATACATTTATTTTCTTTTTCACGTTCTTCAGCATGACTCCACCTCCTTCATCTCATTCTTTTTCCTTCATGTCCTCCTCATATTCTCATTTAGCTATTCTTCTCAACATTCTTCCAGGTTATTTCTTCTTTTCTCATCGCTTTATTCTTAATAAACAAAAAGTAAGTTACGTTGTAAATCATCTTCATTCTCTTAATTCTCATGTTATTTCCTATTTGTTACAGTTATTTCGGTTCAACTGAGAAATAAAAAAAAAAAACCCACAATTTTGGGCCAATGCTGCATACGCTAAAAGGATAATTCCTTTTTCGTTTCCATCGTTTCAATTTCTACCATTCGTTTTTCCATCGCGTGCTTTGGGTAATCAACAAAAATCGTGGAATCCTTCATTGATAGACTCGCGAGTGTATATGTAACACTTACAAATTTTTGCACAAAATCATTGTACCAATTTGTAACAATTGCTTTTATATTTGTCTATTATTTTTTTGTATTCAATGAATTAGCATAATGTTACGTGGTAGTAATATTAGAGCTATTAGAAATATTCTGTAATTATGAAAAAAAGAGTGATGGAGATGGGGCAAACGTTTGAATTGAGAATTAGAGAAGAAAGTCTCACTTTAAACCTCTTTATTCACTCAAAATACTTTGCTACTCGTCTCGAGTGCGTTTTTAATACTCAGTCGCATAATGTTTGTAAAATAGCCGAGACCCCTTGGAAACGAAAGGCGCAAGAAGAAGGCAATGAGAATTTTAGTACTTTCTAACCACAGTCGTGGACTACAATTAAACCACCATAAACCTTGTCGTAACTTTTTAAAAGGAATTGCTAAGTTTCTCGTGTATACTACCCTTTTATTTAATTTTTTTGGATCTTTGTCTCCCTCTCGTTTGAAAAGTGTAGGCAGACTCATATGAATGCGTGATGTTGCATTTGTAATGAAGTTTTGGCGTCGGTTATTAGAGAGGGGACCAACTTTGAATTTATATTGAAGTGTATCTCGGAAACGATTAGGTTTACGAGGATTTGTCAAGAGAGCTTTTTCGTGGAGAATTTAATTCTCTACAAAAAAGGTGTCTTACGATTTTTTCATAAACCCACTCGTTCTTGAGGTATCTGGATTATAGTGAATCAGTGGAATGAATGATTCTCCATTGTCCACCGAAAATGATCGGGAAAAAAGGGGAATTAAAGAGATGGCCATTGGGTTTGCCAATTTGCAATAAAAGATGAAATTGAGAGAATGTGAATATATATATACAGTATAAAATGAAATGCAAGTCAGACGTAGTGGCTCCATGACTGCAGACATAAGTTTCCTGAGGGAAACGATGATTCTACATGGGTAAAGGCTTCACCATACATCCAACTGCAGTATAAGGTAGAGAGGAAAGGAAAAAAAGACATAAATAAAAAAAAAATAAAGAGAAAAGAAGTTTTAAGCACGCACTGACGTTTACTGCCGTGAGTGAACCGACTTCTACCACAAATGCGAACAGTAAAACTTGAGAAGAAATACAAGCAAAATTCTCATCGACAGTTAAAGTCATATGCGTGAAAATATTACTGGACTTTCTATGAATTACGATTCAGTATTTTCTGCATTCAACCCGAGGGGAAAAGAAAAATATTAAGAAAGAGGATGAGAGCGTATTTTACATGAGACTCTGCCTAATTAATCGAGTCATTAAATTAAGAATAAAATACATTTCTTCCACTCATTCATCGTCTACCTCTTTAAATACGAAAGATAGGAAAATTTTCATAGTAACCTTTTTTGTCGAGAAAACCAAGAGCTACAGAAAAGGTGAGAACGTTTTTTTCTCTACCTCTTTTATTTCCCGAGATATTTAAAGAAAACCGGGGAAAAACTTTTGCAAACAACTAAAATAATTTCCCCTTTCTTTTTTTATCGATAATAAAATTCCTATCAAATATTCTAGTCTAGCTTGGACTAAAGGGAGCGACTTTTCAGTGATAAATAAACTATAGAATTCCTCGCCCCGCTTTGATAGTTATAAAAATCGATATTGCAATGGCTCAAACTGGAGACTTCACATGTCGCTGAAGACACCTGTGAATTATCGCAGAGTGAAATAATTGCTGGGGTTATTTCTTCGTGCATTAATATATTTTTTACCCTGAAACATCTCCCATGAATTAAAATGCGCCTGAGGAAATTAAATAAATATTAAATTCCCCTGTAAATCACTCGAATCCCCCGACGACATTTACGTACTGGACGAAAAATCCTCTTCTGCATCGAATGATGAATCCAATGTACCTGTAACGAATGGCATCCGCGCCATGAATGATAATAAAAATGAAAAAAAATTTGAAGAAGCGCCAAAGAGGTGAAAAAAATTGAAGAGAGAGAAGACGAGAGTTTTTGTAGACGAGAAGTTGTAAATCATGCTTTTATGAGGCACCCCATGGCCGATTCTATGGGTAAAAGAAGGCCACGAGAGAATGAGACTCAATGGAATATGAACTGTGAACCGATGCGTATTTCTTGCGTTTATGGATACACCCTCGCTCCTTTTTTTTCCCATTTTTTTTTAACGACTTTGTAATTATGTATTGAGAGGATATTTTCCATCGGTCCAGTTCGAAATTTGAATTAAGAAGCCTTGGAATGTGCTTGGATCATTCCGAGTTTGAAAAAAAAAATGTAATAAACCAGAGGGAAGGATGAAAAAACTGCAGGAACGGTTAGGAAATACGAGCTGATCGTTAAGAGGTGAATGAGAGGCAGAAACTCGTAGTTGTCTCGATTGCGTGGCTTTGATGATGCGGAACTGGAAATACATTACTGGTGAAGCTTAAAGAGTCAGTTAATTCTTCTAATATTGTGATGAAAGGCTGCCACGAATTTTTAGCGAGAAAACATTTCAAAGATTCTCCCTCAAATTATGATGATTGGAATGAATTTCTTATCCGATTATTCTTACGTCTTGCCGAACTTCAATGATGACGAGAGTTCCCATGAATTGAGGAGAAACTATTGTGATTAAAATTTACAATTTCAGTTCATGGAGAATTAACGATAATTTTCACTCAAACTCGAGTCAGTCAAATCCATCAACATCTCCAACATGAGGCACTCGGTAGAGCCAGAGACTCTACACTAAAATTCACACTTCTTCATTGAATTATTGACAATAGAGAGCATAGTGGAGTCCAAGAAAGCAATATTCTTATAGATAGACAATGAGCTTTTCCATCTAACTTTGGATTTTCTTCGGTTTTTTTCATTAAAACTCAATGTTTTTCATCACTCCCAAGATGAGGAATTCAACTCATCTACTGTAACGTAACGGAGAGAAGTAACTCGTGCGACGGTTGCACGTATGAAAACTACGTCCCTCAGTTTCATTTGACTGACTTTACGACAGAGACATAAAATGGATTTTACTGTCGGCTAGTTCGCGCAGTTCTCGAGTTGGTAACATTGCTTTTGGTTCAAGTATATATGTATACACGTATTTCTCTCTTCGTTTAATTCCCTTTATACTCCCTTTCGTCTCTTTTATTCTCAGAATGCGGCTGTACACTTCTCTTTTCAAACCTCGTTGATGCCCTCTTCTCTTCCACCCAACTTCCTTTTGGCATGCCTTGAAAATATCTTTTCACTGACGTCTGTTATTACGATCAGACCAGCGGTTTCAAATATATCCAACAGATTTTTTTTTTGTGGTACCTTTTTGTCCTTGTTAGTCTCATTATTCATGTTTATGTGGAAAAATTGAGTTTTTTAAAATCATTATTTCCATTAATTTCAAGTAATTTTCATAATTAAAAATATCAATCTTCTTTTTCACATCTGATTACAGATTATCGTAATGCTGTGGATAAAATGAGGATCAAGTGCTGGCAAGGAGAGGTCAGAGGCTGAGTCTACGAGGGAATAATTTTTTTCAAATACGGTGACTTAATCGACATAAATTCAACAAAAAGGTTTAATTAATATTTTTTTTTTTTAATGGAGGGAAATGGGTTTTTTTTTTGTGGAAAATCAAAATCTAGTGAAGTGATTTTTTGATTAAATTCTTTACAACTTCGCTGATTAATTTTAATTCCTTCACTTTTTTTACTTCTGATTTGTGCGTTTTTTTTTGTGATATAGTAGGAGATATGTAGAAATATAAGGACCACATCTAGCTTCATTTACGTTGTTATTATTATTTTGTTTTATTTTTCTTTGACAATTATAATTAAGGATAATAAAAAGAAGAGATAGTTAATAAAATATTGCATAACGCAATGCTTTTTGTTTTAAGTTATGTCGTAAAACAATTGACATGTACAGCTTTATCATCTGTTAGGTTTTTTAATTAGTTAATTGATTGATTTAAAAAAATTGTTGATTGGCAGGGTTCTTTTCTTTTTTTTTATTAAGCATACTTATTAATGTCTTTTTTTTTCTCGCTCACTTTATTCAGTATAATTTTTTTATGAAAAAAAAAGAAATAAGATTTCTGAGATTTTACTTCAATTTAAAAATGAAAGAATCATTTGAGGATAATAAAATTCGATATGAGATTAAAAAAGACATTGGAAATTTATAATTAATTGTAATGATGGAGAATATTAGTGATGACTTACAATAACCAAGTACGGGTTTTTCTATTATTTAATTTAATGAGTGAAATTGTAATGCGAGAAACTCTGTCAATTTGGAGGCGAGTGTGTTGATTAAATATGGGGAGAAAGGAGTGATGTAATAGATTAGTGATAATTATGTAATTGGAAAATTGAGTTGCAAATTTGGGAATTCAATGAATTAATTCAGAATTTTATTTTTTTTTAGATGAAAAAATTGAATTCATCATTAATTTAATTCTCCAATTTTGCTACTCAGAATTTCCACGTTTTTGACAGCAAGTCAGTCGTTCCTATGACCTAATTAGAATAAATTAGTTATTTCTTCAAGACTAGCGACGTTTTATTAGCTGAAGAAACGAAAAAATAATAATAATCTATAAAAAGCAAAAAAAAAAATGTTACAATTCTCTTTCTTAATTATGAAACCGGTTTTTTGCACATTGGTTAGAAAATTAAAAAAACTATGTAGTTCGCAATTTGTCGTAGTCATTGATACAGGTAGAATCGAGTACTATTGATTATTCCCCTCTGTCGCAATTATCTTTTTTCATTTGATAAAATTATGATTTTAAATTGATAGTATGATATACAAGCATTGCAGCACAAAATTGATCCAAATAAGTAGAAAAGAAGAATAAATTAAAGTTCATGATCTGATTAAAAAAAAAATTGAAGAAAACAAGATTGTGTATAACTGAGAAAATTGTTAGGGATTTTTCATTTTTTCCAGAGAGAATGCATAAAGAAAATATAATTTTCATTACACGTGCACAAAGTGCCACTTTTTTTGCTGAGTTCCACTTTAATAAACAGTATTTTTGTCATATCTGTGAGTAAAATGAAATTTCACAAAAAAAAATAATATTTTACTCACAAATATGACGAATTAAAAACAAAAAAACCATTTAATTTACTATTAATTTCCTTTAATTTCAAGACACTATAATTATTTATTCGATATATTTTCTGCTAATTCAATAGAAAATAAAAATACAAAAAAAACCTAATAATTACATAGTAAATAAACAAACAATAATAAAAGTGAGATATCATTAATGAGTTTCAATCACATTGACATCTTTTTAAATTAGATGCAGTGTGTGCATACAAGCTCATGATAAATAGACTGTCAATGCAGAAAGAGTCCGATATTAAGTGAAAATAAAATAATTAATAATAATCCGTAAAGTTGTAAAGCTTGAAGAATAAAAAATTTAAGGTTTCATTGTGAATTTTAATGTATTCGAAGCATTAATCAAATATAATTGTTGAATTATACAGTATGTAATAGAATAAATTCTTTCCTTAGTTTTTAATTTAAATGAAAAAGAAAAAATCATTTTTCAAATCCTCTTGTATTCACTTGTGAAAGAGGATTGGCAAAAGGAAGGAAAAAAAAAGGAATATTTCCGATGAAATCCCGTCGTTGAGTGAACGCGGATTCACGCAGGCCTATAAAAGTCTCCGTAACATTTAACTACCCGCTCTCAACATAAACCAAGGACTATATTGCTTAGATAGCACTGAAATATACGGCGAAACGCATACACATAAGATGATGCTGACTGCCAGTCGTTTATTCGTCTTTCATGTTTGCAAACTCTTCACAATCCTCAGTCCCCATTCACATAGATTTAATATTGATTATTTTTCGCGTATAAAATACTGAATTGTCCATTTGAAATGATTGTATCGAGAATTGTCGATTGATAATTTATTTAACTTTGTTATTATGATAATTTTATGGGAGTTGGATCTTTCTAATCAATTTCGCATCAATTTGGGTCTTTTGTGCTCTTCCCAAATATATTGAAAATAGACTCAAATCATTATTATAAAAGATACAAGTATAAGGCCCAATTTCAAATCATCCGATATGGAGGTGAGTTGCAAGAGCTTTTCTTCAATCGATAAAATCACTTTTATTCATCCACTCATTGGTAAATACGTTTTCTTCCCTCTCCCAGTCGATATCACCAACAATGCACTTCTTGCAAGTTCCTCCAGTCCCCGAAAGATGCTTTGAAAAACTAGGCAGTGGTGTTTCGTCAATAAACGAAGAATCCCGATGTGAGAAAAAGCAAGTAGGATAAAAAAGCTGAGAGTATAAAAAAATCAATTTCCAGTGAATTAAATTGATCGTCGAATAATCACTTAATAAGTAAGAATAATCAAATAATAAATTATATTAACTGACACTTAAATTGCACATTAATATCGTTAAAAAAGTAGGTTATAACCTCGAAAATTCTTTTTCTCTGCAGATAATGAATCCAGTTATATCAAAGAAGGTACTACAATTCGAGACATTCATAAATGATGTACTGAGAGCCGACCTCGTCAAGTTACAAGAAAAATTGGATTTGATTAATACTGATATCGCTGAATTTCTACAACTTAAAAGCATCATAATAACATTGAAGAATACAGAAACAAGTGAGAGTGGATTTAAAACAAAAATTGATATTGGAAATAATTTTTTTGTTCAAGCAAATATTGAAGATGCTAAAAATATTTTAATTGACATTGGCTTGGGTTATTATGTAGAATTTAGTTTAGATGATGCATTATTACTTATTAATGTTAGGATTAAATTATTTAATTCACAAATTGAACATTTGAGAAATGAAATTGCCAAGACTAATGCACATATTAAATTATTATTGATTGGTATTCGAGATTTGCAAGGATTCAAATAGATTTAATGATAATTCTTATTTTAATTTTTATGTTATTATTTTTTTAGCACAAATTTTTGTACTCAATTATCAATTTTTCAAATAAAATTACGTATTTAATTGATGAGTCACGGGTTGAGAGAGTAATTAATAATTTATGGAGCTGTAAATTATTGTTGGCCTTTTAGCACTTTAATCTGCTTTTGTGAAAATTTAGGGTTTCTTTATTTATTTTTTCTTTTAAATATAAATTAATGAATTTTCTGAGTAAATTATTAAGCTGTTATCGTTGTGCACCATTGAATGTTGCAGATCTGCTTTGTTTGAGACTCGTAGAATAATTTATGCATTAATTTCAGTATGCTCTCATTAATTATGCATCATTATTATTCCAATTATTATTAATTGAAGCTTGAAACAGTTTCTTGATGCATAATTACATGGATATTCAAATATTCTTTGAAAAAAAATAATACACAGATGCAAATATTTCAATGACAGAATTTTATTTTAAGAAATATTGTAATATTTATTTTTTTATATTGTTTAAAATTATTTGAATAAATTTATTTCTCCATTTTTATTAAATCTTTATTTACTCATTAATTTTTCAATTATGTCGATAAATTATCATCAAACGTTAAAGCAGCAAACTTGGGATTATTGCAATTAGGAGTAATTATGGGAATTATAATAATAATTGAGGAATTTGATAGTATGCTAATGAGTTTTACATTGAATGAATAATTGAGACGTGAGCACATGTTTTATGCACATAATTTCGCCACTTCTTTATTCTCAGATTTCGTTAAATCCCACAATTTTAATTCTTTCGAGAAAGTAAAAAATTCACTGGGAAATGGTTTTACACAGGGGCATTGGTTGCTAATCCCTCATTCAAATGAGAGTACACGAGGAAGCCCCACAACTTATTTTACCTCGCATATAATAGTAAATGACTAAACCCTGACTGAGTGAACTCACTCAGGGCTGCATGCAGTTTTGTTTGAAAAAATAAGTGCACAAATTCGTAGTAAATTTTGGCAGCCACTGCTGAATTTATTTGGATTCAAATATCCAGGAGAATGAGTATCTGAATCCCTCCAGAGTCATGAAATTGTCTTGTGCCTGAATTTTTCATGATTACTCTCACAATGCACAGAATGCACTGAATACCTCGGAATCCGTAAGAGATAGGAGAAAAATCATTGATACCTTTTTTGTAGAGAATTCAAAGAGCTACATAAAAGGTTTCTACAAAAATTTCTCTATCTCCCTCAGTTTCCAAGATATACTAAAAAAATAATATTACTCCCTTTTTTACCTAATAAATTAGAGAATCTAATCTTTGTACTGTATGAGCTGTAAGAATGACTTGTTTAGCTCATCTTAACGGGCACTAGAGGATTCAAAGACGGCCCTGGTGTTTAAGCCTTTACTTGGAGGGTGCATGCCCTAACGGTATTCTTTAACTCAAATAGTATTCAAACGTTTTACGAGACGAGAACTGCTACTCTACGGCCTTTTTTAACGTCCATTATATAAAATTAAAAATAAATAAATGGATATTGTTATATTATAAAATACGTCCAGTCATTTATAGAAATTGTCGGAGAATATGCGAGAATTCAATTGAATTATTGAATCAACGAATTTTTTAACACTGTGAGTATTCCAAATTTAGTGTAATTCAATCAATCTCAATTGTTCATCCAAAATTAACGAAATTTCTATCTCTTGTGTCACACAGGTGCAATAAATTATTCTTGGCAAATCCAGGAAGCCTGAGGATAAAATCAAGAAAGTTAAATGTGTAACACGAGAGGTGGGGAATAATTAAATTATTAATCATATTAATTAAATAATCACAATCATTCGTTAATAAATTCCAATCATTTAAAAACCTAATCACCGCATATTTTCCATTTTCAGGTCAATATTTTTCAGGTAATGTACGTTATTAAATGAATCATTACATCCAAGTAGTATTTTTCATTAATTCTTTTCATTTTTTTCCAATTAATTCAAGAGAAAAATTGATTCTTTTTCCCCTCCATTTCATTCTATCCTCAATTCTCTTTCTGCTGACCTATGACACGTCTCTTCGTGCATTGCATTTCCTTCATCCACCTCTCTCTCTCGTCCACCGATAACGGGGGCAAGTGATAAATGCCTTTTCCCAGCATTTCCCATGGCATTCACCCCCTCTGTGTATCTTTCGTAGATGAACGTAACGAAACATAAAAAGTTCGGGGAGAAAAAAAAATGTATAAACCGCCAAAGTGATGGATTAGCGGTCGGTGACCATCGCCACGGTAAATTATGACCTGTTTCTCCTCCCCCACCTCTGTCGCCTCCTTTTGTTCTGGTGGTCATTTGAAAATACGCGTAATAACGCTTGAACTATGTGTCCCCACACAGGCCACATTATATGCACTCATATCCCACTCATCTACCTCTCCATAATTAGATAATTTTACCCAACAATTTACATTGTTGTGAAAACTGAAGCACCATGATGCTTCATTGTACCGCAATATTTACGTTAAAATTGTATAATTCGTAATATTTACACAAATGAGAGTGAGCAATTATTGTTGCATTAGTTTACCAAGAAAAAGAAAAATGGAATCACGAGAGAATTGAGAAATTTTTACGATTAATGCGGTAACTGTAATTCAAGTGCATTCAAACACGTGTCAAAAGTGAGGCATTAAGGTGCGATAAAGAGAGAGGAAAAAGGCATTATTCATTTCCTTTCTCGTGCCAAATCATAAAGAATTACAATACAATAGATGATGGCCTCCAGATGACGGTGAATGTCGTTCGTAAAAAACATTTTAACTACAAAGTATCCGTTAGGCTTCCTTTATATTTTTTTCTTTATTTTTTTTTTTTTTTATTCTATTTTTCTCTTTTTATTTCCTTTTCCCCTCACGGAATGAAACGGCCTCGCATCCTAGAATATGCGAGTCCACTAGTATTTTCGAGATAACACGTTCACTTGAATTTCTAGCGCTCGTAGCGCATATGTGTCGGGTTATGGTAACCCTTTAGACGTTTTTTTTTATTCTTATTTGTTATTTTTTTTTAATAGAAAATTCGCCAATTTCTTTTTGCCTGATTGTGTGGTTCTATTCTTTTTTTTTTTGATATTCACAGAACATGGGGCCCTTGGAGAAGGCATATCATTATTTATTTCACGAAATATCAGGTGAGTTTTATAAAAATCGTTTTTGTGGTCTTTTTCATTGAATAACTCGGAAAATATGAGAGGTATCGAAATTTTTGTAGAGACCTTTTTTATGAAGAATGTTAAGAGCTACAAAAAAGGTCTCTGCAATTTTTTCGATATCTCATGTATTTCTCGAGATATTTTTAAAATAGTGTGGAAAAAATGGTGTTTTAATGAATTTTTCAATTATTCAGATCCCAGGGTGGCTGATTGGCCGTTAATAGCCAGTCCATTTCCACTTGCTTCAATTTTAATATGTTACCTGCTATTTGTACTGTTTATTGGTCCATGGTACATGAAAAATCGTCCACCATTCTCACTTAACAGAGTAATGATATTCTACAATATATTTGTTGCTTTCACAAGTGGCCTCGTATTTTATGGAGTGAGTTTTAATTAATGATCATTAATGTGTATAAAAAAATTTATTAATTCATTCGTAAAAGTGATTTTATCAATGATTGAATTCATAATAATTTCACCACAATTCATACAATTATCAAATTGCCATATTAATGATTAATTCCAGATAATTACGTCAGGTTATACTACAAAATTATCCTTCGGCTGTGAACCGCTGGAAATATCCTACGATCCTGAGTCAATGAGGGTGAGAATTTAATTATTTAATTACTTAAATCAATCACCCTGGAATTCAATGAATGACTGATGAAAATCGAGTTTCCTCAGTTTTTTCAGAATATCTCTTAAACTAAGAGAGATATCAAAAAAATTGTAGATACCTTTTTTGTAGCCCTTAAAATTCTCTACAAAAAAAGTTTCTATGAAAAATTCCGTATCTCTCTTCGTTTAAGAGATATTAATATTTAAAAAAAAATGATTAAATTGCAGATGGCCAGATGGATTTGGTGGTTGATGTTATTGAAGATTTTCGAGCTTGGTGATACGATTATATTTGTACTGCGTAAAAAATCTAATCAGTGCTCGTTTTTGCACATTTATCATCACGTGACAACAGCGTGTCTTGCGTGGGTTGCCACTAAATATGCACCAGGTAAAAATTGGTATCAAAAGAACCGAATAATCCTGGAAATTCATTTAATTTAATTGATTTGTTATTCAGGTGGCATGTGGACATTCAACATGATACCAAATTGCTTCGTTCATGTTATCATGTACACGTATTATCTTCTCGCAAGTTTGGGTAGTGGAGCGCAAAAAAAATTAGCACCATGGAAGCCATACTTAACTGGACTGCAATTGGTAAATTTATAAATTGAAGAAAGTGTGAAGAAAATTCAATTCTAATTAAATTTATTTCAGATCCAATTCGTTGTAATGCTTGTGCACACATGTCAGACATTATTACCATCATGTGAGCCAACACGTAGACCACTTGCCTATCTCTACATGTCTCAAGTTGTTGTCATATTTTATATGTTCGGAGAATTTTATAAGACAAATTATTTAAAGAAAAAGAAAGTCTAGTGAGAAATACAATTTTAATTTAATTATCATTTATTTAAATTGCTTTATTATTTGAAATATCAATTATTTAAGTGTGTGTGTGTGCCTTATTTTATACTTTTTTCGTAAACGATAAAGACGCTTTTTGATGATTTTATTGTGCAAATAATAGTGTAATAACGTTGTGTTCATTGGTGAGTGAAGAAAATTAAAAATAAATTCAAAAATAATATTATTCCATTAATAATTATGATATGAAAATAAATAAATAATAAATTGAGAGTACGGTGACTCGTGCCACTGGGGATCTACATATAAACTTTATTTTGACCTGAATTATCGTTGCCAATGTAGTGCATGCCGGCCACGAATTAGCATAGCCGGATTAGTGTGTCGGCGAGCTTTAAGTCGACACGCATGGTCGCACTCTGATAAGACTTTATTAACGCTGGGTACTACCTATTTATCCATCCCCCCAAACGTCTCTCTCTTCATCCTTCAGATGGCGTGTTATATTATGCATATAAAAAAACGTATCATTGAGTAATTTTCCTATTTTTCGTAATTTCTCACTTCACTATTTCCTCAAATTATGGGAATTTTACTCCTAATTATGATTTTAAAGAAACATTATTATTGTTGTTAAAAATATGAATTTTTTCTTTTACATTTAATAACGTGTTTTCAATTTAAATTCTTCAAGATATTCAAATTTTCCTATTGTTCAATGTTTTTTTACAATTTTTCCATAGTTTTCAGTTGATTATTCAACGATTATATTTGTTATCACTGAATTGCATTTGTGTGCGTTGATAATGTATCACTGGGGTCTCTGAATTTACGTAATACCTCATGAATTTCATCAATTTTAAATGTTTAATAAATAATTTATCTGTGAAGCGAAAAAAAATTAATCAAAGTGATGAAAAAAAAAACAATAAATCATAATTTATAAAAAAAAAATCCAAAACCCAGTGAATTTTGATTGAAAATAATTGCACTAATATGATATAAAGTTATACAACAAAATGGAGAATAAAAATATTATAAAAACCAACTGAATGAGAAAGAGAGAGAGAGAGAGAGAGAGAAAAGAGATTCCGCGTACCGTTGAAAATCCAATTGCAAGCGACAGCGGGTAAACGTGTCACTGGCAGCGGGTGCCCATTTTTTATATCCTCCTGGCTAGAGAAAAACGAAATAAAAAATAAAAAACTCACTGAAAGGATAAAAAAAAAGGAGCAACAAAGAGTGTGGAATGAACAATAAAAAATTTAATCCCCCCCCCAGTGGTGCCAGCCAATTGTACAAAATTTATAAGCCAACTGCTTGGGATGTTGGATGATTTTAAAGAAAAAAATGAATAAAAAAATGAAGAAAAAAAGGATAACTATTCTCTCATTCGCGTATTCCATAACAATTAATTAATAATAAAAAAAAGCTTTGATTTTAATTGTCACAAAGTTTGTACAGATTATATAATAATAATTAAATTCAATTGTATTTGATGATTCACTTGATTTAAGATAAATTAACCTTCTGCATTATTTTAATTAATTCATTATTAAAATTCTTGTTTCATTATATTTTATTATGCATAATCGTATTACGTTTTTTAATGATAAATTGGGAGTCTTCTGATTGGTTTGAATAATACCAGGAGCACTATTTTTTATTCCTTGTTACAGCATCTCCAATCCCTTCAACTTTTACCTTCTTTTTCCTGCTCTTTCACTCAGGATTATTAGCAACTGACCGAGGACTTCAGGGGCTTATTAACTTTGCGTGTATTTTTATCATGAGCATATTTGAATCAACATTCTCATTAAATGATGCTAAGAAATTGAATTGGAGGAGAAAAAAAAAATGGTAATGCAATTTCCAATGAGGTTTCTATTCGAGGAATATTGGTCATTAAATTAAATCCAGAAAAAAATTTGTAGAGATAGATTTTTTCAAATAATTCCATTAAAATCAGCAAATAAAAGTTAATTTAATTACATAACAATGTATTCTCCATGAAAATTTACAATTCTCGTAAATGAGATGTATATAGATGAGTTATATTCAAATTAATTTCAAAGATACTAACGCAGCTGAGGAATTTAATGATTTTTCGTTGTACCAGAGGCAAATTTTCCCCTCAGAATTTCATTTGCAAAATGTAATACTAATTTAAAAGAGATTACGCCTGCATCCATCGTCATTTCACGATGCGGACGGGCTTTTTCCCCTACTTCCACTTGGAATTAACCGTTTGTCAGGTGTGTCTTGTTCAGCTAAAACTGTGTATGAGAAAATATATGCTGAATTTTCCAGCCATTCGGGGGATACTATCGAGAGAGAATGGAGAGTGTGAATTTACATGGTGAGGGAAACCTGGTGCAAATGAAGAGAGAAAGAGAGATGGAGAGAGAGTTTACCCGAAGTACATTGCGAAGGTTCTCACGGGGTCCAGAGGTGGCTTAATTAATTGAACTTAATTTAAATTTAATTTAATTTCGTCGGCGAAACTAGACTTCTTCACTAGACATTGTCGACTGTATTCCAATTTTTAAATAATAAATATTACAAATTTCGTAAATATCTCTGGAAATAATGGATTTAGGAAAAAATATCAAGAGACCTTTTTTGTGGGAAATTAAATTTTCTACAAAAAAGGTCTCTTCATATTTTCCCCTAAACCCATTATTTTCAGAGATATTTAATATTCAAAGTCTTGAACTTAGATTCCCTGGTTTTTTTCGAGTAAAATGAATTATTCTGGGTTTAACAATGCGCGTCATGAGGGTAATCACGTGTGTTTATGCTCCAGTAACAATTTCAATTAACACACTTATCGCTGAATTTTCCTGTTGATTCACTAAATTCATGAATGCATTGGTATTTAATAACGTCATTGAAACACATTTGTTCATTATGGATTAACAATTCAATTCAAGATCAAACTATCAGACTAATTATGCAGAATTTCCATGAATGAATGAAAAAACTAGTGAATTATCAATTGAATTACCTCGATTTTTATTGACTCATTAAAAATTCATATTAATAAATTGGTGAATTCCAAACTCCGAAGAACACTCGATTCAATTCTCTCTGAATGGTAATTTTGCGATGGAGATGCACAAAAGAGTGAGAGAATGTAGAAGAGAAAAATGAGAAAGAAAAAAAATAACTTTGAATATTTACTTGAATTTCGTACGTGCTTGGAAATTCCGAGTTCTTTTCACATTCGTCCCTTTCTTTTTTCATTCTTTTATTTACGTTTTTCTCCACCTCCACTGAGTTTTATCCATTTTCCTTCTTCTTTGCTGCCCTTTGAGTAACCAGCCTCAATGGATATCGATTAAATTCCTGGGGCAAGCTTGAGGCTCGTTTGGTATGTTATAAACCGCAAAAT
Source organism: Aleiodes testaceus (assembly GCA_963565655.1). NCBI lineage: Eukaryota > Metazoa > Arthropoda > Insecta > Hymenoptera > Braconidae > Aleiodes > Aleiodes testaceus. The sequence goes on along the minus strand of OY751421.1, from coordinate 4,563,040 downwards.
GCCCTCAATAAGATAAAGAAATTGAAGAATGTGTCATCAATAACGTAATTAAATTAAAGAATTTGTTAAATTCATTCTCCATTGGATTACGATATATTAATGGAGTATTGATTCAATTAATTACAGATTCTCATCAATTATGAGAGTGCAGTGAGTCGAGAGCACGTGAAATATTGAATGAAGTGCATTAATTCAATGATCCACTCCCGAATTTCCTGAAATTCAATAAATTCAACTGAAAAATGTGGAAATCCTAAAATTCTTAAACCGAAAATCTCAGTTACTCCCAGTCCGCCACTGATTTTACAGTTTTCATGGTAGAATAGGGGGCAATCTCCAAACGTTGAATATTCCCAAGTACTTGGGATAAAGCCAATAACAATTAACCGTTGTCTCAGTTGGTGATTATACAGTGGTACTCAAACGATAAAGCCTAACATCCTTGGATAGTGTTTAAGTTGCATAATTGTTGGGATGATGGGTGAGGAGTGGGTGGTGTACAGAGAGATGAAGTGTTTGGTAAGGTTTAAGGGTAATAAAGCCGATGAAAAGAGACAGAGATAGACCCCTGAAGATTCCCATACATTTAATTAATAATTAATTCCTCTGAAAATAAAATGGAGTAATAAATAATTCAGGAATTATCCCCCAGTGATTTAAAATGTAGAGGGAAAATTAATAAAAAAAAAAGGTAAAAAATTAAGTATCACTTTTAATAGCTTTAAAGGACTATAATCGTTACAAGACCCCGGGGAAAATATCTCTAATCAGATTATTTCATGGGTCGTAGCGCTGAACATTATCTAATGCTGTCCCATCTTCCAACGTAGCCCCTGTGGGTGTATGTGCGTATGAATAAGCCCCCACGTCGTACTCCCCAACACAATCCATGGGATGTGACCACGGTTGAGCTGATAATACTGGCGCAAGCAATTCACGTAGACAGGAATAACAGAGGCGAAGAGGAGAAAAAAGAGAGGACGGGATATTCCCTTGAATTTGCGTGGGTATTACGTATATACTCTTGTGACGGTGTTCTCCCTTCCTTCGGACTCGTCCTTGTGTTAATCCGATTATGGTTATATTAATGGGTATTACATTAAAATTTACGCCTCCATCATCTCCCACGTCTTTCCCATATGATGCATTTATTCCATGATTTTTATAAATGACGCGGTTATCTGGAGAAACCTGAAAAAAATCAGGTAAATGGTACAACATGTCTGCATTATTCTCAAATTTTTTCAATTTTTTTAATAGACTCTTCGGATGTTAAAAAAATTCAATTAATTTCATAACTTCGAAAAATTGATAATTCTCGTTTTCTTCAATGGCCAAGGAGTTTTCTCCGTACTGATGAAGCTCACTGATGGGCTGGCTAATGAGCCAGAGTCCTGGATATAACCTCGTTATAATAAGTAGGCTACCTGGGTACAGTGTTTTACAGTTCTCGTTGGTACTTGCCACAGTTCAGTTCAATTTCTCCCTTTACCCCTATTACTTCACTATCTCTTCCACAATTTCAGTTGTGTCTGTGTACATGTACATTGAGTAACTCGTCTCTCTTGGTTTGGAGTTTAAATGTCTTTACAAACGTTAAGTGACTCGAAGTGGAAGTCAGATAGTGACTTCATTGCCATTGAGTGGTAGGGGTTACTCTTGTTTTCTAGATGGCGAAGTAAAAGACTGAAGTTTATTGCTCCTTCGTATTTTTCTTTTTCATTCTCTCAATTTTCCTCGTATTCACTGGGGAAATATCTCTCAGATGAGGATGATTCTTCTCTTCAATGTTGCCCTTTTTTTTTTCTTTTTATTCTCCTTTTTTTTTTAATCGTTTTGAGGCACTTACTTCTTTCACCAGATAAACTGTAGATATGAAGAGTTTAATTTTCTTAAAATAATCCGCACTTCACTTGTCTCTCTATTATCAAGATTTTTTCCCAATTTTTAAGTCCCAGTGACAAGCAAAATTATAGGAAAAAATGCTAGTAATAATAATAAGCCCAAGATTATTACAAAAATTATGCACAAGACAATGGGAATCAGCAGACAGCAGCACATGATTGAATAATCAAATAAATTCAATTTTCATAAAAAATATGAACTCTCGTTGAGAAAATCTCAATTGTTGAATTACGAGAGCATCAAGCAGTCCAACTATCACTATCTCCAGTGAATTATTAAGTGAGACGTTAATGTCACACAAAACGACGATCGTTAACCTCGAAATTTATGCATCTGGTAAAATTTACACCTCGATGAATCCATCCACCATTACTCAACTTCAGTATCAACTTTTCTTTTGTATATATCATAAAAGAGAGAAATAATGAAGGAATATAAAAACCAAAACGTAGAGGAGATAACAAAAAAAATTGTGAAAATACGGAGATGAGAGAACATCTGTATTTTCTAACACATTTTCCAGTATGTAAGAGCACTGATGCTAAAATTGACAGTGAACTATTTTTCCTCACTTCATGCCTCATGGAATTCATACACTGTATGGATAGAATGTGGAAACGTCAATGCTTCTTGCTTGTTCCTTCTCCCCCTTATTTTTTATCATCTTTTATTCCTCTATTTTCTTTTATTTCATAACGTTCTGAATGTGCACCACGTATGATAAGATACAGGAAAAAAAAAAAAACACTGTATAAATATGTATGGGTGAATGGATGTCAACGCATATACCTCTGCGTATGTCATCCTATCGTTGTGCATACTTCACTGCTTCGTTTATTTTCCCTTTTTTTTTTTATCTCCTCGGCTTTTCTCGCATGCAGAAAATGGGTTGGAAACACTGAGCACCCGGTGAACTGATATGCCAAACTACTCACGCAATATGTGCATCGGGTGTTTATGAATACACTCGTTTGCCTTGAATTTACGAATTTTTATTTTTACAATTCTCTTCCCTCTGTTTTTTGCTGTTTTATTGAAACGAAAAATAACTCGATTTTTCTCTACTTTTTTAAGGGAAATTTAAATAATTAATTATTGGATTTCTGGGGATTAAATGAGTGACACAACGTGATACGTTGTGTGCCACCTGTAAGTAGCGGGAGTGAAAAGCGGAAGGAAGGAAGGAAGGATGAGGATATGGCAGACGAGATGTGCAAAAGGTAGTGGGGGGAAGGGGTAGTCGGCCGTGTGGTTGTCGGAGACAGCCGCAGAAACTTGGAAATTTATGAGCTAGTGAGAAGAAACGGCTACGTGGAAGTTGTGTAAAAGTGGGTGGCATTCGGGGGGGTGGTGAATCGTTGAATTTTCGGTATCGCAAGAGGATACAGAAGGGATATATCAAGGATACTATTCTTGAGCTGTCGCAGTCGATTAATATTTATGGGGATAGAATCCACATTCGTGTCAGTCTTCTCTCCTCTTTTTTTTCCGAAATTTTTCGATGAAAGAAGACAGACATTCTGGTAATTCTAGGGTGATTGCGACTGAGAAAAAAATAATCTCGTCTTTTCTGTGTATTGTGACAGGTTTTTCTTCTCTTTTTTTCTTGTTTCAAACAGTGAATTATAAATTCCTCGCTGTGGACGACGGGGAAAAAGAATTCCCAAGGTAGAAATAAAAGTAAATTGAAGTCGTGGAACCCTCGAGTGGTTTAAAATGTAACGACCAATTACGTGCATGCTGAGTTTGAGGGGTGCTCGCGCAGCGTGAAAACACTCTCTGTCAAAATGTCACTCTCTTCTCTTTTTTTTTTTAATCCTCTCTATATTTTATTACTCTATTTTTGAGCCAATGCTCTTCTGTATTCACCTCGAAAATCATCGGACAATTACATAAACAAAATAATAAACAATGAATTAATTATTATTTTTCTCCACTTCAGAAGCACTCGACTCACAAGAATATCCCGAGGAAACGAACCGCAAGAGATGAGCGTAAGTCGCTGGCGGCTATTATCCACGGTCTAGTTAAATATTGAATTAGACCCACTCGAGTCTCGAGTGTTTAGCAGACGAGTGAGATTATCCCAAGTTTCATTTAATATCCACAGACCATTATTTACTTTTTTCCTTCTTTCATACGCTAAATAATATTTCCGTTTGTAACATACTCTGGCCCTATTTTCTTCCACTAAAACTCATTCCCCCGGAGTCCATTTAATCCGAGGCAACGAGTAAGTGAATCATACGGGGTTATTATCAGTTTTTAAGCATTAAAAAATAAAGGGGTAAGAGAATTTTTTTCATTACTCCAATTTTCAGTGCCAAGACAAACGTCATAAAACCGCATTCACTTTAATTCCCCTCCACATTTTACTGTTCTTCATCAAGAGAATAGAGAACCTGCGGAATTAGGAATGAATACCCAAGGATTTTAATAATCTACGATAAAACAGAGACTCTCTTCCATTATTTACAAAAGTCACATGATAACTCGAGTCTTCATGGTTATTAATGTTTTCCGAACAACAGTTGATGCTTGAAGTCTACCGGAAAATTTTCAATCCCCCAGAAAAAAAAGAAACAGTCTAAGAACAGGATAACACTGGGACGAAAATTTGACTGCATGAAATGAGAATAATGACGCTGAGTTGTTCACTTTTTTCGGGGGGGTGAGTGGGAGGTATTACTGGAGAACTCAAGCTCGTCTAGCTCAATGAAAACTACCGTCCCCCGGGGCGTCCGCACCTCTAATGGCTGCTCTGATTCTTCTCCATTGTCTCTGCTCCAGGAAACGTTGGTGAAGAAAAAAAAAAGAGATGGAGAATATAACCATTGGGTTTTCAAATGAATTCTGACTGTAGTTATCTGGATAGAGTACTCTCGACTTTATGACTGTTATTTTCGTGGATTATTCAGATAAAATAGAATAATTGAATTTTTTTTAAACGTGTATCTCCAATTAAAATTATGAATCAATAATATTTGAAGTTGGCTATTATGAAGATAGTGGAAGATCAAACATCAGGCTGATGTGTTTGCACACACCCGGAGCTTATCAGTAAACCGATCTTGATGGATCTGGAGGTTTTGTATCAAACGAGACGCCGCCGAGGGACCCCGAGTAAAAATAAATGGAGTGGATAAAAAAGGAAGAAGCTGAAAACATTACAATCATTTAAAATTCGTGGCTCCACTATTTCACTCCATGAATTTACAACTACGGTCCCCTTTTCTCCTTTGATCTCCTCAGGCCCCAGTTCAGTGGTTCTCGTAATGGCCGCGTGTCCACTCTCTTCATACAAAAGAATAGATAAAACTTGGAGAATTCATGTTACAAGAGTTTTGCACGATGAACCCCTGCAACGTGTAATCTAGACGTCCATTGAACGTTTATCAGTGGAAACGATCGGAGTAGCCTGCTTTGTTGTCTCTTTGACTTTATAGCAACGAGGTCAGACTCTACTGACAGTGTCAACATTGCTTGAGATAAAAAAAAGGAGTCTCGTATATAACGAGCAAGAGATATCCCTTTTTTTTTTGAGTATATCGTTTTTTCTTTTATCCTTGGTGTATTCTCAATTTTTTCTCTTTTCGCCTCTTTTCATCACGGATATAACGGCCAATCCCTCGCCTGACCAAACTCAGCCTCGTTCACTGTCGTGTGACAACACTACTCCATTTCGGCCCATTTTTTCGGCGCACAGAATGGCTTTGAATTATTTTTTTTAACTCTTGGAATTCACGTGAATACGAGGAAAATTGGATGGAATTTTTTCGGTTTTATTTTAATTGAAAATATAGAATGATTTCGGAAATTTTTGCACATTATTTTGCATATTTTTTATTGTAAAAATAATAATGGTGCAATTTAACGCTGGCGATATTCTGTTTTATACACGTAATTTATTTTACTCTCTTTTTTCCCTCCCTTTCATCTTTCCCGATAAAAGCTCACTGGCAAAACTATATTCCCATAAGGATATGTGCGTGGATATTAACGCACACGAGTGAATTACTTTGAGCAACTTTCATTACCTCTCTCGAAATTACATTTGTGAGTGAGAAAGGATTTTTTACCTTTAAAAACGTAAATAGAATCCTTTCAATTTAATTCAATAAAATACTCTATTGCATTAAATATTTCATCATAAAAATGGGAATTAATTAATTGAATCTCAATGAATCCCTGGAAATTAATTTTTTTAATATTGAATGAGTTGATAAAAAAATCTGAAAAAATTTGATAAAATACTCCAACATGTCTCCATGATTATTGAATTTTTTCCGAATTTTTTCAAGAGCTGCTAGAAAAATCCGGAAATTATTCCACCTCATTCGCCTTCAATCCATGTGAATTAAATTCAGGATTCATCAACAGCACCAACATCGACTACCTGACATACGAGGACAATAAACTTTGGCTCTTCTGGAACAGTAGTATTATTTCAACTATGAGCAATGAGAAACATTGGAATACAGTTGGAGTGTCTGTAAAGTGAAGATGTTTGCCACTGCTCGCTTGAGTGGTTAAAGAGAGAGGGGGGTTTGCTCATTTCGTGAATGGATCGAAACAAGCACAGCCTCGGTATTCCTAGTGTATCGTGTATATCGTGGAAACATTTGGACTAACGAAGACGTTGACATCGCATGCAATTTCACGAAACTACTGGAGTCTATCTCTGTTGTATAACCACAAGCAGTGCTATTTGCAACTTGAATTAATGCCACAAAACTTGGAGATATGCATGTGTATTTTACTGACAGTTGGAAATATGGATTTAACGACTTTTATTAATCTCATGATTTCACGAGAGTCATCATGTGCTATTCATGAAAGTGCATTTTATCATATCAATAAAAGGGGAAAAGAAAATCCAGGTAATTGTAATCTCTGATCATGATATATCAAGAGATATGTACCGAGCAAATACGTTTCACAGAGGGGATAAGAAGTTTGCATAGCAGGAAGACCTTGGAGCGTAGTACTCTCATCAGACTGAGAGTAGGCCGGAAATGGAGTAGTTTTGAAATAAAAAAAAAGGGAGAATAGCGAAAGCGTCCAGAATACGTCTGGAAAAGGAGGAAATTCAAAGAAGAAACCAGATGGAGAAAGAGCCTTTGCAGATGGAATAAAGATGAGTCTGACGATGTTGAGCAAACATGAGTGGAGAATTCTCTGACTATTTGCCGCGTGTCCACTCAACCTCAAGTATTCGTATATAGAGTTTCCCTAGGACATTACCAGTGGGGATTTATCTGGCCACAGACAGGTACATGATATCGCGCACACTGTGTTAACAAGTCATTAAACTTTAACTGTGTTTTCCCAGTCGTCATCATGGATCCACTAGTCCAGTACATTCAACATTGTCATCTTGTGTATTCAATCTTGGCTTTGCATAGGTTCTATCATTTTTTAAAATGATTTTTATCGGTTTTTTTCAATCTGGATTTTTTTCTATATCAAAGAGTTCATGAAAAATTCGGAAAAAATTCAGAAAATTCAGACACATGTCAGAGCATATTCTCAATTTTTTTCAGATTTTTCTGTCAAGTCTGTTACTGTTAAAATAATTGTTGGATGGTTTAACCAATTTTATGGGAATTTCTGGAAAAAAAAAATGAGTACAAAGAAACGGGGTTATGGTTTTTGAGTTTAAATCATGCCGGATGGTAGTTGCCTAGGTGGTTCACTTTCTCCGGGGTTTCAAGATAAGGTATATACGAGCTCAACCGGAAAACGGAAGCAATGGCTTACCAGATATTATCGACTACATATTATCTGCAGTATGGTTCTTCACGCATTGCCAAGGAGATGAAGTATGAAGGTGAATGAATTGTTGTAATAGTTCTAAGGATTTAATGGAATCGAAAATTGGATGATTTAGTAGAATGTGCTAATTTTCTCAAATTTCCAAGAATTAAAAAATCCTTAAATTAATAAAAACCGAGTGTTTTTCCATTGAAATTATATTAAACAATGCTGCAGTAAATTCAATGGGAGAAATTCTCACTGAATACGTCTTCGATGTGTAATTTAAACTGCTACATAATATATCTGTGTACATTGAGTACTATTGTTACCCTGGAAATAATGAAAATGCAGATAATGAGTTGTGCTCCAAGTGTTGAATGTAAAATCGTAAATTGTACGTTGATTCTAATTAATTTTGAATTGTCTGTGAGAAATCTTTGGGTGAATGACATTTGTAAGTTCAAATGTCCTTTGTATTCGTGTATCTCCATGCTTTTGTTCCATTCTCATTACAATCTGTAACGAGAGAATTAATTAATTCGATAAAACAATTGTTAATTGAAAAATAAATCTACAATGAATTATTTAAATAATTATACATTAATTAGTGGATTAACATGATTAACTAATCTCATTTGTCAATTCTCTCTAAACATTTTGTGTCGTAACGGAAATACATCTCTGTTATCCTGTTTGAAACTAGAGGCGTGTTTCAAAATACAGAAATTACAGTTTCATCATCAAATATTAAACACGTTCACGTTTACTTTGGGATTGTATTACGTTAATTCAGAACGATAATAGAATCGTTGTAAATTCAGTATCATTAAACATTTGTGTCACTGCCTCTTTTTTTTTTTCCAAACACTTTTTCGTTAAATTATGGGAATTCCAGAGTAGTTGTACTAGTTGATAATGAGAGCATTTGAAAACTCATCAGCAGTTGTATGTAACACACGTAGAGTGTTTTTCATGTCAGTTATGCTCAACATTCGTGGAAACTTTGTTCTCAAGTGTTCAACAGTACTATGAAAATTGTGGTAAATTTTAATATTAGTTTACACGAGTTTAATGGTAAAACCGTAAACTCTGGATATCAAAATTATAGAATTTAGTTATGAATTCTAATGAGGATAATTAAAGAAATTGAATTTGAAAATTTATAGAAAAATCCAGACCTATCACATCTTCAAAATCATTTAAAAAAAATAAGCAAAGAGAAGATAAATTTAATCAAAAACTTTTCATTTAACATCAAAATAACATTGCATAAACTACGAACGAGTTGACATAGAACTCCGGGAGAACACGATTCTCCGAAAATTCCGTTGATAAAATCCTGACAAACAACAAACGAGTCAAAAAAGCTTGAGAATATTTAACCCAGAGTAAAGTTAAATACTCCAAGTATCACTGAATGAAAACCGAATGATTTATTATTGCATTATTTTGTACAAACTGTAGGTTTAATACCTCTGATTTTACATATCACGAGTGCCTATAACTGTGCCCAATGGCTATTTTCATTGAATCCAAAAACAAACATTGTAATACCACCGATCGTTCATCCACGTGCATGTGAATTCGTGCTGTGGCCCGATTTTGTTGGATTAAAAGCACACTATGGTTTACATACACAGTGTTAAAAAAAGGGGAAAAAAAAGTACCCATTACTTCCTCTCGTTTCACGTATCAGGATTACGTACAACAGTGTAACAGAATATTGTCACAATAATTTCCCCCTTTCAATTTGTCGATATCGAATTTTCCCGGAATTCTTTGAGAGCTCATTCTTATTACGAAGTGATACTTGGAATGAAAGGGAAATTGGATGGCTTCGTTTACCTTTCTGTCGCTTACAGAGCATCTGTAACTGGCGCACATTGTGCCTTTCTGACCATCGTTACGGATAAACTCCTTTCAGGCTCTTGAGGAGTCGAATAAATGAGGGTCAGTCCTTTAAAACCCTCTCTCGAATATAATTAAAGAAAAGAATTCAAATAAACGAAAATACTCATTTGACAATTCCAACTGAAAGTCGCGATGGATAATACGTATGCAAATAATACAAGTGCACACATCGTGTATAACCTATTCGTATAAACTACCTTTCGTGTGCCAGCTAATTTGTCACAGTGAAATCCGGCGGGATTATTTGTCAAGCTAATAATGTGGGTACACTGGCATGTCCAACCCCTTTTTCGTTTTATCCTATGAAAATTTGGGCGAGAGGGTGAAGAGAATATATCCATGGGTGATAAAATCGTCGAGGATGTTGTTTGATGTAAATAATTGCGGATACAAATAAACCGGGCTTCATGAATTTGACCGGATCATTTTTTTAATCCATTTATTACTATTCTCAATGACGAAAGAAGAATAATTTCATTTGCATTTAATTGAGCATTTGAATTCGCGCGGGAAGCTGTAGATGTCCGCGCCACTGCGCGCGCAACCTCTGTCACGTGATCGAGGGATTCTCCGTTCTTTTACGTGGAAAAAATTCGGAAAAAATTCGTAAGGAATAATTGTAATCGGCAGAAGCAATGCTTCAAGGTTAACCGCACTAAATTAACAATAACGAATACCCTCAATGCCGAAGGGAGTTGGGAGCTCTCGGACTATGTGGATTTTCAGGATATGCATAGAGTTATAACGATCATTTGAATATCTACCACTGTGTGCTCCCCCTTTTACCACTATTACAACAGCCAAAAAACCATTCTAGGATTTGACGTAATTGCCGTAGATTAAGGAATTAACGATTGTTGCAACTGCAATAAAGTAAAATGTAATCCATGCAATGTGTTTTGAATATAATCAAGTGCCTATGGTAACACCATAGCCTCGTGGGAATCCTTGGGAGGTACTTTAAATTCTCACGGAAATTACGAATCTACAGGAGCAATTTATATGAATTAAATCAGAATATTTTCAGTTGCACGTGGCAAAGTTATAAATACAATTCTCTAATTTTTTTTATTAAATTCTATTTCGAAAAATTCCTATTTTTTTTTCTATATACGAATAAGAAAGAAAGAAAAAATGATTAATAGAGCATGAAAACTCACGAGGGGATGCGCGATAACGACCCGTACAAAAGAAATATATTTATAGCTGTCCGAAACATCGTGAGTGAGAGAAAAGGAGAGTTGGAATACTGCGAGAGGAATATACAAGTTTTGCCATGGTCTCGAAAGAATTTTTCGTATAAATCGTGTTGCTTTTCACCCCTAAACTTCATCCCCTCTCTCTCTCTCTCTCTTTCTTCAATGAAAAAAAAAGAGTATCATACAATGGGCAAAGCGTTCTGCGTATCGTTGAGGGTCATAAGCCTCTTCGCCCCTTTTTTTTTTTTCCTCAAAACTATCAATAAGAGTTATTGAGTTGCTTACTCTCTGGCGCTTCTTTTATGACAGTGAGATTGGGCCTGAATGAAAAATTGAGAGTTTATTAAGATAATAAAAAGGGTGATATAAATTCACGGGAAATATCAATTTTTTATTCGTCAATTGACGTGAATTTTTCATGATTTAGAGGGATAAAAATTTCTCTTTATTTATCCTTCTCTCGAGAATTAAAAATACGATTAAAAAGAGGATGGAATTGAGTAAAGCTTTTGAGAACACAAGAAACGTTGGATCCTGTTTCCCAGTCGGAGGAGCTCCGTTTCGAATAGGAGATAGAGAGAGAGAGGAAATGGATGAGAGAGATGACGATAAAGAGAAAATGGTTTCAGTTGGGTCACGACACGGTTTGAGAAAATTGAGTCGTTCTTCTTCGTTGGTCCTTAAAGCGAGTCAGGTGGATATAGCTCTTTAGCAACCTTATGCTCGCCTCTTTTTTTAGTTCAATTCATCCCTGAGATACCCACTTTCTCCTGCTCATTGTATCTACGAAATCCAAAACATTCTATCTCAAATATTTCCCTCAATTTCTCCCAATTTTCACGTTTTTTTTAAAATTCTTTTATCACTCATTCTTTATCGGCGATTTTTTTCCTGGATTTTTATTATCAGTTTCGTTGCTGCAGTCTGTGACCCAATGACACTCGTAAAATGATCGAGATTAACCACGTAAATATACTTGAATCAAGCTTTCACCGCAATTTTCAATCACTTGACCTGTCTCTGATGCTGGCACTTGAGAAATATACACTTTTCCCAACTACCTGACACTTTTTTACCATTAATTAAGTGTCACTGAGGCTAATGCATCAAGCACTTTGCTCAAAAATATTCTATCATAATTAAAATCCCGAGAACTCAATTAATCTCGAGAAAAAATACGAATTCCTGGATTTTTTAAAAATTCTCCTCCAGCATTGACATCAACAAACAATTTTAATTTAATCATTAATTATTCTTGCTTGAATTTCACGTTACCAAGGCACACTCGTTAATGAGCCTGACTTTAATTAATCACGTTGCAGCATAATTGATATATCATGACAATTTGTTATATCAATCAGTACAATGTTACATAATTAGTAATAAAAATATTCACAATACCAAAAAAAAAAAAAAATAACAATTATCATTAAAATTACGTAATTCTTTAACTTTAATTTAATCAACATTTTTCCCATTTTATTCTCTCGATTAAATTCGAATGAACCATTCTCAATGTAAATGCAGAGGGGGTGAGTTAAAATCACTGCGTGAATTCCTATTGCCTGATTTTTCTCCACCTTTTTTCTCTCACTTCTGTTACCTGTCACTGGCATTCCCTTAAAACCACGTGACTGAGTGACTTCCTCGTGAAATAAAGAGGATAAAAAATAAAGTGAGGTTGCAGAGTTTAAAAGAAAAAAAAAAAAAACGAATCCTGGCCTTTCTTTTCGTGCGCTTCGTCGTGTCGTTTATCGTTAGGGGTTGGGACAAATGGAGAGAGGGGAGAGCTGACATGATGTGGTATTGGGGTTGGAAGTGAAGCAGGTGGATTTGTCAACACTGTGAATAAGGACTTGTCGTATGTCGACGGAAAACTCGAGGACTCATTCCACTATTTCAAGAAACTTTCATGCAAATTTATTTACAACTTTACGGTTTTATATTCAGAGAACAAATGTACTCGTTGTGGATTACTCTATTGATGGATTCAAGAGAATTTCAAGAAAAAAAAAAGCCATTTTATTTCAATTTAATTTGATATCTGAGGTCTCTTGATAATGAAGAAAAAGAATTGAATGTTTTTTTTTTTTCTTTCAAACAATATCGAGAATTGTTGTTACTTGATAGAAGAAATGTATACCAAAGTTTTCGTCAAAGTACCTTATTTTTCTCTGCTTTGGAAAGTTTTAAAAAATAAAGGAAAAAAACATGGAAATAAGATTGCAACGGGTCAAGATATCTTGAGATTACTGGAGAGATGAAAGTTTTATATAAAAAAAAAAAAATACACATACACATTTTTAGAGAGCTTTCAGTGGTTTGCTATGCTCGAGTCATACCTTGATACCACTCTGAAACTTCAAATGCGATGGATAGAATTCGGAAGTTAAAAAATGAATGAATAAATAAAGCAGATGAATTTAAAGAAATTAAAAAAAAGGAAGAAATCGTAAATTCTAAACTCCACTATTTTCCTCTCATTTGTAGATATAATAATAACAAAAGTAGAGAAAGGAGGAAATGAGAATGGAGGTAAGACATAAACGTCTGTATTATACATGAATTTGTGTGTATGATGTAGAAATTCCACTGGGAAAAAACAACGGGGTAAAGACTAACCTCTCCTGGTGGAATCTTCTGTACCTCTGCTCGATGTATCTGCCAACAAGGTAATGCTTTAAATATAGATAAAAAAGATGGGGAGAAGGAAAATACGTGGAGACCAGTAGCAAAGAGCTTGGTACACCACAACTGTAGTGAATGGTGGCTATGAGAAAATATACCAGTGCTACTTTAGTATTCAAACAATTTTTCTTGTGCTTTTTCGAGTCGCCTTTGAAACAGACACATTTGCCTTTTTTTATTCCACATAAAATTGTAAGAAATTAGGGGAAATATTGGAAATTGGAAAAAAAAGCCAATTTCTCCAGGATTTCTTCAAATGGAGAAATTTCCAGTGAAATAACTTTCGTCAAAAGTTATTTGCACCAACAATATCCCCTTTGTGTACAGTTTGCTGTTGGTTTGGTCTACCCTAATACGGATTATTCAATTATCACGTTTTGGGTAACTGCCACAAGTGAGAAAGATAGGAGTGTGAAATTTTCGTAATATTGGCCACGCATGCCCGAGTTTGGTAAACTGCAGGAAAGAGAGAGGGTTATATCATGAGGTTTATATACAAAATTTTACACCCCCAAGTTGTATATATGTGTTACTAGAACTAACTCAACGCAACGCTCCGAGTGTTTGCCAACTCGAAGAGAGTTGGCCCCCTGGGTTATCCTCTTTCTCTATCTCCCTTCCTCTCCTCGTTCTCTATCGTCCCTGGAGGAGCAACTGGAGCTTCTACATGTTGTTTTATTAAAATTTCAATATTAATGATGGGAGCTTGAATATTCGATGATTATCGAAGCCCCAGAAGACACTGCCATTTTTTTTCACTAAATTATTTCGATTTAATATGAAAGATATCTTGTGAATGAGTGGATTTGTCGAAAAATGTCAAGATACCTTTTTCGTAGGGAATTTCAAGTGCTAAAAAAAAGGTATCTTGATAAATTCACGTAAACCCAAGGGTTTCCGAGATATGCCAAGGTTTCATCACCTCCCCAGTCACTTTTTTCCTCAAACTTCCATTAATTCCTCAAATCCAACGTTTTGACATTACAATCAAGATGATTTTTCATTGCTCCTCTTTTTCAAAGCCCTGGGAATTAAAAAAACAGCAATGGATTAAAAACATTAACCATCCACGATTCTCTTCAATCTTTAAAACCTTCATCTCTCAAGTTTTTTTCATTAAATTCACAGCATGATCGATCGTGTTCTCTTTAATTAATGAAAGCAGAGGACACAGTGCAGTTGGCTATGGGAAAGAGTCTGGAACGAGGTTGTCATCATCAGATATTACATTGCTCTGCTTTTTTTCTTTTTTTACAAAGAATTTTTCATTCAGGATAATCAATTTCCTTTCAATTAATATGATAATTTCCGGAATCTCTAATGACAATGTGCATTATCGAGATTTCTGCATTATGATAAAAGCCTCGAACATTCTACCAATTTCCAAAATTATCCATCAACTGAAAATTAGCACTGAAATTACAAATGACTAATGGATGAGAATGAAAATCAGACTCAACACATATTTTATCTCTGAGAGAATGAATCACTGTCTTTCGTTATATCTCATGTGTTTGCCTGTCTTTCACTCTATCCCATGAGTTAGAAACGATTAATCATGAGTGACTGGTCTGCTCCATGTACGCCAACGTCAACTCCTGTCCAATAGTCCCCCAAGTGTAGTACAGTAAAATAGAGAGGAAAGAGGAAAAACAATTTGATTCTACTAACCACAGTTGCCAGTGATTTCTCCTGACATTTTCTCTCACAGGTGGATGTAAAAAATTTCACGTGTGGACAGAGAGCAAAGATTGCTGTATTCCATCACAATTTAACAGTTAGAGATGAGTAAATATTTGAGGAAAAAATGAGGAATAGAATGATGCATTGAAGAAGTAAAAATTGAGGTAAATTTTCAGTGATTAATCCACATTGATCTGGTTTTTCCGGAAAAGGGAATCGGAAAACAGTTGTTGAAACAAGTGGAATCCAGTAACCAGAGAAAGAGGCCTTGGGAGAGTTTTTAGTGAACAGAAGAGGAGCAGAGCACTACACACACACAAACAGAGCATTCATTTGTGTTGCACAAACTGCCTGCACATTCGTCCAGTAGCAGTAACTGTTAGTTTGCTCAGTCGACTGTTCATTTATGCATTTTCTCCTTTACCTTCGGCTAATGCCCAACAATTCTCAACTGCTGAACAATTTCTCCGTGTCGACAAAGTGCTAATGCACGTATTTATTAAGTGCAGTCCTGCACTTTGCCCTAATTATAATGATTTTTTTCCAGAGTATCGATCTGGATATCAAAGTGTGTTGGGAACTCTTGCAGCTTCATGCACACAAGAGAACCATTGAATTTGTATTTGTTGAGTGTGAGATGTAGAGAGTTGAAGAAAGTAGAGAGCTTACGATTCGTGAAACCGGAAGCGAACTTGAAAGGATGAAAGCCTCACATATTTTACCGTCTTCTCTATGTGTGTGTGTCTATTTCCACTCTCTTCGTGTTTCTTGGCACGTTTTTACACGTACGTGTATACGTTTTTGCCTTTTAAATCCTTATTTTTTTTTCTTCTGTTATCATTTCGAATACAGTGTAGAGTTACATTGGTGCGATTCATGTTGTTGCACCTCTTCTCCCCTTTTTTCTGTAATTGAATAGAGCTGATGGAGATTCAATTCACTAAAAGCCAGAGGTTTAATTGAATTACGTAAAATTCAAACTAACATACCATTTTTTTTTTCACAAAAAAATTCTAGTTCTCCAATTCTCCCTGATTCCTTCATCTAACTTTCTGTATTTGTTTGCTTCTGATGCTTTTTTTTCCTGAAAATTCCCACGTGTAATGCAACGTATCAGTTATTTGATGAAACAAACAGTCAACTCCCAAACCAGGGAGTTTGAATACCGTGGTCTCGCAATTTCTCGGTTTGAACTCGAAAAAAAAAAGAGTATATTGAATTAAAACGTATGAAAGAGAGGAAAAACGAATTGGCAAATAAAAACGAAGTCAATAGAACAGAGAGTTGAAAAAAAGACTGAAGAAACGAGAATTGTTTGGGATAAAATTGAAAAGAGTAAATGGGAGTACAAGGGAAAAAGGGCGTTTCTGTATTTTCTGTTTTTGAGGATAAAGCCAGTGGGATAGTGGAGGTAAATTGGGTGAAATAGATGAGAGGAATGGACAGAAGCACATGGAAATAAGGCGTGACCACAGCAACAAATCAGTCTGTGCAAACGAGAGAGCTTTTAACGAATAGATTCTGTGGTAATCCTGATTACATGAATTTTCGTATCACTAAATTAAGGCAGTTTGTCAAAAGGGGTATCAGTAGCTTCGAATCATCATTCCAGATAGTAACTAGAATAATTCCAATTCATTAGCAGTTGTAATGAATCCTCTGCTCTTTTGATCTTGGAAAATCCAACGTCCAGTAGTAGAAATTCATGGCACTGCTGTATTCACAAAGTAAAGAAATTAACGCAGAGACACTGGTTATTGCTGGAAATATTGGAAGAGTAGTGGAAAGAAACGAGAATAAATAAATAAATAAAAATAGAGGATTTATGGTTCAATCCGTGATCCAGTTACGATTCTCTCATATTTTTTATTTTTTCTATTTACGCACAATCTCTCTCTCTCTCCTTTTTTCCCTTCAAAAATTCTCTCTTCCTCTTTCTCGTTCACAGGCTCTCGCTATTTTTCTGTCTGTTCGTGATGCATTTGGGCTGTTGCCAAAAGTTTCAAACAATAAAAGCCCACTACAACTCCTGTATACCTGTATATTCACATTTTTCCACGTAAATAATGCATGAAAAATAAAAAGAAGTGACTGGAAGAATGGATGAAATAAAAAAAAACAAATTCATCTGTACAAATGCATATAAAGTTCAGGATATATTGATAGTGCAGGACGTTAAACAATACGCTAATACGATCTAGCCTGAATGAACGTTGTCATTTTCAATGGGGTGCAAACAGAGTACCTCTTCTAGTGCACAAGGACGAATTGTTTTTGCGAAAAATACGTTTAAATGGATTTTTATATATTGGGTACGTGTTTATTCGTTTACTCCCTCTTTTTTTAAACCTCATTTCCTTTTATTATTTTCATTTCATTCTTTTATATATCCACTGATCGTAAATTTCAGTGAATAATTCGTTCTGTTTTTCGCTGACGCAATAACACGTATCAGTTTGAAAACGTGATCGTCTTGGGGCCATTACCCCAGACCAATGGGAGCTCGCAGTGAAGCAAAAAAAAAAGGAAAAAAGGCAATCGTGTTATCGTTATATTGCACTTCGTCTCAGTACTGAAAGAGGAAAAAATCGAAATACTCCATACATCAGACTGATCTTTGCTAAAATTTATATCCAACACTGGATATGTGGTCTGAGATTACAAGGAGCAATGTTTCAACTTCAACCCTTCTATCTATCTGCCCTATCTCCATCTCTCTCTCTCTCTTTTCTATCCTTTTCTGGGTGTCCTCGTTCCATTCTGAGGCGAAATACGTGGGACGGACACTTCTAGTTGGTGGAGTGTATGTGCCAGTAGGAATAGTACAAATAGGTTTGGGCAAACTTCACCTAGCATTAGTCACCCTGTGTCTTTCGCATTGTCCTTCGTTGGTGAGTAGGATTCCAATCCTGTTGGACTTGTGCTGATACATATTTTATTGTAGAAGAGACATTGATCAGTAGAAATTCCTCTCATCTGGATTATTGGAATAATGGTTATCCAATTGATCAAATAGAATAGTTAATCGGTTAGAAATATCCTCCTGACTGATTTCCAAGTGGTTTAACCATGTCTTGTATTTCCAATTATACACGGAGTAAGAGACATTGGGCTAAAGGAAAACGGAATAATGTTACAGTGGTGCATAGTTACGTTGTACAGAATCACTGAGGCATGTATCAGCAGGTGATGACGTTGAAGGCAATAGTGAAACTAGAGGGTTACTGTACTTGCTCACTTGTATAAAGCAAACGCTATAACACGATACTGGTGTGCCTGAGAGTTTGTAAGATGTGGCAGCTGGGGGAATTAACACATTTTCCGAATCGTCGGTTATCGGGGCGAAAACTCTTGGGCAATGGAAATGAGCGGTGAAGAATTCTTTGAAAACATTGGTGAGGAGATATTGAAGATTCAGAAGAATGAATTAATAACCACAGGATTAACATATTTGAATATCGATTAGTCCAGGAGATTATGGATTCTCGAGGAAAAAAATCTCTATCTCTCTCTCAACGATTTGGAATAATTCATTCGACATCTATTTTTTTTTCCATCAAATTCATCATGAATTACCAGAGGGTAGAATGTTAATAGCTTGGAAAATTCAAAACTTCTATAAATTCACGTGAAAATAGTGAATTTCCATGAGTCTTGATGATACACTTTCACGAATAATACAGGCACAGTAGCAGAGGCATTAGAGTACACAACATTTTCACAAAACTCAACGTGCCAGAAGTTTTTGGATGGAAAGAGTGCACACGAAAATATCTCATGTACAAAATACACGATACCATAGTGTGTCTATGTGTTCTCCACAATTCCACGAATATCTTCATGTTGGAAAATTGTGATGATGGCATAGAAGTGAGAGAAAAATACGTGTTAAGATAATGCCAGTATCTTCATCTCTCTCGTGCTCATTTCTGGCGTCCTTTTCAACACTCCTCCCTTAACAACCGAAATAAAAGTGCAGAGGTAGAAAAAAAAGCCTATCTCACTCACGGTTCTCGCCGGATCTCTTGGATATAGTTGAAGAACAAGGGTTGAAAGACTGGAGTGGAAGAACGAGGCATGAGATGGTACATTTCAGTGGAGAAAGCCTTTTTTTTTTGTCAGAAAAATCTAGACAGCAAAACTCAATGGTATCTCGTTAACACGTGTTCTCTTGAAGCTTCCAGATGTGGAAGCATCATTGAAAATAGTTGGATGATGCATAAAATTCATAGGAGTGTAACTGCAGATGAATGCTCTTTGTTTCATCAGCATCAGAATGTTTCCCCTATTAACAAATAATTAATCACAGTGGGTTAAAAGTAACAAAGTTATCATGCTTCATGAGCATCAAATTAATGAGCATTAATTAATGCAGGGACTCTATTCGCTAGTCACCTATCAAATCATTTTGAGACTAAACCAAGTGTAATAAACTCATTTCACTGTTTCTGTGTAGTAAAAATTAATTAATAAACCGATTAATCCTTTTGCCATGAATTCAACTCAATCACCAAGCAAAAAGCATTACAGAAATTTCACCGGGAATAATACGAACAGACCAAAGAATCCTGCGGTTATTATCCAAATTGAAAAGGGTAATGGTGTCTGTCTGCAGAAGAGAGAGAGAGGGAGAGAGGGAGGAAACAGTAGCAATGAAAGTGCACGAAACACACGGAGAATTTCGAGAATCGATAGAAGGCGAAATCGTAGT
Source organism: Aleiodes testaceus (assembly GCA_963565655.1). Taxonomy (NCBI): domain Eukaryota; kingdom Metazoa; phylum Arthropoda; class Insecta; order Hymenoptera; family Braconidae; genus Aleiodes; species Aleiodes testaceus. Next base: position 4,543,186 of record OY751421.1, on the reverse strand, counting down.
CACCCACACTCCACCAGCAGGGTGCAATGCGGCTATTTCTCCACTCCCCTTTCCACCTCACTCAGCTTCTATACCCTGAAACTATTCTACTCCACTTGACGTTACGCTCTCTATCTTCCTCCAAATTCTTTGTCTCACTCTTTATTCCCTTACTCTTCTCACCTTTCCCTCGACTATTTCCTCTCCTCGTCTCCAACGATTGGAAGAGATAGCCTTATCCAAAAGCCCGAGGAATGGATTTCCAAGGACGAAACTCGTCTCGAGAGCTCTCTCCTCCCGTCCACGTGCTTTTATAAAGAAAATCGTCCAATATCATGGTTCAATCAGCCTCCAAACGCCAGTACAACTGGCCCCCGTTTTTTATCACCAAAAATCGGAAATTAACGCAAATGAAGACATGTTCTCATCACATTAAAATACCCATATGAATTAAATTAACAATTAAAGAATTCAATTATCACAATGTAAGAGGAACAAGCAATCCTCTCTCTGAATCCCTCAAAGTTTCGCAGCAAACACTGAAACATGGTCCACAGTTGACTTACACTGAATCAACGCCGTTGTCGTCGTCGTTACCGAGGCCCCAGTAAAGGGCGTAAGCGGCCGAGAGAGAGAGAGACTAACGGCATTCAGCCAAGGACCAGCCATTTCGTCTAATTACTGCGGTACGCGTCCACCACTTAATCCCGTTTACAAAGCATTACCTGCTAATGGATGCATCCACGCCATACACTGGCGTCCAAGTCCGAGGGCTTCCAATGGAAACAATGGAAGGCAATGGACAATTCAAATTCGGTGAAATTTGTTTGGCTTAGCCATTCGTCTGACATTACGTATGAATCATGCTGGATTTTACGAAGATGTACATGGGGCTCGATGCGAATTAATTATGATTAAAATCATTGTGCCAATGCTCATCGTCATTTGCCTGAATATAATTCCCAGAAATCCATAAAATCGAGTGCTCTCCAAGTTTCATGGCTTAATATACTAGTGCTGATAAAATCAAATGCCTCTGCATGAAACTTGAAGGATCAAAACTGTATAATGTTCCATGAGTAGTGGTTTCTATCTGTGAATATAAGACGATAATGTATATGTTAAGGGTGTTTCATGGGAAAGGAGAATGAGTGGAGAATCAGGCTCCTGTGGGTACCGTATAAAAGCTCGTAATGCTTCTGGAACGTCGATTGGAATCAGGTGCAGCCAATTTGGCCATATCCCAGGAGTCATCGCATGTAAATCCCTGGTCTCTAACCGAGCATTGGATACGGTGCCCCAGCTTCCCCCTTTCTTTTTTTTTTTAAAACTCCCAAGCGCACCACTAATTTACCCCCGATTTTTACCACTTTTTCCCCTCATTATTGATTCGCTTCACCATTAGTTTCGGGGAATAAACAGCTCGGCTGTCCGAGGTGGGGAGAAAAAATTCCATTAACACGTGAGAAGCGAGTGGTTCACGTGAATGTAGGTTATGTCAGTTGGCCTGTGTAACTACAGTTACACTCACGAAATCGATCAAATGGCCAAGCCCCCTGGCACACAGCTACGTGATCCATCGATTGACGCTTGGGCCATCTCTGGGATATTCCCTTTGAAAGCACAGCACGTTCGTATACACCCTAATGAGCAGCCGGAGGGGCTGCTGGAAGAGACTTCAACCTGGCGACACTCTATCCTTTATTCCTCTCTCTCTGTTTCATCTATATACAATGTTAACTCCTGCACAAACGGCCCGACGTTTGCCAAATACGATCGAAAATCGAAAATTCCTCATCTCTCTCCTTTCTTCGGCATCAATGTGCGACATCCATGGGAGTTAGAGCCTCAAGGTAATGCAAACTCTGATATTTTAACGGTTCAGAGAATTTCGTATTGGAAATTCTTATTACGGGTAATTCCGGATGTGAGGAGAAAAGAAAATTACAATTGCAGTAGAATTGATGCACATCAATAGCTATTTAACGATTTAATAGGCACTTTGGGGATAGGACACTCTCTCTATGTATGTGCCTGTTTTATTTGTCCTCCATTATACCATTAGATGTATACATTGTATACGTGAATACACTGTTTCCTCTCAAATATGTCTCTCAACGATCCTCGTCGGGCCATAGTCAGGGACTTGATGACGTCGTAAAACCGATTAACAGACTCCCCAGTCTATACTGTTACGGTATTATAGATAACTTGTATTTTGTGCAGGAGAGACTTTGTTGCAACCTTTGTTAATGGAGTTTTTCCTTTTTTGAGAATATCTCGGAAACTAAGAGAGATAGGAAATTTTTCATAAATACCTTTTTTCTAGCTCTTGAAATTCTCTACAAAAAAGGTTTCTATAAAAATTTCCCTATCTCCTTCGGTTTCCGAGATATCTCAAAAAAACCAGCCTCTCAAAATAACTCCAATTTCCCCAAGGAATTTTAAATAAAAATCATAAAGTACTCTCACTATCACAGGAATAGAGCCAAGTGGGTGGGGATAAGGATCAAGAGGTCAGGTTATACACTTGGCGATATCGCCGACGACCTCGCACAAATATTCATACACATTGGGCGATCATAGCCAGTTGGGGGCTGTAATTTCTAACGCGCCTAGAAATTGCTGGTATCGACTTCTCTACTCCTTCTGTTTCCAACACTGTCTCTCTTTCTCTCTTTCACCGTTATATTCGGTAAATTATACCGACGGGGAAATTACGGGCACACACGATTTCCCTCTCTCTATTCCCGCCTCTCTGGATAGGAATACTGCCGGAGTGGCTAATAACAATAACGAGAGTATACGCTTCAAGTATAGGGATATAGAAAAGAATGAGGGGTGGAGAAATGCTCATAGGGCTCTAATGCACAAGGTGAAACTCAAGGGCGCCTATGTACTTTGTGTTTAATATATTGTATTCCAGATAAGCTTCTATTTATGTCAGATACATTGGTAAATTTGTGTGAGTGCCGTTACTTTAAGCAAAGTCCCTTTGGTAAACTATCGTGAAACTTTATTGTTAGGAGTTTACAATAGTATTGACATTTATTATCGCTTATTTTCAGTGAAAAGTACAGGAGAATTGGTATTGGTTGCTCTACTTTGTGGAATTATCGAGAATTCGTCGATTAAATTGGTATTCGAGTCTTTTTTTCGTACTGAAAGGGATACATATCGGTATTGGGTCAGGCGGTCTTAAAATGGCGGCGTGTTACACACAAAATGGTGGTGCATTTATTGAACAGTGGAATTGAGCAGTTAATATTCAATTTTTTGATGGATAATTAATTTTTCATTGTCCAGGGATATCCTCGGACGTCAAAATTCACATTGGGATTTTAATACACTATCTGACATTTTAAATAATCACTCATGATTTAGAGTCATTTGTGTCATCCTGTCCGATAGTATGCAATGAAAAATGAATGAATTATTTATTTAATTTCTCTGACAATTGAAATTATGACTCAAACGTGAAATTTGTAATGCATTATTATTCTTGATAGTGGAATGTCATTGGTTCCATAATCAATTGAATTACTATTGATGGATTTTATCGGTGACTTCAACAATTACTCGAGATTGAAGGACATGAAGTGACACGAGTGCACTCAGTCCCTTCGGTCCATTGAATTCTTTCAAATAATTCGATTAATTTTTTATTATTTTTTGATTTTATATTCATAGTGTTTCCTGGTACAATTACCATGCCTATGTGCGTGTATTCATGTACATGTGGTGGCAATATCTTCCAATCAGATAGGCAATCGATACGCACACGTGAGTTACCATTGGGAGGCATCGGTGCGGAGGGCTGATTGTGCACTGTGTCAAAGGAGGCTATCGGCATATGAATACCGGTTACGTGTTTACATATACAGCTATGCCATTCTATTTATGACGATCGTATGCTGCTGTACCAAACTCAACTAACGATCTACCGGAACTGCATTCAACTGCATTTTTTTTCAGTAGTTATTTCCAATTTTCGTAAATTGAGAAATCTATGGTTTCTATCCTGAATTCAGTTTTTTCGAAATATCTCAGAAATTATTAGAGTTAGGATAATTTAGCAAGAAACCTTTATCATGGGAAATTTAATTTTATACAAAAAAGGTCTCTCGGGATTTTTCCATAGAATCAATGGTTTTCGAGATATTTCGGATATTGTGGAAATTGAGAATTATTCATTAAAATTCATGCTCATTAACTGCGTAATTATCCTTGTCCTTTCTTCTCATAATTCTCAGGACATTTAATCCCAGTGGATGGTGAGTGTACCGTAGGAGGATCACGAAAACTGAGGACTGTTGTTGAGAATCGTCAGAGTAGGGTGAAGGGTATATCCTACTCAGTGTGACGGTACACGGAAGTAGTACAAGCTTTGTTTATGGCGGACCATTTGTTCGAGGGCACTCGAGTCACTACTTCTCGTGCAGTGCAATACGCATATATATACAATACGTATACATCTAACTAGTGAGGCAGGAAGGAGACTTTCTCGATAAAGGAAGGCACTTGAGTGTGATATTTATTTTTTTTAAAAAACTCTTATGACCTCAAATGAGTGACTTGCCTCGATTTTTCATCAATTGTACCTTCTTCAATGACGCGTGAAATTAAATTTTCCCATGGCAATCGTACAAAACTGCACCTCAAACAGGCATATTCCTTACTCTTATTTTTTATTCTCTATTTTCTCGTGAAAGTAACGAGGTTATCCACTCCCGCGAACACCCACAGTGTGTGCCTTTTCTCCTATAGCCTAGATTCCTATCTACTGTAGTCTCGATCCGGCTTTGTTTATGGCGAACCATTAGTTCGAGGGCACTCGTGCTACCAGATGACCCCACTGCTTCCATTCCCAACTTGCCCCTTCTCCTGAAAACTACTCTAATTCCCCAAGTTCCATTCTCATTCCAAAACCGTTATTCTTTCTCCATTCTCTCACCCATCTTGTTTACAGCCCACTCTCAATGTCTCCTCTTCCTCTCCCTCCCCTCTTCCGTTTGTTTTCCCCTCATTCGCACTGCCAAAGATCCGGTAATCGTCCCTTGAGGATTGCTAATGGCTGACGTAAGTGGAAAGGATCAATAACCTCCTTTCGATATTATTACTCAAATATCTCAGAAACCATCAGGTTTATGGGGAATCATCAAGAAACCTTTTTTGTAGCTCTCAAAATTCTCCACAAAAGAGGTCTCTTCATATTTTCCCCTAGAACCAACGGTTCTCGAGATAATTGGACAATTGTTAACCACCCTGAATATAATACGAGAATAATAGCCAACACGTGTTACCTAGACATACAATAAAATGATACTTAGTGCAACACAGCTGCTGTATCACGCCATAATGAATTTCGAAGTAATAAAGATTTTACGTACATCCCATTGTGTATCGGTAAAGTTTGTAAAAGCAAAAGGATCAAATGAAGTTGAACCAGTGCAACTGGTATCCTGAGACACAAGCTTCAAATCGTTTCTCTTTCTCTAAACTCAGCCACTAAATTCTTCGTGTGCTAGTCACGTGCCAATGAACATACTACTGTTGGCCTTTACTTTGATCGTCTTATTCGGTTGGTGGAGTTACCGGTGCAGGATTCAACTGAATAATTTCAACAAAGACAATGAAGACGTTATAATCCACATGAGAGTGACTTGATAAAAGTCAATTATTACTTATTCACTCGTGAAATATTGAGAATCATTTAAATTTGATTGAATTAAAGTGCAGTTAAATTAGAATATTTCAAAAATTAATTCAAATCAATTGAAATAAAATTGATTAAATCGTGAATACGTAAATGTGGTTTTCCATTACAAACCATAATTTTGAGATATTAATTACACTCGCCTCGTTAATAATTAGACAGGAAGCTCTAGGCAATTATCGGAGTGATGAATTGATAAATGCGAGTGTCCAATTGTCAACTCCCTGTATTTATGTTAGTGTACATTTAATTTGTGCTGAAGCCTCAAGGCCTTTCAATAATCAAAAAAAAAAGGATAATACGTGATAATCCATCAAGTTTCGAGTACCGTAAAAAAAACCATTGAAAAACGATGAAATAAATTTTTCCAGGATTTGCAGTATCGTTTAGAACTCTCAAAAAAAGAGAAGGCACTAATGGAAGAGTTGTTGATGTGAGTTTGTAGAAATGCCATTTACTTCAGTGAAAAGAAAGTAAAAAAAAAAAAACCATTGAAAACCTTACGGGATAACATTGGCATTTAATAAAAGTCTATTACTACTAGTTCTTAGGTAGCGCTGAAAGCCAGGATTGATGAGCCAATCACAAGAAAAGATAACGATTTTCTAATCATGATAAAATACAGCATTCACTGAATTTCTTTTCATGGATAAAATTGAATCCATTGAAAGTAAGTGAAAACAATTTTTTTCTCCCTGCACTCGAAGAAATAAATTAAATGATATTATTTATCATGAACAATTCACTTGTCAGTGCTGCATTTTTATTAAATTCTATTTCATTCTGTCCTCGTTTTACCCAACTATCTCCAACTGCCTCATCGAACTTGGAATGCCTCGAGGCGTTTTTCCATCCCCCATGCACAAGTTCCACGGAAACTTCATACTGTTGAGACAGAGAAAGAGAATACAATCGCTCTGCCATTTCTCCTCTTCTGCATAAGCTCACCTAAACCTGTATGGAGTAGTTTCACCGACCACTGGCAACGATATTGTTGAAACTTTCTTGAGAAATATGGCTGGGAGTCGCTCAGTGATTCGAGAAACGTAAGGCTGAGACACAAATTGTGAAATCGGATTCATGAATACTAGATTGAAATTTCAGAGTAATTGATTGTTTGATGCCCCAAAAAAAAATCGTATCTCCATTATCCTGAACAAAAAAAAACTAGAGAAAATGGAATTAGTGTCATCTTTCTCATTGTTAAAATTTCGTTAAAAAAAAAGGACGTGTTATGCCGGTAGCATGACAAAGAGAATAGAAGCAGCAAGAGAGCGTGAAAACAAATTAAACACGTTAATTGCCGGGTGGTCTCGTATGCCATACAGCTCGGCTAATTGCGGGCCGTAGATTTGGCCAGGTGCATTGGACGTTGGTGAGTGTGAGGATATAAAGGGCACATAGAGGTGCAGAATGGTTTTGTGCCTGTAGTTTTGGGGCCCTTCTCACCGTGAAAATTCGTGGGAGAAACCCGAGGGGAATCCAACGAGACGCAATATAGTAAACCTCCCTGTAGGCATTCTGCACTCGGTCTAATCAGGATGGATATGGCAGAGGCGATAATGAGAATGGGCCAAGGTGGGGGCAGACTAGACTCGCCCTTTATACCCACCTGTACTCATACTCTATCACCCAAAACCAACTCCTGGATGCCACGGAGGTGAATGAAGACAAATAGCCCGTGCCTCGGCATTTGTAACTGAGTCTCTCTCTCACTTGCACTCGTGTGGGCTTGTGGTAATGCTCGTGGACAAGCCGGCAATGACATTAACCTCACTGACTCCGTGGTTGCGACAGTGGTCATCTTACTCGTGATCAAATGCCTTTCATCAGAATGAAAAGAAAAAAGCTTTAAATTTTTTTGAGTTTTCAATGAATTCTGCTGGTGACATGTCATTGAAATCTTTATCAGTTTAGAATAGACTCGTGATAGTAATTTCCGTCAATGTTCACAACTCAATTGAAGCTATTATCCCTGATATAATAGAGGAAAAGAGGGAATTCTTGAATTGAATGAGCTCATGCAAGAGAAATTGGCTCGGTTACTCTTAACATCTCATTTCATTTCCGCTTGATATCATCTGGATCCCAGAGATATTGGGATTATGTTGATGCCAAAGAGATTGGATTAAATAATTTATTTTTTTCCATAGTTCATATTTTTAGTTTGATAAAAAGTGGTTTCATCAAAGTGAATGTAACAGTGAATATTCCCAGTGTGAAATAACTTTTGGATGATGGAAGAGTGACAAATGAAATATGGAGTGTGAAAATACAGCTGAAAATTTTCCTGTGCCCGGGGTCCAGTTACGGAGTGACTGTGTAACAGCCTTGTGAACCTCAAGAGAATGGCTGAGTGCCCAGTGTGCTTGCAGACGACATTTGGGAGTTGAAGACTGACAAATACCTCACACCATCAACCGCCGGTTCTTCCACAGCGTTTATTTCAAATTATGATGAACCAGGAAAGTTCAGTGGTCCATAAATCATCCGAATATTTCAGGGAAAAGTGGAATATCCAAAGGGGAAAGATAGAATAATTTTTTTATTGATGATTTCAGGAGAAAAATGAGTCTCACGTATTTATTTTACCTAAAATTTCTTCACTATCTCAATAAAATCATGAGAAATGTGCTATCCCAAGTGTCTTCAATTATTTTTGCTTCAATACTCGATTCAATTCTCTCGCAAATGAGAAAAGAATGAAATTCCACCTATCGTTTTACGAGCCACAAGAACGCTGTGCATGCGTTATAAAAAAACATTCAAAAGAAACATAAAAATGAAATGCAGTGACATAAAGCCTCAGCTCGTACAGAGGAGAATAATAGAAAATATAGCCCATACAGTGATTTACAATTTTCGAGGTGCGGAGAGAGCGTTGAGCTTTTTACTTGATTGAATTTCAACGGTCAAACTATCAGGCTATATTGCACAATGGCAATTTCCATCGATTTCAAGTCAGTAGAATGAAAAAAATACAGTTTCATCGGATATTTCACGACAGTTTAGGTTTTCTAACTAATCCCCCTTTCATTTTCACTACTCTATTCTTTTTTTGTTCATTCAATTTTTGGGAATTTTTTTCGTTTTTCGGGATTTCAGTCAGCCGGTTATCACTAGGGCGAATGATCCAGGGCAACTCGTAATTAAATTGAAATTCGATTGAGTGATGCAGAGAAATTTGATTGGAAATTCATTCATGTAGAGTTGGAAAATTGAATAAATGAGAAAAATTCATGGGAACATTTTTCCTTTTCTTTTTCTTTAAGAACCAAATGTCTCAGGATTATCACGAATTATAATAAGAGAAAATTGTGAATTATATGATACTATCACATAGCCTTGAGAAAAACAGTAGCAGAAAGTTGTACTTGAACTTTTCGTTGAGTTCAGTGAAACTTTTCGTTATTCAAAAGTAGAATGTGAATTTTAACCCCGAGAAAACGTAAAATCATGAGGGAGAAATAACGTTTGGAGTATTTCAGAATCTATGAGTTTGAAGCAAAAAAAAACTCCTCAAGTCTTATAAAGAGATGAAAAAAAAATATAAATTTACTTTTAAAAAAAAAAGAAGCATTAATTAACATTGAATCCATAGCTTTCGGGCATTTTTCGTATCTCTAGATGAAAAACTTCATTCGCTAATTAAAAAACGAAGCAGAGAGAAAAAAAATAATTAATCTACTATTCTCCTCTCTTTGCTCTTCATTCGAAAAAACGTAACCGGAAATTATCCGTTTGTTTGAAAGATCCCTTCGTTGATTTAGCAAAGAGTAAAACTTGCAAATTTCAGTGGAAATTAACTTCTCATTACTTGAATTATTGACATTACACAACTTCCAAATGAGAAAACTATTGGAATAAAAGAAAAATCATTTAAAAATCAGGCAATTGAAGATTTTGCAAGTTTAATTAAATGTTTGCCACGTGTTTTAATTAATGCCAATGTTCATTATTAATCTTGATTAATGCCTGTAATTAATTCTAATGGATGGAATTAAATGAGTGAATCATTGAATTTTTGGGGATAAGCCCTTGGTCCAAAAATTTCAGAAGGGTGAAACATGTCATACGATATTCATGAGATGATTATAATGCATCGCATGAATCACTGAAGCACACAGCAATTTCACCCACTCTCTATTCTTTACATCAATGAGCAATGTAGAGTTATTAATTTCTATAATTTACGAATGAAATTTAAGAGATAGTGCAATATCTCATCAACTAAAATTTCCATCAAAATCAATAAATAAATTGAAATTAAAATTGGAAATAATAAATTATAATATTTTCTTATTATATTTAATTGCCTGAAATTTTACAATACGTTGAAATAATTGTTTACCTCTTGTGAATAATTATCCAGTGCTTGAATTAATCAATAACTGAATTCTAGAGTTTACAGTATAAATTATTAATTAAAAAGTGCTGCACTGATGTAAAAAAAGGGGTCAGACGTCATTTAATCCCTCGATGAATTCTGCACATTAATCAGCCAGATAATCTGAATTACAGAGAGGAATAATTTCAACCAATTTAACTTCTCAAAGAAGCTTTCAGTAATCTTTTCTTACTTCTCTAATGCCTCCCACAAATTTCTCAAACAAAAGCACTAGTTGAAATTGAAAAAAAAACGAAGAAATCCCCTCATATTATCGCCAATATTTAATTATCATAAAATTACCGGAAATTTCCTGAACTCAAATGGAACAACATTTATTATTAAAATGTCAAATAACTCGAAAACATGAGAATTAAATCCAACATGTAATTGTAAATGCAGTAAACTCTCTGATGTTCCTGAAAAGTTCTGTTATCAAAACAGGCAAAACTTTTCCACCTGACAATTAAACAATTCCCTCATTCTCCCTAGCATCACTCAAATTTCTTTCTAACTACAGAAATATAATTCCTGTTCGCATTCTTGGTGAACTCAGGGCCTCTGTCCCCCTTTTTTACCACTTTCATCTAGTTGTATACAAGTAGAGAATGAGCGTGACCCGTGACACCTAAGTACACTGAGGCCGTCGACACAAGCTCTCTAACACAAAGTGTAAACTATTTTGCGGCAGTGAATAGCTCGAGCAGGAGCTAACGATCCTTCAAGCCCTCACTTCAAAATCCTTTCTCTTCACCCTCATTCCCTTCTTTTTTATCTCGGATTCTCGTCAGCAAGATGAATACAATATTCTGCTCTTCATAATTTCATAATCTCCAACAGCATCAAGAAAACTGAATTTCCATGGGATTCTTTATTCCCAAATATCTCGGAAACTAAAAGAGATAATGAAATTTTTATAGAGACCTTTTTTGTAGCTCTTGAAATTCTCTACAAAAAAGGTATCTATAATTTTTTGCCCATCTCACTTAGTTCCCGAGATATCTAATTATGAATAATTACATGTGAAAATCGATGAATTCGTGCTTTTAGAAATGCGAAATGAATCCTAGATGAACCCCACCAGATTTAATCAGGTCACAGTATCCATTCCACTCAATTATTGATGAGGAATTGATCAGACTTGCGCGTATAATATATAGATTTTACCCATCCAAGTTACATACTGTATACATCTAGTAGATGGTGGGCAACCACATCAGCCAAGCTATCTATAATCCCTTGAGAACCGTCACTCGATCTCCGCCAGTTGTCCTTCATTAGTCACTGTCACCTTCAGAGGCTCCACATTGGCATACGTAATACAATATGATGTGAATAAAATTTTTTAAAAGTCCAAAAAAAATCGCAGGTATTGGCAGTTTAGAGAATTTACAAAAAAAATGGAATTTTTTCGGAAAACTATTCTCCTCGTTTTAACTAGAATTTCAAGGAGATAAATAACACAGCAGGAAACTTTTCAACAAGATTTCAACACAAGTAAATGCAAATAACACACACATACACAGAAATGTAGAAAAGTAAGATGAGGTAGGTACTGTTGAAGAGATAACACTAACCACTTTGCATACACCCTTATTTCACTTATTTATGCATCTGTATTTGCTTAAAAACTTGACGAAAATTCTCTCCATTCAATTATTCTCATTAAACACTTAAATTGCATCAATTAAATTAATTTCTTCCTACAATTATTCTATTTTTAGAGAATCATTATGAACTATTACTTTGAAAAAATGAATTTCCTTGGAAAAAAAAGGAGAGAAGAATGTCGTGAAAAACCTTCGCCGTTATATTTTTACGATGGCCCATAAAGTCTTGCTAGTCATGAAGTAGGTGCAATCCACAATTTTAGTACTCGCACACTCGTCTCTCCACCATCTCGTATTTTCCGGTGATTAAATGTATTTTTCCTTCCTGCATACACAATTCCTTTATCAATAATCCATTGATAATGCTCCGACATTGATACTCATCACTACGAATATGAAAGGAATTTCATAGAGAGGATTCTCCTCTCTCGAATGATTAATTGAATAGACTAGTATAATACAGAATACGTATTACCCATCATCATCAACAGACAGTTTATGAATGCAACTGTTCAACTCTCCCTATTCAAAGGCATCAACATCAGGACTACTGGAAATCCTTGATATGGATTACCCGATAAGTTATCATAAACTTCCTCCAGTCCAGATTAGTTCTGTTTCACCCAAGCATTCCACTGAAACTCCCATGACCGCAGTGGAGCTCCTGTTAATTTAATGAAGGAACTCATTCCTGTCACCCAATTAAACTCTCACAATAAAAAAGAACCCTGCTCCAGTTTCCCTGGAATATCTCTGGAAATAATTGAGATAGCGAAATTTTTGTAGAGACCCTTTTTTTAGCTCTTGAAATTCTCCACAAAAAAGGTATCTACAAAATTCTTCGTATCTCGTTTATTTATTGAGATATTCTTTGGTGAAGAAGCAGAGGCTGGATGACAATGATGGAATAAACTGAATTCAATAAATCCCCAGTGAGAACTCTCTCAAATTCACACAGGTAAGTGCAACGGAATATTCCGAGTCCCGTCACTCAAGCCACAAAGGCAAGGGAACCCGAGAATCACCAGGGTTACGTTATCCAAGTGAATGACAGCCCTGACTCGTGGTGACACGAGACATAGTTATGTAAATTAACGGACCAACAAGAACATTTGAATATTCAACGAAGGGACTACGATTGGCTTATGAGATATATCCCATTTCCGTGTCACCTGTTCGTCATTATCCTTCCCAGATATTCTCACTTCTGACAAGTCCAATTGTTTTCCAAACTGCCTGACGATCATTGGATCACCAGAATTTCATGGAAAATGATTAATATTCAGGTGTCAATCATTTGTAGAATTTTAATATTCCAGCGGCAAATCAATTCAATGAAACTGTCACTGGAGAAATTCTATTAACGATTTTTTTTTAGAAAAAAAGCGATAAAAATCTATGAAATATTAAATGAAAAAAAAATTAATGAATTTTACATGGTACATGTATAACCAGTAACTTGGTGTATATGAAATGTACGTGAAAATTTAGGCGATTCCACGAGGGAGAGAAGCATAAAGTGGTTTGGGTGTCTCGTTGGCCCAGTGGTCGCAATGTTGTTACTCACTGCTTCGGACTGTGGAATTAATTAAAATGCATATAAAATGACCCAGGGCGCATTTCCAACTTCAACTGTACTCTTCCCCATCGTTCACAAAATTCAAGCAGACTTATTTTATCGCCCCTTTTTTTTTTAGTGGAAAATATTCTACATTAAATCAAACACTCGTGCCAATACTCTCGTTTAAAATGATAATGAAAGTGGATAATTTTCTGGGGAAGTGCGTGAGGCAGACAGAGGTAATATGGCCTTTGCACAGTGGCCTTAGTCCTCTGCCATGTGAAAGTGCACTCAGCACCGTACCTCATGCATAATCATATATTTACTGCACAGGTTGGCCTTTCAACGCACCCTTTACGTCCACACCTCTCACACTAGTTTATATTGTACCCATAATCCAAAACCCAACGGCATTTCCAAGCACATTCATCCTCGAGTTCATGCAAAACATGAATTCACTCAGGCAAATTCATTGGATTTTTTTTTTTATACATAAGAACATTGTGCAGAATATTAAAAAAAAATTGAGAACAATGTAGACTAGTTGAGGCATGTTTTCGAATTTTTTCAGATTTTTTCAGAGTCTTCTTCATGGTTAAAAAAATTCAAACATGTTCTTAGAATTTAGTTAAAAATGATGAGAGTAAATGACTATTTATTTTCCGTCTGTACACATGAATTATACGAGTCTCTACTCCTCCGAGAGGCAAGTCCTCCCACAGGTGAGAAATGTCAAGAGAGATCGTTGAATTCCGGGTAGATTAAGCTTCACTCTGACGTAAGTGTAAAGCTTTGTATCTGCGGCCAGAGATGCAGAGGTGGAGTGAATTCTCATGGCTTTTGGCTGCTCTCAGTCACTCGTCTCGTTTGCCTGTTTCACATGCTAAGTTGGACCGTGTGACTCACGATGTTATATACGGGGCTGAAGAGTTTGTATGAAATCCTCGTTTCAACCTAACCGGTACGAAATACTGTGAGGAGGTTCTCTATAATCCTGGATAGAAACTCCTCGCATGTCTGGAGATTACACAGGCGTTGTGCAAACGAGTACGTAATTAAAGACTCGCTTAAATCGCGAATATGCATTTTATGAAGAAATCCTCGTGGCTCGTAATTTCGTTTAAAATACGAGGCTCTCGTGTAATTTCATATTTTCCAAAAATTTCGTTATTCAGTAGGAAAGCACCGAGATAAAATAATTGAATGTTTTTAATTGTTTTTAATTTCTTTTTTCCCTCGAAATAAACAAAAATTCCATTAAAAAAAAAAAAAAAGCCTCTATTCATTTTTTTCACTCTATTCACCCTACGTATCCGGATGGTTTGAAAAATTACTTCACGCATGGAAAAAAAAAGATGTGAATGAAAATAAAACCTGGAAAAAACTGAATTTTCGTCAACAGTACATGAAACTATGGGATTGGGTAATTCCACGCTGCACTTACCCCTTAACTAATATAACCAGCACCAGAATATGCTACTTGATACATTATTCAACCGCTAATGTTAAACCGCAGATGAGAAATACACCGCAAACAAGTACTCCCTCACAATTTACCATCGAAAAGTCATATTTTTCCAGTGTTTTCGGTGATTCCATCCAGTTTCAACACTTTCCCCAAAAATAAATAATTCATCCAGCAACTGACACTGGAGCTACGAGAATTGTACGAAAAATATAAACGCAAATATAGAAGGAGGCAGAGAGAGGTGCGCTTATGCGAGGGACATAAACTAAAACTACCGGTGTCTTCCATGATATACAACCTAGCCGTTGCCTCAGTTGAGCACCAGACGAGAGCAGTTTATCGTCCATTTGCATCCCCCAGTCATCTTCAACGTCCCAACTCTTCTTTTGCATACACGAAACATTCATGCCAACCTCATCACCGTCAGGCTACTCTATTCTCCTTCCTCCCTATTTCCCTTTTCTCCTTTCCATCATCAAACTCACCATCATTCTCATTTCCATCTCAATTTTTTCCCCTCACTTCTTTTTTCCATTCATCTTTTTATGAATCACTCATCCTGATATTTCTCCATCTCACCATCCAAACTTGAGTGGCTTTTAGTGGATGTCTCTATTGATAGCCTCATCACCATATCCAACTTACGAGAATTCAATAATCTCCATTTCTGAGTTTATTTTAGTTTTTTTTATTATTTATTCAGTGATATAGAATATTGAATCTCATGGAGATGTGCAGTATCACTGCTTTCATCGCATGCAGAGTGCTTCATGAATCATTTTTCATCGAATTGATGGATCTATTATTAAGGATTTGAATAATTGATGATTTTGATAATCAGATCTCACCTTTTTTTTGAATTCTTCTGCTCATTTTTATTAAAAAGAGGGTGAAGAATAATCGTGTAATCGATTATCAGTTAGTAAAAACAGGGCTACATTTCCGTAATAAAATCACGTTCAAGAGATTATAAAGGTTTTATCAGTAGCCAAATGTTAACTGGCCGTAACTCGTGCTGCAGACTTAGCTCTTTTATCTCACGTAAACGTGCAGAACCAGAGAGAGGGGCTTTAGCCCTTTTTTTTTCACTTCCAACTTGGGATACTGTGTTTTCCCATTGCGAAAATACCGAAGAAGTTGCTCGGAATCACGCAGAGGTCATATTGTTTACAATCTACCACGAAAAACGAGAAATAAAGGAAAAAAAACATCAAAAAAATGAAAATAAACGAGGTAATAAAGAATTGATATATTAAGCTGTTACTGTGGTGTGATATCCATCGCCCTGATCTCTCCTAGTGCTCGACATATTTTTTACAACGTCTGCCCTTTGTTACAGTCGTTTTTATCATTAACCAGAGAGCCATTAAATCCGATTATTTTCAAGAAAACAATCAGTCCATCTACTTTCATGAATATCTCGAAAACTCTTCGTTTTATCGAAAAATATCAAGACACCTTTTTTGTAGAAAATTAAATTCTCTACAAAAAAGGTCTTTTGATATTTTTTCGTAAACTCAATGGTTACAGAGATATTCTTAAAAAAATAATGGAATGTTTTTTCTTTATATTATAGTCTCTTTTTAGTGCAAGAAAAGCAAATGTGCGTGTCGTTACGAAATCATGATTGAATGATAAATGTCCCTTGCGTGTCAAACCCCATGGGCAATATAACCAATGAGATGGATTGGTGTCTCAGTGGCCTCAACGCTTCATCATACAGGATCGAGGGGATCCATGTGATCCCCACCACCAAAACCCAACGTTACTATCCTTGAAAAATTAAACAGCCATTCACGTCTATAATAATCGAGGGAATTGACGTTCACAATCAATACTAAATCGACAATTTGAATTAATAATTCTAGATTTACCATGATTATTATTGATAAACACATTATCCACATGTTGAGCATGATATCTGTGCCATTCGTGTTTATTCAGAATTCACTGAGGTGTCACTAATAATATATCATTCTATTGTGAATAAAATAGTGGAGTTAAATGAAGAAAATTATTGATAACAAGTTGGAATTCATTGAGACAGAAATTATTATTTTTGTCAAATAATTTGGAAAATTTTGTGTGGAATTCAACTAGTCAATTTTAATTTAATTGTCATAGAAATAATTTCATTATTTTCAATAGATTAAAAATTCATTTGAATTAATTCTACCGTCAGCTTGCGCCACCTGTCGTTCCCCCCTTTATTTCCAGAGTTGAAAACAGTAATTCGAGGCTTCAAAGTGTCTGAACAATCCATAAACTTCCAGAGGATCCACTCAATTTATTTTTTTAAAAAAAGTATCTCTTTTTATCCTTTGAATTCAATGAATCGAGTGAAAAAATATTATTTTACAAATTTTCTATTTCAAGAGTCAGAATTGTTGCGTGTTGAATAATCATAAAGTAACTTTATTTCATTCGTTTTCACGCCTCACTGCTCTCACGTATCCAACATGGAATCATAGAGGAGGAAAAAAAAAGAGGAGAAATCTCAATCTGTGATAATGAAGAAAACGTGACACTCTCTAAATCCATGAAATTTATTAATCGCACATAGCGTGTGTTCCCTTCAATTAATTTTAATTAGAAGCTCCAAAATCCATTGATTCTCCTGATATTAATCAGTTACTTGAAAAAATGGATTAATAAGTGTCGTAAATTACCGAGATTCATTTGATTTTCAATTTTAATCAGTAGAAAAATGAGTCAACGTATTATTTTAGCATTTCGTTATGAAAAAAATAAAATCGCATTTGTATTCATCACGCAAGAAGCTTTACCGCACTCAACACAATCAGCCGAACGTAAAAAAAGAGGCAAATAAATAAAAGCAGGAGAAAAAAAGGGGTGATTTGATTCGTGACAAAATGATGGTCAAGCGGAAAAGACTCGAGGCGAGAAATACCTGGAAAAAAAGAAGGATAAAGAAGAAAAAAAAGCAGCAAAGAGAAAAGCAATCGAATCAACGAAGGATTTTCCCAACGAGTCTTTCATTTCGTTTCCTCAGAAGTGGTGATGACCTCCTCGTCGATTGGTTCCCATTCCCAATCCCCACATTTCTCTCTTTTTTCCTTCTTTTCTTCTCCCAAGCCATTTTCCCTTTATCGGACCTTCATTCAGCCACTGTCCAGAGGCTCACCATTCACTATTCTCCAGCATCAAACCCACTCAAACCTCATTTCAGCCTACATCCTTCTCCCATTCGACACGAACCGAGTGAATTCGAAAATTCAAAAATTTTCTGTGGAGATCCTTGCATCTGAAAAAATATGATGAGGAAATTAATTCTAAAATAAGCAATTTTGTTGGGAGAATGTCGTTAATCTCATGGTTTATTCTCCGATACTCTCTCTCGGGATGTGGTGGCTACTTGAGCTCAATATGAGGCGTCTGAAGAAGGCAATCTCCGGGACAGCTCATAATACAGACGCGAATTGTGGAGATGGTGTATATACCTCAAGGCCTCTCATTTCAACCCCATGATACCCATTAACTAGAAGATTGACGGTTTAAGCATCAATCTCTCTGGTAAATTGTAGTTCCAAGGTCCGCATGATCCGGCCGAATGAAATTGCGGGAATAGAGGCTATTGAGAGATATGACACTGGTTGTGAGTGCGAAATTGTGAAATAAAAAGCACTTTTTTTTTCTTCGAGAGGAGAGACAGTATTGCAGACACTATAACGTGATACTCTTTATCTTCAGTTACAATTTTTATATCTCTATATTTCTACTCTCATTTGATGACTCTTGGCACGTCTAGGTGGTACTTTGGTCTCTACTTGGGCGGGACAATTGGATGACATGAGGGTCGTGGAATCCGAGTGGCTAGGAAACAATTTTGTAGTTGCTGGGCTGAAGTTACACTTCAGGGGTCGAGGAACTTTGGTTCTCTGAATCAAATATTCTCTTCATTAAGTAGTTTGTGAGTTTATTGTTGGCATAACTCTGGAATTATTAGAGATACGAGGAAATGTGAAGAGACCTTTTTTGTGGAGATTTTGATTCTCTACAAAAAAGGTATCTTTATGTTTTTCGATAAACTCAATAGTTTGTGAGATATTTAGATAATTCCAGTGTGCAGATCATTTAAAATGTGGAAAAAGAGGATTGATGTACTCTGTACGCTGCAAAAGCCTCACAAAACGAAGACGATCGCCCCATTAAACTCCCAATTACTCGGCTCGAATGCCAATGTATGTATAACACGATGTATTCTAGTGGTAAAGCCTTTGCACGAGTCTCCCTCTACATGCACAAACGTTTGTATTACCCAAGCCCACTAGTACTGTATTTCAACGTACCTGAAGATTATATACGTATAAAACACATGCGAGAGAGGGGGAAGGATGAGAGGGATTTGTGCGAGGCCAGAGTGAGACAGAGGGACAGTTAAAAGCAGCGTTTTCCTACCAAACGAGAAAACCCAGAGCGGAAACTAAATTGGAAGGCAACCAACCGAGTCTATCTCTCTTCCATTTCTATACTCAACCAAAAAAAAAAAAGGAAAATCTCTCTCATTCTCAACGATTTCCAATTCTCAAACCTTTTTTCTCATCATTTTCTTTTTCTCCTTTATTCTAACTTCCCCACCAATACACAAATGCCAATTAAAAACTTCTTTGACCTGGAGATTATTTAATAAAACCTTGTGCTTTTTTTTTTCTTCTCCTCGAGTTGAGGAAGAATAATTAAATTAAATGGAAATGGGAATATTGGTTGAACTGTTGGTGTGAGGACAGGATGAAGTTGAATAATACGACACTGCGGGATGTTTGGAACGATCTCAAATCCCAGAGTGAACACGATGGAATGAGGCTGAGGTAATTCAGAGAGGGAGAAACGATAACTCAGCCTCAGTCCGAGTTAATCGTGCTAATTCATTGATTTAATATCCACCACAGAGATATTCGTTTTTTTCCTCTCATTCTCCGTGTCCTCTTGCACCCTCCTGCATCAAGGAGCAGAAGCACTTGGCTACTTGAAAAAATTCCACGGTAATGCAGACATGCTGGAGCATGTTCTCAAATTTTTTCAGATTTTTCTGCAGAGTTCTTCTTCCCGAAAAAAAATCCTGAATCACTCTATCAGATTTTCGGAATCCTGGAGCTTTATCTAAACCACTTTTTTCCATTGGTAAAAATAAAACGGATAGAATGAGGAAGGAATGGGAATTAATGAAAAAAAAAAAAGTACATAATCTTTAACGACTCTATTCAGTTCGTTAACGTTCTGCGCCAAAAGGTCCGCTTTTGTATATACGGATGAAAAATATTGCTGTCTACTCTCTCTCTTTCTCTCGCCTCAACCATTTTCGACTTGCTAATTTTTTTGCACAGCTATGAACTCACCAGCGTTTTCATTATGCATGAGTAATAAAGTTAACGCTATGGCGGAGAGAAATGTGGGGAGAGAGGGGTGAAGGATATGAATAAATAGAATTCTTAAATCAGCCATAATCAATGCTCATTTGCCCCTTTTTTTTCCCCTTTCAATCACGTGCGATTGAGGTTCTTTTTCAGCCTGGATTGGCTTTAATTTAGCAATTAATTTTTTTTTAGATTTAAAAATCCAATTTTTCCACATGATTTCCATTGAAAGCTCCAGTTTCTGTCCAATAATAAAAAGAATATCCTCAAAAAGTTTCGTTACGTCATCCATAGGGGCAATTGATTGATGAAAAAAAAAATGAAAGCACACCCCCAATCAATTTTATTTCAAGAATTTTCTCAAATCCTTGACAGTGACGTTGAAGTTACGAGAGAGAAGAATTGCAGAGTGAATATGTTGAGTGAAGGGCGATGAGAGTAGAGTGAATAAAAAAAAGAAATAAAAAATTAAGCCTGACACGCTCTTGCCTAGAATGGCTTAATCCACCGTTGACACGCGGGGGCAACTGTTGAAGAGAATGTTAGTGATTGCACGACAGTTTGCAATATTCGAGTGCGGTTGAAGTTGCATGTAGTCTAGCCTAAAAAATCCATCTCTCTGCCGCAATATCCATTAACAGAGTGAACAATAGGAGGTACAATGTGCTTTTAGATGATGAGTAATTGCTAAATATATTCTTTCCTCTTTGTCTCAACGAAAAAGGGGAGAATTTATCATTCATCACGTTCCTCTGAGTACTAAAAATCCTGAGTACATAAATGCCTCTCAATTTTAATGCACACTATGTTTATTCAATAAAAATTGAGTGATTAGGGGATAATCACGAATCATCAGTTGTTGTCCATCCAATAAAATTCGCAGCATCATTATAATCAACTGGAAACGAGTGCAATTGACTTGATTCTGCAGTCATGACGTCACTCAAATGACCAATCAATAGTTGCCTGTTTCATGGCAATGTTTTTTCAGCGTCAACAAAAAACTCTGGATTTTTTCCGAGTTTTTTTGTAAATGAAGTTTTCCATGTTTTTGTAATTGAAACGAGAATTATCGATGAAAGCTTTCTAGCGTTAAATAATTAATCTCATGTTGATGTTGCATGGTGCTGTGTATTTTTGGAGTATTATTTTGAAACAATTTCGGAAATTCTAGATGGAAATGTTTCATAATAATTTTACATCACTCTCTCTCTCTCTCTCTCCTTCATAAAACAAAATAGTCCACTTAAGACTCGTAATTCAAGATGACAAACGAGTTCGTGAGTAATTCATTCGCTGTGTTAGTTCTCCAACTATTTTCACTCTTCCATGTATTTACATAATGTCACCGCACTCTGATTGATCGTAAATTTCAAGATGAAAATAAATATTTACACTGTGAACACAATTTGACAATATTTGATGAGAAAATGAAAACAAAGTGCCATGTGCAATTGCACTAAATGTTTTTCCTTTTTTCCCTCTCCTTCTATTCACTATTTTTTTTTTATTTATCCTCTCGCTCACCCAAGTTTCAGATTTTCTTTACGTTCCATTTTGTTGTCACTGTGTAATGTTTGTTATTTCTCATTTTTATTTATTTCCAATTTTCTCCTGGTCGTTTCGCTCTGCTCCGTTTCTTCATTCCTCTTTTATTTCTCATAACTTTCTTTTATTTCTTCTCTTCAACTTGGGCATATCCGTCGCCCCAAGTTCAATCTGAACGTTAATAACTGCCACGGGAAATTCACTTGTGCAGCATCGGAGTCAGGGGAAAAGTGAGGCGCACAAGAGAGAGAGAGAGAGAAAAAAGCAGCACATTGAAGGTGGCAGAACTTCTGTCAGCTTTTACAAAGTACTTTCATGCAATTTATAATTTTGATTTATAAATGAATAGAAACACGTCCAATGGCACTCGCCTGCACGAAATTTCAAAAGTTTATTTTCACGCTAAAATATAATCCGTCTAATTTTGTATCGTTAATTATCAACTTTATTCATCAGAAATCTTGAAAACCCGGTAATAACTTCTCAATTTGATTGAGTTTTCATTGGTAACAATGTAGCAAAAGAGCTGAAATAATAATAAGAGTTAATGCCCCTCTGTGTATGTGTTTCGCAATAAATGACTGAAAATCACTGAGCGATCAACGCTGCATAAGCACGCCAAGTTGTGCTATAAAGTACCTGAAGTAACTTGAATTACATCATTTATGGTCATGTTTTTCACGATCAATAAGCGAATTAACGTGTTCACCATTGTTTCCTTTATTTCTCCTCCTCTAGCCCTCTCTGATCCCTCCCCGGGGGCTCTGATCCCCGATAAACCCCGGGTCAGGATGAAAAAGAGAAGGAGGAGGCGAGAAAAAAAAATGGCAAAGGCTCGAGATGGCCTTTATTAATCATCGCTTTGTAAAGAGAATGAAAGAGTAAAATGTTGAAGATAGCAGAAAGAGGGAGAATGAAAAAATGGATGAGATAAAGAGGAGAATTGATGAAAAAAAAAAAAGGAAAAAGAAGAGATACGTTGGACATACATCGTCAAACTCGATTCGAGTCGTCGATTAGGGGAATGCGAGAGCTACCACCCGTCGTATCCAATGACTCTCCAGTTTTACGGCTCGTTTCTTTCTGCCAGACTAAACGATGGCTCCACTACCTCTTTTTCATCATTTATTTCATTTCAGTTTGAACAAAAGCTGCAATGATTACAGGTATTCGTTTGTCCCTCAAAAAATATCGGAATTGCCTCCAGCATTCCATTATCCCAATTTTTCATGTTGGTCCTGAAGAAGATGGAGATCTTGAAGAGACTGGGGTGGAATTCAACAATAAGAAGCGATGTGTGTGTTTGCCCTCGAATGCCTCGATTGAATTGCGAATCATTGTGAATAATGTATTCAATTCATAAAGGTACTCGAGTCCTGCGTCAGTTGGTGCTGATTCTCATTCTCTCCCCCTCTATTGTGCGATCATCAGAGACTGCCAGATGATTCATTGAAATCCCGTGTATTTTATTCACCATGAAAATAGCACATTTCAAGGCACATTGCTGATGATTCAGACATCCTTCAACAGCCAAATTACGTCTGGAAAGCTTGCCTCCTATTTTAAGAAATAAAGAACAAGGACAAGTGAGCCACTGTGCTCTCTCACCGACTTGAGAACAGTCTTTCCAAACTAAAACTAACTGTTACCATCGTAACTATATAACTGCATTACAGTGTACCACTTGTATAAATTAACTCGAATCTCAAGAAGTAAGTACCCGGAGAGCAAAGCGCTAGTTGACTTGCTAATGCTATTTACTACTTCCTCACTCACTCTCATCTTCCTATCTCCCTCTCTCTCTCTTCTTTCTTCAGTGACGTAGGCTGCTGCTGCGAGTTAAACCAACATTTTCCAGTGGGAATAAAGGATTTTTCAATGTATTTTTAATGTTTTATTCTCTTTATTTTTCCAGTGCCTCTTGTGTTACCAACATTTTGTTTTCCATCGATGAATTCAACGAAACATAAATAATTCAGTTCAGGACTTCCCCCCTTTTTTCTATTCCACTCCTGATATCCAGCAGGAATGCATTCAATGCCTGATTGGGTAAGCACTCGTGTGTCGATATACTCTGATGGCCAACTCGGTTTCAATCCTCCTCCCACCACCCCCAATTGCATATTTCTGAGTTTAGTCGTACCACTGTCCTCTCCTGCCATGTATCAAAAAGGTCACCCTACTCTATTCGTCGGTATCTCGCATATTCCTGCAGCATTCAAATGCTCTGTGATATAAATATGCAATGCAAGACCTCGAGGATTTTCATCCAATGTGCCTCTCCATTCCAGCACACTTCAATCCAGGCTCTTCTTCTTTCTCTGTCTCTTTTTATCTCGTTCACTCGTCCATTTTTATCCAGATGATAGAAACGAGCTTGCTATTTTCATTTCCAACTGTCCTCGAGAATTGATCAGGGGCCATTCAGCAGTTATGCAAGAATTTGTCTTTTGTTGGAGAAAATGATAACTCGAGTGAATACATTTTAAATTTTCATTGAAAATCATGAAAATTTTACCTCTATTTCACTTTATCAAAGGATTTCATAATTATTTGAATTTACTGAATAGAATAATCCATGCTGGAGGTACTACGCAATTGGGAAATAATTAATTTTCACATTTACAGATAAATATTGAATAATTTTGAATATTTTGATGAATAGATGTAATGGATGGTTCATAATAATTAATACGTAATTATCATTATTGATGGATTTTATGTAGTAGTGCTATTGATGAGTGTAATAAATTTCAAAGCATCAAATTCTTCAGTACATGATCGGTTTTAGTATTTACATTAACATACCAACCTCGAGATATTTTCCACCAGCATTGCACTTATTGCACATAGATTATTCAAACGTGTATGCACAACTGTAGGAAGAAGCGTTGAGTGGTATGTATTATCACACAGCCCAAGGGATAGGGCGATCATTTAACATTTTCAACTCGTGAAATACTGATATTGGACGTAGGATAATGTCTCTCGGTGTTTTATTATTCTACCTCCTCGATAAAATTACCACCTATTTTCAGTACAGTCAATAATCCATGGAACGAGGAATTTGTTAGAGTTTGATGTATAGGTTTGTCGATATTTTACGAGAATAAACTTGAATAACATCTGTTCACCAATTACTGCTTCTTGATGAAACAAAAATAAGGCATAAAAAGAGGCATCAATCCCCAGAGTGGTAACTCGAAAAGATTTACTTGTTGAAAAATCCTGAGACAGAGCACGACTGACAGCACTTAACTTCTCGACACTCCCCTCTCTCTCTTCCCAACTTAGGTAAAAAGTTGAATCGTAACTTTATCCTTTTTATCCCTCCGCATTTCTCATGCTGCAACATTCCCTGAACTTGTATATATGTTGGTAAAAGTCAGTTGGCCCTCTTCTTCTATCCATGTGTGACGTAGCAAAAATTTCTGGCCAGTTTTTACGGAATTTTCCCAAGGGTGAAGAGACCCATACGATTTTTATTCTCACTTTTACACACACATACACACAAGGAGCAGTTAGAAACTTCAACGTTTTTCTTTACTGTTTTTATTTTACTTCTTCGAGGGATAGTATTGTTGTGCTTTTTTTTCTTCTCCCAGTTTCTATTCATTCTTTTATCTTCTTTTCATTCAAACTCCGGTGGATATCAATGGTGGTAAAAGCTCGATAGGGCTGACCAGTTCTGTTGCATTCTGAATGAAGGTCAGAGTGAACTAAACCACATGGGATTTTGGGAAATTCATTTTCCGGGGTCCAAGTATCTAAAATACTTTGGATTAAAAGGTGAATACTCTCTGCATCCCCAACAGCATCAACTGAAACTCCTCAAACTGAATTTAATTATGAGTTAAAGTTTTGTAATACTAATATGCTCAAATCTGATGGCTCCTCTTTGTACAATTTTCCACGTACGTACAAATTGAGTTCTCAATTTAGTACGTGACACTTGAGAAAGTAGCGTCAGTAGTATACTTTATACTCGAGACGACGAGAATTCTCTTTATGTGCTGATCGTGGAATAGAATTGCAAAGGTAAACCAACAGCAGTTTCAAATCTATGTTGGCTCTTCTTTGAAATCGATCAAGCACCTACTACTTCAAATATTCATGTTAATTTCGGTTCTTAGAGTCTGTACAGTGTTTCACTAAACACATGAACAGTCTCACACAGACTTTCCATGATTCATGCAACTGGATATCGATTCTTCCATTATTGAATGATAAAAGTTTTCTCTTTGTTATGAGAGATACGGATTTTGTTGGATGGAGGAAGTGATGGGAAAGTTCGTAATTATTTTTCAGAAAAAGTTGATTCGTTAAAAATCTGGATTTTTCTTTTGTTAGGATTGTTGAAAGAAACTTTATTTATTCTATTATCAATCCTTTATTTCGAGAAATCAAGGATAATTGGATTAAACTTGATTATTCAGATGTTTTCTATGTCTGGAGATAAGTGGATTGCTTCACTTGAGTATTATTTTGTGAATATCGGGGGAAATATTGGAGATTGATTTTTTTTTATGATTCCATTGAAAAGCTGAGGAAATTTCCCATGAAAATCATGTGTCAATTTTTTTTTTTTTCCGGGGAAATTTTCAAAAATTCCATCTCCGACTGTTCGATTTTTATCCTCAATTTATGAATTTTCAGGATAAAAACTACGGGTTCATTCAACTGAACAATTACGTTATTTCAATTACACGTGAATGTAAATGTATCGTAACATTGATAGCGCTGGATGAACTTTAAAGTAGTATAAATTTCACTGAATTCAGTGGATTCTAATTTGAGATAATGGAGATTCAAATGCAATTGCAGAATGTCACGTAACTATCAGTTAATAAAGATAAAAATTTCCATTGGATTCTCTGAGTTTTACGACAATTCTTAATACTCATTCTCTTCCAAACTAAACTGCCTTCAATATCCCTAATGCAAGAATATAATTAGATGACATTAATGAGGAGCCAGTGAAACGTGTGAATTAAATGAACTCATGATTAACGGATGTTGCCAGAGGAAATTACAGAATTGTGAATAGGACCAAATTAATTTCCGATTGTTCCCATTTTTTCCCCCAATTGTTATCACAGCATCAGCAAACCCGATTTTTCATTGAAATTCACCAACAGAGCTATGCTGATGCCTGAATCCCTACATATGAACATTCGTATCGACTCTACAAGTGGAAATTTCGAAGAATAATTGAATTACCATGCTAATGCTTCCATTATCATTAAAAAAAATGTCTTTCCTTCAATTGAACCCCGATTTTATCATCTCTCTCTAATAGAAAATCCCCACGCAAACTTAATTAAACCAAAATCCTGAAACCTCACCAGAATTTCCCAAAATCCAAAATTCAACAATTCTCATATTTACTGAAAACTTGGAAATAACATTTTGAATGGTTATAATTAAATTAATTAAATTGAACCTGAATAAGTAAAATGCTGAGTCTTGTCATGAGAAAATGGCAAATGGTAACAGGTTAACTGAAGGACTCTGTCGTACAATTATAATGCTCGAATGGATAGTGATTATGGATATATAGAGAGTAGAAACTGGTACGAAGAAGTGGAGGGAGAGAGAGAGAGGGAGTGAATGTGGCACACAAAGGCACAAGGAGGAGAGTGGAGAGTGGGTCGCTTTAACAGCCCTAGAGACGGTTGGCACATAGAATAATGGCTGGAAAGAGGGGGGGCGAGAGACGACAGAGGGAGAGAGAGAAGCCCGACTAGAGGTTTTGAGAGAAGGTGGAGTGGGGTATTAAGGTGAGGGTAAAGGGGACCGATGGTTACCTCCCTGTTAGGCAGACGAGGGTGAACAATGTATGCAAACACTGTAACTCTTCGGGGGTAAGGGAAAGTGCTGTTCTTCCCAGGGGTATTCTCGAATTACCCGCACTCCATCCAACGTTTCCCTAACAGCACAGAGAAACGTTCTTGCTCTTGTCCTGCCGCTAGGATCTACCAGTATCCGCTTTCGATCAATTTAATTGCGAACAGTTCACGCCTATTAGCGTTACAATGTTTGACAATGCGGTGTAAAGGGAAATTTATTATTTACCAGACACTTTGATGAAACTATTGGTGTAATGGATTTTGAAGGCTAGGTATTGAATTTTCATGGGGATAGGATGAGGCAAAGTAATTATTTCAATTGGTAATAGAATTTCTGAGGATATTATGGATTTTTTTGTGATTAATTATTCTCATAAAATATGATGGAAAAGAGTGTAAGTAGACGACAAACTTCTTCGTTCAATTTCATTGAGTTTATGGGAGTAATTCTGAAGAGGAAGTATGAAAAAGTCGGGAATTCAAGTTGATGCACTTTTCAAAGGCACATGAAAGGCAATGCCGACTGATTCAAACAAGAGAATAAATTTTAAAAATAATAAATCCGTAATTTTTAAATTGCTTGAGTATATTTTCACTCATGACATTCAATGTTGTCAAATGTAAAGTGATGAAGGTCGACGAACGGGTAAACGATAAAGTAGCCACTTGTGCAGTTGAGGGGTGCAGAGGGTGAATGAAGAAACGAGTGAAAAACCCATCCACGTCATTCCAGTCACGTACAAGCTTGGGGAATTTCTAGAGACTATTTTCATGAGTTTCGTAACATTTCTGGGCACTGTGATATCTTCTTATTTACCTGACCTCTCGCCTCTATTTCAACAACTTTTTTTTTCTCCCCTAAACGATGTATTACGATAAACCGCAAAATAGTCATATAAATTACGCTCTTATTATGTTAAAAAAAAAAGGAAGCAACGGTAAATGCGGAAAAAGACTCAGGTGTTGGAGGATTGTAAACATAAAACTACTCTCCTTCAAAACAGACAAGGGGAAATTGTGTTCCCCTCTTTATTCGTATATCCTTCGAGTTAGTATGTTACATGTTTTTTTTTTTTTCCATTCAGCATTGAATCTGAATTTTATCCTTTAACATATTCAAATTTCCGATATATATTTATATATCTCCACAATTTTGCTTTTGCCTCTTAAAATTCTTTTTTTCCATCACTAAACTATAATCAGACTCTCATTTATATTTACAAAAATCTCAAACTTCTCTCCAACACTCAAATCTTAAAGTTTTGTACAAAAATTCTATTTTGGCGTCGATACTCTCTCTCACAGTTGCACACGTATAAGACAGCGCACAATGCTGCTGCTTTTTCATACATACTTGACGCGTCGGTTTATCGGGAACAGAGATAGTTGGTCTCTGGATGCGCCAGAAAACACACGAGAGTGACACTTGTGCACTGTAACTATCGAAAAACTCCTAACCAGGGGAATAGTGGGGTTGGGAGGGGAGAAGAAATGCTCTACTGTTGTCGAGTTCGAGTGGCTAGACAACTGTGGGGCTTCTCCTTTTTTTTTTTCCTATTTTTTTTCACTCTATCTGGACACAATTCGATCGATTCCGTCTAGTTACTTCCTACTTTTATCTCTCTCATTCTTGGAAAATAACCGAGAGATGAGTGTCGATTTTTCTGTTCGTTATAATGCCTTCTGGCTTATTATAGCCAAGAGACGTCAGTATATTTCCTTCATTCTTTTCCTCACAAACTCTCATTAATCTTGGCAGTTTTTCTTCTATTTTACTTTTATTCTTTCTTCATTCAACTCTCTTTTGCCACTGACGTATCCAATATTGTGTCACTGAATTTGTGACAATTTTTCTTTTTACGCTCATCAATTCGAAGTAAAATATGAAATATTTAATATTTATAATGTTTTTTTTTTCCTTCAAATTCTCTTCTCTCTGTTCTCGATAATGATAAATCTAATTACATTTAACACAGACTTTTGTCGATAATTTTCTTTTTCTCTTATATAAAAAAATAAAATGATTGAAAAAAGGAATTAATTACGTTAGTCAGGTGTTAGTTTGTACACTTGATTTTAAAATGATGAATATTTCAATTTTTCATGTTTGAATAATCGTTTGTTTTTATCCTTTCTTTTTTTTTTTCCTTTAAAAACAAAAATTCACTGAGCAAACGAGTATTTCACATCTCGTTGCACGTGTCCACCCTTATTCTCTTCTTCACGCAGGCCATTGGTCCGCAAAAACATTTCTTTATGGAATACGCGTATGTGTGTACGATATGTACGCGTGAACGCATCACTTGAACGAGCGAATAAACGAGACGGCGGAAAAAACAACGTGAAATTATAATTAAAAAAAAAAATAATAATAATAACGTGACACAAACACTCACGAGGGGTAGATTACACTGCACTGTAGTTAACTCATTTTTTTCTTCTTCATTTTAATTCACACAGGCTCTCCCTGTCTCTGTATTCTTCATATACAACTCTCCTGTATCCGATTTGATCGTGTTACTACCTCGGGTTGATGAAATTTTCCATGCGCCGAGAGAGATGAGGAGACAGGCCTGGAGGAGATTGATCCCAGACCTTTACTCGACCTCTGGAGACTGTAATAAACCTGGAAAATAAATTAAATATCAAATGAATTAGAATCGTTGTGAATTAATCGATGATGCCTGACCTGACTCCTACTTTTTCACTTACAAGAGCCAATAGGATTTTTTCAAAGCAAAGGACTTGCCAAAAGAATATAAAAAAAGTGAGAAAGTGCTCCGAAATGTCTTTATTGTCGTCACTTTTTTAATTTTTTTTTTACAGAGCCCTCGAGTCTTAAAAAAATTCCTGTATCCTATTATTTTCATCTCCAATTAAAACCGTCCGAAATTTCAATCCAAATCCTTTATTTACAATGTTCAAAGTAAATATTATACAAAGATTAAAACTTCATCAACGATAATTGAGCTTAAGAAGCTTTAAACTCCATTATGTGCGGATATATGGGGAACGCATGACAGTTGCCTGCTTGTTTTACTGAAATCCATACGCAGAAAATAATCCGACGAGTATGTGTGAGCTTCAAAGGGAATTATGTGTTCTCTGAAACGTTCGTTACATAACGAAAAAAATCGAGGGGATTACAGGGCTGTTGAACTCTATGAATAATTGTGATTTTTAATTTCAGAAAGCATCAATTTAATTAGAATGAATTAATTCCATTGTGAAAAAACGTGGATAGTTGAATGGGGATAATCATGAGACAGTAGTACGAATAATTAACACGAGCGTATATACCTCATGGCAAAAGCACTCACGACTATATTTAATTTGCCAGTTAAATTTCTAGACATCGAAATATTCATCGCTTCTATGAACACAAATTCTCCGTTGAATCAGGAATATTCGAGCATAAACTTGTGTTAATTAGTCCCATGCTATTTCCAGATTCAAAATTCCGTGGTTTCAGAAGAGAATCGCATTTTCGATACATTACAAAGAAGCGCACTTGCAAAATTCCCGAAAAATTGCATCAAATTAAGGATTTTACTTTCATTTCTCCACAATGCTACTCCATTCACACGATTCTATTTCCATCTATATCACTGCCTCAAATTCACTAGTAAAGTGTTGAGAGCATACAAGGGTTTTCGCATAAAATATTCAATTACTCGAAGACACTCTACCACTCCATCTTTGTAGGAAGTAAGAAGAAGAAATTTTCAACGAATAAAGGAAATACGACGTGAAGATTTACAAGAACATAGAAAGATACAGCATTCTCACATATATATATATGAAAAGTACGTATAATTCCCGTCTTTCTCCAACATTCACCATCCTCTTTCTCTGCAAATTATCGAGAAAACTTTAGGTAATTAAACTCGTGGGAGCTCAGATAACCGTGAGCCCGTGTTAAACCGGAAAAGTTAGAGTGGCCGAGTCTCGTGCATTAAATTGCAACTGTATCGTTTCTTTTTCTCTCATTCTTCCCTCTCCTTCATTTCTCATTCTAGCATTGAAGAAAAAGTGGGAATTCCTTTCATTTTTATCAAGCCCCTGCCCATTTGCTACTTCACTATTCATGAAAATAGAGTATCAAACAATTTTTAAAATTCAATACCGCCATTATCCATCACGTCAATACATCTCCCACAATTCTCGATAAAGTTCCATCAGTAGCTCACACAAGTGCCGAAATATCAATCAAGCTTGCAAGGCACTTGCTGATAAGAGTTGGCATTATTTTATTTTTTTTCCATGTAAGAATAGAAGGGCCCGGAAAAAAAGAAGAGTATAAAGTGCTGTGCCATTTATACCAGAATGGTAGAACAATTTCAGTCAGAACATTTTGAGGGTAGAAAAGCAGTGGAAGTGGTTACTGTAGACGATTGGGTTAACAGAGGCAGTGGGGGGAATGAGGATTTATCAGGACAAATGGCGATCGACGTGCCGTAAAAGCAACCCTTATCTCTTCATTGACTGAGTCCGTTTCTTCTTTTTTTTTTTCATTCTTATTCTCCCTCTATCAACGAATCCTTTTTATTTTTTCGAACTGTGTCCCGTGCAAATTACACTGCTCAGGATATTGCAGAGTCGTGAGGCGAATTTCATTATTGAAGTGCGGTGAAACGAGAATTTTATATGATCTTCATGGCTGATTTCATAATTGAATGATTGGCAAGAAGCCCAAGTGATATTCATTATGTTTCGTACTTACATTCTGATGATTCCGCTGATTGTAGGCGTCCATTGCCATCTGCTTGAAATCAGCCATTGTCGGTGGTTGACTGTAACTGTTTTGCTGTAGCACGTGATTCTGAGAATAATTTATTATCGGCGATAATGAGCCATCCATGAGCCTTGTATCTTGGTCGGAATTCATGTCCATGCTTGATTCAACAATTGGTTTTTTCTCCAACAACGTACCGTCATCCATATCACGTTCTTTTCTACGTCTCTGGGGCGGTGTTTTGTAGACTGGTGTATACGTCAAGGGTCTTCGTTCTGTGGAACAGATTTACAGAAGCCATTTCAGTTAGCGTGACAGTTAAACCGATTACGGATTAAGTTGATGGGGAAAAAAGTGTCTCTGATTCTATTTTCATTCTAAAATACGTAGAATTTAAATTGAATAAAATAATAAACTCACCGTATTCATTGGGTATAATATCAGGATCAATATCATCAACCGCCTGTTTACTTGTTGGATGCACTGGAGTAGTTGCGCCTGTGTTTGGTGGCTCACAGACGATTGGTGCATGCTTTGGACTTCCGGATCTTCCACCCGAGTGTTTCCTGTACAGAGCAGCCAGAATTCCGGCAACCGCCAGTGCAAGAAGTGTCGCAGTAGCAGCCAGCCCAAGTAGCAACGGACTCAGCACAGCAGCATCTGTGTTCCCTGTAAATTCAAATTAATTATAAATCACCAGAAGCCCATAAAATCTAGAATAAAAGTGAATATTATAAGCTATTCATCAACTCTGGACTCCTTTCCATCATAAAAGCTTCAAAATAAGTGCCTCTGATGCACAAAGAAAAAGACAGAATACATGAACAGTAGAATTTCCCCTCGGTCAGCATGAATAGATAAATGCGCTTCGCACTTTCATCGCTCTTCCTCATTTACCATAATAATAACGGACTAGCACAAGAGAAGCTTGAAGTTCGGCTTGCCAGTTAATAAGCAGGACAATAATTAACAAAGCTATGTCTATTACGTTGCTATTATTGTTGATCATGGGTACATAAATAGATGCATACTCGCCGTTGGTACCAACAGTATGCCTCGGATATATTCAACGTTATACTGGCTGAATTTGTACTGCATGGGTGTTACCAATGAGAGAAACGTGTATTTCGTGGATGATTGCTGTTACGTGCACAGACATACGAGAGCTATGAAATGAGATGGAGAGAGACAGATTGAGGAGGTGGGTAGTAAGCAAGGAGAGTATAATTACATCAATTAACGCACACGTCGAGAGGTCATCCGCAGTGAGGCTTCTCTCTTTGGTCGACGGGTTTCAGTGGACTCCTATTGGCGGAACGTGTCAACACTGCAAACTATGATGATGTTGGGGGAGAATATCAAATGAATTCGTTGTTTTTCGGGTATTGTTTGATGTTGAATTATGACTTCATTGAGTGATTAATTAATTCATGAGGTTTTATTGGGAGGATTTTTTCGATATTTTTCCTTGTCTCTTTGGGGTTTGATGAGAGTTTTGTAGCCTCGCTTTTTGCCTTTGGTTGTGCACTCGAATTAACGAGGGATGAGCATGTATGTAATATCAAAAGGGGGGAGACTCTGCACGTTGGGAATAAGCTGAGGTAGACGGCCGGCATTACGCCGTCCAAGTGAGCGGAATTGTGGTGGGACCCCGGCGCTATAATTAAACCGGAAGAGAGCAAACTTCGTGGTGAACAATTTGCAATCAGAGGCGAAAAGCTAAATGAGCCAGGGCTATTGATCTCTGCTGTTACACGTGAAATTCAAGTGGCACTTTGAAGTTTAAAGGAATGAAGCAAAGAGGTTAATCGAGTGGCTCTTATTGCAAATCACATTTCTCCACTTTTCCATTTTCAGCTGTTTCCACTTTGTATTGGCTTCTTTTATTTCATCATTGAGGGCTCTTGATTCATGTACTCAATGGTGAAAGCAAAAGAATATGAAGTGTTGTTGGAGAAAAATTAACTTCAGTTATTTATTGAGAAAAAAGGAAGACTTGACAATTGCTCTAGAGAACGTTTGATCTCAACATTCACGAGATAAGATCTTGAGTCAGGGGTATAGGCAATTCATTTCTGTTGGGAGAAAAAAGTTGTGGGCAATTTCGTGGCACTCGAAAAACCAATTTCAAAAGAATTGCATTCTCAGGCCATCCTTGCAGAATGCTTAGGGCAAGTTACCGCCCATTTCATCCTCGGTTATACGTGAATTTCGTACGAAGAACAAGATCAACTGAGATCCTTGATTCCTTGTGCTGTTTGACATTCATAGGAACACGGGTATTTTTTAAAATCGTTTTTATCCCAGAATTCCTTCAGATTTTAAGGAATTGATGAATTTTTTAAAAATCCTGTTTTTTTCATTTATCATTCTCTCAACTTCGTAATTCATCTCACTAACACAGCAATTTCTCCAGCAGAAAATACAGCCTCTCCCCATTCCTTATTTCTCACCAGACGTCATTTCACTTCGGATTCATACCGAATGTAACAATGAATCGAGAAGAAGACGCACTTGCTCCCTGAGTTTTCACTAAATGAGAGTGTACCCATTACTCTGTTCTCTGTTAATACCTCCTTTTCTCATCCCTTACATTTCAACTTTCCAGTCTGTTTAATTTTCTTAATGGATTGAACATAACCCAGAGGCCAATGAGAGAAAATTGAGAAAATGACAAGTATTTTCTGGTCCCTTCAAGTACCAATCTGTACTTTGTAAATGCACTCTAATCTGTGCTCTTCAAATATCAAGAGAAAAGTTTTTTCATTTCCTCGTAATTTTGTGAATTAAAAAATTCAATGGATCATAATATTCCAGGATTTTCCACTAAAATATTATGATGTTAATAATTTTGAAATTCTCGTTATCAGATTACCATCAAAAATGATCACTTCACTGTAAAATATCATTTTTAAACACAAAAAACTGATGCTTCACAGTAAAACTTTTACGAAGCAATCATAGACTAAAATTCATTTTTTTCCATGAATGGGCAAGTGAATGCTCAATGAACACTCAAAACTCCATGTATGGTACTCATACACGTGAATTTATTTGTAAATTTCAATCCTCTCAACCACATGTTGAATTTAACGCTTTTTTGTTTCCTATTTCACATTTGTCAGTTATTCTGTAATTAATCAATTAATCAAAAGCATTTATCACCAATTGGACAACCGACAGTACTTCCTACGAGGATCTCCATCAGGATCAATAAAAAAAAAAATAGCATCTCAATCTCTGCACTAAATCAATTACAAACATTACTCAATTCTCAAGGCTGAATGTCAAGGAATAGCATGCAACGTCTCTGACAGAGACAAATTACGACAATTCCCATGAAATAAACCCCTCAACAATAACCACGAAAAAATGACCTCAATTGTCCCAGTAATTGAGACATGAATTAAAGCAAAAAATCATTATTTCATTAATTAACCAGAGGACATTGATTATCATCGATGGATATCAACCCTGACACAGCAATTTATCACCAACATTTGACAGTTCTCCTCCCCTATTTAACCAGAGGGGCGGAAAAATACTAATCAAAGAGCTCAAACCAAGTGAACTCTCTTCATAAAAAAGAAATAAGAAAAACCCCCGAACAAATCACTGATTCCCTTTTTTTCCCCGTCACCAAATCAATATTTGCCCTCTCTTAATTTCACGCTGAATAAAACTGGGGCAGAGAGAGCACAAGATAAAATAAATCTCAACCGAGTATACCATTTGACAGTATCTCCTAAATGACAAAACTCCGAATATTCTCATCCTCAAATAATAACGTATTACGGAAATGAAAAGACAAGAATTGGTATGAAGCATTGCACGTTGAAAATACCAGGCGGAAAAGTGAATTAACCCGAGAGTGTTGACCTACGACCGTATGCTACCAATGAGTTTCCATTATACAGTCAGGAGAGACTAGAGAGTGCATTATAGTATCCCAGTGCTATTCTTCCAGTTTACAGTGAATTTATGCTCTGTATGTATCCGTATATTCGCCTGTGTCACTTTGTAGAACGGATAAGGATACTGAGCACAAGTGGCATAAGGATACACAAGCACTGAATACATATTGCATCCTTTATGCCTCGGCTCATGATTGAGATCAATCTCAATTTTTTCAATCAATTTCCCCGAAGATCATGATAGAGCAAGCCTTTTTATTTTCATCCGAGCATGGGAATTACGATCTCCCCCGCCTTTGTAATTCAACACGATCGCTGTATACAAATTGGTATGTCTACGGATGTTTGATGATCGAAGATAACCTGTTTTGTTAATTGCAAGGTCCGCAGAGCACGATACCTGCGGTTGGACTGCAATGCTGCGTCCAGCAGTAACTGTTTGGAGTATGGGCACAGAGGCAGAGTTCACCCTCTCTCTCTCTCTCCCCATCTCTGTCTGGTCTATTGCAATAGGACTGAGTTTAGCCGGGTATAGAATCCAGTGGGGGATGAAATTGAGGGGAAGGGGCAGATGCAGGGGTGGGTATGGTTAACCCACTAATTGCAACACTGACGCGACCATTACGACTATTTGTGTAATAGCGATTATATCTGGAAAGGGGAGGCGAAATGTTTTGGTTCGTTACGCTTTCATGGAGTCTTCAATACTGCTGGAGCATTGAATAGACTCCAATTTATAAATCCAGGAATATTCAATTTTTTTTTTCCTACACTTTTAATCTAAATTTATCGGGAGGATATCCTGAGGTTATCAGGGAAGCGTTTTTTATTTTCGAATTGCTCATTATTTATGGAGATAATTTAATTGAAAAGAGTGCAAAACTCTGGGTTTTTTTTTTTAATCATTTTGTGCCACACAGCCGCGGCAATTATTGACGTCAATTTTTCATAGTTTTTTTCACTCGCTATCTTCACACTTGTGCTACATCAATTTGTTCACTCTCGAGTGCTATCAAAAAGCTGTTTTTTGTTGGGCGAAAAAAAAAACGAGAGGAGTTTGTAACAGGCCTCGTTGAAGTGTTATAACGAAATGACGTTTGAAAAAAAAAAAGAGTCCAGAATTTAATGAATTTGATAGAGAAAATATAAATGCCAACTCACCAGTTGTATACATGGCAACACCCTTCAATGTAACTGGCTCCAGTACAGTTGGTTCACTTCTGCCTTTGCTATTGACTGCATAAAGAAATAAGCGATAGCTTCTGCCGGCAGCTAAACTCGTAACTTCGAAGACCGGGCCATTTGGTCCAGCTGGTATTGTTCTATTTAATATAATCTGTCCTCCATTATCCTCAGCAACAACTTCAAGCTGATAACTTTGGATTGGTAAACCCCCATCGTATCCTTCTAAACAATGTACAGTCAGCCCTGATCCTGATTTACCAATGTAATCATCAGCCTCTATTGTATTAGACATTTCGGTTGCTGTACAATTGTGCAGGGAATAGGGCCTACCAGCGGCTATCACCTGTAACAACAAAAAAAAAAACACAAAATTATTTTTAAACGCCAGAAAATCAGTGTCAACATTTAAAAATAAACTACGATAAAAAAAAATGCATAAAAAGTTTGACGTAACTCAGCCACGAGAGAATGAATAAAAAAAGGAAATATATTTGCTTGAGGGGGATAAGTAGCTCTCTCCATCCGCAGTGTAAGTTGCGACTGGCAGAGAGGTAAAAAAAAAGAATTAGAGAAATAGTGGCAGAAAGAAAAAGTGGGTGTAGCGTTGAGGAAGTACGGTTAAAAAAAAAAAAAAGGGTGGAAAAAATCAAGCAGAAATGGAGGAAAAGAAATGAAGAAGAGAAAATAGTAACAAGCAAAGATGGAGTGGAAAGTACGGAAGAGCAAACGGGTATATACTTGCCTGAAAGAGACAGGGCGTTAGTTGCCTGCCAACCTGGTTGGTAGCCCGGCACGCCACTGTTCCGTAATCCATTTCCGTTGCCGGGGTATAGTTTAGTCTAGAGCCGTGAAACTGCTGATACTCCTTCAGGCTCTCTGGTACACTCTGGCCATTTAATGTACCAGATACGTGAATGTATCGGGACTGTTGTACTTCAACTAGTTCACCAGAATTGTTAAAGGTCCATTGAAACGTCAGTGGCTGTGGATGACTCTCAACTGAACATATCAGTGGTACTGTCTCTTGCTTCAGTGCACCAACGACAATTTCGCTTTTGCCTTCTTTGCAAACTGGAACATCTGGAAAAATTTTGACAAAAATTGAGGCTTTATTTAATTATGAGGAAAACTTGTTTTCAATGGAACATAGTTTTTCGATAGTTCCCACAGACTCGGATTTTATCACCGACAAAACCGAGAATTTGTATTTAATGAGGCTCTAAAAAAAAAAAAACCCGAAGAAAAAGAACTAATCTCCTAAATCTAAAAAAACA
This sequence comes from Aleiodes testaceus, assembly GCA_963565655.1. NCBI lineage: Eukaryota > Metazoa > Arthropoda > Insecta > Hymenoptera > Braconidae > Aleiodes > Aleiodes testaceus. Next base: position 4,504,585 of record OY751421.1, on the reverse strand, counting down.
CTGTTATTACCATAAAACAGCATCAAAAAGAGTACACATGTCGAACATAGTCCCCCATACATATTCCATTTCCTTGAGCAAATCGAATATTCAGTGGCAAGTATCGATCGCGTATTCAAGAATATTTTAATAAAATATACTGACTCTTTTTTTTCTTCTCAGTAAAAGAGATTTACAAGTTCCACGGGAAACAAACTATCGACATGGTACACGCTGCACGTTTATATATACAACGTTTATATATTTTTAGAAATACCAGAAACCAGTGAACTCTGTACGAAAACCAGTCCCAAGTGCTCGTGACAGTTTACGAGTTTCTCGAGTGGCCCAGCAGCGAGGGGATTTTCGATAGGAGGCTAACACGTGTACTCCATTATGTCGAATCAGAGAATTAATAAGACAGATGCCCTCCGCACAATTCATTCTACCAGAATTCATGAATTCCTTTATTCATTTGTCTTTTCTCTTTTGCCCCAAAATTCCTCAATTGAATTAATTACAGAATGAAAATTTTCCCATACATTTTGATATTCAATATCAGATAGGAAATATTCAAACCCACCGGCACTCACAATTACATATAGTACTCCAGAATATACCCTATCCCTTTAACCCCCAGAAGCCAAACGCTGTTACTTGATTTACGAGCAAAATCATAGAATCATCCTATCGTACCTTGATAACCCATTTACATTGATATCACACCATCCCAATAATCGATTGTTCAATCCGATTAGAAAGTTCCATCCATTGCTCCAAAAAAAAAAGTAAAATAATTCAAAAAATCCTAAATTGAAAAAAAAATCATTCTCCAACAAAACAATGTGAATTTAGTAGAAACCCATAGTCAAATTCTCGTACAAACTATTTGCGACAGATATGAGGCTGAATCTACGTCTTCTCGGAATAGCTACGTTTCACTGGGATATCCAATCTCTCTCCTGTGGCCCACCGCCATTCTCTCCCCTCTCCATTCTCCTCTTTCGAAACCTCTGGGCTTAGCACATTGCCAGGGACCCGCGCGTTCACCCACACATGAATATTCAGTTTGCGCTTTACATACATTGAATATGCATCGCACAGTCCTTCCTTCCCTCTTAGGTCATTTACAAGATGCAGATATGCCCTAGCTGCCGTATATATACTTCTTACTCACTCTCCCACATTCTCCATCTCTCTCCAACAAATTTCCCACTACCCATCCACTCTGCCGCATCTCCAGCCCCTCATTCCTCCTATCATTCTAATAGAATAACCGAGGCCATCCCAGCTCATGGTTTTACCACATTTTCCTCCCTATCTTCCGTCAATCCAACTACTTCTCACGCCTCTTCATCTCGTTTCATTAATTTTTTTTCACCCCCAATCACTATGAGCAAATAAATTCGCAAACTCACACATCACTTGAAGCTTCACAGTGTTACTGGCTACTTTTCCCTCTGTATTAGCAGCCAGGCACTTGTAATCACCAGCAGAAGCACGAGTTATCCTCTGGAGGACCAGAGAGTGATCGCTCAGGACGATACCAGCTGTTGCATTATTCTTCAGCTCCTTGTCCTACGGAGAAATCAGATAATTTAAAAAAAAATCCCTCAATTTATTTAACCTCACTCATGAATACTCACCCCTTTGAACCAAGTCAATCTGTGAGCCTTCGGATTCGCTCTGACAATACACTCGAAGTAAACATCATCTCCCTCTTTAATGCCATCTGGATTTAGGGTGACACCCATTCTGAGGTTAACCACTGGCTGATACTGCACGTCCAGTCTCCATTTATCCTCCCGTTGGCTGTCAGGAATCGATGGATTCTCAGCACGGCAAGTCAGGTACTTGCCATCGTCCTCAATGCCTGGCACGAATTCGAGGATGCTGATGCTCTGATTGTTCTCCGGTGGATACTGGTTACGTGAGGATAGAAAACGAATGAACCAACTGATTCGTATTGATGGCCAGTTGAGAGGGTAAAGAGTTTAGGGAGAGGGATAATAAGAATGTTGTGGATTTCCGGGGGATTGACAATTAGGAGAAAATTGCTTTGGTAGTAATAAGAGAAAGTTTTTTTGCTTTTAATAAGAGGATAGGGTCTTGGTTGCTCTCTGTTATCATCATTGGGGCGACAGAATGTGTATGCAGTGTTGAAAATCATACTGGCGAGTTCTCAGAATTATGCAGGCTTTATGAGTTCCATTAACGAGGGAAGCTACCAAGAGTATTTCTCAACAGTTGAGTGTATGAAACGAGCCCGGCCAATTAACAAGCTTTTCGTACTGAGGAAATATGAAAATTTCGTGGATACGAAAGGGGAGGGGTTACTTTGGGTAAAGTGTACAGAACTTGCCGCTTTTCATTTTGTCTTGCCTCTCTTCTTCTTTTTTTCACATGAATTTCAACAGTCGGCACTATCTCCAACCCCACACAGATGTGTATCTCCACATGTTCTGGTCTTGGAAAAAAAAACGCACTCCAGTGGAGGTTGTAGTCTACGATGGTTAGACGTGGTAAACGTGTACAACACTGGATTCAGAGTGGTGCAAAAAAAAATAAGGATTCACAGAGTTTTGGAAGGGCGAGAAGAGAGTCAGCAACTGAGAGGATGAGTGGAAACGTGATACTCTGGGTAAATGGGAAAAGTAAGCGGAGCTTGGCTTGAAAGTTTCGTCAGAGGTATGAAGGACGTGGAGAAAACGGTGAAACGTCGGGAGAGATTTCGGGAGATTGTGTTGTAAAGTTTGTTTTTTTCCGTGTCAACTTCATTCTTGTTTTTGGATGAGAATTATGGGGTGGAAGAGAGTGATGTGGCAAAATTGTCATTTTTATTTTCAATAAATGAGAGAATAAAAGAATTGAATTGAATGGGATAAAACAATAGGGAGTTTGTGGATATCTCTTGTGAAGGGAGAACTCAGAGTCAGAGAGTGCTTGACGAGAAACCATCTACCCCAGCGAAGAGAAGTTTACTGGCCAAGTGCATTAGTGGGATAAAGTCGATCTCTCCACCAACACATTGGATGGGGTTGTGCAGTTCTCGTGGCTTTTGTGACCCTACAAACTCAACGCGGATTATCATCACCCACTGGCGGATCACAGAGGGGAAGTTGTATGAAAGTGAAAAAAAAAGGATAGAAATAAGGGAGAAAAAAAGAAAGAGGCATACACAAACGAGAAGCCTTTCAGTCTGATAACATTGGCAACTTTTGAAAGGGAGAAGTGACGCAGACTCGTGAGAAGATATTCCATTGAGTCATCATTACACTGAGTAATGAAGGAAAATATACATTTTCATATTATTATTATTCATCTTATGATACTTACATTTTGAATGACTTCTGTTATTTGCTTGTTGTCCTTCCACCAGCTCATTACTGCCGGCGGTCTTGAGCCCCATGTACTGCATTCAACTGCATATTTTTTTCCAGCTGATACTTTGTTCTCCTTCGTTATAATTTGCACCTGAAGTGGCTTCACTATAGGGGAAAAAAAAAAGGAATTATTTCAAAGTAATATTGAAGAATAATTGGAAAACTCTAATTGATAATTAATTCAACAATGATTCGTTAAGGAAGTAATTAAATTTAAGGTGAAAAATAAGAAAATAAGATAAAACATCAGGTAAAATGAAAATGAAGAATGTGAAAACTATGGAGACGAAGAGAAAACTTTTCACTGCCTCTTGAGATCTCTTCGTGCACGACAAAGTGATAAATCTCAATTATTTAATTTCACGTTTACCCAACACTATTCGCTAGAGAGAAAGAGAGAAAATGGAAGAAAAGAGGCCACAGTATGTTTCGTGCCTTCATAATTATTACAATTAGTATATTTCTCCTCTTGGAAACTCCACACAGAAGGATATACAGTTTGTCTTCTACCAGAATTAATGCGAAATACGTTGAATTATTTTGAGACAAATATTTCTCTCATTACGGAATACCCACTGTGTTTAACAATCATAATAATGTATTGCAGTAAATTTACTCAACTATTATTACATACTTGGTGAAGTATTCAGTGATGCATTGAGTTTGTGCATTTAATCTATAATTTAATAAACATCTTAGAATAATTTCTATCAAATTAATTTTCATGATTTTCTATTATTTTCAACCGAAAAATTGTAGATAAAATATCAGGTAAATTCAACACTAATGTGCCATTAATCCGTCATCATTAATGCCTCCCCTATCTTTTTATTACACGAATCAAGATAACTGTTTTCTCACCCCCAGACTATGTTAGGCGATTGCACGCCTACAAATAGCTCTTGAGGGAGCTCAGATTCGCGTGAGGGAAGGCCCTTTCTTTTGAAATAGCCCTTTGCTAATCCTTAAACATCGTACGATTCAAATCGTCCACGATTTTACAATTCTTCAGGTAAAAAAAATTCAAAGTGTCGAGATTATGAAGTAATTTGCGTGATTATCACATGATATTACTGATGGCTAGGAGGATTCTGGGGATGAGTTTGAGATTTTCCAAAGGATCATTTAATGAACCAAATGGCGCACACGTGAAAATCGAATTGTTTGGAGGGGATAAGAGAATACGGGTAACACGCAATTCACTGATCCGTCTTGCAAGAGGCGTTACTGTTATCTCTTACAGGCAATCTACCGCATGGGACTAACAGGTTCAACACGTGAAACGCCTCTTGTCCTGTCGCTTTTGTTGTCTACTCACTGGTAACATGGCCTCAGTGCACATTTGAACGCACACGTAATCTCATTCTTAGTTTCTACTCATTTGCATGAGCCTATGGAGTTTCATTCATTCGAGTATAAAGAATTGACTGATAGGGAAAATCGGGGTAAAATGGACATTCTGATTGAACGGTTGGAGATTGATTTTTTTTGATGATGATTCCATTTTTTCAGTAAAAATTAAAAAATTAAAAAATACGTTGGAAAAAGGAGAATGATGCTTTAAAAGAAATGAAAAACAATGGGACAATAAATTTTGTTCATCGTTACTCACTGTTGATGTCCAATATGACCAAATTAGTTTCAGCTGGCTCGAGATTTGTATTGTCTGCTTGACAAACAAGCCTTTGTTTCCAATGCTGTCGTCCAATATTTGGATATATCAGGTGATTTGTCGTTAGACCAGTGCTTTCGTTGTGAAGATAAGACTCATCGATCACAGTATTTTCATAGTACCAGGTTAATCGAGGCGGTGGCCTGCCACCACGTGACTCACATAAAAGACGTACATCACTGCCCTCGTTGTAAGTTTCCTCTATTCTGGCTACCTTGTGGGATGGTTCAGTCCGAATTATCGGTTTTTCTGGCAGTACTGCAAGAATTTCAATTAAAAAATGAAGTTATTCTTTTGTCACCAAATTCACTACTCTAATTAAATCAATAAAAATACCGATAAAATCAATCAATACCTATTACGCTCAAATTGACATGTTGGAACTCAGTGGGTGAACTATTGTAATCAACTCGGCATCGATATAATCCAACATCTCTCAATCCAAGCCGATCGATACTGAGGTGCGCTGGTGTGGTTGAAGTAATGAAGAATGCCCTTGGTCCCAGGACCCTCGGTGAAGACCATAGACTAGCATTGTTGAACGGCCGGTTACCACGTACGTCGAAGCTGTGGGAGAGATTGAACGGTTGTGGTCAGTCTTGTCGGTTTACATGGCTTCACTACGTATCGATCTTCGTAGAAATCCACTGGCTCAAAGATGGCCATATACCCACTACTCAATTTATCCCATCATGAATTTCTTCATGCAACAATAAATTCATGCTCTTATTGTTTTAAATTCTTCAACAGACTGTTAATGCCCATGAAATTAACACCAAGTACTGCACAAGTCCAACTAGAGTTTTACATTAATGAAAATAAATAAAAAGCGACGAAATAGGGTATGAGAGAATCTCTTTTGCTTCATGGCTTTTGTATCACTGAAAGTTAAATTGCTTCGCGCGACTCTGACACAACACCACCAGAGTCCATGCTAACTCTCATTCAACTGATACCAAAAACTGTCAAAGTAAACTCGTGCTTTTGAAAATTTTAACTCTATCATCAAGGTTTTTTTTTAAATAATTCTTTCAATTTGTCATCGACACATATGCCGGAGGGAGTGTTGAATTTTATTTGAAAACATTATTTGAATGAACAAACAGCTCTTTTTTTTCATGCCTAGAATTCTCTTTGAGTTTCTGCCAATTCGAATGGATAAAAATTCATCAAATATTTGCATCAAATAACAAGTGCATGATCCTTTAGCTTGAAAAAATAATGAAAAAATATTGAATTCAATATTTTCCTTAACTAAAACAATAATTCAATTTAATAAAAAAAATTATTATTGTACTTACGTGTAAATAGGAGCACCGCCCTCGCCTTTAAACCAGAGTACCATGTTAACTCTATCGTTTCTCCTCGTCTGAATGTCACAGGGTAACTGCACTTTATGCCCAGCAACGCCATCAACCTCTGTTACAGGTACTGAAAAAATAAGATAGAAGAGGAAAATCAATATTTACACGATTTAAATGATTAATTGAATTTTCAATTGTGAAAGAATGTGAGAGAGATTAATTCCTGTGGAGAAAATAAGGATTTTTCCCTCTGCACTTGAATGCCACATTGGGGGATTGGGAGGATAGAAAACGTGGAGAGTAGTCCCTGGTAGCTCATAGGCCAGGTGGCACATTCAAGTGGCCAGGATTGAAGCTAGAGTGCTCTCTCTATAACTACCCTAGAGACCACAAAGTAGATGACTGTAATAGCCTTGGCGCATGGTAAATGCTGGAGATTTTGATATACTGCAAGTATGCCTGATCGAATTAGCATGGAGATAGGGCTATCAAGCTTTAACGAGGCTTGCCTGTTTCATTTTTTTCAACATGACTCCTTCGAGAACAAGGGAAAATGGTCAATTTTACGATTTCAAGGGCTTCGGTAATAAAATCGGTTAAGCTGCACTATAAAATTGGGATTGTGTAGGTGCATTCGCCTTGTTCCAATCAAAAGTTATTTCTTCATTCACAATTGCGAGAGAAAAAAGGAAAATGTTTTATTCAATTCAATCATTCTCGCGCAGTTTGTGCTACATCTGTGCACACGTACTTTCTGGGTAATAAAAGCACCGATAGATAAAACTCAAAACGAGTTTTTTTTCCAGGGGATACAATATATTTTGTGGAAATAAGAATTGGAGGGATTAAGAGGTTTCGTCTCGTTCAATTTAAATTTTTTTTTCCAACGAATTGTCGTGCTTTATGGGATCCGCAAAACTGTTAGACAGTTTATGGACGTTTTTTTTTTTTGGAGCTGTTATTGTTGTTGTTGGTGGGGAGAGGATATTCGTGGATTATATGAAAGTTATGAGAAGTTTTGGAGAATACTTGGGACATGGGCTTCAATGCCTCTGCTATGGAGGTTCTTTCTCGACGAAACAATTTCATTTATCGTGAGAAAAATAGCGGTTTAACTCTACTGAACGAGAATACGACCATAAACTTTTCTCGAGGGGAGAGAAAAAAAAGGAAGATGAGGTGAGACATGCAAGTGCCTTTTTTTTCTTTACTTCTTTTTCTCATCCTAAAGAGTATGAAAATGAAAGATTCCTTGATGCTGTCATTTTCAAGAGGAAAAAGAGTAAAAGAAGACATGATAAAGAGCCCATTGCATTTATCAGGCTTAAATTTTCACCGAAAAAATACTGAAACTTTTATCATCGTGTTGAGTCTAACTTTATTGAAAATGAAATTTTTCCGAAATGAAAAAAAAAAAAGAAATTCACTGAAAAGTCTATAAATAATTTCGTGATGAGGAGCACTATTATTAAAAATGTTCTTTCAAGAAATTCATTAAATCATTTATTTTTCCATGTCCCCTCAACTCTTCTCCATTCAACCCCAATTAGTTCACAGTTGGAATCGATCTGGCTTTAAAAAAAATACGCGTTTAAATATTTATTGTATCTTCAATTATTGGATAGCCCCTCGAAAACTCTTTCTCTCCTTCTCAAATTTTTTTTCTCTCATTCCATTTTTTCAACTCTTTCCATTCCGCATGGCGCCACGGATGTGTCTCTCCTTTCGAGCCCATTAATTATGTGATGCCTTGCGTCACACAAGAGGAGCGTATACAAAAAAAAGAAAGAAATAATGAAAATAAACACTTTAAATCAGATTGATGTTGCCTCCGTGAGTTTCTGACGGTCGTTAACACTGACTCCCAGCTATTAATTCCCTTTCTCCTCAAATGTAAGTTGTCAAATATTTTTCACTTCATTTTTTTTATCCATCTCTGCCTTCAAAGCGAAAGAAAATTAGCATAACCTATCTCCTTTTATCTTTACTCGGTAAAAATTTATTTATCATCTTGTCACTGGCACATGTTACATGCATCTTCATTTCTCTTCACCCCCTTCTAAAAAGCCTCCCTCTTCTTTACTAAAAAATAATAACAATAATAAAAACGTCACCCACGCTGCAAGTGTAGAGACTTAACGAGCGATTCAAGCCCACGCATGACGTTGCGACTTCCTAGCACTTCAAGAAAAAACAAAATTACGAAGGTAACGAACCCATTCAACTCGTTGTGGACGTGTGATGAAGACAGAAGAGAAAGACTCAAGGAGTTTATTTTCCCCCCTTTTTTTTTATTTGTATTTAAGTTTGTGAAGAATCACTGGGAGTTTGGAGAAGTCAAATAAAATTAAAAGGACAGTCATAAGAAGAGGAGACATGAAGGGGTAAATGAACGGACGAGACGTCGCAGTTAATTCATTGTCAAAATCTCTTTCTCTTCGATTTAATGAGGCAGTAAAACGAGAGAAAGTGCATTTTGAAAATTCTTCATGGCCGGAAGTTCTCTTTCGCAAGTAAAGGAATTATCTCAAGTGCAAATACATTAATTCAAGTATAATAATTATCTGAAAATGTATCAATGGGAAATTATATTCGAGAAAAAGATCAATCGCCGGTATCACAATTTAATGTTCCTTTTTTTTTATCGAAGAGATTGCTGCGTCACGCAGAGCGGCGTTTATATAAAAGACCCGATCGAGATTCCGTACGAGACGCTCGTTATTTATTTCACCTGCCTGTATTTCTTCTACCCCGAGACCGGTTTCCACCGGAAACACCAGTGGTCTCCTTTATACTGTGTATATAAATACAAACACGAAAACCACTCGTCCATACAATCCCCGATTGCCACTCAAATGTTGCTTTAATTCCTCACCTTTAATTCCACTGGCCCCAGTACCAGGGCCAAGTCACTCACTTGGGAAATCTGACAATCTCCAGAGGACTGCTACTTAATTAACTCTATACACACGTCCTGAAGTGATCCGCATTAATTCTCCAACAATAAAAAATTCTTGTTCAAAAATCCAGTCACCCCGAAGAATTTTAATTTCTTCATTTTAACGAACTCGATTGAAATCCCCTTTTTTTTCTCTTAATTAACACTTAATTTAAACATTACATCTGCTTGATATCTCAAATTTAATGCGAATTCTTTTATTAACTCATAAATTATACTCAATTTGTTATTAATCCGTAGTTTAACCCATTATCATGAGCCTTGACATTTAATCTCGCGAAGGTACCCTTCTTTAATAAATAAATCGTGAAATCACTTTACGATTTATTGTGTTATCGTTAAAACCTGCCAGGCTCTCTCAGCCCTCCATACTTCATTCAATCTCTCTCACTCTTTTTCACAATGGTTAGGCAGCTTCTCTCCCCCTTTTTTGCAGCCCACTAGCCACCCAGGTTTTTGTACGATTTGCGCATCGATGAAACACAAAAAGCTCATTGGACGGGCGCGTAACGGCCAGGCGCCTATAACAAACGAGCAGCCAGCCGCACCACTGCAAAATTCTCTTCCTCCCTTCCTCATTCTCAATTTCTCTGTCTCTCTCTCTTCTTTCTGGTACTAAAGCACGGCTTTATTTACGAGCACCCACGTATTTACTTCCCGGTAATTGTGGCAGCAATTACAACTCGATTTATTGTAATTACAACTTTTGCTGGTAAAGCCAACTTCTGTCCTGCATCCTCCCACCCCTCTTTCTCTACCTCCACCTATTTTCGTGTTTGGAGGTGTAGAACATGTGTCACGTACTCATTTCACGCGATATTTAATATTGAGCTTTTTTTTTTTATTTTTAATAATTTGAGGAGACTGCTCATTTTTTTCATCTGCAAAATTAAATTTTTTAAAAAGGAAATTGTTTAATTTAATTACCCTTTTTCTTTGGAATAAAAATAAATTGTAAAAATACTATTTTTGCCAGAGAATAAAATTCAAAGTTTCTTCCATTGTTTCACATCTCTGTCACAACGATATGAGCCTCTCCACTTACAAAGGTAGACGTTAATCCTTTTACCAGTCATGAATTATATAAAGCCTTTCATTCTCATCCCCCATTCTTCACGAACGGCCTTTTATATTATTCTTTTTTTTTTTATTTCATACCCTGACTTATTACGCTCCATGACACTGTGATAAGTGTTCATGAATTTATGAAAAAGAGAAAAATAATTATTTTAATGTGCAAATGACGAAGAAACAAGGGAGTTACGTCGAAGTGTATTCAATTAATTTGCATACTTGACTAATGGAGTAGAACAGAAAAATGAAAGTATCGCCTCGAGCTGACACGTTATTTCCCCGTTATTTTTTTTTTTTGTTCTTTTGAACCTGAGATTTATCTATTTTTTCCCGTAATTTCCGCACAATCGGTGTGAATTACAGGCTTACGTATGCGCTTCTCAATTACACCCTTCCCCCTATTTCTCAAAATCACTGGAGAGAACAAACTTTTTTGTTTCTCGCCAGTGTAATATCACCTTTTTTACTTTATTACCAACAGTGTCAGATTTATCGTTTGTGCTCATTGATGCTGAATATTTCGTGCTCACGATTGCCTCCAATTTCCAACAACAAAAAAAAAAAACAATGAAAAAAAAAGCGCCCTGGAGCCACGGATTTTTTCTTCTCACCTCGCTTCGTGATGAGGTACGTATCAATTTCCCCCTCCTGTTTACAGTTGCAAGAAAACATTAAACATTCCTTCCTCCCATCAAACCCACCTCCAATCACGATAATTGCGCTTAATGAGATCCAAGAAAAAACCTTTCCATAAGAATAGCCAATGAAAAATCACATTAACTCGTAATATTCAGCAGTCAATCCAATGGATTATCTCTTGCACGATGGGAAGTCGGGGATTATCCAGCGACAGATGAATGTGCATAATGCGCGATTGTGTAATTTTCTCATTCAAACAGATTACGAGTGTAAATAAAGGCAGATCTCGGATCAAGGAAAAATTCTCAAGCAAGAAAAATAACGAATACATCAAATGTGGGGAAAAAAACTCGGCAAAATGTTGCGTCATCGTAATTTCCAGTCTCTCGCATGCCAGACGCGTGCCATTTCCCCCCGTGTAAGCCCTTCCAAAAATTCCTGGACAACGACTGCTGTTGACGCTCTAGGCGCTACCGTTTCTTTTCCCCATAAAAAAGAAGAAGGGGGGCAAAGAAATAAAAGAAGATGAACGCCAGTCGAAAGAGCCCAAGACTCCTCCTGTCCTCTTCCAACCAGTCCCAGGACGTGTTGCCCCTCTTGCCATGGGTCCCCCTGGTATATTCAACATCCGTGGCCACTTTGAAAACTCCGCACCATGTGGTCCATCCATCTCTTTTTATCTGCCCCATTCTCCCTCACTCGTATAACCCATTTTCAAAGCGTCATATCCCCCATTTCTGTCGATTCCACAGCCACAACTGCGTTTTTCCTTCTCTCTATTCCCAACTCTCTTTCACCCACCTCAAACCGCGTACTCCCTCTTTCTCTCCAGATTTTCATAACCAGAAAATCCTCATATCCGCAAGCCACCGCCAATCGTTTACCTCTGAATGGAGAATTTCACTTGATATTACGTGAGTCCTTCGGTCATGAGATCACGATTTTTTCTCCAATCACAATTGATCAATGGATTTTCCTCTCATTCAATCTTTCATTGTATTAAAAGAGAAAAAAAACATATGGAGTTTAATACCGTAATAATTTAAATGAGGTATTTGATACATCTCAAGCGGCTCTTTGTACCGCACTAACCGCAATGATTTCACTGATGCGCATTATGTATTTATTGAGGTGCTAAGATAACGTAGCTCCATTTATTCACTAGTTGGAGGCAAACAGCCAAAGAGAATGAGAAGCAACGGGTTGCCCCAGAATTTCATTCCTCTATCCCCACCAATTCTACATCTTGTGGAAACATCTGAGGAAGCATGCAGACCGTTCTCGTTTCCTCGGTACTCTTTCATCCACCATTGCTCCTCTCTCATTCTCATCTCTTACTCACTTCCTTTCTCCTTATTCCACTGAGTATATGCCACGAGTAATAACATCGTTGAGGGAGAAATACTAACGTTCCTACATCCTTACTTTACCCAGGGGGCAGCCATGCACACGCTCTACTTATCCAAGACGAAAGATTACGAGACAATTCGTTTCACCTCACTATCTACCTCTCCTCCCATCTTTCGAATAAACTATATATATCAATTCTTTTTTTTTTGCATTTTTTATTCCCGTAATTTACTCGATACACTCTGGCACTACGGAATTATTTACCCCAGAATATTACATTATATATACATTGGAAAAAACGAGAAATTTCGGGGAGATTAATTGATAATTTATTAATATTATTGCAATTGGAATTGTAGATATTTTATAATTGTATTTTTAATTATTAAATAACGTACTTTTTTATGCATGGAATATACGAAATTTATTTTAATTGAAATTCATTCATCAATAATTTAAAAATTGGCAAAATTACTGTTCAACGTAAATTCGTGTAAATTACAGTATCATAAATTATGATGTTTAATTTTCATTTTTTTAAAAATTCGTTGCATAAGCCATAAATAAACGTATCAAATTCACCGGATATTTTCTCTCTGGGGATTTTAAAAATGGAAAATATTTTCACACTCATATATATATGACTGAAAATAAAAATGGAAAAAAAATTATTGAAGTTGAGAGGAAAATATTGGAAATTGTGGAATACTCTCGCATGGGACAAAGTCAATGCTCACCAACACATTTCAAAAGAGAAATAAAGGGAAAACTTGTGTGTGGCTCTTTTCTCTCCATCGCTCTTTAAGCCCACCGGCTTAATGGCCCGATTTATAAGATATCGATTAGACACCGGATACCAGCAGTCGGGAGTTTACGTTCAATCGAGTTTTCCTGTCTTCCTTTATCGTCGTATGCCACGCGTCGTTCACAAAAAAAAACGAGGAATTCCTCAATATACCCATTTGCTTTCATTTTTCAATTCAAAGAGCACTCCCTCACCTGTACAACTTTTCAAACTTCTTTCTCACTTTTCACGTATTCCTTTGTCAATGAAATATGTCAAAAGTTTTTCTTTCCCCTCACCTTCAAACGCTTGACATCAATCGTGATTTCAAAGGGAACACCTAGTATTAATTTCGTTTTTTCATTTGACAGATGGTTGATGGAGTGTGAGAGAATTCCTTTTATTTCGAGTCACATAACGTTTGTTTTTATTGGGAAATAAATTTTAGAGAATTGGGTAACATGCGAGTCTTTGTGGAATATTTTCATGAAATCGAGGGAAATATTGGAGATAGGTTTCTTCTGATGATTCCATTGAGAAGCTGAGGAAATTTTAGCCGGAAAACATGTGTCAAATTTTTTTTTTTTTACTTTGTGAAAATTCCATCGAAAAAATTGGATTTTCAAAAAATGTAAAAAATAATTCTGACACATGTTTTCCGCCTCAAATTTCTCCAGCTTTCCAATGGTATCATCGAAAATCTCCTATCACACGTATTTCCTTTCATTTTCATTATACAATACCATAAAACTCTGAATAAAACCAACTGTATTCATTTCACCTCTGACACTAAATTCTCCCAATCAAACTCCATAATCTCCCGATAAAAATCCCCGTTATTTAAAAAATTTCGTTTTATCCCTCCCATACTCCTCAAAAAAAAAAAAAAAAAAAAAAACTCAAAAGAGACCGATAAAAATTTCAGTTTGCATTCACGTAATTGATATGGTAAATTCAGAATGTTTCATTGCAGAAATGTTTGGATAAAATGAACAATGGAAAATATTGAATTGCATTGAATTTTCAGAGAAAATTGTTATTGGTAGCTACCAATTGTGCAATTCAATCCCATCCCAATTTCTCTCATTTTTCCCTCCTTCTTTTTTTTTCCCCATTCAAATAACAATCCTTTATATAATTGAATGGTTCCTCAGTGCATGATGGACGTGTAACTCAAACCAAAATATCATTCCCGTATGCCAGTAGCACTGTTCCTGTGTATAAGCTACTGCTGCCAATCAATACATATATATAAATACAGATATACACAGACTGACTCAGAGAACAGAAAGAACGTTGAGTGGGATAGTTGGAAGCTGAGTTCTGGAAATTGGAAACTAGTAATTTATGGCTACTGTGGGTGAGTTGAGTTGGCCATTGTGGGTGGTTGTAAAAGAGAGGGGGTTATGCACTGAGTTATGCTGAGGCTCGGATTGCAGTGCACGCATTTGCCTCTCGTGTAATTGCGTGTGTCGTACGAAACGGAGATTGGCCGAATGATTGAGGGAAAGGAAATTTGAATAAGAGAATATTTCGCATCGATATTTACAAAAATTCGTATGAAAACCCTGAAATTTTCTGAAACACAAGGATAACGAGACACGTATGAATGTATTCGAGGATATGAAAAACGTTTTGCGTTATTTACGATATAAAAACACGCTGAGGTACGAGAATTTATAAGAGAGAGAGAGAGAGAGGAGCGTAACCCAGTGGTTTACGCTGGTTTGAAGAAAGAGCGAGGCCTGTGTTGCTGGTTGTCGTGGTGTAATTAAGGTCCCTCGGTGTATAGAGCAATGTTGCTAGGGTTTACAGTGAGCTGTTTCTCCATAAAGGACACGTTACGTAGGTTAATGCGTCCTGTGGCGGTAGCCCCAGGGAGAAATAACTTCGGTCACGTCGCTCCTAGTTTCCGCTCTTGTTGCCTTTTTTTTTTTTCATTTCGTCTCTCGGTTTATATACGTTACTCTGTCTTTCTTTCACTCTTTGCCTCACGCGCATAGCCTCAGTCCATATTTCCCGACTCATTATACCTCCTATGAATAGAATCCATAGTGACAAAGTTTTAATTCTTTCCTTCTTTTCCTTCAGTCCCTTGTTAGTGCCAAATTTAATTCACCTCAAATAATGAAGTCATTGTTCCTCGGTTTCCTTCGATTCAGTAGATTATTGGGGGATTTTTTTATTTTGAGGAAGATACGTAAATTTTGCTACTGCGGAAGGTTATAAAGTGCTGAGGTCGGTGAGTGAAGATTTACGTACTTGCATTAGCATGGAAGTGAGTTTCTACGTTATTTACGATAAAACTGTGAACCAGTTTGACGAAAGTACTCTTTGATGCATCGTGACGCAGTTCATCTCTCTCAGGCGTTCATCAAGAGTAATGGAGAATTATTGATATAATTTTTTAATGCACGAGAGAATTTCACGATTATCTATTTCCATTTTTTTTTTTCCTACGATATTCACAAATACGTTGAGATTTACCTGAGCTTACATACACTGTTCTATTTCTCTGTACCCGCGGGGATTAACTTCCACGGGCTAAATCAATTCCTGGGTTAACAAATCCCCATGAGCTGTAGGAGCCTGACGTTAGATATTTCATCTCCGGATTTATACTCAATTCGTTTTTTTTTTTCAATGTTTACACTATACTTGTGCTTCATTTTTTGACTTCGACGCTTTATTTACACGATTGCAGGAAAATCCAGAGTCTGCGAAAATTCCGCAGTGCGTCCCCGTTGGGAAAATACCAAAAAACTTTGTTTTCCCAGGGATAAAAAGGAATTCGGAAATGAAAAATATTTTGGGGTATTTGGACAGATGAAAAGTTTTGAGGGTTTTTTTTTTCAACGACTCAGATCAAGTTGGAGTGGTGAATAAATTTGCGGTGGTAATGTCAAATAGTCTCGAATTTATTCCCGATAGTTTCTTCCTTTTTTTTTTTTTTTAAAGTTGTTATTTTATCGTTTTTTTTCCACGAGTTCCTGCAGACGCAGGAGAAACTTCTGGAGTTGAGGTCAAGCACTGGTACAAATGAGCAGGGGTGATGCACTCTGTCAACTATCGATTTTTCATAAGAGTTCACTAACAATCCCTCGCTCCGATAAATTCACTGGCAGCAATCCACAATTTCTTAGCAATGAGAAAAGAGGAAAACGTAAAGAGAATGAAAGGTGGGGGGAAAGAAGGCGCGAATGAAGAAAGAAAAATGCGAGAAAAAAATAATAAGTCAAGGGGAAAATTCTGTGAGAAACGGTTGGAAGCTTTTTCTCACTAGTTTTCAGTTATTATTATTTCCTCGAACATAAATTTTTTCGTCCTCTGGTCGAACTGTCCCATTTAACCGTAGAGGAAGGGAGAGCGTACGACTATTCTGCCATTTCTCTACTCAACGAAATTTATCGTCGAAATAATACGGAAATAGTGAGATTTTCTCTCGTATATAAAGAAAAGACGAAAAACCTGAGATATTACCCGGGGCCCCTTCAAGAGGTATGAAAGCACATCCTCACCAATATGGAAAGACATCCGGTGGAAAAAAAAGTACCCGGGAGTGGGCAAAAAAAAATCATGAAAATCGTAAAAAAAAATAACAGGGGGAAAAAAGAAGATAAGACGAATACGATGCTATCTCGGAAGTTGAGAAAAGATGGCAGAGAGAGGTGTACACACACGGTTTTCGTGCAGCCGGCAGTTTCAAAGATGAACGAGAACTGTTGGGTACACGTAAAAATGTCGAGTGAGTGTCACGGCATCAGGCAAATATTGCGAAATATGTGAGTTCTAAAGTTGAATGTTCTGGCAAATATATTTCCCCATGAAATTTTGAATAAAAATGAAAGTAATACAGATCTCGTGCATTTATCTCTTCCAATGAAAGAATGAGGCAGAGAAAAAAAACGGAAAAAAGAAATCAATTAACTTAAAGTGCACCTAATAATTGTGTTGCATAGGACTGTCGTGCAGCACGTCACGGTTTCCACTTTTTTTTTCAAGTCCCTCCTCTAATTTTGTTTCCTCCTCCACTGCAGTGAAGAGGGAACTCGTTAGAAATGAGCTCGTCAAACTCGGTTGTTTACACGAGCCGGGCCCTTGCCAGCGCGCTGGAGAGTGAGTGAATGGGTTTTTGGCGCGAACCGAGTTAGGACGTTTGAAGAGTTGGAAGGGCCAGAGAGGAAGAGTAGAAAAGAGGCAGAGAATGGTATTAAAACCCGAGGCGTTGAGGAGCTTTACCCCAGTCGCTCCTCTCTGCCCCTTCAACTAACATTTGACTGGAGCCGACTGCATTGGACGGCTGCTTGCCAGTACTGTTGGCGGTTAAACATATTAAAACGAAGTTTTCGAATGAAGGCAGTGTAATGGAGAAGTCAGTCAGGCTCATCGGATCAGTAGAGTTTACAGTTTGACTTTTTTCACTGGCAAATATTCCAATGCCCAAACAAATTTATTCTCAAATGATAATTTTGCGTAGTAAAAATTTATTTCATTTTTATTATCTATTGGAGAATAGAAAATTGGAACAAAGGATGAATGCTTCTCGGTGGAGGAGCTTTGATAAACACCTTTGAAGCCCCAAGTCGGTGATATCTCAGACACGAGTGGAATTTATGTTCCGTCTTTTCCCCCCGAAAAATAAAAAGAGTACGTGGGCTTTAACGTCGCACTACGATTTTTCATGGGTTCTCTTCCTCCAGGACATTGCGACGAGACGAGTTGGTTAGGATAAGAAGAATGTTTGAAAAAAGTGAATAAAAATGAAATAAAAAGGAATCAGGGAGAATCCTCTCGCTCTCTCGCCCTCTTTGGAAAGGAAGCGAAAGGCCAGTGGGGTAGCCGTACTGAATCTTATCCCTGCCAAGGGCGTTATATAACACGTCGATCGATCTCACGATTGCTAACGTAAATATCCACCTCGGGTTTGCTGCCGTGGCTTGCATTTCCGACGTGGCAGAGAAAGAGAGAGAGAGATATAGACTTTGAAGTCAATGGCCTGCCGCCAATAGCTCCGGATAAAGTATAGAGGATCTGTATTATATCCGTCAATTTTTCCTCTAGTCTCTGTGGATTATTAGGTGAAATTTCTCCGGAGATTATGGGAGAAATCTGAAGATTATCCGAAAAATCTCACGGTTGATTCTGCAGTGTTTTTTTTTTCGCGATGGCCTATTCTTCAGGGACGAAACATGATAAGTCGGTGAGGTCGAATGTGAGAAAGGGCAGATAGCTTGCTGGTAGACAGAAGGCTGATAACTACAGCCTAAATGATGGCAGGAGAGAATCAGGCCTCGAGCTACTTCTGAGAGAAGACTAAAAGGGATAGGATAGGCCACTGGAGGGTTGTCTGTGGGCTTTTCACTGGCAGACGTGGCAGGAGAGTTATCAGAAATGACGAAGTACTCCCACGATGCTACTCAAACATTCTCAAGCCTACATCTAACTTCAACTTCATCTTGAATTCGTATCTCTTTATACGTTGGTCTATTTTTGTAAAAGGATGAGTGGTCTGATCCTTCTCCCTCTTTCTCCACTTCTCTCAGTGCGGAAATGATAATTCCATTACTTCTTAATTTCATTAATGTCAAGTTGAAGTGGACATGATGATAAAAAGCGGGAAAGTATTCTCTTCAAACGGCAGCCATAAGACGTTCCACTTCAACAGCTAATAAGCAGCCCCTTCGGTCGTTTACCCCACAAAAGGTAGCCTCATTCTCAAAGAAAAAAAAAAGGCAACAAACATCCTCATCTCCAAAGCACTAGAAACACACGATCTAAGAAAACGAGGCCATAAAAAGAACCAGAAAAAAAAAAGAAGAAAGAAACACGACTTTGATAATCGCAAATTATAATCGGGTGTGGCTTTTCGGACAATTCATCATTCCGACGTGGCAGGCATTTCCTCCTTAGCCAACCGTTATAGCGACAGCCAGTCACCTGTACATACACCCACACACATTACACTACCCCTCCCTCCACGTGGCAATGTATGCGGTCCATTCTGTCTGCATAAATTCTCTGTCACACCCTCTTCCTTCCGCCTCTCATAGCCTACCCCTCAAAGCTCCATATAGGAATTCCAATTTATTTCCATCTCACCCTCGTTTTCACAGGGTTTCAACATCAATCGACAAACTACCGCTCAATTTCAAAGATGCCACGATAAAATGAGAATTAAATGCAATAATTCATAGAAAAGCGACTTTTTTACATTTCTTCATAATTCAATTGATCTTTCATTATTATGTAATGTGTTCTATTGACTATTGGAGCTCTTTAGCAGAATAATTGATACGTAAATTGACCTTTTGATTTTCCTACCTACTGTTACTATATTTCTATTGATTATGCGGGATTCGGCGAGACTGTGGAATAAATGGGGGATAATTTATAACCACCCACTGAACAGGTCCTTGTATGCATCGAGTGTACACCACGAAAGGTGAAAGCCGAGAGGGAAGGGGGCGGAGGATTGTAATATGCAACGGTGGTGGTGGTTGAACACATATTGGATCTGAGACAGTATGTTATAGGCGGAGAAAGGGGAGGCAATGGCGTGCCAGCTGTACGTGTGGTAATCTTTCTCCGATCTTTCACTGCAACTTACCCCGGGAGCGAGGGAGAATGCATGGAAAAAAGGCTGGAAGACTAATAATTTTTTTGCTGCATTCTTCTTGCCTGTTCTCTCTCTCTCTCTCTTTGGGAATCCCTCGGGCATTCTACTTGGGTGGAAAAGAGTCCAACGGGAGAGAGTGATAACGCAATATCCGGGAGGAACTTCGTAAGCTCATGGAACTCTCCGAGAGGGACAGAATTACACACTTTCTCAGGAATGGACAGACTCTCAAGCTCGTTCTTACCCATCTCAGCTATTTATGGTTGATGCGTGCTGTGAATATCACGCTCCAGTACTCGCAATGCTTCTTCACATTCTGCAGTAGGGCCAATGGAAAAAAAAATATAGAACACGAAGCCTTGACACGTGATCGACTTCTTTACACCTTCACTACTTTTCTCTAGATGTTTTTACCATTTTTTATATCTCAACTATTTTTTATATTTATTTCTTTCTCCGAAGGATTCCACTTCAGTTTTATCCGACATGCCGAGGAGAAACCTGACATTCAACCAACAATAAAAATCTTCAGCTTTTCGTATATTCTGTGTTCATTTTTTTTCTTTCCTCTGTCTTTCTCTACATGTGAATGGATATTTCCCTCATATTTTGAATTTTTTGGCTTCAGAATTTTAATATAAAAATGTATATATGTGGAAAAGTTTCGATCCCATTTTCGTGCACTAGGTCAAAGACAAAATGAAAAGTATCCGGGTGTTGCTGGGGAGACTAACACTATCTGAGAATATATATGTACCACGAAAATTCCAGTGTATTGGATATATTCTCTAGTGTTGGAGAGAGAGAGAGAGAGAGAGAGATGAGAGTTAACCGCACGTCTCAACCGTGCATCATCCCGGAGGACCAGTAACCACGAGTCAGTAGACCTCCACGAGAAACGATATTGTTGGCATTTATGAAGGGACGATAGAAAGAGGGAAAAAAAGGTGCTATTCATGATCCAACACTTTGTCCATCGTCAGATACAATCCGCTCATTTTTTTCGCATTATTAGTTTATGTCATCGGGACAAAATTCCTCATCATTTCCTTCCACCCATTTTTCCCCTTTTTCTTCCTCTATTTGTGACACTGATATCCCACGGGAATTACATGCCCCGAATAAGCAATAAAACGAGAAGAATGAGGGAGAGAAAAAAAAAGAGGTTAACTTAAAATTCAAAATTTCATCTTGAATTTCATGAATACGAGAGAAAAAAATAAAAAATAAAACGCTTCACTTTTCATTGCGAAATGAAAATATTCAAAATGTAAGCAGCATTCACAGAACGTAATCTTCACTCTTTTGCCTCTTCATTCTCTCTGCACATTAGGGATTTAATGATCTCAACGTGGATTTATAAGTTTGCCCCCCTTCTTCTTCTTGACGACTATATTGCATCAGAAATGTCATTAACTCGGTTATTCTTCAGGTATACGGTATATTCCAAGGGGTAATGTCTTCATTCTTTATCCACCCTGATTTCAACAATGTTTTTTCAAAGCCAGCCTCTCATTTCCCGGTATTAGGGTGGGTAAAAATAAGAGAGAGGGAAAATATGGATGAAAATGTTATCAAAAGACCCTTGAAAGCAGTTTTTGTAAATAATGATTTTATTACGTGTGGAGAGACAGTGGCTGTGATTTTCTTCCGCACGAAAAAAAAGGAGAGGAGAAAAAAATAACGGATAAAGATAATGGGAATGAGAGAGAGAAGAGGGGAAATTGAAATTCAAGGCTCTCAAATCGTAAAAAGTAAAGTCGTAAAAAAAAAGGAGCGCTATGAAGAAAAAAAAAAAGTAGAGTAAATCACCTCTTCATCCCCCGAACGGCTTCAAACTCTCACGGTGTCTGTATGCCTTTGCCACGAACAAAAATGTTGGGGAGCTAACTTTACGAGCAGCAGATCATGAGCCCAATGGACTGAGGGTTTGGGGCATTCGTAGCAAATAGCTTTGAGTCACGAAAACTAACCAAAATGGTGATTCAAATGCATTTTGTACTGTATTTCCATTTGTATTTTCTGCATGACTGTATTTACAGTTGAAATAAAACGTCAGCTATTTCAAATTTTGTTTAATTTGTAATTGACCGTGTTACAATTTTTTTTTATTTCCTCTATTTTTCACATTGGAATATGTGGGATGAAATGAAAATCTAATTTACTACATTTGATGGGATTTTTTTCATTTATTAACCCCTGAATTTCCATTTATTTATAAAAAATGAAAATAGGTTTTTAGGGAAAAAAAATTGTTTTTTTGAATTCGTTATCCACTCAATTTTCGCTTCTTTGTCGCTTCTGTACGAATCGATGTAGCGTGCCTGGAAGCGTAGTTTCCATGCGATAGCACGCCGCAATTTCGTTTTCATAGTTACCACGAAGGAAGGTAGACGGGTAAACCCAACTCTATCCGTTCTCTACGAACCGTGAACTAAAACCTTTTCCCTCTCCCTATTCTCCACACACACACACACACAGCCATCTCTCTCTCTCTCTCTTTTACTTTCGCCCCTATCCGAAATATATATTCGAAACGATGAAAAGCAATGAGAGCACATCGAATCACCTGCGTCAAGATTATACGATTTTCAAATAAAATTTGAAATGTGATTTTTCGTAGCTCCGATCATTCAAATTCCTCCCTTTCACAAATTCCCCACAAACAGAATGAAAATTGGATGTGAAAAATCGTCTCTTGATATTGAATTTATACTTTCACTGAGAGAAATAAATAAAAAAAACTATAGAAATAATGTGAAAGTCAAACTTTTCACCGAGTCTGACCACTTGTTGATATTTCTCCTTATTAACCATCCGCAAATTTTTCACTCTCCCAATTTCGAGAGAAAGAATCAATAATTCTTGTGTGCACCGGAGATGAGACGTGAGAATAATATCCTGACAAGAAATAGAGTGGGGAAAAAGGCGATATAAAAGAAAAATTGAGGAAAGAAGAGAGAAGCTAGAGAAGATGGAGATTCATGCGGCTTGGGACTTTGCACAGAGCTTTGGGCGCCATTTCATGGGGCACTGAGTTTCCCAGGATCTACTTGCGCGTTGATATCCAGGGGGAGGGAAAACTGCTGGGAAACTATTGAGATTTTGAGAGCTTCTGCATTGGGTTATTCGATAGGTGTAGATGGTCTGTATAAACACTTCTCAATTACGCATTATTCTATGAATTAAATTCTCGAGAAAAACTTGAAAATTCAACTGCTTGAAATATGCATACGCGTACAATTGTATTTTATCCCTGAAGCGCTTGCACTTGGGCATCCATCGCGTGATTAAAGCTAGAAACGCCGGGGAAAGGGTAATTAATCGGACTCCTCGGTGATTATTAATCGAGCACGGCGTGCTCATACTAGGCGGCTAGTGGGTTGAGAGAGGGGGAAAAAGGTACCGCGTGCACGATTACAATCTCACTCAACGTAAGACTCTCCACGGGACTGTTGCACTAGGCGCTGGTGAAAATTAACCCTGCCGCCCAAGTAGTTTATATTCTCATTAAGCCCCCACTCCATTGGCGGCTTGGTTGTAATCAAGATTCGTGCTTTTTCTCTGGCCAGTTTTAATCCAAACCACAAACTTTAACCAAGTGGTTTAGATGTCCGATTGACTTAATCGTTTGAACATGCGTTTAGTCATTTCATGTTTAATTTTTATGAGAGGATTATTTTGCGTTAAAAAAAAAAAAAGAAAAAAAATTGAGAATTTATGAACTCGGAATATTTAATTTATTCAAATTCTTCTTTATCGATTCTTGTTTCTCAAGAGAAATTGATTTCTAGGGAATTGGGTATTTATACAAGAACGGTTTCAGAATACATTTCTACTCTGCGGAGAGCTTAATAACCAAGTGCCCTCGGGACACGTCATCGAAAGAATTCCCAGGAAGCTGAGGATCTCTCTGTAGCCCCATTTCTGAGTTCTTCCGGGATAAATATTGACATGTTCCCCAATAATGAAACTCAATACATTTATTTCACTAGAGACATGAAAGATTCATGGAAGAGAATTTCCAATATTGCATTAAAATATAATGATGATAGAGGAGAACACGATAAATCATTGATATTCGTGCTCTTTGAGTTAATAATTCATCTCGGAATTGGAGAGACTGAAAATAATTTTTTTTCAAAGTGGAAACACGTTCTTGCATTTTTTTCAATTTTTTTCCAAATTTTTCCTAAACTCCTTCACACTACAAAAAATTCCTGAATTTTTTTACTGAAAAGTTCTATTTTTTCCTCTCTCATTAATTCATTTATGAAGACTTCCACGTATTCCAACCCTCTGAATATCTTACACAGTCTATACCCATAATTGACAACAGTTAAATCAATGAAAATAGTTAACATTGATCGAACACCGATCCACATTGTTAAAAGAAAGCCCATAATCAGATTATTGTGTATCCATTGTTACACAACGGCAAAACAGCGGTTATACATCAGTCTGTATTCGATACCCAGTAAATTCCACTCCTACTCCATTCAAATATCATACCCGTCAATTAAATAGTTAACGCACTCCGTGGTGTTTCCAATTGACGTCAATGGCCAATTAGCATAGACGCAGCCATCTATATAATCTGGAATCGCTGAGTAACATGCATAGGTTTACCTACAAACCTACATGCTTCCAATAGCTCGAGGCAGACTCAGAAATTTCCACAAAAATGTCGCATAGAATTTGCGAAAAAAAAAAATCCTATCAAATTTAATAACAAGAGAATGTAATCCTCCATCATTTATCAGGAAAATCCGAGAAATCCCAATAAAAAAGAACCAGAAAAATGTCAATAAATGCATTACTCAATAACTCCACAATGAATTCATGAAATAATCTCAGAATTCCTCATCTTCAAACCACAATCTCCAGCAGAATCGAGCAAGTGAATAGAAATGTACGCCTGGATGAACGCAGTGCTACCATGATGGTTCGTATATAATCACGTTATGGGTCAGATGGAATAAAATCAGCATTGAGAAAGTGAATGCGAAAAAAAAAAATACGGGAATAGAGTCAAATTCCATTGTCGCCGTACCTCAACAGATTTTTTTTGTCCCTTCTTATCTCCACGGCTATCTTTACCTCATTTCTTTCTTCTCCCTCAGTTTTCATTCTACCACGAGAATCTGAGTGTATATTTAATCCGATTGCACAAAGAGATTGGATCGTTTTATCTCTCTCTTTTTCTCCATCTCATATACCGAGTACTGGGAGTCTTAAGACCCCCCCTCAAGTTTCCTAGGTCCGAAAGGCGTGTAACTGCTAACCCGATCCCCGGGGATTACTCGTAATCTGCGGTAAGCTCTCTTCCTCTGCCTCTCACTCTCTCAAGCACACATCTTCTTGTGTTTTTCCTCATTCCACCATCGACAACTGTACAAGTCCTGATATATTGTTTAACTCCAACAATTTTCCACTCAAATCGCTTATTAATCCCGAAAACTTTAATATCTAATAACCCTGTGTGTTGTGTATTCCACAGAGTACATAATTCATTGGGTACTTTCCCATCTGACATTATTACAAATGACGTTGATGTCAAGAGATTGTTTAAATTTACAGTACACCTGATTTTTCCATTGCCCCTCTCTTTGAATGAAAAATAAAGCAAACAGATTTAGCGAAATCTTGGCTTTTTCATCAACAATGATTTCCAACTTGCAAACTAGTGAATTAATGATTTTTACAAATAAATAAAAAAGCAAAATGAATGATGACGTCACATTGTGACGGCTAATGTCACAGGACGTGCGGGATTAATGTCTGTATAACGTGCAGTGCTTTTGCTGTTTAGGTGAAAAGAGACCACGCACGCTATTGTATACGTTCGTTTTAAATTCTTTGGCAGAGCGATATCGTCACGTGTACATTACACGCTCCGTGCGAAATGAAAGGGAGTGAAAAAATGAAACGAAGGGCCGTTTTGTGTACTAAATTGAGGGAACAAATAAAGGGTAAAGATTCAGGGGGATATTAGAGGAGAATAAAAAAAAAGGAAAGGACCTCAATCTGAATCGAAATAGCGTGCGAATGTATTTTCACTCGGTGAGACGAATTTCCAACAACCCCAAGCTGACTTGACTTGAGGGCAGGTCGAGTATGATAAATCGCCGAGCCATTAAGTCGATTTCTTGGGTTATCCAGTTGGTCCTCAATGGACTAGTCCAGATAGCATGCAAAAAGATAATTAGCAGTGGGGAAGGAGGAAAACGTCTGTTGTTTTCATTGTAACTATCTTCATGATGTCTTTTTTTTCATTCATTTTCGAATGGGACATCAACAAGAAGAGGTCTGCGCAATTTCTGGTAAATACAAAACGCCTTTCTCCTCAATACCGAGAGAATCATTGACTTATCTTATTTCTTTTAATCTCCAATTTGTTCTCACGTCGTAATTATTGATTAAAATTTCTGTACCGCAACACCGATGAAAGGTGAAAAACACTTATTCATTTTTAATCGATCAAAGTGGCAATAAAAATCCTCCTTATTACCGGTTATTCGCATTTTTTTTTTCAACAAAAATAGGCCCCTCGGGTAATCAATGTGATCATCGAAGAAGCACCATCGTGAAAGTTGCTGCTATGCCTCCCGAAAGATTTAAAATCCCTTCTTTTTTATTTCTCCTATACATATGTATCTTTTTTAATACTATCGCCGGGCAATAAATCGCACGTTGGGATCATCCGCATGTTCTAATTAAACTGCCTCTGGCCGACACAGTATGTGAACCTGCCGGAGGCAAGGATGAATTCCATCGCGATTCACTTCATTTTTTTTTTTTTTTTTTTTTCATTTTTAATTCCACAGTTTTTTTACATTCTTGTGGGATAAATCATTCTTTTGATATGTTTATTTTCATTTGTATAGACTTTTTTTTCTTTGAAATATGGAAGACATTACGCAACTGCTGTGAAGTGAATTAATTTTATTGAGATGCATAAAATAGAATATTTTATTCGCGACTCTTATACGATTTAAATTTAATTAAAGTTCCATATCAATAGATCTTCGTTATAATTATTTAATTAGTTAATATTCAATGAATTAAACTTTAATAGGATTTATAAGAGAAGTTTGACATTTATTTCAATTTCTATTGCTATTCAAGTGTTAATATGAATTTAATGAGAATTAAAAATTAACACTCATGAATTTAAATTCATAATTATTAACGCTCTAAACGGTACTCGTGTGTCGAGAATCCTCGAAAATTTACGTAGCAAGAGTTCTCAACACTTGACAGTTTGTAGTGGCTCACTGAATATAACCTCGAGTTCTACCAAAATTCGAAATTTAATTAGCATGAAACAGTGATTTCAATATTAATCCAATTCCATAATTATTAGTAAACTTTAATCATTGAACTGGAATTTTCCGAATTTGTTCGGGAACTGAGAGGAAAAGTTTTTGTGCCAAGAACATTCCAAAACTCGAAGCAAATAAATTTTATTCTCAAAGATTTATTCGTATCAATCACTGACAGTGATATGTGAAGTGAAAACCAATGGTTTCCCCTTGGAATCGAATTTTCGACTTTTAAAGCAAAATATTTCTTGAATAAAACGTTTTATTGTATTTATTAAATCATAGAGTTCATAAATTCCCAAAATTTCGCCATTTATCCAATGGAAATTATGCAAATCCCTAGAATCCATTGATTCAATTAAAAAATTGATTGAATTCTCCAATAAAAAAAAATCAAGCATGATTATTCCTTTCAAATCATTGAATAAATTGAATTCCATTGAATTCCTCATTTTATCCCACTTTCCTAACGAAAAGAAAAAATCTCTCAATAACGACGTGATTAAAATTATCGACAAACATAAACGGTAAACCTTTGAGCAGCCTGATTTTCCCGAATCCCCCATAACGTAATTTTGTATTTTCATTGTACAACCTTTGCTCTCAACTTATTAACAGAATGTTAAACAACAGTTTTCAAAGCAACCAACTTTCCCCGATAGGGATAAACTATCTGAGCAAAGGAACTCCGGATAATTTCTATAAAACGATGAGAGAAGAGAGAGAGGGGCAGAGGTGATCGGTAGTGAATACCTCGAGGGATACTTTGGTACGCCAAAACTATGTAAATTATTTCAACAGCATCCATCACAACTATTCAAAGTGCGAATAAATAAATAAATAAAAACTCACCAGGTTTATCCAGATCGTCCAGCTCCTGTGCATGTATCATCCCCAGTACGTAAATAACCGTTGCCACACAAGACCACATCTTGCCACTGTTTTCTCCACTTTTCCTCTCACAAGCACAATCACATATGTTCACCACGTGTACACACAAGAATGAAAGTTCCTTTCTCTTATTTCAATGCTTCTTTCACCTTCTCTATTCACCACAACAAAAAAAAAACCCTTTGGACAAGCCCTCCCCCACACACTTCACTCATACGCTCATTGTTAACCCCTATGAATTCTCCCCTGCACTAATTGTCAACAAGAACGTTAAATGCTACGACCCACCCATTCTTCACTTCACAATTTTACTGAGACACACAAGTGTACATGGACAATTGTCACCATCAAATTTTCCTCTATTTCTTTACGAATTTCATGATTTTACACAACGAAAATTCGTTATCTTTCCCCTTTTGTGTCCAGGCTTATTCATTCGTGTAAATTGAACGACGTTGATTCTGCGTTTGTCCCACTGGCTTTTGCAACAGTCGATACTCCGATGTTATTTCAAATTTTTTTTTTTCCACCTTTTTCCATTTGTTCTCCCTTCGAATCCACTGAATACCTGAAAATCAAGTGATTTATTGGCCAAAAGTCAGAGAGAGAGAGGAGTGTCAGTAGCCAGTAGTACCGATCGATCAAAAAACTACTGTCGCTTCATGTAGATAAATGTAAATGATAGCTTTTTGATGACTTGCAACGATATCACCACTGTGTTTCACGTTCGAGTCCTCGTGAAGAGGAAAATAATAAAATAAAAGATATTTCTGGTTTATCATGAATAATGTTCGCATTAAAATTAATCTTTTTTTTTTTTTGCTCTAGATTTAATCGAGTATTTTATGATTTTACTTTGGACCAAAACAATTCAATTGTTCAAACATAAATGAAATTTAATAATGAAATTTAAACACAATTTTCACGCACGTTGATCATGAAAACTACGTGGTAAACTAAAGTTCATACATTTCTATACACAAATATGCTTAATTATGCTATGAATTAATTTGAGGCTTTTCATTTCAAACAGTTTATATTTAGTTCGTAAATATAAACCACTTTCAACCACTAGAACTTTGCGCAGATATTACGTACGTTATTTGTTGGGTTATGCGCATGTGGCGGGATTGTCAATTGCTCATTCGATAAATTAACCTCAACAATATAAATATTAATCGACTCTAAATAAACGCGTGCGACTGTAATTTTTTAATTTTTTTCCATTAGAAAAAGTGAAATTTTGGAGTGAAAAAACAATCACGAAAATACATTATTCACTTCCCCTTGAATTCAATAATTTATGGAATTTCTAAAAAATTCTTCATTTATTTAAAAATAAATAATTAATTAAAATAATGAAAAATAATGATTACCCTCAAATATTCTTCACTCGAGAATTCATTTAAATGCATGAATAAAGGCCCTTTTATTCAGTGAAATTATGTTATGAGTTTCTTTTAATTTGATCCTTTTGTTAATGCAACAAAACATCACATTTCAAAAAAATAAATGACGAGCGCATGACACGTCCACACGAGACCGCTGGCGGCTCGGTACTGAAACCAATTGGATTGAGGCAGAGGGACTGTGGCGCGCACGACTCACTCACCCCATCCCTCTCGTTTCGAGCCTCGTACTCGCACTCGGTAGTCTTCGTTTATTCTCGGGCACACTCTGCCTTCTCTTCATCTCGCTCGCACTCCGCCACGAGCCAGGTACAACATTATATATATATGTATATATATAGAGGCACAAACGGTGTGTAATCCCGTACGCGGAGGTCTTCCTATGATTTACTAACTCTCTGTGTACTTGAAGTACAAGACACAGGATGTTTAATGATTTCACGTAATAAAAAGGTATGAATTCAGAACAATTGCCAACGCAGAGGGGGAATAATAATTAAACGGTTGGAGATAGAGATTTTTTAATAATTCCATTGAAAAGCTGAGGAAATTTTACGTCGAAAACATGGGTCGAAAATTTTATTCCTTTGTTTTTAATATCCTCGACTTTTCAATGTAAGAATAAAAAAAATTCTATGTCCAATATTCCCCTCGAATTCCCGGAATTTTCACATCGAGAAATTCTCGGAAATAGAGATTCTCAACCCTTTCTTTTGATGTCTCGCAATTTTCCTATCCATCAATAAATTCTTGGAAAAAAGGAGCTCTCAATCCTTTCTTTTCTTTCAATTCTTTAAACAAATGATAAACCAGAATTTTTAAGTCATTAATTAATAAATATTACGTGTGAATAAAGGGTGAAAAAAAATCGATATCCTTACCGCTCAATGTCACAGTGTCCTCAAGACGCTGCATTCCTCGGTTAAGCCCCGCCCCTCACTGAGCCTGTGCTCCGAAACAATCGCACATCACTCGCCGTGTTACACGCAACGGAATAAAATAAAATTAAATATTTATATTATTTTGAAGAGGAAATGTCGCAGATTCTTCATGAAGAGTGACATTTTCCCATTTATATAATTGGTAAATCCATTTACATTCTCAAATTGAAATAATTTTGGAATTACTACACCGGGAAAAGCCATTAGAATGCCCTTTTTCTCGATAATTGTGACTAATAAATCGAATATTTTAGAACATGTTAACTCTAACCGGATGCGCAATTACGTTTGAAATAATAATTAACCCGAATATTAATTGATTGATGGATAAAAGTAATTGAGAATTAAAAGAAAACACTTAAACGTCTTTAACCTTCCGAGTTCCGGCGTTGACTGCCCGAAAAAATCGATATTCCCCCTCTCCCCTTGTCTAGTCCGTGCGGACCGTGAGACGCTTCGCACCCCGCCCCTCTCGTCTTTTGTTTTCTCATTTAACTAGTTCATTCGTGCATCACACGTCAACCAAATAAGTCGCTGCGGATAAATATAATATTTTTGCTTGTTGTAAAAAGAAAACAATTGAATAATTATGGCTGCTGAGGTTCTTTCTACTGAGACTCGGTAAATAATTACAGATTATTGAACCATGATTATTTTATCCTTTGCATTATTAAATTGAAATAATTTGAGAATTATTACGTAAATCATAAATCGAATATTTTGGGACAAATTTAATTGGAACAAATGCGCAATTGAATATTATTAAATTCAATAATATTATTGGAAGAAAATAATTGTGAATTTTAGAGAAACACTTGAGCATATTTCCGAGAATTGGTGCGCCCGAAAAAATCGATATTCCCCCTTTCCCCCTTCTGGTCCGTGCGGACCCCAAGACGCTTCGGATTCCATTCCCCCACCCCTCTCGTCCTTTGTTCACTCGTTTAAACTAGTTCATTCGCACATCACACGTCGTCTGAATAAGTCGCTGCGGATGAATATAATATTCTTGCGTGTTATAATAAGAAAACAATTGAATAATTATGACTGCTGGGGTTCTTTCTACTCAGACTCGGTGAATAATTACAGATTATTAAAACATGATTATTTTATATCCATCTACGAAAGAATATAGACATTTTTTTTTCTGTCTCTAATGCGTTAATAATGAACTGATTATTCTTGAAGGACTTTAGAATGTCAGCTTCTTTATAAATTCTTTAATTACATGAAATTATTATTCCCACATTCTTTTTTTTTCGTCTAATCGATCTGAAGAATTACGCAGTAGTTAAAAATGAATATTATGCCATAAATATTGAAGAATCAATGGAAATAAATGGATGGAGAATGATTTTTCTGGGGTTTCAGGTGAATGAGATGAATTTCCAAGTGCAATACCCGGAATTTTCGAGCGGACGGAGATGAACTGCCATGGATTCTTCGTAATGAGTGAGTAATTAAAAATCATTAGCCCGAGTTATTAAAAATTTTTCAAATAAATACTGGGGGACAAAAAATTCTCTGCAGCAAAAAAATTTGATGCTCCAATGCATCGGAATGTACTGCGCTCTTTTGTTTCGAATTCCAATGTTTTCATCGAGAAAAACATTGAATTTCCGTGGATTTTTTTGTTAAAAAAAATATTCTGCTATAAACAAAGCAGAGTGAAATGAATGAAAAATCATTATGAATTGAATAGAAGCGAAATATAAAATAAATGAGGATTCTAAATAACTAATAACGGAAAAAAATTGATTTTCCGGACTTTAATTCAGAGTTTCGTTAGGGCCTGATGCATTGTATTCTCTGTCGGTTTTACTCAGATTGTGATTCAAAATATTCGCATATTGATGGACGAATTGTCCGTGATTCAACAATACTCCCACGAGAGAAATTCGTAGTGCTCCATCTCCCCTCTCTTCAATATATTTGCACACACTGCATACATCCCTGGTGATTCAACACAGATATTACGATTGTACCATTGCATTTGGATTAACATTGGTAAATTCTACGATTATTACCGATCCGTAAAGCGCACGTCTGACCAGTCCGACGGATATGCAAAATATTCGTAATATATATAGATACATTTATCTCTTTGTATGACGATAAATGCCTAACATTTTAGTGCCTAGATTTTCGGTTAAATTTCATCGAAAATACAGGTAACATGAGTGTTAATATCACGTTGTAAAGATTTATCGTATCACGCGGAACTTATTTAATGCGGTGAAATAATGAGAACTTGTTTTTTCGATAATAGGGTTAAGGAGTGACAGGAAATTGTTCAATAAGTGGAACATTTCATTTTATTAGTCCGGCAATTTGCAAAACCTGTTTTATTTATTTGTAAAGAAAAAATAAGAGAGGATGTCGAGTATTTTGCCGATATCTTGAAAATTATGAGGTTTATGAGAATTTTGTAAGAGACCTTTTTTCAAGAGAATTAAATTCTCTACAAAAAAGGTCTCTTCCAAATTTTCTCTAAACCCATTAATTCTAAAGATATCAACGATTTAATGAAAGAGAAATTTATCCATTCATCTCTCCACTTGGCTGACGTTTTTAATGCAATTATTTATTTTTATTTGACATGGAATTTTCATTAAATCATTGGAATTAATCTCAAAGATCGCATCAAGATGCCTCGGAAACTCGTTTTCATTCGACACAACTCGGTATTAAAATATTCATTATATTAACGATTGCGTTTTTTTAAAATCGTTAATACGCGAAAACCAGTTTTACGTAAATACTTGATTAAAGAAGAGGGCCTATATAGACAGACAACTGACAAACATGTAGCATCGAATCGCTCTCATGGATTATTCCCTGGTGGAACCGAAATCGGACACCGAGTCGTGCATCACAAGGTACATTGGCAAACGCCCTGACCTGTTAACACGAGACCAAGCGTTGGCAACCATGTTATGTTGTACAGGGCACCCACTGTGTTCTTGTATGACTGCCACAGACGTAGACTCGTACCATGTTTCAAGGGGAGAAGCTTTCAAAGCGTCTGTGTCATTCACAAACAGTTCCATCATATCTCAGTAGCTTTGTACATACTTTGACGAGAGGGAAAAATACCCAGTGATAATGAAGTTGATGGATTCTTTGAATCTCCGTCCTTCTTCCGCGTTTCTCAACTTTATGAATCATAAAAAAATGAATGACACAATATTGAATGTTAGATATCCGGAATTTTGAGGATAAAAAGGAAAGAACGTATGTGAAAACGGAAGGTATCGCGTCGTTTCAACTGACTATATCGTTTTGCTCCTGTGAAAAAAGCAGAGGATATATCCACGATGATAGTGATGGTAAAAGGTATGAGACACTGTCTGCGGTATAATAGAGGACAGAATACTGAGGCAAATGGTCCGTTCACGAATTTATGTTGGTGTTTACTCTGGGGAGTGGACGCGACACTCAGTTGGAAGCACCGGAAGGATAGTTATCACTGTCGTAAGTATAAAGCCATCCTGAAGAACTCTTTTATTATGCCATTTTTATATTTATCCTTTCTCTCTATACCAGAAGGTTGTGGGAGAAAGGAGGATGAAATGAATGATGCATAAAATTAAGATAACGTATCTCTGTACTCGAGAGGCGACAAAAAAAATAACGTGTTCTCATTTGGAATATTACACCTGCTGTGTATTTATTCCAATAAGTCAAAAATTTTTGAGGATAAATTTTATGAGAATAAAGTGCATAACCGACAATGGAAATGTCGTGATGTGAATATCACGTGTCGCATTACTCATATGAGGACAAAACGTGGTGAAGAAGTTTTCGTGTGCGAAGAAGAAAACGAGGAGAATTGAACGAAGTGGATAAGTGAAGAGGAGTGAGAAAGAATTTTTTTTTTTTTTCGTGTCTTGGGATGGAGTAGGAATGAAATGAGGAAGAAAGTATGGGCTTTTTGGCTGAAGACGAAGGAGACAACCGAGTGAATAGAGGAGAGGAAAAGAGTTGGAAGAGAGGAGAATTGTACGTGAGTCGAGACTATGGGAACAGGGCTTCGGGGCAAACTTGGATTATGCAGAGTGGTCCGTGTCGGACGTGCGAAACACGAGGTAGTGCGCGGGCGTTTCGCCCTTCTGCCATTTTAATGAAAAGTTCTTCGTGACGCGACCGTTTGATCGACAATGAGAGAGGGACTTGTTACATGTTGTACAATGAAAAACGATGGATTTTTTTGCAACTACTGTTTTATTCACACTATTATGTAAGACTTCTCATTGGAATTCAACCCCTTGCTTCTTGCGGCCAGTATTGAATTAACGGAAATACGAAGAAGCCGATGGACTAATTGATGAAAGCCTTGAAATCAACCGGAGTGAAACACTTCATTCTTCAATTAAACAGGAAAATATCGATTGAAAAATGTACGATGTCTATAATTCCTCGATTCAATGAAGAAAATAAGAAGAAAAAATATCTCTTAACTCTGTAATTTTTTTCATTCAGTATTTCTCCATTCTGAAAATAGAGAATACGATTTTTCTTCGTAATATTTCTTTCGTCTTCGCCGTTTACTTCTTTTTTCTCTTTTTACCAATGAAAGCTAGTGAAGGAAGAGGAGAAGAAAAAAAAAGGTCGAATAACCTCCTGTGTCATACGATAAAACGTACCAGCTCCTTCCACCAGATTCTTTTCTCTTTTTTCCCCTCTTCCAATCTCTTATTCTTCTATATTTGTAGGTTAGAAAAACGCATATCGTGAATCCCAGTGACTTCACCAGGTTCTCCAGCGAATTGGAACACTGGTAGATGCAGAAAATAGGGGCGGTAGAGAAGGGCATGGGTATTTGTGACTGTGTCATCATCGTGGACGCGATGGAAAAATCGTCCCAGAGGACTTTGAATCCTCTTGCGCTTCTCGTAGCATGGACCAACTTGTTCTTGTTACCGGTGCAGTAGGGAAGGGAGTGAATTAGAGAGAGAAAAGGGGCGATTGTGAAGAGCAAAAGAACAATTCAACTGCAAATTCAGCGTCGAAAGACCGA
The DNA here is from genome assembly GCA_963565655.1 of Aleiodes testaceus. Classification (NCBI taxonomy): domain Eukaryota; kingdom Metazoa; phylum Arthropoda; class Insecta; order Hymenoptera; family Braconidae; genus Aleiodes; species Aleiodes testaceus. Next base: position 4,469,239 of record OY751421.1, on the reverse strand, counting down.
GGGAAAGATAAAGAATAAAAAAAAAGGGGGGAAAAGAGGGGTCAAGATAGTAATCGAAGAGTCCAACAGAGAAATGCTTGGGAATTGTTCCACCTGTTTTCCTCGCAAATCCGATATATGAGTGTGCTTTATATACACGAAATGACAGAAAATACTGGAGTTCAAAGGATAAACTATTTTCGTACAAAAGCCTTGAAAATGTACGTATATTACAGTAGAGAGAATGAATGGGGAAAATGTCGAGATCACTAACATCCGTCGATATTATTTTCTCTCTTTTAAATTGGAATACCTTTCTTTTTTTATTTGAAAAAAAATCAGAATACAACGTTTTTTCTCGTGTCCCCCCCGGAGTTTACATGAATCGTGAGACTTTTGAGAATACTTTGAATAGAAGTTTTTCATTAAAATCCTCGATAATTAAAGGAATATTTCGTTCATTCAAATTCATAGAATTAAAACTGTCATTAAAGCTATTCACTAGCAGAGAGAAGCGTAATTAGAGCTCTCTGAATACACTTTTTCTTCCTCTCATTCACATGTGAACTGCTTTACATAATAAAAATACAAGTTTATGCGTATTGGTTAGTAGCATGGAGTATGGATATAGAGATTAAAAAAAATACATGCACAATATGCCGTGTATGTACAGAAGATGCAGGACAAAATGGAGTGGATTTTGTGTGTGACGAGGAGAGTGTAGGAGGGGGAAAAAAAGTGAACCGAGGGAAAATTGTAAAACGCCAGGCAGATTACGCTCAATAGCTGGTGGTGGTAATAATAAATTATCATTCGACAGGCAATGTTAAACACTGTCCGTGTGGGGGAGATCGTTCACGGAAAATTCAATTCTCCCCACTACCAGAAACTTCGGTGTAAGCCCGACTCTCACTCCAGTGATTCAATCCCCCTCTCGTCCGACCCCCTACTCTCCTCTTTAACACTGTGCGTTACACCTACTGATGGGGGTGCTGGTACGATACGACATAAAACACACTCTGTGCAAACATCGTAACTGAACAATCCCCAGGTATCGGTGGGGTTGGTGGGAGGGGGCACAGGCCTTTCGGGAACATGCTCGAGTACGAATCGTCACGTGTGGACGACGCAACCATTATATGCCTTCTATTTAGAGAGAGAGAGAGAGAGGGAGGCGGTTTTTTTTCGGGGAAAATGCGATACGTCAAATTTTGCTGGTCTCTCTGGGTGTGCGTTATAAATTCGATCGGCTGGACATCATCTCTGATCAACGTGGAGATTCCAAAGTCAAACGCAATTCATGTATAACTGATATAACCATTAATATCCATTTTTGGTAGATTGAATTTCTCGATTATTTTGAATGGCTAAATTTTTCATTAAATCTCGCAATGAATTTATCTGTCCAGTTTTGACAGATAGAGTTGTGAGTAAAAGTGATGGAAAATGGGATTTTTTTTTTTTTTGTTCAATTGGAAAGGGGATATTTGAGGATTTTTGAGTCTATTCACACGGGGGGCTTTTCTTAATTACTTTGAAATCGGATTTTTTTTCGAGGAGATTAAAAGTGTTTTTTTTTTTATTAATATTGGAGATTCTTGTTTATGCTACATTTCAATTTGCAATATTACCAACTGTGACGCTCATCGGTTAACGTATCGTGAAAGCCATTGACTGCCGAGAGCGATTAAACCCGATCATTCTGTTGAGCAATCCCTAGTTTTGACCCCCCGGCGAGAATTTTTCGTATATATGTTCCATTTACTCATGTATATATAACAATCCGATACACTGCAGTATCTCCTGTTCATTTTTATTCGACTGATATATTTTTTTGCCTCTCACTGCACCGGCCAGAGAGATGCCTGGATGAAAGTGCTGAAGAGCAGTGAATAGTATGAGCAAAAAAAAAAATGGGGGAAAAAAAAACCGATAGGCGTAATTTGATAAACAAAAATATTGCAATGAATCTCCATTTACTTCCGTCCATTTTATTGAAGAGAAAAACGTGAAATTAAGAAAAGAGATCAACGATATAATTTATGAAAGAAAAAAGGCAGTGCTCAACACTGAAAATAAAATGACCTAAATTCTACTATAAATTCCTATTCATGCACAAAATCCTACTAACGTACAAATTCACCAGCGCCACAGAGGCAAAAAAACGTGGAGGAACAAAAAAATAACCCAAAAACTCCCTATTCACTTTCTATCTTTACCAGTTACTGGTTTATACCTGCAACGGAGAGTTTGCGTGTATCTCTTCCACTCCAGGAGGCTTTTCCCTACCCATTGCTCGGGGATAGTTCGTAACGGAAGCGCAAAAGTTTCCTTCCGGGATTACCTACTAGGCTGCATGGCGAACTCTCAGTGACAAGTCTGTGTATTTGCGTTGCTTGTATGAGTAGATGCATCTCTCTTACTCATTTCTCTTTCCCTCGTTTACCACCGAGTTTCATGAATGAATCCTCCAATCTTCTGAAATTAAAAATAATCATTTCCAATTGGGAATTACCAAATGATTTTCCGTCAATCAATACTATCGATAATTAACTCTCGAGCTAATCATGAGGCTAGAAATTCAAATGATAGAATCACGAATTCTCCACTGAACTAATTAACAAAAAACCCAGTAATAGATGTTGGCGCAAGAAAAATAATCCAAGAGAGGGAAAATAAAATCATCGTGTCAGTGAAGAGAGTAGAGAAAGAGGGTGAAAACGTGGAGTTATCAAAGCTGTGTGCAGCGATCGAGATAATTAAGATAGCATGATGAGTCTATCACACAGAGAGATGTAGTTCATCGCGTCTAATTATGAGGATGGCATGATCGTTTTCCCCCTCTTTCCTACTAATCTTCATCCATCTGTTATTAGTCTCGTATTTTTTTCAAATTTTTTCTCATTAAGCTCTTTTCATTATCGGAATGAGTAGAAAGATTGTTTTAATTGGTGGAAAATGTCTATTTGATTTTTACTCTCTTGAATTCACTGAAAAAATTTGAATAATTCTTCAATTATATAATATTTTATTCCTCTTACTCAAAGTTAACCTCCACGATGTAACCGCCCCTTCTTTACTCAGCAGCAAAACCATCTATCTATTCTCAACTACTTTAGGTATTACTCCTATACGTTACTGTAACCATATTCTATCCTCGTTTCAGACTCAATACATATGGCTTTCATGAGCGATTGTAAATTTATTGAGTCTATTACTGGGTATTTCTATTCACTTCTCTCTACAATTCCTCTTGTATATTTTAAAATCCACATAATGACAGTGGCATTGAAAATTTATTCACCAGAGTCAGCATGAAAAATTCATTCTCTAATGAAAATTGAGAGTCTCTGATTTATCGTGACTGAGGTAAATGGAGATTTTGGAATTATTTGAATTCTAGAGTCTCAAAGATTCTCCACATAAACGGGCCAATGCGCAGGCGCTTAAAGAGGGGAGGATTGAGATCGAGAGACGATGAGATAGAGAGTCAATAATTAATTACACTAGAAAATACGGTCTCGGCCTAATTTTTACCGTCTCTATCGACATAAAGCATCATTAATTCATAAAATGTCTTCATTATTTCTCAACACGCATCATTAAATAATATTCATTATCTAGTGTTCTCATTGGACATTCCGAGGGTATTATCTGCAAAAGGTAACAAGCCTACCTCGTAATTTCTCAGAGGATAGATCGACTGGTGGTGATTAGATAAAGACTAAACCCCATGAAATCGCATAAATTATTTGTGGCTCAAATGAAGCTCCTTAATTTAAAAAAAAACACAGCTTATTTCCCTCTCATCGAATCGTGTCGTCTCTCCAATTCTTTTTTCTTCCTCAATTCCCAGAATAAAAAGAGAGATAAAATAAAGTCAAGAACTACTGTGGCCTCGATTTCGTAGATTCGATAGGAATCGGTGGTGAATCAACGATGTATGGTCAATAAATTGGGGGAGCTCCTGTGTTTTCTATCCAGGTAAAATCTTTAAATCACTGTCCAGACGCAATAACATAAATATTTGTTTGGATAGCCCCCGTGGTAACAGCTTGCAATTAACCAAGGAAAAAAAGGTATCTCTCTCTCTCTTCCATTTTTCATTTCTCGTAAAATCGTTGTTTATGCTTTTCCTACAGCGCCTAAAATTCGTCGAGATAGAAAATAAAAGAGCCCCACAAATCATGAATTTAGGAGAGCCACGACCACCCAAATTCTGTAGGTATCAATCATTTGAATTAATTGTATCCTCAAGAAATCATGAATTAATTAAATATCCTCGGGCAACTATGACCCTTTGCGTGCTACGAAATTGGAAGATAAATTTGTAAACGCGTGAAGCCTCGGGTACACAGGCAGATTAGTCCAACGTCCCCCACATGTGTGTTTATGCATGTGTGTGTGTGTGTGGAAGAGAGAGAGAGCAATAGAAAGCGAGTATACCACGCTGAGGCACTAATCTTCTCTGCCCCTTTGGCTCACCGCAGCTTGATGAATTGTGATCCCTTTGTAATTGATTAAGTCGAATGTCGATCAGAATGATACTCTACGTATCTTTGTACCGTTTCCCCTGACATTTAAAATCATATAGAGACCAAGAAGAATGCGGATATTTTCCTTGAGAAACTCTTTCCCTCTGGATTTTTCTGGAGAAATCATTTAATTCTACGGTAATCATGTGTCATGCGTTTTGAAGGCGGTTCTTTGGCCCACGAAAAGAAGAAGACGCTGAAATTATATTAATTATAACCCAAATCGTCCTTTGCCCTTGGAGCAATCCGTCAGGATTCAACTAGTCGTGAGAATGAAAAAAAAATAATGTAATTAACTGCAAGTATCCTCAGCCAGTGTGATTGAATTTCACAGGGGGTCAAAATAAAAGAGAGAAAAAGACAATTAAGCACGTGATTCCCTCGGTTGTGGTACGAATAGAATGAGAGAGATATTCACTTGGATGCCTTAATTATTTCAACGTCTACTTGCCTAATTCAATCGGCTTAATTACAAACACGCGTGTGGTCCCTCGGGGAATACAGTGAATGCAGTCTCGTTTTCAAGATATATAATCATGGAATAACATTTGAGTGGTCTTCTAAGAATTTCTCATTGTGAGAATTGACATTTTTTTTCTTCCCTTTTTCTTCATGAAAAATGCATTTGATTAATTGAATTGCCAATTATTTTTCTGCAATGAGATAAAGTGAAACAACAAATTTAGTTTAATTACAAGTCAAGTAGAATGTCTTTCTTCACATTCTCCGCAATTTGTTGATTTAAATTAGACCTCAACAGATTCAATGTCGTTGATTTTTTTTTTTTCTTATTTTCTCCATTCCACAATCTGGAGTTAAAAGTATCTTCAGAGAGTGACATCACAAGTGGATTTAATTGGATAACATGTATTTACGGGCGAGAATAACGATGAGAAAGAAATTCTTTCTCCATTATTTAGGTATTTTAATTGAGTTATTTTTTAGGGGATAAATAAATTCGCTTGATCGAAGCATTATTAAGATTCTTATTTTTTTTTTTTAACCGAATCCTTCGGAATCTTCTCAACTTTCTTCAGGATTTGCACTGTCACTTCATGCACGACTCAAGAACAGAGTAAATCCTCCGGTGAATGATAAACGACCGGTTCTTCATATTTATGCCAGAGAGATGAAAAATAATGAATATAACCGGGGAGTTTCCAGATGAAAAAATTAGAATCAAGAGAAATTAATGATATCGAAAAGAGAAAAGTCGTGATTTTCTTCGTCTTAAGACGGCTGTTTGTCTTGAACATGAAAGAAGTACAACGAATTTTCATAAAGCACAGTAACAAAGTGAATGAAACCATTTTAATATAACTTCTCTGTTTATAGACTTCAATTCCTTCTGTTATTCAACATAAAATACAGCGTCTTATTCATTCCTTGAATAGAGGAAAAGAGGTAAATGAACTTCTTGGTTCTTGGTTCGACGTCGTAAACACTCACAGTTGGATTTAAAATCAACAAAAGCAGGGAAAAGCTATCTTCCAACTTGGCAGGAGACTAGAAATACACAAACGATTGTTTGCCTCATATCATCTTGCGCAGTTACCGATGTAATAACAAACAATTACTCTTTCGAGGATGAATTCTCGGAATGATCGTTTATTTGAAGCAGAAAATTAAAAGAAAGAGTCAACGATTTTTCCCAATTTTTTCAAACCATTTCGAGTAATCGCGACAATTTTAAAAATCCCCGATTAATCAATATCCCATTTCAATCGGATGAAATGAGGAGAAAAAAAGTGCTGAAAGAAAGAATGAAAAAAGGCATTCGACCTGAATATCAATGCGAAAATATCAAACATGAATATGATATAGGAATATCGATAACGAAGACGTATCGATGAGGCACGAGAAATCAAGAATGATCATATGGCATTGAGTAACGCCATAAACATGTGTATGAACGCATACGAGGCCTTCCGCATCGTTGAACAGGTGTCAGTTAACACTTTCGATTACAATTGATGAAAGCCAGCGTAATTTATACCGGCCCAAGCGTACTCCGATTGCGCTGCAATCTACGTCACGGCTGAATTGTAGCTTCCTTTTAATTGCACCCTTTCTCTCTTTTTTTAATCTCCCATTATACGAGTTCCCTCCCTTTTTTTTTCATCAGCACATACACGGCTTTTTGTTGGCTCACGCAGACCCGGTCATTATGGCCTATCACGCGGTGGGGAAAAAAAAATATCTTGTATTACGTGTACTCTCTGTTTCAAAAAATTTCCACTCTTTTTTCATTTAATTCCGTGGATTTTTTTTTTGTGAATGCGCTTCTTTTTGTCTCGTTATCTCACCGCATTATAATTTGATGCCACTGTATTTGATGTATTAACGAGAAGCGAGAAACATGAGTCAAACTGACTGGTTTTTCATTCATGTGAAAATGATCTCATTTGTACGTTTTTTTTATCATTTAATTTTTATTGATCATATAAGCGTGAAGTTATTGTAAAAATTTACGCAAATTCACTCCTTTTTCTACGATCAGAAAGTTTCTTCAACAGGTAAAATCTAATGACTCTGTGTTTACCGAGAGTTTAACACTCGAATGAAGTTTCGTGTATCATTTCTCGCCTCATCACTTCTTTACCACTGAATTTATTCATCCATGAAATGGAAAACAGAAGGAAACAATTACAGTTAATATCACCAATTAAAAGTGACAAAAACAAATATTAATTTGTAACAATTCCCCCTGAATTTCTCGATATTTCAAAGGGAAAATGTAATTTTTCATTAAATTAAATTCACTCAATAAATTACCATGAATAATACAAGTTTCAATTAGTCTTCATGCATTAAAATTAAATGTTAATTAACATAAATTCAAAGTTTCAGGATGAAATAATTCTTCTCTCATTTTCTTCCGAGTAATTTATATATTTCTCTTTTCTTTTTTTTTTTTTGCTCTCCTTTTTAATAATGAGAAAGAAAAGACTCGAATAAAAATGCTCGAAGGTTCTTCTTCTCCTTTTTTTTTTTTTGTTCTCTCAATTTTTTTTCCTACCTTCGTGCTTTTGAAATCTTTTCTTTTACATTCCGTCCACTATGAAGCCACAGTAGAGGGCGAGTGGAATGGGGCAGAGGGAGATGTCGGCCTTTTCTCGTAATAAAGAACAAAATGAGAGGTGCGCAGGCCACTTTGTCTCCACTCTGTTCGTTTAGCACCTTTTGGAGTTTTGTACTCCTTTATTGCAAGAGACTTGACGCCTCATTCGAGAGACTTGTTTTGCCTCATTTTTTTATTTATTTTACGACGCACATTTCTATTCGCACATTGCTTTAGCAACTGTGTAAAGCAGTACAAGAACCGGTCCTCTTCACGTGCATTTGCAGAAGACGATGACTGCCGTGAAGTTATTTAGTCATCCTTCTTTCTTTTTTTTTTCATCCGTAATTCTTTTATCCCCAACGAAAAATTTCAAGCTAATTTTACCGTCCTTTTATTTTGCAATTTCTGTCGTCAACATGACACGCTCCAAAGTCTCGATTTGCCTCTTTTTTTTCCACGTGTTTTCACTCGTTCCTTTCGTTTGAAGACACTGAATAATGCCAGAGTGATAAAAGAATAATACAGTGTTTCATGAAAGGGAGTAAAGTGACTTGTCTTTAATGGAATATGAAAAAAGTGTAGATTTAAAAAAAAAACAGGATTGAAATTCACGGAGAAAAACTCTATTTTTAATAATTATATCCAATAATTATACTCCCGGAAAATAGACTCATGAGTGAATAATAATCTTCCTCCCACTGAATTCTCTTCTATCCGTTGAAGCAATCACCATTAGTCTCTAAAGACATAATGATCTGCCTATTCCGCAATATGGTTTTCCATTTCCTCGTGAAGCGTCGAGACGACTCACATCAATGACAATAACAGCAAATTACTGCACTCGAAGAAAATAATATTCCATTGATAATCAATTGAATTATTAAAAATAAATGCTCCAATAATCAATGTGAAAATTCTCATTGTCATGTTAATTCGACATTGATTTGAATATTGAAAACAAACGCACCTGAGCCGATACTGATAACCTACACTATGTCTAATTGATACCGCAACTCCACTAGCATTAATACAGCTTGATAACACAATTATAACAGCTCTACTCGAGGGACTTGTGTACTTGGTTGAATGCCGGTTTGGTTTCTGTATGGACTAGTTCGAAGGGATACAGATTCCTATACTCAACTGAGCTCATCATCACAGAAGCACGCACTGGTATAATAACGTGAATTTCAAATTGCCCAGAGTCCTCCAATACTGTGGCCTGAGATTGGATCTGACATTGCCATTTGCCAACGCTATATACAATGGATTAGACTCGGAATTTCTCCAGTATTTCTCGGTTCATGTGCAATGCTCAATACATTCAATTATCTTTGGGCAAATCAAATCGGCACATTTCAAGTACAGTAAAATGGTCACGAAAATTGAAGGATTTGTGATGGAAAAAATATGGGTTATAATTAATTTCTTTATCAAGCATTGAATATTCATAATGAATAAATTATCAACTCCATCATCACATAATGTTGAAACAAATTTCCCTCAATATATCATCTCATTTCACGTAGTAATTCGTTTTATCGTCAATTCAATTCACAGCACGTACAACGAATTCTATTTTCATTCTATCCCGAGATGCTCTTCTTTCGGCTGTATAACTCCTGACTTTTATTTTATATTTTTCAATTGAATGGCAAAGTTGTGTATCGGTTTATCCCTTTCGTTTTATCCCTCTTATTTCAATCATCTCAATTCATTTTTTCAATTAGATAGAACGTGCAAAATCAATTTCAATCATCTAGAATCAATCAATAAATAATTTCACGTAATTTCGGATTAATATTAAATAATAAGACATTGATTTCTGTCATAAGAATGGAATTATCTCGTGATTATTTCAACGGATGAATGATGAATTGAAACAATTAGTTGATGGCATGTATTCCATTAATTGCGTAATATATAACATGAGTAATGGAGGGGAGGAGGTTAAAATGACGTTATGATGTATATGCGGTAGACGTTGACGAAGACTGAGCGAATGGCCGTCACAACGAATACTTTATATATCAGCTCTTCTCTACTACAATTTTTTTTTTAACCCCCACTCTGTGAAAAAAAAATAATCTTTTTTCTATTCCTTTTCCTGATGTTCTTGGAGGTTTTATTTTCAAACCAGACAGACATTTATCATTTTAAGTAGCGTCTGTGAAGAGCACAGCAAATATAACAGTTTGTTTAAAACGTGCGTGTGACATTAATTTCTATCCTTCCATTTCTTTCAATTTTATTTATTTTTCCTCATTTCTACTCTTCAATTCATCTACACAATATCTGCTAAATCATTCTTCATTGACCTTGTCTGATCTCAAAAATGAACAGAGTTTAAATTCAAATAATAATGTAGGAAATTCATGTATTTATATCCATCATTCTGTATTGTTTGAATTTTCACCCATTATTTAGTGAAAATCAGTAATTACGAAGAGAGTACAATGGAATAATTGAATATTGAAACAAAGAGTTTTTATGGGGTTTATTAATTCAATACTGTATTATAAAATTTAATTATCAGATGGAAATGTAAAAGAAACATATAAAATAACTCAATATCAAATATTCATTAAATTCAGTAAATCTCATCAAGCTTGATAAACCCTGGAAAATCCTTTTGATATGAAGAAAGATCTCTTTGAGCCCACTTTCTCAGTTGATCTTCACTGCTGAGCTCGTTACGTGTATTTCCTTTATACCTGTAAACCAGAAGGGTTCAGGAGCACTTACACAAGAAGATAATGAAATTAATACAAAGTTAAAACCATATATGCACACAATACATGACAAACTAAAGGTAAATGACAATGTTGGAGAAACACAATATATTCTAATCCACTGGATAGATCCACCCGAAATTTCACTTGAATTCTCAGTTGCCTTCTGAAAACCATTTGGTGCATCAGAATGTGAGTTGAATCATAAGACACTGCAATGCTTCTTACTCCTTCAATTCTCTCTGCTTCACCAAATTCACTCACACGTATGTCATTTACTCAACTATATTCATACCACTGTGAAAGCCCTTTCTCAAGTGAAAGTTGTTCATATCGCCTGGATGCACACGTAAATTCTCGTACTTCCTAAGAACTTTGAGGGAAGTAAGACCTTCTGCTAGTAGCTATGGAGTTATTGGAGACTCTCAAACTCGACCTCTGAGTAAACTCCCATTTGCCAGAGAGACATGTAGGAGAATCCTCAAATTTATTAAATCATAATGCTTCTTCTTTTTTAGAGAAACCATTCCCATCTCATCCATCAATCTCCAACTAATCATCACCTAATTAACCGGATAACATGATACAGAATAAGCCAGGAAACTGTATTACCTTGGTGTAGACAATGAAAGTTACTGATAAACTTCATGAACACACTGGGATAATGTCGTGCTTCGATGTACTACTTGTAACATGAAATTTTGCGAGTTTAGTTAAGATGTGTCACACAAGCTGCTTCTAGTCTCGAGGCACAAATCGAAAACTCTATCCCTCTAATTCACCATATTCACATATTCTCTTGACTGTGTTTGCCATTAATGTTGGAAATATACCAAGACGTTGACGTAATAGTATTCCTTGAGGGCTTCCAAACGTGCCTGATGCTCATATTAATCATTCTGCTTACGGGCCCATGCAGGCTTCTTCATCCACAGCTATGTGCGAATAAATTTTCATATACTTGCGTGATTAATCAATTAATACCTCATTATCATTCAACAGGGCTCTTTCGTGTGTTCGTGAAGAAATGGGTAAATTTGAAAAAAAAAGGTGGGAAATAGCTTGTGAGATGGCATCAGTGGGTGTTGATGTTATGAGGTAAATTTTAATGATGTGATTTATCATGGAAATTACTTCTCGCTTTTTTCCCCCTTTTTTTTTTAATTCGTAGAGTAAAGAGAGGCGTCTTTCCGAGTAGTTTCGATACATGGAAAATTCGTGAAAAAATAAAGAAAAGCCTCTTCTTTGTAATATGCCAAGTGCGTTTATAACCGAATGAAATGTTTATTTGTACGTATGGTGAATACACGAGCCGACGCATCTGCCAAGAACATTTCAAATTCTATACAGACTTCGTGCCGCTGGAGTTAACTCTCTTTTCTCCAAATACACATACATACAGTTATTTTGTTCGCCCTGCCTCCTTCACTGACCGTCAAGCACACACACGTTTTCTCTGAGAATCATGAGACAGCTTGAAGAATCCACGTTTATGTGTTCTTACAAATATTTTTTTTCTCTCCTTTTTTCGAAGGGGATTCCGGATTTCACGCGTTTCTGTACATTTTATACAACGATCGTAAGAAGCTGACGGTGGGAGGAGCAGTTTACCGAAAATGAATGAAAAAAATATAGATAGGAAAGATGAAAGAGGACCAATGGCTCTCTATTACATAAAATTCCTAGGAACTCTGAAAAATTAGCAAGTTTAATTAAAATATCAGGGGATAATTTATGCAAAATATTCGAGAATTTTAGAAATCAACTAATTTAGTTATCTAATTAAATGAATTATAGTTACAGTATTAAGTTTCATAAATTAATTCCTCAGGGTAATAAAAATTCACGAAAAAATTCCAGAATATCAATATTATTCTTTGAAAAAAAGGGCAGAATTCTTTCACTAAAAATAAAGAAAGTCAGGATACACAATTTCAGTCTCAGACAAAATTAGATCCACAATTTTCTGGCGTCATCTTGTACAAGCAGAATACGTTAGGACTCGTACACATAACGTTATATATTCTTTCATTTTTCATAAACACATTTTTTTCATTCTTCTCACCTCATAAATTCATAACTCCTTTTGAGATCTGTTTTCATCAACATTCTGTAGTAGTGTCAGTTACTGAGTACGAAACGTTGAATTCCATTTCTCGAGGGTTGATGAAAAAAGGAGGACAAGTGAGAGAGAGAGAGAGAGGGAGAGAGTTGAGAGGAAAAAAAATACAATTTCACAGTTATGTTCTGACAGTAGCACAAGTTTCAAAATTTAAATCAGAATATAACGAAAATTTTCCGCCTTCATTCTTCTCCCATTTGTGTAGAATTTCTTCGCTTTTTTCCTCCTCCTCTCTCGGTAAAATGAAAACAGTTAAATTTAACACGCAGCCAATATTATCAAGACACGGAAAACATGTTAGACAGTAGTTACATAACATTTCAAAAGATATAAGAAAAAAAAAATGAACTGTTTCTTCTTCTCTGTACAGTTACATTCTGTCGTTTACTTACCTCCTCTACCCTCATGCATAATAAATGCGTGTGTTTCATGTTTATAATACTCCAATTCACACGTATCTACTGAGAGGAAGTTTCTACACAGAAAAACGTGAAGAAATAGACCAAAAGAGGAGAGATAAAGTGAACGGAGAAATTCTAGTCTCTCGTGTGTGTATGTGTATGTGTTAGAAGGAACCATTAAAATGAGCTCCCTTTGTCGGTGAATCCGTGTGTGTGGAATTTACGGGGGAAAGAATTGGAAATATTTCTTTATTTCGATTTATTACATTTTTTTTCAAGTGAAAGAGTTCATAAAAAAATCGTTAAAAAACATTGAGATGACGCTTCGATATGTCTCGGTTTTTCTGGAATTTTTTCGGGAGAAAATCTTTCGTAATGAGGGATTATGTCATAATTCTTCGGGAATTTACGAATGCTATAAATATTGAGGGGGAATGAGTGTAGATGTACATCGTCACTCAGTCTATTTTCCCACATTTAAAAAAAAACCACTCACCAATACGTGTATAAGTAGAACAGTACAAAATATCGTGGAAGAAAGGCATACGGCTGCAAGAGTAATATTATCGTTGAGTGGGAAAGATAACACAGTAGTTGCATATGTTAGTCGCCTCGATGGCAGTGCTGACATGAAAAGGGATATCAGGGGTAAAAAAAAAAAGTGGAAAAACCAAAGGCGGATATGGGGATGGGAAATATCCTCGATTTCTTTCATTTCCTCCTTATTTCCCTATTCATTTCTCATTCTGACACCGGTTCAAATGCACCTGACATTCGTTTTCTTTTTTTTCCTCAAATAATAATTTGCGAAATAAATAAAATGTAAATGAGGGAAAAATAAGTTTTTCGTAAATTTCCACTGTACATAATTCAATGCAATAAATTTCCTTAAAATTTTCCAAAACTTTTCGTTGAAAAAAAAGGGAAAATTTCTTTGCCAAGATGAACGCTCGACTGATCTCCATCCACGTTTATTGCGTTATTCAGAAGCGCTGAAAACTTTGTTTCAGTCAATAGGAGGAATGGGGTAATTAAGTATCCTCCTCTCTATTTTCTGCCTCCATTTTACTCCTCCACCTCCGTTTTTTTCTTTTTTTTTTTCAAACCATCAAGAATATTCACGTTTCCATTGCAACAGCGAACACCAGAAGCATCAAACTTTTTTCACAATTCCAAACTCAGCATTTTCCAATTCTGATGTACCACTCCACAAACTTCCAATGACTCTCCTCTTACCCCCCCCCCCCCCCCACACAACAGTTTCCCCTCTTTTTCCTTCAGTCGAGAGCTAACAATATCATACTGTTATCATAGCAGAAACAATATCCAACCGATATAACGAATCCCTCGAACCGTTGAGATAGAAGAATCCAACTGTCTTTATTTTTCTGTATTGTGTCTAAAGGTTTCAAGTTGAGACACTACTGTACTCCCAAGAGTAAGAAATACTCTCTCTTTTTTTTTTATCAGCGAATTTTTTCCTTCCTTCTTGCTGCTCCATCTTGAACACGTTAAAGGATCCATTTTATCTGTTGAAAATGGTCACGTAATATCCAAGAACCCAGTACTCATGATAAATAAGAGGATTATCGGATAAAAAAAACTTCTTTATCCAATTTCCATGAAAAAAAATAGTTTCAAGCTGATTTTCATCCATTCACGTGTATTTCTTTATGAATATTGTGGAAAATCTGAGGAAATATTGGAGATAGGATTATTCTGATGATTCTGTTGAAAAGGTGGGAGAATTTGAGTCGGAAAACATGTGTCACAATATTTTTTTTTTAATTCTTTGAAAATTCGATTTTTTCGGTCAAAATTTGAAGGGTACCTCCTTTGGAAAATTTGAAAAATTGAAAGAAAATCAGTTTTTTTGGAATATCTCCGGAACTATTTGTCGTACAGCAAAAACTCGGATACCGGGTGAAAGGTGAGCTCATTTGCCATCGATTATGTGGTCCAAATATTTTTTCTATCGATTTTTCAATGATTTATAGTGAGTTTTCTGAAAAGCCGATTTGACAAAAAATAAAAAAAAAATATATTTCGACACATGTTTTCCGGCTAAAATTTCCTCAGTTTTCCAATGGAATCATCAAAAAAATTCTATCTCCAACCATTCGATCACAATTCTCATTATTGTGAAGATAATTGAGGCCTCCTTCAATTATTTCCGTTTTTTTTCGCTCTCTTTGATGTCTCGTGGGATTTTTTCCTCCAATTTCATTGATTGTGTGCGGCTGCTGCTTGCCTAAGTGGCCAGGGATGCTCGAGGAAGGAATCAAGTGGCCCCACATCACTCAAAAAAACAGAATTCGGCCTCAGCATGACCCAGATATCCCTCAAGGTTTATCCAGATCTTTCCTCCTCTGTTTCCTCTCGAGTACCACCTCCCTCCATGCTCAATATTTTCTTCTTCTCTTTCATCTCGTGTTTTTCCTCTTTTCCCCTCGACAAAACTCAAATACACAATGGGGAAGGACGAGGATGCCCTGAAATTTTTCCACTCACACGTGCATCACTCATATTCTAATGTCGCTGTTGTTTCTTTCTTTTTTTCTCTCCTGATTTACGAGAGGATAAATATTTGTTTTAACGTTCAGCTCACTTCTTTCCTTCTTTTTTTATTTCTCCATGGTGAGAACGTAAAAATAAATGGTCATGTGTAATATACAAACGTTGGACATTTGTGAAACACATTATTTCCAAGAAAAAAAAAAAAAAAAACCGAATAACAGAATTATTCATTCCCCAATTATGTTTATTATGAAATCATTTGATTTACGTGTTTCACGATTCAATTAAGAAGATGAAAAACAACTGTTTAAATAATTCCCAAATAATTAAATAAATTAAGTGCGTCAATTCATTGATTATTCCACTACATTGGCCATTTGACAAAAGCCCTGATGCACATGTATAATTAAATTAGTCGTTAAGGGAGCTGCAAGATAAAGTGAGACGAAAGTAGAGGGCGTAACTAATTTCCTGTCAAACACTACCGCCATTGTACTGAGGCTCCATAGACCCACACATGCACAGAGACACGAGATAACGAGCCAATAGGCGTAAAGGTAATAGGTGTTGACCTCGAAAACATTAACAGCCAACTTGGGTCGTTAGAGTCAACCTCCACACATAATATACATTAAGCCTTCCAATTTTCATTGGTAGTTTCACCCTGATTTTCAATTTATCTCAATCGAAAAGAGGATGAGAATTAAAAATTAAGTAGTTAAAATATTATAATTATGTTCGTGTCATTTAAATGTCTTTCCGTAAGTTTATTTCTCTCAAAGTCAACAGCTTTTACGATTGAAGACCACCGTGTCACTATTCTCGTTCCATTTTCGTTTATTTTACGTATCCTGAAGGCTTTGGGTAATAAAACTACCGGTATAATGTATTGCGCAGTGTGTGGCTCCCTCATCCGGTCCAGAGGGCTCGAATGTGTTGTAAACCACGGACATAAATGAGCATCATAGAGGAATTACGATGGTGAAATAAAAGGAAAATAATTCAGTGTTAGTTTTGGGTTTGTAGAGACTCGATGAAAATGGCCTTCGGAAAAACTTGAGAATATGGAGAATCGAAGTTGGAGAGTTTTGGGGATTTTTTTGGCTCTGTTAAACGTAATGCCAGTCATTTGTTCCATGAAAAGAAAACGTATAAATCTTGTCACGGGGATTTTCAGGAAAGAGTTGAGGGGTGAAAGGGGGAATTGGCAAAGTATGGAGGAAAAGAATAAGAAAGTTTTTTTTACGACAATCGTATGTAAGTAGCCGGCGTTATTACTCATACCGAAAGAGATAGGAGAGAAGAGAGAATAGAGGAGACGTGGCGTTTTTTTTCGTTTTTTGGCGAAAATTTATGGTTAAAGAGGGATAAAAAGTGTGGACGAGAAAGTTGAATAAATTTTTTTGATGAAGAAAGTAGAGGATAAAATTGTCGCATGATTTCTCAAGGTCACTGAGTTTAAAGTGGCAAAAAAATGATAGTCTTGGAGGATTTTTTTTTCTCGTTATCAGAGGGAGAGAAAGAAAAATATTCATTTCAAAGTTTTTTGGGGGATAAAAAAAGGAGAAAAAAAAACGAGAGGCGGCGCGAAAGAACGATAGTAACAGTATTTTTTTCAAATTGAATTATTATGTAAAGTAGCAATTAACCTCACGATTCAGTAATGGCACTCACGGGACTTTCATATACGGAATATTGATGATGAATATTAAAATGTCATGCGCAAAAGCCCCGTTGACCCGTACATATGGATTCAGCCAATTTCATCTTTGTCATTGACGTTAAAAATTCACATTTTTGAGGATAGAAAAAAAAGGGAGGCATCTAAATTAATTAATGTTTAATTATTGATTTACATTAATACAATGAACAACAAATTGCATCGGAGAACTGATGAATTTATTATCACTGATTTTCCACAATTCATCGTGCATTAAATTTATTTCATAAATTCCGAGTCAATAAAATTTACATGATTTCGTGTTTTCTTTCACTTTCAAATTACATAACGAATTATTAATAATTCTTGATTCAATGAAAATTACAACATTGCGGTGCACTGTTAATATTTGCCATCGTTCAATTAATAGTTGATGCAATTACTCGTAATGGGAAAATTAGAGCTACCAAATATTCAAAAGAAAAAGAATATTAAATAATAAAAGAATTAAAATATTCCATCAATCTTCCATCAAAGATATCTCGGGAACCAAGTGAGATATCGAAATTTTGGAAGAACCCTTTTTTGTAGAGAATTTCAAGAGCTACAAAAAAGGATTCTTCCAAAATTTCCCTATCTCCCTTAGTTTCCAAGATATTCCAAAAAAACCGTAAATCATCCCGTTTTCCTGATTTTCACAATTTCATATTTTACCCAAAATCTTTCGAGTGTCCTCGTCTCCGTTGTCCGCAAATTTCGTACGCATTTGGTCGAACGATTACTGAGTCGGTAGATGCAGCTACCGGTGCATTATGTCACGCATAATGACGATGCCGCATGAATGCGTGGCATTTGGTGCGTTAGTCCGTCATACTGGAGATGTGGCTTATGGTAGTAGCCTATGAAATTCTGCAATTGGTGTATATAACGTTTCTGCACGACTGAAATTTAAGAATATTCACCCTCACAATTATTCCTAATTATTCATCGATAATTACTGGATTAATTAAAAAAAATGCAATCGAGTAATTAGTTTAATTGTTATTCCATTAATTCAAATGATTGACGTATTTCTGGTAATCGAGCAAATCCGTTAATACTAATGAATCTCAATCCCAAACACGGCACTAAAGGATAATAAATATTTTTTTAATTATTATCGATTGAATTTACCAAATTAATTGATATTTAATTTTCGAGAATAATGTTTCTGTAACTCCGGGCATTTAATTAACTGATGAATAATGATACTTTGATTATTATTCATTGAGAGTTCATTTTTTGAGTGAATTAATTACTTTTATTGTCATTGAAATGGAGAACATCAAAGGGATTCATTCCATATTTTCACCTGCGAATTCTTTTAATTATCCTAAATTTAATTAAATTCAATAAAAAAAAAATTCATAATAATGCATTCTTTTATTCTCAATTATTTCGTAATTCTTTTTGAAATAATTATGAATGAAAGAGAAAAAAAATGGATAATAATCAATGAACGTCAATTATATCCTTGTAATTATACACCTCAAAATGTATCTTCACCTAATTTAAATACAGTTACATAATCCCCAGGTATTCAAATACCTGTAGATACAAGTGATGATAAAATTTTTAATGGGACAAGCTGAAGTGTTTATTTCGCTAAAAAAAAAGAGAGAAGTGTCTTTACGATCTGAGAGAAGAAGGATTGAATGATTAATCGATAAATACTGGATTTATTTTTTTATTTAATCTTGCCGTGATTCGTCGATTCTGCCCCATGCTGTGTGAAAAAAATAAATTCTTATAAATTTGAGATATTGGAAAGTTCCTAATCATGCTTTATATATCATCTCTTTTTTTATTTACATTCTGAAATGTAAATAATCCGTCGTTTCGTGTTTTTATGATTTATCGAATGTTGTAAATAAGAGAATGAGAAAAATCGAGTGGAATAAAACACAAAAATACAAAAGTTGGAATAAAGAAGAAACAATTGAGAATAACTGAAGGATGAAAAAAACGTAACTTTTTATAAAACAAATATCCATGCGTATCACATATTCATGCACAATATTGTCAAACAGTATATATTGAGAATGGACTAAGTGAGCAGTAGAAAAAAAAAAGAAAGCAGAGAGAGATGTGTGGCTCTTTCGATTTGCAATTCGTATCCGACCTTTGCTGAGCTCACAACAGCATGATAAAAAAAACCGAGTAAATAGTTGCCGATAAATCCAACGATTTATTCTTGACTCTGCAATTTCAACTAAAAATGTTATTTATACATGTATATGACTACCGTTGAATTCTTTTTCCACGTAAATCTCAGGGGAAAAGAATGGTAAAGTATTAACCTCTCTTTATCCCCCAATATCTCGGAAACTAATGGAGATACGTCCATTTCACCCTAATACACTTTTGAAGCCCTCAAAATTCTCTAGAAAAAAGGTCTCTTGACATTTTCCCCTAATTCCAATATTTACCGATTTAAATTAATTAAAATAAATTAATGAGACTAAATTTGAAATTTCCAATTTTCTCATTGACGTTGAAATTTCGGAAAAGCCCGTATGGATTTTCCCGGGGATCAATTGCCTTGTTTGCAGTTTACTTTATGCACTTGTGTGTTACTACCTGAGTTACCAACTTCCATGTATACATTATTACGTATTCCATGTTGAGAATTAGTATTAGTGAATGCTTGTACACGTAATAATACACATACCCTTCAGCATACTGGCGTGAGCATTTGTTGTAACTATAAAACACATCTCATCTTGTACCAGTGAGGTGTGCGAATAATGAGTGCTCGGGTGCCAAAATTACACTGGCTAAAGTGCACCCTCGTGAGTGAGTTATCGGCATTCCAACGGCAAATAATAAGCGCAAAAAAAGAGGAGACAAGCGAATGGAAAAGAAAAATAAAGAAACAATCCCAATGATTTCTCTGCACGCATCATGAACGAAAAAAAAAAACGGCCAATAAAGATAAATAAAGGGGAAGAATCAATGTTGACAATGAAGCAACAAAAGAGGCGAGAAAAAGCGAATAAATATACATTTAACTTGGCTACATTTGAGGAAATGCGACACTTGCAAAACTGCCGGATGAAATTGCACGATAACCTCGTAGTGTTTATCGCACGAATCGCAACGCAACAACACTGTTACCATTCCCTATTTCTTTTTACGATCTGGAAAGTAAGGAAAATTGAATTTCTCAATCCATTCCCCTTTTTTTTCCCCAAACTCTGACCTTTCTTCCTGTAATTTAACGTTCATTACTGCTTCTCTCTTTTTTTTCTTGCGAAAATACATTTATTATGATTTTTTTTTTTTTCATTTTCACACCTGTTATTAACGTTTGAAAAGTGAAATGTGTCACAAAACAGTAGCGCATCGATGAAATCCTCGGCACCAACGGGTGCCAACGTCTGCGTATAAATTATTACTCGATATTTCAGGCGTGACGTCATTTCCGGCAATGTGCCGGTTGGCTTCCGTAGAATGATGGATATGCCTAGTTCGTAGTCCTGGCGCAGGACCAGAATCCAGCGTTACTCTCTATTTTTTTTCCGCTCTAGTGCTTCTCTAGTCAATGAAAATTTCAATGTATTCTCCATCCTCCTTCATTCTCTATTGTATCGATGTCCATATCTTGTTTACATAATTTGTCTCAATTTTCGATTAATTTGAAACGAAATTTCATTTTCACTGTTGAATAATAGGGTGAAATTGGAGTTGAATTATCTCGGAAACTATCAGAGTTACGGGGATTTATGAAGAGACATTTTTTATAGAGAATTTAATTATCTTGAAAAAAGGTATCTTCATGAATTATCCTAACTCTGATAGTTTCCGAGATATTCAGGGAATACTTTATCCCTGATTGAACTCGTGAAATAATTGATAAAAAGGAATGTTCTTTTAATTAAGAAAATTCATTCAATTGAAGAGTGATACTCGTCTCTCTTTTTACCTCGCAATTCTCATTTATTATCATCAAAAGAATTTCACTCAAACGTAATCAAAGAAAATGAAATATAATATTATCCAACTTATTAGGTATCACTAGGAATCATATTTCAATTTGTCGCTCGTGCTTCTTGAAACTATCGCCCTGCTCTCTAATGAAAGAATATAAAATCCATTCTTCTCCAGTAATGAGAATTGAAATTCAAAACTCGCCCTTTTAATTTTCTATCCAAGCATTGAATTCAATTGAACGTAAAAGAGCTGGTGAAGAAAGAAAAAATTCACCGATATTTCCAGTTAAACGAAAGAAAACAATGGAAATTCTCATAAAAAAATAATAATAATAAAACAAATAAACACGGAAGGATAATGAGAGACTGAATGAATTGAAGACAAACATCTGTCCTTGACGTTTGTAAACAAACTGCTTATTCATCGGGGTGGATAAACAAAGAGAGTCAAATTTTACACGACTAATTGAAATTAAAAAAAAAAACGACTATTATCCCCAATACATCGTTTCCCGAAAACTTCCATTCTGTGTTTAAAAAAAAAAAGGGCAGAAATAAAAAGGAGACTCCCTCCTATTTTTCCAGCATCACCATAGAGAGGGGAGAAAAAATAGAGAGACTCCAGTGACTGTTATGCTCATGCCAGACTCACACGGTCAATAGTCACTGCACGAGCCCATGGTTTCAGTCATACTGGAGCTGTCACACAAGCCACAGAAAGGCCTCTTCATTTTTCGCGAAAAAAAAAGCGAAGAGTCTCCCTCATTTTTTTTGTTTCTCTTTCTCCCCCTTTGTTTCCGCTTTTTTTTCCCCGTCTTTCGCGGTCTCAGTTCCACTTTGAAGGGTACTGTCACCCGGATCTACGCCCATGTTTGGTCAAATTTTTTTGCGCCTCTTTTTTTTCTGTATTATTGTCAGAGCCACAAACAGGCCGAACGTTAAAAAAAGGTCAAAAAAAATAAGACTACAATGGCTTTCGTATGCGCTACGTGCGGGGTAAAATACCAGAAGGATTGGAAAAAAACAAAAATGTTTATATATATATATATATATATATAAAGGATTTTTATGAAAAAAAAATGGTCCGCGAAAAATCGGAATGTACCTGGCAATCTGCAATGCAAACTCGTGGTTTTAGTGTGCACAGAATGCACGCGAAATGAAAGAATAAAAAAATTCCACGTGTGTATATATATATATATATATAGGTTTAAAAAAAAAGGGAGGAGTAAAATAGCGCAGGGGAGAATGAGAATTGTCAATGAAAAGGGAGATAAAAAAAGAGGAAAATTTACATGTCACGGAGGACAAAAAATAGAAGAAATAGTGGAAATAACGGAAGAGGGCCTTGGGAATGCAGGCAATTCGAGTGGGAAAATATAAACTTCTTTTTTCATAAAAAAAAGAAGGTGAGAGGTGTTTTGTGATATTTACGAAAACTCGTTTGGCTTTGTATCTATTGGGTATAGAAGGCGCAAGTGCTTTGATGACGAAGGGATTAGTTGGCACGTGGTAACAAGAGAGGATTTTTCTCTTTGAAGGCTGCACGCTGTTTGAGGATCAAAAGACGCTTGGAATCGTTGCTCCAGGCGTTTATTTTCCACGTTCTTTTCAAGATTTTCCGGCTCTTCTGGGGGAAATTACACGCCTCGTGACACTTACACCGCAATTAGTCGATATTTCGAGGAATGGAGGAAGTGTACGAAAAAATTGGAGTCGTTTTGAGGAACAAATTGAGGCGAATAATGTGAAAAAAAAAATAAGTGAATAAAGAGGAGGATGTTGGGAAGGGATAAATGTGGAAATCAGCTTGAAAATTCAATGCACGCCACAGCCATACGGCATTGTCTTGATGTTTTGCAACGAATTTGCTTACGTGCCTCAATGCAACTGTTAGTGCTTTTCTTCGTACAGTTTATATACGCGTTGAGAATAACGTTTTCTCACGATTGCCATCGTTTGCTGTTTTCCTTTTTTTCTTCCCTTGGCTACATGAAAAAACAATGGGGCGAAAAATAATGGTATTGAGGGAGGAGAATTGTAAAAAAAAAAAGGGGCAACGATTATGAGTGTGTGGTCAGAGAGTGGGAATTAATGGGAAACTTCTTATTTTTTAATTTCAGAAAGACTTTTGAAGGAGAACTTTTGAATTTAATTCAGAAGAAAATTAAAACATTTAGAACAGACGCAAAATACTATTTCTACGTAAACTAATAAAGTTATTCAACTCGAAGCAGTGTTAATGTTTCAGTGGTTAACACCATTAACAGACACACATGAAAAGAGAAAAGCAGGCTGAGTTGTAAGAAAAATAAAAACTTTTGTTGAAACATTAGTTACAGGAGTGGAGGAATGAAAGGTCTTCTCTATCTTTGTATGTGTGTCTGTTTGTGAGGGCTGAAGTTCTCCTGTTGAAAACTCTCATGTACACTGGGTGAGAGATGGTGGGAGGGGATGGGTTTAGAGCCTATCTAAACCCTTCCTCTTTTGGCTACGTGTTTTCGTAAAGGGAGTCAAAGCAATTACCTTGAATTCCAGGAAAGATGAATACCCAGAGGGTGTTAGAATCTACTTCTCATCTGAAAGCCCAAACTTCTTCCTGTAATTTCCTGGAGAGTAGAGAATTTTTTTTTGTGCAAATTATTATTTTCCTCATTTTATTAATTTGAAAAAATTCTAAGAGAATACGTGAAAATTTTTTCATGATAAAACTTTAAAATACTTTGGATTAATTAATCAATAGAACAATGAATAGTTTGGCAAATATTCACGTGAATTTCGTGATATCACAAAAGAGTCAGGAGAGACAGGTATCTTGGATGTTGCCTGTATAACCAAAGTAAATTGCCTTTGTGTTTCACCTAGAATGCATTTAGCGTTAATGGTAACTCCACACCCGTGACTATGGGTTATAGTCGCCATCAGCTATTCCTATATCAAGCATACAAGCCTGGTATAACTATGCCAGAAATACTTGAATATACCAAGAGCCAAAGGACACAAACTGTATGTGTATACTTATGGGCTTTCTGGTTTCACACTAATCTAATGCGTGTGTATTACACTACTAGATAATTTCAAATGACCATTAATTTTGTGCACGTGAATTTCTCTCGAGTAATCATCATTCTGATTATCAGACGAGAGATTTACTGTCTTGAGTAAATCATTAAAAATTAAATGAAACGTGATTTGAGATTCATTGAAGAATATCTCGAGAACCGTTAGAGTTAGAGAAAAAATTCAAGAGACCTTTTTTGTGGAGAATTGAATTCTCTACAAAAAAGGTCTCTTGAATTTTTCTCGTAAATCCAATGGCTCCAAAGATATTCACGAAATAAGATACCTCAGATTCTTAAAATCACTTTTAGTCATAAATCCTCTTCTCCATCGAATAATTCGACTTTCTCCACACTCGAATGACCCCAGAGGAATCCAAAATCATTCCCGTGTTCAGCAAAGTGAGAGCATGCAATTTGAATCAATGGAAAAGACCACTTTTCACATTTTCACGAATAAAATGAGGAAAAAAGTGGATAAAATTATTGAGTAAAAAATTGTAGAAAGCATCGGTTCATGGGAATATGAAGAAAGTGTCGATCTGTGGTAAGAGTCCTCTACTCTGCCATCTACATGCTTCTGTGGCTTCACAAGCACTATTTTCTTTGCCACATGCATCTATCCCAAGATACTATATTTTTCAGCGGTGACAGCAACGTTTTACGAGGATATTCAAGAAAAGTACTTCTCAGCAGGTTTCAGTGATTCTAGTCTTTTCAATTCAATGGGAATATCAACGTAAAGCTGTAGAAAGCAAGGTGTTATTGCGGGTCATGGGGATATAATGCAGGAAAAAAAGATGAGAGACTGCACGAATTTTTACTGCTTCAAATCTTAAAAACTAGAGATTTTTATTAACCAAACAAAACGTGTTTCCTCCCCAATTTCTCTGAAATTTTCTGAAACATCACGAGAACATAAATAAGTGGACTGGAGCTCCTGGGCGACAGTACATATACTGGATAATACAATTTATCGAAATTTATCGCTATGACACACGCCGTTTCTCTTTCTTACGATCCCAGGTAAATCAGAGTTTTCAATTGCACGAGAGACCGACCATACACCGATTTTTCTACTCGTTACGTTTCCTTCGTGCAGACTCGGACAAATTCACTGTTGATAGCTCATGAAGTTGATGGATCTCCTCCATTTCATTAAAAAAAAAGTGGAGAGTAGTGTATTACAATTTATTCCACAAATATATTCTTTAAATTCAAAAGAAAAAAAGGAGTGAAAGTCGAATTTAACAAATGAATTATATTAAACGTTGACGACTTGAATTCCTCCTTTTTTTCATCCACACGAATATAAATAAGAGAGAACCGTGTTGAATGGTTAGGCAGTGGTCTTAATAAAAGCCAACTGTGTATTGCGGACAAAGTGAGAAATAAGTCTGTAAGTGTGAGACTACTTCCCCCTCTTTTCCCTTTTTCCAACCCTCCAAAACCATTGGCCCCTCTCTTTTTTCCTCCTTCAGCGTATATAAAAGAGAATTGCGACGAGTGGATATGGTGTGGAAGTTTTGTGTGGCAGAGACCACAAGCCGCACGTAAACCGTACACACTGCCAAGTTAAAGGAGGGGGTGGGAGGTGAACTATCCTTTGGCACGCGAGAATAACGAACCAAACATTAAACCCTCTCTCTCTCTCGCTCTTTCATTTCTCCGGGCAGTTTTCACCATTACCATTGCTTGGCTTTAATCCTCCCTCCCACCCACTTGACACAGGCAGTTTTAAGCAGTATCACGCGTACTCAATGTTTCTCGGTCGACCGCCACACTTCATGCCAACTTATGCCTAGACTCCCCCTCTCATGTGCACGTCTGGCAAAGAATTGCTAATTGTTTGTAATTAATATATTACATGCCGAGTTGTAAGTAGTGGAGGGCACTACATCATCTGATAGCAATCGTGTTCTCGAAAATATCTAACCCTCTTTTTTTTTATTATTCATTTTATTGAGGGAGTTATTAAAGAAATGGGGGAATTTGATCATTTACATAATTTTACACTTGCGACGGCTTTTTTTCCCGCAAAGACAAGCAGTTTATGGGAAAAATCTGAAAAAATTTGAGAATATGGGGGAATGTGTATACTTTTTTTTCGGAATTTTTTCAGATTTTTTGGAAAAGGTTTTCTGAATGTGGGAAATAATTAAAATGTTGGGAATAGTCAGTGAATTTTACGGAGGTTTTTCCTCGAATTAATGCAGAAAATAAATTGTGAATGGGAGGCTAGGGGTGAGAGAGGGAAAAAAGTATATCTAAAGTGGTGGAAAATACTCGGAATGAGAGAGAAATGATATTTTAACGTATATACTGTGAAAGTTTAAACAAGTGAATTCTCCTGCGGTTACTGTTGCAACTTCTCCACCTTCTTCGACAATGGCATGCGTTAAGTGTACGGTTTTCTCATTTTCTAACACAGTGTAAAATACACACCGACACCGCGAATGTGTTTTCATCTAGAGGGTGAAGGAGGTGAGTGGGCTTTTGTGGTTAACAACGAAATGGGCCTCCGGTTTAGTGTGAAAAATATCTACTGAAATTACTCGCATAGTATCTAGAATAGAAATCGGTACGACACGAACCTCCTGGGTTAAGAAAATCCTTTTTATTCCTTTTTTTTCATTTTACAACTATTTTTAGGACGACTGAAATTACCCTGAACCTTTTTTATTTCGTTTGAAATGAATATCTCATAAACCATTGGGTTTAGGAGAAAAAGTCAAGAGACCTTTTTTGTAGAGAATTAAATTTCCCACAAAAAAGGTCTCTTCACATTTTTTCATAAACCCAATAGTTCTCGAGATATTCCAAAAAAACAAATGACAAAACCCCAAAAAATCAAATAAATAACAAAATTCCACAGTTTCTTCCTCATAACAATGTCAGAAATGATTGAATTTTCGTTTTGGCAAACTCAATGATAAGTTTATGGAGCATTGGGTAGCCTTACACATTTCTCTCGCTATCTCCATCTCTTTGTGGCAATATTCCAAAGTATGAAACAACTGGAATGGTGGAAACAGAGTATCTCACTCTGAGGCCATCGCCAAGTTGTAATTGCAAATGTCGCAGTGGAGGCGTAGCTCCTGAAAGACCGTCCGCCACTATTTAGCCTCTCTCTCTCGTCCTCATTCTGCAACTGTGGCAAACCATTCTAGCTTTCAAAGGGCAACCGCGATACGACTCACTGTCACGACAGCCCAACCCTGAGCCACTATCTGATGGAACGGAAGGCGAAATTCCGTTCTCCTGTCCGGCCGAGACGTGGCCGATTCTCCCGCGTGCTCAATGGTTATTTCCTCGATTCCCCGTATTTTCCAAATGTATTTTCAACAATTACAATTATTCTTTTATTCATCATCCAATTAAAAAAATGCCCATTTCTGAATTATTCCATAATATTAAATTAAATTATTAATTTCCCATCTCTACAATCTCGTGTGCATAATTGAATTTCCCCGAAGCATTGAAACACTGGCTTTTTCGTTTCCCCATCATTCCACTTTATAAGAAAAAAGAGAAACTAATATCATGCGAAAATCTTACGCTCATCAAGTAATACGAAAGTTTCATAATTAAGATGGTAGTCTTTTAAATTCTCACGGGGTCGCGTCTCCATGGATAATAACGTCTATCTTTCAGGATGTACAACTCGGCCTCCGGCGCGAGACCTTCTTTCATTTACCCCGGCTTTTTCTTCTTTAACTTCGTGAAAAAAAAAACGGAGGGAAATTCCTTTTTTCCCCCTTTTTTTCCTATCAAATTTTCTGCCCTCCAAAATGCTGAATTTCAATGAAAAAAAACGAGGAACAAATTCAATTGAATTAATTGTTTAATCAAATCCTCTTTTTATCGGTAAACAGGAGAATTCAACGGCCCAATGAATTTGAGGCTCTAATTTTTTTTAATTTCCTGAAACAAGTATCGCGACTGAATTATCATGTCGAGTACAAAACGAAGTTAAGCATGAGAGAGAGCACATGAAGAGTCCAAGTTAGCTACTGCGGTTTTTTTTAACGAAAAAATAAAAAGAAGCCATATGCATTTTTTTTAGTGCAGCGATACGCGTGCCCAGCCATCCGGTATAATCGAAATCACCAACCGGGAAAAAATCCACTCTACTTCTCCCATGTTACCCCGTTGAGTTCTCCATCTCTCTCCTCTTTTTTTTTTAACATACACTTTACTGTCTCTTTCTCATGCGAGAGCATCTGACTTTTGTCCAATTTAACGCCGGATTAACTTTCATGTGGACACGCATAAACTTTACTGCTTTATCGTTCTCTAATTTTTAAACTCTTTCTACTGTTTAAACTTGTTTATTGTTCCTATTTTTGGTAATTCGTGGGATGATTTTTATTTTTAGAATTAAATTGAGAATTTTAAATTCAAAGAATCTAAAGGTACTCCTCGTTTTTCGGGGATATCTCCGGAAATAAAGGAGATAGAGAAATTTTGGAGGAATACTTTTTTTTAGGGAATTTCAAGAGCTACAAAAAAGGTCTCTTGATAAATTTCGATATCTCGCTTGGTTTTCGAGATATTCGAGGGTGAACTTTCGTTGCTCCTTTATCCACAAAAATCCGTAATTTCACGTCTCATGTTTCATCTCATACGCTAATCAGAAGCTGTAAATTATGCCGCCCTGACGTCAGCAAGCCACGCTCGTCTGACTACAGCTGATGCTGCACTTCTCTCGAAACACGAGGAATAAAAAAGAAATTCCCCAATTAAAAACAAAGAGAAGATTTTAATTCAAAGATCGAAAATATTAGAATTTAAAAAAACCTTTGATTTATTATTTTAGGGGAGAAAAAAATTCACTAGCCCTTCTCCAAAGTTTCGTAATTTTACTTCACCCGAAATTATCATTTTTATGCTTTCATTATTTCATTGATGAATATTTATGAAATGTAAAATATTTTTTATCACTATATCGTGTGTGCCCAGAGGTTAAAGGACGTATGCTGCAGAAAAGCTCATTAATTCCGGATTTTTATCCCATTTTTTTTTATTATTATTCTTCTCAATTTTTTATTCTGAAAAATAAAAAATCCATTCTATTTATAAAACGAGGAAGAGTGTGATGAATTTTTTGTTGATGTCAGTGCTTTTTTTTTCGTGAAGAATCAGAGTTAGAAAGTAGAGAAGTAGGCAACTCTCAGCACTCAAAATCCTATTGGATGTATAAAGTTAGTGTATGTGCCAACTTGGCCATTTTCCACTTATCGAGTTTCTACCAGGGGTGTTTTCTGAATCGTTGGTTTCAACAGCCAAGGGTCTATTTTTGGGATCGATAATGCGAGCCCACGATGTGGCGAAAGTCAGGAGAATTCGATGACCAATGAACTTTGATGGAAAGAAATTAATAAAACCGCAAGAAAACTCTGAAATTCAAATAATTACATTAATCCCCACATTCTCCTCGATATCTCCGAAAATAATGGAGATACGACTTTTTTGCACTCTTCCTTTTTTATAGAGAATTAAAAAATCTCCAAAAAAGTATTCTTGTAAAATTTCTCTATCTCTCTTAGTTTCCGAGATACAATTGGATAATCCTTCTCATTAACAAATTCTCATGAAAAATTTTATTGACAGAATTAATCTAATTTATTTATTCATTTCCCCAGGTATTTGTTGTATGTTTTACGGGTGACAGAGTGGATAGTGACTGTTTGGATAAAGCCAAGAGAGGAAATAGGGGCGGATAATTGCCGGTTGGCAAGAGTGGTTGACTTCGGTGAACCCGACATAAAATCAAATTAAGCTGTATGTGTGCGTCGTTGGAAAAGAGAATAGTGGTCCATCTCTACGTGAAATCTGCCGTGGTCCTTGACCCGTAATTCTACACCCCTTTCCAGCGCTCTCTGTTCTCTCCAATGAGTGAGTACTTTTGTCTACTTTTTTTTTTTTTCATTTCCTTTTTCCTCTCTGTCCCTCTGTTCCATCTGTCTCTCTGAAGAATTTCATTACGTCGAAACGAGTAGTGTCCTGGCTGAGGGAATTAAAATAATTCAATGTGTCGATATTTTCAGAGAGATGTGGACTTCAGTTGTTTGAAGGAATTTAATTTTTTTCTCTGATTTGTTCGTGACACAATGTAATCATTGAATTTCCACAGTTTCGTGGTTTATAGTATGAGAATTTGGGGAAATTGGGGGAAATATTGGAGATGGAATTTTTTTGATGATTCCATTGGAAAGCTGAGGAAATTTTAGGCGGAAAACATGTGTCGTAATTAATTTTTTCGAGTTTTTGGAAAATTTGATTTTTTTCACCCTGATTTGAAGGGGTTCACCTTCCCAAAATTTGAAAAAATCACATTTTTGGGAATATCTTCGGTTCTATTTGTCGTAGCGCACTGGGGTCGTGCTTAAATTGAAGGTCTCGTCATTCCTCACATTTTCGTTACACTCCCATCCATTTTTATCAAAAATTGAAGAAGTTATGGGCCAAAACCTGATTTTCATAAAATGGCTTGTAACTTTTTCAATTTTCGATAAAAATCGATGGGAGCTTAACGAAAATGTGGAGAATGACGAGACCTTTGATTTAAGCACGACCCCAGTGAGCTACGAACAATAGAACCCGAGATATCGTAAAAAATATGATTTTTCCAAATTTTTCCAAGGTAACCCCCTTCAAATCTGGGTGAAAAAAATCGAATTTCCAAAAAACTCGAAAAAATTAATTTCGACACATGTTTTCCGCCTAAAATTTCCTCAGCTTTTCAATGGAATCATCAAAAAAATTCTATCTCCAACCGCCTTTTTTTTACGCCCATTTTACCCCAATTTTATTCTCTAAAAATAGCATAAATTCCTTGAAAAATCAAAATTTTCCCGAATTTCTCATGCGAAGTCTGTTGAATACCTCCAGGACTCCCCAATCCCTGCATTACAAGCTTCTGACCACTTAATTTTATTATCCATCCACAAACCCTGCCATAACACCGACTCGTGACCCAATTAAGAACGGATGTGGCACGTATCCCAATTGTCCCTCGAATACACTCACTCGGCATTATGATGGCCAAGTAGATGCCTAAGCACAGTTCTCCTCAAACTTTCCCAAATAACTGCAATTGTACAGCTAGCCCTTATCCACCCCCTCAAACATCACGATTAAAAAATTCCCCAAAGTAATAAAACTTAACCCGCGCCACATGGGATTACAATCAGATTCTCTCAATTCTATGGAAATTTCAATTCTATCTTTCTCAATTTCACCCACTATCTCAAGAACTGAGTACTAACAGTAATTATACCCAATCCTCTGCCATCCAAGACTAGCATAATAGTTGCCGATTGCTTTCCAATAGTTGTAAATTTCCAGAGAAATGGTTTAGTTTCAATTCAACTTTGGGTCAACTTCTGTCTATTGAAAATTAAACGATTCCCGAGACTATTTCGGATTGAGTCGATGAAGAATCGTTAAAAAATTGGATTTATCATTTTTTCAAATAAAATTCACTGACCCTCATGATTATGAAAATTTTATGATGTTATTTTCTCGAGAATTGAAAGTGATTAGAGTGTCTGAATTCACTTGTTAATTAATCATTACTTGAACTGGCAAAATGTCTTATTGTTTATTAGGAGAAGTGCATTATTTCATGCTCCATTAATATTCATGAGTTCCTGCATAATTAAATCCGGGAAACATCGTATGAATTATTGGAAATGATGAATTATTGCGAATTGTGTTCTGTTTCACTAAAACACGAAAAATCCATTTTTTCCATCTTTTCTTGTGAATATCTCAAGAAATAATGGAGATACGTCAATTTTAATTAAATACACTTTTGAAGCTCTTGAAATTCTCTAAAAAAAAGTATTCTTGTAAAAAAGACGTATCTCCATTATTTAACGAGTTATTTAATCAAGAATACATCGATTATCTTTCTTTTTACGTTTTCCACATAAAATAATTTAATTTCTCTTTAATTTCCCTTCAACTCCCACATAATATGAATATTCTCAACATTTTTATCTCACTCGCTTCCACTTTTTATGTCACATTCCACTGATTTTTACGACGACATTCACCTCCTTTATTTTTTTTCCACCCTCTCTGTATTTTTCCTCCGTCAGTTAAGAAAAAAAAAGAAGAAGAGAAAAGAAGGAGAGAAAAAAAAAACGTGAGAGGGTGAAAAGAAGATGGTGATAATGGTTTAGCGTTCTGAAGACGAGGTCAAGTCTTCTCGAGAGTATTTGAAGTGATTGGATGATTTTCAAATCCCCGAAACGAGCGTTTATATTAACGAATGACGATAAATTCTGATTTATTTTGAAGTCAGTGGGAGTTAATGGGCCCAATAAACTTTGAAAAGGAGAAAACTTTTTTCTTTTTCTACTTTGGAATTTAATGAGACACAATTTGTGCGAGTTTGGGGTAATTGGGCTTCAATTTTTTCACGAATATTTTTAGAGTAATTTTCTTTCTTTTCGTTTTTGAGATGGGATCGATGATTCTGATGGCTTTGATGGGGATGGAGAGGGATGGTAAGAATATCAGAGACAAATCCATTATCGTAACATAAATATTTAAAGAATGATAATGAAGCAGCCATTACCCCAATTTTTTAATCCTGATAAATAAATGCAGAAGGAGTTAATTAAAAAAAATGAGAAATCATGAATTTTTCACGTATTTTTCATTTTAAAAATACATTTAGTTAAATAATCCTCAGATTCTCCTGACATTCTTAATTAAAAATTCATAAATTCAGAGATAATCGAATTCCATTGATTCTCACCCTGATGAAACCCCGAATTATCCGTCACTTCAGCATTGAATATAACTCCGAAAATACCTCGAATTCCTCGATTGTCGAAATTTCAATGGATTGAAACGTATTTCGAGAAATTCAGAATCACTATAAGATATCCACGAATAATGGTTTTGGTGTGGCTTTTGCCTATGTACCATTGGAATGCCAAGTGACATGAAAAGCGACGTGAAAACGGGAGGGCCAGTCTCTCTGTTTGAAGCACCAGTACAAGACTAGCATTCATCACTCCATTTTCCTCTCTCTCATCCACTAAAAACGGTTATCATACCCATGGGTTAGTGAACGTAACATCGTTATATCCTCCAGCGTTCTTCATTCCTCCCTTGACAGAGAAATGTACAGTGGCACTTTCTCCCTTCGTCGAACACCACTGCGCCCCTGACGATAAGTGTGCAAATGGCCCGAGTATGACAGACAGGGTGAAATACTCAAGACAAATTGCAGTAACAATTTCCCTCATTTCCCGGGAAAATTGCGAGACCTCCGGAATAATTAGAGTGAAAATTTCTCAAATGAATGAAAAAATCTTAAATATCTCGGAAACTAAAAGAGATAGAGAAATTTTCAAAGAATCCTTTTTTATAGAGAATTTCAAGAGCTACAAAAAAGGTCTCTTACTAAATTTCGATATCTCCCTCAGTTTCCGGAATATTCGAGCCCAAATGAATTCATAAATTGAAAATCGAAAAATTTCGAATGCAGATATAATTTCCCATATTGTCGTATTTAAACGGCAACAAAATGAAATTCACCCCAGTGTGTTGAGGGTAACAGCTCGTGCGCCAGATGTCTCAGTGCTATAACTTCCGATTTCGGAGGTAAAAAAAATCCCCGATTTTTCCACTCACAAATTCAAACTACACGTTTGCATTTTCTCCGGTAAACTGCACGAAATTCTCTCTTTTTCTATAATTCCGAATTTATTTCGCACTCATCCTCAGTGCCATTTTCATCTTCGTATCCACAGCCCCCATGTATCCGTGAATACAGTAGACTATCTCGAGTGAAATTTAATCGTTTTGGGTGTTATTAAACTCAGGTACGTGATATCTGAAATTTAATGTTTGCACGTGTGCCAGTGTTATTATTACCCACTGTCTCATTTAATTATTTCACTTGGTATTAACCAGAGAATGTGTGCATGTGAAACTATTCAATATCAATGAACTCAGTAGGCGAATGGTCATTTCCAATTTCTTTATTAGCTTTGATTATTGAAAATTTATATTTGGAGGAAAGAGCACATGGTGATAAAGGAATTTACGATTCAATTCCAATTCAAATCGAGTCGTATTGTTAAATAAAAACATCTTCGCATTTTGGAATAGAGTACTTGTGTAAAATTGGATTAAGAAATGGGGAAAAAAGAGAAAAACAGGCGAAATTGAATGAAACGTCGATCAGAGAAAGAAAAAGGCTGAAGAGGTGCTTCTTTTTTTTGTGCGAGGGAAATTGAAGTAAAGAATATAGATGGGTATCTGATTTGAAAATTTCCCAGTGGAGAAAGATCCTTCCGCTTTTGGATATGAGTATGCCTCTTAAAGCTCAAGTATATCTCCAACCCGATAAAAGCATTGGATAACCCGTGGTCGCAGTATTCGCACTGATATTGACAGTTCAAGTTATTTATATTAATGTCATATTGGTTTTCTATGACCTGATAAGTAAATCCGATGAATTTTTCTTGTAGAAGTTTTTTTCAGATGGAAATTAAAATAATTGCTTATTGATTAATTGAATTATTTTAGTTATTTGAAAATATCTTGGAAAATATGAGGTTTATGAGGATTTATGAAGAGACCTTTTTTGAAGAGAATTAAATTCTCTACAAAAAAGGTCTCTTCAGTTTTTTCGATAAAATTAATAGTTTCTGAGATATTCTTGGAATAATGTTTTTTTAAACGTTCCCCAAGAATTCCCATGAATCATTCACTTATCAAGCATCATTGATGTCTTCATCTTTCCCTTGTTTACGTCACATCCTTCAAAATTTCTCGATTGACACTAAAGCTCCAGCGCTTCATAGCTGAAAGGCTAAGTCATCCTTGTATTCACGATGGAAACGAGCCGCAAGGGTTTGAGTTTTGTTCCCTCTGGGTTTATACTTTACAGAATAGAGGCATGTATATTAAATTTACATGGAGATTGCGCTTCTCATCGTACGATGATACTCACATTGTCATGAGCCAACACACTACAAAGGCAATGTAAATCGTATGCACGATAAAATTCCACGTAATTTCAATCTCTTACCCCACATTCTCCATTTTTTTTCTCTTTCATAACTCATTTGCAATTATATATTTGTTTGCCTCGTAAAAAAAATATCTCGTTTTTTTTGGAATTTCTGCAATTCATTCCAAGTTGGATGATAAAATTCATTTTATTGGAATACTCAGGCTTTCCCCTCTCTCCCATTAAAAAAAAAGGCGAAAAATCGGGGATAAAAAGTTTATAATGATGTAGTAAATCCGATGTCGTTTCGAAAGAACCAAGGGCCTTGTCAAGTACCTCTATTAAAAAGTTCGATGGGAACTTTTGAGCCAGCCATGTTCACTTGACCAAGAAACACAAGAAAAGGCATGAAATCATTTTAAACTATGAAAATCATAAGAATTTGTTAAAAATATTAAAGATACGTTTTTTCCAATAATTCCATTAAAAAGCTGAGGAAAATTTACCCTGAAAACATGTGTCACACTATTATTTTTTCAATTTTTCCAAAATTTTCCTTTTTTCACAGAAAAACTAAAAATTCGTAAATAATTAAAAAAATTAACTGTGACATATGTTTTCCATCTAAAATTTCCTCACCTTTTCAATGGAATTATTAAAAAAATTCTATCTCAAACGGTTTAATAATTTTTCTAAATTTCAAGTACAGTATTAAACTGACTCTCTCTCCATCACTCTGGATGTGTGTATTTTGTAAACGTACTGAAGCAAATAATGTACACCCAGAATACCCATAAAATACAAGACTACCCAGTACATTCCACTTATCTTCATTTATTTATTGATTATCGATAACGAAGAGAGTATATCCGCAACTAAATATTGTTTGAAAACCCCTGTATTACGCTTCGCCGATGCTCACTCCCACGTAAACGGCCTCTTCCCAACGTGTGATCTCCCCCATCTATCAAGGAAATGACGTTACTATAATGACGTATACCATCCCATGTATTCCCGAATAATTTCATAACAAAATTCAACGAAAAAAAGAAGCACGTGTCGTTAAAAAAGAAACCTCGAATGCAATTTAAACGGCAAATTGCATTTCCAAACTTGGCGAAAATTTTCCCCCCTTTTTCCCCGGGCCGATCTCATTAAGCCACCGGCTTTGGAAAATTAGGAAACAAACTTTTATAAAGTTCAACGTTATTAATGAAATTGACTCATTCGCCTCGATACTCATTGTCAATAATATTTTACAAGGGTAGGAAAAATTATGGCCATTTAGAAAGGTGAGAAAGAAGCGCGCCAGGACGTGGAAAAAAAAGCCCAAGGATATTGTATATAGACAAGATAAAGCGCTGAGGTTGAAAAGGGGCTATATTGCCGTGCAAAGATAGTGTACAGGGATAACGCTTGACTTACCGAACATGATTTATGTCCCAATATAACTGGACAGCGATAAAATAAAGAGCCATCGAGACAATGTTCTCCATTTTTTTTTCTGCCTCTCTTGAGCTTCTTTTTTTAATTCTTAATTCTCTCTTTTTCATTCACTCCTTTATTTTCTTTATTTTCATCTTTTTCTCTAGTTTGCCGTGCCGGAACCCACGATTCACCGGAAGTAATTCCGTTGCCGTAGTAGATGGCGTAGGAAAGTGGAGCTAGTGCCTGAGAGAGACAGAGAGAGTCCTCTGATAGAACGAGAAAGTTGTTTGAAAAAAAGGAGAAGAGTGAAATTAATATTCTCAGCACAGAGGAGTATCCCACAGGCTCGTCTACTTCAGTTCAAATTGACGCGATGAAAAAGAAGGTTAAAGATAATCCGTCGTCTACACACATACACATTCTCTCCTCTCTCTCGTTCTTTTGAGAGAGACAGAGTTTTCCTGCCCTTTTTTTCCCCAGTGGAGTTTGAACTTTTTGAAGTTTCATGTCGTCCGCAACTTCCGATTCTTTTTTTTTCATCATTCTTTGTTCTTTCGGAATTCTATTCTCCCTTTGGAATTCATTTTTCCTTCTTTTGTGCGATTTCTCTAATCGACTGAGAAAATGTGAGGAGACCTTTTTTGTAGAAAATTTCAAGGGCTACAAAAAAGGTCTCTTCATATTTTCTCCTAAACTCACTCGTTTTCAAGATATTTTTAAGAAAATACAAAAATAAGTCTCAATTGTTTAAACAAAAGTTGATGCCTTTGTCCTCGTGCTCGTGTCATGCATTTTACTTCATCATTGCCCACGTACAAAAGAGAAAGGGAGGACAGAAGAGAGGAAATGGTACTAACGTAGGTGGTTATTTCCAGAGTCTCTCCCTCGGAGACTGTTGGATAAGACAAAGGACTTCATCGTCGCAACTGATTGGTCAATTTGTCAGCCTTACCGAGACACTCACACGAGAGATTCTCATGGAGTCATTTAATTCTGTCTTATTCTTCGTTCTACCTCCTTCCTCTCTCTCTCTCTGTATTCTCTTCTGCAATTTTCCCCGAAAATTTTAATTCACTCTTGGGACGGTTAATTGAACTGAGAGGGCTGCACTCCACATCCCTGCAAATTCCGCCATTTCACAATTCTCCCTTTCCCCGAGGAAACGAACACCCTTCCAAGACGTTGATTGAACGAACTTAATCGTAACGTAGCCGGTGAGAGACCGATCGGCTAACTTTTGAGATTCTCTATCCCTGAAATTTCAACTTTGTCTCGTACTTTTATAATTAATTGCAATGATTGATATTAAAGCATTAATTTCAATGTGAAAAATAATTTAATCACAGAATTAAATCTCATTAATTACACAAAAGCCTGGGTTTTTTTTTTTTTTTTTTTGGAAAATTGTGAGATAATTGCAGAGTACTTTCTTTTAAATTACATGTTAAAAAAAATATGACGTTAAAAAACCTCGAGGAAACGTGACACTTAAGGAAGATACATAGCTGAATGTCCTAATGAATAATAATAGGCAGCTGGTTTTGTGTGTGCAGTAGTGTATCCCAGGTTGAGTCAGACGTGCGCGTAAAGCATTTTTGATGAATAAAAAGGGAAACGGAAGGAATTAATTTAATTGCGAGAGGATAAATAAAATGATAATTGTAAAACATTTTTTCGTGAATTCTTTCAGTATTAAAATTAACGAAAAATCGATGTACAAGGGCCATTAAGAAATAAACTGTTGGCTTTCGTGCCTCAAATCGATTGTAATGACACGAGCACACTCGTACATCGATTTTGGATTGTTTTAATCGAAGCACACGATCGCCGGAGTAATTGAGACATTTTGTTTTATGGTGCACTATTGTGTTACTTCTTTTTTTTTGTCGATATTCGGGTTTAAAAAAAGGGAAATGAAATTCTGTAATTTCAGGGGTCGATATTTAAATGCGAGTTAAACAGAAAACTATCGAACCTCTGAACTGACAAATTACACAGTATCTGTTTGATCTTACTTGTGTCTATTCACTCAACAAATTTACGCCACTGAGTTTATACTCTGGGTCTTAGTAACTCGGTATTTGTACGACAAACAGGAATGACCGTATGTTAGCTGATTTTTGGGTGTTGTAACCGCATTGGTAAACAGTGAAATTTCATTTTGGAGTTCACCACTGCGAATGCCATTAACATCACCACGAGACTCAATTAAATTCTGTCGTAACTTTGACCTTACAAATCTTATATTCAGGGATTAATTTACCTTGCATTGGATACTCATATGCATTTTTAATGTAATGGTATTCCTGGATGCAGAAGGAAATTGAAATTATTAGAGGAAAGTTTTACATTGAAAGTAATTAATTATTTTCGAGGTTTATTTCCAGAATATCTCTGAAACCGTTGATTCTAGGGAAAAATGGGAAGAGACCCTTTTTGTGGAAAATTGAATTTTCTACAAAAAAGGTCTCTTGATATTTTTCTCTAAACCCAATGGTTTCGGAGATATTTTCAAAACAATAAAAAAACCCATTTTTAGAACTTTCTTCTTATTTTTTTCATTATTTTATAAATATCTCGAGAACCATTGAGTTTATCGGAAAATATCAAGAGACCTTTTTTGTAGAAAATTAAATTCTCTACAGAAAAGGTCTCTTGCAATTTTTCGATAAACTCAAAAGTTTCCGAGATAATCAGGAGAAATCTTCTGGAGAATGGGAAATAAAAGGATAAAGACGATATCACGACAGCAACACCTTGCATACCAATACTGCGTACGAGCATGATGAGATTTCTCCCGTATTGAAGACACGGAGATTCTTGATATGTAAATTTACCTATAAAATATATGTACACAGTGCTTATGTGCACATGGATAATACGGAAAAGACGGGAAATTGCTGTACGGTATTTACCAAAGTGAATTAATGCCAATGGGAAATACAAACTTGGATGTAGGTGAATAGTAAGGCCTTAAGAGGATTTTCAAGTGATACCGTTGTGTATTATGATACAGAATCTACTGTAATGAATCCAAAATATCAATTTTAATTCAAAGAAACATTTATTTACTTCCCATAAACAATTTAAATATAATCAGACATGAATTCGTGTCACAATCATAAAATACATAGGATATCACGAAGCTAAAATTACGAATTAATTTGAAATTATTTTATTAAAAAATAACGTCTGAATTGTTAAACTCATCTTCACTGAAAATTTACAGTACAGAAAATCCAGAAATGCTAGCCACTCGTTAGCTACTCTTTCATTTATGAATAATTCATGAGATACAAAATTTCACGAGTGTTGAAATAGAATCGGAGGTGGGAATTGACACAGGTGTATAATAAAATTTCTAAACTAACTCATATAATATTCCTCAACAATTATTTTTCATTATTAATAATGATAATGATTATTATTAAATTGACGAATGATTTTCCAACAAAAAAAAACACGTGAAGACGTGTGGACTCCACGTCTCTCCCTTTTCCCTTAAATTTTCGCAAGCTTTTGCCTCTCTTTCTGATACTGTCGTTGTCACGTACGCGTTGGCATTGCCACCATGTATATGGCAAACCGCCGTACCTCGTTAACCTAACGAACCCCATCCAAGTCCAACATTGGTCTATTTTCGTGTTCCTTTTTCATTATTGAACGTGAAAAGCTCCTTGGTATGATATTCATGATACACAGTTTGCAATAAACTTTATAACGAACAATTACCATCAAAAAAAAAACGGAAAACTCGAAGAAAAAAAAAAGGATAAAATTCATTTCATAAAGTTCCATTAACCCTTATCACTCTGCCAATAAAATTTTATATATTTTACAACTTCAAGGCACTTTGGAATTAAGTTATATCGAACATGGGTAGCTTTTCAGTGATAAGGATTTTACAACTATTCGCATTTTGTGTGTACTACATCTAAATGCCTTCACCTAATGCTATTATATACCCAGTGGCTTTCTACATTGGTTAGTCACTGTGAATGTTCATTTGGCCATGATATCCCTTTTCCTCTATACCACCAAAAAGCGTATATCCAATCCATGTTACTATCTAGACTCGAAGTAGCTGAGTCAATGATACTACCGGAGAATTGTGTTGTTCGTTAACCTACACTTAAATCATTCGGAATTACCACTTTAATTTAAGCCAAAATGATAGGTTAACCTGCTGCAATTTCGCACGTGGATAATCTAATGTTTCTTGGGTAATCCAGATGATAAAAATACAGAGAATTGTGGTTTATTTGGGATACAATTTAAGATAACTTGGTAACCATTGGGTTTATCGAAAAATATCAAGAGACCTTTTTTGTGGGGAATTTAATTTGCCACAAAAAAGATCTCTTGACTTTTTTCTTTAACTCTAATATTTCACGAGATATGCCAAGAAATTCATGAATTTCTTTGTTTATGAATAAAATATGATTTTTTTTAATTCTTGTGCACATTATTCTTCTGTGAATACGAGATAACCGGGAGAGACTACACCTTTAACTCGCATTTAATCGTCGTATGTACAGGACTAATCCCACTAACAAAATTATGGCTGCATACTGTCACACACTCCATTCAGGCCTGGACTCTTTGGAAAAAAAAAAGGTTCTGTGCATTGTTCTTGGGCTTTTGAACAGAGTCTAAACGATTATAAATGCTCCCCAATTCAGGGATTAGAGTCAACAATACGTGAATCCACTGGATCATCAATTATCACTACTTTTTCATAAATTTTCATTATTACGTAATAAGGAGCATGGGCTTCAATCAATTTACGTTGGGGAAGAAAATCTTAATCAGTTCGTAAAGTTCATTAACGATGGAGAAATCTCAGTCTACAAATTCTATGGCGGAAGTTTGATTAAATGCAACCAATAAAGCAAAGTTGATCAATTTAAATCAGGTGTTTGAGTTTTCAAGTAGACAGTGCAAGTTATTACGTCGTTACTCGATACTCAATGTTTTTTAGAGTTTTTTTTAAAAAAATTTTATTTCAAAGATATCTCGGTAAATATTAGAGTTATGGGATTTTTGCAAGAGACCTTTTTTGAAAAGAACAAAATTCTCTACAAAAAAGGTCTCTTGATAAATTTTCATAACTCTGATGGTTTCAGAGATATTCAAGGAATTATTAAAAAATGTTGGATTTTTTATGGAAACTGCTTTTGATTGCACAATAATCTAATTTTTATGACTCTTGAGCTCAATAATGACACGTGCAACATCTCTACAAATTTGAATCATAAATGTAGCTTTTCGCCAGAAATATACGTATCCTCTCTAGCATAAATTGCAGTTTAATTTTAATTATTATGCTCCTTTGTTATTCTTGGTATGAGAACGCCTGAAATTCTCTTTCCTCTTCACATCTATTCGTGAATGCTAATTCAGTGGAACAAGGTAGCTCAGTTCCTTATGAAAATATTATTGTTTAAAGTGAAAATCGTGAGAGTATTTTCATCATTACTCACTTTACTATTTCCTTTGAAACTTATATAATTGAGTAATGCATGTTTCCATAAGAATTCCTCAAACTTTTAAAGATCCTTCAAAAACCCTTGGATTTATCGTAAAAAGTCAAGAGACCTTTTTTGTAGAGAATTTAATTCCCCACAAAAAAGGTCTCCTGACTTTTTTTCATAAACCCAATAGTTTCCGAGATATCCTCAAAATAAGGGACACAACTCCATGAATTTCTCTTTAAATCCCTTTTTTTTTTCAAATTCTCCAAATGAATACATGCGAATAAAAGGGACAGAACATTGATGCAAGAGTCTGAATTAACCAGAGAAGTTGCGGATGAACCACTCAAATTTATTACGATTCACATTGAGTGCGTTCGTTAACGAGATGCCTCGGTCTTCTCTCATCATGTCTGGCAAACTCGTCATCACGATTGAAAAAAAAAAAAAGAATGTACTGCACGTGTACTCTACCTTGTTGATGGCATGAATATCGAAGTATCAGTTGGTTGACGCACACAAATAAAAAAAAAAATGTCACTGGTTAAAAAAGAGTAAAAAAATTGTGCTTTTTCCTATTGTTTTTTCGGTTTTTCATCTCGCATGATTTTAATTATGGTAATGGTGCACATTCATTCTCATTCTGTCCACTGTAAAATCACAATTAATTACTCGTTTGAATATGACACACTGATAACTCCATCGAGCACTGGAAAATATTCAGAATATCAAAAAAATGGGAAAATTTTTAAACTAAAAAATTGCTAATGGCTCTGATGAAAAAATAAACGGGTAAATAACGATTTAATGGGGGTGAATCGTTGGTTTAGAGTGAATTTAGTGCTGGAGTTATCAGAATTTATTTTTTTTATGGTGATGGTGAAATTTATTTGGAAGTACAGGAATAAACCTGAATTTTCCCAAAATTTCGCATTTAATGAAGCCTAAAGCTCCTCCTACGATTATCTCCCAAAATATCAAATTAATCAAAAAACATGAAGAGATCTTTTTCATAGAAAATTAAATTCCCTACAAAAAAGCTCTCTTCACATTTTTCCCTAACTCCAATAGTTTCCAAGATATCCTTAAAAACAAAACCATAATCCAGAATAATCGAAAAAAAAATGCTCTCAATTGATAAATGCTCGAAAAATGCTACCAGATTGGTTACTTATTGGTCGTGGAGCATTAAACTGGAATCAATGGTGTGGCTGAAAAACATTTGAGAGAATGTTGACAAAGACCGATGAAATTCACCGGACTAAAGTGCAAGTGAGCCGATGCTATACTACAAACAAAAGGGAAGCAAAGAAAGAGCAGGAGGACGAGGGGAATGAGGTGCCAGTTAGGACAGTGTTGGGGCTTACAAAAGGGAAAGGGACGAATCTCTCAACTGGTTGCGCTCGACTGCTCGGTATCGCTGCTTCACGCTAGAACGCCCAGTAAAAATACGACCGAGAGAGAGAAATTTTCACGTATCAATTGTCTCTCTTCATTTTCCTCTGGTTTTTCATCTATCTGTCTACCTGTGACGTAACGAGAAAGCTCCTAGTCACGTTCGATGATACGTTTTTGTCTTTTCAATGATAAAACGATTGAATTCTCTCAAATCAATGCATTTTTTAAATTCTAAAAATAATTAAATTCAATGAAATTTATTAATTTAATATTTAATTAAATTTCATTAAATTTCAGAGGATTTTTTTTTGTTGA
This sequence comes from Aleiodes testaceus, assembly GCA_963565655.1. Classification (NCBI taxonomy): domain Eukaryota; kingdom Metazoa; phylum Arthropoda; class Insecta; order Hymenoptera; family Braconidae; genus Aleiodes; species Aleiodes testaceus. Next base: position 4,425,600 of record OY751421.1, on the reverse strand, counting down.
AAAATCCATCATTATTTAATTAACCCCGGTCACTATCAATAGCCAATAATCAGTGGAGAAACGAGTAAATAATTATATTTGTATTTCGTACAAAATGCTATTAAATGGAATATCAAATACTCTTTTTTTTAATCCCCCAACCTCTGTACAAGTACTATTTGCGAATGAGTTTTCTCTCATTTCCTCTTCATCTCTTTTTGATTTGAACGGGAAGTGAATGTGGGTGATTTTCACTGGCTTACGATGCAATTAGATTGAAATTGAATTTACACTCAGATGACCCAGGATAGTAATTCAAAGCTTCTACCTGAAGCTTATATCAATTGAGGGAATTTAATACATTGGAAAAAGACAATTTGGCCAACTGACAATATTAAAATCACATTATTGTGATATTCTTGAAGAAAAGACGAATGCTGGGTTTATTCTGGGTTAATGTGAGGAGATAATGAGGAATTAAGGATTGAGAGGATGAATTATAAATGAGAAATTTATTGATAAATTATTGGGAATAAATGTGAACGATTTTCATAATCTCCTTTGACGATTCAACATCAAATATTTCACCATAAACTCAATGTATTTAACTATTTACATTTGGAAATCTGTATTTGAGGTTGAAAAGCGATATCAAACTATCAACTTTGAGTTATCCAAAGTCCACTGATCTTCGTGTACTTCTATCCACTTAAGACATCTGGAAAAGCATCGATTTCACATGAAAATTTACACAAGTTGGGTAAATACATGGGCAAAGTTCAATACACAGATATTCAATTGAAATTGAATACGTAAATCGATTTTCGAATCATGGGAATAAAGATTTTTGCCTCTTTTTTACTCACTTCCTTTTATCTGCAAACAAATTGCTACATTTTATTATCGAGATGTAAATTCAAGCAACTGATGAGCTTTTTTATAAAAGTTCTTTATTTTTTTTTAACAGTTTCCACTCTTTTCTTTTCATTAATATTAAAATTCCTGGTTTATTCGCAATTTAAAGTGCAATTCCCCCAAAAATTCAGCGATCACAATCACGAATCTGGAAAAAAAAAAAAGGAAAAATCTAAAAATACTGAAGTGGAAAAAATTCCTTTTTGCCCTGAAAAATTCAGTATAGAATTTTAAAAAAGTGTAACACAATTTTCTCTTTGCTAAAAATCCTTTTTTTATTCACAGCTTCCCAATTTCATCTGTAAAAAAATTCTCTCTCTGGTAGAATAACTCTCGACAAATAGGGAATCGTTTTCCAAAACTTTTTCAGGACCTGTAATTTTTTTTTTTCCACTACAAATATTTCCACAAAATTTGTGGAGAATATAAAAATAAATAAAATAGTGTAATCAGTTGAAGCTGAAGGTTCATTGTCCTTCATAGGATAAAAAAGAAATGTTAAAAATAAATAAATAAACTGGAATAACGTATTTATTAAAGTGGCTAGACAAGCATGTGGTGGAAGTGCTCGTGTCATGGACGAGCTCAGGTGTTTCCCGAGTACACTTGGAGCACGTAGACAGTGAAAAGCAAGCCATAAATATTGAGTACACCTTTTGCTAGCTGTCCTCACGTTGTGCCATCACGATTCCAAGTTACCCAATCTTGTTGAGCACATACTGAGTGCTATCTCATAAGTTGTCCTTAAAGGAAATATTACATTTTCTTCCATGGCTTCTTTTTGATGATAATAATATTCGCATTTAGACTTGATAAAGTACACTTTCCCCTCAAAACTATGAGAAATGTAGTGCATGGTTCTGTCTTGCATCAGAGACATCAAGAACAACTTCATTTATCCCTGATAATAATTCCCAAAAGAGTATCTCTGAAACTAAGCCAGATATCAAAATTTTCATAGAGACCTTTTTTGTAGAGAATTCAATTTCCCACAAAAAAGGTCTCTTCACATTTTCCCCTATCTCCAACCGCTTCGGAGTTATCCTCAAAATAAGATGAAAAAACCTCGAAGAATCAATAATCTTCAATTTTTACTACTCTTTTCTCTACAATAACAATAAATAAAGTAAAAAAACGTCATTCCATACATTTATAACACACATTGTGCAGTTTGTTGCACCAACAGCCTCTACCAACCCCTGATATTCTCCTCGTACTTTATTCGAACCCATGAAACGAGAATAAGTGGGGGGCTGTACCCAATATGCCACTGTGACAAAGTGCCATTATTATTTTTTTACATTTATTCATTCATACAGATATATCATTGAATATTCCGTATTCCAAACTTTCAGTCTCCAATATCTCCAACTTCTCCATGGCTATTTGCTTGAGTAATTTCTAATAAAAGCATTCCAACAGAGCCATGCTCAAAGTTTGAAGGAAAAAAAAGAAAATATCATATACAGAAGCAAGTTCAATCATTCCTTCGTTTCTTCCTTCAAGTCGGCCATAGTTACAAACGCAATTTCTCTACTCTCTTTTCATTTTATCTTATTCCTCGTATCCTTAACCTTAATGTTTTTCTTCCTCGCATTAATTCAATTTGCCCTTCTTTCTCTCCCCGAGGCAATTTCTCTCCTTTTTCCAACTGCCTTTTTCTAAATTTTTTATTCCAACTTTTCTTTCCTATCTCTGTCCCTTCTTTTTTTTTCATCTGCCTCTCTTCTTTATTTCGTTCTACGAATTGTAGCAGGCATTTCTGCAGTACCATCTACAATTCCACTTCTTAACCCTCCACAAAAAGGAGAAAAAAAAGGGGAATACTTGTGTGTGGTTGAGTTCTACCTCGTCGCTCTCGGCCATTCTTTTGTTTTATCATTGAATTACGCTCACGACAGGCATTAACATTTTTTCGTTATTATTTAAATTTAAGATAATTCGTGATACTGTGTGGATACACAGCTGGAGGTGGTGAGTGCAGTAGTTTGTACCCTTAACTCCTTCATTCTTGGTTTAACGCTCTCCCTTTGGATAAAAAAGAAAGAAATATGGAGAAACGGCTTGAGGCTTTCTTCTCACAGTCTTTTTCACTTCTCATTTACCCCATTTTCCCCTGTTTCTTCGTTCCATCATGGGGGGAATGAAGAAATTAATTTATGAGAGTGTTAATATTCTTTTAATGAGTGCATTTGACTCAATAACATTCAAAGGGAGTTCTCCTGAACTATTTTTTTGAATATCTCGTAAAATAATAGAGATACAGAATTTTTGGTTGTAATGTTTTTTTTAGGGAATTAAATTCTCCATAAAAACGGTCTCTTGACATTTTTCGATAAAACTAATATTTCACGAGATATGCCAACATTAATTAGCACATGACCTGCTTCACTGCCTTTTAGTGAAGAAATTAACACAACTCATTTCCCCTGACTGTTTCCTCGATTCAATTGAACACTTATATGAAGCGATTCGATGCTCGTTAACCAATGAAGAGGCAAATGAATGTTGATTCCACCACATTCTGCATTATTCGGTATAATACCTCGATAATGCAGCATAATAGAAGGTGAATGGAGGATCTGTGTACACCAAATGAAGGCCCATCGACAAATCCACTGTCCAAGAATTTAATTAAGCCGCAGATTCAGATGCATCGATTCTATCAATAATCAGCTTAACTATAATACCACAACTGTCTACAATTTCCAAAAATCATCCAATAATTCACAGATTCCTTCATCAAAAACTCTTTATATCAAAATAAAATCCCTCAAAACCCAACTTGCAACTGAATTATTACCAAATTTCATTCGCACTGATTAATGCTAATTAATTCGTTTAAAGTGGACCAGAGAATTGGGTTCAATTTTAGTTATTCTATGAATATTCATGAATTAATTGCATACTGAATTTCAAGAAATTCTCGCAGGAATACATGCTCTGAGTTTATTCATTTTTTTTCAGATAAAATTCAATGAATCAATGAAATTTCCATTGTTTCCTCAATTTTCTCAAGCCCATTTCACTTGCATAGTAACGAGCCACCAAAAGCAAAAGCCACAATGACAAAAACGCTGCCACTAACATGACATGCACGTTGTGTTACCTATGGTACATGTATACTGGGCTGAAGTAGAAAACGAGGCAGGTTGGTAGGCGCAAAACTGTAGAACACTGGAATGGGCACAATGAGCTACAATCTCATGAGTAAGAGAGAGATGGGGATAGTCGACTTGGGACGCGGCGAAAGTAAAGTACGTTGGGGGTTGCCACGAGCTCAGTGTGGTGTAAGGGTAGTTACCAACGAAAACTATGCTCGTATATCATCGTACTGGGGTTCACGGCTCGCCGGTGACTTAGTAGCGATTCGCCTCGTAAAACAACTCCGACGCCCGGAAGCCCACGAGATGTCGTAAGCACAGTTATCCCTTACCCGCCTGCCTATTCTGAGGGTTCTTATGGGAGAAACTCATTGCCTCAGTCACGTGCACCTCTTTTGGCAGTGTTTTGAGGAGTTGCGGCTCTTTGAGAGCAGTTGGAGTTGGTGAAAATGAAAATTCCGGGGTTTTTTTAAATTAATTTGAGGATATCTTGGGAAATATGGGAGATAGGGAAATTTTGGAAGACATATTTTTTGTGGGGAATTTAATTTTACGGAAAAAAGGTCTCTTCGTGTTTTATTGTAGGATCAATGGTTTAGGTGTGCTAGAAAATTTAGAGAGTATACAAAGGAATTATGAAACTCTTGATTTACAGGATTGAATTAACGAGATCCTGAGACAATAAATCGATTATCACCGAATGCCTGATTGGTGCGATAACCACTGGGAATTGAGAGAGGATGCGAGTGGTCCAGAAGAGCCTTCGGTTTTCGGGTGAGTTATACCGTATATCTCATACACCAAGCCCACGAAAATCCGTCGTACCCTCGTCAAGTACTCAGTGAGGGAAAGAGGATTGCTACCAGCAAATTTGCCGTGTATTAATCGCTGGATTTATCGCCTGACATTCACGGATTCACTAACCTCAAACTTCTCATACCTCAACGACTTCAACGATCCGTAGGATTATGAATTATACGAGCTCAAGTGAATACGATAATTGCATTTGAAAATTTCGATTTCAACATTTTCTTATAAAAATTGTTTCACTTGAGAATATCTCCGAAAATTTTAAGTTTATCGAAAAAAGTCAAGAGATCTTTTTTGTGGGGAATTTAATTCTCTACAAAAAAGGTTTCTTGAGATTTTCCCATAAATTCAATGGTTTAGGAAATATTCAGGGAATTATGGTTCTCTCTATTGTTTCTTTTTTTCGAGAGCTTGTACAAGTTTATCGCTTATTTTTTTCCTCTCGAAGTGAAGGAGAAAAGTCGATTGAACTTTGGTGTTCTCGATTGACTCTGCAGATAGGCAAATACCTACGTATGCACGCTCGCTCTGACACGCCTACGTTTTTACGTAGCCACTGGGTGAGACACGTTATTCATACGCTCTCAACACAAGAAATTTCTTTATTTTTCCCTTTTTTTAAGAAAAAAATGAAGGAGTGTTGGAAAATTATGGGAGATAAAAATGTGTGCTTGGAAAAAAACCGACAAGTACCGACTAGATAATAAAAAAATGATGATAAACATGGTGATAGTGTAGTTTCCATGGAAATCAGATAAATCTTGTGGAAAAAGAATTTAAAAAACTGTTTAATTCATTAGAAAAAATGAATACTCCTATTTTTAAGAATATCTCGAAAACCATCAGGTTTATGAAAAAATCTCAAGAGACCTTTTTTATAGAGAATTAAATTCTCCATAAAAAAGGTCTCCTGAGTTTTTTTCATAAACCTGATAGTTTTCGAGATATTCTCAGTTTTCCTGATTTTTCAAAATTTAATGAGTTTAATCAAATAAATTCTACATCTCAATATGTATTCACACAATTTCCAGCCACAAAACAAGCCAAACACAATTCAACTCAATCTACATTCTCAGTTTTACTATCATCCAATTCTCTCACCACTTAGACTATCAACAGTTGCATTGTAGCAACTGTCGTCATTGTCGGTAGATTCTCAATGTGACTAGTGTTACTGTATTGTGTATTTTCTCGTAGGTAAAAACAATTACCAAGTTTCTATTGGCAATTTGGAAACTCGGAGAGAGCCTCAAGCATTTCCTTCGAAAATATTACACCACAAACATGAGAATGTTGATTTAATTGTAAAATATTCGAGTATTTTCAAATACTTAATCACCAAATCATTCATTAAACGTCAGCAGATAATTACCCTTTGAAAATGTGTAAAATATCTTGATAGTTAATTAGCACTGACCAAAATAACGTAAATTTTGAGGCAAAAGTGATGGTCCAACAATAATGTAGCATCAAGCCCATTAACCCTGTTGGAAAATTGCATTGCACTTCTTGTTATTAACGATAATCATTAAATTTCATTTTATCACATCTCCAAAACTATTGATGATCCTGGTTCCCTCAAATCACCATTATCTCCCTAACAAAGAGAGCTACAAAAAAAATCATAGATACCTTTTTTCAAGAGCAAAAAAAGATCTTCAAAAAAGGTATCTACAAAAATTTTCCTACCTCTCTTATTTCCCGAGATATTCACAAAAATAAATAATCCAAAATAATGCCAAAATTCACATTCACTATGCCTGCTCCACCATAAATGAAACAATGAAAGAGGCAGAGTAAAAAAATACATGAAATTGTGAATAAAAACATTTTGCCCAAGAGAAAATGGCAGAGGATAAAGGATAAGAGGGACTGAGCACACGTGTTTCACGTGTGTACCTGAATTCTTTTTTTCACCATAATTTTTTTCATTCCACCTACAAACACAAGCAGAGGGCTCTAAATATTTGCGTCCGAGTACGCGCCCTGAGTATTTTATTCATCCTTCCAAAAAGCCTCGCAAAGTGGACGGCTTTTCTATTATTATTATTATTGAAATAATGTATTCTGGAATTATCTCGTTTCATCAGAGAAAGCATTAATCTTCAGTAAGTCGGAGGGATTAAATTTTTTTCAAGTATTGATAGTTGTGTGTGCTCTTTTTTTTTAGCGAATTCCTTTGAAAAAAAGAGGAGAACAATGAGAAATGAAAAATAAGGAGTATATAACAGTGGAAAGGAAGCCTCATGGGTCATCCGTGTGCAAGGGATGATACCCAACGGTTTATCGGGCCTTCACCGTCTCGTACAATTCGGCTTCTGGGGTCACAGGGGGTCAGACCATTGGGTTTTTGGCACTAAGCCAAGAACATTAATCCTTTCGGGTAGTCAAGCCGCGTGTGGCCCATGTGTATATAACGTAACTAAACTCCGGGAAAAGAAAATGTTAGAGATTAAAAATGAGGTAGAAGGGATTTTCTCCTTTTTTTTCGAAGTAAATCACATTAAATTCATTTTGCCAGTTTCAACTGCCTCTGTTGGAGGGGCATTTTAATGAACACCTTTCTCCATTGGCTGCTGCGTGTCATGCAAGAGTGGGGGGGCAGTTGCTGGAGGATATAAATGAAAGGCAAGAGGCACTGAAGTATCTCAAGTGGCTGTGCACTTATTTATACATAACGAAGGACTTCTCAAATATCAAATTGTAATTTCACCCCTCCATTTATATATTTTCCCATTTTTTTTTTCCAACAATGCATCAACTCAATTGTTGCCATTCAATTATTCCCTGAATTCAATGGCTTCCCTCATTACTTTTATTCAACACAAAAATGAAGCAGCTTTATGAAAAAATGTGAAAAAAATTGAAAACATGCCTCAATGTGTGGACTTTATTGTGGACTTTTTTCAAAATTTTCTGCAGTAGTTTTCACTATTAAAAAAAAATGAAGAAACCCAATTTTTGTATAAAAATAGAGAATAAATACCGAGAAATTATTGTTGCCGGTTTATTAAAGGAGAATCCACTATCTCGTGGTGGAGAAAAAAAGTAAAAAAATTTCCATCTCAGTTTTATTCTCTCTTATTTCTTCCTCCTTACCTCGTTTCTGCTTTTTTCTTTATTTCCCCCTTTTTCTCAGTACATTTTTATGAGATGCGCTGCATTATGCAAGCTTCATAAGAACCGAGTTATAGGAAGGGAGTGGGTAAAATGGTGGCTTCTTAAATGGCGATTGTTCGCCGGACCGTAAAGGAAGTTAAAGCGAGACCAACCCAAGAAATGAATCATCTCATGTATATATATACCTCCGACATTTTCTCGGGGAAAATTTCACTTTTCAACGATGAACTCGCTTCCAAGTCTCTACACTTTTTTCCTATTTTCTCGTATATATGCAATAGCCGCAGGCAGAATCTCTCGGTCCAAGAGGTAAGAGCACTATCAAATTTCTCGCGTGCCACAAAACCATCCAATCGCGCGCCATTCGAGGCTCCTTTGGAGTGGGGCCCTTTGTAAAACGACTCTGGTATTTTCGCATGTGGGAAAATTTTGGAGAATGGAAATTACCCATATCTTTAATGTCAAGAGGAATAAATACTCGAATTGAGTGGTTTCGAGTAGCGAGAGAAAATTAATGATTACCTTGAAAACCATTGGGTTTATCGAAAAATATGAAGATACCTTTTTTGTGCAGAATTTAATTCTCTACAAAAAAGGTCTCTTGATATTTTTTCATAAACCCAATGGTTTCAGAGGTATCCTCAAAATACTCTCGAATTAATGCACAATTGATAAAAATTCAATTTCTCCCCACTAAAAAAATCAATCTCCCCGTAATATACGAATAGTCAGCTGTCGCCGTTGGATTTTAATAATGAAAAAATAAAATGCCGCACAAAGCAGAAGAAATTTAATTCATACACACATCCGTGCGAGTGCAGTCGCTCGAAAAAAATAAAACGACGAAAAAAGAAGAAAAAAAAGCGTGGAATCAGTAGGAAAAATCCAGGCTGAAGAGAAAAGCTGAGGACTGAAAAGAAAAAAAAAAAAAATAAGAGAATTATAAAAATGGAGGAAAGGAGTGCACAGCCGGCGCATTTTATCCCGCCGAATTGAGAGTGCCTGGATAAGAGCAAGAAAAATTTAACAAAAAACGTAGAAAAAAAGTGGAGAATTGAAGAAGAATTCACTGGAGAAAGACGAAAGGGTGTGCACAGAAGAGGAGCCGCTTTTACCACGAATTGCACAATAGTTAGCCTCTCTCTCTCTCTCATTTTCGTTTATACTTAATTCACTCTTTCTTTCACAATGGATAATACACAGTCGTCCTAGAGGCAAAAGGAATGAGTTTTTCCCTTCGTTTGCCGCGAGAACTGACTATTTCAAATTCTATTCATCTCCACCTCTCTCTTTTCTTTTTTTTCTCTTATTTCATCCTAACAAATGCCGCCAACGGTTCTCCTCAACTCCATAAAATTATTTTACGGTTACACAAGTCAAAAACCACTCCTCTTTCACTCTCTATCTTTTCATAGACACTTTCAGGTATTCAGGATTATTTTTTTACAATCCGTATCAAATTGTTTTTTAATGTTTCCCTCGTATTTTCAAGAGTGCAATTATTTTTTAAGAATTTTAATGCACTGATGTAGTAAAATTCTTTGTAATTCTCTTTATTTTCCTTTGAAATTTAATGGAAAATTCATAATCTCTTTGAATTTGATGAACAAATTTGATGAAATAATGGAGATAATCAGTGAATTTTCATCAAAATTTAGCAGCAATTCCATCAAAATAATTATCTATTTAAAATTAATTCAACTATCACTGAAAATATTTCAAAAGAAATTAATATAAATTTATCAATTATGAAATTACTTTTATCTCTACTGAGTTCGTGCTCTTTTTATCACGAATGGAAACCGTATGTTGACATGAAACAGAGGAAAACATGAAAAAAAGAGGAATTAGTGACCACAATTTGACGTACATCTTTTCCAGTAGAGACAAAAAAAAAGAGAAAAAAAAGGGGCAAAACGTTTTACAGTGGAGGATGAAAAAAATCACGGTTAGTACCGCAGCATCATTATCCCATGAGAAAAATAATTCCCAGTCCCCAAAGCCCAATGCGAATCAGGTCCAGTCAACGCTGTATTTTCCCCTCCAATATTTCCTCTTTTTTTTCCAGTCCTCAGTCTCATTCACTTGCTCTGCGTTCATCCGCGTAATTAGTATGCATTGCTATGCAAATGGATTGACATTTAATGGAGCTACCCGGTAGTAGTACAGTGGAGAGAGTCCACTGGTAAATTTTCAGTGGAAAAAAAAGGTCTCGTTAAATCGTTACATCCTGTCACGGTACGGCTTGTAGGAAAATGTCAACCGTTTCATGAAACTGGAAAAAAAAGGGGGGTTTGTTGTTTGGGAGGCTTTTTTCACGGCAACCAATTAGGGAGTATCATCGTGAACGTATCATTTGGTGCGAGCCAATGTTTGCTGGTGAATGCAAATATTTTGCAATAAATTACGGGGAAAAAAGAGTAATTGGATGAAATTTTGGTTTTTTCGAGAATATCTTGGAAATTAAAAGAGATAGGGAAATTTTTGTAGATACCTTTTTTGTAGAGAATTTGAAGAGCTACAAAAAAGGTAATTACGAAAATTGCGCTATCTCTCTTAGTTTCTGAGATATTCTTGAAAAATCATAGAATCTTCATAAAATGAAAAACTTACGATTTTATCATGATCTCCATTGTTCCAGGGACATCAGCAGAAAGAGATCAATGATTATCTCATGTAAATCCAGCATGGTGAATCTGGAATCCCTGAAACCCTCCAATAAAACAAGAGGAGAAAAAAAAAGAAACGTATTGGAGCAGAATTTTATGCAGAACTTTGCAGCTCGTGTGTACCATCACACCAGGGTCTTCACATTCAATGCTTTTCCATGTCATCCATTAATACCTTTGAAGTGCACTGATGAAGAAAAAAAAGGGCCGACTGCACCGAATGAAAAAGTCGCATTGAAACAAAAGAAACAAAAAAAAGGTATAAAATTATAATGAAAAAAAAAAAAAAAGAAATGAAAAGAAAATGTTAACAATGAAATTTTTATTGTCTATGTACAAACATCGATAGCCATCGAAATTACGATAAATCGATGAGAGTCTCTTGAAAATGTCATTTTCATTTTTAATCATAAATTCTTAATTATTAATTTATCGAAATAAGTCTCTTTGTCAATTGTATTTTCCTCAATTATTCATTATATACAACTCTCTTGAACCCTCAGACTTCTCGTGTAGATGTCATGGGTACGATGAACTGGTAATGTACTTGGACGTATTGGACTAGTTGAATCTGGCCTATCAACATAACCATTTGGATAAATCCAAGTGTCTTTACCATGTAATACAGATGCTGGTGATGGATAATCGTTGTTATCACTGTCATTGGCAAAATCTTTCGTGCGCTCTGGTTTGGCAGTGTAATTATTCGTTAATTTATTCGGTATAACATCTGGATTCTCTTCATTACCATCAACAATTGATTCCCGTTGAGTTTCCTTGATTCTCTCAGCCTTCACCGTTTCTTTGACACTATTGAACTCATGATTCTTCTCAAAACCAGTTGATTGCTCATTGTGCTCGTCTTTGTCAGAACAGTGAACAATGTGCGTCTGGGTTTTCATTGGTCTTGTTGTATGATTTCTTCGATACAGCGTCACTGTTATACCGACAACTAGAATGCAAACTGCTGTAATTCCACCAGCAAAACACGCTACCAATAGACTGTAGTCGGAATCCTTATCCGTAGTGCCACGACCTGAGGGATAACAAGAAAGCCTCTTTTTATTTTAATAACCACTGGATTTGAGAGAAAAAGGAGAGAGAATCATCTTGAATGTCTCGACTCGTAAAATGATACCCTAAAACTGTTCAATGTCCTTACATCATTCTCTCTCCCAATTCGATATCATCTTGTCTCAGTCGAGGGAAGATGGCTTACATCCAACAAGAATTGGCAGAGTCCCTGAGGTGCAAGCCCATGACAGTGAGACTTTACCTCCTGCACTAGTACACACGTTATGCTATATAAATTGTCCATAAATGTAACTTCAACTCAAGGAACAACAGCTACCTTCCTATTCTCCATCCTGTATAACCCATCCTTCTCGCTAAAACGAGAGATGGCAATGGCAAAGATAAGCAACTGAGGCATTCGTCCTCCACACACGGATGAGCACACACTCTCAGAGCCACGATCATTCCCCTGGAATATACACCCTCCAACGAACCCTATGAATAATCCATGGACCAGGGAATTAAAGGCGATAAACGCTTCTACGAATGAGACAGATCTCTCTTACTTCCTCATTTTTTTCTAAAATGAGAAGCCAGTATTTTTCATAGGAAAGAAAAGATGAGAGAAAATTTTATGAGATTTTAATTCAAAGTCAAGGGGAATGAGAAAGAAGCGCCAACGTGGAAGGATCAAACGAGACAGAATGAAAATTAAAGGAGAAAAAAAAAAGGAGAAGAAGTGCAGAAGTCTTTTACGAAAAGACACGTAATTGCACGAGGCCAACCAGTCTCGACATCATTAGTTTCACTGTAATTAATCATAATTAATGAATAACTCTGCCATCTTACCCATCTACTTTGTTGGACTCAGGGACGTTGGAATTATGACAACGAATTTCATAATTATCCAACGTATCGAAGAAATTTTTAATAAACCCAGGGAGAATTAATAATTCAGGGTCTTTGCAGTTGAATTTTTGAGGGATATCAAAGAGACTTCACTGTTTAATTAAATTATCCTTTAATTTTTCATACTCACCAGTCGTGTACATGGCCACGCCCTTCAGTGTGATTGAAGACAGGACAACTGGATCACTTTTTCCTTTGGCATTGACAGCATAGGCGAGAAGCTTGTAGTTCCTCCCAGGTTCAAGCCCTGGCACCTCGAACGTCGGTCCATGATAATGATGACCCGGAAACCGTTCCGTGCGGTTCACGTAAATTGTGTTGATGTGATAGACGTTTTCTTCGCTGTAGATCTCGAGCTCAAAGCTCGTCAATGGGAGACCACCGTCGAAGCCCTCAGAGCACCTGACGATGAGCGACTCGGCGTCATTGGACTCTCCTTTCAATTCATCGTGATCTGATGAATGATAAAAAGGTTCGCCTTTTTTTTGCACTTCTCAGAATTAATTTAAAAAAAGAGCTTACTTGTGCGATAACCGTAGGATCCAGTTGTCTGCACAGCCGAGCAATTCTGCAGAGGATAGGGTTTTCCAGCTACAATTATTTGGAAGAGGCAGGGCGTCCTCTGGACACCAATTCTATTCTCAGCCCAGCAAGAGACAGTTCCATAGTCACTGTCGTATTCCAGAGTGTAGTTTAATCTTGAGCTGTGCCACTGGTTCGTGATACGTTTCTGGGGCTTTATGGGGCCGTAACGATCAGGCGGTACTGGCATTGATAATTCCCCGGAATTGTTGAAGGCCCAGTGGAATTTTTCAGGCGGTGGCTTTGATTGAACCCCACAAACTAGAGAAATCGTCTCGTGCTTCAAAGCACCGACCACTTGGATTAGAGAACCGTCCTTGCAGATTGGAGCATCTGGAATGGTTCATTCAACATTTTATGAATTTCTTGGGAATTATCAGGGGATAAAGAGAGGGATTTTTCGATGGACTTTATTCGAGAAGTCATTAGATAAATTGGAGGATCCGGAATCTTTGGGGAAGCGTAAAGTGGTCAGAATTTCGTGCGTACAGAAAGTTCATTCATAGAGTCACTTGTGTTAAGGGGAAAGCATCAATTCCGGTAATGGATACCCGACGAAATCTTTGGTTCGAGTGTCGGAATAAAATCCGACTCGATCGTTATCAGAAGCACTTGGACAGGGTCCAAGTTTCCTAATCTGATCGTTATTCAGATCTTGACCATGAGGCTTTTTTTGTTGGAGGGAAAAAATGCATTGGAATTTTTTCTACATACACATGACCTCCAATGTGACCGATCGACTTGTAGATGAGCCCTCCGTATTTCCAGCCATGCATGCATATTCTCCAGCAGATGCACGATTCACTTTCTGCAGTACAAGTGATGTACCACTTGGTAATATAATACCAGCGCTGACATTCTGATGCAGCTCTCTGCCATCCTTGAACCAGCCGAGTTTGTATGCCTTTGGATTTGCTTTAACGTCACACTCAAAGTATACATCGTCACCCTCATTTATGTCGTTTGCACGTAAACTAGAGCCGAGTTTTATAGTCACAACTGGAACATCTGAAATTTATGTTTCAATGATTTTCGCTCTCATAAATAATTAAATTAAAACTCACAATAAACAACTAGCTTCCATATATCCTCCAAGGCACTGTCCAGAACAACTGGATTCTCAGCCCTGCAGGTCAAAAATTTTCCATCATCCTCAATTGTTGCTACGTAACTCAACACACTCCTCGTCACGTGTGGGTTATCAGTAAACTGAAAATCGATAAATCGATATTGTGTGGGCCGGGAAAAAAATAGAGAAAGATAGATGCAGAAAATACGAGAAGAATGGAGAATACAAAGGACAGTTTGATGTTAAAGTTCTACGTTTTATTTTTCTTCTCCTCTTTTTATTTCTGTGTATGAGAAAGGATAGAAAGAAATTGCTCACTTTTTTTGCCATATGCTTGACCTGATGCGAGCCTTTCCACCAAGTGATTACTGCCTCGGGCTTTGAGCCCGATGTCACGCACTCAATCTCGTATGTCTGGAGGGCCGAGAGGTGGTTCTGTTTATTCGTGATATTTACCCTGACTGGCTTTACTGCACAAAGGATGTTTTTACACTTGATTGAATTTTTATCATTTCGTATTTACCCTTTTTTCCTACACTATTATTCCAATTTTAAACTTTAATATTTAACAATGGCATACGTACAATTTACGTTGAGAAGAATCTCACTGGCTACTGGAATTATGAGATTCGTGTTGGAAGCCCTGCAGAATACTTTGCTAGTAGAAAACTCACGTGTGACACGTGCTATTTCTAGTTTATTGACTGTTATCTCTTCGTGCTCACGTTTGGACGTGTCGTCCAGCATCTTGTCACCCAAGTACCAACTTACTCGTGGTAATGGTGATCCACCTATCACCTCGCAGACGAGGGTCAATGGACCACCCTCGTTAACAGCTGGCAGTGTCTTTGTGTAGGTTCGATCAGGGCCAATGAATATCACTGGTTTCTTCGGAGGAACTGGAGCCATAATAATCACAGGATAGAGCAATGGATGAATTAATGGGAATCATCAACTCACCAATAACTGTCAAATTAATTCGCTGATTCTTCGTTGGACTGTCTTTGAAATCCACTCTACATTTGTACAATCCAGCATCAATTGGCATTAGCGGATTAATTTCGAGCTTAGCTGGTGCAGTTGCTATTCTCATACTGGCACGTCCACCAAGGACCTTTGGATCCGACCAATTACGTGCACCACTGTGCAAGCTACCACGCCTAGCGTCCACACTGAAAATTGGCTGTCTACTCATTGATTCTCGGTACCAGAGAATCATAGTTACTGGATCATTTTCCTGAGGTGGAGAGATGTCACATGGTAATGCACCACTCGAGCCAGCAACTGCTGTTACGTCTTTTACTGATACTGAAAGAAAGAGTGGAAATATTTTAGTTTTATTGGAATATCTCGGAAAGTAAGAGAGATATGGAAAGAGTCTTTGATACCTTTTTTGTAGAGGAGAAAAAGATCTACAAAAAAGGTCATTATGAAAATTTCTTCATCTCCCTTATTTTCCGTGATATTTCAATAAAACTATAATTACACTTTGAAATTCAAATAGCACTGATAGTCAGCAATTAATTACCACGTTAAACAGATTTTTTTAGCATTTACCCCCAACTCCGGAAGTACCGTTGGAATCCGCTGATTTTTCTTGGGCAAAGTACGAGAGGAGTTGAGCGGAAAAATTAAAAAAATAAAAGGGGGAAAACTCCCACTGGTGATATTACGTAATCTCAAGAATCCCACCGTTGGAATATCGGAGGAAGGAGTATACCCAGGAGGGGCCAAAGTCTTGTGGTACGCTCTACCGGATTTTCCTGCTCGCACCGCAAATTTTCAAACCCCCACGTTCATTCTTTCTCCCTTCTTTCTAAACCACTGCTGTCATTTTTTTTTCTCTCTTGCTCTTTCATCCAAGAGCCATTGCACTCTCTTTTGTCTGGAGAAAACTAGTATTCAAGAGCGAGTTACTGCAAATTGGCCGTAGCATGGTCAGCTCTCTCTCCACAAAGCTGGAGCAGTACGACAACGAAAATCATAGCACTTACAAGTCCAAATCATTCTGTATTCCAGACGTAGAATAGTATTTAGGAGAAATAA
The DNA here is from genome assembly GCA_963565655.1 of Aleiodes testaceus. Lineage (NCBI taxonomy): Eukaryota > Metazoa > Arthropoda > Insecta > Hymenoptera > Braconidae > Aleiodes > Aleiodes testaceus. Next base: position 4,409,383 of record OY751421.1, on the reverse strand, counting down.
AGATTGAATAAGTGTACCAGTGGAGAATCAAGATAATGTTACATCGCAGGATAATTGCTCAATTCTGTGATTGTATCGAGGTGTTACGTAAGATTTTTCTTTGTCCAACTTTGTTCACTTTATTCTGATCACAATCTGCTAAGTTCCAGACTAGCCTGTACTTAATTTTATTAATAACTCTGGAATTACTGGGTTTAGGAGAATTTATCAGGAGACCTTTTTTCTTGCAAATTAAATTTTCTATAAAAATGGTCTCTTCATATTTTTCCATAAACTCAATAGTTTCCGAGATAATTAGAGGCAAAGTATCCATAATTCGGTAAAATATTGAAAAAAAATGAGTTAAAAATAATAGTAATCACGAAACATGCCAATTAATCCTCAACATCGATTTACGTCCACTCCCTGATTTTTATTGCCCTCTCAACGTGCCATTTTACCCATCAATCGAGCCGACAGGACCTCCTTCTCTCCTCAGCAGTATCAAACACGAAAATCGACGCACAACGACCATTCAGTGGGATCACTCCGATACTCCATAAAGTGTTGAACTAGTTGTATCCCTCCATGAGGAGGGGGACATTAATCACTCACACAATCTTCCAATTTCCGGTGCTGCCAGTTGCGAAAACACTTTTTCCATAGAGCAAAGAGAGCGAGGAGAAGGAAGGACCAAAGTGGGGATAAAAAAAAATTGTAGAAAATATCCTGAGAAAAGTGGAAAGTCACTTGGCCTCTTTACTCCCTATATTTTCACCTCCAATGTATTTATAGTACACGAGGAGATCGATGAGAGATATCACACCCTGACGTAGCACCTACGATTCCTCCTAAAATTCAGTTTTTGTCCCTCTGATTCCAGCCTCAATTGTTTCCCTTTTTTTTCACCCTACTTATTTATTTTTCCTCTGGCATTCTCATTTAATCTGTCAATACGATAAATAACAGGAGGCATTCGTGCCTTTTTCTTCTCTTTTCTCCGGCATTGAGTGAAGAAAATTAGACTCTTGGGAGAGGACTATCGCGAGGGAAAAAGGGGCTTTATTACTTTTGTGATAAACATCTCGGTGGAGGTCTTTGTATCAACTTATGTTTTATTTCATTGAATTCTTGGGGAAATGGGATTAATTATTGTTTTTTCAGGATATCTCGGAAACTAAGTGAGATAGAGATATTTTGCAGGAGACATTTTTTGTAGAGAATTTTGAGAGCTACAAAAAAGGTTTTTACGAAAATTTCTCTATCTCACTTAGTTTCTGAGATATTCTAAAAAAACGAGAATTTAAAGTAATTCTATTTTTTTATGAAAACACTTCCGGATGTTTCAAGATAAATAAAAATTAATTTTTCATTCTGTTGATATTCTGATCGATTTTTTAAATATGCATTCGTCACGATAATAATGCCGGAAATAACCAATTATTCAGAGAATAATATATTATTCTACGTGTCTGACCCAACGGATACTACAGTCACTAGCCTTTTTTTGTTTGAGTTAAATTGTTTGTCAGTTACAAACACATTTGCCTGATTATCACACATTACAACGAACTGTTATTATCACGTGCTTCCTCTTTTTTTGTTTTTCAACAAATAGGATCAGGGAATGATAATTAATGAGGTCAATTGTGTCAAGAGAAGTCATAAATTTTGAGTTAATTCTAAAAAAAAAAAGGGAAATTCACACAGTAGTTTAATTTGATTAATAAAGAATGGAGAATTGTTGGAATATTTATTTGGAAAAATGGAAAAATAAAAATATTACATAACTAGAAAATACTCATCCCCTTCCCCCCCACAAATTGACCAAATTTTCCGGATGATTTTCCATGAAAAAAGAAATTCCCGCAATTCCCCTAATGCACACACAATGAAACATTCGGAATTCATCATGTGGAAGAAAAAACAATGGAAACTAAAATTACTGTTAACATAAAAAGAAAGGAAAAAGCAATTTTTCCTCTCATTTCCCCGCATTTTTCATTCATAAATATTTACTGAAAATGAGAGCACTCAAATCCCTCAATTATTTTGCACGTCAAGAGCAACAAAAGACTCGAAAAAAAGGGGAAAAAAGAAAAATTTATTAAGCGACTGCAGAAAGCATGCAAAAACAATTATTAACCATTTCTGCAACAATTCTCAGCACGCTCAGTGGTTAATTGCGTCAACAAAAGGCAGTCACGTGAGTGGAAATGTTTTTTTCATTTGCAATTACTTATAAAAAAGGAGAAACATTTTTATTTAATTAAAATTCAAATACAATTGAGGGGAAAGTGGGGTAAAATGGCCCCGAGGGGAGAAATATTGGAGATTGATTATTTCTGATGATTCCATTGGAAAGCTGAGGAAATTTTAGGCGGAAAACATGTGTTGAAATTAATTTTTTCGAGTTTTTTGAAAATTCGATTTTTTTCACTCAGATTTGAAGGGGTTTACCTTGGAAAAATTTGAAAAAATCACATTTTTGTGAATATCTCCGGTTCCATTTGTTGTAGCTCACTGAGGTCATGCTTAAATCAAAGGTCTCGTCATTCCCCACATTTTCGTTAAACTTCCATCGATTTTTATCAAAAATTGAAAAAATTACAAGCCTTTTTATGAAAATCAGTTTTTGGCCCATAACTTCTTCAATTTTCGATAAAAATCGATGGAAATTCAACGAAAATGTGAGGAATGACGAGAGCTTTAAATTAAGCATGACCCCAGGGCGCTACGACCAATAGAACCCGAGATATCGCCAAAAATGTGATTTTTCCAAATTTTTCCAAGGTAAACCCCTTCAAAACCTGAGTGAAAAAAATCGAATTTTCCAAAAACTCGAAAAAATTAATTTCGACACATGTTTTCCGCCTAAAATTTCCTCACCTTTCCAATGGAATCATCAGAAAATGTCTGTCACAAACCGTTTAATCATAATCTTCATTTTCCTCAATTTTCAAATTTTTCATAAAATTGTAAAATTTGAAATAATCCAGGGAAATTTCAGTATCGAGTTTATACTAAATAATTAAAGTCAGTGGGGAAACTAATGCCACACGGTGTAAAGCCAGGGGACCCTTTACCCCAGAAGCTGTTTGTGTCCGGTCAACAAATACATTTTCCACTCTCCCCTTTCTCTGTCTCTTTCACCATACGAAAACAACATTGGAGTGTTGTACAATGTATTTGTCTCACTCCCTCAGTGAATTTGCTTTTGTCGTGTTCAAACCACCGTAACATTTTGCTCTCTGTCTCTGTGAATTTTCCTGTGAAATTCTACCAGTCAATAATTAAATGACGAATTACAAAATTAGATTAATTTTACTCATAAAAATACTGAATATTTCATAATAATATTGAAATAAATCCTGAAAATTCCATTCGTCATTCAATAAAATTTAAATAAATTCTTTTTTCTTAATTAAAATCTATAATTAACTATTTTCAATTAATATTCATTTTTATTATAAAATTAAATTTAATGTATCAAAGAAGTAATTAACAAAATTCATTAAATTAATACGCAAATATTCACGAAAATATTCAGGTGCACTTATGCTTTCACTGAATATCTTCGGCATACATAAATACATTGAGAATAGTATTACGTATATGTGTTAAAACTGGGTGGAGTTTAATAAGTGAGAAAGAGAGATGAAATTATAGAGGTAAAAAGGAGACGGACAATTTGTGGGAGGAGAAATGAGGAAGATTATTATGCGGGATAGCGTGTCGAGAGTTGGGGCCAAAAACGAGGAGAATATAATTTCTTGCTGCAGGTGTTTTCTTCATAAAACAAAACCGATTTTTTCTTATCAAAAACAATTGAAAAAAAAAAAAAAAAAAAACACGTATTTTATTGTAAAAACTATGAAAAAAGAATTGGAATTTTCATTGAGATTATTTAATCTAAATTCCAAAAGGTGGAAAAAAATCCATTAAAACCATAAAATATATTTCATAAAATAAATAAAATAAAATAACATCGGATCATGCAAAGTATACCCCAGAGGTTTATTTTAAAATTCACATATTTACATTTATTTACTTCTTTTTTTTCGCTTACTTTAGAGAGATATTAAAGCGAGTTTATTCAACGTAGATACGTGGAAGCGATTGCTTTAGGGAGAGGCGAGAAGAGTGGGAAGATTCGAGAGAGTGTGATAGAGGGGCGTCTGAGGAATTCGATAGATAAGACGATGGTCGAAACGAAAAAAATAAATAAATAAGACAATTTTTTTTTAAATAAAATTATGAGAATAAGAAAAACTCAATTAAACCTGATTTTTCGAGTTTAAAATGGTAAAAAATTGAATTTCCATTAATTAAGACCTGAAATTTAATTAAATATGATTCCTCATTTTTGTTTTTTCAGTGAAGCAACGATTTGATCCGAGAAATGTAAGAAAAGGCCATTTATTCTCGTGAACTGAATCAATACTTGGAAATGTAAGGAAGACTGGCTTTAGATACGTCGAAAATCCTCGAAAAGAAGAATATCCTCTCTCTTTTTTCCGGAGAATAAAAGCCAAAGGGCATCAAAAGAAAAGGCAGAAGAATAGGCATGCACGAGCATTTGTTTTGTGCAATCTTTTATCCGGAAGATTTTCTGCTTTATAAATTCGGTAACAATGAATGCCCGCGTCCAACAATCCCAGAAGCTCCAACTATTAATTAAAAATCGGAATTCATTTTAAATGAAGGAAAAAAAAAAGAGGCAGTGAGAGAAATCGAGATAAGATTGTTGGAAAAAAGAGGGAAAAAAGGGGAAATACGAGCCACCTGCAGTGAACAACAAACTGCCAATCTTCTCCCGTCTTTTGTCCCTCACAAACTCCCTTTTCTCTCCTCTCTTTCAAAACAATTTTATTGTCAAATCCAAAGTGAAAAAAATCAAAAGTTTCCCCTTGTTGATTGTCGAGTAAACGACGATATCGAGGATTTTCATAATGAATTTGTTTCACATTCTTTTTTTCTTCCAAGGGGGAAAGAAACTTTTAATTTTATTCACAAACTTTGATTAAACGAAGTTAAATCCTCCGGGGAATTTAATGGGTTTTTCGTGAATTTTCACATGGGTATCGGGAATATGGGTATCACGTGTCCATTTTGCCTTGGATCAACAAAAAATTTGAGGATTTTATGGGGAAAATTTGAATTCCCTCATTATTTTCACAATAGAACAATTATTTTAAAATTTTTTACGATAAACAGACAATGCATAAAAGGGTGCATTCAAATAATAACGTGAAAAAGCCATTTTCACGTTTATTTCGTTGGAAAATTGAGTATACCAGTTGCAATTCACAATATACATTTTTACCATCACTGTATCTCTCATTTCAAGAAGGCATAAGAGGAAAAACCATCTACGTGCATAGCTTTTTATTCTAAACGCTTAAACGTTCACCTCAAGCATCATTCTATCTTTTTTCCTCTCCTCCCACTTTTTTCCCTCCCCATCACCCAAGATGATCACATTTTATGCTTCGTATTTCCTTCCTTTCCAATGCCTATTTTACCATGTCTTTTCGCCTCTTCACGAGCACTCATTTTTTCCGCTTTCATTTTTTTCACATCCCATCTTTTCCACATTACCCCTCCCCCTCCCCCTTTTTTTCTACTTCTGTACTGTTCTTTCCTACAATCTGCTTCGTACGACTTACGTTGGAATCGTGCTTTGAATTTATAAGTGAACTCGGTACAGATAATAATTCTGTGAATAAAACAGGATATATATTGTGAATTTTTTATTGCACAAAGTTGATATTACAATTTCGAGTTTTATTCGTATGTTAAATTATATATGACAGCAGTTTATCTATTGAATAATGGGCAAATTTTTTAGATATTCTTGAGGAGTTGATTTAGTAGGGAAAAAAGGGAAAACTCGATTTTTTTCTAAGATTAGAGGGATTTTTGGGATTTTGGGGATTAAGAATTGTGAAAATTCGTTGGAATCCTGGATTCTTGTTTGTTTATTGGATTTTTTACGGTTCTGTGCACCTGCACGTGAAATTAATTGTCCAAAATCATGAAAAAAATGTGGATTTCATTGAAAGAAAATCATTTTTTTTTTTCACTTTTACTAAAACTATTCCGCCATTTTCTATCCTCGTGCCTCCTCCACACTTTTTAATTTCCTTCAGGCTTTAGTTAACGGACGGCATTACGTGCCGAGTCACGTGGGACTCATCCCCGGGCTGATTTCCAACTTCTCCTCTTTTTTATTCCTTTTAATTCCTTTATTTTTTACTTCAAATTCTTTTTCTCCACTCTCAGCAGCCTTTCACACACTCTTTTTCCTTTTACCCCTTCCACCTCCACACCTCCTCCATTCTTTCTATTCTCCCATTCTGCTTTAATTGCGATTTCACGTAAGTTATACAATTCTACGTCAGTCGAGTGACTTTTCAAGGATTTAAATTTGTTCGTTTGTATAAGGAATACTTGATAAAAAAAAGAAAATCCCTCATTTTTTCCTTTGGTGGCTAATGTGTGCCCCATTTTCCCCAGTTAATAAAAGTCTTTTTGAGAAATTCAGTTAATTCATTCGCTCAACGAATTATCCAGGGAATTTCTCAAGTATTATTTGAATTGCGAGTGAATTAACGGATGAATTCAGTTGAGTGAAAATCAAACATTGAAGAAAAAACAATTGTGGACAAATTAATCCCTCAATTATACACTCATTCAATGATGCGAGAATTTTACAAATGCAAACGAGAGAGATGTGGGCAAAATGTCATAATGACAATTTACATAATGCGATTGATTGAATAAAACGAGAACTGAGTTATTCAAATACACTTTGCCTTGGTGTTAACCGCAAAAACAATTTATTGACAGGTGAATAATTTCGCACTTTGGTCTCTCATCAACTACGCCCTTTTTCGTCCTTTCATTACGTTCATCCCTGTCCACAAAACTCTTTCCCTATTATCGTTCAATTGATGGGTAAACTGTGACGTCAGTGTCAGAATTAATCTCTTATTTTTTGGTGACATGCAATTAATGTGCATTATCATGGAAAATTTAATTTGTCTTTTTTTCTAATGAATTATTGGATTTTTTTGAATTTTTAATTAATTAATTATTTAAATATTCTGTGAATTCAATGGAATTCTTGAAAATTTAATGTCTCAGTGGATTTATCTGGATCGGGTCAGACTCGGGAGTCAAATATTTCCATTTGTCTAATGAAAATTAACGAATTTGGATAATTGACGTCAATCTCCCTTCATTTATCCAATTAAAAAAAATCCGAAATTGTCCGAAATTGATAGATTAGAGTCAGCCGAAAATAATCCAATGATTAAAGCCGATAGTTCAACCCTCAAATACCTGAGAATGTCCCATTAAATGACCTCAATAACAATTATTAAAATAATTGAATAATAAATATTTAATTATTCCAAAAATAGAATTAACTTCATGTGGAATCAATGAATTACAAATTCTCGTATAAAATCGGGTCAAATATTAAAAAAAAAAAAAATCCTCAAAATAACCCTGTAAAAATCAAAGTAATCGCGTGTTTGTGCAAAATTTTCAAGGCACTTTGTTAATTACTCACTCGGTTCATCTACGTCACTGACGACAAGTTCACCTCCAACGAGGGCAATAAAGCTCATCACAAGTAACGTCTTCATCATAGAAAAACTTCACTACTTTTGATATCTTCAGACACGTCTTTTGCCTCAATAAAAGCCCCTCAATAATTGCAAAGAGTTTCATGAACTCGAAAAATCACTGCACAACCCGTGAACCAATTAATTCATTATTATCTCTCGATTTCTTTAAAAAAAAAATCAAATTAATATGAAATTCACGCCCCTTCGCCCCACCGAGAGGGAGAAAAGAGGGAAGGGGTTAGTGCAGAGTCACGCGATAAGCTGCTGACCCAAAGGAAGCATCACAAAACGTTTTCCCCATTCTATCGAGAAAAGCCCCACTTTCCGACCCCTCAAACGCCCAATAAATGTCCCTCACATAATTAATAACCTCAAATGAAAAATAATAATCCATCGAAAAATCAAGAAACTACACAATTTTATGAAGAATTCTCATTTTCACTGGAATTTAATTTTTTAATTAATTCAATTTTTATTTCAAAATTCGCAGCTTTTCTCTTTGAATTTCCGGTGCGCGCGTTTACTGCTGCGTTGCGGCAGGCCTACTGACGTACCGAAACCGTCGTAGTATATGCCTAGTTTCTGATCAGCAGCGCCACACTTGTGCGCCGTCGCCGTTCACCACCCTTACCTCCTTTTAAAGGGGAATATTTTCATTCTCCCCTCCCCGGAGTCTCTCCAGGCTTCGCCGCGTGTACCGGAGAAACTTCATAATCCGCTGCACCTCCCCCTGAACACTCGGCCTGGGACACTGACAGATAAGACGGGAATTTTTTTTTTAAACACGGAGAATCACCCAACATTCTTGTCGGCTGACCTAAAATTCTCTATTCTACTGGGATTCGTCTCTGCCTCTGCTCTCTTTGATTAGTTTCAACGATATTGACTTGCTCGGTACACAAAACCAATCGACCGCAGACAGAAAAGAGAATTGAGGCTTTTTTGAACCTTTTTTTATGTTTTTTATTTATCATACTCAAAGAAAATTCAGTAATTCTGTTTTTCATTTTTTTTTTTTCTGAAGAAACGTGAAGTGAAGATGGAATTTAAAAAATGGAGAAACCTGGTGCGATGATTCACGCTGACAAGCAAGTGAAAGAACTCACTGTGAGGGAAGCCAGTGTGAGACAGAAGAGGAGAGAAAAAAGAGGAATTTGAAAATAAACAGGAAAAAATAAGAGGAAAGAATGGCCGCAGGGAAAGTGCCGAGGACACCTAACTTTCTTTCTCCCACAATTTCATTCCCGTCCGACCGTGAAAACTCGTCCCATTCTCGCTCTCCCTCTTTTTCCCTTATTCTTCTGCAATTGAAAGAACAAACAGAGACTGAGAAAGGGAGAGGAAAAATAAAGCATTGGAGAGACGTTTGAAATGAGTGTGCAGAGTCATCTCAATTTATTTAATTAAAAAAAAAAATTGAGAATTCATGAAAAAAGATACTAAATACTGCATTGAATTTTTTGAATTAAATAATTCCATCAATATTACCCATTTGGGTAAATGAAAATCCTTGAATAATCCCTGAAATGAATTAAAATATCAAAAATATCCTTTTTTAATAAATTTTTAATCCTCTCAATTTTTTTTTCATGAAATCACGTGGTTTTTTGCTAGAATAGAGAGAGAATCCTATGAAATGAGTGAAAAAATATTTACACCTGAAGAGAAAAAGGAGTTTGTGTTCTAGGGGCTTTGTTCAGTTTTCCAGAAGTGACAAGAGGATACCGTCGGTTTTCATTATGTTTCCCTCGAATCCTAAGGGATGCTCCTTCTCTCAATCCCTTCTATTTCTTCTCACATCTTTTCCTCCAGTTTCTTCTTCCTCTTGTGCCCCTTTTCTTTTCCCTCCCACTTTTCCATTGGTAGTCAGGGCACAACTCGAGGACAATGATAGTACGATACACTCAGAAAAATACACTTTCTTCCTCGAAATTGTTCCCCTTTTTTTTCTTGAATTAGATTGCCCTGAATAATTGAGGAGAATTAAATTCTCCTCTTTTTTGTGGGAGAAAAATGTGAAGAGACACGATAATTGCAGATTCAATTTATTTTAAATATACCATTTTACCCCAGTACAATGATCATAATAGTTCATCGATATTATTATTATTATTGGACATTAGTGATAAAAATAGCTGATAGCAATGTTTCTCCATTCAGGGATATGGTGAACGTTGCTTTGTACTTATTCGGGGGAAATTCGTCTGGAAAACCGTCGGTTTTTAAAGCATAATGATTGCTACCATAATTTCCCTATTAAATAATTTATTATTAATGCATGTTTATTAGTAATTTATGATGAATTATTGAATTTACTTACGACTTTGATTGGACAGTCATCCCTAGTGAGTCCAAGAGCACCAATGAACGGGCCAATCAAGACTGGTTCATCAAAGGCTTCACAAAGTGACATGTCGAAATCGATTCCGGATTCCAGAACATATTCTCCCATTGATAAGCCCAATAGCCTCAAAGCTCCCTGAATAAATGGAGGATTTCATTTTAAAAATTGTCTATTTTGTATTTTTTAGAGATTTTTCACCTGTGCATCTACTGGAACTTCCTTGATGACCGTGATATTCAGGATGACAGTGTTATCATCCTCTTCTGAGATTTGGGCAATATAGTCTGAAATATACTCTTCACTTACATCCTCAAAGTAACAATCGTCGAAGAATATCTCGAGTTTTGCCTGGATTTTAGAAAAATGTGAGTAATTATTAATAAATTAAGGATATCTCGGAAACTAAGGGAGATAGCGTAATTTTTGTAAGGACCTTTTTTGTAGCTCTTGAAATTCTCTACAAAAAAGGTTTCTATGAAAAATTCTCTATCTCCCTTAGTTTCCGAGATATTTAATAAGAAGCAGAACTTGCCTCAGATCCAGACAGAAAAATTGCGAATGCAAAGAAACTCAATAGTTTTACATGAAACATTGTGCAATTGAAATCAGTACATCTGAAATTAAACTCGAATCGACACTCATCTTCTCCAGGCATTGCTCCATCCTTTTTATAAACCGAAGCACGCAAATTAACGTTGTAAAAAATAGAGAAACAAGAATAAAGAATAATTATCTGACTCGAGCAATCGACAATAATGAACTAGTCACGTAAGTTTTAAATTTAACACAATAAAAAAAAATATAAAAAAATGTAACAATATTTTTTTTTCGATTGTTCTGCACGCAAATTCCATGTGAACAGTGAGTACGGTTTTCTGATTAAGATCTTCCTCACAGTATTAATGTACATTTATAAATGAAAAAAAAAAAAAAAAGAGAGGAAACGAACGTTATTCGATAAAAGATTAATTGCTCCATTTTTTATTGAAAATTTATTGAATAATTCAAATTTAAAAGAATTATAACCAAATTCCACTGATTTTTATCAGTAAAAAATATGAGAATTCTTTCATTATTATTCTCTTTCTCTTTTCATCAATGAAATCGAAAAAAAATAATCGATTCCCACAAAATAGCAATTTCCATTTTTTATCACCACTAAAAAAAGAGAATTTCATCTGTTTTAATAATTCTCTCGATATTTTTATCACAATTCTCTTCGATAACCAATGAAGAGTGAGAGAGAGAAAGAGGATTTAAAAGTGGAGAGACAAAAGAAGTGAAAAATAAAACGGCGGAAGTGATTTTCATTGTGGTGAATAAAATTCCCACGATTTTTCCGGATGTTATTGCTGTTATTATCCAATTTTTTTTTTTTTTAATTCAACCTATAATTCCAATTTTCCATTTTCACAATGAATTATTATTTCATCAGTTTTATACTACAATAAAAATTTTCCATCTTCAATTGCATCAATCCTTCATTTTATTGCAATAAAACGAATTGCAGAATGAAAAAATAAGAAGAATCATTTAATATTTTTACTGCAATCTGCAGTGCAGTCATTCATGAGACAAGGTGTTCCATCAATCGTAAGATGCAATTCTAAATTTCTCCTTCTTTCACGATTCATTGCATCTGATATTCTTATCAATTCAGCCTGTTCCCGTCGTAACGTCTGTCTCATTCTTTTAACTTTGCCCTCTGCTTCATTGTGTTTCTCCAGAATTTGACGTTGCAGTGCCCCAATTCTTCTGTTAATAACTTCGTAATTATTCTCGAGTGTATTTCTCAATGATTTCTTCGAGCTTCCATCAATTCTCTTATTCACTCCCTTTTCTCTGTCCTTCCCCAGTGCTGCTGACGTCAATTGGCAGATTTGATCGTGTAAATCAGCCAATTCGGTTAGAGTCAGAGCCTGAAAATAATCAAAATGAATCAATCCACTTAAAATCCATTGAATTAAAAAATAATCACCTTCAACCAAGCATCCGGATCAAAGGCCCCATTCCCTTGGATCCTTGCTGATAAAATAGAAAGGTCATCTGGAGTTGAGGTCTGAAAAGCCAACTGTTTAATTTATCAATAATCAATTTGTCCTTTAAAAGATTAAACGAATTCTTTGTTAAAGTATCTAAAAATTACTTGAATTGAACTTTTCGCCGCCTCTCCACCTGACCTTTCCCCAAGCTTCACCAGCTTCTCCTCAATGTTTAAAATAACATGGGACAGTCGATCCGAAGCTCCTATGAGCTCCAACAACACGGGATTCGTTGACATGAAGGATCCAGAAGTGTCACCAGGACTCGGCAGCTCTCTCCAAGTTTTTGCCTCGAGTAAATCAATGCGTTTGCCAATACGAGTGACATCTGTAGTGAAACATTGATGGATTGTGAACGAAAATAAATTTTGAGTTAAAAACAACAGTTTCACCTTCAATTTGTGATAGAATTCTGTCGTTCAAAAATTCTGCAGCGGTCAGAAACTCCTGCATGTCCTCGTTTGTTTTAGGATCTTCTGCAGGTTTTGCTCTCTTCGGTTTCAGTGGCGAGAGACCAAAGTCTCTGGTCATCAGCTGATCATCATCCCTCAAGGTCTCCAATCCTGCTAATTCTCCTCTTAAACTGTCACTCTCTCTCCTCAATCGTTGGACTTCTTCTTCTAATTCTCTGCCTCTTCCCTCAGCATCTTTTAGTCTCTCTAAATCGGCGATCGCCTTTCGTCTCTCATTGTCGCATGTCTCTAAGTCTTTTCTCAGGTTCTCCAACGTGATCTTCAGTGCATTTAATTCTTCAAGACTTTCCTCGTTTCCTTTTTGGAAATCGACGGAACTCCGGACTTTTCCCAAGTCTTCAAGCAGTCTCTTCTTCTCTTCCTGAAGATCCCTCGCATTTACCTCTGCAGCTTCTCTCATCGCCTGTTCTTTCTCAAGATCAGCAGAAAGAGATTCTACCCTCTTCAATTCTTCTCTCAATTTCTCCTCTTCTGCTTTCAATTCATCTGCAGTTTTCCTCAATGATGCTAATTCTTCGTCAATCAGTCTTCGCTCTTTCTCAAGATCCAGCACTTTGCTCTTCAGGTCTGCATTTTCTCCTTGAAGATTTTTAGATTCTTCTTTCAATTTTTCTAATTCGGAAATTCCTCCTCTCAATCCCTGGATCTCTTGGTTTAGGTTCTCGAGGTCTGAATCCGATTTCTCACGCTCCTTTCGACAGTTATCGAGCTCGAGCTTCAGAGCTGAAAGCTCTGTTGACATTTTTTCCAAGTCTTTAGTCAGCTTTACTCCTTTTTCTGATTCAGTTCTCAGGGAATCCATTTGTCGCCTCAAATTCTCCAGTTCTTCTAGTAAACTCTGCTTTTCTTTTTCAAAAGTCTCTAGAGACTTTGTTAAGTCCAGGATTTTTGCCTCTGCTGATGCTCGTGAATTTTCAGATTTTTTGAGGTCTTCTTCTAGTTTTTCTTCTTTGATTTTCATGTTCTCTGAGTCTTTGAGTTGTTTCTCCAATTTTTCTCGATCACTGCAGCAATTTTTAAGGTCGTTCTCTAAATTTCTCAAATTTGCGGATAATTGTTCATTCTGGAGGTTCAAATCCTCGAAAGTCTCCTTCAGTTTTTTATTCTCATTCTTAAATTCATTTTCCTCATTTTTCAATCCTGAATTCATGGATTTCAGACTCTCTGCTTCATTTTTCACTCTCGCTAAATCTCCGGTCACTTCAGAATTCAATTTCCTCAAATCTTCATTATCTTTTTTCAATTTTTCGTGATTATTCTTCAATGCATTTAATTCATCCTTCAAACTCTCTGAATTCTTACTCAAATCCGATAATTTTGATCGAGCAGCCTCAAGGTCACTTGTCGTTCTATCTTTTTCATTTCTACACTTCATTAATTCATTTTTCAAAGCCTCAATCTCTTTCTCCAGTTCTCCAATTTTTTTCCCATTATTTAACTTCAAATTCTCGAGATTTTTCATATCAACTTTCAACGATTCTAATTCCATCGAAATTTTATCAAAATTCTTCAGCTTTTCCCTATTTGATTCCACCTCTTTTTTTGATTTTTCAAGGTCACTCTTCAATTTATCAAAATCAATAATAATCCTGCATTTTTCCATTTTCACAGCCTCAATTTCCCGCGTCAAATCCTCGATTTCTCCCCTTTGTTTAGAATTCACTGAATCCGTCTCTTTGAGCGTCAAATTCAATTGACCAATTTGTTTATTCAAATCAACATTGTTACCATTAATTTCACTCAATTTATCCTGAAACTTAGTTAATTGAAGCTTCAATTCATTCCTCTCTTCCTCAACTTGTTGATTTTTATTAGTAATCTCGTTTAGTTTCTTCAACAAGTCTTTCAGCTCGCCTTTTAACGTCGATAATTCCAATTCAATTGATCTTTTATTTGTCACTTCATCGGCGAGCTCTTTCGATAGTTTTTCAAACGATTTTTTCAGTCCCTCTAATTCCTCCTCCAGTTTTAATTTCAATGTGGTTAATTCAGTGATTTCTGAATCAAATTCTCCGGTTTCGTTCTTCAGAGACTCCAGTTTCGCCTCTGAATCCTCGCACTTCTTTCTCCACCCTTCCTCCCCCTTTCTAAGCCTCTCAACTTCATCATTCACCTCTCCACACTTTGTCTTCATTCCCTCAAGGTCACTCTCGAGTTTCGCCTTTTCTTTGAGCCAATTGCCTTCATTTGCCTCGAGATTATCGAGTTTTTCCTTTAATTCACTGTTTTCTGCTCTCATTCGATCAGAATTCTTCATCAAATCCTGCATCTTCTCCTCCAGCTCCGAATTTCTTTCAGAAAGACTCGAATTTTCTTCCTTCATCATTCTGAGTTTCTCTTCCAGCTCCAAGAGCCTCTGCTCCTCTTTATCAAGACTCGCACGAAGCTTTGAATTATCCAAACTCAAAATTTTCTTCTCATCATCAGCACCACTCAATGAATCCTCAATCTCACGATTCTTCAACTCCACTTGAGCTAATTTCTCTTCGAGTAATCTAATTTTCTCCAACAGAGACTCATTGTCATTGCTGTGAGATTCTAATTCAGCAATTCTACTCCTCAATTCTCCATCATTCCTCTCCCTTTCGTCAACCTGATCCTTAAGACCATCAATCTCCTCACGGTAGACCAACTCCTGAGCCAGTAAAGCATCAATTCTACCTTGTAATGCTGTAATCTTGGTATTCGCGTCGTTTAATAGTTTGTCACGTTCCTCAAGAATCTCTATAATTTGATCATTTCTGTCTGACACTATTTCACGAATTTTTTGAATTTCATCGAGTAACTTGTCTCGTTCTATTGATACATTATACAACTGTGGTTTCATTGCGTCAATTTCTGTTTGCAGGGAGGTCATGCCGAGAATGTCGATAGAACTCTGTCCAACTCGACCGAGTAATTCTTCAATCTGTCATTAATTCATTGGGTTAAATCGATTCCTCTGAATTATCAAATACTGGAGATCATTATTCTTGGATTATCTCGGAAACTAAGGGAGATACAGGAATTTTTATTGATACCTTTTTTGTAGCTCTTAAAATTCTCTACAAAAAAGGTTTCTGTAATTTTTTTCCTATCTCTCTTATTTTCAGAGATATTCTTGAAAAAACCCACTTTATCATCTCTCTTCCTCAATTCCTCTTTCGCTGCTGCTGCCTCTGCCATCAGTGCCTTATGGCTAACCGTCATTTTATCAATATCATCAGAAACTCTCTTCTGAAAGCTTCTGATAAAATTCTCTTTTTCCTCCAGTTTCCTCCTCAAATCATTGACTATATCCTCGCAATCTCCAATTTCCCCATCAGCCTTATCATCAAAGGCACAAAAAATAAGCATCAAATATCAACGAAAAAAAAAAAAAGGAGAAATAACATAAAATCCTTCGTACCTTTGATATTTCACTCGCTTTCACCCATTCATCTCCTTTGTCACAAATAATCTCCTCATTAGCATCAACAAACCCACTCCTATCTTCCAATTGTCGTTTCAGGCTTTCATTCTCCCGTAGAATTGATTCATACAATTCTTTGAAATCCTTTGAACTATCGACATCTTCTCCATGCTCATCAATCGTTTCTCCAATTAAATTATCTCTGGATTCTTTGACATTTTTGTCAGCCATCACGAGACCTTTGAGCTTTGCCCGCAGGCGATTTATTCCATCGCAAGATGTTTCGTCCTCTGCTTCAGCAAGTCTTGTCCTCAACTTCACTATCTTGTCCCTCAACCTTTTGTTTTAATCAAATATTTTTTTTTGGAGTGAAATGAAGAGGATTTGACATTGTCTCGTGATTTTTTTTGCTTAATCTTATTCAAATAAATTTAAATTAAGGCGGATACTTCTTCTTGTCGTAACGAAATTGTTCCCTCAGTACCCGCATTTTCTCACGAATAATTCGTGCACCATCGCAGGTATCGTCGTAGTTCTCGTATTCTCTTTGGGATTCCTCTAAGTCTCTGATCTTCTCCTCCAGTTGTTCCTTCGTGTTAATCAGGCGTATATTGTCCTCGCGATAGTGCAACAAGAGGGGATCCGGTGGGAGGGGGTCTTTTGTGTCTGCTCCTGATCAATTGGACTTTGTCGTTAGTATTCTTTGGATATCTTGGAAACTAAGAGAGATAGAGAAATTTTTGTGGAGACCTTTTTTGTAGATCTTTGAATTCTCTACAAAAAACGTTTCTATGAAAATTCTCTATCTCTCTTAGTTTCCGAGATATTCTTTAATTAATTGTAGAATTAATTTTAATTTTTCTTTTAATTACAGATTTAATTACCAAGTGATTGGAGTCTCAATTTGAGACCACGTGACTCACTCTGAAGCTGCAGTCTCTCAATTCTCCACTTCTTCATTTGACACTTCATCACTGATAATTTACGTTGGGCAAAGCCAAGATCATGAATCTCTGTTTCCACACTGTCATCGATAAATGGATTGTAAGTACAGCAGCAGCTTGTTTCATGGGGTGGCTCACAAGGGATAACCTGTGGTTTGATTTCAGGGACTGAGGGATTTGACGATAGCTCACAGTCACATCCACACAGGCACGTTGAGTGAGGATAAATTTGGCAATTCATTTTGATAAATTGTTGGGTAAAAATGAGAGGAAAAAAGGGGCTCAGTTTAAATGAAAATTTCTCATTTTTAATTTTGTCTTTATTTATTTAGGAAAAAAAAAGAGGCAAACAAATTCAGAATGTCAATTTTCTCGATTGTCATTGAGTCGAGGCAACCTCAATCATGAGAAAATTAAAAGTGCACATTTAATTACTACTTTTTTTAAAAAAAAATGTAATCATAATTAATTAACTTTACTCATACTTTTGATGAAAAAAAAAAAATTGTAAAATCATGGAAATGATAAATTATGAAGAGCAAGAAAATTCAGAGTATGAAAAACGTCGTCTCTTTGAAACAGCAGAGTGGACACTACTGAGATTGAATCGGACGATAAATGAGATGAAGAGTTGGACACTGGAGAGAGAAATTCTTCAGAGTGACATTTATCGTTTGAAAATTGCCCTGTCTTATTCAGAAAAATGTAATTTATCTTGAGACCTAAAGGAGATAGGGAAATATCCATAAAACCTTTTTTGTAGCTCTCAAAATTCCCTACAAAAAAGGTATCAACGAAATTTTCCCCATCTCCCTTATTTCCCGAGATATTCCCAGAAAAGTAGAGCAAGAATCCTAAATTCCATCTCAATAAATAAAAGTGCACTTTTTATGCAGCTCTCGGTGATGCCCTCGTGATTCACCAGAATGAGGAGATCGAACGCCTGACAAAACTCAACGATGACATGCGAACAAAAGTTAAATCCCTAACTCTAACCCTGATGAATGCAGAGAGCACAGTATCATGGAACACTGAGCGTAAATTACGGAATGAAATGGCAGTACTCAAGAGCCAAATGGCCAATGATAAATTGCGTTTAGCACGTGAAATAATGTACCTGCGAGACAAGTTGAGCGAGAAAGAGACGGATGCATCAGTGTACCATGAAATAACTGTCAAACTCGACAAATACAGTGAGGAAGATAATCAACTTGATATTATTTTCAGTGAACTTTCAAGAAAGCTCGTTAACACCATCAATGAGCTCTCATTACAGTTAATTAATGCAAGAGATGGGAAATTTATGAATGAGAATATTTATCAGGAATTTAATGAAAAAAATTGTTTTAAAATTGAGAATGACATTCTGCTGAAGGAAATGGAGGAGAAAATCAATAAAATCTTTGTTGATAGGGAGTTGAAGGTGAAGGCGTTCAAGAGAGATACGTCGAGGCTCAAAACGAAAATTGCGATTGTGGAATTGAAGAATCAGAAATTAATTGAGAAAATTCAGGAGATTGAAGGGAATAAAGGGAAATCAGGGACAAACGAGGCTTTTGGTCAGACTGATTTTTTTGATAAATTGGAGGAATTGACTCAGGAAAATGAAAATTTGGTGGATCAATTGGAGATGGAGAGGACAACTGCACGTGAAGCTTTGAAGGAATTTGAAAAATCTGTTAATGAAAGTGAGGAGAAGAGGAGAGAATTGGAAGAAGCTAATGAGAAAATGAATTCTTTGAATAATGAATTAATGAGATTGAGAATTGATAATCGTTCGTTGAAAGAATTGAAATTAAATTATAAAAAGAAAAATCTTAAGCTTGGAGAAGAGAGTGAGAAGGAGCGAGAATTAATGATTAATAAAATTGAGAATTTGAGAGGAAAATTGAGGAAATTAACGTCTGATTATAAAAAATTAGAGACAAATTTTCGAGATAATGAGGAAAATTATTTAAAGAAGATAAATGAATTGAATGAAGTCATTGAAGAATTAAAATCAAATTTAATTAATGCAAATAATGATTCATCAAAAATTAATGAAGAATTATTATTATTAAAAAAAATTAATAGTGAGTCGGAAAATTTAATCAAAGAATTCCGTGAGAATATAAAAATTAATTTGAATAAATTAATTGAACTAGATTTGGAGAATAAAGAATTGAAGAATATTATTAAAGTTTTTAATAAAAAACCAGAATTCTCGTCAAAGGAATGTCAAGTGATGTCATCATCAAGTCAAGGAGAATATTTGAGTATTGTTGATAAAAATAATTCAAGAGATTGTACAGAGAGAATTGTCGAGGGTTCGTGCAAACACGAATTAATTAAAGAGAATGATAATGTTGAGAAAATTGAATTTCCAGTGAATCCAGACTTTGAAAAATTAACAAAAATTGAGAATTTTAAGAAAGACGATAAATCAATGAGAGGTAATTGGACGATTAAGAATAAATCCAAAGACCTAGCACCAGAGAGAATAATGAAAAATCTTGAGGACACTGATAGACAGTTGTTGTCAGTCAAATGCGAATTATCGAGGGTCAGAGATGAAATTCGAGAGATGAGGAGTGAATTGAAGGGGAAGAGATTTATTATTCGGAGGTATCAAATGGAGAATGACGCGTTGAAGGAGGAGCTTGCGAGATTGAGATCTGGTATTGAGAGAATGGAGGAGGAGAATAAGTGCTTGAAATTGAAGAGGAAAAAATGAAAATCCCTTATGTTTTTATTCTTTTAATTCGAAATATCTAAAAAAAAAAGCGCAAAAATACGGTAAATATTTTCTCTTTTCTCCCCAGCATGAGGAAAACTTTTTGAGAAAGCTGTTTTGTATCCAAAGCGAGGAAATGAAAAATAAACAAATGGGCTTTAGCGAGAGAAGTGGAAAAAGTTTAAACCCACTGTCCATCTCTCTCACTCTCCTATTGCTCTGCTCCACTCAATTCCACCCCCTTTTCTAAAACCCATACAATTTCTACCCTCTGAATTGATCGAATACCACTAAAGCAACATACGTACGATTTCTCTCACTCACCCACGAGTCTGGATAAATAGACCCAGGTGAGTTTATATTTCCACGAGTACACTTCCCCAATGGTACACCAGAAGGCCTCGAAAAATGTTATTTTAACCAAAGTCGATCGACATAATTTTTATTACTCTTTATATTTCCCTCTATTTCTTCTCCCCCATTTTTTATTACACCATTCGATCCCTCCTGCGTCACGCCATCGCCTTTACGACCCTCTCTCCTCAATTTCCACCTATTTTAGCAACTAAATAAAGCCTCTGGATGGAAAAACAGTCGGACAAACGCAGTCGAGGGCATAAAAGCCCCGAAAAAAAAAGAGCAGAAGCTAAATAGGTCGTCCCAATAGTCTCCCGAAGATTCGCATGGCAGAATTTCATAAAGTTTTTCCCTTAAAAGAGAAAGAGAAACGAAGAAAATAAGGTTGTTGGGGTGAAACGAAGAATTGAGAGGGGAAGTACTCGGTCGACCAAAAATATTCGCGAGCCTCCCTTATTTCGAGTGCAACGAGTGCGATGAAAATACCTTTGTACTCGACACGAACCACCAGTTCTCCAAGGAGGTAAAAAGGGAGAGGGTGAAAAAAGGGAGGAAGTTACAGTGGAGTGGATGCTGTATCAACAGTCCTGGAATTTTCCGTGGAAAAACTTTTCTTTTGTACTTTTCCTCGTCTTCTCTCTCTCTCTCTCTTTCTTTGCCCTGGGTAATTTCGTTGGGAATGTTGGGGAGAAATAAAGTGAACAAAACCGTAAACACGAGAAGAAGAAGAATAAGAGAAAAAAGCGATTATTTGCATACCATGGATGTGATACTATAAACAGTTATTAAATTCAAAACAACGTGATATTATGGTTTTCGTTGAAACGAGGATGAGCATTATTCTTCATTTATAAATTGTTTGATAAATGAATTTTTTATTGCATATAAAAGAAGCAATGAAATTTATTTATTTGAAATAACAAAATTCCTTGACTCTATGTGACTAAATGAAACGTGCACAGTGTCTACAATTGGGTTAATGGAAAACTAATCATAGAGCATGATGAAAATGTCAAATGGAAAATTGATATCACCCCCACACGCGTACTAATGATAGAGACGCACGAACACCAACTTGACCTTTTAATTACCAAAGCAGTTAATTAGATACATTGGGACGAAGTAATTCGAGTGAAAAAAAAATTGCCTCTACCATTAACGAAGCTCGCCAATTATTTTTTCTTCAAGAATAAAGAGAGAAAAAAAAAGAGGCGACGAGTCACGGCGATTTAATAATGAAAAAAAAAAAGAGGCAGGTGAGTGAGACGGTAGTTGATTGGCTTGATGAACACACGAAATGACCCAACACACTAAAATCATTCCCTTTACTAGTCCCAGTGCCATTCAACTTCGGGGAAAGCTGCAAGAGCGTAACTCACTGAGGACGAGTGTGTTGGCACTAACTTGCAGTTAAGAGGGTGAAGGAGGAAGAGGTGGAGGCAAACAGGCCACTAATTAGCAACGACCGAAATGTCTGAGGGCCTTTCACTCTGTGACGGAGAACGAGGAGAGCTCTGCCTGTTTCTGCCTCTATTTCCTGGCGCTATGGGTACATGAAAGGCCAGTGGAAACGGATACGGTCAGACAGAAGATACATCTCAATAATCTAGACGCAAACTTCACCACTTCAAAATCACATCGATTTGTCATTCGGTTTGTCGCAGTATTTGCTGTTTGTAAGTTAATTACACTGAATAATCAATAAACTGTTAAATGGTAATACTCGTTTATTATAAATAACTATCAACACACTTCTTTTTCTAGCCTCGTACATCGCCACTTTATGAAAGTGTAATTCGAATTAAATTGTTTCCTCGATTATTTTCATTTTTTTTCTCATTTGTTTCATTTAACTAAAATTTAAGATTATCCCATTTACACTTTGGGTGAATTTATCTCATTATTTTATTTTTTTCCTTTTTCTCCGTTAATTTGGGAATTCACTTCCTTCGCTTATTCATTCAAATTAATTTTAATTTACTCTTAAAAATAGAAACACGTATGCGTTTAATACGACTTTTAACTTATTGGCAATTTTTTTTTTATTTACACTTTTTTTTTCTTTAAATCCCTCACTTCTTTGTCTGCATGTTTTTTTTTTACCATATTGTTCACTTCATTAACTATGATTAATTATTAATATTGCGTGGTAATATGGCGGTCATCGAGAAATAATAATTGAGAACAATGTAACTACAGAAAAACAAAAAAAAAAGAAACTCTGGATAATGACAATAGTAATCTCATGCCCTTTGAAAGAAAAATAATAATTGATAAATGCATGAAAAGAAAAAAAGAAATGAAAATAAAATGCAAAACATGAATTACTGAATAATGAAAAATATTTAATATATATCATTCATTTTTCATATGAAATTACTCTGTCAATCTCAGTTTTAATCAATAAATGTCTCATCGAAACACATTATGTGGCTCATTTAAATAATAATTATTACTTTTTTTTTTTTTTCTCAAAAAGAGGCCATTTATCATCAGTTTTCAATGCTTTTATCATTTCTGTACGATCATTCGTTCATAAAACACATCATTATCATTGGATATTGATGAAATATATTCAGTCACAATATATTTCGTGAAAATTCGATGGACTGGAAGGGCAGGGGTCAATAGGAATGGACAAAAATTAAATCATCAATAAAGTGATAAATAAAATCACTCAATCAATGATATAGAGCATTGATCAATTAAAAATAAGGATTTAGCAAACGCGTGTGTACATTTATAGCAATTAAATTCACTACAATCTTCATTTTCACCAGCCCTCATCCATGCCCGTTGTTTTTTTTTTGGTAATAATAATCTACAACTGGAAAAAATGATTTTCTCTGCAATGAATAACAAACGAAATATGAATTTTATGATTTTTCATTTCATTACGATTATTTAAAAAGTCCGTCCACTCAATTGCTTCATTTTAACTTCAGTTATCAATTGTTCATAACACTGTCAAATAGACTTTTTCAATTAAAATGTCCAACAATTTCTATTAACATCCATTAACTATTCACATACTTTTGATACCATTTTTTCCATTTCTACGTCAGTATCAATTTCATGATGTACGTGATTACTAGCACTTGGATTGTTCAATGATGATACTGAATTTGTTAATGGTGTTGATGTTAATGGTGTAGTTGTTGTTGAACTTGTTGGTGGTGTATTTGGTGTTACTGGTGTACCAGTTAATTCGAGTGATGTACCGGGTGATTGGAGTGGTTCAGCTAGATCCTCGAGGCCATCTGGTGTTGGTAATTTATTGAGTGCATCTCTCAGCAGTCTGTAGTGCCTCTGTAATTTTTTTCCGAATTAATTAATCCCTTGTTTCACAGTAATCCGGAATAATCTGATGGATTGCTTTAATCAAGCAAAACTTACCCTGAGAGCCAAAGCATTCAATGATATCGTTCTCGCTGATCTTCTGTCCGATCCATGCATCTCCATATCCATAATCCAGCTCTCCAATTGTGCTACTATCTCATGCCTCTTTATCCAGAAATGTGTGTGTATCACCTTATCAAATGAATCAATTTTTTTTCAATAAAAAACCATTTCAAAAGGAATCCAATAACGAGAAATATATGAAAAGACCCTTTTACCTCTTTGAAGCAGGGACACGGATTGATAATTTGATCCAGCATCGCCCATTTAACAGTAGCCAAACAGACATTGGCATTGTACTCTTGACTAGATTGTGCACCACTCGAGGTACCTCTGGACCTCTCGTATCCGGGCTCATTAAAATACGGCTCTGGCACGAGAATCAGCGACTGAATAGACACCAATACCTGCAAAAAGCCACAAATCCTTTAATTCAAAGAAAAATCCCAAAAATCAAAGGCATCAATGAAAGAAATCTTAATTTACCTGCAGAAAACTGCTCGTATGAGCATTCCACTTTTCCTCAGGTCTTCCATGCCAGGTATTGAGCACACTGAGACAAACCTTCCCATCATTATAAAGATTTGGATTAAACCTCACAGTGTGTCTCCCAGTGGTCTCCAGATTAATCAGCATAGGACTATTAGGATAATCCGGTGGGAAATAAACGTCAAACTCGAAGCAGCCATTGGCATAAGGTGTCTCAGCTGGTCCAGTTATCAGGACTTTCATGATATCCAGCCTATCAGCATCGCACCTGACAAAGACACTACTAGAATACGACAATGGTAATGCAGTCGAAAGAGTAACAGCCTCCTGCGCCAGTCTCTTAACCCTCGCCGGATGGCTCCTGTCTCCAGCTGCTCTCATATTGGATTCAAAGTGATAAGAAACGGCGAATTTGTATCCTCCACCATCATTATTCTCCATAATCATTTCATAAGTATCAAATTGCAGATTCTTCATAACTTCCAAGTACCTCTGCTCAATCGACCTGAGCGGCAGTTCCTGAATCGTTGGACTAGGACCAGCCAGCTCTTCCCCAGAGACACAGAGTCTCGACGTCGCATTCTGCACGATAGTAGCACTGTCTTGAATATCAGGGATCAACGTCGCCAGTCCCTCATCTTGTTCACTGTCATCTGGATACTTTGATAAAGTCTTTGACTTGTTGCCTCTCGTCCTATTGATCTTGTGGACATAAGTATCAACGCAGACTCTCATGCTGGAGAGGAGTGAGACGATTGATGGATCGGAGGAGCGTCCACGTGGGAGAAGAAGCGGTGCTAATTGTGCTGATAGAGCCATTGACCGGAGGAGCTGAAGAACAGCACGATAGAGAGGAATATGCCTCGCCATATCCAGTACCGAATCGTTTCTCAAATAAGAGGAAAGCGCTGGGAGAAGACAGGATCGTGCTAGTAGATCAGAGAAAGGTCCAGGCAGTTCTCTTTGAGGCTGTCCACCGTGTCCAACATAACTAGCGAGCACCCGAAGTAGAACTGTTACGTGCTCCTCTTCAGATCTCTGTCTAGACAGAGCCTGCTCGACGTTCCAGGATTGCTGAGTAGATCCAGTCCCGAATCCAGTGCCTTTTGCCCAGTACTGATGCGATTTATCGTCACTACGGCCTGTCTGTCCTGGACGTTGATCAGGAGCGTCGTTCTGACCGGTTTGATGAGTGAAGATCGCTAGACAATTTAAGAGGAGGAGAACCGCACCGATATCCACCATTGTTCTTCGAAGAAGCTGGCCGTCGTCGGTTGTCGGAGGCGTTGCCTCTAGCAACTGCTTCAATACTTGAAACGGAAGCGTTGGTAATGATGCTGCTAATGGAGATCCCAGGATGTCACCACCTTCCCCATCGTCAGTGACACCTAAAGCCAGTCGCAGCAGACACTGCGCCTGTTTCCTGTCTCTTAATAGGACTTCAGCGTATCCTGGGAGTCTGAGGAACAGACCGAAAGCTGCGAGGGAGTGCAGAGGCACGTGAGGAACTGGCGGTGATGATCTTGGAGACGTTGATGCCCCAGGCTCTTCGACGTCCTCGTAAATATCTTCACTGGCCTCGACTTTCACCCATTCTGCATCTGTCTGCTCGGGAGAGGGTGATTTCTCCATGAATGTTGGTGGTCTGCCGGAATCTGGGTAGACAAGAGGTAAGTGCTTTGCGAGAACTGCTAAACCACCGCCTGCACTGAAGACTCCGAGGGCACTCTCGATTCTTCTGTAATTCAGGGTTTCACTGTCGTCGAATTTAGTTGGATCCTCCTTGAGGTCTTTGGTGCGTTGGCGAAGAACGAGGTGGATGCAGGGCTCTGATAGGGACAAGCCGCTGTCCTCTGCTATTGCCAGAAGCTGAGAAATGCAGAGTTGTGGGGGTAGAGCTGTTGTTGGTCGTGATGAGTGCGTAAGGTACTGCTGTCCTGGGGGATTTGATGGGTTTCCTTGGCTGCTTGGGCCTGCCTTCGAATTTGAGGATCCATCTAAAATTCAGAGGAAGAGATTAATCATTCTCCTCGAGTAGTGATGAAAAATTGATAAAAAAAATGATTTTTTAGAATAAATTCGATGAAATGGACCTACACAACGAGACGAGAAACAAGGAGACAATTTTAATAAAAAATTTCATTCTTTTTTCATTCAATTAACGAAATTAAAGAAATTCACGAGTGCAATAAATAATAAATACATATGTTTTTTTTTTTTTTGCTTAATTTCTGTTGAAATTGTTCTTTTGCATTATCATACCCGGGCATAAACGGGCTTTTCTTATGATGGGTCCACGGGCCTGTGATCTATTCGATGCCTCCTTGGCACGTTTATCCTTTGCAGTATTTCCAGCAGCTACGCTGAGTGTGTCGACAACCAGTGCCATTCCCGATTCCCAGAGTTCACGTGAACGATTTGATCCACTTTGATTTGTTTCATTCTCCTTATACGTATTGGGTAGTAGTAAAGCGAGCCAAGTACCTGTATTACCACGGAGGTAATTTGTTATATTTTTTTTCTCTCTCTCTCTCTTCATTTTATTTATTATTTTCTTTCGATTTTCAATAACAGTCTCCATTGTTTCAGGATTAGTTTTTTTATGAAAAAAGAATTAATGAGGCTGCGATGAAGATTGAAATGAGTGCGAGAAGAAAAATGAATAATTTATAAATGAAGGATTCTATAAAAATTTTCCTATCTTCATTATTTTCAGAGATATTCCGAAAAAACTGGACAACCAACGGAATTTATTTCAATCGATTTCTCAATTTTTCTTCTCACTGCATAATATAATTACTTTCATTTGATCAAACTCACCTGACACCTGTTGCAGTATATCAGCGACCGTTGATTGCGTTGAAATATACAATAATTGATGATAATGTCCAAGTGGATGAGCAGGATGTGGTGGCATTGATGGTACTGTATTACTCCCATTACTCGATACTGTCATTGGTGTCTCTGATTTAACCGACACAAGTACTTTCTCACCCTCAAGCAACAATTGAAGTATCAATCTCCTCGTGAATCCAGAAATTCCATGGAGATACCTGACATCTGGGTTAATTGACAATTAATTAAGTACAGAATATCACGTAATTAAATTATAATCTAATAAATCACGAAAGTTCCATAGTATCTATCCAAATTAATTGAATTAACTTACTCGATGAAACTCGCTGCTGCAGAATAACATCAGTCAATAATTCAGCGAGTAGTTTCTGATTGTTTGGATGACACCAGCAGCAACGAGACAGAAATTTGATCATAGCTGATTCCAATCTCGTGTACGAAACATTCATTCTGAAATAGAAATTATTTAAATTAATTAAATTACTCAAATATTATTTAAAAAAAAGTATAATTACCTAGCAAAAGTAATCGATGGATTTTCAACGGGCCTATTACTGAGCAAAGAAGCCAACGGCAACCAGAACCCTCTTCCCTCCCTCCCAAGCCAATCCCTCATCTTCCCTTCCGAACAGACAAGCGTCAGGAACTCGAGAACAGTAGCCACACTATCAGGATCATTCATATTCAATCCCCCACTATTATTCTGCGAGTATCCAGCCTCACTGGCTTTATCACTATCAGTCAATCCACCAGCATCACTCTGCCGCTTCTCTTCACTATCCTCCCGGTTATTCTCATGCTTGCAGAATTCACTGATAGTAGTCACAAGAAGCCCAGGTAGACCAGAGTCGATGAGCTGCTGTATTCCCGGTGAAGATCGTGCAGCAGCAGCAACGGTCAGCAATTGACCTTCAGTGAGCTGAAGGCACTTGTATTCAGGTAACTGAAGCCTGCAGTACCACTCTTCAGCGTCCGACTCGCTCTTCCTATCATCAGTCTGCCCCTCACTCTCCTTCCTATCGTCTGAGATAGATGCGGAATGATCAGTTGCGAGATTAGGCACGAGGATCCTGACCCTCTGGAGTAGCAGAGGAAACAGCGAAGGTCTGACGTAGCAAAACGCGCAGAGAGTCGCATCAATCGCCTGTTTCAAAGCTGAATAAGTCTCCAGAGACAGTGTCCATTGATAAAGAGAATTAAAGAGGTCATCGGTGAGGAGTTCCTCGAGGTTGTACATGCGATCGCTCAGTTCATGCGCCTTCCAGATGATCGTGGAGATGCAGTGGATGTAGATTGCAGGTGGAGAAACGACGTTTGGGTTCGTCTGATGCGCTCGAGTGACGCAGTTCATCG
This sequence comes from Aleiodes testaceus, assembly GCA_963565655.1. NCBI lineage: Eukaryota > Metazoa > Arthropoda > Insecta > Hymenoptera > Braconidae > Aleiodes > Aleiodes testaceus. The sequence continues at coordinate 4,381,406 of OY751421.1, read as the reverse complement.
CTGATGTGTGAAGCCAGGTGAGGACAGCTGAAATCCTCGCCTCTGTGGAAGAGTCCTGAGAGGAGCACAGCTGTTGGAGTAGTTCGACGACGAGTTGGACGGTTGAGGTCTTCTGGGAAGAGTCGCCGAAAAGCGGAGCACAACGGTTGTTTAGGAGAAGACTTATCAACTGGAGACCGAGCTCTCGGGAGTGGAGTCCAAGTTGCAGGAGAACGCGCTCGAGGTTCGGAGTGAAGAGTGATGGTGCAGGGAGGAGTAGGAGGCTGCAACAGGCCTCGACGAGACCCTCCACCGAAGCAGCAGAGTTCAGGACGTCTCGGGAGAGGTTTGGGGATAGTGCAGAAACTGAGAGGCACTGGTGAACTAGCCGCAACCACCCGAGACTCGTTTTAGTCAACTGCTCTTCGTCGATAGTCTCGTTTCTCGATTTAATCTCACCGAATGCTGTTGTTCCTAGTATTCTTATCTGACTCAGGCTTATATTAGTAGAGTCCCGTGGTTTATACAGGCGCACGAGGACAGAAGTTGCTACTTCGGGTTGTGATAGAGTCAATCTGATAAACGTGAGTCCAGCTGTCAGCATCGGAGGACAGATGGGCGTCAAGTCTGCATTGCCCTCTCGTGAAATTTCTAAAGCAACTGCCGATGGACAGGTTGCTAGGGACGTTAGATGCGGCTGGAGTTCAACTTCTCGCAGCAGAATAGCACAGGGCAGTGTTATCGTTAAATCAACCCAGGCCTCACCAGGGAAGAAGTGGTAAGACCATGCAGCAGTTCGTGCTCTTCTGTGCGGTGCTGCACTCTGAATGAGGACATCAGCAGGCTCAACCATTGGCTTCATCCAGGATATCGTGCCTAATGGGGCAAAATTGAGGATACCGTCGTCGTAGGTCTCCAGTGTGCTTGAAGATTTCTTGCTTGTAGAGGCGCTGGTAGCTGCCGCTAAATTTGGAGCGTTTGATAGATGCTGCATGACCAGAGCGATGACACCGGGAGTAGATGCGCCAGCGTTTGTGTGACTGATGTTGCTCGATCGCACCATATTCTCGCAGAGAACTTTAACTCCTCCCATCGAGGTGAAGACTGAGAGGGATTGCTCATTATCCAAGACCTTTAAAATGTACCAGAGCAATGGCTCAGATAGCTGCATAATCCCTAGGTGACGATCCGTACCAATTTGCTCGTGAGTCGAAGACAAATACCGGTACAGAGGGTTTAAAACAAGCGTTGGGCTCGTCGCCTTCTTCATCAACGTCGTCAGCAGTTGGAACGTAGCGTCTGGGATCGACGCTGGATCTCCGAGCTCTGATACAGCACCCGAGGCTGTCTCATCACCAAACAGCATGGCCAATGACGAACCAGTACTGTAACCAAGTGCACCAAGCAGCCTCATCATCGTCGGCTCATGCTGAAGAACCGTATCAGCTACGCATGGATGCTTTGGCTTCGGTACTGCTCCCTGATTGATCCTCATTGAGCCCTGCTGTTCAGCAACTTTGCTCTCGTCCGTCTGTGAACCGAGCTTCTGATTATCGATGTCACGAGACTCCCCGACTTCCATGTCTGAGCTATCAGCTCGAGGTAATCGAGATGTGGGCAGTGGCGTTTGAACAAGCCTGCAGACTAGTTTAATCAGAGCTACTACGAGCGTGTCCCAGTTTGTCGGACGTCCCTGTCTCGTTCCACCACCGAGAACACAAGCGAATAACCCGCCAAAGCCACCGGAGGGATTAGCAGAATCTACTGCACCACTGCACTGGACACCAACCCTAGCCCCACGCACGTAACTCGAGACCAGAACACCAACGCACTCAGTAATACTCATTGCAGTGCCTAAATCGGTGTTGGTGAAGTTCAGATTGATCAGAGAAGTGATGAGGATGCACTGGGCATCAAGAGGACCTCTCCTACCGACGAGAGCACCACCAGGCTGAACCAACTGATAAACAACCCAAAGCAGCAGCTCTTTCAAAGCATTTCCCAAGGAACTACCCGGTGTTATCACGTCACATCGCATCTCCAGGCGAATCAGTAAATGCTGAAGAGCTAGACCGACTCTAGGACCAGCCATCATGTACTGCTTGTCTCGTGGCTCGACATTCAGACCGTTTCCTGATAATAATCTCAACAGCATTGGACCCATATTCCTGTCCTTGACTATACAACTAGCCATTCCTCCCAGTAGGCCATCGAGAGGAGTGCTGATGCTTGGATCCACGTGATCCGGTGGCATTGGCTCGTTGCTCGTGAGCTTTAGTGTCTGGAGAGCCAGGCACCAGGCTCTGAGAGAGACGCAGGGGTTCCAGAGAAGCGCTGCGATGAGGCCTGATATTGCAGTAGCACTCAGAGGAATTACCGGGGTTATCGAAGAATCAAACTGTGGGGTTGAGTTCGATGAAGTCTCGTTTGACGCATCCAGATTCAGAGTCAGCCATAACTGAAGAACAAGCTCTAGACTTGTGTTAGAATTCTGGAGAGACAGATCTGTAAATATTCTGTCGAAGCACCTCGTCAGCATTGAGATGCTGGAAGGCGAAGGCTCTGCCGGTATTCTAATGTCCTGTGCTCGATCTGTCCACCCAGTGGCTCTGGATGTCGATGGTCCTGACCTGCTGGCTTCTACTGGTGTCTGAATCGTTGCGTTTATACTCAAAGGCAAATTGTAAGCTCCGAGAGTTGAATATCTCCTGAGTGCTATTTCAACGCCCATCTCAACTCCATATTCCAGTCTCGCATCAAGAGCTAGAGAAATCCCTGAGCTTGCTGATGATGGCAGCTTCGTAATCGCATTTCCCTTTTTCAGCATATTCCTCCCACGTTCTAAAATGTCATCGAGAAACTCTTCCAGCTCACTGTCATCTGATTCTAGGAGCGAGGACAGCTCGTACCCATTCGATTTTGACGTAGAAGCCGTTGCTGGTGTTGCTGCAATACTGTCTTGAGTGTCCTCATCACCTTCACCATCAGCAAAGCCCTCGTCATTACCAACTGTCGTTGTTGATCCACTGGTACCAGCGATACCAGCCAAATCATCGTCTCCCGTCTGCGATTCTTCAGTCCCCAATCCCTCGTAGTTCTCCTCCGCTTGTATATCCTGTGATGTCGATGGTTTAGGGAAGAGTCTTCCTCCCTCCAACAGATCCTGAAGGAGACACGAGATAGCGTGGGAAGACCAGGCAGTGTCTGAATTACCAGTCGCCAGTTTAATCAGCTTCAGCAGTTGTCCCTCATTCATCAACTCCCCGAGACTTATAACTGGTCTCGTCGACACCACGAGTCTCGCTACAACCTTACAAGCCAGCAGGAACATATCCACATTCGCTGAATTATTCAGAATCAATGCCACTAGTCCTCTCGCAACCGGTAAAACATGCTGATGCGATAAATTAGCTATGCAATCGATGTCAATCTCCTGGGGCTCTGATCTTGTGCTCGATGATGAATGACTCCTGGGCCCACGGCTCACGTGCTGTGGCTCATTTCTTCTGATCATGTCCTTGAAGTGCTTGAAGGCAGAGTGTTGCTTCAGGGTTTTCTTCAGATGTCTCTCATGTGACTTGAGTACCTCTAATTTATTCGATAGCACTGCTGGCAGTTGCGTTATTGTCGACCACGTGTAGCTCTGGGTTAATGGTGATTGTGCTCCTTTCTTGGCTTGTTCAATGTCCTGTAATTGTTGTTTATGATGCATCAGACGCTTCTGTAATTTCTTCCTGTAGTTTCTCGAAGCTGATGATCTACTGGCAGACACGTATTTCCGCTGCATCGCCGATTCTCCTTGCAGGAATTCCCATCTAGAAGACACCTGCTCTTTACTCTTCTCGTTGTTCTCATCGGAGCACGTGGAATGAGTGGCAGTTGTGTCCAAGCAAACCGATAAGAACAGCAGAACCCATCCAATTAGAGTCGTATCGAGTCTCGCTGAGGAAGATTGACCACTGGACAACGGCAGCAAGAGACGACCCAGTGTCCTCACCATAGCATCAACCACCGAGGACTTGTTGGCTCCAGCAATCAGGGATTTCCGTCCGAGGAATGTCATCAGTATGAAGACTCTGTCTTGTGGGAAGATATGTGTCGATGATGTTGAATAGAGATTAACCAACGTATTCGCGAGGAAATTACCCCACCAGGGCTGATGACCAGCGGCACGAGCTAGAAGTGCTGCTGCATGTAGCTGAAGCCTCGGTGCAGGTGTGACAACGCAAACAGAATGGAAGAACCTCTCGCAGATGGTTGGCGTGAATATTTCGCATAAAGCATTCGGTACTGGAGGAACTGGACCAATCTCGTACATTGTGTAGAGTAGAATATCGGATAACGTTTCCCCTAGGATTCTCAGCTTATCATTGGGCACGTTGGACAATTGGATATTCGGTGGTGTCGTCGGCCCTTTCCACGACTCTAGTCTCCTCCAAACGCCTCTGACGACGTTCAACTGATGCTGGAACATTATGCACTCTTGATAAGTCGCTAGAATCTTCGCAGACGGCTGCTCTTTACTCTCCGTTGAGTTTTTCCCTCGACAGAGGTAGTGCTGCATGTGCATGACGTTCGGGGTTTCGGTGCAGAGGAGTGGATCCAGGAGAGACTTCAATCGTTCAGTCGCTAGACTAAACCTGCACTGGACGTCTTCAGCAAGAGCTGATAGAATGCTGCATTGAGCGTCGATTGTTGATAGAAGGGATAGGTCAGAGTGTCCGTTTACGTCAGAATCAGACGACTCGGAGTAATCTTCACCTGGTAATACCACCATGTGCCCGTAGAACATGCCGAGTGGTATTTTGCATCGAGTTGTTGTCATTCCGTAGCGTCCGATCGTCGTGATCTTCAGGTACCTGCAGACAGGCGGAGGCTGGAGGTCGTTCACCACCAGTGGCTTTGTGCCAATGTCACCGGCAACGACCAGTCTCGTGCCGTCTCCCTCTTCGCTTTTTGTCCAGATGTCGATGGAGAGAGAGACGAGGTCACTGCAGGACGGGATCATTAAGTCTGTTAGCAGAATTGGGGAACCAAAGTCCAGGACAACGAAGCGCCGGGCTCCGGAGTGCATTCTCTCGACCACGAGGGCTTGCTGGGGTGGCCAACACAGAAGTCTGCCCCATGGAAAGTTCATCTCCTCTCGCTGAAAAAGAACAGGTAATATTATTAATTTCTATGGTTTTGGTTTGTTGAGATTGTAACCATCTATTCGTGCTACACTCAATTCTCGTGAGGAAGAAACACAATATTCAATGCAATACCCGTTTCCAAAGGATACCCCGTTCCAAAAATCGGAAAAATATCACTGTATTTCCTCGAAAATCCAATGAATTAAATTATCAAAAGAAATAGAATAACAGATAGACGTTGATTTTAAATTTTCTTCACTTCTTATAAAATTTCTGACCTTTTTATTATAGTTGTCATCAATTTTGTGGGCCTTTATTGTGACACTCGACGCGGATGATTTTTCATTAATAATATTTGAAGTTAATACTTGATTTGAGGAGTAGGATGAATTATTTTTTGATGATTTCCATGATTCTCCTGTATTATTGACTTCATCGCTGTCTGATTGTTCATCAGGTGTTAAACATTGTTGGGATGATGTATTCATTGGTAATTCATTTTTACAATAACTCTTTGTTATCTTGAAATTGTTCATAAACGTAGAATAACGACACAGCTCTAGTGATCCAGCATCCATGCTCTACAATAGTATATTTTGTTTTTCTCTGTACCGCGATTTTGATTTTTTTAATAATTAAATTCACCCAATTCATATCTAATTCAACAACAAACTACATCCTATCTTTAATCCAATAAAAAATAAACAAATATTAATAATAAATACTCACAAAGTTTGACTGGACAGTTTTTGCCTCACTTCCCCCATTATTAGTAGCACTGCTATCAAACAAACTTCCAAGATTAATCGTACTAATTCCCGTATCAATTTTCTCCATTTTCGTACCATCTGATGCAGCATGACAATTAAAATGTAGTGGCTCAACCTCAAGTAATCCTTTCATGCTATTATTTGTGCACAACGCCTTCAATTTACTTGGTACAACTAATTCACTATTCGGATGACTCGGCAGAGTCAATAAGTCACGTAAATCAATATGATCCTGTGAATAATTATTGTTTGTCGCAGTGCTTGCTGAAGTTGTTTGTTCACCAGTCACAACTGATGCATAAGTAATGGGTAGTGAGCTGAACTTTGGTGGCATTGGTGGCTCCATGTCGAATAATTCCGTCTCGAATGGATTATTGTAGAGGCCGAATCTCGTAGCCAGAAGCAGATGATATGGATTTACTCTATTCGCCATTTCCCCTGATATTTGCTGAATGATGTTGATGCATTGTTGAGCAACACTGTGGCTCTTGTCCAGTGGCAGAAGCCTGGTGATGAGCACAGAGAGCCAACGCAGGGATCCAGCCCACTGTATTCCAATAATCGACGGTAATATCGAGACAATTACCGCTAGCACAGCCTCATCAAACGAGTGCACTCCAACGTCATCAAGATTCCTCAGGCCCTCGCTACAAATAACAATGAGTTTAACGCACTTGTGTGCGATACTCCTGCCTCCATTCAATATACAAGTGCGCAGCAAATTCGGTAGTCTTCCTTGAATGCACTTGATCGTATCAAGCTGCAGTGTCTTCGTATCAACCGAATTCTGGCCAACTCTGAGCCTAGCCAGCCTGATTGCCGTTATCCAAACCAAGATATCAAGCGCCAATGATTGACAGACAATTGACTTATCATTGCCCTGTAAACAAGCAACATTCAATAAATTTTCAGTAAACTGTATAGAATCAAGCATTGCCCAACGCTGAATTCTTTCATTTGGTAGTGCAGTAGTCTGCACTGATCTTATTGTTATAGAAACTTCGTGTATCCAATCACAGCCAATGAAATACTCCAATTTTTTATTAGCACTCGCTGCTGCTATTCTCTCGACAGTAGCACCAGGTAAAAATGGTCCTGCATCATCGATCCTCAGTTTCTTCGATGTCGGTGGCTTTGTTTCTAATAAATTTATTCTGCTCTTATTACCACTCTGGCCATCTTTCACTGGATCAATCAGAGCTTTGATGTGTACTAAGAGTGTTCTAGCCTTCGCCCGGAATAACTTTGGGCTCGTCAATGTAACACATCCGGAATGATCAGTTAGGTCCATGCAACGCTTTAAATTAATTGGACCACATAATATCTCCGTATTATGCTGACGCTGATACTCATCACTTATTATAGGATTCTCGCTCTTCTGCTCATTGTTGATGTTGAACTGTATTCTCTCGTCCACTGGCGTTAGTGGGGACCTGTGATGGCCCAGGCCAGTCATGTTCTGTTTCAGAAGCGTCACCTGGATCGTAGGCGGTTCCAGACATGGCGAGTGAAGCGTAAATCTCACGTCAACTTGTCCAATACTACCAGAAGCATTTCTCGGTAATGTTAATTCAAAAACGTGCTCGTCCCATGTTGTTGCGTCATTCTGCAATCTCCATGTCTTCGTGTGATACTGATCCTCTGATTGATGAAGATGCTGGGGATATCGCCTCTGTCTCTGTGCCTGCATCATCTCACTCCAGCAAGACGGCACTGTCGCAGTATAAACCGGCGAGTGTCGGTCGAATTTCGTTAAATCGTAGAGACTCTTCAGGTCTGAGTACGTCAAGTTTGATCGCAGGATTATTATTGGCTCCTGATAATTCGCTGAAGAGGCAGATGTACTAGGTGCACTCTGCTCATTACTAATGCCACCAGTATCAGTCACTATCATATTGATATCATCAATCTCTTCTTTCTCCTCAGCAGAATCGTCCTCTTCAGTTATTGGGAAAAATCTCAGTGCACCATTACTCGTGCAACAACACAGTCTCTCCAATCTACTGCAATAATCTGCTGATATAAATTTTTCACAGTCTGATTTAGCCTCTGTTATTACTTTCAATGTACTTAATTCTAATATTCTAACAACTCCATCATTACAAACAATAGCTAATTGTCCACGTGGTTCATTTGAACTTAAATTTAATTTCTGCTGTTGTTTATCTTGTATTGGAAGTAATATACATTGTACTGGTGTTTGTTCTGGTGTTAATTCACGTTTAACAACTGGTTCACTCAATAATTTTGGTACATTACCAGTAAAATCAAGTGCATAAATTAATAATAATGAATTTTCTGGTGAATTATCATTGTGATTATCACCATTTATTAATTTATTTTCAGTTTCATCATTCTGATCCCAGTACATGTAGCTTTTTGGTGAAAAAAATTCACTCTCCTCGTCTATGTCCATTTGATTTGTGTTTGAGGCTGTTGTGTCGATTTGTGGATCTGTTGATGGACACAGGGTCACGTAGATGTGTCTGCCGTCTTTGGTTGGACCCATGAAAGTTATTCTGAGTGATGGATGAGCGTCAATTGCAATTGTTTGGAGGACAACTGGGTCGGCTTTGACGTTCTTAATTATTTCTGGTGCTTTTTTGTTTATCACACCGGAGAGTTCTGAAGTTGAGGCAAATTGCTCTACACCATTTATGGGGTTGAAGTTTGCGTCGTATGGAGACGTTGATGTTGGTGCTACATTGATGCCGAAGGGCGTAGCGTAGAGGGTGTTTGATGAAGAGGCAGTTAGACCTGTACCAGTGAACATTCCATCAAAGTGTGTGCCCACGACCATTTCAGAGTCAACGTCCTCAATTACTGGAACTTCGTACAACAATTTACTCATGTAGAGCTCCTGGTAAAATGACTCCTGACGACCACCAGTTGAACTTGCACTTGTACCAGTTCCTGACATTGTTTTCTTCGTTTTACCGGTTTTCAGAGTGTCGTCTTTGTTGTGCTGGGGTGTTATTGTTGTTTTGTGATGAAAATCGTAAACAACTAAGTAATGATATTTTAATTTAGTGTAATTATCACCAGCAACTTTCATTATATCTAAACTATCACTAGCACCACTATTAACACTATTCATAGCACGTACTAATGATGATGATTGTGCTAAGTCAGTTGTTGCTGCCCATACATTCTCAAGTGTTCTCAATTGTTGGCTTGAATTTTTAATTGAATTAACTGTAACACCACATACTAAGCATGGCCTTATACTTTTATCAGTATTATCAATTTGTTGAATTGTATTAGTTGATGTACTGCTACTGCAGCTTGTGTTTGTTTTAATTTCATCAATTGTTAATTTTGGACCACCAATCAATGTCATTGATGTTAAATTTATTTTGTGTGTAGAGACTGGAGGATTTTTGTAATCACATAGTGTATCACTATCTGTTGTTAGAGTTGACAGGTACGGTGATGATAAATTCCTAGCGGCATAAAATTGAATTGTGTCTTTGTTATTAACTTCTTGATCACACGATGCTACGTAGAATGTAACTTCACCCTGTTGAGTAAATGCACGTGGATTAATTTATTTTCAAAGGATATTTTGTAAAATAGAGAAGATAAAATTTGTGTAAAGAAAATGATACCTTCAATTGACTGGTGATATTCCAAACATTAACGAGGCCATTGTGCGAAGCAGTAGCAGCTAAACCAGCAACATTAGTTGTACCAATAACTTCAACATTATCACTGGATTCACGTGCTGGTGCAGTAGCTAATGTTACTGATAATGGTACATTCTGTGTGTATTCACCTTTAACGAATGGACAGGCTGGCGAATGACGTTCATGCTCAGACCATGGCTCATCAGTTGGCTCCCAACATACCAAACAAACATTACATGTAAAACACATTGCCCTGTCTTCGGCTGTTGTATTGGGCTCATGATAAAATCCAGCCTGTGCCATTTGTCCTGGTAATGCCCATCTGAGAACATTATTTCTCGTTTTAGATTCACTAAACAATTTTTATCATTAAATAATGATCTCATTTTAATTAAATATCAATAATTAATATATTTACTCACTTGTAATTCATGTGGGGCCATTTTGAAAATGTTTCACGTCTCGCTGCCTCACTGAACATCAGTGCCTTGTCAGCTGGTCCACCCTCCAATATTAGCCCAGGAAGTAGGCCGTTCAGTCGTTCATTAATGGCAGAGGCTATTGGTAACGCTGGTATGTGTTTATTTTGTCTCTTCAATTCCATAACGAGACCAGAGCATACTAGTTTCAATACACCATGCGGCAATTCCAAGCATATCGTATTCCACTGAAAAAAAAAAGCCAATAAATCAGTTTCAGGGATATTCAAGTAAAAACAATTGAATTTCAATGATAATTACTTTTTGTGCTTTTATCCCCTTTTTCTGTGTTGCCTGTGCAGCTAGAATTTTGTTCCACAGCTCCTGGAGGACATCTTGAACGTGATCTACCCCAGGCAGATCAACAGAACGTAAACACTGATGCAACAAAATTGCCTCTGACAACAGCAGCTCAAGTTTTATGATATCTTCACTTCTCGATACTGGTGTCTGCAATATTGTGTCCAACAAGAGTACTCCATTGTAATCACTCCTCACACCAATTCCTCTACCATCTGTGTACAGTACTTTGTCTACGCCCTCGGCGAGATAGACACCCTGAAGCCTGCCATCTGGTTTACCTATTATTTCAATAAATTGTGTCATTAAATCAAGATAAATTAATACAAATGAAAAAAGAGGCAGAATAAAAATGTCATCCGATCTCTATTCATTAATTCTCAGAAGACAAATCTCAAGCATTTCGTCATTGTTATCACTTCAAGAATAAACAAACAAATGAAGTTAATTGAGAATAAAATAGAGATTTTTTAATATTTTTTGGGGCTAGAATTTTCTATTTCAATTGATTATTCGTGGTAAAAAAATGAGATAAACGCTGTTATGACCTTGACATTGTCCAGATAATTAAGGATAAATTGGTAATGGGAAAATTGAGGGGTTTGGGGGAGATTTATGCAGGTTATTAATTAAATATCATTGTGCTTACCAGATAGACAACTACGTTGCAGTATAACACCGAAATTTACATCAAATACGTAAACTTGTGAATTACATGTTGTTATTAATAAAACATTTAAATTTGGATGATATAAAATGCTTTTACAATCAGTATCAACGTTTAAATAACCGTCTTCTTTCAATAACCATGGATCATCATCAGCCATTTTTTTTAATTATACGTTTTTTTTTTTTTTTTCCTTTATTTCTTATTAACGAATAAATAATTACTCAAAAATTGATAATTTACAAAAAAAAAAAAAAGAAGAACAAAACGAATGGAGAAAAACAAAAATTTTATAGTTGTCAATGAATTCGTTTTGATTTTTATTGTTATGGATTTTATCGTGTTATTATGCTAATTAATTAATGTTATATCAATTTATTTTTAATCTATTCCTTTTTTTTTTCAGTTAACGTCTTTTATTTCACTAATCCCACGAACATCACAAGAAACATGGCGTTCTCGGATCCGCCATATTTGAGGAGAACGTCAGTGGTTAAACGTGAACTTGGTCATTGATCGACTGCGTTTTTGAGATCGATAGATCGATTTTTTTGGGTTTTTAAAAATCTCGAGGGTTTAAAGGGACTTTGTTAATTAATTGAGAAAATTCCAGTTTTTTTGGAATTGTTGCTTATGAAAATTGAATTTAATAATTTCAAAGTGAAGAGAGAGGGAAAAAATATGATTTTCTTTATGATTTAATTTTTGCGGAATATCTCTGAAAATAATTGAGATAGAAAAAAAATTGTAGATACCTTTTTTGTAGAATTTCAAGAGCTACAAAAAAGGTTCTTACAAAAAATACGCTATCTCGCTTAGTTTCCGAGATATCTTTAAAAAACCGAAGAGGTATGAATTATCCTAGAAAAATCAAAGAATTCAACTGATTTTCAAGAATTTTATTTATATAATAACAATTATCGTATTTATTCCTGTGTCTCCTGTGCCTCCTGCCTCTTCTTCTTGCTCCAGAGTTGGGGCTTGGCTTCTGGATATTGATCCGTCAAGAAACTCCTCAATTCCCCATGTTCAGCGTACATTCGTACCCTCACCTCTGGTTTATTCCTCAAATAAGCTGTTTTGCTGAGCCTGTACTGCCACGAGGGCAATCGAGTGAAGAAAGGTGGCCATTTCTTCTTTTTAAGAACTACTCTTCCACCCATGACGTACTGAGTAAAGTCCATGACTTCTGTCGCAGAAATTTCTTCTGGCTTCCTCACGACTGACGGTGAGGCTACGACAACTGGAAAATTGTCATTTTCTCTCTTAAATTCAACCAAATGGAGGCCTTTCTCTTCAGCCAACTCTTCATGTGTTTTCTGAAATAATTCAAGCACATTAATTCACCAATCTGACATTAATTAATTCCTCCATTCCCCATTACCTGCTGCAGTAATCCAATGAGGAACGCCTTCACAATATGCTGAAGCCGATTTGATCCTTCCAGCTTGGCATACAGATTCTTGATGCCAATGACCTCGCAACAAGTTTTAATAGCACGATGACAGACCAATCCATATCCCTCTGCCTTTTTAGAAACATAAATCTTCGTTTTACCAAATTGACAGAAGAAGTCATGATAGACCGTGTGCTCTTGATATCTCTTGATAAACATGAGCTTGGTGATGGCACGATTCTTCGCCATTTTCAGTGACGATCTACCCTCTGGCGTTTTGCCCATGGCGATCCCGCAAAGACCATTGCCATTACCAGTGATCACAAATGAGCTTACTCTCCTCTTTCTCCCCAAATTCCCCGTCATCACACAGACCTGCTTGTACTCGAGAATCCTAGTGTCAAAGTCTTCGAATGTAGCTGAGAATAAAAATGAAAAAAATTCAATAAAGAACTAATTCATAAATATCTTGATAATTACCTTCTCCAATAGGATCAGGACTTCCAATCTTCCTGCCTCCAGGTTTTCCTCCAGTCCATCCTCTCTCCAATGGCGAGAGCTTCACCTTTCTCCTCTTAACAACCGAATCTCTGAAACTAAATATCCTCTTCTCATACTCAGGATCCTCTGGCAATTCTCGACGCTGCACAAGCTCTTTGCCCCTCAGAACCGGTGTATTCAATCCTGGTAAAACCATGTTCCTCTTACCAATACCAATAATTTGGCCCCTGTTCAAATTTTTAATTACTCTCCTGGATTTAGCACGTCCTCTCTTTCTTCCTGCATTGCTGACATGAGTCGCTGACTTCCAGAGGTGTTCACCCTCATCTAGATAAAGTCAAATAGATTAGGAGATGAGGTAAAAAGGCTACAAGAGGTAAAATTCAGTTTTCTCACATCTGTTGAAGAAGGAGGCCCCTCGAACAATATTCTTGACTGGTTCCACTTCGCTGATGGTCTCCAGAAGACTTCCACCTCTCGTACAACTACCCTGAAGTCCTGCATGAAAAAAAAACAGTGATCAGGATCGTTTGAGGTTATGTTGAGCCTCAATAACCTCAAGAAACTCTCATAATTCAAAGTGACATTGATAATAAGCTTCTCCAACCTGTTGCCGGTGTTCTGAAGGTCAACCTGGAGCCAGTGAGAGTGCCACAGGCTCTCAGTATCCTGAAAGCCATCCTGAAGTCCTCAAGACACTCTCAAAACACGTTAATTGTCTTCTGTTGTGCTGTTGTACAGAACAAATGCTCCATCTGCATTGTTAAATGATTCCATCACTCTTCTGGTTCTGGCCAATCACATTCACGTATTTCTCATAGAAACATTATGCCATTGGCCACAAGACAAACCAACAAAGCCAACGAAATTTCTCGTGTCGACTCTTTCCGTAACCCGTCAATACTATACCTCTTATAAAGACGGTCCACATTCGTGGGAGTTGAACCGTGAGAGAGAATTACGGATTTTCATATCCACGGAGTATAGAGGAACGGGAGTGGAACGGTGAACCGGCCAGTGTTGTCGTTGGAGCTGAAGCGAGAGGTGGAATAACATTAGAGAGAGATAGAGCGAGGGGTAAAACCTACGAGAAAATTCCTCGGGGTTTCCATTTTGCCCCGGAATTTTTCATAAATAAAGAGAGTAAAAAAAGGGGCGACAGTTGCATCATCAAGAGTGAGACAAGGGGAATATCCAAAATTCACTGTTCCTTTAAATAAACCCAAAAGGAGAGTCCGAATGAGAGGAATAAGAACCGAGAAATGGTGGACGGTTGTATAAAAACGATTGGACGGGTGAAATTGGATAGAAACGATCAGCCGGCGACGCGCGGAAACCTCTTCCTCCTTTACACTGGTATTATTATATATATATAAAAATCCCTCCCCCTCGGAACATCTTCTCTCTCTCTCGGACACGTAACTAGTGCCTGTCCGCACGGCCCCACACAGACGCAGGAGGTGCACACACACACGGGCGCATTCTAACTCTTCTTTTGGGACATAGAGAGAATCAAAACGTAACCGAGAAAAGAGAGAGAAAGAGAGAGAGAGAGTAACAATCCTCGAGAGAAGAAGGGGGGAAGGGATACAAGAGCATGGCTATTCACTCCGATGTTACGTGGATTTTCTCAATGAATAAAATAAATATGATGGTAAATAATGAATTTTCAAATGAAATAATATGACTTCATTGCTGTGATCGTATTCGGTTGTAGTGTTGGTGAAAAAGAAGAAGAGAAAAAGAGAGAAAAAACGGTGTTAACTGCCCCTGCAAGTCACTTGGGGACGTGTTAAAGTGTCTGTGTATGTAAATTATAAAATTTTTGTTAAAATTCAATTTTTTGAATTGAAAATTTTATTTATTTATTCTCGTGTGAATTATACGGAGAGGTTGTTTTCAACAAAAAAAAAAGGGAAAAAAGGGCTGAACGCTCGTGCGTGGGTGGTGTACTCGCCTCTTTTTTTTTTTTTTCATCTGATTATATTTTTTTTATTCGCCCAATTCACGGAGAGATTTGGGAGAAGTTGATTGCAAGTGAACGAATGCCAAATGCCAGGAATTTACACTGGTAATTCAAGCACCAACAACTATTTTACCCTCATGGGAATCTTCTGATTGTGTTTGAGAGAGAGAGAGAGTTTCTTTTTCTTTTTTTTTTTTTTTATTAATTTTTCGGTGATTCTGCCTCGTCGTTTGTACGATGAGACGATCGGTGTCAATGTCCTCCTGTGATTGTGGATTTATTGTGACAATTTGACGAATGACATCTGTTTGGTTTTTATTTATTGCGTAAATTGTGTTGAATTTTCTAATTTTACACTTTGACGCTAATTTTTTCATATTTATTTGGCTCAATGCTTGAATTTTCAAAGGTCTAATTAATAACTGCAGTATTTGCGGTTTTTTTGACAGCAATTAGCGAGAGTTTGAACTCTTTTTTTTGGGGAAAAATCAAGAGGAAATTGAGGTGAGACACAAGAATGAGAGGTTAAACGTTGGAGGGATGGGTCGTGGCAGGGTAACAGTATGCGGGAGAAGTCGACAGAATGTCCCACTCACGTAGATTACGTGAGGGGCACGACAGAGATGTGCTCGCGTGATCCTCCCGCCCTACATAAAGCCATAAATAAGGCAAATGGTAAAAATTCATCGTCACCACAATCGAGTCCTCATTGTGATAATAGAGGTGATAGTGGATGTTTACCAACACCTGGTGGTAGATTGAAGTTCTTCAAAGATGGAAAGTTTATACTGGAGTTGTCACACAGGAGGGATGGTGAGAGGACAACGTGGTTTCCAGTCCCTAAAAAGACGTTTTGGCCACCAGCTAGTACTACACCCAATAGACAGGAGAGTTCAACGTCACTCAGTGGTAAATTTACCTTGATTAAATCAATTATTCCACAATTTTTCTTCTAACATATCGTAATTATCCATTTCAGTATCCGATGATAATTCATCGATTCAATCGAGCCCCTGGCAACGTGACCACTGTTGGAAGCAGACTCACCCACGTCGTTGCGTGACAACCGAGTTCAACTTCTATTACCACCGTGATCCTCGAAATCGCCTGAGTTTACCACCACGTCAATTAGCAAGAAAACGCAGACGTCCACTGGATCCAATGCCCCTGAGCCTGGTGCCAGAGTGTCCAACGAGATACCAGAAGCAGCCGAGCAAAGCCAACAACGTAGCACCAGGAAGAACTTTGAGTCTGATTGTTGATAAGTTATCGCGTTTAGATCCGAATGTTGTGTCACCGAGAAAGAGAATACTCAGAGAATTGGAGCGAGTTACACTGGAGGATCAGGCGTCCAAGAGACGTGCTACGCCTCAGCCAATAACACCAACAACAACAGCAACTGTACAGTCACAGAAACAATTGTCATCGTACAGCATAACCAGTATACTTGGTGAGGACAAGCCGAGCACTGAGCCTGGATTTTTACGTAATTTGCTGAAACTCGAGGATACTAATGCTGTTAAATACACGTCGAGTCATTCTTATCAGAGAAATAGAATTGATCCATTTGTTGCATCAGCTAATACATCTATACATCATCCAATCTATGGGGTACCAATGCTACCACCAGGACCATACAGAGCACCTGGCCTATGGATGCATTATCCACCACCAGTACATTATCCACCACCATTACCAATTTATCCACCACCACCACATCCATCGTCTTCACCTGTTCATCATTACAAGGATTATAGGGAACAAACACTCACACCACCATCAGGTAATTGGATTTTAGAGGCTTTTTTCATTTCATGAAGCATCAAAATATGTACATTCATTAATTATCCCATTATTAATTTACAGATATGCCGCTGAATTTATCGAAGCATGCAGGCTGAATCTCAAAATCCTCAAAGAACAAATAAATCAACGAACAATAAATAATCTCACGAATAAAATGAATATTAACGTTTGGTGCCTTAGCGACGAACAAATTTTTTAACAAAATATCAGTCACACTGCCCGTGCAACGACAATGCGAGTATCATTAGTATTTTTTTAATCACATTAATAAAGAATCTATTAAAGAAAAAAGAGTAAAACAGAACTGAAAGTAAGAGAAAATGAAACTAAGGATTAAAGATTTAAAAAAGAAAAGAATTTAATTAAAGAAGAGATTCGTAGGAATGTAGAAACCTGAATCGACATTACTTCTGTACATAATTCAATGCATAAGCTGTCGATGTTGATTATCCAGGGCCTTCAATTGTCTCTACTGCAATCTATTTAATAACGAACAATTATTATTATTATTTCTTTTTTTTTCTTCCCAAGTGTTTCGTGCATATAGTATTAGAAATTGCGATTTAAATTCAATGTAAAGTGCAATGAGCCGATTGAAAAATATTTTGTGAACTCATTCATAATTAGCGAAAGTGGAAAAGAAAATAATCTCTATTTTTCTTTTTCCTTTTCTTTTAATTATCAAGTAACGTCCATTAGGTGATAGGGGCTCGAATTAATGGCAAATTTTGCAAGCAACCAAAATGAAGGAAAAAAAACAGAATCTTCCGCACATTAAATGCAGCGTGAATATAATTTTTCCAAAAAGAAAAAGAAACAAATGATTAATTATTTCAATGAATTAATCTTCATTTTCCATAATTTCAATCGATTTTTAATTGAGAAAATTCATTAAGTCATTGTGTCCTTCCCTCGTTGTTCACCTGCATCATCATTTTATCCATTTACACTGTTTATTAATTCTAATTAATGTTAATTTCCATGAATTCGATAATTTAACAATTTTTTAAAAAATTATTAAAACTGAAATGAATTAAAGATTTAAAGAGAAAAAAATAATAATGTAATGTAAAGTGAATTGTGAAAACTACGATTTTATTTGAATCGTAATTATTATTTTTTCTCCTTTTCTTCTTTTTTTTAATGAAAATAAGAGAAAGACATAGGTTTATGTACAGAACAGATATTACATAATATACATAATTAGATCTATTATATTCTTATTATTGATGATGAAAAATTGTAGCAACTTCGGTTAAATTTAGTATTAAGAGCTCTTCTTCTTCTTTTTTTTTCAATTTCTTTCTCATTTATGTGAAGGGAGAATTAACATATTTATGCAATATCAATGAAGACATTTTTAAATATATATATATTATATATATACTGAAGAAAAATTAACTAGTTAATTAATTAATTGATTAATTAATTAACATTGGCCGACAAAGAGCGTGAGGTGTGCCTTAAAAAAAAAAACCATTTGGAAATGAATTTCTTTTTAATTTAAAGTAGAGGAAAAAAAAAAATCAAACAAATTGTTAAATTCAATTTCATGTACATTAGGCTCCTATGTACATATACACAATTTTTTTATTAATTCACCAGTGAATTTTTTTCTCTTAAATACTTGTTGACACGTGTACCAAATGTAATACACGATATAACACTGACTTGAATTTATATTTATTTAAAAAAATAACGAAAGAAAAAAAAAATAAAGAGGAAAAAAAAAACTATAAAATAGGAAGTAGGAAAAAAAAGGGGGAATGAAAAAAAAAAAAATTAAAATGAATAAGGCAAATTCACTCAGGCTCTAACTAGATAAAGTAATTTACACATTCAATGAAACTCCATGAAAGCGTGAAGGAAGTTTTAAAAAAAAGAAAAAAAAAAAACAAAATAAACACAAATGAGAAAATTGTATAGAAAGACTAATTTCGTAAATATAAATATTTCGTATATACTACTATGTGATTGTTTATAAAAAAAAAAAAAAAAATCCAAATTTAAATTATCAATGAATCCCGCCGAATGACCTCAACAATGACCACTCCACCCCTCTATTACCATCAGTACCAAATCCCCGCCTAAAATTCAAAAAATCCCCATAAACTCGAGTCCAAAACCATCATTAACTCCTCATAATCACCATAATTCATTTATTCACACGCAAGTGGCTGCATAGGTGACAGAATAATCCCCACATACACTAAACCCACTAATAAAGAATTCTCACCAAACTGTGTGAATTCGTGTGAAAAAAAGAATCCACGCACACACACACAAAGAACCCATGTTTTCAAGATGGCTACTGTCACGTACATCTGATCGGGAGGTGTGCGAGACAGAGAGGCCAATTCTCTGGCATTAGTACACAACGTTTGGATGATAACGGGATTTTTTTAATTCTAGTGCAGTGATAGTCTCGATGATCTCCATGTATCATTAGTTCATTGGATTAATTTAATTACGCTTTTATTGAAGAACCCATGAGGTATGTTTTGCGCGGTCTCGATGTATCTGGATATCATCGCGGCCGCCGGCGGCGCGCATTAGATCATAATGTTCAGCAAGAAACTTCATGTAGACGTCAAGAAATCAACGCTTAAAATACAAGATGTGAAGAAAGACAGTGCTACGAGATTCAAGCATTTAAAAATTGTTTTAGGTAATTTTTTGATGATTTTTTGGTCTCATTGTCGACTCCACCTGTTTTTGGGTGCAGTGTTTGATTATGTTGTGTCAATCTGTCATCCACTTGTGTGCTCCAAGACGTGTCATCGAGGGCATTGGGAAATGTTCGTTTAACCTTCGTTTTTTTTCACATTTCTGGGGAGGCGGTTATTACATCCTACGCGCGCATTTTTCAGCAATTACGAGATCATGGAGACTGTGGAGGACGTTATGATAATAAGAGAATGAGAAAACTGGAATTTTTTGGGTTTTTACGGTTTTTTGAGAATATCTGGGAAACCGAAGGATATATGGGATTTTTTGTAGAGACCTTTTTTGAAGGTCTCTTCTTGCTCTACAAAAAAGGTCTCTACGAAAAATCTCGTATCTCCAATGGTTTTGGAGATATCGAGGGAAGAAGAAGGGGTTGAGTAATTTTTATTAAAAGGAAAAAGTGAAATATTGTTGGACTTTTATATTATGGTGCATGAGTTGTAATCAAAATAATTGTGGCTGCGATAAGGCTTATCTGAGACCACATGGCTCATCCAGAAAGCTCTCGCGTTACACGCCACATAACTATCGATTTACCTCAGAGAAATGAGGAAATTTCCATTTAATTTAAATTAATTTACAATTTTTTAGAGAATGTTGATACTGATGAAGCCAAGGGCTTCTTCGAGGGCAACTTCAGTCATGTCTACTTTATACTGTACGACTGCTTTGTTACTGCCGAAGCAAATCTACGGCAGAGAGGTAATTTCAAAGTTTACTTAGCTCGATTAAATTTAAAAGAATTCAATTACTAACAAATAATAATTAACTACCAATTGTTTTTATGCTCACGATATCATCAGAACTTTCATTCCACCTTGGTAAGTTAAAATTGAATTGAATGCACTTTGTGATAGTGTAGTTAGAAAGTTCCTTGCAATAATTAATTAATTGAATATTTTCATTAATTTTCAACACTGAAAGTGTGAGAATACTTCATTAAATTCAATTATTCTGGATTAAATAGTAGATAATAGAGTGTTATTCACCTAGTGAGCACGCAAATTGTCTGATATTGAATTTATTTATTTTTTCCTCAAAAATTAAAGAAGGAATTTTGTGAATAAATCAATCATGAAGTCTCTATTTTCATTCCATTAATACTCACTATTTTTCCAGTGCACAAAGCGCACAGAGAAGAGCTCGAGCAGGTTCTCCACCTTCTCGAGAAGGTCCTGACCCTCCTCCCAGAGCTCCTGAATCGTCGCTGGCAGTGTCACAGTCTCGCCCGTATTCTCCATAAGCTCCTGCACCCAGGAAACAGTTGGAAACTCCGTCGCCAAGCTTTGCGCTACTTCATCCTCTGGTACCAAGCCCTAGGTGACAATGCCCCTGAGCACATCCACCAAATGTTCGCCAGCCTGGTCCCAGGCTTTCCCCCTCAGCAGCCCTCTCCCAACCGCTCAGAGCGTCGTGACAAAAAGGAGAAATTACCAAACCCGGACGAGAAAGAAAAACGTGAATTCTTCGACACTCAACACGTGACCTCCATCTTCCACTGCAACAACTCTCAACAGGGTCCTGTGACCCAGCCAAACGGTACACCCATCCTCCCGGTCCAGAGCGGCGAAAAACCCCTCGACAACGAAACTCTCCGTTTCTTCGAGGCTCTCCTAGAATTCATGGTGACTCAGGTGGTCAAAGTCGAGTGGAGAGACAAGCACACTCGTCAGCACAAGTGCTTCCAGTTTCTCCTCGAGCGTTTCAAGGCCACGTACCTCCGCTGGATCTGTCCTGACTTCAACGACAACTTCTCTCTATACAAACCGAACCTGGAGCTGCCTACGATGCGCCAGCACTCGAACAACTCCCAGAGCAACTACGCTCTCTGCAAAGTAGCGTTGATTAAGTGGCTGGCGAGTTTCACCCACGTGACGAAGAAGGACGGGCCGTTCATGAATCCTCCTCAAATAACTCCGAACGACGAGCACGAGGAGTCGAAGAGAGTCTCGATAAATGCGAGTATCGACTCGAATTCCTTATCCCCGGAATTGTCTTCTGTTCATCATGATAATCAGGACGACAGTCAGGCGGCTGTTCTGCTGGTGCGTGAGGTCCTCTATGGAAGCAGGGACAACGTGAATTTCGTTCACGAGATCTACCGACAGGCGTTTCTCCTGGATTTCACTCATGCAGGGGCAATTCGGAAGGCGATAGCAGTGTATAAGGACTGGATTCAGATGAACGAGATACCGCCTTTCATGCTGGAGCCTCTGGAGAGTCATAAAGACAAGGATGGGGAGGATATCCTGAGGAAGGATGACGATAAGAGCCCGGACAGTTATCGGCAGACGAGATTGAGGAATGATTCTTATCTGGGTGCGATTCACAGGGAGAATCTGTTTGTTCGTGCTGGTCTGCAGAATGTTTTACAGATTTTTATTACGCAGGCGTCTAATGTGTTCTTTTTGGAGAGTTCTGGAGGTCTGGCGTCTGCTGCACTTCTTGAGGAGCAGATTGACAGCTGCAAGAGGGTTCTGAATGTCTATAGATATGTTGTGATGCATGCTAGGCTCGAGCCGAGTACCTGGGATCAATTGCTGAGGGTTCTCCTGCAGGTGACGTCGTTGGTGCTTGGGGAGAAGACATCCAGAAGAAAGGCGCATGAGAGCATCGGTGGAAAATTGGCGCCTGCTATTTTTCAGACGCTTATTGTCACTTGGATCAAGGCCAATCTGAATGTCGTTATCCTGACGCAACTTTGGGATGAGTTTCTGGAGGTTCTGACGAGTCTCACGCAGTGGGAAGAGCTCATTCGGGAATGGGCGAAGACGCTGGATACTTTGACGAGGGTTTTGGCGAGGCATGTCTATAATTTGGATCTTAATGACCTGCCGCTTGATAGATTGAGCGAACAGAAGAGCAAGAAGAGGAGGGGCGTGGGATGCAGGGCAGCTTCGGCGAGCAGTGTGCAGTCACCGAGGAGAGGAAGTGTTGATAGGGAAACTAGTGTCACTAGCAAGGAAAATGTTCCAGGTACTTTGTAAATTGTAGAATATTTAAAATAGAATTTTCGTATAACTTACAGTATTAACCCACAATTATTGTCCTCCCACAGATCATCCATCTCGAGACTTCCGGAAGCATCGACCCCTTCCACGTAGTGCAAGTGATAACAATTTATACAACATGAAAACTCGAACAAAGCTCCAAAAATCACGAGCACAAGTTACGCACTTTGAAATTCCCGGTGAGTATTAAATGAAAATACTCGAAATTAATGACAAATTAACGAAAACAGAATTAAATTATCAGGATAAACTAAATGAAAAAAAAAAAAGTAGAGATAAATTTCGATAAGAGTCATTATATCTGTCGCCAGGTTTATTTATAAACTATTTGTCCGTTTGACTTAATTTCTTATATATATATTTTTTTCTCTGCTTTACAATTCTGCGACACTTACGTTATAAATAGCCAGATTCGCTCTTTGTGGTCTTGAAATTGCTTGAATATTAAAACTCTAATTGAATTAGAATCATTCGTACTAACATTTAACTTAGATTTAATAACTCTATTCATTGATTAACGAAATAATTTAATTCAATTTAATTGAGACTATAATTCACACCGAATTTATCATCGGTTTCATTCATATTCGTTATACTCAGCGCAATCCATTTCATCGCGTGCAGTACTACCCCTGTCAATTGAACGTGACATGGCAAAATTTGTGTCAAACAACAACAACAATACGACTATTGGATTTAGAGGAAGAAAGAGTCTTGCTGGTAGACGTGCTAAATCATTGGACAGTGTTGTAGTGCCTGATAGTGAGCCAGCTACACCACGTTGTCCATCACCAACACCAAGCAGCGGTGTTGACTCTAATAAGGATAGTCCAATTCAGATTGAGAACATTGACGGAAGTAGTATTGGTATGTAAACCCCGATAAAATTTTCCGAAAATTAAGAAACAAATCAATTAATTAAAGAAAAACAATTTAATTTTCATCATTTATTTGCTTTTTGCTTCATATCGAGTGCTGTATTAGTTGCTTGATATCTCAATTATTTTAGTACCTATCTTCTGTGATTTTCCCTGAAGAACTTTGTGTTTTAATTGTCTTCCTTTTTCCGCAAGATCCACTTCTGGATCTCATTTCCTAAACGACTATTTTCTATGAAACTATTCTAGACACAAACGACGCATCTGAGAGAAGATCAGTGATGGCTGGAGGCAACGTACGTGGTTGGCTGCCAGACGTGGCCGTTGTCCTCTGGAGAAGAATGCTCTCGGCCCTCGGAGACGTCAACAACATCCAGGATCCAGTGCTGCATGGACAAGTAATGGATTACCTTGTTCAACTGACCCAAACGCTCATAAAAATCCGCATGAATCAAGGAGTATCGGGCGACAATCAGGCAACACCACCTGCTCCAGAGCTCATTCCTCCGCTCACAGTGATAGCGCCTTGGTGCTTCAAGGCCATCCAACTCCCACCACGTTACGAGGTCGGAAAACTAGCGGCTTATCGTCTAATCTGTCTCCTGACTGTTCAACCGTTGGACATCAACCTGCCAAAGGCGCATCTGACTCTTTTCTACCGAGCCGTTCACAACGGCATCACCACCAACGACACCAAGGTCATTCATGCGCTGATAAAATACACAGGGCCTCGTCTGTTCAGTCTAAAACTGCCGGGATCGTCTCTCCTCATTCTTGATTACATTCACGCAGCAAATTGTATCTTGGGGAGTCAGGATGTTGATGCACCTAGGACAGAGGCTGTCTCGATCCTCGGGTCACTGATATCACTGCCGATATCTGCGGGAAAATTCCCAGTCTTCAATCCAAATACAGCAGACATTGACACGATCGTTTGTCCAGATGCGAAAGAATTAATCTTGACGATATTGATGAGAAGCTGCAGGCGTGAACCTACTGGTGTTGCTAGGTGCATTGCACTCTCCAGTGTTGCTATGTTTGCTTACAGGGAATTGTATCACAAGTCACAGCATCCAAAGGTACCGGAGGCTGTCACGGTGCTTCTGCAGGCGTTGAGGGTGAGTTTTTGAGTTTTTTTTTGGGTTTATTTCTCTTTGAGATGAGTGCACAGTTACTTTTTTGAGAATCGAAGGCTTTGGGTTGACGTAGAATTAATGATTTTAGTAGAGGTTTGAATTATTTTGCTTTGACACTTTACCACTGAATTACTCATTCGCTTGGCTTGGCAGAGGGCACACAGGGCTGGCAGAAGAAGGGACCGGTTCCATGCACTATTCCCCTATTATCAGGTAGTCTAGCACCTTTCACTAGATGAAAGCACAAAAAAATTACGTGGTGTTTTCCTACAACTGTTGCATCGTGCTTGTGGAGTCTATCCTGCTTACAGATTCTAATGCTTCTCCCATTAACCCTTTATTCATTAAAATTGCAGTCATTGATCTCTGAAATAATTTATTCAATAGGCGACACATCCATCAGTGGCTCAAGTTGCCTGTGACTCTCTCCTCCTCCTCTGCGATAAAGCAGACGTTCTTCTCGAGCTCTACCCGAGAGTTCCATGCAAAATAATCCAGGTAAATCATCAGAATATTATAAATCTAAAAGAAATCACTAATAATTCAATTTCTTTCAGATTCTATCCGAAACTCTAGACACAATGACAGTCCGAGAGCGTCGTAGTGCCCTCACAACCTCCATGCTCTTCTGCCTGGGCGAATGGGCGATGCATTTGGGCCCAAAGTTTCTCTCCAACACATTCCAAGGAAAGCCACTCCTCCTAACGATATTCACCGTGCTCGACAACATGATGCAGAACAAATCCGACAAGACCCACGACTTCTCCCGTCACTCTCGCCATCAAAACGACGAGAGCGACGACTTCAACCCCGACACAACTGCCGACGATTTAGGAAAAGAGGCAATCGATAAATTCCCCGAGAGCCGTTCAAACCCTCAAGCAGTCCAACTAACAGCAAAAATGGTGACTATGCACTTGATCAATCACCTTGGACACTTCCCCATGGGCATTGGAGCAGCGAGACTCTCCTCAATGGTCGTTGAGTTGGACGACGTGCCTGGAATTGACGGTGACGAGCTGTCATCAGCAATATTCCACGCTCCCAACATTCAGCTTCTGACTCTCTCCAATTCCGTCATGATGTCGATGATAGAACTCCCAGCAGTAGACTCTCCAGCAACTGCAGGTTTCGTAACTGCACCGTCAACAGTCCGAGTTCTCCTGCGTGATCTAGCGGGAAAAGCCGCGTGGGATTGCTCAATCCTCTACCGCCCGCTCGTCGACGAACCCAAAGAAGAGCCAACAGCTGCAAAGATTGAATTCGAGGAAGAAGAAGCAGCAGCACCGGTGGAACCTCTTCATTTATCCCGTCAGAGAGACCCTAACGTTCTCCCCACCTTCGCCAATGCCTCCAGCGACGTGGACACCTTGGACGACCTGCTCTGCTACATCGGCAGCACGAGTCCCGAGGTTCTAACGAACCCTGAACTCCCTTTGAACACTCCAGCTCCTTCCCCACCCGTAAACTGCATGGAGACTGAAACGATAGCGGCGATCCTCAGCCAGAGGAGCTCCTCTCGAGAATACGTAAAGAACTGCAGTCAGCATCTCAGCATGCGAGCGACTCCGGCGACTCCTCCACCCTGCAGACCCCCACCTGCTCCATTCCATCACTGTCGCCTGTTATTCTCGCATCTGGGGCTTTCGGGCTGGGAACAGAGACGACGACTGCATCTATTAGCGAAAAACGAGAAGCTCTTGAGGGAACTGAGGAATCTGGACGGGCAGAGGTCCAGGGAGACTCACAAAATGGCAGTGATCTACGTTGGACAAGGGCAAGAAGACAAGAACTCGATCCTCGGGAATATTTCAGGTAGTAAGGAGTACGAGAGCTTTGTGGCGAGACTCGCATGGGAGGTAGAACTGGAGACGCACACGGGTTTCATGGGCGGATTGATCCCGGGAAAAGCGAGTGGGGTGACTGCTCCTTATTTTGCCACCTCTTTCATGGAGATTCTGTTCCATGTGGCGACGAGAATGCCTTCGGACAGTCCGGAGAGTCTACTGCAGAAGACCAGGCATCTTGGGAACGATGAAATACACATAGTTTGGTCAGAGCACTGGAGGGACTATAGGAGAGATATCATTCCAACTGAATTTTGTGATGTTCTTATTGTTATTTATCCGCTGCCTAATAAATTGTACAGGGTTCAGATATCGAGGAAATCGGAAATTCCGTTCTTTGGACCGTTGTTCGATGAGAGTATTGTTGAGGAGTGGGTGCTGCCGGGCCTGGTCAGGATCACTGCCCTGGCGGCTAGCAGAGCGAAGAGGTCCACGCTGTCGCTTTATCAGCATTATTATGAGGAGAGGGCCAGGTCGATTGATACCGTTATGAGGAATCATAAAGAGGCGACGACTTTCGAAGAGTTTGCGGCTAATGTCTACTCCCCGGTGCAACCGGTCAGTCCGTTCAGTGGGGGATCGTCTGTTACTGGTGAGGAATACTTTCTTCAATTAATTCGATAAACGATAGTGATCTTTTATTTTTTTCAGGGTCTACGACAAGTGTCCAATCAACAGCATCATCAAATCTAGCAGCAGCTCTTCTTGACTCTCATCAGGGTCGCCCGAGTCTGCGCAATAACTCGTCATCGAGTAGTGATAATCGCACGAACAGAGGTGACTAATTCAGACCACTAAATCCCGTTAAATCCACCAAGTTAGTATTACTAGTTATAGAAATAATTAGAAACTATCGAAATAAATGATTCAGCAGCTTCAGTCGTCTCTTCCATCACTTCTACGGTCTTCCATCATCTGATCATTGCAACTTTAATTCATGCTTCTTTTTTTCCGAAATTATTGAAGTAATTGGACGAGTTTATTGAGGGGAGAGTAATTTTTTTTTGAATTTTTTAGCTTCTGATGGGAGCAGAGTCTGGTTCAGCACTGATACCCAGGATAGTCCAGCACTTCATGGTATATCACCAAGGCCATTGAAGAAAATGTCATTCAAAACTGGACCGAAACTACGTAGCAGTAATCAACAGTCCACGCCGCCAGACAGTCCGAGATACAAATGAAAATTCAATTATTTATTAATTATTACGGAATTATCAAACGAATTAATTCTATTTCATCTGTTTTTTTTTTTGAGAAAAAAAAAACTGATAAAACGGCGTTTTCTGTTCTCCGTCCCTTAGATTTAATTTAATAATTAATTTCATGATTCTTTCAGTTCATGTACAGATTTATTTACAGATACTTTAAATAATTTATTGTGAAGATAGTGATCTCTAATGATAATTGAGAACAAATGAGGTTTGTTAAATGGTAGAAGCATTTTAAAATAATCAGAGTGTCTTTACCATTTAAATTTGAATCAATAACTAAACATTCCTGCATGAATTACTTGATAATGGGAATTGAAAGTTTGTTTTTTTTTATAAAATATTTATATTTTATGATTTAGCGAAGATAATTGAATTTTTATCACTTGGAGAATTTAAACTCTGTCAATAGTCGATTGATTGAACAAATTAATTGAGAAAATGAGGAAATTGAGGTAGAAAAATACGAGTAAATCATGGCCAAAGCAGCATTATTTTTTCACTAATTAGCCAACTAGAAATTGATGAAATTTTAAGCGAAATGGGGAGAAAAAAAATGGGGAAAGAGAGAAAATATATTGTATGTAATGTACATAGGTCACTGTACGATAGGTGAAGGCCACACCGAGGCGAAAATTAATAAAACAGTAACAATTAAACAATTTTTTCATAATCGATGAATTTTAATCGCACGATGCGCTTCAATACTTTAAATTCAAAAGGAAAAACTAATTAAACTTAATCGCCAGTGTGTCTCCAAGTATTAAAAATATTTGACGCACGTAAAAAGAAAAAAAAAAAATGATATATTAATGATGGAAAAATTGTAATTGTACTTAATATTCTCCGAAACTTATAAATTTAAAGTAAATTTAAAACGAAAATGTTTTAATTGCCTCTGATGAATTCAATGGTAAAAAAAAGGTACAATAGTTTTACCTTTTTTTTTATTGATGAATTTGTAATATATTTTTCTCATTTATGAAGAATTAAAGAGCATTTGAGGATTTTTGATTCTTCGAATAAATCGAATAAATTATTGTGAGCAAATGTCAATCAAATTCTCATCATTACCGCCTAAATCCATCATTTACTCCTGCATATTATTATTATTTTCTCATTGGAGAATTGGGATTTACGTGTTTTGGTTGATTCGTCTTTGTTTCTTTGATTATTACGTTTATTTTAATGGAAAAAGGGGTTACCTGTGAATTATTGTTGACAATTGAAGGAATTAGTGTTGATTCATTGATTTTTCTCATTTTTTTCGATTAGTAAATAGACAAACAGTGGAGAGTGATTGAAAAATAATAAAAACCGTTGAATTTTCGGTGAAAATAAACGAATAATCGAGTGACCAATGGGAATACTGGAATCCATGTTAAAGTCTGACGATCCACCAATGGTAAGCCTTCATTTGCCTCTTCTTTATCATCTGTTTTTCGTGTTAGTGTTGACATCGTCGGCATTTTGAAGGAGAATAAGCCACATTTGTTTATTTTACTTTTTTTCAATTAAAAAAAAACGACGAATGTTTTGAGATTTTATTCTAATTTGCATTTGATGAGAAAAATTGGGAATTTATTTTGGGGAAAGAGTAAATGTTCAAATTTTCCTCAAGATGCAGAAATTTCCGAATGTGAGTATAATTCTCGGGTTTAACCTCAAAACTTCATATTTCTCATGATAATTATTTATTTTTCTGGGTTTTTACGTTCAGGTGGGCGGCGCAAAACGATCGAGTGATATGAAACGAGCGCTGAATGGTATGATTCATTAATTTAATTAAATTAACAATCTTTTCTCCATTATTTTGTTGTTATCATGATTTTCTAGAGATGGGGATGTATGAGGATGGAATGTCACCCGAAGAGATGGAGGCGTTACTTTCAGCTGTGAATGAATCAAAGAGAGAAGATTCGGGACTGCAAAATGTGAGAATCGAATAATCCTCCTGTTTTCCCCGAATATCTCAGTAAATAATGGAAATACCGAAATTTTCATAGATACCATTTTTGTAGCTCTTGAAATTCTCTACAAAAAAGGTCTCTACAAAAATTTCTCTATCTCCATTATTCACTGAGATATTGAACAAAATCGCTTTTATTACGAGGAATTCTCTTTAAAACCCATTTTTTCTTCAAGGAATCACCGCCAGATGTTGACCCCTTTTCTCCAGAGCGCTCAAACTCAAAATTAACAAAGCGCACGAGCAGAGACTCTTCTTCTCCCGATCTCCAGCCGAATGTCTACTCGAACAAGAACAAAGACCGCAAAAAATCCACTGAAGACATCTTCAATGCTGAATCAGTGCGATCACCCGAATCAACAGAAAATAACAAGACTTCTTACGCTCTCTCCCTAAGTCCGCCTCAAACAGCCGCAAAAAATGTGCTCACACCCGAGGAGAATCACAAAAACCTGACAAGTCGTAAAGTTCAAACAAAACTATTTCCAACACTAAGGAATAACGAGAAATGGAGATTAAATCCTCTGGACTGCAAGAAAGACGATGATCCTCCACTGAAAGCCAGGAGCAATGGGGGAAAGGCACCACCAATCAGAGTCATTGAAATCGATGAAGTACCACAAATACCAGAAGACATTCGTAAATTCATAAGCGATCATCTAACTAAAGTGGCGAGAGAACATTTTATTAACAACAAGGATTATTACGAGGAGGAGATTCAGTGGGGTTCAGCCATCAAGGTGGGTTTCCACCGAGCAATTAATTAACTGCCGACACAATCGATCAAAAGTATTATCACAATATCTTCCTGCAATATTTATATTATTAATTAAAAAGTATAAATTTATAAAAAAAATTTATACAATTAAAAAAGAAAGTAGAAATTAGATTCACGACCAATCTGAACTCTATTGAGTAACGTAATTTTTCTACGTTTTTTAAATTAAATTCCTCTTTTTATTTAAATCATTATTATTATTCATTGAATACAGTGATGAAAAACTGATGATTCCGTGATTAACTTGTAATACGTAATTAATATAAAAATAAAGTAAATTGTTGGAATAATTAAGAGTATTATTTATTTATTGTTAATTTATTTGACTATTTTATTTTTTATTTTGTTTGATAGGTGGGAATTGCCAATGGGAGCTTGGACAAAAATCCAAGAAGAGAGAGATCACAAACGCCTTCTACATCGCAGGAGACTAACGAGACTGGTGTTGCATTGAGAGCTGCGACGATTGATGAGAATAAGGGAACGAGCGAGAAGAGCAGTGATGTTTACGTTTTTGGTGATGATGATGATGGGGATTTTGAGAGCAGTAGAAAGAAGCCGAGAACCGTAAAGATGATAGATGCATTGGCGCAACGAGTGCCTCCGCTCAGGAAGACGAGAGTGACGAGACCGATGCCTTCCGTTTCTCCAAAGTCAGAGGATGAGGAGAAGAATCCCAAGGTGAAGTGAAAAAACGCAAAAATCGAAGCATTTCCTTAATTTTAACCATTCTTTATCAACAGCATCCAGACTGGGGAGAATCATCCCGCGCCACACCATCCCGCAAGCGTCCCCTGAAGTCACGAGGAACACCAGAGCCCCAGAAGAAGCGGGACAAATCCCCAGAGTTCGATTACTTGGAAAAAGGAAAGCAGCCATCGGATTTATCCGATTACGTGCCAAATTCTCAGCTAGATTCGTCATTCTCAGAGTTCGAGGCAACATCCATGTATCCCCGAAGAGTAATTCCCCCGAATCCCTCGAAATTAAAGGGCAGAGGCGGTGGAAAAAAACAGGAGTCTATGAAGATACTGAAGAACAGACCGGAGTTAGCGATAGAGCGATTACCTGGTAGAAAAAAGAAGGATCCAGGATTGACTGAGGAGGAGATACAGAAAGCGGCTGAAGCTGAATTGATAACGGACGATGAGGACGAGGAGCCGATATTCGTATCGGAGACAACGAGCAAGAGATCCGAAAGGGCACTGGCAATCTTGGAGGTTGCTAAAGAACAAGAAAACGAGGAGGACAATAGAAAAAAAGAGGCGGAGAATGTGAGGAAAGCTAGAGAGGAGAGCGACAGGCAGGAAAGGGTCCAGAAGAGGATTCGAGAGGAGAAAGCAAGGCAACGAGCACAAGAGGCACTGCAAAAGAGAGATAAGGAGAAAACCGAGAGGTGGAAGCAGACTTCTGGGAAGAAGACACGAAGTTCGGGCAGGAGGGGTGAACTCGAGGGCGAGCAGTCGAGACAGAGAAACAGCGCTGATTGGAATCAGAGGGATTCTGGGGATAATGAGGTGCAGGTGTTTCCTGATGAACCGAGGAATCCAGTCGAGTGCCCAGTCTGTGGAAAATGGTTTTCCCAGACAGAAGTACAAGATCATGCTTCTAACTGCATGGATTACTCGGAAATGGATGGTAGGGAGCGGGATGAGGTGGAGGAGGTCGTTGAAGAGAGGCCTTCCGCCAGTGTCCTAAAATGCGATATTTGCGAGAATTATAAGACGAGGGATGGAAATCAGCTGGAAGAACATGTGGCCAAGTGCATTGAAACGAAGAGACGAGGTAATTTGAGGGAAATGTGGGAGATTCGGTGAGTTTTCCCGGGATTAATTGAATAAAATGGAATTGTTTCAGCCAGCAGCAGTCAAGCGGATGTCATACCCATCCCTGACTCTCCACGTACATTCCAACCGATCAGCAAACTTGTGGATTCTGAAATTGACTATCAGTCGATAAAGCATAATCCGAGGAAATCGTCACCGAGGGGAAATGATAGTCGCAAGAGAAAACGTTTCAATTGATGGGGACGAGGAGAATTTGGCCTAGACGTCTTCCTGCACAAGAGGAACAAAGAAAACGTGATAAATTCATAATTTTAATATTCATTTGTTGCCTTTACATTACAGAAGCCAGTATTCGAGTTTAATGTGGAGAGTTTGTGATTGGAACATTGAACTCGCATTTAAAAAAAGAAAATTGGAATATCAATGTTAATGAAATATTGAGTTTTTGTAACAAGTCCAAAGAGACACACCGATGCCTTAAAATAATTTTCATGAGATGTAAAAAGGATATTAAATCCGCTACTAAGAGTTTGATACTTGAAGAAAATATTATTTCTCAGATTATCGTAACTAGAGTCTATGAGTCATCGTTCGATAACATATATATATTTTTCTTACGTTTAAGCACTGATAGAATGTTTACAAACACACACAGATATGATGTTCATCTACTGCGAACATTTGTTAATCAGAAGATAAATTCCATTACTTCATTTGGTTTTTGTAATAAAAGTTTATGGAAAGTAATTGTTCAGTTTCTACAAAAATCTGGGGTCCAAGAAAAAGTTTTCTTATTCATTAGCAATTTAACTTGTTACTAAGCAAAGTGATTGCAAAGGTCAAATACATAAGTGGGAATACATAAGTGGGTGGTACTTGAGAATTGATATATATAAAGCCCAGTGAATCTTCCGATCTCAGTTTGTCGACGAGAGTTGACCCTAACACTAGAGTTCACTGTTAAAAAGCCGCAACAATGAGGATCCACGATTGGATAATTGGGATAATCATCAGCTTATCTCTGCGAGTTGCGGAGTCTCATTGGCCTCTGCAAACTTGGACTGCCTACTTAGACCAGGCTCCATTAGTGTGTATCGATTTCCTCAATTCTCCGTTAGACTCGTACAACCTCCTGAGAAATCCGGCGATTACGCAAAATCCTCTCTTCAACAACAACGATGTTCTCTTCCGGAATGTTGGGAACGTTTCTCTCGTGATACGTAGCCTTTTCCTTATGACTCCAGATGAATTTGCAGCGGAACGAATCATCCTGGTGCTCAGGGGTGTCGACACGTTTTCCACAATTTCCCTGAATGATCATGAGGTGGGGAGAACCTCGAATATGCACTTGCGTTATGTCTACGATGTCAAAGACTACATGACGTCCGAGGATGGGAAACTGATCATAAAATTCAACTCATCAGTGAAAGTAGCCGAGGAATTGTACAACATTCACAGCAAATCTTATCCAATTTATCCAAAATGTGTTCCCTCTTCTTACAATGGCGAGTGCCATGCCAACCACGTGAGGAAGATGCAGGCGAGTTTCGGCTGGGATTGGGGACCAGCATTCCCAGGATCTGGACTCTGGTACACACCTGATTACATAGCATTCAACAGCACAAAATTATTCGACATAACGACGGACCTTGAGTTGATCAACAAGACCTGGAGATTAACAGTAACGGCTCATCTAGAGAACGCACCGAACAGGGAAACAAAGCCGTTGACTGGTGCATTGTTTGCAAAATTAATAATCAGCACCGATAATTGGGGCAATGAAGACATAATCTCCAACACAACCCAATTCTCGATAACGAACGGTGAGAAAACGACCTTCCTGAATCTGACTCTGGACATTCCTGAGGAACGTGTAGAACGTTGGTGGCCGAACGACTACGGAGTCCCAAACCTGTACGTCCTCAACGTGACTTTAACCAACTCCGATCACATCGACTGGAAGCACAAGAAAATCGGCTTCCGAACCGTCCAACTCGTTCAGGAGCCCCTGAAGAACGGACTGTCCTTTTATTTCAAGATCAATGGAATACCGATATTTGCTAAAGGCAGCAACCTCATTCCCGTCAGTCTATTCCCACCAAAGTCCGACAGTTCGGCTACTCAAAGATTTCTGCTGCAGGCCGCCAAAGAGGCGCGCATGAACATGATCCGAGTCTGGGGTGGAGGCATATACGAGATGGACGAGTTCTACGAGTACGCTGATGAATACGGCATCATGATCTGGCAGGACTTCATGTTCGCGTGCTCGATGTACCCGACGACTCCGGACTTTCTGGAGTCGGTGGGGGAGGAGGTACGACAGCAGGTTTGGAGGCTGAAGAGTCATGCATCGGTGGTTATTTGGGCGGGGAACAATGAGAATGAGGCGGCGCTCTTTGGGAATTGGTATGGAACAGGCACGAAACAGGTGTACAAAGATGACTATGTGAAGCTGTACGTCGACGTGGTGAAGCGCCAGTGCGAGGCGATGGATAGAACGAGGCCATTCGTAGTGTCCAGTCCGTCGAACGGAAAGTTTGCTGATGAGAACGGATGGATCGGGACGAACCCTTACTCAGATCTTCATGGGGACATTCATTACTATAATTACCTTGCTGATGCACTGGACAGTAGAACGTTCAAGACGCCCAGGTTCTGTTCGGAATACGGATTCCAGTCGCTGCCATCGCTCCAGACGTTTCGGCCTGTCTGCAGTAGCAAGAACGATTTGATGAAAGACTCGGAGTTCCTGAAGCACCGGCAGCATCTAGCAGGTGGCGACGCGTTCATGAAACTCCTGATCAGCAAGAACTTCAAGATACCCGAGACCAATGACACTGAGAAAGACTTGGCGAACTTTGTGTATCTCAGCCAGCTGCATCAGGCACTTGCTGTTAAAGCGCAGACGGAGCACTACAGACGGGCGAAGAGCAGCATCAATGAGGCGGGCGAGGGTATGACCATGGGCGCTCTTTATTGGCAGCTCAATGACGTCTGGCAGGCCCCAACGTGGTCCTCCATTGACTTCGATAGCAGGTGGAAGATATTGCACCATTATGCGGAGCAGTTCTTTGATCCCATTATCGTCTCGCACACGGTCGATTCTGACATGCTGAAGATCTTTGTTGTCTCTGACGTCCTGGTGGCAATCTCCGGGTGCTTCATCCAACTGAGCGTGTACAAGGTTTACAGTGAAGGTCATGGTAGTTATCCTTATCTTAAGAAGCTGGACATCACTGTAGTAAGTACTGTTTTCTGAAATTAGATACTTCATAGTATAATTTGTTCTATTGAATTTTAGCCAGATAATTCTGTCGTGGAATTACCATCAATGAGCATGGAAACACTGATGAAGGAGGCAGCCTGTGGAACTTTAGCGGAAGCTAAGAAGAAGTGCATCATTGAATTGATCCTTTTTGATTCAAAGTTTCAGAAGATAGCGCCCATTGATTACGTTTATCCAGGATCACTGCAGGACTTGGAACTTCCAGCTTGTGAGATCGGTATAAGTGTCGATTATTATCTATCATATGATATGCCGGAACGCCTGAGCAGATTTTATGGGACAGCTTGGCGAGTGACTCTCAGAACTGATTGCACTGCATTATTTGTCACCTTCGATGGATTCAAGCGTTACGAGGGTAGATTCTCGGAAAATGCTTTTCATATTCTTGATGGAAAGAAAGTCATTGGATTCTTCACTTCAGAACTTACACCTCCTCTGAAGCCGTCAGTCACGTCACTTGGATCTATTTATAAATCCTAGAATATATAATTTTGGAATAATTGGAGAAATTATTCACCCGATTCTCAGAGGTATTCGTGCACTGGGAAGTATGCATCACGGTGCTGATGAATTTCTAGAGCAATTAAAATTACTAGAATAATAAAAATAGCTCCGATTAATGTATACACCCAGTTATACATTTTTCATTCATTTAAAACTCTTTTGTAACATTTTTTAATATATTACTATACATTGTACGATTTTTTAGAATAATTTTTTTGTTAATAAATACAATATTTGAGAGAGAATCACATGAATTTTGGCGTTTTTTTGAGTGAAGTTATTGATTTAAACAAATGAGAGCTTTTGGCAGATAAATTAAGATTTTTCCTATTTTAATTATTCAATTATCATTAATTAATTCTATTGTCGATGAATCTCAGCAGGTAGTCATGTTATTAGGCTATCAATCTTCAAATCACAATTGACTAGTTACTTGTAATTAATTAATTAGTTTTTAAAAATCAATGAAGCGGATGGAAGCACGAGAGCATCACTGGACGGTTTATCAAATTCCCAACATTATCAATAAATAATCTTCAAAATTCAAGGTGAAGTAGCTTGATCAGCCTCGAGTTGATTAATCTGCGATTTCAGAGAGTCCAGAGTTTCCGGAGAGACTGATTGCATGTATTTTCTGCTGAGATTAATTGCTACCATTATGCAGCAGAGCAGAAGTGGTCCGAAAATCGCTCCCTCCACTCCTAAACAGAGAATCCCACCGGCGATTGATAGTCCAGTGAAGTACGGATGTCCACCACTGAAAAAAAAAAATGGAAATTGAGAGATTTCCGCCGAAGTGACTGAAATAAATCAAAATATCTCAGAAACTCAATACTCACCCTTTGATTTCTTTGTAGAAATCAGTAATAACGATATTACACGGTAAAAAGTGAAAAATAAAGAATAAAACAGCAATCATAGGCCCACTGGTGAACCACAATTCCAATGTAGCAGGTACACATGCAAAATAGGCGTCGAGGAAAGGCACTGCAGCCAGTACAGTTGCAAAGACCGATGGTAAGTACACAATCTTCACTTGGAACAGATTATGAATAAACCACGTCCACATTCCGAAGAATGAGGCGAGTTTGAAGGTGGCTGTGAAGACACCAATCACTGCCTCCTGAAGAGCAATTGCGAATCTGTAATTAATAAATTTTTCATTAATTCGGAAATCCATGAGAATCTTACTTAATGTATCATGCACGTACCCTCCCAAATTATCCTTGCTGCATTCATTAATGAAACAGATTAGACGAGAATATTAATAACAATTAAAAATAATCAATACGAATTAATAAATCAACATAGAAGCATTCTGCAATAATTAAAAACAAAATTACATCCACAGGAAACTCTGTTGTCCTAAAATATCTATACCTGTAGCAACTAATGGGACTAAACACTGCGATCAACTCAATCGGTTTATAAGTCTTTCCACTAGAAGAAAGAAGATAGAACAGCGTTGTGAAGAACACCACAGTGCTCAGCGTGAAATTGAGGACAGCAGAGCCGCTCATCAGGACAACGTACACCAGCTCCGTGAAGACACTCAGCACGACCGACATGTTCCCTTTAACAATTCCCCAAACAGAGTCGAGCACAGACATCAGAATGCCGACATTATTTCTCGCAAAATTCTGGATACCAGACATATTGAGAATCTGCATTTTCCCAAAGTTCTCTTTGATACTCTCCCACACGGAGAGTGCAGCAGCGACATCGACAGTCGGTCCAATCATATCAGGCGACTCGCTGGACATCATCCAGGCTTGATACAGCCTGTCCCAAAGCTCCAGCACTTTCTTCTCCAATGCCTCTGCCTTCGAAGCCTCCAGGTTCTTCACCATGCCTTTAATTCCATCCGAAATCGCAGATCTTCCATACGTATACGCATTATCAAGAACAGAATTAACAGATTCCTCCCAGTCCTCCGGCACCCAGTCAATATCTGGATTATTAACGAGCGTCGAGTTCAGTATCTCCCCAGTGACCTGAACAAGGTGCAGACCCTCTGCATAAACCTGTACCATGATGAATATGCTCCCGCAGAATGTAAACACAATGAGCGCAAGAATAACAGCAATAGTAGCAACTGAATCAACAGAAGCCTTCAGAATCTCCGTGAATTTCTTATCCACAATGAGGTAGACCCGATAGAGCCCTCGGACATGAGCAGGAGCAAGTGCCTGTTGTCTCTCCATGCACCACTGCTTTATAAACTCAATGAGCCTCTCCACCTGACTCTGCACGTACCTCCAAAACCCGGAGCGCCTTCCCAACTGCTTGAGACAGTACCAAGCAATTGGTGGGATCAACGTCAGCAGGATCCATTTCTGCTTCCACAAGAGCATCGCCACACAGGCATAAAACGCCCCATACATATACTTATCAGTATCCACCTCCTCATCAGGAGTATCAAGAGACAGTTTAAGCTCTGTCCTCAGTTTCCTCAAGAAGTACCGTTCCCTGACGGTGACCCTCGAATTAGGAAAGCTGCAGGACCTCCCACGCCTCTTAGTAACGTCCTTCAATCCAGCATCTGCATCAAGAGACATCGCTTTGCTCAATCTCAATGAAGGTCTGATAGCAATGGGCGAGGGCTCCTTAACATCATCCGGGGTTAGTCTCTGCTCCTCCGGGAACACGTCCCTCTCTTCCTCAGTCACCTGCGCCTCTCCAGCATCCTCATCTCCGATCAACGCCACCTGAACTGCCTCTGCAAACGTCAGCGGCTTCCCCGCATTATCCTTGTTCTCCATGATGATGATGACTTCATAAGTGAACCCTAAAATACAGAGGGTCTGAAGAGCACAGAAGATTATGACTTCGTATACACCTACTAGACTTGATAAATACATGCTGAAGACCAGCCACACGCAGATGGAGGCGTAGTTGAAGCGTGCAGCGTTTTTCGGGGTCCAGTGGAGGTAGAGGACGGAGAGGTAGCCGATTGCGAGGAGGATGATGAGGTAGATGGAGCAGTTGATGATGAAGAGGGAGACGAAGCTGGCGAGGAGTTGGATCAGGCGCCAGATGAGGCAGAGGAGAATGTTTGGCGTGTACCAGTAGATCATGGTGACGATGGAGATGGCACCGAGGACCATTCCCACGTAGTTCAGGCGCTGGTGGAAGAAGAGGCCGATGGCTTCTGCGATCCTGTCGGTTATTCGGAGGGGGACCATTGCCAGGTTTACGACAAGGGGCTCATGTGTTTCCTCGATGTCGGTGAACCATGATTGAACGGCGGTTGTTATGTAGAGCTTGAAGGGGAAGAGCACGGAACCGCAGAGGAGAGCCCAGATAAGGGGCTTCACGAAGGGATGCAGTATCAGGTAGAGTCCGTAACCTGCTGCACATACTGTGCAGAGGAGGAAGAGGGCTACTGCATTGTAAATACCCTGTTTCACTGCCTTCTCGTGACCTGCTGAGAAGCCGGAGAGGACCGTCAGCAGGTTGTCCATTGGTGTACGTGCACCCTCCATTGGTTATCGCATTTTTTGAAGGTAATTAAAGGGTTTGTTTATATCACTGTGACTCAATGGAAGAGGTTAAAGTACACTGGTGCGGTATATTAGACAATGCGGATTAAGGTGGTACTACAATATGCGAATATTGAGAAATGCGCGGGAATTTTTGAATGGTGAATGAAAGAGATTACTTTCTTTTATTGATTCTTTATTTTTGATTTCGAGTTTTTCTCATTGTTTTTTTTTTCAGTTGTTTTTTTTTTGTTTTTTTTTCTAAAGAAAATGAAAAATCGATGATCTTGGAGTCATATGCACTTGTGTTCATGCTTAATAAATTAATTATCTGTCTATGATACAATTGGGGGAGAATTGTGATGGGGAAATGAGTTTTAGGGAAGAAATTAATTATAAATGTACAATGATTTTACAACGTAACAGTCGGGGCATTAAACTTCATTCATTCTTAGACATTAAATGTATTCATTTTGTTGATTACTCTTTTTTTTTTTTTTTAGTTTAAATTCTTTGATATTAATTGATTTTTCATGTAAATGTGAACGCATTATACGCGATTATGGATCGTTTTTACAACCGAATTCTTAACTGGAATTATATGCTGTATCACAATAAGTCGCATATCACAATTGTTTTTTTTTTTTAAATTATTTTATTTTAGTCGACATGATTCTATTCACGAGAGCACATTAAAGAGTCAATGGCTCTTTGGCGATTTCAAAAAATTCGCCATTTAATTTCATTTAAAATTAGAATTTTATTTTCATTTAATTCCATAAACTCGCACAGCGTTAATTAATTGAAAAATCGGTAAATTAGAATTAAATTTCTTATAGAGTATTTACCTGAATAAATTTTTTCATTAAAAATATTTTAAATTCATTTCTCCTTTGATTTCAAATATTTCAATTGAAAATTCAGGATTTTTTTCAAATAAAATGGAGCATCAGTAAGAGGGAGTGATTTATTAAATAAACAATTTAGATTCTTATTTTGAAAATAAATTCATGAGAAGATTTTCATAAGAGAGGAGAGGAAATAAGAAAAGAGCCATCGTGCTCTCTTCGTCGACGAAGCGTTTTACTTTTCATAAATTGGCGAAAAAATAATAATAATTAAAAATTGTTATTTTATCTTTTCATTTAATCAGACCATAAACTAACATTTTTTTTTTCATGTAATCTTATTATCTAAAAAAAAGTTCTATACAATTGTACAACAATGGAGATTATTATTTTTCGTATTCTTCTATAGGGGAAGGTGGGGTGCTCACTTTAAAATTGTATATTATGAGAAATCAAGAGAAATATTGGAGATA
The DNA here is from genome assembly GCA_963565655.1 of Aleiodes testaceus. Taxonomy (NCBI): domain Eukaryota; kingdom Metazoa; phylum Arthropoda; class Insecta; order Hymenoptera; family Braconidae; genus Aleiodes; species Aleiodes testaceus. The sequence continues at coordinate 4,340,850 of OY751421.1, read as the reverse complement.
CAATTTTTTTGATGATTCCATTGGAAAGCTGAGGAAATTTTAGGCGGAAAACATGTGTCGAAATTAATTTTTTCGAGTTTTTTGAAAATTCGATTTTTTTGAAAAAATTTTCCAAGGTAAACCCCTTCAAATCTGGGTGAAAAAAAATCGATTTTTCAAAAAACTCGAAAAAATTCATTTCGACACATGTTTTCCGCCTAAAATGTCCTCAGCTTTCCCGTGGAATCATCAAAAAAATTCTATCTCCAACCGTTCAATCAGAATGTCCATTTTACCCCAATCTTCCCTATAAACGTTTTTTTTTTTTACCATTTATTTGAAAAATTTTCATTTCTAATTCTCACTTATTGACAATGTGGCAATAATACTCTCTTTAAATGCGCTGCATTTAATTATCTATATTTAGAATTAGTCAATTCAATCAATTGATAATGATTTCATTCAATTGTTTGATTAAACACATTTCTCGCTTAGTTAGTTGATGGTCTGTAGCTTCGCACTATTTTAATAACATTTTTATTTTAATTTAAATTAACCAATTATTATTATTTCAATTTGATCGAAAAATCAGGGATTCTTTTCCTTGTGCCTTTTTTTTTTGACAATAAAAAATTGTGAAAATCGCGATTAACTACTCAGCGAGTATACAAATTTTTCCATTTTTTTTTTCTACCAAATTTTCATCCTTTTTTTCTTCTTTTTTAATAAAAAAAATAATAGTGAATAATTAATAAAAAGAGGAAAAATAATTTAAATAATTCGAAAGAGTCCGATAAAGCGTAAATGTTGACATGAGAATTAACAGAGAAAAGGAAAACCCGGATAATTAAATTCATTCATTAATTAATGATAAAACTCAATAAATAAATAAACGAACTCAATAGAATACAAATTTTCCCTTTCTCTAATTCCTATCATAATGATTTCTTTTTGGTCAATATGTTTTTGAATCACACACGTTAGCAGACGAGCAAATAAAAATAAACGAGTCAACAGAATCCTCAGATTCCTAAGTCGGAAGTCCATCATTATCCTGAACCCCGGGATTCCCATTGATAATCTCAGTCAGCACTTTGCCCTCGCTGCCAACTTTATCTCCATTCTGCCTCAAGCTGCCTCTCCTATACTCCTCATCCCCAGGACAACTGCACTCGCTCTTCTCCGAATTGCTGCTGGAGTCACTGTCACTCTCGCTGTCAACACTGGCCTCCGAAGAGTCCCCCTTGTCCCTCAGTTTCTCATTCTCGCTCCTCAGCTGCTCATTCTGCTTCATCAAATCATCGATTTTCTGTTGATAAACCTTCTGCTTCTTCGCGATTTCCACATCCACATTCCTATCAATCTCATCGGACTGCAGATTCTTCGATTTCATCCGTTTCGTCAGCAGGTCCAACTTCGCCTCCAACTGAATGTACTCCTGGATCAATTCGCTCTTCGACAAGGCACTGAGTCGCTCAGCATGAAGATCCTCATAGGCGCTTGAGAATTCCTTCGTCAGGAACTCTTCCTCATCCTCAGGCGACGAATAAAAGTAGTCGTCATCGGAATCAATGCTGAAAGAAGAGTCTCTGGTGCGAGGAGGCGGTGGTTTTTGAAAATTCACTGGTAAATCATGATTATTCGATGTTTTAGACAGCTTGACTTCAAGTTCCGGGAGATCACTGTGATCCTCCATGAGGAATTGAGTTGTGTTGTATGGTGCTGGTGGCTGAATTGTCTTCTTTATTAATCTACCGATGGAACGAGTGCGCAGTCTGTCTTGGTACGAGGATTGTTTCGTGTATGGCTTTAATTTCCGGTGCTTGGGTTTGCCTCTTCGGGTCTTGCGCTTCTTCGCTGATACATCCGTGCCATCGTCCGGGTGAATCTGCTCCTGATCACCACTACCACTGCCACTAGAATTTTTTCCATTTGTTTTTTTACCTTTTGCATTCTGTAACAAAGAGAGAAGCACATTATTAAGAGAATCATAATCATTACCCATGAATAATTTAAACTGATTCAATAGACTCAATCCTGATACCTCATTGGTCACAAAAAGTTGAATCACTGGCATTGGTCCGTAACAACCAATGATAAAACCTGACGTCACGAGGTCTCAAGATTTAATTTAAAATTCTCATTGAAGTGAAAATATTTAAAAAATCATTTCTTTTTTCGGTATCCAACAGTTGGTCGTGTCCTCGTCTCTCCGAAAATCGCAACCGATAACGAAGAACCGAGGATTTATCGACCCCTCCCCTTCCGCCTATTACAAAATTCTGCGGTAATGAATTAAACACGAGTAGTGGGGGTAGCCTGTTGGCAGGCCTGAACCAATGCCCGTTTCTCTCCGCATTAAAAATTCTCCCTCATCGCAATCGATCAAACAAAAAATCCCACTTCACCCAAAATCCAAAGAAGTTCCCTCAAAAAATAAAAAACCCACGAATCACCCATTAACAAATAAATTAAATAAAAAAATCCACTTACGTCCTTTCTCTCCTTGACGTTGTCCAGCCTGCACTGCTTCATCTCCTTGTCGACAGATAGCGCTTGCGTTGTTACCTCCATTGGTGCCGGAGGCGTCTGGTTGGTTTCAACGCCCTTCGTATCGCGTATTAAATTAATATTACCAGGACCATTCTCCTGATGTCCATCAATACCAATTATTTCCATATTACAATCACCGTTGAATGTCCGTAAATTTTTAAAACCGCACGTACTCATGCCCCTCTCTAAATAATCTCGTGTGGAAAAACCGTAAACTCCGATTAAACTTGAATTCAGCTCTATTTGATACAATGTTATACTGGAGCTGGCTCACGAACCGTATGCCAGAGGCGTAAACAGCGACTGAACAGCCATGTTTGATTCTCAAACTGTGATTCTCTTCTCCTCGGGTATAGCATTCGTTGAGCGAGTGTGGAGGGGGTTGAAGTGAACGATAGAGCGAAGCTAGCGACTCAGCAAGGGGGCTGGCAGTTTTGCAGCAAGGAGATGAAGAGAGACGGAATGATGGACTTGTGCCCTTGTGCCGGTGAGTTCATGGCGTGGAGGGGAAGAGTGGAGGTGAAGTAGTGGGGTGGAAAGTCTTTTTTCTTCTCCCTCTCTCTCTCTGGCTATTACTTCTTTTAATATTTTTACTTTTTTCGCTTCTTTCTCGTCCATTCTCGGTGGCCGTAGCTGCTGTCCCTCTCGTGTGCACATAATATGGGTATAAAACGACAAACAAAACACAGGCAACGATGGTACGTGCCATAATACACAAGGCTCTTGGAGGACTTGTGTGTGTGTTCTCACAGGGCACATTTAACTTTTCTCTCTTCATTTTTGTCTTTCTCATTTTTAGGATCTTTCGTTACGACAGCTAAACCAAGGACAATTAAATGGTGAATTTCAGTAATGTATTGTCGAGGGAAATACAGAGAAGAGCCAACTGGAATTTCATGGTAACCCCATTTTTTTTTCACCTCGCTGAAAGGAAGACTGCACCGATTTTTTTCTCCTTTGTAGTTAACGATTCTAACACGGATCTTTGTTGAATCTCACGTACTCCAATTGTACATAGACGGGGGAATTTCAGGCACAATGCAGAGATTCAGAGGGAATAAGACAAACGGGGAAGAGGAAGAGGAGAGATAAACTGAATGATAATGAAACAAGAGAATTTCATCTTCTTCACATGTGTGTAAATGTTTATTCTATTATGCTCATTATCTTGGAAACTGAGGGAGATATTGAAAATTTTGTAAGAGACTCTTTTGTAGCTCTTGTTATTTCCTAAAAAAAAGGTATCTATGAAAATTTTGATATCTCGCTTTGCCTCTTAGTTATTATCGAAAAACTGGAAAAAAATTGTGAACTCAAATTAATTTCAGGAGAAACGCCATTTTATGGTAATTCTAAACGAGTTTGGAACAATGATTTTTTTTTACTAAAACCGAAATATATGTTACTTCATAGGTTCAAGCATGAAGTAACCAGGCCTGGGGATTTTTTTCAATAAAAAAAATGCCTCACTACCACACTCAACGCCAGCAAAACTATAAATACAGTGTCGCACCAAGTTAAATTACAACGATGGAAAATCAAGAGAGAGAGAGAGAGAGAAAGATTTCTGTATTCATGAGTTAATATTCATCTATTCTGACTCCAACGCTCCGTGAGTGCATTTTATTTTATTATTTTTTGTTCCCCAACTTTATCATTCTTTGTGTAACACGTGCGTGTGTGTGTGATGATGTTGGGAAGTTGAAAAACACCTCGGTTACAATTTCTAGCTGATACGGCGCTTGCGTGTAATGTTACTACATGAAAACGAAGAGAGAAAGAGAGGGGGCAACTCTTTTTTTCTTGTTCTCTTACAGTTGTGTCCATTATACACATTTATAGTTTTTGGTATGTACACGAGGAGTTACACGCTAAGGTAGAAACTTGTACTGCAGATACAGCTGATCGGGGTGGGGGTAAAGGGGAGTTGGAACCGAAGAGATAATGGGAACGATCGATGTAAATTAATTGCAGAGCGTTCTTCTTTTTTCCATTTTGACTTTTTTGAAGTTTCATTTGGTGCCTGAAAGTCTGGAAATTGCTTTGAGAATTTGGGCATTGTTAATTTGACACTAATTCCAGGGGGCAAAATCGATTCCATTGATTTTAGGCTCAGGACAAATGAACTAGTGACGTCACTGCCACGTAAGAATATTTGATGATTAATTGTGAGTGTTGAAATGAGTAGGATTTTGAGGTTTTAGGGAAAGGTTGTTGGGAAAATTGGGATCATAAATTTTCAAAGTCTATTGTGGATATCTCGGAAACTAAGAGAGATAGAGAAATTTTCATAGATACCTTTTTTGTAGCTCTTGAAATTCTCTATAAAAAAGGTATCTATGAAAATTTCAATATCTCCCTCTGCTACAAAGTTATTCTCAAAACACTAAATAAACTCCGGAATTAATCTGTAATAATTTATTTTTAGTGCATAAAACGTGGATTGTTAAAATCCTCCGTTCTGTACAATTAGAATTGAATTTAAAAAAAAACAAGTACCAGCAAAATTTAGAACGCAACAAGGCGCTGAATTGTGGAGGAAGAGACGAGATGGCCTGCACAATTCGGCCAACCGTACAAATACACAAAACCGTCCACTAGTGTGTCTCTTTACTATTCCCTCCCCTCCAACAACAAAAAAACAGCCTTCTAATCTCTTTCTTTCTTCCTCCCTCCATCGAATGCTCTATCGTTTGTGCCCTTCCCCTCTTGCCGCACATTACCCATGAAGTTCTTATGTTGTATTTCTCATCAACCGTTTTGCTTCTATTCGTTTTCAACAAACACATATAACTGAGAATGTCGTTACAACTTCGATAAAACCAGGGAGATGAAAAAATGGCAAATTTTCTCATCTCTGTTTTTTAAAATGCATTTATTCTTTTTTTGGCATGAGATAGACAAAGTTAATGTGTCAGGGAACGTATCAAAGTGGCACTTATCCAAGTGCTTCTATGGCAATCAGCGTGACCGCATCGAAGTCACGATAATTCATGATATTGTCTTATTTTTTTGAATTTAATGTGAAGAAAAATTTGTTCTATTAATAGAATGTCTCCGGGTTCATTCAGTAGAGTGGTCAATTTCTGGAGCGGAGATTTTGTTATTAACTTCATGACATTAATTAATTACTCCGCATTTTTCATTCAATAATTTGGAAATAGAGATTGATTTGTTTTTTTGAGATATCTCGGAAACTTAGAGAGATAGAGAAATTTTCGTTGATACCTTTTTTGTAGAGAATTTTAAGAGCTACAAAAAAGGTGTCTATGAAAATTTCGATATCTCGCTTAGTTTTCGAGATATCTTTAAAAAACAAAGACATTACTAAAATCAACGAATATTGTTTTCTTAAAAATTCTATAATTCTCCCATTTTTTATGGGTTTCTATTTAATTCAATGAAGTCCCACTCTCTTGACCTCGAACCACCGGGACTGGGAACAACTTTCGCGGTTACAGCTGCACATAGACAAGACAGTATAGGCACAATTGTACAAGTGCATTTATTGACAAATTGATAGTGTAATAAAAATCACGATAAAAATGGGAAAAATAATGAGAGAATAAAGAATGAGGAAAAAATGAAAAATCATGAGTTAGTGAGCAGGTCAGGAGGCGCACTTCATGAAGCTATCGCGTGCTGACGAAGTGAGAGCTGAATAAAGACAGAAAAAAAACGGATTTCGGAAGTTGGGGACAAGTGCTGCCATCTCACTGAATAATGCACTTTTATTTAATTAAAGTGCTTTTTTTCATTTATTAAAAAAAGACAACTCTTTAATTTCATTCTCGCTCCAATTATCCCCCCAGCGCTAATTGATTGCAATGAATAAATGAAGTACTCGTTTTGTTTATGTTTCTTTTTTTTTTAATATTTTTTTTTCACTGACGTTATGCCATACACAGATTGATCATTATTACAGAGTTAATCGTAATTTTATTTTTATAAAAAAGAGAGGAGCTTCATTTTTACAAAGATCTTTCTTTGAATCTGTTTATAGCAACCAGCTTATTTAAATATTTTTTTTTTTATCGCTCATATTAGTTTAGTCCAACTGTAAAAAAAGAAAAACATTTTCACGTTGAGAATTTATTTAAGAAAAAATTTGTTTTTTAAGGATATCTCGGAAATTAAGAGAGATAGGAGAAAAAGTGAAGAGACATTTTTTGTAGAGAATTTTGAGATCTACAAAAAAGGTCTCTATGAAAATTCCTCTATCTCCTTTACTTTCCGAGATATTTTGAGAAAACTGAATGAAAAATGGAGATTAGGGATTTTTGAATAATTGTGCTACTGTTTTGCTCTACAATTAATTAAAAATTCTGGAAAAAAATGAATTATGGAGTAAAGAGAATCGCGAAATCGATACAGAACAAATACTATGAATATTTAATTAATTAATTACCTTCTTGAAGCCAATGTCAGCTGCATACTCTCTGAAGCACTGACGGCAGATGTTTAGACCATATTTACGGATGAGACCGTGTTTGTTGGCGCATGCACGGCTGCATCATGAAAATAAACGAAAATAGCATTAATCCAGTGAATTCTCCAATTACTAGACAAAATCATGGGTTTTTTGAGGATATCTCGGAAACTAAGCGAGATACAGCAATTTTCATAATAACCTTTTCTGTAGCTCTTGAAATTCTCTACAAAAAAGGTCTCTACGATTTTTTCCCTATCTCGTTTAATTTCCGAGATATTTACGATTGTTTTCATGACTCGTTGTGATTCTCTCCGAATTTGAGGTTATGTTCGTTCTCTGATACTTTTCAGATGTCGTGCAGCTTTTATCAACATTTTCTGAATTAATTGCGATGAAAATAATCGATAATTGAACGTGATTAAATAGAATAATTAATTTGAAATGAAGGGATAGTTCATTTAGAGATAAATAAGTGATAATTCTGACTCTTGGAGAGTCAATACACGAGGTCATGACAAATCGCACCGGCAGAATCATTCAAGCACAAACTCGGGCTTAAAAAATTCCGAAAAATTACGTTTTATATTAAAAAATAATGAAGCTTACCAGGATCGTGATCCTTGACCGTATTTACGAGGATGCGAGTACCAAATATTCTGGAAACCCATGTCGTTTTCACGCTCGCTTGAAACGAAAAGAAAGACACCAGAGACAAACGGATGTAGATGGGGCTACGGGTTTCTGGATGACGTAGTCATTATCCCGAGCGGTTAAATTCAAACACGAAAAGTGTGCGAACAAAATGATTTCCTTCGAAAAAGAATTAAATTCATTTTTACGAGACACTTTCATAGTTTTTCCCCTTTTCATTGAATTAAACCCTTCGACGAATGGTTTTTGGTGAATATCTCGGAAACTAAGAGAGATAGAGCAATTTTCGTAATAACCTTTTTTGTAGCCCTTAAAATTCTCTACAAAAAAGGTTCTCACAAAAAATTCTCTATCTCCCTTAGTTTCCGAGATATTAAAAAAAAACAATGAGAGCTAGGATTGGAGCCTCTGATCCTTTCACTAAACTGTAAATTCTCTAAATTTAAATAAATTCTTCTCTGAATTAATTGAATATTCTCTGGATAAATAATGGAATTGCCTGAGTCTTCGTGAAGACCATGGAACCTGATTTTACGGTGGAATTATGGAATGCAATATCATGTTATAGTCTGCAATTCATTCGATGGCATGAACAGGGTAGAAAAAAAACCGGTTCCGCAACACACGTGGACTGAATTAGGAGTAGGGATAAGAGCACCTACGAACAACGGTAAAATTTTCTTCAGGTAGTTACCGATAACACAGTAAAAGTACAAGAGCTTTTGTAGTAGTTTCTTGTTACTGTAAAAATGCAGTAATAAAAGAATTTGATTATCGTAATTAATTTAACGATTGTGCTTGTGTTGAAAGAGTTCCCACAATGTCTTCTGAAAAGGTAAATTAAATAACAAATTACACTACTCCATTTGATGATAATGAAGTCGACTGAAATAGTATCTTCCTGAAGATACTGAAATTATCGCTGAAAAACGCTACAATACAATGACTTTTGCTTCAATAATTCTGGAGATCGTGCTAATTCATGAATTCCATTGTTTCTTGAATAAATTTGGAGCTGTTGAATTGCATTATCGTGTTTTTCACCACAAATTTCCCTGACTTGCTGATAAAACCGATAGAACATTGTAATTTTATCAACTTCATAATGCCACGACGGCAAATGAGCATTGAAGCAAAAATTAATGAATTAATCCTACTTTCCTTCAAATATCTCTGGAAATAATGAAGTTATCGAAATTTTCGTAGAGACCTTTTTTGAAGAGAAGCCTGAGACCCACAAAAAATGTATCTACAAAATTTTCGATATCTCCATTATTTCCAGAGATATTTGAAGAAAAGTGAATAAACTCGTTTTTTAAATTTTAGAAAAATGAAATCGAGGAAGAAATCATCGACGCGGAAGAGGAGGAGCCGAAGATAAAAACTATGTCAAGAGCTGTATTCAACGTGATGTTCATACCAGTAGTCCTCTCAGTGATCGCCGCTCTCCTGTTCCACTACTACGACATGCTCATCGAGACCCAAATCTCCCTGGCGCTGAACGAATCCAAGCCGATCTACTGGATCTACAACAAGAAATCGGACGATAAACACCTGAAGCACGTCATAAACGTCCTCGAGAAATTGGGTTATCGCCGAGGGACTAACGAGAGTGACTGGGACCTGTTGTGGGCGCATGACTACCCCTTCCGCACATTCCCGCACCTCAAGAGCACCAATAAATACCAGAAGATCAACCACATACCAGCCTGCGGTTATTTCACCAACAAAGTTGACCTCTCGATAACCCCATCCCAGTACAATCCAGCATCCTTCCGGATTCCCGAGGACAAGGAGCAACTGCTGACTTATTTATCAAAAAACGGAAAGAAGATGTATGTCCAGAAATCAAACGCTCACAGGGGCATAACCATCCGGAAATTCGAGGAGTTTGATTTTAATCAAGAGAACACGTTTATCCAAGAATTCATCGATAAACCGTACTTGATCGATGGATTCAAGTTCGATATGGGCGTTTATACGGTCATCACTTCGGTTGATCCCCTCCGGATCTACACGTACAAGGGCGACGTGCTCTTCCGCTTCTGCCCGCACGAGTATCACCCATTTGATCCCAATGATGTGAAGAAGTACGTTGTTGATGACGACTATCTTCCGATTTGGAAGGTTCCTTCGTTGAAGAAGTATTACGTTGATCTTGGGCTCTCGATGAAGGATACCTTCGATGCTTATGTGAGAGCGAAGGGGCAGGATCCCTCGAAAGTTTGGGAGCACGTGGATAATGCTATCCGGGAGATTCTACTGAAGAAAGAGGCACTGATGCTGGACTCTGTGAAGAATTTCGCTGGAAGGAGAAACTTCTTTGAACTCGTGCGGTTCGATTTTATCGTTGATGAAGAGCTCAATGTCTTTCTCATGGAGGCGAACATGTCCCCGAATTTATCCTCAGCTCATTTCCCACCGAATCGACTGCTTTATGAGCAGGTTCTGTTTAATTTGTTTGGTCTCGTTGGAGTTGGTCAGAGGATTGACCCTTCATTCAGAAAACCAGACACATGGGAAGACCGGAGTTACGAGGTTGCTGATAAAAATCTCGTTGTCTTGCCTGAAATTTGCGGAGAATGCGGCGATTGTTTCAGAGTTGAGTGTCAACTCTGCAAACAATGTTTCACTGATGAAATGAGAACGATATTCAGTCAGTGTTACTACGAGCATCAGAATAAAATGGACTTTAAACGAGTCTTTCCACCACCAATAGTAAGCAAGATCTTTTAATAATCATTAAAAATCCCCTCAAAGCCCCTTAATCTTGTAAATTATTTTTCCAGACCAAGGATATGGTGCTGAAAGACTACACGCTCAAGAATCAACTGCTGGTGCGTTGGTATCAGGGAAAATGTGAGATAGACGCTTCCTGGTGCGCCTGAATCATCATCAATCCACAAATAAATATTTATATTCATTAATCATTTATAAAAGTATATCAACTGATGTTTTGCATGCTTCAAAGTATATTAAAGAGGAAATAATTCAATGAATCCTCTCCTCTCCAGTTGCATCAGCATCTTCACTAGTTACCCCCTTTTTCTTTCTCTTTTTCTTCATTTTATCAACAGGAACATTGGGATTTGTGCCTTTATAGAAGTTCTTGAGTAATTGCATAGCCTCATCAGCTTTCACACCTCCAGTCACCTTCACATTCATCCCATAAACATTAGAGACCTCGAAGACACTTCCACAACCACCAAATCGATCGTTCCTGCATCCATAAACGATACTGCGGACATTCAGCTCCTGGAGAGCAGCAGCACACATTATGCAAGGCTCCACAGTCACAATAACGTCCAATTCCCTGAAAACCTCTTTGTAATTCAGGTTTTTATTTTTGGAAAACTCCAGGACGTCGTCGATGCAATTAATTTCGGCGTGACGTGTTGCATTACGGGTTTCGTTGACTGTGTTGTTGCCAGTGGCGATTACTTCGTTCTGGTAAATGAATAAACAGCCGACTGGCACCTCTCCGGCTTGAAGAGACTCGTCCGCTTTGGACAGTGCCAAGTTCATCCATTTCAGGGTTTCTTCTGGGATTTTTGAGGACTCAGGAGACTCTGCGGATGAAACAGGCGTCATTGGTCAACGATGGCAAGAGGTTCAGGTCTGTTAATATCTGGAGAGCCTTCGTGCTCCAGTCCTGATTGCCAGTGGACCTGGGACTGGGATGTGGAAGCCAAGCCACCTGTTTATTAAAAAGAAATTGTCTTGGTGAGTAATTCCCCTGATTTTTATAATTAAAATTAATTAATGAGTAATAATTACTCCTGTTGGGAGTCCAAAATTTGTGACGACGTTTTTGGCTCTCTTCTCCGCAAATCTCCCGATTCCCACGATTCTCTCGACCCCCAGGAGCTTGATACTCTCCCCCAGGAACCAGTCGCAAATTCCAGTGACCAAACTCTGTTCTGGACCCTAAAAAAAAGGAGGAAAGTTATTAAAATGTCCTGGAAAAAAAGGGGAGAGTGTTATTGTACAATAAATGTTGCCTTCAGCTCAGCAGGCGTGATGTTGCGACCACCAGCGTCCATAAGAGCCACTGGGCAGTAATTTCTCAGGTAGGATTCATGAAAAAATACGTCTGGGCTTCTGCAGATTTTTTTAAACAATTCCCAGAAGCGCCTGCCACTTACTTCACTACGTTTACACAAAAATCCACTTATCAATCTATCCGGCTGCTCTCTGACTGGTTTATCAATGTTACCACTCAGCTTCAGCCAATTTTTAACAACTTCAACTTCACCGAAAGGCACACCAGTCTGGGACATGCCCCATGGTCCTGGATTCATTCCCAGAAACAGAATTTTTTTACTACTTCTACAATATTTATTGACGTAATCATAATGCACTGAATATGCATAATGAATGGGACTGTAAATATACTCTACTGGTGGATTAAAATGAATTTTTTCGATGCACTTTGTTAGCTCGTACTCGAGAGCCAGAATTTTTGTTGAAAAATCCGTGAGGAAATTGAGGGAAATTGAGGGAATTTTGGGGGACATTTGGAGCAAATCGCCTGAGGATTTTTCATCACGAGGCTTACTCAAGTCCAGGGGCAAAATGGGATCCTCGAGTTTGGGTTTTTTTCTGGGGGATTCGCTCATTTTTAGGGGGTTGAGGTGGGAGTTGAGGGGGAGGGTTTTTTAGGGGTGAAAATGAAGTAAAAAGGTACTTACGATTGGGGAAAGTTGGAAAAATCGAAGATTTTTTGGAGCACGATTAGTGCACCTTGTGGAGAGTGATTGAACTAGTTCTGTGTGTACACAAATGCCGGTGGAGAGCGGGAGAGTGTAAACTGTGTGTTAACCTGTTTTTTCGGGAATTTAATTGTCTAAAAAAGAGGCGAGAGGGTATTTTTAATTGATTTATCCGGGAGATTGTTGAAACAAAAGATTAAACAATCCTTAAGAATTGAAAAAGTGATTTTTCAGGAATTATGAAGGGAAATAGTTGATGAGAAGGAAAACGTTTTTCTGAATTTTTAGGTTAAGTGATGTGTTGTGTTTTTAACTCCAAAATTAATTAATAATTAATAATTAATCAGTAAATATGAAGGAAGTCGATAATCATGGGACAACAGTCAAGTCCAACAATCCTGCACCAACAGTGGAGCAGATTAATGCAGATAGAATTACTCAGGTGAGAATCTGTAAATTCGAATAAAAGAGAATTTTGGAAATATCTCTGAAACGAGTGGGTTTAGAGAAAATTATCAAAAGACCTTTTTTGTAGAGAATTTCGAGAGCTCCAAAAAAAGTCTCTTGAGATTTTCCTCTATCTCTCTTAATTTCCGAGGTATTCCTAAAAAACTAATGATATAAGGAATTTTACTGAATGAAAATGGATAAAAAAAATTATTTCAGCTGGCGAATAAATACTGGGCCCCTCACACAACCGACTCTCACCTCCCCTTCGACGCCAAGATCGTCGAGGACATCTACATCCAAGAGATATGTGCCTCAAAATTCTCGATTCGTCGGATAATGATGCTGGAGTTCAGTCAGTACCTCGAGAATTTCCTCTGGCCGAATTACAATGGAGAGAATGCAACAAGAGCACACACGATGTCAATCGTCGTGATGGTTAATGAGAAATTCAGAGAACGTGTGCAAGTATGGGAGGCATTCGAGAAGAACTCTGCTCATTTTTCCGGGTTTTTCCAAAAGGTTTTGGAGGCCTGTCTGGAAGAGAGTATCTTGGACTTTGATTTGAAAGAGCAGACAGCACTGATTGTCTTCCTGAATCATTGCTTCAACTCGATGGAGGTGATTCTGGTGCGAGAGGAGGTGAAGAGACTCGTTTCCCTGTCCATGTGGACCTCCCTGCAGCAAGGAAGACGAGAATTAGAATTCAAGAAGCATCCAAAATGGAGGAAACAGTGGAAAATAATAAAAAAACGAGACAAACCAGAGCTCAAGGACAAACTCGATTGGGAGAGAAAGTTCCTGCACAAGTTGATGATTAAATTCATGACAATTTTGGAGACAATTCAGGAGAAGGGACCATTGAATCCTGATAAAGTGCGTTATTGTGAAAGATTCCTGGAGCTGGTGATAGATTTAGAGGCTCTTTTACCCACGAGGAGATTCTTCAACACTGTCATGGATGACTGTCACCTCGTTGTCCGTTGCCAACTCTCCAACTTGCTGACGAGACCTGAGGGGAGTTTATTTGGTCAGGTAAGCACCTTTTCATCCTAGATTCAGGAATTTTTTGATCAATTAATAATCCGAGAAACAGAAACTTATAGCTGTTCAGCTCTAGTCATTTATTTGCTCTCGTACAAAAAATTGTGCTATCTATTAAACACTTAGAATCTCAATCTCCATAAATACAATATTAAAAAATAAATTTCATCGTCTTTATCTCGGTGATATGCGTGAAGTACACTTGTTAATAATAAATCCTTAATCTAAAGTCAAGACACGTTTTTCTAAGGCCACAGTCTCGTTAAATTAGCCCATTAAAAAAAAAAACAGAGATTAAATAAATTATGTGCAAGAAGAATTAGTGATGAAATCGAGTAAATTTCACTGAAAAAAATTGCACAAAATTAATTAATTTAACATAATCAATATCCTGCATTAATTGCTGTCATTTCCTCTCCCCAATCGAGACCATCGGAATTATGCTGATTACTAGTGCAGCAATTACACGTTTTGCTTAATAAAAATGTAACTCTCTTCTGGCCAAAGACACATACATATAAAATTGATAATGCCTGAATAATATTAACAAAAATATGAGCATAATAGAATTCTACATAACGTATTTGCGACATGAGCACCGAGAGCCATCCGAAGCTCATGACAACGTACATTAACGTGAATAATCTAAAACTGTACTTCATTTTGTGATGAATTCTCCCATAAGTGCACATTCTCTTTATTGTATTGGCTGTATTCAGCACAAAACAGAGATCAACGATTATCGTAAATGCGACTGATGTGAATAGCACTGACATTGCCAGTACACCGACTGTTTCCTGGGGTTCGTTGGCGTGTTCAATGTTCGCTACTGGATTGCCCTGATCGTCCAGGGCAAAATGTGCGAAAAGAGCGGTTGCTGCTATTGTCAATGTGGATCCCCAAACGTAGAATGAGTAGTAGCAGTATTTCCTGCGGTCTGTTACACGTAAAAATACATTCCGTGAACGGAAGGTATTCCAGACAAAATAACCGAGAGCGTTGAGCCAGAAAAAAGCAGCTAGCAGGGAAATATAGGCGACTGTATCTGAAACATCAATTAAATTATTAATTCTGACAATTAAGATAGAGAAATAAGAGAAATCGTTCTCTCAAACTTACCAGCGATCAAGAAGCTCACATGACTCGCATGCTGCGTGAAGATCCTCACAGTAGCAGCGATCTGATTGACAACCAGGCACAAGCTCATACTCGTGATCATATTACCCACGAGATCCCTCAGTTGTGGCAGTACAAAATAAACAACCGCAACAACGAGATAACTAGCAATAGCAGAAGCTCTCGTTATCGGGTCTATCATGTTCCTCATCAAGTAATCAGTTTCCCTCCAGGGAAATTTGGCATTGGGTACGCAAATCATTGCATAAGTCGTCACCTTCCTATCCCCAGTGAGCACTGCTTTCTCAGCACAATACTGTCCAAACGAGTAGTCCCTGTGGAGAGGCTCAACCCCATCTCCATCGATTTCTTCAAATTCTGTAAATCTATCAAGTCTCTCAATGCTCTTATCCACCCAATTATGAAGGACAAAGTGCCTCAGCTTGCCAGACGTCAGAATCACCAATTTATCTTCACCCTCTGTACCATAATAAACAGGCCACTGCTGCTCATTCTTCTCGCAGATAGGCAGACCAATTTTTAATTGATAATTAACTGGCTTCTTCATTATTTTATTCGGATACTTGTCGTCCACAAATTCCGGCTGCCATGCACTCGTCTCATTAGTCTTATTGATCGGTGTGCAAACAGAGTCCACTAAAATTTCATCCAATTCACAGCATTTCGCTATGTTTATTGAAGAACTTGAATCCTTTGTCTCTACACCGGTGTTGGAGAGTGCAATGTCACTCAGACAAAGCAGGAGAATCGATGAAATTAATGAGCTCATCCTGATTTCTCCTTTTTTAGAGGCAAATGATTCATCAAATCATTTTTAAAAAAATTATTACTTCACTGCATTTTACTGGAGAGGCTCTTGTTGATGCGCCTCCACATCGACACGCGTTTCACAGAATTTAACGTCCTAAGACGTATCTGGTAACACGAAACTCTAGGATACTTGCACGAGTGTCAGGATACACGATGACTTATGAGAATGAGTCTGATGGAGTTTTCAATGGAAATGGGAGACGTGTGTTGCTCCAATACCGGTAAATGCGAGACTCGTTTTCACTCGTTTATGCATTTGCGCATTGTCTCACTCTTGTTTCACTCTTCCCCCTCTACTGATGCTTTTTCACGCTCTTTTGTGTGCTGCGTTGGGTGTAGTGATGGGGCACGCTATTGGTGTACACCTGGATGGAAATCCGAGTTACCTGGGGACTCGGGCGACACCTGGAGGGGGCGGGATGAGTAGTTGCGCTGTTGATAAAAGCGAGTTCTGGATTTTTTGGAGATTTTGGAGCAGGAGGAGATCTATTTCTTGGAATATCTTGATAATTTTTGGATTTATGAGAAAATGTCAAGAGAGCTTTTTTTTGGGTCTTCAAATTCTGTACAAAAAAGGTCTCTTGGGATTTTTTGATTAATCTACTCGTTTCGGAGATAATTGAGGGAGAAGATCATTAATTGCTTTATTTTTGTTTAAGCTACTGGAGATGCTGAAGTTCTATGCGAGATTCGAGATTAGTGAGGAGACTGGAGATCCTCTGACCGATCATGATATGACAGAGCTGCATTACACGAAGATAACGTCTCTTCAGGTAAATATCAGAAGCCTCAAATCCTGAATTAATAATTAATTTTGATAAAATACTTTTAGAGAGCAGTATTCGCCAAGTTTCCGGATCTTCGGAGCTTCGCCCTAGCCAATGTCGCCAGTGTGGACACTCGGGACGCTCTTCTGAAGCACTTTGGTCCTCTCAGTCAAGAGAAACTAAAGGCAATAGCGAGTTACTTAAACCTGGTTCCCCCAGAGGAACGTGCAGACGATGAGAATTGGTACCGTCTTGACATGGACTTTCTCCAAGAGCTCCTGATCTCCCGGCATGAACGAAGAGCTTCCCAACTGGAAGAGCTCAATGAAATGCCATTGTACCCAACGGAGGACATAATCTGGAACGAGAGTATAGTTCCAACCGAGTACTTCTCAGGCGAGGGCTGTCTAGCTCTTCCCAAGCTGAATCTCCAGTTTTTAACCCTCCACGATTATCTCCTCCGGAACTTCAACCTCTTCCGTTTGGAATCGACGTACGAAATCCGCCAGGACATTGAGGACTCAGTGAGTCGTTTGAGTCCCTGGAAAGCTGAAGATGGAGGCGTTTACTTTGGTGGTTGGGCAAGAATGGCTCAGCCCATAACACAATTTGCGGTTGTTGAAGTGGCAAAGCCGAATATTGGAGAGAAGAGGCCTTCACGAGTACGTGCTGATGTTACTATTAACCTGAGTGTTCGCCGGGAGATTAAATCGGAGTGGGAGAACCTGAGGAAGCATGATGTGTGCTTCTTGCTGACGGTGAAGCCACCGAATCCAATAGGTATGAGTGTATGAGGGTAAATAGACTGTTTTTTTTTAATTCTGAGGATTTTTAATAATGTGAATTCATCTTTTCAGGTACAAAATACAGCCACAAGCTCCCGTTCGTCCCTCAAGTGGGACTGACGTACGTGAGAGGCTGTGAGGTAGAGGGAATGCTGGATTCTAATGGGCGAGTGATTGAGGATGGTCCAGAGCCTCGACCCATTCTCCCAGGAGACACACGAACCTACCGCGTCTGGTTAGACTCGAATCAGTACAGAATCGACATGGACAACGCAAGCCATGGTTCGGAAGACGTCTACGAGTCCTTCAACATCATAATGCGAAGAAAACCGAAGGAAAACAACTTCAAAGCGGTCCTCGAGACGATCAGAGAGCTCATGAACACTGAATGCGTCGTGCCTGATTGGCTGCACAATATAATCCTGGGTTATGGAGACCCTGGAGCTGCTCGCTACTCGAGAATGCCGGATGAGATACCGACGATGGACTTCAACGACACATTCCTGGACATTGACCACCTGCGCTCGAGTTTCCCTGGTTATGAGATCGAAATTAAAGAGGGAGAAGGCGATAGAAAGCTGGAGAGACCGTTTAGGCTGATATTCGAGGACGTCATTGATAAACAAGAGGAGCGGGAGGTTCAGAGGAAGAGCATCACTGTAGAGCCGCATGTTCCTCCAAGCCGAGGACCCTACAAGGCAAATCAGCCGAAAAAAAACCAGATACCTTTCACACCGACTCAAGTAGAAGCCATTCGTGCAGGAATGCAGCCTGGTTTGACACTAGTAGTTGGTCCACCTGGAACAGGCAAGACAGATGTAGCTGTTCAAATAATCTCCAATCTCTACCACAACTTCCCGAACCAGAGGACACTCATCGTAACCCACTCCAATCAGGCCCTCAATCAGCTCTTCGAGAAGATCATGGCCCTGGACATTGACGAGCGACACTTGCTGCGTCTCGGTCATGGAGAAGAAGCCCTGGAGACTGAGAAGGACTTCAGTAGGTATGGAAGGGTCAATTACGTTCTGGCAAAGCGCCTGGACCTCTTGATGGACGTCCAGAGGCTTCAAGAATCCCTCGATGTAAAAGGCGACGTGGCTTACACATGTGAAACTGCTGGCCACTTCTTCATGGACCAGGTGAGCACTCGCTGGGAGAAATTTGAGGCTCGAATCAAGCAGAGATCAGCTGGAAATGAAGAGGCACCTGTGCACATTGTCGACGAAGAGTTTCCTTTCCACAAGTTCTTTGATAATGCTCCACAGCCTCTTTTCAAAAAATCAGTGTTTGATGAGGACTTGGAAATAGCGAGGAGTTGCTTCAGGTACATCGAGCGGATATTCACGCAGCTGGAGGAGTTCAGGGCTTTTGAATTATTACGGTCTGGTCTCGACAGGTCCAAGTACCTTCTCGTTAAAGAAGCAAAGGTCATCGCTATGACCTGTACCCATGCGGCTTTGAAGCGCAGAGAACTAGTGGACATGGGCTTCAAGTACGATAACATCTTGATGGAGGAGTCAGCGCAGATCCTGGAGATCGAGACGTTCATTCCACTGCTTCTCCAGAATCCTCAAGACGGATACAACCGCCTGAAGAGATGGATCATGATAGGAGATCATCACCAACTGCCTCCGGTAATCAAGAACATGGCTTTCCAGAAGTACTCCAACATGGAGCAGTCGCTGTTTGCACGATTTGTTCGTCTGGGAGTGCCTACAGTGGACTTGGACGGTCAGGGAAGAGCGAGACCGAGCATCTGCAACCTCTACAACTGGAGATACAAGAAATTGGGGAATTTGACGCATGTGGAGAGGTCTCCGGAGTACCTGGTGGCGAATGCTGGATTTCTCTACGACTTTCAGCTGGTAAATGTGGAAGACTTCAATGGAATCGGGGAGAGCGAGCCCAGCGCTTATTTCTACCAGAATTTAGCTGAAGCCGAGTACTGCGTCGCTGTCTTCATGTACATGAGGCTCATAGGCTATCCCGCAGATAAAATCAGCATCTTGACGACTTACAATGGCCAGAAGCATCTGATCCGTGATGTCATCAACATACGCTGTGCTAATAATCCACTTATAGGGAGACCCAGTAAGGTTACCACTGTTGATAAATACCAGGGACAGCAGAATGACTATATTCTGCTGTCATTAGTGAAGACCAGGGCTGTTGGACACTTGAGAGACGCCCGGCGATTGGTTGTCGCCATGTCTCGTGCTCGATTGGGTCTCTACGTCTTTGCACGTGTTTCCCTCTTCAAGAACTGCTTCGAGCTGACTCCAGCATTCGATCAGTTGATGAGGAGACCTCTGAAGCTGCAGTTGCTGCCGCATGAGACTTATCCTACGCAGAGGCTCAATGATGAGACTCCATCGGCTCCTGCTATGGAGATCGAGGACATGCCACACGTCGCTAAATTCGTTTATGATTTCTACATGAACAAGGTCAGTGGGATGAAGGAGGCTGCTAAGGTCTGGGCCAAACCTGGAACCACTCATGAGCCAGCAAGTCCGGATCATCATGTGCCTGTTCATCCTGGTGCTGATGATGGAGGTTCTGATGAAGAGGCAGAGAAAATTCCAGAGCCTAAGGAAGCTGAGAGCAAGGAAATGTGCGAGCCTATTAAAAACCTTGTGGAAGAGCCCATGGAGGAAGGCTGAAATTCAGGAGCAATTTATTGTATTTGAAAAAGAACATTTGGAAACTATTGAGATAATAAAATGATAGAAAAGAGTTTTCTTTATTTTAATTTCATCATCGTTCTCTTTTCCCATTTAACAGACTCTTCTTCTTTCCAGAAACCTTTTTCACTTCTTTTAATTCATTGTCTCTCTTATTACTTATCTTATCATTTATAGTTTCTTCAATTTTACGTTTTTTTGAGGAAGGCACATAGGTGACGTCTAGTTGAACAGTTGTCGGTGGAAAATCGGGTTCGTATTCTTCAATAAACGTGCTGGAGCCCTTGGAACTTGGAATATAAGCTTCAGCAACGTCTGATGATAGTTCTGAGGTGCCAGAGGGTTCATAGAGCTCATACTTCGATTTTTTACGAAGACTGGATATTGGATTTGGTATGTATGATGTCCCATTCTCGATTTTCGTGTCTGACGTTGGAGTATACTCGTCTGAGCCACTTTCTCTGGACTTTTTCATCTGTTTCAGGACACTCTTCCTGCTGGGAACGTACTCGAGATCCTTTTGGGCCTTTGAACGATTCGGAATATCAGGAGGCACGTATTCCTCATCAATTCCCTCCATCAGACACTTCACCTTCATCTCTGGCGTGCTCTGATCCTCCATGGACGAAAGAATATTCTGTATCTTCTCGTTCTCAGATTTTGGAGGTTTCTCAATGCTGTGGCGCTTCTTTGCTGAAGAAACCCGGACCCTGATCGTTGGCAGTGATGATGCATCTGTTGGGGATTCGTAAGAGTACCTGAAACAATATTAATTCATAATCCAAATGATCAGCAGTTTCCCCTAATTTAATTAATTTAATTAAAAAATAAATAAGGGAATAATCCTTACGTAACATCCATTCTCCTAGTTGACTTCCTCCTCTCCAAGGACTTTCCACCACCTCCATAATTAACTTCTCTGTTCCTTAAAATAGCCCTCTGAATAATTTTATACAAGGAAGACCAATCCTCGAGATTCAGCCATTTATTAGTATTAATCTTTTTTTTATCAATTTCCACTGATTTCTCTTTAACTGTAATAATAGCAGTAGCCAGACAATTCTCAGAAACCTGTAACAAAAAAAAAAACATATAAATGAGAAAGAAAAGGGCACAAGTCCGGGGGATATGTAGGAAGTGTATTGTGTAGTTGTTACGCAAATTAGATTCAAATTAATTCAATTAATCAAATTTATTGGAGACAGCTGGACATAATTTGAGGATTAATTCAGCCAGCTGTTGACACAGTAACCTACCTTAATGACCTCTAGGTACTGGCCTTCTCGGAACATCACAGTATCAAATTAAATTAAATAATAATAATAATGGTATGGTGATAGTGAATTAATTTGCTGGATAGAGATTGTGTGGGTTTAATTGTATTGCACGTGAATTTATCATTTGGCACTTATTATTGACACATGTACACTCACGTTTCTTCGATTTTTACTCTCAGGAGATTAAGTTGAGTGCGGGGGTGGGGGAAAAGTGCGTGGGACCATCTATAGCACCTGTTGGTCACGAAAATCAGCTGTTTGCTCTGAAATGTATTTTTTTAAAATTAATTTATGTTAATTTAGGGATTTCCGGTGATTTTTGTTGATTGGATTTAGAGATGAGGATAATTAATTGGAGGAATTAATGAATAATTAATTAGATTGAAAAAAACGAGTGAAGAAGATTTTTTTAATGATTTTCTTTTGGGAAAAGTGTGGAAAAATGAGGATTATTTTGCAAAATTACTTTTTGAGGACATGACGATGATTTTACGCAGGGAAATGGGTTTTTATCGGATTTCTAATGTCCGGTGATTCATAACCTTCGTGGGAGGATAAAAATGTGAGAAATTGTGTAAAATAATGTGTTTCATTAAGTTTCGGAATTTTCTGATTTTCATTGGAATTTTTGGAATTTTTCTGGTGGTTCTTCAGGTAATTAATCGTTTATTGGGTCTGAGAGAGGGATTGACGGTTTAATTAATTTCAGGTGTGGTTTGCAGAGCGGAATGAAGCGGATTTTGATGATGAGCTTGTGGTGCTTTGGTGGACACCATTTGGTGCTGCTGAGGGCATCAGAAAATGTGGAGAAGTAACATGCTTCTTCACCCAGAAGCGAGAGTACCTCCAGCATCGTAATCTCAAGGTATTAATCAAGATTTCCCAAAAATAATCCATTCAGCGATTGAATCAGAAAATAGATGAATAATTCTGTATTATTTTCCCTCAGGCGGTTTTATTCTACGGAAGTAACGTGGAAATCAACGATCTTCCAATACCCAGAGGCAGTGACGTCAGATGGGGTCTCTTCCACGAGGAATCACCGAGGAACAATCTCATTTTCGTTCAGGAAAATGTGTTGAGGTTCTTCAATTATTCAGCGACATTCAGCAGATATAGCAACGTGCCTCTGACTCTCCTCGATTTACCAGGGGAGAGAGAATTATCGGATAAAGAGTATTTTTTATCAACTCCAGAGAAGAACAGGCTGATGAAGGAGAAGAATCTGTCGCCGGTTCTCTACCTCCAATCAAACTGCGATACATTCAGCGGAAGGGATTCGTATATTTCTGAATTGATGAAGCACGTGTCTGTTGATTCCTATGGAGACTGCCTGAATAATCGAAAATTGCCGGAGACTCTGAAGACGAATTACATCGGGAATTTGAACAGCGAAGAGCTGCGGAGATTCGTGGGAATGTATAAATTCACGCTGGCATTCGAGAATGCAGTCTGCGAGGATTACATCACTGAAAAATTGTGGAGGCCACTGATTTCTGGATCTGTACCAATTTACCATGGATCTCCGTCATTCAGGGATTGGCTTCCCAACAATTCATCCGCAATTTCAGTTCGAGACTTTCAGTCCCCCAGGGATTTAGCAGAGTTTATTGAGGAATTGGAAGGGAATGATGAAGCTTATGAACAGTATTTGAGGCATAAACTGGAGGAGAATGGAGTTGATAATGGGAAATTGTTGGAGAACTTGAGGCAGAGACCAGAGGACTTGTTTAGTGTCTTTGAGCATCATCTTCGGAGGTTCGAGTGCGAGGTTTGTGAGAAATTGTATGATAATGAGCCTCGGGTTGTTATGGGGAAGGAGTATAACTGCGAAAAACCGGAGAATAATTGGTGGAGTGATTACTGGAACATGGAGAAGTGCACGGGGAAACTGTTGAGTCAGTATTTGGAGAGGAATGAGGAGGTGCGAGTGGAAGAATTCAATGTAGAGAAGATGAAGATGTATAATAATGATGGCTGTTGAATATTTCATTTTTTTTTTTTTTCATTTTGAGGTAAAATGGACATTCTGATTGAACGGTTGGAGGTAGAGATTTTCTGATGATTCCATTGAAAAGCTGAGGCGATTTTATATAAGAATCAAGGGTCAAAAGTGATTTTTTTGAATTTTCAAAGAATTCGATTTTTTTCACCCAGATTTGAAGGGGTTGACCTTCAAATCTGGGTGAAAAAATTCGAATTTTCAAAAAAATTAAAAAAAATATTCTGGCACATGTTTTCAGCCTCAAATTTCCTCAGCTTTTCAATGGAATCATCCGAAAAATTCTATCTCCAATATTTCCCTCGATTTCTCCTAATATACTAGAATTTAATAAAGCAGCTCATTGGATACATGGTAAACCCGACTCAATCCTCCGAGTCTCCTCCCTAATTCCCCGAAAATCCAGCAGATGTCGTGATGATTCGAAACTTAAAATCCAAGAGCCATGAAATCGAAAAGCTATTCTCTCCTTCAATTTAAAATTTTACGACTTCCTTTTTTTCAAATGAATCCATCATAACTACTGGCAAGAAAATCATTTTCTTTGACCCAATTTTCATTTTACGATGAGAACTAGCGCGAAAGTTGGACGTTAAAAAAATTCCATTTCAACTTTAAACTGCAATCAGAAGTGGAACGAAAATAAGTCAATCAGTTTCCTCGAATTTTCTTTTAACATCGAAAATTTCTCCGATGAACAAAAAGAAAATCCCGAGGAATAATTGCATTTAAAAAAACTAAATCACCATCATCTATCCTAAATCACAAGTCACTAGTTATAAATGAAGGACCTGTTCATTCATAGCTCTGGAATACACAATGTGCATAGATTGAAATTGCTCTGGGTTTGCTAGAACGATTCTGTCTAATGTTCCAAAGTTCCTATACCGCAGTTTGAAACTTTCAAACATGAGGCATTATCCTTAACTGTAAATGAGGTGTGTCATTAATGTATGAATTTACGTTAGGCGTACATACCCCAAGAGTCGTTAGAGGTGACGTCGACAAACATATAAGTAAAATCAATTTGAGGAAGTGCGATCAACCAATAAATCCTCCCTTGAACCCCGAATATCTCCAAAAATATTGAATTTATGAGAATAGACAAAGAGACCTTTTTTAAAGAGAACATTCCCTTCTAAAAAAAAGGTCTCTTACAAAATTCCGAAAAACCCATTCGCTACAAAGTTATTCCCCTTCGAAATGAACTCGACAACCTCTTAATAAACCTGTTCCATAAAAATGTGAAAAGTACCCAAAGTGAAGAATCATTGATGTATTTTTAAAAAGGGCGTCGATGGCCTCCGGGAGACATTTTAAAATAAACTCACTCCCCAATAAAAAAGGAAGATGAAAGAGCACACAGCCCCTTGTTCCTTGGAGCGTCTGATTAGGCGCCCGGACGTGGCTACGTCATCCAGCGAATAATAAGTCAGTCACCATAAGGCATTGAGGGTGGAAGAGGGTGGAACGGGAAGTTTTGGGGTGCGACGGAGCGTTGAATCTGAAACCTGGGGATGTTATGGAACAAAGAGCAGTGTCTGATGTGATTATGAGAGAAAAGAGGGACCTGTCTTATATACTAACGGGATGATGCATTATTTAGGTATTATAAGTCGTAGGCTTGAAATCATTTCTCCTCTGTATTTTCTCTACGGATTTTGCAGAATGAGAGGCTTCCACGAGACTTGAAACATGATGCATCTGATCCCTAATGCGATTTATCATTTAATATTTACGGTGAAAATGGAGAAAATTGAATATTTTTTTCTTTGGAATGAAAGGAGATAAATGGGGATTTTTCAACGATAATAATTTATTTCAGTATTATTGCTCTGTGATACTCTCTTTCACTGAGCAAAGATTATTCTTAGACATTAAGCGCCATTCGTAATGGCCGTTTGAGACACAAAAACGATGATAAAAGAAACTGAGGCTGTAGTAGCTTTAAGAGGAATATGAAGTGTAAAAAGAGATGTAAAAAGACACCAGCCTCAGCTGTACTATCTTCTTCCTCTTATTCTCTTTCTTTTTGGTTTTAGGTGGGGCTCTTGGAGTGAAAAAAATGAAGAAAAAATGAAATGGGAAAAGACGAACCCATGAAACGCAACTTTCGGGGAGAGAAACGACTCTGGATATTTTCATCGCAACCAGTAGAACACGTGCAGTCACCCGGTGAACGTACTGAAATTTCTTTTTCATAGAATTTTCTGCTTTTTTTTTATATCATTTTTCAACGTTTATTGAATGGAAAAATCGAATTAGAGGGAATTTTTCTTTCTTTCGTTATCAGAATTGTTATTTTACGTTTTTTCTTTTTTTTTATTCAATTTGATTGGACATTCTCGGTGATTGGGGGAGAATTGTCAGTGAAATGAACAAGGACAAAATGAAAACAATGGGCGTTAGCTGAAGGGAAATTCGTTGTTTTTCGTTTTAATTGAGAATTTCTTTTTTTTTTGTTAACTGAGGGATAATTGAGAGAAATTTTTTACAAACACGTCAACAAAAAATATCAATACGTTTTAATGGCGAATATCAAAGTGGCAGTGAGAGTCAGACCAATTTCCCAGAGGTTTGTGTAAAGAATTCATGAGAATTTCATTTTATTCACAAATTTTTATAAATTAATTCCAGTTTTTTCACGATATCTTTGTAGCGAGTGGATTTACGATAAAATATGAAGATACCTTTTTTCTAGAGAATTAAATTTCCCATAAAAAATGTCTCTTGATAAATTCCCATAAACCCCATGGTTTCCGAGATATTCCAATAAATCTGAAAAAAATTCCTAATAACTTCAAACAGCTTTATTTAAATATGTAAAATAGATCTGACGAGTTGATTTGCGAGAAAGAATCGAAAGCAATTGGATAACACGAAGCATTTGGAGTATCGACAGTTTCTCGTTTTTTGCTTGATCTGAATAACATAATACAGCTAGAATAGTATATCTGGGATGCAGGTGGAGAATAGCAATTTTGATGCGTCTCATGTTTAGAGGCACGAAGGCCCCTTTTACAATCCTATATTTAGAAATTTTCGAGTGATGGAAGCAGAATGGAGTAAGGAATACTCTTGGTGCTTGCAGCCCCTCTCTGTGTGGTGGTACACGTTCTGAGTGACATGAATCGAGGGAATGTAGAGGAGAGAAAAAAAAATGAGGGAAAGGAACTGTATCACGGTCACAGCGTAAAACACAATGCCTTGGCGTGGATAAAATCTATACGAATATAGAATGAATAAAGATAAGAATAAATAAAATTCGTAGACCTCATTTTTTCTGAATAAAAACGAATCACGAATGTATTGGGGTTTTTAATTCGTTTTTCTGTGAATACCTTTAAAAATACTTGAGATAGGGAAAAAAGTGTAGAGATCTTTTTTGTAGAGAATTTTGAGAGCTTCAAAAAAGGTATCTACAAAAATTTCTCTATCTCTCTTAGTTTCCGAGATATTCAAGAAAAACCAATGACAATTGATTCATCTCGTCTGACCACTCCACGAAAGTATCTCCTGATACGAAAGCCCTCGAAAAAAAAGCGATTAGCGTCAAGCATTCTTCAGACTTGTTGAGTGCTCAAGTTTATTGAATACAAGCTGCTTAAATAATTGCAAATGTTACTCCACTTCCTGCGGAAAGATTGGAGAACGAGAAAAAATTTAAAAACATCACGCGACGTGTTTTTACTTTACGATCAATCGAGAAAGCGACACGTCTGGCAATTTCAAAGGCCCTTGTGCATAGTGAAGAATAAACAAGTGCGGGGAGAGGGAATGACTGCTTGATGGCGTGTTATCGCAGAGGAAAATCTTATTTATTTCGTCACGCCAAAACTCGTCACGGATTGAAAAATGGGTGACCCGAAAACTTGCACTTCTAACCGACCTATCGATCCGGAGTTGGCTTCGTGCATGATTTTTTTTTTTGGGATTTGTTTGTTGTTAATCGATGGCAAGACTCTGATTTAATTCGATTGACATGAAGAATAAATTTACGATTTTGTTCCATTTAATTTTAATTGGATTTTTCTTGATTTCAGGGAAATTAACGTGACTGGATCAGACGTAGTGGTCCACACAGACTCTCGTGAAGTCTCATTGACTAATCTAAAAGTGCCATCGAGTAAAGCAGGCGACAGTCGTGAACGTACGAAGAGATACACATTTGATTATTGCTTCGATTCATCAGATCCAAGTGCTGATAATTATGCTGGTCAGGAGAGAATTTATGATGCCATTGGTAATTCAGTGCTTGATGGAATTTTTGCCGGTTACAATTCGTGTCTCGTTGCTTATGGCCAGTCTGCTTCTGGTAAAACTTATACAATGATGGGACCGAAGGTAATTGAAAAAATTAATTATGTTAATTAAATTTGAAAAAAAATCTCATCACCAATTAATCATTATTTCAATCTTTACTTTTCCCAAATTCAATTAATTTATAATTATGAAAATAATTGATATGAATGAAATTTCCGGCTGAGAATAGCAGAAACAGATGAGAATAATTGTGCACAATGATATAATTGAATGTGAAATGATATGAGCCCAGTGTTAATTTTCCATATTAACGTTCTCCATACGTATCAAATATTATTAACAAACATAACGATTTTAATAGTGAAGTGAAGTCAATGTAATTAAGAAAAAGCAAAAATGGGTGAAAATAAACGTAAAAATCTTCTCTGTAGTGGAAATTGCAATCATGAAATTTACATATTCCATTCTACGTATTTCAAAATTATAATTATAAATTAACTCTGCACACGGAATTTCATTAGTTTAACAAACATAATGTATCATTGTGTAAAATTTATTATTCAGACAATATAAATTGTATTTAATTTATAATTTTACGTAATTCAACGTGATTACTCATATTACAATACATTAATTAATAACAATTAACATAATAAATTATAATGATAATGATATTATGATTTTTTTATTCAACAGGATGATCCTGGATTAATACCGAGAATTTGTAGAGGCATATTTTCACGTATTTCTCAACGTAATGAGATTAATGAGGAATCATTTCGTATCAACGTCAGGTAAGGATTCATTTCTTTAATTAGTACACTTTCAATTAAATTCATTGGAGTGTAAGAATGTTTTTTTTTTTCTTTTCCACCGACTCCAGAGCTAATTAATCCTTTTTTCTAATTAATTAAAAGATTCTTTCATTTAATGAAAGAGAAAAATATTCATTACGTGATGAGATAAGCTGTTAATTAATGTAATTAGAATATTTTTTTTCATTGAAGAAATCAATTTCTCAAAATTCCAATGATTTTATCACAAAGTAAAATGAAATGTTAATAAATTGAATCAACACCTGAGGATTTGCAGATGAGGATAATACGATTTTTCCTTCATCTACACATCTGATAACGGCTGTGGGAAAGCCAAGCAACGTTGGATAACAGTTATCGTGTCGATTTTCGTAGATGCTCGTAGACACGCACAAAGTCCGTTTATTACGTGTCTATTACCCACTGTATCCCAGAATCAGGCTATCCTAATGCTCACGTTGCTAATCATTAGCAAACACAGAGCAATATGGTGGTACTCGGTCAAGGTTTATGCTACTTCCCCCTCTTACAATTTAGCCCCAGTTACTGTCTCCCTTTTAATCCATACTATTATACCAGTTGATTCGAATTTCAAATACTACTTCAAACAAAATTTACAAAAGTTTCATTCCAAAGAAAATTACAAGTTAAATTTCAAAAACTTTTTTCCCCTAACTTGTAATTCAATGATATAAAACTACTTATTTTCAATTTTCTCAAGTTTCTAAATTGGAGATGTGAATAATAGGAAATTATTTCATTATCATTTTAATTTTATTTCAATTTTCAGAAAGTACTTGTTTTTTACAAATTCAATTAAACTTCAACTCAATTGCCAAATATTTATCAAAACGTGTCTGCAAACACGTGAAATAATCCACCCTGAGTAAATTAAAGAAAAAAAATGGAAAAAAAAAATCACGGAAATCCATTTAAAATGTTAAAGAGCCTCTCCCCACGTGTTATTATCACGAGGAAGGAAGCCACGAGGGTAAATACTATTGTGCCAAGTCATCAGGTGCACACAATGAGTGGGATAAAGTGTGAGAGAGAGGGAAATAGTGGGATTAAACAAATGGTGAGTCGCGGGAGGCCCTCGGGAGGCGTTCCAGTGGCCCCGATGTGTCTAAGCTCACAGTGCCTCGTGACTCGCAATCCTAGACGGACCGGTAGCACATTGAACTGCGGTAAGAATTCCAGTGTTACTAATCGAGCGGAATAAAGGGCATTAGTGCCTCGCACTTTTCTCCCCCCAATTGGCGATAATTATAGGGCGATGAGAGAGGGTGGGACACGATGGATCGAGCGATTCGTCATTGTGTACTATTTCTTGAATGCATAATTTGAGAAATCGATGCGAAATAGTTCAGTATCCTTGGTGCAGTCTTGCACCATAATTGCACTTGAAATTCAATATCTTTGGACTGATTTTAAGGAAAAGCAGAGAGAGATACGAGATTTTTTGTAGATACCTTTTTTGTAGAGAATTTCAAGAGCTAAAAAAAAGGTTATTAGGAAAATTACTCTATCTCGTTTAGTTTCTGAGATATTTTACGTTTTCTTGAGGGGAAAATAATGATGGAAAAAAAAGGGGAATGAGAGGAGATAAAGAGGGCTTTTTCTCTCTGTTATAAATAAAGGAGTTGAATAAAATAGAAACCCTGTAAACATGCCAATGTGGCTGAGGCTACATGTGCTCTTTATCCCCCTCTCTCCACTTGTAAAATATTCCATTTTACGATGGGGCATCCCCAGGTACCTAAAATCGTTGAGTGGGAATATCGTGGCTGTTTTCTCGGGTTTTTTTTTTATTTATTTTTTTCATCATTATTTCCCTTTTTTTGAGTCAGATAGAGTCTATCGCAATTCTTATGCCTTTAGTTTATTTTTCCATGTGTGTGTGGATGTTGAGAGAAGGCTCTTTGGCCTTCTGACATCAAACATATTGTAGCAATGCTCTTGCTCACTCTCTCCCAACACTAGATGTCTGGGGATAAAGTGCGGAACAAATAAAGCGCACGATCGAAATTGAACGATAAAAGTTTCTCCATTTTTACTCGTTTTTCAGAGGGTAAAATTCTTGCAGAGGTGTTTTGAAGAATTGTAATGGAGAAACACAAATATTATTGCGGCTATTTTACGATTTATGGGAGAATTGATGCAGGATTTTCGTTTTTTTTTGGGGGATTAAAATTGTCAAAGGGAATTGATGAGTCTTTTTTATTGGTCTGGCTTTTTTTTGGGTTTCGCCTTTGATTGGGGAACTTTTTGGGGCTCTCGAGGACCACGACACGACAGGGCACACGGCCAAGTGGAAATTTCATTCGAAATTCTTCTTTTTTTGATGGATTCGGGGGGATAGAGAGGAGAGAAATTCGAATTCTGATTAAACGGTTTGAGATAGAATTTTTTCGAGAATTCCATTGAAAAGCTGGGAAAATTTCACGTCGAAAGCATGTGTCGCAATTAATTTTTTTGAATTTTTCAAAACTCTCCAAAATAAAAGCGAAAAATCGGAATTTTCAAAAATTACAAAAAAAATATTACGACACATGTTTTCGACGTAAAATTTCCTCAGCTTTTCAATGGAATTATTTTAAAAAATCCATCTCCAATATTTTCCCCAAAATAAATAATAAAAATGATTAATTCACCTCGATAAAATCCAGTGCGAATTAAACTCCCGAAAAATTTCACTTCAATATTATTCCCGCATAGAGATTTTTTTATTTTCATCAGCCAACCATTCATGGGAGAATTATCCAATTACGAAATAATAATAACCGATACAGTGGCTCGTGGCTCTCCATTGAGCCGTGCTGATGATTAAAAAAAAACACTGTGGATTTTCAAGCGCAAAAAAAACGAGGCAAAAGCGATAGGGGGATTGATAAAAAATTCAAATCTGTGGAAATAAAAAAAAAGGAGAGAAAAAAAAGGGAATTAAACCGTTTGTGAAGATAATGGGAGTACGAGTTAATGCAAAAAGTACAGTTGTATGGACGATTGCGTAGATGTACACTTTAATTATTATTATCGGTGTGAACCATCGCATGGGATACTCGGGGCTTTGAAAATTGGGCAAGTTAATGGCATGAACGGGTAAATAGTCTGTTGCAATACTCACCCCTTAAACTTCTTTTTCACCAACTGATTCCACCAGTTTTCTTTACTTTTGAAGTAGTTTTCGCCCGTTTTTTTCGCGGCAAGGCCTTTGGGCTCTGATAAGAAACGTGGAAACTCCTGAAAATGAAGAAAAATAAAGAAATTTTAAACAAAAAACTTTTCACGGACGTTTCAAGTTTTAAGTTGCTTTGTGCATGAACGATAGGGGTACACTGTGCACACTGTGTCTTCAAATTAAGGGAATTCGTTAATTAATTAATTAGGTGATGAATTATTCATGAGAATTTATGATTTATTTTTGTTTTTTGAGAATATCTCGGGAACTAAATGAGATAGAGGAAAATGTCAAGAGACCTTTTTTGTGGCTCTTAAAATTTTCTACAAAAAAGGTCTCTTGACATTTTTCTCTATCTCGCTTAGTTTCCGAGGTATTCGAGAAAACCTGAATCAAGTAGTACAAATTTTTTTTCTCCTTTTTTCGAATTTCAGTATAAAATCCCAATTTATCGCATGGAATAATGGAAAAATCTATAAAATCTCATATAATCACTTTAATACGTGAAAATGTAAATTTTATTTTATTATTAAAACGAGCAGTCATTGTTCCTTGGCACAAACTGTGAAAACAATGTATCGTATACCGATTGTATCTGACAGAGAATAGTAACGATATTCCATGATATTCGTGGGCTCATGAAACTGAACGATAAAATGCGGATAGCACGGTCTTTTTCACGCACCAAACCGTGAATAGAATAATCCCCGAGTATACGTAAAATTCAGCGTTGTTGGACTAAGCGAAATGTTAAATATTCTCCATGTTATATCCAATGAATTTACAATACATATAAACATTGTTTTCCTCGTTCACTGGAAATTCGATTCCTCTTTTTGTTACCACAGAATAATATAATAATTTAATTGAACATGAGAGAATTTATAAAATTTATAAAATTTATAAAAATTCAGGGATGAAGATAATAAATGATAAATATTTGTGAAACCATTGAGTTTAGGGGAAAATGTCAAGAGACCTTTTTTGTGTAGAATTTAATTTTCTACAAAAAAGGTCTCTTGATATTTTCCCCTAAACTTAAAGGGTGCTGAGTATTATGGGGAAACATGAAAAATGAGGAAAATCAATTAAACACACTTGATAAATAATAATCCTCCGCAATCCTCAATATTTTTTTTCAATTTCACCCTCCTCTTCATAACCCACATTGTTTACTTTAATAAAAGGCAAACGAAGAGTGGCTGCGTTTGAATATCGTAATTAAAACCTGACGAAGCAAATAACCGACGCGTTTACCCAAGTTTTTCGCTGGTATTGCATCCTACAGGGATTTTTCGTGTGTATACATCTGTTGCGAGAAGCGTAAAAGGGTAAAAACTTCAGTGAGAAGAAGAGAGGCGAAAAAAGAAGGGGAGAATTGAACAGGATGAAGTGCAAACAAACGAAATTAGAATGAGAAATGTGCGAATGAAAAATACTTGAGGCCTTTATTTTATATTTCCCCAAAAATCCCCAAAAAAAAAAACGTGTGGAGCCAAATAAAATTAGAGACATTTTTGCCTGCAGTAAAGTCTGAATGAAAACAGAATAGAAATGAGGATCCAAGCTTGTGCTGCATGTTTATGTCGTGAAGACATGAATAAAAAAAAACGAGGAAAATAGTTTCCCAGGAAAATAGGAAAAAAATCTATTATTTCTATTTCCATTTTCTTCAGTCTCCGCTAGCAAATGAAAATATTTATTTCTATTTTGCCACGAGAATTGTAAATCGTTGAGCCATTTTCGAAAAACGATTTACGATAATTTGCTGGCTCTATCCACCTACCACCCAATTTCTTTCTTACACCGAAGGACGTTCGATCGAGTTGTAATCTCAGTTGAAACTCAATTCACGATGTATAGAAAATCCGAAATAAATTTCCCCTGATACTATTTGCCAATCCTTGATTATTTTCTGGGGATATTCAATTCGAATTGAATTAACATAAACCGATGGCTTTTTCTTTCCACTGAATAATCTGGATTTTCGTGGGGATTTGTTTGTGATTAAGAATTTAAATGATGAATTGGAGGGATATAAATCGGGGTGAATTAGTTTGAGGTGATTTATCGATGCTCTTTGGGTCAATGACAGATGGAATTAATGGTTTGATTAATGAAGAAGGTATTAATCCAAAGATACCTCGAAAACTATCAGTTTAATCAAAAAATATGAAGAGACCTTTTTTCAGCGTCATCAAATTCTCTACAAAAAAGGTCTCTACAAAAAATCCCCTATCTCTAATATTAACCAAGATAATCCAAAAAAAGTGGAGTTGAAGTCTCCAACATGCTCAAGACGTTCATGAAAATTCCCGTTGAATTCACTGAGTTAAGTCTATTAAATCGGATTCTCTTTCGGGTTAAAAGTATCGAGCATGATATCCACGTATCAGCAAAAAAAAATGAACGATAAATAGCACAATATAAAAGGAACTACAGCCTGTACCATGCACTCACAGTAAACATTTGGGATAGTAAAATAACCGTGTTTCGAGTTGTAGAAATGATCGAACTACCAATATAACGCATTCTTATTTTTTTTTTTCATCGACTCTCTCTTTCTCCAATGCTTGTCCTTCTCTCTCAAGCCATTGCCGATTGCTCCTTGGCGTTGAATCGATTCTTATTCCGTGGCTCTGGCTCGTAATATCAGTCAGACACGAACCGGGTGTGTTATACGGTCCGTGTGTAGCCGTCACGTATTTTTTTCCTTTTTCCCCGCGATTCTGCTTCTTTTATTCCCTCTTTTTCTTTCACCTCGGGTCAAAGAGAAGGTGGCCAGGCTTCTGCAAACTAAAAAGTTGGTGGAAAAATTATAAACGACCATCTACCATTTTATATCCCCAATGGATTTTCACTCTATTCCTCATATTTTTCAAAATATTTCTCAATTTATCATGAGATATGCAGTTGCAAGTAACTCCAGAATTCTGAATAATTTATCAATAATGAATAATCATGAATTATTCAGTTATTGCATTAATAAAAATTCGGGGATGAGAATAAATTTATGATATAATACTTTCGATTTGGGTCACGTGCTCAAGGGGAAGAGGGCAAATGAATGAATGACACTGAGAGGCCTGATATATCCGAATTTTGAGGAAATTGGAGAGTGTGAAATTACTTGAGTCTATGATTTATCCACTTTTTCGTGAGTTATTAGTGACTTTTTTGGGACGATTGAATAATTTGGGGGAAGTAATGAGGCAGCATGTGCGAGAAATTCCGTGAAATTCTGAGGGTAATTGGAGGGAATTCTTGAGTGGCTTTAAATTTTATTTATGATGGTAATTTATTAAATTAGGTAGATTTAATTCTTTCATTAACAAAAAAATAATTAGAAAACGTAGTTTATCATAAAATGTGTTATTCCAATGATTCCAAATGAATTTCCACCCTTAAATGTTCCATAATGCCCCCAAAAACAGTGAAAATCTCATGGAGATGCAATAAACCAGAGTCTCCATTGAAAATTGTCATTGGCAAATTTTGAATGACGATAATCGTGACGTGCTGGAGTATTAATCGTCTGGTATGTGAGTTTTACACGTGCTAGCGGATGTCTATTCCAAACGATGTAAATTGGAGTGGGGGGAGTTTGATGCGATTTGTGCCCACTGTACGTTGAAGGCCTTCAGCACACTGGCAGTATTTCTGGCTCTCTCCCTCAGCTCGTAGCAGTGCAAAATTGAGCCATTAACGTCGTAGTAACTCCGTCGCTCTCGCTCATGGCGATAATATCGAGCGCTTCACCAAGTGCCTGTACTTGTAACTCACCCATCGTGTCCTCTCCCACTTTTCTTCTACTTTCTACTTCATCCACTTGTGCCTGCTTTCTACATTTTTTTCGTCAGCAAAGCTGTGCAAAAAGTATCGGTGAAAAACGGATGAGAGGACAGGGAAAAAGTTGATCAGTTTTTACCCCTTTTTCTTATTTTCTTTTTTTTTCTCTTTTTATTCTCACAACTTTTAGCTATCTTGAAGTGTATAACGAGAGAGTGAGGGATCTTCTCAAGCCGTCGACAAGCTCAAACGGTCTCAGAGTACGAGAGCATCCTCGATTGGGTCCTTATGTACAGGGTATGTATAAATAAAGCGATAGAAAATCAAAGGTTTGTTTTTTTTGTGGAAATTTTCTTTTTTTTTAGGGAAAATTGAGGGTTTTAACTTTTACGTGAAATCCTCCAATTTCTCCAATATTTCTTATCAAAGAATCCTTACAAAATCTTAGCAATCGCCAGTATTTCTCAAAGTTTTGAAACTAAAAAAATGACTTTTTACAGGATTAACTCAGCATCAAGTTGAAACCCTGGGTTCGTTGATGTTTCGTGTGGAGGAGGGTACGAAAGCCCGCAAGACAGCCTCGACATTGCAAAATCCGAGCAGCAGTAGGAGTCACGCTCTTTTAACGCTAACCCTTGAGCCAAACACAAGCACTGCTGTTGGAAATGCATCCGTACAAACTACGAAAACGTCAGTGAGAAACAGTGACTTTAATAAAGGCAGTAAGTTGCACTTGGTCGACCTGGCGGGCAGTGAAAATGCCGCAGCCTGTCCTGGGATTAATCGCCTCAAGGTAAATAAATCTAGAGGATTAATGGGAGAAGAAAAATGGGGTAAAATGGGGATTTAATTAAAGGCGGTTGGAGATGGAGTTTTTCTGATGATTCCATTGAAAAGGTGAGGAAATTTTAGCCGGAAAACATGTGTCGCAATTAATTTTATCACTTTTTTCAAAAATCTACAGATTTTTGAAAAAA
Organism: Aleiodes testaceus; assembly: GCA_963565655.1. NCBI lineage: Eukaryota > Metazoa > Arthropoda > Insecta > Hymenoptera > Braconidae > Aleiodes > Aleiodes testaceus. Next base: position 4,304,545 of record OY751421.1, on the reverse strand, counting down.
AATGAAATTTTGAGAGAAATACAAAAAAAAATCTTGCGACACATGTTTTCGACCTCAAATTTCCTCAGCTTTTCAATGGAATCATCAGAAAAATCCCATCTCCAATATTTCCATCCATATTTCTCCTATAATTATTCGAACGATTTTTCCAGGAAGGCGCAAACATAAATAAGAGCCTGGTAGCACTTGGTAATGTGATATCTGCACTCGCTGAGAGAGGGAGTGGTGGAAGTAATCCTGGAAGAAGATTTATACCCTACAGAGACTCGGCACTAACTTGGCTACTCAAAGATTCACTGGGTGGAAATGCTACCACCATTATGCTGGCAAGTGAGTGTACATTGTATTCATCATTGTTGAATTCATACAAAAGACTATGATTGGCTATCAAAGATGCTTCCGAATTTGTAACTCATTGAATTATTCATAATTTCCATTAATAAACCCAAAAAAAACGTATTCTTTCAACACTTTTACAGGCCAACAGTGGATTAATAATCATTAAGCAACATAGACCATTTCTATCGGTAAATAGTAGAAAAACCGTAAAATTACGTAGAAAATCACAATTAATTAATTAATATCATAATTCACAAATTTCATTTAAACTTAATTGTAATAACTAGAGTAGTCTCTAGTTGATAATTTAAAGTGTAATTGTCAAAAAAAAAAATAATGAGGCAACATGAAAATTATCGCTGATACATCGATAAAACGTAAACTGCATTACATCCCTCCGTACTCATTCATTTCTACCCCTCTCGAATTTCCATTAATACGAGGGATGGAATATGTACCATGGAAAATTCGTAGTCAATTAATATTTAATTGAATGGCTAATAGTTCACTACGAACTCGTCCACAATTTACTTTGTAATATTTACAATTTCATTAGACTAATTATCGAAGTAACGTAACAAAACAATTGAAGACTAATCGGTAAATCCTAATGTCATTATTTTAATCAACGAATGTTGTAACTTTGTCATTGAGAATTTGCATTTTAAATTAATTTTCGAAAATCTAATTAACTTATTAGCCAACAGAATTCACTAGTTCATTACAGCTGATGTTCGATTTAATTATGTTTCATCAGGATTAGCTGTTAAAATCAATAGCATGAAGTTCTGTAATGAAGCTTTTTTTTTTTTTCATTGAAAATAAAATGAAGAGTGGAGATTGTAAAAAAAAAATTCTGGTAACATGTAAAACACTACTGACTGCCCTACCCAAACGGGAATATCAATTTAACTGAAATGAAATTTGACGAGTAGCTTCAAGGCATTCATATCGGAGAGTAGAAGCGATACATACACCGCAGACATACACGAGTTAAAATCAAATCTGTGAATCAATTTCAGCAATATCACCGGCCAGTGGTAGCTTCAACGAGACGTCTCACACACTGCGGTTCGCCCAAAGGGCACAGAGTGTTATTAACAGGCCAGTGATAAATGAAGATCCAGTTGCGAAGATAATACGTGAACTACGTTCAGAGGTTGCTAGATTGAAATCACTCCTATTGGAAAAGGTAATGAATTAAAAGCAAAAATAATCTTGGAAATCTGTAAAAAATCTATGACAAATGTAATTGTCAATTCGTCAAATTGTCATTCAATTTCCCAAAAGATAAATAAATTTCATCCTTTTTTTATTTTTCACAGAACATTGAGCCAACCAGTGATTTAAAGCCGTTACCATGTGTCTGCAAGCATAACCAAGAGCGTCAGGATTTCCAAACCAGATGCGTATCAACGTCGACATCGAATTCACCAACGCCCGATTCAGTATCATCGAGCGTTAGTCTGACTAGACGACACAGTACTAGTGATTGTACAATACCAAAATATATAACAAATGGATCGCAAATACACTTTGGATCGCTCGATGCAATAGGAAATGATAGTGATTGTAATCCACAATTTCCCAATTACAATTGCGCTAGAATATCCCAATTGACCGAGGAGATCAATGAGCCTGTATTTGTTGATATTCCAACGCTTGTGGCGGTTCTCATCAAGCCAGACATCACTGCCGTGCCCACCTCCCACCAAATCGAGGAAATTCCGAGTGATGCAACCGACCAAATTGACAATATCCTCACCTCCAATCCTCCGGAAGACATAAAGAATGTCAATTCATTAATAAAAAATGCGGAGCCCATTGCCAGCTTCCACATCATTGACAACCTCATTGAGAATGTCTCAGAGAGACCAAAGTTACGTAAACAGCAGTCAACTGATACCGATCTCACCAATGTGAGTGCATCGGTGTTAACGACCACAAAGAGATACGGATCATCAGAGGCAATCGGCAAGAGAAACCAGGGCCCACCGGTCCTCCACAGATCCCAAACAACTTTAGAGAAACGTGTGAATTTAGATAAACCAAAGAAACTGAATAACATCCGTGAAATTGAGGACAAATCAGATAAAGGCAATGATTCACTGAACGATAAGAGCCCAGCGAAGCGTAGTCCAGCTAGAAAACCGAGTATCGACATTTTCAAGAGGAGAACAAGCAAAGACAGCAGCTCAAGTAGCTCAAAGGATGATTCAACTAACAGTACAAAAGACAGTAGAAAAAATTCAGCAGACTCTGAACAATTACCTTCAAAGCCACACACTGTAATTCAACGTGCAAGAAGAGCTGATATAGTTGCTGCTGTTACTGAGAGGCTCTACTCGAGCAGAAAGACAAGTGAAGAAAGCAACACGGCGTCAACGCCCGCCTCGGATATACGTTCTCCCGAGAATACGGAGGTTAAACTAGCTAGTACAACGAGAATGCGATTGCAAGAAATATCGAGAAAAATGTTGGCCAAACGTAGACGTATTTGTGTTGATACACAGACTGATGTATTATCAACGGTGCGTGTTAAGGACAAGTCAATTAATGTTAGAGAAGCTAAACCGTTGCGTAAAGATGCTGCTGTGCTAACTGAGAGACACGAGAATTATCAATTACTCACGCCATCCGACAAAGTTGTTGTCAGAGTCAAGGAAATGTCTACATCAACATCAGATGCACCAGATAAGCCGCTTGTTTGCTTCAAGGATGCTGCTAATATAACGGAGCACTGCAGTGATCATTACGATTCCATGGAGCTGTGCCAACATGATTCGGGAATTCTTTATGATGACGTTCATTATGGTCATGTAGATGTTGCGGAGAGTTCTGTTAACACGAATTCACCGATTCAGGCGCCGGCCAGTGCCTCGCAAACGTCCAGGGAAGACACGAAGACTTGCTGCGACGACAAGCATCATTCAAAGCCCATAAAAATAATTCATCCACGTCAGAAAGAGGCCTGTTGTCCAACTTCTGGAAAGACTCATGATGACCATGATAAGTGCAGCGATTTATCCTCGATTCATGAACACAGGCATGATCATAAAAATGATCACAATCATCTGCATCACAGCCATTTACCAATAATCGAGCCATGCTGTACGGATATTCATGATTCTCATAAACATGATGACTGTGAGAAGAGTCAAATACGTATAAATCTTCCGGACATGATAAATATAACGATAGAATCGACAAATGTATTGGAATCAAAGATTCAAGTGTACGATACGAAAAATTTACGTGATAGTATGATTAAAAAAAAGGATACAGAGACTCAGACAGATAAAAAAGATGCTCTTGAGATTGGTACATTGACCGATGAAAATTTAACGAGACTGAGATCAAGTGATTTATCAACAACAACTGCTACTAGGCCAAGTCAAACTGATGGACGTACATTCAGAATTGAGAATATATTTCAAGATCCAAATTGCTGTAGTGCACCAAGCAATTCACCTGAAATTGATGTATTATCTGGTATACCATCAAATTGTTATCAGAAGAATTCAATTGTCTTCACGAATTCAATTGGTACATCCTCGACAATGAGAAGTAGGGATAATGAAAATTTTTATGACTTCATGGCACTGAGTCCAAGTGCCAGAAGAAGAAAATCCCTCACTAGCGAGTGGTTTGGAAGATCGAGTGGTACATGGCCAAGTATGTCAAGATGGCGGAGCCAGAGTCCCTTGGGTTTCAAGCACTACAGTTGGTCGAGTGTATCATCGGAAAAATGTCCAATTGCCTCGAATTATTGCGCGCGTGATGATAATGTCGATAGAATTGATTTTCCATCCGTCGAAAATTATAATGCAAGAAATGACTGCAAGCAGCTGATAAATAAAAGAAGAGACAAAATTCCTGATAAATTCAGCAGTTTGATGTATCCAAGTGTGAGCATTACAAATGAGGGTCAAAGATCGTCCCCCGTCATTGGGATGATAGATCGTAAGGGAATTTACGAGCAAGAGACTAACTTTTCGGATGACAGCTTGGACCCGAAGGAGGAACGAGTGAGACATCAAATTGCCGTTAAATCACACGTAATAAAAGAAAATGGGAATAATGACAATGACAATAAATGTCCACCTGACGTAGTTGCACACACGAAGAGAGAGGCAATTGACGAAGGGTGTGATGATTTCGATGACGCATATATTGAATTGCCAAAGGGTAAATTTGGGGGAGGTGACAATGTAAAAACTCCAATTCAGCAATTTAAATCAATGATACTGGGTGGACCATTGCTATTAAATTGTGAAAATGATACAAATGAAAATGTGTTATTAAATAAATCACGTGGTAATAAAAAGCGAGTCTCTTTTGGTCAATCCAATATTGTCATTGAACCAGCATCGTCACATGATTATCAAGAGCTCGGGGATTCCCGGAAATCGATAATTAAATTGTCCCCGGAATCAGAGGATAGTAGAGTGTGGAAAGAGTCTTCCGAATTTAATCAATCAATGGGAAATTTGTCGAGTAAGAAGGCCGATGCTCGTGTGACAAATGAAAAATCAAATAATATTGATGACTACCTGGACGAGGCCCTCATATTCATGCGCAACATGAATTCAATCAACAAGTACATTAATAATGATAGCGAGACAAATGACAAGTGTCAAGTTATGAGGGATCGTAACGAGATAGCCCTGGAATTCAAGGATCTCGAGAGGAATTGTGTAATGAAAGAGAAGGATCTAGAGACAAGTACGTACAGCCCGTATGAAAAATGTTTGAGGAGCATGGAGAGACTGGAAGAGTGTCTCAGTAGAGTCAAGTGTAATGATGAAATTAAATGTAATGGGAAAAATTCTGCTGAGGCTAAACGCGATTTAGTGAATTTCAGTTCAGATAAAAAGTGGATTAATGGAAAAATTGAGGATGTGAATTGCGAAGACGTCAGTATTACTTACAATAATTACAAGATTGATAAATATTTTCATAGGTCATTTGATGATTATGATAATGAGGATGATGGTAATAATTTTGATTCAAAGACACTGGATAGATACAGAAGATTACTCGATAACAGTAGATGCAGGAATTCTGTTAAAAAACGAAGTCGCTCATTGACGACATGTAGAGGTAGAGATTACGATTTAGATAATTCAAACATTTATCCAAAATTAATGAACGATAGAATGGACGAGGATGCGTTAATTGCTAGAGTTAAGAAATCTCTGCCCACTCCGAGATGTTCAATTACAAAGTACGACTCGTCTGATGAAAGTTCAAGCTCAGACGAGGCACTTGCTACATTTATTGAGTCTATCGATAAGGTTTCTCGATCGAAAGACAAATTTAAATATCCGGCAAGTCCACGAGTCAAGTTTCTCCAATTACTGAGCGAGAGACGGAGAATTGTTGAGAATAGTCGAAGTACTGGCGCATCTTAATTAATGTTATTATCGATAAATGAGTATACGCTGTTTTACTTCACTTTATTTTCTATCTTTTTTTCTTCTTCATCGGTCTTTCTCACTTCCCTACTCTCCAACAAATTGAATATTCAGGGTTGAAAGGTAGCACTTTTTATATACCAATAAAGATATATTGAAGATGAAAAATTATGTCGTAAATTTCATAGGAAATCCGTGACCTGCATTAGTCTTGAAATTACGAAATAATCGATGAATTCTGTATTTTTATATGCCAAAAATTAACGAAAAAATGGATTAATTGAGAGATATAAAGGGCAATAAATTGCAATTACGAGTCATTAAATAAGTTATGTACTAAGGAACTATATTAAAATGTACCTAAATACCATATTGTAAATAAATAAAGTTAAATTTTTGTTTTTAAGTGTTTCGAATTTTACATTCTTGCCAACAAGAATCACCGATAATTGATTGACATGATCCGCTCGTGTTTTTGACACTGAGTGATATTCGTTGATTCACTACTTGTCAGTTCTATAATTAAAACCACCCCTCCGTTTGCCTCGGAAAATCCGGGTAAACCGCACTTGAGCCCGGAATAACGTCCAACAATTGACCAAGGGTCGAGACGGAACTCAACAAATAAAAGCAAATAAATAAAAGCCTGGAGAGAGTAAAAAGGAAGAAAAATAAGTGTAAATTGAATAAACCCCTGGCGGTAGGCCTGGTTAAGGCCCTGTATATAAACCGAGCCTATTCTTTATAACGTAGTGCCTATCAGATGGATTTTTCTCTCGTGACTCTTATTTACGGATTAGAGTCACGTACAACTCCTCCTCTGCCATATCCAAGTGATCCAACCATCCTCCCCCATTGCAACCACACCCTTGGCACATTCACCGCCACCCACTCCTCATCCCTCCCACATACACACATACACAATTCCGTTTTCTCTCTTCATCTCCACTCCCACTTGCATTACATACAGGGGTATGTATCCCTCAGGTATGTTGGCACGGTCGCTTGGCTGCCAGCGTATCTCCAATGCTCCCTCAGGGCTAGCCATGCTCTCTACAGACCTTTAACTTTTTTTATTCCATTTCTATATCCTCGTTTTTTCTTCGGGTAATCATGTCGCATCTCACGGGTCCCGAAAGTATTCGTGAAAAAATCGTATTTAGTGACACAAGAGTATTAGACAAAACTCTGAATTTTTTTTAACCATCAAGATGATTTCTGAAAAATCTGAAAAAATTTGATAATACTCCACAGAGTGTCTACTGTGTTGTGTAATTTTTTCACATCTCTCTTTTTGACTGCTCCAATTTACCATGGAGATCACGAACAGCACCAGGTGTATCAGTAAAAGAAAAGCAATAATCGGTTCTTGCTGATGCCTGGCGAGGTACTGCCGATAGCCAGTAGGCAATATTATACGAATTTTGTGGACTTTGGCTGTACGTGCACACAGTGGCTCGTATAACTCCCAGCTATGTGAACGTTGTCCAAAGCTTCCAAGGGATAAAACTGAAAATGGCTCGTGAATACGTTACGTATTCTCGTCCAGCGCCACTGTAACTATATACATATACGTATCATGAAAACGTACGGTTTACTCGTTCACTCCAGTGTCCATCGGTCAGTTGAAGGGGATGATTCAAACTAGAGGCAGGGGGTTATGCCAATATGATTTGGTTTTTGCGTAAACCTACGGCCATCTCCATAAACTCGCATTTTACGATTCTGATTACGACCCACTTCAAGCCCATCCCTTCACTCAAACCCCTCCCTTGATTTGTCCTGACTGTGGAAAATCTCAATATGAATACACAGGCGTGTGTGCACGTGCTCTCAAATTTACGCCTCAAATCCTCGTAAATGAATACCTACAACACAATGTGCTCACGTTTTTTTTTTTTTTTTTTATACTATATTTTATAATATCTCTCTCAGTGAGAATTTCTAGTTCAATAGAGAGCAATGGAAACACATTTGACATTTTTTTATGATTCTCTTCTTTTTTTTTATTTTTTTTAAGCGTCTATAAAGTATTCTGAAATCGATACTCCAGGAAAAAGCGAGAAAATAGTAACAATTCAACAGTTTTTATTTCATATCGATATTCTTCCACTATTTTACTCCGGATAAATTCAACTATCCTTACTCTTTTGTGCTCAGCTGGCAATTATTATGCCACGTTTATCATAGAGTGCTTATTTTTTTTTTATTATATTTATATATACTTCTTATTTTTTTTCATGCCTTTTTAAAGCTTTTAAAGGATAGGCCATTTTTCTATACCCCAGGGTACTTGTTTCATTCTTTCTTTCCTTTTTACTATTTTTCCTTCTTATTTTAGCGTCACAGAATCCACCACGACTTTTACCTTGCCAGTTTCTTACACCCCCTCAACCACCCTGGCGTCGTGCGGTTTTGTCGTCTTCCGGCTTGAGGCACGAGAGCAAGAGAGACGGAGGCTCTTCTTGCTTCTTCTTTTTTGGAAAAAAAAAATAGGAGAGAGAAAAAGGGGAAAAAGAAAGTGCTGAAAGCGCACGTGGCTTCCAGATCGTGAGCCTTGCAGTATAGAGGGAAAATAAAGAAGGAAGAAGATAAATCTCTGCGGACGTTTATGATGACGATAAAATGAAACATCGTCCAGCCATTTTGAAAGACTGAAATTGTTTCTGGAATAGGAGCTTTTTTTTTACCTTTATTTTTCTTGCCAACTCGGTGCACTGTCATTGTTTCAATCCCCACTCTCTCTCCTTTCTTTTTTTTTATCGTTATTGTCGGGTTTTTCTCGCAATTTTCCAGGCGAATCCCCTCAGTTCCCTCTGACGAGAGCCAATTTGCTGGGAGGTCTGAAACTTAACACTCAGGTGAATTATAATGAATTTTATGAGGAAAGAGTGAATGATTTATTCAACAAGTTGTTTGGTAAATTTTAGTACGAGAGTATCGAATTAACGAAATTTAATAGCAAAATTCTAGTGCCCTCGAGTTGTACTTCTCCGTCTAAGACCCGGGGAACTTTCAACTAGCCTTCAACGAATGAAGGCCATTGTTTCGTAACTTGTCTAATTAATACTCGGGGAATCTCGGAAGAGAGAGAGAGAGGCACTGTGGGGAGTGTTGTTTAATAAAATATGATTATGCTGAGTGGAGGAATGAGGAAGAATGGAATTTATTGTTTCGCCTTTTATTAAAACCTCTGAAAACCCCTCTAATTGAGATTCCCCCAGTTTTTCTCAAATATCTCGGAAACAAAGAGGAGCACAGAAATTTTCATAGATACCTTTTTTATAGAGGAGAAAAAGAGCTAAAAAAAATGTCTCTACACTTTTCCTCGTATCTCTTCTAGTTCTCAAAGGAATCTCAATAAAAAAGAACGAGTTTCCCCAAAACAAAAAATTTTCCATAAATTAATAATCCACAATGTATTATAAATATCCGAGTATAATAATCCATTTAATAGTGGATGAAATGAGTTTTGAGGGTGCGTTATATGAAAAGTTGTGGCGCGTGCGGTGCGAAGGCAGTTATACCCAGCCGTTGCCTACTTATTATACTGTATATGAGTTTGCCCCGAAATATCGCATAATGCACGTCAAGACCTTAAAATCCCTTTTGCCGTGAAAATTCCTTGATTCTCATGGCACGTGGTGGTTATACATCATCGAAATTGCTGATACTAATAGAAAGATTATTCGCTTTGGTCTGGATTAAACGGAATATTAAAAGTTTCATGTGAACGTATCATGTGGTCATCAAACCACGAGAACACAATGCTAGTCGAAACGATCTCCAGTAGCTCCGTATGCTAACCGTTATGGTCATTGTTGTACGTGACAGCTTTCATAGGGCACACTGGTGGTGCTCATCGTGCTAATGTTGCACGAATGCTCTGATGCAAGTGATTGTAATTGTGTGAGATATTGCTTGTAGCATTTGGACAAAGTGGATTGTTCAAGTGTTTTAATAGCAGCAATTCATAAAAACATACTATTGAACAAGCAAACCTAAATTCTAATGATTTTTCCCCCAATTTTTCATCAATAAAAAAACCCAGAGATAATCCCAAAACCCTCAAATTTTTTATTTTCCCTGACACAAAAACGTAAAAAAAAAACGTTACTCCAATTCCCCTGTGTTATCGTTGTGTTCCAAAAAACACAATTCCATTCGAAAAGCAATAATTCCAAGGAGACTTCAATCACCCGTCCAATTCCAGTTATTTCCGAAATAAAAATAAAAACCCACAATTCCTCTTATATTCCACAAAAGTCAACAAATTCAATATAACAAAGCCTAATAATTTGCTGAGGATAATTCTTCTCCCCTTGTAATAAAACTCACAAAATACTGATACAGATTTACACTGGATAACATCTTTTGTGGTTGGATACGTGCGGAAAGCCGAGTCATTCGTTGGCGGGTGTGTGGATCAGTGAACGATATAAATTAACGTCTATGGATTCCGGTTTGGGTTTGCCGCACGAAAATACATCCACAGAATCCACACACACCCCCCCACACACTGTTACAAAGTCACTATAGCAATTGAGGATTAATAACCATGGTTTTAAAGCCAAGTTAGTTGATGCGGTTGAGGATGAGCTTCAGAAGAAGAAGCAGAAGATTTCTCGCAAACCCTGAGAAACGTACTAATACATCCAAATGATTTCCAGCAGCACAATATTGCATAAACTCCAATGCATGTATAGTTTGAGAAAGTAGTAGGAAGATGATGCACGATCCTCGACCATGTGACAGTTGCATCCGGTGTTGGCGTACTTGCTGTCTCGTATTTTGGCTCCAGGCGCATTTTCCATCCTCATCCCCGAGGTGAATTCCTATTTCTCGTAGTCTTCTTGTGATATGTCAGTTGAGCTACGGTAATAACAGTTACTCAGTGCAAATGTGTATACGTATTTTAATGTGAGTGAATTTCCAGAAGTTTTGGGGTTTCCAGAGTTTCAAGAAGAATTTTAGTTATTTGTATCAGCATAATTTCATTAATTTTTTCAAATAAATCAATGAATTAATCAAGTTATCAAAGCCTAATGAAGCCTCATTCGTGCACCTGTATCTAATTAATTACCAGGATGATGTCACCTGATAGAACGTCCTTGATATAACTATTGCCATTGTGCATCTTCTCCACCTCCAGTACAGTTGATGAGGCCACAATTTGCCTTCACATGACAATTGCGTGCACTCCATCCGGCTTCAGACTCCACAATGAATACGATTATCTGGATAAGCTGTGATTAATGCTACTGACTGGGTATCACAGAAGCAAACTATGTCAGAGTTATGAACCACAGCTGGACACCAGTGTATCGTAGTAACTCGAGTCATGAAGATGTATGTGACTATTTTATTTATTTTTGCCTGTTGTGCACTAGTTCAGGTGTGTTAATAAATTCACATTAGAATGATAATAATTTTATTTACACCAACAGTTGAAAAAATAAAGTAATGGAAAAATTCATTATTCAGGGTGGAATTTATTTTAATGGAATTTTTTAATAGTAGGAAACTTTTTCAATGTTAAAAAAAACGTATCTTTTTTCTCACTGAATTGTGAATTTATCCGAGTGTTGAAAAATATTGCTTTTTGATGTAACTCTGTAATGCACAGGCATCACCAGTGCCTGATATGACGCTTCAGGAGAGAGCTCAGGAGGCTTTGGACAGGATGAAAGAAAAGGCAGAGGAGGCATTGGAATACGTTCAAGATGCAGCAAACAGAGCGATTGAATCAGTTAAAGCTACGGTACAGGAAGCAATGGGCACGGCTCAGGAGATATCTAAGGAGGAGCTCGAGAAGAAAGAGGAAGAACTGCTGGAGTATGGAAAGAAAATGTTGCAGCAGATTGATACTACTGATGCATCGCCATTTTGGTGATAGAAGAGGTCAAGTGCCTGAATTTCATTAATTTCGTGTAATTATTATTGAAACATTGAATAAACTTATGAAGCAAACGTTCAATTGATATTGGATTTTCGGTGAAAATTAATTGGATAACTTGCTGAGTATGAAGTTGGCAACATGGCCACTTAACTCGACGAGGTAAAATAAGAAAAGAAAGAAGGAAGTCTTGACACAATTTACTTCATTGAGTAAACGGAAAATCGATAATTAATTCTATTTTCATGGAGGTGAAGGTGAAATTTGCCGAAAAAATTTGAGAAATTAATTGAAAAAAATGTCTTGCAGACGCATTAATCAAAGGACTGTTAACTATAATTGGTGCAATTAAGGGTATAGTGACCCCCCCATTGTAGATTAAAGAGTCCACGTAATATAGACAGGTGTACATGATGTGAGAAAAAGTCTCTGGCGACAAATTTCTACCGGAGAGAGAGAGATGGGTGGAAAAGGGTGGAGCGTGTACTTCAACCCCTGGCTATTAAGTCTGGCGGTGGTGAAAAAAAAAAGGGGCAAAGAGAGCGAAAGAAGAGTAGACGCAACACCGAAGGCTTTTGCGCAAGTTAAAGCCAGGGAAAACCCCCTCATTATACGTACAGTTATATATATATACGTGTGTACGTCCGTTTTTGCAGGTATGGGACTCGCCTAGCAAAGCGCAGTCTCGTTAAAAATGTACGCGTGACAAGCTCCTTTACTTGGTGCGATTCAAGCGCGTGCACTGCTTTATAGTTGAAACTCGTTAGTAATTGAATACCGCAGGTCCTTCCACCTCTCTCTCACTCTCTGGGGCGAGTGAAGACGTGTAGGTGGGTGTCCGAGACAATATCCCCTGTGTGTCGTTAACCCATACAAAATGAAACACGATACATTTTATTATTATTTAGTTTTCAGTTATTTTCTTTTGGTTTTCATTTTCACTGTGAAAAAAAAGGACGAAACTCGGCTTTTGTTGCGCTTGAAATTGTTGAAATTCTCCTCATTTCTTGTAGCATTTAATAAAATAATATGTGGCGAAGCTTTTTATCTCGCGCGAGAGAATGCCTTTTTACACTCCTTTTTTTTTTTTACTGTCGTTAGTCTTCTTTCTTTTATTCTACAGAGTTCCTCTTTTTTTTTGAGGGAAGAATAACAGGTATACTTTGAGGTGGAAACGAGGGGAGTGTGGGAATACTTTATCTGTAAATATTGTTATTTTTTTGTTCATTGTAATGAGGATTAATTTAATTATCTCGGAAACTAAGGGAGATAGGAAATTTTTTGTGGATACGTTTTTTGTAGAGAATTTCAAGAGCTAGAAAAAAGGTTTCTATGAAAATTTTCATATCTTAATTATTTCTCGAGTTATTTCATAAAAACAAATGGAAAAATGATGAAAAAAATGAAAATTTTCATATTTCACAGTTGAACGAGTGTTATTTTCATCTGTTAGAGAAGAAAATTCTCCTCGTTTCAAAGTTGCACGTTGACAATAAACTGAAACTCGTGAAAAAGATTCAAGATGTTTTTATCCCCAAGTGCATCATACTGAGAAACACCACAATAATAGTAATAATAATAAAGAAATACAAGAAGCTGTATAAATTGTTAAAGACAACGCCCACTTTAAAAACGCAATCACTCACGATATTACTGTTAGCCCATGGGGTGTATTTTATGGGTGAAAAAAAGATGAACGACGCTGGGATTCATAATTTTATGGCAATTTTCCAGAGTCATATATTTTTGCGATGAGTCACGATATATATCAGTCTTGGGATAAAACCGGAACGGGAAACCGTCAATCGTATGGGGAAGATACTAACATATTGCCTTTTACCTATATACCTGATGGCCCCATCGTATGAATAAAAAAATCGTAAATAACGTGCAATGTGTTTGTCAATAATTTTTGATTTCCGAATAAAATTCATATTCTGCTCAAATTTATTCAAAACACAATATCTCAAAAACTAATGGAGATACGCCGTTTTTGGTTTAGTACTTTTTTGTAGAGAATTTCAAGAGCTACAAAAAAGGTCTCTATAAAAAATTCTCTATCTCTCTTAGTTTCCAAGATATTTAAAAAAAACTAATGAATTCGAAAATAATGGAAATAAAAAAATTCTCACACTTTAACGATTATTCTGAATTATTTCATCACTATTTTATTCCATCAGGTTTAACGATTATGTGCGGTCACTCGATTGAGAGACACTTTGATGACCCAAACTGTACTACGAGAGAAATAAACACGTAGGTGGCCTTTAAAACCATGGTGTTATAAAGCCAGTAACGTATTGCTGGGTGGTATATATAATGCATGTAATCAATTGGCGATTCAGGCAGTAACTTTAACTGGAAAATACGATTTTACGATCGTCCTGGACATTCCAAATATTCCCCGATACTTTCTCCCCTTTTTATTCAAAAATTTTCCGCCCTCAGAGGTCCGTCAAAATCACGGGAGACATTAATTGCAGCATCGCCCTCAATTTTTGTTGATAATTCACTCTCGCAAAAAGAGTTTCACATTAAATCCAGAAAAAAGCCTTTTTTATCACAATGAAAGCTTAATTGCTCCGAAAATTTCGTGAACGAGTAAAAAATTCTTTTCACCAAAAAAAAAAAAATATAAAAATCATTCATTTTAGAGGTGCAAACATTTTTTCCCCTCGATTCAATACTTTTGGATGGAAAAATTGAATAAAAAGTGAAATTTCATTGTTATGGAAAAAACATTGGATTTCATTGGGAAATTTGGGAGGAAAAAAAATGTAAGAGAATGGACATTTTTTAGGGAATAAATGGAATCGACTGGTGCATTGCAGTGGTTGACTAGACGAATAATCAATATACACAAGGCGTCAACTATACGACGGTGCGCGACGTGAATTTACAATAGTTTATGCAACTGGCCGGTTTTAAAGAATCTAATTTACGAGTAATTGACCCGATTTTTATTGGCAGTGAGATGGAATAGACTCTACATGCTTATGGTGTATGAGAAAATGGATAATTTAATTTTTTATCATAAATCCGAATGATCTATCAACCTCCGGAAAATACGAGAAAATAGTTAAACTCAGATTTTTCCTCAATTCTTTCTCTTTATTCAGTCATATTTTATCCAACAGATCACGACACTGAATGAGATATTATGAGAGAACTCAGACTCGCTTTTACGCAACACTCTAAATGACACGGGCCATGTAGGTGGGTTACCCGCAGGTATATTCTCATGCAAATTTCCTTTTTTTATTCCTCTACCTCCTTATTCCTCATGCAAGTACAACGCTGACGTTGAGAGAACAATGGCGCTTGAATTCGTCTCGGTTGGATGAAAATTGTCGGTGCAGAATTTTCATGTTTTGAATTTCAAAAAAAAAAAAAAACACATTCACGTTGAATTACACGATGAAAATGTTATAATTTTCGATAATTGAGTACCGTGAATTTTCCACGGACGTTAATTCCCCCGGAATTAACTAAGTCTTTGCATAAGCGCATGAATTTATTCATCAGAATTATTTTTTAAAATTAATAGAATAACGAGTTGATTTGTTGTTTTCAAAATATCTTGGAAACTAATAGAGATACGAAAAAAATTGTGGATATCTTTTTTGTAGAGAATTTCAAGAGCTACAAAAAAGGTTTCTACAAAAATTTTCCTATCTCTTTTATTTTTCGAGTTATTGTTAAAAAACAAATGTAATCAATGCACACGTAGAAAGTTTAAGAAAACAATGGTGAAAACCGGTATTTTAAACGAGGAAAAAAGCTTCTCCTCGACTTTTGTAGATGCGCCATAAAGCCAGACTAAAGTTTATGATGATGAGGCCAAGTGCACCATTACATAGTACGAGTCACCCATGGACCAAACACAATCTGTCTCTCTCCACCCCTCATTCTCCTTTCATGCTGAATACCCTGGGATTAAGTTGCTCTCTCCAAAGAGAAGCGAAAACTACCAGAGCCCTTTCCCCAATGTACACCTTACTGCAGATAACCATACATATAGTTAAAGCAGATAGTAGGTAAAATGGCTAGACGAGAATCGCTTTTAGAGTGTACTAGAGAGTAACGTAAGGACCCCCAAAGACTATAGTCCCCACTTCTTCCCTTCTCAAAAACTTTTCCTTCTTCCTTCTCATCAAAGCCCCCCCGACATTTTCATCTTTTTCCCCCTCTCAAGCCTAAAAAAAAACCGTTGAATATAACAGTCTACCTCTGTGCCTCTCTTTTTTCCCTCAATTTTTAAAGTAAAAAAAATCTCCACCAACTTTTTTCCTCACTCACTACTTTCCTGAATAAGTCCACGTATTTCAAATAGACGTATCTCTTATATATAGCACGAGATTTATCGTAAAATTGAAGGATGAGAAAATTCTTCACCACTTTTCACTTCAGGGAGTTTTCGCATTCGCTTCTTTTATTTAATTTCTACCTTTTATTCTCTCTCGCGTCAGAGATGTGAGAGATTATGCCGTTGGGCGCGAAGTTTTATGGCAAATTGACGGCTGTCATAGTCATTGTAAAGTGCCTGAGGAATTTGAGGGATTATTTTAGTTTTCAATGAATAATTAATGATGACTGACATTTTTGAGAATATCTTGAAAACCATCAGAGTTACGAAAATTTTTATTGATACCTTTTTTGTAGAGAATTTCAAGGGCTACAAAAAAGGTTATTACAAAAATTACGCTATCTCATTTATTTTCCGAGATATGAGGGAAAAACGGAGGATCCACAATTATCCTCGTATTTTCAAGTGAAAAGTGCATTAAGTCTCTCTCTTCGTAATCAATTCCGGGATTCACCGAATTAAACGCCCCTGTAATTAAGAGGGGGGCGAAAAGAAGGGGATTCATTTTGGACACGTGAAAAATTAAAAATATTATTTAACGCGACGGTAATAATCCGGTGAGTTATTACGGTAACAATAAAAGAGATGGAATAGAGAAGAGAGAGAAGATGGGATAGTGTGCTTTTGGGAAAAGTGGAAAATGCCGGTTCAGGAGAGTGAGTAAATTTAGTCTGGCTTGTGAAGGACTAAAGATCGTCGGTGTAATCACATTAGCGGATCCATTAGCGAGTGACTGGCGCCAAAACTCAACTCGCTTTTGATTGTCTGCGCATTCAGTGTCGTGAAGGAGAGAGAGAGGGTGGAGAAAAGGGGGTTTTTACGCTGAGTAAAGAGGAGAATGAAGAGCCGAGGATAAATTTGCAGTGGATGATAGCTCTTTCCAAATAAAATTGACACAATTGACCTGTGTTATAATGTAATGTTCAAATATTATTCCACAATTATTTGAGTTTCGTGAGATTTTTTTCTTGATAAAAATACGTTTTAAAGAGGGGAAAAAAAGGCTTGAAATTATTGCAAAAAGAATAATTTATCTTCATCGGTTAATTGTGGACTTCTCGGAGGTACGAGGTACTACTGAAATTACAGGGAGGCAACGGGCATTACCGATGATTACATCAATTAGAAGATAAAAAAGGAGTTGAATGAAAATTGAAGAATTTCTCATTAAAAAAATTAATTCAAAAATACAGTATTCCTATGATATCTCGAGAACCAAAAGAGATAGAGTAAAAATCAAAGAGACCTTTTTTCTGTAGAATTAAATTCTCCCCAAAAAAGCCCTCTTCCAAAAATCCCTTAACTCTAATATTTCTCGAGATATCTCAAAAAAACTAGTGAAACACGAGAAATTCAAATTTCCCCAGGATTTGAAGGAACAAATAGGCTTCCCCCGAGGCATTCTCAACAATGTATCAGACAATCCCTCGAGAAAGCCAGTGGAATAAAATTGAGTACGCCTTTTTTTTTTTTATTTCTTTCATTTAATAATCATAAATTCGAAGGCAGTTGAAGAAATAATGCCTCGAGTTATAAAAATTCACATGGAATGTTCACCTGACTGTAGATTGGTTGAGGCCGTTGGCGCTGACAAGGTAGAGAGAGAGTAGAAAAGAAGGGGATACGGTTTTATAGTGGTGCGGATGCGCTCGGTTGGCTTATAGGTACTCGGAACCCGCAGGGTATTATTAGGATCGGACCCCAGCGTAATGACTTAATACCACGCGACTGTGTTAGTTGTTTTCGATGAGGCCCCATATGCGTGTTTGGAGGAGGGCGAGGTTTCTCGCTACTTCATGCAGACCGTGAAACCGCTTTGAATTCAACAAAACCCTTTAATTCCCCAAAAAACCCGCAAAAACCTCAATCAAAACTCAAAGAATCCTTAATTTTCAATAATTCCATCGGAAAATTCGGAAAATTCTACCCCGAAAAACACTACAAAGCAACCCATTTTGCCCCAACGATAATGAAAATAAACAGAAATTCCCCAAAAAACACATTTCTTTAATTAATAATCACAATAATCGCATCCAGTAATACGTGAATAAATGCAGTAACTGGTCCTGCTGAAGACGAGGATTACTAATGACTTCATCAAGACACGTTGCCTGCCTAGACGTGATTAAAGTAATTACTCCCTGTACATACACAGTATATTCCCTCTCTCTCTCGGGCTCTAAACTACGTCATGAGAGAATACCTTAACAATTTTCCACTCAACTTTGATGCACGAAGTTATTGCAATTTCTTTTGATTAGTACGAGCTTCTTGTGGTGCTTGAAATTTTTATTTCCACTGTAAATTAATTTTTTTTTCCCTCGAATAGAGATAGATAAGAGAGTACGTTGGCAATTGTAAAGAGATTAGGAATTAAGAATTTAATGCAGAGAGAATGATATCCCTGGGAAAAGGATTGGATGATGAGAATAATTAATTTCCAGTTTTTCAACTTAAATAAATTGACATTATTTCCTTGAATTTAAAAGTAATCGACAAATTGACTCGTTAATCATCAGTGCAAAAGTACAATCCACCATTTTGTGTTGTTCTCTCCAATTTAAAAAATGTTCAGCACTCACGCGATGATCTCCAAAGCCGCTACTGAATTATCCATTCGTCATCTCCCTCTCTCCTTTTTTCCCCTTCCCTCGGTTTAGGGTAAAACGAGAAGGTTGATGAGGGCCGACTGGGTTTAACAGTGGCGACAGACCGGTTCCCTAACGCGTATCCTTGATGTCTCAATCTCTGTAAAAAAATAATGAAGTAAACAAGTCTCTGTCTCTGTCGAATATTAGAGAAGAGGTGAATGTAATGAGGATAGAACAAAGTGTCTCATTTTGGTTTAATTAACGTGGAGATATATTGTGTTAAAACGATTAATCATTAATAATTCGTTTTTTTTTTCTGCTATTCTGATGGCAGTTGTTTTGAAATCCCAGGAGATGTGCGCAGGTGCTGGAGGACTGTGATACAGTGCCTTCCAGGTAATCTGATGGGGTTTTATATGTTTGAATCCAAACGATAATATGAGATACAGAGGTTGGGTTAGTTTATTCCACCGAAAGGCTTCACCTGCTCTCATAATGGCTTTATCAGGGATAACCACCTTCAGACTCGTAATCCAGGCTGTCCACCTGTCTCGTATTAACTCTGCATTTGGCGAACTGATATTTTGATTTCAAATGAGAAGTTTTAGAGAACTAAATAAGGAGAATTTTTAATGGGGTTTTAATTTTGAGTTCTAATGGGGAAATAATGGGAAACTCTTTCTAATGACTGCTGAAGCAACTGGAGATGTTGATGACAGATTTCTTCATGTTTTTTTGGAATATCTCGGGAAGTAAAGGTGATAGAGAAATTTTTGTAGATACCTTTTTTTAAGCTCTTGAAATTCTCTTTAAAAAAGGTCTCTACAATTTTTTTCGTATCTTTCATTGTTTCCGAGATATTCTCAAATATGTCATGAATAATTCATAGTTATTTTACTATCGACTTTCATCAATTATTCGTGAATCCATTTGTTTATCCAATTTATAACAATTTGCATCGAAGCACGTGAATAATAAAGAGTGAAAAAATTCAACTAATAATTGTGATTATATTTCTTGTGTGCTTTTCAAGAGAATATATATTTGCATTTAATAACCAAGTAATTGATGTCTGAGGAGACCTCATATTTTACATATTTTTCGGCACATCCTTATCCCTCCCCACTATGTACAAAATGCACACACAATATATTTTGCATATATCTGCATTTAAATGTTGCGAGAGAAGATTTTCTACACTTGAAGCAACAATGTAATAACTGTGCATTGCACCTTTACGCCTCCTTGGGATTATTCGAGATGCAGATAAAATTTTTTAATATATTTCACACACACATTAAATATAAAGTACCAGAATTCACTGAAATTCCATGAATTTTAAAAAAATTTAACAAAAAAAAAATCATAGATTTCTGCAAATGTATTCCACATTATTAAATTTGTATGCAAATTTTATTCAGCAAAATGTCGATATTTTCCTGTCGCAATTTTTCTCTCTCTCTCTCTCACCGCAATTTAAACACTAAAATTTCTATATCGTTAAATTATTTATATTCTCAATAAAAAAAAATATGGAATTAAATTTAATTGAAATTCTGCATCATTGAAAATATAATTTTCCACACTGCACATGAATCCAAGTTAATCTGCCTTTGCTATTCCTTCATGGCAACAGGAGAAAATTGAAAATCCACGAGACTCGAGTGTACAGAGAAAAAGAAGAGAAAAAAAAGTTAAATTAAATACTAGCAGTCATGTATATGCTGTCACTATTTTACATGGATACTTTTTATCTGGATGGAAACCTCAACGAGTATTTCTATATCAACTTTTCAATTTCCTGAGGAAGCCCTATGTATGTGTGTGTTTATTTTTCCTTTTTTCATATACATACACTTCTCGTGTCTCTTTCAAGTATAATGATGTCTACTGAAGTACCATGGTACACAATTTGAGGGCTCTCAGACATCGAGTAACTCTTGATAATGTTTTTCGCAATTTTCACGAAAAATTCCTTCAATTTCACAAAACCAAAAAGCAGAACCCAACAAAAAGTAGACTCCATCTCCAACCTCTCCACTCAATGACGAATGCAAGTTGAAATTATGTTGGCATTTACGCGTCACATCGATATATCGATGCAATGAGGCGAAATACTAAGGCTGACACACGTCGTCATACTGCCATGAATAACATGAAATGTTATGACGTATATACTGATTCTCCGTCTCTCTCTTTCCCTCAATTGAGAATGGAAAGTTCGGGAGAGTGTAAAGCTGCATGACGTCAGATGCCTTAAAAATGAATTGAGTGAATTTTCTTTATTCACAAGACATCGAATTGCCCAAGAATTTCATTACTATGTCATTTGATTTGGGATTAAATGAAAAAAAGAAGAAGAGAATAGTGCGAATAATATAGAATTCGTTAAAAGATATTTTTCCACATTTAATCCCTCTCTCATATGCAGAAAAATATGAAAAAATAATAATAATAATAAAACACGTGGAATAGTCGTTACAAAACTGGTATTGGCGTACGTGACTTGGAATTAATATCTGCATTTTTATTTTATTCTTCTCTTCATTTTTAAATAAAAACAAAAAAATTCAACAGAGACAGAAGATTGGGCACGAGTACAACTATAGGAGAAAAAAATATCCGACAATTAAATTATCCGCAATGCGGTACACGTATTTATTATTATCATTATCATTATTTTTAATAGAAGAGAGGAGTTTAAGAGAATGAGGGAGAGGATGTATTGATGAAATAGCAGAGGGATAGAATATTGCAATAAGAGCATTTACTAGCCGCAAAAAGCGTCAAACATTTTGCGCTTTATGAACGATCGGAATTTAAATTGCTTTTGCCGCCCCCTCACTGGCTTTCGGTTTTGTACTACAGGCAGAAGAGGCTTTTACATTTTTCGTCTTATAAATTCCAATAGCCCCCTGGCTTTGATAACAGCAGTGTGCAAAACTCTGGTAAAAATATTATTTCATAAAAAAAAAAAAAAAAAAAAAAACGAAGTTTACTCTACTTTTAAACTTTTAGAAGTTTCCATTATTTATTCGATTTTTATTTTTTTTTCATGATTTTTCGTTGGCTGATTTTAATGCCGTCGAATAATTTGAGGCGATTGGATTAAAGGAATATAGAGGAACTGCGGTAGTTTTTTAGTCGACAAAAATTGTGACCCAAATGCTTCAATCAATTCGGTATTGATTTAAACTCTTTATCGGATTTATCGGGGGAATATAAATCGTGTTTTTTTTTTTATCTTCATGAAGTTTGTTTATTTTTGGACTATTTTTCAGGAGATTGGAGAGATGAAAAAAAAAGAATTCTCTTTTTATTAATTACGAACAAAAGGAGGAATTTCCAGTTAAAATAATCAACTATTGAATTTAAATAATTGAAATACCAGGAAAAACACCTGGAGAATTAGAGCCGTGTGTTAAATTCCCCTGGCACCATCTGCGCCATCTTCTTCCGTGTAAATGTGAAGAAATTCCGATAAAAATTAGCGTAAAAATTATTCGTCACAGAGCCTCCCCAAGCTGAATACTCCATTGGTCCACGCGAGACCGATGATTCGGAAAAAAGGAAAATGGAGAAAAAAAGGTTTGTGTGCATTGTGTGTGTCACAGGAGGACAAGAATAGGGAGTTGGGAAGGAGGAACTCCCGTAAGAATACTCGAAAGCCGACAACTTTGGACATGGACCTAAAGTGTTTTTCTCTTTCATCCCTCAAAGGTACAACTTTAATACCTGCGGCATCTACGTTGGCATCGTGTTCATTGTGTGTAATGTATGTAACACAAGCCAACTACTATCCGCTATTGTGTTATTTGATTTTTCAATGGCGGATGAGGAAAAAGAAGCGAGTTTAAATCTCGTCACGCGCAACCGAACCGTAAAGCGATACTAATTTTCAATCCTCTGTTGCAGACAATTTCCCCATTTTTTTTCTTCATGATTTTAGGAATTATTTTAATCCAATCTGATACTTTGTCATTTGCTTTTTTTTTTTTTTTTACAATTGTGAAGCCAGGGATTTCATCGGAATTTTTATTGCCCGTGATGCTTCACAATGACTGTCCACATTTTGAAAAGGCTTTACTTCTCGATATGAACAATTTGCCGAGGGGAATCCCCCCCATTTAACTTCACATTTCCCGATGTTTTTCCACGAATCTCCCACCCATTTAATCGAGAATTTCCGTCAATTTGAGCACCGCCTCTCGCAGTCTTGTATCATTCCATTAAAAAGAGAGAAAGAGAGAGCTAACGTAGAAATAAAGAGAGTAATTCGATAAAGAATATGAGAGTTTCTTTTTCCCGTACTCCCAACTGGAAGAAAACATTGAATTAAATTTTTAGCGAAAAGAGAAGCGGCTAATAAAATCAAGGAAAATTAATTCAATCTCACCTACATAAAGTAGAAATACGCGAAAAAAAAATGAAAATAAAACACAAAGCAATGTGTATTAACGTGTACAACCTTTGGAAAACCGAAGCTCAACTGCATCTCTCTTTTCTGTTACTAAAAGTCCACCGAAAACCGCATTTTACCCCCAGCACACATACACAAAGGCCAAAACTGAGAGACGAGCCGTAACTAATTCAATATGATTGTACAAACAGTTTAATGGGGATTAAACCGAGCAGTCTAACAGAGCAAAAGTAATTTCCCAGATAGAGGAGTTGGGAAAAGCCTTTTTTTTCTCCCTTAATTCCTCTTCTTTCGTTTTCAACCCCCTCGGCACTAACCTCTTTTCTTTCACCTCCGCAGAGAGAGAGATCACGTGTTTAGGCCATTAGTTCGTCATTAGCCAGTTCGAGATGACGGGGAAAAATAAAAATTTTGGGATAAAGAAACCAGAGCGGTTTTCTCCTACAAATGGATGAAAACAGAATGAATAAAAAGCAATTGAATGCTTCTTTCTTCCTCAAAATTCTGTCATTGATGATCCAAGTATTTCCGAGGCACTCGAAATTGTCAGGACAATGTGCCATTGAGTCGTTCCACTTTTTTTTTTTCCTTCAACTATTAAATAAAGGACATCAGAAAGAGATCAAACAGATTTGAAAATAAAAGAGAGAACTGTGTTGGGTAAAAAAAAATATACATACACGGGCCTCGGTTTGTACTCTACTCTTCGTAAATAGTTGTGACAGATGTCGGGTTATGTAAACTCGGGTTCCTGGACGCACAGCTATTCTATGCCAGTACTTTAAAGCGGTTTTAAGCTCTCGGCATTTTCGTGAGGGGTACAATACTGGGATTTATAGGACGTCGCTAATGTCAACCATGTACACTTGAATAATTTTTTTATTCCCTCTTTTTTCCCATCGCCAAACACACAAACCCGAGAGAATAGAAATAGAAAAGAGAGGGCACGAGATTGATAGAAAAAAAAAAAGGGAAAATGTTTAAATTGAAAATATCGACATAAATCCGACGGAAATAAAGAAATAGGTGGGTCTCGATTGAAACGTTCAAATCGTGCCAATCTCTACTCGGTATTATCGAACGGTGGCGAGGTCCTTATTTCCTTGAGTACCGGATTTCCTGCACGTGCCGTCGCCGAGTGATTCGTACGTCCGGGTGACTCTTGTGAAAATTGCGTTTTCAAGTAGGTAAAGTATATGTGTGTGTGTGTACCTGGCTTTTATATAAGGTTTTTAGTGCAGGTACATGAATTCCATGTATTTGAGTTGCTTTTCTCAATGAAATTCGATGGATTCTTTTGATTGGAATTTTACGAATTTAAATGAGCGAAGAATGAGAATTAATTGAGTGAAATTATTATATACTCCCCCATGATCCGACATTCCATATAATAGAGAAGTGAATTACAATAGTGAGTTTAACAGCTGAATACGAAGTATATATACGGGTGTATATGCGGAGATCAAGGTAAACACTGATAGTGTCTTTGAGCCGTTGATTAGCATGTTGTCTACTCACTCGACAATCTGTGTATCTGATGGTATTGGTTCCTGTCTCATGCGACTCATTATTCATTACCGTCACCATTAGGCGAAAGGGGAATGGCTGAGGCACCTGGGTTATCCACTCACTGACTAGACAACTAACGTGGTTAAATTGTCCCAGTGACGTCACAAAGTGGAGAAGACAGAGTGGAAAGGGCAGGCGTCAACAGTCAAACAAACTGGAGTGAATCAGGTCACTGAGTTCAATGGAAAGAGGTTAAAAAAGGGGCATTGTAACGGGATTCCTTCTATTATCTGATGCATCATCCCTTTCAATTAACGCAGCAAAGTTATTGGACTCTTTGGAAATTGCACCTGATGCTCACCACCTTTTTTTACATCTAATTCTGGGTGACGTCGTTACACTGACGTATGACTACTCTTTAATTAACGATAACTGAATGGTGAATGAAGTATTTTTTTGCTGGGTTACAGAAGTGAAATATTGAGGATTCTGTCGATATTTTTTAATTCCCTCTTTTTCCCCGTAAATTCCCATGTTTTTTTGAGGAAATCGAAGGGAAAGAAGATGGACCGCAACGCCCCTTGCTTCTTATTGGCCGGAACTGACGGTTAGCGACCTCTTTGGTCCCCGGAGGTTTGCCGCGGTGGATTTAAAAGTAATAAACTCGAATTAACGTTTAATTAATTGGAAATAAAGTTGGAATTCTTCTGGTTCATTAATCTCTCTCTCATTTCCTTTATCCGACGTTTTATTAATTTTTCATACGGGAAGAAACTGAAAATGGTAAATGCCACAGTGTTTCCGGTTGTTGGCAATCGATACGGCGTCCCTCCTTTACCACTTCAGTTCGTCCGAGCGAAACGTTGGTTTAATTGAGTAGCCTGTAGGATAGAGGAGAGAGAGAGAGAGACTATGCGGGCATATCCGGAATTGCGCGACTGGGAATCCAATTAATGGCCGCGTGCTGTGCGTCTTTTAGGTACTGGTATTCCTCTTGCTCCATTCAGTATATACATATATTCTCGGGTTATCTCTCTCTCTCGCTGCTCGATTCAAACCGTTTTCATCCAAGCCACAAACGTTCTCTGTATTATACAATGGGTATTTACCCAGCGTATGGGGATATATGCGCATTTAGTTGATACATAATTATATGTATTTTCGTACAAAGACGCGGTTGCATTTATTACTGTTCAAATACCTGGTGAAAAAAAAAAATTCAATAATTCTCCCGTTAGAGGATTAAATTAATTTTCCCTTTCACAAGCATTCATGTACATAATTGGGGAAAGAGTGAGGGACATTTTTTTTCTCCTCATGAAACAGGAAATTTGCCTGTCTGAAGGCACCTCTATTTTTTCCAGCCACACCTACCCGTAGGCCCTCAAAACCGAGCGCAATGACTTCCCCGGAATAAGAAGAAAAAAAAAAATAACTTCATAGAACACCGCTTCGCTTGTACACTAACACAAATGGACAATTTTTCTCGCACCCCCATGGTGCCGTCTTTTGTCGCACGCTCCAGCCGATGCCAGCGGGTCTCCTCTGCTCCACGCCGCTTTTCACACTGTGTATTTACATTCATTGTGTGCCGGCCTCTTGATCGCGGCGACATCACAAGATCCACTCTTTCTATCCAACGTTACTATTTAAGTCTCCTTTTTATTCATGTCAACAAGTGACCCCATACCTGTGAGACACTATGGCAAGTGCAAGCGATACACTTGCCTCAAGCTTCAATTCACTTTTGTCGGTAATTTTGCCCCTGTATTCATTGATTGGGATTTTTCCCACGTTTGGAAAAATTTCAGGTTTTTGTAAAAACATTTGCTAATGATGTGAATTTTTTTTTAACCAAAGCTTTTGGATACCATGAATTAGAGGCATTTATTTAATAATAGTTTATCGAATAAATGGATGATATCTGGCTATAACTAAAGGGGGTTATCTGCGAAATGGCAATTGGCCATTGACCGGTAAGCCAGTGCCTCCACAACGATGACGTCGTTCGTTAACGCTAAATATACCTGCATACCTAGCATAGAATTTCCTCTGTAGATTGCACTAGAATAAGTGACCTATTGAAGTTTAAACCAGTCTGTGTATAGTCTTGTTATGATGCACCCTACTGGAGCGATAAAATTAGCAGCAAGAGCAATAAAAAAAGGTCGCAGTACGACCTTCGATGCTTTTTTTTTACCAATAATAATCATCAATACAGTTGAATTTGTAAATATCTCACGTTGAAACATGAGCAACACTATTAAACCATTAATTACCCTAATTACAACGCACTCTAATCACTTCAATGAAGTGAGAAATTAATAATACCCTTTAATTCAGCATCTAGCAACGTCAATCAGGCATTAGTGAGCATTAACTATTCATTGAATTGGTTCATTAATATTATTCAGTCCATCAGACTATCGAAATACAGAACTCATCTGGTACGAAAATTTCGAAACGTTAAGCCGATTATAGTATGAAATTTTCAACTACAGAGTGGTGTCCAATGCTCTGCACATCTCCAATCCTTCAACATTACCATTTACTCTGTCAGATTATTCATCAAACTGAATGGAGAAAATTGAAATTCAGTAATTAATAAATGTTAATCCTTTATTTTAATTATTGAGTTACTTAATGCCCAATTAAAATGCATTATTTTCATTGATTATTGAAATTGGAAAAAATTGAGAATTCAATTGAATTTTTAAAACGAATTCCTTATCTGTACTAGCATTTGGCCACTTATTCCACTTTTCTCATCGGATCCTTTCGTCCATTGTCTGTTTTGCATTCAACGATTTTATCACGCTACACTGAATCTTCTAATGACCAAACGGTGTGAGAGAAGAAGTACCAGGGGCAGAAAAAAAAAGGGGAAAGGGAATGCTTCACTGTGCCATTAGTGATTTACGGAATTGGCGTCGTTGTCCAACTCTTCACCATTCATTTTACTCTTTTTGCTTTTCATTTCTTTCGTCGCTCAACACTTCTTTACTCAGTTGGTAATTCTCTTACTCTTTTCTCCACTTTTCTCAATATTTTTTATTTCACAAGTTCTTTCAATTTTTTTCTCCTTTTTCACTCAATATAAACGAAGAATTTAAAATTCTCGAGCTGTAAATAGTTTGAGTGTCAAGTTCTGAAGGAGAGAGAAAGAGTTTTTGATTTTTTTATTTAAATTTAATAATAGAAAATTCTCATCAGTAAATGAAAATTTGCGGAAAATTGGATTATCAAAGTTTTGTCAAACGTTTTATTTAATAATAATTCAATTCTCGTGAATAATTTGTATGTTAATTTTTTTTAAATTACATTTTTCTCAGTGAATTCTTTCTCCTTTTGGGAATTCAGGGGTTTGGGTAAATGTTTGACCGACGCTACCATTGCTCGAATCGAGAATTCCGTTGGTTTTATCGCCAATTCGAGGAGCGTCTCTTTGATCACTACTGGCATCTCTAATTCGTTGATAAACAGGGAATTTTTATCGGAGAATGGAAGAGGTAAATGCGCTTATTAGATCACGCTCCTCGTGTTAAATTCCCCGCTTTTATTTTTATCGTTAAAACGTGCAATTAACATGGGACGTGAGAAAAATCCTCAAAAATTAATAACGTCGTAAGGAAAAAAAAAACGGAGACGGTCAGAATCATTGAAAAAACACTCACCCCAAAGACTCCAACAAAGGATCAATGAAAATCTCCACTCTCCCTTAAATTTTTAATGATTTCTCCTTTGAATTTCTCCGATACATCGTGTTACACTCTGTTTTGAATTCATCTCAATACAGGAGCTTATTCACTCATGCGTAATACTCCTGCGGTTGTACATAACATCCCATAACAGTCATCTCCTTTCAACAGAATGAGTGATCGAATTTCCAAGGGAGTAGAAGTCACTCACAGGTCTCTTCTCTTCTTCCATCTCATTGTAAGAACGAAGGAATGAAACCTCCATTCTATTTATTCTATTTGGTCTCATCTGAAAAAAAAAAAAAAACAGTTTCGTCACTATTTTCGTATAGCCACAAGGCAAAGCCAGTGGTAATTGTGTTACACACGCGGGGTTCTTTGAGGTGACGACAGGACACCTGGTCTCAACCATAATGACACCCCGTCGCTTCTCCTAACCCCCCCTCCACATCTACCTTTCTGAAAAATTTACAGTCTCCAATTTTGCTCATGCATGGAGACCCGGTTATTCGCTCTACTGAACTTTTTTCGGTTTCCTGTGATTTTGCCTCATTTTTTTTGCTAACAAAAAATATATATTCTCATCTACAATACACAGACACAAAGACCCCGAGCCAATGAAGCAAACTTATTGAATTTAAAATGAAGAAAATGAGGAAAACTCGAGACTTTTTTTTCATTAATTTTAGAAAACGTATAAATTTAAATAAATTGAGAAACACTTTTATTGAGAATATCTCGGGAAGTAAGAGAGATAGGGGAATTTTTGTAGAGACCTTTTTTGTAGCTCTTGAAATTCTCTACAAAAAAGGTCTCTATGAAAATTACTCTATCTCTCTTAGTTTCCGAGATTCATGGGGAATTAAAGTATTAACGTATAAATTTGAATGAATTTCCGAGTGAAACGTAAACAAATTTCTCAGATATAATTTTCCCAGTTGAGGGGATAGAGTGAGAAAAGAGTTTTTGAAAGTATCCCCTCACACCCCGGGAATCCAATTACGTAATATCGTTGGTTGCGGTTATCCGCCGTTGGGGTGGAGGAGTCTAGGTGCAATCAGAGACAACTTTGGGCCTCTCCAGTAGTGCAGGGGATGGAGAAGAGAAGACGATGGATATACGCGGTCGTGAATGCATTCACCGTGAGCTTTTCCATTGCCTCAAGGCACCGCTATATATAGTTCAATACAACAGTGTGGATGTACCTCTATGGGTGCAGCCAGGTGATAATAATTCGCATCTCACGCCGTCTCGAATCCATCTGTCTGAGTGTATGTGTGCGGCTCTTCTATCTGTCTGTGCGAAGGAGCGGCTTCTCTATTCACGCGTCACATAAGTAAACGAAAATCGAATGAGTCTATGGTTGAGATGCGCCGAGATTTTCGGGGGTAATTCTGAAGAAATTTGATTTCTTTGTGAACGAATTATTGTTGGGACAATTAAGAAGATAATGGGGCTTTGTGGGGTTTTTGAGATATCTCGGGAATTGTTGGGTTTAGAAGAATTTTACAAGATACCTTTTTTTTAGAGAATTTAATTCTCTACAAAAAAGGTGTCTTGAGATTTTTCGATAACTCTGATAGTTTCAGAGAAATTCGCAATTTAGTTCTGGTATAATCCTAGGATTTTCATAATTCTGAGGGAAAATAATTGAATAATAGGGAAAATTCAAGAGTTGAACATTGATTTGCTGTTAGTATGTGGTCTCAATCGTTCTCCCATAACTCATGGATTTCTCCTCTCTCTACAACTGTAGAAATTTCTATATATCGAAAATACTTTGGGGTAAGCGAAACACGTACCGAAGGCGTCGAAGTTTTCGTACCTCCGAAATAAATGTGAACTCTACCGAAATATATACCTACAAATTTATGTGTAAAGTAGTTCTCGTCCACTGGCACACAAGATGAGAATAAAAAATTATGTGATACTCTCTCATGCTTTATTATTATTTTTCCTTCTTCTTCATTCTGTTCTCCTTTATTTCTCTCCCTTTTCTTTGCACAATTTTTTTCATTACCACTCGTGGTAGTTCCTCGTATCTTGCAAAAAAGTTTTCGCATCTACACAGCAAGTGTAATCTAAACCGGGAAAAAATTATTACCAGTTGCAAAGTAATTCACCGGAAAATAATACAAATATACCTCGAAAAAATTCGGAATGAGATAAAAATTTAGAATTAATTAAGCTTTTGTTTGTAAAATATCTCCGAAACTACGAGAGATACGAAAAAATTATAGAAACCTTTTTTGTAGATCAAAAAGAGACGAAAAAAAAAGGTATTCATAAAAAATTCCCCATCTCTCTTATTTTCCGAGTTATTCAGTAATTAATGATTCCCAAATTCGAGACAAACGAGGCAATAAATTATGCAAGTCAGGGTCAGAGGTCCCGAGTCCCGAATTTTCCATGACAAACGAGTGTATGTGTCCTTTAAAAAGTGCGTGAAGAATCCAAGACAGAGGACGCAAAATTTCCCACGGAAAAACCCTCGTATTTAGGCGTAACCGATTGGAAATGTCTGGGAGAATGCGAAACTTTTCGGTAGTAAACTCAATAATGTTAACTCTCGTTGTTGGCCATCGTAAATTTTGAGAAACGAAACGAGCTACTGGTCGGGGCAAAAAGGAGACGCGTGTATCGAGCGAAAAACCGATAGAACAGAGAGAATAGAAGGTAAGACCGAGGAAGGTGCTGAACATACCAATAGTCCACGGGGGGCCATTCGTCCCACACTATGGGCTTCTGTAGCGTTTGAACTCTGGGAAAAAAGGAATTATAAAAGGAGAAAAAACCTGTCGAAATTTCTTTTGTACCATCGTGATTCGTAATCGGCATTCTACGGACATAATAGTGGGTCCAAAGTACCGAGGCTATTTATGGGATTTTGGAGAACGTTATTACGTCTTGAATTCAATTCATTGGCCATTAATTCTGCGAAAAAAAGAGAAAATTCAGTTCATTTAGTTTTTTGAAGATATCTCGGAAATTAATTGAGATAGAGGATTTTTTGTAATAACCTTTTTTGAAGCTCTTGAAATTCTCTACAAAAAAGGTATCTACGATTTTTTTCGTATCTCGTTTAGTTTCCGAGTTAATTTAAGAAGTGCATGTACTCATTAATAAACCCAACTCTCAACTGATTCTAATATTAGTCGGAGAGCTCCATTAATTATCGTCGGATAACCCAAAATATGTAATCAATTCTGGTAAAGTAGTTAGGTAGTCGTTATTAATAATGCACTTTTTTCCTGTCGAGAGGAACGAGTGTTTTCTTGAGTGGCCAATGTGTTCTCACCCTAAAAAGTCATGAGTGCTATGTTTTTCCAACGATTTGGGTAAAGAAAAGAGACACATGGTCCAAACCAAAGAATTTCGAGGACCTCAAGGACTTGTGTGTTTGACGACACGTGGCGCGAAATTGTTGTGACGAGGATTTCTTAAGAAACTTCCTACTTCCCTCAAAAAAGTCAGCTGTTGGGAGGAAAAATCAAATGTGCATATAAATGCATTTTTTAAAATGATTCCATTGAAAAGCTGAAGAAATTTGCCATGGAAATGATATGTCTGAGTGAATATTCCAAAATTTCCAAAATTTCTATGAAAAAAATCGAAATTTTCCAAAAAAATCATTAAAAATAAATGGCACATGTTTTCCACCTCAAATTTCCTCATCTTTTCACCCGAATTCTCAAACAAAAATCCATCTCAAATTGTTCTCCCAGAAAACTCACAATTTCCCTGAAAAAAAAAAACAGATTCCCAGAGTAATTTCCCCTCCCAAAGAAGATTAATCCTCATAATTACAAACTGTCGACAGGATTTCATCGGAAAGCTTCCTGTTCCCCCCGAAACTCAACACTGCAGTTAAAAAAAAAGTCCAGATATTAAATGCTGTTAAAAAAAAAACTCGGAAATATTCGAAACGATAAATAAGTCATATCCGGTTATCGAGTGACAGTGTTGATTGACGCAACTGATGACAGTTGTTTGTCGAGGCTAACCACGTGTTAAGTTTTTAAGGGAAGTTGGAGCCATTGGCTGAGCCGGAATCATAGTCCGAAGCCACCTGCTCCCCTCCCTCTTTAACTTTGCCACTGACTCCCACCGGATTCTTCGCTTATAGGAAACACATAATATATATCCTTAAAGCTTTCGGGAATCTGAAACTCGGGGAATCTTTTTTGACACGTTTCGGTAGGAGAAAAAAAAAGGAAGAAAAAAGAGAAGAGACGTATCTTATTTCACACTGTGGCCTCGTGCCTGAGGAAAAACGGGAAGTCTGAGGAATACACACAGCTCACCAACTCGAATTTCGCATTTTGTTTATCTTTCAGTCATTCCATTGGGGATAAATCCATGGAGACACATATGCTTCAAGCATCTACACTGACAAATTATTCGTTATGTTCTTATAATGCTCTTTTTTTTCCCACTGTCCATCTTTTTTTCCCCGGGAAATAAATGAAAATCATATGTTAATGCATGTGACAGAAAAATATTCTCCAGTCTCTCGTGAAACATTTGTCTTTCTCTCTTTCTCTTTTAAATATCTCGAAAACTAAGGGAGATAGAAAATTTTTCGTAGATACCTTTTTTATAGAGAATTTTGAGAGCTAGAAAAAAGATTATTACAAAAATTTTCCTATCTCTAACTGCTTCAAAGCTATCCCCAAAAAACTGGAAAAACAACTCCTGAATACAGAATTTAAAATTCCGTCGATATTTCCAATGTTTCAAAGAATTTTTCACTGAAAAAAACTGGAAATATGCAAGCATCGGCGACATTCGCCCAGTTAGTTGATAGTTTGCTGTCCAACCACGTTTAACACATGGAATGAAACGCGAAAAAAAAAAGTCAGGGCATGGACAAAAGGAAAGACCAATATCAATCAATCATTGTCCGGAAAAATGAAATCAACCACAATGTCAGTGGCACGGGTCCACCTCTGCGTTTTTTTCCATTTATATTATTTCATACGAAACGTATAAATTCTTTACAAATTAGGCAGACGGTATGACAGAGAAATTTCCTTGTGTATTCTTGTAATAACGTAAATGGAGATGGTTTTTATTGGGTATTGTTGGCACTTTGGATAATACCAGTGTGAATGTAATTTATTGGAGAAGGTGGAGTCGGTGGAAAAATATAATAAGGGGTGGCTCAGAGGAAGAGGGAAAAAAAGGAAAAAAAAGGAGTGCTCCACCTCCCATCGGCGCGCCCGATGTCGAGCAGATGTCTACATGGAAAAACCGTCGTCATGGAATACAGGCACTTTTGTTCTTTATTTTTTTGGTACGTGGATAGGTAGAGACGTCTGCAAGGAGGATCCAGAAGTGGGTGGAACCCGTAGAAGTCGTTTAACATTGATACTCATTATTACGAAGTAGTTATTAAAGACTCTGGGTGTTTTGGGATGAATTTCGCAGCTGCTTCTAATTTTCGTTTGAAATGTCTTAACTGAGGTAAAATTATGGGCTTGAGTTTCTGCATCAAACCTCTAATTCACGGGCAATTAGAAATTTTGAAATAGAGACCTCATTTACAGTTGATTTATGATAAATTTCCTTTTATTTTTTCTACGAAAATTTTGGAAAGTCGTAATTATAGAAAACTGTTGGGATTTAACGAGTCATAAAAACGTGAATAATAAAAGAACAGAAAAACTCATTGTGTAAACACGAGAGAAACGTTTATTCTGTACTTCCTTGAGTGTGCTTCAAGTTAGTCATCTGTTTGGTTTAGTGTTTGGACCCCAGGACAGTTTATTCCAACATTTACGTGATGACAAATTCAATTCAGTGTAAATATACAAGATGATGTTTTTCGAATTCTTTTGAATAGAGTGAGGATGAATTTTGTGAAAATTATTACGAGGATTTTCATCAGATGCTTGATACTCTTGATGAATGAAATGTTATTTCAACCGTAAAACTTTGCGCCAAAGACTCTTGAGGAATTCCCTCGGAATAACCTTAGAACTTGAGGAAAAACTGGGTACACTAGAGTGCTACAACGGAAGAAGTAAGTAAACGTAGCGATTATGTCACACCTCTTCTTTTTTTTAAGATTCAGTCTCTTTCGTCTTTTACATGTTTCTATACAGTATGTATTCAAACCTCCCTCATTCATTTTCCGTAGCTTCATTTCTGGCTATTCGCTTTCATCTTTTACCCTCCGGCACTAATTCAGTCTCGCGTCTATCTCTTTGACGTTTATTATGAAAGCCCACACTCAAAGGACATGGACGATATTATGTGCCTCAGACCTTGAGAATTATTTTGTACATAATGTACTGAGTTTCCTGATGATTTTGAATTATTAGAAGTGAAAATTGTGGAAAAATTCGATGAATAAAGGGTTAAATCTTGAAGAAAAGCACATAATACCACAAATTCTCCCCCAAAATCTCAACTATTCGATTCTTCAGATGAAAAAAATAATAGAAGCAAACTGTCCTATATTCGGAATATCACGAAATACTCTGCCTTTGAACATCATATTTCTAAAATGTGGCATTCAACCTTTCGAAGCTCCTTGAACCGAGGGCGAGAGCAAATGGGCTGCTGTAGAAGAAATTTTCCCTTGAAAAGAATTTCAGTAAAGCCTCGGTGGATTCTCGTGGTAAGAATCATTGTTCGCGAGTGCTATTGTGAGATGGGAATAATAAAAATAAAAAGAGAATGGAAAACGTTTATAGTGATCATGTCCAGAGGTGTCAATATTCCATCAGATGAAAATAAAAGGAAATTCTAACACACAAATGGTGCAGAAAGTATTTTCATGCGAACAAAAAATTTCGTTGGAAGAGAATGAATTAAAACGAGTAGAAAAAAGAAGAAAAAAAATGGTAAAATTGAAACCATTCGCTTGTGAATACATTGGACAGTTGATATTATAATCCAGCGTTTGGATTTTTCTATAAAAGTTTTGACATTATAGAATATAAAAACATGGTAATCTTTTAATACGATTAAATTTCAATGAAAAAAAATAAATATGAAGTGTGCCCATTTAATTCTTTTTTTTTCCCCTCTTTTCAAAAGAATATTCAACGTATTTCATTTTTAGTGGAATGAAAATTCAGAGAACAATCATTAAATGGAGATGAAAAATAAAACGAGGAATAAATCATCAATTGTAATATTGTTTTTGTTCTATACAATTGAGGTAGAATGAGAGAGATCTCATTGGAATTGAGTAAATATTCATTGATTCTGGAGTAATTGAATGAAATTGAAAACGGAAATTTCATTATTACAGAATGATTAACCAACTTGGATTCAATTTCTATCGCCTGAAGCAAAATAAATGACCCAGTTCAATCTATTTTCATACATAAGACTAACCTATCCGTTCGTCTCCATCGACATTCAGAGTGCTCAATTAAAATTCCTCGAATATCTCCGAAATTAACAGAGATATGAAAATTTTCATAGATACCTTTTTTCTTCATTATCACGAGATCTTAAAAAAAGGTAATAACAAAAATTTCCCTATCTCCCTTATTTTCCAAGATATTCCAAAAAAAAGTAAATACCTCCAGGTATTAATCAACACAGTGAGGGATTAAAATTGAAGATGCCAATTGATTGGATCTGCGCATTGATTCCTGATGGTTCTGGTGAAGGAGGTGGAGGCTGCGGCTAGTGTCTATCAATATTCAGTTATGGTAAACCAACGGGCTATCCACCACTGCCTGTATACTGTAGCTGCTTCGTATTCACGTTCGCTGCTTATGTATACACCTACAAGGGGAGGCAATAGTGACAGAGGGAGGTATTGTACATGGAGGGGTATAATAAGCCAATGCACATACGTCTCGGTCAGAGGATACATAATGTGCATATCGCTTCTGGCCTCAAATCACCAGAATCCCAAAAAATTCATGAATCAAATGTCCAAAACTCTCTCCAACAACCAACACACCGTTTGCCACTGATATCACACTTCCATTCACTCCTTCAACTCGAGTAAACTCAAAAAAAAAAATCAATTACCCAACACACGAAGGAGTGGACGCTTGGCGATAACTCCCTGGAGGGTTTTGTCAAGGAAAATTCTTCCACCCACTACAAATTGACGATAATGAACGAGGCAAAAGAGAGAAGATAAAGAAGGGAAAACAAAAAAGTAACTCGATTCAAACATAAGTTAATTATAAGTTTGAAGCGAGTGTACAGAAGGGGGAGAAGAGAATGGAGGAAAAAAAAAGAAGAAGGGAACCAGGGATGATTATTATTAATTCACGTGGTCGTATACATTATGTATATTTGATGCTCCTTGCCCCTTCCTCATGGGGGTTAAAGTAACTGAAACAATATGAAGATAAACCAACTGTCCAGAATGGCTGAATAATGCTTGGTGAGCCGGAGAAGTCAGTCGTGCAAGAAATTAAATATCCAATCGCCCCAAGAGACGTTTTTTTTTTCAATATCATACATGAAGTATCGTCAATTTCATCGATGCCCTTCCATTATTCAGGAGAATCATTGTGTGTTGATACTTGTGGCTCAATGTTTTCATTAATCGTGCACTAGTGTAATCTGATAGGGACTTTATCTGAATTCTTATATTTTTTTTCGGGACACTGTGCTAGTGACAACTAATTTATTAAGTTACGAGTAAAAACGCACAATGAATGGGACGGTTTAGCTCGAAAAGGACGACAGGGAGAGAGTCAGGGCAAAGTGAAAGAGAGGAGTTACCACAAAGTGGAGTGTGAGGAGGCAGAAGAAGAGAACGAGGGACACAAGAACGCGGAGGGCTTCTCTTGCAGGGATAATCGATGGAGCTGCGCACAGGGCCTCTTGGCTCTCTCTGACGCTAGTTTTCTCTCTCTGTTGCACTCACTTTCTACGTGCTCTTCGTGTTTCTCTCGCCGTCCTTTTGCGATCGATCTTCAAGCCCAAAAGTTGTGCCGCACGTTTATTCATGCATTCAATGTTTATGTTTGAGTTGAGGATTTTTTTTTTCAGGGAGAATTATGTTGGGAATTATCGTAATGTTAATCTCGGAGGAATTCATAATATTTTGGGGTTTCTGTTGGAGTTTGCGAGGGAGAATTTGCCGATGAATGTGTTAATTTTGGGGTTTTTTTTTGTTAATGCTGATGATAATTGGGAGTCTAGTGGTTTTCGTGGAAATGGGTAATTGGAGTGTTGAATTTTCTGTTTAGAGTAATTGACTCGTTAATGATGCGAAAATGAGCTACAGAATTATAATCATTTTGGCCTCTAACTATTCGAACATTCGGGGGTATCTCCAGGTTCAAATCGATACTGTACATTCAACTATGCGAGTGCATAAAGTTATTTATTGAGTGTTTTGCGTTGGTTTACCATTAGAAATCTTTAATCAAAGATAACTCGGAAACTGTTGAGTTTATGAGGTTTGTCATTCAAGACTTTTTTATAGGGAATTTAATTCTCTACAAAAAAGGTCTCTTGAGAAATTCCCGTAAAACCAAGTGCTTCTAAGATATTCTCAATTTAGTGAACAGGTGTCGAACTCCAGAATTATCATTTTTAATCATGAGGAAATTCAAAGGATTTAATTAATAAAGGGAATTTTCTGCAACAAAAATTACCATCATTTCAATGAACCACTCGAGGCCTCCGTTAACAATAAAATAATAATTATGATAAAGTGAGTATCTAACTGCGTCTGCGCTATGGATTTCGCGGGGTTGACTTGTAACCGAGGGAAGTGCCGAGTTCTCAGTCGAGTCGAGGAGTCCGTTGGCTCACGGGAGAGTCTCTCGGTTTCCAGAATTCAATAAAAAAAATCGCGTTGTCTATAAAACTTTAGAATCCACCAATCAACAAAAAAATTCTATCCCCAACAATAAACACTTTGAAATAGAAAAAACTCCGTAGTGATTCAATGTAAAGAATTCGGTAAATTTTTAATCCGAATCATTGATAATCGCCAGTGATGACAGAGAGATAGCACGAAACTTTTGACCGAGACATCACGAAGTTATGAAAATCCGAGAAACTCTGTTCAGTGCTCCTTTTTTTTTTATTAACTCATGTGTTTACTCGTTGGAGCATTGGCCGCTGAATTGAGCGAATCGGACACCGTCGGAGCAGTTTCATTGACGAATTGCGGAAGTCTGTAAACGATAATAGAAAAAAAAAAAGGAGAGCAAATTGGTGAGTTAATAAAAGCCTTGAAATAAATAATTTTTCGGTTATAAAAAAAAGACACAGTGTTTACACACGCACATGCTGAGAATAAACAGGAAAGACAGTCGTAAATTAAATGATTAATTTACCATCCAATTCACGGATAAATAATCCAACAATTCTCCACGTAAATATCCGCATTTATGGCTAGAGGATTAACGTTTTTATTTAAAAAGAAGACGAAATAAACCGTGTGACATCTCAATTTAATTTATATATCCAAACGGTGACTCGTCGTGAATACTCCATTTTAGAAATACACGACCCACTAAATATCTCCCGAGCGTACGTTTACGAGTGCCAACACTCGGAACATTGGAGCTGTTCCAACTCTCTTCTCCCAACCCACCTCCCCCCCTTCAGCACAAAACGAAACGTCGTCATTTGTGACTGAATTCTGGGGCTTTTCCTTTTATTTTCCCTTAGTTTTATTTCTTCTGTGTTTCATTTCGTCTGTTACTCCTTCGTTTTATTGTTTTGTCCCAAGTTATACACGTTTGGGAATATGAATATTAAACAATGTAAAAACAGAGTGGAACGAGTGTAAATCATGTAGTTTGTTACAGAACATGTCAGCGTATATTATTCATTTTATTTCGGTTTATGAATATCAGAGAATTCTCAAGAAATTCGAAACAAATTGAATTCCATTGGAAACTAAAAGAGATATGGAAAAATGTGTAGAGACCTTTTTTGTAGAAAATTTCATAAGCTACAAAAAAGATCTCTACAAAAATTTCTCTATCTCTTTTGGTTTCAGAGATATTTAATGAAATGTGAAAAAATCGAAATTTACGATTCTACGTGGGAAAATCATGAGATATTTCGGTGTGTCACGAATGTGTCGAGGAAACACCAAACAGAGGAGAGAGAGTGGGAAGATTTCTCGAGGGTTTGAGGGTGGCAAACATCGTTGGTTTATCCCTAAATAATTTTGGAAACTGGACGAAACCAGAAGGGGGATGGAGAAGGTTAAGGATCTTTGCTTGTACTATTCGTGAAGCCCGGAGGAGATTCAGGGAGTTAATTTAGTTGCCACTGTGTTTCCTAGGGGCATCGTTGTTTCGTGTCGTTGATGGGCTGAGAAACCATTGCGAAACATTTTCTCTACCGTTGGAAGAAGAATAGAATAGTGGGATTGTGTGTGTTTGGAGGGGAAAATATTTAGACATTCTCGCGAATGTTGTTTTATTTTATTGCATTTGAGCCCTTGTTATCTCGGGGAATGAGAATTTTATGCGAGAATATTAGGTATCACGAGAAAAACAGAGAGTTTTTTTGCTGCATTATTTATGGTTTTTTGCTTTGGGAATAATTGGGATCTTGGGGTGAATTAATTTTGGCTGAAAATTGAGTTTCTGGCGGAGGTAAAGAGAGGATTTTTTTACCCTTTGATATCTTGAGAGGTAACGGAGCAAAATAGGTCGTTTCTCTTTATTATTTTGTTTTTTTTTTGTTGACTGTGAAAAATTTTTACTGCACTTTATCTCTCGAGTACTCATATTTCTCTGTAATTAAGAATCGGTGGGATTTTGTTTTGATAGAATTTTCGTATTCAGGTTATTTCCTGAATAAAAGATGATTCAGATAATCAATGAAGGGGATTTGAATGGAGATATTATACGATGAATGATTGAAGAGAGAAATGAACTTGCTGATTATTATTTCAATGGTATAAAAGTCTCATTCACAAAAAAGTCCTTGAATTTATCATGTTTTTCTGATTGGTTTCATGTACAATATAAACTTCCTAAGGAGCTTATCGTACGGTTTTCATTGTGGGTGGAAAAAGGGGGTGGCATGAGGTGGTAAAGGTTAGAGTTTGGTCTCAATTCAGCATTTAGAACGTGCTCCAAGTTAAGCACGACATACTATCTTTGTGTAGCCAGAGATTCGTGACAAGAGCCTTTGTAGTCCGGAAACTTGCAGTTGCGCGTTTGTATCTAGTGAAACAGTTTAACCAGAGTTTCCACTGTGCTATACACTCTTTCAGTGGTTCAATTACATTTTTTTTCTTCATACGAGACTCGAGTTTGTGTTCATTAAATAATTATCAATGATATTATCGTTTTTCGTAACAGCCATGTTTCCATGATAAGAGGATCTTCATGATGTTTTAACAAATATCTCAAAAACTATTGGGTTTACGAGAATTCATGAAGAGACCTTTTTTATAGAGAATTTAATTCTCTATAAAAAAGGTCTCTTCACGAATTCTCGTAAACCCAATAGTTTCCGAGATATTCTCAAAAGAAAATCCGAGAATCCTTAACAATCAAATAATTACGATTTTAATGAACTTGTAATGAAGAATAATAATGATTATCCGAATGAAAACCGGGAAGAAGTAAAAACAATACGTATTTATCCTCCTTTTTCCATCGATTTTTTCCCTTTAACGCTGTATAAATTTATACGGTGATTTACATTTAACCATTGAAAGTTTTTTAACGATTCGATAAAATCAGTGACGATGGGTTTTAACATTGTTCCAAAACCGGAGTTTCTCCCGCTTGTGTTTGGGTTTAAAAAAGCTCCTTTTATTTTTATTATTTTCTTTCAATTCAGTGCAAAACTGAATGCTTTAACCACTTTTGTGTGTGAGAGGAGAAAAAAAAAAACGATGGACCGTGGGATTCGCTCAGCTGTTGGTACTCAGGACACCTTGGGAGTGAGAGGATTAACATTTTATGGATATACATCTTATCGTGTTAGTTCATACGAGCAACTTAAAGGCAAATCTCTCCCGACAATACAAAAACTCATTTATCATTCCAATAATAAAATTGATTTTTCACGCGTAAACCTAGAGTCTATACGTCAAAAACAAAAATAATGACATTTGATAATAAAAAAAAAATGGGGATCAACGGTTCTCCTCTCGATAACGTTGGAATAGTTCCCGAGGTCCAAGTTAAAGTATCGATCCTCAGAAAAGCGCGTGCTCCGCGGTTAGAAGTGCGCACTTGTGCTGCGATCTACAATATGAATTTTCCCCTTTTTTTTACAGCCTCTAAATAAAGTGCGAGTGATAAAAATCCATTTTTTCTCATCACCCCCGAGTGAACGACCTCAATGGAAACCCTCTCCCCTTTTTTCCCCTTAAAAATACGGAAAATTGCGAGAAAATCCTAATTATCATGAAGAATTGAATTTCGAGATTAATGCAATTGATCCCTCCGAATAAATGCATAATAATGAGCTTAATGAATATATATATGTTAATGCATAAAAAAGAATTGTATCAACACTATTATCGACTGCTTCACGCGGCTGTAGCATTAACATAATCCAAGGCCCGAAGGGAGTTAAAAAAAAAGGATACTTCGGAGGGAGATATTCGAGTCACGTTGGGAGTTTCTTGGATAGAGCGGAAGAAGGATCGCTCGGATTTCTCACGCGACGCTGCTATTTACGCTATACCTACCCATTTTAGCTATCCCTTACCTCGGCCCCTTTCTTATTTCTTCTCTTGCCTTTCTATTGCGTCTCTCAGGCTCTCAGTTACTCCATAGATATACCATTACCGTGTTTGAATTTGTACATATAAGTATTCCCCCCCTTTTTTTTCTCCTATTCACATATTTATTTTTACGAAAATGCAATTGAATGGGTGATTGTAGATGCATAAAATATGATTTTTTTTTTAAAGGAAAAAATGGGAATTAAAATGAAGCTTTGAATACAATAAATGCATTAATTTCAAATTCAATTGAAATATTTTAAATTACTGTAGATTTAATCCACAATGTTTAACGTTTGAACGTAAAATTCGAATTGAGATTGAATGGACTATTGATCATCAGTTGCAAATACACAATTACAGATATGTTGAATCATAATAACGTTGAATTACGATTACCATTTTGAATAAACCTTCATTTACAAAGTACCTTTGGATTTTCCAATTCTGTCTCTCTCTCTCTCTCATTTTTGCGATTCTCCAGTGCTATTAACTCGTAACGATTATTCCCAAGTGTAATTATCATGCTAAACGCTTTAGCATTTCGTTATGCAAGTGTGCGAATGATTTATTGGAAAAATTTTCGATTTTCGGTGGAGGAGAATCAATTAATTCAAATGTGAAGTGGGAAAAATCGTTTATATTAAAGATATCTCGGAAATTAAGAGAGATAGGGAATTTTTTATAGAAACCTTTTTTGTAGAGAATTTAATTCTCTACAAAAAAAGTCTCCACAAAAATTCCTCTATCTCTCTTAGTTTCTGAGATATTTTGAAAATACGAGAACCACGATTTTTTCCACTTGAAATTACGTTCAAAACTCATGAATTGTTACTACCACCAAAAAAAAACCAGTTTTTTCGATTTTTCAACTGTTAAAATCCATTAGAAGAAAGTGCTGAATTTCCCATTAATTTTGCATGAGCAAGTTGGCTGAATTTTTCCCCTTTTTCACGTCAACGGGCCAACATTGCTATACACCACTGAATATTTTCCATTCACGTCTATTTGTATGTCGAATTGAAATGCAAAAACAACTGTCTCTCACTCACTCAACACTCCGAATGTTTATTGTACATCTCCGTATTCGAAAGTTCGTATTCCAATCAAAGCAATCGTTGTGTCACTAATAAAAAAAGTGGAAAATACCATTTTTATTTCAGCGTTTTGTCAACAGAATGAAATTCACGTCAATGCATTAATTTTTTTTCTCTCCTGAATACAGTTATTAGATTTCCCGTAATTTTCATTAGAATGTCTCGTTATAATATCAGAAAAATACTGAAAATTAAAACCGTTTATCTGCTATCAAATGATTGTGTTGGTTTACCGCCTTTTTTCCTTCCCCATCTCCACCGTTTCTCTTTTAATTGGAAAAAAATCAACTGTCGACAATGAAAACGACGCCTCCAAGGTTCTCCCTTTCATTGACTGATCGAAAATGTCTAACAGCGCATTCGATATGGCACCTTTTCTTTATTCCCCTCTTTTTTTTTCGTACTTTTCCTCTTTTTTGAGAATCTCGCCCGAGCATCTCTATCCCGGCCCTATCCAAAGCTCTTTTCTTCGGCTATATTGGTTGGGAAAAGTACAGATATACCCATTGGGTGCTACACCCATTCACTCGACTCTCAACTCAATCACGTTCCGAAGATTACTAGAGGAGAGAAGAGAATGAGAACAAAAAAAATAAAGAAATACGGTGGAAAGAGGGTAAAAAGAAAATACGATACATTCTTCCTGGTTGATTTAGCTTTAGAGTAGATTTAATCAAAATCACGGATTGATTCTAGAGTGCAATGAATGATGGAATGATGAGATTGCTCGAGTGATTTCAAAGTGTTTGGAATTTTATTTAATTTATTTGTGCAGCAATTAATGCGAATTATTTTAACGCTCCAACGACACTTGAGATGGACAAAAATTTGAAAAATCCAGATAAATAAGAGAATGAGAAATTTAAAAAAAAGAGTTGTATCGGGAGAACTGCACGTCCGCCCTGTTTGTGCCATACCAAAAACCACTTTATTTATCGTTTGTCGGCTGTTGTCTCGAGCGTCGCTCGCACGGCTTGCTTCGCATAGGGCGTCTCTAAACGATATCAATCTCTTGCCCCGAGACCCCTTTGATCTTTCAAGAATAAACGCCAACGTAGCGAGAATCTTCTCTCTTCTCTCCTCCTTTTTACATTTAATTTTCTTCTATTTTTCATGGCTTTTTTGTTGTTTTGAGAAATGGAGAAGAGAGAAAAAGCGATCCCAAGGATTC
The DNA here is from genome assembly GCA_963565655.1 of Aleiodes testaceus. Lineage (NCBI taxonomy): Eukaryota > Metazoa > Arthropoda > Insecta > Hymenoptera > Braconidae > Aleiodes > Aleiodes testaceus. The sequence goes on along the minus strand of OY751421.1, from coordinate 4,260,387 downwards.
GGCAGATTTAAATCGCCTCGTATAATAAAGACATAGTTAGTATCTCGGAATTTTGACATGATTAATTCACACAATTACCGTAATACCCTTTTGCTACATGGTTACTCACTGTCAAGCACACGTATTTTTCATGAATTTTTTAAATTCCCTGGATAAATTCAGAGACAAGTATTTCATTAAAATAATTTTAATTAATTCATAAAAAATGAGAGAGAGAGAGTATCTACCGTAAATTCGCAAGTAGTAATCGCATCAGCCACCTCCCAATATATCGGCTCCAAAGTACTTTACCATGTACCATGGTCCCTGTACCATATAAACCCCTTCCCTAAACTCCAGAACACACGCACGTGAATTTGGGGGATAGGGCGTTGAAGGCGAAATGGAAGACGTTATACTGTCAGAAGCAGATTGAGTTTAATCGGCTTAGGCAGATGCAATTTTCGCGGAGATTTCCATCAAAGCATTGCAATTAGCGAATGGTGTAGCCTAACAAGGCTATTGTCAACAAACGAATGGCCAACTCAACCCACACTGGTTACCAGTGCGTTACGTATCCAAACGCGTTAGTCTTCGCTATCGAAAATCCAATTCACAATTGACTATTCACTGATTTCAATAGTCCACCTATACTTTTCGGAATAGTAACGAGGATAGAGGGAGAATATACATTCAAATCTACCTACTCCAGTATGTATACTGTACTCCAGTTGGAATGAAGAGGAGGATGAACTCTGTCGAATTCACACGGACGAAATTCGCGCAAAAGCTCACATGGATGTGCACTATATTTGTCTCTCTCTCTCTCTAGTGTTGAATTCACGTGCAGGTAAACTCTGGGGCACAGGTTCAAACTATCGTGCACGCTTTCACACGATCGAGTTTCATTAAAGGCATTGTCTGCATCGATGTTGCATAGCGTAGCACCTTCAGGAGGGGGAATTGTACCACTTGTATAGTGGCATCAGTGATAGTCGCAATGTTATTCTACGGCGTGAACAAGTGGTCACGTACTCCATGAATTGCTAGTCGAAATAATGCTGGGTTTTGTTGGATTACGGAGGAACAGAGTGAATACTTATTGTACAATGTGTCATAATCACTGGATCAGCTTGTTTGAGTTATTGGTAACTGGGCCGCTTTTAATTGCAAGTCACTTATTATATACTGTTTCTATTATTTTTCGTGAGAAAAGTCACTCGTGATTTTTTTCATCCACTTGAACCACTCGTTTTCCTGCATTATCACTTCTACTTTGGACTTTGGTTTTGCGGGAAACCTCGAGACCCTTTTTTGTGGGTAAAAGTTTGAGGAAAAAAAGGAAAAGAAGAATTCCTCAATTCCATGATTATTGAATCAAGTTAATTTAATTTGAATTTCTTGAATATTTTTGGTTAATTAAATTTCTTCATTGATGAACAATGACACTAGTGATTTGGGAATTTGAATTAGCATGAAGGTAAATGTTAACCAATTTCATCTGTATTCGTACAATAACTGATGGAATAATTTGATTGAATAATCTAATGAAATCATAGGTATATATAGGCCTTTAGCTGGCCTCGTGGTTATCTGGCTGGTTAAATCAGGATTGTGTAGTGCAATCGTGTCAATCCTTATGGAGGTAGACGAGAGGCAACTGCATACCTGATAACCAAACGCTGTGCTGATATACTGAAAATGGATATATGATGTGAATTGAATTATTGACCGTGGGATTTGCACGATATGCAACGACGTAGATTGTTGATGATAGAGGCATCTAAAAGCCCTTACAATATATTATCATTATTTTAACGAAAAGCCCATGTAGTTTAATGTGATTTGTGACGGATTTTGATGTATAATATCGATTTGTCTTCATTTTAACAAATTGTTGAGGGGAAAAAAATTTCTATTCTACACTAGAAACTCTCAACAAATCTAGCATCAAACAAAACTTTTACCCAAGAACTCAGACACAACAGTACATCTAGCAGAGAGAAAACGTGTTCTCACTTGAGGTGAATAAACAGAGATAACCTGGTAATAGCAGAGAGCAAAGATAAAGGAGATGCATCATTGGCATCAAAGCCAATGGCTCAATGTATATGCATGATCTCTCCATAGGTCAGTCCAAATGCTCTCCCTTCCTGAATTACCATAAACACACTAACGTTGAATAGCCTAACTGTTCAACTGCTTTATCATTGGTTCTTTAACCAGTGTTACAATCAATTGTTACTTCAACTATCCAACTCGAAGTCATAAATAAATTCATCAGTTTAAATTAAATTAATCCTTTGACTCCTCAAGAGTCATTAACTTCTTGGTATTTCAATTGCAGAATGGAGGATAAATCCACGTGATAATGATGAAGAGAATTGACATTGATGGAGACAAGTGAGAATTTTGGAAGAAGAAATTATTCAACGAGGTAAGGAATTTTTTTAATCAGAAGACAATTTTATATTATGGAATATCGAGAGAAATATTGGAGATGGAATTTTTTTGATTATTCCATTGAAAAGGTGAGGAAATTTTAGGCGGAAAACATGTGTTGAAATTAATTTTTTTGAGTTTTTTGAAAAATCGATTTTTTTCACCCATATTTGAAGGGGTTTTTTGTGAAAATCAGATTTTGGCCTATAACTTTTTCAATTTTTGATAAAAATTGATGGGAGTTTAACGAAATTGTGGGGAATGACGAGACCTTCAATTTGAGCCCACTCCCACTGCTCTCCGACCAATAGAACCTGAGATATTGACAAAAAACACATTTTTTCAAATTTTGGCAAGGTACACCCCTTCAAATCTGGGTAAAAAAAATCGAATTTCTCAAAAATTCAAAAAAAACCATTTTGACCCTCGATTCCTATGTAAAATCGTCTCAGCTTTTCAATGGAATCATCAGAAAATTGCTATCTCCAACCGTTCAACCAGAATCCCCATTTTACCCCGATTTCCCCTATTCTACATATAATAGATGTATATTTCATACACGTATATGATTTTTTTCCATTCGTTCCGACTGAAATAAAACTAAAAAAAAAAACCCAACAGGACTATCTCTCTTCTCAACGTACTACAAAAGTGAATAAGGGCAGGCCAGTGAATTCGCATGCGCCCGAACTCTTATAATTTATAGTACTCTGGTTTTGATGTATCGTGCGTTTAGGGGGTACAAGTTTAAAATATTAAAATAGCAGGCAGTGCGACGGGGCGATAGAACCTGGGGAAACTGCCGCGTCGGGAACATTTATCACCCAGAGTCAGAGATACGCATGTATAGACAAAGCAGAGAGATGGCTCTCAATAGTGGCATTCGTGCAGGAGGAAAAGGGGGAGAGGACATGGTTATGCATAACTGTGGAATAATAATCCGTGTGACTGGGGAACACTGTCACTTGATTGTCGTTTTGAGGATTTTTAAATTTCTCCGTTTCAATGGAATAGCAGAGCCATGACTCAGACAACATTTTGAAAAAAAAGAAACGAGTGAGTCAGAGATTAGAAAATGAACCTTTGGACAATCGTATCTCTTCAATGAATGCACCTCTGCTGAAATTCCCCAAAGAAAACACGCATTTTTTTTCTGCCCAGTGGTTGGAAAGATACGGTAGCACCAAGTGTCCTTTTTTATAATCTCTCTGAACCTATCTCCAAGGTTTCCTCTAAATTTCTCCAAGAAAAGTCAAGAATTCTTGGATAAAAATGGGGGAAATAAGTTGTATCGTTAAACAAACGATCAAAGGAATTTGATTCATATCAATTGTATATTCATGTAGACATGAGGAAAGATTTCAACGTCTATTTGTAGACAGGTCAATGGTCTTTTGTAATGTCTGATATTACAAAGTAAATAGTGGATGAACGTTGGAAGAGAAAACGGTAAAAACTGGACGATATAATTTTAAAAGTTGAATAATATATAAAACATGTGTTATTGGTTTCTTTGAATTATATTTTCCATAGGGCAGGTACATAATACAAGCGTGTCGAGGGTGATGAGCATACTGCTGAAAACGTATATGCCAGTACCATGTGGGGTCACATATGGCGCGTGGCTTTGCATTGTCAGAGGGCGTGACTTATTCAACTGACTTTATGACTTTACCAGTATTGAACATACTGGAAGAAACAGGAATGACATGTGCAAGGTGTCCTAATACACGCCTTCATTCCTAATAGCGAATTCTTTATGACTCTAAGTTGATTAACGACAGTCATTCAGGGTTGGATGAGTTTTATTGGGATTAGTATTGAATTTTTGGAAGTTTCTGATGTTGGATTCATGGAATAGCAGAAAGTTGAGACAAATTTTGCTTCTTATCGCGTTCTATCGTCTTTATGTAAATATTTGAGTTATGATTTAAATGATAAGGGGAAATACTCGGGGATTTCTCATTTTTTTTTTGTTCAGAATTTCGTGGAAAATAATGTTTCAACTTTGATAATATTGATTTTTCGGTGATTATCAAGAGACTGTGACTCGATATTTCAAAATTCATGATAAAAAACACGCTTCACCTCGTGATTCTTTGTCTTCATGGAAGATTTCACATGTTTTATTCCATTCTCACGTACTCATGGTAAATTTATATTATCATTTCAAATGAAACTGATTTACTGGAGTAATATTGGTGGAGTGTATGTTTATGGTAATGAAGAGGTGAGAGTTTGAATAAAGCCAGGGAAAATGAATCTATGGTAAAACAATTTTCAGTGTTATGAGGTTTACTCGCTGCAATAATTCAAGAGTGTCGATGTGAGACGAGAAGAGTTGACTTTTATTTGAAATCAATTTTCATGGAATATCATCTGAATAATGAGATTTAGGTGAATTTATCAAGAGACCTTTTTTTTAGCTCTTGAAATTGTCTAGAAAAAATGTCTCTTGATATTTTTCCCAAAACCCACTCAATTCCATGATATTTATAGGAGAATTAAGGAATTTAAGTACTTGAATTCAACAATTCTTTGACATCATGAGAATGAAGTTTGTCGGATTATGTGGTAAAGTATGAAGCCGATATTTGTCAGTATTATTGTGCAGAGAAGTAAAATGGTATGTTACGAATTATGTCGAGTGCAGGCAACGTGGTGACCATGGCTGCAATTGACAGTACCCATGTGGCCACATCCTCCTGAATGACGCGTGGACACAATCCCCACACCACATCCCTTCTCTCTCTCTCTCTCTCTCTCTCTCACTCTACAAACTGCCTATACCATTATCCAGTTTAACAAACAGCTACGATATTCCATGCTTTATCATAAATACATAGAGAATAATAAATATTTATCTAGAAACTGATATTTCAACCAAAAATTCATCCAACAGACATCTCTGTGAATAGCAACTGTTGGTTAATGTGGTCATGCTAGTTGGTTTGAATTTTTTCACAAATTTCAAAACGAATTTCTAACCAGAAATTTAACATTACGAAATGCTGATGAGTTATGCCAGTTCAAAACGCACAAATAATCTCGTTTAGACCAATAGTATAGCTCAACGGATTTCATACAGCTTAATTGGATTATTTCCCCCGAGATAATCCCAATTGTTATCATTGCCAATTCTCCAATTTTGGCAAACTATTTCAATACATACCGAGAAGCGTTTCATACCAATGTACTCATGAAATTACTTCTCCCATTCTCTCACAATGCTACTTTGATAATTTACAGAAAAAATTCTGTATTGGTATATTTAATTTTATATTCCTGGCAAAACAAAAAGTTGAAATATCGTAGATTCTTTCTCCCCTCATTTTTATTATACCAAATAAAAAGGCAATTTGTATAATAAACCAAAAAATGATTTTCCTGAAATTACTTCCTCTCTCTCTGAATTCATATATTTCCACTCTTTCCTACTGAATAAATTTGAATTTATATTTTTTTTCTCCTCCCCTCCTCATCCTCAAATAAAACAAAATTATATAAAATTGCAGACTCGTTTCCCAACAATTTGACGTCAACAATAACCGATATAAATTGTGTGCGTGCAACCTGCGTTGTATGCACAAAATTTCCAGATGTAAAAACCCTGGGATAAAAAAGCCAACGCAAAAAAAAAAAAGGAAAACTCATGAAGAAGGCAAGGAACAAAATATATATATATATAGATGAAAAAAGGGCATTCTCTCCCCCTCCTGGGGGAAATCACGTGCCACCCGGTTTTACGAGCACTTCACCCTCTGCTGTTCTGATCCCCCATTCCCATACTTTTGACCCCGCGGGAGAGACTTTCCCTATCTCAGTTAGTATTCGTGGATAGAGAAACTGAGCGGAATAGTTAGATGTTGGTGGAGGGTGTGAGTGGGTGAGGCAGTCTCTCACTCCGATTGCAGTCCTTGCTTTTGGCTCTTACCCCCTTTTTTATCATTATACTATCCACTCTGACAAAAGCATGTAATGCCAAACCATCTCAAACTTATTTTCCCCCCTTTTTATTTTATTTTCCATCATCCCCTGTACTTCACACTTCTTCCCTGTTGTCTTAAAGTATTATGTAAGACTCTCCCGAGTTAATTCGCTATTTTTATTTTTTCATTTTTATTTAATCCCTCTTATGAATTTGCGCAAGATCCCATCAATTTACATTCGCATTATGTCACTGCGTTTTGGGTGAAATCTGGTCGCACATCAAGTTCATGGAGCAATACATGTGCCAACTATATGCATTATCCGACATCTGCCTTATATGTATATATTTATGTATAATGGGCATATAGAACAGTTGTAGTGGACAGTGGATCGTGCTATCCAGTGCTTTGAAATATCGATTGAATTTCCTCGTGCATAGTCCTCGAACCGAATGTCATGCCAGTGTTATACGTTTTCCACGCAAGCGCAATTTGTCTAACACCTTTACGCTAACGGACACGCAGGTACATATTTACTCATTCCGAGGAGGGAGAGGCGAAATGTTTTATTACATGTACTTCAATTTCCCCTGACTCAATTCCTCGAGGAATTGATGAACGATCGAGAGTATAAAAAAAAGGGGGATATTTTAATTAAAGAAATTCGGTAAATTGTTCAATTATTCAAATTACTTTGTTGATTTTAATTAATTCCGCACAATTAAAAAGCCCAATTTTATTAAATTTCTGGATAAATTAATAAATTCCTGGGATAATGAAATATATTGTGTGAGACTCACCCAATTTATCTCGAAACACGTGGCACAAATACAGAAGCTGTAACAGAGTAATGATATTGAATTAGTTTCGTATCTTTTATACATGTAATATAAAAGGTGTCACGTGACACAGAGAAGGTGGAATGCGAAAGATCCGGGGTCTGATGGTTTTGAGGCAAAAAGAGAGGGAGAAGAGCCATTGGAGAAGCACATAGAGCACGTATACGTTTGATGCTTTGCAATATTACGGCGAGGGGAATAGCCGAAGTACGGTAATCCTCCACTACTTCACATACTGTTACTATACGTCTGAGCAAAATGATACCCTTACAGAGGTAGATATTATCCCTCTATGCCTATGTGCTGGTACTCAGGTTATACGTATTCGTTATTTCTCAATGTACATTTACGAGAAATATAAAAAAATGTATATAGTTTTATGTATTCAAAGGAATTCGAGAAAGTAGAGTGCTCTTCGAGGTTTAGGAGTTATTCAAGGATTTAATAAAAAAAAATAAATCTAGATCCAGTAAATCAATAATGTTGGAAATGATTTAATTAGAATGCCCATAAATCATGAATTTTCCTGGAAAAATAAAGGGAGAGTGACGTATCAAATTTCCCTTCTTATCTCAATGGATAAAAGTGTCGGAGGGCTTGTGAAATTGAATTTGCCCGAACATCAGAGTACATCAGACTGAGAGTAAAGGGCCCTGGTCACTACCAATGTACCTCACAGTGTATCCACTAACGAAAATTGTCGCAGTCGTCTTTGTTGGCTGTTGCCGTTGTTTTGCAACGAAAGAGAGTTCAGATGGGCCAATGGGGGCTAAGGGCGTGCAACAGAGAGAGCAAGAGAGGCGAGTATATGGTCAGCAGAGCGGGACCCGAGCAATGGCCACATTGTTCCGGCTCTTGTCCGTCATCAAACTTTGTCAGTTTAATTATAGACATACAACCGCAACACCGACACTTGTTACGAAAATTGAGAGGAACCCCAGTGGTTGTTGATTGGATAATATTTAATATAAATGTGGTATTTTCGTGTGAATTATTTAATGGCTGACATGAACCAATTACGATAGAGTTAATAAATGTTTATGTATTATTTTTAACAATTGATTTAATTCAAATGAATGGAGACACAATTGAAATAATGAAATTTGTTTAATTATTTATTTTCGTTAAATTCATTTTAAACTCAACAAAAAAAAAAATGTACTTTATTATTGTTCATTGTAGAATATAGAGGGAGAGCTTCTCTTTCTGTGAAACATGATGCGAGTTTAATTTAATTAAAATCCCTAACTTTGGTTCATGCGATGAACATTCACTAATTATAATACAGGTAGTTGGTATTTTTATTCAACTTCAACTACAAGAATACGAGAATAAAATGAAATATCACATGTGTTTATCACACGAGCAGCAAAGGTGATTTGCACGAGTGCTAACAACACTGGCTGAATCAAATGTGAATTTGTCAGTTAAGTTTATTAACGTTATCATGTGGGATTTTGAATGAGTTGACGTTTGGGAAGAGACTTTGGGGGCAAATGTATATATGTAAGTTGATGGCGGAAGGCTGTGTGGCCTTTCTGCGCTAATGGAAATTAGGGGTGAACGCGTTAGTGTCAGAGTGATGCGCGGCGTCAGCTACACTACACTCTACTTGAAACCTCCAACCAGTGTTGGAGAGTAAACCCTATAGGGTGAAGTGGAGAATGGTAAGAGAGGGCTAGAAGAAGGGCGCCAGGGGTTTTGCCTCTTCTCTTTTACTCTCTGCGTCTCTCTCTATCTTTAGTCCCCTTGTGAGGCGTGGTGTGACGAGAGGATTCTACCACCTGAGAATGACGGATCCATTGTTCCTTCGGCGCCCCGGAGGGTACTTCAGAATACGGCAGGTAGATGACGTAGGAAATGCTTTATTCATTACTAACAAAACGTGGCCTAAAAAAGTTTACTGATTTTTTTTCTTCTCTCCTGTTTTGATCAATATCGAGGAGAAAAAAAAAGTTTTGGGCGACCGATTTTTGCTGAGGGTGTTTGGACGAGGGGACAACAGATAGAGTAGATTTCAGATGTTGTAAACATGAATAATGGACTTTTTTCGAGAAGGACTACAGTGTCAGGTCTCTCAGGAGATTCCGATGTTTATTTGATATTAGAATGGGGAAAAGTGAGAGAAATCGAAGTCTATAAAATCGAGAATTGAGATATTTTTGATTATTTACACCCCATTTTCGTCATGATTTCTCTATCTTAATATCTCCCCTGAATAAATTTCAATAAAAAAAAAAAAGAAAACAAAATTCAGGACTATTCTCCCCTAGTACCGGATAAAAACAGTTAAAACTCTCCCCTAACTTTGAAAATAAGTTGACAAGAATTTCACAATTCTCAAATGTTAAAACTTTTCGTATTTCAGAACCTCAAAATGTTTTTTTTTTACGAAAAACTAAATTATAAAGTCATCTCGCATCATTACAGTATCCTCGAGAGAACTTGAGGATAATTCCACGGTAAATAATGACGTTTCAAAAAGATAATAGATGAAAAAAAAATGAAACTTAAAAAAAAGAAAAGAATTCTTAAAAAGACAGGTCATTTTTAAAACGTTGAAGGAATAATTAGTGGTTAATTTTTTTTTGGGTGAATGCTTGTGGTATTGAGCTGAGGCTAGAATACAGTATAGTTACAACTGCTGAGGAGAATCTTTGGGTTGGTTAGACACAGGAGAAGTCAGAAGGCTCTGGCATACCTGGCCCGCCAATTATCCTCGCATCTCGTCCAACTGTTCTCGACTCCTCTTCATTTCACGTCTAACATCTTCCTTTGGCCTCGCTCTATCACGTGGGCCATTTCCAAGTAGTTCCCCCCCCCCCCCCCCTCGAAAACGTTCAAGATTCTCCCTTCCATCGTGCAGTAGCAGGCTGCTCTTTGATCGTATTCATGTGTTTAATAAACCTGAATGGGCCAGTGTTTAAAAGTATACAGGACTTTGTGGAGAAAAAGGTACATAATTCAGATATCATCCCCACCCCCACCGCCTCTCAAACAGAGAGCTTAACCGTGAACGGTCCATCATGCCAACTGACCCTGAGGTAACGCCCATGAACTCGCGTGCCAACTGACGTTACCAGTAATTCTACTATACGTATTCTAATAATAAAAGCCCATTGTCGGTGTGTGTGTTTCTGATTTTTTTTTTCTCCGCCTTTCACGATGATTATTATACCGTCATGATTAACTGAGAGAAATAAAGTGAAATCGCCTTTCAACGCCCAATGAAATGTCTCAATTTCTACCAATTTATTTCGTGAGGGGAGATTAAGATTTTATCGGGGATAAAATGATCTTTTGAATTTTTTTCTCCGAGATATTTGAAAAAATTTAAAATGTCCCCTTTCTTTTTTTTGATCTTTCAGTGTCCGAATGGATTTGAAAATAAATGAATTAGTTATTAGCATCAATCACTGCCACTGAAAAACGTCACGAATGTGAATATATAAATATCCCTTAAAAAATACGATAAGAAATACATGAATTTCCAAATTCTCCCCCTGTGGATTAAACCTCGAAAATAAATGAAATTCCCAGATTATTGAAAACACATGATATTCTAAAATTATTGAGTTATTAATAAATTATTCAAAGTAGTGGATAAAGAAGTTTTGAATAAAATCCAATTCACAAATCAATTCCAGCCCAAAACTTTTGACATTTTCATTAAACAAACTGACCCATTTAAATAATTTAAAACGATAACTAAGTCTACCCGACTCCATCTTCATGCACACTGCATGAAAAAAAAAAAGGAACGGAAGGATACCCCATAAAACATAAAACTCGTAAAAATTTACCATTCAATCTGGGACAGAGTGGCTTACGTTAGTCAATTTTTCTTCTCTTTCTTCTCCTCCTATATCTATTTTTTTTTTTCTTCAACATCGGGCGATTTATCCCCCACTATTACCCACGAGAACTTTTATTCTCTTCTTTTTCCTCTTCTCCTTTTTTTTCATCCTTTTTATCCTGGGTTTGGTGGGTTGACGTTCCAAAGAACGTACCTACTCCGGTTCTTCCTCCAACTCATTCTGTATAACCCCGGCAACCCCTACCGGTCGATGTCGCCCCTCTCCCACCTCCCGGCGCTCCCCTCTCTTATCATTCCACGTTTCTCTGGCTTCTCTTGTATACTATAAATCCATCTCTATTCGTTCTCTCTTTTCGACTAACGCCCGAGCCTCAGTTCAGGCGTTCAGTTGAACATTTCGGATGAAACGAAGTGAAGTGGGGAACAGGGGAAAAGAGAGGGGGAGAAAGTGGGGAGAGAGGGAATATTCGCGTGGCTCTGGCCGTAAGTAAGGGAGACTGACGGAAGTAGCGGTGGGGAATTGGGTAGAGGCAAGAGAGACGACTAGCCTCCCCCCACCTCTTCGACAAAAAGCACCCATTGCAGAGTGGTGGGGAAAGGGAGAATGGGAACTGAAAGGGAGGAAGCTCGGAGCGAAAAACCAGAGCAACAGTGTGTCGCGCGTAGTCGCCATACAAGCATCGACCTAAATCCCTTATATAAATGATAGAAAAGATTTGAAAAAAAAAAGAATGAAGTTATACTTTTTATTTTCAATTTCTTGGTGAATTAAAAAAGTTCTTTTTATCCTTTTAATTGAGATCACAGAAACTTGGAAACTCATTCACGTAATTGTGCAATTTTTTATTCTACTGTCGTGCCAGTTCTTTTTATTACTGCAAATTCAGGAGTAATTTTAGAGGTACTGGAGTGAAAAGTGTACTTGTTTGATATTAATCAATAGTTTTATGAGTTACTGTGACAGCTCGTGAATACGCATTAATCATTGTTTGGTTTTTGGATATTTTTTCATGTGAAGTGAGAGTAAAAAAAAAAAGGAGTTAAAGTAAACGTGATTTTTTGTGAATGTTTGTTGATCATTCGTACGAGGAGAATTACAGAATTTTCATTGTGATGCTATTGTGTTTATAACGTTCTAAAAATATTCAGAGAGGAGATATTTTGAAAAAACTCGTCAGAAGGATTACTGCATTGTTGGATCATGATTTTATAGCGCAAAAAAACAAAAATCCCGACAATCTGAGGCTTCAAATATTCAGGTGAGAATGAGCCTCACTTTTTCTCTACACTGTCACTCAAACATTGTCACGTGAATATTTTATCGACCTACATTTTTAAAATGAAAATACGAAAGCCCTGGAAAAAAAAGCCTAGTAAACGTAAAAAGTCCTCTCGTGTCAGCGTGACACGTTGATAATAAGGATAATTGCATTTTTCTGTGAAAAAAAAAAAAGACGAGAGGCGCATGTGAAAACTGTCGGGGATTATTCATGCAATCACTCATTCTGTAATGCTGTTTACCCAATTTTTACGATGCGTGAACGAACCCATAACGAAATGAGTATGACGTAGTTAATCAATTACCGGCCGAGCCTTTCAATTTAAAAAAAAAATTCGAGCCCCGAGCTTTTATGGAAATATCGTCATAATTTTATTCCCCAATTAATCGGCGTGCAAAAAGAAAAAAAAGTGCACAGTCACGCAATTATTGACGATCACTTCGCCCCTATTTTCCTAATGAAAATGTATAATTTGAGATGGAAAAAAAAGAAACGAGTAAAATCGAAAAAAATAAATGACGTTAATAAACCTGCCACGGCTGATGTCGGTAGTAGTAAAGTTACATTTGGTAGCGATAAATGGTTACGTCAATGAGATTAATAGTGTTCTATTTTCTTTTTTTTTTCCCTCTTCTTTAGAGAGCTGAGGAGGAGGATGGCAGAGCTAGAGACGCTGGATAGCACTGAGTGCTTGGAGTGCTCGGGGCCGCCGCCCGTTTTCCGGCTACCACCACCGCCTCGGCCACCGTTTCTAACTGAGGGTACATTCTGCTCAGAGGCACCAATTGCTGAGCTAGAGGACTGCGTTGCCATTCCCGTAAGTATATCTGAAGAAAAACGGAGAAAAACACAACACCCTCCACATTTTTTTGTCTCTTGGAGATGAAAAAAGGAAATATTTCATTTCTTTCATTCATTTCCACTCTTTTTCCATGACACAGTTGTCTATCATTGAGATTTTTTGATTTTAAAAATGGCAAATTTTTCTTTCAGATGATCGATGCATCCTATCACACAAATCCATCACTACAGAATACTGCTCTCATCATCACGTGTGCTGTTGTTCTACTGCTGATGGCAGCTATTGTCTCAGTTGTATTTTGGAAGTAAGTATTTTTTAGTTATAATTAACGTAATTTGGGGATTGATGCGGCGAATAGAGAGTACTTGGTTCAAGAAAGCCAAAAAGTAAAGAGAATTCGAAAGAGGTGCTAAGTTGATAAGCCAAAGTTGAATAGAGTTTTAGGTGGAAAAGCAAATTATGCTAATTGGGTAGAATGCGACAAGAGAGGGATAGAAAGTGTATTTGTAGTTTTAGAGTAGTGTCTACACATTGGAAAGTTGGTGTAGATGTTTCAGGTGCCCTTAATACCACTGAATCCAGGGGAGTTTCAACCAAATATCATTAATGCAAGAAGTTGAGTATTAAAGGCCAATCAATCGTTGTATAATCGTTAGTTATTACGTGGATTTAACTCGTGGATAAATGCTCTCATTGGGATTTAATAGAAGTTGGAGAGAATCTGTGAAGTATGAGTGGAATATTTACTGTCTATCATCATTGGAATAACGAAGGAATTCAGATGTAAAACGATGAAAATGGAGTTTAAACTTTTTATTCTCGTAAATCTCATTGGAATGAAGAGATATTTATCTCGGTTCAGACGAAAACTGTTATCGCAACATTGCACTAATCAGTTAATTGTCAATCGTGGTCTCTGTGGTTACAAATTGCCATTAGAATTCGATAAATCGGTGGTTCTGGGTTTTACTACAAATTAAATTCACGTTCTGCAGTAAATTTTATCGTTTCCACCTGAAATTAATTCAATAATATCACAGATCAAATATTAAAAACAAAAATTCTAACAAAATCCCTTAATCTGTTCACAGGCACAAGAGAAAAGTCCAGGGTCTTCTACCATGTAAAAGTGCAGCAGCATCAGCAACAGCAGCAGCATCAAATCGTCGTAATTTAACCGACGGCCAAACACTCCAAGGCCCTCACAATGGAAGCGGTGTACTTTACGAGGATCTCCCTGAGAATTCACACTCACAACTTCACAATCACTTGTCCGGACACAGTGTTCCACCAACAATTGAGGTACGCGGATATAATCATCATGATAATCGACAAATGATGATTGAAAATGTACCAGCACAACACCACCTCGACTATCTCGACTACCGGGACCCAAGGGCTGTACTTCGGGTCAATGATAAGCCATCTAGGGCGGTGTTGGGTGGTTATAGAACGCCTCGCGCATTATTGGCTAAATCAAAAGGCGTGACACAGAATATAACGAGCACTGTTCCCAGTACACCGGCATTATTGAGTCCAGTTATCGCGTTGCCTAATAATCATTTATTGACTAGTCAGAGTAATTTTAATTGCGGCTTGGACAGTCCAGTTGTCGTCACTTCGTCTTATGATGATCAATCTGGTATCGCGTATACCAGTGTCAATGAAATTGTCAATTCGTCCGTAAATTCAGTCATAACACCGACGCACAGAGGACGTAGACCAGTTGTTCAATCCCAGATAATTGAACAACCAGTTAATTCATTGTATGAACAAAATAGACGGACTTCTGTAGACTCAGAGGGTTACTCGTACGTTGATTATGATAATCGTATGAAATTTGATAGAATAGATAATAATTTGGAGGCACACAGATACGAGTACTTAGATGCCGATGGTTACTCTTACATTGACACGGGAATTAAAAGAGCACCTGGTTGGGCAAAACGCGTTGCCACTGGTGATGCTACTGACGATGAAATTTGTCCTCTCTGCACCATTCAACAGATACATCAGTTGCTTGGTGCACCAGAGCAGAATTACGTCACGCAGCAGAGAACATGACAGTTTTTTTGATGAGATCATTGTGATGTTTTTTGAGGATTTGTTTGTTCAGTGATGAAACAAATGGTTTTTTTTTTTTTAGTCTCTTTTGTTATCACTGTCGTAAATTCTTGGAAGTGTCGAATTAGGAAACTCTCTACTTAATCCCCTGGAGACTTTCGATAGAGACTGTCAGGTTCTAAGGACATATCTTTAAATATAGGTATTTTAATCTGTAAAAGACTAAAACGTTTCGTTAAAAAAAAAAAATCTTCGATCGCTGGACGATCAACTACGAATTTAAACATTGCACTGGAGTTTCAGGGACTTTTAAGAGCCCTTTTACTTCAGGGTAATGATTTTTTTAGCGCGAAACCTCACTGTACCTTTTCTCAAAGACACAGTCATCTATGAATTAATTTAATTCGGATTATTGAACGAGAACAGAAATAATTAGCATGTTTTATTATTTAAATTATTGGAATATATTTCTGTCTCATTCCTCCATTAGCTCCTTCGAGTTATGTGTATATATGTCATATCGTTAGGGTAAATTTTTTATTATCAATACAAGAAAATCGTGAGACTAGTCAATATTTATTTTTTAACGTATTTAAGTTTGTCCACAATGTCCCAAAAAAAAAACATTCAATGTTGATTTTTATTCTGTTTATTTCATTCTACTTCACTCGTGGAATTATTTAATTAAATTTATCCAGTAAAGTTAATACGTAATCAGCTAATGAGAATGATTAAAATTACTTGAATTCTGTCATTATCACAGAGAGGTGTAATACGATGGAATTAATTTTGTAAATTACAAAATACATTGTTATTAAAATTATTATTATTATTATTATAAAAATTCATGATTTTATGATTATTCAGTTTTCTCATTAATTTCAAAGTCTTTTGTAAATTCTTCATCATCAATTTATTCAACAAAAAAAATGTTAATTAACGAATGAGAATGCGTGTGTGTAAGAGAGAGAGAGAGAGAGAGAAGAGAGGAAGAGAATGACATGAATGTATACACAGCATGAGAAAAAAAAGAGGATTTTTCTTTTATTTCAAATAGTAATAATAATTCTAATAACAATAGTTGAAATAATGGACAAAATTTTTATTTAAAAGAAAAAAAAAAAAAAAGAAAAAGAAACTATGAAAAATAAAAATGACTTTGCTGGAAAAAAACATTTGACAAGGAGTGGTTATTCACCCGGTTTCACAATTCCCATTTCCTTTTAAATCCAACAACATTTTTTTTTCTCTTTCTTTCTTCAATTCACCACTGTTACCCCTCATATTTGGGGTACATTAATTCACGTTATGCGTGAAATAATGTATGTAATGCATGCAGTAAATATCTTTTAGTCTCCATGGTTGGAATGTGAGAGAAAAAAATTGTCCAAACGTGTGAGAATAAAAGAGAAATGAGAGAAAAGGATAATTCATTGAATTTTCATTCTTTTGAATTATTAAATATTCATTAAAGTTGAAAAAAAAAAATTCGCAAATAACGCATTAATTATTACTATGTAATTTTAAATTTAGTTTGCTATCGCGGAATAACCACTTCCTTCTTCAAACATTACTGTACTACTTCAATTCGTAACAATGAATGAGAAAATATCTGAATTCACAAGGAGATAAGACTCTTGTAATATTTAAATGAATCTTCAAATAATTTTCATTGTATTATTTCAACCGGTGAATTTTACTGAAATTGGATAACGTATATTGTCATTTATGTTCTGTTTGTACATGCTCGTTCGGATGTTAATTGAATCGTCGTAATTGTAGAGTTTGGGAATGAGCAGTGAAGCGAGAGACGTTTTAATGTAGTTTAGTTTTTGCTAAATATCTCGATAATTAAAAGAGATTGTGAAATTTTCATGAAAATCATTTTTGTAGAGTGAAAAAAGACGGACAAAAAAAGTTCTAACAAGAATTCTCATATTTCCCTTATTTCTCGAGATATTTACAAATATAACTGAGAAGAAAACCTTTCAATTTCTCTCTTAATTAGAAACTTCAGCACTTCACTGATTTAATTGACGAATCAATACTTCCTCAATAAGCCAGTAAAGCAGCCAGTTTGACGTCGAAACATTATCCAAAGTTTCCACGTTTTCAAGTTCAATACTTAATCCCATTCATCTCTAAAAAAAAAAGTCTCAATTTAATTTTAACTATAAACTCTCGATTCTTATTTTTTAATCTCTATAAAAGCATTTCTTTTTTCTTTATTTGTGTTACAAAAATAGATGCTCGATGTGAAAGAGAGTGGCCGTGGCCTATTTGTATGTAGCAGTCCTGGACCAGATCCATACATATCCCAGGATCTCTACAATCCCGTGTATGAGGAATTGAACAATGGTGAGAGCACACATACCTTTTGTCTCATTCAATATAAACAATTAATCAATTTTCCAAATTAATTATCGATCTCTCCACTACTCAAATAACGCCCACAATACCTAAACAATTTAATTCACAATTTTTTTTTCAATTCTATCATTCAGGTGATCACGGTGATACAGACGACGAGAGTGAATTAAATGCACTCAATCGCATGAACAATTATCATCACAATCGTCTTCATAATTTAACAAAAACAAAGCCACTGAGTGAGGACGAATTTGCTGAGGATGAATTGTCAGTTGGTGAACCATCAGAATCAAAAATCCTAACAACAAACCGTCCAACATGGAGTACCTGCCCTACGTCATCTCGTTTATCACGTGAACGCCGTGGTAAAAGTCCAAAGAGCTTAGACAGACGTAGAAAGGAGAAAGGAAATGATGTTGGTGAATTTCATGAGGGTATGCTACTCGATGCACTACTCCAACTTTATCCCAGCGTTGCTGGTAAATTTGAAAAACAAATTTTTCTTTCCATTTCTACATTTTTTTCACCTTTAATTTGAATCCCATTTGCATTTGCATGCTAATTTGAATTTAAGAAAGAACGAAATAATAACGTCATTGTCGTAATTGAAAAATTATAATTCAACGAGAGAGAACATTTTAATTGAATGTTCCGAATTTTCAGGTGTAGCTGGATCAAAAACTAGCACTAGTCAACGGCAGAAATCCGTCCCATCAGTTGCCCACAAACTGCCGTACTTCGTACCACAATTACCAGTACCACAATCCGTAAGAGTAGACGAGAATCCATACGAGAGTGTACCAGTTCTCGGTCCACTGCATCATTACACAAATAAAACAAAGACAAATAATAAAGATAAATCACGTTCAGCAAATTCAACACGCGAACGTTATCCAAAGTGTTCACAATACAATACAGATTACTTTGATCTACGTAATCACGACAATATACAGCCAATTTACACGCAAGTTGATGGTGATTATTCGGATTCTTATGCACAACCAGCTGACAGAATTTACAGTGATGACAAATACGAGCAGCCAGTTTATTACATGTCACGAAACAATGATAATGTTACGAGCGGCAGACTTTATCAGGGACTACCGGACAGTAGTTTTGGTAGCGATAGCGGCTACAGCCATCATACAACTGGTACAACTGGTACTAATGGAACTAGAAGCAGTATTAATAATATCAATTACAATCGCAAAGAGAAACACAGAAATTCACAGCATTCTAATCATTCCGCTGACTTTATTTTGTCGTAATACTAGTCTTATCTTATTTTTGAATTGAGTTACAATTTGAGTCAGGAGGTAATGTGATGTTGAAGAAAGTTCGTACTTTGTTTATTTTTTTTCGAAGAATTGTTGGAGAGAAGTGGGTGAAATGGGGTTGAGTGATTACAAGAGTGACTCAGGTTTATGCACCAAAGGTTTCTAGGAATTTAAGTTTCTTATCGAAATTTTCATAGTCATCACGTACTTTTTTTTTTTTATAGGTTTTATGTAAATTTAGGGAGAAGACATGTATTCTATCCTTTCCCTATAGAATTATCACTGAAATCAATATTTTACAGTGTAAATTATTCAAATTAAATGAAAAAAAAATCAAGTGAGAATCATTGTATCATCAATTGTACAGACACTTGTCGTACATTAAAGTAAAATAGTGTAAATTATACTATTTATGAAATTTAGTTTACTTAAATTTGAATAAGAGACAACAAAAAAACTGCATCGTGTATATAAAAATTGTAGAGAAATTGTAAAATACGCGTTGTAGAGTACTTAATTTAATAATAGATTTAATTAATCGAAACATATTCAAAGGGAAACTATTAATATATGATTTTTTAATTTTAATAATAACAAATCAATCATCAGTGATGATTGATTAATAGTAAGTAGTTTATTAAAATGAAGATTTTGTGATTAAAATTTTCCACAAAAGATTCTCAATTCGCATGGGAGACCAAAGGAAGAAAGAGAAGAGAAATAATCAAATTAAAATCTAAATTCTCATTAAATTAAAGAAAAACAACAAATCTTAATATGTCAAAAGTGTAAAACATCAGACTAAAGATGGAGGAAAAATAAATACAATCAATGAGTGAATTATTCCATATATAAGTGAGTTTATAAAACGAAATTGAAGAGAAAATAAAAGAAAAACGCTTTTTTACATTTTTTGCGTCCATTGTGGAGTGTAAAACCGATTTAAAAAAATGAACGATTTATACATTTAAAGTACTATGTATTCTTACGAGTAGATTAATATATTTAGTATCACATTAGGAAGAAAATAATTAACAGCGAGAGAAGAGGCTGATTGTTTTTGTTAAACTATCTGGTAGTGAAGAGATGAAACGAGGAAATTTAATTTACCCTGGTAAATTATCTCTGAAAATGAGAGAAACAAGAAAATAATGATTTCCCTCGTTTCACCTCAACACGACCCAATTATTCTCATTGAGTGTTCAATTTTCCACTGATTTTTTCCTTCAAGACATCATTGCCAATCATACCATTAGCTGCGATTAATCACTAGAGTACCTTAATAGAAATAAACTAGAAAAAACGAGATGAAGAAATTATTCGACAACTAGGTGAACGAATTTTCAAAAAGAAATTACAATTTTTATGTTGGAAAATGAGCAATAGGCAATAGACTCTTGTGAATAGAAGAGCCATATGAGCGAAGAATGTTTAAGAATAATAATTGGAGGAACATAACTAAGGAAAAGACATTGAAATGTTAATTCATTTGTAAATGATGAAGATTATAACGCCAGTGCTCACACACAACAGGGTAAATAGTATTTTAACATCTATCTTTAACCCCTCCTATCAACTCAATGATTAAAAAAAGAATCCATTAATAAAATCCACAATTTTATTTCTCACTGTATCATGTCATTTGCTCTTAAAAAACGAAAAACTATCACTTTTCATAACAATAAAACTATTTATTATTCAATTTCAAGCCAAATGTCTTCTCTCTGTCTCTTTTACATTGTCATAAAAAGCTTCGCCATTGTCTCTTTTACGAGAATCATTTTTTCATGTTTCTCCATCTCCTCGTTTTATCACAGACTGGATAAATCATGGAATAC
This sequence comes from Aleiodes testaceus, assembly GCA_963565655.1. Lineage (NCBI taxonomy): Eukaryota > Metazoa > Arthropoda > Insecta > Hymenoptera > Braconidae > Aleiodes > Aleiodes testaceus. Next base: position 4,239,750 of record OY751421.1, on the reverse strand, counting down.
ATCTTTATCAGCATTATCGAAGAATAAACACTGGAAAATATCGTTATAAAACTGTGGATAGTATTCGCAGGCTCTCTTGTTATCTGGGGAGAAATTCATCTCCAACAGAACCGGTTCCATGTCATTGTCCAACCACTCCAGCATGCAGTCCATGGCATAAACCGCTCGACTCTGAGGATTGTGGCCAATGCCTTTGGGTGGTTCTTCCATAGCTGCTGCTTCAAGAACTTCTCGGATCATCCTCAGGATTTTAGGTTCTATCGTTCTCCAAGTGAACTCCGGATACATTTTGTTCCACTCTTCAATGAAATCCGCACACTTTAAGTGATGGAGTGGAGCTTCTTCAGAATAATTCATGACCGTGAAGTGCTGCTCATAAACGTCGAATTTGTCCAAAGCGAACGCACGATTTGCAAAGCGAAGGAAAAAATTGGAGTAAACGTGTGCCTCCAGGGGTTTAACGGAACTCAGGAGAATAACGTAGCGAATGTCGAATTTAACAGCGCCTATTTCCGGTCTTTCGTAGAGCACTGGCGATGATACATATTTCTGCACGATCTTCGGGCCTGTGCAGGGGAGCCTGAGTATGTGATTCAGGTTGTTGGTGCAGTGGGTATCCAAGCCTCTCGCCAAATTCCAGGGCTTGCATATCCAGTAGTTGTCCAGGCCCTTCTCTTCTCGTTGCTGATAGTAAGAAACAAACTTCACGAGCTCGGTTGTGAGATTGTAAGTAGTCGGTAGCCAGGTTGGATAAGTTTGAAGAGTCTCTGGATCGTACCTCTTCGCGGATTTTCTTCTGCAGATGATTGACAGCAAATCTTTGACAGTTAGAACGTTCTCGAAGGGAAATTGATTCACAAATACCCGAGGCGATACGATGCTGAGGGCCTTGTAGTCTTTGAAATGGCTCATGTACCATAAAATATCAGCAGAGGCTTCATTGTCGACGATTTCGAAACAAGAGTCTGTTAAATAATCCCTAACAAACTCATACTCTGTGAAAACTTTGAGTTTTCCAGGTTCTTTGATACCGTTTGTATTCACTTTTCCACTCAATTCCGAATTTAAAACGGGCAGAGTTTCCTCCTGCCTTCCGCTAATAAAATATTCATGGCCCGGCTCAACCTGCACAAAATCCTCTGCAGTAAAATCTCCATCTACCCAAGGAAGCAAAAGCGCCTTCCTCAGGATCGGATCGTTTGCCTGATTCTCAACAAAGTCTCTCGTGACTTCGTCATTGAAATCCACGCTCTTTATCGGAAAAAGAAGGGAATACGTTATTCCCTCGGTTAAATGCAAGAATGCAACGCTCCTGAAGTTGGGCGAATCGCTGTGATTGATTGCAGAGCCTAACTCGTCCATTATGTACCAAAGAGGTAATCTCTCCTCGAGTTTGCCAGAGTTAACAGTGAAGAACTGATTGTATCTCCACATTTCACGGAGCACAAACTCGATCTTGTTCTCTTTAGTTTCATCCGTTGAGTGATCGCCCATTATCTGGCACATACGCTCCAAAAGACCCGGTACTTTGCTCAAATGATCTCTCGCACCATTAACGTCGTATGTCCATGCGTGATCAATCAAGAACACATTATTTGGATCCTCAGGGGATAGACCATTTTCAGATGATACGAACAGTTTGTATACCGGGTCTTTCGGGGCTCTATCCGCATTCTCGTAGTCAATTTGAGCGATATTAAAGTACGAACCTCCGTCGAAACACTGATTCTTCAATTTCTCCCATATTTTCGGCCAGAATAGCTTGGGGATTCTCGTCAACTCTAGTTGGGGCTGGTGGAGGGTCAGGAAGTCGTTGTATAAATCCATTTTTCACATCTGTAAATTATTTTTAATTAGTACACGAATTTATTAATTTTATTTATTTCGGAGGAAATACTCACGAGAGGTTGGAGGTTAGAAGAACGTCGTCGCCGGCGAGACAGGTGCCCCACGTGTCTTCGCACTCTCTCTCAATGGTAAATAGAGGCATTCCCTCAATTTTATTCTCTTGGTTAACCGAAGTCGATAGGCAAGGCTACTACGCAATAGCACACGAAAAACCCGGGCACACACGTATTTACATTAATTACTGAATAATAAAAATCCCGCACTAATTAATTATTTACTCTTACTCAAATTAATTATTTAATCATTCACTGCAATTTAATTCAACGTGACTTTATTTTTTTTCTCGAAAAAAAAAATACTGCTCACTTCCCCGCGCCGGCATAATACATTCCAAGATGGCGGAATCTTTGGCGTTGGTAGCCAGAATCTTATTTCATTCATTTTTAATTATAATTTAGAGAGAATCTTTGAAATTTATTATTAGGATGATGATAAATATTGTAATAATGATTTGAGAATAATAATTACGGATTGGGATGGGATTTTATTGATGATTTCAGTCTCACATAAGACGCTGTGACATCCCGCGTAGAGAGTTGCGCCGCCATCTTGAGTCAGCAGTTTTGGGCGCCAGCGGCGTGTGACGTCATGAACAAGATGGCGGCCGAACGGGAGACGGGCATTGTGAGGGCTCTGGGTAAAGAGATACATTTTACAATAATTAAGAGATAAATTAATAGTTATTCAATTAAAAATATAAAAGATAATGAGTATTAAATAATATTAGATAGAATTCACGGATAAAATCATTGATGAATTGCAATTTATTCAAAAAACATGAAAATTGTCGATACGCCAAAGCCAAACGCCAAAGAATACATACGGCGCCATCCGTCGTCACTAGCGTGCATCATCACTCCCAAGATGGCGGCCGGACGGTAAACAGGCAGTGTACGGGCTCTCGGTAAAGAGATACATTTTACAATAATTAAGAGATAAATTAATAGTTATTCAATTAAAAATATAAGAGATAATGAGTATTAAATAATATTAGATAGAATCCACGGATAAAATCATTGATAAATTGCAATTTATTAAAAAAACATGAAAATTGTCGATACGCCAAAGCCAAACGCCAAAGAATACATACGGCGCCACCCGACGTCACTGGCATGCATCGTCATTCCCAAGATGGCGGCCCAAGGGAAAACAAGCGACGTGCGGGCTCTCGGTAAAGAAACTCATTTTATGATAATCAATACACAATTTAATAATTAATTAATTAAAAATAGTAGGGATAGTGAGTATTAAGTAATAATAAATAGAATTCCGGGTTAAAATGATTGATTTATTACAATTTGTTGAAAAACATGAGAATTGTCGATTCGCCAAAGGCCAAAGGCTGCCCCACCATTATTCCCGTGTGTCGATAGAATCACAAAACAGAGAACTGGCATTACGCCTTGAGCCTTCGATCGGTGCAGAAGGGAATTATTCTGCCACTAGTAGATGAAGTAACGATTAAATAATTTAAATAAATAAAAAAACGATTTAATAATTAAAAGAAAGTGATAAAATAATTAAATTCGGAAAATTCACTCAATTCGTTGAATTTTCATGATAAAATTCCGGGTTTTTTTTATTGTCAATATGCATTGGCACTCGTATATCTACACGAAGGACCTGGATACTGGAAAAGGTCAAGGATTATTCGTTGGGCTCAAGTGTTGAGCCATAAAATCGAATGACAGCCGATAAATGGCAAACAGTTGAACAATCGTGAAACAATTGGAGTACGAATGAACAATGAATCGCGTGTAATTGTACAATAAAATAGTGAGTGAACAGTGATTTGTGCAGCACTTGTGATTTAGTGAATTTTATATAAAAAATTGTGATAATTTGTTAGTTGAAGTGATTGATAAAAATGTGCAAAGTGAAGTGGATGATTATTCTACATCAAGAGCTTCATGGGGACATGCTGCTGTTAAAATCTCCAAATGATGGGCTCCTGGAAGTCGTCAATTATTTGTCGCAGTCAAGTGGTGAGTTGGAAAACAATATTTTTAATTTTCAGATAGTTTCAGTTATAACTTTAGGCGATTCTTTCACTCAAAAACTTTTACCTCACGATCTCAACTCTTTTACAACTTTTCCTCTTGAGGGAAAACAGAGAGTAGAAAGTGTCCTTTTGTTTTTTCTTAGCAAAGGCCAAGAAAATTGAAAACATCTGGCCAATGAGCAGAATGATAAAATCTTTATAATAATAAGTTAATCGTGAAGATACTGTCTCGAGTTCATAATTATAATTAAGGGCCCCTCTTGAATAATCAATTACCGAAAGTTCTTGAGTTCATCAGTGTTCGTGTACTTCAATAAAGTGCAACACTGGTGTCATTAGAGTATTTTCGAGTGGCTTTATTATCTTTACCAGTAAGTAAATGGATTCTCCTGCTTCTCACGTTTACATTCATTCAACTAGTTTACTTAATGAATTTTCTTGTTGATCTGCCTCGTATTGTAACAAAGTGATCTTGCTTGGTTGACCTACATTCAATTCTCTGGATTATGAAGACTCGCAAATGTTCCTGAGCTCCAAATTGAATTTCCAGTGAAGATAAAATCATAATCTTGGAGATATCGTAAATCAGAATTCGCATTTTTTATTTTCCACCATAAAAAACTTTATTTAAAATGAGAAAAAATGGAGAATTGAGAGATTTAGTTGGTTCATTCTTGCCTTAGATTAATTCAATATTGAGAAAACGTAGGAATAATTAATTAAGTAAATTGTGGTAAGTAATTCAATTGTAAGAAAGAGAATTGTCAACTCTCTGATGAATACAATAGAGTCAGTCTCTGTGAATACTAAAATGTTATCAGTGTTACACATTATTGAAGTACATGGGAATTGCGTCACAACTCTCATTAACAATTCTCAATGGATGAAGATGTGCTGCAAGTGACAATTCATTTTCATCACAGTAGATGAAGAGGGACAGGGGGGAATGGTTAAGTAGGTGAGTTTGGGGATACATAGAAGGATTGTTATTCACTCAGGCATTGGATTCTTGATCCCAGTTAGTAGTAACATTGTCATTTATCTGCATGATCCAAACGTTTGTGGCATTGTGGATGGTATTAACCAGTGCACTAATACAAGTTCGTGTGTGTAATTCATTGGTTAACATTTCGGTCTCGTTAACGTTTGCGTATTCTGGATTACTGGATTCTCAATATGTTTCAGCGAGTATGAGAATTAATCACGAGAGATCATGAAAGGGCTTTCAGTCAATTAATCCATTTTTAAGGGGCTATGAATTAATAATTTGGAGAATGTGTGGTATAGACAGATACGAATATATTTCCTCTCAATAGAAGAGACTTTGGCATTATTGCACGAAAAAATTCTTTGAACAACCGTCAATACCTTTCCACATGGTTGGATCAATATTTCATTGAAATTTCTACAGTTGAATAATTCCAATGCCAATCTGTCACCACTTCTTTTTCATGGATAGGTATCTCTGTTATCCAAAAGAGAAAATAAAGTAACAGTGCCGAGGCTTCGTGAGAATTCATTCGCTCTTCCATTTTTTTTCTGTTTTTATTCGATTTTCCACTGAGCTGCCTAAAGAAATGATGGTTGGAGGTTGTTCCAGACAGGAAGAGAAGAGAGGGTGACTGGAGAATAATAAAAAAAAGTCACTAAAATTCCGTTTGACTTATTCAGTATTTGACACTTGAACGGGAGAAATTTGTTTTCCATCATTTTATTGTATTTGCAGATTATTACGTTTTTCTGTAGATAATCCATCTCCGGATTCAGCTGTTATTCCCAAGTTCTCGTGATCCTGATGGAGAGACAATAACAGTATATCAGGGATGATGATAAAAAAAAAATCCACCTAATAGATTCAATGGTCTATCGATTCAACTGGCAATACCAAAACCACTGCCAAGTTATCATTTCTCTTCGTCTCCAACTCTTTGGTTATTCACATTATTATCTATAGGATCTACCATAGTTGGCTTGCATTGCCAAAACAAAAATTACATGGCTATCGGCTTGGAATATCGATTGGATTTAACTATCACGACATACATATGAATGAGATTATTTCTCCGATGAATTTTCAATTGATATGCTTTGTTATTCGATTTTATTTTTATCCAGTCTCGATTCAGGCAGTTGAGATTGTAGATGCTGATGCAGGTGGAGCTGTTGGTGCACGTGCATCAGAGGATTTTTTGATAATTGATTGCAATCTTCTTTGGTTCATTCAATTTGATGGCATTGATGGAGAATTGGAGATCTGCCCTTTTCCATTATCAGAATTATTTCATCTTCTTGCTTTTCTCCTCTGTTTTATCAAACGAACTCGCCGATACTCCCTTGGTTGTGATGCTGCCTTAATCTCATTCGACCATTTCTCTTCCATTAGGGTACTGCTGCTGTATTTAATGAAGATTGACACAGCTCTTTAAGTCGAGACTGAAGCTCCCGAACGCTTTATGAAGTGCTCGTATAGACTCAATGAAAACGCTTCAATTTACCAAGTACTCTTGATACATCTGGAGTTTAACGCCTTTTCCACTCTCTCATCTTGTCGAATTCTCGCTCCACTCACGACTCTTTTACCCTCAGAGATTCTGGAATATTTTTCCTTCTTTTATTGCGATGATGCTTGGGGATTAACGTTCATGCAGACTCTGCATCAGTTGTGGGGAGCTTTCTACGATTTTATCATTGACTCAGGGAATTTCTGGGAATAATTAGTTTTATCAATTTCATTAGCAAGAACTGAAAGCTCTCAGCCCTTACTTTCACCAATTTCCCAGGTGAATAACCGTTCGGTGTTGTCTCAATGGTTTTCTGTGCTCAGTAGCCGAATATTTGATATTTTTGGATCATATTTGCGTATTATTTCATCAAGGTGAAACAGGGAAAAAGTAGAAAGCTATGCTTACTGTGTAAATATTGACGGAGATAACAGAATGAGTGTGAATTAGTAATCCAAACTTGTGGGAATTCATTATTTTATTGGTGGATCAATAGCACAGGAGTTTTACGAGGAATCGAGAGAAATATTGGAGATAGAATTCTTTTAATGAACATGTGTCGAAAAAATTAATTTCGATACATGTTTTCCGCCTAAAATTTCCTCAGCTTTCCAATGGAATTATCAAAAAAATTCAATCTCCAAGCGTTCAATCAGAATCTCCATTTTACCCCGATTTCCTCATACATTCTCTTGATTATCATTCAGATATAATTATATTTTCGAAATTAAAAAAAAAAATTCTACTTATTTAATAAAATTTAAATTCCCAGAGGCAAAAATAAGTGTCTAGAATACTTCCGGATAGGAAGAATGACCTGAATTCTCGTATTTCCTTTGACTCGTGAAATTTCAAATATTAAAGTTCAATTTGCACGGAGAAACTCGGTGGGGAGTGGAGTGAGGGTGGTTCAGTACATAGCATAGTGAATCGTTCTATTTCAAGGAAACGCAAGATTTCTCGAGTTACCCCCGAGGATGCATTCACTATTGTCGACATCAGGGGTTAAAGGGGAGTAGGTAAAAAGGCGAAAGAGAGGATAAAAGGAAGTGAAAAGACATTGTACGAGCCTTTAAACTTTGCAGTAAGATGGTTGCGGATGTGGTCTCCAACAGAGTCTCTCGGACTAGTTGAGTGAATAGAGCTGTGGTGGATGAAAATAGCTATGTTGAAGAGTGGAGGCTAGATGGAAGATGCTGGAATGGGTAGAAAGAGGATGAAGGGTTTGGGTGGGACAATATCGCACCGAAGGCTCTCGTATCTCGCTAACCAATGCACTCTGGGTCTCTTTAATTAATTGCCCGTTCAACCTATCCTAGCCTGAGTGAATTATCCTTTTCACACGGACGATCCTGACGTAATTGAAGAATCACCCGGTTCAACTCTTCACTTCTCGTGTGATAATAATATTATCAAATTAGGTAAATTGTTGGATTAATGTCTCGATGCTTTTCTTCTCTTTCAAATGGTCAAAAGTTTTGTTAATGAGTTCCTGTGATTTTTTATCGGAAAACTCGGGCGCTATTATGCATTATTGAAACACGGCTTTTAAAATAATGCGGGATTAGAGTTTAGCACGTGAGGAACGGGTATTTCTGTTCAAACAATAGCTTTCAGCAGAATCACTTGGAAATAACATAAAGCTGATGCATCAGGGAGGATTTGGATGAGGAATAATGTATGTTATTCTCTCGAATCTCAGGGGATTATTTTTGTCGAGTTTTATTATTAATAAAATAATGAGGCATGTATATTTTTGAATATCACTCATATTAAAGAATTATCGTATTATGTTCTTTCATTGTGTCCTTTTTATGGGCTTATATGGTAATTCTTTCATCGAATTTTTCGCTATGGAATTATTTAACAGAGAAAGTAGGAAAAATGGGGATTAAAGGGTAATCATTATTTCATCCTATTTTATTGATGAAACAAGTATTTTCAAACCAAGCAGCGTCTGCATGGAATCACTGTTCAATGTTCTCAAGTCTCCGGATATTTCTCCCCTTTTTTTATCTAATTCAAAACTGAGGAAAAGAGACATTTAGCCTGATAAGTGCATATAACATAGTGACAAAGGAAACAATAGAACTCTATGCCACAGACACGATTCACATTGGTCAACTCTTGTTCCTTGGCTACTCGGTGGTCATTCCAAAGAGACTTACGACCAGTGAGTAGTGAGAGCCTTTGTGAAAGACACTGCTGGTCTTTTGCTACGTTGAGTTCAAGCACACAAAACTTGGAAAACAAGAAGTGGATTGGGCGAAGAATGGGGGGGAAACTGCCATCGTTGAGGAAAACTTGACCGCGGCATCTTGGAATTCTATATCGTGATCGCTTTAACTTTTATCACTATGAGAGGATAGTTTATCTCTCTAGTTGAGTAAACACGATTAATTTTCCAGCGCCATTTGCTTTTATTGTTGAACTCGAAAGGGGAATAAATTTCTTTGAATTTCGGCAGTTGGTTTTTTTTTTTCCCTCAGTTTTGCGAATGGATTATATTTGGATTTATGGACTATGGGCAGTTTATGGGGCAGGTTGGATCGAAAAATGGTGACAGAGGGGATTAAAAACGTGGATGCTTTGATTTCACTGTTGTTGATGGTGTATTGATTTTTTTTTCCGATTTTTTTAATCAAATCCACACGAAAATCGTTGAAATTGCATCAATTTCCCAAAGACACTTTCACTCAGAGAATAATACTATCAATTCCGGATTTTATTCACCGCATCCATTTCTCTGGAGATCAAAAACACAGTTGTGCCTCGTAAACACAACAATTTAACTGCTTTCCTTAACATAGTGAGGCCGGAAGTACTGACAATGTTCAAGTGCATATAGTGTCATGCGGCTTCCCGTATGAAAGCACATAACCGTGCTCAAAGGTACAGAAATGGCTGCGCAGTTCTGCCTGATTCAACCGCAATTTTATTGCCCCAAGTGAATACCATCAATTTGCATTTTATTCCATAAAATCCCCGATGTTCGACAGTTACTGGGACATTCTGGTACTCCATGTACTAATTCATAGTTACAAACTCTCGAAAACCTTTACGATCATGAAGAAGAAAAAAAAATCCTGCATGTAACAACTATTAAACAGGAAGTAATTCTTTTTTTATTCAAATCTCCCTTTTCTCATGCGGAAATAATAAAATTAAGTGCACTAGACTAACGAGACTCTCAAACAATAGGCAAATTAGGAAGCGAAGAAGCGAGAAATTGTCAAAGTGATGAAGTGATAGATACCTGATTAGCGAACAATTGTCAAGTACAAAGTTCCCCCCTTGAATCAAACTTTTGCCTTTGATCTATTGTTAGTGTTCTAGTTACACTCGTCTCTGACGTCACAGGCACTTGAAATTCAAGTAAAATAGACCTACAGGGAAAAATGATTGTGGATTAATTTTGCCTCTAATTCAAAATGATTACGAATAAAGGGAAAAAGTTGACAATTTTTCATCTCTCAACTCTCGTACCAATGTAATTACGCATTTCAATTACTGCGAGAGAGCAAATTGAAGTGAGTTTATGATGAAACGAATTGATAGAACGGAATGAAAAAGAAATAAATTATCCAGTCCTTTCATCACATCCAACTGTATTTAGTGATATAATTACGTTAAAATTCGTTGAACTACACGAACGGACGTAATAAAGGATAAAAGGACTTCATGCATAACGTGATAGAAGCTGAGGTGGGGCAAAAGAGGCGGAAGTTGATGCGTGGATTTTGTGTTCTATGGATAGTGGTGCATGACACAATCCAGACGAGGCCAGTATATATCCACGAAGCATTAACTGAATGTAGTGCTTCAAATTTGTCGTAATGTAGCGCCACTTATTGTATTAAAGTCTCTGGGCCACGATAATGTAATTGGTTGAGCTGGACAATTAACGACATGGGGATACATTTGAAAATTAAACGGATAATGATGAACCGATTAATTGAGCATTACCCGTACGGTTAATTAATAGTTTGTGATTTTTCAGTTAACAAATTGGTTCATTAATAAATGCAATCTTTCTCATCACTACCTCAATTAATAAATTTCCAATTAAAATAATATATACAGCCGTATAAATCGAATGAAGCAAAAAAAGAAAAATTGGGTAAAATTCTCGTATTTTAACGTCATCCCTATATTACTAGAATCACGAGAGTGCAAGAAGATAAACAGCAGGAAAAAAATGAATAATCGGTTGAGCCGCAGTGAATGTATAAATTTCGCGTGTCCCGTCAGCGATAAACTTTCTCATACACACGCAGTTTCAATGTACGTGGGTTTGGTTAAACAGACCAATTCGGTAATACAGACCGGTTTTTAGTTTTACATTGTTATGGAAGTTTCCGAGATATTCTCTATCGTTGACGAAGGGAGAAAAAAAAAGGGGGCAAAGTAATTAAATGCAACCGAAATTTCAATGGTAATGCACCCGAGTTATTTAGCACCGATTAATCATGCAAACCATGATAAGGATAGGCAAGAAAAATGTTTTGTTACACGTAGCGTGTAGATGGAGGCAACAATAATGAAGCCCTCTCAACAAATGTACAACGTATTCCCTCTATCTTGGAAGGATTAACTATTCCGATGGTATGTACAATGGGAATTGAGGATTGTTGAACGAATCGCTGGTGACAGTGACTAATTACATGTGAATGCGATACTCCTGGAGCTCTCCAATGCGCCTCTCTCCGTATTATGTATGACGGGGATATATTTCCCCAGCCTCTGTCTCTCTTCTCGTTACTAATCCTCTGACGTGCACGTTGGTAGGAGCTTCCGTCAGTCGGTTGCATTGAATTCCACGTTAACCCGTAGGGCTGATGCATTTTGGGCGGAAATTTACTGTTTTTTTTTTTAACGCTATTTACGAAGGGAAAATCAACGGTCGTTTGAATTCAGTATTTGCACTCGGGTCTCGAATAGTTAATGAACAGTTGGAAAAATATTTGTCGTACTTTTTCATACCTCTTTCGTTATGAAGCAATGATGATATGTGAGGCAGAGTTTATTTCAATAACATCTTCTGGCTCTCTCAATTTTTCTCAAGCAATAAAATCGATTCAGTTATTTCTGGAAAACAAATATTGGCTTTCCAGGCATTTCCGTATTTCATTGGCTTCTTTCGTGAATCTGGAAGTACTGGGTGGATATTATGGAATGGAATATTGAAGCTTTTGATGATTTTTTATCACATTTTTTTTTTTTCACTCGAGAAACATGGACCATTCAGTTCTATCTCAACTCATATATAGACTTAATTCAGTGCACAGAGTTGTAAAAAACTTTTGGTCAGTATGGTGCTTGTGAGTGGAGTGAAAATAGTAGAGAAAATAAAAGATAAAACATGTTAAATTCAAGATGAATCTCTTTGTGTGGAAAATATGCAGTTGGTTATATATTTCTACCTGCGGTATTTTCACCAGAATACATATCACGGATGTTAACGCATAACGTCACTCTGACTGTAGAATGCTGAGTTGAGGGATGATATAAAGTTAAGGATAGTTGCGCATTTTACTCTCGTAAAACTTGCGACTTCTGGCATTTTTATTTTATTTTCCTCTCTATTCCACGTGTGAACGAGTAAAATTTTGAGATGCTGGGGTAGAGAGAAGAAGAGACAAAATGAAAAAGTACGTGTGTGTGGCATCTCCAGCAGAGTCCACTCAAACTAGAGGATAAGGGGAAAAGGAGACACAAGGGTCAGACACGTGATTCTCGGTTTTATTGGAGAACAAATATTTCGGATATATACTGCTTATTCCCGAAAGTGCCCCAGGGGTTGGGTCAAAGGTAGAGCAGTAAAACTGATATATATCATTGGAAACAGAAGTGACAACTCCCAGCAGAGGAAAATAGAAGAGTCTATGAAAAGAATTGTAAAAATTGATTAAAAATGTAAATCAATTCCTCCGATTTGTCCATCAACTCTTTATCTGTGTAAAAAAAAATTCGTCCATGTTTCTGCAGGATTTAGAATACAATATTCTCTTGCATGTGAGAGGGAGAATAAGAATTAAGTTGAAATGGCACTTGGCTCGGGAGTTACACTGTGTTGAGTGGGGTTACAACGATTGTACATACGTAGAGAACACATAGATAAGAGAAAAGGTTGAGAAAAAGTTTTTTTCAAGAGAGACTTTTGCCGCGTGAATTCTCGAGAGTCGGAAGCGAGAGGGAGGAGAGGTCGTATGCCGCATCGTCGGATAGTCCGGGGGGATAGAAGTGAGAGGAAAAGGAAGAACGGAGGGACGAGACGGTGGAAAAAAAAAATAAAGGATAATTCAAGTAATGGTCCGTCGTGGCGGAAGCCAGAGGCGGTGCTGCAGAGTCCAAAGGAAAATGGATATATATGTATAGAAATGGGAATGGAGTGTGAGGTAGACCACGAAGATAAGGGTCGGCAACCACTGTACGATCGAGATTGTCGTGGCCAGAATCTCAGTGAATCCCCAACTGCATGGGCAAGCAGATGCCAAGTGTTCTACTCCTATTATCTCGGATGGAATTATTTCTTCATACGTTTTTATTTTTTCAAAAGTTCCCTTCGATATTCCAGAGATTTTGCTAAAATATTCAGTATTAAAGAAACTCAAAAGTCGTTTTTTCCGGAACTTTGTGAATGGAAGGGGATTCACAAGTGATAAGAGGCAGAATTTCGAGTTTATGACAAGCGATTTTTTTGAAGGTAGCGTCTGTGTCCAAAGTTTTATGAAAGCTTCAGAGTAAAAATGCATTGTTCAGAAAAGTTATTTCTCCGGAAACGATGAAGATACCTTGTAAATAAAAGCCCATACAGACTAGCCACTCTTTCTCTCGTCTTAAAACGTCCAATCTAACACTGGTAGGGTGACGGCAAACATTTTTTTTATACTCCCCTCATTCTCGCACGGTAAATCGTGATCGTCAAGGATAGAGCGTACTTGGAGGCTTCTCGCGATATAGCATGCTATCCATCATAACTATTTCCTGTAGCCACAGCCTTATCGCCCATGGGGTCTAATGGAAGAAGGAGATGCCCGTTGAGACGACGGTTATAACCATGGAGTGAATAGCTTCATTTTTCTCGTGTACAACACTACAACTGGTTATGTGCTAGGTTTAATTTCTCATGGGAAGGTAAATTTTATGTACGAACAGAGTATTGAGGTCATGTAAAAGTGTCTTCCTGTCACATAAATCGATGGGAGAGGTTTTCCTATTGAGTGGCATTTTTTTCTGATGATTTTCCTGATTTCTCGTATTTTCTGCATCAGCAGAAGTGGAATATTCTCCCACGAGTCCTCTTGTATTTGCATCTATTATTCCACCTCTGAATTCTCGTTCACAGACCAATAGCTTCGTCCTCGTTAAATATTAGAGTAACAGCTGCTTGACGCAGCCAATGAGCCAGTGTAATTAGATGAACCAGAGACTGTAGAAGTTGAGGCGAGAATCATGCGCTTAGTCTCAAGCATCAAGGCGTCTGTCGTGTTTGCACACTGCATGTCCAACGTCTCTCATCGTTTCGCTCAGGTAAACCAGTACAGCAATACTAACGGCATCATATCGATCTGCATTGTGGACATATGTCTGTGAATACCCTCTCTCGACTATTCTCATCCCTCTGTACTATTGGCTTGACGTTTTGTATGTCTTAGTGGCTCTGAGGATGCCCTCGAGCGAGGATTCGTGTGTCAGCGTAGCTGCCAGAGATAACAAGTATCGAAAGGGGAATGATATATATGTATGAGGAAATCGTTGTACCTCCAAGGGCCAATGAAGCTACTTGCACTTCGACAACATCATTAACCTCACTCAAGAATTTCCATAACATGATTCCAAATAATCTGACGCTCATTCCTCATTATTTTCCTTTGTTTCAAACATTATGAATATCAGAAATGTCTACATTGTTGAATAATTAATTCTAATTCTCCTGGATATATCTTCTCAAAGGATTATTTCCATTTACCTCGAGTTTTCCCAGGTTCTTCATGGGACCCTTGTTGCTTCTATCATGAAAACCTTTACGATTTTTATAATGTCTCTTTCTCCGATTAGTTTTTGGCCTGAAGCTATGACTGGTTAAAAGTTTTCTTGAACACCTGCTAAAACTTTCACAGCAGCAAATAACGACTCCCTTTTCCTCTCTACCACCTATCCATTTTCTCTTCTGGAAAACTAGGCTGGTTGTATAACACTATTTGTCGGTGTATCTCAATACCCATACCGCAAGCGAGCTTCTGACTAACAAGCTGAAACTGCCGTGTACAGTGGATGTCGAATAAGGTGAAGTGGATTCGAAAAGTTTCAAGTGTGGTTTCTTCATGGTCCGTTGGTAAATTTAGTCGTTGCATTTCTACCTCATCAGAATTTCATGAACAGCGTTATAATAGAAAGACAGAGAGAGAGTCATATATTTGATGAGCACAAACATTGAAATATTCAGAGTGGCTCCAGCGAGACCGCTTCTTTCTTTTTTTTCTCTGAATGAACAAAGAGGAATTTTGCCAATGGCTAAACACAAAAATGCATGAAGATTAATCCCTCTACATTTTGTGCTATATTCTCAATTCTCCCTCTCTCTCTCTCTCTTTTTCATTGTTTACTATAACCTGGAGTGGTGTTTGCGGATGCATGCATGCAGAAAAGTTCACTGGGTCAAAGTGTGTCCAACGGCGAAACAGTGTATAACTCGTAGTTGATAGAGCGCCCCCTTTCGCCATACTGTTTCATAGAAAATTGAATGGTCGTTGGAATTCGATTAATGAATTTCTAAAGTTTCGTGCCTATTGGATGGAAAAAAAAACCCGGGGCGAAACAGTGGAAAAGACAAAAATAATAAAAATCGAGGGAAACAAATTGTCGGAATCATTTCGCTCGTTTAATGGAGGTTTTGGATTTAAAAAAAAGGGAGAATCACGAGGCTGATTCGAACCAATAGAAACTGGACTTTTTCCTTTTTTCTCTTCAGCTCGACTGAAACAATATTGACAACGAAATTTATGTAGCGTGTACTTTGAGAGGAGAAGACCGATATTTTTCACGTTATAAATCTTTGATGCGGTGTCGCTGGGTGTTTGTGTGTGGCTTCCAAAGAAAAAGGATAAAAATGAATAAACGAACATAAAGAAACACGAAATAAGGAACAGACGATGATAGGAATGGGAGAATGTTTTTTTTACGAGAAAAATGTGGAAGCGGAGAGGAGACAAAAATAAGATCCCAGGAGGTGCAAGCGTACGGGAGTGTGCTCAAGCAAGCGTGGAAGGAAGGAGTCTAGCTTTTCTATCTCGTCTTTCAATAAGATTCCACGCGAATGGTGTCTTGCGACAGGCACAAGCTATGGCCCATGGATGCATTGAGAATTCGAGCTCTTACTGAGCCTCATAACACTTCTCTCAGCGACCCATTCTTCACTCCTTTTTTTACCATTTTCCGTTCACTGGATTTATGGAAAAAAGGGGCATAACGAAATAGAATTATCGGATTTTTTTCACGGCGAAACTGAATTATTATGTTTACAAGAATGAAAATTAGGTGGGAATTTCATTTATTCTGTTTGCTTCTTTTTTCTCATTGAATAAATCCTCGATATCCATGAGAGATAGATTTCTCGTCTCTGGCATCACCATGTACATGACTATGCTGCCGATTGTGAAGATGAAGAGACAGAGAGAGAGAACTGGACCGAAATTTAACGAGTCTGTTAATACCTGAAACATTTTGACACTCATAGCACCGGATAGAGCATTGAAAAAACTAACTGCCAATGAAGCTGTGGCTTTTATCGGCATTGGATAATACTCGGACAGAAGTAGACTGGATAAAGGACGCAGTCCTGCGTACTTTGAAGCATTCAATAGTATCAGTGACACGAGAGGAATCCAAGAGTAACTGTCAGTATTGTAATTTCTCTCTTGGAGAATGAAGAATAGAGTGAGAATCGATAGGGCTGCAATCATCACGATACTGGATATCATCAGCACCAATCGACGGCCCCATCTGTCCACGAATAGTGCTGTGACGCAGGTTGCTAAAATCACCACCACCTGGACTATAGCCATTTGGAAATTCTCGTCCAGTCTGAGTTTACTCTTTTGGAATATTACCCCGGAATAATCCTTGATCACTGACGTTCCACCGAATTGGAGGTACATGAAGAACCAGACGATTATTAATAGTGCTCTTCGATTCCCAGGATTTCTCCATAATTGGAGGAAGCCAGATGTTTCCTTTCGCTTCTCATCCACGTATATTTGCATTATTTTTAATTCTCTGGGAACTTCCTCTCTATCACGGAGACGATACAGTGATTTCTCTGCTTCGAATAGGTCATCTAGAATATGGGAAATCATTTTTTTAGAAGCTGGAGATATTGGGAGGACAGAATTATGCGATTTACCTTTCATAATAAAAAAATAAGGACTCTCTGGAATTGTTAACAGCAGAAATGCGACAATGACATTCGATCCCACGAAAATAACATTCAAATCTGTGAGCCTCATAAATGGACTCACTAATAACACAATTAACGTGCTAACATTCGCCACCATTCCTCCAATAAAAGTAAATCTTCCACGCGTCTCAATATCACTGATTTCACTGAAATAAATCGATAAAACGAATACAAATCCTCCGCCAATACCAACAAGGAATCTTCCAATGATGAACCCCTCGAATGTATTCAATTCCATGATGGAATATGCACAGATAAACGGAAGCATTGCAATGATGAGGCTATTCTTTCTGCCAATTGAATCCATAAGATACTTTGCCATCAAAGATCCCATGACAACGGAGAATCCAGTGATGCTTGCTATCCATCCAATTTGATCTGACGTGAGGATTAGTCCATTGTCATTGTCACTCAAGAACGGAATTGCGATCATTGGCCATGCGCCTGATTGGCCGAAGGGAATCATGAATGAACTCGCTGAAATTTATCATTTATAAAATTTTATTTAACCCATAATTCTTTTAAAATCAATTTAAATTGAATTACCTGCGGCAACCGTCAATATTCGTGAATATTGCGGCTTCATTTATCCAGTATTATGTATCACAAGACACTGAATCCCCAACGGCATCAAAGCACTCTTGTGTTATGACTGTGAGTCCGCAGTTATCATAAAACCGAAGGATAAACGTAAAATTTGCAATATTATCTAAACGCAGTAATTCTTTTTCTTTCAACGTTTCCACAATATTTTTGATTACTGACGTGTCCTTCAAATTATCATGAGTGCAGATTCTTTATGATAGTTGAGGTACTTTGATACAACAAAGTACTATCAGTCTCTGGATGATATCCCAGAAATTAGGTATCAGTGTACAGACGAGCGAGCCTTAACACCAGCTTCACCAGTGTGTTTTAATCCTTCAACTGTGCGTCACTGTGTTATTGATAAGCGCTGGTGCATAAATTCAGTGTTTCCCTTCAGTATGCTCCTATTTTTCATGAAAAATGTGTATTTGTCATTTATGTAGTCGACTGAATATTGAATTTCTTCGGGCATATTAATAACAGAATTATTCACATGAAACTCTGGAAACTAATCGATACTTGATATACATGCTTTTGGCAAAGGGGCATGACCCTAGGGCATTTCAATGAGCTAAGTTGTAGGGAATATTCTCTTTGGATCATTGAAACATGTAAATCGACAAATTTCTTGAATTGATGACATTTTATTTGCAATGGGAATAGAAGGAAGTAAAGGGTGTCGTTCTTTACGAGACGAGACGGTAATGAGTTTTCATCTACACCTAGGAGTTGTAAATTGCGACGGAAATTACGCGTAGTTTTGCTTCTCTCGGGTGATTGAAGCTTCATAAAAGAATGCAATGTCGTCTGAAGTTGGAAATTAATTTCCTCTTCAATTTCATGAAGTTTCATTCGATATTTCGTGAATGAGGGGATTTTGCCTCTGGCAATCATATAAATTCGTGTCAATAGGTCGATTTTTTTGTATTTCTCGACTCTCCAGTATTTTTCCAGCAATTATTCGGTATGGATAGCTTCAGGAGTGTTTTACATGGTTTTTTAAAATTTTATTCATGAATATCCAGTGAATTGGGAGAAAAAATAATGCAGAGCTATGGATATACATGGATGAGATTGTACAAAACATTTCGTACCGAGAGAATCACTGATTTCTCTCACTCCACTGGCAATTGTTCAGTTAATCGATCGATCACGTGACGTACCAAATATGTAAATCCGTTTGTCAACACATGAGAAATTTGAATATTGCTTTTGCAATTTGACGACTGATTTGACGTCCAGCAACAGCTAACGTGATTTCAGTGGGAAAATCTCGATGCATGGATCTATATGAATATTTCATTATTTTGAAATTGATTTGTATGTGTTATTTTCCAATTCTTTTTTCATCCAATTTCCCGTAGATTGTAGTGCACGATAAAAGAGGATGCATGGAAAGCTGCATCCTCACTCCATCAGTCTCATCCACCCCCAAAATCCATAATTCTTCCTTACATTCTCCTGTGTAATCACAGCTTTAGTCTCAGCTTCATATTCCCTTTTTATGGAAAGCCCCTCAAACATTCTTATCCTCTGTATATCTAAATTTTTATTACCAGAACAAAGCTCCCAAACTTTCGTGAAACTGTGTTTACAGTGGAGCTCTCAATCTCCATGAATTTTAGAGTGATACCTGAATTATATAACAATCCTCTGAAAATTTGAATTTCAACCATAATCATATGCGACTATTTCCCTCTCGGAATATTTAAAACTCCACTGGTAACTCCAAAAACAAATTTTTCATTAAAAAAAATGGAGGGAAAGAGATGAAAACTGTTTTTACAAATGAGGAAAAACTTTTGGACCGTAGAAATTGAAAAAGCCAGAGTGAGCAACCGTCTTGCGACACTTTTTACAGTAAATTTGAAGTATAAAAGTGAGTTGTAAATTTAGGTAGCATGTAGTTGGCGTCTGGTGTGCATCCTCGAGGTAAAGGCATTCATATTTCCACTTAGCTATTGTTGTTAGAGAAACTAGTAATTCGTTGTTCATTAGGGCACCAGGTGGATATACAGCTTCTCTGGATTATTTCGATTTTCCCCTTCGAATTTCTAATATCTCTTTTGACTGAACATTGTTAACTTCACTGTGACTGAATAATTTCATTGGAAATTTAAAGCAAAACTCTCTTCTCTCCATTAAATCAATGAAACCCTTTTGGAACTATTCATGCTCGTAGCCATCAATTTCATGGAAATAATTGGATGAAATATCAAATTTTCCAAATTTCCAGAGTTATACCTCGAAAATTCAAACAATCGAGTTACGCAATCATTCGGATTTCTATGAGTATTAATTCGGAAAATAGAAAATGTGCATTTTCATAGTCAAATATTACCAGTGATGTGTTATTTTGTTGGGGGAGGAGAGAGGGGAGGAAAATTCTATAACAGTAACTTGGTTAGTGGATAGTGTACCGGTTGTGCACACACTTTGTGTACGGAGATACGTATTGCATTCGGCTACATTAATTCCATTAATTTTCGGAATACAACCGCATTATAGTATAGTGAGTGTGAGAGCAAGTGGCATTGTGTTCGTATTGGCAACGGCTCATTTAAATTTCATTATCAATGGAGTGAATAAATTGCACTGCATCGTTTCTCTTTTTTTTTTAATCAACAGAAATATTGATAATAGGTACTTTCTAATTTAGATATTCTTGGATAAATCAAATGATAACAATTTTCATTTGATTGTATGTATTTCGGGTTATTCAGGTGGAATTATTGTCACTTGGCAACTGGAATTGGAGGTCACAGCAAATCGGTTCATAATTAAAGGGCAAATGTCCAATGCAGGAACTGGCAAATGGCCGTTTCTACATTATCCCCATTAACTATAATTGTACTCTGGCATTGGACACTAGTCTCGTCAAGTTATTGTGATCATTAATAAAGCTTCCAAGTGGAGGCCTCTACTTTCAATTCAATTTTTTTCTAACATGATTTCCCTTTTATTGTTCCAGATATCATACATGCAGTCGAGGAAAGACCATTTGCAGAATTTCATCGAGGACTTGTATACAACAGGCAGTTGGGGAAAAAAGGAATGTTCTGCCATTCTGTTTCATGGAGCACCGATTCACCAATCAAAACGAGGATGGATAATTGAAGGTAGGATTCTTGTTAACGCCCTCGGGCTCTCGTTAAATTTCGTACAATCGATTTCGCAGTTTCAAGATTTATAACGCAATATTAAATTCCGGGGATTCACGATTTTTTTTTCAAAAAAATTCTTAACAAAAAAAAGAGTTACTCCAATGGAATCAAAAAAAAATTACAATCGATTTCACAATAACTCTCTCGATCTCAGGGAAAGATTCGAGAAAGGATGAGAAGTATATTAGAAAAGCAATCATAGTTGTATATCTCATTTGTCCGTGACTGTTGTGATTCGTCGCAGAGTAATTTACGGATTTCGTTCTCGTCTTTCGATTCTCCCCCTGACAAATTCACCCTAGTAACAGTGTCTTTGGGATTGACAAGTTCCTTGTTGTCTCCGAAATCTCGAATTCCCATTACTCCCACGCACATATCCACAAGAAGAGAAAAAACTCTGTATTCATTCTCTAATTTAATTACTATACTGAGAGCACTCGGGATCCATTAAGTGGCGACAAAAGGAAATAAAAATAAATTGAAGAAAGTATTAAAAGAAAGAGAATGAGAATAAAAGGTAGTATGAATGACGATGGTTGTTATACACGTGGGCAAAAGTATCGCGCTAGGTTGCGCGTGGAGAGAAACTGTCGCGTCGTTAGACGACCGGAACGATGGGTCATTAGAGAAGTTAATGTGGCGCATGAATTTTGATCACCGGCGCCATTGCCTCGTACCCAGGCTGGATTCTAGATGACATATTAAACACTAGATCGTAACAAATTGCTGTTGCCTCGTTGTTTTTTTTTTAACACCCCCACCCACTTCATAATCTTCAGTGTAATAAAGTGCTTAAAATTATTATTGGGGATAAGGGGATTGAATGAGGTATTTTGTTCTCTCATTATCTGACGATTAAAGTGTTAATTCAAATTAACAACCATTGTTCTCGTAAAATATAGAGATCAATCTGCATATAAACGGATTTACATTGGACTGTATCACGTGACATTCATGAATATCTGTAGTTTTTTTCACGTTTGAATTTCGTGCTGTATATATTTTGTATTAAATTAAACTGTAGTGTATACTGAAAACGAATTCACGCTCAGGTTCGCACGGATTTGAATAATTTTGTGTACATAAACCAAACATGACCCGAGTTTAGTTGTAGAGAGATTAAGGGGGATAATAGTTTAGGTGAAGAGATTTTCGGAAATTCGAGAGATTCTAACGCTCTCCACATGGAATAGGATTTGAGTATTGAAGAGTTGAATTTAATTATTGAATTTATTTTAATGTAGTTATGTATAATTGCGTCAATTATATGAGACTCTTTGGGAGATTAATGCTTGCCATTACTATCAATTGCCGTGAGGCAAAATCCAACTCTAAACTGCGAGTCTAGGGCTTGCACAGTAGACTGTCAAGTTTCTTGTGTGGTTTACCCTCCGGGGGTATGAACGAAATTCATGCCAGCGTAATAGTACACAGTGCTACTGTTAAGGATCCATGCACACCTTCTGCAGTCTGTCTTCGACTCATGCGTTCGTTAGCGGAAGCTTCCTGTTAGTAACTCCATAACGTTGTGTATCATGTATATCTGTATATTCACGTATTTTCGAGGCAACTCGCTAGCCCGGCAAACAATGTACTTTTAAACGCTCAACTGGTAAATTGCTTTGTCCTGAGGGTGCATTCATGTACATCATCCTCGTACAATACTGAATGCATTAATTTTCATGAAAAATCTCAGTAAACTCGGGGAATTTTTTATGGACAAATTAAGACAGGGTCTTTCATTTTATGATCTTTTTTTTCTTCAACATCATGATAGAACAGCTGTTCTGGGCGAGAGAATCCTCCGGCAAACCGTTGTCGGTTGCTGTAACACGACAAACAATGTCGTACCGTTGACAAACAGAGTGTACCACTTTCCGCTTCTTTGTGTATATATAGGTGTATTTGCAAAAGCTTCATCCTCTCTCTCTCTCTCTCTCTTTCTCCCTCATTTTGTATATGTCAAAGAATATTTCATTGTCACTGTTTATTTTTACATGCGAGTGATGAAAAATATGCATTCACATATTGATACATTTGAGAAATTGAAATTCTCTCGTGCGAATAATGTTTTTTTTATCGTTATTCGTAGTGTGTGACGTATGGAGAAATAAAACATTATGTGTTTTTCATTATTTATTCAATTTGTTGGAAATTTGCAATTCCGGTGTTTTTTTAAAATTAAAATACAATTTAATTGGAATTTAATGGTTTTTTTTATTTGATGATTTTTTTAATTAAAATTGCGGATGGAATTCAGTTTATTGCGCTTTTTTTATAATAAAATCTGGAAATTGGGAAATTATCTGGAGAATTACAGGAAAATCTGTTGGATAATTTAGCACGTGCCGGGATTTTAATCTTTGCTCCTCTTGAATTCACTACTTTCGCTAGAAAATCGAAGAGAATGAAAACCGGATGAGGATATTTGGCCAGGTCGTCGCATCACTGAGTGATAACGAACGATCCTAATGCTGTATTGAAAGTCAATCGAGAGGAAGATCTCGCCGGGGGGTATTTGGCGGGGTAGTATCAAACGCGGAAGTGAAAGATCGTGAAATCTCCGGTTTCCGTCTGCTGGCGTTTATTTTTATCCTCTTTAAAGTATCCCCGGTATTATTATTCTCGTAATTTCACGAGAGAAACTCTTCTTCACGAATTGATTAATCAAAAATTGTTGTTATAACACTTGAAATGCTTCTGCAGCAAAATAATTCACCAAATTCTAAACTTACATGATTTGCCTCTGTATTATCCTTTGTTATACTGAATACGTTAACGTGGGGGCGCACATCCCCTGTACTTTAGTGGCTGCATACAATTCACTGCAGTATCGCTATCATCGTAACAATAATATCCAGCAGATGGTATCGCTCGCAGTCATACAAATGTATCCCGAGAAACCGTAAACTGTGAAATTACAACATAACTCTTGAACAAAATTATTATAAAATCATTTGTGATTGTCGTGTAATGAAAATTTTTTAAAACTAATCAAATCCCTTTTATTTACAATGAAATTCTTTTTTCACGATAAAAGTATGTGAGAATAGGAATGAAACTTTGAGTTGATGACTCTTGGAATTTGAAAATGTGCATTTTCGTATTTTCTGAAACTCCACTTCTGTACAAAGCGTTGGCTTGAGAGATGGGCTAAAGAACGTTGGGTGTAAGAAACGTGAATAAACATACACTCTCCTCTCTCAGCCAGAGGGTGAATATGAGGCTTTGAAAAGTAGGTGAACGTGATAGAAAAAGAGGGAAAATGGGATTTTGCAGTGACTGTCTCTTTTCCTCTGTGTCTGGATGGCGATCTGCATATTCGCTTTGACTTTTAAATTTTTCTGTACTTCTCTCTGGCGCTTGTGTTTCTCCTCTTTGTCTCTCCCCGTCCATTTTGTCCAGCGGACGACACTCCGCGGTATATCCCGAGGCAATTTTCTGTGGATAGAGTTGACGCCCCCTTCTCTTACATATGTATGCAGGGTGCGAAACACTTAAATTCCGCAAAAAAAAAGAAAAAAGGTGAGAGGGTAAACAAATGCATTTCTCTGTGGACATTAGTCCTGCATAACTCTTTATTCTCCAGTTTGTTCTGAATAAATAAATCGTAGTATGTGAAATTTTTTATGGAAAATGTCGGCAGATCGACGCAATAAGAGGTATTTCTATTTCTCTAAGGTTCTTCTATTTTTCATTCCCTCGCTTTTTTCCCCTTTGTTTTCTCTGTTTTCTTCAACTGGAGAGTGAGGGGGAAAAAGCGCACGGGCGGTCTCGATTCTCGAGATTGAAGTCTCTCGGTTGAGCGTATCCAGTGAGCATTCGAACGTTCGCTAAAAAGTTTTGGCAGTGGAAAAAGAAAGAGGAAGAAATGCATTTCGACAATGAGAAGAAAAAGAAGGGAAATGAGAGAAAAAAATATATATATATATTTGAGAACACGAGTGGATTTTGGATAGAGTTCTTATCGGGAAAAACGTATATTTCTGGTTATAAAGGAAAGATGTTTCAGCGTTCTCGAGACACAACTCAGGGAGATCAAAAGCTTCTTCTTTTTACTTCTTTACGTACATCGCATCTACATACTTTGCTACATGATACATCACTGGAGACGTGTTTGCATCGCCTGGGAAGAGTTGAAAAACGAGGAGGAATCCCGGGGCAAAGAGAGTCAATGAGGAATTAAAAAGAAAAAAAAAATGGGAAAAAAAGGAGACAGAATAAATTGAGTTTAATCTCACTGAACAGAGGGTGTAATCATCAAGTAGAAAGGACTACGTAATTTACGATGAGTCACTCGATATGGCTACCAGAATTCTCACCGTATAATTGCTGATGGATTCCACCAAGGACTCTTACACCAGTTGGAAAAGACTTTTCTCAGTAAAGGAAAAAAGGGGAGAAAATTCCCCGAGTCCAATTTCTTTGCGCTCCTCTTTTCTTTTTTTTTTTTTCCTCTCGTCTTCTTCACTCGTCCAATTTTCTCCAGCTTCAAGCATCGAGGTGAAAGTTTTTCAATGTCAATTTCAAGTTGATCATCCTTAGGCCTGGTTATATTCATGCAAGCTTAAATTTTCAAAACTGTCCACTTTGTAAAATTACGAGAATCCAAAGTTTCAAAGACAAACAAGCATTCATGATGTTCACACAATGGGGTGTTGTGATGTACTACCGGATTTGTAACAATCGAGTACGGCATTCACTCTATCAGAAACAGAATGGACGGAAAGACAACCGTTAACCCATTCGTATCAGTTTCCGTTTTGATAGTAAAGTGAATTTCTCTTGTTTCTATTCACTAGAAATTAGTTGACAGTTATTTTGTGCCACAGGTGCTTATTAAATACACGCAATAACTTTCTTAAAATTACAATCCCTCCCAAAATATTGCAATTTGCAGACAAAATCTTTGACAGAACCACGTGCTCGATTTTTTGACTCATTGAACCCCGTAACAAGGATGAAATGAGTCGGCGAATGAAGAGCCAGAGTTAAAAAAAAAAGGCGCAATAAAGAAAAGAAAATTCCGAATAAACTCATACATGTGTGTACCTGACGCGCACACAGTTTTGCGTCTGGCATCGATCGTCGGGGGTCGTTGAGGGCGAAGTGCGCTGAAGTGAGAGCGAGAACCCCCGCCACTCATTGAAGCGCGAGAAGAGGAGAGATGCTCAGTGCCAGTGTGAGCGATGAAGTGAGAGGGGAGGAATCCAAGTGAAGCCAGGTTATTTGAGAAGGAGAGAGAAAAGGCAGTGGTTTGAGGAGCTTTAAGGGGCAGTGGAAAGTTGTAGGATAGTGCCCCCGCCATTTATGCGCACGACGCGCGCCCCCTGTGAGCGATAAACGCGATAGAGGGGTAGACACCTGCACGCGGTAGAGGGGAGAGAGAGAGAGGTGCAACGATAGTGGGATGGCGCTGCTTGTGAATGTGTACACTGTAGAAGCGTTTCTCTGGCGGGGATGAAAGCTCAGCCTGAGGCTGTTCGGGCGGATTCCCCACGAGCGAAAAACAAGAAGCAAGTGCTTCAGTGTCCCGGTACGTTGCGACCAATGCGTGTCACGTGGGCATAGGTTTGAGTTTATTAAATTCGTGGGGGTAAAAGTATCGGATTATTGTAAATGCAATGGATGCCACGTGGATCGAATGTTAATCAGTGGATTTTAGGTGATTTTTATTAATTTATTTACATGATGTAAATTAGGGAGAATTGTGAAGGAATAATGGCAATTAGTCGCTCCTGGTATTTGTCACGGGACTGAAGTGGGAACTTGCGGTAACTGTGAACTAAATGTGATCCACAGAGACACTTTAAGGATGAAATTGGAGTAATCCAACGTGTCAGACTGTGTGTGAGTCCAATGGTATTTTGAGGTCTGAATAGTCGTTAGTGGTTTAACTAATTTTGCAAGAATGCTTTTGTATATTTTTGAAAATTGTTGATGAGTAAATTGTCTCTTGGATGCTGTGGATTAGGAGATTTTGGTGGAATTTGAGAATTTAATGGGCACGTTCCAGTGGTGAGTTTAATTCGTTTCTTTTATTTTAATGAAGCTACTTTTTCGCTCTAAATGCTTGCTCTCATTGTAATCTGGAATATTTTACTGAGATTCCAACTATTTCAATTAACGTGCTCATTCGCTTTGATGATCCAAGTTGAGGGCAATTGAGAGGGGAGTTATAGCCTCTTTTATCGCCCCCTTTTTTTTTCAATGTCCCTTCGTGTAAATAGCAGCGATACTCGTTGGGTTAATTTCAACGTCGATACAATCGTTAATGAGCGGCGCTTGAAATGATGCATTGAATGAAAAAGTGTTTCGATAAAATTTCCAATCACTCGTAATTAATAAATTTCCATCAATCAATTTGTTACGATTAATTGAATGAAAATTTACACAATTAATTGGCACAAAGTTTTAGTCAATAATTCGTAATAATTGAAGATAACAAAAAAATTATTTCATTAAACTATACTCTAACGAGACATAAACAAATAAATGAATTTACAGGTAAATAAATAGGAAACAACGGTAGATTAAACGGTAAAAAGTGTCTAGCAAATAGAAATAAATTTTTCAAACTCGGGGAGAAAAAAAAAGGGAGAACGAGCGGAAAAAATAAAAAAATATTCATCACCTCTGGTTATCGATGGATCGTATTTTATTTGTAAAATTCAAAGTGAAACACGTAGAGGGATGGAAATAGAGCAGTGATGCCGAACGAAGAATGCAAATTGAAACTGCACGAAGTGAATCACGCAAAGGGGAATGAATGGTTTGGGTTGACGGTTTGTGGGTGGGTTAAAGGGGGGGTTTGCAAAGAGGTGGGAAAAACGAATTGAGGGAGGCAATGGTTTAGGGATGGAAAATGTTATCTCTGTCTCGCTTCGAATGGTCTAACGAAGCCAATGGGGAGAAATTCCCCTTTTACATTGGGTTCAACTGTTGGAGGTGAGAGAGGGGTACTTTGTACAAAATGCGTCCGGTTTGAGAGTTCAAGAGGGAAAGGGAGATTGTTCTCTTGCGCCACACTTTCCGCTCGATTGAATCCTCCAACCGGATTCACGACTTCCTTTTACACAGTAGTAACGCCAAAATTCACGAAGTTCTTGTCATTGAGTTTGCGTTAAATTTCATGCGCAATTATCAAATATAAAGTCGATTAAAAATAGAGAAAAAAAAATCCGCCTGACCCATGCAACGCACTTACTACTGCATACATGTGTAAAAAGCCCTCAAAACTCTCTCCACTCTTCATCTCTCGTCTTTCTCCGTTCCCTCCATTCTTTTCAACTTCCATTGTTGGAGTTCTCTATGAGTGTACTGTCAGTATATACACGATACTGTTGTTACACTTGGTTCAACTTTTTCACTCTCTATATACACATCTTTCGTGTTCGTGCAGTTTCAAACTGTAATTCCATTGTTATTTTTTTTGTTTAAATTTCCTCTGCCTTATTTAAATTTATTTTTAATGAACATCTTTATTCTGTTTTTCTTTTTTTTGGGGGAAGGGACGAGAAACTTCTCATTGCATTAGAGTTAAAAAATAAAGTTTTGTAAAAATTAACAAAGTGCAGAAGCTGGGATAATTGAATTTATTAAATTCTTTTGTTGGCAATAATTCCCTTAATTTCCTCCTTTTTCTCCTAATTCAATTAAAAATATTTATATCTCATGAAATTAACTGGAGTTCCTTTCAATAATCTACTTAGCTCATGAGAGAGGGTAAAAGTGAAGAGGAAGATTGAGGGAAAAAAAAAGTGGTACATGAGATGAATATAGTCGTGCTCATCCGACGTTGCTCGTTAGGCAGTCGGCTTTGAATATATTTTTCACACCGTCCGATTCCAATATCCGGGGCTCTACCACTCACACAAGCGCACATCTGGTGGTACTGATGCATCACTGGTGCGAATGGTGAAGCAAAGCCCGGCTCCTCCCGTTCTTCGCCCCGATGAGTAGAAAATACGACAAAGGCCATTGCGACGAGGCCGAAGAAAGTTCATAGAATTCTCGGGAAATGTGAGAAAAAAGAAATGGTAATGAAGGAATAAAAAAAAAAAGGACACTACCAATCTCAGGGAGAAGTATTGGAAAATTCGTCGGCTCGAATTTCTCCACTTTTTTTTTCCTCTCAATTCAAAGGAAAATTAAGGAATTAAAATAACTTGACTTAATATTTCATTTATAAATTCTTGAGAATTGATGCAATTCTCCGGCACTTTTTCCTCCACTCTTTTCACTCGAGTAGACTTCTTGAGAATAATGAATGTGTCGTCTTTCCTTATTTATCACTCGGACACTTGGGACGGAGGTAATATATTCCATTTTCTCGGAGTAAAAACAGAAATCACGTTTTATCCAACTCTGAAAGTTTTTACTCGTCATGATTATTAGGGAAATTAAATTAAATAAATTGTTGAATGAAGATAATTAGATTCACTCATACAACATGGGAAATTCATCAGTATAAACTTTTTTTTTTTTTTCCAATTGCCTCAATTTTTTTCTCCATCGCTTTTCACTGTCGATTAACTGATACCGAAGTTTCCGTAATCAAATGTAATTTACATTTGAATTGAAATGGATTATTTTTCTTTTTTAATTCCACAGTCACGAGGGGGATGGAATTCTGGAGTTAATTATCTCCAGATGCTCTCGATATTGGACTTTTGAATTGTTTAATTATTTTATAAATTGATTTAGCAAAAATAATCCCAGGATCAATCTCTTAAATATAATCCCCATAATATTCGAATGCATTATGCAAAAAAAAAAAACCACAAAATAACACTCAAAGCGTGCGCATAACGAGGCGTCTCTGATTAGAATCACCGAAGCGCAGATCTTTGTGCTTTGTGCGTGTTTTCTCCAGAAGTACTTGTGTACTTCGCAGTATGTTAGAGAGTGGGAGAAGTGGACTCAAGTATACGGCATCAATTAGCCCTAAAAATGTCACAAGTACTAGTAGGATAAAAATGTTTCCAACACTCGAGAATAATTCCCCAGACTAATTGGCCACTCGTCCCCTTACGTCTCACACTCACGTACAAAATATTACAAATTACTCTCGTGTCTGTCACAAAAGAAAATTCCAATTAATTCATCATTGGATGAAGTTCTCCCATGGAATTATGGAATTTTCGGGATTAATCGTTTAATTCTCGTGTCACGTTCAATGGCGTCCGGTTTAATTGCTGGCGCAAGTATCTGTCCGTTCGTGTAATTCGTAAATTCAATTTAAAAAGTGGCAATTAACTCGTTGAGTTGTAAAATAACTGGTGAATTTTGTATTACCATCGTAAAAAGTGGAAACTAAAAAAAATTCTACCATGAAACACGTGTCTCAACTGTGTCTGTGTGTATTCCAACAAGTTCTGGAGAGGGGGAGGAATGAGCTTGGGGTGGATTTTAATGCGTCAACCAGATTGCCACCTACTGCAGCTACACGGAGTCACGTCTACTCCTCATAGTCGTCATACATGCTCTGTTTCGTTTATATCATGTGATATACGTGATATTTTACAACGCTTCAGTTACCATGGTTCGACCAACTGGCTTGTAACCCGTGTTTGTGCTTGTAAATGACGGGGAGAATTTAAAAACTCATCAGGATTTTTTCATACGGATTATTATTATTGTTTTGGGGAAATTAAAATTTTATTTGGGATGGAATTTTATTGGGAGAATAGGGAAATTCGGCCCCGAAATACTATCCACTATTTTTTTTTTTTTTACTTTCTTTGATACACTGCGATAGAACAAAGAGGTGGAATCCTATAGATTTTTGAAGTGAAAAAAAAAAACGTAACTGTAGATGGAAAAGTTACGTGAACCATGGAATACAATTCCCCTAGTAATTGACCCAGATTCAGAATAATTTCATAACAGAAAAACAGAGTAACTCGTTTTGTTCATTGTGACAGATAAAAAAGTAATTCTATAATTTACATTATTTCCAATTTCAAATAAAATCAAGTTCTTTTTAATCAATAATTCAAAATGAGTATTTTTTATTTTAAATTGAAAAAAAATAATGATTTCAATGAAGAATATTATTTCCCAAACTTTTCATCGTTGAAATGAAATCCTAAAATATCACTCTAAATGCTTGTAAGCAGGGCGGAAACGAGAGGGATGAAAATGGGATCAGGGCAAGTATGAAAGTCGGACGCAAGGAAAACGAGAAAAAGGAGGGGGAAAAAAAAAAGAGAGAAAAGCTCCTCTCGACAATCACCCTCAGGCATTCGCTCTTCTCTTCGGTTTTTCTTTCCGTCTCTTCTTCCTTCCTCTATTTTTTTCCACTCTTTTTCATTTCACTTCGTCGTGAACTGTCTGAGGCAAACCTCAGAGTATAGAGCCTCCGGGTGTAGTACGGCTGACGGGTAACACCGGAAACGACTGCCTCGCGAAACTTTGTCATCAGTTCGCGACAAATTTGACGGTTTTACCCTATTAATCTCTTCTTTATTATCTCCCGAAAAAGGGGGGGAAAAAAACATGTGTTTCAATTTGTCCATAAAATGCATTTTATAAAAAAGGGAATTTTACAAATTAATATTTTTGTTATCCGATACGAGTAAAACTGTTTTTCCCTTGTTTTTTTTTTTAATTCTACTGTTTCATTTCCCAACAAAATTGTTGAACGCATTTTTTCCATTCAGATAAATCCCACGGATTGCAATGAATTTTAACCGAATTTCATTTGAAGTGGAAAAAGTTTGGATTTTTCTGTTCGATTGGAATGAAGGATAAATTTTGTATTTTTTTTTTCATTTGAATTAAATTAAAGATTTCTTTGATTACGATTGATGAATAATATTTTTTTTTATTCAAATTCCTATTATGATAACCCAATTTTCGGCTTTCGAGTTTGTACACCGAGATTTTCATGTAAATTCATGAGAAATGTATAGCTCGGAGGTAAGCAAGATGAAATGCTGTAAGGGAGAAATAACAGTTGTAAATATATCTATATATATGTAAGACGAGTGGTCTCAAGTTTGTCGCCGAATCCAGATAAATAAACAGAATCCCACAGAGAGAAAAGAAGAATAGGGAAAAATCTCTTGATTCTCTTGCGACAGTGAATTTACTTCTGCATGGAGAAGTGGAAAAATAATGCAATTCAACGAGAGTAGTTGAAATTTAATGACATTCACTTGTGGTTATAAATAGAGAAGTGCAAATATTGTTCGTTTTATATTTACTCAATGCAAATGGTAATTCTAATTAAATCCCATCAGATTCCCCTCGAAATCATGATAATTATTTATTTAACGAAATAACCGAAATTCCATCCGCAGTATCGCAATTAAATTCGTTAAATATGTAATGAGAGATCAGAGGAATTTCACCTTTTTTTAAAAACAAATTGATTCAATTAAAAACTAAATAATTATTCCAAGTGATAATTTTAAATCTGACCTCTTGCCATTCATTTCCATCAAAAAAAAAACCCTGAAAAGCTCCAGGTTTAGTTTATATACATCCACGAAATGTGAAACTCTACTCGCTTGTTCAGACACCAAACTTACCACCCTTTCCACCTTGTGAACGGGTTTCGATCCTCAAATTACGCTCGTAAAGTCTCCATTAATTCACGATGCGTTTGCCAGTCGCCCCGTTCTCCTGCCCCGAGTAATTGCCCAGATTCTCATTCCCACAGGCTTTTTCGGTGAAGCAAAAAAAAAAAGGAGGAAATAAAGAGGAATTCTTAAGTCTCAAAGAAAAGAGGAAAAGTGGAATAAAAAAAGGTCAAAATTATTCCTCACGATAGGAGTATAAACCCTCGTACTATCTTTACTAATTGGCAATCAGAAGCACCATAAGTCACGTCTTTTGAAGATGGAGGAGAAATGTTGGAATTTAAAGAAAAAAATGGAAAAAAACTGGAGGATAATTACAAAGTTAATTCTCATTATTGTTTGAGTTATTTACGTTATTTTTTTACTCTTAATTTTCAATGGAGAATTCCTTTTTCTGGTTTGAAAATTAAATCAGTGAAACAAGCGTAGAATTGGTTGGATAATTGAAAGCCTTGGAGCTAACCAAGTGGTGAGAATTTTCTACAATTTTGTCTTTGTACATTGTTTCGTAGTATTCAAAAGCACTCATTCCCTCTTTTTCTTTTCAAATTATTTTCTATTTTCTATTGTGAAATAAATTCAATATGAAACTGCCAGTGACAAACTGACAGGTTTTTAATTGAAATAGAAAATTCGTTCAATTGCCATTTTCTAAATTCACTTCAAAAGCCTTTTTCCTGAAAAATTTAATTAAATAATCTCTTTATTGATGATGTTGAAATCAAAAGAGCATTTAATAATATTTTCAATGACAATTGACTTCCAGTGGCTTCTGTTAATAGCTTTGTGCGAATTATTTGTGATGGAGAAATTGGTTGATTAAATTAATTGAATTCAAACGTAAATTCATTGAATTTTAAAAATACGTTAAATGGAGAATTAAATGAATATTTATTAATTAACAAAAATAGTGATGAAAGAGAGGAGAAAAGTGGAATTTTTCATTACGTTTGTAGTTGATGCGTTCAATCGAATAATACGAGACACACGTGACATTTTACGCTCGATGATACAGGTCATTGATTTTATTTTCATCTAACGCAATTTTTATTTCATTTTATTACAACTTTGGGGGTAAAAAAATAGAGTGGACAACGAGTTTGATAACAATTTTTTTAGCATGCGTGGACACGCACATGGAGATAACATTGTCCACTATTTTTTTTTCATTTCATTCTTCTTTTTCACTTGAATGTGGAATAAAAATGAGTGGTCATATTCATACAGTAAGGGCACATGTGTTGCACACAGTGTGTTGACTCGGAAAAAAATGTGGGGAAAAAAAAAAGACTCTGGTAACTGGAGAAAATTGAAAATTTTCCCCAACACGATAACAACAAAAGTACCAACGATATTATCTACAAGCCACTGGTGATAATGCGAGAACTCGCCTGTGCTTGAAACTGAAAGGAAAAACTATTTGCTTGGGAAAAATAAACCGAAGGCTAAAGGTGAAAGAAGAAGTGGAAAATTCTCCCTTCTTTTTTTCTACTGCAGAAACTTGGATAAAAATGGTGGAATTTTTTCACCTCAGAATCGCTGTGTCAGGGCACGTCTATGCTGAATGAACACTATGAACACTATTCAGTCAGCATTTTTTATTTCCTATTAATTACGAGAAAAATTCATAAATTAATCAATGAAAAAAAGAATCTATTCACAACATCAAAATTACCCCTCGCTACAACTAAAGTGGCCACTTCAAACGAGAAAATAGCGAAATGAAGGAAAAAACTTCAGAAAGAAAAAAAACAACCGAGATACTCTCACAGACTAATAGGAAAATGGCAATTAAAGCGTAATGGCCCAACGTAGTAATTTGCGTCATCGCAGATGCCTGCGCACATCTCCCAGTTGCAAAAAAAAACGTCAAAAGCTAAAGTAACCATAAAAAAAAGAAGGAAAATGAATAAATAAAATTCCAGAGTAATTGGTCGGTCCGTGTAGAGACGAACTTTGACGTTTCACGTCAACCCAGCAATTTTTATTTTCACCTCTCATTTTTTCCCTCCCCTCCCCCACCTTTTTATTATTATTTTCACTCCCAGTGAAAATGCATCGTGTCAACTCCCTCGGGTACTAAAAAATTCCACGTGCATGCCTGATAATTAAGACCGGGGCCTGTCGGCAACGAGCTGGCTCCTCGAGTGCATCCGAACCATTATATATACCCTTTTCGTCCGCCCGAAGCGTTTGCCACCATCACTGCCACACTCCCCTTCTTCTCAGTGGCAAAAAAAATCTGCGACGCTGTCTCTTTTCACTTGTTCATTCTCACTCCATAATTTTTTTTTACCCTCTTTCTGTACTTTCTTCTTTTGTTGGATTTGCCAGGATTTTTTTTCCTGTACTCTTTTCATTCTCTGCATTTCTTTTTTTTACATTCTCGTACGTGAACGGCATTCACGTGTGCATGTGCACTAACCTCGCTTCTCTTTTTTTCCTTTTTCAATTGCAAGGGCCATTTGGAAGAAAGGACGAGTGTAGGATGTCTGGTGAATTTTACCTCTCAGAGTACTACTCTTGGGTGAAAATATTATTCACAGGCTTTTTCTCTCGTGCATTAATGTTTTTGAGTATCTTAATTGAGGTTTTCTTTTCTCCCGAGAATAATGAGAGAAACGAGACACAAAATGGCTGCTCCAGGCGTCTTTTTTCGGGGTCAATTGTCCTCTGATTTGCATTAGACTGAAGATAACGTAATTTTGGAGAATTTCATTCGACTCCAATGGCATCAATTACGTGATTAATTTTATCTTTACCCAACAAAAGTTGGGCAAACTAGGTAATTCAAAGTCACCATAAATTCCCACGAAATTCCATTGAAGACATGAGGCTGTTGAAAGGATCCCTTTTAAATTCTCCATGTGTAATTTTACACGAGAGAATCAGAGTGTGCAATGTGCGAATATACATTCAGTTATAACCCTTTTACCCCAAAAGGTGCTTATAGTGAAATGACAGTGAGGTATGTGAAAGCCACTGGGGAATGTAACACACAAGTACTCTATACGTAACCATGAGAAATCTCAACCAAACCATTTTCTCACACGGGCTGCTTCCAATATGGCTCATCCATTGTGTGCGCGTGTGAGTTGTGGAAGCATTGGCATACGTGGTTATTGGATATTCAACGGATTTTCCAGTGACATCAATAAAGCTATTTCACATTAAATTGAGGGAATTGTAAAGTGGACAATTGGAGAATTTCATATATTGTTAATGAATTGGGAGTTTCATGTGGTGAATGATGAATTTAAAATTATCATGTTTTTTCAAAGATTAAATATCTAATATAAGACTTGAATATGTTGATATCATAAATTCCGAGGGAAAGGTTACCAGGTTGACTTTTATTTTGTTAGGTGCACAGAATGGAAAATCTGTAGCCAATAAATGGACGATTTCCAAAATGGAAACGAGCCAACAACCACGTGCACACATGCATCATGTGTATGTGTGTAAAAGAACAATGTAGAGTTCTCTATGGCGAGAAAATTACGAGGAGTTTTCGTGTTCGGTGTATATTCAGCAAGAATAAGCTCACGTTATTCAATATATATATATATTTGAAATTGGTGAAACTGAAAAATGTATTGCTGTGTTATATTAACTGTGAAAATGAAAGACATAAGTAACAACTGTGACGTCACTACGTGATTGTAATTTTAAGGATATTCTAATGGTTTTGGAGAGGAAAAGGAATTTATTGAATTTAATTCTTTCTCTTTGAACAATTGCTCCTGCGAATGCAATTAAGGGGTCTTCAATTTTTTTTTTTTTTTACATGTTTCATCGGATTCTGTAGAGACCGAATGCTCGTAAAAGTAAAAGCACTCGGGCCGTCTGTTACGCAAAGTCTTAGTGAATAGTTCGATGTATTAGACTCCTCTTGACTCTTCTTTATATCCTCGAAATTGCTCTTTGGAGGAATAAAAATAGAGGGAGGAAAAAAAAATTATAGAGAAACGAGGGAGATAAGCTCCACGTATTTTTCGATAGCTTCCACATGAATATACTCTTGAGATACTGAGAGTCATTTTTTTTTTTATCGATTATAGCTTGAATTATACGAGGAAAACTTTGCTCTATTCCAATTTTCCTTCGGAAATTAAAGACAATATTTTTTAAATTGTTGGGATAATTCTTTGTGCTTTATTTTGAGAATATCTCGGGAGGTATTGTGTTTAGGAGGAAAAGTGAGGGAAGGTTTTTGGTAGGGGATTTAATTATTTACAAAATTGTTCAACTGCCTGATTCTCGACATAATCAACGACACATTGATCTCCAGAGGTGTCAGGGTCATGGTTAATTCAACGAATATCGATTCAATACATCGAAGAGAAATCTCGTTGTCGAATGCCGTTACTGCGACTACTTTTCAAAGAGCCAATCAATTTTTCACATGATCGATAGACTATTTCGAGTTGTGGGAAATTGGAAAAAAAAGGAAACGAGTGGATAAATCGATTGGAATAGTCGCATGAATTATTGAATATCAATTACAACGAATAGCCGGTGCAATCAATAATATTCCAACAATTTCCACGTTTTTTTTTTCTCATTCCCCTAAGTTTATCCGATTTATGTTGAAACTTCTGTAACTCCCATTCATCCTAATTACCAAGCGACCCCTCGATTCCTTTCGTAATTCCACAAATTATCATGCGATAACAATTGTGAGCGAGTTAAAATGATAAATTTCAATTACATCCCATTGTGCATTAAAGAAAAACACATTAATCACCAATTTTCTTTACATAAAATTAATTATCTTAGAAACCAAGCGAAATAGAATAATTTCACAGGAGACCTTTTTTATAGAAAATTTCAAGAGCTACAAAAAAGGTCTCTACAAAAATTTCCCTATCTCCCTTCCTTCTCAAGTTATCTTAAAAAAAAAACCAGAAAAGTCATAAAAATCAATTTCCTCGAGAATTTCAACTGAAGTATTTTCCTCGAGTAAATAACTCAGAAGTATGTAAAAGAGTTTACAATTTACGGAAGAAGATACACAAATGAAGCGAACGGTAATGAAAAAAAAAATATGCGCAAATTGTTTTGAAAAAAAAGGGTGGAATGTACAAGAAGTCGATTTATAGTGCTTGAAGGATTTGGAAAGGGCCAGAGCGTCCGCGGAACAAATAGTCGACGGTAATTGAAACTGGAGTAATGCGTCACTGGTAAGTAATTACGGGTAGCCGGGGGTTTTGCAACTACAGAGAGAGTAGTGAGGATATACAGATATACATGGGTTATATATTCCAGTTACATTGAGTTTGTGAGTGAGAGATTTTCGTATATATTGTACGGATGCGATCGACTGGCTGCACTTTCGGGTCGACACCCGAGTGATTCATTTGCATTCCGGATTATATCACACTCGAATTAAAGTCAGGAATACGGTTTTAAAGTAGCGAGAGTAGAATACATTTTCACGTGAGTGAAAAAAACAGATTTCAAATGGGATTTTATTTATGGATTATTTATTAAAATTCTTCAGTATTTTCTTGTCTGCGTTAAGTCGTAAGCTTTTAATCCCTCGAGCCTTGGGAAAATCCAGCAAGATGCATCAAAAATTGTAGTTTATTGTTTTCATTGTTTACAAAGTTTTGAGGGAGATTGTGGAGGAAGAGAATTGGTTTAATCTTTGAGTTACAGTGATTAGGAGAGAAAATTGTTCAACAGGAAATCATTAATTTTAGGGAATTCTGAGGTTTTTTGGGATTTTTTATTGAACGGTTTGACATAGAGATTTCTCGATGATTCCATTGAAAAGCTGAGGAAATTTGAGGCGGAAAACATGTGTCAGAATATTTTTTTTTTAATTTTTTGGAAATTCGATTTTTTCGGTCAAGATTTGAAGGGTAACCCCTTTCCAAAATTTGAAAAATTGAATAAAAATCAGTATTTTTGGAATATCTCGGGAACTATTGGTCGTACAGCAAAAACTCGGATTCCGGGTGAAAAACTGAATTTTTCAAATTTTGGGAAGGTAAACCCCTTCAAATTTACCCCAAAAAAATCAAATTTCTAAAAAAATTAAAAAAAAATATTTTGACACATGTTTTCCGGCTAAAATTTCCTCACCTTTCCAATGGAATCATCAGAATTAACCTATCTCCATTATTTCCCTCAATTTTCCCGAAATTCCATGAATTAATCGACCCCTCAGTGATGTATTCACAAGCAGAAGATTAGGCGTTCGATCACAAATTTATCGTCATCTATGATAATACTGTGAGCGATGGAATAACACGAATCCCAATATATAACGTTGAGCCCAAGTGATTAGGGCCACGTTACACTTGATTCCAATCAGATTCGATCGTTATGATTAGTTTCACATGCGGTTACTCACATACGTATAGATCTAATTGGTGGATATAGTGTAAGCTATTTCTACCAGCAGTTGGTCGAAACGGCCAGTGCCCTGACGCTACGTACAATTCACCGTTTATACAATAGACAACGGTAGTATTTAACCGAACTAGCTGCCTCATTGTCAGTCGAAACATGCGACGATGGGCTCAACGGAGGGCGAGAGGTGGTATCATTGGTTACGAGTACGGCGATGAATGGCCAACCGTGGTTACCAAATTAATTGTTGGTTAATCGCCCCTACCTTTGAGCCATCACTACATTCCACTCTCTCGCCGCAATTCTAATTTATTTTACATGATTTTATTAATTCGGGGAAATTCTCGGATTAAAGGCTATTTTTTGGTTTTCATCATTCGGACTTTGTTTTGAGGATATCTCGGAAATTATTGGGTTTAGGGGAAAATGTCAGGAGACGTTTTTTGTAGAGAATTTAATTCTGTACAAAAAAGGTATCTTGATATTTTTTTATAAACTCAATGGCTTCTTAGATATTCAGGAAATAAAGCTGATGAAAATTATGTAATTTATGGAATGCAATTTCTTCTTAAGGAAACTTTCTCAATTCCAATTTCCGTGAATAATTTCACACTTAAAAAATCCGTGGAAAATATTATCAACAACACTGTACAATTTTTCTTCTCGCACCTGCTCGTGTCCCACGGTAATCATTCACTATTTTCTTTTATTTCCCGAGGAACGAAAAAAATTCTGCGTTGAAAGGAAGGGAAAAAAAACGAGGGAGAGCGAGAGAGAAGTGGAAATTTTGCAAGATTGATGATTCACAGTGAAACAAGAAAAAGCAATTTAACTTTGAATATTCAAAAAATTTATATTTCCATGTTAAAATCTCCATTATGAAATTTTTGGTAGACTAAAATTCAGCAGTATGCGGTTTTTTCTCTCTGAATTTCATGACTCTATTCCCTTTGAAAATTCCCACGTAAAAATGAATCCCCAGAATTAATTAATTCCTCTCAAAACTTTGATAATAAAAGTAATTCTATATTTCCCCAGAAAAAAAAATTGAAAATCAGAGTAATTACATAATAAAATTCAAAAAGATCTCATTACCTCAAAAACCATTGAGTTTACGTAAAAATATGGAGAGATCTTTTTTCAAGAAAATTAAATTTTCCACAAAAAAGCTCTCTTTCAATTTTCCCCTAAACCCAATAATTTCCGAGATAATCCAACTTTAAACTCCCCATGAGAACTTGACAAAAGCAAAATTAATCAGTGAATAATTATTTTTTCATCTCCTAAAATGAGGATAAAACAATTTGCCTGTAAATCCAATTAGTATCATCGTTTTCGGGTAAAAGGACACACGGGGATTGCATTCCTGGTTTTGCTCCTGTCCACTGGTAAACTGTAATCGATCTTCATTACAGGCCCCAACAAAGTTCGTAATACTGTCCACGTCGTTGGACCAAGTGGTCACTGGGGGTCATCTGTACCCGAAAACTAATCGCGTAATATTCCCACCCCCTTTCCACCCCTTCTTCCTTGATCTAGTACATCTAAATTCTCGTTAAAACTCTCGTATCTCCTGTCATCATAGTTAACAATGTACTCTCTCATGCTGCATAAGCAAACAGAGCAAAACCAACGGAATAATCTTCTCTATTTTCCTGTAATTCATCAGACATAAAACGAATTTTCATTCTGCATCAATTAATACCAATATTTCAAAGTTAAATTATAATGAATTATATCATGAGCTTCAATAACGATATTTCATTAATTAAAATACATTTGTTCAATTAGTAACAATGTAAAGTCCATGTTAAATTTAATGCTACAACAAAATTCATGAATTTATACGTAAATTCGTATCAAGTAATTATATCAATTTTCATAATTCAACGTTTATTCATTAAAATGTTAAATCAATTTTCTCTTTGTAATTCATCAAGTGCATTAATTCAATTAATCCAAAAGCTAATTAATTTTAATAATTCATTCATTTTACGTAAAACATTAAAAATGTGCACTTTTGTCTCTTGAACTCTTTGACCCCTGACACTTGAAAAAAAAAGAGGGGCAATCGAAATGAACAGTAAAAAAAAAGGGGGAATGCAAATGCAATTAAGTGCCACCAAGTGCCTGGAATGAAACCTCCCAACCGATCTTTCTCTCATTCGTTTCCCCCAGTTTTCCACATTTTCGTCTCTCCCTCTCCTTCATTCTCGTTCATTTCGCTTGGTATTTGTTCGACGTTCGTGTGCAGCATTTCACATTTTCATTGCTGTTCCTCCATAGCTTCTTATAATTGTGTTCGTGCTGACATTGTCCCTGTCTCTCTCCATTCCAGAATGTCATTTTTATTATGTTTTTTTTTTTTTTCCTGTTTCTCTTCATTCCATTCTCTGTGCGGCATTCAGCCATTGGCCATTGCATATGCTCCATCCACTTTACTCAATAAAAAAAAAAGAGGAGAAGAAAAAAAAAGAGACCTCTTTTTTGCCTCTCGTCTATGTCTCTCCAGTCGCTACTTATATCACTGAAAAAATTCTCAACTTCTCAAAGTATAAGTATTCTTATGAAAAAGAAATTAGAGGAAATAATTATTCTCCAACTTTTTCCACTCTGTAAAACTAATGACAGTTGAGAATTTAATTCTACGGGGCTTTGTGAATTAATATTTCTCATTAACATTTACTATTACCAAAGACTCTCAACAAAGCGAATAATTGAATAGCCATTATGAATTTTACGTCTTTATAATGATTTTATTGTATTAAAGAAACTGGTGGATTTAATGTTTTTTTGGTAGAAAGATTATTTCTCTCTTTATTAATCAATGACTGACGTAAACTCAATGAAAATTATTATCACAATTTGTGGGAATATTAATTCAACCGAAATATATTATGACATTAATTT
Source organism: Aleiodes testaceus (assembly GCA_963565655.1). Taxonomy (NCBI): domain Eukaryota; kingdom Metazoa; phylum Arthropoda; class Insecta; order Hymenoptera; family Braconidae; genus Aleiodes; species Aleiodes testaceus. Next base: position 4,198,270 of record OY751421.1, on the reverse strand, counting down.
CCTCATGTTAGCCCACAAATTTGTCCAATTAATTCTCCATAAATGTTGAATGAAAGTACAGAGTCAATGAAAAATGGACAATAAAATATTTGAAATATTCAAAGCAAGAAATTCCCATAATTCTCTATCACGTATTAACAATAATTAAGAGAAATATGACAGAGGGACAATTAGTCACTCAACTTGTCCAAAGTTAATGAAAATTTATTGCCCATGGGAATTCATCAGTTAAACAAGTGAAAGGCTAGAATTTCCACCCATAATGGGTGGAAAAGAGGGGATGATAGAGAACTGGTATAAACGCATTCAGTACGTCGAAGCCGCAGACCTTATTCGAGTTGGTCCAGGAGTTTTAACCGAATTCAACTCGGCCGTCTGGCCCTCACTAACTCACTCTCCTCAGCCCATTTTCTCCGGCGCCTTTTCCCTTCTCTGCTTTATGCATTGCATCGTACTTGTAACCTCACGTGAATACCAATAAGCCACTGTGAGCGAGTTTCATGTAGCCAATTGGACTTTTTCAAAGTACCCTTTTTCAAACTTGTTTTTAACAAAAATTAAGTGCTCAATGATAATCTTTGAGAAATTGCCCCTTTTTATTACTCACTTAATTGCTCTTACAAACGAGTGGAAAAGAAGTTTACCAAGTTTTTTACAGTTAAATTGACGTGGCGCTTGAAATATTGAGTTTCAGGTAAGAATTCAGTGAAGAGATAAGCCTTGAAATTACATTTGGGGATTTTTTTTTTAAGGGATATCTCTGGGAATCGTTGGATTTAAGGGGATTTATGAAGATACCTTTTTTTTTAGAGTATAAAAGCTAGTTTAGGAGATATTCATAAATTACTGGTGACATTATTTTAGTTCTTCTTTCTTTTTCCCCAAACAATTCTTCAAAAAGTAAACTACAGTTTAATTAAACCGCAAGTGTAATAGAAACTGAAATTCCCAATATTTTACAATAAATATTAATGAATTCACATCTGTGAATTTAATTAAAATTCATGTAATTAAAAAAAAGAAGGAGAAGAAAGGTATTAACCAGACGCGACGAAGTGTAATTAAATAAACACTTACCCATGTATATTGCTCACTGTCTGACTATTCACGCGTCACTACCACTTAATCACCAAGTTTCCACTGCTATTTCATTATAAATAAATAGAGTCCAGGTATCCAACTAAAGCCCCAACAGAAACTGATTATAGTTGTCTCTGCACCAAATACATACTCGATTACAACTACCCTGGAACTCCTGTATATAGATACAGTGCATATAACTTTAGTGACAGTTGACCACGCCTATTTCAGTGAATCAGTGAGTGGTTCCTGAGTAGTGACCACTGGACTTCAATATCCCCGTTGTAATTTCATATTACGAGAAATGAATCTCGATGATTACTAAGCTGAATTGGTATTGGCATTTGCACTTGGCCTCTCACTTGTTAGATTTTCATAGGTAGATAGAGATGAGGCCAATTTCAAATTGTGATTGATCGCTTCCACTTTGGATGCTAATTTGGCCCAGTACCTTCGGTTAATTTGGTCATTGCTGCTATCTGCTGTTTTCTCGGGTTCAAATGGAGCTGCGATTATCGTTGTCAAGTGGAGGTTGTGTTATTTGTAGGGGGGAGTATTTGAGATTGGGGAAATTGGCTGATTTTGGGAATCCTAGATGAGCTACTTCATTTTATTCATTTTGGGAGAGATTATTTTGGGGATATCTATGGAATAAGTGGGTTTAGGGGAAAAAGTCAAGAGAACTTTTTTTGAGCTCTTGAAGTCTGCTACAAAAAAGGACTCTTGACATTTTTCGATAAACCCACTCAATTCAGAGATATCGAGAGGAAATACTAGTTTTCGAGTTATTCCACTTGATTGGAGAATTCGGGGAGATAAAGGTCAGACAATGAAATCATTTTTTAAACTTGTATCATTGTGTTGAGCAGGGATATCTTGAATTTCAGGTACTTTCGAGGATTTCGAACGAAGCTACTCTACCGTGTCCTAAGAAGAAAATGGAATTCGTATCCATTCTCATACTTATTTGTTATTTTTTTAACTCTATTTTCTCTTCAATTTCATCCACATTTTTTTCACGGTTCACTGCTTCACCTCACTACTTTTTTTTCTCAACTCCATAACACAGTTGACATCAATGTCCCCAGAGACTAAGTTTTATTTTTGTTTCAGTTTGTTTCAGTTATCCTCAAAAAGAAAAAAAAAAGTCAATCCCGAAGTTTTTCGACCAATACATTTGCGAAGGAAAATTGGAGTTCACTGAGTTTACATCAAAGTTGTGTGTGTGTTTTTTTTTTTGGATTATTCTACGATTGCATTTGGAAATGGTGAGTCAGTAATTTTGTACTATTTTCAAGAATTTCTGATTCAACAGAATTCTTTTTTATTGGATACTGCAATATTTTTCATGGAGACATGAAGGATAAAACGAGAGATTCCATCATTTTTATATTTTTTTTTTTTTTTTTTTTCATTTACTTTTTTCACGTTTGAATTTCTCGGGGAAAAGATATCGAAAAATTCTCGTCCCTCGGTGAAGAATTATTTTCATTTATTTTCATCCTGGAGATTAAATTTCCGGAAAAAATATGTTACACCGAGACCAGATATCATGTTCAACACTCTCGAGAATTATCATCGTATAGATATTATTTTTCCTCTCTTTTTACGTATACACAAGAAGCATTTATGACTTCCAATCATTTTTAAAAGTCCCCACGTACCCGAGGCATTGGATAGTCTGTCTCGTTCGGATCCATCCGAGTAATATCACGAGAATCGTTTCTCACACATTCCCTCTGGGCTTCAGAATGAAAAGCACCTTTTTTTACTCCAGTAAAATCAATTCGAATTAAATCTCGATCGTGAGACTCGGTTTAACACGTGCACACGTCTGATGTGACGGGCCTCGGAGAATTCCTGAGAAATATTTTTCCCCTGAAGAAACTTCGATTTACCGATAAATATCCAATCGAAAAAAGCTCCAACTCGAGAGGAAAAACGACTTCTCTATTTTCTTTTCATGTTCTTTTGAAAATAAATCTGAATAGAGTAGGTTTAGGAGAAAAAGTCATGAGAGCTTTTTCGTAGCTTTTGAAATTCTCTACAGAAAAGGTCTCCCGATATTTTCCTGTAAATCCAACGGCTCCATAGATATTCACCATGTAATTTGCCTGGAGTCTCTGAAAATAACGAAATAAACTTTCTAACTCATTAAATATGAAAATTTCCATCAAATAAGAATGAATTTTGATCAAAGGGAGGAAAAACTAGAGTTTAAAACTATTATTTTTTTTTTTTTTTCATTTTTTAAACATCACAGTGTAACTTAATATCGAAAACTCGTGAATTGAGAGATTAAAAAAGTTGATGGTTAGTAGAACGTCAGTTTCTACTTTGAAAAAAAAAAAAAAAAAAAACGAGAATTTATACGTTACGAAAGAGGATAATTTCATGGGGTTTTCTCAGACATTGTGAACTCTGTGGTTGCACTTCAAAAAATTCATTAAACCATGCCAAAGTAGATGACAACTTTTGCATAATTCACTCGTCTAAATTCTTCATCTTTAATTTTCCTATTTCTCACGTAAATAATGTGGCATAAATATTTGTGGTTATTCCGGAATTTCAGGGCATTGTAAACTCATTGTTTAATGACAATACACCGATGAATTTCGATAGAATTGCAAGAGTATTGAACAGCTGAATGGAGAGTTTAACTTTAAACCACGACGAAGTAAAACCGCAGTAACCACTCGCCCGAATTCTATGACTTTAAAATTCACCAAAAAAAAAGGGGAAAAAATCGAGAACCTATCAAAGGGACTCTATTAAACGAAATTAATTGAATCTAATGAGAAATAATCCAACAGAAACACATAATCCAAAATAATGAATCCAAATTCATAAGAAAAGAGACAATTTTTTCTTCACAACTGCGTCCAGTTGGAATTCCGTTTTAAAAACTTTTGTTATCTCGCTTATACGTGCCCAGAAAGTCGGTGGTTATCACTAACCCATGAATTATTCATATGGGGTTTTCCCAACAAAGTTATGGCTCGTTACACGCCTCTTTCTGGTTACATCGAGGGAATTTCACTCACTCGAAATGGAAACTTCTTCATCCAGATTGTTTCACTATTTATTCTCTCTTTATTGTATTAAAATAATTGCGGACAAAAAAACGTCTCTTCCAAAATTTCTCTATCCCTTTAACTTTCCGACATATTCTCAATAAATAAAAAAGAATTAACCTTCTCCATTTTCTCTCATTGTTCCAAATACTCATGAAGAGAACAATCAGGAAGACAATTTTCCGCCTCGTGTGTATTGTAAATTACAGGAGAAGAGTAAAGGAGAAAAGGGGGGCGAGAGGTAGCAGAAGCGAGAGGGTTTAGATGGTACATTTTCATGTAACTCTGTTCACTACACTGCGTTGCCCGGTTACTATCCCGTTTCAAAGCTTGCTAGTAAAGCCGCTTAATTCTCGATAAGCCCCCGTGTCTAATCTCGATTACGTTCTCTCCTCCACTGCCCCCGTCCCTTCTGTTATACAGAAACCAAACTAACCCTGCCTCAGTGAACCCAACGAATCGTGTTTATCCCAGGATTAATCATTCCTCTCTACTTCATTCAACTCATCTATGAACACTATTTCTACTTTCTCCTGTTATCCAAAACATTATCACAATCTCCCTCTCTCTTCTCTTTTGTTTATTTTACACGAGCTTCTAATCTACCGCTTAATGCCCAATAGAACCACGAGTTAGTGCCCACACAGTTCCATTGTTTTTTAATTCGTTTTTTTTTCACTCTTTTGTTGTTTTTATTGAGAGTCTATTCGAAATGCACGATGCATTAAATTGTTCCTCGGAGGAAATAAATTTCAAAGCGTTTTGCAGCACTGCTGGGAGCAATGGCGATTTTCGATAGAATTGCCCATGCCGTTAAAATAATTTTCAATCTCTCTTTTTATTTTCAACTGTTAATCTTTCGTGGATTTTTATTTCACTTGCATTCGAGTGCAATTGCACTCGTGAGTCTTTTGATAAAATTTTTTCAATGGCCATTGATGGAGAGATAAGCGTAGCTTGAGTTTCAGTTTAAAATCGAGGTTTTTTTGTAAATATTTTCATTATTTGTGGATTATTAATGATTTTTTTTTAATGGAAATTGTCATGTAAAATGAATTGAATATTTAATGTATCTGTAATAGGATCAAGTATCTACTCAACGTTGAAATATATTCTCTTCTAACGGTGTTAAAATTATTCCACGTTTGCGGAAGCTATTTCCATTTATGTGTTTGCGTGGATATGTGTGGGCTTGTGTAGATGGAAATTTTATATATTCAGTATATACTGCAGCATCAACAATTTTCGTGTTTGTGAAACCAAGACGATTTACATTGATAGGGTAATGACGTATTTCATTTGAATAATCATGGGAAAAAGGAGGGAAAAATTCCCAAACACTCAATAATCGGATTAATCTGACAATAGTAAACACTATATATTTTAAAATAAACCGAAGTTACTCCATTCTATATTCCCGAAAATCTCCTCGATTTTATCCTCACGCGCATCTCTCCCTCAACCCATTCCCAATTGCCTCAGTTGAAATTGTCGGTTACATCCAAACTATTCGAACCATTGCCAATCAGCTTTAATCTATCCCCGCAATAAACCTCAGCCAAAGCCCATGGATTTTTACCCCTTATTTTTTTATCCATTCCGAGTTTTTCCTCTAATTTACCCCTTTTTTTTACCCATCACACAGACTCCGTTTTTATCCTCCAGAAATTGTAACCAATAAATCCACTTGATTGGCCCAAATGTTCAGAGAAGAGAATTAACCGAGAAAATTCAGAGAGATTATGTCACAACTTGTGCCCAAAGAAATCCACCAAATCCCTCAAGATTTTAATGTCATCTTGAGTCTCTTCTCTTTATTTTTTTGCCACAAAAAAAATGAAAGTATAAGTGTAGGCTAGATACTAACCCAAGGGAACACTTTCAAAGTATCTTATACGTTTACCATCGAGGCTCACGTACTCGCCATAAATCAAACTGGCGTTTCCTCCCCTTAAAAAAAAAAACGGCCACGTTACTTCTTGCAGCAAGGGGCAAACTGTGTGAAATGATGGGCTACGGGTGTATTTGATTCAGCCACGTACAGACGTAAAACTGAGTTCTCTCTCCCTCGCATTAGCACGAGTCCATGCCATATTCACGAAGATCTCAGGCGCAAGTTTCTCGTTCATATATATAAAGTATAAAAGTTTTATTCTGTTATCATCCAAACGTGATTTTCAATATCCAATGATCCCTTCATTTCCCCCATGAATTCACCCGTAAAAAAATCGTCATTTCCATAATTAATATGACTCGATTACGAGCAAATAAACCCATTAAATATCAATTAATCATTCATATTTATTTATTCTTCTCCTCTAATTTACAAAATTAATGAAAAACCCACAGAAATCCACAATATTTAACCCCGAATAACATTACTCAACAATTATCACACCGACAATAAAATATTAATATTCCCCAAGAATTTCAGAATTTCATATTTATCCCGGTAATAACAATAAATTCAAATTCAAATATTTCTCATGCACAATGGGTGAAAGGGGGGCTTCATTCACCCCTTTACCACCCACTGCCACCATTTTACCATTAAACCACCCACGGGTGCGGTGGGTATATTTAAGGCTCATACATTGTGGTGTACTGCACACTGTGTGTGCTGAAATATTCTTTCTCTCTCTTCTCCTATTCCGCCTTTCAAGTAAAGGAAGTTGAGCGGGTGCAGAAGGTTAGCGTTTTGCAGGTGAACCGAGGCCAAAGTCTCGGGGGGTAAAAAGGGGCGGAGAGGGAGGCAGTGAATACCGTGAAAATGGGGCCAAGAGCGGAAGAGGAAGTCTAGGAGAAAACGTGCTAAGGTAAGATGTGGGTACAGTGGCTTGGAGACTATCTCATTCTCTCTTTCTCCTTCTTCTTGCCTCCGGGCGGAGGAGGTCCACGCCGGAAGTGGTGCGGGCAACTGGGCGGGTACCGTAAACTGCCGGTGATATTAAGGAGCCCCCGAGACTCCAATGCTCTACCTTTTGCCTGAATTTATAGTTGTAAAAGCCGGTAGAAGCTTCGCGTAATGCCAAAGACAAACTTGCGAGGCACTGTGGGTTCGCGTGTCGTCGAAACAACTGGTGGGGAAAACCCCCGCACCCAAGTCTCTCGAATTTTCAGTGAAGAACTTCGGCCTCTTTGCGTCTGAGAATAGGACGAATCGTTGGATTATGTGGTGAAAGCTTCGGAGTTTCTTGTTTCTTCATAAACCCAAAGGGCTTATGGTAATTTTGGAGAATTGGCAAGTAGAATAGATAGTGAATAATCAGACGTGTACGGAATTCTTCGTATTGAAGATAGAAAAGTGGAGATTTCTTTTTTATAATTCACTTAATCCGCAGAAATTCTTCAATTCCATTAACATCCATTTCATTTGATTCATAAATCTTCTGATCAATAATTCCCACATGAAATCAGAAAGAATTTTGGCAGATTTAGCTGGACCTCATATCCGTTGAATTGCATTCCTCGGAAAAAAGACAGTGGGAATAGAGTAAAAAATGAGGGAAATTGTTGAAGGTATATAATTCATCGAAAAACATTGGGCAAAGATAATGGCAACACATAAAACCACTTTTGTTGGGAAATACAGGCAGACAGACTGCCGTTTGTTTTAAAAAAGGCAGTTGCTCACTGTTTGCCAATCCGTGCGAAACAGTTCGTGAAAATACACGCACATTTGTCTAAAGTTCAAATATCAGTTGCTCTATCCTTCGACGAAGATGGAAGAGGTGGATTGAGGTTGTGTGCGTACACAGAGAGAATAGTTGGAGGGAATGGGGCAGTCATTGAAACGTTTCCCTGGGCTAAAGGCAGACATTTCCGTGGCTTGTTATCTCTCGAGGATTTCAACGAATTTCGTAAATTCGCAGCATCTCTGTTGCACTTCTGAAACCGATGGATACAATGGGGAAAACGAGGGAGGGATTTTCCACTGGTAAACTACAATGACTATCCACAAACAAGTAACATGATGGTGGAATGGTTAACACAGACGAAGAGCAGATAGTTGTCACAGGATACATCGGCTTGGCACGTATGTAACAAAACGAAATACGTTGACCTATCGATTCACTTAAAGGAGAGAGAAACAATTTTACGGTCTAGATATAGCTATGGTTCTTGCACTCTTTTTTTTTGGGGTGGGAAGCGGGTGACCTCGGTCAGTCCATGATCGATCCGGAATTTAATTGAGGTTGAATTTCTTTTTTTAATGTTACAAAAATAATTACTCAATTATTCGATGGTTTTTTGAGAATATCTTGAGAAGTAAGAGAGATAGGGAAATTTATGAAGAGACCTTTTTTGTAGATCTTTGAATTCTCTACAAAAAAGGTCTTTACAAAAATTTCGCTATCTCGCTTAGTTTCAGAGATATTCTATGGAGAATTACTCTTCTGCGTGAGAAATTATCAGAAATGTTGTAAAAAAAAAATCATAGACTTTGTCAATGACGCCGGTTACATTATGTATAACCCAGACATGTATTCATTTATTTCTGAGTCAGCCTGAGGCGAACGTTTCAACATTGTACACAGCGATTATACTTTTATATTTTTCCATCGCGTCCCTTGGGAAATAAAGAAGTCACCGCAGCCGAGGTATATTCTGGACGAAACTAGAGGAGGTATTATCGATTATTGATGAACACAATGTGGAGAATAATGAAAAAATAAAAAATCCGAGAATCTGAAGAGGATCAGTCGAGTAATCCTCACGATTATTCAGGATTTCTCATTTATTTAATTTAAAATATGAAAGAAAGAATTCCATAAAATCATGCATCCTTTCATTAAACCCAATTATCATCCAAAATTAAATGAAAATTAGAATATAAACTCTGTTTGATGGTTAACATCAAACTAATTTCAGCCGCTGAACAATGTTCTGGTTGCTTTAACCGAATGAAATAGCTGAGTTGAAACTTTGATGAATTTACCCAAAATTCGTAATTTAACTTAGTTTGATGATGAAAATCCATCAAATTACTCCAACAATACAACAAGCCCAATCATCCAATTCCATCAATTCTCCAAAAAAATTCAAAGAAACCCAATAAATCCATATTTCCCATAAAATTATAACACAAACCAGTTGAGTATACACACGTCCCCCTGATCGTTGATTTTTACTACTAGAATATTCACAATGTGGTAGTAAACTTTTTCAAAGAATTCACGGTACGATAACTGGATAATATTAAACGAGAAATGTCTATAACTCATGGTAAAATATATATCGTCGTATTACGCCGACATAATGTCATATAACCCAGGCTGAAGCTCGGTAGAATGGGTACACGGTTAGATGCTGGGGGGGGAAAAGAGGAAGAGGAGGAATAGGATATTTCATCGCATCGTAAACTCCATCTCCTTGGAGTTTGTACTTGTATATCTCGATTGCCGCTGGAGGGGCTTTCTTGCGCGTTGAATTGCAAATTACTGAGGCCGGACGTAATACAGATACGATTGTCGGCGCCACCAGTATTTTCCCCATGACGACAATTTCACCAGCCACCCACAAACTGCGTGTCTATCATTAACTCACGTTTGTGCATTAACGTTTGGCACTCTTGCAACTGCAGTAAAAATTAATTGAAAAAAGGGGAAAAAGTGGGATAATTAAGTTTTCTCTGAATTTCAGGTTTTATTTAAAATAAAAATCCCCTGATTTCCTCAATATTCTCTATAGTCTCTACAAACTCTAGTAAACCCGAATCGGATGAGCCCCCTCAAGTAGACGTGTCTTTGTCATTGAGTGTGTATAGAGAAGCCCCGATAGTGAAGAAGGCGCCAAGGTGTGTTGTGTATTAGATGAAAGACAGGAAAGGCATCGGGGGAGAAGTGAGCTTTTAGAGGAGATAGAATAGATTGGGATAGTGAAAAGGCAAGAAGTGGAATTGGCGATGTGACGAGGGGCAACTGGAGCTATAATAGAAGAGCTTCTGAAACAATGAGCTATTCACGAAACCAAAAACCCGTATTGAGCTTCTGATGCTTTTGGCGGCTGAGCCTGTCGATATTGTTGGTATTATTTGACCCCGTATTTTATAAATCATGAGGGGATTTTGTATTAAGCTCCAGGAGAGACAAAGGCTATTTGAATTCACAGATGTGCAGAGAAATTGTCCAGAGTTTGAACACAATATGAGATTATAGTTGAATGAACCCGGAGAAATAATGGAGAATATGAGTAATCGATGGTTTAATCATGAACCTTTGTGAGACTACTTTCATTATGAAAATACGAGTAATTGTGGAATTAAAATAGAATTTTTTTTCAAGTATTTTTACAGTATATTCCACTGGAGTTAATTCTCTTCTTTTCGAAAACGAATATTATGGAGTGCCAACGTGTCAGATGGGTTAATGGATTCTGGCTTTAATGAATTTCCAAAAGTACCAACGACCTCTGCATTCAACATTTCACTTTTCGTTTCATGTATTTCAAACGTGCTAACATAAATGGCTTATGCTGTTTGGGGAATTTTCATGGTAATGTGGCTTGGATGATTGATGGAATTAGTGTCTGGGTTAATGTGCAAGATCGTGATGAAGGGAATTAGCAATTCAGCAGTGGAGAGGTCAAACATTCATCTATTCTTAAAATTCCCTCTATATCTCTCCCAATCAATGCTGCATTTAGATTCATTAAATTAAATTCACACCGAGTATCTTATCAACTGAATCACTGTATCATACCCAGTGACTACTGAATTCACTTCTGCTGATTGATAAACCAGTCTCTGAGACACAGTTGAATTCAACTCACGCAAGTTTGAGTATGCTAAATTCACTAACATAAGATACCGAGCATCTCTCCATTCTAGAACTGATGTAATCAGTGGAGTTGTAGGTGGCTCCAATGTTAATTGGTCAACTCAAGCACAATAATAGGATTAAATGATAGTAGATGCTACATGAATGGTTGGTATTCAGTCTGGCACATGGTTACCACTAAACTCCTTTGGATTATAACTCTGGTGTATTTACATCTTGAGAGTAGAAAGTTTCATTGCATTTGGAACTAACTGTTTACCTCACTCGCTAACTCATTCATTAAGGTGCCTGTGGGTCAGCCCAGGGATTCCCCTAATTGCAAGCGAAGATAGTCACGTGAATAATTAATTGTAATTGTCCAATCTTGGGCCTGATGAATTTTTCAATGAGCCATGCAGCTCGAATTCTCAAGAGACTCAACGAAATTCAGGCAGGATGATGGTTTTGCAATCTAATGGAGAATTTTAAAATAAGTAATAATGCATTAGAGTAGACACCAGAGTCTCAGCATTTCCGTTTACCTTTCTGCTCGACAGGATGCAACACACATACACCTCTTGGAATATCCTGTAGCCTTATTTAAATATATATTCAGGGCTGGTTCTCATCTACGTACTATATCTCTTCAGGTTACAGTCGTAATCCCCAAGCTAGACAAGCGCCATCCCATCCTAATACCAACTTGTGAGCCTTCTTTTCCTTTCTTTGCAAAGTTAAAAGAGGATTGGGAAAAGGAGAGAGAGAGAGGGGAGACTGAGGTGACGAAGGTGTTCTCTGAAGTCCTTTTTAAGGAGACAGAGATAAGTTAAAGCCGTATTTTCCAACGTTAAATTTAACTTTCACCATTGAAATAGGCAGAGAGGTGAAAATTATAGCTGAGAAAAACTATTTTCGCAAAGTTCAATGAATTACGAGACTGGAATTTATTGGGAAAAATTCATCATTATTTGAAGACAATTTTGGAGATCAAGTGCTTATGATGGGAGGGAATTTAGTGAAGTATTTAATTCGAGTATTTGGGATTAATTTTATGATATTCGTGAAGGTGTTTTACTGCATTCTTGATGAAATATCTGAGAAACTGGAGGATTTCACAAAATTTTCTAGAGGTATAGGAGTAATTCGACTTTATGACAATACTTCTCCTGCTTTTCAATCAACTGACCGAATGAGTAAAGCTAATTTATTCCCCCGAAAGTTCCCTGAATCCCCCAAATCCCTGAGGCTCTTTGAAGCATCCTGACACCGACATTTTCATCAATAAAAATAGTATTCTAATAGCTCTCCTTTGTCTTCATCTTCAGCATTGGCGAATGTCAATTCTGATTTGCATACTATCAAAGCAATTTCCGCTTTGGTAAGAACGGAAATGACTATGGAATGTTGGCAGGACGTCGAAGTTGTGTCAGAATAGCAATCCCTTTTTTATCTTCATCACAAGTGTCCTCATTTCAATGTTTTTCCTTCATTTTTTTTCCCCTATTTTTCTGTTCAATCTCCAACTATGCCAATGACTTCGACTGTTTGACCTACATGCATGTTTCCCCTTCTTTTCTTGTGCCTCCAGGGTGATTGAGAGAGGGGGAAATTCTTCGTTTTTTTTTTTGGTATTACTGATCAGAGATTGGAAAAGCATCGAAACATTTCTAAAGCCAATAAGTCATTGGAGAAATTCTCGAATTGTGCTTTGACATACATTTTCTTTTTCCTCTGCTTCAAAGCCACAATTTAAATAAAAATATAAAGAAACTGCTCATCTTGCCGGAGATATTGAGCACTGAATGCATCAAATGATAATAAGTTTCAGCAATAAAAAAAAGTTTTCAGTTGAAACGAGGAGAATGAAGAAGTAAAAGAGAGAAATTGAAATCTATCATTCGACGTTAACTTATTCTACCTTCTCTCATCAATAATATTCTTCTGAATTTCATTTCTCTCGGAGTTTCTTCACTACCTCAAGTTGAATACTCAAATGTCAGTTGATTATGAATTCAAGGAAAAAATTTCAACAGATTGATTCATTTGGTTGCTATAAATTTTTAATCACGTATTATTAAAGTATTCTGTTGGTGAATATTTGGAGTCTCGAAACAGAGGGAAAAAAATGAATTTAAATGGAATATTCATGTGAAAGCTCGTGGCTCCAATTAATTTTTCATAGTGGGTCATACATGATAATAAATTCCATAAAATCTGACGCAAATCTCACTCAAATAAACATGACTCATACAGATTAGTGTGAATAAAATAATTGATACTCCTACGAGGGCTCATTTAACATTCATAAATACGGAAATCTATTTTTTGATTAAAAATAAATGAAAAAAAAATGTTTTTCTCTAGCTAGGAATTATTGTGAAAGCACAACAATAAGTGTCGGTTTTGCCTACACGTGAAAGCCAACGAATTGGCCCAATTCCAATTTTATAAATGGAAAAAAAAGGAAATCCTAGTGGTTTTCATGGATCGAGAGGTCCGTTTCTGTTCAACTCGAGGAGCACCTCTGATCGAGTACTTTTTACCCAGCGATAAATCACTGGTTAACGTCTACCTTTAACCTTTTCTCTTATTTTATTCTAAATAGGGGAAGTTGGGGTAGAATGGACACTCGAATTGAGCGAAATAACGATTTTTCAAAATTTCGATTAATTTTAAAGGAATCTCATCTTTCTCACAATACCTTCATCATAAAATTAGTGATTAAATCCATCAAAGAGTTTACCGAGGGCTGACGAAGCCGAGGAAAAAATTGTTTGAGGTTTTACCAATCTTTTTCCCCCTTTTTTTGCTCCTCATCTTGCAAAAGCCCCGACAGATTCTTTTCACTCTCTCATTAATTTTTATTGAGTCAGCTCTTTATCCTTTCCACCAATTCACGGTAAATTTACTTCTCCACCCTCAATTTCTCTATATATACATCGGTAGTCCAAAGAATTTCATTGAAAATTTATAAGCTCATAGAATTACTGTATTTGCCTGAATTGATTATTCGTGGATTAATGCATGGGAATTCAATTTCTTCTTATTTTCATTGTAAATCTTTTTTATTATGTCGATTATTGATTATTCACAATTTGTGATTTATTATCTATATTATTTAACAAATACAAATTAATTTAAACTAATTCATTAATGCTCAAAATAATTAAAATTTCACAGTTTAAGTACATTCAGGCATCTATTAGGCATCAATGAGAATTATTATCACTATAGGCAGATATAATTTTCATTAAATCATTGAAAGAGGCTTTTCGTGGATGGGATTTATTCGGATACATTGAAAATCGATAAACAAGTTGATTAAACAATTAATGCATGACAATGTGTTAGAAATATTGAAAACCAAAGCCTCTATCAATGATACAAAACGATTTTCTCTATAAAATCAGTCATTGAATACATTTTAATTAATTTGACAAATTATCAGAGGAATGTTTTAAAGAATCAAAGTAATTTTAAATTACATTGATAAAATAATTTTATTCATATTAAATAAAAATCCTTATAATTTCTCGAATTTCATTAAAAAAAACAGAATTTACAATACGAAAATCCAACGGATTTCCATTCAATGAAATTATGTGAATCGAAATAAACTACTTTTCATAATTTCCGAAATACCCCATTAATTATAGGAGATATTTTGAAAAAAATAACGCAGTGTAAGAAAAGTAGAAAAATTCCACCCTAAACCAATCACAATTCCAATTTAATTTGTTCTCAACTGATAATCTCCATTCTGCGTGATATACCTGACCCATGGTAATGCCTGATATCCGCTCTTCTCGATAATTTTCAGGTACCGAACCTGAATGCCCGAAGTAGTAAAATACGGTATCTCAAACTTGACCTGAATCGGTGGTTTTCCCTCGACATCTTCTCCCACAACCGAAGGCAGTCCGAAATGTGCCCTCATAAGATACTCCTTACCCCCCGGAAATGACTTGATGGACCAAGTTATCGCACTCTGTTCAGGTGAATACTTGACACTGCCAATAGTAGTCTTGAATTTCGGTGAATCCGCATCATTCGGCACAGGAATAACGATCTCCACATTATTAGCAGTGGATCGTCTCTTGAACTGTGACCTCGCCTTGATCATGTACTCAACCCGACTGTGTGCATGTCGTTCAATGACCGACTCGATCCAAATGAGCGGTTTAACATGTGTATTAAGCCGATAAGACATGAGCTCAAACTCTCCATCAGGCGGAATAAAAGAAATCGTCCTATCATTCTCGAATCTCGACAATCTAACGCACTGATGAAACTTCACATCCTCCAGCTCAACAGATTTCGATTTTCCCCTTCCCGTAGACTCAAACAGCACTTTATCATTGAGCCCAAGTCTCAATTCCGGCATTCCTGAGAGATAGACTCGCATCTTGATGGCCCCGACGATCTCAGAGGACAGAACATTGCCATTAGCATTGGCCAGCAGATTGACCGACTCAATAACGTCCAAAAAAACCTCATTTTTCCGGTACTTAATGCCTTCCGAGCGCCAGGAAACTGCATTTGTCACAGCCATGGGTATCCTCGGCTGTATCTCAAGCTTGTGTCCCTCCTGAGTAATGTACTCCTGGAGAATCTTACTGTCCGTCGTCTGCGGATAACCAAAATCCAACAGTTCATCCAACAATTCATAAATAACAACGAAATTATCACGTATACTCTCTTCCTCGAGTTCCTTGAAATACTCCTGCATAACTTGCACGACTTTGTGAAGAAAGACAAATACCAGGGATATATTTGCATTCTTCTTTGTTGTTGATACAATGTATAGATTGTTGTATTTTATGTATGCATATGTACATTCTGGTAATTGTACTATTGGCGTTAAATTGCCCTCTTCTTCTCTCTCCATTACCAGTGGCATGAATTTTTCAATTACTCCAGTCTCAATGTCACCACGGTAATTACGTGATATTAATACTTTTCCTTTAACATCCAAAATGTATACCGCTGAGGTCGACATTTTGAATGTTAATTATTTTTTATCTGCAACAGAAAAGAGATTTTTGTTCATTTAAATATGTGGGTTTGAGGTTATGATTGTTGGAGAATGGAGAGAATTGGGGCAAAAGGGGAGATTATTAAGGAGTACGTTATTTTAATCGGTTTTTCAAGGTTTTTTTGAAGATTCTAGTGACTTACCTGAGTGAATAAAAGACTTTTTACTATTTTGCCCCTTTTTTTTCGCTTCGTGGAGTGAATAGACGTCTACGAAACCTGCCAGACTGGACTGACACGAAGGAGGCAACGTATCGAAATGAAAACGATGTTATACAACTGCGCATGCGCCATTTTCTAGTCTCGTGATTGGTTGTGTCGTGTGCTTTGGACTATCGACCGACGCCCGCGCAGACAGACGCAATTTTAAACTTCTCAAATAATCCATTATTTAATTTTACAAGTTGAGAGTTTTTTTTATGCAGATATATTGCCCGGGGATCAATGATTTTTGAGATTATTGGTGAAATCGAAGGACGACACTTGAAATCCAATGTTTCAAGTTGAATTTAATTAAAAAAATTCTTTCAAAGTACTTAACACTTTTTTTTTCCCACTTTTGTTCATTCGTACGATTAAACTTAAACTTTGGAATCAATTTATTGTTGATAAACTTCATTGTTTGAGAGTGTTAATTAAAAATTTAAATTGCTACGTGACACAAAGTCAAAAGAGTAGATGTCAGGAATTTATTAAAGGTTTTAGAGAGGCTGTGATTGTTTTGAGATTTTGTCGCTTCGTTACTCGCGATAATTAAATTCATATTTCATCAAATATCCTCGGAATAATGTTTAATCATTGATAATGAAAGAAGTGAATTGTTTTTCAAGAATATTTCAATGGATTTCACGTAATTCTCAGGATCCCGAGGTAAATCACATTGAAATTGTTGATTATTCAACTTTTAATTGGGAAAAAAATAGTTTCCCCGTTTGTTTGAATTATGAAACGACTTCTGATTGCACAGAGTTGAATACCCTGTAGTCTCCCATTTATTCCGTATTTTTCTGTTGCCTTATTCATCATTACCCATTTTTTTTTCTTTCATTAAACAAATAACTCTGATAACGTGGAAAAAAGAGCTGAATGAATTTATTTTATTAATTAATTAATGGAACTCATTATTGATACTAACTAATTAGCGTAATCCCAGTATATCCAATTACGAATATGAACTTCTGTTAATTTAATTAGTTTTAATCTATCATTGCCGTAATATTAAAGGGGAAATTCCATAATTCCCATTTAAATCCTAAAAACCCATGAAAATACGAGAGATATTGAAATTTTCGTAGAGACCTTTTTTTTAGAGAATTTCAAGAGCTACAAAAAAGGTCATTACACTTTTTTTCCTATCTCCTTTAGATTTCGAGATATTCCAAAAAATAATGAATCAACATGAAGAGGTGAAAAGTTTTTAATACTTTTCTTTTGCATGAAACAGTAGGCACTTTGGAAAATGTTTTTCCTGGTAAAATGCTAGTCGAGTTATTCCATTGGCATTAATTTGTACTGCCGCCAACTCCGGAAGTTCTGTTGGAAAACGGTGTCGTAATGCATATATACACATACTTCAACATTTTCTTGGCACTGTGTGTTATGGTTTAACGTTGAATTCTACATCATCCTACGTGCATTTCATGTAGGTACTCTGGGCAATTTTACATTGCACTTTATCAATGTGAATACGGTTTTTGGACGTGTTGAGAGCGTTGCTGCTTCTTTTTTATTCAATTTTTTTTAGCAGCAAGACCCTTAGGTTTGAGGATCTCGGCGCCAGTAAACTCTCGGGTGGATTTTGGGTTAATAAAGTAAAGTGGGGGGGACTATTGACCCCAGAGAGCTACTTACTCCAATTCAAACGTTTCGTAATGTCGTAAAAATTGTCGTGAAACGTTCCCAGAGGAATGCCCAAGAGAATCGGGGCTCTTGATGAATAATAAATTACAATGAATCCGTAAAAAAAATTATTAAAAAAAGAAAATAGGATGAATCGAGTAATTTCAGGGGGTTTGAATATTTCAATTATTGAAATACGTGAATTTGTGAATTCAACACGTGGGAAAATGGCAGTTTCTTCTTTTTTTCTTCGTCTCAGAGGAAAATGAAAATGAGCAGAATATTAAAATGAGTCTCTCCTAACTGTGGAGAAGAAAAAACAATTTTTTATTCCTCTTTTTTTTTTTAATTCTTCCGGGATATTAAAAATTCAGGGGAAGAAAAAAGAATTGAAAGAAAAAACGTCGAAAAAATAAAAAGAAAATAAAGGCTTTCCTCAGCTTTTATTCAAATATTTTTCCACCTCTCTTCCTTTCTCTTCATTGAATTCAGTAAAAGTTCTTCTTTTTTAACTCTAAAAATAATAGAAAAAAATAAAATAAACGAAAACCAGAGGATAATGAATAATTTATGATTTCAGATGTGCAATTGAAATGGATTGGATTTACTCAGCGGTAAGAAGATTGAAAAGCCCAGCAATCTTAAAGCACAAAATTCAACTGTCTTTTCACGTGTTAACTCAACAACTCGTGAGATGTTGATGGAATTAAGTAATTCAAGTGAACAAAGTGGAGTAACTAATACACAGTATAATGTCATTAATGTCACATTTGCATATCACTTAACAAAGTTTCTCAACTCTGTGATTTATACAATGAGAAAGTTGATTTGTGTGAATGAGAGTAGACGTTTAATTTCTTTTATGAATTTAAATATTTGAAAAAAAGAAAGCAAGAAGAGAACTGGGATTTTCCGGTGCTTTTTTCCCCTCATTATTCAGAGAGGATTTTTTTGAATAAAAGTTTGCTGGATAAAAGAGGCGTGAGAAAAGGGACTAGGAGTGAGGCTGGGCATGGTGGTGGCGATTTTGGTTGCCAACAAATGCTGCCATGCTTGGACGATGCCAGCCGGCGGCCTGGACGTGGCCGCTGGTACAAATTCTGAGCACGAACACAGACGTAAGGAGAATATTAGTAGTTTTAATTGCAACTGCTGTCTGTGGAATCAATGCTGGACCACGTTATGCTTCAAGAATAGTGGAGACAAGAAGCGGACAGATACGTGGAATTTTGCAGGTTTGTATCATTGATTTTCATCAAGTATTCATGAGAAAAAAGAGCAGAAGGTAATGGGCCACAGGAAATTGTTTTTCATCTTTATTCTCAATGGGAAATAGAGGAAATTGCTGTGTTAATTATGGAGAAAAAAAATTGTTTAAATATTCATCATTCGAAATCAAGGTATTCATTATTAAATTGAATTATGGGGAAAAAAAATTATGTTTGAGAGTCATCGATACACAGTTCGTTTCATGAAATTTAATTGAAAACTCCAGTACATTGTGTAACGGAATTATTAAAATTCGTCAAAGCTCCATGTGAAATTGATTAATAATTTATTCACTGAAGAGGAAAAATATGTTTGCATTGGCCAATTGTAAAGATATGTTAAAAAATTCTCTCTGTGCAATCATCAAACATATTGAATTCACCAATGATTTTTTTTTTCATAATTTCATTCCCTTTCAAAAATCCTGATATTACACAGAAATAGAGGAATTATTAATTCACTAATTCCAGCATTTAATTCGTGCAGAAACATATTTTGATGCTAGAACAATGGTAAATTACAGTCACGTCGTATGCACGTCTGATTTCAGTATAAATTCTATGGGCGTTGGGGACAAGTGAACGTAGCAGCTCTCAGATTATAATAATTCCCCAGCACTCCCGAAGGCGACGCACGTCTGGTCATTGTGCCCGAGTACACAGAGAAGCGAAAAAGGCTCTTTTCCCCCATTTCCCAGCGGGCAACATCTCCTTCTTCTTCCCCTCATTTCTCTTCTCTTTCACCCCTTTTTTTTGCACCCACCCTTTACACTTCAATTTTCCCTTCCACCAATACCCGACGATTGCCAATCGAATTAACCCATTTTCTTTGATTTCCCTTATTCTATTCTCTTCATCCTCAATTCTATTACAACTACGGATATTTACAAAAATTTATTTAATTTCCGTGGAAAAGAAAGGACCTCAAACCTTCGTAAATTAAAAAATTATAGGGTGAAATCAATTTTCAGTGGGAAAAAAGCTTCCTAGTTTATTCATTTGTACACGTTTGGGGTGAACGACAGTGGGAAAACGACAATCCGTTAATTTTTAATATCCTCAGAGGTCCAGAGAGACTGTTGCTCGAAAAAAAAACAGACATAACGAGGTAGAAAAGGATAAAATAGAGTGCCCCTGGAAAAATGCATTTCAACCGCATTTTTCCACGCGTCAAAATGTTAACGTTCTCACAATTTCCTTTTTTTTCATCATTGGATTTTTTTGCAACCAGTAAATGGTACTCTTGTGTACACTTTATCGGTGAATATGAAAATCCTCATTTTACATGGAATTATAGAGTAATTGTTGTTTATTATATTCAACCTTTTTTCTTTTGCTAATATTCGTTTTTTTATTTCCCAGGAATTGAATACCAGACTGGATCCAGTGGAGGTATTCCGTGGTATCCCTTACGCAGCACCGCCAGTAGGTGATTTACGATTGAGGCCACCAAAAGCACCAGCACCATGGTCTGGTGTGAGGCTTGCTGATACTTTTGGTCCAGTTTGTCCCCAGAAGCTCCCGGATATCAGTAATCGTACAGCAGCACTCGAGAAAATGCCACTTGGTAGATACATCCAGATACAGAGAATGAGCACGTTTCTGAGTAATCAGAGTGAGGATTGTCTCACATTGAACCTGTACATACCAGGAAGTGGTGAGTGAGGTTGTTCATTGAATTATCATATTTATCACAATCTCCAGAGGTAATTGATCGATTCAGATAGAAATTTAGCCAATTTTTTATTCATGAAACTGAAGCAAGAGCCCTTGGAGCATTGAAAATCCAACCGCGTAGTGGCAGTCACGAATGCAACTGGAGATGGCAATTTGAGACGTGTGGAGGGGCGGAATTGAGACTGCATGAAAGCAGAAATGGGGAAAGAAATGAGAGGGATAGAGAAGGGATGAGTAAACTAGGGGAGAAGAGCTGAATATTGTCTCACAGTTGGGAAGATTGCCCTGGTGAGTTTCATTCGCCTCCTGGAGACAATCTACCGTTCGCCACACGGAATGAGGCTGCTGTCTAGATATCAAGAGCACAGAGAAATGCTATAATAACTGGATAAGCCAGTTGAGAGGAGCTTTTCGTAGTACATAGTGGATGTATAAAGCGTGATTGAATAGTAAAGTCTCTCGAGCGGAATTTTACAATATAATATGTGCAATAAAAATTTTCCAAGGGACTTGAAGATTTCTTTCCACTTATTCGTTAAATCCCAACAGAATTTGTAGATTATTTTTAAAATTATGGGAAAATGGAGTAAATTGTAGGAAAATAATGTTGAAAACGGAATTTCACATAATACCTTAATGGCTCTTCACGAGCCATGGGTCAGAGAAATTGAAAAGGATGAAATTTTAAAAGAAAAATACGTGTTGAAACGTATTTTTCTTGTTTTCCTTCTTTTTCACGATTCAAAGAAACTCATTTCCACTGATTCCGGGGGAAAAGATTCAAGAGATATAATCACGACAAGATGAGATAGAAGTAGTAGAAAAGTAGAGGAACCAGAAGAGTGAAGCCTTGGGAATGAGAGGTAAAAGGGGGTTGGATAGAAGAGAGAGTTGTGAATATCACGAGCGGTGAATCTGACACCTTGAGTCACGGGAGGTAGACGATTAATTAACCGGCGGCGGTTGCCGAGTTAGCTCGTTTCGAAACTCCCTCGGGGAGATCTATATAAATAACGAGCAAAGTTCCGGCTAGAGAAAAGTCCAGGTCCTGTTAAATATATCTAAGAAGAGAATAGTCGAAAGTGTGGATAGAGCACTGGTGTTCCTAATATTAATCGTCACTTTGAAGTCTTTAAAATTTGACTCTTTGAATTTGTGTTACAGGGTCAAGAGGACTGGAGGCACCTTATGCAGTTATAGTTTATGTACATGGAGAGAGTTTCGAATGGGGCACAGGCAATGTTTACGATGGATCTGTGTTGGCTAGTGCTGGTCATGTTATCGTTATGACGCTGAACTATAGACTTGGGATTTTAGGTAATATCTTGTAAATGATTATCCGTTAATTGATTCAGGGATCAAATCTAATATGTAATTAATTAATTCCAGGATTCCTACGAACCCGTCCAGGTCCAGACACCAGCACAGAATCCGGTGGTAATTTGGCCCTAAAAGACATAGCAATGGGTCTACACTGGGTGAAAGAAAATATCGGTGCCTTCGGCGGTGATCCAACGAGGGTGACACTGATGGGTCACGACACCGGCGCAGCACTAGTCAATCTCGTTCTTCTTGCTCCCTTTGCCAAAGGTTTGTGTTCCCATTCCTTTCTTCCTCTGCCTTCAATCCCATCGGAGACTATCAATCGTGATCAGAGCCACCATCAACCGGGGTATACAATTTTATTGCCAGTGCCTTATGGCGCAAAGGCTGAGCAGAATCCGCTGACATTCAATTTGAGTGAATACACTCTTCATTGTGTTCTTTCTTCTTCTTTTTGTTTCTTGTATCCATTCTACTTGACATTCTCGTTATTTGTAATCGTTTGTTCTGACACATTCTACACTCTTATTTTTCCTCCGCAAGACTTCCTTTTACCCTCGTGTTTCCATGCACTTAAGCACAGTGTAACAAGACGTTTTCCTTCTCAAAACGGAAGTCAGTCGTTCGTTAGAACCTGCTGTGTTGTGGAGGAGGGAAAAAGGCAGAGGAGAAAAAACGAATTGAAAATAAATTTTTAGTACTGTATGAAAGTAAAGAGAATGAGAAAAACGTTTAAACAATGACCGGAAAGTAGTGCTAAAACTACAACATTTTACACTTACTCATGGTTGATATATAAACTGTGTTTTTTTAAAACGTCAAGCGGAAATCATGCCAGAACTACGGGAAATTCCGGTGGAAAAAAAGATTCTGCTTGTTTATTTTTTTTTTTCTGTCATTGACTTATTCTATTTTTTTCTATTTCTTCGGCATCTTTCTCTTTTCTTCATTTATTGGACATTGTCTACAAACTTTCGACAACAGAAGAGGGAAATGGAAGGAAAAAAGAGGAGAAATAGAGAATTTGAAATGTAAATTTCACGGAGATTTCTGTATGGTATTCTGCAGTTGTACGTTTTCCTTTTTTTTTTTCAATGGAAAACAACAGAATCCACGCGGAATTTTGCTTCATTTGACTGTCACGTAAATCAATTCCAAATAGGAAATTACATTACTTCGTATTGGATGAGAGAATAGAGAGGAAGTTCTATTCGATTGAGGAATGAGTGATGAAAAAAGAGAGATTTTCACAGAAATAACTTATGAAATGAGTGAATTTTCCATTCAAAATCCCATCTGTCACTAAATTTTATAATCCACTTATTTCCTTCAAAAAATAAAATGTGACACTAAACCCTACCAATACACATGGTACTCGAGAAAAGCCAATAAAAGTGAATCCGTAGATGAAAAAAAAAAAAAAGAATCCGAAGCAATAAAAATGTTTTCAACTAAAACTGGCATTAAATTCTTGTCGTGAGTTTCGTCCATCTGCCACCAATATCCACTGGCAATTACGTGCAACATCTTGTCCCTTTTTTATTCCTCCCACTCTTCATCTCTTGATCACACTCAAGTCCACCGCAGGAATAAAAATAGAAATAGAAGTTGGAGAATGGAAGAAGAGCAGAAATGAGCTGAAAAAAAAAGAGGAAAGAATAAAGAGTAATATCCTTGTGAAAAAAAGCCACAGAAGAGCACACCAGTGTTCTCCGTAGATTCTCATTGGCTATAGTTAGCTTTCCACGATACCCATTATGCTCAGAGACAATAAATGAGCTTTCGCCATATTCCAAGCCGTTGACGCTATTATTCGTAATCACAAAGTTTGATTTACTTTCAATCTCTAATTCTTCCTTTGTGCCATCACAAACTCGGAAGAATCGAGATAGGCTTCTTTCTGAGAAAAAATAACAGAGTTTGACGATGAACAAATGCATTTCATAGAAAATTAAATTCCCAAGTAGATAAGTTGATTTATCTTCTTTTATGATTATTTTCAAAGATTCTCGCAAATTGAAAGGAAAAAAATTAAACATTGTATATAATGAAAGTTGATGGGATCGTTGGCGTTATGAAAGCACTAGTTTTAATGTTACCCAGGGTGTAACTGCAGATTGGCTGTGTTCCAGTGTGTGGCCAATACAAAACTCAAGAACTTTTCTCTCTTTCACGACGATTTTTTCCCCCCTTTTTTTCCAACTTCTTTTTTCACTATTCTCAATTTATTTATACCCTCCCCCTCCCTTTTTGTTGCATTTGATATTCCAACGATTCTCATTTTGTTCTTCTTTTATTGTAGAAAAAAAATAAGCAAAGTATCTGAGAGTGCACTCTCGTGATAAAATCATTTGTACAACTGAATTTTCTCGGTTCATAGCACTTCCATGGTGAAGTGAATAGAGTAAAAAAAAAAAGGAAGAATATATATTTTTATAGTGCCAAGTTTTGAATCTCTCCAAGCCCCTTGAGAATGAGATTCAAGAAGAGATTATTCCCTGAAATTATGTAAATTCATGAATTTTTATTGAATTTAACAGAATTTGTAATAATATTCCAATTCAATTTTATCCAATTTTTCCCCTCCAAAATCTCCAAGAAACTCACATTACTTGCTCAACCACTTTAACCACCATAATTCAATTGATTCAAACTCTCTCTCTACCCAATGTAACTAAAACTGAAATTAATCCTGCACAGGTTTATTACACCGTGTAGTTCTACTGAGTGGTTCAGCACTGAGCCCCTGGGCAACAGTTCACGATCCAAATGACCTCAGAAGCCAAGTAGGCGAGCAATTGGGCTGCTCAATGGAGAACGAGAATGACGATATTGCTGATTGTCTTCGTGGTATACCGCTGAGTATTCTCCAGAACGTTCAACTGCCTGAGATCAAGTAAATGAAAATCAATTAATTTCACCCCATCTCCTCCCTCTCTCTCTCTTCAGGAACGTATTTACTCCAGAGATTACCGGTATAACTTGTTTGCCGGAGCTCAACGAGAGGAGAGAAATGGAGGAGCAATTGGCCTGATAATGTATAGATTCTGGATTTTCCAATGCATTGTGTTTGTGTACAGATTCATGCCGCGCATAGGACCAGCACTGCCAGTTGATCCAAATAATCCTGATCCAGGATTGGACATGGAGCGTGCCAGTGATGCCTTTATCAAAGTACCACTTATCCTTGGGGCAACAACTGCCGAGGCGTGCTTTGATTTCAATGAGAATGAAATACAATTTGGCATTGAGGAGGATCAACGTAATCGTATACTAAGGACTTACATTAGAAATGCTTATTATTATCATTTAAATGAAATATTCTCGGCTGTACGTAATGAGTATACTGATTGGGATAAACCAACGCTGCATCCGATTAATATTAGAGAATCAACGATGGAGGCACTCAGTGATGGGCATACGGTTGCACCTTTGATTAGAACTGCATTCTATCATGCACGTAGAGGTGCACAGACGTATTTTTTTCACTTCAATTATCAAACGAAAGAGAGTAATTATCCTCAGGTAAATAATTCTAGTATTATTAGTGAGTTTTTATTATTTTTTTCTGTTCAATTTCTTTGCTACAGAAGATTCTCGTTTTCTTCATAATTTTCCTTTCATCTCCAACGACTTTGTCGATGATTTAATCACGAAAGAAAATAAAATGAAACAGTGGTAATACTTGAACCAATACCAGAGTCTTGTCTTTCATCATCGAGAAGTCTTCTCAATTCAACAACATACAATAACGTATTTATACGTTCTCAAATAAGAAACTCTACTCAATACATGAGAGAAATCTTTTACTAATATTCTTTTTTCCACTTATTTCTCGAAAATTTTCTTTTGATTCTGTCTTTCTCACGGAGTAGAGATTCTTTATTCTCCTTTATGTTCTCTTCATGCTCTCTTTTTCATTCTTCTTTTGACTTTTTTTTCCTCCTTTTTATTTCTCTCGGTCTAGTTGTGGATAAGTTGGGTGAATGAGACTTTCTTTCACGTCAGATTCTGCACTCGAAAATGGTTGGAAAGAGGGAAAAAAAAGAGGAAAAGCGTGTGGCCCCACTGGAGGCGATATTCAGACGCACATTTCTTTTGCCTACCTTCACCTATATTCCCCAAAGTCCCTTTTATATCCATTATATACGAGATATATTTTCACCTTTTTTTTGAAATTCTCTCTATTCCCTCGTTTTCTTCACTTTGATAAAAGAGTTTGTGCAATTTTTATACGTCAATGTATAATAAAAGCACTTGAAAATTCCTTTAAAACCGAGCAAATGAGCCAAATCTTTGAAAATCATTAATTTTCAAAAGACTTTTCTGCCTCAATTGATTTATGAGATTATAAAGTTCATCTGACAGCTTGAAGATTCATTAAATAATTATGAGAGAGTAGTGTGATGTAGTCTATGAATTTTCACGAAGCCAAACAAGTTTTATCAGAGCAGATGATGCTTGACGGTTACTATTTAGTGAAAAACGGTGGAGTTTGAAGCGATGGAGCTTCGAAGAATAGAGGGAAGATTGAAGAATAAGGAGGAGAATGGGGCTGGTGTTGAGCCACTTAAGACTTACGGGTTAACTCCATTAAAACACCGAAGTAAAGGTAAAGAGAAGATAGAAGAACAGAGGAAATCTATTCTCCCTCAACTTGAAGTTCATAGAACGTGCTCTTTTCGATGAGAGAAAGAGAGGAGCATATCCTCACAGTACTGTACCACACTTCATTTCATCAAGGCCCAACTCACTTTCATTCAACGTCCAATCTTCTTACTCTTTTACTCTATCTTTTCTTCATGGGGAAAATAGCTTTGTCGTAAGTTTAACATTATGGAGAATCGAATTTTCCCCCGTCTTTCTCATGATTGCGCAAATATTTTGAGAGAAAAGTTAAGTTTATAAATTATGAGGGAACAATGAGTTTATGAGGCTATTAAGAAAATTGTGAGGATGAAAATATTCTAATGCTCTTTAATTTTATTCAAGCGATTGGGCAGCGTTCGTGGAGAAGACATCGCCTACATCTTCGGGCTTCCTCTGATAGCCGGAGGCTCCTTCTTCCCTGTGAATTACAGCCGTCAGGATCAAGGAGTTGCTGAAGCAGTACTAACATTTTTCACGAATTTCGCAAAGACTGGAAATCCAAATGCACCGCACAACATTGAATCCGTTGATTACGGAACTGTTAAAGAGAAAGCACGTTTTCGTGGACTGACTTGGGATCAGTACGAGACTGGCTCCCAATTCTACTTAACAATAGGTAAAACCCATGAATTTTCCCCATTTCCACAGAAGAAAAATCCAAATAATCGAATTCCCATTAATTGCTTCTATTTTTTAGCACAAAAACCGAGGATAAAGAGTCACTACAGAGGCCACAAAATGGCAGTATGGCTAAATCTCATTCCCCAACTGCATCAGCCAGGTGACGAGGACGTCTCAATGCGTCACCATCACTTCAGAGAGCACGGAGATCATTTATACGCTGGTGAGAATCACTTCTTCTTCCTGAAAAAAAAAATAAAACAAAAAATCTCTGTCTCCTCTCAATATAACTGGCAAAACGATATATTTACTTGAAAACACGAAAACATTTTCCTCACTCTGCAAAGATAAACTATTGCCATTGTAAATAGTAAAAAAAATGAGACAACCATCACAACCAGAAAACCCAACATTACCAGATAACGAAGAATTCCTTCACAGCAGTAACTTTTCTTTTGTTTCAAACTCAGCCATTTGTTTTAGTCCTCTCTCTCTCTTCATGCCTTTTATTTCTATTTTCCTAGGTGCCGTACGTGATGAATGGCACACCCCAGTACCCCTAATAGCCACAACACGTACCAGTACACTATCAACTACCTGCACAACATCAATATCAGAGGGATCAACGACCCCAGACATTGGATCAGTATTGAATGAGAGAAAAGACAGTATGGAGCGTCTTGCGTCCCGTCAATTTTACAGTACAACAACGGCGCTTGCGATAACAGTCGGTGTTGGTTGTATATTGTTAGTATTGAATATGCTGATATTTGCTGGTATTTATTATCAAAGAGACAGGGATAAAAAGCGGGCTGCAATGGGCTGCATGACGAATGGACAGGAGTCATTGCCAATGACAACGAGGCCGGTTAGCAAGCCAGCTAATGACAATCCTCCGCCATCTCAGGAGCCACCACCGTCTTACACAACATTAGCACGAGCACCAATGGCTCAGGAATCGCCGATTGATGAGGGCACGGAACCTCCGGAAAATTCCAATGAGGAGGGTAATGAGAATGAGCATAATAATTCTGTTCACAAGGATCCAACACCACCAAAGCCACCGACGAGAACCACCAGCTCATTGAGCACTGGTGGCACTATTAAAAAACGCGTACAAATACAAGAAATATCTGTATAACATTAGGGTATGCCCCAGGGGGGCAGCATCAAGTCCAAGCACGTTACTTTCGTCGAGGAAGACAAACAAATTGAGGACACGAGGTTCTAGGGATGGAATTGTTTTATGGAGGCTCTTAATCGTGCTTGGGCTTCTTCTTGTTGATAGGAGCGATGAAATGGGGAGGGAGGTGGGAAAATTATGGGATTTAGGTGGACCAATCAGCCTCATTTCTTCGCAGGATTTCAAAGAAACTTTTTAAATAAATTGAACTCACTAACTTGTGTCACGTGCGATCGAGTGTTTTTTCCTTCGGTTTTAGGACGAAATAAAGTGGCAAAATGTTTAGTAATTGAATAAAATTACAAGTGACTTCTTTTAAAATTGTTTTTGTAAAAAGATATGATATTGTAAGAACTTGAATCAATTCGTAAGATTCTATTGTGGATTTATGGTGATGGTGTGAAATGATATTAAATATATAATCGCAGGATTATTTATAATATGCAAGGATTTAAATTGATTTAGAGGTAAATTCGCAGGGATTAAATCTTTCTATTTCAAGTGCATTGATTATTCTAATGTGATGGAGAAATTATGTGTTCGGAGTTTAAAGTGAGAAGGACTTTCTTTAGAAATGAGAAATGATATTTGATTTTTAATAATTAAAAATTGACGTCGATTATTATTTATTTCATATTAAATGCATAAATGAATCTCAAAATGCATGGTGAATTAAAAAATGATGAATTTCTATAGGTACTTTAGAGGCAGGAACAAAAAAATATTTGTAAATTTCACTGTAACAACAATAAAGACCAATTTATAAATCGCATAATGAATATTTCCTATAAAATTTATAAATCTCATGAATTTTATTCAACTTTTACATGAATATTTATCTCTTTTCTTATTAATTTTGTCAATTTTTTCGTTACAATAAACATTTTTCCTGAGTTTCTGTATTCATTTTTTATTAAAGTGTCATAAAAAAATAATAGATTCGGTTTTAAAACAACCGATGGAAATCCGACGAGGCGTCTCCTTCTTTAAAAAAAAACAAACGAAGAGAATAAAAGGATGAAGTGTTTTTTTTTTCAACAGGAAATGAAAACTAATTTATGCACTTTTGGCAACTTTCTTTGGAACTGCGTCTCTTCCTGGACTTCCTCCCCTCTTCTTTCCTCTCGAGAAATTACCACGTCCTAGAGAATAAAATACAAAAAAATGTTCAACAAAGTTGAGTAAAGTTTCCACTTAATTAATTGCCAATTAATTCATCAGTTTAATTCTTTTTGTTTCAACTCAGCGAGATCCTGTAGATCTCTCAGTATTAGCATGGCAAATCATCACAAAATTCCCATAATTTATTATTCTAATTAATCTGTTGCATTATTGATAAATAGTATCCTACCTCTCTTTGGACGTCCTCGTCCTTTATTCTTTATCTGTTGTCTCTTCTTCACCATCGTCTCCTTCACCTTCTTCAGGTACTCTTCCTCCTCTTCTCCCTCCAACAGCCTGAATGTAACTTCCCCTCCATCAAATTTCAGCTGAAACAAAAAAGACATATCAGATCTAATCACTCACTATCTCAACAACTATTTTACGAGAATTTCAATTACCTTATTATCCTTCATCTTCTCAAGGATCGTCTTTGCTGAATTCTCACCACTGAATCTTATCCATCCCTCAGTTTCACCAATCTCATGATCAATATACACGATTTGTCCTGGCACTTCATCTCCCAGAGATGCAAATGCGAGTTTAATTTCATGTCGATATGTGTCCTCTGGGAGTTCTTTGAAGTGCAGAATTGTGGCTTTCGGTAAGGCTGGGCCCTCATCAGGCTCTTCAGTCTCTGCTTCATGCTCCTCCTATCAGACAAGAGTAAATGAATAATTAAGATGAAGAATGAGTTTGAATAAAAAAAAACATACCTTCTCAGTCTTCTTGTCTTTTCCACCCTTCTTAAGCTGTCTCTCTTCCCTTTCTTTTGCTTTTTCAACAGAATAATCCTCACTGAACTTCCTGATTAGCTCAGTGTCTCCAAATTTAACTGATTCTCTTGCCATAAACGCTTTAGCATCTTCGAGAGTCTTGAATTGAACAAATACTGAGCCTTTGAAGTGGAAATTCTTCTCTTTATCATGATATTTCCTCATCTGAAACATTGAAAAATTGTATTTAATTGATTTATTAAAGAAAACAATTCTCTTCAAATTACTCACAACAATATTCTCAAATGGCTCAAAATCCTTGAAGAATTCCTTCAACTGATTGACATAGACACCCTCGAGAGGAAAACCTTTCACATAAACTGTTCTTTCCGCCTGTGCCTTTCTATAACTCTCATCATAAACCGGGAGAGGCTTACTCGGGGTTCTCCTTATCTTTTTCTTGTCCTCTGATATCTCCATGAGTTCACTCTCACCAATTGCTTTGAGAATGGTGTCTACATTTGTGCTCAATGATGCCAGCATCTTGAATTTCAGCATTATGCTCATTGGCACCCATCCTTCATCCAATTTCGTTTGTTCAATGAGGAATTTGTCACGTTGCATGTTTATATCGCCGAAGTAGAACTGGGGAAATGAGAAAAGAGGTTAGGAACGCCAAAGGAACATTGAGCATTCAATGTAAAGAAAATTGTGATTGAATTACCTCAATTTGTGATTTTATTTTTTCCAAGAGTTCTGGAGTCACTTCCTCTGCTTTACTCTCCTCTTTATCTTCTTTTGCCTCTTTTTTAGCCTCTGCTTCTGCGACCGGCTTCTCCTCCGGTTTTTCCTCTCCTTTTCCGTTCTCCATTATTCAGCTTCAATGAACGTTATCAATAAACAAATGAAGCAGTGGAAAAGGTTAGACACTCACGATTATCCGTACTTCAATTATTTTACGACGTGAATACTATTTATGCACCTTTCCTTCGTGTCAGCACGTGTGTGTTGGAAAACACGGTCAAACACGCCGTTCACTGACTCACAGGAAGTGCCGCCATTTTGTTTTCACTAGAAGCGCTCTCTATCGGAATTTTTGTGAGCTTCAAATTTTTTGAAAAACGAAAAAATTAATTTCGCCACAGGTTTTCCGAATAAAATTTCCTCAGCTTTCCGCAATAGTTTTCATTGCTTGAGAGTAAATTGTTGAATTATTAGTAAATAAATTCAGAGATATTGAACTTTATTGTATAACTTCATGTGAACCACATGTTTCTAATCATACATAACTAAATACAAAGTCTAGAAAATGACAAATAAGGATTCAAATGTGACCTCAGCTTCTGCAATTTTTCCCCAAAGGATCGGAATCTTCATCCTCAACTTTTTTAGAGCAGCTTTCTTCAGCAATTACATTTTTTTCTACTCTCTGTTCTTCGTTTTCTTCATCTTCGCTGTGTTTGGAGTGTTTCGTTGGTTTATCCTTCTTGTTTTTGTCTTTCTTATGCTTCTTACTCTCTTCCGATGAGCTGTCGTCCTTGGAATCCCCTCGCTTCTTCATTTTCCCATCTTTCCCTTTTTTAAGCTTCTTTGGCTTCTCATTTTTGCTCTCATCACTAACAATCTCCTCTGATTCTTCCCGAGCAGATTCCTGGGACTCTCTCTTCTTTTTTTTCAAAGATTTCTTCGAGGAAGACTCTTCGGAACTAGAGGAAGAGCTGCTCTTCTCTTTTCGATGTTTCTCCACTTTTTTATCCTCATCTTTATTCTCAACTGCATCAGCATCTTCAGCTTCTATTATTTCCACTGATCTTCGTTTTTTCTCCTTATTTTTTTCATAATGCTTGATTTTGTGCTTCTTATGGATCTTTTCATCTCTGCAACAAATTAAATAATTGAGATAATCAATTTTTTATAATTTTTCCATGGAATTAATCATTTTTTATATTCTCACCCCACTTCTTTGTTCTCCACGGATCTCTTCTTCTTGTAATCCTTTTTAGCAGACGTCTCGGATATCAAGAGAATGCAAACGAGCAGAGCAAATACGAGTACAGCTCTAAAAATTGCGTAAAATTGTGAGAACTCAAATTTAATTAAACTAATATTTCCATTCGTTAATTTTCTTAATTAATTAATATTTAAAGTAAAAACCTCACCTCATTATATAACTCGTAATTTAATAGAATAATCACACGTAATATTCACTCAACGATCAACAGAATGTGATAACTCTCACGCCCGAGAATTTATACTAACGATGCTGATTAATAGAACTAAGAAAATTTAATTCCACATCAAATGTAATAAAACTCTGTTTTCATTCCTCTACGCATTACAATTCATTACTAACAAACAGGCAAATCACTGCGTAATAAAGAGGTCACACTTGTATTTCTCCGAAGTTTATGATGATTTTTTTCGTGAACAATTCTTTGATAGACAGAAAATAGCGATAAAATTATGCGAATAAAAATTCATATCAGTTGTAAATATTGAAGATACAAATTTCAAGTGATTGCCTTATCTATTGCCTCTTGATTTCATTATCTTCAATTATTCGAGGTAAATTAATAATTCAGAATTTAATTCATTTATTTTATAGGAAAATTATATTTTTCGTAGAGAGTTTAAGGAATTTTCTTAAAATCTATACAATATACAGTTTATTTATGAGTATACGATTAAGGTACATTCTTATTAATTTATGCAATAATTTTTTGTTTTTACTGATTAACGTAAACCACAAGTGTCGATACTCAATTAAATTCTAATTAACAAAAATTACAGGAATTCTTTCTGGATTTAGATGGAATTAATGAGCTTTTTTTCCTCTTCATTCGTATACTCAACTTTCTTTTTTATGTGTCTTTAATTAATTTTTAATGATTCTATGAATGTTTTTGATGACAATGCGTATTATTTTGTTTAATCAATGGAAGGTGAAAGTTAATTATTCCATTCGTAGGATCTAATGCAAGGCACTGATAAGATTAGTGTATTTTTCCATTCAATGTGCTACGTGTTTTCAAAATCTCATAATTTTATTTTCTAATTTCTTAATTTGAAGAATTCATTTATTTTAATAGTTTGTGAAATTTGGGAATTTTTTTTCATATTTTCATGATTTCCTTGAATCTAAAAATAATGAGAATGTGCAGGATTTTAGTGATTAAACGTTAAATAATTTCTTAAAATGACATTTTTTTAAAAATTAATAATCAATATCAATTTCTCTTTATAATAAAATATTCTATAAACTAAATAATTATATCTCACACTATTCTATTAAGTAATTAACATTTCATACAAATTCTGATCAAATTACGTAAAACTGGCAGAATCATTAGAAAAAAAAAGGGAAAAACATTGGTTCAATTAATTATTGTGCTCCCATCTACAGAGATCGACATTTAAAAATTGTCTTAATTATTTATCACCATCCTGAGATTCCTATTTCACAAAAATACTTATTTTTTTTCTCATTAAATTCATTGAAACACATTTTTTTCATCTCTCTCTACATTAGAATGTAACATTGTACAATTGAATGATTAATTACGACAGACTCATTTGTGCAAATTAATAACAGCACGTAATTACAATCAATTATCTTATAATTATTAATTCTCTTGATAGAATTGAACATAAACTATGGTTGAACAGTGTCACTCGACTGTAGTGAAATGATTTTACCATTTTTCTCAGAAGATTCATTGAGTGGCTGTGCATCATCACTCAATGGCTGTGGTAATTTCTGATCGGGATAATTCCATGGCTGAATATCAGCTGTTCCAAATATTTGGAATACAAGGTATGTACCACAGGCAATGCAGCTAGTTAAACCAAAGACTTGCCTCCAGGCTGCTAGAGTTTGCTGATAAAATAGAAGCATCTTAGTTTAAAAATATCCATGAAAAACCGAATTTGTCCGAAAAATTAACTCACCCCATCTTGAGTAAGCACACCAGCAGCGATTGGTGAGAGGAAGCCCGCTGTCATGTGGATTGTCTGTGCGAAGGCTAATACTGGACCAGCGAAATTCGGTGCAATGTCAACAATACTCGCCATTGCACCAGCATAAGCTGCTGTTATCAGTGTAACCGCAACGAACCAAATAACTAGGGCAACGATAACATTGCAGCCGAGATAGCCGATGAGCAGTACAAGAATTCCCGGAACCACTTGTGCTGTAAAGAAAGAATTTAATTACATTTTTCCTCCAATCTCTCATTTGTGTGAATATGAATTATTACTCACAAACTGCAGTCATTGTTTTCCGAACATTAGTCAGTGTCATGATTTGTCGTCTCACGAGGACATCAGCTATATAGCAGAACACAACTGAACTGAAATAACTGCAGATGAAGGGGACACCAGAGAGTACACCATTCTGGAATTGAAATAAATCCAATTTAATAAGAATTTGAGTCACTCGAATATGTTTTAAATTACTCACTGTTTGAATGCCGAAACCGAGGACTGTCTTCATGTACATTGGTCCAGGAATGATAAATACGTAGTGCACCCAGATTCTTCCAAATGTCGTGATTCCAATGGCCCATGCAGGCATTGAACAAAATATCGATTTCCACGGTGTCACCATGCCCTTTAAATGAATAAAAAATAATCAATTTTATGGGATTTTTGTGGGGAAATTTTTAGGAATTTGAAAGATATTTTAATTACCTCACTGACTTGATTGCCAATGCTTCCCTCGATATACCGCAATTCTTGTTGCGTTATCCTTGGATGTGTCCTCGGTGTATTAAATGCAAAGATGTACCAAAACAAGCACCACGAAGCACCAATACTACCAGTTGTATAGAAGACGACTCTCCATCCATAATTGGCGATAATAAAACCGCAGAGTGGATACGTAATGCCGATTCCAAAACTGAACCCTGACAATAGATAATGTATGCCTTTGTTAGAGTGTAAAGCTCACCCGATAATCGTACAATCCCCAATGCAGAAAGAGGTAGGATGATAACATGAAGATTCTCTCAAATTGTTGATAATTATATTTCCATAATTGTAAAATCTCGTTATGCACAGCCAATGATTTAACATTTTTCGTTTAATTCCATTTATTGACCCTGTGAACTCTGCAATGCGATCCAAATGACGTTTTTAGTGTTACCACTTGGGGGAACAGGTGAATGGAAGAAGCGCAGAATGGATAACATTATGAATTAATTAGGAATTCATGTAGTGAAGGTATTTAATGAGGTCAATTTAATTTTTTGAAAATATCGAGAAAAATAAAATGAATAGAGAAATTTTCATATCTCAATTATTTTTAAAGATATAATTCAAAAATAAAATAAATTCGACTCAAATTTTACTGATTCACTACAGAATCTCCTTATTTTATTGGGTGGGACAATGAAACTTCTGTCCTGTAAAAAATTAAACTAAAATATCTCGTTTTTTGATTGACTTTTACTCATTCGTTAGTCCTGGCTGATTCAACCCAGGCTGGAAGTATACTCTGGCCGTTCTCATGCTGTTGAGCGGTTAAATTAATTAATTTCTTAAATTATACGAGTATACCCCTCGAGTCCGGACGAATTCAGCAGCAACATAATCACCCACTAAATTGAAATAAATTATTAATTTTTAAGTCCAATAAATTTGCATGGATCCACACAATGGATTTGTTAACTGAAATAAATTTTTAATTGATTTGTTTTTGTCATTCTTTTTCATTAAACTTTTGAAATGAATTATTCTGAAAGAATTATCGGAGTTAGTGGTATTATAAATTATTAATTAATTAATTAAAAATAAGAATAAATTCATTTTTATGTGAAAAAAATAATAATTGTGCTTTTGCAAGAATATATTAAAGCGAGTGTAATTGAAGTTTCACTGTAACACATAAAAAATTGTTTAGTGATGCTCGTTATTTGGATTTTCCAGTGATTTTTTTAATGTATTCATTCAATGTAATATTTATAATATTAATTAATTCTTTGTTTACCTTGGAAGGAAGACATGAAACGAGAGCGTTCGACTGGCGGTATCCAGTGTCCCACAATTGCGTACATTGCTGGCCACGTTAAACCCTGAGGAATAATCAACAATTAAACATTGAGATTTTCATCCTTTTCCAATAATTATGAGATTAATACTCACACTTGCTATTCCCTGGATACTCCTCAATGCAATCATTGCAGAATAATGAAGATCAGCAGCTGTTGGTATCAATAAACTGCAAATTGCAGTTATCAATTGTGATCCACCAAAAATTGTTTTTGTACCGAAATATTGTGTCAATACACCTCCAACAACTTGAGAGAGTATGTAACACCAGTAGAAACTACCAATTATAGCTCCCTGCACTGTTGGACTCCAATCAAATTCTCCAGAAGACTAAAATGATAATTATTTTTATTAGAATATTGAAAAAAGCCTTTTTTCAATGAATTTTTCAACTCACGTGTTCCACAGTTTCATTCACTGCATCAGCATCACTGATGTAACAGTAAGATTCTGTATTATTGCTCAAATCCGATGGATTTGGCTTCTGAAATTTAGCCATTTCTACCATCGCTAAGTTGATGTCCATCCTCATCATAAACGAGACGAGAAAACCAGAGAATGATAGCATATATAGGACAACTCTGGCTGGTACCATATCTGCGAATGGAAAAAATATTCAAATAAAATTGCGAATTATTGACTAAGAAAGAATTCAGAATTATTAAGATTAATTCATTACCTCCCAATTTTCGTGCAGTAAAGGTGGATGGACGTTTGTAGAGATGATCATCGTACCTGAAATTGAAAAATTAGAATTTTTCGTACCTTTACACTTTTTTACTTTATTTTGTAATTATTTATTTAATTACCTATCGGGATCGTCCATTGTGTTTCACTTCGATGCAATTGACACCGAGGAAATTGATCCTTAATTTATCCTCACGAGCGAAAAGGCACTACAGTCAGCCACAATCACCTTGGATTCTGAAAAAAGATAAATGAAAAATTAAATAAATAAAAGATTAATTATGGAGTAATTGATACGGCAATTTAAGAATCATAATGAGTTTCAATTCAGAGTCATCAATCACTTCTACTCCTATTAATTGCAATTTCCTTCATTTTTTTAGCCTTGCATTAATATTACATGAACTTGCTTTAAAAAAAATGAAGGAAAAAGTATAAACAAAATAGTGACATCAATAACAGTGTTGGGCATGAAGTTTAAAACTTCATTGTGTAGTTTTCACGGTAATTTACATGACGTAAACATCGATTGTTCAGGTAACAATGCAAAATGTTTAAATAAAGTTCGTAGTATCCAGCAAATAATAGAGAAATTGAATCAATTAAACTTTGTCATTGCTTTTCCGTTAATTATCTCGGAAACTAATCGAGTTATTGAAATTTTCGTAGAGACCTTTTTTGTAGCTCTTGAAATTTTCTAAAAAAAAGGTTTCTATGAAAATTCCTCTAACTCCCTCAGTTTCCGAGATAATCATCAAGAAGAAATTGAAAAAAATAAATAATAATGGCACATTACATTGGAATGATAATATTCAGTTATTGGATCACGATTTCCAATTTTTTTTCATGAATTTAAATTGAAATGCTATGGGAAGTAATCAACATTCCTCAGAAACTCATATCCCGAGTGAATTCTCTGGAGTTCATTTCACATATCCGAGCAATTCTGAATGTCAAAGTGTCCTCATGAAGATGCAAAAGAAGAAGTGCCATCGAAAATTGAATAATTTTCACAAATAATATGATGAAATAAATATTCTCTGTTGCTTTATCATGGAATCAATCACCTGGCAACGTTGAACTACGTAAAGAATGGAAAAATAAATGCCCGTGACTCACATAACAGTAGTAAATACGAATAATATCGATCACACGCGAACTTTGACTGACGCGCATTGAAGTTATGAAGAATGCTGATGGACAAGTGATTCAAAACTGTCGACATAAAAAGAATAAGGAATTTTATCAATTAAAAGAGTTAAGAATTATTTGCAGAAGCAACACACGATAATTTTAATCATCTAAAATTGCAAAAAAAAAAACAGTCCCATGACTCTGCGTTTTTTAAAATCAAAATTTAATGAATCCTAAGAGGAAAATCAAAGTTCAATGCTACAAATTACATAAAATGAGACAAATCAATGACATACTCTAAATTCTTCACTATCACTTCACAAAATGATTAAATTAAAAATTGAGGATAATTTCGTAGGAATTAACTGAAATCAACGATGAAATCGATGTAATCAAACTGAGGGTATCATCGCCACTGAGACTGCCGGTTCCATAAAAGCCACGAGGCAAAGTCAGCTACTCGTTCTCAATTCTCTCTTATTTCTCTCCCCTCCTCTCTCTCTATCACTCCTCATGACAATAATATGGAAGAAAAATGGGAATTTTAATAGACTGCAACGCAGATTAATTTAATTGAAGAAAAAGAGTGTCAATTTGCAGTTAAAAATTCTGCAATACAACTCGTATTGTCTTATTATTAA
Organism: Aleiodes testaceus; assembly: GCA_963565655.1. Taxonomy (NCBI): domain Eukaryota; kingdom Metazoa; phylum Arthropoda; class Insecta; order Hymenoptera; family Braconidae; genus Aleiodes; species Aleiodes testaceus. The sequence goes on along the minus strand of OY751421.1, from coordinate 4,159,376 downwards.
ACAGAGTCACAAGACACGAAATAACTTTTCACTCAAAGTGATGTCATGCGAGAATTGCTTTCTCGTGCATCAAATTAATGCCAATAAATTGATTAATTATTGATGGAGGGAAGGATTCAACGAGGAAATGAGTTGACCTTTTCCAATGGAGACAAATGTCTCTGTCAGCTTGCAAAAAATGAATTTACGCCTTTTTTTTTTTTAATGGAGGAATTAAAACTGATTGTGAAGACCTTGGTCTACCGGCTTGAATTTTTCAGCAATCGATAGCTCTGTTGCTGGTTAATTTTTCAAGCACTTGAGAATTTATAATACAATTCTCAATGCAATTACACGATTGCAATGGGAAATTGTGTTGTGGAATATTGTAGATGGTCACGCCCCTTTTTGTGGAATTGAAAAATCTTTTTTTTTTCGAATGTAGGTCACCAGGTTTGATCATTGGGATTATCAAAATCGAGGGGGAGAGTTGAGGGGAAGAAATTGTTATTTAATTGTGATTAATCGTTGTGAATGAGGGGTTAAGTGCATCATTTGTATGGAACGTTCTTGAGGGGAGATAAGCAAATAATTTTTTCAAAATATCTCGGAATCTACAGAAGATACAGAAATTTTCATGGAAACCTTTTTTGGACAGGAAAAAGAGAGCTCGAAAAAAGCTTTCTACAAAAATTTCTCTATCCCTCTTAGATTCCGAGATATTCTCAAAAAACCGAAGAATCTCTTGCCATTGATGAAATACTTCCAGAACCTTCATCACTGCAACAAAGTAAAAAAACCCAGTTAATCAGAAAAAATCCATCGAAGCACGATGCAAATCTATGAAAACTCCATAATGTCACGTATCACTTCAGAAAAATGTGCATCCACCATCGTCCCAGATAAATTGTAATCTGCAATGCGAAAAAAAACCTGAACCCAATCCCCGACATTATCAATTCCAACCATAGCTGAAGCCAGAGAAAAAAGAATCATGAAAAAAATTAAAATAACAAATTGATTACGTCAATTTAACTGATATTTCATAACTCACCTTCATGCTGCATTTGTGACACGCGATGTAACCACTGTCCGGCTTTTTAACGCTACTCTCCCGCATTTTCGGAGAGACACGTGTTTTAAACTCGCTGACTCCTCGAATATATTCAAAAACTCCTTCTAACAATTATTAAAACGTTCTAGTTTCGTTTTCATCATTTCTATGATAATGACAACTGATAATTGTCGTTGACTATGCAAAAAATAATCACAATATGTCTTTGTTCCACTCACAAATACACTGTCAAAATGGAAAACAGTTAACGCCTCGAAATTGTTACGTACTGAGGAGCAATGAAATTGCGGAGGTCTGCAAGTCGATTCTAAACGCATGTCAGAGGGGGGAAAGAGGGGGAAGATGTGTCGGCGCACTGTGTAGCCTCGACCTCAGGTTCACTTTTGATGACGTCATTGTGGGGTCACGTGACTGGTAAATGGTTTCATGGCGTTTGGCCAACGAGTGCGATCGATATAATTTATGAAGTGGCGGGAGATTTGAATTTTCTTTGGTTTATTTGAACGTAAAATGCTAATTTGAGTAATTCGAATTAACAAAAGCCACGGCATGAAGTTTGTAATGAATTTTCACAATTTTTCATTCACCAATTTCATTCATTCATGAGGTTGTCAGTTTAAATTATTCTGAAATCCAAAAAAAAAAGGGGGAATAAATTGCTTTTTTTTCTTGTCAGCTGAAGATAAAAAATGTTTTAAATGTCAAAAAGGAGAATCGATGATCCAATGATTAATCATGAGCTGCGCAATGAACCAGCTAAGACAGTATCAAAATTATCAAGTAAAAACATTACATGAAAGCATTGAATTTAATAAAAAATATTCAATTGCATCATTTTATTCGGATTATAAAAAATATTGTGGACTCGACGAATTTATTTCAAATGTTAGTTATGAATATTATTTTTTAAAAGAAATAAGAATTTTTATTGATTGATGAATTATTTAGATTAATAAAATGGATGTGAACAAGAAATTTATGAATTTACCCAGAGGAAGTTGTAAAATTGAAAAAGGTAATTATTATCAAATTCGTAGAATTTTTACAATTAATTCTTACACCAATTGATTCTTTCCATGATTGCACGATTAAATGACATTGCAAAACTCGTTTTTAATTGAAGTAAAATGATTTATTCAGATCTTGGAATGATTTTTAAATTCCTGGAATTATTATTTAATATTATTATTTTTAATTAGAGAGTGAACTCATTGGGATGTTGTCTAAGCAACTTTATCTCGCTGGTAATCAAATGGAGAGGATGCAGGCGGTATTGAAAAAAGCTGAGGAACGTTTGAAATCTAAGGATCAGGAAATTGGACGATTGAAACGAAAAGTTTGTTCATTAATGAAACTTCATTAATTGCTTCACTAATTTGATTTCCCTTTTTTTTTTTTAATTAATCTATTCAGGTGAGAGAATGGGAAGTTAAGAGTAGAAATCAGGAATCCGTTCATAAAAGAGAAATCCAAAAACGTCAATCACAAATCGAAAATGCAGATTTTGTGCACAAAAAGTGCTTGAAATTGGAGAATAAAATCTTTGAAATGGAGGTAGACTATCATTATTCATAATAAAGTGAAAATAAATTTGAATAAATTGAATAAACTCACAGAAATTCCTGTCGGACTATGGATTAGTATGGGTTGGAGGAAATCGCTCAAAGTCACCGCCAAAAATCCCTGAGACATCGAAGTGAATTAATTAAACATTACCTCATTAATTACGAAAGAATTGCAAAAAAAAAAATCAACAGTTGTCCTTACCTTCCAGTGACTTCATAAACAGCTGTTATTCCCAGTTGAATTCGAACATTCAGGAGTTGAATTTATCAGTGGGGAAGGATGAGATGCATGTTCATCACAGTCAAGGTGGTGCGTCATTCAAAGTAAGAATCCTTAAAAAAAAAAAAGCATTATTAATTTATCTAAAACTCGTTATATCATTCCGCTTGACTGAGTTTCCATTCACTCAGAATACTAATAACACTAATGCTACAATTTCATAAAAGTCGCCATCATGCATGACATTAAAGTTCTACAAAAATGGAATGATCGTGCAGAAAGGTAGATTACGTTTGTACACAGATGCCGAGACAAGATCATTTATTCAGGATATCCTCGATGGTTATTTTCCATCCGAGTTACAAAACGATTATCCAAACGGTGTACCATTCAAGGTACAACGATTTTCATCACTAATTAATCTCACGATTAAATCAACAAATTGAAGTAATTTAATGGTATAAATTTCATAAATAAATAGGTAGAGGATCGAAGAACGGAAATGTACTTGGGTGACGGCGCTACATATCCAGGCCACGGTTATCAGCTTGGTAAAGTGTCGCAATTACATTCACCGGGTTCAGCTAATGTTAAAAGTCGATTGTCATCACCGAAGAGATGTCCAACGCCGAAACAGAGGATTAAATCCAACACGAGTCTCACGAGAATGTCTTTCAGTGCTAGGTCACTTCTATTTCGTCAAATATCTCGAGAAATAACGGAGATGGGAGAATTTTCATGGAAACCTTTTTTGTAGAGTGAAAAGAGAGCTAAAAAAAAGGTTTTCATGAAGAATCTTCTATCTCCTTTATTTTCGGAGATATTCAAGCAAAACAACTATTCATAGCGAAATAAATGAAATAAATTCGACCTGTTCTTCACAAACACAGGCTCAGCAGCCACGAGCCCATCCCACCTCCAAAAATACCATCTAGCGCTAGGTAGATGACCCCAGATTATCATAAAATCATTTACATCAGCGCATTTTCTCCCTCTTTTTAATTCTTTAAAAAATTCCATTTGATCAGATTACCAGAAGCTGATTTGGGTGATCTCCGCTCGCAAATTTTGGCTTCACACAACAATAACTGCTCCGATACTCATCTCCAGTCTCATCTGAATGCTGAACTTGCTATTTCCAATAGATCTGAAAAGGTGCAGAAGACAATCTTCGTTCTCTGTTAAAGCAGAATGCATCACTATCATTTTTAAATATTCCAGAAGACTCCAGTGCCTCAAAATAATGCAGAATGTAATCTCCAACTTCCTGATCACTCACCTTTATCAAAGGACACCAACAATTTACCTGAAGCCATTAAAAAACAGCTGAACTCCATGTACCGATCGTCCTTCAACGTTTCATCCAGGTTATCACTTGATAATTATTCTCTTGTTTATTCTCAATGAGGTAATTGATGATTGCGTCTTCCATGTTAACACTGGAAAATAATAGGGGATAATACATAATACATGCTAGCAAATGTATTCAAATGCGCACTAGTCTGCAATCCTCAACAGGTTGATTGAAATAAGAGAATCTGGAAAATAGAAACTATCTCAGTATTATCATTAATTACCGGATAGGCTTCTCAAGAAAACATCGCATTATTTCGTTGAATCATTAATCTCTGTCATTGCTTGTTTTTGATGCGAAGTTGAGGATTTTAATCTCATTAAATGCCCCTAATTATTTTAATTTTGATTAAAGTCCCAAGAGTAAGGTCCGAGGTCGTGCAAAGTCTGCGAGTTTTTCTGGGAGTAGATTTCAGCCAAGACCACCATCAAGATCTTCAGCGAATGAATTAAAATTTGAAGTTCCGAAGAATTTGAAGAATCCTGGAAAGAGCAAAAATAGTAAAATTAAAGGATTGAAAGCTGCTGAGGGTTCAAAGAATGAAGTAAATTAAATAAAATCCTTTATAATTTACCTATTTGTGGATAAATTTGAATTCTCGTTCTCTTCAGTTTCCAATTCTCCGGGAGATAAATCCACCAACTGGAGATATCGATGAGCTGCAATTAAAAGTGAGATCGTTGAATGGTAGTACAGTTTATCTCGTGCACATTTCAGCAGACGATACAGTAGCACGACTTTATCAGCTGCTGGATAAAGTCATGCTGTCGTATAAGAAACGTACGCAGAGAGGCTACAGAATTGTCGTCAGTGGGTAAGTACCTGGGAATCACCGGATTTTATGTATTTTATATTGAATTTTTTCATTTTAATTTCAGATACTCACCAAAAAGACTCGATCACTTGGGAGAATCATTGAGGGATTCTGGAATATGCAGAAACTGTGTTCTTCACCTGGTCACTGATTGAAAATTGGAGATCATGAGGACAGTCAACTGATTCTGCATCAAAATAAATGGTCCATATCTTCCAGTTTTTTTTGTCCTATTAATTGAACAATGTTAGTTAGTCAATGAATGAAAAAGAAGGAATTAAAGAGAGAGTCGTCGAAAGGGATTAAAAAAATGTTTAAAAAAATACATCGGAAGGAGATAAAAAATTGAAAGAGGCGTCTCGTTAAACGGCATTGATGAACGACGTTTTTATACTACTTTTTCCACTCTCTCTTGTATCCATTCTCTTTTGTTCCGTTCTGCCTTTCATCTACCAGAATTTTTTCACTCAAAACCCCGTCAAACCATTCTGTCCTATTATCAATAGTTCGAAATTTTACAACTCTACGTAAACCTCGGACAATTTTTTTTCCTGGTACCAAAATAAATACTGGTAATTGGAAAATGAGGAAAAACACTGGTTTTCCTCAATGATAATTACCGGACAATTCAATGCAAAAACAGGCAATTAAAATTTTCTATTAAATATTCAAGAAATGGTAATTTCAGGTTTTGGACTTTGATGGTTCATTTTATTGTGGAATTTTGAATGACGACTCCTTTGATAATTCTCGTTTCATCAGAGCAATGGGAAACATCAAAGCTCCTCACTCATTTCGTTCTCATGATGAATTTCATGGGAAGAATCAAATTGTTACGTCTCTGTGAAAGCTTGAGAGCTTTTCACTCAAGACAATAAACGTATTTCACTGTACGTTATTATTGAGAAAATTTCTCAGCAGTCTAGTGATAGATCGTCTGTCTTTCTGCTGTGATAGATACGGAATTTGATGATTCTTTTAGTTAGAACACGTCCACATTTTTCTTTGACAGTGATAATGAATGAGGAGAGAAATTGAATTAATATGTTGGAGATAAAAAAAAATGTGGAATGAATTTCTGAGGTTTTTTTTTCTCATTTTTCTTGATTTTTATTGGCAATGCTTTTGCGCTCAATTATTCTCACTTTAAATTCATTACTCATCAACAATTTTCATTCACAACACTCAAATAATTTTTCATTCATTGTTTTTTTTTTTTTTTTTTTCATAAATTTAAATTCAGAGAAAAAACAGTAAACTCGTTGATTAACTTTTCAATAAATTCGTAAAACTCATTTCTCTATTCAACAAATTGTTTTTTTTTTTAAATTTAATTCTATTTACATATTCATCAAATTAAATACGAGGAAATATAATAAATTTACTATTACTTTAAATATTTCATTAATCAACTGAGGATTAAAATTGTAATGAAAAAATTCCTCGTATTTTATCGATAAATAAATTAGTTAATTAACAATATACGTGTGTGTGTAGCGTGACAAAATATATTTTTGAAATAATTCTTACACTGACATACACAATTTTTCCTACATTTTCCTCATGAATTCTTTCAATTTTTTTTCCAATCACGTAATAAATTCTCTCTTTCCCTCATTAAACATATTCGATAAGTGGACATTTGGCTCTTTAACACACTTGTACGTTATTTATTCAATTTTTTTAGTTAATGGCAATTAGTTGAGATCATAGATGTAGGCCAAGACGATCAGTCCATTTTTTGTTTTTCTCGTTAACTTAATTATTAATCATTCATTCAATTCATTTAATTCTCTAATATATACATGACTTACCACGATGAATTCTTTTAGAGTGCCTCGGAATTGACTCACTTTTCACGAAAATTGGCTATTCATCTTCCCATTTGTTTAATCGAATGCTTCACATAAGCTGAAAAATTCGTTAAAGACTTCTCCCACGAATATCTCCGAAATGAGTCAATTTGGAAGAAAATTCCAAGAGACCTTTTTCGTACAGAATTTGATTCCCCACAAAAAAGGCCTCTTGACATTTTTCTCTAAAACCACTCGCTTCAAAGATATTCACAAAAAACTGTTAATTTAAATTTCCTTCTTCATTGGATTAAAATTCATTCAAATATCAGAGACACTTGTCACTCAATTATTAATAATAACTCACACCTACGTTTCATTTTGTAGAAAATTTAACCTATTACGACTTAACGTTTAATATCTTCACGAATTTCCACACAACAATTTTACAACACATATACAATTTCTCAATAATCCCTTATTATCTCGAAAGTACAAATTGTTTTTTATGGACAGTATTATTTTCAACGTAGATGGCAACATTAACCATCATTAATTCATTTATTTATCAATTATATTACTTTATATGAAAACTTTTTACAATTTACAATTGTTGTACACGTGGCCGTTGTTTCAGCACATTTCTCCATTTAAAAAAAAGCCAAAAAAAAAATCCGGATAATAGGCTGAAGGGTGGATTCGTGGCAGTGACGACTAGAATTTATTGGTCTGTGCCGCATTATCACGTTCTCTTAATTCTTTTCCCCCTATTTGTCCTCAATTATTCGTTGAACATAAAAACTAAAGGAAAAAAATGTAAAAAGAAAAAGCATTATCGAACCTCTATTCTGCCTCGAGGAGATGCTGCACGTTTGTTGGGGCCATTGGAGTTCGTCAGTGAGGAGGAAAAAGAAAACTAATGAAAAAAAAAAAGAAGCAACTCCGCTCAGCTTTGTCGGTAAATTGTCAATGCAATTCCCGAAAGGCGAAAACTTCAATGACTGTTGAGTTTTTCTTTTGTTTCCTCAGGCGTGCACATCTCTCACTGGTCCCTCAGTGCCTCGTTGACTTCGTTATCAGCCCTCTCAGGGCATCACAAGTGCTATAAGCACGTTTCCTTCTGATCTACGTTGACAACTACAGTTGATTTTGTATGTAGTTGTTCTTTTTGCGTTGGCACGCCCGTTGGTATCTCCTCGAGTATTGGTCAAAGGGTTGTGGTCCTTGAAACAGCAGCTGATGGAGGTGGTGGAGGTGGTGGTGGTGATATTACGACGTCTGGTTCACCCGCAAGATCGCAGTCGAATCTCCACAAAATGCTTTCAGGGTGGTCACCTCCTAATTTAAAAAACAATTAAAATTCAGACCTTTTTCTAAAGATATTTTAAGAAATTCATGAATATGAAAGGAATTGAGGGAACCTTGGCCTAAGCTGATGCCCGAAGACGCTCTCCTCTGTCTCGGCGGTGGTGGCTGATGTTTGTGCGAATGACTGTGAGTGTGAGTATGTGAGTGGCAATGACAGTGACGTGTGTGCGTTGGGGTTGCCCTGCATACAGACGGAGGCGGTGGTATTTGTTGCTGCTGCTGTGACTGCAATTGCTGATGATGATGAGGCCTGTGCTAGGTGTTCCCTCCATGGCATGTCCCCACTTGATCGAAGCTCAATGATTTCTTCATCTCTGTCATTGGCAGCGCACCAGCTTCCTGCTGTTATTTTATTTGACAGAAAATTTTTTATCTGTTAGACATCAATTGACCTGGAATACTCAAAAGAATTAATATTATGAAGAGAATTTCATTGTTTTTTTTAAACTGAAAATGAATTTTTACGGATTATAAAAAATTTTACTCCACTCTAACGAATTTAATAATTTTTTAACAATTTTTCAATGTGAGAATTAACATTTAATATTTTTATGAGTCCAGAAACAGCCGAGAGCACTTCATGCTCGTTTAAATCCCGAAAACTGCGAATAGCAGAAATTCACAAAAATATTGAATTTAAATCTAAAACAAATGTTAATTATATGGAGCATGCGAGTTTATATATTGACAATATAGTTCATTCAAAGCACACATATCAAGCGGACATTTTTCTCTCTTATAGACACAAAAACATAGTTTCATATTAAATAAGCAATTTATTTTGATAATTCAGCACGATAATACTCCCTTTAATTTCCGAGATATTTCTAAAAAAAAAAATCACTATTGGTGGTGAGCCTATTTTGGATGAAATTCATTAAATAATTCCATCCAAGTGTATTACCTCAACGAATCGATAACGAAAATCAAAAAATTCTCATTAAATGTTATGTCAAATCGTTTCAATTGAGGAATTAATACACAGGCTCTAATCATGCTTAACGAACTTACACCATTTAATCTCGGTATTTCGATGTTTGGCATATAAGTTGTTTCCTCATGGCTGAAACATCTTCTACTCCTTAGCAATGAAGTTGGTGGTGGACTACATCTCGTACAGGTAACAGTAGTTGTCATATCACCATCAGTACTTCTAGTCTTAGTAACACGACGCTGTTGTGAACCGCAGCGTAATGCGAACCGCAATTCCGAGGCCATCTCGGCACACAGAGACTGCCATTGGGTAGATATGGTCAGTTGGGATAGAGTTTTTCGGGTGGGGAATAGTTTGGGTCATTCATGGTTAAAGTTGGTCACGTATCATGCAAATAAGTTTGCCACTTTTTTTAGGATTTTATTCTCTTTTCATACTTTTAATGCTGGATATTGCGGATAGAAGTTTTCAAATTAAATAATGGTGTTTACAAACTTTCGGGTGATTTGCGAATGCTGATAATGATGGAGTGAACTTTTGCTCTTATCGATTTGTGGAACTTATTAGGGGAAGGTGGGGTAAAGAGGCCACGAGGGGTAAGATGGACACATGCTCACGTGGAAATTTTTTCCGGGGGAAATGAGGATTTTTTTTATGTTAAAATTCATGAATGAATGATATTTATGCTGTCTAATTCATAACAATAGCATGAGCGTGCACATTAATGCGAGAACGTACACATAACATGATACATGACATCAAACATACAATTATCATGAATATTATCGTGCAAATGAACGATCCTAGTACATCTTAACTGATTAGACGAGATTCATGACATATGCAGATGATAAACTCATAATGTTAGTGTTGATATGCGCGAAAATTAATGAATTTATTGTGCAACTCACCCGATCTGACTGAGCGTGTTTCTTTGAGTTCCAACAAAATTCGAGAATTGCTACGAGAATCGCTAATGCCAGTCCACACAGTAGAACAACAAAGACTCCTCCTGCAATGATAAGGAAATTGTTAGGACAATCAATAGCATCATTAATCTAGATTATAATAATGGACATTTTAACACGTGTTAAAAAAATTAATAAAACTCTGGATAAAGTGGAACGTCGGTTGGCGGCTCATTACTTTTATGCTCTCCAGTGTCCTCTCCTTAATGCCCTTCGGATTTCCGTTCTCTCGCCTTCTCTCTGTGCAAGTTAAAAAAGCGGAAGGAGAAGAGGAGTCCCATAATATTCTCAGCCCTTTTGTATGAAAAAGTTTTTCATCCAATGGCTTTAATGCAAAATGAGGAAGAAAAGAAGTAATGAAGAAGAGAGCGAGGAAAAAGTAAGAAAAACAGGAAGATGGGGTAAAAAAAAAAGAAGGAAAGTTGAGAAATCGTGATAGTTGGATCGTGCTGGTAATACGAGATGAACTCGAATCTTTTTCTTCTCTGATGAAGATAAAAGAACAAGGAGGAATTAAAAATTTCTACCTTTATCACTGTAAGTTTGATTGAATTAAGCTCTGCTAGTGGAATGTCAATGATTGGAAGCAAATAAACAGTGAAAATTCAATTTGCAGTAATGTGTAATGATAGGCCATTTGAGAATAACAAAAAAAATAATCTTTTATCACTATTAAATTAAGGAATTTCATCATTTATTCAGGAAGTTAATTCCCAATTATTTTCTTCTCATAATTCTTTAATCCTGGGGAAAAAAGGAAAGGTGAGAATAAATAATTCTGTTAATATAAATTAAAAAAAAAACAAATACAAATGGCATTGGAGATGGGATAGGCTTTCTCGAGGTCAATCGTATCCATATTCAAAGTGCAACGTATTCCCACCGTGAGAGTTCAAACAAGATGAAGCAGTGGTAGTGTCTACTTTCCTTCGTTTTTTTTCCTCTTTTATTTATTCCTTCTTTTTTCTACCGTATACAATCTCGAGTTTGTTCTCTCTGGTCGACGGTATCTCATTGCGTTACAACATTGGATTTGTCTTTATCTTACATCCTATATTCTTGAGCAAACATATATTTCAATGTTTCATGTACATAATTCACGTGTGTGTGCATAAAGAAGCCTCAAGTCCGTTGAGAAATGTGAGGTAGAGTAAATAAATATATTGACAGTAGCCTTTGATATTTAATATTCACGTTATAAATCCCTTCTGTTATCATTCCTTGTTTTTTTTTTTCGAATGCGAAATCGAAATGATTTCCTTGGAATTGTTGAGGAAAATGGGAAAATAAAATTGTTTGAATTCTGAAGGTTTTTTATTTTTTTTTGGAAAAACGTGGTTTCATTATATTTCTCTCTCTTTTTTTGCGTTTCTCTTTCTTCTTCACTACTTGACAACTCTCTGACCTGAAGGACTCTCATTGCACCGAGTGGTTTATTGTCGCGTGAGAAGAAAGGAAATTTTCGCTTGCGACAAACACTCCGGGGAGAATTAATGGAACCGTCGAGTTCGCAATTACTAACAATATCAATGCGTTTGTTGATTCTTCAGTTGAAAAAAGGACAATTCTCTAAATAAATAAAAATTTATACAAATAGAAGTTTAATTTCACGTATTTATTTAAGATTAAATGAGTTTTAATGAAATATGGGGGAAAATTTAGATCTATTTGTCTTTAATAATTCAAAAACTAATTTATTACCGGAAGATGCGGCACACGAGGTTTGATAGCAACTTCGGATTTATCCACTTATCGTTCAACATTAGAGTGTGAGACGAACCGAGTAAAGGAGCCCCAGGAAGCTGGGGAATCCTGGATTTACATAATTTCAAAGTTGCGGAAGAAAGAAGAGACGATTGGAGCAACTAGAGGACACTGTGTGAAATACTGAAAACTTTGACTCTGTGAAATTTCGTTTGAAGTAAGTTTTCTCCTTTACAGTTTGTGTTTAGTCCTATCACTTTTGTGTTAAATGATCTGATGAATTTTCCGAGTTCTCTCCTTTTTTTTTGTCCTGTAAACTTTAATCCAAAAGTACTTGTTAATTATACGAAGAATTCCATTCAACTTGCGTTAATGGGCCCTTTAATAATTAACTTCAGGATTCCGTAGAATAGTTAAGTAGGTAAAAACATTGTAGGATTACGTTTTTACTCATTTACTGAATTATTTTGAGACAACTGTGAATTGCCGAGACATTAATAATTAATATTTTTGCAGAATAATGAGAGAGAATTGTGTTATTCCAAATATCTCGGAATCTGAAGGAGATAGAGAAATTTTCATAGAAACCTTTTTTGTAGAGAATTTTTTGAGCTACAAAAAAGGTCTCTACAAAAATTCCTCTATCTCCCTTAGTTTCCGAGATATTCTCCAAAAACATGGTTCATAAACAATATTCGAATTTATTTCACTTCTCCCAGTGAATCTGCATTCCAAATGATTTGTAGATACCTCCATGAACATTAATCCCAAAGTTTTAACGACTCTATTCATCAATAAACGTTGACTAAACTTTTTCCATAAGCTTCTTAAACCCTGAGGAGAAATCCCAGCGTTTCTTCCAACGAGACTCTCAAGAAATTTACAAATAATCAAAAAAAAAAGTGGAAAGAGGCATAAAAACACCGAAGAAACGAGTGATTAACGATACAAACTTCAGCAATTTCAGTTGAATCTAGTGAATACTTGACACATAGATGCATTGCATTAGTAAATAAAGAATGATAAATAAAATTCTCTCCAAGACCCATTTAACTAATGAATTAAACTGAATTCATGGATTCTAATCGGAGTTCATTGAAAACTTTAAAAATACATGATTAAAATAGATAAATATTGGGCAAACTGATAATTCTGCGATAAGAGAATAGTTCTGCCTCCTTAATGCACTCGGTTGGCAATTGTTAAAGTTCTCAACTCCTATTGGCAGATCTCGAGTACTTTCCATCGTTTCCACTGTCTTAATGATCACTAGAAGCGGTCGAGAAGGCCACTTGTGCTTGAATGAGTACATAAAAGTGTCGAGTGATGAAAGCGGCAAAACAAAGAGAAACATTTACTATCGTAGATGATGCTGCGTCTTTTTTTTAATCTAAAATTCTGGAATAAGTACAATTGTGATGAAACAAGAATAAAAGTGATGCTGCAAAAGACAGAGACTGAGTCGAGACGAATTACTAAAACGTTGCATTACGGACTTCCATAAAAATCCTGGGAAAAACATTGTAGGGGTGGAAAAAAAAAGGTGCATGCAGCTGTGGGATTCTTTATCCTCATTCTAACTTGTTTATACATTTTTTCTTTCCCGCTACTTCTTTCTGCATTATTCAGTCAAGACTCTCCTGCATTCGCCACTCATTCACTTCTTTTTACCTCTCTCCTCTGGATTGAACTCAAAAGTATAAATGGAAGGATGAAAATGGTTTTTTAAATGGAAAATCTTGAGGGAAAAAAGGTACCTGCACGTGGATATGTACTTGTCGGTCTGTGATAAAATTCAATCATGCAAAACTCACCGATATTCTCAACGCCAAGTGCATTTGCTTTACTCTCTTTACTTTTTTCATCTCTATTGCACACGTCACCTGTATTCTTCCACCATTTGTCGTAGAGAATTTGAATAACTCCTTTTTCTTGTAATTCAAGTATGGCCAATGATATTTTGTCTCTCCATGGTGAACCTTTTTTTGCGAAATAAAATGGAAATATTATGGAAAATTGTTATAACTTTGCTGCTTGAGTTGCAGTAAGCTCTCAATGTTTTTAAACAACTCTCTGCAAAACTCACGTACTAAGCCTTTTATAAAACCATGAAATATTTATTAAATAGGTAATTTCGTACCCTTTGGAGTTGCTATTCCGTATCCCTTGCTGTCCAACAATCCCCCAATTTGCGTGAGATTACAGTCTCTTTGAACCGCATAATCCAGCATTGTTGATTCCATTAGAAAGGCATAATCACCCTCGAGTACTCGTTTAATTCCCTCCTCATAAGTCGATACGAAAACTGATTCCGATCTCTTGGCTTCCATGAATTTCCACATTTTCTGGTAAATCCCAATTTTCGAGTCCTGAAAAAATTAAATATCAATATCATTACATCTGCTTTAAAAATCCAATTTAATTAATGAACTCACTCTGAAAAATGTCATCGTACTGCCACCCTCAAGTGTCCCATAAGAAATCTCCGTTTGTTCTGCCAAATCTGCAGCATTTTCAATCGGCGTTATCATTCTCTCGACCGTGAGAAATGCAGCGAGATTCGCCGTATACGATGAGATAATAATGAGTGTGAAGAACCACCAAATACCTCCGACAATTCTCGTACTAGTTGCCTGATTAAATAACTCAGTTAATTTCCTATTCACTGGGAAAACATGCGGATAACAAAACTCATCGTAATGAAAATCCATTCATTCATTCTGCATGTAACGCGATTTTTTTTCCAATGTTTAACGGAATTTATTTAACAATGCCAATTACAGATATTGAAATGAAAGCTATTGACTTTGATTTCATTTTTCTTTCCATTACGACGTGTATTGTTAATAAATGATGGATTTCGGAGGGGTATTCAACGGAATTTTGGATTAATCAATGACAGAGCATGGAACAGAACAATTGTAATCGAATCCAACTATTGGAAATGAAAAACTTGTTAATTATTTATTTCGATGATTCCTGGTATTTGTTATTTGAGAGGTATTACACAAATAGAAGCCCACAATTATTTCACAATATGGATTGTATTTACAGTGTTTTTTTTTTTCTTCAAATAATCCGTTTGTTTTTTGACATTTATACATATTTGTTGTTACTTTGTGGATATTTCAAAAAAATACCGGAGGCAACCTCATCCCCGCATGTACACAGAGCCAGCACCATATGTCGTACAATATTTGTTTTATTCAAATGATGAAGGTAATGAAATTTTTTTTGAGGCAAAAAACATAAAAACTACGAGTTTAAATTATTCTCAGTTCTAATTAATGAAGTAGATTGGATTAATGAAGTTCACCATTGAAACTCATTTCAAATGAAATAATATAATGGCAAAAAATTGAGATACGAGAATGAAGAGAACGAGGTCACGAAGCACAAAAGAAAATGGCAAAAAAATTGAAATAAATAAAGTGACTTTGCACATGCTAATGAAATTCAATTTAATTCCAAATCATGCATTAACACTAGCAACACGTGAATATGTGAATGAGGACATTGAACCTTCTCTGTTGTTTCAGATTATTAAAAAAGCTCCTGACATTTTTTTTTTCCATGAATGTGACCCGAACAATTCTCCCAGAATTTTCGCCTATTCATTCACTTCTTTTTAACCACACAGCTCTCTGCCAACGAAATGAATGAACAAAGAAAAGCAGAAAAATCGTTTTTCAAGGTAAAAAGTCAATGAGAACTTTAGCATAGTGGAGAATACAGATAAAGCATTAAAAAAAAGAAGCGACAATAACTGAAATATGCAAATGGCAGATAATGAATGAAGGTATCTCGCCAAATGGCGAAGTTCCTCGTAAAACTCCGAATTATTTGTCTAGACATATATAAATGAAGAATCCAAAGAAAAATACTCTCACAATTAATTCAATGTATTCATCATGCAGAGGCAATGATCACAAAATCCTATTAATTATATTCCTGCATTACAATTGCAGAATGCAACTCTGAGCTTTTCTCCGCTTCCTCTTCCCCTCCACTTCAGCTGTTTCAATAATCCTGCAGCGAATGTCAAATGCACTTGGAGCTGCTTCAATGTGAATCAGTCACGTTTTAATCGTATTAGTTCTACTGTCCACGTGTCTCCAACGGTTTTGTCCACTGCATTACGAGTGCATCTACATGTTCAATTTCCTCGATTCCCTTTTTTTACGTGACATCAATTAGTTTTGGGTTTTTTTCTTTTATTTTGTGCTCATAGTGATGGATTATGTTTGGATGAAGTGTTTTTTTATTCTGAAAAGCCGATGATATATCAGGTGCTCGGCTATGGCATGCACATGCAGGGATTATGATTTAATTCAGTTTTTCGGGGTTTCTTTGTACGAATATGGTGCTTTAATTGATATTCGTTATTATTGAGCTCTCAACAGTTGTTTAGTATTTTCTCTTCGAAACCAGTGGGTTTAGGAAAAAATCACAAGACAGTCTCTTTGTGGAGAATTTAATTCTCTACAAAAAAGGTCTCTTGGTGAATTGTCCCAAGTCTCAGTGTTCTCGAGATATTCTTGAAATTAAACGTGCTGGAGAGCTCATTCATCAAATTTAATTAATTGAAATTTCACGTGGCTCTGTGACACGAAAAAATTACCTTAGGATTGAGGTCACTTCCCTGTTGCATCAAAGTTCCAACTGCAAACCAGAAACTGTTGGCGAGACTGAAATCGTTGACTGTTCTTGGCAATGGGATGTCATCGCTCTCTGGCTCCAGTGCACTCACGTGGGTACCCTGATTAGATAGGTCCGCGCCAAGCAATGGCAAATTTATATTACATTAGAAGGGAAAGCTGTGATTCATGAAGAAGTAGAAATGCGAAATGACGTCGTGTGGTTGTGGTAAAGAATTGTCGAATGAATTTGAGTTTGCATTCATTTTTTAAGAATATCTCGGAAAAAAAAAGAGATAGGAAATTTTTTGTAGAGACCTTTTTTGTAGCTCTCAAAATTCTCTACAAAAAAGTTATCTACAAAAATTTCCCTATCTCCATTAGTTTCCGAGATATCCTTCAAATTAATTTTGTTACAAAAATAAATGTCCATTCAGTTGTAAAGTCAGAAAATTAATTAGTCTGAACGTGTCGCAAAATATCACTACGAAGAGCCACGAGAGATCAATGAGCAATTTTACACTGATGTTCATTGACTGAGAATGATTGAATTCATGTTCATTCACTGGTTATTCAGATAATAAAAAAAAATTGTAAATATCAGTCCATATATCTCTCTTTTTTTCCCCCAGCCTCCTCTTTGAATAAACTTTTTATTCTTTTTTTTTTTTATCGTGGAATAGTGACTCTCTACATCTACCATTCATTATACTTTTATGGAAATTTATGGAAATGAAACGCAGCGTCGCGGAAGCTTTCAGTGGCAGCTCTCTCGTACGTAGAGAGCTAAATTGTTTGCCGTGCGTTTTGTTTGACTGTAAAAAAAAGGATAATACACCAAAACAGATGATGAAAAAAAAAAAAACAACTTCAATGGTAGAGATAAAAAAAAAGAGAGAGAAAAATCGTTCGTCAATGTACTGGTCTCCTGCACAATTCACATTTGTCATTCTCATTTATCCGATATCTTCATTCTCCACTCGACAAGAAGCCTACCTGAAGAGGACACTTGCAACTGGGACATGGAGCAGGCTCAACCCACTCATAGGGTGACATCCTTGCCACAATCCATATTGTAATTGACACCATGGCATAAGCACCCAACATCGACAACCAAATCTCCACCGCAAGGGGATTCATGAAGGAGAAGAGTCTATTGGGTGGACGTTTTGCTACCTGAAGCATTCATTATCCCAATATTTTTATAATAATTATATTTTTTAAGGTAAAAATTGAATAATTAAGTGTAGTCTGTTCCCTTTCTGTTCCAATTCCAACGATCTGCTCCAAACTGCTTCAGGATTCTTCGGGAATTGGGAATGAAGTCTCTGGGATTGAAGGAAGTGCATGAATGAACGTAATGTTGTACCTTAGGATTCAAACCGCTGCCTTGCCTCAGAAATGTACCAGTGATGAACCAGAAACTGTTGCTCACACTGAATTGATTCTCAACCACATCGCTCTCAGCCAAACACGGATGTGGATTGTTCCATTCGTATGGAGAGAATCTTGCCATAACGAATAATGTAAAGCTTACGAGCATATACGCAGCGAGTACGTAAAGCCATATCTCAACGGCAAGGGGATTCATGAATGAGAACAGACGTGTCGGCTGACTGGACGGTACCTAAATTATTATAGGCTACAATTTTAATTAAAATCGCCTAATCACCGGCGACATTAAGAATTAACTTAAAACCATGAGAAATCCGTTTTCTATGAATCGATTGCACGATGAAAAGAATTATTGAAAATGATTCTTTTATTCATCTATTGTAATCTGTATTGTAAATGGGAATTTAAATTAATTGCTCGCCTGAATATTAAATTCTCACAATTTCAAAAGCATTACAGAATTAATCGATGCACAATTTCGAATATTCATGGAAAATTCAATGGGTTACTGAAAAATGTAAATTCAATCAATTCTATATTTGATTATTTATCGTAGCCCGGAATTTCATGCAGAGCTGTCAATATTATTTCGGTTTTGTTAATATTTAAAAAAATTAAACAACTCACCTTAAAGAGAATTCCAATTCCCAGGTTCATAAAGGGTTTTGTAAAGTCAATTACGCTTTCTCTTGCGTAATTAATTGTCATCGAGGCAACTGCTAAATCTGCCCTCTGAAAAAAAGGGAAAAATGTAAAAAAAATTAATCAACTCGTTCTTATGTAGAATAGCGTGAAAATGTGGGCTTTGTAAAAGATTCAGTGCAATCATTTTGAGCTGAGTGAAGCGCCCCTTTGACCTCGAAAATCTTCTCTGTATCATGAAGAAGAGGCGGAAGCTACCAATGCCTCTGGGGGAATTTGTTAAAACATGCATGCGCTATTTTGCAACGCAAACGTTTGTACAACCTTGAAGTCATACTTGATTCATGTTTTTAAAATCCCGTATTTATGTTAAAAATAATGAGAAAGAGAGTAAACAATATCGAGATTAAAACCGAGTGAACCATGTTTTCATCCTCTATTGTTCAAATAATCCACTCGTTCATGCAGAATATTTTTAATTACATTTTTAACAAACAAAAAATGAAGAAATTCACGTGATTTCATTATTTTAAATTGAATTCATTGAATCCAATCGATACTGCG
The DNA here is from genome assembly GCA_963565655.1 of Aleiodes testaceus. Lineage (NCBI taxonomy): Eukaryota > Metazoa > Arthropoda > Insecta > Hymenoptera > Braconidae > Aleiodes > Aleiodes testaceus. Next base: position 4,140,364 of record OY751421.1, on the reverse strand, counting down.
GGTAACTCGTGGTACTTAATAATCTCAAACTTTTAAGTTACAATTTTTTAATAAAGAACCATTAAAAATTCATTGAATTCATCAAATAACTTATTAAAAAATCGTAAAAAATGATAGTTAGATAGTATGAGTTGGATTTTAATAATCGTTTCTCATTTTAAAATTCAAATAACGTTGTAGAAATATCCCGGTAACATCTGTCGTAGAGCTTTATGAATTCCCATTTTTTTACTTCATATATTTCTCCTCTTTTTTCAACCGTATGGAGAGTGAAAAAAAAGGGCGACTGCATTGTTGAGTCTGCTGCAAGTTTGTTTGAGGACTCAATAATGCATAATCCTCGAATGAAGCTCATTTTACTGCCCTTCAATATGATCCCCTATTTCACGAGGGATGAGTATTATTTTTTTGCTATCATACCTTCTCCATTAATTCACGTACAATGCCATTCCACTCTTTAGTCTCCGGGTCATATACACCGTACATATGATCTGGCACAAGCTGAATTGCGTATTGAAACCCAACTTGACTGGCTATCCATTTTAACAAATCAATGCAGAAGCCCTCGAATCTCGCATTTCCAGTTAAGTTCTTGTCCTCTCTGACCATCACATACGGTCTCTCCTATTAATTAAAAAAATAATTACAAATCATTGAATCTTCAATTAATTCTCAATGCAATATAACATAAAATAATTATAAAATTATTGATTTACCTCACGTGTCATCACCACGAGCGTTATATTCGTCGTAGTAGTTTCATAGAAAGCATTGACATCAGTGACATTGATGCCTTGACCAAGCCTCCATTCACCAACCTTCACCAGCTCCTCTTTCTTCAATTTCAGAAGATCAAGTTTGAAATTATTTCTCTTTCCCTCATTGAATTCTATGTGTCCAGTCAAGCCATGCAGTCCAGCCTGAAAAGAGATGAATATCTTGAAAAAAAATTGTTTCAGTGTGTCTGTAATTAATTTAAGTACTGTAGAACGTTAATACGTTGTAATTTTCCAGTGAATTCATTTTCGACAGATACCAGTGCGTTAATTACCGATGGTACAACGCAGGACTGAATTCACCCAATGTACTTCATGTCTTTAACGTTAATTCCCTCTCTCTCTCTCTTTCCACTATTACCTCATGAACACGCCAATGTGGAGTGAATTATGCTCAAGGCTATGGGGCTATAAATCCATTCAGGTTGAAGCGTTCAGTTACAGAGACATCATTCATCTCATTTATGATTATTTGAAGCCGAATAGGGCCGAATTGTTTGACTACATGGTATATATAGTAAATTGTGGAAAATATACCAAATGTTACGGAGTATTAATTATCCTTGTTCACGTGTACTCGAGTAACATTCAACATAATCCATAGTTTGTGTGCTGTTTGTATATTTGATTTAACCATTGGAGAACCCTTGGACAACTCGCATTCACAGAAGTCAATGGAGTGCATTGCTCTGAGTACTGTTGCACCAAACTTGTAATTAATTTATGCCAGTGATTTTCAGGTAATTGAATTCATTTATGTGATTCTATTTTGCCGAATATTATTCTTTTCATGTCTCTCATTATTTTACATCTTCAATTTCAATTATTACCAAAACTTTGTAATTATCCAATAAAAACAAGAATAATTGAATTTAAATTAATGTAAATGAAGATGATGCATGTACATTAAAAGTTTTCATTTGGAATCATTTCATGTAAATCAAATGACTACTCCATACGTTAAAATTCTTTATGACTTTACAAACAAAAACTTTTTGATTATAATCCAGAATTTTGCAAAGTTTTGGATTGAACACAAATTTTTCCAGTTAGTTAAGTTAATGAACTTTCTCACGCAGTTTCACTCTACATTTATCCAGAAAATAAAATGTGCAAGAGAGAGATGAACTTCAATATTCTCTGCAGTAAGTTCGTGAAGTTCCGGTTGGCATTCTGAGTTGAGAAAGTACAAGGCTGCATTGGCCAATGGAAAAAAGACGTGTCGTTGGCCATTCGTCGTCTGTCCCAAGTCTATCCAATTTCCTCGGCATTGTCATTTACTTTTCGCCTCGTTTTTTCCTATTATTCTTCATCCAATGCTCTTTTCCAAATTAGGTGAATAATTCTAGTTGTTTGAATGAGCTCGAATCAATCAGTTTCCAATGAATAATCCATTTTTCAATGAGAATATTCATACTCCTACTAATGACACGTAATTAAATTTCGCTGTTCACTAATTTATCGGAAATTCTGTTGCAATGATTACATCATAAAATTCTAAATTAAATATACAATGCTCAAAGAGGTATTTCACGATAATTAACGCCCTATATTGATTTACAGAAAATTTCACAAATATTTCCAAAAATGAGGTGAAAAAAAAACGCAGTATGTATTTTTAATTAATAGAAAATTCTGAGGAATTATCAAATCAATGAATTCTCCATTAACTCTATTTACTGAGGTTGATAGTGACGATTATTTTATCTCTATTGCTCATGACCGAAAAAGATATTTTCACAGAATCAGACAATTTTGACGATAATCCGATTGATAATCACGCAAGATAAGATATGCGTATTTTCCCTCTATGATTCACATATGTATTTAAATGATAGGACAAAACGTACACTCCCATCAGCGAGACACCTATTAAAGGCAGTTCCGAGGCCAAAAATCCGTCAGTCGAATTTTCGGTGATTGAGAATTCATTTGAGTGGATAATTCCTCGAGTTTTGTGTCATCAGAATTAAAAATGAAGCTGTTACTATTCGTTGGCATTATTGCAGTAACTTTGGCGATCGGTAAGTCTTAATTACGAGTTAATTAAATGGCTTGATTTTTTAAATTTATTATTCCTCTGCAGGAGAATCGTTTCAATGCTACAATTGCACGAAATGTGGAGATCCGTTTGATAGCAACGCAGGTCAAAAAATGAATTGTTCAAAACCTGACGTATGTGTGAAAATAGTCATGGAGTTTGGTAAGTCCATTATGATAATGATAACACTAATAATCAATTTATTTTTCAATTGAGTCAATTCTCTTTTGTATGAAGTTTTTAGTTCGAAGATATTCGATCAAATAAATCTCCGAAAAATAAACATTTTATGCTTTTTTTTTCAGCAGATGACAAAAAATTAGTATCACGTACGTGTATAGAGAATTCTTTGCCAGCAATTAATAGCATCGCTCCAAGTTCTAAAGACGCTCCGCCCCCAAAAGTTGTGAGCATATTGCCATGCCAGAAAGAGCTTTGCAATGGAGCACCCTCAATCGAATCAGTATCTCTAATATTATCAATCCTAACAATTATTACAATAAAATTGATACAATGAATCATCTGAATAAATCGAGACTTATAAATAGTATCATCAATTTTCTCTAAACCTTTATCTTCACACAATCCGATAAACCTTATCCACAATTTCCGTAATTTATCAGTGCGGATAAAGTGCTCTGAAGATCCCTCCACCAGTCATCAACGTATCATCGAGAAAGTAGCGTAGTTTCAATCTGTACCTCATAAAAATGAAGATTCTGTTCGTTCTAACAATCTCTGTACTTTTCCCTACTGGCAAGTATTCATCTAAATATCTCACAATTACACATATCATCAATTATAATAATGAAAACGTCTCTCCAGGTGATTCTGAACAATGTTTCGCTTGCAAGACCTGCAGTGAGCCATTTGCTGAACAATCCGCTGAGATTGTGGATTGTCCAACAGGTCCTTGCCTCAAAGCAATCGCAAGATTTGGTGAGTCTTCATTCAACCCATTTCATCATCTCCATGAAATTATCTCCAATGATACTTCCAGATAGTGGCTATGAACTGACATCACGTGGATGTTTTTCATCACAATTACGGAGTGCTGAAGGATCAATTTTCGGTAGTCGCATTGATACTCCCAAAGATGTGGTGGAATTGCATGGATACTTGTGTTCACAGCATCTGTGCAACAATGCACAGTCCATTCGCTCGATGCCATTAATTGTAATTGGTATTTGGATCCTTTTGTTTCATTTAACAGACAGTAATTGGCGTAATTAACCAATTGACATTCTGTGATATTTGCGGTTAAAATGGAGCTGCCCATCATGCTGTAGAATCGATAAACCGGTGATTGAAGGCCGCAGAGCATCATATAATGATAACAATCATTTTTAGGATAAGATACGTTTTTAGAAATGAGTACTGTCGAGATAAGAACGTAACTTTATTCTTATCATATCAGGACGTTAATTGTTTCCTCAATAAAAATAAATAAAATTCACTCCGAACAATTACTTGTTCTCTTTAATTTGCAGGAGTTTTGATGAAACTTTGCTGTGGATATTCTGTTTATTCTATTCTACCCTGAGTAATCGCACTTTTTTTTAATTCAGGAAGTTTTACTCAGTAATGAATTATTGTTCTTCTCATTCAAAGCATTAATTCAACGAAGTTTATCAATTTAGGATGCAAACGCTTATTGTAGAAATCGAGATAGAGAATTTCCGGGGGATACAGATTGGGTCGATTTTTACTCACCGCATTTATGTAGTTGTAAAGCGATAAGCCGTCGTCCCATGGCTCTTCCTTGTCACATGACAAATTCACTGGTCGTAATACGTGACTACGGTCAAGTGACGCAAGCCCATGGGCAAATACTTGTACACTGTCGTAGACGAGAGCTGGTTCTACCTGAAACATTTATTTAATTGATTCAATTGATTGAAAATGGTTTTTCCTCAAATTTCTTTTTTGCAGTATATTCCACATCGACAGTCGAGGACTTATTTTCTACAATAATATTCGGAAAAATTGTACTCAGAAGGTTGAATTATTGATTTTACTCCAATTTATTGTAGCTTCGCTGTCGGGATTTACAGAGTAATACATCTGGAACGTCACGGAAATATTGGAGAATGAAAATATGTCCTCGAATTCATCATTTTTTTTTATTTATTTAAAAAGCTGGAAGAATAGATGGCTCTTTAGCAGTTAAAAAAAAATGAGAAATTTTAACGAACCTGGATAACTCCAGTACGATTTAGTATAGCATGTCCAATTGGCTGGAATCGTTCCATTTGCCTCAATACTTCAGCAACTCTCGGTTCATCCAGATCAACCAGACGAAATGCAGTCATGTTTACACTGTTGTATTTGAAATCCTCGAGATCGAATGTCTCGATATCCTGAAACAATGTCATGAGAATTGATAAGGAGTAACTTTTTTGCCCACAGAGTGAAATTTCGTGTTCTCATTCTTTATTTCTCTCTTTTTTATGCCTCTGCCCCATTTCTGGTTTAGGCCATAATGGCAAACTTTTTCCTGGTGATACACAATGCCTCAAAGTTCTTCCAAGTGAATCCAAGTTGTCTACCTATATTTCTGATGAGTATCGAAGATTCTACTTACGAGTGAATTGATAGGATTTATAAAACTTGAGAAAGTGAAGATTCTCGGTTTTAAATTCACGAAAGAAATAATTCTCAAAGTACATTGGAAATTTTCTTCCAATAAATCCAATTTTTTATGTCACAGGCTAATGAAGTATTAAAGTTGAGGAATATTCTCTCTTTTAATTAATTTTCCCCACAAACTTCTGAATAATATATTCCCTTTAATACTGAACAAAGTACTTCAGATAAGTCACTCGAGTTAATTCATATTTTGAAAGTGCTCGTTTGAAATTGGAAAAATAATGGGAAACTCGTGCATCTGAACTTTGGATTAATCAATACGTTTTTTTATTGCACGAGGAACAAAATGGGAAAATAGGAAGAATTATGAGATGTGAAACGTGGCTATTGAGCAGCAAGGTTGAAATTCAAAAACTGAGAATAATGTAGCAATGGAAAACATGAGGCTGGAGAACAACAGTGTAGTACAAAACCAGATGAAGTAACTAGGTACATTTGTTGGAGTGTCTTCACTTGGTGTCCGTTGGTGCTATGATTTACAATTATACCGTGATGCATAGGACAACGGGGATCGTTAAAGTGAATAACGTGGTTTTTCCACGGTCAACGAACTTTCCTACCATCACGATTTTCCTCAAATTCAGCATTGTTCAGTGAGTTTGTTAATTCACTAAACAAGCCTAACAAGTATACGAGTTTTTGCAGAAAAATGTGAAGTACGTATTGGAATCACTAGTGATGGTATTCAACAATTAATTAGCGTGAGCGAATGCTTAAAAAAATGCTTGGAAATACGAAACTTTTCATGAGTTTACGGAACAAAACAAAAGGATAACATAAAAGATCGAGTAAATGCAATTCTGATTAGTTCAACGATTCTTCCTATTGAGAGTATTCACTCCTTTTTCACTCTAAATTCTTCACAAGGATGCACTCTCAGATCCTCTTTGGCTCCTCGGAAAAAGCCTGTGTCCTTTGTTTTCCGTAACCAGCAGACACAAATGAGCTTTAGACTTAAGCTCTTGTTCGATTGAAAAATTCACTCGAAATCCTATCAACAGTTGATGCTGTTTCTCTGTCTTAAACTTGTTTATCGGATCTTTTCAGATGGGTTTTTATACTCACAAAGGTAGTGAACATGTAGTGATATCTGTGATCGTTCATTTGTAGTTGTAGAATCTGAAAAATTCAAAGAAATTCATTAATTACAGGTGCAGATGAGATAAATCAAATTAAATTCATTCTATTGAAGGATTGGCATTCAATAAATATGGAAATTAATAAATTCCCCTTTTTTTTTGGAGGATGACAGATGATTTGAGGAGTAATGAACGTGATGGATGAAATATCGGATGATAAAAGCTAGCAATCATCTCACGATCTTGTCAATTCCATTATTTTCCAATTTTCACGTTTAAATCAAAAGGACGAATAATAAAAATTAATTGGAAATCTCGAGGGAAATCGATGGGAATAGTCAGTACGAGGATATTAGCTACCAATAGACATGTTTTCACCGATTTTTCTCGTTTCACTTGCACGTAACAGAATATAACAAGAAATAAAATGAAAAAATAATACTGGAGGATGGGAAAAATGCAACAGAAAATACAGAGACGAATATCACCCAGAAATGTTAGCCTCAGCATGTGCCAACTATACGTATATATATTTCGAGTGTACTAGGAAGGTTTGCGAACTTTGTATTTCCTTCTTCGGTTCATAAATCTCATGATATCCTTCGGGTAACCATGGCGGTTCGTTTTCTCTTCTGTAAGAATTGCTGCAATAACCACACACACAGTAGCACGTATGCTGCGAGAAAGTAAAGAAGAGGGGAATGATAAAAAAAAAAATGGAAAGAAATACAAGGATATAAGAAAGAAACTGGGGAAAAATTCTGGAAGCAATGTAGCTTAGAGGAAAGAATCGACAGAACTGATAGTTGAAATAATATGAAAATTGTGATATTCATAAAAATTTTGTCTTATCTTATTATAGTCATTTTTTAAATAAAAAATAATAATTACTCCGTAAAACTTCCTTAACATCTCAGCAATTCTTGTCTCCATTATTCATCGAATATTTTCCCCTTTTTTTTTCATCAACTTTGTGCAGAATTTTCAAAATTAATTACGCAGACACGATTATCCGATGGACTATATACTGAAGAATAATAATAAATGATTGAGAACGTTTCCAAGGGAGTTATTATTTTTAACAAGATGTGATGCAACAGGATTCATTACAGCTAGTCGGTAACACTGGACGATTAATAACAGAGAATTCGATTAAACTTCTCCGTGGGTATCAAAGACTCTGAGTAGCAGTATTCCTACGCCACCCCCATTCCACCTCACTATCCTCATTCTATCCTGGAGCCTCGTCCGATCTGTCCCAGTGTACTATTACCATCCTTTCCGCCCAATTGCCATCGAGATATCGTTTCTTGTTTGTTACGATGAACTCGACGATGCATAAGATTCCCTCTGACGCGATATTATCAATCTCGGGACTCAATTGGAATTTTAATATGATAAATTTGAATTTTCTGAATAACTGAAATATTTACAATTTCATTGAATATCTCGGAAACCAAGGGAGATAGCGAAATTTTCGTAGATAACTTTTTTGTAGCTCTTGAAATTCTCTAAAAAAAAGATCTCTACATAAATTCCCATATTTCCCTTGGTTTCCAAGATATTCCAAAAAATCAATAATGCACAATGAGAGAACACTTGACAGTATTTTAATAGCTAAGGGAGATTTTAATTATAGTGAGATTGAGTTTTATAATGAGTACCAATTAGAAATCCACGATGGCCGTGCGAAAACGTACTTGCTCTACTTAAGAATCCCACCCTCTACTTGACGACGAAGAGAAATAAGAAAGAATTCTTTTTTATTTCAGAATTGTTCGGTGGATGCTTCTGAGAAACGCGAAAGTTTTAATTCCATAGAAAGACTGTGAGTCTCTTTTAATCGAGTTTCACAGACCAATCAAATTCCCTCTTTTTATCCAAATTTTCTTTTATTTTCTTCTAAACTATTCCTTCATCCCTGATATTTCCTCTCTTTCTCATTGTTTTTCAAATTAATTCAGTATTATTATGATTCTAACAAATTGAAATACGATACTTTTTCATGAATAATAGTTAATTATGAATAATTTAAATTTGAGGGAGAATGGAGAGAATATGGTGGAGAAATAAAGGAAGTAATTTAAGTGAAGATGTAATTAGCTTTTACGACTATCTTAATTGGTAATTTCCGTGAAGCTTACCGCTCGGAAAAATTGCTGCATGTGCAATGGATCGGTATCAATGATAAGTTTGTAAATTTCCTTTTGTCTTATTTCACGCAGCACTTGTCTGTATGAACCAGGACCAGCCTGACGTATATACATCTCTGTACGTGCTGTTGGTGGTGATTTAACGAGATCCTGAAGCTTGAAGAGACCTGAAATCAATAAAATTCATGTAAATTAATTGATCTAAAAGACGTGCAAAACTTCTCCCAACAATTAATTCAATCAAATTAATTCCAATTAGCCAAACTGAATTTCCATTCGTTTTTTTTTTGTTTCTCCTTGTTTGTCCGATTGAGTTAGTTCAAGGTAGTTAGATAATTCTATCAAGGGGGAGAATAAATGTTTAGTGGTACTATTCACGTGTGAAGCCGAGGTTATTGCCCACAGAATAGCCATTCCGACGATTTGTATCAGTGGATCGTAAATTTCATCCAGCAAATCGTTTTCGACAATCACCATGAGTCTAATCCCCAAACAATGGAATTTAAAAAAAAGGTGTAAATGTGTAATTATTATCAGAATAATTACAATAATTGAAGAATTCATTCTTTCTGATCTTCGTCTCTTCTTTCCCTTGAAAAAAAAAGCTCGACTATGCATAACGCTTTTTTCCCCTTCTTTTTGAAGTCTATAAAGTCTGAAGGTGTAGCCTTTTCACATTGGACAAAGTGGTGGGTGTGCCAAGAAGAAACCACTTGGCTGGACACAAGTGTACTAAAGAGAGCGGCATATAAAGCAAAGAAGGTGTCCATGTGTCTGTACGTGCATGTGTTGAAGCTAGAAGCGAATCTCTCTGGGGAAGCCCTCACTGGAGACTCATGTGGCGTTAAAAATGCTTTTAAATTGAAAAATAACAAACTCTCAGTTTTGTTTTTCCTTGTATTTACTTTTATTTCATCGTCACTGCTTACAGTCCAATTACTTGGCTATTTTTTTGGTTCTCCGACAGGCGAGGAGCTTTGTGCTTCTATTGTCATAAAACTATTGGATGAGTAAAAAATTGAGAATGAGAGTAATGGGAAATTATTGAAAAAACAGGAAAAATTTCCTCTGTGAAATGAAAATAAATAATGGTAATTTATGAATTTTATTGTTAATTTTATTTAATATTCAAGGAAATTTCCAATTTGGTGAATCTATTGGGTGAATTACCACCTGTTGAGCTGAATTCACCAAATGGAATTCCAGAAATTTCATATCATCCGAGTCTACTCACTACCTCATCAAATCAAGAAGACAATGCCTTGTAATATCTCCTAGAGACTTGGTGGACTCACGCCCTGGTCCTTTCGCCATTCAACTCTGAAATGTTCCAACTATGTCCCTATTAGGAATGCATCATACTGTAGTATTCATTGTACCATGAGATTAATGAGATTCATGGAGTTAGTAAACTCGAATGCATGAATTTCTCAATGATACAAAGGTGTGTACAATGGTTGAGGAATTATGAGGTCAAATAGGACGAGTATGCACTTATTTGTACAAGTACCTTTGTTCTCCTTTAAAAAATAAACTGGAATTTGCATTTTTTTCATATAAATTATTGAAAATAAAGAGAAATAAATAATCACAAAAAAATCAAATACTGAAAACATCTAATCCATAAAAATACGAGGGGCGTGTAATAAAGCTCGTGTATTCTTGAAGAATAAATGAATGCGGTGGAACGCAAGAGATAGATTGTTGAGCATTGGAGAACGAATGGTAACAGTTAAGACAGAAAATAGAGGAGGATGATAAAAAAAAGAGAGGAGGAAACAAAATACGAGAAGATCCAGCATTTATTCCGACTGTCAGATCGATCTCGTGTACGTTCTACTGAAGTTGGTACAGAGTTATGAATAGGATGGGAAAAAATTGAGATAAAAAAAAAAGGGAGAACTTGTATTTGCTGAAGAGAAAATATATTCCCAAGAGGAAATGTTAAATGTAGTGTTATTATTTCATCCAGCCTCATAAAACCTATTAGTGCCCTCGGAATTGTTAAATGAGGATAACAAATAAGAGAGAAAATTGTCAGATGACATGTGTGCTTGTGGTTAGCGCTATTTACCGAAAATCCGTAGAATTTCAGGCAAAATAAATAGACATAAAGTAAACTCTGAGATTAAAGAAGCAGACTTCATGAGAGCTTCAGAGAGTCACCAGTCACGATGAAGTTAAAAGAAGAAAATGAAGAATTCAATGGATTCACAAAGAAAATATTTCATCAAGTTTCTTCATGACTTCATTCTCGAATGTGATGGGAGACGATCAAAGTACCTTAATCTTGATGAAAAATAACTTTTCATCAGTTGATCAAACGTCCACATGAACATTTAATTTTTGCTTTATCAAAGGAAACTGAGATTATGTAACTCACCGTAATTTTCCTCGTAGATTATTGCAACTCTTGTCCAATTAAGAAAGGACATGAGGTCCTTGAATGCTTTATTTAGATGATCCTGAGCTGGATAGAGATTTATACTGAACTCTTTGAAAGTTGGCTCAAAGTCCATTCGTGCCTCGAGATGTGGTACATCAAGGGCTTCACATATACTTTGTATGTGTGCACCCAATAATGGATCAGATGGACCAAATATACCCTGAACGGATTTCGAGAGCTGTTTGCATGCTGTAATGACAAAAAAAGTGGGGTTCATATTAAAAAATTGATTTTTCCATTATTATTAAAGGTAGAAGGGTTTTTTTCACAAATTAGCACGATCCAAAATAAACATTTTAACGAGAAGAAAAGTGCAGAATAATTTGCCGCAAATTTATCGCACTCTCCCCTTCAATTTAAAGGGGATATACCAGAGCTCCTAATGATTCAGTGTCTGCCTGTGACTACAATGATAGCACCGTGTGAATTCAAGCGTTCCGAGTTCGTGTTTTTTAACTCAGTGTCAGCGGAAAATAGCCAGGAAATTGATACGTCCGTAGAGAAGGACACTCCTCATCCCTCCGCCTCTTTCTTTATTCACAAGCTATAATACCCATTTTCCTGGTCAGGTTCTGTGTAGTCAAAGGCAACTTGCCTGACCCTACCATGATAAAATATTCAGTTCACGTAGACGTGTGGAAAAATACGAATGGACCCTGGAATCCTTTTATTTCTTCATTTCCCCTCTTCTCTTTTCATTCATTTGATTCTCCAATTCTTTCTTTTTCCTCTCAATTTTCTTTCTCTTTCTTCATATTTGCCCGTCGATTTTTAGACGTATCGACAGAAAATTCGAGCCCGTCATGGGATAGTGTCCACTGTGTGAAACATAGTTTGTGATATGAATGATTCATAAGATTGGGAAAAAGTTTTTTGAAGAACGAGGAATCGAGTGACGCTCGTTCTGGCCCCCAAGAGAATGTGGCAACAAGAGTGAATCGTTTTATCAATGAATACATATCCCATGGAGAATTTGTGTATCAGAAAAAAAAATGTGTATACGAGAATTCTCGTGATAATCCCCGAAAGCTTGGAGCTGAAGTGATAGAAATCCAATCAGGGGAAATCAATTATTCTCTTGAGCAGGAAAAAGAGATGCTTCTTATTTAATTGTCCTTTTTTCTGACCGAGAAGCTTTCTTCGACAAACAGTCGTTTCGCCTGCTTTTTCCCTCTCGCTTTTTCTTGCAGCAGAAAAATTAGAAGAGCGAAAAGAACCATCTGCTCGAACGACTCGTTCCGTCCCATCAATAATCCTGAAGTTTATTTATGTATTTTCTTCACTCGTTGGCTTTTTTTTTGCCTCTCTCCCTTTTTGCTAATAATAAAAAGGCGTAAGTGGATTTAGCCAATGTGATTATTACATCTCTTCGGGAAAATACAGTTTATCCACTTCCCCGGATTCCCTCAGACATACTTCACCGTTGGAATTCTTTTTTCTCTGTCTTGAAACGAAGTACAGACGCTGTAAGAAGAAACGAGACAATTTTCTCCGTCTCTACGCTTTTCCTTTGGATATATATCCAATGATAGAATTTTATTTGTTCCCTTGTACTTTTATTTTCTCTCTTTTCTCAAAGATTGCCACTGCTCTTTTCACTCAAAATGAAATATTCAAATGTGCAGAGTCGATGTACGTTCTCTCGATTTTCATGTATCATTTACATATTAAGAGAGAGAGTCATCTTGGAGTATTTTATATGATGGAAAATGGTTGAATTTCCTTTCTAATAGATTCCAGATAATTTTCCCAATTATTAAACCAAAAATACTCAGGAACTTTCGTCCAACACTTGAGCACGAACACTCGGCTGCTATTTAAATGGAAAGTCCTTCGAATATTTCATTCCATTATCCTCCGATAAAAATGTCCTAATAATATCATAATGAAATATCCGTCGAGACACTGAAAGCGTTGGATGAAGAATGAGGGAAAACGATGTGAAAAAAAAAAGGAGAACGGAGTAACACAATTTTCGTGAATTCTCTCGTCGGAATTTTGATGAGCTGTGTTAGCATCAATTTTCTCAATGACTCTCAGAGGCATATCAAGGCTGAAAGCGCCTGGATTTTCATTCTCTCTTATTCCAGGCTGTCTACAGGGGACAGTTTGTACATTTATGCCTCCAGGCTTCTTTTATCTGGGCTTGATGATGTGAAATGGGGTCACAGGGGGTCCATACTGAATGAGTCCTTTGGAAGACATTGGATTTCCGAAAAAATAATATTCTCTCATAATAAAGAGTCCCAAACTTTCACCTAATCCTCCTAAAAAATAAAAATCATTGAAAAAATCAGGAAAATAGACACGTGCCTCATCGCATCTTCATCTTTTATCTTGAATTGAGAATCTGGAGTAGTTCCAAAGAGGAATAAAAAGTTTTCATGGATAAAATCGTTAATTTATCGTGGATAGACGACACGAAACACAAAAGAATAGAATTTTAAAAGAATATAAAAAAAGGAATTAACAATGGAACAATTCCACTTGGCTTTGTAACCCAATTCCTTCATTTATCGAGACTGAACAGCATGAAGATAAGGGAAATGAAGACGCCAATGTATCTGATCGTAGCGGCGTGTCTTATCGGCATCTGCTGTATCTCGAAACAAGAGGATACTACGATCTTCCATGGCTCCAGAAATGAAACTTTAACAATGATTCTCCTCTTTTTCTTACCTTTCTTTGATGTCCGGAAGGAGTCGTCTTTTGGAACATATTGAATATCGTAGACCAGAGTTGTATTTGGTAATAGATTCTTGTCCTTATTAATCCTGTAGACAGCATATTTAAACGCCAATTCTGAAGGACTGTCCTTCTGGTCCTCCGTGAATATCGCACCTGAAAATAATCAAATTACCAAAGATTATTAATATTTTAAAAGAAAAAAATAAGGAATGAATTATTTTTAAAAGGGCTTTTCTCTGATTAAACACTGAAAAATTCATGGAATCCATCAACTTCATTATTTCCCGAGAGTAAACTTCTCGCAGCATAAGTATTCATGTAATGCAGAAGAAAATAGTCTTTTTCAACGTTTCGCCTATCATCTGATATGATATCTGATACATTATGAGTCAGTAGGGAGCTTGAGAAAACAATCAGAATCTCGTACACCCTCGGAAATCTCGGTCTCTCGGTTTACCACGAGGAATAAATTGAATTGATGTTTAGGGAGCACTGGATAAATCCCCAAATGGAAATTCTCTGGATATTCATTTACCTCTGTGTTTTCAATTGTTTACTTTTTCTTTTAATATAATTGAGAATTGTTTGGGAGAATCTGTTTTTGGCATTTGTTGCTTTTTTTTTCCACGTACGAAAGATTAAAAATATTAATTAATTGCTCATACACTGGATAATTTAAGTTTTAACATGCGGAGGAACACTGGTAGTGACGTTATTTTTTGGGATCATTGATCAAGAGGTAATTAAGAGGATCAAAGGATGAGAAATGCGGTAAGTTGAGGCTCGTACACACACAGAGACTCAATTCTTAATAGTGCACATGAGCTGGGTATTTTCTGAATGAATAATTATGTCAGAATTCCTCGAATATTTTAATTAATTTCGTGAAACTCTTGTGATATCAAAATTATGGAAAAAATGAAAGAAAGAATGTTCGAATTGTTTTAGTGGAAAATAATTCTCTCTTATTCCAATTCCTGGGAATTTATTTACAAAAGGTAATTATATGGATACAAATATTGCAGTACATATGTTGTTATAGAAGGGATGGAAAATCTCCCATTTCTGAGGTACAGAGGATAACGAAAGTGGAGAGTAACGGTCAAATAATTGTTGGTCCAACAACTCCCACCAATTTCGCATGGTTCAACTCAGCTATTCAGGGATAACAATGATGCGTATGCACGGTGAAATAGTTAACCCGGAGGGAGTTCAAATTGTGTAGCATGGATTTCCCCGAGGGAATGAAAATTTCAACCTGGAACACGAAAAAAAAACGAGGTAACATCCGTTTTTATAAAGGAAAAATTTTAATCACTGGTAAATAATTGTCACTTTTCAACGATAAATTCTTTTTTTAATTGAGAGAATCCTTTTGAAATATTGAAATCAAGGGAATTATCAATTAATTCCTTTTTTTTATCTCTATTGTTTCTCGAGAAATTATTATCGATAATTGAGTTCAGATGGAATCGGAGATTTTTAGTGATCTCGTGAGTTTTACAGAAAAGTTGAAGAACATTGAGGAAAGAATAAGACAGTTCGTGAAATGAACGAGTTTCTTAAAAGTTTTACAAATCCTTGGAGACAGTTTCAACTTCTTTTTTTTTTTTTGTTGAGTGAAGAAAAGATTAGATTTTTTTTACCAAAAAAAGAAATCGAAGAAAATCCTTTTGTACTGGTGATTGTTTGGATCTGGTCAATGGACATGTCTCTGTGCGAGTCTTTGCCTTTTTTTCGAAAAAGAATTCAGAGTTTATGAGGAATTCAATCGATTTTAACAATTAAATTCACAATTTCATTTAATTAATACCAAAAAAAAAGTGGTAACACGTGAAAAATCGAATTTCAATTGAACAATTTCATGTTTTCCATTTAACAAGGATTGTTTGCATTATCCTGAGTTTTTCGTTGCTGTAACAACAAAAAGTGTAAATAAAATTTCAAAAAAAAAAAAAAACCCAATGAACACAATTGTTTTCATGAAATCAACAAGAGAATATTTATCAAAGGAACTTTGAAAAGCAGAGTGATAAACTGGTCAGCACGTTCACGTAAATTGTCCAATTTACCAATGCAGAATCCAAAACTTCAATATTCTATACGTGACTAAAGCTTTTAGTACCTTCATCCTCAGTAAAATGATTGGTTCTCCCGTACAACCAATCACGGTTGAATTAATGCTACAATAGATCCCTTCAGTAGCCCATAGTGAACACTCGGAGTTGGTACTCTTGCTCCTGCGTTGTCTTGTGAGAGCCCAATTCCCATGCAACGCCCGACTGACCACGAGAGTTATTCCGAGTTATCTCCCAAGGATTGTTTCAAACTTCCATCACCCCTTGCCTTTATACGTTATCCAGTTATGCAAGAAATTAGGGAGAGAATATTGTTCCTTTGATCGTAATATTTTTTAATTGGCTGAATAATTGCAAAATTGTAATGAGTCTTCTTCCAAAGATATCTCGGAAACTATTGGGTTTAGGAAAATTCATCAAGAGACCTTTTTTGTAGAAAATTTAATTCCCTTTAAAAAAGGTCTCTTCATAAATCCTCCCAACTCCAATAATTCTCGAGATATTCTCAAAATAATGATAAATTAAATCGTTTAGAAAATAATCCAAAATAAAGACGAATCCTTATGTTTGTAATTTCGGAAACTTGAGATTTGAATTATGGGAGGACGTGATATCCCTGGGGAAATACGGTTGGTATGTACTACCGTAACCGATAATACCCTTCCGTTATGAATTCAAACAGATACATCTCTGCTGGTCTCGTTGATGCTCAGAGTGTCGACACAGAGTTGCTGGATTTATAATCTGATTGTGCTAGAGTGTTATTACCCCCGGAGAGTGAAAATGTTGGAAGTTATGAGATTGACTAATAGATGAGTGTATCCTGTGTCGATTGAAATTGAAATTTTCGAGATTAAAACATTGAATTAATAAATTTCAACAGCTGAAAAAAAATAAATAAACTACAAAATTACCTCACACTATTTACTGAAAACTCACTGCACAACCATAATTACCAAGACTCCATTGTAATTCAAGGTATAATAATAACAATTCTCTCCAGAGAGAAGAAGTTCTTATCGTTATCAGTTGAAACTAAAGGTAATGCTGCAGAGAAAAATAAACAGTCTTTACTCGAAGAGTTTCAACTACTTAGTACCTCGTTATTGGAATCTTGAATTTCATAAATTCTGCAAGTTCATATCATTGGACTAATGGAAAATCCGAGAATAATTAATTTCTCCTTAATGACCAAAGATAAACTGATAATCAAACACTGTAGAAATTCATTTACTTTTTTTTTGCCTCAAATAATAATTGCCACCTCCATAAAAGAAACAGAGGACTTTCACGAAGCATTCTCTATATTTTTTCCACTCGAGAAAATTTATCTTTAACTCAACGCTTGTTCTCACTGGTTTGTAACCCACCACTTGAGACTTCCACGCGCAATTACGTTTGGGACTTATCACCGCCTTTAATTCCGCCTCTGTTGCTACCAAGAGACTCCAACTTGCTGTGTTGAGGGTTGAAATAAAGTTAGTGAGGAAAAAAATAAAGAAAAGAATGAGCAGTTTCTCGTGGCATCCGAGACGAATGAATGGACTCGAGGGGGTGTGTTCTCGGTTCATCCCCTTTACGGTAAATCTCGTTTACCCGTACAACACCACTGACATCGTGTTTTTGTTTGCCTCCTGTCTATTCAGATTTCACTGGGTAAATTCGGAGTTACCTGTCGTTCAATCTGTCCTCTTCGTTCTTGTTTCAGAATAATTCAAGTGATGCATGTTTTTCATATAAAATTCCTTCAGTTTCTCAATGGAATCATCGAAACATCTGTATTTCCAACAGTTCCATTAAATTATCCACTATAAATCCACCTTAAAATCCAATTACCCCATTTCCCATGGAAAATTCTCTCATCCTCGTGCTCTGTGTCCATTTCTGTTGCTCTCCGTGCTTTTAATTGTCGACGCACTCTGGACTGAGGTAAATCCGATTGCTTTATATCCCTGACTCAATGAATTATCAAGCAACATGGCAGCTTTGCTAATTACTACTGGGACTTATAGCCCTCTTCAATTACGTCATTCTCACTGGTTCCGCAGCTTCTTCCAACCAGTGCGTGTCCCAGTTGATGTCTCTCTCACTCGGGGGATGGAAAAAAGCCATTAACTGCAGTCTACCCTTTTTTTTTTAAATTCCCAAGTATTAATTATTTGTCGTACTAACGATCACTTTCACTCCACTCACAATTCCTTGAATATCTCGGAAAATAAGTGAGATAGGGGAATTTTTGTAGAAACCTTTTTTGAAGCTTTTGAAATTTCCTACAAAAAAGGTATCTATGAAAATTTTCCTATCTCTTTTAGTTTCCGACGTATCCTTTGTTTTCATGATAAAAAAAAATCCCTTTAATGGAGATGGAAATTGACCGTTGGAGAATTAATTCTCCGCTTTTTCAAAGCCATCAAGACTTAATGCTGTTATGTTTTCATCAGAAAACCCCAAAAAAAAAGGGTTTGATATTTACTCTTCAAATTGGAGGGTATGGCAGGGAATGTAGAACAGACGAGTGCACTTTGAACGAGTAAACTGGTAGAAATGTATACTTGTTAAAATTGCTACTAACCTAATGCACAGGTTGAACCATCCAACTACAATACCGGAAGTAGACAACGAGGCAGTCTTGATGGCCCTGGCAAAGGATGACTCTTTAATGCTATATCCGTATAGCAGTATCTAACATTTCAGAATAGTTACCACTATATACATATACATTGTTGAAGAAGAGATATTCACTATGTCCTATCTTCTTTCAGAAAATGTTATCTCCCTTAATCGGCTTCATTTCAACGGCTTTATAACCGAGAGAAGGATCATTCCACGAGTTTTCAGCACACTTGGCGCCATTCAGAGACGCCCACAAGGCGCTATATCACTTATCGTTCTCACCAGTTAGATGAATTTATCATCTGCATTATTCCAATGAGTGCTTAATCATTTTATTTTATTTTGAGGAATTAATTTGAAGATTATCACGAAAACTACTGGGTTTAGGGGAAAATGTGAAGATACCTTTTTTGTAGAGAATTTAATTCTCTAAAAAAAAGGTCTCTTCATGTTTTCTCATAAAGACAGTAGTTTTCAAGGTATTCTTAAAATACTAATTTCATCTCTCTGATTTTTTGATTTATACGATTTGACAATTTTTTATTAATCTTCGTTCACTGGCGTATTGTCAATTCTTCATACTTCGTTTTTCACTCAATACATCAGTGGCTTTTTGTTTTCTAATTTTTGTATTTTGGCATTTCGCGTATCATGAATTACGAGCATCAAGCAATTTATCCATGTCCAGGGGATATTTCAGGAAAACTTTCACCCAGCAGGAGATAAAAATACTGCGTTACGTTATGATTCACGGGGTCGATGACCCAGTTGTAGTGACACTGTCTTCAATTGAATGAGAAATATGTGGAGAATATCACATTTCATAGAAGCAGTCACATCCGAATGTTTCTCGCTCCAAAAGAGCCACAGTATCATTGATCTATTTATCTCCTTCCATTTTTTCCTATAATCCATCATTTCTTGAGGATGAGATATCTCGGAAACTAAGAGAGATACGAAAAAAATTGTAGACACCTTTTTCATAGAGAATTTAAAGATCTTGAAAAAAGGTCTCTATGAAAATTTCCCTATCTCCCTTAGTTTCCGAGATATTCAAAAAATAAGAGGAAAAGAAAGAATCCCTGGGGTCAATGACCTCACAGATCTATTCACCAATTCCTCCCTTTATCCATCATTGACTCTGACTCTATATCAAAGGAAAATTCCTTCCTGCTGAAGGTATATGAAAACACAATTCCCAATGGATTTAAGATGAAATTTCCACGTGTAGTAATTCCCATAAAACGTTAAAATACTCCGCAAAATGAGAGAAATAGGGAAAAAAAGAAATGTACAAGAGAGAGAGAGAGAGAGAGAGGTTTAGAAAAAAGAAATGAGTAAGAGAGAATACCTCGAATATCGGAGAATCCGTAAAAATGTACTTTCAACATTTTTCGCTTGCCTGAGATTCCACTGGGAATTTAAAACTCTATGAGGGCTGACTACTTTTCAGTGGGAAAAAAGTTTAAAAATAAAGGAGAGAATCGGTGAATTTTTAGTGCGAACAAAGAGTATTATTTCTCTTTATATATTGGTATATTTCACTAGTTCTTGTCTTTGAAAAAGTGAGGTACACATGACTTTTTTTTTCTATTCATTGATTTTTGTACACAATTCGCTTTTGTTCAAACTAATCTCCAGTGAAATTCGATGAATTCAGTGATCGACAACGGATAGACGTCAATTGTTGAGTGTAAATGGTGGATAAAAATGGGGAATGATGAAATAACCATTTAGCAAAGTGATTTTAACAATGGCTCTTTTTTTACAGAACTTTAGTAATGAAAAAAAATTGGAGAATGGGAAAATTGTAATGGAACGAGTCACCTGCAATCACAGATTGCACATTCTCGTTAATTAGTATCGATTTTACATGAATTTGCGAGAGTGATTCTTTTTTTTCGGGATTCAGTTAAAGTAAAAGTGCTGATTCGTGTGAAACGAATGAATAAAAATATTTAAATAAATTTCACGTACAAAAACTCATTTTTTCCTCCAGCTTTTTTTCTCAATTTCTCTTTGATCATGCATTCAAATGCAATCGAATTACGGCTTATTTGTTAAATAAATGGAGGAGAGTTTGAAGTAAAAAAAAAAAAGAAGGAATTGATTATAAAAAAGACGTGAATTATCCAGTGGGTTGAGAAAAAAGTTTCACTCCACGTTGAATGTTATGAATAGTCAATGGAAGAGATCGAGGGGGTGGAGTTTTCATTAGACTCTATATATATATATATATATATATACTTTTTTTCTCAACTTTCTCATTTCATTTCAGTGGGGAAACGTTCACCATCGTAATTTACGAATAAAAAGTCAAAAGAAAAAATGAGCGAATTTTTTACACTCTATTTTATTTGCCATTCTATTATTAAATGAAAATGGTAGAAAAGTATCAATGGAATTGTGAATCTTTAATTCTTTGGGTTGCCTCAAAATTTTCCAATCTATTCACTTTAATTTCCTGGGAAAAAGAGCTTTTTGTTTGAATTTCTCCTCTTTTTTTCATCATGAAAGCGTTCAAATACATTTCAATTGATAAAAGAAGTGGTTAGAGAGTGGAGAAGATAAAAGAAAGGAAAAAAGTGTGATAAGGGGTTGGAAAAAGGGGAAAAATGCATGGAGTGAAATTTTCTGGGGAACAAGACGTTGCTAATTCGACAATTCCCACTGCTCCACTAGAACCAACGATTCTCAGCTTATTCTACTTCAATTTGTTCTTTCACAGTTGACTCAGCTCGAATGTACTCAAGTTAGATAGCATATTGTATAAATCAAGCGCCATATTCAATTCGTATTACCTTGAATTATTAATAATAATAATTTCCAAGCGAGGAGAAATTCGTGGAGATTAATTAATCATTGAATTCAGTAGTGAAGAGACATTGAGAATAGAATATCTCGTACAATAATAGAGATAGAGAAATTTCACAAGAGACCTTTTTTCTCGAGAATTTCAAGAGCTACAAAAAAGGTATCTACAAAAATTTCCCCATCTCCCTTAGTTTCCGAGATATTCTCGAAAAAATAGATAAACTCAGAGTCAATAAATCATCGGATAATCCGATTAACGTACAACGCATTAGAGTTATAAAATTATCACTATAAATATCATTTAATCAGAGTATGATCCGGATTATTCCACGCAGATAATCAACAATTAATTGATTATACTGGCAAAACACTCAACTGCGTATAATCCCACTACCTCCGTAATTTCCAATGAATTAATTAACAATCATGTAATCCAGAGTATCGATAAAATTGAGAGGAATAATTCCTCATTAATTCTTCATTTTCACAGGTGAAAAATCATCGCATAATAGACCTTTCCCCCAAACCCAGTAAATCACGATTATTGCAACTCCTCTATTTTTCCTTCATTACTCTGTCTTCATTGTTACAGCTTTTTGTAATGAAAATCCGATGTTATACTTTCAGTGACACACATCCTTTTTGATCGACTCAGTACGTGACTTCGATCTACAAAAAAAAAGATGACCAACTCATGAATTATT
Source organism: Aleiodes testaceus (assembly GCA_963565655.1). Lineage (NCBI taxonomy): Eukaryota > Metazoa > Arthropoda > Insecta > Hymenoptera > Braconidae > Aleiodes > Aleiodes testaceus. Next base: position 4,118,323 of record OY751421.1, on the reverse strand, counting down.
CCACTAGAGTTTCATAAAGTGTTGAATGTCCGGCAGAACTTTAATCTCACTGAAAACACGTGAAAATTCCTCTCCTTTAACCCTTAATTATCACGAAAAATAACGCAAGAAAATATTCTGAATTAAATCATCCGATAGACTCAACCCTGATCAAAACTTACGTGAATTCCCTTTTTTTTTAGGTCGTCGACTTAACTAAGCGTGTCAATGTGAGGCTTCCCAGGCTTCCCTCGTGTCTATCACCATCTGCGTGTTTTGCACGAGACATTTGATCTTCCTTGGCGCCTCGGGTTCTCCCCCGACTCTTTCATGCTTGTGAAAAAGCCTCATTACACTCCACCAATCAATCCAAAACTTTATCTCTCCTCAATTATTCAATAAACCGAGTAAATTCTGTCTGTTGTTACATACCGAAACAATTTGTCACCGAATGAATCAACGGGAAATGTTACGAAAAATGATAAATCTCCCGTTTTTTCAAACCCCACACACACACACACACGAACAAAAGAATCAAAAAAATGGGTCAAAGTGCTCCGGCATAAATGCACATATACGTAAATGTCAGACTCTTATCCCTCCACCGCAAAAGAAATAGAATGTCCACACGGTAAAATGATGGCTGAAGCTTTGCAAATGTGTGTAAAAGGCGGGAGAAAAGGGAGGATGCTGTGTTATGCATCTCACGTAGCGTCCAAATGCCCTCGAATGGGCTGTGTGCTTTCTGGGGGAAAGAGTGAGGGATACTGCGAGGGGCACGTTTATCCTTCCGGTAGCTTTTGCCCTTTCACGTTTGAATGTGTGGCTTTTGTTACCGAAGACTGTGCTCCACCTGGTCAAACTTATTTGGAAAATCTCGAGGGGAAGGAGAAGCCGGATGGTAGATCCTCAGAGACGAAGTACCATTTCCGGGGGTATTATTGTGCTGTTGAAGCTTCAAGAGTTATGTAACGTGTTACGTAAAGGTTACGATGGTATAAAACTGTCGGGTCTCATATTGCTGTGGTAACCTGAGTGAATTCATTCGGAGAATATTTTACCAAGTCAATTGTAGTATATAATTGCAGAAAAGATACTGCCACATTTACGTAAAAGAATTCAATATCATGAATATTCGAATCACGGTTTGTATGATCCACCCTTGACTCACGTCTCCATTTCATTTCTATACTCAAGCCATCTATATTCCATTGACACGAGGCGCATATAGCTCGTGTATACCATGTGAAAAAAAACCTCGTGGATTCAAAGGGAGTAAAGAAGGAGATGGGATGAATCAACTAAGAGGTCATTGCACTTGAGAAGACTCTTAAGCCACTATTGAAATGTCAGTGTGCTCGATGAAGAGGAAAGTCGGAAAGGGAGAAGGCTCGATAGAGGCGGAATCCTTGCGACGATGGAAAAGAATACAGGAGTCACCCGAACACTAGAGACACTTGCACGTACCGAGTATCAGTCATGATCCAATTCTTGAATAATGTATGGCAGTGGTGGATCCCTCACCTCTGTCTCGTGTCTATGAAGCAACGAGACACCTAGAATATAGTCTGAGAGGTGAATTGTGAAATAAAATGCTGGGGGGGGGGGGAAGCTTCCACCACCTGACGTTATTCAGGAGCTCTCCTTGCTACAGTATCAACCATCACTTATTTAAGTTTTCTTGGAGACTCCAGTGGACTCGGGGATAAGGCATGTTGATGTTACTCAATGGTGGGATGCAGTAATGTTGCAACTTTTCGTCCTGGGATCAATCGCTCTTTGGATGAAACTCATCCAACTGCCTTTTGCTTTCTCAACATGTAACCAACTTCATTCCATCAATTCTAAGTACTTTGTGCCAATGGAAAATTCATGTATCATGGTGATTTGATGGTTCTAGAGATTTCAAAGGTTTCTTTTTTTTTTAAGGATTTTAGAAAGAATTAAGCATCAATAGGTTTTATGAGGATTATTAAGAGTTTATGGACTAGATTTTTGAAGATTCGAGATGCCACAGAGTCTGGATGTCGATAAAATCAAGAAGCACTAAAAAATTCTACTCTCTCATTTACCTCGAAAACTGTCGTTGAATCTAATCAATACTTCAGCTGAATTACGGTCCTCTGAGTGTAAAAATTACACGCGACGAGACTCTTCTCTCTTTTGTTCTTGAGTACGTTGTTAAAAGTAATCGTAAAAATAATGATTTAGTGTCCAATAGAGTTACGTTAGTGTGTTACGTGAAAAGGACCATTTCGTTCTCATTTTTTTTTCAGTAAAAATCCCATAAAATTGAGATAAAAAACCAGTACCCAATGACTCTTCAACGATTCGACGTGATTTCTTACTCTCCCAGAGAATTGTAAAAAAAAATTCCTTTTATTTCTTCATTCGCTCTTATTTCCTCCTTCATTCTCCACTATTTTCTCTTTACCACAATTATCATATTTTTATTGCAACAAAGATGAAGAATTCAATTGCCAAATTATCATCTCATCAACACTAGTAATTACACCGTGATAATTGTAACAATTGCAGTTTTCTCAATGCTGAAAATATAAATTCCCAGAGGGGGCGAATGTGTTTGGAGGATAGAATAAACGCATTATACAAGAACCGAATGGAAGTTGGGTAAATAGGAGAATCTGTATACCGTCGTTTCATATCGTTGAATTAACACAGCCGCATGCGGTACATCCTATTCGTAACATTGTGCTAACGGCGAATTAACTTTACGTGCATTATTCATGAATATTTTCGCACATACTTCAGAATGAACAAAGGAAGAGAACTGAGGGAGTACAATAGCATTGAGATGAGTTAGGGCATGTGAATTTTGAGAGACGTTCATTCATTCGACTCAAGAGCGCAAGAATACTGAGATTAATTTCAATTAATTAAAGTGCCCATCTGCCAAAAATCCATAAACCCCATTGCCTCCCATAATCGAATTTACCAGATTGAATCCGATACCTAAATTACACTTCGCATGAATAGCAAGCAGTTGCTTCTGATTAATGTTAGCCCCTGGCTTAACAAGTACTCGCACAAACTCCGAGTGCACTCCGTCCAAGGTAATGCACAATAGAAACAGGTGTGCATTTCCCCCGAAGTTGATCAACTTGAATGACATCGATCAACTACGAAAGGTATATAGATCTTAGGTTAGGCAGAAGGGACCTAATGTTGGATTTGCATGAAACGGTCATGCTCTCAAGCAGCTGCACTGCGGACCCTCGGGTTAATGGAACGTAAGAGCTTTCTCGATGTTAGTACCGCTCCCACCCTCTCTTGTTCTCTCACCCTATGATAGTAATGGAAGTGACTGCCGTGTCTACTGAACCAGAGACTTCTCGAGGGCTGTGTCTTTCAGTTTTCCACGAGGAGTCGGACAGTGATCGCTGTTCCGAGACACCGATTCTCATCTCTTTAGCATTTGTTCTCAGATATACTTTTATTTAATGGGTTTTATGGAGGACATGAGGTCTATGATGAGACACTTGTGTTGCATGAGAGTCTGATGTTATTTCCTGATGGAAAAAGGAAAGGAAAAATTAATTAAATGTGATAATTCATGATTACATTAAATTACTCTTGAACGATTCATGGTATCCATTTCTCATGGCAGAGGTTGGGGCAAAATTGGCTGATAGTGCCACTGTGTTTCTTGTTCACTGCGGCTTTCCCGTGGGTACAATAATGAACTGAACCAGGACCACTAAACATTAGGTTACGCAAACCCCCATTTGAGTTTGAAACAGTTCGACTACTCGGCTTTGTACTGGGGGAATTGTCAATACGTGAGCATGTATTGGAGTTACTTTCATTGAACAGTTTGCATTTGAGGTATTTGATCATGAAGAAGCCCGGTGTAATTATTGTTTGACCCGGAGCAGTGAGACAGTTGCTGTTTGTACTTCACACATGTCCCATGATACCCGGAGGTATATTCCATTGCATTGGATCAATAGTTATTAAGAGAGACGCATTTTCTTTCACTGGACTAATGTATCTTCCATTTGGACAGCTTCGATTCCGGCCATTTAGCTTTTACCAGGAAACTATGTGGATTCTTCTTTCTTCCGCACCACTTCTTCATCCAAACACGTGCTCTTCACTTCCTTCTCATTCACTGTCTCCTTTATCTCCGACTGCTTCAAAAGAACATCTTCTTCATTGAGAGAATGAGGAAAAAAAAATTACGTGAAATTCGACTTCATCTTTGCTCTTACTGTTTCAACAAAAGAGCAGAGTTGTTTACGTTCTTCATCCATTATTTTGATTATGGGAAAAAAAGGAGAATGCTGGCAGAGGACCAGGTACAACGTGTAGTTTTGTGTTAACGATTAGTTAACGTGGTTATCGAACGCCCATGACTTAGTTCCTCTACTCGAGTAGTAAATTTCGGGCCTGGTCAGCCGCACGGCTTATGGATGATGCTAAAGCCCCGGTTATAACTGATCCGGTACTCACCAAACTGAGTCATCATTCTAGAATATGAAATTAACGTGAACATGAAGTTTTTGGGATTTATTTAATATCAGAGATTGATAAAGAAAAAATTGTGTTTATCCTGAATTTATTCTCAAACGTTTTTTCCTACTCGGATAATCATGAAATACGATTTGGTAAATATTTTCACAATCACCCGATATCTTTGCCACTGGTGCCAGTGAATACACGCAGACCTTAATCCACCGTAATCCGTCATTCCCATGGATTAGCTCGGCAATCCATCTGCTCAAGTTTACGCTTCTCTCAGTCTTCTGTTGCATTAACGCCCTTCACTACTCTCGGGTTATTCTCAAGTAGCTTATCTTTCGATCAATTAAAACGTTCGCATCATTCATCTCCAATTGTCAAATGAAAACAGTTGGATTTCAGGGGCTGAGATATTGACGTATGAATTGAGTACCCCATCAACTATCTCGTTAGCATTCAGAACTGAAGTGCAGTGGTATACAGCATGTCAATCGAGTATCATTGTTAGGCAGATTCCATTCAATTACTTAATGTCTAGTAATGGAAACTGCTGCATAACATTTTGTGCATGGACATCTTGTTAAGAACGTCAGTTAGTTCCACTGATATTCAAGCCTCTAAAAAAAATCCCCAGATCCTTCTTCTTCTTCCATCAGCTTCAACGAATTCTGCTGTATCATTTGGCGCCACAGCTTTGCACTAAATTCTCCAACAACAGAACTGCTAACAGACACTCTATTCACTCTTGCCCCTTTTTTAAACCCACGTCCTTCTCCCCAGAGTCCATTATGAAGATTCTTTGATCTAAATACGCCCACAACCACGCCCCTCTCGCACTCGTTGAATATTTACTGGGTGAAGAGAGGTGAATTCTCATGTTAAAATAGCGCATGATCAACAGGATTACATGAGGAAATAAAGGGAGTAACAGATCAAGAGATTGAAGGTGAATCTACCCAAAGAATTTCCCAGGAAAAGTGATTCGCACTTTCTTCGGATGAAGATGTGGATCTTCTGGACGGTCGGATTGGAGAAATCATTATCCTGAGAGTTTTTTTTTCTTCGATGGGTTATACAATGGCATTGTACATCTGCACACAAGAGGAGAATTCCTTTTAAACTGCAGAGTGGTACTCTTCTCTTTGCTCTTGGTAATGCCAGAGAGATGGTGTGAAATAAAATGCCTCGGAGTTGAATCTAGTCCCTGGATACCTAAGCCATTTCTCTCAGGCGATATAAGCTGTTCGGTTACACTGCCATCACGATATCCAATTCTTGAACGTTCTTGTTCTGATCATCGATTTTTTAAAGTTTTATTTATTGCCTCGAAGATGTCATTGGATTGTTGGATAATTCCAATCATGGATGAAGGAACAACACATTTCTGTTACAAGGGTCATACTACTGATGGTTATCCACGTGGAATTGGAGAGGAGCTGTAACGAGCCGATTGAGAATCAAATCTTCTGGGAGTTGGTGCTTGTGGGGGGGTTGGTAGAAAGGGCGTTGGGTGATGTACCAAAGCTTTGGGCATTCTATTGAACTGCGGATGCCGTTTGTCAAGGATCTAGTGGAGCATCGCACTTTGGGAATGTACTGATGTTCATGGAAGGATGGACTAATTACTCGATTGCAACGGTGTATATCTATTGGCTATAGCTGATTAAGGCAGTGACAATTTCGTCTTTGCACAAGGTGCTCATCGTTTGTTTGCTTCTTGCTGAGGCATTTGCAATGGAATTAGGAGAATTTATCAAGACACTGATTTTTTTACAGAAAATATCAATAAAGTGATGCAGTTATGATGAATCGTAGTGGTTAATCGTGCAAAAGATTTTTCCATCCTCAAGTTTACTCTGTAAATTCTTCAGGCGCATCCCCTTTGAATGTGAGAGTAGAAACCTGAAACCCCGTTAGTCACTAAATTTTGGCTAGTATCCAATGGCCTTTCTCCAGCTCCAACGCTTTCAGTTCCTCAAAATTCATCCAGCCTCGAATTGCAAGCACACATACAAAGTGAAAAGCATCCATTCAACTTGCCCAAGTGAAATTATCGATTTGCCCATGCACACGAGACGATGAAATTGGAAATTGATGCAAGAACCAAAATAAATCAGTACTTTTCGTTCACATACTCTTCTTCTTAGAATGTTCTTGCGAAAAATTTCAAACTGGACTTTGGGATTATATTGTTGCAACAATTTTTTAACGATTCAAGTAGTTTGTATCGGTTATTTGCCTGACAAAAATCGTTATTTATGACTTAACCATCTTCATTCTATGGTAGCTCGTACAGTTTGTGAAATACAACCACGATCGTGCGCGATAAACACGATTTCACGGTCGTTTGAGACAATTTATATTTATTGCTCAATGCCTAGAAAAAGGGTGAAATTCTATTGGATACTTGGTGAAATAAATAACTTGTTTTTTTTACTCCTTCTCACTGTGATTTTTCAAAAGACAAAATGAAGAAACACTGATGGCTTGAAGGAGAGACTGGGAAAAGCTTTTTAAAAATCGTTCCAACCATCACCCGAAGTAATTGAGCTACTTCTCCTCAAGTTCTTGCCATCAACGTAATTATTGTTGATGACAGGCACTGATGTATCGCCTCAAGGTACGAAACAAACCCAACGCCGTGTTTATCCGCGTTCAGGCTTCTTCTTACTCTCCCCCTTCTTCTCACTGACAGAATGTACGTAAGAGACGAGCCAATTTTTTTATTCCGACAAGATCGTTAGGGTAGAAAAATTGTCTGGATCCAACATCCTCATACTCTGTACAAGCATTTTGGATCGTTACCCGTTTCATTGTTCCCCCGGCTTGTCATCGAGCTCATGTTGTTGGGAAAAAAATTGCACAACTCTTCTGCACTTGATGACGTCGTCTCAACAATTTATAATATCTTCAATATCATTGTTTAAATATCTCGTAAAATATGAGGTTTAGAAGAAATTATCAAGAGACCTTTTTTGTAGAAAATTGAATTCTGAAGAAAAAAAGTCTCTTGTGATTTTCCCTTAAATCCAATAGTTTCGAAGATATCAGAGGAAAACTATCATCGTCACTTTTGATTTGTTGAATTATTAAGGAAAATAATTTTATTACACCTTTTATAGTGGGAAATTAATTCTGTTTGTTAATGAAACTGTCACAGCCTCCAATGCCTCTCAAAAGAAACTTTTTATGATGCAGTTCAAAGGGTAGGTTATTGAATTTCGAACGAGAAAAGGGAGGAAAGGTGGATTTCATGGAAACAGTAATTATCGGCTAGTGTCGACGTTAATAAATTTCAGTAACAAAGGGAATTTCCCAGAATTTTCCATGGAAGTTCATATTTCTCGATAGACTGATATCAACAGATGTTTGAATGTGGGAAGGAAACGTCTCCTTTGAGAATCATGAGCTATGATCCCACGTATCAGTGAGTTTGACATGACCAAGGATAACGCTAGCACTTAGGCGCATATGCAAATTCATGATTCAACGAGATGGAAATTCTGGAAGTCGACACTAATGAGCCCGGAGGGAGTTCTAGAGTGAGTGAACGAGCGTTGTCATTCTCATAATTACTTGAAGTGTGTTTATCACCAAATATAAACGTAATTAAAACATTAAAAAAAAACAAATTAATTAAGGAGTATTATAAAATATTGAATTCTCACGTACAACTAAGCTTTTGTAAAGGGGCCAATGACACAGAAATTGCAATAGCACGTTAGTCACTGCGGAATAGCTTTGGCTTGTTGCCTGTAAACGATTTAACTCTGTTTCAACATTCCATCTACCCATTCCAAACGTGGACTGTTGAGAATTGTGTCGATGGTTAAATGGAGCTCTCAAAGCCCTCATGTAAACCGAGTGTGTAAAAAGCACTTAGTCCATTGGACAACTTTATGAATAAAAAAACCATGAAGAGATTGATTAACGTGCGTTTGAATGAATATTATTTTATGCATCGGGACTTTGATGAGACACGAGAAACTCTGGGAGAAGCTAGATGAGCATAGCTCCGAGGTAAATTACAGAAAATGAAAATGGGAAGCAGCTTTTCAGAGAGAGTTTATTCACCAATATTGATTAACCCTCGAGGGCGATTAAAAAGTTGCATGAATATATTTACTCATGTCCAATTCTCCGTCCATCGTACCAGACTATTGTTCCTGTTCACTGCATGTCAATACGATGCATTCGTGGAATTATTTAAAAATACTGGAAATAATTTTTCCTTCAATTACATTACATTACTCTTCACATTTTTTTCATTCTCTCGCACTTTTATACTTTCCCCCAAACAATAAAGCAATAGAGTATCCGAGTCACGAATATCACTGTACGTTCGTTTGCCTTGTTATTTCAGGAGAGAAATCATAAAAGTAATCCACAGCCAACCTCCAGGACTCTCGAGAGCACGATCTTCTATCGTCAATCTCATTGCCTCCTGAGACGAGGGGACAAGCGAAAATTGACATGACGTACTACACAAATGTCTTGGACGTGATGTCTCATTGTAATTCAGGGTTTTTTTTTCTAAGGTCACTAAAGAATTCTCCATTTTTATGAATTTCGAATGGATTAATTTGGGAATATTCCTCTCATCGTTAGCAGACTATGAGAAATTGCACTCGAGTTTAATATTTGAAATGGACGTGCAATTCGTCAATGGCCAATCAATTCGTGCACGTCAATGCAGAATAGAAAATAAAATATCTTCATAATCCAGAGGGGAAAAAAAGGCTTTTAAATTCTCACTCAAATACCTCCAGGTACTTTACGCAGAAGCAAAATAAATGGAGGTATATTCCCTTTTTTTTTTTTATCGATAAACATTCGTGGAATTAAAAGCTTTGATATTGAGGAAATCGAGTGGATTTTTTTGCTCAATGTTAATTTATTTTTTCCCCATTAATTTCCCATTTTCTTTGTCATCGTTAATGATTGAATTTAAAATCTATTCCCTTTATTCCACAATTTCCCTATTCATCAAGCTCTTGCAAAGTACAATGACATTATTAATTGAAAATTAAATGAATAAGAGGGGGAAAAAAAAATTGAGTCACTGGATTCAAATGAATTTACCCCTTTTTATTCTATTCTCCACTTCTAATTGAGAACAAAAGAGTTGAAATGGTTTCATGGTCACATAATAGTGCCTGGTCGAGGGTGAATAATGGAAATTGCTGAATTCATAGGCAATGGAAGGGGGAAATTGAATTTCAGTTTTTTCCTAATATCACAAAAGTAGCGAAAGTTTATTCCAATGATTTCAAACTTCAATACAAATTAATTAATAATGAAAATAATGAATTTATAATAAAGTAATTATTATTGAAGTTGAATTCCCTTTACTCCCATAATTAACGAAGGGATTAACGAATGAATACTGAAACTTCTCCCAAAGTCTAATTGAGAATAAAGAAACTTTCTCGCAAATTCCCATTTTTTTATCTCCTTAATTTATCAGATTATAAATTAAAAAAAGGAGAAACACTCTGTAACTCTTCAATTTTTTGTTCCATATCGTCCGTAAAAATTTCACCGATTCAAAAAAACAACTAGTGAATAATAACAGTACCAAAAAAAAAAAAGGCAATTTGTACGCAACGGTGCACGCCGATGAACTTTACAGATAGTGAAACGGCGCCGGGTTGGACAGGCTGATCTCATCGCCGAAATGATTTTAGTCCTCCACATCCCGCCCGACAATATCAGCCTGTTAACCCTGCCCCAGAACAATGGAAAACATTGGATTTATTTCTCCATTGAGAATTAATGGAATAGTCGCAGGATTTTTCAAACTCTAAAGAAAAAAGCCAATTAACTTTCTCAAATTTATCAGCGTAATGCACAATCACGATTAAAACAATACAAACTCTGGATTTCTGCTATTGTAATCTAGTTTCTACTTGAACACCAGAGAAATTGGAATATCACCCGGTCACTCCGGGGGTTTATTATGAAAAGTTAAGTGAGTAGAGTACGAGGGGAGGAGGATGTCGGAGCCAATGGTTATTACATCCGACAGGAGTTGTAAGTGAGCAACTAACTTTAGGGAGAGAGGGGAGCTTGATCCTGGAAAATCACCAGTGTACTCAGCATACAATAGGTAAACCAAGTCTCTTTTGGACAATGGACCGTAGAGTGGAGGTAGCTTCCTGTTGTAAAAGTCGTATCTGCCTGAGTAACTTTGAAGAAAAAAAAAGGGGGATTTTTCATTTATTATTCAACGCCTCTCTCCTCATTTTTCCAGCCTCTTTTTTCCAACTTGAAGGCTTTTTATTAATCCCGTGGAATTGCCACTGCTCGTGCTTTTATTCGCGTCATTACAGACTGATTTTTTATACTCCATTAAACGCACTTTGAGGCACTCTGGCTCATTGTCATTTGATGGGACTGGAGATCGATAATGGAGAGGAGTTTTAGTGTTTTTTTTTTGTCGATGAAAATCAATAGCTGATCCTGCTCCTAATCCTGGAAATTCAAATGTACTATCTCAATGAATTGGAAGAATTTTTGATGTCTGGAAAATTGAGCGGGAGGAGCGGCGATACTGTCAGCGTCAAAAATAGCGACACTCAGCGATAATCCCCTGGTTTTTTTTTTTTTTTTTATTAAAACGATTCAATGCCCGGTTGAGGTAAATCAATTTCATTGAAAATTGACAGAGTGGTTTGAAGGATAGAATCAACGATATTCATGGAATAAATTATCAAGGAATATCATTCACGTGAAAATAATTCTGCATTATTATTCTTAAAAAAAAAAGAGAAGCACAAAGAGAGTGAAAATCCGGGGATTTCGAAATTTTTTCACATGAACAATAGAGCAACGAAGGTCGTTTTCCATTTAAAAGAATTCGTATTACAAATTTTTTTCCAATTTCACATTATTATACGTTCCTCATGCTCATTCGTCGTTTACGGTCGGCCGAGCGAGAATAAAGCGCAAAACCCGGGGAATTCAACTGATGTACAGAAATCAGGTTGAATTAATATGTGACTATCAAGCGTATGAATATAATTTTTTTTTATCAAATTCATTCGTCCTTTCTTTTTTTCATGTATTTCACTTTTCATGTGCACTATCGGCTTTTCCAATAAACGAGAATTCTTGGAGTATTTGATGCTCCCACAGGACCCCAACGAGTTTCGTAATCCAAGACGTGAGATTCCTTGGATCGTTTGAGATGATGAAGGTGATAATTCAAAGTTTGTTGATTTCTCTCACATTTTTCATTGATCTCTGATATGTGAAAATGATTTTCACGTTGTTGACGATGATGCCGATGGATTTATCAAATTCTCGGATGAATAAAGGGTAAAAAATTACCCCATTTCCCTCAACTTTTTCACATATTTCCATTTTTTTTTTTATAATGAATTATTGAATTCTTGCAAAATGCCATTACATCATTGTATTATTTGGACTTTCGCTTCGAAATAAAATTCATTGATAAGCCCCCCGAAGGCCACTGCACATATATATAATAGATTTAAAATGTATTGCATTCCCCTATTGCGTCTGCAATTGCATTTGTATCAATTACCGTCCAAGAGCGGCACAAGAAAGCGAACACAGTGGGCGAGTAAACGAGAAACCTGAGCACTAAAGGCTGCAAGTTGTAATGTGGATCAAGGCCCAATAGCACACAACTAGCCAAACAAATTCCAATATTGCAATCTCTTGTTTCTTTCATTTTTTTTCATCACTTTGAAACAATCTTTCTGCATTACAACAAAGGCGTTTAATTAATAATTATAGATTAACTCTATTTATTTTCCCCATTTGTATTTAACTGAATTCATCACGATGAAGACGAGGAGTTTAAATTATAAAGGTTGAATTATTCATAAACTAAAATAAGGGAAAATGTCTTGACGTGTTTGAATATCACGTCAGGGGCTCATTAAAGTTCAAACATTTGCATTCGAGAGGCTCATAATGGAGTTCTGATTATTAGGTAGATAATACGAGAAGATTTTGACGTAAATTGCATTAAATTCAGCGGGAAAAGCCGGTGTCTTCTGTGTTGAAGAGACGAGAAAATTAATAACATGACAGCAACATTACTTATTCCATGAATATCTTTGAAATTAGTGGATTTATCGTAAAACATGAAGATACCTTTTTTCAAGCTCTTCAAATTATCTGTAAAAAAGGTCTCTTACTGAATTCTCCTAAAACCCTTTATTTCCAAGCTACTCCAAGAATAATAAAACTTCAGGGAATAAAAATATTTCTGCATTTATACTTCTATAAAAGTTGCAAAAGAAATCCTCCCTTTGCAGAGTTGAAGTTGAAGTCTCGAGGGAACGAATGAATTCAGTTGCGGTAAAGACCGAAGTAAATAAAGAAAAAAAAAAAAACGAAGCACTACAGTTACTGGCTTCTTTTTTCTTCAACGACAGGAGCAGTTGGATTTTCCAACATATGAAACTGAGTATCATCTACACTGGATGCTTGGCTCAACGTTGTTACTCGTATAAATTCCAAGTACGTACAAGAATCGTGCCTCAAATACGAGCAATGGCCGAATGTGCATTGCTCACTGAAGCCAGGATGAAGCTCTCTCTAACACGAGTGTATGTTGGCAGTACGCGTCTGCTTATTCAACGTAGAAAGCACAGCTTGGGTATATGCTTAAGAATCCTGTGTGTTGACTGTTTGAGGAAAGAGAATGAAAATATACGGCTGCAGTTGATAATGCGATGAGAATAGACAAATGCATTGGGGTAAAATGTATAGTGCAGCTGAATCACATGAATTTTTGATACTGATGTCTTCTGGATCCTCATGTCCATCATTTTAATGATTTTTTTTCGATTATTTGGAATATCTCTGGGCTCTGGTTTATGTTAAAATCGTTCTTTTTTTCAGGGGACATGTCATCAAATTTGGATATTGATGAAATGGCCACCCGCATGTTTGTTATGCTTATGTATTGATCTTCGAGTCGTGCTTTATCGCTCATCTACGTCATGGAAATTCAGGTACACAACTATCTTCATCATGAGCATCAGTGTCTGCTTGTGATGTGGCTTAATTGGATTTTTTTACAGCCATTGGATTTTCATTGGAGGATAATGTAGAGTCGAGCTGATGGATTGCTTCAATTCCATCGATTTTAAGTAAATGTTGACTTACTTATTTTTCATTTGGTTTTTACGCTTCGAAAAATATTACGAGTTTTACTTAATCATTACTGAAACGGAAAATTCTGGAATTATGCGAGAAAATTCAGATTTGAGTCTCAGGAGACCGCAAAACTCAAATCCTCGTGAAATTCGAAGGAGTTATTATGAATGAAGGACTTTATGATGTATTTTACAGGAAAAAGCAGTTCGTAATCTTCAATTCAACGAGAATTTAATCCTCAACTTTTCCCCTAATCCACGGGACAATTATCAGTAATCTTCGCTTCAATAATAAACGCATTTGTCCATTGAGGTTCCCTCCTCTGTGGCTTTCAAATGCTCGAGTAAATACACTCCGCGAGTTCCAGGGGAAATAATTGATAACCAGAGGCTTGCAAGTTTACGTTGGAGAAATCGATGGAGTATTAGTTTCCATCCAAATCAGCTTATATGGAAGATATCTCGAGAACCGCTGGGTTTATGGGAATTCACCAACAGACCTTTTTCCTAGCTCTCAAAATTCTCTACAAAAAAGGTCTCTTGACATTTTCCGATAAAACCACTCGCTTCAAAGATATTCACAATAAAAGACAGACCATTACACTTTTTTCAAATAAAAATTAAAGTTTCGTTAAAATTTCTGCAGAAGAAGAACGACTACCCTTTTTGCAAAATAAAAGGGAACGAATGGGTTGACGCTGGGGAAATCGATTCACTATCAGTGTCCAACCTCAACCACTCTCGGTTGGTGATACTCCCTCTGGTCTTCGTTCTCTTTTCTCTATAACCGTGATAGGCGGCTTATATTCTCTCTCAATATCTGTACCCAAGGCCTCATTTTCTGCCTCTCTCTTCCTCTTTGGAAAGACCCCAGTAACCTATAAAGCTCTGAACAATGCGAATATCTCGTGAAAATGTAAATGTTATGGCATACAGCCAGGCCTTGTTCACGAGTAGATGTAAATGGGTAGCTATAAGACTTGCCCTTCCACTCAACCCGCAAAACTTGTCCATAATCCGGGGGCAAGACCGAAGTCTCGGTGAGCTAAACTTTGTGTGTGACTTGGAATAACTAAGTTATTGCATTGTATGGATTTTCTTAACAAGCTTGTATCGAATATACTTAGCATATTCTCCCTCTTCCTCATTTTATGGGGAATTTGTAAATTCGATTTTATTTTTTTTTTAACAAATCAACATTTCCGAATTATTCTTATCATCCGAGCTCATCCCTTCGCCTTAGTTTAATACGACTCAACTGATTTATAGAGGATTCCATGTCTTTCTTGTAGGGGCTTTTCTTTTATCCTCCATTGCTTAAGAAATTTCATATGAGGGGATTACGGAAGTAGCTCGTTTGAAGAGGTACTCTACTCGGTTAATTGAAAAATCATGATTCAGAAAATTCGGGGATTTTGGAGGAATTCGTAATTTGTCTTCTCAAGTCTCTTTTCCATGTAAAATTCAACGTAATTCAAGCTCTCGGGTCGTTTCATTTGACCCAAAAATTTGCATTGAAGAAAAAAAACCCTGAAAAAAACTCAATCTCATTGCTGTCTTTTCCTCAAACCCATAGTCATCTCTCTCTCTCTCTCTCTCGCCCCCCAAAACGCCCAAGTATTTCGAGTTTGGAGGCTTCTTTGCAATGTTCAAGTTCTCCGGAGGAAATTACGATGAAGTTTCCTAGTCGAGCATTGGATGTGGCTTGGCCTCTTTGAAATTTGTCCAATTAAATTTGTTCAAAGTTTTCGTCTTCTCTTCAATGCATTTCCATTTCACTTCAACGTGTGAATTAATGCAGATCATGTTCATAATTTTTAAACGAGTGAAAAATCATGGAAACCCATTAAAAATATCCAAAACAAAATCCCCAGAAAATAGTTGACAAAAATAATTCTAATTCAATTTTTCTACCTCACCAAACTCACCGTTGCTTCCTTGTATTCAATTTAAACTTCCGCAAATTGTTACCATATTTCAAAAGTTCACGAGTATGTGAGAGTGACGTTTCCACCAATTTACGAAGAATCCCAGTGACCAGAATTGTACGTGAAAATACAGTGTTAAAAACAATTGTTACTATCAGTAAAGAGAGAGCTTGAATCGAACGAATTTTCCGTGGTTACGACAGCCTTTGACTTTATGTCGTAAAACTTTTCACCGTTTTATTCTACTCACGTTTAAACTAAGGTGATTTCAACCTAACTGGAAAATTTTAGGGGCGTTAACAGGTGGCATGATGTTGAATTGTCACGGGAATGAAGGCGAAAAGATTATTCGCTTCAACTAAAGAAGTAAAATAATTCCCCTTTCATAATCCCCAAAAATTTTCAATTTTCTACTCACCAATTCTGATGACAGGAGGTAGTGACATAGCAGTTGTAACGAGTATGACAATAACAACAAACAGAAGTGCCATTGTGCTCCGCGAATTACGTGATCTCGTTCACTTCACTACACTCGTTGATTGGTTATACCGTTACCTCCAGCATTTTGCCCCAATCACCCGGAGACAGAGCTTTTCTCCACCCGAAGAATCCTACTGACTCTCGTATCGTATCCAGAATGAGTGAAAAAAAAAGTTGGAGAATCGTCTGAGATGTAGAAGTCTGTGTCACCAGTGTTGAAGCACTGTTAGTCGCATTCTCCTCGAAATTTGTAACATCGATCCACTCGTATATTCTTCCTTCAGGCCATTTGAGCTCTCCCAACCAGTAGATTGCATCCTGCAAAAATAAAAGGCACTTCAGTAAATACTCTCAGAGAGATTAGAAAAACATTTTTCGTACAAGTTGAGTAACAAAATTTTATTATCTCCACTGATTCATCTATTCTCCTTCACAAATGCACTCTCTTTCATTTAAAGTTTTAAGGCAGTTCTCCTGCTTTTCGGGGGAATTTCGTGAGCTCAAAAGAAAAGTAGGGGGATTGGAATATGTGGGGGGTGGTGAAAGAGACTGGAATAATGCATGGGTGTAATGCTTTGCTCTTTACGGAATTTCCGATGCAACGAAAATGGGAAAATATCGAGATTTAGGTCATTTTTCTTCAGGATCCATGAATTTTTAACGAGACAGTGATTATTAATTTATTGCTAGAGAAATAAAGGGGATTGTGTAATTTTCCATTAATTAATGTGAATTTTAATTGATTTTCCTCTTCTCCATGGATTTTCCAATTAAAAAATCCATAAAATTGAGGGGAAAAATAAAAAGAAACACAATTTCCTATATCTCAGAATTGATTTACACAAAATCGTTCCAATACATTAATATTCCTCTCGCAAAACCAAGATTTTTCATTTCTTCTCCGATTTCTCATTTCTCCTTTTTTCTACATTAATCCCAGAAAGCTACTCACTGGCTCTGCATAAAATTACATTTTTCATTGCACATTTTCCATCGTTATTTATTCAATCCTATGAATTTCTCTATGACAAATGTGTAAACATCGAGTAATAACGAAAGAGAGGAGAAAAAAAATTACTCGCATATTTCTGCCCCTTTTTATTTGCGAGTCTCACCCGTTTGGAGTATGTTGCATTGGTAATGCAAATATGAATTCTATTAAGGTTTTGCTTTGGATGCAAATTCCCTTTTTCCTCTTCTCCTCTGTTTTTTAATTCACTTCTTTTTTTTTTTTCTGCTCAACCTATTACCTTGCCACGGATTTTTTTATTTCATATATTCTCCTTTGCTTCCTTTTTTTCCATTTAATTCGTACCATTGTGACAGCCAGTGGACGCAACGTAACCCGGGGTAAAAAAAAGTACCTTTTTTTTTCAACGTCAATGTATATAACTCGGATTTCCCTGGCGAATCGTTACTAACCCTCCAGGGGCCACAATTTTGGTGCGTACATTGTTATTTCAACTGACACAATTTTCTCTTTCCGTTATGCCATGTGCTCTTCATCCACATGTCGCGATTGATCAATTTCCCTTTTTTTTTTCTCGTCGCATACAGGCTCGTGTCAAAACCTGAAATATCCCCCGAACGAAATCGCACCGCAGAATTAAAACGAATTATTGGTGGACAAAAAAAAAAGGGAAACAAATTCGAAAATTCCGATTTTTTTGTTTGAGGGAAAACGTGAGACTTTTTTATTCATCGGGGAAACTGTATAAAAGCGAAAATTCAGGCGACACCTGGGCCAACTATAAAGAACTCTCGTCAAGTTCACTGTTCTCCAGTGGATTTCGTGTATTTTTTTTACTCTTTTTACGTAGTTTCAGAAGGAATTTTATGGAGTCAAGAAATTGAGAGGAATTTATAGCGAATATTTTTATTTTTCAGTAATAAAATTGGAGTTTATGAAACAATAAAATATAATTAATTTCGGGGCTATAATTATTCTGTAAATCAATTAATTTTCAATTTCCTCATTCCAATTTCAATTTTCCATCAAAAATAAAGAATAAATTCACTCACATCAACACCATCAGAGCCTCACTCTTCATGCATAAATAAAAAATTTAATGCCCCTTTTTTCAAATAATAAAAACCGACAGAAAAAAAAGAAAAAAGATACATTTTCAAGGAAATTATTACGAGACTGACTTTATCGGTGATAAAAATGACGTCAAAGTTATCGTGCCAAAGATATAGCGGGCTTTCTTCCAAAGGCTGACTTGGAAATAATGGAATATATAGAATGGAAAAAAAATAGAGAAAGACGCATGTGTGCGTGTGAAGAGCTTATATCTGAGTATAAACGCTAAGAAGACCGCATAAAGTTTTGTGCTGCAGCCACACACAAGTTACCTCTAGGCTATTTTACTCTCTTGGGTGAATTTACAGCTTTTTAGTGGATAAAAGGTAAGACTGGGGGGAAAGAGGACCGGAAATGAAGGATTTTGCGGCTCTGCTCAGGAGCAATGATGAAACAAAGCGAATAAGTCTCTTCATATTGCCTGAGGACAGAGAGTAATTTGATTTTTATTTATCTTTGATAAAAATCTTTCGATTTTTCTCTATAAAAAAAATTAGCGGACATTTGCCTCTTTGATACGCAGCTCCCAGTATTATTACAAAACATCTTGAAAACAAGTTTGTCTTCAAAAGGTGCAATAATTCAGGCACTCGAGTGAAGAAAATCCTTTGGAATTTCGTAGCACAAAGAGAGTACTAAAATAAATATAAAACAAGAAAAAGAAAAAAGAATGAATTTTTCTTTGGATAAAAGATTTTCACGAGAACGTGTAGGAAAAAATAAAGAAGAAATTGATGATCTTGTGTTTGTGAATGCTCGTCCCTTGTATACGCAATCAACGGGAGGAGGTCGGCTCTTGAAAAAAAAAAAGAACCGAGTAGAAAAAGAGAATGAGAAAAAACAAATGCTGTGGTAAGCCAAGTTGCCTGTTCTTTAAATTAGGTTAGTGCAAATCCTTTTACCATGTAGCATTGAGGGCGTCTCATATTGCTCAGTGCAAGACACAATGCACATGACATTTGTAATCACAGACGAATGAAATGATTTTTCTCTACTGCATTAATTCTCATTAATTTCATCAAATAAATGAGATAAATAGAGAAGTTTCCCAGCATCAGCAGTTGTGTTTGCTGTCATAAAGAAAAACACGAGACATTGTCAGTCATTTGCCAGAACCTTGGCTACTTTACTTTTATGTCTTGATGCTTGTCATGAAATTTATGATTTTCACTGGCCAATCCCCGAAAACTTTCTCCCCAACCTCAAACACAAAAACTTACTGACTCCGAGATAAGGGAGAATAATAAAAAAAAATGGAACAATTGTTGGAAAAGAAGTAAGACCTATTCCAGAATTTTCTTTTATTTGAATTGTCACGAGTAGTAACCACGAGACATACTGCGCTTTCGTGTGCCCAAATGCAGAGCAAGCATGTATGAAAAAAAAAGGCTTGACTGCACGATAAAGAACACTTGACACGAAATAATTGAATGATAATTCCATAACACATGAGTAATCAAATCACGTAAAATCCACTGAAGCATTCAATGATAGTGTCCATTATTTCTCCTCAATATTTCCAAACAAATGTATATCCTGTAAAAAACTAAAATGTTATTTCAAATAAATTCAATCGTGTTTGCATTGACTTCGATTTGGAATGAGTTTGATACACACGTGGCTGTGTGTAACCAATCCCCACTCACACATACCCCATTAACACTCGGATTAAATTACCTGGAATTCGAGAATTTAGTGTAAATGAAGTTGCCAATAATTTATGTTACATTTACATATCTGTATCGGTGAATTTTGCGAATTAATTTATTAATTAATTCAATTATTTGTGGATTTTGTTGTGGCGAGTTGTTGAGAATTATTGAAATTTTCATTTTTATTTATTATTAATGATTTAGTTTAATTAATTTAATTTAAATCATTAGGAGAACACTTACCCATTTGATTTAATCAGAGAAAAGGGCAAATTCAATTATTCAATTTCTTTTTCAACGGCACTCAGGGACTTTGTTCTTGTCAGCATTTTACAATAAATCGCAACGAGTACATTGTTGAAGTGAGTGAAGAGCCTGTGATTGGATCAATAGTTACTCCAATGTCAAACACTAAATTTTATCAACACTCGATGGTAAAAGAGAGGAAATCCTACACTTTTATCATGTGTAATTTAATAATGTTTCTTTTAAATTGATTATTCAATTATTTTCGATGAAATGTTTGAAATACAATTTTTCAATTTTTTTTTTTTCAAACTCTTTTCATAATGTCACTCAATTCTATTGACAGACGTAACTTAAAACGCTTATTTACACTGAGAAACGCAACTTCCACTCAACTACAGTGTCAACTGCAAACTTTTTTATAAACGTAAATTGGTTGAATCATTTTCAAAACCCACAGGCACACATATACACACACAAACACAGGCACTAAAATCTTCGAGTATCCTTGACGTTTTATCGGAAAAATTGAATGTGTGACGATTAAAGGGAATACACTTGTTGTTTTTTTTTTAGAATTGATTCTTAAATCGTAAGAAAAACATCACATTTTTACTTCATAATTCACAACAATTTTTTTCCCCGAAATAACACTGAAAATTTCATTTTATAATCGAGAACACGTTTGTTTAATTCCTGGGAGAAGCGGCACCCTCTTCCATTTATCGTGAGCGCAGTCTGACAATCGCGGAAGACGCGCGGGCACTGGCCTGCCAGAACTTACGAATACCGAGACAAGCCAGTGGAGCTTTTGGCACACAGAGGGATGTGCTGAAACGAAGGGGTGAAACGGCAATTCTACCCCGGTAAAATACTTGTGTGTGTGTTAGAGAGGAGTTGCGCAAGCGCTGTGATTCAACCACGCGTCCACCCAATCGCGCCTGTTAAATTTGCCCTTAAAATTTATTTACGAAATAGAGTTGACGCTCTTGATGTTCCTGAGTTCCTAGGAATTTTGTGGATTAATCTAATAATTTATTTAATATTTAAATTATCATTAATTGATTTTTTTTTTGTTTTCCCATTATCAAAAATTGTTTCTACTTTTCTAAAAAAATGATCAGATCATTGGAGAGTAGCTCATGCAGTTAAGACAACGCCCATACTCTCCAAGAAGCATCACGGTCCACGAAGTACAGTTTGCCTCAAGGTCGTTATCATTCCCGTGACACCCCCTATCCCGGAAGGGTCGTCTGTACTATAGCCGCAATTAATTTTAATGACACTGGGCCTGCGCGTCTCCGACAATTCTCCAACGGTTCAGCTACTGGTACACTTCCGGTGTATATAGAATAGCCCATGTACTTGCGTACGGTTACACAGACCTGAATATTCTCTGCCCTCAGGATAAAACAAGGATGCTTTCATTGAAAGAGAACTGTTTGGTATAGTATTCACCTCAACATGACAGCATGAAGATAGCCTTCAGCAACTGGGTCGTTCTTTGCTTCTTGCATTTTGAGAACTGTTGCTCGTAATTATCTGGAAAAATAAAGAAGACAAAAAATAGAGTACATTCTTTCACGAGGGCTCATTAAAAAAATTCTTACAATGAAAGGATTCTCATGAAACTAATTCTGGAAAATGCTGCAATTAATTTGAAATACAAATTAACCACATGAAAAAAAAAAATCACCTCTGATAAAAACCAGAGAAATGCAAATAATCTAAAATTTATTGGACTTTAAAATCCTTCTTTTGGAGCTTTAACACCAAATTTATTTGGCAAGATAGCCAGTGGCTAAGCCGAAGAAAAGTAAACTCTCACGACAACTCCAGCAAACGTGCATCGAGAGCTCCCGCAGTTTCCCGGGGACTTCTCACTTCCAACTCTTTCCTCATTCCCTTTTTGTTTTTTTTCTCTTACTCTTTCAATTCTCACTGGATAAGAGAGAAGACGATGAAACTTTACTTCCGGTTAAGAACAACAACCGCCTGGTAATGCCACAAGGTTCACCTGCCCCTCTTCCTCTCACTCCTGAACTTTCATAGTTTTCATCCTCTAATTAACGCCCAGCATTTACTTCAGCTAAGACCCTTCAGCAAAAACCTGAGTCAACTGGGTTCATGTAGGTGGACATTTTCATCCATCCTGCAGTGCCCTCACCCCCTTTGGGCTTTACCTCAGTCTGGAGAAACGATCGGGGGATAGAAAACTTTTGTACTTAGTGCATTTTGACCTAGGGTTATACACCGAAGTTTATTACGAAGATCAACAAAAATTGTTGAGCCACAAACTCAAACTTTTCACCGAAATACGGTCACATATATTTGACAATTTACGGTTCATGTGGTTGCTAATTGAATTTTTTTATGAGAGAAATAAAAATGGGGATAAGAGTGAATTGAGAAGAGGATTTTTGAGATTTCCTTGAGGGATTTTGGGGAGAGACCTTTTTTGGAGAGAATTTAATTTTTTGGAGGAAAGGATGAGGAGAGAATGAACGTATTTCTAGTCGTTCTCGAGATATTTTCGAGTGGAAAGTTTTATTCAACATAATTTAATATTTTCTTGATCGTAAACACTGGGAATTTCGTAGCCGCTGCTACAGTAGCTGGAAACCAGTGCTAATATCGATTACCTTTCGAGTCTGGATGATTGCCAGAGGCAGAAGTAGCACCGGGTTACGCGAATCACCATCAACTTCTCGATACCAATTAGCATTCAATCTAATTAAATATTCTCGTGAGTAAAAGTGAGGGAAAATGGGGATTGTGGTGGAATGGTTGGAGATGGAATTTTTTTGATGATGCCATTGGAAAGCTGAGGAAATTTTAGGCGGAAAACATGTGTCGAAATATTTTTTTTTTAATTTTTGGAAAATTCGATTTTTTCGGGCTGAAATTGAAGGCTACCCCCTTTCGTTTTTTTTTCGAAAATTCGGTTTTTTGTAAATACCTCCGGTTCTATTTGTGGTAGCGCAGTGGGGTTGGGCTGAAATTAAAGGTCTCCTCATTCCTCATATTTTCGTTAAACTCCCATTGAATTTCATGAAAAATTACAAAAGCTACAAGCCATTTTTGTGAAAATCAGTTTTTGGCCTATAACTTGGCCAATTTTTGCTAAAAATCAATGGGAGTTTGACGAAAATGTGAGGATTGACGAGACCTTTAATTTGAGCCCAACCCCACTGCGCTACGACAAATAGAACTGGAGATATTTACAAAAAACCGATTTTTCGAAAAAAAACGAAAGGGGGTAGCCTTCAATTTCCGCCCGAAAAAATCGAATTTTCCAAAAATAAAGAAAAAATAATTTCGACACATGTTTTCCGACTAAAATTTCCTCAGCTTTTCAATGGAATCATCAAAAAAATTCCATCTCAATTATTTCCCCCGATTTTCCCCAATTTTCATGATAAAAACTGGAGTTTTCCTTCCAAAAATATCTGAAATCGACTCTGGGCCATCAATAACCGCCCAAATAAACATAAAATCATCGTCAATATTGAATCACAAACTCCACTGACCACGAGAATATTCAAACGCAAACAGGAGTACATGAAAAGTCAAGGAGTAAGATAGTGGGAGACGCCTCTCCCCTCAATATTAACCAGCACGAGTCTCACCTCTCGCCATTAACGAGCCCGTTAATTATCCCGAACGGCAAAAACACGAGGCTGATTTGTGCCTCGAAGAGAGAGCGGAATTTCCTTGAATAACGACAAAGAAAAATAGGCAGAGATCTAAAAAAAAAAGCCTGAAAAAAAAAAACGAAAGAACCGTCAAGAAAAGAGTCCTTTTCTCTCGCCCAATCTTCGTTGAACTGCAGAGCTATATACACAAACCCCCATCGGGATCCACTTATCATACGCCAAATAAATCCAACCACCGTTCTGTGATAAGCCCGATGAGGGCCACCAGTGTGCCAGCAAATCTAACCGCTCGTTTTACCTCTCCCCCGTTTTTTTTAAACCATAAATAAAAAATACAGGAGCAAAAAAAAAAAACAATTGAGTACCGTTAAAAAAAAAAGCGGATAATCGATTTCACGTTCAGAAGAGCGGCGATCTTTTATCTCAAATATCTCGTAAAATACTAGAATTTCAAGAGCCTGAAAAAAATACAATATTTTCTCTTATTATCACGTGACCAATTGATTTTGTCTCAATTTAATAATTATTCTCGCATTTATCCGGTGCAATTATCTCCGCATTTTCTTACTTTTTTTTCTTTCTTCAAATGATAATGATAAAAGGAAAAATTGTAACATACCAGTTAGACAAGTACGCGGGAAAAAGAGAAATAAAACATTAAAAGTGCCTGAAGGAGAGTTTTCTAGAACACGTTGAATTCCGGCGGGTCCGGCTTGGCAACGCACATAACCTTGCCCGAACGAAGGCGTTGTCCCGACACGGCTGAACGAGTAGTCGTGTGCCCCACGGGGCCCATTCTGGGGCCCATGCACGAGAGAAATAAAAGTATAATCTTTGTTACAAGATAGCTCTTGTGGTTTTTCGTATCTCTTTTTTATTTACCTCGTCCTCTAATCCAAATAACAAGCGAGAACAAAAGTAAATATCACGTAATCCAAGTTAAATTGAGATAATAATAATAAAAATGTTTGAGAGACGTATAATTGTCTGATCATAATTTCCATTGAGTTCTCACGGCAACTAGTGCAATCAGAACCGGAAGAATTGAGAAATTTGCTATTTATTGCGTGAGTTTAATGTAATGATGTTAATTTATTTATTTTTTATTCATTTTTCGAGGAGTTTTTAGGGGAAATTTTTGATGTTATTTAAAGATTTGTTGAGACTCTATCCATATGCTCTCATTCGTTTTCCCATTTTTTAACGACAAAATTACTAGTACTTTTCATTGCGTCGAAATGCATAAGACACTTACGTATATAACAGCAGTGAAAGTGTTCCCCATGAAGCATGACGAGAGTAACGATACTATTATCTCGGCTACGCGTCAAGTGCCTGCACGAGAGACGTACATTTGAAAACGCGTACATTTTCCATCGTAATTTACCTTTTTTTCTTTTACTCTCTTTATTTATCCCTCGAATTTTTAACATCGGATTTCTATTGCAATGGGAATAACGAAAATTTTATTTATTCAATTATTATTTGAAATTTTAATTTATTTCTTGAAGTGGAAATTCAGATAATATTGTACGTAAATTTTCTTCATACCAGAATATGTTATGGAATGAAATTTCAGTGTTAATACACAAGGGAATGAGAAATTTCTACCAACTTCGGATGAATTTGTGTTGTCACTGGCTTTATAACTCAGTGAATGCATGTTATTAGTAACCACGAAAATAATTGAGAAGCATGAAATGAGAGACGTATGGATGCTTCAAATTTATTGGATTTTGTTCATTAGTTGGTTTCATATGAATTTTCACATTATTGTGACACTCAATGTATTTGTAAAATCCATTGAGACTTTGAAATTTTCACAATTTTAAATTATTTCATGAATTGAATTTTTAATAAATTACATTCTTTCTTCAATGCAAATTAAATTCAATTAAATTTCCCAACTTTATTATTACCTCAATCATATGAATTTTAGGATAAAACTGATATTCCACAGAATGAGATTTGCTGATGAAAATATCTCCAGGATCACTAGATTCTCAGTGGAATAAAAGTGTGAAAAAAAATTGAATAAAATTCTGGATGAATTCATTTTGTGAGATAATGAAATTCACTTTTATTACCATATCAATGCCTTCAATTTATTACAAGAGAATGTTTCATTCCAATATTATGAGAATGGATTTCATCATTTTTTTTATTACTTCGAAAAGAAAAATAAAGGATTTTTCGGGGATAGAAATATTGTGGAGATCAAATAACGTTCTTTGTATTGAACATGAAATCTAGAATAAGTCAACAAGATACAAATGGAATATTTGATCAAAATAATATTTCCAGAGTCCAGGGAAATGTGTACATATATCGAATATCAGTTGAATATAGTTTAATTCCCAGAATTTATTATCGAATTTTTATAATGATAAATTAATTTAAAAAAATCCCTTTCACGTTTTTAATAAAATAAGGTCAAGTTCCTAAAACCCAAGAGGGAAAAGCCCTCCAGCATTCTTCAGCAAAAGGAAAATCATATGAAAGACATCAACATGATTACGCCGAATGTTGTGGACTGTGTTCGGTCACCTAATTGGCAAAATTGCGTACGTTTTTTTTAAGTGCAATTTAAGCATCGTTGAAACTGAAACAGAGCGCAACGATTACGAAACTTATTCAACTCTTACGAGTGATCAGACACTTGGGACTGGTATTTTTACTATTAAGGACGGTCAGGAGACAGGACAAGTTGGATGAAGTTGGGTCATAGAGGTGAAACTCATGAATCTTAAGAATTCCTTAATTTAGGCATGAATAAAAATAATTCATTGAAATTAAAATAATAATGAAGAATAAATGTAATTAATCCTCATTCTCATCATCAATTTTATGTAATAAAATGTAATAATAGAAATGCAGTAATATGAAAAATGCAATTCTTTGGGTTAGAAAGCGCCTAAGAAATTCTCACGTCGTGATATATCCAACAATAAATTGATGCCAGAGTGATTATCTCGGCATAGCCATGACCCCCTGGGGCACAATCCAATCGACTTGCATTTACCAACTGTAGAAAAGATTATTTAATAAAATATACAATAAAATATTGTATTTATCCAAGTAGACAACATGTTTTATCTGACCTTTTATTAAAATTAATTATTCGCGATTAAACTATCAATTTTTACAGCAATTCACGCAATTTATGATGATAATTGTTCAATGGAATTGTGCAAAATTCGTCAGAGTGTTGAAAGTAATTGTCAATTAAATGTAATCATTTTTCTGTAAATACAAAATCAGAGATTCAGACAAAAAATTATAATTTTTTTTTTAACGCTGATGTAACAATGTGGGGCGTATAATAACCGTTAGAAGTTTATTATCACCCTCACCTCGTTGAAACAGTGTGGCTGGCAATTCTTCCGTCTAACCGGTTATTATTATTATTTTTTTTTCTTTTTTTTTCTTCACTGTACTTAGAACCACTCGATGAGTTCCTTATGGGAATATCTGTAGCACAATTCAACCGCAAATTACGTCAGTATGAGTACGTAACAGTGTATGTATTAGACAATTGAATGGAAATTATAATAATTTATTTACGAAATTTCGTAAAATGTAAAATATGAATTGTGCGTTTTTTCTTTCTTAATATCAAAGAATTTGAGAAAAAAGAGTTTCATCAGTTTCCTTCACAAACGTGAGTTTCTAGAGTTCTAAAGAATAGGAAAAAAAATTGAGAAATAGAAAATCCACATGACACGTTGCCTTCAGGCCATTCGTTTTCCGATACAGAAGGACCCGGATGTCCTCGATTCTTTTGGCGAAACTATTCGACGTCGTATCGATAATGAAACCGTACCAATCAGGCTGCACCTCAATCCTTCGGTTTTTTTTTTTCGTCGAAAGAATGAAGAAAAAAGTAGAAAAATAAAGAAATTTTTTAAATATTATTCTGACGAATTTATGGGGATTAAAGTGCTTGTGATTTATCACTGGGAAAAGCGTTTTCAAACTAAAATTGTGAATTATCATTTGCTGGAAACTTCTGTTGAGCTGTTTTTTTTTTTTTCATTTTCATCGGCTCTGATAAGGACTAAGATGTGAAGAGCTACGTGAAATTTATTTCAACAGAAGCACTCTGCACGTATTGCAATAAAAATGTAAATTTCTCAGGAGTGAATTATCATTTTGTTTTTTTTTTTTTTTCCAAATGGAAAACAAATGGTGAATTTTCATTTCACCTTAAATATTTACGACTTTCAACAGTTCTAATTCAACTTGATTAATTGATCACCTTGATGCATCTTTTATTCAGCTCAAAACCTTGACTCTCAGTCAACACTTATGGTATAACAAACTAGCTTCCTCATAATGTTTCACGATTATGTTGGAAGACGACCTAGAACGAGTTCTTTAATGATGCACACGCACACACAAACACACACACACATAGTCTCTCTCTCGCTATAAATTGAAGAAGCTAATGTGCACTAATAGAGAAATAGATTCACCAACTTAATTTACATCATTGAGTGTGTAATGGAGTTTTCAGTGGAATAGTTGAGAAGAAACTTGTTGCATTAAATTTCATAATGTTTACGTGAAATTTTTTTCATTTAATTTAGTGTTTTATTGAGAGTGGAGAAATTAATGGGCTATGCACACTTCATTCTTTCATTCATTTCTCGTCTGCATTATAAAGAACTTGGATTATCTAATTAAACTGCAATGCAACATTTTTCACCTAATAATGTAGTTTCATTGAATTTATAATGAATAAAAATCACTGTGTCACGTGAATTGATCGTGCAACGTGAATGGAGTAATACAAGACACTCGGCTAAGGTGATCTGGATAAAAATCATGTCTCCAGAGTCTGAATTACTCTGTCTGCGTAATAATACACCGAAACCAATGGGACTTTGAATGTAAAAAAAATAGTGCGATGTTCTGGGATTAAGAAAAAAGAAGAAAAACCATTTTACAAAACAGATATCGGTGAAAACTGAGAACTCGGGTTGAGGTATAAGAGCATAGGCGTGGTTCTTGCGTAATTTCTTAACAACAAGTTGCTGGACTGTAAATGTATGTGTGTACGAATGAAAGCGTTACTTAAAAGGTCTCCTCCTGCGTCAAATGATTTATATTCGATGGAATTTTATTTTTTTAACACTACATTTCTATTTTTAATTATCAGATGGTTAAATTTGTTTCTACATTTTTCGCTAAATCGAGAAAGGTTTTAACAAAAAAATCCGCATGAGCTTTTATTGGTCTTTCAAATTCCAACGAAATTACATCGGAATCTTCTTGGCAATTGAAAGGGAAACGATTGAGGTACCCCGAGGGGGTTGGTTAGCTATCGATAGGAGAAATAGTAGAGAACGAGTGAGAGATTTCTTCACGTTTTTTTTTTCTTCTTTTTTTCATTCTTTTCAATTTTATTTTTATCCGTCTCACGTGTATATTCAGTGCACGGTTAACCATATAGACGATTTTGCCCCGAGTCTAGGTACAGAATTGTGGAGAGCTTCTACTCGCATTACATTTACATAATTCTTATCTCGTGGTCCAAGAAAACTGCGTTACTTCTCTCCTGTGTTTCAGTAGTTGTGATTTTTTTTAACATTCTCGTTTTGTTTTTTTCGGGAATATCTTGGAAAATAATAGAGATAGAGAAATTTTCATAGAAATCTTTTTTGTAGAGGTGAATGAGAGGTACAAAAAAGGTATCTATGAATTTTTTCATATCTCCATTATTTTCAAAGATACTTTAAATTAAAAGAATTATTTCAAGTTAATTATTAATTGAATTGTATAATTTATGTGGTAAAAAATATTCGTAGCAATTTGCAGTCAATGAACTGAGCGCGAGAAGGTGCAGATGGAATTTTCGGAATTTATCCTTCGGAATAATGCGAATTTCGAGGACACTAGCTAGAGAGAGAGAGAGAGGAGAATGCACGATCCCCACAATAATACCCTTTTCTTCTTTTTTCCTCTTCCACATATCCCTCCATCTCTTTCTCCTCGTTTTATCTATTCGCACTGCACATTACGTATATATACGTATAGCAATGCAATTTATACCTACGTTCCCTTACTCCCAACTATTTAAACATTACGACCGTTAATTTCCGTTGGTTTATCATTTTTCTCTCGGCAGTTGGTCCTTCCGGCGCGAAGCTACGGTAATTACCTCATCACTATTTTTCGGCTAGTCGTATTGTTGTGAAAATGAAAAATAATAAAAGATTCGAGGGAATCGTAATATACGGAGGATTTCAACCGTGACACTCAATTGAATTATATCAGTCTAAATTCTTTCAAAGAAATGCAGAAACTCGAATCAAGGAGCAATGAACTCCAATTAAATCCCCAATATTCCTATGAATTTCACCCGATTTTCATAATTACATCAAAAACAATGATCTCTCCCATTTTATACTAATTAAATCTAAAGCAATGAAATTCGCTACTGTACGGCATTGAACAGCTGCCGAAGGTACAATGGACCACACGAGTCCACTGTCTCCACAATATATATACCCGCAGTTACAACGTTAAAGCCCCGTAACTCTCATTTTTCAAATCTATTATACGGTAACAGAGAATGTAGTTATTATTCAACGATTTTTCCACAGCGATACGCTCGCATGATTACTCTCGCTACCTTCCCCCCCTCTTTCTGTGGGACAAGGCGACGCTTTTTTTTCCCTTCGAATATGCAGTCAGGTTATCAGGGGGATTAAAGTGCATTAAAGGATGAAAAAAGAATGGGAAAAATGGCGGAGTCAAATGTGTGTTTACATTGTGAAGAGGCGAGAATGAGAGAGAATTAAATTAATGGCCTCGCGTGATAATACGGGCCTCCGTGTGTTCTGTAAGACGGATTCCGGAAGCTCATTGGGTTAATTATGAAACTAATTAATGTTATTTTAGTTTAATTTTTTGAATAAGATGTTTCGTGTTTGATATTGATGAATTTTCATTTCGATAATTTGTAGGATTGAAAGGGAAAATTCGCAAGTTGAATAATCATTATTTAATCATCAGGAAATAATATGGGGATTCTTTTTTCCTGCATTACGGTGAAGATTACGGGGTATTAAGGGATATAATAAAATCGAGACGATGCTCTTGAATTCCATTGAATCGAGTCGTTAACTGTTATTACAGAATTTTTTTTTTCTTTTTTGCCTCTCAGAGAAGAGAAAATATGTGGAGATGATGAGGAAACACAGCAGATGCATCGTATCGGTTTTACGTCGTTTTTTTTTTTATTCAACATTTGTACTTGTACATTTATCGCATTTTCCGATTTCTCAATTTATTCCGGAGGCGAAATTGGATTTAATGAAGTGAAAACGTCGAGAGTTTAACATTGATAAAAAAAATAATAATTCATTTATCCATTGAATATGTGAGAAAATCTATATTTTTTCCATTAATTCCACGAGAATTACGAGTAATATGAAGCCTCATAATTCCAGAATTCTTGAATTCATTATTATTATCATTGGATCAATGAAGGAATGAATCTAATCAAATTCTCACGTTATTTGAAATGTTATTTGACTCGTAATACAAATGGGAATAAAATAAAATTCACACAATTCTCATTTAATGAATTTCAAAAAAAAAAGGGAAAATAATCGATTTAATAGTCTATTTATGGTTGTATCACTCATTAGTCACGTAAAAATCTACACTGAGAGTGGGACGACATTAAAGGCGTAAAACGTCTGAAAATGAGAAAAATCATTTATATATGTAACCTACTCACTTTCATCTAGACTTTAAGAGACGAGCCCTAATGGAAATTCCGCTTAATCGTCAGCGTTCCCACACGCTTTTATATACGATACATTTGTATCACGATCACCCCACTCTTAATGCACTATGCGCATGTGTTTAGTCAATGCAATCTCATGCGATTTTGTTCGCTCAGTTTTTCGTGGCTACGGGTCAATTCGATCGCAGCATCGATTCTATAAATCAAGGCATTAAGCGTGCGCACACAATCTCCAGGCGTTTGTCAATTGAATCTACGTCTACCACAATTTAATTCCTCATTTCTGTGTTTTATTTATTTCTTTACCATTGCATAATTCAGTCATTGTGTTACAGCAAGAGACTCTAATGATTATTATTTCAATGTTTTTTACTAAAATTTTTAAGTTTCATTTCTCTGGAATCTTCTCACGTTTTTTACACTCATGAATATCTCGGAAAATAAGAGAGATAGGGAAATTTTGGTAGAATACTTTTTTGTAGATCTTTAAATTTTGGAGAAAAAAGGATTCTTGGGAAATTACGCTATCTCGCTTAGTTTCCGAGATATTTAAGGATTAGAGATGGGAATGGAGAGTTTTGGGGTTTTTTTCAGGTGGGGTTAACCTTTTTTTTTAGGAAAAAGTAATGGGCAATAGTGGCAAAGTGCTAAGCCCCTTTGGAACACGGAAGTGGTGGGCAGCCGCGCGTCGGCCGCTCCGGTAGCCCACACTATCCTGCTCCACTTGATGTTACGTAAGAGACTTTCGAGCTCAGTGCAACTTCAGCACTCGCGCGATACTACGTCAGTGTTTAGGTTGAATTTGTTGGCAGAACGATGATATACGATGCAGCTCATGCACGTGGGATGGGATTTGAGAATGGATTCATTTGATTATTTGTTTTAATTAATCTCCTTATTTTATTGCGAATAGAATAAAAGAGATTTAATTTTATCTCTCGAATTTCACTCGTACGCGATTATTCAAATTAAAAATTTAATTATTGTCCCTTTAAAATTCATTGTTTCTTCACAATTTTAATATAACTTGCATTATTTTTGAAGCAATTGAAAAATATGTGCACGACGAAGCAGAATGACAGTGCACTTGATCCCTTCATGGAATAAATTTTGTTTCAATTTTCTTCTCTTTTCAAGAGTTTCTTTCATTCGAATTTTTTTGCGATGAAAAAGTGCCTCTTGATATCGAAACAAATTTAATGCTCCGAAAGAGTAGCCAGACGAATTTCGAGGCCTCTCTGCACTCACCGCTGCTGATGCAGCATTCCTTTTTTTTTTTTTTTTTTGCGGAGCTATTACTTTCGTTTGCGAATGCGGGGTAGTGTGGAATAAATGGAAAAAAAATAGTTCTCCCTGGAGAAAAAGGATTACTGAGAAGAAATTAAAATAAAATGAAAATAAAAAGGTGGATCGATGAGAATCGGTGGATTTTTTGGAAGCTTTTCAACTTGTCAATATAAACCGGTTATACAATTTCAACGATACTCTATTTCCTTCCGGTCTGGAGGACACTTTCCTGAAGCAACATGGAAAATTGGAGGAAATAGAAGAGAGTAGGAAGAATCAGTGGTAAAAATAGTTTTATAAATTTGCAAAAATTTTCCTTTTGTTTGAATTAAAATGAAAAATACGATTAAATCATGTTATTTTTTTTTCTCTCATTCTCTAATAATTTTCTATTCATTCTTTATAACTCCGAAAAATCACATCATCAGAATTTCTGATTTCCTACAATTTACATAATTTTACATTATATGAAAATAAAAGAGAAAATCAAAAGACATCACCTCCTTTATTTTACCACCGGACACAATAACAGTAAATGTGTGTTGGAGTCACGTGTTTACTTCAACACAGGCTAAATCCCTAACACATGTAACTTCATTTTACCCCGATGTAAAAAATATTCTCTGAATATTACATAGAAGGAAGTTTTTTATTATTTCTCATCCACGCGAGCGCCTTTCATGAATAAAATTTCACCATTTTCACATCCTTGTTCTTACATAAAAAAAAAAAGAGTGAAGAAAAAAAAAAGGAGCACGAATGAATTTTTTAAAATTCGTTGTGGTCCAGATTCCCTTGTTCACGAGATAAAAAACGTAATTTCGAGAGCATGAATCGTTACTTTCGTCGATGCATCAGCCTTGAACTCATCACTCCATGCAATTCCCATTACTCCCTCTTTTTTCCCATCCAAAAAGTATGAGAAACGATGAAAATGAGATGACTTTTTTTTTACATTTTCCTTTTTTCGAAATATCTTGAAAACTATAGCAGATACGAATTTTTACATTCAAACCTTTTTTGTGGCTCTTGAAATTCTCTATAAAAAAGGAAAGAGTGAAAATTTTCATATCTCCAATGGTTTTCAAGATATCATGGAAAAACTAACGAAAGAGCAGATTTGCCTCGTTTCACCCCTTCTCTACCTACTGCACTACCCAGGGCATTAAAAATGAGAAAATAAAAAAAATAAAAAACCCTCGGGAATAGTTGAAGTACTGCCGTGACCGTTTATTGGCTTGCGCAACCTTGACGCTTGCGTCCGGCCTAGAAAATTATTTCCTTTTCTCTCCCCTCTACTGTCCAATTCTCCTCGTAATTTTACATTCCCCTTAATGCACTAGGTTAATACTATATTGTCGATATTGCCTTGAAAATATATCATTAAAATATCATATTCCACTAATGTAAATTCCAGACTTTCTAATTTTGTGTCTCTAATGCAATAAAATGAATTTTTTACAAAAATTTGTGATAAAACCTCATTTTCCCTCCAATTTCGTTTCTCATTACATTGAATTATTCATGAGAATTCATTAATTCTCCGAAAAAAAACAATCAGTGAAAGCAAAGTGCTCAAGGATAGAGAGAAGAGGCTGCAGCCTTGACCATG
The DNA here is from genome assembly GCA_963565655.1 of Aleiodes testaceus. Taxonomy (NCBI): domain Eukaryota; kingdom Metazoa; phylum Arthropoda; class Insecta; order Hymenoptera; family Braconidae; genus Aleiodes; species Aleiodes testaceus. The sequence goes on along the minus strand of OY751421.1, from coordinate 4,084,022 downwards.
CACCTCATCAATTCAAAATAAATAAATAAAATTAAACGGAAGTCACGAATTCAATTGAATCAAAGTCGTCTGACTGCATGCTGGACGCATCCACTGCCACAACAGGTGCGTGTCAAAGCAGAATTTCCTGAACTCGTACACTATAACACTTCCGGCACGAATTTTCATTTAAAAATCGTTCATTCATTAATTTCCCTCCAATCACAATAAATCTAGCGGAAATTAATGAATTAGTAGTTAAAATTATCATCTTGAAAATTGTCACTTAATTGCTAAAATCTCAGTGTATAATTCTTATGGAAATTTTGTCACGTAACGTAGAAAGTTCACTTCAATGGCTATTAGCATTTGTAGCATTTTCCTTTATTTTTTTCATTTATTTTTCGGTCTCTCAATTATGCCGATTCTTTCTTTTCGTTTTAATAGTTCAGAATGAAAGCTCATTTTACCATGAAATTTTAAAGAAATCCGAGGGGAGGAGAGGGGAGGAGAAGAGAATTGTTGAGGATTTTTATCCTGAAAAATTGTGGAGAACATTTGTAATAACGATACTTCCTAGTCGACCCTTAAAAATTCATGGGGTCATGAAAAAAATTCAAGTATCGGAAATCAGCTTTCCCTCCGGGGCTCCGCCTACGCATAAGAGCACACACAGTTGCCTCTATCTGTGCAAAATGCAATTCTCCATATACCTTTTTTTTTTTTTTTTACTTTTATGCATTAGAGTTATATTATGAGTCTCATGGTAGCATTTTGTGTCCATGCGTTTTTATCTATCGCTTTCATCAAAACTGTGATAAATTCACGTTTTTTAATCTACTCTTTTAGTCCCCCAAAAAAAAAATGAAATATTAATGAATGAAGTCGAGTTTTTCGTAATTGGGTTAATGGAATGGAAAGAGTCAATGGAATTAATAGATTGTGACAAATTTCATGAGTTTTTTTCTTTTGGATTCCAAAGAAATTAGATGAAAACAAGTTGAGAAAATCACAGAAGCGGAAAGATAATTAACTCAATTTCTCTATCAATTTAATCTTCCTTTTTTTTTTAATAAAAAGATTACTAAATTTATGGATTAAGAATATACTCGAAAAATTGATAAAATTAAATGTTCAATGGTTTTCTTATCGAGTGTAATTTTGAAATTTCAAACTATCAATTTAATTGATCGATAAAAAAAAGCAGTGTACCTTGCAGCTCGGGGTGTAGGCAAATGGGAGACTGAGCGTCTCGTTCACGTTAGTTTATATATTCAAAAACCGGTCAGGGCCGGGTGAAAAAGATTCGCACTAGTTAGAACGCACTGGATATCTCGAAGTGCGATTGGACGATTGAATCTTTTTTTTTTTCATTCAATTTTTACCGTTTTTTTTTTTTTTTGCCTCAGCTATTGGTATCGAATAATGGCTTTCACTTTCTAAGACACCAATATTTTTAATAAAATGAATGAAGGAAATGCAGTGAGAAAAAAAAAACGCATTCTTGAAGTTTGACAACTTTCATGAGTGGAAAAAAAAATGTTAAACATGAAATATTAAATGTAAAGTGGATGGAAAAAAATTAATAATATATTGTTGACGTGTGCTTGAAGTTTTATGAATTAATATTGGTGAATTATTGCATCATTCACTGGTGAGAATTACTGAAAATTATCTTCAGCATGGAAATCGAGAGATTTTTTCTCCATATTTTCATGAGGTTTTTTTCTTCTTTTTTTTTTCAAAGAATGAGAAGAGATGAAATGAGGGAGAGAAAATAGAATGCGATTTATCCATGAGTAAATTCAAATTGCCACTGTTGGTGTGGGAATCGGCCCTCTGGCTATCGGCTGCAGTTTTAAATTAGTAGGTTGAAGGATAATAGCCTCGGTAGTTTTCTGACAGCAATCTATTCGTATGAGAAATTTAGGTCTCATTCTCTCTATTATATTTGCTACATTGTTGAAGGATTTTCAACACTTTTCAGAAATTTCGTAATACGAGTGAAGAAAAAGCTCGGTAAATTAACTTTGTATGAACTTTTACGTTTATGAAAAAAAATGAAAAAAGAATTATGGAATTTCAGTGGATTCTTCACACTTCAAACAAAGAAGAAAATGGGAAGTGATTGTTGCTGGATTTCTGAGGTTAATTGGGATCAGCAAGTTCGTGCCCCAGTGTCATGGAATTTCAGGCGCTAATATTAATCCCACTTTTTTTTCCTTCATAATCCAGAAATAATAATAATTTCTCAAATAATATCGGACAATGACCCACTTACACTGCTCCTAAACTTCCCAGGGACTTCGAGAACCAATAAATTTCTTGCTCAACGATAGGGGAAAAATGTAACGATAGTAACAACTTGTGGGTCCATCCACAAACCACTTCACTCACGTTATCAAAGTCTCTCGTAAAATATGAAATGCTCTGAGTTAAATCCAACATTCAATAGCCTCACAACTGAATTTCCAAGTCGAAGAATTTTGTCGTTGAATAGTCGAAGTTTTGAGGTAAATTCAGCGAACGTCCTTGACCCCAGGAGGAGGATTATTCCGTTCAATTTATTTTTGATTCAATGGCATGAAAAGATGGTTTATGAAAATTTCCAGCTCTTCAAGATTTCAAAGTTCTCCATTGCAAGAGATTTCAGAAGGAAAAAGAGTCAAAATGCATGAAAATTCTTTGATAAATCCTTTTAAAATTAAATAAATACTGAAAACATGGAATTTTCTCTTCTCTCATGATTCTTAAATTCAAAGTACAAGATTTTCCTAAAATTCCGAGGATTGCCAAACGATAGAATATGAAACTCATTTCGTTACAAGCGCCTGATAGCCCCTTTCGACTTGTCGTGTGGCCAACCCTGCGCCTTTTCGTTCACCTCCTTGCACCGCTTGATTTTTTTACCTCCCCACTTACTTGATTCCATTTGATTTCGTACCTACAGCACACGAGCTATCGTCAGGTAGATAGATATACATGGAGGATTATAGTTTTTCCAATGAGAGGGAGGTGAGGTGGGAAGGGGGAGGCTTTTGCCGGAGACGGTTGGCTTTCGAAAGGATGGTGATTGTGGAGCGTGGCCAGAGTAGAGTTAGGCAGTATATAAGGACAGCCGACCCAGCCCAAGTCAGTCATTCACCGGACTATCATCCCACCATACACACAACAACCATGAAGGCCTTTGTGAGTATTTACGGGGTTGTTTGGTTATTCCTAACGGAATCAGGAGAATTATCTAAATTTAATTGAATTAATTAAAGAATTTAATTTTGGAATATTCACGAAAAGACTGATTTTTTTAATGGGAAAATTTCAAATTCTCGGTTGAGTCTCATTCATACAAGTAGAATCGTAACGTCCCACGCAAATGAATACTACGAGTACCGTAAAAACCGGTTGTTTCCAATGGAGAGTATCGTGAATACACGAATAACGTTAGTCATCATTTGCAAAAGAGAAACCGGTTATAGTCGTGATACATTAGCATGTTCATTATTCTATCTCAATTCATAATTTACACTTCAATTGAAAGAGAATTTATTCATTTGAAATTATAACTTTCCCAATGGAGTTTTTTTTTTTTATCACTGAGTTAATGATTTTCTTGGGTTTTTTTTCAAGTATCAATGTATCTGATAAAACGAGAAAGCTCTCTTTTATCCATGTTAAAGTCTACTTGATATGCATAATTTAATGCTGAAACGGTCATTGGTCTCCGGTGTAACTTAACAAGTCAGGCGTGACGGTGTCGCTCTAACACGCAAATCCAATACACGATATATAGAGTAACTCGTATATTACCTTTCCGGTTAACTTCGCCAATTGCTAACGATAAATCTCGATGGACTTTAAGTCATTGGTTAAAAAATTTCCTTTCTAATGTCATATACATTTCGGGATAACGGTGAAAATCATTGGAAAAACGTTGAATTTGTGAGAAACAGTACGGAATCTATCAATTATCAGTACTCAACTTTGTAATTACATTATCTCCACTCAATTCACTCTTTTTTTTTTTTCCCCATCTGGAATTCACAGTTTTCAACTCAACGTAACAAACCGGGAAAATTTTTCGTCCTAATATGGTTAGTTTGACTATTCGGAAAAAGGGGAAAAAACATAACGAAATAAAGGCAATCGGTTCGTACTATCACTCCAATTATGAAACGTTACAGCATCGATTCTCCGACATTACTGTGTTTTTTTTTCAAATCCAAAATAAATTTTCACTTCTAGCAAATTCGCGTTGAATTCTCGTTGTTCCCTTTTATGACATAACAACTTCACTTTACCAATTCCGCATCGGCACTTATATACATCGGTAAAATAGTACATACAAACTTGGCTTTCCCAGCGGATATTACATTTCCAATCGAGTGCCATTAACTTTTTCACTGTAGCAACGAAATAGCATCTAATTAAATTTCAGTGTGCAATAATGAATGCTAAAGCGTTTTCGGTGTTTAATGTAGAGTCATTAAATCTCCTTGGTTCTTGTATTCATTTCTCGGGATGAAATTCATACGCAGCCGGATATAATTCCGGGTGGTAGAGGCCTATTATTCCTCTAGTATCAACGTCCGATTGAAAAGTGAAAGGTAGAACTCGTAGCAGTTATGTTTCCTGCAAGTAGCGTTTCACGATTCCAAGACCAGTAATAGGTATTCTCAAGTGTAATAAAATATCACTGTATCTGCGGTGGCTCGAAGCGACTAGTATCAGACTGTCTCAGCATAATTATCGAATAAATGCGGAAATTGAAATATAAATTCAACATTGTTGGAAATTATTAAATAAATTGACTGAATTATTTCAGATCGTGTTCGCTTGCTTGGCAGTAGCGACGGCCCGTGCCGGTATCGCTCATGGAGGATATGGTGGCTACGGTGGACACGGTCTCGCCGTTGCCGGTCATGGACATGGTGGTGCTGGATTCAGCGGTGGTCTCGCCGCTGGAGCTGGTACTGCTCACTCCCTCCAGGGTGGTGCATCCAGTTTGGGATCAGGCGGTCTTGGTGCTAGCTACGCCGCTGGTGCAGCTGCTGCTGCCGGTGCCGCAGGAGTACAACAGATTGTCTCTGGTGGAGTAATTGGAGGAAGGTCAGACATTGGACCAGCTGAGGGACCAAAAGCCAACGTTGGACCACAGACCGGACCATCAGACCTCGTAGGACCACAGGAAGGAGCTAAATCAATTGGAGGACCACGTACCGGACCAGCCAGTCTTGTTGGACCAGCTGCTGGACCATCAACCCTCGTAGGACCATCCCAAGGAACTGCCACCCTCGTAGGACCATCCCAGGCTACTGCTAACCTCGTTGGACCAAGCTACGGTGGTGTTGCCTTCTACGCCGGATCCGGTGGTATCAACGGTGACGATGGAAGCTCTGGTGTTGCTGCTGCTGCTGCCCCAGGAGGTGCCGGTGGTCAGTATCATTCACATAATTTAATTACGTAGATTTAAGATGAAGAGACTGAGCACATAGCGCACTCAGCACTCAATAGTTGAAGAGAAATAGATATCTCTGAATCACTTCAGCACTTTGCACCATTTCACTCATAAGAAATGAAATCCTTCAACGTATAGGTCTTGGACTCGGTGGTCTTGGTGGTGCTGGTGCCATTGCTGTCATTGGTGGCGGTCCCGGAATCGCAGGAGGTATCGGTGGACACGATGCCGGAGTTGCTGTGATCAATGGACCATCTGGTGCCATCCATGCTGGTCTTGGCTCCCACGGAGCTATCATCCCCGGACACTACGGCAAACACTACTAAACAGTCCTAATCCCAGCGATCTCGGTTCGGCGACGGCGGCATACTTACCACAGCCATACCGGTATTCAATAAAAACACCGTGTAACCTCAAGCGCGTACAACGTCTTCTTCCCCCAAGCTTCATATCTTCATCAATAAATTGAAGCTGATAATCAAGGAGTAGTCAAAGTTGGACAAGTTCACAAGTCAAAATATAGTGAGTCACATACACACAGTCAGCCCAAAAAGTGAGGATTGCCGATTCAACATCGATTTTCATCACACCAAAAACCTACAGCGACACATTTAGCCAAATAACATCAGTCGTAACTGTCGATATTGGATCGTTCAAGCTGAGGCACTATGTGGATGAAGCATTGACGCTATCGAAACGGATCGGGACCAACCTGGGAATTGTTCTGTTTTATCGAACATCCATCGTTTGGCCACCAATTTAGCCTTTAAACAAAAAAAACATCATTTATATAAAGAAACAAATTTATTATACCAACTTGTAACATCTTAAGGCCGACAATCTCACTCATATACTATCCCTTGATGAGATATTGCCGTCTAAAAAACGACAATATCCCACCAGTTGTTATACTCACTGCCGCACCCAAGCATACATATTTTTTATTACATACTCGTCCATGTCTTCTTCTTTTTTATATATAACTATACCTACTACTTCTTCTACTACTCTTCTTTTTTTTTTCTTCAATCAACATATTATATGCATAATACACAAGAGCGCAATCTCACACGCATTGTTGTGTAGACATACATATATTATTTTGCACAGCATTTACGATGTTTAGTGTTCTCTGAAGAAGACCGATAGGTCTTGTGGTAGGTCAAGCCGTTCCCCGTGAAACAAATGTACATAGATGGCGCGCCGCCGCCGGCAATTCGACCCCGCCCGCCCTCGTCATACCCTTTCTATGCGATCACGACTAGCACCCCACCACCACCATAGATAGATACCACGTATTTATAGCGTTTATACATTTATACAAATACTTTATATAAAATAAAGCATCAGTATTTAAAACTCAAATCATTCTCCTTCACTTTATCGATTCAATTGTACTCAAGAATCGTGAGAACAATGAAGATTTCATTATGATAATTAATCATTCACACCTGAGCATTACACTCCCACATTGCCAAATCCTCATCAAACAATCACAGAGGAATATTAATATTTGACAGATTTAATGGTATCTGATACTGGCGGTTTAATGCACCAACCACTCTTCATGACATTTGGGAAGATTAGTTTACCAAATTCTAGCTGCCGTACTAATGAATCCAATTTTCACCAAGTTTATATATGAAGAGAAACCGTCCGACAACTAATGGCCAGCCGTAATCCTTGCTTCCCTTACCTCACAGGATGAAATTGAGGATCTACTGGTGAGAGCCAGTAGATAATTGCGAGAGGTCCTACCTAACAGCAAACGCGCACATGACTTCCTGTATTTATCGACGTCGTAACCATAGACCGAACCGCATAAGGCAATCAGATCGTATAAATTACGTATTTGAAAATGCCCGTTTGATGAATGAGTTGATGCTTAACTCGGAGTTTTAATTGTCAATCGTTAAAGTCTTTTATTGAATTTTCAGAATGGGGTGAAATGGAGATTCTGATTTAACGGTTTGAGATAGAGATTTTCTGATGATTCCAGTGGAAAGCTGAGGAAATTTTACGCGGAAAACATGTGTCGAAATATTTTTTTTTCAATTTTTTGAAAATTCGATTTTTTCGAGCAAAAATTAAAGGCTACCCTCTTTCGTTTTTTTCGAAAAATCTTTTTTTTGTGAATATCTCCGGTTCTATTTGTCGTAGCGCAGCAGGGTCGTGCTCAAATTAAAGGTCTCGTCATCCCCCATATTTTCGTTAAACTTCCATCGATCTTGATCGAAAATTGAAAAAGTTATAGTTCAAAAACGGATTTTCATGAAATGGCTTGTAATTTTTTCAATTTCTGATAAAAATCGATGGGAGTTTAACGAAAATGAGGGGAATGACGAGACCTTTAATTTGAGAATAGAATCGAAGATATTTACAAAAATGTGATTTTTTCAAATTTTTCCAAGGTAAACCCCTTCAAATCGGGGTGAAAAAAATCGAATTTTAAAAAAATTGAAAAAAAATATTTTGGCACATGATTTCCATCGGAAATTTCCTCAGCTTTTCAATGGAATCATCAGAAAAAACCTATCTCCAATATTTCTCTAAATATCTCGTAATTTCCCAGCAAACACAACCACAAATTATCTAATTGCATTTGAGGATGAAATTCCCTAATAATCCCATTCAACTCAATATTGAATGTAAACAACAAACCTATTTGTTTTGATAAAATGTATAAACAGCTTTGAGCTATTCAGTAAACTCTAATATCATAAAATTTCGTCACTGAATAGTAACTACCAACGAATTGAAACATTTTCCTCTCCTATTCCCCTCAAATTCCCCCATCACAGGATAACATCATTAAAATATGCATATATCACTGAGTAGACTACAAACTATGAGAGATACTGAGTTTCAAAACTCTCGTGTTAATTGAAACGATGGTAGAACGAGTACACTTAGCAAAGCAATTTTAGGAACTGCGTTATCCCAGTTTCCGCACAATTCCAGAACAAATGCGATTTACTTATCGGAATAAGATCCAAATGCTCATGAAACAAACAGGAGAATTCATGAAAATATAACTCACACTTTACGTTAATTGCTACAGTAACAATAACTGCAAATGTCAGTCCCACGAGTGCGATAGGTCGTGAAACAGCCTCTTCTCAAGATTCCACAGAAATGGATTGAGTGCCATCAATTAATACAATCACGTGTCATCCAGCTGCATTTTGACGCTCTAATCATAACAATTATTACATTTACCATTATGTGAATCAAACTGGATCAAATACAATCTACCTGACATTTTCCAATGAAAAAAAAAAAGAAACTAGACTTCTTAAAGGTCGAGTTCGAGAGTTCGCATCCAGCTCTGTGCTAACCTGGCAGGGCTAATTGTAGAGAAGAAAAAGCAAGACACTATCGCAAGGCCCACGCTCACCTTCTTTCACAATTTTTTATGCCTGTTCCTTCCTCTGCAGGAGAAATAAATAAAAAAAAAAAAATAACAAAAGGCAGGCCAATGAGGAGGCCCCTGTCCACCTTGAGAAGCGTGTGAAACTCACTGATGCACCATTGCGATTCGCCTCGGATTATTAGACGCCTACTTTGAATCCCAGATACCCGGTAAAACACAATAACTCGGCGAATGCGAGGTTGAGAATGAAAAAAAAAATAAGAAAATAAGCAATCGTTCGATTGAGTGCAAGACCCACAGCGACCCAGTTTATTGTCTACGAGCTCACGTAATTTTGGTTTCACCTTCGAGTCTCCCCCCTTTTTTTTGCACTAATGAAGAAATCAGTGGCACTTTTGTTATTTGCATGATCCAGGTAATGGGTTGGAGACACAAACAAGGGGATAATGGGGGCTAGAGGCACCCGGTACTGTTGGGCGTGGCGTTAGTGACCTTCTTGCGAAATGGGTGAGTCTCCCATCAGCGGATATGATTTGAAGGGATCAGCGGGGGCGCGGTCGACATCCTAGAGGTTCTTGGTATATAAGCCAGGACTGTGGGATCTGTGGGTACATTCTGTGACCGACAGTCGAGATGAAGGCTTTTGTAAGTAGTGTAAAGTGTCGTGAATTTGATGGGTTTGAGAGAACAAGAGGTGCTGATGGGGAAAATCTTTGTGGTGTGTTGTAGATCATCGTTTTAGCTGTTCTTGGAGTGGTAGCTGCGGGACCACGTGGCAAGCGTGGTATTATTGATCACGGGTATGGTCACGGAGCTTACGGAGCTTATGGACATGGATATGGAGGACATGGTGTGGCTTTAGCTGGACCTATTCTCGGGCATGCGAGTCTAGCTGGTCCACATATTGGAGCAGCGAGTCTTGCTGGACCAGCAATTGGGCCTTCTCACCTGGCTGGATCTGTAGCTGGACCAGTTCATGTGTCTGGAGCTGTTGCTGGACCTGCAACTGTGACCGCTTCAGTAGCTGGGCCTGCCCATGTCGAGCACTTTGGTGGACCACTTGATGGCTCTTATCACGATGGATATGCTGGTTATGGAGGATACGGACATGGCTTCGCTGGTTTCGGTCACGGGGGTTATGCAGGTAAATTCAAAAATCTTTCCTCATTCAGAATGATGTAATGATGGTGTTTATCACTAGGATATGGACATGGAACTCATGGAGCTGTGATTGTTGGACCCGCTTCTCATGGAGCTGTCTACGGAGGTCATGGAGCACATGGTGCTGTCCTCGCTGGACCTGGGCATCATGGTGCCGTTCTTGCAGGACCTCATTCACATGGTGCAGTTGTGTCGGGGCCTCATGCTGGTGCTGCAGCTGTCTCTGGACCACATGCCGGTGATGTTGTCATCGCTGGACCATCCGGAAAGATCACTGCACATGGTGTTGGTCATGGTGCTGGGATACATACAGGATACGGTCATGGGCATTGGTAATTCGGGGAGATGATTAATGTGGATCTTCAGGGTTGGAGCTTCTGTCAATCTCGAAATGATGACTGCCTCTTTTGAATTCGAAATAATCCAAATTTAATGCAATTAATTACTCTTATACACGATCCTAAATTCCTGGGATCAATGGACACATTCCGGTCACGTTTTATCGTCGATTTTATGTATATAACAAGTCGAGTTTGTACACGTAAAATAAAATGTCATTTTAAAAGAAATAATAATTATATATTGGTAATTATTTAGCAATATCCTATGCTTCAATGAGACACCGGAAATTAGTAGTGTTATGCAGTTTCGTAAAGCATTGTCTTGGAATAATTACAATACAATGACTCATCCCTGTAATAATTACGTTGATAGTCTACAAATTATCGAAGAGCACTTATGGAGAAGTGGACAACTACGGAATTTCGTGTAGGTGCTCTGTTAAGTACCGCAAATTGAAAATTTATTGTATTATCGAAACAGACTGGTAGACTGTTATTATGGGCAAGAGACAATGAGTTCTCCGATACTGTTGGTACATTCTACGGAAATCTAATGACAGGAGAGAGAGTTTCATATCATTCACCACTTAATGTTGAATATAAATTGATTCAAAAAAAATCGGAATAAAGTCTGTAATCTCTAATTTATTGATTTTCAATTCAATTAATTCTAATGTACGAGTAAATGTGCAATTCCCAGGGGCTTTCTCCCATGAGTTAAGGTCATCTCATTGCATTTACAAATAAATGCACAAGATTGCATGAACTTCAGGGAACTATAAGTCAATCCACCTGACAGAATATTGACGGAGTAATAGCAGCCCAAGAGTGCATCATCACGAATAATATTTGCGCAAAATGTAAACACGGCTGAATGCATTTATATTTCATGAGAAAATTCATAAACAACATTGAAGATAATCGTGTGATGCTGCAAAGTTACATCAACCCAAAAACACACGCAACATGACTCGGTATATGCAATCTACCTTGTTTCATCACAATGCTGAACAAGCCAATACGCTAACGAAACATATACTGATAGTATTGGCTTTTTGGTTGAGTTTATCAATACAAAATCGAAATACCTCCAGCACCATCAGAAAGGTCATCCCTCCACTTTGTGATTCAAACCGCCCATTCGTACGTGTATATACAACAATGAGAGAGTGAAACGGAAATCAAACGGGTGTCATTCTGAATATTGCGTCGGCCCAGTGTCACACGTGTTTATTGATTCACCGATGGATACAGCGAGTCCATGGGAATTCTCGGACTGGGACGAGCAAATAAACAAACAATCGGTGGTAGGATTATCGAAGTACTGTGTCCATTGGAGAATGTGCAAAGCTTTTGGAAATCATAGATTTTGATACTCTGGATTAATGGATTAGCACGTTCTCATTTTCATCATCCTAATACACCAAAGATAAATGAAAAAAAAAAATCCTCAACAATAAAAAGACCCTACCGCATCTTCCCAATTTTTTAACGATTTTTTACTCGAACCCCTTCACTCCGAAAAAAAATCAGGTTCATTACACTACCAATTATTTATATAATTACGATAATAAATTAATTATTCATCTTGCTAAACTCGATAATGCATCGGCAATGAATCAACTCAACACTAACGGAGTAAATCACAGTCTCCGCATTCTCCTGTCTCTTTTACGACCCCGAGGTCCAAGCTACCGGATTGACGGTGATCCCTGTGGGGTCGAGGTTGCGCGCGTTTGTTTATCACATTGTCCTGAAATACCTGTCCCAGTAAATGATATAAATCCACCAATAAAAGCCCCCATTTTTCTAAGTGATAGTCTTGGTGCATGTTGACGCATTATATCTGATTATGTTTGATTACTGAGATCTAAACGAGTGCACGATGAAAGGTGCGGTCACTAGATGAGGTGGACACGGGTGGGTGGCCATTATCCAACGGTTTGCCACTACCACTGTCTCGCTAACTGGTGATAGAGGAAGGTTGATTGAATTATCGATCACTCAGTGGTCCTATCGGAGGGGGGAAGCTGGAGGGAGAGGATTCCGTGTGGATGGACTAGCGGAAGCCGGAAAAGAGGAGAAACGCCAGTTTCATCGTATTTGTGAAACGGGTATTCATTTACAGGGCGAAGGTATTGGGGAGGGAGGAAGGACTATAACCGGAGATAATTGATGCACCCCAGCCACAGTGCATGAAAGCAATGGGCGATAGGTTGAGAAAAAATAAAAAGAGAGAAATAAATGAAAAAGAAGAAATTATTCGCCGGGAAAATTACAGTGCAATGGAACCAAATTACCATGCTACAATCAGACGGCCTCTCCATGAATACCAAAATGCACCAGTTTTGTGATATATTGTGCACGATTAGACTCACGTTATGGTGGGAAAGATCGATAATTCAATTATGCGTTATTGCAATTGAAATTGCCATGGTATAATTAAATATTTTCAAATAATTAGGAGAGAATTCATTGGATATTTAATTATGTAGTTTAATAAAAATGTTTTTTTTTTTTTTAATGGATAATCAATGAATTATCTTGGAAATCCGACTATTCATGCAACTCGAATTACGAATAACGAGAAAGGAAAATACCGAATGAGTTTTTCCTTATTTCTTTCTTTATTCCGTTTTCTATATTCACCAGCCAAAGCACCCCGATGAGATCCAGTCTCAGATTGTCATCCAATTCGATTCGTAGAAAACCTTTATAACCTGACAGCCCACGTGGGCCGTTGAATTTACAGAGGGGAAAAGAAGAGAAAGAGGGGAGTTTAATAAAATGAGAATGAGAAAAAATTGAGTTGGATTAAAATATAAGAGACAGCAAGAATGTCGAAGTCGAATGGGTATGACCCCAGTGTTGCACAATGGAGTTCCATAAGTGCGAGTAGGTGACAATTCCAGATACAGATGTCAAAGGCAGTTTGATGGATTGATTGAATTAATATTGAGCTGTCGAAGTGAAAATTAATTTTTCAAACTTCAGGAATTCATTTTTACTTCATTATTCTGGAGGAATAGAGGGAAAAAAATCGATTGGAATGTGTAGAAATATTTGAGATAAAGTTTTCCTGATGATACCCATTGGAAAGCTGAGGAAATTTCCGATGTAATGTTATGAAATTGGGTCACAACATTATTTCAGTGTAAAATCTACCCCTCTGAAGCTATCCCTCTTTAATCGAGTGAGGGTAACGTGATAATCTACCAATTAAGCGATCCCGTTAAATATCATTTGCTAGTGAGTGCTAGTCATTTGCCACCAGTATTATATTATATATTATATAACACTGTTCCAATCCAGGTGGGATCGATACGTAAACGTTTCAAATTACACGGAGGATTAAAAAAAAAAAATATTAAATTCACGAGGCGAAGAGTAATTATACACCATTGTGTCTCTAGTTATATATTGCCACGTACAAAACGCATCCCACGGGATTTTTCTGATAGCCGTTGTAACAAATTTAACCTTTCATCCAATGATAATAACAGAAGAATATAAAATACCAGAAATACTTAATGGTCATTGTGTAAACCAACGAATGACCAGTTTATCACCAAAACTACATATTTATTCATTGAATAAATAAAAAAATAAAGGGAGATAACTGTGATTTCCAACGTGATTATTATATGAACACAAACAGCAGAGTTAATCTCACTGCACAATATTTGTTATCAATATTGTTAATGAAAAGTTAAAATTACCGGAGGGCCACATTGTAAAACCCTTGAATATTCCAGTAATTATCATCGGCATAATAACACAGAATTTCATCCAAAACAAAGCGAAGTAGCTTAAATTACAAATAAAACACTCTACTTCTATTTAATTATCCATTAATCAATGAATGTTAATTATTCAACCACTTCATGTACTCTAGACTAATTTAATTAATTCATTAATGATATCACGAGTCTATTGATGTATTTGAATCAATATTTATTTGTAAATCAATTCAGAAATTTTCCAAACATTCGAGAGAATTTTCCCATTTATTTACCTAATTTTTTGAGCGAAAGGAGATTTAATGATTGGCGTGTCACGAAGTGATCCGTAACGGTCTCATGCCCTCAACCATAAATACATGAGTGAAGACAATAGACGTTTACATTGCTCTCGATCTCAATGTACGTGGGTAAGGCTGTACGATAGGATTGAATAGGACAAATACAAGCGGATGCAGTGACGCCTTCAAATGAAAAATTTCAGTCATAAAATAAACCTACGCACCTTCTGCTTCTGCATTCCCTCAGCAAAATGAATTAAGTTACGTCTGCGTATCACAGAAGGCCGCAGAGATGTACTCGTAATTTCGTCCTTGCATTGTCATCCTCCATTGAGTATCACTGAAAGAAAATAAAAAGAAAAAAATTAAATGGTGAAATGTTGCGAATGTACTCGAATTCTCCAATGCTTCAGATTCTCAGGATTCTCCAAAATTCTATTGTAATCCAGTGGTTAATTACAACCCACCCGAACTCTGTAAAACGAGCCCAACACACTGTCCGTACGAAATCTCGAAGTACAATTGTCCTTTCCGGGCGGTAACACCAAATTACGATTGAATGAGAGACCACAAGCCGTATTTCAACCACTACCATCACCTCAACCATCTACTGGACTTCCAGCAAAATCAAAAGTATTGTGTCTGGGGAAATAGATTGTTACTTCCTACCCTGAATACAAATTGTCTATCGAGTGGCCAGAATGACCTCTCTGCTATGTTGTACATCTGAGAAACAAGGCGGATAACGTGCCATTGTTGACGTTTATAGGCGTTTACAATTTACCAACTGTCGCAATGTGCGAAGGCATAGAATTGCACGCTGATAAACACCCTGAAATGCTTTTGCTTGAGAAAGGATTGAGAGAGAGACTTGGTCTTTGATGAAAAAAATGTCATCGCCCCACTCTGAATTGGGGTGGCAGTTTTGAATAAAAGCTGGCGCAACTCGACAGTTCGACATCATTGTCCAGTAGACGTGTCTGTTGATTACGCAAAGAATCAGATCGAGGAAAGATGTTCAGACAAATTGCCGTTGTTCTTGTTGCCACTTTGGCTGTTGCTGCTGCAGCACCATCTGGATATTGGGGTGGAGTGGCACTTGGTGGACCGGTTCTTGGACCTGCTGGACTCTCTGGACCAGTTGTGGGACCCGCCGCTTTGGCTGGACCAGTTGCAGGACCTGCGAGAATCTCTGGGGCTGTTGATGGTGGTGCTGTTGTCACTGGATCAGTCGCTGGACCATCGGTCGTCTCTGGCAGTGTCGTTGGAGGCACTGCAGTTGTTGAACATGGACTCGGGTTAGCTGGACCCGGTCCTCTATGGGGTAATCCTGATACATCCACTCAATTCAGAATTTTATTTTTTTGAAAATCCATTCGCTGAATTTATTTTTATTGTTTTAGGACATGGATTAGGTCTCGCTGGACCTGCAGTTGGTCATGCTGCTATTTCTGGACCCGTTGCTCTTCCTGCTGTTGTTGCTGGACCTTCTGGCAGCATCGTCGCTGGACATGGAGGCCTAGGACATGCTGGGTGGGGCTATCCACGATACTGGTAGATCCTGAATCATCCGGAATCACTCGACAAACACTTCGCCTTATTGTAATCCTACTGCATCGACCATGTTTCATGATCTCTTCTATTTTCCACTTCTATACCGCTATAGTACCTCTTCACTCCCTTCTCAACTTCTCTTTTTTCTATGGATTCTGTGTATATATATACAGCCAATACGAATATTGGTTATAATAATAATTGCATTTGAATGAAAAAAAAAATCGTGGTTTTTATTTTGTAATATCTCTTTTCCCAATTCGTCAATTTTCCTGAAAAATGAAATATCCATTGAACGAATTTTATTGAAAAAATCCAATTTCCCTCGGATTGTACGTGAATTTTGATGAAAATGGTTTGTGGGGGTGAAAAAATCTTGTGAAGTAGAAAAATTGTTGGTACATGAAAAAAAATCCCGGAATCATGAAAAGTATCGATGATACTTGTGAAAAGTATTAAATTCCGAGGAAATAGTAATAAAAATCGTGAAATACAATGACGTTGAAATGAAATACAATTCAATCGCATTTATCATTATTTCTCCTCCTGAAACGTAATAAAATAAAGAATTATCTTTGAAATTATGATCGTTCATATTCATTCAATATTATAAAATAATATTTGAATGAAAATTTATGAGAAAAATAAGATTTATCGATTCATGTAATGAACTTTTGTATTTTGTAAAATACAAAATTCAACAATGCACGAGTGAATTTCTGAATACAGAATAAATCTGCATTGTACATTAAAATGAGGAGAAAGATCTATTATCATATGAAAACATTGTGGGGAAATTGAGCAAAAATTCATTCTCAACCCTTTCACTATAACGCGAGGATGCATTGACCGTATAATAACAATTATTCCAATCAATATTTCGTGATAAAATACGGGTGCTCTTGTGCGGACTGAATTTTCTGTTATAATCAAATGCATTCACATTTTTCTAAAATATAAATCCCAATGAAATAATTAATCGATTTATGAATAATCAATGACTTCCTGCATAGACAATAGAATTAAATCGATCAATCTCAACAATTCCCGAATGACCTTGAGGAATTCTAATGATACAGGAGTTGAAAAAAATTCATGACCCCCAAGCGAGTGTGCTTTCACCAATTAACAGCAGAGATAAACGCATGACATTTAAATAACAAGATAATAGCTAAAATTCTAGTCAAACTGGGGCTCGGCCAAGGACAATAAAATGAGTATAAAACTCAGGACATTTGGAGGAATCGTCAGTCACTGAACACTGCTAACGAGTGAACAAACAGTTACCAATTCAACAATGAAATTCTTGGTAAACTCCGAATTATTCTAAAGAAACGATTCTATCCTTGGATTATTCCTCTTGATTTTAATTAAATTCTCTTCATCAGATTATCCTGGCTATTGTTGCTACCAGCAACGCTGCTCCAAGTGGTTGGGGACATGGTCTTGCTCTGGCTGGTCCACATCTAGCTGGTGCTGGACTCGTCGGACCACATGTAGGCGCTTCACATCTTGCTGGAGCAACTGCTGGACCAGTTAGTGTATCTGGTGCTGTTGCTGGACCAGCTCTGGTCACTGGATCTGTCGCTGGACCAGCTGCTGTTATTGGCGCTTCTGCTGGACACACTCTCGTCTCTGAACCAGGGTGGTGTGAGTTATAATTTCTCCTCTCACTTTATTATAATTATTTTCTCTTTCATTTGCACTTAATAATTCAATACTTTTTTTTATTTTCGACCCACAGCTGCCTGGGATAATGGTCTCGGATGGGCTGGTCATGGTGCAGTGCTAGCTGGTGGTCATCTTGGTCTTCATGGTGGTCCAGTCCTCGTTGCTGGTCCAGATGGTTCCTCAATTTCCGCCTCCGGCGCTGGACACGGTGCTATTATCGCTGGACCCCATGGCCATGGACTTGGCTGGTTGGGCCATGGACACTGGTGAAGAATTCAATGACACCAGGATGACGCTCATCGATGACACTGCCCCTTTCTTATTTCCCCATAAAAAAATAACTACTTTTGTTTAATATAAAATAATAAAATCAATGTTTCTATCTAATTATGTCTTCAGTTTCTATGCAAATTCCTTCTACACAAGAGACACTATCGATTTCCTCAATTATTTTCGATTCATTGAATTATGAGAATTAGAGAAGTTGGAATGGATTAGAGCCTTCATTCTTTCCTGACAAAATCGAATTTAAAAAAAATGAACTTTGGAATGTTTATTTGAAGAAAATCCTATGCCAACATGAAACCAACACCTATTTACAACTGACTAATCCAAAATGCTGTGTTTCCATGTGAAATAAAATTCTTCGAGTGTCGTAAACTGCATTTATCACCAGTAAACTAGCGAATATTCACAACCACGTGACGCAAATTAAACAAACCACGAGAAATAGCTATTCAATTCAACGATGCGTACGTTGCTAAATGACGTTGGACCTCATATTGGTGTTTTGGCACTGAAACTCGTGACAAATACACACTCCCCTGTCCCTTAAGTTACTCGAACGTAAATGCCCTGGTCTATTTGAATTAAATTCAATGTTCTCTCTCACGTGAAATTATGCGCTTCCATTAAATTCTGTGTATTGCAGATGAAAACGTTGGATTGAAGAGAATTACTCCTGTTGCAATTGTCAACTGACTTTAACTCGTTCAGAATTTCATCGAGCTTTTCTGCTGTTTATTCGGTCATTTGGCTTCGCAATTATCGTAGAATTTTGCTAATTCTCATTTTACCTTCTATAATTACCCAAAAACTGATTAAAATGCTACAATCCCATTGTCATCAACGACTTCAATCAGTTTTATTCCCATTAATTCGTTGGACTGATAAAATACGAACAATTTCATCAGCAAATATGCATTTCCTATTCAATAACTATCAAGATTTGATTCATGAAAGATTGGAAAAATTAGGATAGACTCAGTAAGAGCAGAGATAGTAAAATTACGTCAAACTTGACAATGAAAAACCGGTATAAGACATCAGGAATTTTCTTCCTGTTACGTTTATCCTATCGCCGAAGCCGCACCCGTTGAGACATTTACCGTGACCTTTATTTCAGGGTTGAATGATGAATTTGATACATTTTTTTAGTATCAGCGATTGGGTATAAAAGGATCCTGTGATGTTTGCACCAGCATCAGTCAGTCCTGAGCAAGAATCAGTAGCAGACCAGCAGTAGCAGACTCTGAATCAATTCATCATGAAATTCTTGGTAATTATATTAATCAACATTTATTTTCGAAAAATTTATAAATAAATTCTTTAAAAAACTAACGGTAGAATACTTCCCTTCCGTTGCTCTTCAGGTAATTGCCTTTGCCCTCGTGCTTGCCGTATCAGCAGCACCAGAACGCGAGCGTCGTTCCCTTCTCCACGGTCTGGGCCTGGGCCACATCGCCATTGGAGGACCACTCTTGGGTGGCGCTGCCCTGATCGGACCAGCTTCTCCATCAGTAGCTGTTGTTGGCCCTCATGCTGGATCAGCTGCTGTTGTTGGTCCTTCAGGGGGATCAGCTGCTATTGTAGGCCCATCGGCTGGCCATGCTGCTGTTGTTGGCCCTGTTGGACCTGCTGCTGCTCTTCTTGGGGGTGCTCCAGGTAAGACTGATATTCTTGCATGTAGAATGAATTCTTCATGCTAATATCCCAATTTCTGTTCAAGGAGCTACTATCATTGCTGGACCAGCTGGTGCCATTCATGCTGGGGGCCTGGGCCATGGTGGTCTCATCGCTCCTGGCCTTCTCCATGGCTGGTAATAACAGAACCACCTCACGACGATCACAGACGCCAAGAATCTTCAACTTCTTCTCACTCCTCAAATACTCAGGTTAATTAGACTCTCACTGATATCCTGAATACTGCCTCCAGTCTATTTACATGTCTTCGCAATATACCCCATCACGAGAGTCATCGGAGACATTTAAATATCACTTCGGTTCTTTCACTCTTTGCTGAGGTGTAATGAGTCTTTGGAGATATTCTTTGTGTTTAAACGATCGATCGCGATATCATACGGACCCGGCTATCTTATTCTCGTCCCTATCCCCACAATAAGTTCAGTAATCTACCTCCAGCTTTCACGTTCCATTGATTATCCAATGGAATTCATGGAAGCTTCATTATCCCGCGATTATCATAAATGTCGCAGTTATTGTTTATCACTGAACTAGCACTTAATGAAGATTCTTTTTCATTTATGATTTTATGTTATTTGATTATAAATAAATCTTTGTCTTCATGAAGATTTTTTTATTATTATTCCAACATTTCAATAATATATTAATAAGCGACGCACTAATTAATTTTTTCATCCTCACCTCACTAAGGTCAATGCCTTTATGCCCCAATTTCCGTCATCCCCTCTCTCAAGCGTCCCTTCTCGCCGCCGGCGGGGTCCTTGGCGCCATATTGTTTTTTCACACGACACTGCAAGCTCACATACATGAGCCCTTCCCGCTACAATCGAGAATGTTCTGACGATTTTTTATTTTTTTTTTATTCTTTCGATTTATTATCCGAAATAAAAGAAATTAATTAAATAATTATTTCAACACTTTAAATCACTCGCGTTAATTAAAAAATACTTTCAATAAATTACGAAATAAATTATTATTATTAATTTTAATAAATATCGAGAATATTCTGGCGGTTTATTGTCGGAGGAAAAAAAAATTAATTAAATAAATATTAAACACTTTAACTCACTCCCGTTGATGCAAAAATACTTCCAATAAATTAGGAAGTTAATAATAGTTATTAATATTGATAAATAATTAAACTAATAATTAATTGAACAATTAATTTAACGAGTAATGTAACAAAGCCTGCAACCCTGTCCTCCCGCGCGATGCTGCCGCCATTTTGTCTCCCGCTGACGCGCTACGGGGTTCACACGCACGGATAGGACCGCTGGGTTTGCGCAGGCGCTACGGGGTTCACACGCACGGATCAGACCGCTGGGTTGCAGGCTGAAGCAGGCAGCAGCGGCAGGACGGCAGACGCTCCATATAAAAAAGAAGTTATTAATTGAATAAATAACGATAATTAAACTGCAGTATAATTAATTATCTACCAATAAGTGTGATAATAATTAATTATTCAATTAAATTGATAATAATTGAGGAAAAAAGAATTTTTGAAGGAAAATCACACATTCTCTGTATGGCGTTGGGGACAATGACTTTTTCGAGATGTTTCCAACGATGAAGGACACTCGAAGGCAAAATTCAACTGGATGAACATTTAATTGGTGAGAAATTGAGTTTTTATTAATTAATTTTCAGGAGAAATGCGAATAATTGAAGAAAAAATCGATAATTCGGTAATATAAAGGCGATTATTATGATTATTATGAGGAAAACTGGACATTTTTATTTTATTTCAATTTTAATTTTTTTTCACGGAGGAAAATATTGGGAAATTGAGAAAAAAATGATTAATTATTTTTTTCCAATTTATTTTAAACAAAAATTAACAAAGCATCAGTTTAAAAAAATAAGAGTAATCGGATTTTTGATGAAGTCCGTGCAAATTTCGGTAAAGTTCCAAAAAGACGATGAATTTGGTGAAAATTCTTAACCATGGATTCCGTGGATTCCGTGTCCGACGAGACCTGCGTTCCAGAGTGGGAGTGCTGGATCAAAAAAATTAAAATTGAGAATTTGCGAGTTTTTGCAAAGACATGAGCATAGAAAGAAGAGGGTACTCACGTCCGTGTCCAACAGCAGCATGGATTGGCTGTGCATGACGGATAACAGTTGGGGCAATTGGTTGGTGAACTGGTCCAACTGCGTGGCCAATTCCAAGGCCAAGAGATAGTGGTACAGCTCCGTGTGGTACTCCAGTGAGTCCACCTGGGTTAGCGGAGACGACGGCCACGAGGGCAAAGACGAAAAGGCAAACCTGTGAAGAAAGAACCCAAATTTATGCTCAGAAAATCAAAAGGAAATAATCGTTCAAGTCTAATAATTGAAAAAATGGGATTCAGGTTATTTTTGAAAATATCTCGTGAACCAATGGGTTTATGATAATTTACCAAGAGACCCTTCTTGTAGCCCAGAAATATGTCCACAAAAAAGGTTCTATGGAAAATTATCACATCTCCCATAGATTTCGACATATTTTCCAAATTCTTAATTCAACAACTTCCCAATTGAAGTTGCACTTGATAAAATTAATGAATATCATGAGAAAATATAATTACCATGGATTTCATGTTGATTATTGAAGTTTCTGTTTCTCGTTGCTGTGAAACTGATGTCAATCCATGGGTTACCCTCTCTATTTATATCCAACAATCCCTTGAGCAAAACCTTCTTTCATTGCCCATTTTTTCTTCATTCTAATGAAATAAAAAAAAATCCTACAATATATTGAGATCAAAGTCACAATTCTCCTCGTTCGTTCACACCTCTCACATACACATACACACATGAACAGAAGGCAGCAGTGAAGTTCACCTGTGTAATACGTATCACAGTGCATTCTGATTGGTAAAACAAGGAAACGGTAGAGCGTAACACCAGTTTATTATTCGTTTCGCCAGTTAGTTGCATCAGAAAGTTGCATGACTATAAAACATTATTTGTCGTTTAATTCGATATAGAATTGATAAGATTTCATCTTCATGTGGTAAATAAACGACTCTCCTTTCTCATTGATGTGAAAAAAATATAATTTCATTTGTTCTTCTTCATTTTTTTTTACAGTTCAATCGGTGGAATGTCGAGTAGGCGCTAGAAACTGCTTTTCCACGTGCTTTGTGCATGAGCTGATATCAGGAGAGTGGGAGTAATTTTATTCAATACGTTGGATACCTCAGATTCATTGTACTTCATGGTAAATAGTAGTGCAATATTGCATCAGCTTCTTTGTTACTTAAAGAACGTTTATAACGAGTTTTTCATTAATTAAAACGGCAAGTCAGGCATCGAAAAAATTAAAAAAATGTTTACCTTTGTAATGAAAGAAGCTTCTCTATGTTTAAATGGAATTTTTTTACGCTCATTTTTCTTTTCATTCGTTCTATTAATTAAACTTTTTAATCCAATTTTTCATTACTCAGAGAATTTCATTATGAAGGTGGCAAATTTCTTATTTACACGGTGAATTTTATAAGTTGAGACAAATTTTTTTTTTTAACGAATGGAAAAGTGGGGCTCATTTCGTTTATAGTAATCCTCATTTTTGATGGAGATTATGTTAATTACAAACGCAAATATGCAATAAGCTAAGTCTCATTTATGTTGAAGAGGAAAGTTCAAAAGTTTTAACTGCACGTAGCTCTGTGGGAAATAAACCACAGCTACTAGCATCTCTGGTGAAATTAGTAGTAAATAAAGTAGTTGAATAAAATTTATATTAATTTGCATTAAAAGTAAAAGATCTTTCTCATTTATCGACGAAGGATAGAGAATGAGAAAAAAGAATTAGAATCACTCTGTGTGCCTTTCAATTTTCTATTGAAACGCAATAGAGTGCTTTCAGAATTTGAAAGTCGTAAAAAAGTGGAATAAAGATATTCACACATTGGAAAAATGGCAATTCTATTCGAGTTATTGAAAATTGGAAATAAGGTGTACTACAGATTTCTCAAAAATAAAAACATTTTGGAGAAAAAAAAAGGGAATATCCGAAGCTGGAATAGCGGAACAAATTCGATGTAGAGTATCACAGAATTGTGTCACAGTTGTTGCAACGTCGTTCGTAGAATTCCATGATACTGAGGAGAAACATCAAAGGGAATATTGAGATTTTTATGGAATGTTATTCCTTTACAATCCAGTAATTTTCTTTTTCCACTTTTTTCGAGAAAAAAAGGAACGAAATAAGTCATAATGAAAATGTTACATCTGTAAAAATTCGGAGAACGAAAAAATATGTTATTATTATTATTTTTAATGATTTAAAATTAATTCACATTGTATGACGAGTAATTTAAGTGTAATATCACATTCCACGTTGCACCAGCAATGTTTATGGCTGTACCAGGACATCACGCTCCATTGTTTCCTCATTATCACGTGACAGATACGAGAATTAGCGTCAACAATTATTATAACGAATTAATGCAGCTACGGTGTCCCATAGATTGCGGAAAATTATCATAATTAGTGTTAATTGTACCGGATAAAGTGTTGTGTTAATTCAAATAATTTCGATGAAAATAACTCGCTATAGCTTATTTTGCATAGAAAATATTCATAATAATAAAACTTGTTAAACCGTGACATTGCGAGTTTGGTAAAATTGTTCCAAACAGATGAACCATAAGAGAAAAACATTCTCAGTCCTATAAATCGTGTTTCTGGTGATGCATTAGCCCACGGTCACGTTTATCTAGACATAAAATAACTCTGAATTGATATCAACAGGTACTGATTCATCAATTCCGAATTTTATGGATTTTTTTCCACTCGATTTTTATCAAGAATAAATGGGTTATTTTTATTGCCAATTTCTCCACAGCATAATTCATTCGAATAATTAATATTATCTTCTTTCCTCTTGATTCTCTAACCTTCTCCTTCTACGATAATTCGAATTAATTCATTTATACGTTTCTCTTTCCAGGAAATTCCCAGAGGCGCAGTATCTCAAGAGAAATGAAAAGACTAACAGTGCAAAATTAAATTATTCAAAGTGGCGCCATGACTGGCAAATGCACACACAGGCCTTATACTATGGTCTGAGAGGATGAGCCAAGTCACTGTATACATGCTTTGTAATACTCTGTACAGTCTACGAAATTTCGTGTCTCAAATGGATGCCGCTTCTCTCGACTCTCGTATTGCACAGAGATATGTGAATGTCTTTGCAACTTACTTAAAAGAGGTAAGTGTGAGGAGTGAGGAGAGGGTGAAACAACAATCTAGCTATGTACTAGGTATCACTTTATGCTGACAGCAATACACATTACAACTGGACGACAATGTGAGCCAACTGTCCCGTAAAATCCACACGCGAGTTCTGAAGATCGTTATGTTACTTATGAGACTTAGTTTAATTAAAGAAATTCAATTAAGAATTGCTCGGGAGAATTATGGAGAAAAAAGTCTTCATTCCATTCTTTCAAACTAATTAATTATTCTTTTTTCTCAAATAATTTTGTAATATTTGAACTTCACTATCTCAAAGATTTACAATTCATTGCTCGTTTTTCAACATTCTTTTTTCTCCATGGAAAGTTCATGAATTCGTGAATAGAAAATTCGGAGATAAAACGAGTGGTACCACCTGAAACTCAGAATCTAATACATTTATATTGAAAATAATAGTTTAAAGCCTCAAAAAAAAAAAAGGCAAAATCGACACTGCGAAGTAATATGTATCAAGGGATGGGTGATAACTTTATTCTTCAACATGTTGGATGTATTTATATGTTTCGCACTGCGCCAACTTTTCGTACGTAACTGTCTTCACCATAAAGAGTTACCCCACAGGCGCTCACTTATATTTCAGTGAAGTTTGTTTCTTGTTGAAAACCGAGTAGTTGAGAAACACTCAACGCCACTTCTCTAACTTAATTCACATCATTGCGCCTATTATAAACATTTGGAAAGGTTAAATAATGATTTTCATGTCAATTTTTGTTCGTTTATTTGAGGGGAATTAATGAAAAATGCTTTTTCTATTTGTTTCAGATGATAATTCATTGAAGAAGATTGTTGGTCGAATGAAAAGCACATGACAATGATCATGAGCCTATGACCTCCTTGATGATACTCTCTCCTGCATGTTCAGCGAAGGCAACAGCTTCTTTTTCGCCTTCCTTGAGCGCCGCCTCTGCTACATCTTCCATGAGATGATTAGCAAAGCCGGTGGCTCTGTTCCTCACATATTTCCTCACACCAGCAGTTGCATTTGATGCTTCGCCGACTGCCCAATCTCTCACTTTTTTGAAGAAGTCCTCCACCTTCTTCCATGCATCGTTGAGGCCGTTACCGTGGATCATCTTGAGGTAATAAAATTTCCAAATTAATGTTAGGAAAGACACAAGGGGTTAAATTAACTTACTTGCACTAGACTCAGTAGCACAACGAGTACAAGAATCTTTCGGCATTTCAGCATGATGAATCCACAAAATTCAAATAAAAATTCAAACAACTTGAATAATATACTCTAAATGAGTGAAGAATTAATGCTCGTCACGTTTTTATACACTCGATTGTCACTGGTAATAATTTACGCATCTCAAACGTGATTTTTCGGGCGAATCTACTGACTCGTGATCACACATACGCCTGATTAATTCAATGAGGGAAAACTCGATTAAATTATCAAAATAAACTCTAGATAATTAATAAATAAGTCCATCCTTTCAGGATATTTTAATTTTACAAATCCTCAATTATTCTCGATGAAAAACTAGAGAAAATTGAATTTTTATGGTATCTGGAGCGTTTATTAGTTGCACGTGTTGTCCCAAGAGTGAGAAATAATATGAAATTTTGTCGGTCGTTCATAATAACCTCGAGAGAAGAATTCACTTCGATTAATCATCTTTCTCTCGTATACTCGACGTTTTCCAGACGGAAATAATACGTAAAGCGTTGCCAATGGAGGGAAAATCTCGTTTATCTCAGTGGCTCCAGTTGAAAAATCAATTCGTCAAAATAAAGAAAGAAAAAGTAGACTCATTGCTTCACGTAATTTCTTCATATTTCCCTTGGGTTATATTTTTTCGTCTCTTTATCATTTGACCCAAATAAATTCATGGCGAGTAATAATACGATTATAGTTTTTTTTTTTTTTTTTTCTATTATTTTGTGGAGGGGAATTTTCTGGCTATCGATAATAATTCAATTGCGGGTGGAATAAGTCTCCTGGAGATGAGGGGAAAATATCCTGCAATATTTTATTTATATAGATGGAAAAGAGGGAAATAAACCATTTGTAATCATGAAATGAAGGAGATATTAATTATTTTAGAAATCTTTAACATTCTATTATATTTTACAGATGATTTTGGACTATCCCCTTCAACAATTCTCGCTACTATCACGTGTTAAACCTCAACAAGGATGTGCCCCCATAAACCTCATAATTTTCTCATCATCTGTGTGGTTTTCCAACACATGGAGAATCATTGCACACACGTACACTAAACTGCAGCAAAAAAGCACCGATGTTTACTGACATTTTGAGAGGCAGAATCCCATGGACAATTCTCTGTACTAGAGGTGTGTATGTAAATTTTCATAGAATATACAACAAAAGGTAGAATCACGTAGAGTGAGTCAACACATTCAGTGATGAGATGCACTTATGAGCATTAATGTACTCTGCTGATTGGTCAGTACTTGTAATTCCGCGGAAAATACTGCCATTGAAATCTACCGAATGCGCGAAATGGTCGCATTATCGTTGAACAAGTTCCAATTTATTATTTCGGTTTTATTACCCTTTGAAAATTAATATCTCGCTATTACTACATGTGATACTCATTAAAATATTCCCATTCGATTTTGAATTGGAAATAATCATGGATTTCGAAAATTCAAATTATTCATACATTATTCGTAATATAATCTGCATAAAATTTGTAAATTCATTAATTTTACGTGGCAATTCAAATGACGTCATCTTAATATTTAGCCTCAGATTGAATCGAAAAAAATTTCATTTGCCGATTTTCCCGTTTTTTTTATCGATTCAACGTTTCATAAAATTCAATAGGCAGGAAGAATGAGGAAAAAGAAAGGAGAACAAATAAAGTCAAGAGATTGTAGGAAAAGAGAGGCAAAAATAAAAGTTTGATAGCAACGAGGTCTACCGTACGTGCCAAATGTGTGTGTCTCGATAAAAGCTACATTCCACTCGGCTGCATACTGGCACTACGGTCACGAACTGCGCGACACTGTCACGAAAGAATAAGAGAGATATTTAAATTATTATTTTCTCTCTCATTTTATCACAAATCGTTGCATTGTTTCGATAATCAGAATATGGAGAGAAAATTTTCACCATTCATCCTGATTCAACAAACTGTGTGTGCATACACGTATTCATTGGGGGATTTGAAAATTTCGCGATTTCTCTTTAGAATAGAATTCATGAAAATTGAATTAAAGCAATGCTATCTTCTGCCTAATGTATGTGTTCATTAAGTTCGCTCATTCAGAAAAAAAAATTAACAGTCTACTATTATTCATTGGATTTGTGAACTTTTCTCATTTGAGCTCGGGAGTAGAAAAAAATCGTAACACTGCAATAATTGTGATAAATTATAATATAATATAATTTATTTTCATATGCAAGAATTATTTCTCATCAAAATTCTTTATAAAAAAGTATCTTGCCATTGAAAAGGCTGAAGTTGACATTTTTCGAAATGAAAATCAGGGTCTCAGTGTGCCAAAGTGCCTCAGGATAGTACATACCCTAATTTTTCCTCTTTTCATAGAAAAAAAAAAGGGGATTGATTTCTCATCCCTCTTTCATTAACTATTACCCCAAAATCAAAAGAAAATTCCGTGTTTTCTCTGAGGCAGCCTCATCAAGACCTAATCTCGACGTCAGGATGAAGGCAAGCGACATCAAAGTCCTTTGATCCTGCGAAAAATGCTCGTTTCATCTCAATAATTCAGTGAAAAAAAAAATATTTTTCAACGAAAAAAACTCTTCACTATGTCTTCAACTTTTTTCATCTCTATTATTTTATTGTTTTATCCTGTTCGTAAATTATGGCGATGGAAAATTTTATAATTCACACATCTCCAAGGTGATTATTATAATCCAAAGAATGTCATCCATGAGTTTCAAAATTAAATTCACATTATTCCGGGTTTTTCAAAGCTCTATTCCAGTCTGAACAAAAAAATCCGTGAATTCCGGACGTTTATAGCGTTTAAAATAGACGAGTAAATGCTGCACCTCGTGATTTACATTTTTTTTCTTCACACAAATTTTATTTTTTCAAGCCATTCTATTCATGAGAAGAAAAAAAAAAGGGAAAATGTTACATGAGGTAATGTGAATAGCACAGAGGAAAATGTGAGACATTGAGGATAGAGTGTAACATGAAAAAAGAAAATGTGACGTGGGAAAAAAAGGAAATGTAGAAAAAGTTGATGGTAGAATTTAAATCGTATTTTGTCTACATTTTTCTACACTTATTTTTCCATCGTATGTTACAAAATTTTCCATTTTATTTTCCATGAATGTTGGATACCCATTTGAAAAACTGAAAGGGACACAAATTTGAGTGAGAATATTTAAATAAAAACGTGGAATAAATTTTAGGTCATTCGTTGCGTTTATTTTAATTGGCAGAATAGGAAAGTCAGGATTTTTTTTAGAGTTAATTCTTTTTGATATTTATTTTCATGAATAAATTATGTAATTATAATCTCTCTAGAGATTATAATTCCTCGAAATTTGTCTTATCATTCTTAACAAAATTCCTTTTCTTTTTGTAGAAAGAATGAGAGGAATGAGTGCTACTGAGGAGAGAGGATAAAATTTGATGGCAATTTAAATTGCCAGTGGAATCTACTCATTATAATTTTATCTCATCACACAAATTCTAAATGGCATTAATTTTCACAATGATTTCCATCTTAACCATTGGAAAATAAATGACACTAGTCAAAATAATGAGAAGATGAGAAGACACCATGGAGGAATTGTCTGAAGGGGATTGTGACAAAAGGAAGAATCTTTGGGGACATTTCACAGCGTTGTGGAAGAAAAGAGGATAAAAGAAGTGAATAAAAAAAAGAAATTGGTGGAGGGAGAAAATGGAAGAAAAAAAGGTTGAAAATAAAATAAAACCGTGGGACGAGACACTCGTTGAATTCAGCAATGAGATTCGCTGAGGTGAGCATTCAGAAAATGAGAAGGAGTGCGAGAGAGAGAGGGATAGAGCAGAATGAAAATGTTCTGTGTTGCACTCGATGCTGTCGCCATCGCACGAGGAAACTCTGAAACGTGTTGCCGACTATGGAAAATCGAATTGTGTAAATTCCGCGGTTCGAGTCTCAACTCAGGTAACGTGAATGATTATTTCTTCATTGAATACAGGCGAAAATTGGGATTTCAATTGAACAGTTGGAGATAACGATTTCCTGATGATTCCATTGGAAAGCAATCTCCAATAGTTTTCTTGATTTCGCACAATTTTCATGATATAAAACATAAAATCTCGACCCACAAACGCTTCACAATCATCCCCTTCATCTCCTTTATCTTCGAAATTCATTACTTCACTCTATCACATCTCCTCTTTCTCAAATTGATTTTATGGATATTTCTTTGTATTCTACAAGTAACATTGTATGTTTAAGAGATACGTGCTTACGAATAAAACTTTTTCTTCCCTCGCCTCCTCAAAGAATTATTTCAATTGCTCTTTGTGCGAGTGTGTCAGCATCGGTCGTAAAAGTTCGGGGAGTGAATATTGGGTCAATGAGGCAATTTAATTTTTCGGCAATTCACGCATGAGTTATGTAAAGCAATAAATTAAATGTAAAATTTGCAAATATCTCGGACACCCTTGAAATTAGAGAAAAATTCTATTATTCATCAATAAGTAGTATTTTCTGAACTAATTCATCGTATAATTCACAGGAATTCTGCGGCTTCCCGCTAAATTCCATCGGCAAAACCACGTGGAGATCATGCGCATTCCCATCGTTGGAGCACGTGGATCGAGTGAAAATTGTAGGAGTGTGGACACCCGCCCTACGTTTGAGAAGTGAACTGGGGGATTTTCCGTTACTAGAGGATAGACCAGGAGCGAACAGTCGCGCGCCAGCCGCTGTCACGGTGGGGTCTTCCACGTTACACTCTGTTCCGGTGAGTTCACCATAATATTGCAATATTCACGTAAATTTGAGTGTTAAAATTCTCCCCAAATAATGTAATTAATTTTGTTAACATAAGCAGACTCTTTTCCACTTTTCGCACGTAAATAATTATTTTCTTTCTTCATTTTTCACTCGTCAAATCTTTTGATTTGAATTATTTCATTACCTCAAATTAATGAATTAATTTTCATCTTCAAATCACGTTCTCACTTAGTAATTTAATGGCTCAATTAAACTAAGAGTCACGTGGTCACGTGAACCTCACTCTATATTTTAAAAAACGAGGTAAAAATTAACTATGACAGAATACATTGTAAAAACAATGAGGAAGAGCCATTGGCGCTTCTTTTCTTTAAAATCACTCAAGCGATCGACTCCAAAAAATACGTCAAGTGTATACACAGACAGTGTGCTTTTACTGGTGACTCTCTCTCTCTCTCTCTGACTCGTTGTCTCCCACAAGTTAGAGAAAATTGTATCGATCCCAACACAGTGCAATTTACGTTTAACGAGATTGCCATGAGAGGGGTTTAAATCGATTAGAACACACACGAGGAAGCGATTTCTGAAGCTCCAAAAGTGGAGGTTAAAAAAACGAAAAATCTCTCCTTCTTTTTTTTTTTTGCACGAACCTCAACAATTGGTCTAATCACTATTCTCCAAATCTACTGGCCCCTTTTTTTTTCACTCCATTCATTTCATTTCATTTCAACTTTCGGAATTCACTGTCGTAATTTAATTCAACTCGTTTCACTGCAATTGTAGCTCGATCCAATGAAAATTCCCAGTCTGACCAAAAGTACTCTCTTCTACTGAATCGTTGATTTCTCATTTTTTTCTGCTTCCATCTACAGTTTTTTTAAGAATAACTCGGGAAATAATAGAGATAGGGATTTTTTCATAGATACCTTTTCTATAGCTCTCTTTTCGCTCTATAAAAAAGGTATCTATGAAAATTTCTGTATATCCCATATTTCTCGAGATATTTCGAAGAGAAGAGAGACAAATTGAGCCCCACTTTGCATGATTCATCTGATGGAATATTCCGGAGATACTGACAGACGTCAGTGACACAAAATAGCGGAAATGAAATGCGCCACAAAAGGGAGGAAGAGGGGTGGGGGATGTGGGTAGACAAAGAGCGTGAGAGTATGCCACGTGAACAATTTTTGCTGACGTTTTTTTTTTTAACCAGTTTCGTTCGGAAAATCCCTGAAGAATGAAAGGCAAACGGTGCGCACAAAAACCGGGCAAAATGAACGGTCAAAAACAGGCGCAGGGGATAGAGATGAGGAGGGGATTGAGGGGAGAGAGTATTTTGATACGTGAGCGTGTGAATCATCGATCCTAGAGGCTTATATATCTTGTTATCCTTCTGTTGTGTTTATCATTCGGACACAAACCCCATGGAGTTGAAATTGATCTGGGAATACACTGGATTGTATTCAAAGTGCACGTAGAAGACGTTTTGAGATTGAACCGCAGTTACATGTGCACATGTTTACATGTATATTTTACTCTGTGTATTTTGATTTTGTTATTCACTGGTTTGTAACTGATATGAACACAATTGCGAGAAGCAGTTGGATAATTTATGGAATTTCCCAGTGGCCTCGAGAGACAAATGAAAGTATCTCATTTCCAAAACCATTAGAAATAATTCCCGAGGGCTCTATGAATCAGTGGAATTCCAGTGGGATCGTTTGAATTTAAGTGTTGAAGATGAATTCCAGAAGGTCTTTATCGATTTTTTGTTGGAGAAATTGATTTTTATTTCAAATAATCTATAATTCATTAATTATTTTTTCTTTCTCATGTTTGGGACACTTTGATTTATCACTTGAGCTTATTTTAATGAGTTTTTTTAATTTATTTTTTTGCAGGTGAATGTAGACCTGAAGTTATCAGCACCCTGAGAAGAGGGTGGAGGATTGGGTGAATGAGACTGCGTCGTGCGGTTGACGTGTGCTTGTAAGTGTGGTGTTGGGGGCCGAAAGGGTGAGTGAGTTGTTCGAGATGAGCTATGAAGGGGGCCCTGGGCTGCCTGCTAGCCTCCGTAATTGTTTTTCACTTGGTGAATATTTATACGGACGCTCTGCCCCCGATCATCAAAATTGGTGAGTCTTTACTTTCAAATAATCTCGACAATGATTTCCCAAGAATACGAGGAAAACATTTATATTTTAATTTTAATAATTAATGCATCTGGTAATTGAATTACTCAATTACGCTTCCATCATGAAAATTTATGAGGTCATCCTTTTACTCAGTTTCAACATAATTGGATGGACACAGAATGCATTTAAAAATAAAAACGCGTATTTTTGTAGTAAAAACAAAGGGCGAGGGAATTTTATTAAAAAAATTTGCATTATGTATTCATACTAATTGATTCCATTTAAAATAACGTAATTACTTGGACTCTTTAAAGTCAAATTAATGTAGAATCATTTAATTGCTATGTACAATTCTACAAATGGTTTTTTAACTAGAATTTTTTTACAACTGCGATAAAAATCCATCCAATCACCTTTTACAAATCCTCAATGATAATAACCGTATCGATAGACAAGCCTGGCATTTCTTTTTGAAGACATTGACATGAATTGGATATATTGGAAAATAGCAATAGGATAAATATATATATATAACATAACACAGAGTATCTGCCTCTTTCCACTGGTAACAAATATCGAACGTGGCACTCGTAGCGTTGGGGAAGAGCTCACCCGTGGGAATTCGAAATAGCAGTTAAGTGAAGCCTTCGTAACAAACACCAGCGTCTCAATAACAAAAAGCCCTATCTCTCTCCCCAAATCACATGAGAAACGCCCTTTTAGCCCTCAGCACTTTATATAGACACACAGGAAGTATCTCTAGGCCAAAATCCAGAGTTAATGTGAAAACTACTTGTACAACATTCTGCACTATCTACTGAGTCTATTGATTCATCAGGGGACTAATTTTCTCGATACTAGTTATTTAATCCGTGATCTGAGCGAATTTTTATGCAGTTAAATTCTTTTTTTTTCTACAGGAAAAGTCAAACAATTGATGGAACTTTGAGCGCAGTCGTAGCTTTTCGTTTACAGTGGAACTTTTAACCATGATCCATCGCTCATCTGTTGTCATACGATCCCTGAATAAATTCATTGGAAAAAGAGGAAACCGAGGGTATTTGTACAAGTGACAGTTTAAAAAGATGAAAAAACAAATGAGAAGAAGGGATACGAATGACTACGGTAGATTTCTCGAGTTCTTCTTTTCTCAATTCTTCTTGCGGCTTGGAGAGCACGGTAGTTTCATCTTGTACGAATAAATCACTATTCCACTCTTGTGGGTGAATCGATATCGATTTTTACATGGTAATATTCGTTGGAGAACCACACCGTGTTTTCATGGTTCCTCTTGTGTCTAGTGGAAGTGCATACAATACATTGGACAAGAATAATCTTTAATAATAAGGCAAAAAAAGAATGCATTGAATAATTCTTTTGATAAAACGTTTTATGATGAAATATTTATTGGGGTATTTTTTTTATAATTCATGGGTTTAGAATGAGGATTGATTTTTATTGATAATGCTGAGGTCACTCTGACCCCATTTGGACTTAGTTTCCATTACTTGTGATACCGTTCTTGGCACTAGAGTTGTAGAGGAAGCCATTCAAATGAATTTCATGTCTTTGCTCATGGACAATCTGCGGTTTACCCTTTTCTCTATTCATTCTACTCTACAATCGAGGAGAATATTTATGAAAATTAACAGGTATTTATAGGGAAAGATGGGAGGAAATAGGTCAAAGATGAATAGGTGAGGCTCGGAGAGGTGGTGCAT
The DNA here is from genome assembly GCA_963565655.1 of Aleiodes testaceus. NCBI lineage: Eukaryota > Metazoa > Arthropoda > Insecta > Hymenoptera > Braconidae > Aleiodes > Aleiodes testaceus. The sequence continues at coordinate 4,049,474 of OY751421.1, read as the reverse complement.
AAGTACACGATAAATCTTGCGGTTTAATTCACTCACTTCTCGTTATGCAACATACTTTAACTTGTATTCAACGAGAAAGATGAAGGAAAAATGAAAATTTGAGGGAAATAAGGGGAGGAACTCGTTATCTCGACGATACGGAACGTTAAAGGGCCATCCGGCAGTGACCCTCTGGTGAATTCATGTCTCCGTGAATTTCCGATGAATTCATGTGGGTTTAGAATTAAAAATACGATTTTTTCAAGTACTTTTGGGGTGTTTTTTGAAAATCAGTTTTTGCACTATAAGTCACTCAAAAAATCGTATTTTTAATTTTGAAACCACATGAATTCAGCGCAAATGAGCTCAGCTTTCACCTCGAATCGGAATTTTTACGCTACGACCAATAGAACCGGAGATATAGGAAAAATTTGATTTTTTGAAATTTTTCCAAGGTAAACCCCTTCAAATCTGGGTGAAAAAAATCGAATTTTCAAAAAACTCGAAAAAATTAATGTCGACACATGTTTTCCGCCTAAAATTTCCTCAGCTTTCCAATGGAATAATCAGAAAATCGCTATCTTCAACCGTCCAATCAGAATGTCCATTTTACCCCGAATTTCCCTACATGCATCTTAAAGAATCCCCCAACTGGGAGCCCTTCATCTTCGATAGTAGCTTCCGGTTAGTGACCGTAACGAAGGAGAATGTTTCAACGCTCGAAAGCGAAAACTGGGGGAACTTTAGATACACCAGTTTAATCGCCTGAATACCATTTCCACCGATATAAATCTCTCCCAATAACCTTTCCCCCTCTTTTTCTCATTCAAGAATTCTTTTTCCCTTCATTTTCACGGAGTTTCTCGTTGATAAAGTAGCCACCCTTTAATCACCGAAACTAACTGGATTGCGTAGTTGAAGATAAAGGGGAAAAATGCAAAAAAAAAAAAAGAACTCACACCAAGTGTCGTTAAGCATAAAACACGCTTTCCCCCTTTTTTCTCCATTCTCTGGCTTTCATCTGAATGAGAAAAAAAGAGCAGAGGAAGATTGGCATTGCCATTGAAGACTACCAAGTCTCTTCACAGTGACACAACGTAAAGAAACTTTTCCTGAACTGCCTCAAACTTTCAACTTCATTTTCCCCTCTTCTCATTTTAACACAGAATTCCAACTCTGTCACCCCATCGGTAGAGATATATATATTCACTTGTGTTTGGGGTGGAGATACTCGTGTGTTGGGTGATGATGTTTGAGGGACCGAGAGACACTGGTTCGATACCAGTGGGGAAGATCTTATTCAGGGATTACGACAGACTTCTATTCTCTCATCCAGGACACGTTGTTCCCCTAGGTGAAGAGGAGGAGAGTAATAGAATTCCGATAGATGCTTTTGGAGAGCCATAAATACCCCAATAGTCATGGAGAACTCCATTCTCAGTCGCTGTAATCTTTCACATTGAGTGTGAAAATTCATAGTGCACATTGTTTGATAAATATCTCGAGAATCAGTGGATTTGAGGGAAAATGTGAAGAGACCTCTTTATTAGATAATTTTACAAGCCACAAAAAAGGTCTCTTGATAAATTCTCGTAAATCTCATAGTTTTTGAGATATCTTAAAAAATAAAAAATGATTCCCCAATGCCAAAATTCTATCTTCGGAAAATTCATGAGAAAAGAAAATCCATGAATCAACTTCCAAGGAGAGTTGTTCTCAGAGTTTGACCTTTCGCCGCTTCTTTTTTTTTTCATTTATCATTGAATTTTCTCTTGGACAATTTCTCTTTTTTCCAACACAATTGAACAAACAAGTTGCCCCAGGGGATATGAAAACGTGCTTAACACTGGTGAAAAAAGAAAAGAAGTGGAAAAAATAAATAAAACTGTAGTGGTTGAGGGGGAGAAAATGCCCGGGGAGAGGTGATGATACCGTAAGAATTTTTCCGAAGAAAAGTGCCAGGAGAAAATGAATGATAAAGAGGAGAATGAGATGAGGGAGAATCGGCACAATGGCGCCAAGAAAATCGTGAGGGTGACCATTCTCAGTTACCTCATTTTGAGGACACATTCATTTCTCTATCCGAAGAATAACCCTCAGTAACTCAATAAAAAGAAGTATTCTTTCTTTACGAACGCGAGGACGGGACTGATTCCTCGATGATCACGACGATTTCTATTGTTCCTTTTATTTGAGAATTCTTCAGTTCAATAAGTATGCAAAAAGCGAGAGAAACATTTACCCTCTTCATATTTCCTCGCCCCTCGAAATTTTTTACCAGCCAAAAAGCTTCGAAATATTTTAAATTACAAATTCCCTTGAGGATCAACGCCCCTTTTATCATGATTTACATTTCTGGATAAAAAAAAAACATTTTCAACGCAGAAAGAGAAGAAAGAATTCACGTGGGATTCTCTCGTAATTTTTCAGACGAATCGTCTCGACAATAGTCGTCTGATTCTCTGCAATTTCTTTTATTTCATTTTTTTTTTTTTTGCGCTTGAATATTGTTGTAACGCTAGTGAGGAGAAGTTTTTTCAAAGTGTGTGCACATTATGCTATTTCTATTTTGTTTTGCCGGAGAGAAAATATGGAGGGGAGAAAATATGTTGACATTGAGGGATGAACGAGAGAATGCTTCTAATAATTTTGTTTATTTTTGAAGGCTGAAGGAGTTTTCATTGTGTGTGATAGAATAATATAAGCAAAACAAGAGAAATTCCAAAGTTTTTGCTGTTTCAATGTTTTGCCAATTGATCGGAGCTTTGTCTGGGCTCGTGAGCAGAGACACGTTTGTTCCATTGACCATAATCCTCTTGGAAATCCCTAAAACCTGTCTTACCAATACTGCAACTGGTTTCCCCTATTTTATTTCTCTCGTGCATTTTGTATTGGTCTCTCAGTTGTACTTGCACTTTCTCCACTTTCATCAAGACCCACCAGGGTGCTCGGAAATTGCGAAAAATCGTGGCAACTTATATTACCAACGAGATCTGAAGTTACGAGCGTTCAATTCACATCCGTTGCATCAACGCGGTTGTAAAAACTCGAGCCAACTTCATCTCACGTGTCTTTTCTAAAAATTTTCATTTCTGTTCTGTTTATCCCCGGGATTGTGCAGGAACTTTATGATACTCGTGCTCTTTCCGTGGATATAAATGAGTAATAATTTACTTTTTTATTATTTAAAAAAAAAAAGGGTATCTCTAGATTTTATGAAAATAAGTAGATCCATTTGGAGGAGTCCCTATTGATATCAATGACGTATCCGTAATACCGGAGTTTTATCCTCGGGATAAGAAAGTTACATACGAAGAGGAAAATCCTGGGATTGAGAAATGAATAAAATTCACATTTTCCCACCAACGATTGACTGTACAAACATGCATTCAAATGCTTTCAATCATAACCATCTACATGTACATGTCAATGGCTCCAGTCTATCTATATTCTCCTCTGTCGAAGTTTGATCCTCGAGTATTCCCATCATTTCGAACTGTAGTGCTATCACTATGAAATGGAGTATCATCTTGAAAATTTACCCAAAGCCCTTTCTCACCTCTACAACATCTGAATTCGTAAAGTTTTCGGCTCTCAAAGGGGAAAGAAAATTCTTTCACCATTGGCTTATCTTCACTCTGTTTACATTTATCTGAGGATCAACTTTACTCTTGCCAATTCGATGATGATCGATTAATATTGATAGCTAAATGTTTATTTTATTCATTCTCTTCACTGCTTTAGGAAATATCTCACGCAAATTATTCTGATGGAGGTAAAATTTTGAAGCTCCTGATGAAAAGGTTAAATTCTCCTTTGATGTTAAATTAATAGCATTAACTAATTACATTTTCAACGTCTACTCTGATTATTCGAGAGAGTGAACCTGAGGATATAATTCAATGAATTCGGAGTATCATGAATTTACCGAAAATTGTTTCAAGAAATTCATGATTAATTCAGAGAAATAAAAATCAAACTATATTACTAACGAGAAGACATTCAGAATGATTGATTCCGTTTACGAGAATGCGGTTAACCACTGATGGTGCAATTATAATCATTAAAGAATTCTTCGAACCCCTGTTGTCAGCATTCGCTCAATTAACTTCCTCAAACTTTTAATTGATGTGGCAAGGCCGCAAATGCTTGTGCCTAACGACAAATTTCTCAGGTTCTAGGAGACCGAAATACTTGATTAATCATTTGAATTGTTCGTGAAGAAAATCTAGAATATTTCCGCAATGATGTTCATTGAGGAATAAAAAAATCTTATCATTGAGCCGAGAAAAATGTCTTCACTTCCATTTAAATTCACCCGAGGGAGTAAATTTCACCGTCTTATCGAGATCAAATCTGTACCAGAATATAACAGGCTGTACGCCCACTATCTTTCCACCGGTGGTGCAAAAAAAAAAGGTGAAGAGACAGAAATAGCCAGATGAATAAATACATTCGTTTGTGGTTTATCAGTAGCCATAACTCACAAGCCCCTGACGCGTTATCCAGTACTTTTCGTTGCCATGTGTCCCCACACGTACCTCGTATTCCACCTTATTTTTCTCCTATTTTCTTTACTCCCAGGGTTCTAATACACCGCAGACTCACATTTAACGCCAGTTGACTTCGAGGACACATCCAAGCCGGTGTCACCAACGAATCATTGACCCTTCGCGACAGTAGCTTCAACACCGTAATCCCCAAGAAGAACTTCTGCTTCTTTTTTTTAATGCCAGAGACATTCACTGGGCACCGAGGACGGTCACTTTATCGCTCTCGTCACGTGTGGAATTCAAAATATACTGCGAGAGTGCCGAGGATAAAAAATGAAACACGAAGACACTTTTGAAGATGTTGTGGTAGGGTCTTGAAAGCATTCAGTGATAAATTAAATTCGGCAATTGTCATGACATTTATTTTTCTTGAAAAATTCACATTATCTTCGAGAGTATCGTATTCCCTTACGACAATGCCAGAATTATTTTATAGTGGATTTTAAGTTTGTTCAGGAGGGACATGGTTTACCCACGATCGTCGAGTTTAACAAGTCCAGATTTCATGGATTTTCTCCACAATTCGTTGCACGTATTACAAGGCTCGTAGTTACTACAATGCCTTGAGGACTTTATTTGTCATCAACTGGACTTCGATAACTGTTTTTCCCCTCTGTCTCACTCGTAATTTCAAACTCTTTCAGTTCTCTTTACGTGAAATTTCGTAGCAATTTTCTCTATTAACTGTAACGAAAGTTTTCGTATTATCTGTTATCCTCATTGATGAGATTTTCAATTCAATGTGGATCTCAAGAGGGAATTATATTATACTTGTTTCTTAAGTTCAATATTGTTTCTTGTTATGGAGAATTACGAGAAGGAGAAATAGAAGTCCAATGAATCTCCGATAATTGTCATTCGAAGAGGATCTTGCAGAAATTTATGAAAACGAATGAAGAATTATTTTAATTAATTAATCCTTTGTTTTGATCCTCACTAATTAACCTGAATTACCTTTTCTCATTATGCTATTCTGTTTTAGGAGAGTTTTCATGGACTTGTAACAAAAGCAAAGGCAAATAGTTGAAATTAGAATCTTCCAAACAACTGAAAATACCCTGAGAACTTTCACAACTCAACTGAAATACTATTTTTCTTTTAAACGACATTGTTATAAATTATCTAGTCGTGCGAGAATCTCGGTGAAATTCACCAAGTACAATTACGATTCACTGTGTGTAAGTAGGTAAATTTATTTAGGTAGACACACTTGTGTATTTTCAAAACAAAACGACTTCTCTCTCTCTCTCTCTTGTTACTGATGATAAAGCTTTTCCTTGGTGAAGTAGAAATAGTGGTCTACTTGGCTAGTAGAGGGTTTGTATTTGAGGTAGTGTAATTAGAGCTTGTATGAAGACACTAATGCGATTATCACTGTTAGGGCTTCCAGCCAACTACTACTTTTGGATTCTCGTAGATTTTCTACTTTATTGTCTATTGGTATCTGTTAACTGTTTTCATGAGATTTCAAAGTTTCAAACTTTTTATTTTTACTGAAGAAATTGTTTTTTTTTTAATCAAAAAAATTGGTTTAAAAATATGGAATCATTCTCTCATGTAAATTATCAAATTACTTCACGTTCTCTCATTGTTGAACTTTATATCGATATTTATCATGGAGATAGGAGATAGAAGGGAATTGAAGCTCTGCGGTTAGAGACGTACGTGACCACTGGTGAAATTACGCGTACCATACTATGCGATACTAGTGTATTCTCTTTTTGCTTAGAAGCATACCCTTGTCACTAATTGTTCGGTTAGTAACGATCTAAATTACACCACGTTTACGAGTGATTGCCGTTTCGATTTTGTGGCTAGCATATAATTCCAATGGTTGACAATGAAAAAAGAAGAATAAGAAGAATTTGAGGTAACAAAGGAGAGGTTAAAAATGTAAATACAGCATCATTAGGTTCTTCTAGAAAAGGGATAATGGGCTGTGGTCTTCAGACATGCAAATACGGAAAGAGTTACTTTACAAATGGAAAATGCCTCTGTCTGTTCCAATTAGCAAATGAGCCTTGAGGTTTTAACAATCATTAGGTTTAAGAGGTGGTTGTTAATTTTTTATTCCTCGTTGAAGGATACTTTGAGCACTTGAAATTTAACGGTGACTTGAATTTTTGATGGGGCTAAAGGGGTCACGATAATGGAATGCAGAATATCCAATTTTTTTTAATTGGCTGCGAGGCAAAATGGAGTATTTGATTTAATTGATTATCTCAGGATTTTAATCATGATTTTATGGGTATTATTAGATACAGTAAAACGTGTCGGTGTGACTTCAGCAAACAACATTATTAACGCGAACGTTACATTGAGGTGGGAAGCCGACGAAGTCAAGTGTGCACACGGGTTTGGGGTCAGTCGTGCTCTGGCGAGAGGGAGTTGTCGTTGCATTATTCAGCAGTCCATTCGCTGGTGGATGACTGTGTGATGGGGAAAAAAGGAGGAGGAATTCTGCACAGCCCAACAGTGCTTTCTTCCTCGAGTGGATAACGCGTTGCTTTACTGCCACATCGCATAATACATTTTTTTCCTCCTTCTATACTCATTTTCTTCGTTTAATGTGTACTCTGCATAGTCACAAGCATGCTCAATGAAATTTTATATTCCATGGTTTTATTAGAATGCCACTCAGGTGTAACTAGATGAGGTGACATTGATAATTAAACGTGAACGAAAATTTTAGAGAGTTCTCTTTTAAAAAATTGCACTCATGGATAATGGAAATTTTTTAAATAAAGTAGAGAATCTGAATTAAACGACTTTCAATTAAAAAAAATTCAATATTGACGAATTCCATTTGATTGTTGCTTGCAAAACAAGTTTCTAATGAATGAGAATAAAAGTATTTCCATACACAAAGCACGAACGAAAAATAAATTCATTTTATTCGCTGACACGTTTCTATCATTCGATAGTTCACTGCCGCTATCAATTTCACGTTCGCAAGTTTGATTGGTTTGTCAGATCGGTTATTTGGAGCCGATCAGGTAGCTGAAACACTGGAAATCTCTTTTTTTTCCCGAATGTACTTTCGTTTCCGTTTTTTTTCGTTGCTATACGTTGATTTTTACGAAGCGAATTGCGCCTGGTTTTTTCCCCTTGGATTCAATGATCCGTGACGAAATAAACAAGAAAATACGTGACTGGATACTGTATTCATGAGGGAAAAAAAAAGGAAAGGTGCATGTCGTTCATTTCTAGAGGTTAAACGAGCTGTCTATATTCCCTGGGGAATAGAAAAAATTGAGTAAAGATGGTTGAAAGAGGTGAATGGATCTCTCGAATAAATCGGACGTATTGGAGAGATAATTGTCTCGTTATTATGGCGTTTGCTATCGTCTGCAGGTCATGGTCCATTCAAATGTCTCGTGGTTACATTGTGCAGTCCCCGAGGAATATCGAGCACTAAATCCTCTTTCTATGCTCTAAATCAACTCAGTTTTTGCAATGAAATCATCAGAAAATCAATTGAATTTATTTAATTACATAAAATTGAATTAACCGAATGGGAATTTCATTTAAAAATGCCAATTTCCTTTATCATCAATTCGTTTAAATTAAATATCAAATATCGGAATAAATAATAAATTCCAGTAAATACCTGGTATCACATTATTAATTAAAAGAAAATATTCAAAAAAAATAATAAATCCTCGAATTTTTAATATGTCTCTGTGAAAATTGATCGCACATGCAGTTAGAATTACTATATACAACGGTATTTTGGTTTTGATCGGGTGAGTGAGTGCAGCCACAGGGCAAACCCGTTGTTGGACTCTCGTGTCAGCCATGCAATTCGTTCTGTCCTAGTTAATGAGTTCAATTTTCAGTGTTTTCGTTTACCACCCATTGAGCACACACCGTTGCATCTCTATATTGGACAGGTGTAAATTTTCCACTTCGAGTGTGTTGCATAGCGATGGGATAGTGAAGTTATGGCAGTGCAATATTTATTTCCACTCTGTGCGCGTAATTGTTGAATTTATACGTGTTATAACGAGATACATTAGTTTAATAACTTTCTGCATGTTACCATAACGAGGATAAATGCCACGTGGCATTGGTAGTATTTATTTGCCTCAGTATGGAGAGACTCAAGCTACTAATGTTTAATTATTGTAGTAATTAGTGGTTTACGGTTCTATTGAATTGCCCTTTTTATGACCATCGAAATCATGAGATTTGGCTCTTTATCAGCCGAAAAAATAGCCAACGTGCTTCTTTATTCAGTGGGAGAAAACTCAAGTGAGTTTACCTAATCCCGAAAATTCAATGTTGACGAAATCATTTCAATCAGGCCTCTCACAGCTCACAATATAACAGCCTGATTTATGACTGTGACACGGAACGTCGAGCATTTCAGTTACCCCATCCAACTGCAATTCCGTTCAGATATATGCAATTCAATTCTCTGGACACTTCGAGCATTCAACTTGTGTGTGTGTGATGAATTTTGTGCCTTTTTTTTTGCTTCATTCTTTCCTGCGGAAAATTTAATTTGCACGCTCTCCATTATGATACATCATGCACGGAATATTCATTGAAATGAAGGGGAAAATGGTTTATCCTAGGATGTCTCTTTTTTTTTTGGTTTCAATGGGACTTCTTTTTTGGCAGATGCTGAAAAAAATTGTACTGCGCAAGAACGGAGGATCTAGGATGTATAAGCTCTTGGAGGAAGACTTTTGAATTCTTGTCAGGTACTGGGTCGTATCGATTTTCATGTGAGGTATTCTCGAATCAAGAATAGTACTGAGTTACTTCAGTACGTAGATGTAGTGTTACTGCATTACATTCTTCGATTTATTGATTTTCTATATTTTTACACAAATTTATATGCGAGATTTTCTACGAAAAAAAGCGTGTATTCTCGCGGATATATTGAAACTTGGGGGAAATATGAAATTTCATTTCTTCACAGATGTTTCAGAAGTTTATAGGAATTGAGAGAAATGGGAATATTTCAATTTTTGAATAATTCAACAAATTATATATTTGAAGAGAGAGAAATCATGAAATTTCATACTTGACAGTTCAACTTGCAGACAATACTATTTTTCGTACCCGTAGGCATGTTTCTATGAATGAAAAACGCTTTACTTTTGACGAAAAAAAAGTTCATTTCTTTTCATGAAGTTTCACAGTGACTAGTTATGCCAACTAGATTCAGTAGAAAAGAAAGTTAACATTGAATTCCTTCATTCTTGTTTTATGTAAATCCTCAGTTATCTCTAGGTCTCTCTTCACCCTTTGGAATTGCTAATAATGTAACGCCCATACAAGCCCTTGAAAAAAAAGAAGGGGATGAGTTTATTAAAAGTACGTAATTGATTTATTATTATTCATGAATTTAATATCTTTTTATTTCCACGCATTAATGAGCCCTTTGAACTTCAACACCTCAATTATTTCACGACGATTCAAATTAATTTAAATTTATTCGTTCATTGTTTTTTAAAGTCTCTTATTTCCACCAATTTTTCACTGCGGAAAATCCAGAGTGGCCCCAGACGTAATTAAATTAACCAATTAATTCACGTAAAATCATTATATGGCATTTTAATTGTTTTTTCCATGAAAAAAAGGAATAAAATAGTTTCTCCACTTTTTTGTGTGTTATAATTCAAATTCAATAAAACTTTTCCAATTTTCCCCTTTTTTTTTTTCAATCAAAAAATAAAGTTTGTAGTTCAAAATTAATATTTATGCAATGATAATTAACATCAATACTCTCATCAACGTAATTATTTTAATCCTCCTCTGGGAATAATTTATTCCAAAGAATTTTCCATTTTATATGATTATTCTATTACTGTATTCCACGCGTTTTGATTACCATCAGTGACAAAGTTGTAATAACTTCTCTAATTGCATACCATTTTCACTATCCCTCACTTTCTTCTCAGTTTTCTTTTGCCAAGGTACTTTGTTGGAAGAGAAGAGTTAGACTCCTTTGCCCCTGAGGAAAATGAAACTTGGGGCGACTGAAATGCAAGAAATCATTCAGGGAGTTAAAATTACAGGAAAAAAAAGGAGAAATAAATTATTTATTTATTATACAGCGTTTTCATTATAAATTCCATCGCTTAAAGCTCTTCAATATTCCATTTATCTGCTCTTTTCTACATAAAACCGAAATGAAAGGCGAAAATCAGCGAAGAAGCAAAAAGAATTTCAAGAGGAATGGAAAAAAAAATTTAATACAGATGAGAAACGAAGAGTGAATATTCTCTTTCGCGTCTTGGCTGCAGCGCAAAGGAAATTTTCTTCGAGATTAATGCCATGACGCAGAGTTAGTCCGCAAAACGAATGAAGTTACGTATTTGCTGGTGCTTCGACTCTTAAAGTATTCAAGCCTCTGAATATCTGTTCAGTGCCTGGAGCCAACTGGTGTTATCACCGTGAATTTTAAATTCAGGAAATTCTCACAGAGACTTGCATTTATTTTCCTCAAACTATTTAGCATTCTCGTGGTATTTCGGTGGTTTTATTTGACGTAAAGAGCAGCAGTTCTCCTCAGCAATTTGAAAAAATTACACATTAACATGGACATAATGGAGCATCTTCTCAAATTTTTTCAGAATTTTCCCTCAACTCTTTCACCCAGAAAAAAATTAAGGAATCGGATGGTGGATGAAAAACTTGAGGACCTGCAGTCACTTATTAATGACATTGTTGAGCATCTCTGGAGGACAGGGGGCTTGTGTTGGCTTGGAGTAAGGACCATCAGTGGCCACTGGACACCCTTGACATATTGGCTACGAAACTGTTTACGAGGCATTAGTGTGATTAATCTCAACGACCCTCAGATCCAACGGATCAACGTCTCCCTCTCTTGCGGCTCCTCCGAGGGATTGGCCAGGACTTCTACGACCAAAGTGGTGGCAATGCTGAGATGGTTCAAGAATATCGTGTTCCATGGGGATAAATGATTCGGTAACAGAAGATGCGGGCAGAGCAGCACTCTCCTCCTCCAGGAAAAAAAAGGGGAAGAACTTGTCGAGACGAATAGGCGCTTGTCGTTTCCTCTAAATTCTCAAGCTTGCTCCAATTTTTGTCTTTGGAAGAAACTTCTCTCTAATCGCAGCTTTGAAATTCTTCTTTTCTTGGACATTAATGAGCTGTTGAAGCTCGATCGCCCGAGGCTACATGTCACCCACATGCCTCAAAAAAGAATGCGGCTTCAATAGCCCCGAGCGTTGTTCCAGATTGAAATATGTATTCTGAATGAGACAATTTGTGTTCTTTAATCTCACACTTTGAAATTATGAGGATAGAAAAATTCAAGGGCTTTTCATTCGGTTTTTTTTTCATCTGAACTGATGAAAATTGTCATCACGTAGAATAGTAAACCGAATGACACTCCAGAATTTCACTGCACCAACGTCAGCATTTAGTAAACGTCCAGCTCACCCCTTGACACGAGGGAGAATCGCCTCAGGATGAATTCCATCGAGTACACTCTGTGTCACAACAAGTCTGTCCCCTTTGTTAAAAGATCCCGGAAAAACCATCTTCTGACAAAACATTTGGTATAAAGATGTATTATATTTTTTTTCAGGTGCCATATTCACTCATGACCAAAAGGATAGCAGCACGGAGCTGGCCTTCAAGTACGCCATTTACAAGATCAACAAGGAGAAGGTCATACTGCCCAAGACAAATTTGGTTTATGATATTCAGTACGTGCCGAAGGATGACTCGTTTCACGCGTCCAAAAAGGGTGAGTCTTCATTAAAATATCACAATAATAAATAATATAGAATATAATTAAGAAATTGTCTCTATTATCCCTTAATCTGCGTTAAAACTGGGTAAAGTGGGTTAGAAGAATACGAATTTTTCTCTTTTACCCATGAAATCCTTTAATCTTGACGAATGTACCAAAAAATAGCGGTTATTTCTTTCTCAATTACAATAACTCTCCAGTAAACACAAATTTCTTGTTCAGAATCCGTTATAATCCGGATCGTCTCGGGCATTGTTAGAGAATATAGGGGATGGCTAGACTGAGTAGTAGACCAGTGGTAAGAGCCTAGACCTGTTGGAGGCTGCAAATTTATCGGTACACCGCATAACCTGGCTGGTATAATAGTTGGTGCTTTACGAGATACGCAATCCTTATCATCTCTCCTCCTTTCAGCTCCACTTGATATTTTCCCTGGTAATATTGAACACAGCCCTTTCAGCATTATTATCAAGGACGCTATTAGATGTGCATACTGTATTCTCCATTGTCTCCAAACTTGTCTCCTCAGTATCCTTCAATGGCCATTTACCTTGAGTGCATTGAGTAGGGGAATAATTTATTTTATCATAATTTAAATTAGAAAAATGAAAACGTTTAATCCATTAAATTTCATGCATTTTTAACTTCACATTCATCTCCATTGACTATAAAAATCCGAGAAGAATGGTTCAACTAAAAGAGTCGAAGTGAAACGTTGAAAACCACCATCAAACTTTATCATAGCTATCGTCTCTTTATCCTCATACTGAAATCGTTATTTTCAAACTCAGAGCAATTGAGATTCTCCATCGTCCAGCGATGGGACACAGAGTGGTAACTTCGATCTTTACCTTTTTCCCTTTCATTCAGCTTCCGCATATCTTCTCCTTTTTTTTCCAACAACTTTCATCCACGCTCAATTGAACTGAAAGATCAATCATAGCGTGAAAGCATGAGAGAAATTGTGTGAAGTTTGAAATACCAGGTTTTCCCTTAACGTTCGATGAATTAATTAATGAGAAAAAAGTGGGATTTTTTTCCAGTGAATTATTTGAATAATTAAATTCAAGTCTGCAATTCGATTTGACGAATTAACGCGAATGTGACGAATTTCGAGAGCGCTTTAATACCCGAAAACTGAGGGGCAAAACAAGCCACAATGTCTGCCAACAACAAAACCCATACGTTCTTGGACTCCGAGTTAAGCGAGTGTGCCAAAACTCACTTTCAACTTACTCCAACCGAAGTACAGGGAAACTAAACCAAGAAGGCTCAAGCCACAGTATAATAGTTACAGTGTAAAGAAGGACGTTGGTGAATTGTCCTGAAATTCAAGACTTTGAACAACTTTGGATCAATGCATACAACCGTAAACCTTAAGGTCATGGCAATGAAATCAGGAGGTCTCGGTATTTTGGCTTTGCTGATGGGGCGACATTACTTGTAACGAGTTTGCACAGTGGAACGGCACTGAGATAAGAAAGGAGTCTGAAAAGACAGCCATCAAGGAAGCCAAAGAGAGGATTTCTTTGGGGCCATGTGGTTATTCTTGCGGAAAAATATCACTGCAGTTGTCACCCACTTTGTGGATATATTCCACGACATTTGAAGCTATTTCTTGTACTAAAAACGTCGGCTTGAGATCTATGTCATTCATTTAGCTTGGCATCACTTCAAAATCTTCGGCAATTGGATGAAGAAACTACGGCATATTTTTTTAAAATAATATCTCGAGAATTGAGGGGTCGAGAGTCAATGAGAATAGCACAGAATCACGTCATGTAGCCTCGTAATCTTCCAAAAATAGGGTACTCTAGATTTGTGACGTGTCCAAGGGTTTGCCACTCAGAACTGACTTTCCAAGGTTAATAATTCTGTGGAATGCCCACTTTTGGTGTTGCCACTGGCATACATACGATCCCTGATATCATCTCGATATGCTCCTTGTTGAAAGTCACTCTCAGCAATTTCTGCATTTTTTTCTGCCTCGATGACGATAAGAGGAGCTTGCACAAGTGGCTTCGAGAGGCAATGGAAAAATTGATTTACCTATTTTTAAAAAGGGAATAAATCTAGTTGTTTCTGCTCTTTTCTTTTTCGGGATATCTTTGGTATTTAGTCGTCAACATGAAGTGGAATTGTAATTTGATTTTAACCGTCTAGTGCCTCGTAGATTTAACGGCCAATTACTTTGATTGAAATGAAATACTGCACTGTTTGGTTTTAAACTCCACAATCCAGTGTCATGAGCGTCAAAGGATTGTAACAATGTATCCGAGGATTTACAGTGCTTCATAGTTAGTGTTGCTCTTCTGCACTTTGTCTTACTCATTCTAGATTACTTTCACTTCCTGTCATTGATGGAGTATCATCATTCTCATAATGATACGACAAATAGACCATCAATCCTTGTGTGAGAGAAACGAGTAGTGATGGGGAAGGAATTGGGGAAATTTCATGGACTTTTTTTATTCCTCAATTTTAATTATTAAAATAAAGAATTCCATAATAATGAAAGTTTGGGGACATTATTTACCACAAAATCGTAGAGAAAGTGGTGATAAAAAATAAAGTTTTCAAATTATTGAGTAATTATTGAGGCAATATGCTTCAAGTACTCCTCATTATTTGGATTGTTGAGCATTACTGTTGTTCGAAGAATAATAAAAGTTTTCTTCTCTCTTGGCACTAGTATCGTATTGTCCATTGTCTCAATGAGAAAGAATTCCTCGACTTATGCATCATAAATTTCTTTCGTTCGACAATTTCCAAATAAAAAGAAAATGTTAAAAAAAAAGGGGGGTAGAAACTTTTCTGCTGTGGGTGGTGAATAAAAGTATGGGAAATTATTTCTATCGAGAATATTTCTTACTCTTTTTATTACTGAAAATATGAAACAATGTGAAAATACTTTTTGCCTCTTTGAATAAATAAATTTAGAACAATGTGAGCTATGAAAACAATGTAATACTCACAACTTTATTGACCACATACTGTGAGAATTGTGAATACAGAGATTGTATGTGTATGTGGATAGTACTGAGTGCTTCGGATAAAGTATAGAAAAACTTTTTTATGTAAAAACGAGACTGTTACGTAATTGCGTTATTTTACTTGTGGTTTTTCGTACGTTTTATCCAGGAATTTTCTGTGGAACGATTGGAAAACACAGCGTGAGAGGAGATAATGCATTTTTTTAAAATCATAGAATCATTTTTCTCTTTTGATAAACAAGTGAATGAATTCAATTTCTCAATTCCCAAACAACATGAAACTGTTTAAAAAATCCATGTATTCATTTTTATTTCTCCATTTTATTGTTTCAGGAGCATAAAAGAATCCGTTCTTTGGGATTTTGACGAGAAAAAAAACATCCCATTGCTATTGTTAAATTTTATTCCTCATAAAAGTAGTGATAAACTGGTCAAATTCTGTGTTACAGTAAAGAGAAAAAGAGTAGAACAACTGTAGTAGAAAAAAAAAAAAGGTTTTAAAAGCTCCCCTTAAGGTGGGAGAAGACTAGAGGGAGAGATAAGTAGAAAGTGAGAGAAAGTCCTTTAAGAGTTTTCGAAAAAAAAGGAGAAAAACCCTCGAAAACGAGTGCCTCAAGCACTCATACGAGAATGCACTCTTGTTATCTCGTTTATCAGTGAGAACTTCTTTTTTTTTCTCTCCTCTTCTCTTATTTTTTCCATCATATTTTCTCTCTCTTTGCTCAATTTTTCTATTCGCAAACGATGGAAAAAGGCGACGTGCGTTAAGATGAATTCTTCTCTGCTCGTTTTAAAAAAATCAGTTTCTTCTCAGCACTGGAGAAAATTCAGTGGCCCATACATTCTCGATTTTCCAATTCCAGCAAAAAAATAAAGACATTGAATAATGACCCGAAGAATTTCTTTCTCTGATGAGAAGATATTTGTCTCTGAATATCTTCAATTCTGCAGATTCTTTAATTAATAGAAAAAAACGAGGAGAAAAATGAATAATCGAGTAAAATCATAATTTCCTTCATACTGTCATATTCGTCACGAGAATAAGTCTTGGCAAAGGTTACTGCAATTCGGCGGTAAAAGAGATTAACTTTCCTATTTATCTCGGGCCATTTTCCATCAGCTGTAGAAAGTTTTTTGCGTCTCGACGCCGTAAACAAATCCAAATTGACTTTCTCCCTCACTCCCTGGGATTCCCTAATGCTGGCTATATTCCATTTACCCCCGTCTGTTTTATCCTCTAACTTCCACTGTTTTATTATTATTTTTTAACGTTTTATCACCCCATTGCGTCCTCCCTATTTCATCCCTTTATTGTCTCCACTGTCAACTCTTTTTCTAAATTTTAATCCCGGAAAAAATTGAACTCTAATCAAATGTATAGGGGAAATCGAGGTAAAATGGACATTCTGATTGAACAATTTGGAGATAGCGATTTTCTGATGATTCTAGTGGAAAGCTGAGGAAATTTTAGGCGGAAAACATGTGTCGAAATTAATTTTTTCGAGTTTTTTGAAAAATCGATTGTTTTCACTCAGATTTACGATTTTTTGAGTGACTTATAGTGGAAAAACTGATTTTCAAAAAACACCCCAAAAGTACTTGGAAAAATCGTATTTTTAATTTTAAAACTACATGAATTCATCGCAAATGAGCTCACCTTTCACCTCGAATCGGAATTTTTGAGCTACGACCAATAGAACCCGAGATATTCCCAAAAATGTGATTTTTTCAAATTTTCCCAAGGTAAACCCCTTCAAATCTGGGTGAAAAAAATCGAATTTTCAAAAAACTCGAAAAAATTAATTTCGACACATGTTTTCCGCCTAAAATTTCCTCAGCTTTCCAATGGAATCCCCAAAAAAATTCTATCTCCAATATTTCTCTTGATTTCTCGTAATATAAAATTTCAAAGTGAGCATGTGTCCACCTTCCCCAACGTAAGAAAATCCGTAATACCCCATTTCTATTCGATCTGTGTGACGCAACATTCAACAATATCTCTACTGCCTATCGCAGTGGCTCCATCGGATAGAGGCTTTTCCATGTAGATCCGGCATGAATTTGAATTTACGCAGAGGAAGAGATACAGAGGAGAAAGGGACAGAACTTCGCACGTACACACACAATCGCTTTCCAAATCCCGGACAACGGCACCTTCCTGGATTAACCTCTTACCAAAGCCACCGATAAACACAGAATTGTTTGGATCCAACTGTATACATTTATCCCCCTCTGAAAACACAGGAGATGATCATGAGAGCCCAGTTGTGTTTGAATATATCGATTCTACGTGACAGTAAATATTCATTGCTACCCTTTGTACGTCATGCGAGTCAATGAAGTTAACTTTAATAGTTAATGCACATGTGCAATGATAAATTATAATGAAATTAACGAATTCTCCATTGATTATGATTGATGCAAAATTGGGAATTTAGTTGAATTTAATGCAATTTTTATTCTATTCAAGGGGACAAATGTATAACCGAATATTTTGGATAATATAATGGGTATTAAATAGTATTTTATTGTATTGGTAAAAGCTAGGAACCAACTGGGAATTTTCCAACGATGCCATTAGTGAACAATTGGCGCATTCTGGGTGATGAACACAACGATGTATTTTATGTACCCATTGTTAATGCACTTTGAATTTTGAATTGTGGATATTATTTTCATTAGAAATTCTGCAGGATGTTTAGTTTATTGTCTTCAATATATCAAGAGAATTTTACGAATTTACCTTTTTTCAAATTTCATTATTCTTCCAGCCTGTCATCAGGTCAAGTTCGGCGTGCAGGCAGTGTTTGGACCGTCGGATCCAATCCTCGGTCAACACATACACAGCATATGCGACGCGCTGGACATACCACATCTGGAGGTACGGCTGGATTTGGACACGGAGGCGAAAGAATTCAGTATAAATCTTCATCCCGCACAAAATTTATTGAATGCTGCCTATCAGGATGTTATGTTTTTTCTCAATTGGACACGTGCTGCTATCATCTACGAGGACGATTACGGTGAGTCGATTTTTTTTTTTTCGTTAATTTATCAGAAACATTCGTTTCTTTGAAATTTAAACATTAATCAAGTTTAAATGTAGGTGGAAATATTCGAATTCTAAATGTAATTAACCGAATATTCATTCTCGGTAATGGTTAGAAATACATTATCCATGGATCCTCAACAGTTAAGCCATTAATTCGAAATATAATTCATTAGCACATGGCACAGTTACGTCTTGTCACCGAAAATTCAATTACCATCAGCAGCCAGAGGGCACTTTGCTAATTGTTTCTTTATCACAATCGGGAACTAACTATTTTCCATTCCTATCAGCATCTTTACGATATTATTTGAATTCTTGCAATTTATTTTTTAAGAAAGAATGCTGAGGGATCTCTGCCATTTTCCCTTAATATTTTCTTGCTTCCTCATTCATTTCTCATCGTGGAAAAATGCGGGGAGAAATGCTGAGGCACTTCCGGTATGTGGTTTTAATAAATGCCGAGATGAAGTCGAGGGAATAAATGGCAATGGAATTAAATAGGAATTATTATTCGTATCGAATGGATTTTTGATGATTTTTAAAAATTGAGAAAATCGGTGATATCTTGGCAATGACAGAATAATCTCCACGAAAATTAAATCACTTTTTCCGCTGCTTCTTCTGCAGAAGTTTACCAGATTTTCTTCAGTACTTTGGAAGAATAGAAAAGGGATCTATTTTTCATCAACGTCACTGGCAAATACTTAGAGCTGTTTTTCTCGGACGAGAGAGAGTGAGAGATGATGATGTATATGCACAGCTCGTTAAGTCTCGCCTAGTGACAATGAACTATTGGTTTGGATACTCGGGTAACTGCCTTATTTATGGAGGAATATTACTGTTATTATCCATTGATTGATGCTTTTCATGGGACAATGAATCACGCAGGATCCTTCGTCCCATTAAATATGGAAACTTTCAATTTTATTTTCAATCAGGGGAAAACTATTCTCCCATGAATTCTTCAATTCTTTTATTTCACTCGTAAAAAATGAATTGATAAAATTCAATAAACAGGTGAAAAAATACTGCAGAACTTCTACTATCTTTCAATTAAAGTTGAAAGTACTTATTTCAAGTAGATATCAGTATGTGCCTTTTTTTGCTGGTCGATAGTCTCATTTCGGAAGTCATTTTCCATTCTCCAAGATGGCCCTGGTGAAATTCTAAAGTAGGAAATCGCGTACACGTCGATTAAAACGTCCGCCCATCCACAGGAACTCCTTCACTATTCCCATTCCATCGTATCCCTCAAAATTTACGAGAGCTCCCCCCTTCTGAAGTTACGAATCCGCGTATTTTCTCGGTTCACGGAGTTCCTTTTCCCGAACAGAGAAGGGATATCCTGCGTACACCGACCGAGACTTGTCGGACTTGTTCTCCACTTCTCCTACACGATCCACTAAAATCTTTTCTCGTTCTCTGGTTCTAGATTCTCGGAATTGAGGTATTTAGGAGAATTTAATAGAGAAATCGGGGCAAATATTCGGAAAATAATTTGGAAAAAATTGTTTTCATGAGGAATAATTAATTTCAAGTATAATGCAACAACTTGCACGAAACTTGGAGCCTCGAATATGTGATTCATCATGTACGACACGCTGGAGAAGATATTCAAGTTGAGTAATGAGAAAAGATGGAAGATACATAGTGCAAGATTGTTAGAAAGGTGTTTGCTTGAATTCCTCCGGCATTATCACACTCTCCTCTCTCTCTTCCTCTTTTGGGTTCCTCCCGAAATTATCTGAGCAGAGAAACACCCCCTAAATTCCGCAACAACAGAGACTCATCTAAGTTTTGTACTTGAATAACTCTGAGCTTCAAATTTCCGGTGAATTTTGGGAAACCCTTGGGTTTATGGAAAAATTGGAAGAGACCTTTTTTGTAGAGAATTTTGAGAGCTACAAAAAAGGTCTCTTGTCAATTTCTTCTAAATCCAACGGTTTTCAAGATATCATTAAAATAATAAAAATAATCTCTCAAAACTCAGTTTCCACTTTAACCGCAGATATTTCAAAAAACTTTTTAATTGGCGCCTTTTATGAATTCATCTAAATCTGTTGAAAACTTTTCTTCATGACTTATTTAGAAACTCTGTGGAGTCGAGAAAATAAGTTTTTACGGTGCCAGAGTGTTTTTGACGACTAAACATCGACGAAGTTTAGTCATCCAAGTTGCGTGTTTCGAACACCGAAAATGCTCATTAAAAAAATCGTGTACAACAAGAAGGTGCATCGTAAAACCTCTTGAAATATGTTATCACGAAGCTTTTTCCACATTTATTATTGAGAATCTTGATAAGGCGAATGGCCTCTGAAATTGTATAAATATGAGGGAAAAGGAAAGAGGATATTGTGTGTGTGCACTGTGGTCGCACGAATGATTCGATTTATTTATTTGATCCTCCTGGCAACTTTGCCAGTAGTACTTTCCCAATGTATGTACGCACGAGTCCCTACGGGTATTTGCTCGTTGGCTTGAATCCTCTAGGATCTTATACGGCGTTCTTCACCGCAGGCGCATATGTATTTTCACCACTCAAATCGGATTTCACTATTCCCGGAAGAGCTACAGAAAATTATTATTTCCCTTCCTCCTCTCTTTCTTTTTTCCTATTGAAGAGAATTTTTCATAAATAATTCAAGGATTGATCTACTTAATTTTTTCAATCCGCCTAAACTCCTCATTTTAAATCTTTACTTTCCTTGGAATCAGATTTTTGTATTATTCATGAGAATCGACTTATTGCTACTGATTTAATAGAAATATCTCCGGATTGAGAAGATTCAAGTAAAAATAACTAGAGACACTTTTTAATCTATTTAAAATTCTTCTTTGATAAGTTTATTGAAAAATCTAAATACATCTGTATTCGATATGCAGAGGGCCTATATTCCCCAGCCTCCATCTCATATGTCGTTCGCAATGCGACGAAAAACCGAATTGAATTCACAATGCATTCCATCGAGAAGAGCTACCAATAGGCTCCAACTGTGGTTTGAACCTTCAGGGGGGATGGTACCTCTCACTCTAGTACCATAAAACTTTTTGCCCTCTATCTTTGCTCCTCTTCCCCTTCTAGGATATTGCGTTATTGTCGAGGGGAGCTGCTCCTCGATATTACTGCCGAATTCTTCGTATTGGAGGTGGAGAGATTCCTTTTTTTTCTCGCATACCAGGGAATATATACCGTAAAAAATAGAAGTTTTAGGAATTTCTAAAAAATTAATTTTAAACCATTCAATTAGAATGTCCATCATTATTTGGGGCAAATCTCTGCTACTTTACTCTCCGACATTTTCCAACTGCTTTGTCCCTGGAGAAATTATCCATCTTCCTGTTTGCCAGCGACTTTAACATTTTTTTCTTCTGTCCTCGTTTTCTCCTCGGAGCAAACAGGCGATTCAGCCAATTATCTTGGACGTCCTTCTTAACGCGAGAATTCTAGCACAGCTGGATTTATCGGATTTTCCCCGATACGTTTACTCTTATTTATCTCCAAATTCCCTCTAGTATCATCCCCTTAGTTTCCAATATATCTCACAAAAAATCTCAATTTTTTTTCAATTACCATCAATTACCTGTAATTTCAATTTCAATAAAATCCCCTCCATTCAAACTCCATTAACTCCTTTGTCCTCCGAATTTCAACGAAAGAGACCGTAGAATTGAGTTCAAAAGAAGTAACACAGAAACAATCTTGTTACTCCCACGACAATACACGAAATAATCCAAGAGTACAAAGAGTAATCGAACTTCTCGGTGAAACTTAAATCCAGTAGATACGTATTCCCCTTGGGCAACTGGATAGGGACACCGATTAGCAGTATTCGGTTGAAATGCCACTGGAGACTGGTGCCCCTTCCCTTGAAGTATTCGATCAGATTCAGGCAGTGGAAAGAGGAGAAGAACGAAACTATCAACTTGTTCTTGGTATTGCAGAGACACAGGCATTGAATACGCTCTTTCTCCTCTTTCTTTTTCCCCAGAGTTGACGCTGGATAAAGCGAAATCGCTTGGGCTCTTCCCCGGGGATTCCCTTCACTCCGTTATTTCATCTGCTTGTTGGACAGAGGGGGTCAGTCTTCGCATAAGCAAAGAGCAAAGACGTGAGGAAAGTGAAGACCCACAAATCCAAATGATTTCTTGATTAAACAGGCGATCGATTTCATCACCACTGCCTTTCCATCTTCCTTTAACGATCCTAGCGCCTCAAGTACATTTTTACACTGGGATAAGATATACGAGCAATAAAAACACATTCCTGCGTTTTTTTTTTTAAGGTTGAGGAGAGGAGAAAAGGTATTCTCATGTTTTATTGGTATTTTTTTGTGATTTACAAGGCCTCCTGAAGCTTCGGGATCTCGTGAAGACTCCGAAATCACCGGAGCTCGAAATACACCTGAGACAAGCTGATCCTGATTCTTATGGACCCGTGCTCAATGATATCAAGAGCAAGGAAATTAGGAATTTCATCGTTGACACTAAACCTGAACATATGCAGCATTTTTTGAGAATGGTTTGTTACCTTTTTTCTTTATTAATTCAAGAGTTCTATTTAATTTGGAGAAATTTTTCAGATAATTCAACTGCAAATGAACGATTACAAGTACCACTACCTCTTCACAACTTTTGTGAGTATTAAAATTATGATTTACTATGTTAACGAGAATTTATTGTATTTGAATGTGCATTTTATTGGATAAAAGGATATTGAAACGTTCGATCTCGAGGACTTCAAGTACAATTTTGTCAACATCACTGCCTTTCGTTTAGTCGACGCTGACGACATTGGAGTCAGGGGAATACTGAGAGACATGGAGCGCTTTCAGCCAGCTGGAAATACTGTACTCAATAAATCACGTGTCATTCAAGTGAGTAAAAAGATATTAAATTATTATTTTAATCAGAATTTTGATGAATCAGTAATTCTTTTTTTCCGCTTGTTTTAATCATTCAGCTCGTAAATTCCATTACAAATTTTATCCGAGAGAAGTCATTGAATTGGAAGCAGAGGAAAAAAAAAGAAGATTTTCCCATTCAATTAAACATTTTCTCCTTCCTTTATTTATCCTCCTATTTTTTTTAAAACTTATTTCCCCTGGAGTTAAACGACCGAGGTAGCCTGCAGGGATAAGCGGCAGAAAAAGTGCGACCACAATCAACGAGAACCGAGTAGAAAGAGTAACTGGTTAAACTGAACCGTAATGAAAAAAAAAAGAGAGGAGGAAAACGAGGAGTCAGAAAAAACGAAGTCTCATGGACACGCGATGATGGTTTGAGGAAAGGGGAAGTGAAGAGGGGAGTACTGGGAAGGTGCACGTTGAGGAAAGCTCATACCGGAGGTTCTACAGATACAGGAATACAGTGGATTCCAGAGGAGACGGAAAGGCACGCAGGATTCATGCGACGGAATAAAAGGAATATGAAGTCTACGTCTTCGAGGGAAGAAGAGGCAGGGGAAAGGAGTTTTAAAAAATCGCATTGCGTTTTTATAACGTGGAATAATGCACGATTCTGCATAGAAAGCTGCACTTTTTTCGCTCGTGCAGTGGGAGATTGAGGGAATAATAAGGGCTGATTATATCCTGAGGTTTACCACTGACTCAGTGAGAGATTCAGTGAAGAGGGGATAACTCTCTGGACGTTTGTCCCGTAAATCACGCTATCTAACTGTTGGAAAAAAGGCTTTTTATTATTTTATTTGACACGTCCAGGGGTATCTAGGTATCCGGAGTTATATAGAGTTGAAAAAAATAGTTGCAGTGGAAACGTAGAGAAGGTTCTGTTGTACTGGAAGCGTTGGATTTTTTTTTTCTATTCGAACCGTCAGTTCTGCGTTGCCATTGTCCACAGAGGGGTGAAGAGAGAGAATTGGTGAAATAGTTCGGGCTCTTTTATTCTCGTGAATCAAAATATGTCGTCCACGACATATCAATACAGGTTTTCTCGAATTGGTCACAAATTTTGTGCACCATTCACGGCTTTCAAATTAATGAGAAAAATGAGGATGATTTGAATTTCTGCACTACTGAATATTATTATTCAATGGTGCAGATTCAAATTTATTCGTTTTTTAATACTATTTTTTTTTTCGCCTCGTATTTCACTCTAAATGCTAATTTTTTTATTTTCAAGCGACATAAGGAAACTAATGGAAGTGAAATAGAGGGAAATATTGTGACAGATTGATACTTTGAAAGATATCGAGTGGCACGACAGTACTTGAATCGAATTCATGGAAATTTATTTATCGACGAGACCAGAACCGTCAAAATTCCATCGATCTGAGGGAAAAAACAAGTGGAAAAGCCTCCGAAAGTTCTTTCAATCCGCATAAAGTATCGAATTTCCTGTACTCCTCTCCAAAAAAAAAATCTGAAGCCTCAACTTCCCCAGGTTTATCCAGAAATAGTTAATCCCAGAGTAAAGTTCTTCGCCTCTTTCCACCAGGCTCTCGTGAGTAGTTAACGTTTTCCGCCAATTTAAACAGTGTCTCGTAAACTTGACAAGCCATTTCCGTTCTCTCATTGCACTCTGCCAAATACGCTATCTTCCTCGCCAGCTGCACCTCTTCTTTCTCCTCTCATTTATTTTTTCCCTCTCCCTTATCTCTCTCCCCGGTGGAACGAATTAACGAAGAAGATTGGCACGTTCCCCTCAAATGTTGAGGCAAAAAATGGGCGAAAAAAAAAAAAAAAAATTCATACCAGTTATAATGAATGAAAAAACTGAGCAGAGTCACGTTTCTTGAATGCAATGAAATCAGAACACGAGACTGATTAAAGCCAACCAATTAGTTCTGGAAAAAAACGAAGAAAGTGTAAAAAATAGTCAAGAGGAATTTAAAATAGCAACATCATGTTACCTCGTAAAAATCCCGTCTCAGCCGAATTATTTAGCCTGCAATCATCACGATGAATTAATCAACGAGCCAACAATGCTACAATACCTGATTACATGTACCCACCGTGAACTGCTTTTGAAATTAACCTGGGATTACGTTGTGTGGTAGTTCGTTATAACTCCACTGGTAAACATTAAAGGAACCTGTCGGCCCTGACGATAGTGATGGACAGTTTGCATCACGAATTCCACTAGATTGGAACGATGTTACCAAGTTTCCAGGGCTCTCACCCCTTTGGGAATTACCAATGCAAACACTCGCACTCTCGTGCCTCAAGTAATTGTACGTAGGATTCATTTTACAAGTCTTGCTTAATTCAAGGAGACGTAAGTACTAGAGTGGTATTTTGAGGTTCAATCAAGTGTATCTTTGCAGCGAGTGATTTTAGAGGAAAAAATCAAGAGACCTTTTTTATGGAGAATTTAAAGAGCTACAAAAAAGGTCATTACGAAAATTCCTCTATCTCACTTAGATTCCGAGATATCTTTAAACTAGTAAAATCTTTAGAAAAGTGGAAAGACAAATATTTAAACGTGCATCTAAAGCACCAGTGATTCATACAGAGTTAGAAATAATAGGCGCAAGTTACTGTGCATAATTACATTCAGAAATTCTGAAATCATTCGCATCACTTGAGCGCATTGGAAATGCGAAAAGTTCGCCACCATAACTCTTGCTTCAAGTAAAATCTCAATGGAAAAAGAAACGGCGAGAGCATTGCACTCCTCTTTTTTCCTCTTTCTCTCTCTCTCTCAGAGTGAGAAAATGTTTCTCCACATAAAAGACAAGAGAAAGTACAGGGGCAGAGTGAATTACGAGACTTGTGAGATGAAGAATTGTTTAATGGAGTGCCAAGGGTGATAAAGAAAAGGATGGAGTGAAAAACTACGTTAAAGGAGTTTAGGTAGTCGTGTTTTGCCCTTACACAGGGCAAAGAGAATGCGAGGGTAGAAGACAGACGGATAAACCAGAAAGTCGAGGGATTGTGAAAAACAGAGGGTGGCATTAGTGCAACTGAGATATCATGAATTCATCGGGTGCAAGGGAGATGGTGAAATTGTGCTTTCTGGATGGTTATAAGCGGGCGGAAGTTTACAGGAAATAGAATGGATATGCCTTTGTCAGAAGTTTGTTCTCAGAAAAATGTAGAAATTGTCCAGTCTCTGAGCCTGTCATATTTCTTTACTCAGTCCTTTATTTTATTTTTTTTTCCCCTCTCTTTGGTTTTATCAAAAGTTTTGGTTTGATGAAAGAAAAATAATTTTTTGTCCTTATGTTTATGGTTGAGGGATTCTTTGAACATTGGAATTCATTTGTGGATTAAAGTTGCGGATAAAAAATGAAGGAACGGTGGCTTTATATTAGAGAAATTGGATGAAAATTGACAGGCAAGAAGTCACGTGAACCGGTGCATAATAATTTAATGATGCTATTAATTCTTCGATGCATTTCCCATCGTTTTCTCAATGTTTATGCTCCTTTTTTACCCGGGAAATGCATTATTTTCATTGGATTTTTATGTGACCATTCGATGGATTATATTTTTTTACACTTTGAATATGTTCCGAAGCCACTGTTTTTATTCAATTGAACATACCTCTACTGATTCTTTCTATTTTCTCTTCAAGGCTGAACCCGCACTGATTTACGACAGCGTACAGGTATTTGCCGTTGGTCTCCGCACCCTGGAGCAGTCTCACACTCTCAGACCAGCGAATCTATCCTGCGAATTGGAACATCCATGGGACGGTGGCCTCTCTCTCATCAACTACATCAACTCGGTGAGTCATTTCAATTCAATCCTATTGCCGATAGTCGGTTGGAATAGAAATAGAAATGGAGAATGAGAGAATAGAGGAAAAAACATAAAAAGATAGTATAGAGAGGAAGGAAATGTCGATTTTTATGTGAATCAGCGGTAGAAAAGTGCCTGCGGGTTCTCTGGTATCCTAGAACGATGGGGATGACCATAGAGAACTTTAGGTTTTTCCTAGGGTGAATTACAGTTGTAGAGATTTGGCGGCAATCCAAAAGCGTATGATATCCGGGGCATTCGTTCTCTATGTGAAAAGAATTATTGGAAATATCGGAGTGAGACTGAAGCAATGAAAAATTAAAGTTTTGTCTTGAATTTTAGAATGTGTCACTTCTATTCTTATGGAATTAAGACAATGCAAATTATTCTCGGGACCTCTTGTGTTTCAAGCAACACAGTAACACTTGAATCTCTGTAGATAAATTGTTTAATACTGTGTAATTAATGGTGGCAGGGTCTGACACCAACAGAGACCACAAATTCTCGCTCATGACGTCGTACAATCCACTGACCCTCTTCCTATCTCCAATACAGTTATTCAGGATCATCTTAGGATATCATATATCACTGAGCTAGAAGTGAAATATAATTAATTCTGATTAGAACACTTGCCAACATGTTTCATAAATAAAGCGTCTATTAAATTATTATTTTTTTAAATTATTTAAAAAACTCGGATATCAAAGGATTTTTTTTTTAAAAATAAATCTGCCATTTAATTTCCACGAAATTGTAGACCCCGGACAAAATTCACTCGATAATATCAGTTTTTTTAATCCTAAAAAAAATAAACCAAAAGAGAAATAACACTTCACTAAATGCTACAGTTGTTTTGAATTCGTGGGCGGAAAGAGTCACAGTGCGAGAGTAGACAAAATACATATGCATGCACGTGTACACCTGGGTTTGTACCTTAATATTACCATAATTATAATTATCATGGTAACTGTAGGATATAGAATAGGAAACAAGATTAATCTCAAAAATATCTAATTAAACTGTAACCGTAGAAATTACGAATGCATAAAATTTTCGAAAATCTTAATTATCTCATGAAGTGATTTAATTATCACTGATAATTAATCTCTAACTTCTCAACATCCATTGTTAACTCAATTGAAACAATACGTGATTTATCGATGGGCATTAGCAGCACGTAAATAATCACAATTACCCATGTCATATACATACACAAAGATTAGGTATTCCATAGCAGGTGTAAATTGCGCTGATCGAATGTGGAATTTCATGTAGAGAAACGTGTTGAGAGTTATCGCCATTTGCTCTTGTATATGTGGCACTGAGTTACAGCGTAAAGTGTATTGCTGAAGTGCGCGTACCCATTGCATGTACTCAAGTGGCAAGTACTAGGTGCTAACTAGAATTGAAGGGTCGGGGAAAAGGGAAGAGATTTCGGCAAAACACATGGGAGAAAGGGAGAGTTGTGCCAATGGATGTTCAACTGCAGTGCGTCGTGAAACTTGTGTTGGCGGTGAAGAGAAACACTATATATCTTGAAATTGGTGTATAGACAGTGTGCTGAGTTACGTGAAGGGCATTATCAAAGAGAAATGGTGGGGATCTTGGCGCTTTACCAAGTACCACTTAACTCTGCCATTAGCATTGACACAAAAATACAGGGAGAAACATTTGTAATTTAATTTGGATAAATTCGGGTAATTCTGATGTTAAAAAGTGATAATTTGGCATTTTTCCGGGGAAAGTCATGAACAGAAAGCTGCACTCGTGCTCCGGTGCGATTAAATTGCATTGAAACATTCGAATGACCTATTTTTCGAGTCATCATCCGGAAAATTTGAATATCCAGGGGAAAAAAAATGAATAATTTCCATGAATCCAATTAAATTAAAAGTTTATCCTCGATTTTTCAGGATTTTTTTTCAGCCCACGCGTTTCCATAACTGATAGCTCCTCTAAATCCACTGCCTCCCTCTCTTTCTCCTACTCCACCAGCAGCTATATCGAATTTATAGCCTCTCTGTTACGAGAGAAATGTTCTCTGTCCTCTCTCTTCTGGCTTAATTGAACCAAACGAGAAGTAATTGCCATGGAAAACGCAATGGTGGAGAACCATGCTCCAAGAGACAGGACAATGATCAGTGGCTCCATAGTGACGATATCTATTATATAGATGAAAAGCGTTCGGATCCATTGTTCAACTGTGAAATTTCCCCTCATATCCCATGAAATACGTAGGATTGAAATGGAACGTTATAAAATTCAAATTAATAACTCTTTTCCCTTTTTCCCCCAGTTTAATCTCAATTTTTGTGAATATCTCGGAAAATAAGAGAGATAGAGGAAATTTCGTAGAGTCCTTTTTCGTGGGGAATTTCGAGAGCTAGAAAAAAGGATTCCATCAAAATTTCTCTATCTCCCTTAGTTTTCGAGATATCTTTGAAATAAAATGTAAACAGGAAATTCATGCAGTCGTTTGGATTTGCCTAATGATCCGAACTAATGCGGTTTCCACAAAATGGACAATTTTTTCGCTTTCTCGAGTGGATAAGGCACTTTTCATCCCCTCTTTCCCCTCTTAACCTTTTCAGCTACTGCATGCGAATCTCTGATACGAGATAAAGGGTTCGAGTTTAAGTGGAGGAGGTTTCTCCTTGTACTACGACAACAATCGCCATCTCGCTCTCTCTCCCGCAGTGTTAGCAGCTAAGTTTTGACCCAAACGGGAACAGTAAACGGTCTAGCCTTAATTTATGACCTTAGTTGTAATCCAAGTTTCAATTTGGTTTTCTCATTTCAACTACCAGATATCTTCGATATACCCTGTCTCTCTTCTCCTGATTCTCTCCGCCTCTTTTTCTTCCTCGAGCGAAAGAAAATGGGGAAAATGCTTGGAGTTTTCTGTGATACTGTGGGAAAAAGAAGGGAAATTACATTTTTGTCGGGGAAAAAAATTCGTTGATGAATCGATTGGAATTTTTACCCTTTTTCCCTTTTTCTCAGTCAATTTAATGAAACAAATATGAAATATTTTACTACATTAATGAAGTCAACGTATTCTCTATAATAAAATTCTTTAAAAATCCAAGAAAAAAAAGGAATAGTCGTGAAAAATAAGTGAGTTCATGTGGTTGACATTAAATTTCTCGGCTCGTGCTGAAAGTGCGAAGAAAACCAAAGAAAAAACATGAGAACTGTGTACTTGAGAAGAGAGAGGTGTCACGTAGACGAAGTTTTCGGTTAAATCTTAGAGAAAAAAAAAGAAAGGAATAATGCGCCTTGAGCCTGCAGAGGCACTGGAGAAGATACAACGATAGGTACTCATATTCCTTGCGCGTCCAGAAGATATACCCGGGGTATAATGGAGTGGGATGACAGACTTGTAACTCCTGAGAGACGGGATTTAACGCGGAGAAGACACTCGTAACAAATTATACCGGCGATGGGCACGACTGTGACCATCACTCCCCAGGATTTTATATTTCGAGTCACTGTTCCACTTTATCACGTTCTACCAAACTTTACAAAAGTCTTTTACTTCTTATTTCCTTATTTCTTTTTTTTTTTTCTTTCCAATTCCCTTTTTACTCTGCAACTCTGTCAAGATTTTTCTCCCACTGTGAAATTCGTACTGAGTGATTTATTAATGTGGCGGATTTTTGAGGGGAAGATATGAGAGAAAATAGGGGGAAACTTTCTGGCAATTTTTGTAATGAAGTCAGATACACAAAGAGCATTTTTTCCCTTTTTTTTTTAACTGTAAAAATTCCTTTTTTTCTAATTTTTCTGATTCAATTCACTCAGATGCTTTTTTATGCTCCTGCATAAAGGAAGAATCCTCATCTCTGAACCTTTCAGCAATATTTCTTCTACTCCTCGAAGATATGAAAGAGACAATTTTATACAGTCCTAAAATTTCTTATGAAAAGATCATGCTAGTCATAATCGAAGAGTATTCCTGTCCTTATTTTCGAATTTCGAATGAAATTGTCTTGGAGGTGATGCTTATACGTTTCAGGAGGTAATAAAAGAGGGGAACTTCTTTTTGCATATGAGAAAGAGGCTACTACACTCTGAGTGTGAATGAGCGATAAAAATTCATTTTATTGATGAGTTTCATGAGTTTATGATGAATATTTCATGTTTTTCTATTGAATTTTGCACCCAAAATAAAATGCACTAATGGAAAATACAAGTTTTCCTACAATTTCCATTTTAAAAAAAACGCAGTCATTCTCAAAACGCATTCATGCACTTTTATTCTCAAATTTCCCCAGGAATTGTCTCTTTAAACACTCACGATGTGTCTGAATCGTAATAGCGTTACGAGGAACTCGCAGCAGCCAGTGAAAAGAGATTTCTTCATTCTTCCATTTATCGATGCGATTATGCATACGAGTAGACTCCACTAGACTCCAATTTCCCACCTTAAATGCATCCAAACGTTTTTATTCTCCTCATTCACATTCTTTTGTTCATTTTCCTCGTGAAAGTTCGATATGCGGATTTGAATTTTCCTATTTCATGAAGTAGAGTGAACAAAAAAAGAGCGGGAAAAAAAAAAGAAAAATACAGTCAAACGTCGAGAGGATCCTCTGGAAAATCCCTCATTCCCTCTCACACACACACATACAGTTACAAATATATAAGAAGGATCATCCTTGAGTCTCGAATCTCACCGAAGTTGTATTCAACTCTAATCGATCCATCGTATTGATACGAGCCCTCGATAACGACTTTTTAAGCACATTTTTTTTCCTCCCATTTCTTTCGCACATTTTCATTTTCTACTGCATTCTCTTTTCCAGGTGGAGATGAAAGGCCTGTCTGGACCTATTGAATTCAAAGAAGGCAGAAGAATACAGTTCAAATTGGATTTACTCAAGTTAAAGCAACATTCACTCGTCAAAGTAAGCTTTTTCAATCTACTCAATTGTTTGTAAATGTTTATTTTTTGCTGGAGAATTTCGAATTATTGAGAGTGCTTTCAGGTGGGAGAATGGAGACCCGGTTCCGGGGTCAATGTAACGGATGCTGCAGCTTTTTTTGAACCAGGAACCGTCAATGTTACGCTCATTGTCATCACTATTTTGGTGAGATTGATCCTTCAATTCCATTAAATATCTCGGAATTCATTGGATAACATAGAGTGATCTATTTAATCAATTTACCCGAATCGTGAAGACGAATAATTCATTCCCGAAAACCAAAACAGAAATGCAATTTCACAGTACCTCTGAAAGCAATCACAAATAAAACCGTAGCACTTTCTCGAGTATCCTGAAAACATAACGACTGTGATGCACACAAGCAGAAAAGGCAGAAAATCTACTTCAGTCAGGCGAGCAGTGTGAAACAAGAGGAAAAAATAAAAAAAAAAATAACGTGAGGGGATATTTCTATGGCGCGTATTCCGTATTTACGAGCCTCCGTAGTGTAACACAGGCGACGCAGTAAATGGTTATTCGGTACGACACTGTGAGCGCATTTCGAGTGCTTTCGGGTGGTGCTTCATAGTTTATACGGTTCCATGGAGAAGAGATGGGTAAGGGGGTGTACGAATGTGCCTCTCGATGGAACGAGTTGGGTTTTCCTGGGAATTTACATGCAGTATCGCACTTCAACTCTCTTTATATCAACTTTTTATTTATTTCATTTATTTATTCAATAGCATTATTTTTCCATTTGATTTGAAAGATGCAATTTTTTTGTTTTCTGCACAATTACAACTCAATTGTCTGCTGGCTTTTCTCCGGGGAAATTATACATCTGAATTATCAAGTGAACTTGGATTGGTTATCATGTGCTAGGAAATCTCGATTTCACGATTTCAGAGCCCATGAATTTACCGTAATTTCAATATTATATCATGAAATGTCTGCATTAACCTCGTTTACGTACCTGTGAGACCATTAATGAACCTTAGGGAGGTTTATCCCTCGTACCAATCGTGATCCAACGAGTATGACTCACTGCACCAACGAATGGATTAATACGATCATTGTGTAAATTACTCCGAGAATTACGTCGTTAAATCAGTTATTTTTTACCGGAATTATTCAGAGAATATTAATATATCTTGTTTTTTAATCACTCGAATTATTTACTTTTTTATGGACAATATGAAAAAAAAAAAGGAAAAGCCGTATGTCATGATGCATCATGAAAAAAACTACACTGGTAACAATCGTTTTTACGGTTTTTGTGTGGATCTGCTCGAGGCAGTTGCGAGAGAGGTAGGCTTCACTTATCGTCTCGAATTGGTACCAGATCGTAAATATGGTGCAAAAGATCCAGAAACTGGCGAATGGAATGGCATCGTTCGGGAACTCATGCGACATGTATGATTTGGTTTGTTTTTGTTTATTTTGAAGGAAGAGAACTTAATCTAATTCCATTAGGTTCTTGTATTTATGTGATTTTTGTGCTTCTGGTAATTGAGTAAGATGAATTAATCCCCTTACAATAAAGTAGATGAGCCTCGGTAGTTAGATTGGGAAATATAAAGGAATTTTCAAAGTTGTATAATTTTTTTTTGGAAATACGTTATTTTTTATTATTCTCTCAGGAACCACCTTACGTTATGTTGAGGAATACTGGTAATTTTACTGGTAATGAACGTTACGAGGGATTCTGCATTGATCTACTCAAAGATATCGCACGTATGGTAGGATTTACATACAGAATTGAGCTTGTACCTGATGGAAAATACGGTGCTTATGATTATGATACTGGAGAGTGGAATGGAATTGTCCGGCAGTTGATGGATAAGGTGAGTTTGATGATAACACTGAATGAAATAATTAAGAGACACTTTCAATCGATCCATTCTATAATTTACGAGTTTAATAAAATATTCATGGCAGAGTATTCTAATGAAATTCACTCCAGCAAGATTTAGCAATGCAAATAACGACAAAACTATTTATTGAAACATGAGAAATTACAGAGACTTGATGCAACAGTTTATCAAAACTACAATTCACATCGTCATTCTGCTTCATGTAAATTAATTTCAACCAATAAAGAAGCAACTTGTGAAGTATAAAAAAGAAGCACCAAGAAAAATATGACAAATGCTGCTAATTTCTTCGTGAAGTTAAAGTTTTTCTATAGTAAACTTGAAGAATATGAGGCAAGGGGAAAAAACTTATGAGTAACGAGGCTTTTGTTCATCGTGCATGAATGGTGGAAATAATTTCATCCAGCTCTGGTAATCAGCTAGCCAGTGCTTGAATCATCAGTTAGGAAAAAGTAGAAATTGAGGATTTGAAAAAGTGGAGTTAAAGAGCAGCGATGTGTTGAAATCAAGTGATGATATTAAGCAAGAAATCTTAAACTCAACTAGAGGAAGACAGAAAAAAGGGAGAGAATGAGAAGAAATGATTTGATGAATTAATGATAAAAAATTACAGGATATTCCGTATCTTTCGTGTACAGACGTGGAAAATTAAGGATAATCCATTGGGATTGTCGTGAGACTTGTGAGAAAAGGGCAGTGACGGATGTGGCGAATTTTTTACACTTTATTTCTATAAAAAAAAAGCATTTTTATTGTATTTTGTGACACAATTGTGAGCCCGAATGGATTGAAAAATCCTTTATTTTTACATCGGAAAAAAAGTGACATGAATTCAAAAAATCTTTTCTTGTAGACATTGAAAATCCTTGATGTGATGAAAGAGCGAATCAATCGAATGTGAAACGATTTTTTCCACACTCCTGCAGGAAAAGAATGAAAACTGAGGATGAAATGAAGAGAAAAAAGAGAATGAGTGAAAGGTAGTGTTGGCGAGTGCACGATTATCGGCGATGCTTGGCCAGGCATTATGGAAATCGTGAATTACAGCTGGGCATCTCTCCATTTACTTTTATTTCCATTCCTCCTTTTTTTTAAACTCTATTTTCACTCCTCACCTCTTTTCAGTCCTTCGCATTGATAAAATGCGGATTTTCACCAGTGAAAAATCACTGTCCCTCACCTCTTCACTTCCGCTTGATTTTTCCTTCAATTTATTTACTTTTTCTCTGTCACACATAATTCCTCACACTTCTCCCTTTTCCCTTGGAGTCACCATGCATCATAGTCACCGGTGGCGCATCACAGATTGTATTAATTTTGCAGTATCATCATTAATTCAGGAGGTCTTCTGGGCACGTTGGAAATTGTGCAGAAGACCGACTAAACATACATGTGCACTACTGCGGAAAAAAAAGTTCTCTAAAATGCTGTGAAAAATTTTACCTCCGTAAAAAGAGGAGCTTGAAAAAGTAAAGCTGATCTTCGACGTGGAATGGGAAGTGCTGGTCAAATGGCTCGTATTTCATGGACTTTAATTTTCCAACGAGCATTGGAAAATGTTCATCTTCAATTTTTAAAGTTCTGATTAAAGAAGAATCCTCGTTATTCACTCGTTTCCGAATCATTTATTGTGCAAATGCTAGTGCTAGTTTAATGTAGTTTGAGTGTAGACGAGTAATTGTAATTTAATTTTGAATTCCCAATGTAATTCATTGATTTTATGATTAATTTAGAGATGTGCTTAATTTATGAATATTTTCTCATGATTTTTTTAATCCACAGAAAGCAGATTTGGCTGTTGGTTCAATGACGATAAATTACGCTCGGGAGAGTGTGATTGACTTTACGAAACCATTTATGAACCTTGGCATCTCAATTCTCTTCAAGGTATGTACAAAACAAGAGACTAGAAGAGTTACGATAAAACGAGACTTTAAGGAATAAAAAGACGATGACAGAGAATTCTGTCTGAGAGAATTGTCTTAATCGTACGGGTGGGGCCACTGGTGCCATTACGAACGCGCAATTACCTTCATCCCTAGGTGAACGGTGTGCATTTAAACGAGGGCCCCTGGTACCTCTAAATAAACTTCCCACTTTAATTCTGACCTCCACCATCGGAAATTGCTCTGGCATAAAGCTCCTCTGGCCGAAAGGGATCATATTTTTATGTCCCATGAACCAGCAGAGGGAGAGTCTGTGTCGTCTTTCATGGCTCCTCTTTTTATCTTCACTAATCCCTTCTTTTTTTTCAAATTTATTTCCCCTTTTATTTCCACTTCAATCTTCAATCATGAAGATTTTTCATTTATTTAATTAGAGTCCCGAGGCTATTAATTCCTTGAGTAATCACTTAATTGTTAAACTCGGAATATGAATGAATTTTTTACAGGTAATTGAGAGTATTTTGGTTTAAAAAAAGAGGAATTCACTAAAAATTCACTAATGACATGAATTACCTGTTTTATCAGTCAAAGAAAACTTTATCCACTCACTTTGATCCTTCATGAGCTATAAATTACTCTAGTCATACACTTTTCTGTATTTATTCCCTCAAACGTTTCAACTTAAACTCTATGAAGTTGGATAAATATATTTATTTAAATGTAGAAGTCGGAATTTTCAAAGTTCTCTCTTTATCCTGTTAAATTGACGTGAAAAAAGGGATTTCCACAGTTTTTGGTTCACTCAGAACTCTCCAAACTCCTCAGGATAATTGATAAAATTGACTCTGGTTAATTATCCCAATCACTGTCTCTCGAGATAGAATTTTAGCAGTGAGGATGATCCCCCCAGTAAGTTGACCAATTAATCACAATTAAGACAACGATTGGGAAGCCTTTGTCCATCATCGTTTGTCGTTGAAGGCTCGAGTTTGAGCTATCAGAGAGAATCGATTTGCCACTGAATTATATTACTCTCGCATAAAAGGAGCAATTGAAACGATAAATCCATTTGAATCAGAATCTTCATTTTTTCTTGGAAAAAAACCCTTCTTACTCCTTTTTTCAAGCGTCAAGAAATTGAGAGATTATCTTAATTAAGAAGTTGTTGAAGTCAATTAGCTCTGCCTTTGCAATCCTGATTTTCCAAAGCAAAACCTCAACAACAGTTCACGTCGTAGACTGAAAACGTTTACGACGATCGATATAGCATACGAAAATAGATGCACAAGTACACATGAACAGGAGATACGCGAATGCATGAGTAATTAGCCTTGTTAATTAACACTCTCATCCAAAGTGATCGTGCAATTGTGGCTGATGGAAATAGCTGTTTGTTACGTGTGGGATAATTAAAACATTCTTCTCTCTTTTCCCATAAGTATTCCACAAACATGCAAGAAAAGGGGTTAATTATGTCATCAAATGCTCAGGAGATTTAATTTTTTTTGTATTTAAAAAAAAAAGGGCTCGTTCAATTTAATCATTTCTTTTTATTGTTTCAGGTACCAACTAGTCATCCAGCAAGATTATTCTCATTCATGAATCCTCTGGCAATTGAAATTTGGCTGTACGTGTTAGCCGCTTATGTTCTAGTATCTGTGACAATGTTTGTAGTTGCACGATTCAGTCCATACGAATGGAATAATCCACATCCATGTCATTCAGGACCAGAAATTGTTGAGAATCAATTCTCATTGTCAAATAGCTTCTGGTTCACAATTGGAACGTTAATGCAGCAAGGAAGTGATCTAAATCCAAAGGTAGAATTACATTCAATTTTATTTTTTAATAAAAAATCATTTACATAACAATTCGTGATAATTAATCATGACTTATTATTAGATAATTTTCAATGAAATTTATTGAATAAAATGATTCAATGAAAATTCATGAATTCTATTTTTTTTTTCATTCAATTATTCTCCATTGAGTTCATTTCCGCAGAGTGAATATTAAAAAAAAAGGGGATGAAATTGTAGTACTTTTATTCTTCTCTGAAAAACTGTAAACCGCAATGAAAAAAAAAAAAAGGAAGAAGAATACGAGGAAAATAAAATTGGCTTTTATCACGTGATTGATATTCCATATTCTCTTTTGCAACGATTCAAATAAATTTATGACGCGTATCAGGGGATTCCTCTCTTTTTAATAGAATTAAAGTACTCTTTTTTTATGATTCATGTTATTTTAAAAAATCTGAGATAATCGGAGTTCATTGAACTCTTTGAAATCTGTATAACGAAGATTCTCCCCTAAAATACCGGATAACGATGAAAAATAGTGAAGCATATTTCTTTTCCTATTCAGAAAATAAAACGGCTGAGAAAGCTTTTGATACAGTGGAAAAATAGAGGACAGTTGAGACATTTTGATAAAATATATCTCATCCAAATAGGAACCTCAGGACGTGCCTTTTTACAATTCACTATTGCAATACTTTGGAGCATGCAGCCTCTTCTCTGTTTCGTTTCTCTTTTTTTTCTGAAAATTTTCGTTTATTTCAGGCAACCAGCACGAGAATTGTGGGAGGAGTATGGTGGTTCTTTACGCTGATTATCATATCGTCTTATACAGCGAATCTTGCGGCTTTTCTGACGGTCGAGAGGATGATAACGCCGATTGAAAATGCGGAGGATCTTGCTGGACAAACGGACATTACTTACGGGACTCTGGAGAGTGGAAGCACGATGACATTTTTCCGGGTAATGATCTCCTCTGTAATTTTTCCTTCAATTTTCTACAGTTTTTACAGAGCAAATATTAACATTTCTTAATGAGGCGCTGTTGAATCAATTGAATGAACTGATCGTGGAATAAATAGAGAATAATTCCTCCGAGTTCCTCAATTGATTCAGTAAATTTAATTTTTGTTTAATTAATTAATTAATTATTTTCTGAAAGGATTCAATGATCGAGACGTACAAGAAAATGTGGCGTTTCATGGAGAACAAGAAACCGTCTGTTTTCGTACCAACTTATGAGGAAGGAATACAACGTGTACTCCAAGGAGATTACGCATTTTTAATGGAATCAACGATGCTGGATTACATTGTACAGAGAGATTGCAATTTAACGCAAGTCGGTGGATTATTAGATAGCAAAGGATATGGAATAGCAACGCCAATGGGTAAATATCCCCAGATTTCATTCGTAAATTTGAGAATTTATTGTTTAAACAATTTTAGGTTCACCATGGAGAGATAAAATATCACTGGCAATACTCGAGCTTCAGGAAAAAGGCGAAATACAAATGTTGTATGACAAATGGTGGAAAAGCCCGGGTGATACATGCCTGAGGAAAGAAAAGGGAAAGGAAAATAAGGCAAATGCTCTTGGTGTTGCTAATATTGGTAAAAAAAATTATTATTCATTAATTTAAATAATCTAGAGAGTTAATTCCCTTTTTATTGAATTAAATCATGAATTATGTTATTTTTTAGGTGGAGTTTTCGTTGTTTTACTCTGTGGCCTGGCGTTTGCAGTTCTAGTTGCAATTTTCGAGTTTTGTTATAATTCACGTAAAAATCCACCACTCGAACGTGTAAGTTATGAATTGATTCAGATTTGAGGCATGCGTTGAAAGAAGCATGATGCACATTACTCATTAGCCACTTTTGTATGTTTGCATGAATTTTAAAACAAAAGCACGAACTCATTGATTGACGTCATGTACACTCGACTCATTTTGAGTCCATGGGGAATGGATCGTGTATAAAAGGTGAGAGTCCCTTCAAATACAGGCATTCTCGGTGCGTTTAACGAGTCTAGCCAGAAGCCCCAGTTTTCCTCTTCTTTTTTCACAAAACTCTCTCTCTCTCTCTTTCTTTCTCTCGTAGTGTAAGTCAATTAGCTGTGATATCGTTAGTTTAATGCATCGAATGAGAAAGAGGCAGGGGAAAAAGAAATTAGTGAGAATTAATTGGATTTTTTAGTCGATGCTTCTGTGTAGAATAGAAAGTTTTGAAAAATCGTAATTACAATAGTAATTGAATAATGGAGTTTTTATTTATTTTTTAACAGACACAGGCACTGCAGCCACCACCAACGTGCTCAGGTTCATTACAAACTGTCACTCAAAATCAACAACAGCAGAATTCGAATAATCATCAAGAATCATTGTGCTCGGAAATGGCACGTGAATTGTGTCGAGCATTACGTTGTCGTGCATCATCACGTCGTCGTAAAGCTTGTGAAAAGTGCTCGACACATGTGGTTGGATATACACTGGATAATCCAACTGGCACTCCTCTTAATGGAATGAGATCTCAGGTGAAAAAGAGAAAAACTCATTTTTTACAAAGTTTTTTACGAATATCGAGAGAATGGTTGGAGATACGAGAATTTTTGTTGATACATTTTTTGTAGGCGAGAAAAAGGGCTATAAAAAAGGTCTCTATGAAAAATCTCGTATCTATCATGGATTTAGAGATATTCGGGGAAAAAACAAATCCTGAAAATAATCCGATGAATCAATTTTACTATTTCCCAAAGGAATTAAATATTTTTCTCTTCTTTTTTTATTTCAGAGAGGCAGTTTGGGTGTCTCTGGAGATTTACCAGCCCACATTCACATGCATCATCATGTATCCAACGAATACGATGGAAATTGACATTGAAAATGTTTATTATCATGATTTTTATGAAAGTATTCATTGATTAATCAATGAAAAATCAAAGTGAAATGAAATTGTATAGTGATAAATGATTATTCTGCTGTGTGGAGGTGAATTGAGATTGAATTGATTTTAATCAGGAGTTTATTCGGTAAGATAACACAATATTATTATTTATTCCGCAATTTTTTTGAGAAAAATATCAAAATGAATTCATGAACATTGTCTCTCGATTGCAGACGATTTTTCACAGCTTCTCCGTCCTTTTGCTCTTTAAAATCGTCTCCAATACGACCAGTCAATATTCTCAATTCATTAAAAAATAAATAGAATTAATTTTGCACAGTCGCATCCAATGCAATTCTCTATTCTCTTCTTTTTACCCTTCAGTTTTGAGCCAAATGTACTGAAGCAAAATAAGGGAATAGAGAACAATAATAATTTTGTAAATAAGAGCGACGAATTAAAAGCACAATGTGCTTAATTAGATTATAATGATTATTTGTAATTTAGTTTAAGTGATGAGTAATCGTTCGATGTTTGATGTCATTTCACGTGTATACATGGTCCTAGATAAAATGAAATAAAAAAGAATGAGGAAAAGTAAAAGGAAATTGACATTATTGTTGATTTTTTTTTATATAACATCATTTATTAAGGGATAAAATAAATGACAAATAACATATCGCTTATATGAAACTATAACATTTCTTAGTGTTCATTGTTCGTTTACGATATAAAAGAAATCACATCACATAAGACCCTTCTCTTCTTTTTTTTTCTTAAAATTTTAACGTAACACCGATTATCGAATCTCCAAATTAATAAAATTAAATTTAAATTCTTTTTATTTAAAAAAAAATAGAATTATAAAAATTATAAAATATTATTCTGGTTTTCATTGATTTTTTTTTTTTTTTGACAGATCATGACAGGATTAGGCAATGACCGCAGAGCTTAATCTAGTCAATGAAATGACAGATTGATGATATTTTTTTTTCCTTTTTTAACCAGAATTATTTCATTTTAATGTACAAAAATTAGAAAAAAAAACAAATTATAATATACATTTGGAGATTTGAGATCAATTGCAACGTTTCAATCGTTCACTTTGTTTATATTTATTCATTCTCTTTTATTTTTGCAATTGTGTAGTACCAGAAGGGCCAAAGTCAAATCACTTGAATTATCACACGATCATTCTGGTTTTGTTTTTTTCATTTGCGGTGGCATTAATTACAATTAATATGCTTTGTGACTCTCGAAGGTGCACAGATCGTTTCGGTATTTTGGTAATTTTTTATTTTCTTTTTCTATTAGTTTAATTATTTTTATTGTTTTTTCTTTTAATTCTTGGGAATTTTAATGAGAATTTTGTCAAAATTCCAACGATCTGCCTTCAATGTTTTGACTATAAAATTCGAGGCGTTTTGGTGACGCTTTTACGACGGTTTATCATTAATTTTCTATTATTTTTCCGTTTTTTTTTAGTCAAATTCAGAAAAAAAAGTTAATTCACTTCGTGATAAGTTTATAAACATAGTACGATGTTACATTTTTGTATTTTTTTTCGGATTTAATGGAAAAATCATTGATAAATCATCCCCTCTTACAAAGAAATTCCTTTTTTTTTCACTCTGTTGCAAAAATAAATTATAATTGAAATAATTCATGATAATTATTCATTTTTCTCTCGGTCAAACGAACCCGGCGTTTGTCCGCTTATTTTCTCTCATTTAATTAATTGAATTAAAATGAATTAAACATAAAAACACTTTAAGTTTTGAGTTAGGAAATATCACTGTCTAATTAAACAAAAAAAAAATTGTTAAATCTTCCATTCACGAGTAGAATTATCAAATTACACAAGCCTTTTCAAAACTTCCATTATTCTTCATCTCAATCCACATTCTTCCTTAAAATAAAACGAAGAAAAACGCCTTTTTTTTTTCTTCCACCTTCTGACACTCATTTACAAATTAATTCAATTTCACTATTATTTTGTGAAAATTAAAAACGAAAAAAAAAACATCGATGCAATTTGAGTACAAAAGAGAAAAGAAGAAAAAAAAATTAAAAATACAAGAAAAGTGTCTTCGTTTTACATTTAAACATACAGATATATATCTTTTTCTTTTTTTTTTTTTACTTAAATTTGTTTTCTTTTCGTTAAAAACAGTTTTTCCTTTTTTTTTTCATACGTTCAGTCCCTCGGAGAGATCATTACACGAGAATTCACGTTTTATCAATTAAATCAATTGTTTAACACTCAATTTATCGAACGTGTATCCTCGTATTTATGTTTTTTTTGTTGTGTCCTTAAATTATTATATAAAAAAAAAAAATACGCCCTGTGAATTCTCCACAGAGTCTTGGCAAATTTGCCAATAAGGGACCGATCTATGCAGAAAAAAAAGAACTAGTGGGCGAGATGATTTTGAAAATGATGAAAGTAAGAAGAGATGAGGGGATTTTTTTAACAAAAACAAATCTTTCATTTAAGACTGGGAGATTTAAAGTTTAAAGCTCAAAACCGCCAAAAAAAAATCGAATGTGATACAATGAATTTTATGTTTCTTTTTTAAGATTAGAGTAGATTATACAGAATTGGATTTCCTCTTTCTTTCAATATTGTTCCCTCGGATTTTGATTTTTCTTTATTTTATTCATTTAACTATTTTTCAAACTATTCTTTGAGTTTATTTAGAGATAATTTGTGAGAAACGAGAGTTTATCATTTTGGATCAAGAGAATGATTGAAAGAGGCGGGGGAAGAAAGAGAAATAATGTAATTTCTTTTTTTTTTTCTATAAATTAATTTAAACTCAATACTGACGCTTTGCTTCTAACGAATTTCTCCATTATTTTCTCCTCAATCCTCACAGATTAAAAATTGAAAAAAAAAAAAAATATCATTCTCAATTGCGGCACATTATTAAAGTTTTTTTTTTAAATCTTTTAATTAATTAATGGGGAAATGAAATTATTTTTTTTCTCTTCTCGTCGACGTCAGAGCCTGTCTGATATGTAGGGGATGGTTCTGTTTTGGAAATACGATAATTAAAAACGCTCGGCTATTGGTCGAAAGATTTGCGATTCAATATTCAATTAAATGTTTTTCCTTCTTTCATTTTTCATTTATGATTATTATCGAAACTCATTCATTCCGTTGGATTTTAATCATTTCTCTTGGAATTTCACACGTAAATCTACCTTAGTGCACACACAGTTACATTATTTTATC
Organism: Aleiodes testaceus; assembly: GCA_963565655.1. NCBI lineage: Eukaryota > Metazoa > Arthropoda > Insecta > Hymenoptera > Braconidae > Aleiodes > Aleiodes testaceus. The sequence continues at coordinate 4,005,852 of OY751421.1, read as the reverse complement.
AGAGACGTTTTTTTTTTGTTTAATTATTGAATATTTTGTTAATGATTTTGTGAAATTAGATCAAATGATTTCGGAGTTTAATCGGTTTTTCTTGAATAACTTAGAAACTAAGGGAGATAGAGAAATTTTTGTAGAGACCTTTTTGTAGCTCTCTTTCTGCTCTACAAAAAAGGTCTCTTGCAATTTTTACCTATCTCTCTTAGTTTCCGAGATATTTCAAAAAAACTGAATTTTCCATCAACGAATTCTCTATTTCATTTAATTTTTGAATTATTCTCCACGATTTCACATGCCAGTTATACTTAATTGTATATAATATATATTTTTATGTACATATTTCAATATGCGATCACAGAAACATTAATTCGTGTGTATGCTTTGTGCCGCGTGTTACCTTACGATTTACGTGGATTTGATTTTTTTTTTAAAACTGTGTATTATTATTTTTCTCATTTCTAATTAATGAAACTGCTCGAAATTAACTGATTTGTTCCCGAAAATTCAGAGAATTTTGTTGATTTCAAAAATTTAAGAACACTGATTATTTTTTTATTTATTTTAAATTCAATTTCTAACATCAAAGGCATGAATATTCGTTGATTAACTGCAATTCGACGTTTTTCTTCTAATCTAATGTTTTTTATTCTCATTTTTTTCACTCGAAAATCCCAGAAATTCCGAGTCTTCACTACTGAATCATTAGCTCCACTCGATTATTACAATTAATTATTAATTTTTTCCACATTCCAATTATTTACAGTGCGAGATGCATTTCAAAGAGGTCGTATTCTAAAAATAATTAATATTTATTCAAGCCTCTGATGAAGAAAACCGAACAGATAAAAAAAAAAACCATTCAACTTAGAATGAAAAATTCGAAGAGAAGAAAAAATGAATAAGCATGAATTTTTGAAATTTCCTTTTCCAAAATGAAATTTACAATTGTTTATTCAAAGAAAAAAATAATCATATTTCTCATATCATTGAAAATAATGTTCTTTTTTCCTTAAAAGTGCCACTGAAAAATGATCAATGGGTATTTTTTTTTAATTTAATTCAATAAAAGACTAATAGGAACGTGCCGAACGTACAAGAATACACGATATATTTATTTACAAATTATTAAAAAGCCCCATTGTTCTTGCAGAAGGGGGAAATAATTTAATTTTCTTTCATTTCATTCAAATTTTATAATTCTGTATCGTTAATTATTCAATATCAATTAATAAAAACTAATTATTTTTGTTTTTTCTCACAATTTTCCTTCTTTTTTTTTTTATACACGATACTCTTTATCATCTTTTATTATTAAAAATCTTTTAATTAATTCTTCTTCTTTAATTCGATGCTGTCACTAGCTGAAATCATCTCACTAAATCGTCTTTCAACTCCCCATCAATTACTTCATTTTTTTTTCTTGCCATTTACAATTCACGAGTGACAAGCACAGAGAAAGTGAAATTAATTTGATTGTTATTCATTTTAATTAATCAAGAAATGAAAACGCAAAAAAATTCTGGGAATTTACATTAAATTAATAATTATCTCAAATATTTTATAATCACCAAAAAAATTACTTTTTCTTTTTTTCAATATTTCCTTTGTACGTACTTCTTCAATCTATTTTTCTGCGTTAAAAATTTCTCTTTCAAATAATCGATGATGAATTTCACTTGATCTCTCGTCACTGGAGTAGCATCAAGGCATCGTCAATAATAATTTTCGAATAACGTAATCGAAAATAATAATTTAAAAAATTGACAGACTGACCAAATAAATTAATCTGGTTTTATTACCATTTTCCATTGTTTCTGTATCTTTTATGTTGTTCTCATGATGATGAGGATTAAGTCATGTATCTCATCACTGCACGCAGAGCGTATAGTAATTCTGCTTGCATTCGAGCCTCTAAGATCATGAGATTCACATGAATCTGAAAATGAGAGTAATCCAATGATTAATTAAAGTGAATTACAAAAACTCAAATTCAATAATTGAAATAAAGAAATAATTACCTTTTCACTGTGCTTGAATTCTCTCATGACTCTGTCATAATCTCTCTTAGTAACACGTTCTGGATAACAAACAGCACTTTTAATAAATGTCTTCAAACTTCTTTCAAGCAATTGATTGACCTCGTTGTAATCATAATCATCGTGTCTAATACCAAACATACACTGTATGTAATTCCATATGGCCCGTCTAAAACGTGACGTATCAACTTTGCTGTGTGTACCCATTGTGTAGTAAGTTAGATTGTAGGCCGTTTTGAATTTATCATCCAACAAATTACCAACGTCATTGTAAAGACGATTTACTAGTGAGTAACCGTGATCATCCCAGGAGTAATCTTGCACACGAAACGTTGGGATGTCATTCAATTGTCCTCTCTGCATAATCATAAACCAAAAAAAATCACATAAATACAAGAGTTCATCTCAAATTATTATCACAAAAATCACAATAAAAACATTAATTACCTTAGCAAAATCCTGATAAATAAATGTTGGATCCTCAATGAAGAGGCCTATATCAGAATCTAGTACAGTACTATTTCTCTGAGGTGCTGCTGCTAATTCAGCTGACTGTGTTTCAACAGTCTCAAATCTTTTTGATAATTCCTCTTGAGTTATCTGATAGGATTCCGATTTTTCCGAGAGACGTTTCATTCTTTCCATGAGTGTCTCAACTCCGACCTCCTGTTCACCAACTATACTTGGTGATGATGGTGGTGACGGGATGGTATCAGTCTTGCCACCACTTGTGGGAATTTTTTTTGGACTGCTCATGAGCTTGTCTTTGGCAGGTTGAACGTTATTACTATTGTCCTGTACATTCTCCTTATAGTGATGGCCAGTTACATTGTCTAGTTCTTCGTTAATACCGCAGGAGAATACGAAAGATGATAGTGAATGAAAATGTGCCAAAAGAACTATTGCATGGACTACCTCAGCTAATGACCAACTATCTGCGCCTTTTGTCAATTTCTGTAATTACAAAATAATTAATTAGAAAAAAAACTAATAAATTAATGTTTTTAATTTTGTGAATTATTGGATTCTCACCTCTATATGAGTCTTATTCAAAAGCCACGGCCTGTGTGCAAGAATTTTATTGATTTCATAAAGATTCTGTAATTTGTCTGGTATTGATCTTAGTCCCTGTAACCACGTTGGATCGCCACCTTGAAGGAGAAATTCTCCCTTCTGTAAATTTATCAAGTAGCTGCATTGGTGCCTTCCAGCCGCCTGAAATAACAGAGGAAAAATAAATGAGCAACATATTATATAAAGAAGTGATTAAATTACTGTTCTTTTTTGCAGCGTCAATGATCGCTAACAAGGCCATATCTACAACACAAGACTACCAGTATTTTATTGCCTCGGGTCATTTCTCCGAGGGAATTGGATGAACTCAATATGTAGTGCGTTTAAATGTTGGAGTTTCTTGGAACAAGTGCATCGTATCACTTTGTATCGAATTAATAATCAGTGCACATTATTTTCCATTTAATTTTATTCATCAAAAGGCTATTTAGATATATTCTTCTTTTTTCAATATCTTATCAGATGTCTCGCGATTTCGTGTTATTGACCCATATTTTATTTATTCGAGTAATTTGATGCTCTTCTCATTATCAGCTAATGGATTCTCAGAGAATTCGAGCCGACTGAATTATTTTAATGGAGTATCATTAATTTTTTGAGAATATCTCGGGAAATAAAGGAGATAGGGAAAATTTCATGGAAACCTTTTTTGTATAGAATTTCAAGAGCTACAAAAAAGGTATCTATGAAAATTCTTGTATCTCTCTTAGTTTCTGAGATATTCGCAAAAAAACTGGAGTTTTGCCTCATTTTCTTTAAATAATAAATTATCGAAATAATCAGGAAAAGAATAATAAAATTCATACTGATAAGTGTAAAACACTTATCCATGAATCTTCACACGAGAAAAATAATTATTTATCGATAAACTCAAAAACGTCACTGATAAATTGAAATTTGATTCCACAAGAGCTCAGTTTATTTGCCTCAGCAATTATCAGTTTGATGTATTGAAAAAATAAATATATATATTGAAAAGTAAGAGAAAAATGTTTTAAATTCATTTGCACTTTGTTTTTTTCTTTTTTGTTCAAGGACAATTCTCAATGCAATGTGATAACTCTATGAGAGTAAGAGAAAAATAAAACCTGATGACAGTGCAAATGGAGATTTTATTTTATCGTAAAAATCCCCTTGTCACATGTTTCATTTTTTAAGATGAAAATTCAGTAGTAAAAATAATATTTTGAATTAACGATAAATCTTTAATTTAATTGCTTTTGCCCCATTTTATTTTCAATCCACGTGACTCCAAAATTATCAGGACAAATTCCAAAAAATTGATAACACTTGAGACATAGACAGTGTGTCAAAGTTCAGTCAACTAACGTCACATAAATTTTAATTTTAATAATTAAAAGAAAATTAATGAAATTATTGATATTATTATTCAAAGAATAAACGATTTTTTCTCCAACGTTTCTATTTTTACATAAAAACCATGGGCTTGTTTTGAATATCTATCGCTTAGACGAATTTACACGAGCCTCACTTCCTTATCTTCTTTTTTTTTTTTTTTCGTGAATTACACAAGAGTTCTTCGAAATTAATCGTTTGTTTGTCTGCGGAATCTTCCCAGTTTTTTTTCGATGATTTTTATCTATTTTTTACGTTATTGATAATTGTGAGGAATTTTTTGGGCTTATAAAACGTTATTTTCCATTGATACTCACCATAATGGCAATGAGATGCCTGTAATCATAAGGCAGAGGTCCATCTCCACGTAAAACAAAATTTTGCGTCCTAAGAAAGTGCTCCAGGTATGACTGGTGTGAGGACATAACCCGTGACACATGATCCAGTCGATTATTCTGGAGGAAAGCATCCATCAACAGCATGTGTGTCTGAAAAACCATTGAAAAAAAGTGCAAATGATTATTTAAAGAGTCTCAGTACCCAAAAAATTCGTTAATTAACTGTCACAGCAATTCGACATTGAAATTTTCCCCTTTTTTTTGAGTTCAACGATTTTTTTTCCCTTCAATTTATCCTTTTTCCTTTTTGATTTGTGTCGATACCATGTCACGTCACTTAAACTGATATATTTCCTCCATAATTGCACAGTGCTCCCTAGTGCCATACAGAACCGAGAGTATAACCGGTTTTTCAAACACTCTGTGTGTGTGTTGGAGGCCAACTGGTTATTTTATTATTACTTTTTCCCTTTTTTTTCTTTTTTTGTTACAAGTACATTATCATTTTTTTTTTCTCTTCAAATAAAACATTTCGCATTTTAATTATTGAACACAAAGTGGCAGAATTTCTCCTTCAATGGGAGGAAAGAATAAATGGAAAAATTAAGGAAAAAGAAGAGGGAAAAAAATTTATGTAGAACGTCGCCTCTTTATCACACACAAACCACCTACTCGTTTCTTTTTTCAATCCCGTAATCGATGTATCAAGTTGCATCATGTTTACATGGTTATATTATTTAGTTGAAAAAAAAAAAAAAGCCATCGCACATTGAAGTAGTGTAGATTTTCAATGACAAGGTGAAGTCTATTGATAATATTCTCCAGAGAAATAACACAATTTTTTATATTTAATTTTGATTATTTTAAAAATATCTCGGAAATTAATGGAGATACGTTATTTTTGTGCTAATCATTATTTGTAGAGAATTTCAAGAGCTAAAACAATGGATTAGGGTGAAAAAGGCGTATCTCTATTATTTACTGAGATATTCTTGAAAAATTGGAGAACAAGAAAAATTGAATTATTCATTGTTAAATGAAGAATTAAATAAAATCACTTGTTTATCATGCTAACAAGTTGTACAATGTCCTTCGCTTTGGTCGGTGAACTCAATTTGCAATTTTATTATTTTCCCAACAGTTTAGTGAATTATAAACCATTACTCACACCTACGTATTGTGAGAAGAAATCATTCAAACAATTTGAGAAGAAGTAAATTGAATTTATCTCTGTTTCTATTTGACGAAAAAATAATCATCTCATATTTTCCAATGATTTTTTTTTATTTTTCATCTTTTAATGCAACAAATCTCACGTCAATAAAACGCTTTGCCGTATCAACGAGTCTATCACAATGATATTTGCTATTGCCCCTCTTTACTCCCTTCAGCACTTGGATTTCAAGCAGTCACTTGATAATTAATCAGATTAAAATGTATTTTCAACGAAATAAAAGGCAGGGGGAAAAAAAATTGTTTATTCGTCTTGAATAAGTATTATCAGGTGATAGAATAATAATAATGATGGTAGTGGTGGTCGAGGTTGATCGATGAGTTGAGATCTTGAGTGATAATCTCGTGAACTCGATGTTATAGAGGGGTAAAATGGGTATTTTTAATTGAACGGTTGGAGATGGAATTTTTTTGATGATTCCATTGAAAAGCTGAGGAAATTTTAGGCGGAAAACATGTGTCGGATTTTATTTTTTTGCATTTTTGGAAAATTCGATTTTTTTCAGCAGAAATTGAAGGCTACCCCCTTTCGTTTTTTTCGAAAAATCGATTTTTTGGAAATATCTCTGGTGCTACTTGTCGTAGCGCAGTGGGGTTGGGCTCGAATTAAAGGTCTCGACATTCCACACATTGTCGTTAATTTCCCATCGATTGTTATCAAAAATTGAAAAAGTTATGGGCCAAAAACTGATTTTCATAAAATAGCTTGTAACTTTTGTAATTTTTGATAAAAATCGATGGGAGTTTAACGAAAATGTGAGGAATGACGAGATCTTCAATTTGAGCCCAGCCCAACTGCGCTACGACCAATAGAACCGGAGATATTTACAAATACGTGATTTTTTCAAATTTTTCCAAGGTAAACCCCTTCAAATTTCACCCAAAAAACTCAAATTTCCAAAAAATGATAAAAAAATAATTATGACACATGTTTTCCGGCTAAAATTTCCTCAGCTTTCCAATGGAATCATCAGAAATAACCTATCTCCAATATTTCCATTAATTTCGAATTATTTCCCATCACTTTCAATTAAAATAATGAAAATAGAACAACGGATGCAAGTGAATTAAGATTGTGCCTGAGATAAAGTGAAAATAAAAATTCAATTTACTGATTAATAAAAAGAAATTGACCCCGTAGGCGTTCACAAATGATAATTTCTACAATACACATTTATTTTTCTCATTCCCCCCAGTTGTTTTCGTCACTGCACACAATGGCCATGTGTCATCAAAAATATTACTCAATTAAATGAAACACCATGGTCTCTCGGATAATCTCCACTTGACTTTAACAAGCAAAAAAAAAACACACATAAAACACTCATAGAATTGAACATTGTGAATTGTACAATTTCAACTACAACCTGATAAAAATATTTCACTGTGAATTTTTTGGCAGCAATTGCGTTGGCTCATTGCCAATTGACGACAAAAAATAATAATATATCGAGTCTTTTATACATTCCTATCCCTTCTGGATTCTGCAGCGAATAAATCTAAGATTGTTTGTTGCCCTTTTCTCTTCTTTTACATTCCACATAAATCAAGTTACTGCAGTGGTTCATGAAAACGTACGTACTCCATTTTCCCCATGAATTTATTCCCCTTTTTTTTTAATTTAAGAAACGAGCCAAATAATCATCGAATAATTCAAATAAATTCTCCAACAATTTTACCTCATATTTTTACGATAGGAGAGATAAAAAAGAATTACGTGTTAACGAAAAGAAAAAAAAAAAAAAAGATACAGACGAGTCTCATTGCTTATCGGCAAATTTCCAAGTGCCAGTTTATATAGTTTAAAGAGTAAATTTGGCGTAAGCCTAGAGTGCGAGATTATCGAGTTATTTGTGAGACAGTATAACCGAAGGATTTTATCATTATTTTTTTTGAATCGAGAGAGGGGATAAATGGCATTAGATACTTCTCAAGGATAATAATAATAAAATGGGGATATTTTTGGGATTTTACTAATGACACTTGTATTATTCTCCCTTTTCGACTGAGAAATAGATGGAAGTTTGGATTTGCCTAGATGTGACACAGAATGAAAGCCCTCAAGGGCTTTAATCCAGGGAGGATTTGGACGTTCTGGATTAGAGGAGCAGACTGACCAGTTTCAAATGAATAAATGCATACAATTATTTTCATTAAATTGAAAGAAAGGGGAAATATTCAATAAATTTAATGGAGAAATAAATTTGTAGTTAATGGAATTTTTGTTCGTTCATTGATTTAATTATTTGGCTTCGAAGCATTCCTGAGTTTATTGAAGTTTAAATTTCCCACAAACAGGAAGCCAGGGATTTTACGAGAAACAGATGTACCATGTGACTGTAAAATTTACTCGTTTTTCCCGAGCAATCATTAATTTGTTGAAAAATAGAGAGGAATTTTGTGGATATTAACATTTTCTTTTTTATTCATTAATTTTCCAGGCGGTGAAAACAAAAGGGAAATTATAGCACGAGGAAATACCACTTGAGAATAAAGAATTTCCGATGTTAATCTGACATTTATTGCGACATATTTGCGCACATTTGTGTTAATAAAATGAGGAGCATCGAGTGAGGAAAAAAAAATGAAGTAAAAAATAAGCTGAGGCTTTTTTAGTAGCACAGCTGATTACACAATCAATGAATGAAAACCTTGGACCATTTTTTTTTTTCGTTTAATTTTATTCAAATATAAAGAGAGGAACTGGTGATTCGTTTCTTTTAGGGGCTGGGCAATCACGAGACGTTCTTTATCACCTGATAATGATAATTATGTTGAGAAAAATAAGTCGAGTAATGATTATTGGAGACAAATTAAATTAGATTAAAAAATAAGAGAGGAAAAATGAATTTTTCTAGAATTTTTTCGAGATAATGTGAGTATGATTATTTTTAAATGATTTTAATTTGTAAAATTTATGATTGAATAAAGAGAAAATGAGAAATTCTCAGTACACGTTGATTTACGAAGTTTTATGATTAAAAACGTAGAGTTAAAAAGCAGTAAAAAGTTATTCTCTTAATTTAAACCTTTTTTTTTTTTCTTATAAAAGCGTCAGTTATTTTGCAGTTATGAGGAGGCGTTCAAAAACAATTACTATGTGCACGAAATTGGCCATTAAAAGCCCTCGAGTTGAGTTGAAAGCACCGATGTGCACTGTACGAGACTTTAAATGGAGTAATTCTTTCCTCCTTTTTTTTTTTTTTGAGAAGAAAAAAGAGGGAAAAAACGTGACGTATAAATGCAACTGAAGTTTTAATCGTTTGAAATCGCTTGAAGTGAAAAAATCAATCGTCCAGAAGTTGTATCATCATGAAAATAAGAGATAAAAAAATTGTAGAGAAGAAGAGATTGTGTTCACAATTATTTTAAGCTTTTTCAATGATGCATAAACGTTTTTTCCTTTTATATCACCATTTAAATCTCTTATGCAATGTTTTCGAACCATAAAACTTTTCATCGTCGTTAAAATTGTTGATAGATTGCATGATATGGAGGAATTTTTATTTTCCATATTTATTGGCAAATTAAATGAATTTATTGAATTATTTAGAAGTTAAAAAAAAAACGTTAATTCCTTTTTCCAGAGTTTTTTTGAAGATATCTCGGAAACTAGAGGAGATAGGAAAAAATTCGTTTATACCTTTTTTGTAGCTTTTGAAATTCTCTACAAAAAAGGTATCTACGAAAATTCCTCTATCTCTCTTAGTTTCCGAGATATTCTACGAGAAAGATCCTTCGGATAACAGAATCCAAACACTTGTTTTCTTGACCTGAAATGTTCTATCTTTCCATCATTTATTTTTATTTATTTTTTCTCTACATAGAAATAAACTATCTCTTTTCACTAGTTAATAGTATTTACGAGTATCTGTGTACAGTAGCCAGGGATTTCTATCTACCACTAGTAAAAGTGTGTGAAAAGCGTGAATACACGAGAGAAGGCGTGTTTACTGTATTGGACTCTGGAGATTTTTTCTCTCTCATTTTCTATTTTTTCTTGTACGTGTAGGTAGTAGCAGTTTAGAGGCACGTGATCTGTAGCTTCTGGAATTTGAGATTGAGTGAAATTAAAGACGAAAGAAATCCAATTATCTAAAGAATATTCCTCTTTTTTTTTTCATTAGCTACTTATGATTTTTTTTTCAATTTTTTTATCCCTCATTTATCGATGTCGAAAGTTTAACGGAGAAAGTTTTGATAATCGGGGTCACATTTGTGGTTTGTATTACAGGTATTTTTTTCTTCTTTAACGTGAAGGGAGCATTCATACGTCAACATCAGGTGGACACTGAACAGATGAATGCAAACGTTGAATTGATTCTTTTGAATTTTTCTTGAGACTCATTTTTCTTTCTCCCCATTTCACCCACATGTTTTCCTTTGACCTGACAGATCTCATGACAATGGAAAAAATCATGGATTCTATGGGCTTCTTTTGTTAACGAAGAGATCAGTGAAGAGGTCTGAGGCAAGAACCTGTTGAGTGACGAAAACTCCAGATTTTTTTTTCAAGGCCAAAGGAGAAATTTGTCCCTAAACATTTCTATCACTTTTCCTAAATTATCTCGGAAACTAAGCGAGATATCGAAATTTTCGTAATGACCTTTTTTATGTAGAATTTCCAGAGCTACAAAAAAGGTCTCTAGGAAAATTTCCCTATCTCCCTTCGCTACAAAGATATTCCCAAAAAACTGTACAACCATTTATTTAAGTAATGAAGCAACATTTCCACGTGTCTTTACATCATTAAAATTCAGTAGCCTCATTACTCATTAACTAAAAATAAATGATGTAAAGAAAACATATCACAGAGCATGAAACTATTTAAAAATACGATATCCCCAATTTTTTAAGCTCTTCTGTAACTTCCACGTGGTGTCCTCATGGAGTATCAACAATCATGGGTATAAACAGGCCTCGGAAGATGCGTCTTTTTTTTTTATACCTCTTCATACTGAAGACTTCACTCTCAGAGACGTGGGTTTAAAGAGTTTCATGTGGATAAAAAGAGAGGAGAAAAAAACCATATGAAACACGTGTGGCTACTGAACTATTAATAAATTCATTGCTATTATACGGAGAATTTCGTGTCAGAAATTGAAGAATAAAAGAATTCCTTCTAAATTGTTTAAAGAAAAATAATTTCCAATTCATTAAAAAAAATTCATAATAAATAGACAATAATCATCGATAAAGCCCCCAATACTCCACAAACACAATGCAGTAAAAAAAAAATGAAATTCCCTCTAAATAAATCGATAAAATCTTAATTAAAATGCGCCTCTGCATCTCCCAGCTCTTTCTTATCTCAATCCCTTAATAAAAATTCTTTGTTCCCCCTCTCAATTTGTCTGCTAATACTCTGAATGATACGGAGCATCATGGACTATCGATGCCACAATAAAATGAAATCACCTGACTTTCCCCCTTGTGCAAATAGCAGATAATTCCCCGACGAAAACCCACTCTCATCCGTAAATTTAACGCTCAATGATCCAGAGACAAAAGTAGGATAGAAGCACGAAATAAAAATAAACCACTGACAACAGAGATTGAAACGGTCATTCAGATAGAAGGGGGGGAGGTTTTAATGAAAGAGTGAGAAACAGATGAGGGGAGGGAAAAAATGCGGGATGAAAACAATGAGGCGAGACACTGTGGAGCCCTCTCGTGTAATTTTTTTCCCCCCCTCAACTGCACACGAAAATCCCAGGAAGACAATGACGATTGTTTCGTTCCTGTCGCTTCGTCCATTAGTGAAAAATGAGACGAGACATGAAGTGTTCATTAGAGATTTAAAGGGAATAGAAAAAATATGTCTTGTGGGATGAAAAATCGTGAATCAATAGAGTCACGTACGAAATCAATGCTCAAGAGTTTTGTGTCTCATGAATAAACGCCAAAAGAGGCCCTTTTTTCACCCAAACACAATGTTCCATCCCCGAGGGCCACACGAACACAACAGAAAATAGTGAGAGGACAAACCAAGGTCAAATAACAACGAATTAGGTGAATTAGACGCACAGCGTGAAGGTCAAACAGAGCGAAAAAAAAATAAAAATGTCCACATTTGAGTCCCCAGGGGCCTCTCTTCGTATTCATTTAACCAAGGCATTTACAACCTCCTCACAATTGTGTGTGTGTGTGTACTCACGATGAGAAACGTGCAACAATTGTCCACCTTTGAAGTATCCACATTTTCCCCTCGAAAAAAGAAGCGTGTAGAATTATTCAAGAGGCGATAGATCAATCGATAAAGAGAGGATCGTGAATTTTTTTTTCGAGAGAGAGTCAATGAACCCCGTATGCAAATAAAGAGTGCGTAAATTAGAGGCATTAGTGGAGGAACAAAGAAGCATTTGGTATGTGCCTCTTCTCCCCTTTCTTATCAGTGAATGGCCCGATTTACCCAGTGAATCCGACGCACCATTGGCCCAGAGATACTTCTGACTGTATTACGTCATCCAATCGATTATTATCCACGTGACAAACATCGTTTCGCTATCGCACTTTCTTTATGCTCCTCTTCTTGTTTCAATGCGCAGGCGCGTGATTCCGGTGGGGGGTTTTGAGGGGTAATGCTTTCTTTCATGTTTCGGTGGAGATTAGAGAGGGGAGGGAGCACACAAAGGGTCCTTAACCAGGAAGTGGAAGGAATTTGGAGCTATCTGTTCAATTCGTGTCGGTCATTCATGATTTTTCTTCTTTTTTTTATTCTACTCGAGGACCCGGCACTTATCTAATTGCACAAAATGGCGGATTTTTTTTTAGGGGGGATTCTTTTGTTATTGAGTTCGTGTAATTCATCGGCGTCATATCGGGTCTGGACCAATTACGAATCCTGTTACGGAGGCCATGAGATTCTCATGTGCTCCTGTGGAGATTCTGAGGAGATATAACCGGTCGGTGAGCAACACCATAAACAATGACTTTCTAACTGGAATGGGTTGAGAGGAGGATTTTTTTTTGAGGGGAATGAGAAGTGGGAGATGGGGATATTATCGAGATGTTCGTGTGGAAAATAATGAATATTATGGGGAAGGTGATTTTTTTGTGGATTTTCAGTTCAATTCGAGGAAGAAAATTGAGCAAACTCTTCCGGAAAACAACTTTTGAACGGGAAAAAAAATCCTACGATAATGTGAAACGAAACAAATTTATGTGTGTTTTGTTTTTTTTTTTCGCTCTTCCCCTTGGGGCTAAAAGACGAAGTCGGCCTTTGACCGTACGCGTAAACAACATTGGAAACGAGAACTTCAGATGCCGATGAGAACCGGTTATTCACATTGAAAAAAAACAGAATTTTATATTTATTTTTTAAATTCATTTCTTCATAAATCTTTTAATCTGAAGATTGAAGAACTGAATTCATTTGTCGTTTATGAATTAGTTTTTGCACGAAAAAAAAAACGCTCTTTTTATTAAATCTCTCGTGTGAAAATTGATTTTTTCAATGAAATTAAAATAATTAAATTAATTAATTGAACTCACTTCATTAGCAATTTGACCCATTGTAGAGGCACCACCACTGTAGGTATCCGCCTCTGGGTAAAGACCAATTTCGTCTGCCACAGGAATTTTGAATGATTTTTTAAAGAACACACTTTTTGAAGAATTCAGAAATCCGTATTAACAAGTGAAGAATTTAAATTCTCTTAGATTTAAAAATAAAATTCCTGAGTCAATGATTTTAGGTTTATTTTGTGCTATAACACTAGAGTAATGTTAAAATTGTCCTTCGATGTTACTTCAAATCGTTGACAATCGTACAATTAATGTAATTTAATAATTATCAAGGTATTAATTAAAAATTCAAGTCACTTTATTTAATTTTCTTAATTACGCCACACGATCTCAATTATAAAATGAATTAATCAAATGTATTAATTAATAATTGCCTTTATTTTAATTAAATTAAAATTATTGAAAATAGTACGTCCGAGAGTTATCACTTTTGATTAACAAAACGAATGAAAAACTATCGGTCATATCACAGAAATTCATCGAGCGGTTGATTTAATTAATATTAATTAATCAACATTGAGTTTTCATTAATTTAATAATCAAAGTTTTTCATCAGATAAATTTGTAACATTCATAATAAATTTCATCACTCGAGAAATTGAATAAATTAATTCTAACGTTTCACGAATAAGAATTCAATTAAACCGAATTTCAAAATATTAAAATGAATTTAATTGTTTTTTTTTTTTATTGGCTCTCAAGTTACACTGGACATCACGAAATAAAAAATTATCAAGTTCTGCCTAAAGACTTTTTTTTTTTAAAGAAACAATCAACTACACTGTAAGAGAGCCGGTTGCTAACTGACGCCTCGAGTTGCCGCTGCTACTGTCATGCGATCATCTGGCCGGGTTCGCTGAGAGTGGTGGATTTTTCGGAGTGGGGGTAGAGAAGTAGTGGGGAGAAACGTTGTTGCTTGAGTGGAGGGGTTATAGCTCTGGTGCTTCTCCTTCATGCAGGAGCGTATAACACTTTAGACCCTCTTAAAAAATATCCGAAACAATGAGAAAAACTCATTTAAAGTCTCGGAATTTAATTGGAAAATTGGGGGAAACCTCTCCCTAACATAATGAGAACAAAATGGCGGCGTTAAGACTTTTTAAAGCCCTTCTGCCTCTAATTTGCCCTAAAAAAAAGGAGCAGTAACGAGAAACGACTGGAATAATGAAAATCCGAGGAGATCCAACGATTTCCCTCACTTTAATTACGGAAAATGGAGTTTTCTCTATTTAAAAACCATCGCCAGAGACAAAGAACTCAAACCCCCGGGAAATTGTGAGCGTAAATACACTCCTGTCTACCGGCACAAACTGCTAGCTCTCGATCAGCTGATACCTGGCAACAGAAATTACTATCCATTCTAAAAATATGAATAATTCCTCATTACCATATGAAATTGTTGGAAAAATCGAGAAAACCTGTATTATTGTGAATAAAAAAATTTGGATAAAAAACCAGAGTTTTATCTTGAATTCTGAATATCAAACGAGGGTAAAACTTCCTCTCGTTACATTATTTCCTCTTCCCTGTGTTTCCTCTTCATTACCCCTCCGAGGGGTTGACATGGAGCCCTCGACAATATTTTCTTCCCTCTTTGGGATTTTTTTCCTCGATATAAACCCTCCGGAAGTATAGAAAAGGATGAATTTAAGGAGGAAAATGGGCGAGAGAGGGATAAAGTGAAGTGGTTTCAACTCCTCTCTTTTTACTGTCCTCGTGCACGTGTTTTTTTTTTCGGGGGAATCGATGATTTCAGGGTCGCTCTGACTTTGCGTTCAGATAAAGAAGAGAGGAGGAGGGAAGAGGAGTTATCACCAGTGCCCTGGTAAATGTTCCTTTGTCTTTGTGGAAGGATGAAGATGCCATGGGCTCTCTCATGCACATGGGGCATTTTTCGGTGGCAGTAAAAATGAAGGAATGAATGAGACAAAGAGCAAAGGAAATGCAGGGTGAAGGCTTCCCTTATTTCTTTGTCAATTTTCCTTCTTCACCCCTGCTTTTATATTTACGCGTCGTATAGCAACCGAAATATACCAAGGAGGCTTTTCCATCCCCTCTCTCTCTCTCTTGGAAAAAAAAATCCGGATTCTTTGTTCGAGTTTTGTGTCACGAATTGAAGCCCAACGGTGGCCAGGAAGTGGAAGCCCTCAGAACAAAACATTTGAAGCGTTCGGCTTGGGAATAGAGAGAGGAGGGAAATCTTTGTGCGGGATTTCCGTTGGGAATTTTACGTTTTAATTATGAAAATTGATGGGGAAAAGGGTATTTTAATTGATTTTGGTTGGAGATGGAATTTTTTTGATGATTCCAGTGGAAAGGTGAGGAAATTTTAGGTGGAAAACATGTGTCGGAATTTATTTTTTTGAATTTTTGGAAGATTCGTTTTTTTTGAGGAGAAATTGAAGGCTACCCCCTTTCGTTTTTTTCGAAAAATCGTTTTTTTGGAGATATCTCTGGTTCTATTTGTGGAGCGCAGTGGGGTTGGGCTCAAATTAAAGGTCTCGCCATTCCTCACATTTTCGTTAAATTCCCATCGATTTCTATCAAAAATTACACAAGTTATGGGCCAAAAACTGATTTTCATAAAATGGCTTGTAACTTTTGTAATTTTTTGTGAAAATCAATGGGAGTTTAACGAAAATGTGAGGAATGACGAGACCTTCAATTTGAGCTCCACCCCACTGCGCTACGACGAATAGAACCGGAGATATTTACAAAAATGTGATTTTTTCAAATTTTTCCAAGCTAAACCCCTTCAAATTTCACCCGAAAACCTCGAATTTCCAAATAATTGTAAAAAAATAATTATGACACATGTTTTCCGGCTAAAATTTCCTCAGCTTTCCAATGGAATCATCAGAAAAATTCTATCTCCAATATTTCCCTCAATTTCACCCCATATCCCCCAATAAAAAATTCGCAAATTCATAAATCATGAATTAAACATTGAATAATCATGAATGAAAACAATAGATTTCGTAATTATTATTTTTCAATAAAAATAGTATACACACCTACTTGACAGGGACTTATACTTGGGAATTGGAAAAAGGCAGTGGGACTTGGTTAACCACCAGTTGTACACGATTTATCCCAACGTTGAATACAAATGATAAATAATGACTGTAATAGAGGGAGGGATTGTGTCCCACATTAGCCATCCTCCTTTCATTTCGAACGTTTAGACACCAAACTCGGAAGGCATTATGCTATTATGTTAATTAAATCATACGGTCGGTGCACCCAAACTTCCGTGACACCTTTTAACATTGTGTACTGCTTGGGAGTTACGTGACGATCGATAATACTCGGGTGTATCGAAGTAAACATTATTTTTGTGTTAATTAATACCGACGTGCATCAGCATTGATGAAGGCAAACGAATATTCAATGAGTTTCTCGCTTAACGAATTTTTTTTACCCAACAAAAACATTCACTGAAAATTCTCAAAAAATTCAAGAATACTCATGAATTAATCCAAAATATTCTTGAATTATTCCAGATTTTTTTTCTCTCAAATTCACAAATTTACGATTAATAAAATTTACAATGAACTCATAAGAAAAGTCAATGCACGTGAAAACTCGGATTCTTTTTATTATCTCGTTACGGCAATGCCGACAATTACCGACTGCAAGCGATCGCACAATCTCTCCTCTCTCTCTCCTTCGCCCGATATTTTCCTATTTTCTATCTGACTCTTCGAACTGAATAATACTCTCCGTTATAAGAGCCTTTTCTTCCTGTCGTGAGAACACGAGAGAAAGAGAAATGAGAGAAAAATCATCATTGAAGAGTTTCGTCGACTCGTTGACTAATGGCCTGTACACCAACGCCACATCTCCCCTCTCTTTTTTTCCTGCAATTTTATTTCATCTCACTTGAATTGTCCTTTGTGCGTTTGATACACGGAGAATGAGACTTTATGGTCCCTGCCATCTGATGCAGATGCAGAGAGGGTCAGATTCTCCCCATTCCCATAAAAATTCGCCTCCCGCTCTTTTTCAAACGCCATGTTTCATGGGATTCTTCTTTGTTATCCACCCACTTGTGTATTAATGTCTCCCCCTCTTCATTACACTTCTGTTGATTCCCCGTTGGGGTCTCGGTCAATGGGTTAGGGGTTAAATTCAAGTATTTCGAGGTAATACAAAGGAAAATTTACTTTTCCACCTGCGATTATTCTGTTTCGTATTTTTTTTCAAGAGTTATTTGAATTTTCCCGGATTCCATTGTTCTCGATTTTTTTTTCATTACTCAGAAGCTTTGGAAAATTCTGAAAAAATTCAGGAAAGTCGAGGGTATAATGCGGATTATTGTGATATTTTTTTTTTTCTCCTAACTGTACATGCTGCAAAGTTATTCCCAAAAAACCGGAAGAAATGATAATGAAATCAGGAATTAATTCGTTTTACCGTTCGAATTCCGTCATTGAGTATATTGTCAAAAGAATAAACACGAGAAGACAGTGATCGGCAGCACAGTGAACTCGCTCAACCGGTATGCTTCTTTTTTTAAAACTTTTTATTTAGAGTAAAGTTGATTTTAGTGCCTACGGTGTTACACCGATGCTTTTATATATAGAAGTAGGCTCTTTGCAATGCATAACACGTAGGTATTCACCCGTACGCATTAAAACTGAGACTTGTCCGTTAGTTTCAGGCCCAAGTGTGGTAATACCCTAGGCTTTCTCATCTCTACCCTCATGATAGGAATAATCGGGGGAAAATAGACTCACAGGTATGATGGTCGCTTTTTTTTTAGTCACAGTGAAGACCTTTTTTTTAAAAAAAAGAAACGGTATTTGTTGAAGCACATTGAGGAGGTCAGGAATTGAATGCTTGTGATATAACCCGTCTTATCATTTTGAAAATAAACTTTTTTTTAAAACCGGATAGTGCGAAACGTTTCATGCTTATGCAATGAAAATTGCAGAAAGTCTTTTGTCATAACGAAGAATTTCTGGTAATTTTTTCAAAAGAATAATCAATTATTATCATCAGAAAATTCATGAATTCGATCAGAAATTACGTAATTCTTCATTTTCACATTGATTCTCATTATTTCAACGACGAAAATAGAATTATTCAACTGTGTTTACTTAACTCGGATGATCTCACATACTTTAATTCCTAATTTTCCATCAGCTTTAAAGAAAAAAAAAAAAAGCGAACTAAATCGTTTACCCTTGAAACGACAACAGCAGTGACTCAACGGCGTGATAAAGAGGAATAGAGAAAAACGATCTCCCATATTTTTTTTCTTCATTGCCGTTGTGTGTTTATGTGTTGGGCAACAAGGACAGACACAATGGAGGAAGAAAAAACGGTAAAAAATGATGGGAAATAGACGCGTGCCATTGGAAACCCCATGAAGGTACCTTGAGGCAGGGAAATCGATCTAAAAGATAAGCGAAATGATCCAGGGATCTGAAAAAATTTGAGAACATACCCCAACATGTCTTCATTATTACTGAATTTTTTCAGAATTTTTTGAAGACCCCTTCACCCTCAAAAAAAATTCTGAATCATTTTACACTTTAAATTCTTTTTTTTTCTTCAATTTTCCTTATTTTAATTCGGGATTATTTATTACGATTAGACGCTTAATACCGTAATTGGTAGTGGTGCACTTGTGGTCTTGGAATAGCCGATGAATTCATTCGACAAAGAAAGAAACAAGTGCCATTGCAAAATTAGTCCTCCGATTCACGGGCGAACACTTGTGTGTGTGTAGATGAGACATCGAATCCGCTTTTATCGTCGGTTCTTTGTTCTCAGAATGGTGAGGAAGAGTTTGGGAATTGTCTTTGTTTCGTAAATGTCTTATTCTCAATTTCTTCGTGGGTTTTAATTGAAGGGAAATATATGGAGGGATTTTGTAAATGGGGGGATATCGTTGGGGGCGTAGCTCAGATGGTAGAGCGCTCGCTTAGCATGCGAGAGGTACCGGGATCGATGCCCGGCGCCTCCAAACCTTTTTTTTTTCCCCCAAAAAAAACGCAGAAACATTGAGACAATAAATAATCATTGACAATCAAAGATTTGTCGTGAAATTTTGATTTAATTGCCTCTGATAAACAATTCACAGATAATAAACTCGAAAAAACTGGTAATAATGACAATAACATGCTCGTTTTTTTATCAAATCATCAGATGAAGACAATTCTTTCTTACATTGTAATAATTTAACTTATTTTTTTTTATCATATAACACAAAGTTCAAAAGACTTTTTATCAAAATGTCAATGTTTATTCGCATGTTTTTTCTTATCATTGAAATAATGAAGTATTGGAAAAGGGATTTTTTTACCAGTGAAATTTTTTATTCCAATATTTTTACGAAAATTAGGATAATTTATGTATTATATCGTAAATTAAAAGTGACAAATCAAAAATAAAAAATTTACAGTGTTTACATAACTGTTGTAGAACTTATCGCGTAATCCCTCAGTTTAAGAATAGAAAAGCACAAAGAGGGCATTATGGAAGTAGAGAGATAATATTGTGTATCTATTTTTTTTTACTATTTTTTTTTTCTGATATATTCATTCAAATAAAGTGAGAAAATTGTAGTGTAAATATGTGAAGACTTTGGAATATCTACAAATTAGAGAATAACTGTATTATTTCAATGATGCAACATCTGTTCTAAAGTTCTTTTGGATTATAAGATAAAAATAAAGATTTGCCTTTTGAAAATTTTCACAAAAAAAAACATTATTTCATTCTCCATTATTTTCAAATGATAATGAATGCAATAAATTCATCTTGAATTGAGTTTAAAGTCGTATAATTTAATGGTTACCATCTGTACCCATTTGAAAATCCTCAAAAATACGGAAAAAATGCCACAAGAACATGAAAAAATTCACAGATGATCGAGTAACGGTTACAATAACAAATTTATGCGGCAATAGATACTTATTGACAGAACATAAACCCAATTGTTGAAGGGAGAATGAAAAAAAGGAAAAATGATGAGTTCTATAAGTGGAGGGGAGAGCTAATAAAATTGAATAAAGAAATGGAATCAAAGTAACCCCATAAAGCAACAGAAGATGCACATTTTTTATTTCTTCAAGAATGGAAAAAATAAAAATAGGGTGAGAGGGAAACAAAAAATGAAATAAACTGGCGGCCATATGTCAACAGTGTAATAAAAAGTCCTTTGTCGTATTTCTGCATTTTAAAATCCGCCTCTGCGTATTTTCACCGAAAAAAAAAAAACGTAAATAATAATAGAAAATGACGGAAAGGAGTTGAAATGGCGCGTGTACTATTTCTCCATCGTTTCTCCTTTATTCCAGGAGTACAATTGTTAAGGGAAAAAGAGAGATGGAGTCGTGGGTAAAATTTTATATAAAAGGCAATCATAAAAACCACACGTGTACACATAACATTTCCGTTTTGTAACGGGTAAAAAGCCCTGGAGAGATTCCCCGTTGTGAAGTCCCTGGGGAACATTTTACTAGTTCGATGGATTGACTTTTGTGCGTGTGAATAGTTTGGAAAATTCCGGGTTTTTAAATGGCAAAAAAAGTGAATTTTTTTTCCCATTCAAAAATACGCAAAATTCATTAATATTTTAATGAAAAGAAAATCCAATTAATCCATTGAAAAATGAAAGAAGATAATAAAAAATTCTTGGTGAGTCGAAAAAATTAAACAGAAAGAGAGAGAAAAAAAAAAGGGCAAACTAATCTGACAATTAACGTCAATGATTCTTTATGATTACTACATTTTTATTGTTCAATTGTTGTGTTTTACGACTGTGTTTTGGTAGCCGGAGGAAATTTTTTACGTATTGTATCATGAATGGGGGGAAAAAAGAAGGTGGCGTTGAGAATTTATACGCAGGATGAAAAATAAGGGCAAGAAAGGGTGTGACGTAGTATCGAAGAATCGGGAGAATGATTTTTTTCCCTTCTCGTATTTGTTTTTTTTCCCCCTGCGAAGGACACACGAGAGTGATTTGGGTTTAGGGTAGTGCGCCTCTTTTTTTTCGGGAAAAGTTCACGAATTTTCGGCAAGACACATTCCACGTTTCTCCGTCTCCATAAAGACCTTTTACGAGTCTCTTTGAGAGAGGGGAGGAAAGAGTGGCCCGGTGAATCGTGACTAACATGAGTTACGTTCACGGATATTGGGGATATTAACAGGAGGAAAAGAGGCCGAGGGAGAGGCAACAAGAATTATTGAACTGAAATGTCTTTGAATTTTGGTTGAAGATACATAAATGACGCATTTGCTTTTTTTTTCCCCCGGAATTTTCCACAATTTCCAATGAAAATTAATTAATTTCCAAGTAAATAATTAAAATGATCTTGGCATGACATTTACATTATTATCAATTACCACTAAAATCCATTAAAATGAGATTATTCTGTACGTCACATTGGATATAACTTGTGATAATGTGTTTTTCACATTACCATTTTGTTTTTCATTCTCACAAATTCCATTGAAAACAATTGTTACTGATAAACACAATTCACAAGGGACTTCGTTCGACAATTAAAGTATTTATCAAAATTAAATGCGCAATGCGGAAGATAATTGCATCATTCAAAAATTCACTGGGTCACTCCAAAGTAATGATGAAATTTCCACTATTTTTGGGTAAAAAAAAGAAATCATAAATAAGAATTTATCTGATAAGTCGTTAAGTACTGGGGCAAAAGCGATTCTGCTATTCCTCGCACATTTAATACCACTATTTTTCAAATTACCCCAATTTTTCCCCCTGTGACGTCATGAGAGAAAAATATGACTTCTTTTTATTGGTGAAAACCACTAGTCTCTTACCACTCAACAATAAAAACATTTTCTACAAACTGGCCACTCGATTGACCCACATTCTGTGTTTTTGGCTTCGGCCAATTGCACATGTGTGTGTGTGTGTGCGTGGAGAAAAGAGGACTGGCAACAATAACATGAGAGAAACCCGAGGGGTTGGGTTTTAAATTGAAATAGACTTATTCCAAAGGCTTTCTCCCCTTAATACACCCATGGTGCTCAATCTCCCTAAGGTCTATTTATCCAAACGAATTTGAAAAAAAAAACAAGACCTCTCAATCTTTCTCCCTTTCGCCCATCTACTGTAATCAAAAATCCATTAGTGAATCTTTGACGCGAGGAATTTCATCTCATTTGGAATTTCGGAAATCATGAGAACCACTGACAGGTAAAGGAAAAATCGAGTATCAGTCCCTTTATCCAACGTTTCTCTTTAAAAAGAAGAAAAAAAAAGGAAATATTTTTTCGATGGAGAACCAGTATTTTTTACTCACTGGTTAACCCCCGCTGTGAGACTACCCCAGCACGACTTCCCGGGTTCTAGTGTGAAGAAAATGACGTAATAAGTCTTTCAAGAGTGTGAAATAAAAAAAATATATTTTTTTAAGATAAGAAAATGAGGGAAAATATTGGAGATACGTTTTTCCGGATGATTTCATTGGAAAGCTGAGGAAATTTCAGCAGGAAAACATGTGTCAAAGTGTTTTTTTTATAACTTTTTGAAAAATCCTATTTTTTTTGAGTAAAAATTAAAATTTTCAAAAAATCAAAAAAGAAACATTGTGACACATATTTTCCGGGTAAAATTTCCTCAGCTGTTTAATGGAATTATCGAGGAATGTTTATCTCCAACCGTTTAATGAAAATACCCATTTTACCCCAGTACATGAAACAGGCGTTGAAGCGTAGTCCTGTGAATCCCGAGGATGATTAATGGACCAACGAAAAAACTCGAGAAAGATAGCGATAGTCCAAGCGAAACGGTTCTCGAGAGCTCCATACACTTCAAGAAAAATTCAGTGTATTTGTATAACCCCACGGAAATTCATAGCCATTGCCATCGTAAAGGCAACACAATGGCCTCTGACTTCATATGTGTGTGTGTTTATGTGGACTGTAAACATACACACGCTATTTTTCTTTCACTCCAAAGTCCCAAACCCTTCGTTACAAATGCGAGGAATTGTGAAGAGGAAAGAAATAGAGGAAAAAAAAGTCCCTCGTTTCAAAACGCCCAACAAATAAAAGCCAAATTCAAACTGACAATGTGGAAATATTTCATGAATCGTAACTAGCTGTTTAAATCTGTCGTATCGAATAATATTAATCATTTGCGTTTATTATTATTCTCATTCAATAGCAACTACTGTCGATCAATTTAATGGGCAGAAGAGAATTTTTCATGAAAATTCAGTATGACATCTGCTGAAAATGATTAATTACACAATTTTCCAAGAGATTAATTTTTATTTTCGCAAATTATTATTATTATCTTCATGTAATATTAATTTTAACGTATTTTCGTTATTCAGAATATTTTGCAAATTCAATGCACTCTCGTCTGACCCGAAATTTCCATTTTTCCCCCATCCCTGGACTGATTTCCAATGAATTTCAATTCATTGATTTTTTTTTTTTAATTCATTAACCGCACGATTACTCCGGAAATCCGGGATTTCGAGAAAATTCATGTGTAAAATTCTCGTGAATGCATCGAATTATAAATCTGTGTAAAATAAAAAAGGTAAAAATATTTTTCATCACTTTTACAATTGTTTCGAGTAATAATATTATCATTTTTTCATTAAACATTTAATAATTTTCTGAATAATCTCGAGAATCTCAATTTTTCAACAATCATTTCTGGAATAATTCAATTCTAACAAAAGTCAGGCTCTTGTTTTTACAATAAACGCAAATATTTCGGCACTTTTAGTGTTTTTATAATGCACTGGTACTGTAAGCAAAGAAAAACACTGAAAACTCTCGGGGAAAGTCCAATATGTACGTCACGTTTAGTCCAGAGCACGAGAGTAATGCACCTGTCGAATTATTTACTCTAGAAAACCAGTTTATACTGGTTTTACACGTCTATATTATTTTGCCTTCTAATATCATTATTATTCATATTTTAATTTTTTTTCTTTCTCATTGAGATAATATTTTTATGAATTTTCACAATTTCTAGAAGTCTCGGATTAATTCAGCGGTGAAGTGGTAAACAAGGTTAAGTCATAAAGGGATATTATGTGTACTTAACCTTGTTTACCACTTCATCGCTGAATTAATTATTTTTTTTATCTCAATTTTCTACAAATTTAACTAAAAATTAGAAAAAAAAATTGAAAATAATCAATAAATTGAAAATAATATTGTTTTCGAATAAAATACGCGAAAATAATCAATTTACGTCAGTAATATTACGTTATTAACGAGGGCGTTGCATCGAATTCTCATTTCAAAGAATTTAATCCAAAAAATAATGGAAAACAGTAATTCACACACACATTTACACTCTTATTAAATTTTTTTCCTCTTTTATTATTGACGTTGAATGCTCGTGCGATAAGCTATCGATTAATCATCATTTTCATTGCTCGTCACACAAAAACCTCCCCATTTTAAATTGCAAAAAGTGACGAAATATCATGAGAAATAAATTCGATGAATTTTTCTAGAATTTTCCGGATAATATTGATTCGTTGATTCATTAAAAGTCGATGAATGATTCGAGAATTATCGAGAAAAATTGAAGAAAGGAATTAATTGAAATATTCACGTGCGACCTGTCACGTTCGCCTATAAAAACATCGAATTCTTACGGAGTAATTGAGAGAGAGAGAGAGAGAAAAAGAATTGAGTCTGTTATAAGAATCAATCGTGTAAAAAATCGTGATCCAAACATGTGATGAAATCATCGCTCATTATAATGTTATAATTATACGTAATTCAAGGTTATCAAGATAATCCATTAGTGTTATACACAGGACTGTATGTTAAGTGCTTTATAGTTGATGTAAAATTGTTTAAAAAAATAGATTCATGAATTTTTTTTCTATTTACAGAATTTATCTGATTGAATTTAAACGAATAATTAAAGAAATTTAATTCGAAAAAATTGTTTTTCTTCTAAGTATCTCGGAATTGAAGAGAGATAGGAAAAAAATTGTAGAGACTTTTTTTGTAGAGAATTTTGAGAGCTACAAAAAAGGTCTCCACAAAAATTTCTCTATCTCTCTTCGTTTGCCAGATAATTCCAAAAAACTGAAGGAGCAATGAGCAAATTTCACGAAAAAAATTCTGGGGAATTAATTTCATTACGTAATTCAACAAACCAATAAAATTCAACAAAAATTAATTAATCATCGCTCCAAATAAAGCATCACCATACAGTTAATGAAGGAAAAAGTGAAAATGAAACCGCACAGCAGGTGGAATGGAATTTTCTTTGTTTTAAGTAGACAGCCTGCTCTTTATCACACGATAAACTGCAATTAGCAAAATACAACTCAAATACAGCATGAAAAACGTTGAAAAATAATCCATAAACGACTACTTTATATATTTTTTTCTAATCAGTGTATAGAACGTTCGGTTATTTGCATTATCAATGGGACTCAAGCATTTACCATTTTTCAATGATAAAAAACAATTTTACAACAATGTTTTTCCCACTGAATTACAAAATAAAATTTTGACCTAAAAAACATTAAATTGCTAATTTATCTGTACCTTTTCTCTTCAAATAAAATCAATAATTATTCATGTAAAATTGAAAAAAAAAATCAATTTCACAAGAATTATATTACAAATAACAATAATAATCCACGAATAGTGAAGAAAAATGTGAGAAAAAAAATACTGAATTTTTCAACATCTCAAATGTCTTGTTTTTCTTCTCGTGAGTTGATATAAACCGTCATGGATGATAAACGCGAAACAAGAGACGCGTTTATGGTACTTCACTCTCTTGAGATCACCCTTTGTATTCATTTCCTATTTTTTTATTATTCCTTTTTTTTTCTAAATAATAATAATAATATGAAATTGAGAGGAAGAGGAATGATATTGAATCATAATTCTTGAGACAACTCGACACTGTCGCACACAATGCACAAACGACACTCTGTTTTTTATTATACAATGAATTATTGAAATATGGAAATTTATAGTCTCAACTGTTTTATAAATAAAATGTAGATAATTATGTTGAAATGTTCGTAAATTGAATTTACATGAGATGTTTAAAGAGTAAAGTTTAAATTGAGAATATCTCTGAAACTATGAGAGTTAGGGAAATATGTCAAGAGACCTTTTTTGTGTAGAATTTAATTCTCTACAAAAAAGGTATCTATGAAAATTTCTCTATCTCTCTTAGTTTCTGAGATATAAAATAAAAATGAAAATATTCGCTTTTTCTTAGTTTAAGCGAATTAAAATGCAGAGTTAAACGCGTGGCAGGGGAACGTGACTCATTGGACTGTTAAAGAGCCAGAGTGTGTATCATCTGTGAAACTGCACGTACTCATGCACTTATTATCCTCGCAGATTGATTCCATGAGTTTAATAAAATACGCGTGTACTCGTGGAGGAATGACAGACTCATTGGCAATTGACGCCTGTCTCTTTAAGTTTCAGGTAATACACACATTGGCACTTTAAACGTTAATTCAAACAGGTATTATTGTTTTTTGCGGTCGCGTGTGTCCATGAAACGCATGCACAGGTGCATGCATTGATGCGATCCGCATTCGCCCGGGGGCACACACCAGTTTAGAATCGTTGCAAGAACTGTTGCCAGGCGGTATATCTGTCGGTGACTCGTTTTTCCCTTCTCGCTCTCTTAATTCTCCTTCTTCGTTTATTTTTTCCGTTTATTTTCTTCTGACTATTCGATGTGACTTCCGGTTGGAAACACAAGACCGACTTTCAATGGAAAATTTCGTATTTTCCGATTAATTCAAGTTTCACCGGGTTTTTATTGATTATCTCGGAAACTAAGAGAGATAGGGAAATTTTCGTAGAGACCTTTTTTGTAGAGAATTTCGAGAGCTACAAAAAAGGTATCTATGAAAATTTCTCTATCTCTCTTGGTTTCCAAGATATCTTGAAAAAACCGTGAAATTCGGGGAAATTTAATTTTTAATTTTTTAAATTCAAAAAATAATAATAAAAAAAGAGACATCGCACAATCGTCCCGTCCCTGGGGTGCTGAAGGTGCCAATTACAATCTCGAGTAGATTGCATTACGTAACCATAGGTCTTCCCCCTCCCCTGAAACTGCCCCCTCCTCGCTCCGTTCACGGTAGCAAAAACAAGTTGGAATAATCCACTCCTACTGTGTTAGGAAGGCAAAAAAAAGAAGGTGAGGTATAATAAAAGAACGGAAAGGAAAAAAAAAAAAAAAAGAGAGAAATGAGACTGCACGGTACGATCCTCTGGCACCAGGCCGTCTGCAAGAATCGCACGTCGGTCGTTGCCAACCGCACAACCTCACTGTGTTTTTTTTCCTCTCCTTTCTCCTCCCTCTCTCATTCGCCTCTTAGCTAACATCTCAACACTCAACTTCTTCTGGGTGAACACAGTGAAAAGAACAGAGTTGTGTCCCCTTTCAGGCACACTCCTTTTATTTTCACGGGTGCATTACATTTGAGATGATTTCTTTATTTTTCAGTGGATAAAATTTCGTTGGCAAGACAATTTCCCCAAATTAATGATAAAAATAATTGCATTTTTCTCACTTCCCTCGTTAATATCTCCGGAACTATTGAGTCTATCGAAAAAGACAAAGATACCTTATTTGTGGGAAATTTAATTCTCTACAAAAAAGGTCTCTTCATGTTTTCCGATAAACTCAATGGCTTCAAGAATATCGAGGGAATAGTGAGGAATTGATGCAACTTCACCGCAAAAGGAGATTCCACAGGACTGAAAAATCTCGGGTTTAAATAGTTTAATTTACAAGCGAGTGGGGACACACACAAGTGGATGGAAAATTTTCTTGTACCCAAGAATTGACCGTAGGAAAACAGAGAGGCCCCAATGTGTGAAACTAACCAACTCTCTCTTTGGATATTTCGGGAGGAGGCAACCAACTCGAAATGCACAAGGATTATTTTCGATCTTCTAACTTCGAGATCACTTTACTTCGTGAAACTATTCTGCGAAGTGTTTTAACACTTCCAACAAGTATTCATGGTATATAAAACGAGAATGTTTAGCCCAGATTTGATGATTGTTGAATTTAGAAGAAGTATTTTGAAAAAAAATTGTATTCATAAGATTAAATATAATTAGTTTTTTAGATATTAAAAGAAGAATTTAATAAATCACATTTGGCGCATGTGCGAACGGACTTCATTATCACAGGACACAAAGGAAATTTAGTTCAGCCAGGCATATATGGCTCGAAGTGAACGTATAATCAGAGAGGAGGAGAGGCACAGGTACGAAGGATGATTGCCACAGTATGTAACGCTGTATATGTAACTGCTCCCAATATATATATATACACATATATATATATCGATGCAATTTGTCAGATGTCAACGCGAACAGAATGAATAATGATCTATGGACGTATTGCTCTGGTTTACTTCACTGCTTTTCATGTACATCGATAATGATTATGTGGAATTATTTTGTGGTTCTGCCAAAAGGATTAAACCACACAATAAATTATGATACAACGAGAACCCTTGGGTTTAGAAGAATTTACGAAGAGACCTTTTTTGTGGAGAATTAGATTCTCTACAAAAAAGGTCTCTTGATATTTTCCCCTAAAACTGATAGTTTCCGAGATATTCTATTATTTATTAAATTTTGTTATGAATTTTAAATAAAGTGAAAGTCTATGATGTTTAAATATAATTTAATAATGATTGATTGAACGTGTTAATGAATTTTGATGAGTTTGCGTTTGGACGTTAAAGGCAACGGCTTAATTTATCTGTGTAAGGATGACATTACGAAAGAAAAGAAAGATAAAAGATTGAATCTAAAGTCTATTAGCATGAAACTGGTCTGCTACTGGATAATCCTAACGGGGCCTTTAAAAAAAAAAAACCGACTATGGCTCCTAATACCCGTTTTACCAGATAGGCCAACGTGCTTGATCATCATCACGTCGTAATTTTTGTGAGTGATGTGCGAGATGATTTTTTTAGTATAATAATAATACAAGAGCTGTCGCTACCCCTCAGACGATTTTTCTTTCTTCCCTTTCTGACTTTTTTTTTCATGTCATTTCACTGATGACGGTTTCTTTCAACCACCGACTTCTTCAACGACTATACCCAGGGGAAGGGGAGAAAAAAATGTGCGGTTGGAAACAATGAGACGAGAAGATTCTACGTGATGTTAACACTAGACGATTCATTGGATTAAGTGGAAATTTATGAGTAAAAAATCAGTTGAAGATTCATTTTTTCATTCATTCGAAGTGAACCTATTTAATATTCGTTTGTTTTTTTCAATACAAAAAAGAGCAGATTCAGGCGAATGACGTTTCCTTAAATTTCACGTGAAAATTATAAAAATAAATAATCAAAGAATGGCTTTTGACTTGAAGACTCTGAAGAGCAAGAGTTTCATGGAAAAAATTAATGCTTGGTGAGTTAACATAATTTATCCTTGATTACTAATACATGACGCATCGATATTCAATTTTTGTTGGAATTTTAATTAAAAATTTGATCACGATTTTGAGTTTTTTTTATTCAGGAGATCCTCGGCGGCAATTTATGGGGTTAGTTCCCTTCTCGCTCTTGTTTGGATCACCGAATGGCAGCTCGTGAGTCAATACATCCCAATTTACGGACGAAAATACAAAAATAAATGAGAATAATACAAACTCAGAGTTTCGAATTAATAAAGAAATCTCAAACTTTAATTCATTCGATATCAGGTATTTGTCATTGCTTATCAATTGATTAAATTCCGAAATTCCAATTTAAATAAATGGAAATCGTATCAGATGTGGAATAAATTATTTTAACATTAATCATTGAAAGTTAATTTAAAGTTGTATTGAATATCCGCGAAAATGCAAAAATAAACGCCCGAACAGGGACTCGAACCCTGGACCCTCAGATTAAAAGTCTGATGCTCTACCGACTGAGCTATCCGGGCCTGGCGTTCATAAAACACTATGTTCTATTTCCCAGCAGGTGGGAATAATACCCCCCAAAGATAAGAAATCGTTTCAACAGAGGCTGCAACTCTAATTTCCGTTATTTAAGAAGCTTATTACTCCCTTAAGCTTCAAAATCCATCACTTTATGACCGTCTAATCCATTTTGTAGACTAAAAGCATTGGACCCTAATTCCGCTACAAAAAAAAATCCCTCCAATTCATTAGAATACCGTCACCTGGACTACTTGGTGTCATTGTGGAACACACGCAATTATCTCGATCCTATTCCCAATAGTATAGCAACAACACAACCTCCCAATACAATGTAATTCGCTTGAAATGCGACATCCGCATGCAAATTACGACCGGTATTTTACCCTCACCCATCGTAACCAGTGAGTGTTCACGAATCGATTGACTTGCGCCGGAACACGACTTACATTAATATGCCATGCGAGAAAGTTGGCGTGAACTGCTACGATGCATAATAGCCGAAGAGAAAGAGGCGGGTCATTGATTGGAAAACTTAGTTAATAAATTATTTTTCCATTTTTTCACAATCTACTTTTCATTTTTAATTATCAAATTGCACAATGTTTCACAACAGGTTGATTCTGTTTTTATCTTGTTTATCACATTTAGTCATATTTTTGGACAGGTGAATTAACGATTTTTTTTAGCAAGTAAGGATATGAGTTTAAGCTATGGCTGGATGAACCAAACAGAGCGTAATTAAATGTAAATAAAGGATGAGCCGGAAAAACATCAATTTACACTCTGGTCAGTGAGGTATTTTCAAACATGACAATCAAATTGCCAAAACATAAAAAGCTATTTATCTTAAATTCTTTCTAACAACTTTATTTACTGTCACATTTCATGACAACTGGTGATATTTCAAATAGAATAGAATTGCTTTTGAGGAAGTTTATCTTTGAGAAAAATTATCTGATATTTTGGATAATCATTTGTTTTTTCATTAAAAAACATGTTTTATCTCAAAATTCCTCTTGTTGCCAATAACATCACAAAAATAAAGACCAATGACCTGAATTTTCTATGTAAAACTGTTGTCTAAATTAAACTCGTCAGTTCAATCGTAAAATAACAAATAAAATGCACCATAAATTCAACATAAAGAATATTAAACCATTGAGAATAAGGAAATACTTGAAATGAAGTATTAGACAGTGCAATAGCACTGATTGATAATATTTATTCTCTCAACTAAAAACAGTTCATGAAATAAACCCAGAAAATTTTTGGTCCACTCAAGTTACGGATTAATAGTTTAGTAAGCATCTTACTGAACCACATGGCTTTTATTTTTTCCTGACATAAGGCGCACTAGCTCGCATATGCACTGAATTTTCAAAATTTTCAGCTCAACTATTTTTGGTTATTCAACACTGTTTAGATTTAAACGTGAAAAACAAATAAATGAACACAAATGTTAGACGAGAAAATATTAATCCTGTGATGGCAGAGGCTCACGTAATTCTACACTCCTTTTGATCTTTTGAAACGCTTGGAAGCAAAAACCTACCTTCCCTCTATTATTATTATTATTATCATGATTTTTAAAGAGGGTGAATTAAGCCAAAGCGTTCGAGTCAATTGTGAGAAAAGTTTTTACGATTTTTCTATTCCAAATTTTACGATTTTAACGGCTGCAGAAAACGAATGCCCTGGGTAATAAAATCTGGTGAATGTATTTTTCAGGCATTTGGGAAGGAAAAAAATTATAGGTTCTGTACAACCGGTGTTCATAAAGAAAGAGGGACTCTAAAGGATGACTTAGAATTTCAGTTGGCAACATGGTGTGTCTGCCTTTTTTTTTTTCGAATCCTATTTATTGTAGTAGACCTTCATTTAGAGAAAAAAAAATCCTCTGAATTCCGTAATTCTTTTATTTACGTCAATGCTCCTCAAATTTTCTCCTCTTTATATTTTCCCTCTTTCACTTGTGCACGTCATTAAAGAATACTTCTTCCAATTTTCATACAGCTGCCGAGCGCTGACGTATTCTTGGATTTCTGCCATTCGTGGTTTTCCCATGTGTCGAGTTCCTAATAATTCCCTCGACCTTCTATCATCCTCTGTAAAATGCAAAATCGTTTGACTGGAAGAGTCCTCAACTCCAGAAAAAAACTCTGATTCATTTTACCCCACAGGTTTGCTTCTATTCTATATTCATCCGAGATACTTTTATTTATAAATTTTCCAGAGTACAAGTGCTGATGCACAGTTATTTATTCAAATGAGCCTGACTTTCTTCTCATGATTTATGCAGATGAAATTTATTTCATGAAATCATCAATATGAATCAGTAAAAATGTGTACTCATTAATATTTCTTATCAATTTAAAACATTCGTACTAGTTGCACAATTAATCATCCATATATTTATCCCATGAAATAATATATATTTGTTTCATCAATATTAATTTGAACTTAACGCGTTATTGCAGTTTCATTTGCTCACGCGAATGTATAATGTCAGGAGGCTGTGAGAAAAGTCATCGATAGTATTGAATGAGAATGAAGCAAAAAAAAAAAAACTAGCAAAACAATAATACCAGAAAATTGCTTTTTCCCAAGTGGTAGATAAGTTTTATGTATGAGAGGAGAAACGAGTTTCTTGAAACGAACATAAATGCATTGCGAATTTTTACTCTCTTGTATTTACGCAAGCAGTGTATTTTATAGATGCAAAGAGTTAAAACACTCACCGGGTGATTAACCCAGTAAACCCGCAGATATTCCATCATAGTGATGGTTGCCACTAGTGCGTCGAGTTGCGTTTAGGCTTTTGTAACGTGCACTCGGAAAATTTCAACTGGCATTTATCTGGAGAATCGCCAAAACTTATGATTTTAAGAAAATTCGGAGAAATATAGACGATGGGTTTTTCCTAATGATTCCATTGAAAAGCTGAGGAAATTCCCCATGGAAATCATGTGCCAGAATTATTATTATTTTTTAATTTGTCAAAAGTTTGATTTTTCAACCAAAATTTGGAAAAATCATTTTTTGTAAATATCTTTGGTTCTATTGGTCGTAGCGAAATGGGGTTGGGCTCAAATTAAAGGTCACATCATTTACCCCACCTCCCCCTATTCTCTCAAAAAATGGCGGCGGTTCTCTAGGAAATACAGGCCCGGCTAGCTCAGTCGGTAGAGCATGAGACTCTTAATCTCAGGGTCGTGGGTTCGAGCCCCACGTTGGGCGACTCTAATTTTGATTCCGCTGAGAATATCAAAACAAATATCAATAATGTACTGAAACAATTCAATAATAGTGCTTAACGAATGATTTTCCTTTTGAACCTCGAACAATCGCTCAAAGATTGGATCAGAAAGACTATAATAACTCTACAATTCCTTTCATTCTGTCCTTCATCATTCAAATACATAATATTGAAATGAACGATACGATTCCATTGAAAGACCTCACAGAGTTCCTCCAACAAAGTCTGATCTCATGGTTTAGTCAACATAAATTATATAGCCTGATAATACAATCACATTATTCCTATTTCAATATGTACCAACAATATGGAACCTGAAGGTCATTCCAAAAAAAATAACTGATAAAGAAACCTAAATAATGTCAAGTCGTTGGCCTTCATAATTCCATTTATATAATATCTCTTCCTCCTTCCCTAATCTCAAGATTCAAACTCATTCAACGGTAGCTACTTCCACACATTCACAGCATGATATGTCAAATATTGTGAACACAAAACAGGTTCCTTCTGGACAGTCATTGCGTTAAAATTAATATTTGATATTCTCAAATATCACTCTCACATGAATAAACTCACTGTAAAAAAAATAAGCAGCATGAAATTCATCCTCTCTTTGTTATTCTGAATAAGGAAATTTGCTATATTTCAAATATGCTAATTTTATTGACGATAATCATTAGCACTAGCTAATCCATCGCAATGACACAGTTATGCTTCTCCATTAGCTTCTTTGGTGGACAAGGCATCTCTTTCATGCTACTTATATAGTTTTAAGTGAAAAACATTGAAAGGATGTTGAAGCGATTAATTCGTCATTCGAGTTACTGGAAAATGGTTTTATTACTTGCGAATTACTCTTTATGGTGTCATTCGGAACAAAGGAATGATTCATTTTGAATTTATCCTCTGCTTCAAATTCGCCTTAATTTTTTTATTTTTCTTTCATTATTAACTTGAGAATATTCGTTATCTATTTCTTTAATTATTTTTCATCATTAAGACGGTAATGGTAATTTTGTTCTCAAAGTGATAGTATAAGATTGATAAGATGGTACAAGAGGATGGAGTCACGCGAGTTAAGTAATAGACATTTTCAATGATTTTCTCGTTAGTCTTACCAGGCCAAATTAGAATGATAATTCAAGCTCATTGTTGCCGTAACAGCGGACGATGCAATTAAGGCCGGTTGTAATTGCACAATACATCATAATAATTATACATGCGGGGCCCGAGCTTAGGAGTATCTATTTGAGGTTGCAATGAGTATAAATCATAAATAATTCACTCGGCTAAAAAACAATTAATTGTAATCATCCAAATGAATAAATTCACAAGTGAAACGAAGCACTTGATTTTTGCGATAAAAGGTCAGATTCTTCAATTTCAAATATCTCTGAAACAAGTGGGTCTATCGAAAAATATCAGGAGATCTTTTTTGTAGAGAATTTCAAGAGCTACAAAAAAGGTCTCTTCATGAATTTTCCTAAACCCAACGGTTTCCAAGATACATTAAAAATAAACTACACGTGATTTTTCGACTCAAAGTCAATTAGAATCAACGTTCCAACACTTTCCTACGTAATTAATTGGGAAATCCTCTGAATAACCACGAAACTCACCACACAACATTGAGACAGATTCAGTGATACAGAATGCCTACAGAATTTCGCATCAATTCAGAATACATTATTTGATTGGATGCCGACAGTGTGGTGTGGTCAGTGAAATGCAGAATATAGCTCGGTTGTGTTTAAAAAAAAAAAGAGAAATAAATGCCGTGTGATGCCAGGTGTTTCAGTTGGGGTTATTTTTGGTTTAGCAGTTTCACTCTGTGGTGCATAGATGCGAACTCACGTATTTTTAGTTGACGCACATACACCGGCATGCGGTACCACCGCAACGTTTCGACATGGACAGAAATAAAGTGTTTATCGAGAATCAAAACCTCAGTGGGTGGGGGTGAGCTTTTTTGTGGAAATTTATAGACCATCCCTGTCACTGTCATAGAACGTCAAGTTTTATCATGTAAAAAAAAGTCGCATCTCCTGGATCTTGAGATGTGAAATTTGATTTTTCAAGTGCAACAACCATCAAATTTAAATCCATCAAATAATCCAAATGATAATGTAACTTAATCTCATTTTCGATTGACATAAAATCGCTTTTTTCCTCTTCTTTTTTCACTCATTTTAATATACGTGACAAACAAGATAAGTGCTCCTGTTTATTCACCGAGTCAAACGATGAAAAATAAATCAGTAGAATGAAAAAGAAAAAAAATATAATAATGATGATTACAAGATAACCGGGGGACATTTGTGTCATCGGCAACTGATTGAGTTACGTGATTGCTTCATGTTAAAAATAATACTTTTACCTCGATACTCTATACGAGGAAACTATGATAAAACTTTTGGATTATTTCGAGAATTTCAGAATACTTGTTTTTTTTTGTCCATCAGGTCAAAATAATATATTTCAAACGGCTTATCTCTCTAACACGATAGTCACCGCTGGTTTTGAATTTAAATGAGATTTTGGAACGGTCAGTTGGGCCCGTAGGATTTGGGCAGGTCATCGACATTTTTTGAGATCACAAGTCGACAACTCGTTTTACAACGAACGATGTTAGTATTCGGAGGCTCGAGTTAGCGAGAAATAAGAGTGTAATTCTTGGAATTCAAGGGAAATTGATGGAGGCTGACTTGTTTGGTATTCTCTCTCGTTTTTCATTGAATTCGTAATAGAAATCAGATGAGATCGTGTGGAATCATAGAAAAAACAACATTTTCCCCGTCCCAAATAAATTCAATATATATTCAACAACTTCCAATGACAATTCATTTTCCCCAACCAAAAATAACCACTGAAAAGCCAAAGTTCAACTAATTCTAATCATCCAGACAATCACGAGATAAACTTCCTCTCAAATTTAATCATCACCATCATAAGTGGTAAAATCTCGTACTAAATTCATCGCTACCATCAGTGATCCACATTCTCACTCGAATACACAAATATACACGTATTTATTACACCAACTATGAGTACGTCACGTGAAGGGCACGTGATAAGTGAGTTTAACCAACTGTCAAAGCACGTGCGACGTGGTAAAGTACACGCAGCCAATGTATGAAAGACACGCGGTCTGCCGTCTCTTCTATTTGACAGGAGTGAATAAGAAAAAATGAATTGAACAAAATTCACGCTGTATTTCTTTATGTCATACACCTCTCTCTCTCTCTCTCGCACTTGTTAGATAAGACGTGTCACAAAGTTGATTGATAAATATTTGCCGATGGATTCTTCCGCAAGTCATCTTTCATTTCATTGGATTCAAAGAAAATTCAAAAAATTAATGTAATTAAACTATTTTCTTCATTGAATTATCCCATCAACTTGGAAAATAATTAAATTTGTATTCCTCAGTGTAAATCACTTGTGAATATGGCTATCTTACACATCAAACGACGATTAACAATGATTTCACGAAGGCACACGTGCTAACCTCAGGCATTGAGCGATAAATTTTAATTAATCGCTTACTACCAGGCTTCGCTTTAGTTGGAATTATCATTGGACAACTTTGCATGGGCTTAGGCTGATAGAGGCGCAAGGACATGGTAATTAATGAAAGTTGAATATAGACAGTTTAATTTAATTTTCATTTAAACGTGTAAACACGTTCTACAATTTTTTCTCCACAAATATCCGAGAAAATAATGGAGTATCAGTGATAAATCAATAATTCACCTCTGAGTTTTACTTATCTCTTTGCATGACTCACTCAGTAAATGACATCCG
The DNA here is from genome assembly GCA_963565655.1 of Aleiodes testaceus. Classification (NCBI taxonomy): domain Eukaryota; kingdom Metazoa; phylum Arthropoda; class Insecta; order Hymenoptera; family Braconidae; genus Aleiodes; species Aleiodes testaceus. The sequence continues at coordinate 3,968,304 of OY751421.1, read as the reverse complement.
AATTCTTGTGGTTTTAACGATCGTTTTTTACCTCTTATTATTCATCCACAAACGTGAACTTGTACTAAATAATTTTTCAAGTGAAACATCATACTCTATTCATGTTAAAAAAAAAAGAATAATAGATAAAACCACCTCATAATTTAGGAATTTGAAATGATGAAAGAGTATTGAATTTTTTCATTTAAAGTAATTTTGTTTTTTGAGAAAAAAAAATTCCACGAGGTAAGTATCACTCTTCATAATATTTTCGGCACATAATAGTATTCAGATAGAATTTATTTTATCCTTGATACCCACACTTGAATTAATAGCGTCAACAAGTGTCCATGAATCATCAAACAATTTATTCAACGAATTATTATTATTACTTCTTTTTAATTTTTTTTTTTTACTCTACTATTATTTCAGATGATTGCTGCACGTGTACGAAACTTCCTAAACTCGTTTATTAAAAAAAAAAGAAGAAATTCTTTTTTGTGGATTTTAATCAATTTAATTGGTACGAAAGAGCAGAATGAAGAGAATCATGGAATAATGTTCGATTATTTCGAATAAAATGAGAGATTATACGTTGTTTTGTAGTTAATGATAATAAGTTGGTAACTCTGTATTGACTTTCATCATTTAATGACAATTGTTACAATAACAAGTTAGTTTAATCGAGTATCTTTAATTTTTAATGAATTTATGAGAGAAACTTGAGGAAAATTAATTAAATTCATTATTGAATAATATTTAATTGTTTCCACTCTGCTCGTGGAATTTTTCGAGATACAATTCATATAATCGTGAGTGGGTTGGTCTATTCTTCTCCTTAAGTTTGCTCAGATGTTCACTAATATTTGCTCGGAGAATCAAATAGAGATTAAGCAACGAATCTATTAATAGGAGGGAATTGTCGCTTTTTATTAAAAGAATATTCACTCGGAAGACTAGAAAAATCCTAGAACTCTTTCAACGAATGACCTTGAATTTTTTCTCTCAAATTTTCTAGTTTATAATATTCATTCGATTAATGAAAAATCATCGTTCCTTAAATTTTCATCGATAAAATAATAAATTTAATTATTATGATTTTTTCCTCAACTCTCAATGACCTCTGATACAATTATCAAATGCATAATTGTAAAATTCAGTCTGAATTGATAAGAAAAGAGGCACATGAGATTCAAATTCCATAACCTGTTGGTATTAAAATCCTGTAATCTATAATTTTACGGTAAAAATGAAATTAATCATAAAATAATTCTGTATTAAAAAAAAATAAAATGAAGACGAAAGAGAGTGAGAGAAGAATTGAGATAAATTGTTAAAATACTGTTGTGAATGATAATAAATCGTAAAATGCTATGAACAGCTAAAAAATGGCGGATTTTTCGAACTAAATTGATAAGACGAGTCCATCGGCCGACTGAAAATAGCACAGCTGCGATGAGAGTAACTTTTGTGTATTTAAGAGGGCAAATAATACTTGAATTAACACTTACATATGGTTGCTTTTTTTAATAGCTCATTTTAGTTGAGGAATTTTTTCCAGGAGGAATTTATGTAAAGGGAAATTTTTGAAAAGGGAAAGTTTTGACCTAATACTTGAATTAACACTAGATAAAATCGTTGAAGCTTCGAAAAATTCACAAATTCTATTATTTCTTTAGATTAAAAAATTCAACAGTTAAAAAAAACCGAATAAAATTAACTTCAATAATATTCAGATAATTTTGTAAGTCACAATTTTTATCTGAATATTTCGATAAAATTCTTGGATTATTGCCCATTTATTTATTTCTACTATTGTTTATCATGAGGAGTAAAAAATAACGACGACACGATGAAATTCCTTCGATTTATTAATAAATAGGATTGCAATGATGACTATTGCATGTAACTATAAAGGATTTACTTTCACGTAAAATATTATTCTCGCATAAACACGTGAAGTTTCATAAGTGCAATTGAAATATGAAATTGTAGGTCAGAGCACTTGGGTTATCAAACTGTGTCAAAATTAATAAAGTTAATGTGACCATTGACTTAATTCATCGATTATTATACAAAAGCCATTGTAAACTCTTGGATTATCAAATTTATCAGACTTCAATTCGCCAAAATAACGGATTTAATCATATCTTTCCCCCTCCAACACAATTGAATTCCTCTAAACCCCCTAATTTCCCAAAAATCCTACTTATCCACATGAACATTTAGCAGAGAGATCGAGAAAATACTCAAAGTTTATCTCTCAATTCAAGAAAACAAGTTTCGCAAGCTGATAAAATTAGGCAAAGTCTGATTATAAATCGAAAATATTCCAAAACCTATAATATCACGAAAATTGCTTTTCATCTCAAGTACGCAAATAAAAAAAAAAAAAAAAAGCCAATGGATATTGCGATAAGACAGTACGAGAGCAATCTAACACATGCGTCTATCTGAAAAAAAAATAAAACGACGCATGACAGTACTCCACGTGCAATATATATAGTTAAAAACATTGTATCTATGCATGAAGCATAGAAGAGAGAAGGAGGGATGAGCCACGAGGAAAACATTTGAGTTTGTGATAGTAAAGAGCCAACGAAGCTGAAGCATGCATCAATGTCAATTAAGATAGTAAAAAAAATAATGTCGACATTATTTTTTAGTTTGTTTTTAAAAAAGAAATCATAAGTGCAGGTATTGAAAATACCGGTGCACGTGGAGTCGACGTTGTTTGACATGCAGAGACACGCGGTTTCATCGTGTTGAGTGATGCGGAAATCGGATAAATAAAAAAATAAAAAGAGGGAGAATAAGAGACACAAAGGCTTGTAAATGTAGTCAATAGTGGAATGAAGAGTGACTACTTTCGCACGCGCTTCCATGTTTCATAATCAACGTGCAGACACTAATATAAATATGTGTAGAGGGCACACATACACATACACATCCATGTGCACTTCAATCGACGTCAAACACTGACGAAGAAATGCCTCGGGCTTCTCTAATATCAGACATTAATCGGATTATGATGTAAATATAGAAGTGTTTACACGAGATAATTTATCGGATTAATTTTTTTTTTTCAGACGGGGCAAAATGGGGATGCTCTTGTGTATAGTATCTGAGTGTGTCGCACACTCCTCGTGTTATCGCATCATTTTTTTTGGCGACAGCTTCACTTATTGTGATTTCTCTTTATTCTATGAGAGAGGGGGGAAGTTTGCCTCTCTCCTGCGCGTGGGAGGGGAAGCGCCTCATGTATGAAGTATTGTTGAGTGCCCAATGCTTTATTACTTCATTTTTATAGCGGAAAAACTGGCAGGTCTCTCTGATTCATTTCGAAATGCTCAGAGGAATTATCCCACGTGGGATAATTCCTTTCTCGCAAAATATTATACGGGAAAATTCGAATTCTCCTATTGTGATATAATAAATCCTTCAATTTAATCTAATCTCATAAATGTAAAAAAATAGTGAAATAGAAGAATAAATGTTTTAATTAATTGTCCTTGGAAATAAAACAGACCTCGATTGAGATCAGAGTGGTTAGGTCAGTCCACGATAATGATGAAAATGCTTCTATCAATTTTAAACTAAAATTCCCCAACAATTTTCCCATTATTTCAGATTCTACAAACTATTTAATTCCAAGCACATGATATTGCGCTTTCACCACAATAAATAGAGGAGTGATTGATGACAGAGTTCATCATGGATCGACCTCATAAGCTCGTTTTTTTCTTTTTTTTCACTTCGTGACAAAAAATACATCTGTAATCCAAACTGATGATGTAGATGTCATAACTTTTATGTTTGTTATTAAATGCAATTGCACATAACACGTACAATACATATAAATTCTTCTGTCTGTGAGATGGGACTAAGTCTGGTGGGTGGGGTTGGGGTTTGCGGTTTATAACGTACGCTGTGGCACGTCCGTTGACAATGATAACGCTTTATATATAGGTCAACAGACGAGGACTAATCATGAAAGGGAGAGAAGGGGAGAATTATTATCGTATCGCATTTCAGTGCAGTTTGATGAAGAGTAGTTTTACGCATTTTGCTCTTTTTTATGGGTGGAGCAGAATGGACCGTTCTTTATTGTGATAAAGAGTCAAGAGAAAATTGAAAGAAAAATACTTGAAATCTTTATTTTTCATATACATAAAGTGAAGTTTTATCACTCTGTTGTAAACAGCATTTGAATGATTTTTAAAGTAACTTTAAGAGAATAATAGAGTCATAAGAATTTTAAATTCTCCTCTAAGTAATAAAAATAATGTTAAAAAAATTACTGAGTAATTTAACGGTGATTCAACAGTTATTCTTTGACTTTAAGCTTTTTATGTTTATTTTTTTAAAGAGAATACAAGTTTTTTTTTTTCTTCATTTCATGGACTCTTCATAATCGTAATTATACTTTCTCTTTTTCTGTTTTTTTTTTCGTAACTTATTTCTCTCGTAGAAAATTTAGAGTTGATTTTCCTTTTTTCACGGACGGATATGAGTTTCTTTCGACATAGTACCGTTATCTGCCGACTGTACAATAAATCTAGAAGGTGGATTCACTCGGATGATAAGGAGGGTTTTTTTTAAACATTAGATATATGCAGTGTTTCAATGTTATAAATAATCGCCATCATTCTTCATGAATTTCTTGCGTACAGTAATTTTTCTCTTTTTTTTTTGCACTTTTATGGTATAATATATTGTGCGGACTTTTTAAATCGTTTGGAGTACACCACATTATCCCTACTCTTCAGCTTCTGAGCGTCACGCCACTGATAAACTCTAATCAACTACAATTAGCGCACAATCATCGGGAGTTTAATGAACTCAGTGTCGAGAGGGGAGAATAAAAGTAATGGGGATTTAAATAAAAAAAAGAATGAGACACTGATTCTTTACTTTTCCGTGTTTTTATCATTTTTTATTTTCGAAAATGATTTATGCTAATGACTCACTAATGATACAAGTTCTTGAATAACGAGAGAATTTGGGGATTTTCACGGTAAATACAGTTTTTTGGAAATATCTTGGAAACTAAGTGAAATAGAGAAATTTTCGTAATGACCTTTTTTATAGAAAATTTCAAGAGCTACAAAAAAGGTCTCTACGAAAATTTCTCTATCTCTCTCAGTTTCCAAGATATTCATGAAAGACTATTATTTTCCTCACTTCATGCAAAAACAATTGAATAATACGAATAAATCAATAAATTAAAATTCAAGTGTTAATTACTGAACTCTGACCACTCGATTCTAGATGAGAATCAGACAGTGATTATTTTTAATGATATTCATTGAAACACAAAATAAGATTAATAGGGAAAAAAATAAAAATACGATAATAAGTCTCTGCATAATCACGAATAAATTGTAGACGATTGCAGATTGAGAGTGATGAGAGATTCCAGGAAAAAGAAGAGTGGATAAAAAAAATGAATTGAGGAAAATAAGAAAGAATTACGTGAAAATCAGGTCATACGATTATCCGTCAAATGCAAATGATTATTTTACGAGCGGCCACATTATCCAGACAAAAAAAAACCTCTCGATGATGACGAGAGAGAAAAAGCGGGGGCGTGCATTCGCATAGTACTGTAGTCATCATGCACGAGGCAGGAAGTAGTGATGTATATAATTGTCTGGTATAAAGTTTAACCAATCAAATGCATAAACATCCTAAATAAAAAAAAAACATGGCCCGATTTCATGTCACCGCAAAACGCTACGTATATATATAGGGGAAGATGGGTAAAAAGGCCACAAGGGGTGAGATGGACACATGCTCATTATAAAATTGTATATTACGAGAAATTGAGAGAAATATTGGAGATAGAATTTTTTTGATGATTCCATCGGAAAGCTGAGGAAATTTTACGCGAAAAACATGTGTCGAAATTAATTTTTTCGAGTTTTTTGAAAATTCGATTTTTTTCACCCAGATTTGAAGGGGTTTACCTTGGAAAAATCACATTTTTGGCAATCATGAATAATTATTTCCATTGACTCACCGAAAAAACACGACACATCTCCGCTCTGGACTTCCCCCACTCCTGCCAGCCCTCAGCTCGAAGAATCCCGATATTTCACTTAAATTAATTATTAATATTCTTTTCATTAATTCACTACACACACACTTACACACTGCCCCACTAACACTTACCGCCTGAATTTTCCCACTCAAGGTCAAGACAGTAGAGCATTAATTTTCTTTTTAATCCCTCATAAAATTCAGCAATCTAATTCCCATTATTTAATTAATAATAAATTCTGTTAAAGTTTATTCTAAAATAATTGATTGGAATGATTATTAACATGTGAATATTCTATTCGTTAATTCACCGGAAAAACAAAACACGTCCAAACACGTCTTTCCTCTGCCGCTCCCCGCTTCACACTGACCCATCGACTCGTCTCCCCTCACTTCTCCGGTCAATGCCAAAACAAAGGATGATAGACGTTATTCCGTGCAAAAACAAAGGGCGCTCGGGACACGTCTGCTTCGTCCCGCCCCTCTTCTCACACTGTCGCGCCACTCGTCTTACCCCTCTCCTCACCTGCTCAGTCTTCCCTCGGTCGGGGACGGGGTAACACTGATTTTGTTTCTAGTCCTTCTAATTTATTTAATTGTATTTAAAGTATTGATTAAATTATTTTATTTAATCAATCAACCTAAACTTCATCCACTCTAACTGCTTAAATAATTTTCAGTGAATTCCTTGAAAAATAATTTATTTAAAATAATATTCGATTCCCGGAAAAACAAAAGACGATCGCACCATACCTCCCCCATTTCGTCTCTCCCTTCTTCTCACCCCTCCGCTGCACCCTGCTCAGTCTTTCCGGGTTCGGGGACGAGGTAACACTGATTTTATTTCTTTATTCTTTTTAATTTATTTAAAATATTCAACATATTTATAAAACTATTTCATTTAATCCATTAACGTGAACTTCATTTACTCTAACTGCCTAAATAATTGTGAGTGAATTCTCTGACAAAGAATTTATTTAAAATAATATTTAAACGTTATGAATATTAAATTCTCGGAAAAACAAGCGACGATCACCCCATACCTCTCCCCCTTTGCCTCTCCCTGCTCAGTCTTCCCTCGCTCACAGACGAAGCAGCATTAATTGTCTTTACACTCTCTTTTTAATTTCTTTTAAAGTATTCAAATATTTATAAAACTATTTTATTTAAATAATTAACTAGACCTTCATCTACTCTAATCGATTGCCTAAATAATTGTGAGTGAATTCTCTAAGAAATCATTTATTTAAAATAATATTTAAAAGTTGAGAATGTTGAATTCTCGGAAAAACAAACGACGATCACCCTATACCTCTCCCCCTCTGCAGCTCCCTGCTCAGTCTTCCCTCGCTCACAGACGAAGCAGCATTAATTGTCTTTACACTCTCTTTTTAATTTCTTTTAAAGTATTCAAATATTTATAAAACTATTTTCTTTAAATAATTAACTAGACCTTCATCTACTCTAATCGATTGCCTAAATAATTGTGAGTGAATTCTCTAAGAAATCATTTATTTAAAATAATATTTAAAAGTTATGAATTTTCAATTCTCCGAAAAACAAGCGACGATCGCCCCATACCTCTCCCCCTCTGCCGCTCCCCTCTTTTCACCGGTCGCATTCCTTCCCGCTCAGTCTCTCGCCTGCAGTCAAAGGAACAAGGACAAATGAATAACCCTTTTAATTTCTTTAAAAATTCTAATATCTCCCCACGTTAAAAAGGAAAATAATGATAAATTTATTCAATTCGCATGTTTAACTCTAACTTTATTCTAAAATTAGTGAATAAATGAATGTGAGTGAACTATCTAGAGGATTACGGGAAGAATAATTGGAGATGAATGAATAGTTTCTTCAAATGATGAAAGGGGCAGAAAACATTCATCGGCTCTCCCCACTCCTGCATCCTGCGACGCTCCCCACTCCTCTACTTCCAGCTTTTCCCGCTCTCGGTAAGCCAAAAGAACATCGATTTTTATTTTATTTTTTAAAATTTATTTTCGCTCTATATCTCAAGGAATTAAAGAGGAAAATTGGTGTTTTTCACCGGGAATTTTCTCTGGCTATGGGATAAACGTGCACTTTCATATGTAAATTAATTTCCGTTGTAATAATTTTGAATTCTTTCACCTGATAAGAGAGACTAATGAACCGGTTATCCTCAGGCTTCCAAAATTCATGAGAAAATATGATATTACATGTTGAATTAAAATAATCCTTGAATTTTTTTTTTTTTTTCAAAATTATATTCCTTACAAAATTCTTATGGTAATTGACGCTTTTTATCATCATCTCGTAAATAATTTTGCGTGTTAGCCATTGGCACTGGCGCCGTTTTCATTACACAAGTATACAACACAAGACACGTGGATAATGAAGTGAGAGTGTGTACATGTGTTGTATCTATAGTTCACTGGCGCCACTCTGCACTCAGTCCAAACAAAAGCGAGATGAGGTGAAAATAGAGAGAGGGAAAAGAATCAGTAATAAAAAAAAAAAACATTACAAGCTTTTTTTTTTTTTTCTCTATCAATTCTATGAAATCTCGGATTTTTCTCGAATTAAATTATTTCAAAAATTCATTCAATTGAATAGAAAAATAATAGGAGAAACATGAATGTAAATTTATTTTTAGGAAGTCATTTATGTTTATCTCAAAATGTAAATGCCTTCCCATTGTTCTCATTCAATTTCATCACAGAATCATTAAATCAAACTGAATCAAATAAATTCTTCTATGATTTGTAAACAATGCTAACAGCTGTAAACATTCGAGATTTAAAGCGTAGACATCAGCGTCCTTGACCACGTGCCTCCACGTACGCGATTGAAAATTTAAATAGTAAGAATTTCGAGATAAACCGGAAGTTAAATCACAACAAAATACCCCAATAATTTTAATTGTTCTCGTTGGATTAGAAATTTTATTCTCTCAGAGTCACTGAACTCTATTTAAAAAAAAATCGGAAATCCGCTTAATTTTGCCCCAGTTTCCCAAAATATTATCATCCACAAGACAAAGTTTGATGACACACGTATTTTCCACCTTAATTACCTCTCATAATTCTCCTTATCAGTAATAACCACGTTGACCTACTCTCCCTCTCTCGGGTCCATAATCCTGACCACTGCCTCTGCAGTAATGAAGACTAAAAAAGCGTAAAAGACCCAAAGAAATCACCAGCAAGTTTATAGTATTAACTGAATGATTGTGCAAACGACCGACGCCCCGATCCCACGATCCCCTCGACTATTTTTTTATTCTTATTACCATACGTGAAAGTTGATACACGGGCTTTTGTAATAATTCAGGATAGAAATCATCAGTAATAAAGCCAGCTCTATCAATTCAGAGATTCCAAAAAGAATCTAATGGAATTCTAATGTGAATAGAACATTAAAATGAAAAAAAAAAGGAACAAACCTATAAAATAACAATTTACAACATCAGATCATTAACAATCCCCCCGGAACATTTATCAATTAACCTCAATTTTCCCGATGCACTTTACGTGCATCACCGAATGATAAATGTTCGGTATAACAAAAATAACGTAAAAACATCTGTTTCTCCTTAATTTCCAATGAGAAACGACCGATTGCTCGATGATAATTGCAGAACTCAACCACCTGTGTCCGAGCATTAATATTTCGAATTGAAAAACGTTTATTTCCATTTACGCGGATAAATGAATTTAAAAAAAAACGAATTCCCTCAATTTCTCATTAAATACGTATTTCTTAATGAATTAAAGCCAATGAACATCAGGGGTTCATGTGAATTACCATTGAAACGAGAAAAACACGCCTGACCTTGGGGAATCGAAATTCCCCCTGGAAATAAAGCATACGGCCTTCAAGGTCATCTCCGTGGCGCCAAAACATCACTAAAGCCTTCATTTCCCCCCAAAAAAGGCACTCCTCTCTTCTCCCCTTTTCAGTTGCCTTCGCAAGAGGCTTTAGTAATGAATTATAGGAGCGTTTATTCATGCCTTCGCATTACGCAAATTCACCTCTCAAATTTATAAATAGGAACCGCTATTTGGCAACCACTGTTGTTTACGAAGCCACCAACCATATAAGGAGGATCCCACGTACATGAGGCTACATAATACCTATACATTCACATACTTAATGTGTCTGTGTGAGGTTTATCGCTTCATACAAACAGCCACCACCTTATTTCTATCTCCATTCGCAAATCTACCTCTCCCTCTATCATCTGTTTGTGTTATGCACATTTTTATGATTCTCTGGTTCAGTAGGGGGGAGGAAAAGGGGGCAGGGAATTCTCAACACGTGCATGCTTGTGTGCAGTATGAGGAATCATTGCGCATACGAATTTGCACATAATACGGGGGACTCTGGGGAATTTTAAAGTGGACATTCGTTTGTTCAATTGCATGGGACGAGAATGATTTACATATTCTTGAAGTTTGAGGGTTTCTCTTTCTGAGAATCCATCGAAAAATTCACAGAAAACAAGGTGTAAAAAAGGTGGAAATATTTGAATATTTAAAGGACAAAAAATAGACATTGAGTCTCGTAAATTGCCTCGAAAAAAGTCTCTCATGGGATTCATTTTATTCCACTTTTTTTTTTGTTTAAAGAGAAAGTATTGTTATGTTTGAATAGAATTTTGAAATTAAACTTCATGGGTATGAGGTGTAAATTTTTTTACTATCCCTTTGGACAACAATGTGCGGTTTATTTTTCCAGGGAGGCTAATAAAAACATCATTGCATGAGAAATATGATAAATTTTTCCCTTCTTTTTGTGTCTCCTCTTCTTTTTTTATCTTCATGTAGACACAATTTTCTCACCCCTCTTTCCACACTATTTTCTATCGCTTCTTGTGTTGTCATCGTACAGCACAAAACAGCCTCCGACACTTCCTCTTGAATATGCATGCAAATTCCATCCTGTTTACAGTCACGTAGCATTTGCCAGCAACTCAATATAACACATTATATACGCGTATATGTAACCGGTCAAGCACATTGCTTAAACACATATTTTGTCATTGGCTGACTTTTAAAATGTCTGTTCAAGCGTTCCATATGATTTCCAAGTGTAGAATTCATTAATTCTGACGTATTTTTCCCTTTTTATTTTCTAATGCAAGATAATAAAAAAAAGGGAGGAAATGAGTTTTTCCTCATTTTCTGATTGACTGAGCAGAGGTAAATTATGATTGAATTGAATTGGCTGAAGGAAGAAATGTGCAGTTGGTCCAGTGCTGCCAAAAGACATTAACCCAAATCCCCTTCAGGCTTGAAAATTGCGAATACACTTGTAAGACAGAGATTTCAAATATTAACTGCATACACATTCAACACCCAATGTGAAGTGGACAGTGAACGATCGACGTAACCCCAATGTTCAAGTCCATTAAATTCAACGTAATCCTCATGTTCCTGATCTTTCAGGCATTTTTTTAAAATTCATTTTTTATTTATTTTTCTTTCGTGCATTTATCGGGAAAAAAATACATGCAGTTTTATGAAAATTATTAAATGCTTAATAGACATTTAATGAATTACTTGAGTCTCTATTTTCTAATGAAAGGATAATTTAACAATTTGTACAGAGTAATAAAACTTGATAAACTTTAAATTACACCAGGAAAGTTATTTTATAATTGGCTACTTTTCACGATGACTAATCGTTATACAAAAGCGAGAAATGCGTAATTGTATGGAATTGCAGAATAAATTTAAAACGTTGGAGAGAATTTATTTTTTTGGAGTTTGTAACGACTAAAGGGATAAAAGGGTGTATATCCATTAATTTCTCAAATATCCTCGGGAAAAAAATCAAATGAATCTGAAACTTTAATTTTCTCCATTATATCAATTCAACCCCGCCCCCCTCTGAATTTCAAAGAATTCCTCCACCCAACTAATTATACCCGCGTCAAAATAACCTGCCGGAAATGAAAATGTAAGTGATTCAAAAAGTTGAAATATTCTGCCCTTTAGAAAACCAAAAAAAAAAAAATAATTCGTAATAAAGAAAATGTTTACGCACGAGTTAACAAGCATAGTATATATAAAAAGCGAATTTCCGTGTGAAAATGGGCAGTTATCCAAAGTATAAGAAAATGATTTACTCGTGAATGCCACTTGAACATGGTAGCATTCATCACTCTTCAACACTCGACCTTGAATTATTCAGTGTGTTGGTTTCTATTTCTTTTTTTTTCATGTTATAGAGGAAATAAAAGAGGGATCCATAAATTTTCAAATGGTTAATTGACTTAATTCTTTACTGCTCATCGGAACACAAAATTACCGGGCGTATCCCCTTACGTGATTACTGTGGCTACACAATTACACCGAATTAGGTCGAAAATTCCAGCTACAAATAATACCCTCTTCTTTTTTTCCCTTATTTCATCGTTATATGGACGTTTTTATGATTATTTTCTCCTTTTTTTTTCCCTGAGAAGAGGAGAAAAACACTCAATGCGCCGGCTCGCACGAGGGATCTGTGTAATGTACTTGTTTACGATCCCTTGATACGCCCACGAGAGTGGGGCAATACGGAGCACTTTGAATCACATGTTATATATATTAATTCTCCCTTCCCCGCACTTTCCCCGCATTTCGATATTTAATTCTACAGTTTCGATTTATTATTTATTATTGACTCACCTTCTCGTCGAGATTGTTGAGGTCAGGAAGCTGCAAGAAGAATAAAATAAATTAATAAATTTATTTCATATATGGGAAGGTAAATATTATTGGTGAGGGATTTTCATTCGGCTTTTGGAGATCGGGATTAGTGCCTCTGGAGGAGAATCAGGGAAACGAGTTCTCTTGCTCGATTTTACCGACTGTCGTGAATTCTAGAGGTTTTGCTTGTTATCGGCTGTTGGTGGGCGGGTTTTTGTGGGCGGAACTTCCACCGGAATCATCAGATGTCGCTGAGAACTGAAACTTGATTAGCACCAATTTCGCACGATAAATTGAGTTTAATTGGTAGCAATCAGTCTTGAAACTAGTGGAACTACCAATTTTCATTGGTAAATCGCGTGATTAAATTGATTTTATACGCAATGGTTGTATGTCACTGACTCGTGCAACATTTATTGAGTTAATGATAGTTTACGTGGGCTGGGATAATAATTAAGTGAAAATTTCGAAATTTTCTCGGAAGCAGTAATGGAGTTTTCAATTTAAATTAATAAAATTATTGGTGATAGATTTTTTGATGATTCTGCATTAAATTACAGGATAAATTCTGTTGGAAACAAACTATCATGTAACTTAACAAGTAAATCACTTGTTTAACGTCACTTTTCTCAACTCAAATAACATGGATACTTCGTTGAAGATGCTGCTAACGAAGCAACTTAATTGAATTTTCGTTGACTTATTCCCCACCACTCGCTTATTCCCCCATTTGCAACAGTATTCTCTGACGACGAATAGTGCAGCGTGATTAACTATCACAAGCGGATTCATTATGCCTATCAATCTGACGAAACTTTGAATTTTAAAATTCATTCAGTGCAGCACTTTAAAAATGGATCATCATTTGGGAAATGTAGCAATCAACGATAAGAGGATTTTCTCATAATAATAATAAAGAAAAGAAGAGAAAGACGTGGTGATGCTGGAGAGAGTTGGCCGAGTCTCATGAAGCGGAATATCAAAAGGGATTTGATTGTTCGGTTTCTTCGGTAAATGCAGATGTCGATAAAAACGTTTGAGAATAAAATGCAAATAGCTGAAGCATTTTGCCAAACGATTTTTACCTTATCTTCTATGCGAGACACGCCGTGACGTTCATTCTGATACTAACGGCCTTTTTTTTAAAGTTCTCCGCGTATTTTTCATTGGAATGATACATTCGGAATGTTCAATTTCATGTGACATAGTAGTGACACGTGATTCACAATTTTTTTACCGAAAAAACAAATCTCAAGGTTAAGCCTATCGATCTCTGGGTGAATAAAAAGCGCAGGAAAGAGAAATAGGCTTCTGCCTAACACGCAAGCTCAAATATTTAATGAAGATTCAATTAAAACAGATTAATCGCTCGCAATAACCTGAAAAAAAAGGCCACTCCACGCAATTCAATTAATTCATCAACGTTAAATAATTAGTCGGCCACGAAGTTTGCTTAATCTGCATAAAAAAGTCATGCATCACTTCCACATTCGTTGCAATTCAAAAATCTTCCGCTGACTCAATTGTTAAATACATGGAGGTGGAAAAAAAGGAGAATTCCACATTTTTCATTATTCAACATTTTCCTCTAATATTGAATTGTACGGGCATCAAACTAAACTACATTTTTCAACCTTCTATTTTGTAATTCACCGATCAATGTTTCAAGTGGCCCTGTCTGACCCAATCCATCCTGTAACTACTACGCTGCTTGGAAAAAATGCTACTATACTCGGTTTTTTTCATTTTTTTAATGAAATATTGAAGTGGAAATACCGTGAAATTTTTTTAATCATTGCATCTACTTTATTTATCCTTTTTTAAAAATACTTTTACTATTATGATTATTTTTTTGTTATTTGGACAGTGTCCAGAGTGCTGAGGGAATAACAAGCGTGATATTTTATTTTCATTTCTCGTTCTCATACCAATTTGCGGTGGAAAAAAAATGGGAAAAAGCATGAAATAATAATAATAAAAAAAAATGGAATAATTTTCCCAGTGGAATTGTTCAATCGTTCGGAAAGAGTTCAATGTTGATTTTGAAAGAAAAAAAATGAAAAGTGGGATTTAAAATATAAAATTACAGGATAAATGAATGAATCAATTTAATTGCAATAAAAATCTTCTTTATTTCAATTATTTTCTCTCATTTATTAGAAACATAAACAAATTATTCACATTATCACTAAAATTATATATTAATTAATTCATTTTTTAAATTAATTATTATCTCACAATTGTTTTCAGTGGTTATGCTCAAAGGTCTAATATTGAATAATATAATTGGCAATTATCACGTTTGCAAATTCTGTATTTGCACATATTTACGATAATATGTGTTGGTGGGCTGGAGAGAGCCGAAACTGAAATACACAGCGTTACCAATTAAGCCCGCAAATATGCATCTGCGAATAACAGGATTCAATCAATTAGGAAAATTTTGAATGAAATTGATAATTAGGGATTGGACTAGATGCATTACTCTATGAAGAGAATTTTTTCTTTTTAATTATCTATTAATAAAAATTTGATTATTCGGATTGTGAAGTGGATGAATTAATTCCCTCCACCCAAATAATCAAAATAAAACAATAGAAAATCATGAATTCCCCAAAATTCTCTCTCCATCACACATCATTCCATTCCCCATGCACGATTGACGCAATGGTATGTGACAAATACTCTCTTCTCGTCACGTTCAACATTTTTCCCAACATAAAAGATTCAACAGAATCCACTGAATTTTCCGGTATTCAAATAATTCCACACATTTCATTCGAATAAACTATTTATCTTTATTTCTTTCATTGATCCCCCGAAAAAAAAAAAAAAAAAACACATATCACAATAAATAATTTCTCACAATTTATTCCCACGAGATTTCACGTATTTCTCCATTCAACAAATAGAAAAAAAGCATAAACATTAAGAAAATAAAAAACATACAAACAGAAATCTTATCTCATTGGAGTATTTTCCCATCGCTTTTACTCGTTTCTTGACTCACTCCACCTCTTTCTCTACCTTTGAAGTTTCATTTCATTCAATTCCTCGAAAAAACTACTTTTCACAGTACATATACCCTTAAGCACTCTGCTCTCATTCTCTCACTCGATATTTTTCCATTTCTATGTATTATATAAGTTTTATAAAAAATCTCTCACATGCTCACGAAAAAGGGAATTTCGCATGAATTTTTTTTTTTTTTATTCAGTTCTTTCAACGTAAATGTGTAAAAAGAGGAGAAAAAAAATTGGAAAAAAAAAGGAAGGATCGAACTCATGCGAGTGATCGCAGTTAATCGACAGCCCCGAAGGATCCCTGGTGTATTTGTTGATCGTCTGGCATCTGAGTCAACTGATTTAACCACCAATGAGTAGCCAGGGCAGTACAACGGTGACACATAGTGCTGCTAGACAGCTTGCACACATTGCCAATGGGCTTGCAGCAATTTCACTTTGTTCTGTATCGATTCCATAATCCTCATCTCTCTCGTATTCACGTACTTCAACGTCACATTTGAAGCAGACACGAGTTGCCTTCGGATGTGTACTGTCACGTCGGAGAAACAATGCTGAGCCTTTTCTCTCCAGCTTCCAGCCTGGCTCTTGCAGCAGCATTCTTGTCATCTGCATTTTTCCGGGTTTTTATTGGTTGTTCGATTGGAGAAATCTGAAAATTAAAGATTCCAATGAGAATACACATATTTTTCATTTAAATTCACCCCCAACAAATATTCTCACATTCACGTAATATAAATGCTCTCTCTGAATTTTTCATTCATAACAGGCAAACAGTGTAAAAACTCCACGAAACTCTTTATTACACGATCATGGAAATTCCCAAGACTACATAATCGAAGCGTTGAAAAACTTTTGCATTGTACAACCAACGAATTCGTATTCAATCTTTTTTGAATGAAGAAAAATAGAAGAAAAGACGTGAATTGAGGAATAAAGTTCTGGCCCTACGTAATACGAGAACTGGGGTTATAACGAAGCAAGAGAGAAGTGAGGGAAAAAATTTGAGGAAAAAGAGGTGAAAGAACCAGGGAAAAAAGTAAGCAAAACAAAATCATGAAAAAGATGAGGTGGCGGAAGTACGGAAAATTTTCCTACAGGGAGATTCCATAGCCTCGTGCTCTCATTTTCTTTTTTTTTATTCACACGAATGACACGTAGTTGGTTTGAAAATTCAAATGCACCAAGCGTCAACGAACAATACTATCCAGACACCTCCGAACTTGCTACATACAAACAAAAGTTTTTTCTCTGGTTTTTTCTTTTCTAAAAAAATGTATTCGGAAATGTTTTGAAGACGAAAAATACAAGTGAACTAGTTCAGATGGAGGAAGCGAATTTTCTTGTAGTTACAAGAGTATTTTGCGTCGTGATAAACAATTCTTCGAGAAAAAGAGAAGATTCTAAAGTTTTGTATGAGTTTAACAGTTTTTTGAGAATATCTCGAGAAATAATGGAGATGGAGGAATTCTTCAAGAGACCTTTCTTGTAGCTCTGGAAATTCTCTACAAAAAAGGTTTCCACCCTTTTTTTTCCATCTCCTTTAGTTTGAGAAATATTCATAATGAACTGGAAGTCGAAAATTTCAAGTGGAAAAAGGAAACAAATGTTCTCACAGTTACAAGAACACTTTTACCTCGATAAACCATTCACTGATAAAAAAAAAAAAAGAAGAGATTACAAACTTTTGTACAATGAAATTCTCTCATACGTGCGTGAACGACTTTAGTAATTTATTTTAAACTTACGGAATAACAGAAGAGGGTGGGTTAGAGACAGTTTTGGCGCAGTAGGAAAAGATGGTTACTGCAGCCACATTCGAATTCGATTGTTATCGCATAATTGAGTACATGACTTTTCTTGACTTTTGCATGGTAGGAGAAGAGTTTGGAGAATATGGCTGAGTAAGAAAACGAGGTAGTTATCGGTTGAAAAACTTTTTTCAAAGAAAAATATTTTCAGAACAGATAAAAACTTGGGTTTTAAAACGATTGAAATTTTATTTAAATTCTCCAAACTCCATGCCAAATCTTGCGACACTTAATGGAAATTGAGTGGAGGGCAATGGGGAAATAAGTGAAACTAGGATAATTCGTGGAATTTGCATTAGTTCATGAATACCTTGAAAACTATGAGGTTTAGAAGAATTTACCAAGATACCTTTTTTGTAGCTTTTGAAATTCTCTACAAAAAAGGTCTCTTGCACTTTTTCAATAAACCTAATGGCTTCAGAGATATTCGATAAATCAGAAGCAATTGATGAAATAAACTTCTCAAACTTCTTCATTATTATAATAGCGCACAATTTTGGTTGATATCAGGCAGAATGCAGCTTCATCTGCCTTCGAGGTAGCATGTGAAATGAGGGAATAAACCAACTCAACTTTGCTCGTATCCAGAAGGAACCGTTGCTCCTGTGGCTTTCAGTAATGTCGGTGTGGTTTTGTTCTCATTCCACTCTCTCCCCTCTCTCATCCACCCCCCAAAAACCTATCTTCTTCCCTCACTCTGGCAGTTCGTAAAGTTTACTTGCGATCATGGGCAATTCGGTGCACATGTTGAGGGAAACACGTCGGTCAGAATGAGTAAAACGAGAGGAGAAAAAGAAGCAGTAGCCATTCACGTCAGGACAATAAAGAAAAAGTGGAACATTATTACGTGGTAACTCATGCTTTTATTATCCCTTTTATTTTTCTTGATAAATTAAATAATCTGACATTCATTTAATCCTATTTATTTCATTCTCTTTCTAATATTCTCAAAAAAAAAATTGCTTCTCTATAGTTCATCATCAATTTCAGTAATGCAGAATGAAAACTTCCAAACTTATATATTTACAATTGTTTAAAAAGTAAATTTCCGAGTTTTTCGTCTCTAAAAAGTTCTCTCTCACAATTTCCATTTGTCCATTTCTCGTCTTTCTCTCTAATTTCCTGTCTCACTTTTCGTACAGATACCTGACCATTATTTGTTTGGTAAGAAGTTTTGAAACACTGAGAAGAGGCAAATGCGACGTTCCCATAGTTGTTCAAACTCTGTTTTATGTGGCCCCAGCTTTTCCATTTCCATTTGAAGAATGAAGAGAGGAAAAAAAAATGATACCTCCGATCGCAGAGAGAAATGAGAGGGCATGAAGAAATCGACATATCGATTCACACAGTCTAACAAAGTTTACTCGTGTGTTATACTCAGTTTTACGCTCGTGAAAAAACAAATACTTTGAAGGAGTTAAGTGAGACACGAGAAAGACAGGGGAGAGTATCCCCCATTGGTAAAATGTCCTGATAAGAATTTACGAGAATGGAGGCAAAGTTAGAGTCTTATCCTGCGAATGCATTTGTCACTGCAGGCGAATGTTTCTGGACAAAGGAAAAAAAAGGCATTCAAGCGTAATGTGTGTATCTAAGTATTATGTACTTTTGGGTAAATAATTGTGGATTCAATTTTATTCTCTTCGTTTAATTCTCTGATTTGAGGATTTATTATTTTATCATTTTGGGATTCAAGGTTTCTCGGTGTTTATTGATGTATTGTGGAGCTCAAAGGTCACGTGTATGCCCTGGTGAATGAATAATGAAAAGAGTTCGTATTTCCGAACATGTAGAGTTCAATTATTCAGTGCTGAATCATCATTGAGGAAGTGTAAAAGTTTTCATTCACGTTTTTTGAGGATACCTTGAAAATCGTTGGATTTAGGGGAAAATGTGAAGAGACCTTTTTTGTAGGAAATTGAATTTCCTATAAAAAAGGTCTCTTGATAAATTCTGGAAAACCTGATGGTTTTGGAGATATCGATATAATAAACTCATTAAAATTATTCAAATTATTCAAACTTCAAAATAATCGATCTTTATAATTGAGTCAGAGGTGAAAAGTTATAATGTCCAATTTACATAACCTCGAAATTATTCACCCGGTCTTTATATAAATCGTTTTGACTTCTCCCCTCATTTCTCATCTCATTTTATACTCCAACGCATTAACCCCCTGGAGTTACAATTTTAACTTTACTACAAAATTATAATTTTATATGAATGAAAGAGGGGAAAATGTTAATAAAGAATTAGACCATGTGGATCTCGCACATTCTCACCGGATTAAGGATGGACAAAAAAAATAATATATATAAATAAACGAGTTTTTTTTTTAAAAAGAAGAATTAATTAAAACTTTAAATCCGGCTTGGAAAAAAAGGATAGGGGTCAGTGAAAGAAAAAACTCAGCGGAAAAACGGAAAATTTAAATTTGCATTTCAACTCTGGGTCAGTGTACACCAGAGGAAAAAAATGAATTAAGAAAGCAAAAAATTAAGAGGCTTATTTCCTCTCTGTCTTCTGCTTCACTTCATATTCTTCCATAAAGTAGAATTAACGTCGATACGATAGAATTCAGGAGTAAAATATAGAGAGCTCAAATTAATTATGAATTGTCCTTGGTTTTTGTGAATTATCTCGAAAACCAAGAGAGATAGAGAAAAAATCGTAGAGACATTTTTTGTAGAGAATTTCAAAAGCAACAAAAAAGATGACTACAAAAATTCCTCTATCTCCTTTATTTTCCGAGATATCCTTTAATAACTGTGTGAAAGCCTGGAATTTTTAAATATCAACTCCATTTCAACGCGTTCCAGTTATTCTTCCATCTGAACACCCTCGTACAATGTTTCTCCCCTCTCATAATTAATGAGAATATAAAGTGAACCATGAAAAAGGGAAAAACACCCGCAGCATAATGCGTGAATGTAACGCAATTTAATTTCATGCGCGTTATGTTGAGGGAAAACTCTGCACGTTTGCACGTAACAATGAGCTCAGAGAGAGAGAGATTGCGGATGTGAGGAGTGACGTTGACAGATGGAAATGCGCGAGAAAACTTTCCACACGGTTGGAAACAACTGCCTCTTTTTTTTCCCAAATGAAAAAAAAGCTCCTCTCTTTTTTAATAAAAAAAAAAAAAAAACGAAGAGGCTCGGCATTTCACATTCTATCTTTTGTATGCCCTTTGTTTTTTTGTTTCAAACCAAACATTTGCCGTTAAAATTTCACTCCCCTTTTCTCATAGTCCCTGGCCCCGAGCCCATTGGGCTTCGGGCTCCATTTGTCCGCCATGTCATCTCCCTTTTCCACTTGGTATAACACAGTATTTCCAGTTTGCTATACTCATTCACCTTAATACCCAGTGAGTGACATACCATGTACATGAGAGACTACACATACTCAACAACTTCCAGAAACATTTTGAAGATCAAGAAAATTTGTACACGGGGCTTTAAGACACGAGAAAACTTTATTATGCACCTCTTGGCCTCGTAATTCGTTCCTTCAGACTTGAGGTATAATTATTAGGAATGGGTGGATTAATTAGAGAGTACAGGAGGGATGTTTGCTCGAGCTTTGAAACATGTGCTCACTTTGAAATGAAAATATGAGAGGGTTTGAAGACTTAAAAGAAAGAAATTTCATCGATAATCTAGAGAAAAACGTTAACTCCAAGAGTCTTAATGAAAAATAAAGATTTTCCATTCGCCTGTAAATTTCTCCCCATTTAATTCCCCTCTGGATCACCGTAAATTCACCTCAGTTCCTCCCGAGACTCGTTTTGTTTCTTATAATAAAAATAAAGCTCTCTTTTCGTTTTTTAATGCTTGAAGATTGGAAGTGCTAGCTTAATGACCTCTCCATGTGCCTTTTCACATTCTCCCCATTTTCCTAGTATGTGTATAATCGTTTCTCCCCTTTTTCCACTTCTTTCTGCACTTTGCTCCTTTTTTTTTATTCATTCCTCACACATGTACATTATCCAGTTGAAAGAACGAGAACGAAGTACACATCCGTGTCGACAGTCACGTCACGAGGACACTCAGTGGAAGTGAAAAGTCAGGAAAAGAGCTATCCGAATGGATTTGGATAACGCTTTGGCAGATCGAAGATAGTGGATAGAAAATAGGTGAAGAGTTGAGAGAGAGAGAGAGAGAGAGTAAAAGGGATGGATTTTTTGAGGTGAAAGAAAGAAGCTTCCGTTAACGTACATCGAACGTGTGCTTCCGGGCTTTAATCTCGTACCGGTTTAGCTCTCTTAGTAGCTGAAGGCCATTAGGACTGAGGCAAGAAAGAGATTCGGGGGGATAAGGATCATTGGAGAATGGGCATGAAGGCTGAAGAGGTTGAGTGCACTTTGGAATTGGATTGGTGGGCAAAATTCACACTCAACTCTGAATCTATCACAGAATTTATGAATATTTTTGGATTAACTGGAGAATATCTCGGAAATTAAGAGAGATGGAGAGAATTTTGTAGATAACTTTTTTGTAGAGAATTTCAAGAGCTACAAAAAAGGTTATAACGAAAATTTCTCTATCTCGATTAATTTCCGAGATAATCCCGAAAAACTGTATAATCTCTTGAATTAATCCCTCTCCATAACCAAATTCAAAACTCCCTGAACTGAAATTCGAATATCCCCAAAAGCCTCGACACATCAACCACCAGGTATCTCACTCCAACTCCTAACAATTGTTATATCCCTTTTCCCCTTCTCTCGGGCCCTCTGTTAGTGAAAATCGTTCAATTCTCTCTAGTTCGTGCGAATTCAAGCCCTAATGCTTCAACACCTTCCATAGAAATGTGGGCAACATTGTGGAGACTGGTGGCTTGGCGACGTGCGATATCATTGTGTTTGCCTATGTATGTGTTACCTATCACGGAGTTTAGAGAAAAGCCCCTCGGGCAGGCAACGCGGTGGAACCGAATTGTGTCGACGGTTAAATTGAGTCCTTTCGGATATATTCCACCGTAAACCATTCTCCATGCTTTCGAATACATTTTGTGGCTTTTTTTTCAGTCTCCAGGCATTCATATTTACGCTCTGATTGATGTCTTATTGCTTGGAAGCTCTTGCCACAGCTATTTCGTGCACCAAAGCTCCTAATTTCGTTCAATAATAATTTTTTGATTCAGAGATTTAATTTACCCCGAAAAAAAAAAAACAGCAGAGACTCCATGAACTTTTTAAAATTCCCCCAGAGACTTTCGCAAACTTCTTGAAGACCTGATGAATTTAAAATGACACAAATGCTCATTATAACCAATTGAAATTATTCATGTGGCGTGGAAAGGCATTAGTAAATGGATTTTTCTCCTTTTTTTCCTCGGAAATTCAATTAACCAGGCTCTTCTACGAACCAAGTGTCTCTTTTGCCCTAACGGCACTTTTTTTTACTAGTACTAAAAAAGAATAAATTAAGCCTGCCGTAAGGTCTGTAACTAATGCCCCAAACGTGGGGCTACTTTTCAGCCATTTCCCCCTCTCTTCATCCAGTTGAACCCGACTGTTATATCTTAACGTAGGTCAAAGCTATATAGGTCTATTGGATAGTTTCATACTCCTGCCCTCTTGTAATCGTCTTGGAATGGCTCTCGAGGGTGTATATGGACGGCAGAGGCTGCTGGGGGGAAAAAAGGAGAATAACCCAAGCGCAAATACGGCTATTTGAACTGCTCTTTAAAGAGACTGGACGGAACTGAGTCATGGGTGTAGTTTTTTCCACATTTTTTCCCACAAAAAAAGTAGCGAGACTATTACTTATGTCGTTGCTCTTTGCTATGATACAAGGGTTCATGAAAAATCATGGAAAATTTTGTTCTTTTCGTTAAAAAAATTACTTTTCCCAGATAAATCCGTAAATTACGACAAATTACCAATAGACACAGGCAAAAGATCTCATTACTCTCAGTATTTATCACCACGCCCATTCTGCCCCATCTTTCATCAAAGTAAACGACCCACTTTCGTAAAATACCAAAGGAATTAACTTTCACAGTGAAGAATTCTATTAAATTACTTGGGATAAAAATTACGTCTTAAAAAATAGTCTGAGATGAGAAATCAGGATGAACGGAAGTAAATTGCATTTCTCTCAAGCCTGTGATATCCAAGGAGCCAGAAAATGAGAATGAAGATGAAAAATACTGAGTGGAAAAGGTAGCGTAGTGAGTTTGGCCAACTTTCGAATGAGTGTCCATTGGTTCTATTGACGGGTGAGGTGAATTTATGGAGTTTTCATCGGATTTTCCTGGTTTCCCCGATGAAACTAGGTATTTAGATCATTCTCTCTTAGTTTCCCAGATAATCTTTCTCATTTAATTCAGAAAATATTTTTAGAATCAATCAATCATTGAGATTGGGTATAAAATAATCATGAAAATCCTGAAAATAATTCAATAAAAATAGCAGCGGCTTTTTGAAAAAAAAAAACTCCAAACTCAATGGACTTTTGACCTATCTTTATTCGATTAACCGATAAGTAATTTATCGACAACTCGTAATCTTATTGCCGATACTTTCTGATAGAAGCCCACTCTGGGATCCTCAAGTCTCGTAATCTCCTCGACTTTCACCAGACTTGTTTCATCTTTTTTCTCTCTCTCTCTTTTTATACCGTTTTATTCTCTTTTTTTCTCCTTTTTTCCTTCGGTTCCTCAGTATTTCCAGGTAGTCTGGAAATGCAGCTTTATCAACTGTACGATGAGTTGAAATTAAGTGGATAATCGAGTGAATTAAAGAAGAAAGTGAGTTTTTTAACTTTGGGATTATGTGGAAAGTAAGGTAATTAATGATTTCGGGATTTCAGGCAATGGGCTTTCCCTTGAATTCCACTCTTTCGATAATATCTCTTTAAATAATAGAGATAGAGTGATAGACATGAGAACCTTTTTTGTAGAGCTTGAAATTCTCTACAAAAAAGGTATCTACAAAAATTTCCCTATCTCCCTTCAATTCCGAGATATTCTCCAAACTAAAATTACCTGGAACCACTTCATTAAAATCATTACCATGCTTTCATCAAATTAATAATCCCAATGGGTTCTCAAGGGTTTTCGGTTATGCACGAGCATCTCTCTGAGTCAAAAGAGTAGGCAAGTACATGAAATTCGCATTACTGCACGTAACGTTGAAAACAGTGTGGGAAAGCAAAAAAATACCCAACAATTACTCTCATCTTCCAGAAAAAGAATTAAAAACAGAAGAACCCTTGCTCCTTGACACAGAGAAATACACGCTTACTGCACTTGAGGAGGGATGGGGCCTTTAATGTTTGATATTTTCACGAAGTAACGAGGCAAACATTTTTCCCTCTCAAAGAGAGAGAGAGAGAAGAAAAGAAAAGCCATGAGGAAAATTGTAATTTAATTTTAATTAAAAATATATCATACTCGTTGGGCTGGACCAAAAGAACTCATTATGAGAATTCTTCAGTCGTGATGTTTATTCAACTGTTTAATTGAATTCATTTGTGCGACGAGAGAAAAAATTAGTTTCTCACGGAGAATAAGAGGTGAAATTAATGAGAATCAAAGGGGCACAAGTACAGGATAGTATTGATCTACAATATTTATTATATTTCCGATGAAAAATGGAGAAACATTTCATTTCCATAAATAAAGAGTATCTTTTTTCACGAGATAAAGTTATCAGTGATCTCTCGATGCTCTCGGGGTGTCCGGCAAGGACGTCTGATATCAATGCCGCCTGTCGCGCCAAGTTTTACGAGGAAAAAGGGCTGAAATCAAATTGGAATCACCGCGTGTGTTCCCATTAAATTGTGCAAAAAGAAAGGACAGAGTTTTTTTTTAAAAAAAAGGAGAGATGTGAAAAATCGTAAAGAATGAGAGAACAGGAGGTAATAATAACCGCCAATGATTTACTATTTCCGATTCATTTGAAACAATGATAAGTCATAGTTTATTCCGGTAGTTTTAGAACAATAAATAATCAATGGAAGAGTAAATGTCATCTCAGTGATATTAAAATTTATATCAAAGTTATTTTAGTTATTATCGATGAAAATAATTCTACTGACTGAAGAGGTTCAACAGTTGAATATCGATTAATTCGGGTTCATCGTAATTTTACATTAATTTTTCGAGTGCACTTGAATATTTTGAGGTTATTAAATTCTCTTCAATTATATTTTACATGGGGATTTAACAATTTTATTCAATTCAATGCAATTAGTGCTTTCATCTTTTTTTTTCGGCTCTTTGAGATAATTGAGAGGGGCAAAATGGGTCAATTAGTGAGGAATGTTTTTGGTTTAAGGGGCGAGAGGATAAAATGGTGCAAAAAAGTTGAATTTCGTTGATAGAAATTAAATTCCGAAAAAAATGCGGTTTTTTTGAGGGAAATGTGGGATTTTCTGTTGACGTTTTCACCAGCAATTAACCCTTTCCTAATTCCACATCCCGAACATGAAAACTCAGAGGCACACGCAATTAAAACAAGCTATTTATCGAATCCAAGTGCCATCAGGTTTCGTGTGCGACGTAATTTATTCACAGTGTGATTTCTTGCCTCAAAAACAGGAATCTAGTGATCTTAGTAGAGTCGCAGAGTTTTTCTAAACTGTTATCGCATTCACTGCGCACAGTCAAGCAGTCCAATGCGTCATAGGCCAACAAAGAGTGTATAAATAATGTGTAAAATAATAAACACGCTAATAGTGGATATTAAAAGTACATATTTACGTTTTTTCATAATTTTTTTGGATTATGACCTCATGGAGAAGTCGGAAATTTGACGCAAACGATTGCACAATGTTTTGTACATCAAAAACTCGATAATTCTTATGTTTACGAATTGAAATCGATGAATTCATCGGCAGATTAAACGAGGAATTAGTGATAAAAAAAGAGTGAAACATGGAAATTTCATTCATTGCATTAGACCTGGGAGAATTCCGAAATCCCACATGAAATCATCAAAATTTTCTCCTTTTTTCTCTGATTAATCCAACAAAATTAAATCACATTTTAAATCCAAATAAATTGGACTACACTTCTGCAACGATATTTGCACTGTGAAATGCCATTAATTGTTCTCTCATGTGTCAAACAATGTTAATTACATTGCGGAATAAACACAAATTGAGGTATTAATTTAATACAACAGAATTTTGTTAAAAAGCCTCTTTTTTCTTGTTCACTCAATTATATTAAAAATATTCTTATTCAAAGACATTTAATTCTCACAATTACTCAATTCAAGCACTGAGAATTTTTAAACCCCATTAGCTCACACTTTTTAAAAGTACATGCACGTTAATTTCACGAAGGTCTCTACGTTTCTTTTTCCGTCTTCACCTCATGCGTATTCATTTGCTTTTGGATTTGCGTCTGAGGATATAATAGAAGTGCGAAAGAGAATCACATGAAATCTGATAGTTTCGAGGGACTCGAGGACGTTTTTTTTTATAGATAATTGACATGAGGAATAAGGTCATCGGTAAAAATACTCTCTCCTGCATTATCTTTATTAAATTATCTTCATTTTGTTCTGAATTATTTAGTGGATTAATGACAGTGTGAAATTTGGTTTATTCCGACATTTGTTAGAAGTGTGGTCTAATGTTTGGAGGATTTGTGTTGACCATGAACCAATGCATCAACAGAATGTGTCAATGGACTGAGCATACAGCCTTTGACGTACGTGCTGTGAGTCAAGATGCAATGAAACGTTGAGGACCAATTATTTGGTGTAATTGAAGCGGATTGCCAGAAATTCCGATTACAAACGCCTGTTTATGTTTATATTAGTGAAAGAGTTTTGCCCATTTTACCCCTGATAAAACTTTGTAATTGTTGAAATAAACAAAAGCAGAGAAATGAATGGGAATTAAAATTTATCTCATTATTCAAGCATTATGTTTTTCCTTCTGAAAGAACGGATTTATCCTCAATGGAAATGGAAAATTTGAGGCGAAATAACCGCAAGACAATGCTGAAGATTAAATTGTTTATAAAATAATTCATTATCAATTAATTGACATTAAATTCACGAGTTTTCATTCATTAAATTTCATTGATAAAGTTAATACAATTAAAACTTCATTAACATTACATTATAAACCGCCTGCACCTCCATAAAATTTAATTAACTCCAGTATTGTTTACTGTTTACGTTATTGTATTAATGGAAAATGTTTCGCAGGAACTAACATTAATATTGTACACGATATTTAATCCATTTTGAGTGGTTTCATCGTGATCTTTCCAATAAGCTTAACCGCAGGCGGTTCTCTCTTCTCTTCCTGTACAAACTATCGTCTATCTCCAATAGCACCAGCTGCTGTACTCAACAGAATATCTAAATATTCAGGCAAAAGCTATTTTTACAATTATTTTTATACATGAAAAATTCTTCAGCTCTCTTTTCCATGCTATTCTCAATTTTTTCATTTCGGTATTTTATGCAGTAATAATTGAAAATTCAAATATTAATTCTTTCACACACAGAAAACTTTTCATACTCCATATCTCTGACCTCCTCAATTTTTATTATGATTATTATTATTTTAAGCCCTTGCACAGTTATTTTTTATGATTCTTTTTATAAGGTTGGAAAAATCCACACCCCGGGCTTTTTATTGCCTGCTGCTTATGCATGCACGCTGAGCATGCACGTATATTTTTCAGGATGCAGATTGTAGAGGCGCCCAGTAGGTGCGCGGCGTTCCGGACATTGCGGCATTGAAACGAGTCTCGGGCTAGGGCTTTTGATAAAAAATAAATGGGTAAAAAAATGAATAAAAAAGAAAGGTAAAAAAAAAAAATTGGAAAAAATAACTCTGAGGCTTTTTGGCCCTTTGAACGGCGTATATTTCAACTGCAGGTTATGTGAAATAATTTATTTTTTATCTTCATTTTTCGAAATGTTGAAATATTCGAGGAAATTGCAATTGAATTTCTTTTACAGGTGTAAAAAAATGACGAATTCAATCAGGAGATTTGGAAAAAATTAGATAGTAATTAGCTTCCCCTTTAATTTACAACTAATTAATCAGAGGTATTCGTTTGTGTGAGTAATTTTGATCTATCAAATGAAACTTCGGGGTATATAGGACAATGCTAGATTAACGTGCTCTATGCGGAGTCTTCGTTGAAGGCACCATTGTTCTGCTTAGTACAACGTTCACGTTCAAAGGTATTAAAAAAAAGAGGAGCGCTTTGACGAAAACTTTCATATTATTCTCTCTTGGAGTAATATTGTTATAGGGCTTTATTGAAATTCAGAGAGCGTTAATTTGATTGATAACTAATGAATTCCAGAATCCATTGATACGATATTCACTCGCTGTCTATATTTATCATTGGTTTATTACGAATATCTTTGAAACAAATAGAGTTATCGAAAAATGTCAAGAGACCTTTTTTGTAGCTCTCAAAATTCCCCACAAAAAAGGTCCCCTGACATTTTTCGATAACTCTACTCGCTCCAAAGATATCCATGAATTAACCCAATTTCCCCACAAAATCATATAAATTCTTAAATACCTAAAAAGCCTCAAGCATGTGTGCGTCTGGATGCCACGTGTCAGTTGCCTCCCACTCCTCCAAGAAACTCCAGCCGAAAACCAATGAATTAAAACTCTCCGGGACAATAATCAATTAATCACTGGGAACAATGCACAAATTAAAATTCAAATAAAACCAGTGTTTTCTCTCGATAAGAGTAATTGCGACTGGAGTCGAGTATGGCACGCGAGTGGAGTTACGCGTATACTGAATGCTTCGGTGAAGGACGAGTCGACATGTCCCGCCGATTTCCCCTCCCCTTTCATTCCTTAAAATTAAACTGTCTCACTCGCACTTTGCTCGCGCCCGCGCGTTCTCACCAGTCGTTTCGGAGTCTCTGCACATCGGCGAGCAACGCCATTGGCCGATAATACAAGCGCGGGACTTGTAACTACGTCACAGAAGAGAATTCAATGGCTCAGACGAGCCTCCAACGTTTTTATTCTCGAGATAACAACTTTATTTCGATAGAGAATGATAAGAAATTTCTTCTTTTTTTTTAAAATCATCATGAAGAAAAATAAAATTAATCAAAAGTTTTTAATATTAAATTCATTTTAATTTTCTGTCGTTTATCAGATATGAATAATTTAGGTTCCCATTAAGCGATCAATAAACAATGAATAATTAATTTTAATTCCCACGTAAATTCAATGAGAAATTTTTTTGTTACCCCCAATGAAATTCACACCGGAAATTAATATTCAATGAGGATAAAATGAATCGAATTTTTAATGATGAAGATTTATTCACGATTGGAATTCATTCAATTCCAATTCAATTCAGAGGATAATGAGAAAACTTCTCTTTTTTTATCTGCATGTTTATCTCTAGCTTTTTTATTCATTGTTTCTGTCTCTCTCCATTATTTCGAGACATGAAATTTCGCGTTTTTACAGCTTTCAGCATCTCGCCCCTTTTTTTTACGATTCAACGACGAGTTTCATGATATTTAATTAAATCATATAAAGATGTTTATCGTCTGGCAAACATAAACGTGGTTTTTAATGGCGGGAATTTTGAATGAAAAAAATTGTCTTTCAACTTTGAGGAAAATCGATTTTTCCGCTTCGCGTGTTAATTCAGTTAAATGCGGATTGTTCTCTCAATGACACTAGCAAATTCCGAGGATTCTCGGTGGAGAAGTCAAAGCCATTGCGTGAGACGCATCACATCGTCGCTTTCTCCCCCTGTCCCCCGAAATTCCAAGGGCCCTCGACGATTATTGGTCGCTCTAAATCCTTGGCAACGTCACAGCACTCAACAATGTGGAATGCAACTACCACTAATGTCAAATGGTATTCCAATAATTCTCATAAAAAAAAGTCGGATAAAAAAGACTCAATATTTTTCGATTATATATTCGTTGAATGAAACAACTGTATTGAATGGGCAAAAATATTATTTATCCATTCTGGAATATCAATGCATGAAATATGTGGAGTAGACGTTTTTTTCCTAAAAAAAAATCAAATGTATAAATAAAAAAATATTATTCAACGTATCCGCAGTATGAATTTATGGATACATTTTCACTGGGCGATACGCGAAATTGAGAGAGAAAGAGAGAATGGGTCATTGTGTAGAAAAATTCATGGGTCGTTCAGGAAACACTGGCATTAGGCCAGATAGTCGGAATTTTCTAGAAAACAAGGGCATATATAGTGGCCAATGAGTTTCCTACTGTCCAGACAAATCTTTTGTCTGTTTTGTGTTTGAAAATGAGGACGAGAGGCTTTGTAAAAAAAAAAAACGAGGGATTCACGATTGTTACGGTTTCGGATTAATCAGTTGTAATCTCCCTTTTTTTCTAAAAATAAAAAAGGAAAATAATTAAGTAAAATTCTTTTTTCTACAAATGAGAACAAGTGAATTGAGTAACTCGTCTTATCTCTCTGTTGTCCGAAAAAAAAGAGGCACGTGCTGTTTTCCAGAGGCCATTGCAGATAAGAGATAAAGGGGCAACATTACTGACGCATTACGCACTTTTATTTCGATAATTCTTGATCGTCACGTTTAATTTATCAAAACTATTCTGATTTCCATTGCCTATTCTCCATTCCACTTTACTGTAATTGTTTCAAGTAAAAATATAAATGGAAGGACATTGTTATAAACGACGTAACTAATATGTCCAAAGGAACTATGACAAAGTTGTATAATGGAACGTCTGGTATGCTTGTGGTACTCTACAGGAATGGGGCAATGTTCTCAATTTTCCTGCAAAAGCATTCTGCAAAATAGGGGACCAGTTTGGCCCACCTGTGCGGTTACTTCGTATATTCCTCTCTGGTTATATCCATGAATTCACTTGGTATTGGCCGAATTGAGGATTTTAAATAAATCGAAGGAATTCATTTAAATTTATTCAAATTAATCTGATGAAAATTATCGATTCTTTCTCTTGCAGTAAATTATACCGATAGTTTACTCGCTGATAGAACCAAGTCCTCTCCTTATGGTGTAACAGCAGGTTTTGAAAACGAGTGACGATGTGCGATAAGGAAGAGTCTCGGGTATTCGGCTTTTCCTAACGATAACTCGTTGAATTTACTGTGCCAGAAGCCGAAGGCGTGTCGGATACTGTGGGTTCAATAAGACGGTTACCTCCACCCTATTTTCTACACTTGGTGAACTCCACTGACTGAGGGAGAAAAAAGGGGAATAGGACAAATGATCGTGAACACCACTTGTTCAGGACACAAAACGTTTGAGAGGAGTGAGAAGAAAAATCGGGGTCAGTCGTCTTTTTTACGACTATATTTTCCAGCTTGACTTTCTTCAAACTCTTTCACTCGTATTCTCTATTTTTCTAGGGAGATTAATCGTGGAGAATAATTTTATATGATAAAAACAACTGGAGAAATCCAAAACACTCTGATAAATCATTAATTCCCACAAATTTTTATTACATGTAATTTCTCTTGTGAATAACTTTGCAGCAGTTAGTTTTAGGGAAAAATATCAAGAGACCTTTTTTCAAGCTCTTAAAATTATCTACAAAAAAGTGTTCTACAAAAATTCCACTACCTCCTGTATTTTCCGAGTTATCCTGAAAAGAGTGAAAATCGATATTATCTCGAAGATGAGATCAAGTAAAAAGTGCAATTTCCCGACAATAAAGAAGAAGTATATCCGGATAAAACGAAAGATTGTAATAGCTCGATGGAGAAGTATAGGTAACACTGTCAACGAGTTTAAGGTACATTGGACGATAGGTGGGCACAAACCACGGTAAATTAATGTCGCCGTATACTAGACGTCGGATCTAATTACGATCGCGTGGGTCTACGTACACCTAACACCAATTCGGCAATCGATTTTCACTGGTACCAGGGCCGTTGGAGAATGAGAACGTTCGGGTGGTTTAGCTGGTTCGCACGAGAGAGATATATAGGGTTGAAAGCAACGTGCGAGAAACCTGGCCAACAGAGTTTGAGGGGAGAGGGTGATAGGGCAATGGAGGAAGGGATGTGCGGTGGTGGTTAACGGCAGTATTCTACAGGCAAAACCTCGATTACAACGGGGATGGAAAGAGGAATGGCATGAGATGAGGAGTGAAACTACTGGTAACCATCCTGCATGATGTACACACATGCGTTATAATGTTATCATTGTATATATGTATTGAATAGAGTGTATTTAACGAGGAAGCATTTAAATTGTGAGAAGAATTGCAGATTCTGGGTTATTCTTGGCATACCTTGAAAACCGTTGGGTTTAGGGAAATTTATCAAGAGACCTTTTTTGTAGAGAATTTGATTCTCTACAAAAAAGGTGTCTTGTGATTTTTTGATAAACCCAGTGGCTACAAAGATAGTCTAAGATGAAGCACTGATGCTTTTTAATTATTCTGTAAATGTCTCAGAAACTATTTGATTATAAGGTTCCAGATGTCCAGATGTATTGGCTCTAGTTCACAGAATAAAGAAAGGTCCAGGAGTGTTGTAGGATAGATTGTGTTGTAGAAATTGGTGGAAGGTGTCTCTGAAAGCCTCCCGGTAAATTTACACGGATTGAATAACGAACCAATTACAACGTCCACACCATTTGTACAGAGAGAGCCTTGTCTTCACTGTTTTTCTCTCGCTCTAGTGGTAGTTGCACGTGTTCTATCGCATTTATGCCTCTGTGTATACAATTCCAGGGCTTTTGGCTGTGAAAGACAATTTAAATTCTCGAGAGGCTCTGTACTATACGACTACCCTTCTGAGAAATTCAATAGATTCTGAGTTAATGACGTGTATAGTCTGTTGAGAAGGAAAAGTAATTGCTTCAGGGATGAGGGGAAGAAGCACTTGTGCACCTTCGATTACCACTTGAGTCAGAAGACTGATGGTTTTGAAGAGAGGAAGACAATTTCACATTCGTCTGGAACTAACTCATCCATTATCTCAGAAACTAAGCGAGATAACGAAATTTTGCTCTCCACCTTTTTTATAGAGAATTTAATTTTCTAAAAAAAAGGTATCTACAAAAATTACGATATTTCCCGTAGTTTCCAAGATATTCCTAAAAAATGAATGATAAAAACGTTTTTTTTTTTCATTTTTAAATTCAGTTATTGACCTCTGCTTCATTTTATTCGAATTGATAAATGATGGTGGTATTTTTAGCTTTAAATGGAACGTTGAAAAATAGTCAATGAAATGATGACAGGATAAATCGTTGATAAAGCATTTTCAACTACTGGAATTCACGTTGGAAGATGGAGAATTACTGCTTTGTTTTGACAAGTATAATCATCTCTTTCGATGGGATTATGTTCGTTATGACTGACTGCATTCAGCATACCGAAGCCACCATATTAAATAGTTATATCAGGGCTTACAACAAGCTGATAACTTTTCCATTAAATTCACTGGAGAATCCTTTTATGAATAGAGTCGTATCAACATTTGTAAGTTCATGAATGCAGAGTATCTGAATGTCGCAATTATCCAGATAAATTGTTGGAGAGAATGAGAGAATGAGTTTCGTTATTTCAGGTGGTATTAGTACTTGCTTTTTCATAAATGCATTTGTTTCTTCGTGCTTTTGGTTCGTCGGTGCAGAAACAATTCGCTTGAATGAGAACGTTGATAGCTCTGGAATTTATTATGATGAGTTGATGAATTAAATTGAATTCTGTGGATTAAAGTGGATTATTTCGAAGATATCTTGAAAACCGTTGGATTTAGGAGAATTTATGAAGATACCTTTCCTCTAGCTCTTAAAATCCTCTACAAAAAAGGTATCTACGAAAATTCCCCTATCTCTCTTAATTTCCGAGATATTCTAAAAAAACAAAACCCACAAAAACGAAACTCTTCCAATTTTTTTCACAGCTCAAAATATCGAATAATTGCATTCAAGGGCATCAGCAAAATGGAGAAATGGAGGAAAGAAATAATGAACCTAGATTCGCGCCCTTTTGGCTCCTTTTACAACCGATAATGAGGCGGTTGGATTTCTCAGGTCGAATTAACTTGCCCAGTGGAGAAGAGAATCGGATAATCCCCTCGAGGAAAACAAAATCTCTCTCATTTCTTTTTCTCTCCCTTCTCCACACACACATACACACACAGATACCTTTTTCTTCACTTCATTTCTCAACGAAACTTGGATATGAAAAGTAGAAAGAATGCAGAAAAAAAACAACTTGAAAATAATCATAATAATTCGAGGGGTAAATTGAAGAGTTGAGAAAAAAAAAGAAGTGGAGAAAGGATCCCACCGAGTTCATCCGGTACGTAAAACCAGCCAGAAACCCCCGCGGGCAATTCGACAATTCCATTCTCTTCTCTTTTATACGTCCGCTTATACAACAATCCCTCTGACCTCAAACCGTTTGCGCCCTCTCTTCTCTCATCCAAACAGATTTATGTCCCCCGAGTATTTCAATCTCGAAAGAATGCGGAAAATGGGCATTTTCGCTGGGACATTCATTTTCAAAAAGAAAATAAGGAGAAAAAGAGCCAAAGAAAAGAAGCAAAATGAAAAATCCTGGGTCAACATTGAATAGAAAGAGTAATACTTTACCAAGATGAAGTTTTTTTTCATAAATTCTCCGTAAATTCTTAAATACCTCGAAAACTAACCGAGATATCGAAATTTTCGTAGACACCTTTTTTGTAGAGAATTAAATTCTCTACAAAAACGGTCTCTTGCGATTTTCCCCTAACTCTCACGATAACCGAGTTATCTTTAGAATAAGCTTCACATAATGTGTAAAATTGAAAAAACGCTTTTCCCAGAGAACCCCGTATCAATTAAAAGCCTCTATTACCGGGAAATGTCAATTTGCCTCAGTCGGATATCATCGAATGCAACGTGTTATCCATAATTTTGCAAATGTCAACGTCAAATATGAACAGTGGTGATGTTAAATACAATTTGAGCAAGATCAAAGGCCCAAACATAGTATACCAAATAGAAAAGCGAAATGTCCAGTGTTGGAAGTAGATAGTGATCCAGAGAGAGACAGAAATAATGATGATGGTATGGGGCTGCCTGGGCAATAATCGCATCGTTAATTATTCGGAGCATTGGGGATGCGATATCGTTTCCAGACTAGAATATAAACCTGGCTACCACCTGCAGGCACAAGCCTGATGGCAAAATCTGCCCCCCACTTCTGTTAACGTAAAATCCAACTCTCCGTTTGCTGCATCTATCTGCCAGAAAATATATGCCACTGTGAAATACACGTTTACACATACACAAACTTGGCAAACCGAGAATAATTAATTTTACGCTTGCAACGCCGTTTATTACGTGGCCGACAATGAACGCTATAGTTACCAGTCAGAGAGGTAAAAATGAGGGGGTGGAGAGGGTGGTCCTGACACCACCGCAGCGGTTTTCAGAGAATTAGAGTGTGGAAGTGGCTGGAAACTGGACTCTCCAGAGTTTTAGAGGGAAAAGACAGGAATTAACCTCCGGCAACCTCAAAAACTTCTGCAGATGGGGATTTAATGATATTATGGGAGGTCTCGGGATTTTATGGGGGTAATTGACTCGTGGCAATGAGTTACCACGAAATTTACGTCTTTCAGAGAGAATCGGAAATGGGAGATTCTTCGATTAATAATTTTTTTCAATGTGAAATCCTTTCGGAAAACTCCATGAAATGGAGGTGTCCATGCAGATCCACCGCAACGTGATTCTCAAAGCCATTTGCCTCTTCCGGTGTACACGGAATCCTCATGCATATTGTACTGATTACGTTATCACTGAGAAAGGCTTTCGATCCATTTCAATAATTAATTGCAACTGTCTGAATTCACTCAATCTGATTCCAATGACGATTAAACATTCAATGATTCTTAATGGAATTAAATTATTTAACAATTCCCCACAATAATAGTATTTAATGTACATTAAATTCATTTAATTGATAAATTTTAATACAAAATAATAAAGACTGTCTGCTTACATCACTGTCTATGTACATTTATCATGTGACGTAATGCCCGTTGCTCCCAGGGGATTTTCAGAATGTGATAAATGTTATCTCTATCTCCTTTGGGAACTGGAAAGTCGTCTACGAGAATAGTGAGAATGAGAAAAAAGAAAGATCGAGAAAAGAGATCACTTGTTATATTCTTCGTTTTTTTTTATTTTACTCTTCTCTCTCTCTCTCTCTCTTTCTCCACTACTTTTTTATCTCACTCGTTACTCTTTTCTCCCATTTTTTTTTCCACCCACACTTCTCTATTTTTCTTTATTCTCAAACTCGTGCGAATCGCTTCGATGCGGGCGTAATGTTGAGCGACTTTTTCGCTGACTCTCCGAAGCTCGCGCTTTCGTCTTCTTCCATTTTTATATTTTTTATTTATTTTTTTTTGTTGCAGATAGAAGTGACAAGAGAGGACACTTGCTTTTCCATATACATTTGAAAATGAAGCAGAGATAAAATGATATAAATAAGAAGCAGAAGGGGGTAAGTCCGTTTTTTTTAATCTTGAATGCTAAAAAAATCGCGAATTAACGAAAATTCCGTTTTTTTTTCGCTTTTTAATTGGAGGAAAATCGTCTGCTATTGCAATGGTAATTTGAGAGGTTCAAAGATCGTTACTCTGTTTGTGTTTCAACAGTTGAATGAAGGCTTTTACTCGTCTTCATACAGTAATCCCATAGATTGCTCAACAATAGGTTGTAGGGGCTCTGGTATGTGTCTTGATATTGCGACTAATGGTTCCCTTACCAAAGCAAAGGTTATTTGAGATTCAGTACAGCAGCCAGGCCACGTCGTAACCTCCTTCGTATGCGTCAATTGCTACAGATGAGTTTGCCATCGGTAGAGAGAGAGAGAAGAGGGAGCTTAATTCTCTCACTCGCACGATGTCGAGCCTGAAACTTGATGATTGGATGAGTCTCACGGGCATACGAAAACTCATCATCAAGTTTTATTACAAAATAGAAGAACATTGGAATTATCAAAGTTCTTGGGGAGTCTATTGTCTTGAAAGTTTCAATTGACGATTGAAAATTGAAAGAATCCACGAAACAGAAATTCCTCCACTTTTCACAATTAATTATTAAATATTGAATAAATGTCTCTGAATCTCTAGAGAAAAAAAAAAGAGAAGAAATTGAAGCATGAGAAAGGCACAAAGAGCTTAACGTGCCAATTGTGGTTATTTGACCTGTACAATGTCTCTCACATTGACCCCAGTACAGAGTGGAGTAAGACTTTGAAACTAAAGTTCTCACTTATATAACTATATACTTTGTTAAGCATCAAAACCAAACCCAAACGCCCCAAGTACTTCACTCTCTATTCCCCTCGTAACGAAATTTCTAGGTTTATTGGAGAATGGTTTTATCCTTCTGTCTCTCTCTCTGCACTATCAAGTTCTTGGATGAACTCTAGACTTAGTAGGCACTCAGTTATCTGGTATAACACAGAGTGACCACAGGAAAATAGAGTTTAAACTCCATCAATGCGTCTCAAATTTCATTGGATTTTCGGGGGAAACGAGTGGGTGGGTATGTATATCCCCTTGTGATATGGTGCATGAGTTGTGGAGTGAATTACATGGAGTATCCCCTTGAGAATGCACTCACAATTGAAGCAGATTTGTGAAACCGAGGATATTGTTTGGCAATACTTTATCAAGATGGAGAGGACAAAGTGAATTCATCTTGATAAAATCGATTATTCTTCGTTTCAGACTGATGCGAATGCCTGAATCTTTGGACTCTCAATAATATTATCATAATATCTTTTAATTGAAAATTCTTTCATTCGTGTAATTGTCCCACTT
The DNA here is from genome assembly GCA_963565655.1 of Aleiodes testaceus. Taxonomy (NCBI): domain Eukaryota; kingdom Metazoa; phylum Arthropoda; class Insecta; order Hymenoptera; family Braconidae; genus Aleiodes; species Aleiodes testaceus. The sequence goes on along the minus strand of OY751421.1, from coordinate 3,929,983 downwards.
CCTCCAATTGGCAAATAGCACGAGGGTCCTTGTGCCTCCTTGAGCTAAAAAAAAACGAGCAGACCGTAAATTCGGTAACACCACCACCCACTCCCTGTCCTCCACACATCTTTCTCCCCAGAAATCGCATTATTTTCAACAGCCCCTTCGATAAATCACCTCCTCTCTCCAAACCGTCGACCCATAGTTTACCATCACCATCAAGCCTCAAACTTCCTTTTTCCTTCTTGAAAAACAAGCGTTCTCCTTTCATCGCCAGACAAAAGTAGGTGCAGTTCATGGTACGATGCCTCACAAGTAGAAGTATATATGCCCTCAGCAGAAACTAGAGGGATGGAATACGATGGGGAGGAAGACGGATACTAGAAGAACAAGTGGCCTGCATATAACAGGAAAAAGCGATAATGCTGGCTTTGGTCCTATATATAGAAGGCATGGGGCGATTGGCCTCTCTCCACTTCTACCAGTTACATGTTTCTCTGCCCCTTTCCTACATTTTCTACACTTTATTCCTCCCCTTTGGCTTCACTCTCTATGCTAGCATCCGGCCAGTGTCAGACCCGGAGATTTCTGAATTTTCTGGATCGTAAAGTATCATGGGGCTACCGCAGGAAAGTTTCTTCACTCGTTTCACATAATAACCTGAATTTTTCGACTACTGGAAATTGGAGATATAAAGTTTTAGTGACTGGGGGCATAACATATTTCAGTTTATGGGGGAATATCGAGAGAACCGAGAGAGATACGGGGATTTTTGTGGAGATCTTTTTTATGGAGAATTTCAAGAGCCACAAAAAAGGTCTCCTGATAAATTCTCGTAAATCCAACGGTTTCAGTGGTACTATAGTATTCCCAGTGATTAGGACCATTAGCAGAGGCTGAATGTCAAACTGTGACATGTAGAGACCACAAACTATCGTGCCAACACTCAGTCACACATGACCAACCGGAAAATTCACAGGGGCACGAAATTCCGGAGGTTATCATGATTTAATATCACAATTTGTTGTGAATAGAGTTGAATTTTCGATGGAATTGCCACAGGCAAACAGCACACAAGCCCTCTGGCATTGTCCAAGATACGGAAAATCAATTTATTCAAGTCACCACCAACATGTCATATCAGCTACTGTTCCATCTCATAATTCCCAGTGGATGCATATCACGTGGCTCATGGAAATAAGGACAAATAATAGAGTGAAAAATGTGGCTTTATGTATTCACATGGCAGTTGTAAATGTACAAGTGTGATTCATAACATTTACTGTAAATAATTTACACGCAGTGATGAATACATGTGAACTCTGAACCTGCATTTTCATTTTAACGAGTGAGCATTAGGTGAAATTCTCAAGTGAACCGGAATTATTCTGTATTCGACGGGAACATGATTAGATAAGACACTGACATGTTGGAAGGGCCTCACATTACCCCACATATGAAAGTGGTATGAATTTCCCGGGGGAAATTTCATTCAAAGTTGGGGTAATAGTTTCATAAAAACTTTGCAAACATCAGGATTATTATTATCCTCAATTGATTTAATTTAATTGAAATTCTATTAATCAGTGTTTGATTAAACGGAAAAAAACACTTCTTTGACATTGTTGCATCATCAGGAAAGACAAAATCTCGAGGTTTCGATTTTCCCTGTCTCATTCGAAATAGAATGCGCCCTCAGAGCAAAAGATATTACGTATTCCAAGCGCACTTGAGGTTTATATTAACCGGCAGAGTGGTTTCGTCGGTTTTATCCCGCGCCCAAGGATAAAAAAAAAAACTTTGAGAAACTCTTTGACGAATTCCAACCACTGGTACATCGTATCTTCATCCACATTTTCTCCGGACAAAAAGCGAAAAGGAATAATCCAGGTGTCTGGCCCTTTTTTGCAAGAGAAATTCTGATGGAAATAAAAAGGGTAATAATAAAATTGAAGTTGAAAAAAAAAGAAGAAGAAGGGAGAGTCTTTCGAGGCACGTAAAACTAATTTGAAAAGTTTCCTGCCGAGATTTATTGCGGATCTCGTGTAGTTCAGTCGTGTATCTTGTTAAGTAATTTAAAGGAAAGAGAAAAAACTACATCACAAATCGTATCTCGTAATTGTTGAAACTTCGGAGATACTCTGATTTATAAATTTAATTTTAAATATATTATTTCCTGAATAACTCGGAAATTAAGTGAGATAGCGTAATTTCATGAGAATCCATTTTTCTAGATAATTTCAAGGTCTACAAATAAGGTTCAGTGGTTAAAAGCCGTATCTCCATTATCTCCATAGATATTCAATGAGAAAAGAGGCAGAGTGCAGAAAACTTGAGAAATTAAATTGAGTAATTGTTTGAGACGTCCGGGGATATCCTGATTTATCAATTTAATTTGATCCTTGTGGCAATGACAGATAAAGCATTCAGCTGCATGTGAATGGTCGTCACGTCTCGCATAATAGACCTGTCAACGTATATATGTCACGTAAAAGCTCTCAACCATTTAAACGTCAAGTTTACGCGGCTAATTCCAATCCCACGCATGTCTGCTTTCAATAAATGCCAATTTTTTTGCCCCATGTTTTATTCTTCTTTCGGGGATTTCGAATATTCTTTTGTTTTATCAGCAAATTAAATTCTCGTGAAATTGCAATACAGGATTTTTTTTTTCGTCACTGGCAATTTCGAGTTCATTTTTTCCCTGACACACAATTGGGTCATTTCATTTCATCCAAGTGCATCAATGGCAAATACAAATGAGAGAAGAAACGTTTTTCCTACAAACGCATTGACAAAAGTGAAAGAGTTCAATCACCTGTGTGCGTTGGTAATGAAAAAAAAAAGTGTAAAAATTAAATTGGAAACAAGAGCTTTTGAGTGTTGAGAAATGAAAAATAAAAATACTGAGGTGAATTTCCATGTGTCTGTGCAGAATTCAAAATGAAATACGTCACGTTTGCTGTATCATGGAGCGATGAATAAAGGTGGATGGAATAGAGAGATGAGAATTAAAAATAGTAGAGAAAAAAGGCTTCAACAATGGATAACGATTGTTTGAAATTCATACTGGAGAAAAAAGGAATGGGATTATATGTGAGATAGTACTCGATCCACTCGATTTGAATAATGGGTAGTCGATCAGTGATGAAATTCCTCCGTTCCTCTTATCCGAGGGGAAAGAGGCGCTTTATTTCCATCGAATTCTTTGGAGAAATAGAGACGCTTGAGAACGTTCTCCCTTTTTTACCCAATTCCCCTTTAAAATGCGAGTGTATCACGTGTGGAGAGGGGGTATCATTACGGTTACGTGGTCATAAGTCACGGTGCTTTTCTGGCAATGGCTGTGAGGGTGGTGCCACCAACTCTGTTTCTAGTTGTGGAGCATGTGCTCTCGCAGGAAATTTACGTACGGCATTTCCTTACAGCCAAAACCATATTCCCTGGCTCAACACAATCGAAGAGTTCTCTGGTAAACCATTATCGTGCATGCAACATCAATTCCGATACTCAGAGGCAAATACATCATTTTCCCTTCGTTTTCGTACTTTATTTCCAATGGAAATTCATGGGGAAAAGGGACAGAATGGAACCTCTTGCGGTTCCATTTAATTTCCCAGGGAAAAAGAGGCAGAGTCATTAGTCAAGTGGAGATCGATTATCACGCCCTTTATAAAATCACCAATAAAATAAGTACAGAGAAAAAACTTCATTCACTTACCTGAATTCAATCTTCCTTCTTCATGCATCATTACATCACCCATTGGCTCACACTTCACCTAACTCACAACGACATAGCATTATCGATCGCAAAAAACTAATGAGAGCACAATAATAATAATTAAAAGAATAATGATAATCTAGAATATCGAATTCTACTCCACTTTGATACAGATACTCCATCAAGGTCTCCTCATCTACCAATCAAAGCATCCAATTACTTTAATCAGAAACACTTAAACAAGTACCTTCTTCCTTTTTATCACATAATTATTTCTGTTCATTCTTGCGAATAATAGAAATTGTGAATTTCATGAAATCAATACTAGATGAACACTTGATCATCATGTTTAATCCATCAAAATATTCATTTTACGGTTAATATTGATGAGTTAAATCTTCAGGAATTGCTTCTGTTCTACGGAAATTGTTGGAGGCTCAGTTGCTAGACTAACGGCGTCATCCTTTCTGTCAGTTTGATAGCATGAGCAAGTTGAATTTGATGCACTTGTGGTTGTGCAGGAACTTTGGAGAGTTGAGAACTTGTGGTTTAGGATGAGTGAGCGTTGTTCCAGATTCCTCGATTTTTCTGATTAAATTTGAGGAAATTTATCCTGAAGAAGAAGTCGTCCTCTTCATTTTCCTTTCCTTATGAGGATCCAGAAAAGGAAAAATGGATGGAACAGACATGGTATTATGAAACACGTTTGAAGAGACACCTGGGAATCGTTACAGTGACGGCATATATCCTCAGAGATGGTTCTCACCGTTGCTACATTATTAGTCCCCAAAAGCGAGGCATGAATAACTGAATAGCTGAATAGCAGGGGCGCAAAGTACTTGGATATAGATGGTGTGTCGTTGTGTACAACAAGCCCAGTGAATTCCAAAAGGCATCTGAACACGTACAGAGGTGAAACGTCAAACTGAAGCATTCATAGCTCGTCTGAGGATGACGTGACCCTCTCGTGTAATCAAAGTTGCTTTCTTTTGGATTTGTAAGAGTTGCTCGATGTTTCAGGATCTCTCTGCATATTCATGAAGCTGGAATTAATGATGCTATTGACGTTTGGTGAATTTAAATGTCAGGTACTGTAATAATCCATGAGTTTGCTCATAATTAGCAGGAAAAAGTTGATGAATTCCTGGGGATTATTTGAATAATTATTGGCAAATGCTTTTGCGAATGGCAAATCAGGTGTCTGCATTATGTGCAGCAAATCTAGTGGGAAATGGGGATTCTAGGTTCCGTAAAAGGCAACAGCGTGGAGCCAGCTACTGCTCCTCAAAATCAAACGAGTCGGTACTGCAGAACACCAGTGATAAGCCGGTAATTGGGTTTTCTGCGAGAAAAAAATTTAAGCAAACGCTGAAAAATACGAAACTTTAAATCGTAATAATCAACTCTAATTGCCAATGATTAAAGTAAATTGGAGAAGATTACGAAGGGGACAAATGTGAGAGCAGAAAAACATCAGCAGGATTCAAAATTACCCATCATTTATTGGCTTTTGCCTCTTCCTTTTTCTACTCTTTTCATTTTACACTGGCCATAAGTGCTACAACTCTCTCTGTTAAACTGCAGTTTTAATGTTTTGCTACTGTACACGTATCACATTTAGCTCAACTCGATAATCGTTTTTTTTTTTTTTCTTCAGGATTTTGTCGGCAAATGTATAATTAGAGTTTACTGAAATTATTTTTGGGTTGAATTCTTTGAGGCCAAATTTGAACACCGGCGATACGCTTTTGACCGTGAGTTTTTAGGAGTAAATTAGAGCTCGTTTAAATACAGAGTTTCACAGATGAATTTTACAGCATTATCAAATGATTCTTTTGATTCTTATCAGTGATAATAAGTGCCTCTAATTATTTTATCACTTAAAATTCAATTCTCCTGTCATTTTATCCTCAGATTATCCCAGAATATCCAAATTGTCTTCACCATCTGCCGAGTCATTGGAATATTCACGCAGTACTTCACAATTTAGGTGGCTTTTCAGTCAGCATTTCATGCTGACAACAACAAAATAAATGCGAATGAACGTGGAGTATTATTAACGATGATAATGCGGTTCAAATGCAGGTGCTTCCAAGTAACCACAAAATCATTTGACTATTGTCTTGAAAATACGGGGTAGTTGAAGATGTCTTGTGGAGTAGAATTCGTATGATATTACGTAATAATTGTTTGATGAGACTCACCTCTGATGTTGGGACGAAAGCACTGGGTCCATCGAAAGCTGATTCTGGTATTGGGAGTCCTCTGTCCTGTAATTGAAAAGAGAATCCATTATTCTTTCGATCAAATTCATTGGAATTGGGATTATAACACCCTCAGACCCTTCGGGGGGGTTTCCAGCCCCAAATTTACCCCCCCGCCGAATAGAACATAGTGAAAATACACTGCCATGCCTGGCTAGCTCAGTCGGTAGAGCATGAGACTCTTAATCTCAGGGTCGTGGGTTCGAGCCCCACGTTGGGCGTTTATTTTTCCAAATTTTTACTAAAAAATCTCAGTTTTCTATCCACAATTTCTATCAAATGTTTCTCATAATTTAAACGTATCTTTTAGCACTACTTTATCATGTTAAATCGATTGAGAAAACAAGATGAAATTGCTTAGATAAGTAATTGAAAATAAAAAGAATTCAAAAGGATGTTAAACATTAAACAAAATTGATATGTTTTGATTTTTCCCAACATCATGTATCTTTATAAATTCAACCTCAATCAGTCCTGTTTGATTTTCTTTTTCCCTTTAACAGTCGTTACACTTATTCGCCATAAGGCTTTTTAACTAGGTTACACTTACTAGAACTCTTGGCAATACGTGCTGACAGCATAAATAATTCATATCACGAAATGAAAGAGAGAAGTCACGATTCACGATTCTATCACTTTGTATTAACTTGTGCCTATGTTTTATTCTCTTTGACTTCTTTCTATTCTTTTATTATTATTTTTGAAGTTTATCGTATAGTCTCTTTATATCACCATGAAGTTCCAATCAAATACTCGTTACTTGTAATTTTAGTTTACAATCTCTTCCTCTTTCACTTATGTATTTATCGACACTTCTTTTTTTAACTTTAAAACATTACGTTCATTCACAATTGTTTATAGATTGAGACATGTGCATGAATTCTTGAGTTTGCCAAGATTAAACCGAGTTTGGTTGGTGAGTTATTTTGATGATTTGGAGAGAAAAAAATACGAGGATAGACAGTGCCAAACTAAACTGCCTCATCAAAATAACTCAACTCTTCCTCTAAACTTCTTTCTTTTTTTTTTCTCCAATGTTTCCATGAAAATAACCGCCACTACTGTTCTATTTTCGAGGTCATGTGGAAGTAGTTATCAACGACATTTTGCTTTCATTCAATGAAAATTAAATGCATTCTTCAACTTACCTTAACCATCTGCAGAATCTCGGCGCATTTAATCCTGACATTTTGGAAGGGGCAATTGACACTCAGCCGCAGAATAACCGGAAGATGCAGCATAACGAGGCTGAGGTATTTGTTGGATTGTACCGATGGTCTAGGACCATCCAAGGCATTTCCCAGATTCAGCATTCGTCCAACATCGCCAGGAGTGACCTCCGGGCCCTCCAGAACCCGTCCACTCTTTGCTGACACATCCTCATCCTGAGACAGCGGTCTTTTAATCTGTCCAGCGCTGAATTTCCGATCCTCCGTATTCCGTAAATAATCCTGTGGACCCCCGCACTTCATATCCTCAGGCCCATCACAATCCTGCTTAACCACCATGAACTCGTTCTCAAAACCATCGAGTGTATTAAACACAACCCCATCCCTATGACGTGATCTTCTCGCTATTGTATCATCATCCAATGACGTATCATCTCCAAATTCAAATAAACTGCTTCTAGTTAAATAATTCCCATAATTCGTTTCAAAGTGACCGAAGCTTCCCATATTGTCATCAAATTTCGGACTCTTCCCGTAGATTCTAGTGTCCGAATCCAACTCGTCATCCTCCAGCTGCTTCTGTCTGCCGCTTTTGATTTTATTGAGCCGCAGCTTCGACTCCTCTTGAAAGGATTCACTCAATTTTTCCGAAGGGACATCAAAGATCTTACGATCACTGTCACTACTGGAACTGCATTTTCCCTCTGATTCTCCAAACAGTTTATCACTTCCAACGATCCTCAGGCCTTTTGCCTCGTCCGAAGAGTTGGAGATGGCTAGTTTATCGGCAATTGCCTCGACACGCTGATGATTCCATCTGTCCTTTGATGCACCGAAATTCGATGCTTCAGAGATGCCAATACGACCGTCTGGAAAGTCGTAAGAACCGGACGGATATCTTTCTGTACTGTCGAGACTACTGTCACAGGGAAAGGTGCCGTGGTCTGTCATGCTCTGGGGGAAGAATCCCTCGGTTCTGAATGTGTCGAGGACACTGTGAGGATAATTCTGCAGGCTTTCATAATTTCGAGTTGTGAAGTAGTGATCCCCGGGTTTTGGTACTGTCTTTGTTGGTGATCTCTCGATGCTCATGTCATATCTGTGAATAACAGAATAATTAAAGATATTTATTAAATTATTTAAAAAGTTAATGAAAAACTCACCTGCCATCTTGACCTTTGAATTTTCCACTTTCCTCACTACAATTTTCCATCTCCCTCGTATCCTCCGTCTGATTTGGACCTGACATACCACCGATCCATCCCTCGACAGTTGTACGGGCTGCAGCGAGAGCAATGTTTCTAGCAGTCTCATCCCGTGCACACAAGGGAGCTAAGAATCTACTGACAATCTCCACCTCATCGCCCTTTGTAGAGGCACCGCTTCCAGACGAGCTGTTTTGATTCTTGTACATGCCTTCTTGAGTTTTATTTTGTTATCTCGAATTTACGTTTCCCACAGTTAAACCGAATTCTGCTATCTCTTGCCAATAGAATTTCAGGATTTTTCATATATTTTACAATTATTTTAATCTTCCAAATCAACAAGTCACAGAGTAGTACCTCTTTACATTTATTTACATAGAAATATTCACCGTTTTTTTCAATTATTCGTGCACAGCACAAAAATCCTTCAATTTCTTCAGCATATAATTATCTATTATGATATTATTTATATTATAATGATAAATCCTTGATAATTAAATACTCAATTATTCTTGCACCCAATTATTACTCTCAAATATCACTAATTAACAAAGCTATTATTCATCAGAATTAATCTCTTCAAACTTATTATAATTCTGTACAAATACTGACTTCTCTGTGTATCCTCAAAATTTCTTTTCACTCCGTCATTTCTACTTTATTGTTGGCCTTTTTTAGCCTCAAACCGTAACTCCTCGTGTCAGCCTTCGGTGCAAATGTTTTTGCCCCAGTAACAAAATAAAAAAAAAAACGTAGAGAATAAGAAAAAGAGTGAATTTGTTGATCGTTTCAGTGTATTTATGACTTTGTGTGACTCAAGACGATGTCTGAGGTCGCACTGGAGTCACTGTTTTTTCCACATTTTTAACATTTGCATCGTAAACCCTGTTTCACGTACTAGGCACAACCCCGTTGATTATCAGCCTTTTTCTTTGCTGCACTTTAAAATGGGTTAAAAACGTTGTAAAACCCTTCTTTTTTTGTCAGACAGATAATCGCTTTCTTTTACTCTGCCAAAGACATTTGGATTCAAATCACTTGGAATTTAATCGTTTCTCATAAATCAGACTCCACCCCCACTCATAACGATTATTCGGGCTTATTACATCTTTATCATGACGAATTCCTGATTTTTTACAGCCTCTAATCCTCAGTTTGGTCCAGAATTTTGTCTGAAACAAATTTCAAAAGAATTCAATTTAATAAAGAATTAAAAATGATTTTTCTTTAAATGAAGACAATTGCAAGAAATTATCTTTTCTATTGCGGTTTAAATTTCTCATTTATTTACTTCCGTGAATAAAAAAGTTTGGTGACCTTACTCAACTCCGTGACCTCCATTACTTGACACTTGTGGTGATATCAAGTGGCACTTGATATCCTATCAGATGAATTACGCAATTTATCCTATTCATCTCAATTCCTTTTATTCTGATGATCAAGCAATTGAGGTTGAAGAAGAGGAATAAAAAAAAATAAAGAACTTTTGATTATCATTCAGAGTCTAATGCTACACATCAAAATCAAATTAAGCTTCTTTTCATATTTCTCCCTTTTTATATCTTATTGATTCATTTATAATTAATTTAATCCTCGTAAAATCACTATCATCTTAATTTTATAACATTGAATGAAAAAATGTCTTCCTCTTCTTTTTCCATTAAATGAATGGCATTTAAATTACACTGGATAGAATCACAAGAACCATTGCTTCTCTACAATTTCTAACTGTAACTGCAATTGCAATTGAGATTGACCATCAGATTTCTACAACAGTTTACATGTGCATACAAAAATTGTTTTGAGATTGTACTATTGAATTTTTTTCAATTCCATTGAGTTAACATTGGTTTACGAGCACTTCTGGGGATGTGTAACTATTGCATTTGTAATGATTGCCAAGAGGGATGGGTTACGGTTCGGTACAGAAGCAAATGGGCGTGCCATTAGAAATTACAATTCTCATCTGTAATTTTTCCCTTCTTTCAGCTTTTCAAAACACAAATGGATTGAGGTGCGGAATCGAGACTATCTGGATGTCTTCCACGCGCCAACGACTCCAACGGAAATGGACAATTACAGGTTCGTATTAAAGTGTCTCAGATGTCTTTTAAATAGAGGAATTAATTATTTATCAAACAGTTTTTCCCATTTATTAAACTTCTCAAGGTCAAGAGCGAGAGTATCTAAAAATAGTTTATTGACGTGAATCAGATCTATATCCAGAGCATTCACAATTTTCATTTCATTTCGTGCCTACTGCCTGTGTCTTCTTCCTCAACCTCAACCTCTTCTCTTTCCCCTCCCTTTTTTCAACTCTCGTGATGATGAAATGCAGGAAGGAAAGGCTTGTGTCTCTATACATTGAGTATATATATGCGTACGTAGTAGGCCGTTAAAGGATCGATGCCGAGAGGTGGAAAAGACCGGAGAACGTGCGGTAGCACGTAGTTCTCCTGGTCACGAAGTCTACACAGTACAACCACGAAGCCTAATAGATGAGATGATCCAACACAGAGTCGTGCCACGAGTTGAAACGTGACATTCTACCTGGGGGATACGAGAAACCAGGCTGTTTATATAAAGAAATATATCCGAATGAATAAATGGAGTCATGTTACTGTTTTTCATAATATTTTTTTACTTGCAAATGTGGAAGACTCACTGAATACTCAAGGCCGAGAGTTGACTTTGAAATTCAAAGATTTGGGAGGAAAAGAAATTTGGGATGCTGGGTCAAGGTCACTTGGATTCAATGATTTTTTAATGCAGCAAACTCAAATCAAATTTCTCCACGAGATTTCAGGTGCAATAACATGCGGATTACTCCCAGTGGACTCTGGAGCTCTGAAGCTCCTGGAAAATCCGAAATTAACAGGCAAATATAATTTTACCTGTACGTTGATGCAACAGTTATATGAGTAGACTTGACTCCTGTGCATGCACATTACAGTAAACTAATTAACAATTCATTAACCTCATCCTGGTGAAGCCCACACGTTATTCCCCTGGGGCCATAGAGTTGGGATATCCAGTGGTTGTGCTTCATTCGTAGTAAAATTAGCCCTCAGAGAGGAAGAAGAAGATTACAAGCTGTAAGGTCAGCTTTAAAATTCATGGAGTACTTTTGAAGTATCTAACGTATTCCTACTTCACTCGAGAATCTCTCAACAGTCAAACTAGTTGAAGTAATATCATAGAGAGTACAACATAGGAAATTGTCTTAATAAAGCATGTAGCTTTATCGTTTTGTTGTTGATGGAGTTGGTGAGGCAGAAGGGAGAATTCAAAGGGCTCATTGGATATATGGATTCATGAATTATATAGAATCTTTGGGGCTCTATGGAATTTTCCATAATTCAGGAATGGAGAAGTTAATTCTATTGATCCTGTGGATATACTATGAAATTTACAAATTAAAATATTCACTTTGATGTTATTCAGACATTATTCCTCATTTTCAAATGTTCAAAACCACTGTTAGTAATCCACGAAAAACTTTCAAATTTATATCCAGTAAGAACTCATGGAAAATCCTTAATTACATCATGAGTATCTCTGACTTTGCAACTGCATAAAACTTTATATTAAGTAAACTCTTCAAAAAGTCATTTTCAGAAGTAGAATTGAGTTTACTATTTTGAAGGACACTTTCCAAATAGCTCTCTACTTTTTCCACGTTTTATTATTAAAAGAAAATTATGATTTCAATCTGAAATAAAAAGAGGACAACAGACATTCCAATAATTATCCATCAATAAATACAGATAAATGTCAATTTTAAGTTTAAATCCATTCGGAATATGTTTCCACTTGGATAATGGATACATGTATGCGTGTGGATGCCCTGGGATGGCTATCAGCCTGAATCGTGCCCTATCGCAATTGCGATCATCATTACCCACTGGTATATAAACTTCTATCTCTCTCTTGCTCCCTATCATCGCATGAGCATGAACATGAACCGCATTGGCTGCTGTGTGTTGCCCTCGAGATATCCAACCAATTTCTATCAGATTAACTTTCATTTCTCATATTATAGTTAAATTTTATGGACAAAACAATCTACATGTACTACATTATTCATCAATTCTCATGTATATGAGGAATTTTATTATTTTTTCAACTCAATGAGAATTTAATTATCTTCATTGTATTTGGGGAATGGAGGAAAAGTGCAAATAGAAGGAGGTAATAAAGATTAATATGCATGAGAGGAGAGTAACAATTCGTGTCAATGGTCCACCGTGAAATGTCTTCATTCGTTTACGAAATTTGTTTAGGATTCTGCGGACCCTCGTCAGGTTCTTTCGACTGTGTTTACTTGATGATGGAAGGTGAATTTTTGGAGGCAGTGGAGATGATTGGAGGGACAATTGCTGGTTATAATTGAGGGAACTTGAATTCCCCTTTGGAAAAACAATAAATACACTTCGATTTAGGCTTAGGCACCTTAACGAGATGATCTCAGTGAAGCGAAAACTTCAACTCAAGGAGGAGAGTAAACTGTAATTGGCGTTTCGTAGAAGTGCGCTCGTTAGTAACCGAGTAAACACGATCTTTCGAGGCGCCGGTTCCACACCAAGGCGATTCAAGCACGTCAGGATGAACACAGAGTGTACGCCTGACTGATCGTTTTTCTACTCTAAAAACTAACTTTTCTCGCTCAGTTAATATCCCTCTATACGCCCCGTTGTCTGTCAACGTTACGATAAATGTGATAAACAGGAGAATTAAATGTTTAATTGTGTTGGAGAAAAAAAAAGGGGGAAATAGTGGAGATTGATTGAATTGAATTTTCTTCTCGAGAGAGAGAGACCAGGAGAATTCGTAAAATTGAAATTTTCAAGGTAATCCTCACGAGTACGTGGGCAAAAATCTCGTGTTACGTAAATGGCATGGTGAGACCTCGGCCGCATTATCCTGATCACTCGACTCTCCTTGCAAAACGAAAAAAAAAAGGTGGTCTGATACAATTTTTCTTTTATTCTGTAATCTCAATTGAGTTTGAAAAAAAAGAGGAAATACAAATAAAAATTTATTAAAGACACGTGAATTCAATGGGACGTTTTATCGTTCGGCATTGCATCATGTAAAATGCATTTTCGAGGAATGAAGCTGGAATTCGTGAGCAATGAAGTTAAAGCTGTAAAAACTTGATTGAATTTTCCATTGAGTTGATGTAAACTCTCGCGTCTTGTTTTTGTATTCACAAAAAATTCGATTCTCATGGATTTCACATGTTGAAAAAAAAAAATAAAGAATCAGGCATTTTAATTCACTGCATTAATCATTTTAAATGAATTAAAACTGCAGTTTATACCGATTGCATAATGTACATGAATCCATTAATCCATTAGTTCAATTACACACACACATTTGAATTCATTCGAAAAGACTCTTAACATAAAAAAACCTCTTGTCCCCTCACTAATTCCAGAATATCTCAGAAACTAATAGAGTTATCCCAATTTTGCAAGAACCCTTTTTTCTCCGAAATTTCAAGAGCTTCAAAAGAGCATTAGTGCAAAAAAGTCGTATCTCCATTATTTCCCGAGTTATCCCCAAAAAAGAAGCAAACCGAATAATTAATTCATCTCTACAATGAAAAAATCCCAACTAATGATGCCTATTCGAGAGAGCATAATGCACCCTTTCATTGGAGCCCACAAAAAAATACTTTTTTCGTCACATAATATTTGACCGGATTCTTTTTTTTTTTTAGGTCCAGCACAATGTTCGTCCCAACCCAGGTTTATAACGATCCCCGTCGTTTCCTCGTTACTCGCTTTGCCTACTCGGCTGTTACCAGGCAGCGAGGTCGGTGCACCCTCTCCTCTCTCCCTCTCTCTCACACACACAGCCTCGTAACTGTGCTCTGTATGTGTGTGTCTATCTCTCCTATCTCTTTCCATCCCTTTTTGGACCAAAAATTTTTCACTACCAACACCGGCTCCTCCGTCTCTCTCAGTGTATACACACTTCACTCGGCGTATTCTCACAGAGCAATTCCCCTCCCCCATTCTACCCCCCTCGCGCAAAGGTATAACGTGAATATCGTGTATATCAAGGAGCCTTCTAAGGCACTGTCGGTATTTATCGATTCAATACCGATGACATGTATCTATATACTCAGCCTCTTGCATTGCTTTGAGTGACTGATATTCTTTGGTTCATTGGTGAATATTTACATTTACTGTAAATCAAGAGCGGGAAATTTTAAATTTAACAATTACAAGATTCCATCGATTTCCATTAATTGAAAGCAGGAAAATTCGATTTTTACATCAGAGGGTGAAGCCACTTCTTCTCTCTATTTTTGCAAAAAAAAGGTGGATGAAGAGTATGACATCAGCGATGCGTCGAAAATTTTCTATTCTTCAAAAGAATTCTCATTCTACAATGGAGAACAAAAGATCCCTTTGATCGTCGATAGTCATTCCGAAGATTGTATCGCAAGGAGGAAGAGTATAAACAAGTATCTTCGCTACTCTTTTTTTTTTTTTGCGAGTAAAAGAGAAGAGATAATAAAGGTAGAGAGTAGGGAAGAAAATGTTGAATAAAAGCCAGTGTAATTTATTGAGTACATTGACGACGTATTGATGCTTTTTGAAGGCTTTGGAGATATGCAATGGCATTGGGAATGATTCAGGACAGCCCTTGGGAATACACTGAGACAGGTCTGACCCTGAACATGATCCCCTACTGATGGCCTATTCCTGCCTTAGTAGTTGCTGCATCAGCATCGGTAAATCAATGTCGAGGAGGACACACTGAGGATTATACCACAGCCCCTCTCTGTAATGTCTATTAATTGTCAAACCTCCATGAAATTTATTATATTCGTGAATTTATTGTATTAGGAAAGAATTTAGGTGAAAATTGTGGATCAAATCATTCGCCTCTCTTTTTTTTTCCATTGACAAGGCAAAAAGGCAGATTATTTCAGATGCAGAGAAACTGATAGAGAAATCACTGTGTAGGCATATAAACAAAGATGAATGGGGCAAACGTGAATACCAAAGCCCTTTTCACCGATGATTTATTCCAAGCGTAGACTGGACTTTCAGCCATTGATACCACTCACTCTCTTCCCTCATCGTGGCAAAACCGAAAGCCCACAGAGAACTGACATTGACGTAGCACATACGCAAATCACCTTTTTCTGTATTACTAAAAACCCCGGACTATAAAATAGATCTATCTCTGTCTCTCTCCCTCGGTCTTTCAGCGTGTTCAACGGGGTACACATGAGCGATTGAATTTGACTCGTGTACCAGTGGATACTATTCATTGGGATATTTCAAATGCTCCATAGACTCCAATCAATTTCCTCAGTAAAAGTCGTATTTTATAGTTTTTTGAAAATATTACGGAAAATAAAAGAGATAGAGGAATTTAGCAAGAGATCTTTTTTGTAGCTCGTTAAATTATCTACAAAAAAGGATGAGGTGAAAATTTCTGTATCTAGCTTCGTTTCCATTTGCTCTTTGATTTAATGTAAATTTGAGAATTCCATGCAAATTAACAAATATTTCTCCACTCCGCATGCGTGACATTGTTTTGCACTACTGTATGCCCCTATTAGATTTCTATTTTGGTTTTCCAACGACGGAACCCAGCAGTGAAATTATGGTCGCGTGACCAACCTATTCAACATCAGTACCTACAGTTAGTGAAACTAAAAATTGAAATGAGAGAGAGAGAGAAATAAAATGTTGTAAAGAGGCGAGGGCAAGTAGTTTCCTTCCTAAATAATTTCGTGTTGTTTCGAGGAGAATTCGAACACCTGTGGATACTTAAATATCGAGGGGTCGCAATCGTTATCCAGAATCTCATCAGAGTGGACATTAAGTTAATTCAATAATTAAATTTCATGGGAGTTTGGGAGAAAAAGGCTTTTCATTGTCCTGGAGATTGGATTAATTGGTGTTGGTTGAATTGTGGATTGGGGGGGAGGCTTTTCGGGCGTATATAAACGTAATGGCGTGCAGATCAGAATGACTAATGCCGCAGACTGCTATCCAAGTAGCACGTAGGCACCAAATGACATGTGATGGACACATATAGCGTAGATACGTGAACTAGACGGCAGGGCTCTGTTACATCCAAGCATTCCCTTCCTCACTCTCTCCTGTTGTCCATTTTCATTGGAATATTTACGCGCCAGTTGCTTCAGAGAATTTCAGGATAATTCATTCATTGAGCGCTGACATTCCGAGGTTTTCACACGATTTTTCCCTTAAAAATTGGAAATTTTCGAAGTAAATAATTCATTTCACCATCAGTTTTTTGGAGATATCTCGGAAACTAAAAGAGATAGAGAAATTTTTGTAGATACCTTTTTTGTAGCTCTTGAAATTATACAGAAAAAAGGTCTCCTCATAAATTTTCCTGTCTCCTTTAGTTTTCGAGATATCTCAAAAACTTTAATGCACTCCCTGCAATTTTCATAATTACAGTAAAAATAAAAATTCCCTCATCAAGATAACCGAAACAAATTGATCTCCATATCATCATCATCAAATAAAAATGAAAATAATAGGAGTTTCATGTATCGCATGACTCCTAGTAATTACGGAATTTTCCTTCCTCTCTCTCTCTCAATGAAAATTCACTGACGGAAAAATCCCGGAAAAATTGCAGGAAAAAAAAATACAATTATCCCCCGAAAACTACAGAGAGAAAATGGTTGAATAATAGAGGCACTAATGGAGAAAGAGAGAGGAGAATTTCCGATTCCGTTTGATAAAGTAAAAGCTTTCCACTCCATTACGTCCACCAATATCAAAAAAACTGTGAAAATTACGAAATTTAAGGAGGGGGAAAAAGGAGAGGCAATGAGGTAAAATCGATTCAGCTCACGATTTTCAATGCATTTAACAAAGGACCAGGATTTTTCGAAGGATTCTAGTGGAATTATTGGATTTATATTCAGAGAGAGTCGCGAATTTACACTAAAAGAAAATTCAACTTGATAAAAAAAAAAAAGGGAGAGAGAGAGGGATAAATAAGTGCCGAGGATCTTTGTATTCTGTCCTCTGGTTGGTGCAACACCTGGTCGCACGCGTCACGGTTAATTTACACTTCCATGAATTTTAATGATTCAAACTGAGAAACTACCGAAGACAATGGAGGATAATATTCATTATTTTTTCTCGCTCTTGCTTCATTTTTTCCTCATCTTTTTTTCAAAACAATGTACGGTTAGGTGCACTAGTCAACGTTGCACCTCAGGTGGATACTTAACTCGTGAAGAGAAGAGAGACAGAGATATTCAGTGACTCGTCCGCGCCCCATTATAATCACGTTACGGATCTCAGTACAAACGTGTATGTTACATACTAAAAGGTCGAGGAAAATCGCACGGACAATTGAAACTGAGGTGGAATAAAAAATTTAATCGTGATAATCTGTTCTCAGAACTTACTACAATTACCATCGTCCTCTTTTTACGGAATTTCAACAGTGATGTAAAGCCTCTTTTTTATAAACATAATTACGTGCAATTAGTTAATTGATTTTATTGATTATCCCCCTTTTTTTTTGTTTTCCTAAAATATCTCGGAAACGAAGAGAGATAAGAGAATTTACAAAGACACCTTTTTTGTAGAGAATTTCAAGACCTACAAAAAAGGTCTCTACGAAAATTTCTCTATCCCTCTCAGTTTTCGAAATATTCTCAAAAAACTGGGGAATAGAATTATTCATTTTTTTTTAAGAGGAGAAATTCCCGCTATTTTCATCAAACTAATACATATGATTTATTATATTTCACTCGTGTACTCTTATCGCTCGTAATCAGTCGCATCAGGGTCGCCGCGTGACCAGTCATGGTGATGATTAAATGTGCAAAGTACTTTGGCTCTATTCTCCCTCAGCAAAATGAATTTACAGTGCATGTGTGCGAGAGAGAGGGAGAGTTGTTAGAAGAGAAGAGATAAATAGATAAAGGGAACGATGTGGGAGTTATCGTTGGCTGTCGCACTGGAGAATGCTAATGCCACTGCATATATATATATGACCATAGTCGAATAGTTGAGGTGTTCGTATGGAAGTGTTTGAGGGAGGGGATGAAATGACGTCTCGTCTCAAGGGCTGTTATTAGACAGGTGGGAATGAGGAGAAACGATGAAATGGAAATGGAAGAGAAGTGTAATGGGGCAAAAGTGTCTCAAGAAAATGAGAAAATTTGGGAAAATTCAATTACTCATTGGGAAAAGAGGATTAGTTTATTTAAAAAGTGTATCAAGCTCTCGTCAGACATTCGTGACACTTTCCAAAGAATAAAAATTCAAGAAAGATAAATAAACGTGTAGGATAAAAAAAAAAAAAATGAAAATTCACGAGCTCACGTCACGCTATTTTCGCATCCCTGCATATCGGGACTACCCATTCTTACATTGTTTATGTTTTCTGTCCGTTTGATATACGAAGAAGCGAAAAAAAAGTGAATAAAAATAATAGAGATTGTCATGATTGATAAAGCACGGTATTAAAGCCTTGATGGATCGTTTTACGCTGATTGAAACGAAAATAATAACAATTTAGAGGGAAAAAAAAGGGGAATTAATTTCCTCTTTATCTTCAATAAAATTTCTTTAGGAAAAAACTTTTCAAATTGACGTGAATAAAAAAAAAAGAGGAAAATTTTTCTCTACAATGTAAATTTAACCGCAAATATTTAATTCGAATTTTCAATTTAAATTCACATTCAACGGTGTATTGCGTTGAAAATGAAGGAAATTATGGAAAAATAGTGAAAAATAAATAAATAAACAAATGCAGATGTATAAATGACTCTGAGGATATCCACAGAATCTTCACCGCAACGAGATAAAACGCATCTTTATATACAGTGAACAACTCTTACCACGACGTTGTAATTTTCCGTTTCACGGAACACACAACCCAATCACATGCTTTCCCAACACGCAGGGATATATTATATTGAGCATTGAATCACATTGGAGATTCTGCCTTTTTTTTCCTCCATTTTCCTCATTTTTTTCAGCAATTTTTTACGATGAAACAGTGTAGTCGAATGTTTTTTTCAAAATACCTCGGAAACTAAGCGAGATAGGGAAATTTTCGTAGAGACCTTTCTTGTAGCCCTCAAAATTCTCTACAAAAAAGGATTCTATAAAAATTTCTCTATCTCCCTTAGTTTCCGAGATATTCCAATTTTTACATATTTAAAATCCAATGAATTTCGATAAAAAAATATTCTCACGGGAATAATACAAGAAAAATGAACTCTTTCACTCTAGAAAATTTCCAATCCACCAATTTTTCACTCCAGTACCTTTCCCCTACTTTCCCCCACTTCACTTAGAACAGATATAAATTTTTATAGTATTTTTTTTACGGAGAAACAATTTAGCGTGGTAATAAAATTGCACGTTAAAAATTCAAGGCCTCGATACTTTGATTCCTCGAATAAATTTCACAATTCCCATCGGATCTGCCTATTTTTTAAAGAGATAATAAAATCGAGTTATTTACGTGCGCCTTACTTTGATTGGAGTCGGAAAAACCCTGGGAAAATCAGAATAATATATCACTCATAAACAGACAATAACAAATACAACAAGTGCGTGCACGATGAATTTTCTCCATCATTGCTCATAACAAAATGCCGGCGTGCACGAAACCGAGAGAGACAGAGCACTCGAGCTCGCGGATTATTAGAAAGTTTGAAACGGGTAGAAAAGACGGGGCAAGTTCGACGCTTTGGAAAATATATAAACGGAATGCTATTACGAAAGTTAGTAGCCCGAGGGAAATGGCCCGATGCATTTGCAAAAAGGGGGAGGGTGAGGGGCATCTTATGCGGCAAAGTAACCCAAACTACAAAACGACGAATCGCTGAAGCGCCAGGTGGCACTATTGGTTTTTATATATACACGAGTTTATTTAATGTGTATATGTAGTCTCTGTGCATGTATTCATCCCTCTGACACCACTTTTACTGTCATCCGTTTTCATTCTTTATTTTATTTTCTGTTCCCATGAAAATGCACGTTCTCGGGGCTTTTTCCCCCTTTTTTCCTGTTGTTTAAGGAAACTGCCTGTCTTTTACCACTTTCTTATGGCTGAGTTTGCTTGTTGGGGAATGTTCAGTATATCATGTTCTTTTTTTTTTGTAAACACAAAAGTTTTTAAAGGATGTGCAGAATTTTATTGAGGTTTTTACTCGGGGAATCATCGTTTTTTGAGGATATCTCGAAAACTAAGAGAGATAGGGAAATTTTCGTAGATACCTTTTTTGTAGCTCTCAAAATTTTCTAAAAAAAAGGATTCTTGTGAAATTACTCTATCTCCCTTAGTTTCCGAGAAATTAATTAAATTAACATGTAAAATCTTCTAGGAAAATATAAAGAATCTCAATGCAAAATTGAGGCAGTGAATAGAGGTCGACGGGGCACAAAGCCGGAAAGATTACGGATATAAGACTCACGAGGTACAGTCCTGCGTTAAATTAAGGTAATTCGTTTGGCTGTATCTCACTGAAGAAACAAGGCGCACATGTGAATATAAAGTATTGCGACTGTTGGGACATCTGATTCGTCTGCATTTGCTCAGTGAAAAAATTCCGTCAAGAGAGGAAAAAAGAAACGTGGAAAAACACTTCAAGACGGAAATACGAGACTTGGACTTGATAAAGTCAAAGTTGAGTGCTTCTTGTTTTTCATGACATTCGTTGGGTACACTTTGTCTTTCTCCTTTCGCATTCTAGTGTACATGTACATGAGTCTCATGATACAAGATGGATATGTGCTACTCGTGTTTCATTATTATTTCATTAATTTTTCCCTCAAAAATTCGAAGAAATTCTTAATAAGTAGTGACATCCGTTCGATTACAGACGGAACTAATGTCCGCAATTTTCCCATTTTCCGAATCCCCGAAAACTCAAACAATTTCCCAAATGTCGTTGGCTAAAAATTTCCACAATTTGGCGCAAATGGCGCGAGTAATGGGAGGCAGTAAAACGTACGAAGAGACGACAGCAGGTTCAATGATTTCGGGTGTCTCTGCATGTGCCATAACATACGGGAAGACAGTGAACAAGGAGGGAGAGAGAATTAATGAAAATTATGAGGGCAAAGTGAGACAGTGAAAATCAGAGTATGAGGGAGAATGGAAGCCCGTTGGAGTACGTATGATAAACAGCAGGGGGATGGTAAATGGCAAGTAAATAGCGCTGGATATAAACGAATAGAGGGTAAACGCAGTGTACGACTGAACACATCAGAGGCTCTGTCTCTCTCTGGGAGTTTCACGAAATGCCAACGAGAGAATCCCCGGCAACTTCTCCACTCTCGATTCTCATTCTCTTCCCCGCCCCCCTGCGCCTAATGCCTTTATTACCCTTTCTCCTCGAGTCTCACTATTCTGCAGTTAAATTGAGATAATATACAGTGACACAGAAAATCCGAGAGTATTTCAAGTGACTAAATGTCAGTCTGTTTAATTGATATATCGAAGATATTACCATTTATTTTTCCTCTCAATTTTTTAAAAAATAGAAAAATTTCATATATTTTTTTTCATTCTCATCATTTTTCACAGTAATCCCCATGGTTTTTATCAATAAAACCATTAATTCTTGGAAAATCTATAATGAGAGAAGAAAAGTTTCAATGAAATTACATCAATCACATTCTTTAATCCCTCTCGGGATTAATGAAGTCCCAGAGAGGAGAAATGAATTTTATTCAATTAAAATTATGAGAGAAAAATTAAATAAACAGTAATTAAACGATAATAATTAAGTGAAATTTTAAAATCATCTCAAAACGTTTTTTATAATAATTACTATAATTTAAAACTCCCGCCAACTTGACACCTGTTGTTATCACGTCATCCAATGCACGTAACTCGGGCCACATGTTTTAATAATGAAAAATAATGGTAAATGAAAGAATCCTGATGAAAAAATCATCCATTAATTATCACCCAACGGGGATGCGTAATAATTCCCCTCTTTTAAATAGCCAGAGGGCACCTCTGCACAATTTAAACAATTGTTCGATTATTATCGAGCGTAACGAATGATAAATATGCAACAGGGAAACGAGAGACGTCGAGAATTGCATGGAATAATCCTTTGTTTTTTTTTTCGTTATTTCAGGCGTTTTTTTTAGCGGCAACATTATCCGAAATGGGGATTATGTATGCATGTGCGCATTGGCGTTTCAGGAAGCTCTCCAATCGCGTGGAGAGCCCGTAATTGAGATTCAATCTGATTTAATTAGTATCCGCATTATTTTTGGCTTCAAATTTCAATTATTCCGAGTTTATTAATGTTTTTTAATGATATCTTTGGAGCAGTTAGAGATAGGGGAAAATGTCAAGAGACCTTTTTTGTAGAGAATTGAATTCTTGACAAAAAAGGTCTCTTGATATTTTCCGATAAACCCAATGGTTTCAGAGATATCCTTCAAATCCCTCGAAATTCATGAATTTTTGATGGAAAAAGTGATTTCAAGTGCATTATATATGCGCATAAAGCCATCGGTGATTGAGGAAGCTGTTTTAATGGGCGCAGAGAGTTATCCGGAAAAAACAGAGGTAAAAAAAACTCTTTACACAAAACATAGAGATGGAAAAAAAATTATTATGACAAAAAAAAAGGACACAAATGTGCATGAAACGAATACGTAAACTACACGAGGAATAGCGGTAAATCATGGGTTACCGGAGCTGGAACTGCGGATGGAAATCGTGAATGGGTCTGTTGTGTGTATGTGTACGTAGAGTTTTTAGAAAGAGATGGAGCTAAATGGTGCGCTCATTTTTTTAACTCGTGTATTTTTATTACTCGAATAAAAAGAGAAAAAATGGGGATATTCATGTGTTTCCATGTTTTCCCTTTCGGCCTGACTGAGATAAAAATCCCGAAAATACTGGAGCATTATGTTTACCTGTTATTTTTCCACGTGTGTTTGTATTGCTATGTGACACGTGAAAGGCTTTCTTGTGAATTTTACGAGGTTTTCTCCCTTCTTTTTCTATTCCCGGGGCTTTCTCAAGGCGGGGACATAAGATAATGCGAAGTGATTAATGTTCGATTTTTCATTGGTAGTTTCCATTGAGAATATCTCGGAAACTAAAAGACATAGAGAAATTTTCGTAGAGACCTTTTTTGTAGAGAATTTCAAGAGCTACAAAAAAGGTATCTACGAAAATTTCTCTATCTCTCTTATTTTCCGAGATATCCTCAAATTAAATTCCCAAATAAAAAAAAATCAAACAACATCGGAGTGACGCAATAAATCCGCCCACTCGCGGGAGTTCACAGTGTATGAAGCCACTACAAAACAAGTGCGAAACTTGAAGAGTACGGGGTCAATGACCTCGTAATTTTGTTTACGAATATTCAGCATCGCATGACCTTGAAGTCAAATTAAAGTCATTCGTCTTTGCCGAAGAATAAGAGTTGAGTCACGTAGGCGTTTCTGCTTTTCTCCTTTATTGAGCGGCCATTTTGTTTGCTTTTTTTTTGCTGTTGAATGTACGACATGAATAAAACTATTAATAACAATTTTAATGGAACACAATGTGACAATTCTAGTCGTGACGATAAATCAATGAGACTTTTGATGAAATATTTTGCTGAATAATAAATCTACGTTTAAATATATTGGACGAGGGGGGGAGTGAGGGGGGTGAATATGGGATATGGAAATAGCCGTTTCCGGGTGGACCACTTCATTTCCGTTTTACGAAACTCGGAATTCTACAGTTTGAAAAGCGGAATTGGCTATTTTGTATGCCAATAGCATTTTCACCTAAATCTCGATATTAGCTATTACGTGAACACTCCAATCCCCTTGTGCATTGTCCGATGAATACAATTGGATGCATTTGTATTGTATGTGATCGAGTGATCACTGGTTTAATTAGTGCCGATGTTATTTTGTCATTTTAATTGAAACTGTTTATCGTTATCAACTGCTTTTCTCTCGGTGCATTTAATTTATTGGGAAAATTGTGTTTTTTATTTGAGAAATTTTCTTTAAATTTTGATTCTAAATTCAATAACAATGAAACGAGAACAACCGAAAGTTTATTTATAAGTTTTCTCGATAATTTATAATCTTCACTCAAACATATAATTAAATTTGAATTAAATTCCAATTATACGTTTTCTAATTCTCTCCTAATGATTTTCCTGATTTTTTTTTTCAATTATCAATGTAATAATATTATCTAAATTATTTGTTTGTATAAATAATTTATTAATGTAATTAATGAAATAATTATCTTCTCTTTTATTTAATTGGAAATTTTTTAATATTCAAATTTTAGAGAAATAATTTAGCAAATTTGTTACGTAATTGAACCGAAAATTTATGGTTCATTAATTCATGAATAATTGAAGCGATAAGATATTTGCTGAAACCCTTGTGCGTGTGTATGTGTGTGTGTGTTGGGCAAAGTACATGAGTCATGCGTTTGCAGAAGGGAAATGCCGAGTCAGCTGATGTAGAAATCTCTCTCTCTCTCTCTGTATATACGTAATCAAAGAAGAGTTTGACGTATGATAAGACTTTCCTGATATCAATTGCGTTGAGAAGGTCAGTTAGTGGATTACAAGGACGTGCAAATTAATTTTACACTGTTAATTAAATCCAGGTAATTAAGAATAGAATTAGAGAAATGAATTTTCCTTAAAACTCGAATTTCTTAATGAACCTAAATTCTTATTTTGAAAATATTTCGGAAAATAAGTGAGATAGAGCAATTTCACAAGAGACCTTTTTTGCAGAGAATTTCAAGAGCTACAAAAAAGGTCTCTACAAAAATTTCCCTATCTCCCTTAGTTTCCGAGATATTCACAAATTAAAATGTAATTATCGAGTATTTTTTCTTCTTTTGATTAAATGGAGGAAAAAAAGAGATCCATCAACTTCATTAACCCCAAAAATATTTCGAAAAATCGTAATAACAGTGTTTACAGTTTCTACGATGGATGGAGATACATTATTCACTTCGTCCCTGATGCATCACCATATTTATCTTCATTTAGTAAATTTACTAAACTTGAAATTTACGTGTGCATGCCGAATGAGTGTTATGCTCACGGTGTGTGAGCTTACGTGTTCACTTACTTTTAATCTTTGCATTTCACGTGATACGATTTTAAAAGAAAAATAAAATAGAAAAGAGAGAAAAATGGAGGAACAAACACTGTTGGTACACGGCATTTCATAAATTCACTCGTTTGAGATTAAAAAAAGAGTGAAATGAGAGGTAAAAAAGAATGAAATTAATGGAAATCGCGTGTTGGACGAAAGTCCAGAGCAACTGTGAATGAATTAGTGCAATTTGTAATAAATAAATGTTAAAAAAATAGTGTTGGAAGAATTACTTCTTATGGCATTTTTTTCCCCATTTCAATTTAATATTCAATAGAAAAAAAAAAAATCAATGCTCTTGAACTAATTCACTCATTTCCATGAGAATACACCAATTATTAAATTTTTTTTTTCACTTCCCCAGGGTTAAATAGACCTTCATTCTAACGACACATTGTTTCGACTCATTGTCTCGACAAATTAAAATTAATTTAAAAAAATGAAACGTTATTTTACATTCAAAGCTTTCGAGGAAAAATGAATAGAAATTTGTTAAAAAAAAAGAAGTTAATTGTGTTTTCAAATGCAGAGATTCAGTCATCAGTGTTAATCTCTTTTTTTCTCTCTTTGTTTGTTATTATTCCTCATTGTTTTTTTTTTTTTTTTCCCTATAATTTCGATTCTTTTTATTTTAACGCAGTCGTCGACGCGTAACACGTCGAGTAATACGTCAGTGTTTTTTAAGCCGAGCATGACGATGCTACAATGGTGGCATGAAAATCGAATCGAAGCCCGAGTAAGTTGGCCTAGGTGCAACAATAATTCAAAGATATAAACATTACGCCTCTGAATAAAAAAAAAAACCAATAAAATCAACAAAATTCCGTGAATTTAATTAACTCGATCATCGGAATATCAAGTTGACCTGTTGCTCGACTTAGAAAAAAATCAAAATTCTCTGAATTAAATTATCATAATTGAATTATATATTTTTTCTTCCTCGTGTTACGCAGAATGAACTCATTAGTATCAATGTAAAGAAAAGATTCATAAGCGTTAAATCATAACGAAATAAAAAAAAAAACAAGAATAAAAAGAAATTAAGTAAAATGTTGGGAGAACCGTTTGTCGATGAGTTTATAGAAAGGTTCGCTAACCCCAAACGCTTTTAGAGTCACACGGGACTATCGTACACTACACCGATGGCCTACTGACGACTTTACACGAACAATAAAGGATATCCTATACACACGAGTTTCGTACCTTTTTTCCTCATTTTTTTTCTCCTCTACGAGGGGAGGTAAAGGAGCTCTCAGTCTCTGTGACCAACAGAGAGATCAGACTCACCAGAAAGAAATAGAAGATAGGAGAGAAAAGATCTATCCCTTCTCCCACCCCTCCCACTCTCTCGTAATACTCCTGGTGCACGTGAAAGGCGACTCACGCGAGTTTCTCGAGTGGGGATAATTTCAAGATGAAAAAAAGAAATAGGAGAAAAAAATAATCGTAGAAATACAAATGGGGATTGTTGAATAATAAGCGAAATATTTGATTTACCGAATTTATAAAACGGAAACTAAGCGAGATAGCGAAATTTTCATAGACACCTTTTTTGTAGAGAATTTCAAGATCTTCAAAAAAGGTATCTACAAAAATTTCCCTATCTCCCTTACTTTCCGAGATATTCTCGAAAAACGAGAAAAAAATCACTCAATTTCCACCTGCAAAAAGAATACTATAATAAAGTGAGAGGAAGAGAGAACCCGTGCAATTCCCTCGTCAGCTGATTGTGAAAGCCCAAGAGCTCAGAAAACGTCCAAACGTTTTTCCATGTGCTTTACTTTTTTTTCCATCCTCTTTTATTGCCGCATTATTATCATTATTTAATATTATTTCTTTTCTTCTTTCAGTTGGGTTCTTGGAAAAGCCATTTATCGCGCGAGGCTAACACCGGCTGTGTCACGTCAACGTGAAATCGTTGAGTGTTGGAGAGTACTTCTTTGTACAGGGTGTGTAGTACTGAGACGATAACAAGTTGCGTGATGGGAGGTACTTTTTTAAACAATTTTTTACTTCACCAGGAAAAAAAGGCTTAAAAATATGGGGAAAAATAAATGGATGGATATTTACGTGTGCATGTATGACAAACCGGTCGTCTCACAGTTTCCGCTGTCAGCTGAGAGTGCCGTTTTACCGAACAGCATCTGTCTCTCTCTCTCTTGGTCTCTCTTTACTCGTGTTCGTCCACGGCAATGAGAACGAGAGGAATCGTTTTACGCTCAGTCACATGGAACAATGAGAATCGAAAATGCTGCAGATTATTTCCTTCTTTTTTTTTTTCTTGTGACTCTTCCTCGTGAAATTTTGCGCGACTCTTTCTCTCTTTTTTGACAGTTTTTTCGGTTTAATGGGGTCAATTCATTGCCACACTGGCTTATTGTCCATGGATGAATTTATCGAGGATGGAACTCGATTTATAATTCTTGCCTCGGGTAACCTGAGATTTCTCGGAATACAGGAGACACAGGAAGAGATTTTGAGAGGAGTAATTAATGTAATTAATGTTATTTTCAAGAAAAATTATGGATTTTTTGAGGAATTAATTAATGGTAATGCGTGAATTTTTTATTGATGAATTATTCAGGGATTAAATCATGAGGTGAAGGTTTAGTGAGGATTTTTATGGGTTATTTTGAAATCTGGGGAGAAGAGAGAGATTTTTTTAAAACGATTTTTGTGAATTTTGAAATTTTACGTTTTTCGTCATTTGTTTTTTTAGAATATCTCGGAAACTAAGCGAGATAGAGGAATTTTCATAGAGACCTTTTTTGTAGAGGAGAAAAAGAGCTACAAAAAAGGTCACTACGAAAATCACTCTATCTCCCTTAGTTTCCGAGAAATTCACAAAAAACTACAGTCTCCTCGTATTTAATTGAATTTGAAGAAAAAGGGTCGTCCTGTATTCAATGAAACATCGATTTCCCAATAACAAAAAAGGAGCAAAACAAAATATCAATTAACCACAGACAATTGAAAGTAATTAAACCAGAAACGAGCCCAATCGTATCAATGCCTCCAATCCCTTCCCAATTTTTCAGATTCAATCACAATAAATCCTCCAGTAATTTCCCAATACAATGATTTTCCCAAATTATTGATTACAATTGAAGTTTCACCAATTAAAACAATTTCCCCGGAAAAATCCTTCATTTAATACTCGAAAACTTTGATTTTTTCACTTTTGATTCCCTCGAAAAGCTCGAAAAATCCTAAATTCCCTCAAATGATAGAGAAAAAAAAATTGAAACAAAAGAAATAAAATGAAAAAAAAAATAAAACCGGTCGGCTGAGGTGAGCCCTCGTCAGCTGACGAACCCAGCTGAACCGTAGAAGAAAAGGACAGAGGTGTATACCCTCTCACAGTAACCTCGCACTTAAATTAAATTTACTTAAATCACTAATTCAATTTAATTCTCAAAATATCAACGAACAAATGAACAAAACAATCTCATTTACCTTGATATGTTGTCAATACGCTGTTAATTAATGTTAAATAACACGTTAACACAATAATTCACAGAGCAAAAACTTATTTAAACCCACTCACAATGGAATCTTCCAGCAGACTGAGCGAACCGGCGAGCTCTTCCCCCCTCCGTACACACCCACCATTTTCTCTTCGCTTTATTATTATTTTCATTTATTTACGATTGAATAAAATTGGCCAAAATTCAGTCAAAATCACAACACCATTGTGTGATTCAGGAATAAATTTGTTTTTATTTATTCGTAATTATAGTGACAGTGATAATATTGTATTTATCAGTGCCGATGACAGCTGTAACGAACTGTCACTTTTGCGGGAATGAACGCAGACGCCTGCCGCCATCTTGTGGTGCTCGAGAGCAACACGGGAGTGGATACAAGTGGTTTTAAATTCGTGTAATAAGTCATACACAAAGCACCTAGCAACAAGATCAATGGGTTACTGGTTTTACTCGGAGTTTAATTGCATTTTTTTCCCCATTGTTATTTGGTTTTCATGGGGGAAAAAGGGGTGGAGGTTTTTGGAAAGGTAGGGGACATTTTTTTTGAGGTTTTTTAACCGGTTTATGGCGATGACAAAAGAATTCCGGGTTTTTGGGGAATATCTCGGAAACTAAGCGAGATAGAGAAATTTTTGTAGAGATCTGTTTTGTAGAGAATTGCAAGGGCTACAAAAAAGGTTATTATGAAAATTACTCTATCTCCCTTATTTTCCGAGATATTCTTCGAAAACATAATCAAAAAATCGAATAAAACGGAATTTTTCTTAAAAATCATTCTTTTTTTATTGAACAATCTCATAAAACTGAAAATAAAATGCTACACTATTCAACAGATATAATTGGACCCCAGAAACATTTTTTTTTATAAATAATATCATGCACTGTATCTCATCACTCTACATTTCATTCTATCCTTTTTCTTTTTCAATCCAAAGCTTCATTTTCTTTGTATATATATTTACATGAAAGTATTCTCTCTTCTTCAAAGACCACTGAATTTCTATTATTTAAAATATTCTATCGGGGATGTTTATTTACAATCATAACTAACAATTAAATTTCACTCCTCTCAATTTTATGAATATTGTCTTAATAACAAATAAAACAACAAAAAAAATAGGGAATGTTTGGAACCTATTCACTAATTGCACAATTCAAGTGTAAAATTGTGAAAAATTTTAAGGCACTTGTGCCACTCTCATTGTTTCAATCCAAATTAATTGATGATTGTATTTAGGTGATATAAAAGCTCACGTGTTTCCTTTCTGAGTTTCAACAAATTCTTTATGTCTGCGATTCCAGTCGCTTTTTTATCCTCAGTGCAATAGCTCCAGCAATAGCTGCACCTTTCCCACTTCCATCTTGTGTTTGCATTAACTTAAACTGTAGAAAATAAAAAACAGATGATTTTAGATAATTCAGATGGAATCAGAGTTGATTAGAATCATTTTTCCGATTTTACCTTACGTGCTGGTGTCAATAAACTTATGTATTTATTCATCCAACTCTCCAGTCGTGGATGATGCTTGTAAAGAGAGCCATCAACAGCAATTGTGACGTCATCCCTCTCCATGTGATCCAAAAGAGTTGCCACACCTTGAATAATTAGTTAATTATTAAAAATTCAAGAATTTCTGTTTTGTTCAATTTATAATATTAATTTTACGTACAAACTGATACTAGTAGAGCTGCACGATTTGATGCAACCTCACAGACATATTGAATTATCTTGAGGTCCTCCTCGTCAGGTACAATATTAAATTTATTCATTACTTCCATTGTATTGTGAGTGCCACCATCGACAGTATCTCTGCAAGAAAAATTACATTAATCCAATTCATTAATCTCCATCTCCCTCAATTTACTAAATTAAGAAACTTACTGTTCAATGAAAGAAACGTAATCGGTAGAGAAACTTCCAGGAACTAGGAGAGATTCTGAAGTTTGTCTTGTGAAAAGTAGACCATCATTAGACAGTTTAGCGAGAATACAACGAACAACTTCTCCCAGATATTTACCACTGATGTATTTCTCAAATCTGTAGATTAAATTCAAAACTCATAAGTAATTAAATAAAAATATTATAATTATAAAAACGAGAATTCTTACGTAAAAGAACTGACGAGGAGTGAATTAGCATCATTCTGACGGTCAAAATCAGTTTTAATGAAATCTAGAACTCCATTATCACCAAATGCTCCCCATTCTACATCAATAATAACCTGAAACATTAATCAATTAATTAAATCAATTATATTAATTTTTAAAAGAATGAATTGAATGAATAATTAATAAAATAATTCACCTCACGTTCTCCATGTCTTTCAGGCTCCCAGTGTTCAACTTTATCAGCTCTCTCCAAGTAACAAGCATTGCTACCAGTACCAAGAATCAGACCAACAGCAGTATTATGATCCTGTGTAGCACCTTGAAGAAGTGTACCAGTTGTATCATTCAGTACACAAACAACGTTGACTCTGGTATCACCACGTCTCTCCAAAGCCTCTTCCAGAAGTGCAACACAATCTTTACCAACTACATCAGGACAATTGAAGCTCTTTGTCCATGTAACAAGAATTCCAACGTCCAACGAGTGCTGAATCATTGGAAATGAAAAGGTAAAACCTGTGAAAACAGATTTATTTTAAATCCAGTATTTATCATGATTTCATTCAACTTTTCTATCACAAGAGAAAAAAGAATTTTCAAGGATACTTTAATACTCAAGAGTATCTTCACGTCAATACGTGATATAGAGGGTGAATGTTCTCGGCTTTAAATCGATAAAATACACCTGTGCCAAAAGTTTGCATAGCTTTTTCACGATAACACTGTATATTGAATGTCTACAAAGCGTCATACACCACTGGACAGTAGCAAACAATGTAGATAGCAGATTTTACAGAATTTAAATATTGAATCTTCAGAGTAAACATTGATTTCCGTATTTTCTCAGGTAAATAAATAGAGGAACAGGAATTATTTTAGTTGGAGACTTTGGATGATTCTAATTGTGAAATTTAATTGGCACTGGGATTACCTAATGGAAGCTCTACATCCTGAAGACCCTCGCTGATAACAAAATTGCTGACACATTCGGCTAGGTAATCGTAGAGGGGAATCCCAGAGCCGGCTCTCAAATGAGGACCAATGTGATATTTCTTCACGTCTTCACGTACAACAACACCATTGACTAATTCTAATAAAAGAACACGGAAGTTCGTGCCTCCCAAATCGAGAGCCAAAAATAATCCCTCTTCTGCAATCAGAAAACATTGGAAGGCATTATTATTATGATGTCCATTTTATTCAAGGTTCTTTTGAATTGAATAAGGCTTTACCAGTTCCATCAGGCAACTCTGGAATATACGTATTCTCCATCTGCAGCGATGATTCCTGCTGATGAATTCCTTTATTCATCTCTGATAAGAAAACATTCTGAATTTTTCGTGCAGTCGCACCAGACAGTCTCATCTGTGCCAATTGATTTTCAATCTGCAACAAAAGGGAATTGAGAAAAAAATTGATAAATCTTCATTCACTTCTCTTATCCTCGTTTTTTTATTGGTAATTAGTGTTATCATTCATGGGGACTTTAATGAGTTTAAATGCCTCACATCTTTGATATTATTTTCCACTTTGTTGGGAAATAGGGGAGAGAAAACTCGTAAATTGTGGATAAGTGGAAAATTCAAGGGAATAAGAAGTTTTCTTTTTTAAAAAATGGCAAATATTTATCATTTCAATGAGCTTATCGAGAAATTTCGATAAGCCTTCGATAACCCGAAGTTCAGGTCACTGTTATATGAAAAATGGGACTGTGACCCTCAGTGATAACCTGGAATGAGAGTGTTGTAACTTTTTCTTGTGATAAAAATATTTATCAATTGGATAATTAGGATGATTTAGTCACTCCAATTGTTTTTGGGAAATATCTCGGAAAATAAGAGAGATAGAAAAAAAATCGTAGAGATCTTTTTTGTAGAGGAGAACGAAAACTACAAAAAAGGTTATTACAAAAATTTCTCTATCTCGCTTAATTTCCGAGATATTCTCAAATAACGAAAATAATTGATTGAAAGAATTTAATTTCAATTTCCTGAGGACAAAAACTATTATGGCACATTCACCGACGTGCCTCTCGTGTCTGTAGCACTTCAGACACTTACGCTCAATTCCAGTGACCACAGCTGGTCTATTATTAGTATTTTTTAATATCAAAAAAGGGCTGGCCCCTTCCAGCTACAATTGAACACGTCAATGTGAACGTAATCCAGTGTTTTCTGTTTGTTTTTACCAACAAAAGTCATTAAAATTAACGTGTTTTTCTCACTCGCAATCATCAATGCTCTTAATTGTTGTTTACAAGTGAGAATTTTTTACACTTTTAAATAACTCATATCCGATCATTTACCGTGAAATCGCCGTAATGATACATTATTTTTCAACGCAAATTTTCCAATCTTTTTAAATGAAATTCTCAATTTTTTAAACTTTTTTTACCTTCTGTCGTTTGACATCATCCGGTAGATCCAAAGGAGCCACCTGAATGGCTTCATGAAGTACTTTTTCTGCTGGCATCATCATCCTCAGACCCACAGTCTCCTATAAAATATTAAAAAAAACCCAATTACTCCATCACAAGAAGCACACTTCTTCAATCCACATTAAACAATGACCAGAGTTTTTTAAATGAAATTCTACGTGTTCGTGTTTCTCTTATCAGTTCTCTATCGCTTCATGAAATTTCGGTTGATCTCATTCGAATTATTCAACGTTATCAGTAAAGAAATGATAACATTACTGAGCACTGTTAGAACTTTTAAGCAGAATGTAATAATGAGAATTACGAAATTTGCGCCCGCATTGAACTAATTCTGTCTCATTACGAATTCACCACCTGTTACACGAATTTATCGTAAACATTTGATTTATTTTAAACAATTTCAAAATCAGTGAATTCACTAATTTTAGAATATCTCTGAAAATAATGGAGATACGACTTTTTTCGTAAGAACCTTTTTTGTAGAGAATTTCAAGATCTACAAAAATGATCTCTACAAAAATTTCCCTATCTCCCTTAATTTCCGAGATATTCTAAAAAAAACAAAAATTATATCACAGTAAATTGAAATAATTATCCAATTAATTCACAAAATCGTTGGAATAATGATTCTTAATTACTCTACAGTTGAAGTAAGTGAATTCTAATTACGTGATTTTATCGCTGAAAAACACGCGATATTGGAAAATTTTGTGATGAATTAATTCTCCTTTATTTACAGGATTACTCGACTTAAAATCGGGTTGTAAACAATTCTTATACACCGAGAGCATTTGTATCACTTGGTAATACGTTTGGAGAAGTGTCTGGCTCTCATTGAACACGAATTAACGAAAATAATTCAGTCTGATTGATTTATGTCACTGGAACACGTGGTAAGGAGCCACTTGGCGCCGGCTGACTCTAAAGGAATTGTCTACTTCGACACACACGTGCTTTTACTTTCTTTTTACACTATATTTTTTTTAGGGGAAATAAATTCTTGGATAATTCGGAGAGTTTGTGGCTATGGAGTTTACCAGGAAAAGGGGAATGATTGAGGCAGGCTCAGGCACATGCGCAATGGACAATCGCCTCATTCGACCCATTTCCGGTATTTGAAAGTTATTTTTTGGGGGAATTTTCCTCTGATTTATTCAGAAGCCAGGAAAATTCATGGATTAATTCACTCATTGCTTGCAGTCTATGAAATGTTAATTAACCAATTTTCCATTCTCAAATGAAGAACAATTAAATTAAAAGCCCACTCGGTATTACAAATGATTTTAAACTGCTTCACAACTACGTAGAACAATGCATCATTGCATCGAAATGAAGAGATAAATTGCATACCATCTTCCCTCACTTTTTATCAATGAAGAGAGAAAAGGTAAAAATGTCTCAGGAATTTATTTTCAAAGAAAACGAGTCATAATTTATTAATTTACGTGGTTCAATCATTTTTCTGATTAATTTATTTTTATTTTAGGAAAGGAATTCTTTTTTTTCATCATGGGTAAACGAATTTCTTCGCTCCTTGGAAGAAGCTGGAGGAAGATCGAATAAACGTCGATTAAAATCAATTGAAAGGTGTAAACGTCAGATGTCATCAATTTAAACTCCATTTGACTCTCAAGTTTATTTTTATTTTATAGATATATCACGCAGAATTGTCACACCAGAATTAAAACAGTGAGAAATGATTTTTAATTGATTTAAATTAGTTTTTTGAGAATATATTAGAAACTAAAGGGGATAGGGAAATTTTGGAAGAGACCTTTTTTGTAGAAAATTTAAAAAGCTACAAAAAAGGTATCTATAAAAATTTCTCTATCTCTCTTAATTTCCGAGATATTCAAGGTACAAGATATTTTACACGAATAAATTAATATTAAAATAAATTCTCACACTCAATTTTTAATTCTGGAGGCGTGTCAATAATAAAACTCGTTACTCAACATGTAATGCTACCAATCACGGATGAACTTCCGGTATCACTCGAGAAAACTGTACTCAGATACATTCTAAAGAAATTACGAAACTAAAATCAGCTGATCCTCATGAATAACGAAAAAATTCCGGAAATCATTCAATAACCAAATATCTATGAATTGCAGATGAGTTAATGGATAATTTACAAACTCACTGTTACGTTATTCAATCTGAATTCAACAAAAAAAAAAAAAGCCGCCAGTGATTATTTACAATTTGATATTTTTCATTCCTTTCATTTTTTTTTGTTGCATTGTATTGTCTCGTAATTACGATAATCACGTGGCCTCCAAAGAAAGTGCATACTTCAGAAAAAGAAATATTGAAGCATAATGAACCAAAGAATTCAAAGTTAAAACGAAATTATTAAATTTCCGAATTTTTCTCAAAATTTTCAATGTTTTCGATTTTTTTTTAAATAGCGAACTCTTCAAAAACAATTGGAAAAAGCGTCAAATCACTCACCTCAATTGAAATCACAATAAACCACTGGAAAACGAAGGAATAATGAAATATTCAAAATTATTTCCAAATGAAGTTAAACCAGCTGCCACCCACGAGGTTCCCTCCTCAATGGTGGAGTGATGGAGTGAAAAAAAAGACTCCAAACGCCGTTGACGTATTCCCTTCTCCACAAACAGTGTCCGCTTGTTTTTTAAATTAAATTCTTCCTTTTTTTTCCGTTGTCAATTGGTAAACCGTTCGTGTGGCTGAGGGATCACTGAATGTACTCCGCTCGTACTGGCCACGAGCACCGTGCCTCCGAGCCAATCCCCCACTCCATTAACGTATCGCCGGTTCTGTTCTTTTTTATCTCATTTTTTTTTTCCTGATTAAATTCACTTTAATGTGTGTGCAAGAAAGAGATAAAATATTCAGAATTTTTCGTTACTTTTTAGATTAATTAGGTGGAATTTTTTGCGATTATAAATAGAAAATAGAAATTTTTAATTCTCTCCTCAATTTTTGAGTTTTTTTAGAAGATTATATGATTTGAGGCACTTTTTTCTCGTCACGGTCAATGATACCAGAGCACGTGACACTTTTATTCGAATATTTTATCAATTTCTCAGCTGTCGCAATGGGTCTTTTAGAATTAAATAATGACGTAATAGTTTGGATAAAAAAATCATGATTTTTCTCAAATCTCAATGATTTACTTCAAAGATATGAATGAAATTAATATTCTGGAATTTCTGATATCGATACAAGTGCAACAGAGGAATTCACAGTCACGTGACCGGTACCCGTTTGGTTTATTCAATGAATTTTTAATGAAAAACCAGTTTTGAGTCGTCTCGTCACCGAATTTCCACGTAAACTCAATTAAAAAACACATTCCCCGTTTTTTTTCTGATGAAAAATCATTTATTTCTCAATAATAACAGATGTTTAACTCAAAGATTAAGAGTTCATTCTGGCAATAGGTCATCTCCAAGTTTTTCATCACCGAAATCGTCGTCCCTCTTTCCAGCTGCTGTCATTGGTCTGTTGGGCATTGGTCCGATTGGATCGCCATAAACAATATCTTAAAAACAATTACCTCATTTTAATTAAGATTCTCCAAAAAAAATAATTGAGACATTCAAAAGAATATTAAATTAATCAATGAATTAACAATGGATTTTTCTTTTTTTCAGTGGAAATTTTGCGATCAAGTGAATTCTCCAATCTTCCATTCATCACCATCATCCTCCAGTCCAACTCAACAGATTAATCATTAATTTACTGGGATAACACATTAATGAAGACTTCACTGGATGCGTTGTTGGGTCGCAAATAAACGGTACAAATCAGTTGGATACCATCTATCATTCCATTCAATCCATTAAGGTAATACGTTCTACATCATAATGTTTTATGTTGAGCATAGACGAACTACGCACTGTTGGAAATAGTTCAAGTGCACGATGTGATGCTATTTCCTACAGATAAACCGAGAAACTCATTTTCTTGTGGAAATTTTGCGTCAATTAATGTTATCACGATTGACCCCGGATGAATTGCACATGAAAAATCGAAAATTTTCCCTCTTATAATTCGAAATTTAATTAAAATTTGCGGAGAATCACGTGCACTAACTCCCGAGTAGCTTGCAATGATTAATTATGTTTTGCGAAGAAGTCTCTGAGTATAAAAAATAGTCCCTGAACTTGTTCATTCAAAAAACGATTAATCAAACCGAGTAAATTAATGGACAATACTTGCTACGTTGACTTGCATCCAAGTGCACGTAACCAAAGTTCATTGCTACAACATTCGCACATCACTGTGATAATGTGAATTGATCCAATCATCATAGGCGTCAAGGGCAGAGAGGAATGAAGCGGATTGAGCAGTTTGAAGTTTATGGAGTGGGAAAGAGTTGAGGGAAAAGGTACCTTGTGCTTCTGGAGTGAAGTTTTCGGGGTTGTCGAGGAGATTCAGGCGATTGAAACGTGCAGGTCCTCCACTGAGTGATGAACGAAGCTCTCTGCGTCCTCCGATTGGACTAGAACGATTATCCGACTGAATGCTCATTCCTGAACCGCCTCTCGATGAGTTTCCACTGTTGCTTCTTCTTGATCCTGAACATTCAGAGTTTTATCATGAATAGGGGAGGGTG
This sequence comes from Aleiodes testaceus, assembly GCA_963565655.1. NCBI lineage: Eukaryota > Metazoa > Arthropoda > Insecta > Hymenoptera > Braconidae > Aleiodes > Aleiodes testaceus. The sequence continues at coordinate 3,891,867 of OY751421.1, read as the reverse complement.
GGGTAAAGCGGCTACGAGGGAAATGGACACATGCTCACTTTGAAATTGTATATTACGAGAAATATTGGAGATAGAATTTTTTTGATGATTCCATCAGAAAGAATCATCAGAAAATCACTATCTCAGAATATTCATTTTACCTCGATTTCCCCTATCTCAAGCCACTCTATTTTTTAATAAATTCCAATATTCACCGCTTCCAGTGGTTCCTGGACGTGCTGATCCCTGTCTCTCCTTCAATTCCTTCGCCCTCTCAGCCTTCTTCAACTCCGATGCATACATTTGTGCCTCCTTCAATCCCAAATCACTGCACAATCGAATTAAAAACTTCAGGCACTCAATATTCTCCGGGAATTTCCTGTGAATGTCTTGATACTCTTCAAGGGCTTTATGAAACTGTCCAATTCTCCTCAAACACGTGGCCACCAATAATCTCCATCGTGGCTGGTCAGGCGCTAGTTCCACAGCTCTTTCAAAGTAGGGAAGAGCTTTTTCAGCTACTTGCATCCCGATGAAGTAAGAGCCAAGCCAATCAATGACATCGAAATTAGCAGGATAGAATCTGTAAGACTAAAAAAAAGAAAAGAACCATCAGAATCTCCCAAAAATGAGATCGGGAAGATCACTCACATCATTGTAATACTGAAATGCCTGTTGCCTATCTCCAAGATTATCATACAATTCTCCCAGTTTCTGGAGAATCCCAGGATCCGATGGTACAATTGTGAGCAATTGATTGTACCTATGGGAATAAGAAAGAGGGAAGAGAATCATAATAAAAAAAATAATTAATGACATAATCTTAAATGAGAGATTAGAGTTATCCGATAAATAGATATCTGGTAGTTACCAATCAGTCGCCTGATCCATGTCTTTTATTAGCTGATATAAATGGCCAATTTGATACAACGTTTGTGGATCGTATCTAACGATATTACGTAGTTTCCAGAAACATTCGAGGGATTCATCGTACCAGCCTTGTTTCTTATAAACTAATCCTGTTTACACAACAATTTTCATTAATTTCCCATTAAAAATTCAGTCTTTAAAAATAATTACCCAAATTGTACAGCGCCTGTACATGACTTGCATCACTGTCAAGTGCACAGAGAAGTAATTCCCTAGCTCTGTCATAATCATTCTTTTTAATTGCCACTGCTGATAAATTAACATAAGCAGCTGCATTATAACTGTCAACTTTTCTTGCAGCCTCAGCACATTTCTCAGCCTGCTCATAGTCTCCTTGCTGAAATCCAGGAAAGAAAGATTCAAATCATGAATTTCCTGAGCTTTTCATCTTGAGAATGACGAATTAATATTTACAAGAAAATAAATGAAGGAAAGCATCGTTGATGCTGCACTATTGGCCTTTGAGTCTCGATTTTCAAACATTTTCAAGGTATCAATCGCCAGAGCAGTTTCTCGATTGTGCAGGAACACCATGGCCTTGTTGATCTCTAAATCAGCAGCGAGAGGACTGTATGCCGATGATTTAATCGCATCCACACACCTGAATTATAATTATCAAGTGAATTAGAGAGAAAATTGAGGAATTTTGGTTTATCGAACTTGCCAGGCGAATCCTGCAGTCAGAGTGTCTTCGATAACAGGCGCAATGAGTTTAGCAGCACTTAAGATAGTTTTTTCAGCCTCTGACTTCATCTGAGTCTCCAGTTTTGATAATTCGTCGGATTTAATGACTTCGTTTAAGATATTAGCAGCTAAATCCTCCTGAAATGTGAATAAATCATTTTTTTATGTCTTAAAATGATTGACGATGGGAATGAGTATCGTACCGTCGTGATTGTGTATTTATCCTCTTGATCGATATTCAATTGAACCTCCAGGAGCTCCAGAAAACCTCTTTTCATTTTGTCTCTGTGGCCAAGTGCAAAATGACATAATATAGCGTGTAATCCAGCTTTAAATTCAGCCCTCTCTCTCATCACCCATTCAAAACTATTAGCAGCCTCTTCCAAACGACCCATTTGCACGAATAACATACCGATATTGTGCATAATCTTAATTCTGAGGATAAAATAACGTCAACAGAATTATTATAATGAATAAATTATAATAAAATTATTTGAATTATACCTCAGGTCTTTTTGAGCAGCTGGCGCCTGATCAAATGCCATTCTATACATTTTAATAGCTTGTGATAATTCTCCAATTTTAACGTAAATATTTCCCATGTTGACTTTGAGCCTTGCACTATTAGTGAACATTCGGTTTCTCGTTATTGCTTGATAAGTGGCTATTGCCTCGGTGAACATTTCATTGTTCGTGTATTGAATGGCTAAATTGAATAGAACCTTTAACAATTAAATGAATGGATTAAACGGAATCCCTCGGAATTCATTGAAGCATTGATAATTATTAATTCAAACTAACACCAAATGTTAAATCAACATTGTGATTGTCACTGAGTTGTGCCTGTTCCTGAAGACGAATTAATACTCTCTCCCTCGAAGAAGCCTCTCTCGCTCTTTCCAGAGCCACTCTCATATTATTTTCTGCAGCTGCCTCTGCTGAGCTCTCAATCAGCTCCATTATTTTACGTTCAGAGGCTTTTATTTTCTCCTCTGGTCTATTGAAACATGGAGAAGAATTGAAATATCTCGTGAACCACTTGAATTCTTAAAAAAATGTATTACGTGTCCTCTTTTCCACCTTCTAGAGGTGGTGCTGGACCTCTCGAGCTACTCCCCATGTTCAGTGGGTCAAAGGTCACTTGACGAGAGCTCGTGTAGCCTGCTCCACGAACTGCTGTCATTGGCCTTGGCCCAGTTCCTGGACGAGCTGTCATACCAGCGCCAGTTCTATGAAACTTGATTAATAATAATTCATTAATATTCTAGACGAGTTTCTTTTAATTATTAATCATAAAAAAAAGGATTTCTCACTCCTGAGGATGTGCCGAGTCTCATAGCAGTCCCAGGTACCTTCGGAGTCATCTGAAACCCAAAAAAATCAAACAATCCACTTGTAAAATAATAAAATCAACAAATTCTCATGAGACTCACAATATTCCTCTTAAAATTGCTCATCTGCACGGCTTCTTGGAAGACTTTATCCTCGTCCAGGTCCTTGGTATTGTAAATCGACAAGTAATCATTGTACCCATCGTAAAGAGCATCGTCAACTGGCGCCTGTCTACTGATTCCATGATGCATCGTTAATTCCGCAACAATTAGCTAATAAATACCAACTAACACATTTAGAATACTTCAAACACTTCGCAACGTGCTAAACCAACTGCTGATATCATGAAAACCCTGTAATTGTTGGGATTCAGGTGTCCTAGCAACGAGAACCGATTCAAATCCCCTAGTGGCGATGGATCGAACTAATTAACCCGTAGCGCCTCATTCAACAGTTCAGTTTCCATGACAATTGACTCAAAACAATTGTTCCCTCACAATAAACCGAAACAATTCAGCAAAACTATATTAAACCGTTTTCTTCATTGAATAATGGAGAATGAACGTCCGAAGACGAGTGGAAGACCTCCAACAGAGCGTCCGTTGCATCATTGGAGAAAAGAAGACGACGATCCTAATAGACCACTGTCTAATACCGATAGACCGCAAACTGGAAGACCACAGACGAGAATCGAACGTCCACTCTCCAGAAGAGGCGTTCAGAATGAGCTGACACGTGAACCAAGTGCCTATCGGGCTGGTACACCAGCGAGAAATCTACCAGCACGACCACCATCAGCCTCTGCTTATTCCCATCGAGGAGCCACTGCCAATGCGAGATTGGGCACGATGTCTTCAGGGGTTGGGATGAATAGGATTAATACAGGATTACCACCGACTGGTCATGTTAGTGGAGGACTTGTGGAGAGGCCTGTTACTCAACAGGGAATTGCTGGAGTGAGGCCTGGAACTACCAGAGGATTGAGCAGGTAGGTTTAATTAATTTAATTGGACGGATTTTTTTATAATAAAAATGTATATCTCTACTTCTTTTTCCAGGCAGATTCAAGACAAGAGATACTACGAAGGACTCGTTCAACTGAAGATCCGAGAGCTCACTCAAGAGATAGCTTTAATAACCCGTGAGATCGATGGACAAAACAAGGAGCGAGCGACGTTTAAGCACTACGACAACAGAGCGAAAGAGCTAGCCCAGGAATTGACTGAACTTCAGGGAAAATTAGCAGACTACAATATAGTAGTGGATAAGGTGACATCTAATGTTGATAAAGAGTCGATGGAGCATGAGGCAGAGGACCTACGTGCCTTGAACGACAAAGCTTCTGATGAGATAGAGCGTCTCTTCGAGCAGAGGAGACTGAAGGAGCAGCAGCTGCGTGATATGGAGGAGCGAATAGACTCTGAGCAGAAGAACGAGGAGAGAATTGTAGAGGCGATGAGTCCAGAGGTGCGTGGGAAGTACGACAGGCTCGTGTCAACCCGGAATCAACTGGAAGACGATATCAGTTCGATGCAGAGGGAGATTGATCTCCTTTCTTCAGAGAAATCGAGTCTGGAAGAGCAGATTGCTCTTTCCCAAGTGAAGCAGGAGGCTGTGAAGTTGCGTGTGAAGATATCAGAGGTCGAGGAGAAGAAGGCACGTCTTCAGGATGAGCAAAAGAATAGATTGACACCTGAGGAGGAGCGGGAAAAGCTGTTGGCGAAGGTGAAACAAGACAATATGGACATTGTGGCAGCTGAGAGGCGGATTAATGAGGCTAAGAAGCAGATTAGTCAAATCGAGACGGAGATGGAGCAATTGGAGGTGGACATGGAGGACAATCATTCTGAGAAACAAGTCAAGTACAATGAATTAAGGAAGAGGGAAGAGGCTATCGAACAGTTTATGCCTACGTTCGAACAGAATAAAGGAGAGGAAACGGAGAAAATTGCGAGTTTAGAGGAGAAGATTGTTGAGAAATTGAAGAGACTGGCTTTTGCGATTGATAGTGAAGGGTCTTTTGGGGTTGATGAGATGGGGATCTTTAATTATTCGAGTGAGGATGTGGAGCAGAGCTTTGAGGGACTCAGTAAGGAGCATGTGAGGCTTCAACACGCACTGGGGAGAATGGAGGAGCTGGAGAAGAAGCTGAGGGCGGAGATGGTGGAGCTGAATGAGAAAATTCGGAGGAGAGAAGGGGAGTTGATTGTGCTGGAGGATTTGGATGGGCTTAAAGCAAGGAGCGACATGCAGCATGAAGAACTTGGGGAGAAGAGAGAGGAGCTGAGGAAGCGACAGCCGGTTTTGGAGAAAGAGCTGATGGAAATTAAAAGGGAATACTTTGGGCTAAAGGGAGAAATGGAGAAGAATGAAATTTACGTGCAGATTAGTGCGCTTGAGGAGAGATTCGAGAAGCTGAGGGAGGGGAATGAAGGCCTGAAGAGGTTTATCGAGGAGGGAAGGGATAGAGTGAACTATCTGCCACTGAGGGAACGAGCATTTTCACTTGCGAATGAGTACAATGAATTCTTGAAGGAGAACTCGAGAGCTTATTGAATCAGTTGAGAAATAGAACAATTTTGAAAACTAAATCTTCTCGTTTATTCGGATTAAAACCTTGTGCGATGACATGAGATGTAAGAATTTTTGTTTGAATAATTTCGATGAGTTCGTATCCTCTGCTAATCTACTCCAGAGATCTCTTACTGCGTCATGATCTCCATTTTCAACTGAAATTAATCATTAATTAACGAATAATCAAGTGAATTAACAAGAATTTTCTGAATTTAGAGACTTACTGTGACACAGCAGTATTAATTCATAGATATTGTCTCTGTTAAAGTTTTCAATATCTTCACTAGCTTCCAGGATATTTGATAATACTTTCAATTTCGTTTTGGCATCAGCAGTTTTACTCAACTTGATGAACTGCGGTTGAAAGGATCCAAAACTCTACACATAGAAGAGAATAAATCCAATTCAGTAATGAAATACCAGTGAATAATTACACTTTCGTAGATAAAAATCAGAACTCACCTTCAACATCTCTCTGAGTTCCTTTTTCCTCCCAAGTTTCGCATAGGCACTCATCAGATATTGCTCCCCAATTTTCTCTCCCTTCACCTCCTTAATCAGTCCTACTACACTCTTCACCAGGTCATCTCTCCCAGCAGTGATCAGCCCTTCCACGAGTTCCTGCTTCAGTGCCATGACTCCATGGATCTCGAAAAGTCTGAAGAATGTTTCAACAGCCTTCTCCCACTCCCCTCTGATTAAAAACCTTCTCACCAATGGCCCCAGCACCCTAGTATCCCTCTGACAGAACCCATTCTGCACCAGAATCTCCAAGAACCTATCAATGGATCCAGCCTCCTCACTCCTGCATACAGCATCCAATAGCATCCATGCCTCATAATTGATTACTCTCTTAGCCTCACTCTCTTTCAAAATCTCATAAGCAGTCTCCACTTTCCCATGTTCTACCAGAGCCTTAGCAGCGATAAGAATCTTGAAGGAATCGACCTCAAAGTCCGCATGATTCTCTCTCAAATCCATCAGTAGCTCACAGGCGTCTCCAACTCTTCCAATCTTTGCATACAGCTCGAACAGATGCGCCTTCATGCTCGGCGTCATTCCTCTACCAAGCGCCTCAAATTCCCTCCGGATCTCCTCAGCACGTGCCACATTTCCCGCCTTACAATACGCAATAAACAATTTCCTCAAAACTCCCGAATAATTCATCTGCTTTGCCTTTAATTCAATCAAATGGCATTCGAGTTGCTCGAGATTCATATCCTTGGGATGAACCATCCCAGTGGAGGTTTCAACCTTCGGCTCCTTCACTCGATCTTCAACTATCTCATCAAGAACATGGAAGAATTCCTCAGAAGCGTCGACCTTTCGTAAACAATAATTAGCGTTTGACGAGGAAATCACAATGCCCCTCTTCTTGAATGCTTCAACAAATTTCCTCAGGGTTTCCTCGTTTCTCCCGTTGGATCTGTGATAAACAAGGCGAGTCAGGAATTCACCTGCATGATCCTTCGTTCTCGGTGCTTTTCTCAAGATATCCGCACATCCCTCGACGTTTCTCGTTAATCTGTAGTTCTCTAGTAGAGACTCAACGATTTTGTCGTAATCTAGCCTTGATTCCGTCGCTTCTACTAGAAGACAGGCTCCTTTCATTGCCCTCTTCTTCAATAAATAACAGATCATCGCTGTTATCACCGTCGTTGAGTCAATCCCAAGTTTCCTCAGTCTCTTCACAGCTATCGTAGGATCAGCAGGATGAATCCTAGGGAGAACATAATCCCGAAGAGTCTCATGATCGACTCCAGCACCAAACTTCCCCATTTCCTCGACAACTCCAAATACTCCATTCTCATCGGCACCTACAATCAGTGGCCAGAAGTAATGTGGCCTAATAGCACCTCCTTCTCTCTTCATCTCCCCAAAAATCCTCAACACCAATTCCTTTCTGCACCTCAAACTCTCTTCTCCCAAATCCCTCAAAAGACCTCCAACATTCCCAACAAGTCTCCTGAATTCTTCAAATTCCTGAAGAATAAATTCCTGTGAGATTTGATGTCTAATTAGTGATCTCAAGTAACCACTTACGATCTTAATTAACTTATCATTAACATTAATTAAGTATTTAACAATACTTGAGGCATCTTGCATCCTTCCAGAGCTCACGAGTTCATCAATCGTCGCTCTAAACGCTGGATCTCCGGCTATTCCCTCAACAGCCTCACTCCCAAGAGTCTCCATCACTTGAATAACGTCCTCAGACGCTTTGGAGATGCTGAGGGCGTTGATAATACCAGTAAGATCACAGATATCGAAGCTATTAGAAGACAGGTACTTGAGGACGTTGGAGACATCGCCTTTAGCAGCGTGTCCTTGTGCCAAACAAGCTAGCATCGAAGAATCCGGTTCAACACCAGCATTGGTGATGCTGCTGAGGGTGTTGACAGCCTCTTCAATATTCCCTCTCGCCAAATGGACCTCAAGAAGAGACTTCAGGGCCAGTGGAGACAGGGGAATCTCCAATTCCTTCATTTTCGATAAAATAAAGGCAGAACCGCTGAGATCTCCAGTTCTACCAGCGACTTTCAACAGTAGAAGAAAGGTCTCCTCTTCAGGTTCAATCTTCATGTCTTTAAGGAACTTCTCAGGGTCGATCGCAGTTTTGTTATGTGCACAGACGTTTAGGAGTGTGTGGTAGTGGTCCAGAGTGAGGCTGGCGCCTTTTTTTGTCAGTAACTTCCAGACCTGTTGCGTGAGCTTCTGTTGTTCTTCAATGGGGAGAGTCCAGAGGTAACGGCAGCAGGAGAGGAGCAGGAGACCAGAGTCCTGGTTAGGCTCATCGAGGGATGAGTAAAGACGGAGTGCAGATAAGAGGTGCTCCAATGGAACCTCCGAAGAGGCGAGACATGCAGTCAAGTGCAGGAGGTGGTACTCCAACTTGGAGATCATGTCCAGTTCAGAGAATCTCCGAGGTTTTGAAGAAAAGGCAGTGATTCCCTGGGAGACATAACCTCTTCTCTGAAGGTTTTGGATGGGATACGAGAGGCTCTTCACTCGACAGCTTCGGGGAACTCGGGAGACACCGAGGAGCAACCGGCTGCAGTATCGAAAAATGGACATTAAGGGATTAATTAATGTTTTCTTTGATTAATTGATAATTTTGTTGGGAATTTATCCGGCGAATTGAACGGGCGCCGTCTATTGTTGGACTAGCGAAAGACACTGGACTTCTTCCAGTGATTCTCATTCAAAACAATTAATAAAAGGTGCACAGCTCGAGTGACTTGGAAATGAACCGGTGTGTCTGATGCAGGAAACATTTAAATAAATAAATTAACAATGTTTTCACGTGCGTTGATCCTGAGATCGTGCCTTCCACGTTTACCCCGTTCCCTGAAACCCGGCAGACACTATTCATCAGCTGAAGTGAATCCACAAGTCCTAATTCGAAAAGAATTGAGGTTATCTCCACATGAACCGAAGAAACCACAACGTCCTCCCTTTGCCAAGAACTTCTTCATGGGCAAATATGACACGGAATTCGCTGCATTTCCAGAGCCACAGTCGGTGGACAGATGGAAGGAGTTCTTTGCCTGGATCACACCCATTGAAGACTACGTGAAGACTGTGGACATGAAGAAAATCGACGAAACAGGAAAAATACCTGAGGAGGTACCGTATAACAAAGAAATTGATGGAGTGAACCGATTTGTAGATTAATACGTTTATTTATTAAAAATCCAACAGGTACTGGATACCCTGGCGAAACTCGGTGTCTTTCGAGCGCTCATTCCGGACGAGTACAAGGGCCTGGGCTTAAACTGCACAGAGTTTGCGAAACTCGTGGAAACTTTGTCTTATGTCCCTGTCTTGGGTGCATTACTTTCGAAACAGGCGGTGGCTGTCACCTACTTGATCTCCTACGCATCTGAAGAGCAGAAGGCGAGATACCTGCCACGAATCGCTTCAGGGGAACTATTCGCCACCGTCTGCATCACTGAGGAAAGAGAGGGACTGAGTGACACGAAGGTGATCTCTCAGGCAAGACCATCGATGTGCGATACTTACTACACTCTAAACGCCACGAAGACGTGCGTCTTTAACGCAAGGGACTCTGACCTCTTCATCGTCATCTGCGATGCTTCTGACGCGGAGGAGCGAAGACTTCGAGAGCCTGAGTCCATGTCCGCTTTCATTGTCGAGCGGCAAGAGGGAATCGTCGTTGGACCTCCTGCTAAAAGTATCGGCCTCAAAGGAGTCGAAGTAAGCGAAGTAACGTTCACAAACGTCAAGATTCCTGCTGAGAATCTCATTGGACAGGTTGGGGATGCTGGCGCCAATTTTAAGGGAATTTTCTCTGAGGGAAAGCAGTATCTAGGCGCACAGGCTATTGGCCTTACGAGGAGGTTCCTGAACACACTGACGGCGTATTTGAAGGAGGATAAGGACTTTAATGCCCTGAAATTCAAGAATAACGCGATTCAACAGATCATTGGGAGAACGGCAGGAGCTCTTTATGGGATGGAGAGTGCTGTTTATTTGACGTCTGGTATGGTGGATACTTTTGAGGCACAGGATTGTGAGGTGGAGAAGTGCATGGTGGAGATATTCTGTGTTGAGGAATGCATTAATTGGATCTTTCAGGGGCTTCAGCTCGTGGGGATCTCTGCTCAAGTCGAGGATCTATTGTTCCAACAATTCCTGCGAGACGCACTTTGCCTTTTATCCTTCGATGGAACTGTGATCAATACGAAAATATTCCTCGGAATGGTAGGCCTGCAGTTTATGGGCAATGAGATAGCAGGCAAGGTTATGAAGAGCAGGAATCCACTGGCTCATCCAATATTTATTCTGCGGAATATGTTGAAGCTTGAAAAAACTCCGAATTTACGAATCGCTGATAACCTTCATCCCTCGTTGCAAACAAGTGCGCAATTGCTTGAATATGGCATTGCTAGATTAAAGGATTCTGTTGAAAAGGTGTTGGTCATACATGGAAGAGAAATCATCGAGAAACAATCTGCCCATAAGAGAATGGCTGAATTTAGCACAATGCTGTTTGTGATGGCTTCGATTCTTGCTAGGTCATCTAGAGCCTATTGTCTGGCATTGAGAGACACAGAGCAGGATGTTTATCTCACTCAAGTTTATACCTATGTTCTTTATCAGAGAATTAAAGCACTCGCTGACGAACTGAGTGACCCAGAGTGGGTCAATGGAGATGTTATAACTCAACAGATTTCTGATGCTGTTTTCGAGAAGAATGGATATTTTATGGCACATCCATTGACGAGGATATAGATGCGGCAGGAGGCAACGAGGTAAATTCATTTGCTCTTTTTATAATGGATTTTCAATCTGTTGTATAGACTAGATAAGATTGTACAAAATTATTTCTAAGGATTAAAAAATTCATAAAGACGAAAAAATTCATTCATTTAATTCAATGGTTTTTAATCCATTCTACAAAATTTCTGGAAGAATTATTTATGTTATGTTTCATTAAATTTTTATTTTCAATCTCAACTGAGTTTGAAAAAACAACAAAGAAAAAATACTTGATAGATATATTTTTTTTTTTCAAAGTGATTGAATACCGAAAAAATGGACGACTCTGTATTTTTCATTATTTATCTATTTACAGCTAAAAAGAAAAAGTATACGAGTATACTGAGTATGAAATAAATAATATTTCAATAATATTTAAAAATGTTATTGACTAGAAAAATTTGATTCTCAGGCCTCGTATATTCCATCCATTCACAACCAATTTAATAATTTCTCTTAATTACGAAAATTCCGTCATTAATATTTTCTAATTAAATGCAACGCAGTTTGACTGTCGTATTTTATAAACAAATAATGCGTCTATCTGGCGGACGGATATCTACAGCAAACACATAATGAATTGAATTAAAAATTCATCTACCCATTTTTTTGGAATGTCGAATAAACACTTTTTTCCATAACTAATGATAAAGAAAAAAAATAACAATTATTTAACTATAATCTCTCGGCTTGGACAATAACGTGTTCCTCTTTAAACGTATCACTCGAAGACCAGCAGCTTCTTGAGCACGTAAATACAAGTACAGTGCCATACTCAAGCTCAAAATTACGGTCATTGTTTGGCACGATTTTTAATTTTGGTATCATTGTTGGAAGAACTTGAACTTCGAATATTCTCTCAGCCCCGCAATTTTTGCAGGCTCCGGGTGAGCTAATTGGGCTGAGAAGAAGTGGAGCTGTGTTATCTCTGCAGTATCTGTAATAAAAAAAACCGAGACTTGCAGTTTCTTCCTCAATAATTGAAGAATGCTATGATAAAATCATTACCTCAATAATTGCCCAGAATTCTTCTGAATTCGACTGAGAAAATTATGAAACATTTCATCTCCATGCTTCGGTATACTTTTCTCATATTTCTCCGTATTAGTCTCAATTCCTTTCATCTCATCGCTCGTCTGCACTTGCTCAGGTACATCAGGATTACGCATTTGATACTCAAGGAACAGTTCACGTACGTGCTGAGGAACGTCAATGGATAAATCTTCTTCATCAACACCAATGAAAATTTCAGCAAACGTTAGATTCATTGGAATCTTTTGATCGTGATGCTGAAATGGATTGGGAGTGACTCCTTGAAGCAGATCCATGAGATTACACTGTGGTTGTGTTGGTGTATCGATGCAGACAACTTCTGATTCTTCACCCTCGATCTCAGCTGATGCCTGAGGAGAGTCCAGGCGACCAACTGCACCACCACCAACTGGAGACTCGACACTCGCTGGACTGAAGACAATAAATGAATAAATTGCAGATGAAGAAGAATTAATAATTAATGAAGAAGAATTGGAACAAACCTATTGGCATTTGGATCATCGACCCTGAGATTCGATAAATCATCATTCAATTCCTTATCAATATCACCCGTATTCATGAGCAAATTAAATTTACTACATTCGTTCATATTATTCCCATTCTGCTCCGAGACATTATCATTCCCATCATCTCCCCAATCATCAGCACTGGATAACCAACTCGTTGTTGGTGGTGTTGTCACAGCTGGTGTATCATTAACGTGAATGCTCTTTTCTTCAAGCAATTGAACCCTCAAACACGTCCAACTGTCGCTCTGATTCCAGCAGTTGGGATTGATGCAGGCGAAAATGTAGAGAGTCCTGTGATAACGAGTGCTCTCCAGTGGTGCATATAATTGAAGTGCCAGAAGCTGATTCAGACCGCAGAGACGACAGATTGGAGGTGGAAGTGATCTTTCATTGGTTGGTAAGTCCTGAAATGAATTTTTTTCATAATAACAAATTGCTTGATATTTATAGCTTCTTGATGATAAGTCTTTATCACTCACCGGTTTTCCTCCAATTTTATTAGTCGCAAAATTCACGAGTGAACGATGTTTATCAGTGACATATTCATCCTCATACCCCAAATAAACTTTACTCCGGCTCTTGCAAGCCATTTATAATGTAAAAATCAATTAAAATCACCTCAAACACACGAAATAATCAACAGTCCTCGAATAATCCTTTGAATTTAATGGAACTATCTAACTATCACCTGAGAACAATGGAAATAACTGTCCATGCGAATTTATGTGCGTCAGTACCAGGTGTCTTCAACGCGTGCGCTTTTTACTCATTTATTTTTCCCCCAAAACTATCGATTTTAAATTTTACATTTAATTATTCAGGCGCCAGATAAATTGCAGTATTAATTCGTCAATTCTCACCAATTATCAATGATTCAAAAGGACTCTAATTAAACTCACTGCCTTTGTTATTATTATTTTATTAATTAATTAAAAAAATTGGGGAATAGGGGTTATGATGAAAGTGTTGCGGGCGAGAGCCTGAGTTACTCTGGTCTATCGAATTTTCCCTGTTCATTTAATTATTTATGAGGAGAGTGGGGATAGAACGATTATCATTGGTCTATTCGGTCCAATGATGATGCCTCGAGGATTTTAAATGTTCATGGAGCTATTTTATTATTGAATAATGAGATAAATTGAATTTGTTATTAAGAAATATTTATTTTACAGTTTTTTTTTTAGATTCTTAATTAGATCAATTCTTTCTTTATATTCTCTTTTATGATTTATTGATAATGCACTTTTTTAATTGCTTCACATTCATTAGAATAATTGCTCAATTTATTTGCTCTCGTAATTCTTCAATAATTAATTAAATAATTCAAATAATTAATAAAGAGACTACGAGATTCCGTTTTTGTTCAATAACAAGTGCAAAAATGATTTATTCAATAATATTAATAATTAAAATTTAACTACAATAAATAAATTCGAGTTTACGATTAATTGATTGATTTTTCGATGAATATTAGCGTTAATTAAATATTGCACTAGTCTACTCGTGTAGAAAAATAATCGAGTAATTCTTCATTTCTTTCATTTATGTTGAGAGAAATTAATATTATAAAATTCAATGAAAATGAAAGAATTCAGTGCACATAGGTACAAAAATTGATTACACGATTATCCACAGACAGGTAATTACATTCCTCTTATCATTCATTAATTATTCCATTAATTACGATAAATTATTGTAATTTTCTACGCAATAATGAATGATTAAATTAAAAATTACAAACATTTTATAAAAATTCATTGTTAATTCCAATGAATTCGTCCATCATCGAATATATATTTCACAACCGAATGAGGAGACGAGTGAGAAGCTTACACAATTATAATAATAACATTATTATTAATTTCTCACATTTTCTTAATGACCTATCTACAAAAGAAAATTAATTAATCATTTATACATTCACAAATTCCTTCAATTTCCAGTGCCACAATTAATGAAAAAATTACCATAGCACTAGATTCATTAATTTTTTCAATGAATTCATGAAAAAAAAAAAAAAAGAATCCAGATGAAAATAATTAATATTCAATGACGACAGTAATTAACATTACCAGCATGTAACTGTCACACTTTTATCTCCTTTTTTATTTATACAAATGTATATTGTGTGTAATTATATTTCTCCTATTATCTAACCGGAACTGCTGGCATTGGTTCAAGAAAGTCCTGCTCAATAACAGTCTCCAGTTGTGTTATATTAAGCGGTGCATCTGAATCATTTAATCGACTGCTCAATTTTGTAAAAAAATTATGCAGATCTTGAAGTGTGCGAATTTTATTCGACGTTAGTAGTAATTCACCAGGTGTCACCATTGGAGATGTGCTCTCATTGAACTTTGAACAGAATAAATCATTCATTAATAAAAATTGAAAAAAAAAGCCCGGAAGCATTTACAAGCATTAATATAAAATATATTATCTCCAATGTAGGGTTATTGGCTTGAATACAAAAATAAACTTTACAAGCATATATATCACGTTTTACTAGGCAAGTGTGTGCCAGCTTGTGTGTCGAATTTTTCTTAAATTTTGTAGCTTAAGTTGAAAATAGTTTGAAAGCATTGTAAACTTATCCTCATCTCTTTGTTAACTCTTCACGCGAGTAAAGAATACACCGTGACCGTGGTCTACCACAAAATATATTACACATGTTTTTTTTTCATTCTTTTTAACAATGTCAGTGTGTTATCCACGTTCGTTTGAATTTGCCAGTGTTACGTGGTGCATCAAACCCCTGTCACATAAAATTGTGGGAGGGAATCCAGATTTATTTATTTATAGTGAATAAATAATGGATAAATCGAGAATTCTCATTGTTCTATTAATTCTCTCTCCAATAATCGCAAAATCACGTGAGTAATTTGAAAGAAAAAGAGGATTTCAAAGATTTAAATTTCATATTTATCTCCATTTTTCCTATGAAATTGAATTAATTGGAGGCCACCCACGTGGCTTTAATTTGAATTGATTGACCTCAATTAAGCCGTAATTTGTACCTCTTATTTTTTTATTAGAATACACAGACGACTCTGACTACGATGATTTCAATATTTATGAGGATAGACAGGATAAGATAATCGATCCAGGACCAGACGATTTCTACATTATTCCAGAGGACGAAAACGCAGAGATCGAAGAGGCGAAGAGAGAGAGAAAAGAATCAAATCCACAGGAGCGAAAATATCGTTACACGAAACACAGAATTCCTGGTTATGATTACGATGAATTAGATTTTGTGGACGAGACGAATTTACAGAGGTGCAATGAAAGATCCATCTGGACTCATTGCCTCTGTCAATTCACCTGTGATTCAAAAAACACTGTGGATTGTTATACACCTTGTAAAAGTGGCTGTGAGTGCAAAGAAGACTTTGTCTTTGATGAACAAACTCAAGCGTGTGTTTATCCCGATCAATGCCTCCAATTAATTGAAATTTGAATTAAATGCACTGCCTCACCTTTGAGTCCATTAATTTTCCTATTCTCGTGATGTGAGGCACAAAATCCGAAGAGAGATTGTTATTTTCTGGTCTTCCCACTGCTGCATCGCCCACAAATGCCCATCGATACCTGAATTCAATGAATTTTTGTAAATAAAACTTTTTCTATTGTGATTTTGAATTACTTACATTTGAAATTGTGGGAGCTTATGTGCTGGTAAAAGCAGTGCTAGATCCAGTAATTTAGCAGCAGCCAATTGCAACTGGAGCCAATGAGGATGTCCATGAGCCTGAAGACCATTATTCGCATTAACAGCCCATGAAGAATCCAATGCAGACAGGAGTTTAATATGTGAACTGTTGAAAAAATCAATTAAAATTCAATAAAACTGGAAAATAACTCTCTCATAAATTTCAATTAATTAAATTACGTTAAGCAAACTGGGTCACACAAGCAATTCTCTCAAACTGTACCAATGTTTATCTAGCAAATGTCCTCTACTCTCAAATGATACTGATTCAATTAAATATAATTAACAATTTATCTGAATTAACACTTGAAAATTCTCTTCATTTCAATGATAAATTAATTGAGTTACCTGCTCTGTCGACTGCAATCCCCAACACCAATTTTTTTTCATAAAATTCCACGTCGTCACCGTAATTCCCAACATCGCAGATATTTTTCCCAAAAACAGAGCCATAAAAAAACATCACATGATTAATAATTATGTTTTTTTTTTGTTAATAATGTAGAAACAGTAAAACACAGAATTAAACTAAAGGGGAAATTATTAGAAGCACAAATTGCCAGAGGAATAATTAAGATTATGCAATAGCTCAAGCCTAGGATTCCTCAATTACTGGGAAAATTGATTAGTTTCTCATGAAAATGAATGATACAAGCATTGATTAATGATGCATCCCTACCTGAATTCCTCGCTGTCAGTGCTGAGTTCCTGCTCAATATGCAGAAAGACCTGCACCAATTCACTAACAATCACAGGCCACAGCGAAGTAGCATGTTGTGGCGACATTCTCAACAGGAGCACCCTGAAGCACAGGAAAACCTGTGCCTGAACCGATGGCACGACTTGAGGGAGCCTCAGGCTATCAGCGAGTCTCTCCTGAATATCAGGCATGTACTTATGATACTGATCGGTCTCGCTGCACAAAATAACGAAGGCCAGTCTCTTCAGCAATTGAGCCCTCTGCTCATACTCCTGCTCCTTCGACGAAAAAATACTGATTCCACTGCTTTGAGCAATGGATACCCTGTTCATGAGGTCCCTGAACGTCGTATTATCATGCGTCATCAGATTATCGATGATAGTCCTCCAATAAGGCAGACAGGCTGGAGTCATCTGGAAGAATGCAGGATCAAGCAGAAGATCAAGCACGTCCTTCCTCCAAGCCTTCCTCGTGTACTGATACCCCGAGAGTGAACTCAGCAGCTGGGAACAGGCGATGAACGATGCGATATTCTTCATCGTGTGGTTCTTCAGGTACGGAGTGACGTTGTACATGAGATTAGTGAGGAGCGTGACGACTCGCTCCTTCTCCTGAGATCCATAACTGACGTCCAACAACGGCGCAAGAATCTCCGCTAGCACCGCCTGTGCTTGAACACTGAATGCCGAGTTTGGTGGTGTACCAGGCGCCACTTCGCTGTTTCCTTCGTCAAGGACATCTTCCCTGACTGCGAGATTCCTTCGTAGCCACGTTGTTTGTTCGAGACAAGCGCCAGCAATTTGGGAACAGGATTCAACGAGCTTCGCTGAGATATCCTGGAGCTCACGAAGGTCTTTCTTCTCGTGCATGGGCGGACACTTCTGAATGTACTCATTAAGAATCGCCAGTAGCAGAAACTGCGCAGGGGCAGTGAGGGACAGGCCGTCCTTCAGAAGACCAAGGAGAGAGCCCCAGGATTCTGAGAGAGTCTGAGAGACATTGCTCTGCATGTAGACATAGAGAAGCTCGAGGACAGAGACTTCAAGAGAGAAATCCGCTTTGACTCCGTGGATAGGCGGTGGGGATTTTATTATCTGATTGACTGTCTGCACGAGAGTGTCAATGGGCATGACCCGAATGGCACTAACGAGGTCCACCATCACCTGCTGATTCGGACAGGCTTCAGGGAGGACCTTCTTCGAGTTTCCGGATGGATTCCTCCTCTCGTGCCAAGCGACAGCGATGGCTGCTAGAAAATTGACGCCGTGATGAAAGGAGATGGGGGAGAGAAGCTCCAGAAGCTGGTGTTTAACGACTCTTGGACTGCCAACGACACAGCTGCTCTGCTCGTTGTCTCTAGTTGCGAGTACTGCTTGCCATAGGGCAGAGAGCGAGGCTATTATTCGAGGGAGATGACTGAGAGCAGTTCTTCTGGCATGGAGATGCTGTTCGCTGACGTTGGGCTTGTCTTTTCCGAGTTCGTTGGACAGAGGCGTTGGTGTGAAGACGTGGATGAGGTTGTTGATGATTTGCGTGGGATTGGCCCCGGGAATTCCGGTTTGCAGAGCTCCGGTGAAGGGAGGACTGAAGGAGAAGCTTATCTGTTGAGAGCTGTCTAGAAGACAGTACTGGAGGAGAAACGTCAGGGCTTCTAGGTGAGTCACTGTGTAATCCGCAGGCAAGCAGCACTCGACGCTGCTGATGTCATTGGGCGATGAAGAGTCTTCGGGAAGGTAGTAGGAGGCTAGGTGCTCGATATTGCAGCAGATCTGATGGATAGCAGAGGTAACGACTTGAGTTAGAGAAGCTCCCATGTACGGGAGACTAGAGGTCACTAGGTTCGTCCAGTGCTGATGGAGATGCCGCATGTGATCCAGTTGTAAAGCACTGAGAATACTCGCTAGGAACATGGGTTGTTGAGGAATTGGAGCGCCAGAGTTGTACTCCAGCGTGCTCCCAGAGAGATTCGGGGATTTTGTTGGGGATGGAGGGGGATTGGGAGCCTGGGGAACGTCGTCGCCTTTCTGTGCACCACACTGGTGCTCCAGCATCGTCAGTGCCAGTACCAGGCGTAGTAGCTGAATCTGGAAGGCCTCGGTGTGGTCAGACGCTCGATACTTGCACTTGTTTAAGTCGTTTTCAGAGACAGGATCATTGAACATCACGATCTCTTCAGTAAATGTGAATATCTCCTCGTTTTCTTTCTGCACATTTTTCATATTGAGGACACTTGATACTAGACAGTGGAGAGCGATCTTCTGGACCTTGCACTTGGTCAGGAGATCGACTATGTAGCAGCTGAAGCCTTTGCCCGAGTCTCTTACGATTGCGATTAATTCTGAGAAGATGAGAGTCAATAACTCGGCACTGGCGAGTTGGACTTGTCGATTTCCCGCTATCTCTTCCTGTGTCAACCGCATTTGTCCTAAATTAGGGTAGTAGCTTCTTATCAGGTACAGGCAGACGACAATGAGGACTTCCAGGTACATTGAGCTTCGGTACGTCGCTAGGAACTTTGTGCTGGCGACGTCTCCATAGAATCCTCTCCCTAGAACACTTTTCCGGTGTCTTGCAAGGAGATTCAGGAGATTCGTTGTCTTTGAGGCATTGGAAATTCCAGTTGTCGCTGCGGCAAAGAGGAACATCCTCGTATTCGTCACCAGCTCACTACGCAGTGTTCTCAAGGCATACAGAGTCCTCGTAGAATCGTAAACTCCGCAGTACAACAGCATGTGCGAGTGGAGATTGTGAACTCCAACGCCAGAACTTCGGCGCATTCCTGCATCCAACTGCACCGACTCGTCCGAAGCTTTCGTAGGCTCTGGGCACTCACACATTTCCAAAACTCTGTCCACCACTTCATTCAGAACCTCCTCCACAACACTAATACCACTTGAATTACTGAAATACTCTTCTGCAGTCGTACTGAGGTCCAATTCACAGTCTTCATCACCCATTGTCCAACTGGGAACCCCAATATTCGTCTCGTAAGTCGATAGAGAGTCGTGGATCTCGTAGTTCGTCGTGAATTCATTTGTACTCAAGTATTTTCCCTTTAACAGAGTTCCTGCTACTTCTCGAGCTCCTGACATAATCCCCTGCATCCTCATCTTCGTCTGTTTAGAATTCTCCAAGCTATTCGATTCTAGACTGTTCGTTATTGAATCCAGTGAAGAGCCCAGCTCCTTGCTCGTTTTCTTCAAATTACTCTTCTCTTTGCTCTTCCCAGAAACCGCAGACTCGAAGAGACTCTCATCGAAGCTTCCTGTCGATCCCTTGTCCCCAGGCTTCTTAAACCTCGTTGCATTCTTCAATAATTCAGCCGGAAGCGAGGATCTCTTCGTTTCCTCTTCGTTTAATGAGTCCATTGAATTCGCATTACAGTTCATCGACAATGGATTAACGAAAACCGATATATTCCTGTTCTCCGAGATACTCGGAGGAACCTCCAGCTCCTTCATAAATTGATTCCTCTCTGTAACATACTGATTACCTTTATCTGTATTCGCAAGAGTCGTAACTGCGAAGATTCGCTTGACTTTAACAGGATTAATAGGCTTCTTCTTCTTCCGCCTTTTGTTCTTCTTGTCATCGTCGTTAGAGTCCGAAACATGATAGATAACATTACCATCAACTGAGCTGATGGCGTAGATTTTTGCAGCACCTTCTGAATCGTCCTGAACCTCTGACTTCTCCTCCATTGCGTCAGCCTTCGTGAAGACTGTATTGCTGTGTTGAATACTGACGTGGAGAACGCTCATTCGAGATGTTGAAGGGTCAAGAAGCATCATCAACACTGGATCAACGACCCGAGCAATATCTCCCCTCACCAGAGAATGCAGGAGCCAGGATTGTGCGTGAAGCTTAAGCGGTGAGTTGTCTGAGATTTGGAGATTATCCAGCATCTTCAACAGGCTCTTATCAAAGTTCCTGCAGCATCCTCTGAGTCTAGGATTTGTCTCCACCTCTCTCCCTAAATGCCAGAGCGTGGCAAACCTGCTGAAAGCCTCGATTCTCTTCTCTAGACTACTGCTAGTGAGTGCCGACCCAATAACATCTTCAACCGCATCACAAGACTGATGGATCAGCTGATGGAGTTCATGGAGGAGCTCCACACAACGCAAACGATACTTGTGAGCCGGTAATTCACCCAAATGGCGCCACAGAGAATTCGCCAGAGCCTGGAATACAGTTGTATACTCAGTGAGATAAGAGATTTGCCATTTCTTTAATAGAGGCACCATTATCACAGTGGTAACCCCTTCTCCGGACTTTGAGGATGATGTCAAGTCATTATGCGCTGCTGATAGCGCTATGAGATCCAGAAGCGTAGCAATGCTAATTAATTGGAGCGAGGGCTGTCTTCCCAACCAGCAGGAACACACAGTCAATACTTGCAGCCAATCTGGGAGATTCTGGACATTAATTGGCTCCTCTTCTACCAGAGGATCATCGCCTGTCTCGTAGTACGTTGGAAACGTCGATAATTCAACGAGCAATGAAGACGAGACCTTCATGACTTCCTCCCACGCATTCTGATCCACTGACATCAGAAAATAATCGAATTTCCGCTCTTCTCTGCCATCCAGAGGCGGTAATTCTCTACAGATCATCTCCAGCTGTTCTCCATTCAATCTCGAGGACAATATTCTCTCCAAATGCCTCGATCTCTCATCGTAGTCTTTCGGCGTCGACACAATCAGCTCGTTAAACATCTCCGAGAGCTTTCTCTCATTACCTAGTATCCTATCGCTCAATAATTTAACGTAGAATGCCTCGAACATCCTCAGGCACTTCTCCAGCATCGTGTGATGTGCTTGAAGTGCTGGGGAAGGAGTACGGCTTGTAGAGTTCAGGGAATTCATTGAAACCTCGTGAAGATTCCTCCGCAACGATCCATCGAGTGATCTATCCGTCTCATTGTAGTTTATCGACGAATCATCGTGGGCTTTTGTCTTCGATTCGTCCGTTATTATCACTGATATATTGACAATATCATCTGGTCCAATGTCATTCAGCTTTGAGACACTTTTGCTTGATTTCTTTCTCGATTTTTTATCACTACGCTTCATAACACCACCAGAATTCGCTCTTCTCCTTGGACTTGGGGTTCTCTCTATGAACGAGTTCTTTTGCTTGTTTAATTTACTATCAGACTGGCTCTTCTCTAATGGAATTGTTGCAAGAGTTCCATCGCTGACTGGAGCCGTGCTCTCAAGTTTCCCCTCGTCTGCCTTTTCCGAAGACGCTGCCACTATCGGCTGCACTTTAGACAGGATCTTCTTGCACAGTGACAGACTTTTCGCAATTTCTCGAGGTGTAAAGACGTTTAATTTGCTCGTAAGCTTGCTCACAATCCCATGAAACAACTCAGGCAGATGCTCCGAAGGTGTATCGATAAAGGCATCAACGGACACTGTCTCCAGCAGGAACTCAGTCAACGCACAAACCTCCAGGAGCCCTGGCATGCCAGATCCAACTTGCTGCACCTCTTCCTCCCCTGAAGTCCTCTCTTTCCTGTCACAAGCGGCATCAAACAAATTCCCACAGTGCACCCACACGTACGAGGGCTCGAGCGTCGAGAAAAGAAGATTAGCCGACTTCACGACCTCCTGAGACTTCAGCGGCTTCTCCGAGGACTTCGAGCATGCATTGTAGAACGTCCTGAAGACTTCATGGAGAATGTCATCTAATATAACTGGACCAATGTCCGGTTTATCCAGTAGAGAGACGAGGATTCTGTAGGGTTTCAGGTCATGCGGCTGCTCCTGACAGACTTCCTTTAATGTATTCTTGATCGCCTCAATCAGCATGCTCTTCGAGTAAGTATCAAAGTAACTGGCGGCTGTTGCAGCCTCTTCCGGGTCCACCTTCTTCTTGAGAATAGAATTACTGACCTCAGTCCCTAGCAGCCAAGCGAACAGTCTTCGGTTCAGACTCATATCCCTCCGCAGTATCGTCATCAATGCAGACGTCAACAGCGTCACCATGTCCTCATGATCCAACTGGCTGTTGTGAACAGGGAATCCAATGAGCAGGAGATCCAATGCGCTTCGCTGAACAAGGACAGAACTGTCTTGGACCCCAGCGCATAAAGCTGACACCATGATCTCTGGATTTTTTCCCATTATGAATAATTGCTCCTCCATTGGCAGTTTCTTATTGAAGTGGGATAGAACAAAGGAGATTGCTGGCAGCCGGATGCTGGAGTTTGAGGCGAGACAGTCCCAGAGGCAGGCGTAGAAATGCGAGGGCCCTACTCCTTCGCAAACCTTCTCCAGAAGTGAATTTGTGCGGTCAAAGTGATCAGAGCCCTCTTCCAGACCTGGAAGAACTCCGGAGAGAAAGCCAGAGAGGCCTGGACGCAGGCGCTCGCCCAGGGGAACAAAGTGCGTCTCGTACACAGTCAGGAGCGTTGGTCTGACGTTCATAGCAGCATGACCGAGCAGAGGGAAGAGGCCTGCACTGTAGATGAAGAGCTCGTGGCTCAGGCGATTCGTTCCCATGCACTTGAAGATCACGTCGTATGTCTCCAGGGCCTTCAGGTGGACTCCGGAGGGCAGAGCTGGATGCATACATTGTGCCAGGCGTTTTGAGATCTTTATTCTTCGGGGAATCACAGGGAATTTTAAGTTGCTCAGGAGGACTTTGTTTAGCTTTCCAAGGGCGGAGATCAAGTCCGCCCATTCGCTCGTGTACTCGAAGTTCTTCAGGGCTTTGTCCACTGCTGATACGTAGCTGGAAATGGTTTTTTTTTAATTTAATATCTCGACTAGATTATGAGAAATTAGTAGTTTTGGGAGAACTTACACACGATATTTCGAATCCTTCATCAACTCATACTCCTCCAGGGCTATTGATCCCATGTTTTCGTTTTTTTTTTAGATCCTCAGCTTCCAAAATATACAGATCTCAAACGATGCACTGAGAAATTTGGAAAAACCACAATTTCCATTCAATCCTCTGAAAAATCACAAAAATTAATTGAATCAATGGATGATATCAGTTCTTTTGTGCATCAGACAATGAAACTATCTGAGATAATGAGGAATCATAAAATTAAAGCCATTCATTTTAATCTGAAGCGATTATTCTTTAAAAAAAAGTCCAACTGATCAATTCTGAAGGTGAATATCAACTGAATTAAATCCTCATGACTCAAAAATCTTATCTCAATCACTAACACTCAAAAAGAAAAAATCATAATCTCTAACTATCGTCTTCATTCAATTGTTTATGGGAAATATTCAAACAGACATCATTGTCATCACTTATCAACGAAGAATCCAAAAACTCATGACTCAACGACGATAAAGTAACTGTCTGGGAGCAGTTGAGTTATTCACAATATGAATTTTCATTAAAAAAAACTTTACCTGATAAAAATGTATAGCATTATTGGATAGTGGCAGTAAATCGCTGAGGTCACGAGATTAAAAATCCCACAAACATCCTTCAATAGTTTCAATTCTCAAATTCTCTTATTTCTCTTTCTTGATTTTATGTATCAATGAGTATATTATGTACGTAATATTTACAATTGTTAGATTGGAACTAACGACGTGTCTTCATTGTGGGTTTGGTTAGGTTTTTTTTCTCTCGCTATGATGAAGTCTCGACTTGAAGTCCGCCATTTTTAATAAGTCGATACATGACTCTCACCATAACCTCAACGATAATCCCATTCTCCAATGCTCATTATCATTGGCATTGATGTATACACTAGCTGCTCCTGACAGAACATGTTGCATTGAGTCTCTCCAATGTTTTCTCATCGAAGAAAATAAAGTGTAGGAAAATACCTGAAGTTTTAGCATCAAAGTTCATGATAATTTCACTATTATGACAACTGAAGCACCGGCAAGTCAAGAATTCAAGCTCGATGCTGATTGTGAGCTTCGTTTTGAAGTTGAGAGTAAAAATGAAAAAGTGACACTAGAAGTAAGTCTTCAAATATTTTAAAATCTGATGGAGATAAATAAATTTTCATGATAACCTGTATAAATATTCTACAAAAAACAGAGTAACTAAACTCCTTTTCTATTCTGCAGTTAAAAACAGGCCTGGCTGAAGTATTTGGGACAGAGCTAGTAAAAGGCAAGAAGTACGAGTTCACATGTGGTGCCAAAGTGGCAGTTTACACCTGGCAGGGTTGTAGCGTTGAATTAACAGGAAAAACTGACGTCAGCTACATAGCAAAAGAGACACCGATGGGAATTTACTTAAACTGTCATGCAGCAATGGAGAGAATGCGTGAATCAGCTGAGAAAAAGGATGGAAGAGGCCCGATAACGATGGTGGTGGGTCCAGGGGACGTGGGCAAGTCGACTTTATGCAGAATTCTCTTGAATTATGGAGTGAGAATGGGAAGAAGACCGATATTTGTTGATCTAGACGTTGGACAGGGTCACATAGCGATTCCTGGGACCCTTGGAGCCCTGCTGGTTGAACGACCGTCTAATGTGGTCGAAGGATTCAGTCAACAGGCACCACTCGTCTTCCACTTTGGACACAAGACACCGAGTGCTAATATAGAGCTCTATAATCTCCTTGTGACGAGACTGGCGGAGGTCTGCTCCGATCGATTACAGGCGAATAAAAAGGCGAAGGTCTCAGGCATCGTCATCAACACATGCGGATGGGTTAAAGGCGGCGGTTATAAACTATTGACACACGCTGCACAAGCCTTTGAAGTAGACGCAATCCTTGTTCTCGATCAGGAGAGGCTGTACAATGAACTCGTCAGGGGCATGCCTGAATTTGTTAAAGTCGTTTTCTTGCCAAAGAGCGGAGGCGTTGTTGAACGAACACAGACGATGAGGAGTGAGTCGAGGGATCAGAGGGTTCGAGAGTATTTTTATGGATCCAAGACTCCACTCTATCCTCACAGCTTTGAAGTCAAGTGGAGCGAAGCTAGGATCTATAAGATTGGAGCACCTGTACTACCTGCTTCTTGCATGCCACTTGGAATGAAGGCTGAGGACAATCTGACGAAACTCGTGGCAGTGAGTCCAGGACCTAGCCTACTGCATCATTTATTGTCTGTTTCTTTTGCTGACTCGCCTGAGGATGATGTCGTTCAGACAAATGTGGCTGGATTTGTTTGCGTGTAAGTTATTTCATAATTTTCCTATGATAATGAGAAAAGTAATTGTTTCTGGTGCTTTTTCAGGACGAATGTCGATGTGGACAGACAAACAATCACAGTATTGAGCCCCCAGCCTCGACCACTACCAAATACAGTACTTCTACTATCAGATATACAATTCATGGACAGCCACTGATAATTGTAAATAATAGAATTATAGATAGTGGACAAATCAATTTAATTTTGTAATTTCATAATAAATGAATCATGAGATTTTTTAAATATTTTCATCGAATCGAATAAAGAATTTAAGACGTTTAAACCAATAGAAGTTCTTTAATCATTCACTCTCGCTCTCATTGGCTTATTAAATCATTCGAATATTCCATTCATCATGGCGAGTGAATTCACAGATGATATCTCAAAGTTTGAGACTAAATTACGTGAAATTTTAATCCAACTTCAATGTAAAACTGTAAATATCCTTTAACTCATCTTCTAATTGATAAGGACAAATATTAATTAATGATTTTCAACAGGAAGCTCTTGATAAATCCCAAGAAAATCTATTCGAGACTCAGAATTCCAATTGTCAGCTTCAAATTCTCCTTGAAAATGAAAAACGAACGTCGAATCAATTACGTCAGGAGCTCAAAACTGCTGTTGAGGTCATTGGACGTCTTGAGGATGATAAAATCCGTGGACAAACAGAACGTGCTCGTTTGGAAATAAATTCCAGTACGACGAAGGTGGAACTGTCTCATTTAATTGAACAAATGAAGAAATTGAAGTTGGAGAGTATTGAGTTGAAACGGAGGTTCGAAGCGATGGAGATAAAGGCAGCAGAGGCTGGTAGCTTGAATGAGAGGATTGGAGCCTCGGCTGATGAGGTGAAGGACCAGTTTGCCCATTTGCAGAAGATTATGAATAAGTAATGAGTCTATTTCTCCTAATTATTTAACGATTTCTCTTGTGATATTCTTAATAATTCCTATTTCAGTAATTTAGAGAAATTAAAACGAGAACAAGAGCTCCTGTTTGTCTCTTTCAAAGAAGTCTCTCAATTCCACTCAAAAATCGAGAAAATCAGTGACATTATTATGAAGAATACACAGAAGGATAAGAAAAAAATTGAGGAACTGAAGGAGAAGCTTGCAGTGATGGAAATAATGCAGACAACAATGGACGAAACGACTGCCCTCGATCCAATTGTAAGTGACGAAAGAATGAGTGATTTTAATTACAAATATTAAACACAATTATCTTTCAGATTGAGACAGAGACGAATGATTTCATTGAGAAATTGAAACTCACAGATGACATTGACCAGAAGCTCAATGAAATTTGTAAGAAATTGTTATCCACATCTTTTGTCGAAGCAACAAATAAAACGAATTAATTAAAAAGGAAGGAGGATATTTTTTGTCATTAATTACACATGTGTTAATAGGATTAATATAAAATGTATTATAATAGTAATTATTTTTTCTCTGATTGCATGTCTTCAGATGAAACAAATACTCGAGGTAAAAAATATGTGAAAATTATCATCATGAATGATAATGTCTTTTTAAAAAACCTGTAGATGAGCAAAATTTAGTAACAATTACTAATTTTGCATGAAATGCTTATTTCATTCATTTTCATTTAACTAAAAAAAAAGTTACACAGTGTTATTCATAGTTTCTTGATTGTTTTGATGTTATTTCTTTTTTAAATCGTAGAAACATCACATTTATGCTCGATTTTTGTTCTCAATTTCGTGAAAAAGCTAGACGGTTAATATTATTGAAAGAAAAACAGTAGCAAAGTGGTGGAAGATCAGTCGAATTTTCCTATTTAATCCCAAACTCATTCATTCAAGGGATATCATTTAAAAACCTTCAACTCATCCTCGAATCACTGAATTACTGGAAACGATAGAATCCCGGCCTTAAATAAATTCAATCACTAACATGCCAAGTATTAATTATTCACTTCTAAATTCTTAGTACGCGTGCTATTTAAATGAGTGGACTATTACAATTTCTCATTCTCTTAAGTAATGTGATGTTTTTGTTATTTTTATTTATTTTTTTCTAATAATCGCAAAAAGGAAGATAGAATTTATCATTATTACTTTGAAAAATCATGTTTTTACACAAATATCAAACGCGTGTGTGTTTCAATAAAACTTTAGTCATGATTGTACTATCGAATGAGCGAAAATTCATCGTTTATCAATATAATTATGAATATTATTATTTTATTCCTTATTACCATTTTATTATATGCAAGAGAAATTAATTGCTAATGTAATAAAAAGAGTACTGTGCAAGAGTGGATTTGGTCAACGGCAACCATCTTCCCCCTGTGTTCCCGAAAATGTTTTTATTCTCTTTAAATTTATCCCTTTTTTTTTTTGTTAATTTTCATTCATGCTTTTTCGTTAAAAAATAATAATTAAACCATTATGTTTCAAAGTTTTTTTTTGCATTTTCTTTTAGCTTGTTTTTTTATCGTTCAAAATAAATGAAATTCAAAGATTTCTTCGTCATTTTCGTCAATACTAGACTCGCATGTGATGGAAAAATTCGATTATGATGCAAACTATTATTTTTTTCCTTTTTTTTTTAAGTTTTTACGATTGTCATTTATTGACAGAAAAAAAGAGAAAAAAATCTTTTATGATCATAAACGGTAGACACTGCTGAATTTATAATTATGGTGGGTCAAAGTATAGAACATCTTGCGAGCCAGTTTGGTGGCTTTCTTGCTGGCTCAGATGCTTTTAATTGATTGCCACCGGTTTTTGGTGGATTCGATGCCTCCTGTTTAAACAAATCAATTTAATTTCATTATTTAGCTAATTTTCAAGGGATTAAAGAATTATTTGTATATTAAAAAATGTAATTAGTGTTGAAAATGAATTTGTTAATTTGTAGTGAAGGAAAGAGGTGTTTCCATTGAATTTCATGAATATTCCAATCAATGAAGATAATTAAGAAGCTGTTAATTAGGTCACCGTGTTTGGAAAAATGCAAATAATGAATAAAGCAGTTAAATTTGTTCACACATTAACAAAACTAATTGGCTTGGGGAATTTTTACCTTCTTCCATTACAGAACCAGCACCAACAAAGATATAAAGACATAGGAAACAGAGAAACAAATAATATTAGTAAAGTACAATTATTTATCTACTTAAATGATTTAAAATAGGGGAAAATTAAGATTTTCATTAATTAAAATATTTCAAGTCTCAATACTCTCATCTTATCCCATTTTCCCCTAATTAATTCTCAACGATGTGCTGTGTGATAAGCTCAGTAATAAGCAAAGTCTCCTACAATTGCACTAATGTAAAAAATATAATATAAAAACATGAGGAAACGTACCAATTTTTTCTCCATTTTTGTTTTAATATCTCGCGCAAGTGTATAAAAAGCCTCTTCAACATTGATACTTGATTTTGCTGATGTCTCCATAAATTTAATACCATATTCAACAGCTAATTGTTCACCACGTTCTTTTGATACTTGTCTTCTGTCATTTAATTCACATTTATTACCTAGTAACATTTTCTCAACATCTGCTGATGCATTTTCTTCGATGTTACGTATCCAATTTTTAATATTTTCAAAACTTTTTTCATTAGTTACATCGTAAACGAGCATTATTCCCATTGCTCCACGATAATAGGCGGTTGTGATTGTACGAAACCTCTCCTGACCAGCTGTATCCCTGTAAAAATGTCATTAATTAATTAATCAATTATTAAAACAAGAAGAAACAATACCTACCATATTTGAAGCTTTATTTTCTTTCCATCTAGCTCAATTGTGCGTATCTTAAAGTCAATACCTAGAAAATAATTAATTAATTAATTAATTAAATATCTCTGAAACTATGAGGTTTATGAAAAAATAGCAAGATACCTTTTTTGTAGATAATTAAATTCTCTACAAAAAAGGTATCTTGACAAATTCTCCTAAATTCATTATTTCCAGAGATATCATTAGTATTCTAAATAATCAAGGTTAGAATGACCAAAGAGCCTCTGATGTGTTTCCCAACTTTTCCCATCAGAAAAATTCCTCAAACAAAGTGGCCTTTGTCCCTGAAGTTGAAGATGAAATCATTACCATAAAAAAAGAATCATGTGAACACACCCTGTTTATCTCAACGTGAATAAAGGGAATGACTAATGATCACGAATAATTGACGCAGTAAATGCCACCAAGTTAGAAAAAAAAAGGCAGAGAGAGGAAAATTAATGGAAAACTCACCAATTGTTGATATAAACGTTGTGTTGAATGCATCTTCTGAGAATCTGAATAAAACACAAGTTTTTCCAACTCCAGAATCTCCAATTAACAATAATTTAAACAAATAATCATATGTCTTTGCCATTTCGTTGAGTGTAGCACTCGACAACAATATTATTCTCCTATTAAATTAAGAAAAAAACCTTCTGCCTTCAATTCAATATTTATTCGCCTCTTTTTCCTTCTTCTTCTTCTTTCAAACCTATAAAAAGAAATCCAATTGGTAACCTCAATATTGTTATTCAATCACTCCACTACACATCAATTTTTCGTTCTTCTCTCGCACTTTGACACAAACGAATTTATGAAGAGAGAAGGGCAAGGGGATAGATGTGGATGGAATTGAGAGATGCCTTTGCGGATGCAACGTGTCTATGTGTTAGTGCTTTTCGGGGGCTATAATTTTTTTTGAGCGAAAAAAAACAGACGATCTAATGACGATGACGATTACTTTGGCTTTTTTTTACGTCAATGACTGCTTCGTGCACGCGATTATTTTCTTATTGAGCAAGGATGAGTGGTAAAGGTAATTTGAGTTGTAATGAGGCGAATGGGTTGAAAAATTGTGAATAAAAAACAAAGGAATACGGAGCAGCTGGCACCTGCTGATAAATCACTGAAACTCGAGGTTTTTTTTGCCAGGATTCGAAGGGATTCAATCAGAAATTTGAAGATATCTCTGGAACTATGGGGTTTAGGAGGAAATATCAAGAGACCTTTTTTGTAGAGAATTCAATTATTCACAAAAAAGGTATCTTGATATTTCCCCCTAAATTCAATAGTTTCGGAGATATTAACGAGAGAAGTTAATTTCTTTGTCACTTCACTAGAGAAATTGACTTCACTTTTTATTCACTCACGTTTTTTTTTTTTATTAATATTGTCCTGAGATATTCATGATAAATACTCCATGAATTTAACTTCTTCAGTACCGATGATGCGTTATTCTTGCCAGTGATGTCATGGAAAAGATATTTGGATGTAAAAAAATTAAACCATTTGTGTGTCTGAGATGTTTTTGACGTTTTTATTTTATTTTTTCTTTCACTCAAGGGAAGTAGAGAACTTTTTATGGTAACGCTCTGTAAAATTCCGGAGGGGAAATGATTTTTGGGCCAACGTGACACATTGTTGAAGTGTAGTTACATGAGTACTGAACTTTAGAAATAGTGATTGGCAATAATGGATGAAGTTTATGGAGCTTATAATGCCAATGCAACTGAAAAAATTCATATACTGAGTTATTTTGAGAATTTTATAACATTATTGACGCCAAATGAGTACAGGAATTTCAATGAGATATTCTTTGAGGCTGATCAGTTGGAGGAATTGAAGAAAAGTTGTAGGTAATGCTGATGTTTATGAATTGTTTGATTGATTGAAGAGAATGAGACAAATTATTTCTTATTCTTCATTTTTCAGCATTGATAATCTGTCATTTGACAATGACATCGAGCCTTCAGTCCCTTGTAGTGAGGAAGAGGCAAAAGAAAGGATATTAAAGATTCCAAAGGACACAGAATTGGAGACCCTGAGGAGATTGAAAGCCAAGCATAAAAGAGATCATCAGAAAAGAGCTTGTGAATATGTCAAGTACCAGAGAGAGATCCCAGTCGTCAGTACATTCTCCCTCCATTTTAATCCACAAATGCTCATTAATCTAATTATTCTTCCATTTATTCCCCAGACTTATGGAGGCCCTTGTAAAGGCGAGGAAAAAGCAATTCCTGGAGTCGACATCTTCATCTCGGCACGTGTCTATCAGCCTTTTTCCTCGGACAAACTGAGAACCCAAAAAATAGCAATATCCAAAGTGATTACAATGCTTGGATACCAAACATTGGATCAATTACGTGACAAAATATACTGCATCTCTGATTTAACTGGTGCCTACGATACCAGTCATAATCCAAATTCAGCGAATAACATTCCAGCCAATAGAGTACGTTTATCACATTAATGTCGGATTGAAAGGGATTAATGCAATTATTTTATCTTCTTCAGGATATCTATAAATCGAGCTTCTTCTTCATTGAAGACACATTCTACAATGATACGAGAGATGAAGAGAGTAAAGACAACAGCTCTGTGATAAGAACTTGGGGAGAAACGAGGGGTATGGGTCCGTTTAATGTTAAGAAAATGGAGGAAGTGCGGCTGGATTCACTTAAAATCAGGTTTGGATATCCCTGGGTCTATCAGCACCAAGGAACCTGTGAACATCTCATTGTCTTCAGTGATGCTAGGTGATAATAGCTGCAACAGAATGAAGTCTATTAGACTCAATCATTTATTATTGAGTGAATTCAATGGTTTCCTTTCTTTTTCAATAGATTAGCCAATGTAGACGATGATCTTCATGTCTCTAACTACCCAAAAATCGAGAGAATCAGGCATCTGAGGTGTCCAGTCTGCATGATGTGCAATGATCGTCCAGTGCACTGGTTAGTGACTGAAAGCGACAGAATCCCACACGATCCCTGTTACTTCTGTAAACAGTGCTTTCGATCATTCAATTATGTGGGAGAAAGGAAAATTGGTAATTTCAGAGCCTATCGTTATCCATACGACCCTGATATTGTCGCACACTATCAGGATGCCATTGCAAAGAGTAAGGAAGGGATAATTAATGAAAACAGTTGAGAATTAATTAATTAAACTTTGCTTATTTTATATTTTTTCAACAAATTGTTCAGTTTCTTTAAATTATCTCTCGCACTTTGAGCTTTTGGACTGATTTCAAGTGCTCTCGTGTACATTTCCTTTGCCAGATCGTATTTATTCCAACGATGATAGAGTACACCTGTAAATTAATGAATTTTTGTATTTAAAGAGGATAAATTGATTTGTTTTTGCTAATTGAAGGCTAATGAATTCACCTAAATTCGTGAGAATCGTAGGATTTTTTGGATCCAGCTGTGCTGCAATGATGAATTCCTTTTCGGCCTCTGTGAATCTCTCAAGTTTCCCTAGGATATTAGCTATGTTGAGGCGAATAACAGCATCTTGAGGGAATAATTTGAGAGCCTGTTGTCCCTCTTCCAGAGCCTTCAGAGGAATTCCTGAAGAGAATACTTGTTATTGGGGTTTTTATACTTCTGGCGTTTTTTTTCGCTCACCCATATCGTCCATCAGTCTAATCATATTAGTCCAGGCTCTTCTATGCTCCAATTTCTGGAGAATAGCTTTCTTCCACATCTCTATTGCCATTGGATAATCCCTGAGTTCCATATACAAAATTCCAAGATTATAGTAGCAATCAGGACACTTTGGTCTGTGGAGCAGGGAATTCTTGTAGCATTCTTCAGATTCTCCAAATCTTTTTAAAGCTGATAAAACAATCCCCAGGTTCATCCAGGCGGCTGCAAAATCTTCTCTTGAAAACGTAAAATAAAATAGAGCTTCGAAATTAATGAACGAATGAAGAGAATTCTAATTCTGATTATAAAAGAATATTTACTGTATTTCAACTGATCTCCGAAGCAATTTTTCAGCATCCTCGTACCTCTCCTGGTCTTTCAATAGATTACCAAGATTATTCATCGCCTGAGCGTAATTTGGATGGAGCCTCAGTGCCTCTTTATATTCAATCTCTGCCACACTGATATTTCCTGAATCTGCAGCACTTTTTGCAACATTGTAATGGACTTTGGCATTCAATGGACAAACACTGAGAGCTGAACGAAAGAGCCTGGCTTCGGTTCTCCACTCAGCACTTCTTGTCCATGATTTTCCAAACCAAATAACAACGATTATCAGATACATTAGCAGAGGAATTCTTGAAGTTCCTAATTTTTCATGTAATTCTTTCAATCCAATGACTAGGATCAAGCAGAAACCAGAGGATGGGAGGTAGAGAGTCCTCTCGGCTATGACGAAGCCGACGTTGAAGAAGATGTTGCTTGCTGGTAGAAAGGGAATTATCAGGAGTGATAATCCCATGAAGATAAATCTGAAAAAAAAGAATTCTTCAATCAATTAAAATCTTTCACAGATTTTCACAATTCATTTACCTCGAATTTTCATGATGGAAATCTCTGATAATAGTGTTTATAAGGAATCCAATAAAAGCCCACAATAACAATATTGCACATATCCTGATGTCCCAGTTTCTGATCAAAGGAACACTGCCCATTGACCAGTCGAAGGACAGCCATTCTGGACACATGAGTAACCAGAGATTCAACGCATAAATATAATGATAATTAACATGACGAAGTAATGAGTTATTCATGAATGATGCAGGATTATCAACTGCCTGGAATTTCGGTGGTGAGAAGCCCATGAGGCTGAACCTGATTGCCATGAGGATGATACTAGTAATAATTAATACTGCAAAACGAATTAACATTCTGTAATTATGGAAAATGTAGATTTTCACATTTTCGGGTCTCCAGGTTTCCTTATCCATTGGTTTCCACATGTGAGAGTATTTTTCGTGAATTTCTAGAAGTTCGTAGACAGCACACAGTCCCTGGAAAAGTGATTAAATCAATTATTACTCTTTTGGGAATTGAGGAATTAAAGGGAACTTACTATTGCAGTGATTCCAGTCTCTTTGCACAACATTGCAGTCGTAATTAACAGCACACACATCAACAGATATGAAAACATTGCACTTAAACGTGTAGAGTAAATACTTTTATCGTATAACAATATAGAGAGCCAGACAAACATTGTACTGAGAACATCTGCTCTACCAACAATTCCTGACACCTGAAAAAAAATTGATTAATGATATAAATTAAGGGGAATATTTCTATCAATTAGTCACTCACAGCTTCACAATGCACTGGATGCACAGCGAATAATAAAGCACCATAAAACGCCAGATATTTTGATTTTCTGCTGAGGAACTTCTTGAAAATAATCCAAGTTAACACAGAAACAATTGAGTGTAATAATAAATTAACTGCGTGAAAGTCTCGGGGGTCTAAATGTCCTCTGAGCCAATGATGAAACCTGTAAATCAGTTTTTTTACGCATTTATTAGAATATCTCAGAAACTATTGAATTTACGAGAATTTATGAAGAGACCTTTTTTGTAGAGAATAAAATTCTCTACAAAAAAGGTCTCTTGAGATTTCCTGATGAAATCACTCCTTTCAGAGATATCTTCACCTGAATGTTAAAACAGTGAGTGGTCTGTAAGATCGATGGCTCTGTTCATGTGTCAGCTTGTTCCCCCAGAAGTCATTGCCAAAAATCGTTGACAGCGGTCTGCTCGTGACATCAGGATTGTTGACAATGGCAGGAGAATCATCGAAGACAAAATCTCCATCGTAAGAATTAATAAAACACAGAGATCCAAGTAAAATCAAGGAGACTTCAGTAAAAGGTGAAAATTCTGAAATTTTATGAATAAAAATATGAGAATTATCAGAGAATGTGCAATAATCCAAATTAACTTACCGGTGAGTTTTTTCCTGATTTTTTCTGGCATTTTTATTGAATATTTCAATGTCACCTGAATTTTATTCTCTCATTCATCGTTGATTCACTAATGAATCTCCTCTGATTGTCGAGGAACGAATTTTTAGGTTAACTGTCAGAATTACCGGTCATAGACATTGTGACCTTGATTCTTCGTATTTCCATCCAGCCAATAATTCTCAAAACAATCGAATATTCAATTGAAAACGTTTCTCAAGAACCTGCGCAATTGTTCACCTCCACAATAAATCAATGAAAATTTCTACAACAATCTTTATTGATAAGGAATCTTTACAGCCACATTTTACAATATCAATTACACTATTAACCTCAAATTAATTTCAGAATCAATGAAAAATTCTCCATAAATCGTCTTCAATAATGCATTTTCATTGGCCTCCGAGTGGAAGCTTTATAAACGTGAAAATCTTGAAAATCCACGATTTCAATTATCAATTACTACTGAATTATGAGAATCTGAGGCTACAAAAAACGTAAAAGGTTTTCAGCTTTTTTTTTTTGTATTCATTCATAATCTTAAAAATCCATCATTGCAGTACGAATCTTTCTTGCAGAGATATCCTATGTATTTTTTTTCTTTTTGATTGTATATCAATTATATACAATGTGCAAGTATTCAAATATGAAGATTATCCTGTTTATTATTACGCTCGATTTTATCATATATTTAAATAGAGCTAAAAACTTAATACTAGTACTTCTGACATTGAGGCGCAGAGAGTTTTTAATTACAATGACAACTCTTTTGATTGTTGTCCTCGAAAATGGATTTTCTCATGTACTTTGCGGACTAGCTCAAAATATTCCATCTAGTATGAGAGACAAGTCATTACACGTTTCTAAAAAAAAAATTCTCTATTCTCCTAAATAAACTTGCACTAATAAGTAAACTAATAGAATCTGCTAAATCTCATTGCAACATATTTGTAAAATAATTAACAATTTTTTAAAATTCAAAATAATGAAGTATTCAATACATAATAAATATGAAAGAAGCACACTGTTATTCCAGGCCCTTAATATTTCATTATTATTCATGAATTATCATGTATTACATGAGAACTGATTTAAACAATAATTGCATATTTGAGCGTAGCACTTGATTTTTTTTTTTAATGGGACTACTACCTAACGAGCTCATCAATTCATAATGCAATTTATGAGAGGGGAGATTAAGACTGTTTAATGTAGATATTGATTCATCATAAAAATCATACATAAAAATAGAAAATTCATCGTGGGGACGGAAGAGCTGTACGCGATAACAATTAGCTTGTATCTACGCCGTTGTTCTCATAGATGATCCTCTATTCACAATGTTTACATCAATCTTCATTATTTTTTTTTCGCTTTTTTTTTTCATCTACGAGTTATACATGTTTTTGATTTCTATTTACCTACATTATTACCACAATTTCTTTCATTTTGGCAAGTGAGTAAAATGTTCTATGCATTATTTCAATGCAGAGGGATAAAATAGCTCAAATGACGATTCACTTTTCATTCTACTATTAAGAAATGGCTCTTCGGTTGATGATTAATCTTCATTTTAGATCTTTCAGCAGAGACTAGCATTACTCAATAAGACAGTTTTAATTTTTTGACACTTTCGATTATTCTGCGCACTCTTTTCTTTACATTCGATGGAAAAGGAAATAAGCAAGGGCAGTAAGCATGTTTTCAACATCGTGGGAGCTCATTTTCTCTCAATTATTCATTGAAATACATTAATTTATGCACTTTGTATTGAGCCCCCGATTACTGATGTATTCAATGTTAAAAAATTCTATGATACCTGACAATGGCAAAATTCCCGAGAACAATTCGATGATCGAAATAACGTTCTCATCAGTGATTATTGAGTTAAGAGAGTATCTCAATGTACAGATCTACACTGTGCCTCATCCTTTGACTAAACCTCCGGAATCACGAGAATTTTCAATTAAAAAAGAAGTTTTGAACTTCTGTTTTGCGAGGAAGTAGTTGATAACTATGCTGATTTTGAAATTCAGGCGAATTTTAAGAAAAATCTGGTAACTCTGAGATACTGCCTCAACATTTAATGAAAGTTTCATGCAACTTCATCCTAGAAGTCTAGGGGCTGATCTGCTGAGCCCTCGAGATCGTTCGTAGTGTTGGAATTACCGTCTTCATCGTCATTATTAATTCCAGAGTTTTCTACATCAACGCTGTTTGTTTTGAGGCCGTCGTTGGTCAATTTGTTGATGATTGCATCTGAGAATAGTGAAAATTTAATTGAAACGTTCAGAAAAGTTGTTGGTTTTTCTTTGAATAATTACCGCAATCAGGTTTGGATCCATGGGTTTTCGTCCCGGCGAATTCAACACCATGAGGATCAACACACCAGCAGATTCCAAGGCCATGATGACACTGGACACTTCGGTAATAGCCACGAGAGTCACATGCAGGTGCTGCATCTGATGATGAACGCCTCCGGACTGCAGTACATGGCCTCTCTGCTTTTGCAAAGCACTCGCACCATTCCAGATTATTTATGACGATATCCCTGAAATTAAGAAATTCTTGGATAGGGGAAGATGGAGTAAAAAGGCCACAAGGGGTAAGATGGACACATTTTGAGCTACGATCAATAGATCCCGAGATATCGCAATATGTCCATTTTACCCCAATCTGCCCTATCACCTATTCCTTTCCCAGTACTCAAAAATCGGTAAATTCTTCAATTCCGTAAATCACTGACCCATCAGTATCACAGGCATCCAAGAATGGCTTGAGACAGGGTTCATTCTGATCATGCTCAAGCCCATAGAGTTCAGAAAGTGAGATCCTACGATCACCGTCAATGTCCAAGTGTCCAAACATCCATCTAACTTCAGTCTGACATCCAATGGGAAAGTATCCTGAAAGACCATCGCTCAATATCAATAAAATAAAAGGCTTGAGGTTCCAGAAAACTACCGAGACTCACCCTTTGCCTTTGTATACTGTCGCCTATACTTAGTATTCGACATTACCACTGAAAACCAATCGAGAAGACGATTGGCCATTGCTGGTCTCAACGACAACGAACAATCATCATTACTGGGTTTATTGAACTTTGATGCTGGAATTTCTGGGGTCGATTTCATCGTCACTGGATCCTTACTTATTTCATTGCTCAATGAATGCTTGAAGTCTTCCTCATATTTACTGTTTCCAAAGCCCTGTGATTAGTTTTAAAATGAAAATCTTTTCTCAAATAAACAGCAACCAGCACTCTCAATATTCCCACAAGCTTCTCACCTTCATCCGCTTTCCGTACTTCAGATATTGATAATGATGATGATCGTAATTGAAGTCCCTTGGCATCAGTGTGATATCTCTGTTGCGACCTAGTTTCCCCAACAGAGACTTCGAGGATCTGGTTTGGGGAAGTCGCTTGGAGTGAATTCGAGAGTCTGCTCCACCTTAGGAAATAGGAGAATGAATTTCTCTGATTTGCAGAAATTTGGAGATAATTGTTAGACATCTCTATTCACCTTTGCATGGACAAAATCCTTTACAAGCAATGTGCACCGATGTGTGATGAATGCAGTTATGGTACTCAAGACGACAGGTCGAGCTGTACGTTCGATTATCACTTCCACACAGGAAATTTGGTTTTACTACTGCACATTCCTGGCACCTACAATTTATTGATCATAGTTCACTATTCATCGCTCGTAAATAGAGATAAAAACAAGCAATTTTTTTTACGACTTTCTTTTCAAAGATATCTCGGAAACTAAAGGAGATAGAGAAATTTTCATAAATACCTTTTTTGTAGAAAATTTCAAGAGCTACAAAAAAGGATTCTATAAAAATTACTCTATCTCAATTAGTTTCCGAGATATCTTTATAAAAATTATGAAATAATGTTTATAATGTACTTTGTCTCATCTTGATCTTCATCATCATCCTCAGAATCAAAGAGTGTGTCATCGCTTTCACTGACTGAAGAATCCCTTATTTTTTGTTGCATATTCCGTGATTTCGGGATGACGATGTCTCTAAAATAAACGAAAATGTACAGAAATGCTCTCAGAATTTTAAATAATCCGAAAATGAATTAATTACCCGGATTTATGGAGTTCTTTCTTTGATACACAAACTGCTGTAAATGTATCTTCCAATAAACAAAGCTCTTTCTTCTTGCAGTTCAAGGGACGACAGAGTTCACCTAAAAATTCAAAAAAATTCAAATTAATTCCGTGAACGACAAATGATCTAGTAAATTACTCACTGTTTGGATCGTGGATCCACAATTTTTTGTCTCCGACTTTAAAAACTTTGGCATCATCCTGCAATAGAAATTGTAATGGAATAATGCTGAATCAGGCCTCCTCTTTCAATATTCGAAAGGGAGAAGAATACAGACGCAGACGCACATCAATTGTCAGCTTATTTGATATATTAGGGTAGTGCCGCAATGGATGCATGTAATAACACTCTTAAACCATGTAAACCTTGAGATTCTTTTCTCAATAAACAAAGAAATGTAAATTTAAAAGAAGAGAGATAATTTACAGAATTTTACACCACCTCTGACATCAGAGGGAATTGCGCTTTAGCCTCAGTTAAGAGTCAAATATTCAAATTCCGTAATTTATTCATGGAATATACAAGTGCATGATGCAATAGTTAACAACCACGTCAAATCAAAATGAATAATTCAATTAATCCAAAAATTAATCTCGAATACAATAATCTGAAAATTCACCTCCTCGGCAAACTCAAAGTCGCCATCGAACATTCGTTTGCCATCGACAGTCAGTACGATTAATGCAGCTGACAGCAGCACCCAAGATATAAGCCGTTCCATAATTCACTTATTTTATAAAAAATTCTCCAATCTCCTTGTATCAATGAATATCTTGAAGCCTGAAAAATTTAAATCTCCAACAAAATAGTCTTGACTCTGATAAAGAACTTTCACTCCGTTTTCACTGGGTTTTTTTCTTTCATCTCGAGAGTGGAAAGAACGAGAATGAACAATGGGCACAATTTTATAACCGAAAAAAATGAAGTCTCTTAGTAATAATAACGCAAATTAAGGTGAAATTTTCGTGAAACTTGTGTGCGGAAGAGTACACTTTTTTATTGATTAAAATAATGTCGGTTGAATGGTGAGGATTAATGGAAATCTGGGGCTTGTTAGAACTCCAGTATCGCTCGTTCAGAGTCAGAAGGATTGCGACTGTGCGTTCAGTGAAAAGGGTAAGGGATATACCCTACCATTGCACCGACACACGATTTCTACGATTGGTCAGGACTCGGGGGATGCGCGCACGCGCCTCCCCTTCTTTAAATTCACCCCAGCATATACACTCGTACATGAAAAGAGTATTTCGTATCTACTTGGGGGTGTAATAGGAACAAGAGCATACGAATGGCTTTCGTACTTGGACTTCCATTGCGAAACCATTCGCGCGAGCGCGTCGCCCGTCTGACTACGCAGTCAATATCCACTTCTACGTCGTTCTCAACTCCCTTGTTCCTCGTCTCCACTCGTTTTTTTTTTATTATAACTCACCAATTCGCAGAAACTCGCAGACGCAAACGCTGTTTCGACAGTTCAGAGGAAATTTTTCTGGATAAAAAAATATTTAAGTAGAATATTAATTTGTTTGCATTATTTTTCTGTTGTTTTTTATTTAAGAATATGAAGATACTATTATTCAGTGTTCATTTCTCGTCTCCCTTTTATTCTTGATGACAATTGTAACTGCAGGTCCTTAGTCAGCTAATTTTCTAAGTGGAATTGATCAGCTATTTAAATAAAAATATTGAAAAATAGGTGAAGAATTCATGATTTTTCAAGCATGAATAATTGCGCATTCTAGGATCCCTTATTATATTTTCGATTTTATTGGCTGCCTTTTACCCTCGAGCCCAACCGGAATTCATTTGAGATGTACGTAGTGCCATTTATCAACTGGAATTAAAGGAATGAATGAATTATCTTTCGTTTAATAATGTATTTAATTGAATTCCTATTTTTATTACCTATGGGATCGACAGGTACACCTTCTGTGAGAGGCTCAGCCTCTTCTATGACTTTTTCAGCTGCAGCTGCATCAATTTTCATTGGGGAATCTTCAACCG
This sequence comes from Aleiodes testaceus, assembly GCA_963565655.1. Classification (NCBI taxonomy): domain Eukaryota; kingdom Metazoa; phylum Arthropoda; class Insecta; order Hymenoptera; family Braconidae; genus Aleiodes; species Aleiodes testaceus. Next base: position 3,850,158 of record OY751421.1, on the reverse strand, counting down.
TTGTATTTGAGCTGTAATAAACCGAAATTTTCAGAGATTTCCTTCAAAAAAAGAGCATTTGCTTGAAAATAAATGGGATAAAATAATACCATGAAATTCCTTCTGGTGGACTATCTCTCTCGATGAGATTCTTCCAATGTTCATGTACCTCATGAATTATATTCAATGCAAAATCGCGAGGCTTAGCCTCTCCATTAAATGCAAATTGATTCTCCGGTTTTCCATCGGGGATTTTGTATATTTTGAACCATTCAATGGTCGCTTTCAAGAGACCCGGATAGTGTTTCTCAACATCGGCGATATCTGCGGTAAAAAAAGAATTATTTATTTACGATTCGGTAATGAAGATGTGGATTAACTTACCATTCATCTGATTGGCAAGGGGATCATTTACATCGATCACTATGATCTTCCAGTCAGTCTCACCTGCATTGAAATAAAAAAAATATTAATTGCATTGATTTTTCAACGAATTTCGAAGAATTACCTTCATCAATAAGTGCAACAGTCCCTAAAACCTTGACTTTGACAACTTCTCCACGTTTTGAAACTCTGTAACCGATTTCAAGGACATCAATTGGGTCATTGTCCCCTTTGAAACCAGTAGCTTCATCCAAAACTTCCGGATTTTCCCAAGTCTATAAAGAAATTAATGAATTTGATTAGAATAAGGTTTTCGTGGGAATTATTGAAAGAGAATTTATTTACTTGAGGTAGAGCTCCGTAATTCCAGATGTATCCATGATGCGGAAAACAATTGGCAACAAAGCGCAGTTTTCCTTTCTTGACATCCTGTTTTATTGGATTCAGACTGTCTTTCAGATTAATCTCCATTTTTGCATTGGTCCATCGGGGCACTTCCACAACCATATGGAATATTTTATTCGCTTCATCGGCGAAAAGGGGAATGTCGTGCATTGGAGAGATTGTTTGATTTCCATTTTCTAATGAAAATTAAGGTTTACATTTAACAATTGAGTAGAATTGAAGAGAATGATCATTAATCTTCGCAAATAATCAAAATCAAGGGCATTCATTTTTCTGAGGATTAAAAGATAAAACAAGATAACTCTATTTTTTCCTTCAACACTTTTTTCAAAATATCTCCGAAACCATTGGAGATACGACTTTTTTACCCGAATCTTTTTTTGTAGTTCTTGAAATTCTCTATAAAAAAGAATTAGGGTGAAAATGTCGTATCTCCAGTAGTTTCCGAGATATTCAAGTGAGAATGATTGGATGAATTTCTCCTTTTTTACCTCGTCGGAATTGAATGAAAAAAATGGAAAAAATCGTGCATGAATATTTTAAAGAGTTATAAATATATTTCGACTATATTCAGAGTAAATTATTAATCCTTTAATGCGGAAGTTGATGAGTCTACTATGCACGATGTACATCCGTACTTGACCTTTACTTACAATTATGAAAAAGTAGGAAATAGTGATTATTGAGCAGCATGTGATTGGTGGTTACATGCTCGAGGTTATGACCATGACTTATTTCAACATACTCACTGAAATATATCCTGTAATCTGTTGTATTTTTAGCACCACGTTCTACAGTTGTATAAGACATTTTTAAATGATTCAATCGGATTTTGGGTAAGGCTGTACACGTATTGAAATTGCTCTTCTGTAATAAACTGAACGGCTTTTTGATTCCTTTTATAAATTTGCGGAAACCGTATGCACGCAACGTTACGTGTGACGTCATGGCGACATCTGGTGAGAGCCGGTGAAATACCGCGAATATATGAAATCAGGAGTCATAATGTTTTTTTTGTAAAATTCGTTAATTCAAGGACGGAGGTGATAAATTATTTAACAGTCATGAATAAATAATGATAATTAACTGTGTCACATGAAATAAATAATTGGGAATTAAATGATTAATTTTGATTTAATTATTTCTCGTGATAATAATAATGCCATTGATGGAAAAAAAATGTATTTATTTTAATAAAATCGAAAATATTTTTATTTAAGACAGAAAAGGATAAATAAACGTGTTTTACAGGGGGGAAACGAGGCAGTACGAGTCTGCAGATTAAAATTAATGAGAATTTCAATATTTTATCCTGTGGATCCGTTCTGCCCCGGTCATTCCTGTAACATCCACTTCAATGCTCCTGTTTTAACAATAAAATCAGTACCATTAATATCCTTACAATATCTATTACATTATTTACATAATAATAATAGAGATCTTAGACTCACAAAAGAATATAAAATTATTATTATTTTATCTCTCTTCCTGATTTCTTTTTTTTTTAGCAATCTCGTGTATTTATAATTCATTTTATTCATATGATAGTTGATTTCGTAAAATCATGTAATATTGTAGTTATTCTAGGATTTTGAATACGAGTCACTTCACCTACAAGGCAATAATAAATTACAGCACCTTTTTTCGGCTCCATGAACTTTAAATATTCTTTAATTGATTTAAACTTTAAACTACTCGTGATTGTTCTCTTAACGAACTTCAAAATTCATAATAAATGTATATACAGACGAATTAATCAATCTTTTATAATTCATTGAACTTGGCGGTCGGATAACGTGAAAAACCCGTTTTGCCCCTGTCTCTCCTGAATACATGGAGATTAATATAAAAATGAGGCTTGCTCGCTTGTTAGTTATTAAAAGTTAATGTAAAAATTTAAATAAAAGAATCTTTGATATTTATGAATTTTTCATATCAAGTTTTACCATTAATTGAGTAAAAACTTGGAGATTAAGAAGAAAAAAAACCCAACAGCTGGTAATCACACAAAAAAATTATTAAAAAAAATGCAGTTATAAACCAGTCAAGTCATGAGAACCAACAATCCTTAACTCTTCTGAAAAAATCCTTTAAATATTTGTTTTCGCTTATTATCATAATATTTAATCGCCTACATGCTAAATTTAGTGTTCGAATTTCTTTTGTTGAGAAATATTCGATTAATTCAATCGAAAATTCATTATTAAGAGCACGTGGTCAGTTAATATTGGGTAACGAGTTCTTCAATAACAATAGTAATCTACATACACTCATTTTCCCTAATTCCCAATTTTTTTAAAATAGAGAAATGAGTATAATTCGATATATCGAGTAATTATAAATCCTTCATACGCACTTACATAAATTATAATCCATAAACTGATGGAAGTTGAATATTATATACAATTTATTCAAGTGATTCCCTATCACTTACCGTCGAAATTGTGCATAACATTACTTTTAATTCTTTTAATATTTAGAATTTTATCTATTACTCGTACATACCTTATGGGTAAAATTTTAATCAAGGCTGTGATTATTCGCCTGCCATTACAACAAATTAATAAACATGCTTGGTCTCGATAAATCCAGTTGCGCTACGCAGTTGCAGTGAGTTCCTTATGAAGAAATGTCTCGATATCGACACGGCATATGGGGCACCGTTTATTAGTGCACAGCCATTGATCCACACAGTCCTTATGGAATAAATGCATACAGGGTAATCGCCTGACATTCTCACAATCCTCGAATTCCGACAGGCATATCGTGCACTTCTCCAAGCCATCCTCCCCATTCTGCACTTTCTTCACCCGTTTATATTTATGAGGGAATGTGTGACTCTCAATGGACTCCTGTGTAGCACCGCAACTGATGTGGGACATGCGTCTTAAATCAACGATTCTCATATAATTTTCTAGGCGGGCTGATATGTTTCGAGCCTGTTGCATTACAAATTCTGGCAGTGGCACTGGGAATGGTGTCATTTCGTTCGGCATATTGTTCTGCATGTGAGGTGAAATGCTGATGTGCAGATGAGGCATCCGAGTGAGAGATGTGCTCTGATAGGGATACGGAGGCATTGGCGCCCAGTGGTACATGTGATGATGGACGTGCTGATGAACTGGTAGCGAAGGCTCGAGTCTGTGGCGTCCTTCCATTTCTTCATTCCCCATTGAGCTCACCATGAGAGGAACTGGACATGGTGGAGGGCCAGTGATTAGACCAGAAGGTCCACTGGCTTCCGGATGACTGTAGACAGTCGGTTGCTGAGGAGCTGGTAATCCAGAGTGCCGAGGATAGCTCTCCATGTGACTGGCATTGTCGTTAATAGTGCAGCAAGTCCTTGGGGCAGTTCCTTCGATATTTGTTCTATCGATCATGTAATGATTGGGTTGATAGGAGCCAGGGTGTATGATGGGGGTTAGATGGTTCACAGGAGTATAATTGTGCATTGCTGCAGAGCCTTGGTAGTGTCTGCGTCGATGCCTCTCCTGCATTCTCTGCTGACGCAACCACAGACGTTGATGCATGGGGTGTACTCGAGACCAAGCAGAGTTCATTGCTGAAGGACCATTGTAGGGGGATCGATGGTGGTCCTGAGAGTGGTAGAGATGGAAGCGTGAAGGCATCATGTGGCGCATTCGAGTGTAATCATGAGGCCGATGTATGCAGTGCACATCAGCCCTTGGAACTTCAACTTCGGATACCTGGGGCTGATTAGATCCACTCGAATTCGGAGGATTCATGTGCTCGTCGTCAGATTCAGCAGTCAAGTCCACTACTGTCACTGTACGACGGCTCTGATTCTCTTGTTCTCCGGATTCACGGCTGTTGCCTTTTATTGTCTCCAACACTTCCACTGATTCATCCTCATTGTCACTCTCGCTGCTAGATGTCGACCAATCCAACTGCAAGTCCGGGGCTGATGGCGTGTCGTCACGACGTTGATTCTGACGCAAGTTCTTAGGCGCACTGGATGATTGTCTCTCTGATGCTATGCTCGGAGGAGGATTATTCGTGTCCTCTTCAATGGGATCAGGCATGCTGTTTGATGATCCATTTATACTGTAATCAACGGGTGCATCAATGAGCCCTGATGGTCCTGCCGTACTCATACCATCTCTCTGGCCATTGTTAATCAGCTTATGCGGCTCTATTCTCTCGTATTCACTCGTAGGCAATCCACTACCCTGCACCATTCTTCCTATTCTGAAACCCTCACACAATCTCTCAAGATGAACAGCCCGGGAAGGCTCAACGGTCATTAAATTTCTGAGTGAAATACGCTGGCGCGTATGCTGGCGGATACGTCCCATACGCTCTGTACGTTCTATACGACGACCAAGCTGGCGTATACGATACTGGCGTATGCGCTCACGAAAACGTTCACGCACAGACATTTCCGATTGTGGTATGTAAGGTGAATACACAAAATTATCACCAGGTGCTGAGTGATTTGGCTGATTCGTAAAAGGCTCCGCATGATTCTGCGGATCAGTTTCCTCGATATCAGACTCAGCAAACAGATGCTCAAACTCCATTTCCGTACCTGGAGATTTATTTTATCTGCGTTTATTTGAGACTCTGAGATATGAAATTTTCGGGTTTACCTGCTGGGCATCGTTGTGGAGGGGGGTCAACGGTTGATGTGAATGCGGTATTGAATATGTCAGCTAATGATGTGGAATTTGTGTCTACTGAGCCTGGTGTACTATCGTTATTGAATAAACCAGGACGATCCTCAGTTTTTCCTTTACGCCATACATCTTCTGTCCTCTTGCCTTCTTCCATTTCTGAGAAAAATAATAAAATTAAAAAATGCAAGACGATAAGAATACTGATGACTAAGCCAGCTTATCTCATTAGCTGATTCAGGAACTTCAATGTACGTAATAGAGTTGAAAATTTTATCAAGGTCATTTATCAGAGTTATTTTGTTGTAAAAAGGAGTCATGAAAAATTCATTATATTGAAATTAATTAAATTAATTTGATGGATCGTATGCGTACCTCGATAAATACTTCATAGATTTTTCCTCAAGACTCTAGTGTCTTGGATTCTTCTTTTACCACGTCATTTTTTGGCAGAAATTCCTTTCCTTTTCTTCTCTGCGCCTGATATTGCACACACACACACTGGTCTACTGAATTTTGATAGTTACTTGAAAAATTAACTAGTTTCATTGATCTACAAGAGTTCGTTCATGCGTAAAATAAAGAGAAATAAAAATCAAAGTGAATTCCATTTCTCGGCTTTAATTATAAAATTAGACGGATTTTTAACTCGACGATTGTCATTGCAAAGCCGATGAATAGGGAATAAGAAATTATTATCTCTTACTGGAAATATATTTCATGTAGATGGACATGGTTTACAAAAAATCGAATTATTGCGGCACTTTTGAGAACTTCTCCGCATCATTATCGACTTCCGGTGATCGTCTGCAGATGGCGCTGATAATCGCCAAAAAGAGCTCTATATTACCGCCAATATTTGAAATTCGATTAAGGAAAAATTCTTCATTATTCGCAATAATTTCTCATCTTATTTTCTATGAAGAAAAAGTATTTAATATTAATATTTTTTTTCATACGTTACTCTTAATATTAAACATACTGTGGATCTATATAAATTTTCAAACGAATAAATGACTTATTATTAAAAACATTAGAATCGTTATTTTGAGAATTACAAAAGACGAACAAGCCAATTACATTAGTGATGAGTTATTTTCTTTAATTTATCGTGAAAATAGTTTATTCATTCAAATTTTATCGAGAATTCTCATTATATTCTAATAATTATTATTAATATTATTTATTATTGTGGTTGTGTTATTATAATCTATCAATATAATTACCATTATCATTATCATTTTCTCGATAATTATTAATGTATTTTTTTTTTATTATAAAAATGTCAATATACCATGTTTTACATAGATATGTTTCAAAAAATTATCCAATTTTCAAAGTGATTAAACGAAGTGAATAAATACTACTCCTATCGAGTCATTCAATTTAAGTTTAATTATGTTTCTCAGTCCTTGTAGCGATAATAGTGAATTTGAAAAATTCTGGGTAAAATTTACTCGAAAGAATCGATCCCGAGTTAAGGGAAAATAATTGTAATTAATGTTTTAATTAATTTTCATTTTTTGGCAAAATTCGCAGTTAAATTCTATGCGTAAAATTCTGACAATTTAATTAATTTAATGAGTCGACTTGTATTTCTTTCTTAATGGTTATTAAAATTAGTTGATTAATCAATTTTTATACATCTATATTCACCTTTCAGATTCAAATGCTAAATTATTTATTCATCCAAATAGTTTCTATATTAACATCACATTTTGCATTGAGAGAGTGCTCGTGTGAGTTGTGCGTCGTTGAGTGTCAAACACTGAATTATATAACATGCCTCACTTATTTATTTTTTTTTGACAATTATTTTGCATTAATTTTAATATGATTCTTCTGTTTCCGTTCCTTGAAGTAGAATTCGCAAAGCAATAGAGGAATATACGCAGAAACATCTCCGTAATAGTTGATTTTGTTTTAATTTACAGATTTTGGTTTTTTGAGATGAGTTTTTGGGATCGATTTTAAAAATTCACGAGAGGAATTACATTATTCTGAATTATTAAAGTGGATTATGATGAGAAGATATAATAATGTGAGATTAATTTAAAATTAATAAAATTACATATTAAAATATGACAAAATGTAATTTTGCTTCATATTGTTGCTTTATTTTAATGAAAAATAATTATTGAGAAATTGTGAATAATTTTATGTGAAATTGAATTATAGAATAATTTAAATAAGCAAAAAAATTTCAATTAATATTAATAAATGCAGATAAAACAGCAGAAACAATGGATAAATATTATATTTTATATAATATATTTAAATATATTAATGAATTTTTTGACTCTTTTTAAGAGGTAATAAAATAATTAACTTTATCATAACATTCAATTTTTCTCATTTCACGAGTAGATTTTCCTGCGTATATACGAAAATATTTTCGTTCAAAAAGTCGATAGTGACGAGGGTACTTTGTTTATTTTTTTAAATTTCTTATTAGGCACGAATTAGATATAAAACAACTCCGTGCCACAAATCCTCTTCAATTAGTTTAATTTTGTTTTATCATACAGGGGAGACTGAGGCAAAAGTAAAGTCCAGGAAAGAATGAGTCAGAATTTTTTTTCAGAGCGAAAGCTTTCACTGAAAAATTCCAAAAATTAGGCGAAGATAATAGACACACTGAAGCATGTTCTCAATTTTTTTTGCAGATTTTCCAGTAACTGCCTTTCCTCCACAAAGAATTCTGATTCACTCACCTCACCTTCATTCTGCCCAAGTCTCCCCTCCTTTTACTCTGCATTCCCTTTGCCGTAACAATAGTTATGGATTAACATCACAAATTAATCGATTTTCACGATCGACAAGAATTACGCCTTGATGACAATTGTCAAATTGATTAAAACGAGAAATTATTCTGCAGATGCTTGTTTTTTTTTCTCAGCATATCGATTAATACCTATTTTCTCATGAAATATTCATTCAATCGAAGTAAACTGATGACAAATCAATAACTCCAGTTCATGATTTTGGGCAGTAACAATATATATCTCAATACATTACTCGTATCAAGAAAAAAAGCCTCATTTTGGAGGTATTAAATATTCCACTCGAATTACCCTCTTATCAATCAAAATCCATGAAAATTTCCTAAAAATTCCAATCATAAAACTCACGGACGCAGAAGTGAATGCCAGCGTTGTATCTGAGTGGGTATACGAGCAGCTCGCATATTATTCCAGTGCTGAAGTTCTTCTGGTCCTGAACTATTCAGCCCCAAGCACAGCCACCCTATCATTTCCCGTCCCTTTTTCCCCATTGCCGAGCGTCGTCGATTATAAACAGAAATGAAAAGAGTCACGTCTCCAAGCTGAAAGAGTGCGACCTGCAAAAAACAATAAATAATTCCACAAAAATCCAACTCAAATGCATCCTCAATAATTACCTGAAATATGAAAGTTTCTTTATAAAGAGGATTGGGCTGTGCTCGTCTGAGCCCAGTTTTGGATCTCCCCATTTCGTGCCCATTGCTGTCCACAAGTGTGAGCTTAACATAAGTATCAGGCGGTTTCGTGTCACTTCCTCCTCCACCACGAAAATGAGATCCCTTGATTACTTCCACGGATAAGCGGCCTGTAGTTCCATTGTAAGAGAGACCAATAAGAATTTCCGCAATACTACCGCCTTTCATACTGCTGCCGTACGGTGGAGTAGCTGGAGACGCATAAGACTGTACCGATTGTTGTGAGCCTGTTGAGTCACTCCGAGTCAGACTCGTCGTTGTGCCCCAGTCGTGAACCTGCAATTAAATAATCCATAACTCTTCACCCTCAATAATCCATCAAATAATAAAATCAAGTAGCACATACAGATGAAGATGGTATCGGCTGCAATGGCAAACACAGAATCGTCTCCAACTGCAGATTAATCTGATCGAAACAAACTCTCGCCTCTCCCAAGAGTCTCTCACGCCGCATTCTTCCACCCCAAAGATAAACCCTCAGTCTCACTCCCATCGCATTAACATCCTCTGGATTAACTCTCGGCAGAAGAAAACTCTCCATATACTGTGGCGAAGATCCCTGACGCACTCTAGTCTTACGTCTCTGTTTTTTCGACGGCAGGAGCACCAGTCTCACTTGACTCCCACCAATTCCCGTAGGATAGCTCTTGCCCTGGAGCACTTGAACTGTCATCTCTCGCATGGGCGCATCGTAGAGAAAGGCAACCTCCAGACAACCAACTTCATCAACAGGTCCACTGAGTGGAGAGCCAGTGTCATTGGACAATGAAGTACAGACTTCCTCGATTATTTCATCGGATTCACGAGTCTCTAAGAGCACACTCGAGCCAACATCAAGAACACACTGAAATCAATTTTTTCTTCATTATTTCAATACTTTTTCTAAAGAGGAGAGTAAAATTACCTCTTTTTGATCAGTCGGACGTTCATCGTCACAATTGGGAGATGAATTAACGGTTTCGAAGACTCTTGGAGAATCTTCAGCCTGAATAGTCAAAGTATCCGGTGCAATAGACTCCTGTATCTTCCTGAGTGCATCTTCCTCAGAATCGGAACTCGTCTCTGGATCCGAGTAAGTCGATATTTTCCCTAAAATTAAATAGAATCATTGTTCAAAGATATTTCACACTCTAGTGTTTAGGTAATAATAGTACCTAAATTTTTGGGCACTGGGATATTGCTTGTCGCTGTCTCGTTCAATGGAACGCAGATTCCACCGAAGAGCATTGTCTGTGGTACAGGTGCGAATGTCCATTTTTTTGATAAATAGAGAAATAAAACGAGGAGCAATGTAACGAAGCCAGCAACAGTGCCAAGAAATGCAGTAAGCCACACCGGTCCTGAAATTTAATAATAAAAAAACCTTCAAACATAATAATCATAATTCTTTAAAAAATAATGCTTATTATTATAATAAATTAATCTCCGCCTCAATTGTACCGCCACGTAAGTGAATGAATGCAGTGGAAAATGAAAAAGAAATCAATAACGTTAAAAGATATAAAATAAAACAAATAAAGGAAAACTCTAATCAACATATTTTATCTACATTCTACCGAGTAGAATCGAATTCTAATCGAATGGAGCATTGGAAATTCTGATAATTCCATCGATAATGAAACTAGAATCTATCAAACTAATTGCTGTTCAAGTGAAGTGGACTTACCCGCAAGAAAATGGTCTGATCCAGTTAGAATCATGATTGTCGATGAAGAGAATTTGTGTTTGACTCCTCTCGTTAATCCACGGCCCGTGTGAAGCCGCATCTGTATAACTCACGCATTATTGATAGAGTGTAGATTTGATTAAATTAAAGAGAATGTATGGATGGTTCCTTCTTCTAGTTTGTTTGATTACAAACGTGGTTATAGAGCGAATAATATGTGGGCGGGGGTATATAGCACTCTGTTGCTTTAGAGGGTAGGTGCTTTCCTAGGAAAATTCCAGTGCGCCGTTAGGGCTGTAATACGCTTGCGCATTTTCATCCTCATTACAGACAAGGGATGGTTTTTTTGTTGGGGGTATTTGCTTCTGTCTTTCCGCGCAAGTCGTCAACCGCAATCTGACAAAATACTATCATTCTTATCAGCCAGGGCTCAAAACAATTCAATGCCATGGTATACGAGGAATTTCACAATGGAGAGGGAATATTCATTGAAATTTTTAGGATTTAAGCCCTTTTGAGAAGCAGAATGGGGGGAAAACAGGCGCTCTTTCATTTTTATTAAGAAAATCTGGAAAAAACGGTCGAAATATTAGAGATAGAATTTTTCTGATAATTTCATTAGAAAATTGAGAGAATTACCGATGGAAATCATTTATCGAAACTTTTCTTTACTTTAATTTTTCGATTTTTTTTTCATTTTCGAAATTTTCCTGAAATTACCTCAATTTTTCAATGGAATTAGTTGTAAAATTACACCTGTGAAGCCCATTTTACCCCACTTCTTTCGAATTTGTGATTTCAAGACCTGTGACGTAATTCTATGATTTCACACGTGTACTTGTGATCATAATAAAACTGGTGTCTCTAACCTCACATTCGATTTGGAGCAATAACATGAAATCTCATGAATTTTGGTGTTCTCATTAATTTTATCAATGATTGAATAATCATAACTGGATACTGCGTGTTCTTCATGAATCTGAGTGAAATAAAAATGAATTACCAATATTATTAACGTTATCATAATTAAACTCAGTTTTCTTACCTTCTTGAATTAAAACTATAATGCTCCTCCGATTAAACAATTTAAAATTCCTGAATAGATTAAATCTCGAGAAATCTTCGAGATGCCTGAATAGCCGGCTTTACAGCAATGTAGATGAAAAAAGGCATCCATTCCCCAGGAGACCAGATCCAGTTGTGAGGAAGAAGAGCCTTCGTGTTAAAATAATCGACGAGTTCAGAGAAACAAAGTCTAAAGTTGAAGAAATTATTGAGAGAGAGAATATATGGACAATACCGAATTTTCTTTGTATTGGAAGGATTGTATCGACGCCTTGTCTGAGTTATTTGATAGTTTCCCATGATTATCAGGTAAATTTCCGATAGTAATGAAACTAGCACACATTGACGATTGTTTCCCTAAATAACTGAATTATTTAGAAGAAGAATTGTCCCATGTCTGCTATTTTTATTATCACACTTAATCCCTCAAAATATTGAAGATTCTTAACTCTTACTCAAATTAGGTAGCACTATGGCTGCTGGCCTTTGCAGGAATTACAGATTTTGTTGATGGATGGATCGCAAGGACTTGGACTTCACAAGCCTCAAAATTAGGGAGTTTTCTGGATCCAATGGCTGATAAATTGTTAGTTGGTACTTTGTTCTTATCACTGGCGTGGGTAGGCCTTCTTCCCATTCCCCTGACTGCTCTCGTTGTCATCAGAGATGTTGGACTGATTGGAGCTGCATCATACATTAGATATCGCTCATTACCTGCACCGGTAAGACTCAGTAAAACTGGAATTAATTCAGTGAACCTCTTTTATATTAAATTCTTTTGCAGAAGACATTATCGAGATACTTTGACCCGACACATGCCACAGTCCAACTAGCTCCAACATTCATAAGTAAATTGAATACAGCCGTTCAATTGTCCCTCGTTGCTGGAACTCTAGCAGCTCCAGTTTTCCATTTTATTGATCATCCAATTCTCCAAGGCCTCTGCTACTTGACAGCTGTGACTACAGTTGCCGGTGGTGTTAGTTATCTGTTATCAAGGAATACGTACAAATATCTATCGAAAAAGAAAAAATCTACATCGTGAAATCATCATCAAAGCATAATTCTTGGTTACAAATATGTTCAATTATTACCATAGTCTTTTCAATAAAAATCAGTGGATAACTGAATAACGAGGTAATATCGTTTATTTCATACTATTTACATTTTCTATGAAGGAGCATAGAAATTTAAAAAATTTCCTATAGTCGTCGAAGTTAAACGTAGAATGGATGCGGTGGTGTGTATAATTCATACGCAAATTCCTCAATGTGCTTTGGATCACGCTCACAACCAATATAATCGATTTCTAATTTAAAATGTCCAGGGAGACCCATACAAGTGATTCCTATTCCTGCGACGTCGTAAAGTCGCACGGGAAATTGCGTATCTTGGATTCTTCCTCCGTGACACAGGAAAAATTTGGAAAACGGTATTTTTACATACTGCCAGTATGGTCCTCCTCTTGTGTAGAGAGGAAAACTGTGGAGATCAGCCCATGTGATGTCGTGCTCGTTATTTAAGTGCAGATTAATCATGTAGGAGCGTCCGTCACCTCGGACTCGGAGGATCAAGTGCGTGTAACTGCTCCATTGATAGAATTTGTCAGTTTTGAATGGACCTCTTAAGGGGACTGATTTAAGATTGCAGAATCCGGCACGATGCTGTTTTCCGTCTTTGGGTACTCTAGTTGATACGGTTCCGGAGAAGACTCCGGTTCCTGTCGGAGATAATGTCAGCCTGAAAATTAATGATTATTAATGGTTAATGAGTTTAATTAATTTTAATGATAATGAGAGGAACTTACGTTGCTTTTGAAAAACCCTGGAGAAAATCACTGTCACAGGTTACAAGCCATTTATTCAAAATCTCAGCATCACCATCGAATTTCCACTGGACATCAACGTCACCAGGATGTATCGCTAACAATGGATCCATGTAGAGATGCTCTTTCATTTCTTTCCATAATTTCTTAGTCTCTTCGATAAATTGAAAGTATCCTCTGTATATTCTCTGAAAGGGATTCAATTTTTCCGGTTCAACATCGGAGATATGGGGATAACCAAGTCGCCGGTCTCCCTGAGAAAATCCCGATGTTTTTATACAATAACAGCGTACTCTGTACTTAGCATTCGATGATTTATAGATTTTTAATAAATTACGTTTTAACGAGTTCATAATTGCTTGTTTGGATGATGTTTATTCTTATTTTTAATCATGTGAAAACACTGTCATGAATTACGGATCACCTTTCGTTATGCTGAGTTTTTGATTCTCAGGTTAGCAGCCGATAAAGACGAAAATCATGTATTTTTTCGTTTGATTATTTAATAATAATTTAATGTTTCAATCAAAAAAATATGCAATCGTTTGTGAATCGTTTGGTGGTAATTGTTATATAGTTTTTATTGTTTGGTAGTTAATCGTTTAATTATTATTAAACAAATCCGACTTCTGAATCGAATGAATTCGCTGGCCACAACCAGCAGAGTGATGAAAGCATCATGGTGTCTCTTGGGTCCAACAATAAAGTGCAATAACGTAACCTAACAAATTAATTCGAATCTCCAGTGATTAAACTCAATTTATAATTTAACAAAAATTGTACATAATAATTAATAATGGAGGAATCAAAAGAACCTGAAAAAACTCCAATTTTCCGGGATTTAAAAGCAGATGACATGGTTTCAGAGACAACAGTTATCGAGAGTTTATGCATGAATTGCAATGAAAACGTGAGTTTTCTCTGTTAATTAAATTTAATTCATTAATTTTAATCTCTATTTTATTGTGCAGGGAGTGACGAAATTGTTGTTAACAAAGATTCCCTATTACAAAGACATTATTCTGATGTCTTTTGAATGTGAACACTGTGGATTCCAGAATAATGAGATCCAGAGTGGAGGGAAAATAAATGAAAAAGGTGTTCGGATAAAACTCGAAGTCACTAATGAAAAGGATTTTAATAGAAGAGTCATTAAATCTGATTACACGAGTGTAAAAATACCGAAATTGGAGTTTGAAATTCCTTCGCAATCTCAGAAAGGAGGTAATCACTCATTTTCACGTCAATGGGAATTTTCAAAACATTCTCATGAATTTTATTACAGAAATAACTACAGTAGAGGGAATTATTGACCGGAGTATCACAGGATTAGAACAGGACCAAGTGAGACGTAGAGAACAGGAGCCAGAAGCTGCAGCAGCTATCGATGCGTTTATTTCGAGATTAAAGTCTCTAAAAGACCTCGACGATCCTTTTACTCTTATTCTAGAAGACATTACTGGAGAAACGTTTGTGGAAAATCCAAATGCACCTCAAAAAGACCAGAAATGCACTATTACTCATTTTAGTAGATCAGAGTCGGATAATAAATTACTCGGGATTTTCGAGGAAAATGAGGATAAACTCTTGAAACCTATTGAATCCGGAGACTTTCCATTGGAGTCATTGGAGGGAGAAGTTTTAACATTTCCCACTAATTGTCCAGAGTGTAATGCTCCATGCACCACAAACATGAAAATGACGAGTATCCTTTGACTACTCATAAGAAATTACAAATCCATTTTTTTTACAGGAATAATTACGTGGTTTTCTTTAATAATCGAATTAGATATTCCGCACTTCAAGGAAGTGGTCATAATGGCGACAAATTGTGATGCCTGTGGTCACAGGACGAATGAAGTTAAGAGTGGAGGTGGTATAGAGCCCGAAGGCATCAAGATTGAGATAAACATTAAAGGAAAAGAGGATTTCACTCGAGATGTGTTAAAATCCGAGACTTGCTCAATGGAAATCCCAGAATTGGACTTGGAAGTGGGTCCAGCGGCGCTTGGGGGTCGATTTACTACAGTCGAGGGGCTGATGACAGCGACGAAAGAGCAATTGACATCCAGCACTGCATTTGATGGAGATAGTACTGACGAAACAGCGAAAAAGCGAATGGACGATTTTATCTCGAAATTCGATAGAGTTTTGAATGGAGAAAAAGAAGTGACTATTATTCTAGATGATCCTGCTGGTAATAGTTATGTTCAGAGTCTTTCTGATATCGGCTTTGATGAGCAGTTGAAAATAACGAGATACAAGAGAACGTTCGAGCAAAATGAAGAACTGGGAATTAATGATATGAGAGTACAGGATTATGAAGAACATTAAATTGATTTAATGACTCATAATAAAATTCTTATTTTTTAGAAAATCTGTGTTAATTCTCCAGGCGCCTGAAAAAAGAAAAGGGAAGATGAAGCCAGTTTCTTATTATTCACGACGCTCTTCTCTGGAAAAAGGAATTATAACGTACACAATAGGTATACCATCCAGTTTCTTCAATTTCGACAGTTTTTTCATAATCTGCGATCTCCAGAATTCCGTATCCAAACTCTCACAAATCGGATTGTTTATGAGAAGAAGTTCCTCGAGATGGGGAATTTCCTGTAATCGATTCACTTCTGCCCAGTCCTTCACCATGTTATTCCCCATGTAAAGAACCTTTAAAGCTTTAAACACATTCACGCCTTTTATCTTCTCAATTAAATTATAAGATATCCACAATTGCTCCAAAGTCCCGCCTATAGATTCTAATCCAGCGAATGTCTTTATATGATTTCTTCCTAGGGACAAAATTCTGAGGTTTCTCAAGGAATCGAGACCGGCTATTTTTTCAATCATATTCGATGATAACGAGAGTTTCCTATCAAAAAAGAAGAAAATTAATCTGATCATCACAAATGTTTTAATTATTTTCTATTACTCGACTTTAGTTAGCACCGATAAGCTGTTATCCATTCTTTCAATCGGTGGCCATTGAAACGAGAGAATTATTTCCGTAGCTTCACTCGCAGACTGCTGATTATCTTCCTCCCATTTTTTAATAGCTTCTTTACAAGTTCCCGGTGCCATTTAACGAAAATCCTCAAATTTCCACAAAAGAAAACAAGACTTCATGAAAGACAATTTGAATTAATAATTCACTATATCGAATTAATGACATGATGTCGCTTCAATCGTTTTCATCTCTTTCATTTCTCGTATGTTTCACCCTCCCGCCCGGCTGATAGCCAATGGCTGTTGCGTATATATATTAACCGTAGTGTCGGCTGGTTCGCCGCTGATTTCGATGTTACCGAAGTTTTTTTTTTCATTTATTTTTCTTTAAAATTGCACGATGAGGAGGAAAAAATAATTTTTCTCAAATTCAGTGAAATTGTATTAAAAAAAAAAAAACAACGAATACGAAAAAAATCACTAGAGATCAGTTAAATTATTATTTTTTAATTAACCACGATCATCGCCGTGTACTGTCCGTCCGTTAAATTCATAAGAAATCCGTGTGTTTTGTAACACTTTTTATTAATTAAAAATACAGCGATATTGTTTATTGGTATTGTGAATAATTAAAGAGAGAATTTGGATAATCGGGAATTATGCCAAATATATTGAAAAAGGAAAAGGTGCGTTTGTATCAAAATTCAATGAATTTTTCCATTACTGTTATTATTATTATTATTATGTCTGAGTTTCTTGTATATAAGAGTTTTCCATTGGCTTTTTTTTATCAATGCTCTATCATTCCATTGTCCGAGTTATTACTGAAGATTATAAATGAAAAAGAGATTTTATTAATAAAAAAATGGGAGAGAGTGGGGGTAAAATGGTGGGAGGAGAGCTGCAGGAGAGGAACCCGGCGGCCGAACTATATCGATGTTCTCCCCCCTCTCCTCTTTTACAAGACACACACACACATACACAGAGGTGGAATCTCTCCTTCTCCGTTTCTCCAATTGACGACACACGTATAAATTTTGATTAAAGATCTATTTATTTAATCAAATAAACAAAAGACTGAAATAAATAGTCTCAGTGATGTTAAATAATATTCAGTAATTAATTGAGAGAGTGAAAAAAATACTCATAGTTTTAATTCTATTGTTAATTTAAAGGGAATTTTGTTGAAAAAAAAGAGGAGCAAGAAAAAAAAAAAACCTTATTTTTCACATTCTTGTCACTAAACTCGTGACAATAGTCTGCGTATTATCGTCAGTGTGAATGTAATGGTATTGTTGAATTCTCAATTCTAATAATTCGATCATTCTTATCTTAAATAATCGTTTATCTTTTATTTTTCTCTCTTTTTAATGAATTATTTACTCCGAAAATAATTAATCTTCATGTTTTAGGAGTCGAATAGGAGTAAGGAGAAGGGAAAGAATGGAAAGGATGTAGAGCCTGGAGATGAGGTGAGGTTATGAGAAAATACTTGAATTCTATGACAAATTGTGAAAAACTGGAAAATTATCAAAATGAGTCAATTGGTATTTTCACAAATATCTTAACTCTATTTCATTAACTATAAAATGCATGTTTATTGAATATTTTAAGATAATAGAATCTCATTTTCTCTCGATTTCTTTATGCATAAATAATGAGCAAAGTGAGAATTTACTTTTTCCAGAAATAATAAATTAATTTCACATTTAATGCTGCATTAATAAACATGAATTATTTAGATTAATGAAGTGAAGATGAGAATTTATAGGATACCTGGAAAATAAGATAAACTGGAGATGATTTTGTCCTGGAATTTCACCCTTCATCGGAAGATATTAATGCGTCATTTATCTCCAGAAACGTCAGAAACATCCAATTACTGAAACAAACGCCGAGTATTAATCTCTGCCTCTTCAATCCAATAATATTCCAACATTAAAGGCACTGCAATGGGTCATCCAAGTCATGCGTGAAAAAAATGAGATATTGAAGCGTAGCAAATGAGAATATTATTATGATATTCAATTGCAATAACGGAGACGCAGGAAGCTAATGAATTCGTAACGATAGACGTAATGAACAATGAGAGAAATGTCAATGACGTAATGCTCATTAGTTTCATTCATATAAATAATGAGAAACATGAAAAACCTGATTTTCCATGCTTTTTCTCCTATCTTCAACATATCTATGTTGAATAAGTTGCAGTGGCTATTTTAAGTAACTAGCGAATAGAAAGCATGCCAATAATATATGCCAGTGCATTCCACGTGAGGTGCACGGAAAAATACTTATTTATTATTATATTCTCATTAATGAGAGAGAGAAGATGGATAATTATGATTATTTAATTGAACTGAAAGTTGAAGAGTTCATATCGATGAGAGAAGCCCTTTATTTTTACGTAAATAACGGAGGAATTGAAACTATGGATTTATTTATAAAATCATGAGACCAATGAGAGGGAAATGAGAGGAAATAGATTTTAATGTATTTATATCAATAATTTCTCGAAAGAAACCAATGACTCTTCTCTATTTACTTGTGCATCAAATTGATATTACTACGCAATACGCATTTCAGGGACAACGAGCGATCAAGTGAACGCTACACCGAGAAAAACATATTCACTTGAGATATGACAGAGGCGTGCGCAGTTTCATTCGATCCTCGTTGAGTCTCGTATACGTGCTAACAAGTTGAATCTATTTCTAATCAATTTATCATAAAATACTTATCTTTAAATCGCCCCAACGCTCACGATAATACATGAAATAATTATCAGGCAATTCCGAAAGTTCTAACGAGTTTATTGCATTATTTTTTCTCTCTCTTTCTCATCGATATATCGATTCTTATCAACGTATCATTAATCAAAGCTGTTGATCGATCAGAGAAAGAAGAGAATAAGAATTCAGTTACGAAAATTTTAAATACGGATAAAATGACAACCGTTTCTACTTCGTACAACTCGTCGATCGTTCGCCAAAACGTGTCGCAAGTAATTCGATTCTTGGTCACGAGTGTGATAGTCATTTTTATAATCGGCAGTGCCAAACAACGACCTTGCTGCGAGATCACCAAGACAATTAATACGATAATAAGGAAAAAAAGAGGCGAAAGGTTGCTCCAAAGTACCGAGGACTTCTCCTGTATTCATATTCATGAATATCATCCTTCGTGAAAGGAAGAAAGCGAAAAAAACGTTTTATTATGAAAAAATTACAGTGTTTTATATGCAATTACATTTTGATCGTGATTATTTGTAACTGTTTTAAGATTCAAAAGTTCTTGTGACAATTAGGTGATATTTTCGTTTTTTTATACATGTTCTCGGTAGTTCTGTGTGAATTATACGGGCAATTGGAATGCAGAATAAAATTCAGTCATTCAGTAATCTTGCATTTGGAAATGTCTTCAGGAAAAAGGCACGGATCAGAAATAAAACAATCTCATTGATTAATTCGAGAATTGATAAGGGCATATGAGATTGGAATGTTTAATAAATCTCTTGGGCATTTAAATTGATATATATATTTTTTTTTGTTACAGAATAACAAAGTCTCAGGTGGTCCACCGGGTGGCAGTACACCACCGCCACCAACACTCATTAACAAGATCAAATATCAGCCCGGTGGTCCTGTTATCAAGAAAGATAAACGTCAGAGCAGCTCCAGGTTCAATATATCAAAGAACCGGGAATTACAAAAATTACCATTTTTAGCTGGTGAGTTGTGCAGAAGAGAAAATAAATTTTTCCAAGTTCTCCTGCCAAACTACTATTCTCTCCTTTATGAATATAAATACGTATTTCATAAGATTAATGCACTTTGCCCTTTCCCAATCCGCTTCCGGAGTTCACCGGTTCCTTCTCGTATTTGGACAACGTCATGTAACAATATACCTCATGAACATATTGCAATGCTTACGTCAGAGAATATCGATCGTTTGACCAGGTCGCGCAGACGCTCCGGCTCAGTCTCTTCCAACCCTTTCTACGTCTTTTCATATTAACCCGGCGCCTCTTTCTCATCCGAGGTAAACAGTTATCACTAAAACCTGCGGTTGTGCTATTCAAGAACGAAAACAAAGTTGTCAATGTCCATTGCTTCTTGAGGCGGCATTTTTTTATACTTGTAGACCTCTTGGTACCATTGAACCTCAGTGACTGTTATTATTACGAATTAATTGAGCTCTGGACACTGGGAAAACGGGGCATTGTGAACGGGAAAAACCGGAGGATTACCACAAGTATAACAACGAATTTAATTTTCTTAATTTCATAAAAACTGAATAATAATTTGCTCATGACAGTAATTAAGATTGAATTCTCCTCAAATTGGAGATTAAATCGTAATAAACGTTGAATCATATTGATTTTTTAATCTCTATTCCTGCGCAAGATAGATGCAACAGTTTGCACCTGAAAAAATAGAAATTCTGAAGTAAGAACGATTTAATGAAATTGTAATTGTGAGACGTTATTTGAGATTGTGAATGACACTATGATTGGTTGATTCGGCAAGACTGTTTCTTTTTACTCATCTATTCTTCAATAATGGTCCACGTTGGTGGAATGAGTCCCTCTTTGGGCAGTGGTCTTCCGAAGAGTCCAAGTTTTCATCAGGGTTTAGCATTTGCTGCTGTACTTCCTCAAGACAATAGCAAAAGGCATCAAGCACTCTCTACCCTTCATTATCAAGCACTACAACCATTACTCATTGGTAAATACTTTGATTATTGAGAAAAAAAAGAGCGATGCAAAGCCTTTGACAGGCAACACTCTACTCCTCTCCTTTGAGCCCCTCTGATAAATTCCATTCACTCTCGTAATTATTAATAAGCTTTTGTAATACGTAGAGTAATTAATTTTCTAGTCAATGGATTTTTTTTATTTATTATTCTCATTAAAAAATAGAGGCACAACAGCCGAACGAGAGAGAGGAACTCTTCATACAAAAGCTTCGTCAGTGCTGTGTACTGTTTGACTTTGAGTCTGATCCGCTCTCTGATTTAAAATGGAAGGAGGTGAAGCGTGGTGCACTGCTGGAGATGGTGGAGTACGTTACAAAGAACAGAGGCGTTATCACTGAGGCTATTTATCCGGAGGCAGTTAATATGGTGAATAAATATACTCTGATAATATTAATTTTTGTTAATTGCTTCAATTATTCTAATTCACTTTTATTTTCATGGATAGTTTGCTGTGAATCTCTTTCGAACTCTACCACCATCCTCAAATCCAAATGGTGCTGAATTTGATCCAGAAGAGGACGAGCCAACTCTTGAAGCAGCCTGGCCACATTTACAGCTCGTTTATGATTTCTTCCTTCGTTTACTCGAGTCTCAAGATTTTCAACCATTAGTTGCCAAACGATACATTGATCACAAATTTGTCTTACAATTATTGGAACTGTTTGACTCTGAGGATCCACGTGAACGTGATTTTTTGAAGACAACTTTACACAGAATTTATGGAAAATTTTTGGGCCTCAGGGCGTATATAAGAAAACAAATAAATAATGTATTCTATCGTTTTATTTATGAAACTGAGCATCACAATGGAATTGCTGAACTTTTGGAGATTCTTGGAAGGTAATATTGTCATTTAATTCAATTTTTCGATAAAATAATGATTAATTTGTTCTTTTTTTTAGTATTATTAATGGCTTTGCTCTGCCCCTCAAAGAAGAACATAAAATATTTTTACTCAAAGTGCTATTACCACTGCACAAAGCCAAATCGCTGTCTGTATATCATCCACAACTCGCCTACTGTGTTGTACAATTCCTGGAAAAAGATCCGAATTTAACTGAGCCAGTTATCAAGAATCTTCTTAAATTTTGGCCAAAAACTCATTCACCAAAAGAAGTCATGTTTCTCAATGAATTGGAAGAGATACTCGATGTCATTGAACCAGCAGAGTTTCAAAAAATAATGGATCCATTATTCCGGCAATTAGCTAAATGTGTATCATCACCGCACTTTCAGGTCTGTATTATCATCCTCATAATATCAAAAATATCCAAAATGATACCTTTATTAAAAAATAAATTAATTCTACAGGTGGCTGAGAGGACTCTATACTACTGGAATAATGAATACATAATGTCCCTGATTTCCGACAATTACTCCTTCATTTTGCCGATAATGTATCCAGCATTATACAAAAATTCACGTAATCATTGGAATAAAACGATTCATGGTTTGATATACAATGCACTGAAACGTCTAATGGAAATGAATCAAAAGGTCTTTGACGAGTGCACTCAGCAGTACATGCAGGTAAATAATCATTTTCCAAAGCTTAATTATCCCAGGATGTATTTTTTTCATTCACAACTAATGTTTAATGATTAAAGGATCGTCAGAAAGAGAAGCGCATGTTGAAGAATCGAGACGATGCATGGAATCGAGTGGAATCACTGGCAATGAGACATCCGAATTACAGTATACTCGCACAGGGTGCACTAACTAATGCACACAATCATTCACCGTATCAAGACAACCTTCCATTGGATGATGATGTTGATAATGACGCAACACCGCTAACTTTGGAGAAAATCGAAGCAAAGGCTAACGAGGTATTTTAAAAGTTCTATTATAAAAGTGAGACTCTAAATAAACTTTATTTCTTATTCGTCCTTACTGTTTCAGGCCAAGAAAATGACAAACACAAATAAAGTGAAACCTTTGCTGCGACGAAAGAGTGAATTACCTCAAGACTCCTACACAATGCGTGCATTATCAGACCATAAACGCGCAGATGAGTATCTCGTAACACCGCCAGATCCGAACAACTGCTAGTCTCTGCCAAATTTCCAAATGATTTATTCAATTTTTTGCTGAGATAATAAAAGGAGTTTGACAATTTTATTATAAACTCCACAGAAAATAACGCCTTGTAAGACATAATAATTGAGATAAAACAATGAAGCATTCGTACTATGAAAATATTGAATTCTCATAAATAATAACATGTCAGATATGCTGTATTGTAAATTGCGAGTGCAGGCTATGAGCTATTTTCTTTCTGTTGATGATTATAATTGACAAGTAACGTGAATAGAATTGGAAATATGGATTTATTCATCATGATGAGGTAGAAGAGAAACATCTTGAGATTTGAAGGAGCCAATGGAGAATGAAAGAACTATATCTCTTTTTTTTTTACAACGTAAAAGCGATTATCCGTTTATAGTATAAATAAAGAAGTAATTTTTTTTTTTAGAAATACCTCAATAATGTCATACGCCTTAACGTTGCAGTTATTATTGAAAGATCGAGGTGAGGGGTGAGTCCATTGATAATTTTTTTGTACGAAAAATAAAATAGGAATGAAAAATTTATAATTAATTATTATTTGTGAAATGATCTGAAGTCAATTTGATAAATATACTTGCTGATCCGGAATCGTTAAATCAGATTGGATGAAAATTGAAAAATGCTGTAAACGCTTTAAACGTTACTTCTAGAAGGTCTTCTGTACTATAATATATATATATAGCCCAGAAAATAATTGATAAAATTATAATGTGAAAATAATTAAAGTGGAATTTTATTTTCTCTAACTATGAGGAGAATGTAGTTTTTAATAACCGAGAAAAATCGACTGCCTCGAAACCCTCGTTAGATTTGTAATGAAAAATAAATAAATAAATCACATGGACGAATGAAATTTAGATTAAGATACTCGGAGATAAAATAAAATAAATTAACATAATTGTTCTCAAATTAAATCATTGGATCATTGGGCCGAATTATGTTCCACTAAATGCCTTTTGCCTGATTAACAAAAATTCCTCGTGTTTTTAGACAATTGAGGAATAAATAATAAAGAAGTCACAAAGGAGCGAACAAATTAAACAAAATAAAACATAATAAATAATTTAAAAAAAAAAACGAGTTAATAATAAAGGTAAGCTGCTTAAATTTGTCTCATCTCTCATTCGATCTATTGAATATCCTACTAATAACGCTAAAAAAATAAGGCAGCAAGAACAATATGAGATTAAATAATAAATAAAAATTTTAAAACCATGATTAAAAAATTAAAATAAAGTGTCTGCGAGAATCTTTGTCCTGCTGGCTGGCTGTTACTATCGATAACAGATAAATATTGTTAAAAATGAAGAAAAAAAAATGAAAATAATGTTAAGGAAGCTCTTATATTGAATGAAATTTAATAGAAATAAAGAAAAAACAAAAAAAATATGAAGAGGTGAATATTAAAAAATTCTGTAACCTTTCATTTTTGTAATTTCTTTAAACATTAATACCTCACCTGAGGATTGAGTATTGATAGCTGTTGTTATCATTAGATTATTCATTAATTGGTGAATGAATGTTGCATGTCTGCAGAATGCTTTATTACTAAGTGAATAATTAATGATTTTAAATGAATAAAATAGTTATTAATTGTAGCAATTAGGAGGAAGAAAGGGTATAGTTGTAGCTAGGACTGCCTGTCGTAATTATTGAATTCGAAAATGTTATTTGATGAATATTGCACTTGTCTGCGGAAAATTGTAAATATCTTGTAAATAACACTGATTGCATTGGAAGCTGCCCTCGATTGAAATTTTGTAAAAGTATTTTTAAAAAGATAAAGAAAGAACATCCAACATCTTACATTCATAAACAATGAGAAAAAATGACATTTTCTCGTTTATAAATGCAAATAATTGATCCAGCAATAGTGAATGTATTGAACGGATTATATTTGTCTGTAGGTAAATGAATAAATGGATTATTTGTCCCAGTGTCTCGTGAGGAGACGAAAAATGGCCAAATAATAATGCATAATTAAAGGCAAAAGTATCGAGCGTGTAAATAGAAAAACCACACACTGACAATTTCACTTGACATTTTTATACATGAGTAGATACAGAAGACTCCGATTGCTTTTGCGATATAATGGATTTACGGATATAGAACTTTTGGCATGTGACTATTAAATTATTAAAGAAGAAGCTCTGTATGTCAGTCAGATAAGAATGATTAAATTAGCCGGGATTATCTTGTGAATAGAATGAAATTCTTGAAATTAAGAATATATAGTAAGTCGGTAAAGCAAAAATCAATTGAATTATTTATCTTTCTTTCCCCATATCTTGTAACCTACATCACGACAAATATGACAATATTGTATTGGTTCTACTCATCATAATTGAGCTCTCTACATAATTTGAATCTAAAATACCAATCAAACGATCGATAAATAGTCACGCAAATGTAATTACAAATCAACGATCTCGTAAACATCATTTACTAGCGATCATGATGCATCACATTCAAAGAGAAATGTACAAACACTCAAATCAATTCCTCTTCTCGATTTTGCCCCAGGGCAATTGGTAACATCAATAGTTAGACCGACTGATTCCTATCTGATCAGTGCAGTATTCTCGGTTAATTAACTCGATCGATTGAAATTAATCACTCCATCGGTTCATTGATAGTGAGTTAGTGACAATACATACGTTCGCCTTCAGATTATCATTCATCGTGCTGATATTACTAAAGTTATTGAGCTTTTCCAAAATTCTCAAGACGACATTGAACCAGAGAAACGGAATAACTGTGTAAATCAATTGGCAAAAAGTGTGAAAAACAAATTATCCTCTCTCTTAAAACCATAATTTCCAACAGTATAATTTTCTCTGGTGCTATGTCTTTTATCGTGACAACAGAGGAGAAGAAACAAAGCATTCTGGACGAGGAATTCTGTTGGGCGATACGACAAAAAGCTAGGAGTCTGTGAATCGTTAAATTCCGTTCCGGATGTTGCAGTCACTTCCGAGAGACTTCTCTATCCTGAGATTTATTAATCATTCTGCCTCAGTTAAATTCCCCTTTTTCTCGTGTAATAGAGACCGGGGCAAAATGAAGCCAGATTTTATGGATTTTTTTAATTTTTTTATTTACCTTACACTTGTATTAATTAGTCTTTAATAATGTGGTTGGCTGGAACTTTGAGGTGAAAGTAAATTACTAACTCTAGAACGTGTTTTACGGGGTCTCATAGACACTGTGTATTTTCGATTGAAGGTGGTGGGCTATCGGTGAGTAGAGAGGGAGCAAGTTTGATTACAATCAATGCTATACTCTCCCACTATCGAACTTGAGATTACCACGTAATGGAATGAACTCTACATGATCGCCTATTAGCCATAATCTGTGTGACGTGTTCGTGGTAATAGCAGCAACTGGATACATAATGGAAACCACGAAGCTGATTATTTTTTTCCTGGTAATAACATTTTTGAGGATTTATGGAATATGATAATTACGTTATTTGAAGGCTTTCGGTCGTTTTCTCGTCATTTTCTTCAATTCTACATCGAGTGAACGACGTTTATGCTCACCCTCCTCTATCATTCCTTGGAAATCAAATGAATCTATAGAATAATTATTCAATTGTCTGGAAAATTCATTGGACATCTCTTCGTACTCTCTCATTATCTTCTCGTCGACAGTTATACTCGCCTGAATATGAAATGACAAGGCTTTTCATGAAATTGAGTTAAAGAATATTTGAAATACTGACTTTTCTCTCGATTTGAGGGATCAACTCCTCCATTTCTTTACTTTCAGGTCTCTCAGCATGTTCCCCTTGAATTGGCGATTCATTTGCACTCAAAGAATCACTCACATCCCTTTGATTCCATTCTGGAAATGAAAAATTCACGGTTTCTTCAAAAATAATGTCTCTGTTTAAAATAGTTTCTTTTATTCTTTTCTTCTTAAGTTTTGCTGCTCTGCGAAGCTCGAGAACTGGTGCTAATCTCTTATCAAGATCATCAGCTCTCAGTCCTTTTTTTTCCAAGATAACGCGCTGCATTCGTTTGAGCTCTGATGATCTCCAATGATTCTCTGCTTCTACAATAGAGTCTCTCGGCTGCTGCTGAAATGATGTCAATTAATGAGGAATTGAAAAAAGAGTTGAGATTATTTTTACGAATTTTACCGCAACGATTTTATCACTTCCAGCGGCTTCCTTTTGATTCCCCTTTGCTTCTGTATTCTCTTTGATATCATCTACCTTCTCATCTTCTTTATTCGATCTATCTTTATCTTTTCTACGACTGCTTTTTTTCGAGGAGGCCTGCCACTTTTGGAATTCTTCTACCTAATTAAGTAGATTCCTCCTGAATCTCATCAACGCTTCAGAATAATCCCAGAAATTAAGAAAATTGGAGAGAACTTACCCTATCAACTTCTTGATCAACGAAATTTCTCATCCACTCGACATCGCTCTTCTCAAACATTTGAAGACTCGATGGAGCAGTGACTATTCTCATCGCACCATTAAAGTCACAAAATGCGATACATTGTGGATTCAAATGAAGCTCGTGGGTATAAATGCCTGTGATTATCCTTCCAGAAATATTCTGGGTAAAACATGCCTCATGACTCTTAACAATAAGATCCCAGATTTCCACAGTACCGTCGGCACGTGCCAGAATTATAAGAGTGGGTCGAGATGTGCCCCATGAACAAGCAGTATATCTGTAATTTCAGTGGTAAAACACTGAAATAGGACGACTCGATTTTTCCAAAACAAGTGCAGATACGTAATTACCTAATTGTTGATTTTCTATTAAAAACAGGCACCGAAAAATCTTCTCTCCACACAGCGAATGCTCTGCCTCCAATCGTAACAATGACATCGTCCAAATACTTTGATCTAACAGAATGAGTAATTGGTCCATCATGAACGCCAGTGTTGCACCAAATCCATCTAGCAGCCTCTCGATTCATAGCAAGACCAGTACTGAATTCAAAACCCTCCCATGTTATTATCCCCACGTCTCCCTCCAATGTCCCCAGGAGTATAATCCTCTGGGCTTCGTGATCAGGCTTGGTTATCACTGGTTTGTAGTATTTTCTCGTATCAATATTCTCAGATTTGGAAAAAGGCTCGATCTGAACCTTCTCCACTTTCGGTACATAAAAACTCATGGTCGTGATGATAATGGGACGTTCTTCTTCTGGATGTTTAACTGCGAGCATGTATATGGGCATGAAGACGCCGTTTAATGCTTCCAGAGGCGTTGGACGACTATTCGGAAGGTTCTCAGGATTTTCTTGCATTCTGATGATAAAATACGTGCGAAAAGTGTCATAAAAGAGAAGACAATAGAATAATGATTCAACTTGAATTCAAAAAAAGTACTCAACCTCAAATCCCAAAAAGCCACAGTACCATCTTCACTAGACGTCATGAACTGCCATCCAAGCTCCTCAGCATCACTCCTTTCTTCCACCTCAAAAAATCTTCCATCTTTACCAATTCTCGTGTACACAGGCAGCCAAATAATTTTAGTTATACAGCCTCTTTGACCCGTCTGAATCGACGACATTACACTTGGATGAACTATAGCTGAGTCCGTTGGTTCCTTCATCCAGTTCATTAAATTCCTTAATATTGCTTTATACTTCACTTGTGCACTTGTTGTTACTGCCACTGCCTCATTCTTTTCAATCTCCCCTGATATCGACCATACCACAATCTTAAATTCCCCATCAATATAGATTGTTAATTCTGTTGGATACAGTATTGAGAAATTTAACAGCATACTTGACCGTTATCACATCCACCAACAACAATATTGCCATCGAGTTGCCTAATCGAAATCGTTGCAACCTGCCTCGGGCATTCCAGCATCAATTTCGGCATGAGGCAGTCATTGAAGGACCATATTAAAACATTGCTATTCTCTAGATATGCTTTTGCAATCTGTCACGAGCCAATAGTATCATGAGAATAATGAATTTCCAATAACTGAATTTAAATTAAAAATTACTTTGTTAGTTCCAATGTCCTCAGTTATATTATGGCTCTTTGAGTAATTTGTATAGGCAACAATGGCAATACCAGTCCACATTGGATGCCAACAGAGATCATTAATAACTTTATTTTTTGTTATTTTAACGTTATGATAACTCTGATAGTCTGTGTAATTAATTGGCACTGGCGCCTGAATGTCACGCTCGTCTTTAATTAATTTTTTACAATCATCTGCGTGAATGTCCCAGGCAGCATTCATGACCAGCTATGATAGAGAAAAAAATTATTTAAAAAAATCCATGAAGAGAAAATGAAATGAAAACAATGGTAATTGGTGAAAGTACTTTGTCACATAAGTCATTAGTATGGGCTGATAAAAACTTTTTCATTTCCCTACGTTCTTCTTCATTGTATGCCTGAGTATTGATCGGCTCATAGTCGTAATTGTATTGGAACCAGGCATTTATAGGCTTTTGAGTTGATGTCTGGGTATTATTATCACGAATTATAGGATTTGTGTCTTCGCCACGGGATACAAGTCTTTTAGTTGTGCTGTTGAAAGTTTGTCTCGTTGCTATGAGCTCGATATAACCGTCTCTTTGCTCCTCAGCATTACGATCAACAAGTTGAATAGGTGCATTGAGAAATTCACTTTGCACAGCTATCTGAATTAAATATAGAGTTCTATTGTATTTTATGCCTGTTTTTTTTTGTAATTCTGGGGAAAGTAAATTTACCTCCACTTGGAGAAGAGGTCTCGTTTTTTTAATTGAAGAATCATCAATCTCTCGGCTACTTCCTAATTCATGCCAATCACCAATTGCCCTGAAAACCGATTCTTTCACTCGATTTTCTTGTTCCTTTCTCAGAGCATCCATTTTGTTGATTACAACATCTCTACTGTTTGCAGTTAAACAAACGTAGAATTCTGGATCATCTGTTGTGTTTGGAGCGAGACCAATGAGCATTGTCTCATCAGGATATTCAAGGATTTCCTTTTGAATTGGAAAAAAATCACTGTTCTCAGCATGAAGATCCAAATTGTCCTCTATTATCTCTTTTTTAACAAATACCCAGGGATATTCAGTTGTAACATCTTCGCCTATTTTACAACCAATTATTGTCTGAGTTAATTCGGAAAGATTGAGACAAACCATTCCCTCAATTTCCTGCAAACGAATACGAGGAATTCATGAATTGAAAATACGAATCTTTTTATTTAAGAATATTTTACTGTTGGATAGACTGAAGCCACTTTTCTCTCTTCCTCAATGATCTCAGCAGTTTCCTCATTTTCTGTGAATGAGAAAGAGAAAATAATTCAATGAAATAATCTGACAGAATTGAAATTATCACCTTCATCAAGCTCTTCATCATCATCCTCATAAACGTACGACTCCATCCCCAATAAATCCGTCAGTTGGCTTGAAGATGATGAATTACGATCTTCAATTGTTAAATAATTCCTTCAAACGTCATCTCTCCATTTCCAAGCCCCAAATACGACAATTTCCCAATTAAATTACCCATTATCACATCTTGCAATGACTTATTACCCCAATTACATAAAAATCCCAAAAAAAAAGACGAATTTTTCCCAGTATAAAGAAAGTGGAAATGACACGGTACAGAGGGCGCGGCTGGTATGACGTCGCCAGAGACTAAATAAATCTTGCTTCGACAGTAAATAACATGGCTAAAACAGTGAATAGGTCCGAGGGAGCATACGGTAAATAAACCGTTGGAATAGCAGAAGAGACGAGTACAGGACTGCCAAAACCACACACAATCCACCCTATATACTTTTTTCCTCTCTCTCTCTCTCTTTTATTTTCATGCCACCTGAATCCAATGTACCTCTTTTCTCCGGCTCATTCACACATATGTACATATATTCACATATCCATTGATCAATGGCATATCAAACATAAATCGTTCGCGTCTGTTGGGTGAGTGATTTTTTTTCCAATTTCCCCCCTTTTTTTCCCTTCAAAAGTAAATCAGTTGTCCATCTGTGTCAGTCTGTTGATCATCAACTGGGGGAATGGCCTCTGATGATACTGGTAATGCGGTAAATTGGAGCAAAGGACTTGAGGAAAAATTTCGGTAGTTACGAGACGTGTATTCACACATAGGAAATTGGGGGGGTGGGTGGGTGTATGTGGCCGATTACTTATTAGCGTTCGGTGGGGATCTATAGGGATCGGGTTAACGAGGGCAACTGCTCCATGTGGTGACGAGGAGCCTGCCAAGGGGAAAGAGAGGGAGAGAGAGAGAGAGCGTGAAAGGGGAAGAAGAGTGCTGTCGCTGTGATTAGAGGGTGGCTCACAGATGGATGGCCGGACGCTTGGTTAATTTTCAATTATCCGAGCAGGGGTTAGAACAGGTAGTCTATGTATATGGAGGGAATTCGTCGCTCATCCCCAACGGCAGAAACGCGAATGGATTACCACATACGATACTGTGGATTGGCCGCAAACCCTCACCGTATATCCACGCAATTCAGTTTCGCAGATACAAGATCCATGTGAGTGTGTGTACGTGCGTTGTATGGCTACCTGCGTTTGGTCCTCCATCTACCTCTGTATGATGCCGGAGGGCAGCTAATCGGAGTTACTCTCGACGATGGAACGAGCAAAAACTATTCGTGGATTATTCCACTTTTTCTCTTCTTCAACGTCGTTTTATTCAATTTTATGGTGGAGAGAATGGGATAAAATGTTTTATAGATTTTTTTTTTGTGGATTTTATTTATCATTGTTTTGGAGAAATTGTTGAAATACCAATTTTAACATATCTATCCTCTATGCTAATCATCCTGATTATATATATACATGGGTAAATTCACTGTGTAGGTATCGAGTAAAGTGAAGAAGACAATATTAATGGAAGCTCGTGCAAATCATGGTAATAGATGTAAAACGTATGCGGTGTTGCCTTATTTATCTTTACCGTTGAGATAATCCCTGATGGCACACTGGAGCACTCCTCTTTGGGTCGCTACCCCCTTAGCTTATCCATGCTGAGAGAGGCTTGGATCTACCCTCTGTCGAGACACTGGCATTGTCATTCACCGTGGTGAATTTTCAGTGATGAGACTATGACTAATGAAAACGTCTTATTTTAATTGACAGAAATAATTAAAGAGTCATTTTTATTTCTCATTCAATCGCTGTTAAAGCCTTGCGAGAAGAAACAAGAGATGAAAGGCAATGCAAGCTGAAGCATTAAAAAATACTCAGGAATATTGCTTTTATTGTGCACTTCACTTAAATACCCGGAATTTTTCCTTCAATATATTGCCATAGTTTTCTCTGCATTTCTCTTCACTTCTTTGCACAAGAAAATTGCTGATGCTGCTATCGAGATACCAGGAAAGTATCACAGCCAGCAATAACTGCATGGATATGGACACTTCGTTATACCTTGACAATACGTATGGATCATAGGTTCTCTTGGGTTCTCTAGCGCCACGTTGAATTATTTATGCAATTAGGCACGTTGGATAGTCACTGTTATATTATCTCCCCAGGCAATTTTCCATGCACGTTGCGATGACACGCTGCTGCTGCTTGAAATGACAAAATTCATTTTTTCAAGTACCTCTTGAAGCTCGTGAAATCATGCACAATGCTCTTTTATTATCTGAAATAATAGGCCTCAATTATCATCAATGAATTATCATATATTAGCCAGCATCAGAATATCAAATCATCTTATCTTCTCCTTCCATTACTCCAGAGCCTTCACCAAACCGCAAGGAAACTTGATTGCATTGTCACGGATTAATTCTCGTGGTCGTTTCATCAGGTAGTCTCATTCTGAAGATACAGCTTCCATCTAAACTTGTCTCACTCTAGCACACAGCTGGTTGATCTTCAGACAAGTCCATATGGTAGCATTCTCCTGAATCAGGCCAATCAGTGAGCTCGTTTTCCGCAATAGTGTGGTTGAAGGTGTCGTCAGTCGTACGATCGAATGTATCTCATCCCCCTATTGTTAGCCTTACTCTGCTTACCTATTCTCCCAGCTCTCTCTCCAACACAAGATAGTATCCCATCTACTCAATGCCCTTATTTTTCTGTAAATGTTATTGTGTGGAAAAATGTCAGCCAATTTTCTCATACCCATAATACCACAATGACATTACCAATTTCCTGGATTTTTTCAATTTTCCTTACTGAGGTTAGCACTTTTTGTTGGGGGGTAAAATAATGATAGAGTCATGTGTTTATGAATTTATTTATTCACTTTTTCATTTCATATATCAACACGTTCATTAATATTATGCTTTCTGTATAAGTATATACATTTATCTGTTAATTCTTCCAGAGATTCAATGAATTTTCTGCAATTCTATATATATAATTGTAATTTTTAATTCTCTTTTTTGAATTGAGTATGACGATAGGGCTTTACTAATTTATATACACACAATCACAATCATTATGTACATTTGACAATTAATTTATTTGTCTCTTCAATATAAAATATAAAATCGAATAATACGAGCAGAGGAGGTGATAAACAAGAGTTTAATTCGGAAATAATTCCTTTTTTTTTTCCCAAATAGAGGAGACAGTAAAAGCAGTGAATTTTCAAAGCATCTCGTGTCACGTTAAACTTGGAAAATACGTGTGTGTATGTGTGTACATACTACCGAGGGGGGAAAAAGCGCATGGGGGGGTGTGTGTACCAGGTGCGTCGAGTTGCAGTAGAAAAGTCGGTTTTAACACCGACAGTTGTGAACTTCTGTTCACTTCACACACTTTTCCCGTGCACCTCACGCACACCTGTGAAAATAGGAAATAAATGGGTATTTCAGTGTTAAAAAAATTATGGAGATTCTTTCTCAATTCACAGTCAAACATGCTACCTTATGCAATAATGATAATAATTGGGGGTACTTTGTATGTACATTTGAGAAAATTCGTTCTTTTAGTATTCGTTGGAGCTTGTTGTTTCTGGCATTAAGTGGTATGAATTAATACTGTGTATAATGTTTTGGGGGCGATTTAACAGGAAAATATGTAGTGAAAATATGTTGGACATTTGTGAAATGGGAACAGGATGGACTGGCACGTAGAGCATGCCGACGATTGACGGAGGGCTTGGGTCAATACGCGTTTGCAATATTCGATGAACACCAAAATTGAAGTATGGAGGCATTATATAGCGTATGTACAGGTGGGAGAGAGCTTGGGAGGAGCTGGAATTTGGATGGTTAACGAATGCGCGTGCTTCAAATATCCGTGAAAATTGAAGGAAGGGTTTTTGAGTGGTAAAAAAGAAATGAGAGACAATGGGAATCATTTGAGGAAAAAAGAAGAGGAGATAGAAGAGTCAACTGAAGGGGAAATTTAAAGTATGCGCGCGCATTATTGTAATAGTCCTCTGCTGCAAAAATAGAGTGAATTAACATAGAAAAGATGGGAAATACGAATTTCTCATGAATTCAACGTTTTTACAGTTACTTTTTTTAACTTTGTTACATTATCGTTAGTCGTAGGCATATTATTTATTTATTGTAATTCAATTCTTCCAGTATTCTCTCTCATTTCATCTACGTTTTTTCTTTTTTGCTTTGTTTATTTAATCTCTAGGTAATGGAATGGGGGAATGAAAGTGTGGAGAGATTAAAAATAAAGAGAATAGAGAATTTGATAATTAAATTATTGGAAATTAAGGTGATAATTTTTCATTTCAACGATAATTATTGAAGAGTTAATTACCGGATTTACGTATTTTTTTTTTTTAAATATTCAATCAACTTGAATGTCAAGTTTAATTATTCAAACAATCTCAATTGGATGCAATTATTGTTTTATTCGTTGAGAGCTATTTATCATTCTGATTTGAAAAAATAATGTTACTATACATTAGGACTATGTGTAATTTACAATCGAGGAAGTTTGTTATCTTTTACCTCGAATCATTATTTTCTCATTCATGCCTTTGTGGAGGTTTGCTTCTCTTATACACTGGCATATTCATTATCCAATGAATTTCATGTGGCATTGGAGAAAAAGGAAAGATGAGCACTTTTCAATTTTTTTACTTTATTCTCCTTTGTCCTAGGCTTTTTTTTGAAACCCTCTATTTACCATTTTTGCCTCGAGTCTTTGAAGGCAGCATTTTCACCTCAATATCATCTCTTTATATATTACTTCATTAATGACACTATGGGATATATAATTTCTACTTCTTCCTTTCATATTTATTTACAAAAAATTGTACAAATATTCCACGAACCTGTCGTAATTAATTTAAATGTAAAATGCCCAATTCTTAATTTTATCAATATCATCATTATTATTATTTATTATTGTTGTTTTCTTATTAATGAAATTTATTTCAAAAAACTGACACATTATTAATAACTTTAATTATTTTATTCAAAACAGTCTTAATATTTACAATAAAAAAAACACATCGATATCACGAATGTGGTTTTGAGTGGGATTAGTGTTTTCTTCAGATATAGATTTGAGAATACGCTTTGTTTTTTTTTTTTTGTTTTTTTCTTTCAAAATACATTTAGAAAATCCACATATTCTCGAGAACAGTCTCATCTCGTTTATCTCTTTTAATTTGTGTTTAAAGTAGTATAAATTAAATCTATGAATAGTGAATTGTCCGTCATATTAAATTCTCATAAATTATTGATTCACATTTCTCTGTGGAAATTGGTCATTCCCAGAGATAATTTAGTACGGAAGAATTGTTAACCAGAGATATCAGGCTAGACAATTCAATAATTAATCAATAAGATTGAATAATTAATTTGGAATGGAGGAATCACGACGATTTTAACTCGTTATAAAATACAAATAACTGTATTTCTTCAATTATCTCATCTTGCATAATCCATGATGAAAAATTCCATAATAACATCGACGCAACAACGATTACACGTAATACTCATTGATATCGAGCGCGTCGGTGTCCCGTTCCTATACACAGCTTTCTTGCGTTGATATTAAAGGTGTTCGTACAGTAACAACTTCTCTCGGATGATGCTGTTTTGTTGATGTTATGCCAGCATCTTGCAAGAGACTAACAGCACTTGCCTTCGTTGATTGGCATATCTGATCTATTTTTGGTGCTCGTGCATTATGATCTATGCAAGCATAAACTGTTGCCTCTTTGATATACGGTTTTCCGCCGACTAAAATTCCGCCACCACCGGCATTACCACCGCCACTACCATTTCCACATCCCACTCCACTACTACTGCTTCCATTATTGTACCCACTCATTCCTCCAAGGCCTCCAATACCGCTGAGGCATGCCAGCTTTGTATCAGTCGTTGAGAGGGTCGTTGGACGAGCCAAACACAGCTCTGCATACGTTACTTCCCCCGTCAACTGCAGTAATAATATTCACAAGTTATTTGACGATTCAAATGAAAATCTTCATTCTGTAATATGTACTACACCCGGATGAATTCACCCCTCTCCATGATTATTACTTCAGTAATTTCCTCCTGTTGAAATACACTTACAAAGTGAAAGCTGGCATTGAAACTTACCGGCAATGTTGGGTAATTGCTGTAGTCGTTGTGAGAATAAGCTGAAAGTCCTTGCAGATGATTTGTCTGTTGATTAGGCAGTGATGTTGTTGAAACTTCGTCGGGGGTTGCTTGAACAGCCAAAGGCGTGCCTGCTGTTGAACCCGTCAGCTGGTAATCTGAATCTTATCATTAAAAAAGAGGCAGTCGTTTCAACGAGCATTCTGTGCAGAATATTCAATGATGGGTGGAATAATGATTATTCTATGGATGTTATCGAGGGAGATTGGATTCATTGTTACTGGGGAATTGGAGTCGCTTAATGGGTAAAGTGGTAGGGGAATGATAATATGGATATTTACGAAGGAGAAGAGGAAATCACCTCACCTTTATTCGTTGGAACAACATCCGGGTTTCTGTCATCAGCATCGTAAAGATCCTCGGAGCTTGGTGCTGCTGCTTTTTTCAGGGGCAAATCTCCGGGTCTGTGTGCACGTCTATCACTCCTGACCTTGAGTGCTCCTAGGATGATGATGGTGATAAGAAGTAATGCAGCGACAACACCAATTAGTATTCCAAGAAGCGGAGTTATCTCGAATGCTACAGGGCTACCTGTTAACAAAATCCAAGCTTTAATCATACAGATTCCCTGTTACCTGAAAATCTCATCTCACAGAAACACCCAAAATCGTTTGAATATTCATAATAATAATGGAGTAATTGGATCTATGGAGCAGTAGACCATTAGTACATTGTTATTAATTCATTGCTTTTAATCATATTTTTTTTTAAACGTGAATAGAGCCAGGGTCATGGAAGCTTTGGTGCCTCTACGTCATGAGCTCTCGAGTGCAGATTAATTTTTAATCGAGACGAAAGAGCGCAAAGATAGTGACAGATGCATTTTTTTGCTCCAGTTTGTCTTTTAGTGTCTACCTTCACAAGCTCTTCTTTTTTCCTTCCTTTCTCCTCTCTCCATTTTCCTTAAATTTTTTACATTCCACCATGTAAAAACCGTAAAAGAACACGCAGCGAGTCTTCTCCTCAGGCACATAATTTCCATTAATAATGAGGCAATAGATTATAATATTACTCATCAAAGAAATTAATTATATACACATTTACCTACAGTTGAATAAAAATAATGAAAGAGAAAGGTGAAAGAAGTGGTGATTTAAGAAGCTTACCAGTCTGTTTTTCTGCAACTTTCAGAGTAAAACCTTCGAGTTTCGTAGATTCACTTCGGCCCTTTGAATTGAATGCATAAAGCTTCATGGTTAGTACTTTTCCAGGCTCTAATCCTTGAACTGTAAATGCAGCATTATCACGGGACGTAATGTTTGCTTGAAGAATTCCTGTGTATTGATCATAAACTTCGAGCAAAAATTTTTGAGCTTGTCCACCATCGAAACCAGCTGTACATTCCACGGATAATGAGTCTGTTGTTTGATTGGTCAGAGTGCAGTTGTAAGGTGCCTCGGGTTTGCCTGATGAAATAAATGGTATTATAACAATGCTCGAAATGTTGGAGACAATGAAGCCAGTACCTGCTGGTATGATGTGAAAGATACAAGCATTGCTCTGTTGTCCAGCAGTATTGCTTGCCCAACAGAGGACAGTACCATAATCCATTTCTGTAACTGGCCTGTAGGTGAGGACACTTTGTGTGAGACGAGTTGAATTTTTGTATCTCGCCTGAGGTACATCAACCATTTCCTCAGTGTTATTGAATGCCCAACGAAAGTTATTCGGCGATGGATAAGCTTCTACGCGACAGACTATTCTTGCCTCCTCCAATCTTGCCACTCCGTATATACGCTTCTGGTCTGGTATACAGATTGGTTTGTCTAGAATATAAGCAAAGAGAGAGGAAGAGATGAATAAATAGGCAGAAAGAGGAGAAAAGGTAACACTTTACTCTAGCCTCTGTGTAAACTGTATACAACTGTAAAATCCCTTTGGAAAATAGGATTTTATTTTAGTTTATTTCAGAATGACAAGTATACAATTGCAAACACTATTTTCTTCAATGTTTTAACTCTTCGTGTATAGTATTGAAAATTCTGTTGTAATATTGAGGATTATTCAGTACACTAGCATAGAGAATTTTTAATGAGTCATCCTCACGCCAATTCGAGAGAATATCAATAATAATTTATAACTAGGTGTATCCAGAGCGTAACCAAAGCTCATTTACATTCCTTGCTTTTGAATATGCCATGGTGTAAAGGACGTGGTATTGGACCTCGCAATATTGATGAGAGTGATGTTGAAACGGATAGTGCACTGTGGTACCAATGCGAGATCCAATAAATGGGTGAAGCTGTGGCTAAATGAACCGGTACTAGTTACTGACTCATGCTATTATGCTCCAACTAATGCTTTATTTCAGGTGAATCAAGTGAAAACATAAGAATTTATAATTCAACACGTTCAATTCAATGGAATAATGGGGAGCTAAAAGTTGAGAGATTTAGATGAAAATGTGTGTTTGGGAAAATTTGAGAGTGAGAAAAGCCAAACAGGTCAACTTCACAAAACAGTTATATGTTTCCGTTGTTTCACATGAGATTGATGAGAATTATTCTCCATGTTCGAATAGTTTTACCGTTATACGAGTAAAGTTTGCGAGCAATGGAATAATTTGTCAATTCAGGCACACTGCTTGTACTACTGGCTATTTATCGCTTTTTCAAATAATATAATACGGCTCTTTATTTTATTTTTTCTCTGTGGAAACTCACAGCTGGAGAATTCCATGATAATATATCAATTCGAGTGTCAGAATAATTTGTAGTCTTGTTTTTTTTTTCTTTTTAGACGCGAGGTATTGTGATATAATCAGGCATTTGGGGTTTATTGGTACTCACACATGATCTTGAGCTCAACTGTCTCACTCAATCCATCACCCTCAACGTTTGAGGCAACGCACATGTAATTGCCGGCTTGGAAACGATCGACCTGGCGCAAAGCTAGGCTGTACTGTTGAACGATCACGCCCTTCTTCGCATTATTGTGAATCACCATTCCCTGAAAGGAATTGAATGAAAGAGAAATCGATTTGTCCAAAAAGTTTGCCATCGTTTAATTAATAATTTATAATAAACTCACGTTGTGCTTCCAAACGACTTTGTAAGCCTCTGGATTTGCCCTGACTTTGCACTCGAAATAGACATCATCCCCTTCTTCAATATCATCCGGATTCATTTTTGAACCCAGTTCAAGTTTTATCGTTGGCACAACTGAAATCAATGCAGAAAACTAAAATAGATTCATACAATTTCGTAGAATTTTCACCATCAGAGACAATCTATTTTTCACTTTGTTCTCAGAGCTATGAAAATATATATATATAACCAAGTTTTTGATTAAATCGTGCATCATATTTATCGCAGAAACTCGGCACGTTGAAATTTTTTATTATTCCTCTGCAGCTTCGAACCCCATCACGAATATATAGAAACTGGAGATGAAAAAAAAATAAAAGTGGGAGAAAACCAGAGGAGGAAGGGTAGTGGCGATTGTATACGATGCTGTCGCACTCGTCGAGTTTCCTGCCGCCGGGGATCCCACCGAATAAATCCCGATCTCCGGTACATTCCATTTTCTAGCGTTGACATCTCGTTATTTCGATTACATTCCCGTTTTCATCCGCGTAATCTCTATCGATGGCCCATTCTGAAAATTCATATCCATTCGATCCAACCGCTAAGGCCCTCGACCTCTTTTCCAACTTTCAACTCGTTTGGCCATGCAGCCAAACACCTTTTACATCCATGGGAATTTACAAAAATTGAATTAAAAGATTTGAAAATGGAATTATTTAGTTTTTTAATGATATCCTGGAAACTAAGAGAGATAGGGAAATTTTTGTAGATATCTTTTTTGGAGATTTTGAAATTCTACACAAAAAAGATCTCTTGCAAAATTTCTCTATCTCTCTTAGTTTTCGAGATATTTTGAATAATGTAAAATCAATTTTATCTAAAATTTTTATATTCAGTAAATAAACTTTTTAACTCACAAAAAACATTCAATTTCCACGTATCCTCCTCAAAGCCCCCGTCAACACTCGGATTCTCAGCACGACAGGTGATTACTTTGTCGTGATCCTCTCGTGTGGGGGTAAATGTTAAAGTTGATGTTGTCATATTGCCATCCTCAGAGACCTGCAATAACGATTTCAAAAAAATCTCCAATTTAATAATAAAAAATAGAAAATTACTCCTCATTCAACTCCAACAAAACAAACACCAAGAACTCAACTATTCAATGAAAAAAAAAAAAGTCTCAAATTGAGCTATGACTGCTTTTTTGCATTAACTTTCTATTCAACTCGTTTTTTTTTTCCACAGTTTGGGATTTGCCTCGGTAGAGCACACGTGTCAACAAACAACGGGGCCATTAAATGAAATTTTCCCTGCACACAACAGAATAAACCAACACAAAAATCCCATATGTACAGTCCGACAAATAACTCATCATTAAATGCAAGGACTGTGTGGTAAAAAAATACAGATGAGAATGAAAATGGTTGAAAATAATTGAAAAAAGTGAAAGAATTAATGAACAATCGAAAAATTCCCTTCAAATAAATCAACTCAAAGGCAATCTAAAATCCAAAATTCTTCAAAATACAGGTATAGATGAATGAAAAAGAGAATGGTGGGTCAACATGGAAGAAAAACGAGATCACGAAAGCATCGAGCCATTCAGTAATTGCACCATGGCGTGTTCAAGTTGAACGTTAATAGTCATGATGCAAATACCGATACCACTTCTAATGTCAGTGATTCCGAGTAACGATCGAAGTAGCCACAATGCCACGTTCTCACTCTGCCCCTTTCTTCGTTAATATTTTCCCCTTTATCCCACCCCATGAGGCGTGTGCTCCACTCGTATGATACAGTTGTTCCCTGGGAATAGTGTCAGGACTTCTGTACGCGTGTGGAGATGGTATATAATTCATGAGCTTCACCTGCTGCGTGAAGTTCTGCAGTATTTTACCCTCCATGAACCATGACAATTTGGCTGGTGGCCTCGATCCCACTGTCATACAATTGATGTCATATTTCCTGTCTGCACTCAGTGGCGCATGCTCACTGCTGAGAATAGCTACACTCATAGGTCGTACTGCAATAAAAAGGAGAACAAAATTAATTGATATTTAATGAAGGAAAAACGAGACTCAACAATTTATTGAAATCCTCAATTTTTATTTAAAGAGAGAAGCATCCGGATGAGCCAGTGTTTCGGTCCGTTTTTCACCGCTAGACTGACATTTTTTTCAAGCCCCCAGGGACCTCAACTACTCGCCACATGAAAAGGCCTATTTGTCAAACCGCAAAAGCACCAGCCACCCTCTTCTCTCCAATGTCTCGTTTTCGTCTCTGACGTGTCTGACGACGATTGGAAATTGCCCCTGGGTGCCTGAACTGTTATATAGGAAAAAAAAAAGAGGAGAGGAAAGTAGCTGGGGAATGGAGGATAACCGGGTGATTGAGTCGACGATGAGATTTTCCATTCAGACGCTGGCATAGGCGCAAGGGCGACCGGGAATTAAAGTTTTTCCCTTTCTTTCTACGGTTTTTTTTTTCCTCTCAACGATAGGGTGAAAGCTTGAAACTTTTGACTCCAATGAAAATTTTTTTTACGCTACTCCGAGTCTGTTGCTTATATTCATATCTGCCACTCTTTTTTTCCGGTTGAATAGATCAGAGGAAGTGGGGAGAAAAATGAAGGGAGAAAAAATAAGATATCGATTCAATGATGCATTAAAATTGAGGCATCAAAATGTAATATACAATGAATACTTTAAAGAGAGAAGAAATTTTATAAACAGTACAAAGGCAAAAGCACAGAGAGAGCTTTTCAGATATCGGTGGACTGAAGAGTTTAATAGGAATGACCCAGAATGAGAAAATCGTGGCAGTGAAAGAGGGAAAAAAAAGAAGGGAATTGAAGGGAGAAACTAAAATTGGAACTCGATCGAAACTCAAACGAGGAGAGGGAATTCTCTTAAAGAGTCTCATCAATGGAAAGAGTAATAATACGGAGCTCAGGACAAAAGATAGTGTTACACGTTAAATATATATATATAAACATGAGAAAAGAGGTGGAAGTGAGTAACGAATGAGTAGACGAGGTTAAACTTATTGCTACAGTGAATTGAAAATACGTCGGAGCTTAATTCAGTCCTTCTCGTTTTTTTTTGCACCTCTAATTCCTTTATTTCCATCCTCTTTTTTTTATTTAAGACGTGTCTTTGTTTTTCGTTGGACAAACCCCATCAGTTTTTCTTGTTACAGAAGTCAATAGTCGTTTTGTATTATATATCGGGGGGAAAGAAAAAAAAAAAAAAAAAGGAGAAAAGCTCGGGAGCGTAATAGACTGGACGGTGGGATTGAAAGGAAAAGAAAAGAAATTTATGTACACACATACACACACAGAATTTTTTTCACGTGTAAACAAGGGCAAACACAACATAAAGATGTCTCTTGTGGCGATGGAGTCCACGATACGTGAAAATCAAGTGAGGTGTCATTGCCCGTATGGAGAAGAGGTGAAAAAGAATATATGAAAAAAGAATGAGAGAATAGAAGAAATAAAAAAGGAGTGGATCAAAAGAAGACAAGGACACTAGTTGAAAAAAAAAAGAAGCAACAAAAGAATCCCCGGGTAAAGCATTTGCAGAGGAAGTGCAGAGGTCACGCGAGATATTACTTGAGAATTCGGCAGAGGGGAAAAATTGTATATATAGTGTTTTCTTGTCTGAGAGGCTTCTCTCGTCTGTCTCAGTCATTGCTGCACTTTCAAAAGCCCGCGCCTCCGCTGTGCAATCAAATAGCTCGAGGCGGCTGTACATAATGCCTACCCTTCAGGGCCATTTCACAAGAGACCCGGATATATTCATATTTTCTTTAATTCCAAAAGTAAATGAGAAAAGGGGGAGAATTTCATTGTAAATGAGTTGGATTTTTATTCGAATTGTGTTGTATGAGAATTTTAATAAAGAGATTGAAGAGAAGAGTAACTCTGCATTACTATTTCCTCACTCTAACTCCATCTCTCTCACTCTCTCTGTGTAAATCAGGCCCAGCGTTAGCCAATTTCGCTGGGCTGACTCCATTATACCAGCCGACTGGTCTCTAATTAGTCAAGCTCGATTAGGTAGGTTAGATAGGTACGAGGGTTGCTTGGTAGAATGGGGGACGCATTTACTCGAGTATTCTCGTCCTTATTTCTCTCATGAAAACACTGGCCCTCTTATGATATATATCCTCGACTTTTGACCATACTGTTTTCTCCATTGCCTCCCCATTATTTTCATGGATAATGAACTCGAGCAAAAATTCAGACTGAAACACATAATTAATGATTCTATTTGGTTATTATCAAGTGATTATACTCACGATGCATTTCAATTGCAACTGA
Organism: Aleiodes testaceus; assembly: GCA_963565655.1. NCBI lineage: Eukaryota > Metazoa > Arthropoda > Insecta > Hymenoptera > Braconidae > Aleiodes > Aleiodes testaceus. Next base: position 3,806,039 of record OY751421.1, on the reverse strand, counting down.
CACTGAAACTGGTTGACTTATGTTATTATTTGAAGCCTGGCAAGTGAAAACAGCATGTAAATCCGATCGAGTGAGCTCAGTTACGATCAATGTGTTTCTACGCAGGGCTGGAAATTCACCGGGCTCGTCTTTCGACTCCAAAAGTGTCTCACCACGCCACCATCTGACTGTCGGTGCTGGACGTCCTGATAAACCAAATTAACACGATATTGTATTGAATAAATTCGAGTAAATTCATTGGTGAATTTTAATAATTTATTTATTGTGAAAATAATATACCTCCAGAGACGAGGCACGTGAGCCGCATACTTCCACCCTCTTCATAATCACCAGCAATTGTTGAAACTGTTTTTCCATGCTCATCGATGATATTTGGCTTGTGGGGCGGTACTGAAATTAAAAATTCAATGACATCATTAACAGAGGCAAAATAAGAGGCATTATTATCATTTTAAAATGAAGGACATTGCTGTCACTTCAATCATCATTATGCATCAAACCATTAGCATCAATCTGAATTGTTTAAAAAAAATGAAATTTAAACGGACACGTGAAGAAACGTTGATGAGCCGAAGTTATACGTCAAGGAAACGAATACCGACACGCTGCAATGTCTGAAAATTCCCTCCGACATATTGCTATCACGTGTCTGGTATGCACGATCAAAAACAAGTGAAGTTGAACCAACCACGAACACCTGTACTTCAACCACCCCAACGAAATTGTACAAGTTCTCCTTATTTTTTTTTCTTTCTTAAACTCAAGAATGCATCCATCAACTTCTTCAAACGACTCCATTTATTCACAAGCATATTCTCATCATCATTTGCATGAAAAATTCATGATGACCTTTGGTTCAATACCAAAAGTATAATTCACCATTCGATATTTTTATCCCTTCGCTCTGGCTTGTGTGACGTTGATTGGAATTCGCAATACCGGAGCGAAGTAATCACGCGAGACATCCACTTAATAAACTCCAAGCGCGAAAACGCTCAGTTGCTTCGAGGGGAGGGGAACTCCCCACCCCCCCGTTCCAAGCGCACATTTATGCATACATATATAATCAATATTCTGAGTAGATATGAGGGAGGGTGCAGTGTGGTCTTGATAGTATGTGAATATGCCGTCGCATATCGTATAATTTCCCTCGAGTCACAGATGAAGTTATCACACATGTGAGAAGTACATTACCAAGTATCGTTCTAATTATAATTTTTTTTTTTTTTTCCAGCTGCCATTGTCTTCTGCATTATCATCAACGATTATAAAAATTAAATGCTTCCTGAAAACAAAGGGTTTTTCATTAAAATAAATCAATTGTTCTAAAATACGTACCGATAATAGTGAGATAAATTTTTGAATTTCTCGTTGGACTTCTGATAAAATCGACTCTGCAGAGATACTCTCCCTCGTCTCTCTGTTGGATTTTTTTGATATTTAGAATTGCTGGCTCTGTGGATGTTCTGAAATGGCCTCTCTCATTTAGATATTCTTTATCCTTCCAGTGTGTCGCTTTTTCCGAGTGTTTACTTCTCATGTCGTAACTGGAAAACAAGAGGAAATAATAGAGTTAGTACGAGAGAATCGAAACACAAGTCAAGTATGATGGAATTGAAGTGTGGGGGTTACGTTCAACACAATTTTCGTTGGGATTTGAATTACATTGAAATGTCGTGGGGTATGTCCGACCGTGTCTACACGTTGGCCCGGTTTAGGTACAACCGCGCATGGAAAATCTCTCATAGTACAGAAATCCCAGTGTGTTTCACTCCTATCGTATTCACCAAACGTTTCATCTCTATTTTCGTGTTTCCATACATATTCTACATGGTTGCAGGCATTCACTGGCATCGAGAGTTTATAGAGTGAATAGATCATTGGATTCTTCGTACTTTCAATAGTAAAACGCATAAATATTATATTTCCCCATTTTTATATGAAATTAAGCTTTAAATCTGACCACCAGTCAAACTTGCTCTACTGTGAGTAGAAAAATGCCAGTTCAATCAGCCAAGAAACCATTAAACTTTTTCAATTCTTTCCTCTTCTCCTATCAATTTCATTTTTCAATTTTCTCAACTAAGAAAGTCCACTGGACAAAGACCTGAATGTTTCTACTTTGAGAGTCAACCAAATTCTCAAACTCAACCCCCTCTTTTATCCTCCCTCTCTTTCTGTCATTTTGACAGTGCTGCCGAGACGCCGGCATAGCTTGCCACGGCCACGATTTTCAATTACCGGTGGGGATATGTTCTCGGCATTTAGATCTCAGCGTCGGGAGCGATCCAATCTAAATTGTATGGAGTACGTGCTGCAGGTATGCGTTAGAACTCGGAAAACACAAACTCTTGGCCATCACACGACAGCTTTATGATGTACATGTAAACACGTATTATTGCTGCAAGGTCATCGATGCGATTAGATAAAAGAAAAACACAATAAAGCAATTAAATTAATATTATTCTTTAGGGACCAATATAAAAGGATTCGATTCCTCAAGTATCCCAGTATTTTCAATTAACTCATACCCTCTTCATTCTCTCTCTCCCTTTTCCCTCCGTTTTGTCTCCAGTGCCCTGGGAGAAGTATATCCGAGAGGTATCTGAGCGACCCTATATCGATTTCAACGTTGAAATCGACGTACATTTGCGCTTCAGTATCGACGTCACCTCTCTCTCTCCCTCCGCCTTTCTCCTCCGTTTGAGAGAACCCCCAATTTCAACGTTCATACTCAGCTCACGGCGGGCGCAACCAGATATTCTACCACTCGTCGAGTCTTGCCGCACTTCCGACAAACATCTCCGCACCTCCCATATATTTAGAATGTCCCTGCTGTCATACAGCCCCCTCTCCTCATCACCGTTTCCCTGTACTCTCTTATAACCACTGCTTGTACTGTGTGAAACTGCAGCGAACCGAGGAAACAATTTGCATTTCCATTAAATGAGTTGGCAGGAATGCCTTCCAGAGGTTTGAGAAGAGGACCAGCTTGCTCCATTCACTCTTTTCATGTGCATATAAAAATACCATTTCGTTCTCTTCTCTCAAGCATCATCCGTCATTGAAATTATCATAATAGGTAATGTCCCTTATTTATTGGGAATCCTCCAAAAAAAATAAGAAATTAGCAATTTGATTATTCACAGGTACATGCATATTTATCAAACTAGAGCATTACTATGTCCGTACAATTCTCTCGTGTACAAATAACCAAATAATCTGAATTGGGCGTGGAGATGTGCCCGGAGAGTTTATGGTATCCAAGTTTAGCATTTGTATGGTAGTGTTGAGGACAGTAGTCGGGACAAGCTCCTGCACCTTTTATGCTAACGTGTAGAGGATAGGCAAAGAGGACACCTTATTATCAGTGAATTTGCGAATCAAGTGGTATGGTCTGTGTGTGTTGCGCCCTCGTGCACCCGTGGGTTTTCGCAACGATTCAATACTTGGGAGGAGGAGGGATGGAGAACTCTGGACCTCATGTAAGTTCATGTAGACTCGTTAGTGGAGTTCAGACTATGACTACCACCATCTGACGGTTAGGATCTGTAGCTAAAGCAAGTTCGGGCTATCTCCATTCCTCTTTCACTTTCTCATTCTCGTAATTAATTTGAGAGGGCGTGGAGGGAGGGGAGGGGGCAAAGGGGTTACTTACGCGCATCGTAGTCATCAACTCTGTATATAAATGTATATATATAGTAGGAGGTTTATGTGGAAGTTAGTTATTCTGGCGAGGTGATAGCGAAACATCCTCATCCAAACCTGAATGAATACGTCTCTTTTCTCCGTTACAATCCTCACACGATATCTTTCTCTTTCTCTCTCTCTCTCTCTCTTTGTTGCGACAAATTATGCATTTTCTTGTCACGCCGGCAGGACAAGAGCCAACTGAATATTAATGCGGTGTGTAATAGTTTGTAAAGTAGGTCCCTGTGCGGCGTACTACCAACAAACTGAAGGACAACTTCTACAAATGCGCGTAGTACCGAGGAAAGTACTTCAGGCAGAAACGGGGAAAATGTGAGAGAAGAAAGAGCGGAAAAAATGTATTAAAAATGGAGGGATTTAGAGGGGAGTTTCTCTTTTTCTCTTCTTTTTTTTTTTACATAAACGATTTTTAAAGAATTCCATTTTTTTCCAAATTTAATTTTTTAATAAAGTACCATTTCACTTTGCCCTCTTTATATAAAGATAATCCGGCCTCTCTTATTTTTCCAAAGTTCAACCAATAAATTCTTTCTCTCTTCCATCCTCAATACTGCATAACTCCCCCCTCCCGTGAAAAAAAAAACACATATATATGCTGAAACTATTCTACATTATTCATACACACCCGATTCTCGCATCGCTGCTCCACGATGTCTCAAGTATTGCACACTCAATATAAACCGAGCGAAATACTGTGTACGTGGGAGTGTGAAAAAGAGAGAGAGAGAGAATCATGTGCACTTCTTTGCTACCATCTACCGTGAAAATCGTCTCGTCGCTCTTCAACCTGCACCGTTGTATAAACCTACAACGGGAGAATCGAGAAAGAAGCCGGAAGATGATACGACGGTGAAAATGAAAGGAAAAAAGGAAATAAATATTTTTAAAAAAGTCAACAAACACTCGTGACACCTATTTCCTTTTTTTCTCCATAAGTTTCCCCATCCTCCCCCCCCCTTTTTTCCCACCTCTTTCCTCCAGTCGTATGTATCGCGGTTACCGGCGTCGTCCCATTTCTCCTGGATCGATTTCAACTCCACCAACACCATCACCAGGCCACAGGTATATAACGTCGAATAATTACTCGCTCGTAATTACTTCGGCGAGTCTTGGGGGAAAAAAAAAGGGACAAAAAAATAAACTATGGACACAGAAAAGTAGTGAAAAAAAAAGGTGAACTTTTAAATGACCTAAATTTCTTATTTTTGCCTCATTTTCTCGTGTTATCTTCAACAATTTGATTTACTTTATTCTCACATTACTCATTGATTATCAAATTGAAAGCGTCTAATATACAAGTGTATTTACATAAGAAAAATTCTCATCGAACCATTAACACGACTGTATTTTCTCCGTCTCTTTCACTGCCATGAGTTATACACCAAAGTCTCTGAGTGAGATCGTACCCCAGGACGTGTAAACTGCCTCGATCCCTTGCCACATCCCTCGGGGTTACCGTAGAGAGCTCATGATTAAGTTCCTTGGAAATTTCGTGTAATACCGTAGAGAGAAACGACTACGATGACACACTGGAAGTTTCAACTGTTTTCCATGTCACCTATAAACTTGCACTGCTTCTGCAATATTCGAGGGGAAAGTGAAGTTGTGAAAATATCAAAGTGTTCCAAGGCTCTTTTCATTTTGCACGTAAGAGATATGCATGTGACACTGAGAAACACTCTTTACTCTTCAATTTATCAGTTTTATTTAATGCACCTCCGGTCCCTCTATTCTTTCATCCACTTGTCATTATGGAGATAATGAAAATCACCATCTTGAATTTATGAAACTATTCTCGCCTCCTTTTTATCCCCGAGTTTAGAGGTCGTAAAGAATGAGAACATATTGAGGATCGTGGGCAATGAAAACGGAAAGAGAAATCAGAATCACGTTTATGCAAAAATTGCGAACAGAATGGAGGAGAAAGAATTACGTGGACCTGAAATGAGGTAAAAAAATGATAATACACACACACAGAGAGAAAAGAAATAAGAGAAAGAGGAAACGTGGCACGAACGTGAGAGCATTTGTCTTATTCAAACGCTGGATGTTGGGAAATGCGCAATGGTATGAGGGAGAGAACGTGGATGAAAACTCCAGGTGAAATGGGACAAGAGAGGGAGACGGAGGGTGGTCGTAAACTCGGACACTAGTGTACTTTTCTTGTTTTACTTCTCTATATTTTTTTTTTTTCTATTTTCACAAGCCGTTGGACGCCTACATGCCTTATTACCGTAAGTTTTTCGTTCTTCTCACCGCTGGAAGTGACTCTTTACTATTTTTCGCCTAATTAGTTGCAAATTATTTATTTAAGGTGATGGTTGAGAGGTGATACTTTTCTTGGATTAATGAATTTTTAATTTAATTAATTCATTGAAAGACGGGCCTTCAGGTTTTCCTGAGTTGATAAAGAATTAAGATGAAACTTGAAGATTCAATATCGACATTTCCTTTTCTTCGTGAAGCCATCTTGATTAATTTTTATTCCTGATTATTTAATGCAAATGATTTAATCATGAGTTTCACAAAATCAAAATGTCGATAGAGAATCTTTAAAATTTAATCTTAATATTGTATTAATGTAATACTATACAATTCATGGAGTTTTACCTGTAAATTGGTGTGATATCAGGCAATCGTTCCGATGCTTTGTACCACACGACTAAAACAGCCGAGTCATTCGGCTGAGGTGGTCGTATATCACACGGCAATTCCGCAACTCCATCGAGCACTGCTTTCACCTGAACTGGTGGTCCTGTAACCCAAAAAGAAAACCCAATAATTGAGGCATTTAATCACAGAAATATACAACTGACTAAAAAATCGTTATTTTCTCAACGTTAGAATTCTCAATTTTCGGCAGCTCAAAACGAATTTCCCCTGGGCGAACCCGGGATTATGAATGCGTATCATCTCCTCCCTAACTGACATATATCCACATTTTCTTATTTCCTGCACGAGTGCAACAACCTGCTTTATATCAGTTTACCCCTATCATTCGCTCGCGCGTCCAAGTAATCCAACTAGCCTATTGGTTAACCCAGGTAAGCTCATAATCCTTCGGTCAGACAGTGTTGAGAAGCCGCACGAGTGAGCATTGGATATTGCAGCCTTCCCCAGCGATACACATCCCCTAAATTCATACAATTCACTTCCCCCAAAACTATTAAAAAAATAATAATCATTAGAATTTAATAATCCTCCGAAAATAACTCGATTCCACGTGCGCATTCACTGATAAACATGACTTTTAAAAATTCATACGTCTGCATTGCTGTACACAGGCTCGGATGGCCTCCCAGGATTTTCCTGAATTCGTGGAGAGAACGTACCTACAAACCATGCGATCCTATATATAATTCTACCAACATTCGTGCACGTCAAAGAGAGGTATTAAACGCGTTTCACTCAAACTTCCGAAACGTCGGACATGCTCGACGTTGGCTGACGCATTCCTCCTTTAACACCGCCGGTCCGTCATTCTGTTTCCCCTTTTTTTCACTCCTTTACACCATCACTGGCTCCTCCCATTCCCATTCAATTTCCATTAATTATTTATTCCCATGTTTATTCTGCAGAATACAATTGCCGGAGAAAGAAGCACCATGATTTTTCCCTCATCCGAGAAATGCAGAGAGTATGATTCTTTCGGGATTCTCCCAAGGAAGATTCATATTCGATTTCAAAGCCGATAAGTACGCTCGTAAAGATAAAAGCCCAAAGATAGCTCGATTTACAGGAGAGCTTTCGCTTCTCCTTCTCCTTGACTATACGATTTTTCTTCTTATTTTTTTACACAATTATTAAATCTGAATGAATTCGGACGATGATTTTTCCGATTGGAATCTCTGGAATTCAGGGGATTTTGTATTATTGCCATTTGTTCTCTCATTTAAACATTCTCTTTCAACTTTTACCCCTCTCTCTCTCATTCCATCGCTCTCCCCGAAAGTTTGAAGCGAGTGGCGTGCTTCGTCTCCATCATGGCGGACGCCTCGCTTCGAGTTACCACCGCGGAACGCTTCCGAACAAACCACAAGACTGCGGCTCCTCAGGTTGAGTTGAGCCCTCTAAAACGCCTCCCTCATTCTCAGTCTCATACATTTAACCAATCTTTCTCTCCGTCTCCCTCCCCTCATTCATGAGAAAGTTTCATTGGATTTAACGGAAAGGCATTGTCTTGCCCGAATTGTTCCGCCACTTGCGACGAGTCAATGGTTACGTTTATAACAATTGTCCTGAGCATACTGGATTATAATCAGTGTGCAAGTGTTGGAAATGAGGAGAATTTGGGTAAAATGGGCAGTGCACTTTTTTTTTAAAATCAATTCCCATGACTTTAATTCAAAAGTGCCTCCCCTATCCGCCTTTCATCCGTCAACAATTATCCACGATAAAGGCGGAGGAAGCCCCTATAACAGATAGACATTGGCTAAAAATTCATGTCACGTGGTGTGCAAAGGCTACAGCATGGGTGAAACAATATCACTGTACGTGATTATCTTGCCAAAGTGTGGAGTTATGTAATAAATAACTTTCATAGAATCTTCATCTGAAGGAGTGCTCTTTCTTTGAAAAACAAGAATATTTAAAAGCGACATTCATTTGAGGAAGGAATTCCCAATGGAATTATCGAGTGGAACATGTCCCTAGTCACAATGCCCCTTTCTCCAATTTTCTTCCATGAAAGAGAGAAAGAGAGCCGATAATTTCGTACCCCGTTCGCGTGGAAACAACGTGGCGGACATTCTCGGGCTTGTGTAATACCTGTCTTATACGCTCTGGCTGTCGGCCAAACCTCGTAAATCCCAAAATTACACAAGGAGAGCCGAGATTTTCTCCTTGCGTATGTCTCTTCTCCCTCTGCCTTTTATTTCCTCCTCTCCCTGACATTCACAATTTTTCCACTCTCTAAATCCTGAATTTCCTTTCTTTCTTTTTCATTGCCATTTGAATCGCCTCATCTTGAAGCAACGTTAATTGCTTCGACGTTTCATCCGAGGCAATAAATCGTAATCCTCAAGTTTACGGGCGGAGGCATGGTCGTATGTAAATTCGTGATGAATCTGATTACACGTACCTAACTTGCGCCACACGCGAATTCTCCTCAAGTGTATCCAAAATATCCCCTCCCCTTCATTACGTAATGCTTGAAAATTTTCGGATTGTTGGATAAACATTGAGAATTAATTGGGCATGAAATCACAATCATTTCCCATCAATATACAGAGAGAGAGAGGCAGTAATTATTTTTAATACACCACATTCGAGAAAACTTACAACCATTTTGGTTATACTACTGACTAATGACTAGTACCACTGGGATAATGCACGAGCCAATGGCTATTTTGATGCATCGAATTTGCCAATTTTACGATATTATCATAGCTAATGAGACCAGGGGACTTTCATCACGAAATGCTATTGATTTGTGCAATGAGTGTCATTTGATAATTAGTGAGGGTTGTGGTGATATATAATCGGGGTAACTGGAATTGACTCATGGGAGAATTCTTGAGGGAATTTTCGGGTAAATTAATGTACTTGTAATTGATTAATTTCATGATAATTTGGAAGAATTTTCTCCCTTTTTTTATTAAAACTAATTCATGAAAAAGAAAGGATTGAAGAACGCGTGGTTGAAAAGTGATGAATATTCTGTGCGCGGGACCAGTGTGAGACGCGCCTTCTTCCTTCCTGAATTCGTACACAGTCGCCCACAAGGCATGAATAACAGGACTCTGCTAGATTTAACCCTCATAAATTTGTGTATTATTTCACCTCTATTCACAAGACTTAATCGATGCATATTCATACGAATTAGCATAGACCACCTTAGACGTTGAAAGTATTTGATAAAAATAACGTTGAAATAGGACACTCGTCACGCTCGTGATTTAAAATACCACGTGAGACTAAAATTAGCATCATCAATTCCATCAATATTGATATTTGATGGGAAATTGTGAGGTGAAGAAGCAATCAGGCTGACTAAAAGTGGAGAATGGTGAGAAGCCGGATAAGAGAGTCGATGGGAAGAGAGCAGAGGGACATGGAGGAAGCTGGAGTATAACGATCTGGCTTGTCTTCCGGCAAACCCAAGTCGTTATTCTCTGTAGGCAAGGTCGTTTTCTCAGCACGCTGTGCTGTAATCCAGACAAATGATCTTCAGCAACGTACATACTCAATACTAAAGAACGATCAGTGTGCTGGTTGTGCCGGGGATTGGCTTGCAGGAAAGCTTGTCGATTGGCTTCAGAATCAAATCATGCCTTTTCTGCCATTACATGTTTTACTCGAAATTTTCATCTCTTAAGACCCGCCTTTTTTTTTGCTCTCAATACTTCAACTGGATGATTGATGGAAATTAAATGTGGTATTATGGAAGAAATGAATTTAATCTTCTTCTAGAGGTCTTTGGATTTCGTATTTTTGGGTCATACATGTACCATTACATACTGCATAGTGTTCATAACCTCTGGATTCGTTGGTAAAACCATAAATCACTATGCAGGAGATCTGAGGGAGAAGGCAATGAGGAATATGGTGTATACATGGAAGTATAAAACATAGACTGGTGAGCTCTCTGGAGACCGCCCCGTACATTTCGTGTGCGCGTGGCTGGCCACGCTTATGCGCTTTACTCCTGCCTCTCTCACTCCACCACAATTTTCCCTTTTTGCACCAATCGTCGTCGTCTTTTCCCACATACGCTCATGTGTAAACCTGCTGTGTATACTCTGCACTACTTCCCACTGGGATTTTCTTCACTCCTCCGACTACTCCTTTTTTCCTATCCTGACAGGATATATCTCTCGTGTGCGGTTTGCCCCATATATGTTTTTCTTACTTTTCGAATTCCAATCTCCCTGTATCTCTACCCCCTTTTTTCCTCGAACCCTCAACAGCCACCGATGTATGCACTGGCCAATTCTAGTGAGATTCCTTCTAGACACTATGAGATTCCGAATTTTTATTTATTTTTTCTCCAGAGTCCAGTTGATTTGAATGCGAATAAATTTACATACTATCGGGGGATTTTATTTTTTTTGAGGATGAAGGAGTTTATGAAAAAATTGGAAAAAAATTGAGAAAGTGCACGAATGTGTCTACATTGTTGTGTAATTTTTTCAGTCTCCAGATTCATTCAGCTCCATCATGAAAATACCAGGAGGTAACGTGCATTTGTAATGTTGACGTTAAAGGTTTAATTGTAAGTCTTGCCGGAGAAGCTATAGCGTCAAATTGAGCGAGTAAACGCACAACCGCGAAGTAGTTTTCCAGAAGTAGCAGGAAGTGTGCTTGCTGCGCGAGCGCCTAACGACAAAGCCAGAGAGAGAGAGAGGCTAAAGTGAGATAGAAAGAGGGTTAAGTCGTTTGGAATTAACCGAGTTTCAAGGGATTTGCCAAAGGAATATTGCTAAATCAACGGAGCAGCTATGTATACATATATACACATAATATATACAGAAGCGAGAGGGACAGTCTGTTGGTGCGCAGCGCCTGCGGCAGCCACCGTCAGATCCACTGCGCGATATCACTACGACGGAGAATGTTAAGCCGTTCCTCCTCTCTCTCTCTCTCCTTGTGTAAATAAGTTGCCCCGGATTTCGCGAACCTGGCTTATCGTTCGTAACAACTTTATCACCGCCTGTACTTGCGCGTATACATGTGACCCAAGCGCATGACCCCCCGAGTAATTCAACATGTGGAGGAAGAGGAAAATGAGGCAAAAATCCATGAAATTGACACGTCAATTATTTTTCCGATATTCTCCCGTTAATATCTCAGAAACTAATGGAGATACGGGGTTTTTGTACTGAACCTTTTTTGTAGAGAATTTTAAGAGCTAAAAAAAAGGATTCGTGTAAAAAAGTCGTATCTCCATTATTTTCAGAGATATTTGAGGAGAAAGAGAAGAGAGAAAAAAAGGTGCTTATAAATGGACTCTTCTCCTTCAATAATGTTTCAAGGATATCTCGGAAAGTAATGGAGATACGGGATTTTTGTACTGAACCTTTTTTGTAGAGAATTTCAAGAGCTAAAAAAAAGGATTCGGGTGAAAAAGTCGTATCTCAATTATTTTCTGAGATATATGAGGAGAAAGAGATGAGGGAAAGAAGAGTCTTTTCAATTTCACCAATAATTGCCAAGTCATTACGTAAAATGTAGCTGCACATTTATGTCGCTCCTTCAATGCCCTTTATTCAACATATATAGACACACGTACAAGTCACAGACGCATACCAAGGCAAATGAGAAAGAGGAGGTTTAGCGAACATTACGTAGAATATCGCATTTCGCATACCAGAGTAACTGAATTCTCTGTATGAGAAACTGATTTCACTGGAGCTGCGATAGGAGAATAACGGAATGGATACAAATGCACCCAGTATGGCATCTCTGCAGAATTGGAGGCTGTAATTTCAACGAGAGCACTGTAACTCCCGCAGCTGTCGGCGGTGGTTGGACCATCACCCTCCCGGGGCATAACGGACAATGCCTGATTCACGGACCATCGAGTTTCATTCACTCTCTCTCACCCGCCAGTTTCAACTGTATAACAGTATGTACTACTTCCCCTTGGACCTTTCTCTCGTGCAGTGCTCAATCCGTAACCACTACCACTATTACACTCTCCCTCATGTGCTCAAAGGGCTTCAATGCCTCCCTTTGCGTCGATTTATCGAAGAAATTTCCCCCGGAATTCTCGTTTAATTCAACGAAAAAAAAAACGGTAAAATTGATATAAACTTTAATTTTTCAAATATTCTAAAAAACTAAATGAAAATCAAAACTTAGAGGCACTGTATAGTGACTTGTGCACCGTGTAAATGAAAGCACGGCGGAAAAGTTCTAATTACTTTTTTATTTTGTGACTTACAATAGAGCCTCGAGTTTTTACCCCAGGATCAGAACTTCCTTTCTACTTAATTCTTCGTTCGTTCTTTTAATTCAATATTTTTTTACATCTTTTACTTTCACCACTTTTTTTTTTCCACACCGTCAAAAGCCCCGGAGTTTACTTTGCCTTCAATAATTTTATTAACCGTGCTTATCGTTCTCTTCTCTATTCTGATTACTCGGTAGAAAAAACAATTGAAGATTTTCAGGGATATTTGAGATTGCGGCAGAGTTGCGGAGGCACCCCCCCGTTGGTTTCAACAATCGAACGTTTACAGCAACGTTTATAGTGTCGCGAGTACTCGAGAAAGCTGTGAACAACGGGTAGATGCCTGGAACTATAATAATAACGAGGAGAGGCACTTCGACACCCAAAGTGGTGGACCGTGTGTGTCAAAGCTGTCGTACCAGGTGGTCGAATTGGGTACAGTGATGAAAGGAGGAAGGGAGTAGACGCCAGTGGATGAATTGTACTCTTTGAAGCCGTATCGACTATTGCATAATAGTCTCCAACTACGTGTGAACCTCTAGTGTTCGAATTACTCTGTCATAAAACACTGTGCTCAATTAATTTGATGAATAAACTCGGTGCTGAAGAGGTAAAACACGAAATCAATTTTTCGCATTATCCTCCCATTAATATCTCGGAAACTAATGGAGATACGGGATTTTTGTACTGAACCTTTTTTGTAGAAAATTTTAAGAGCTAAAAAAAAGGATTCAGGTAAAAATGTCGTATCTCCATTATTTACGGAGATATTTGAGGGAGAAGAGATGAGAGAAAAAAAGGTGCTTCTAAACGGACTCTTCTCCTTCAATACTGTTTCAAGAATATCTCGAAAACTAATGGAGATACGGGATTTTTGTATTGAACCTTTTTTGTAGAGAATTTCAGGAGCTAAAAAAAAGGATTTGGGTGAAAAAGTCGTATCTCCATTATTTCATGACAGAAGTGTAAAAAAGTAGAGTACAAATTCATTTCTTCACATTATTAATTATTAAAAAATGAATTGAATGGGAATACGAGTTAATTCACTATCCAAATAAAGAGTAAAAAAGAGCGTAGGAAAATGGAATAAGAAGGTACAAGCACAAAGTTCGAGCTCCCTCATTCCTCGCATTCCTCTCTCTATTCTCTCGTTGATATCGTTTGTATCGTGTGGCACGGTAGCGCGCGTGGTCCATGGCCCGGAAAATTGCGGAGCCCCACCGATATATACAAGAGTGTATAGTCCTGGGGATATCTTACATGAGTAGAGAATTTCGTCGAGAAAGCCGGATAGTACACTGGCCTTTTTCCCTTTTTTCTTTCTATTTATCCTGTGTCATTTTTTTCGGCTCGAATTCATACCCCCGTTGGATAAATTTTCTCCCCTCTGTATTCTTCGGGTCATCGACCGGACACGTGCTGGCTTTTTCCGTCAATATTACAATGATTTTTCCCTCCTTTTCATGAAAACTGAGTTATGCCTTTTTTTTTTTTTAGGAATCGATGGCGAAGGATTTTCATTTGAATTCTACTTCACTCCGGGAGAAATTCCCCGATATTCCTCAGTGTTAGGCTTGATAGTTACAACCACCCGGTGGTCTTCTCACAGTGAATCCTCTGAGATGCTTGAAAGCATTAGAAGTACGTTAACACTGCCGGAGAAATTTGTTATCACCCAGTCTACTCAACTCGTTATTCTGTGCAGCATTTCTCCGATCGTTTTATCACTTTCCTTTGATCCTCGTAAAGTACTTGGGATGTTTTTTTTTATGGAAAAACATGCAATTAATTGAGAGTTGAAGCGAAAAATTACAAACCACTTCTTCTTATTTTTTTTTAACTGATATTTTCACTGGATTTTAGTTTTAATACTCGGGAAAAAATAAAAGAATATCCATACTTGAGACGAAATAGAGAATTTTAAACTCTTCAATTCTACATTTCTCTGTTCTGCCCTCATCTCTCTAGATTTACCTCCTCATTCAACGTTTATGAGGGCTCATAACCTCACTGGAGATAGGAAAGCCAACGGCCGCTTTGATTTACAACCCGGAATTACGCCCACGCGACTCTCCGTTTGGACGTCACAAGCAGAAATCGCAGGGATGCATACATTCAGTCCTTAACTAGTGAATTTTGCATTCATTAAAACACTTCTTCCTTTTTTTTCCACCTTCCGCACTCTGCTGAGAAGCAATTTAAATAACCGGAGAGGTTTCAATTAACAGTATATTACTTTTCCAAACGTATTCTCCCTTGTAAAAAAGTCAAACGCGATGAATCAATTATTTTTTGTTAATATCTCGGAAACTGATGGAGATACGGGATTTTTGTACTGAACCTCTTTTGTAGAGAATTTCAAGAGCTAAAAAAAAGGATTCATGCAAAAAACTCGTATCTCCATTATTTTTGGAGATATTTGAGGAGAAATGGATGAGAGAAAAAGAGGCTCTTCTAAATAGACTTTTTCCCTTCAATAATGTTTGAAGAATATCTCGGAAACTGAGGAAGATAGGGAAATTTTGATGGAATCCTTTTTTGTAGAGAATTTCAAGAGGAAAAATAAAGGATTAGTGTAAAAAATCCGTATCTCCATTATTTCCGGAGATATTCCAGAAATAATGTAAAAGTTGGCATAAAAAAGAATCCATTAACTTTACTCCACAATGAAATTTATGATTCACCTTTGATTAATTCTGTAAAAGTCAATGAAAGAGATAGAAACATTAGTACTTTTGCCCAGAAAGTTTTACTGATTCAATCCAATGTGATTTCTGTGTAAAGTCAAAGTCCATAGATGCAATGGACAATTCATTTCTTTCACGAGGGCACCAACAGATACTGTGCGTATAAAGGGCATTGTGTCATTCTAACAGAGGCAGACATAAAAAGACCAGATGGTCACATTAAAAACCAACTCTGTGTATGCTATTGAATAGCTCGAGAGAGAGAATGGAAACCTTTTTTTTTCCCAAAACCGTTAATTTCGATGATTCGTTAAAACTATTTGTAATAAAGCCCACAATTTTGGGTTCATCGAGGAGTGAGAACCAGAATGAAAGCGTATCTGATGCAGTCGTCCCTATTATTCCATTGTCTCCCACAAAAATGAACAAAAACATGTAGAGATTTAAACGAGTGAAGTTTTACTATTAGAGTGTATAATACTCTCGTTTCATGTGCATGGGGAAGAGCATCATATACTGGGTGAATGCTCGTTAATGGTCTCCACGAGATGAGAAATGCTGCATTAAAGCTTGTAATCTTAAAATAATATCCAGTACATCAGCCCTATTACCCGAGCGCCCATTAATAATCCCTGAAAAACCGAGAAAATTACGAAAAACTTAATTACAACAACATTAAAGTTGAAAAGTGGATATTCTGATTGAGCAGTTGGAGATAGCGATTTTCTGATGATTCCATTGGAAAGCTGAGGAAATTTTAGGCGGAAAACATGTGTCGAAATTAATTTTTTCGAGTTTTTTGAATATTCGATTTTTTTCACCCATTTTTGAAGGGGTTTACCTTGGAAAAATTTGAAAAAATCATATTTTTGACGATATCTCGAGTTCTATTAGTCGTAGCTCAAAAATTCCGATTCGAGGTGAAAGGTGAGCTCATTTTCAATGAATTCATGTGGTTTTAAAATTAAAAAATACGATTTTTTGAGTGACTTATAGTGGAAAAACAGATTTTCAAAAAACACCCCAAAAGTACTTGAAAAAATCGAATATTCAAAAAACTCGAAAAAATTAATTTCGACACATGTCTTCCGCCTAAAATTTCCTCAGCTTTCCGATGGAATCATCAAAAAAATTCAATCTCCAATATTTCTCCCAATTTCTCCTAATAAACAATTTAAAAGTGATCACCTCCCCTCATCTATATATAGGTCTACATATCCTTGGGTCCACCCCATTGTGTTTGGCTCTGCCACGAATTACGCTCTATTGATTCGTTCAAAGAGAGCGAGAGAGAGAGAGCGAGAGGCTAACGTGATAGTACAACTCCCGGGGTGAGCGATTAATCGTGGCAATAATTTTATCGGAGGGTGGATCGTGGAGGGATTAGCCGGAATACGATGGACACGCGACAGTTGGTCGCTCCATTTTCATTGTATTCCAGATGCTGGATTTTCCTTTTTCCTTGCGCGTTAATTTCGTGAAATTTTCGGGTCAATCCCGTTGAGACTTCTCGGTACATCCAGGCGTCTCGTGCATCCCACGGGATCACGGAAAATCATATACGTGAATGTGCAGGCAAGAGTGGATCCCTGAGCACTCTCCGGTGGCTGTAATGTTAGACGTATGACGTACGTCAGCCCACGACCAGTTGGTATGCGCTCATTCATATTCATATTCGCATATTCGTGCCTGCGCATACCTACACCAATGGGCACACACACGTCTCAGGCTGTCACAGTGCCTTATACCTCATTCGCTTCAATGCCATTGTGAATTCCAGTGTTTCAGTGAATACGGGATATTCGATATTAAATCATTTTCATTGATTTTTTTCGGCGGAGTAATTGAAATAGATATGAGTCTCGATACAGGAATTATTGAGAGAGTGAATCGAGGAGGAAAAGTTTCTGGTAAAAAGTTGCTTGAGAGTTTAACGAAGTCTTTGGACGTTAAAAGAACATCATTCACAATTATCAAGTTGTTTTTTCTTTTTTAATAGTAGGTGTAGAGATAATGGATTGAGGAGGTTCAATCATGAGAATCAATTTTTTTTTATATTCTGTTAGTTTTAATGGTTTTTTTTGAATTTAATTTGGGGAGTTTTTGATGGTGCGCTGGATTTGATGGAGTTATTAATGACTAAACATTAAAAATTCTTTATTACAATCATTAATTAAAGGAATAATGGTGAATTTTTGATGAGAGGGTGCTTGGGTATACGTGAGGCTGAAGTTGGAGATAAGGAAAGGATGGGGATGGAAAAAAGGAGTATAAAATGAGTACTGGAAGAGCTCAAGACGGACGGAAACGACGTGGCACGTGTACAATGTAATATATTTGGTATGTTGGGAATATAAAACGACCTCGAATACATCTTACAGTGGAGTAGAAATTTTTTAAAGAAAATATCATTTGAGGGAGAGAGATAGTGCCACGTGCTGTACTGGGAAAAGTCGGAGCGCCATTTGAGACAAATATGGGATGAGAAGTAAGCATAAAGGGAAATAAGTAAAAGAAAGGATAAGCATCGCGTTAGGATGAGCTTTTTGGGAGGCATGGCAACCTCAGAGGAGCATCGAAATGAGAACGTTTAAAATTCAGGGAAAGAAGTACGTTTATGAAATATTCTATACATTTCAACTGAAAGTGTTTTCATCTTGAAATTGAAGTTTTAGCCATTGGATATCGTAGCGAGAATATCTCGGAAACTAATAGAGATACGACATTTTTATACTGAACCTTTTTTGTAGAGAATTTTAAGAGCTAAAAAAAAGGATTCTTGTAAAAAAGTCGTATCTCTATTATTTTCGGAGATATTTGAGGAGGAATGGATGAGAGAAAAAAAGGGTCTTCTAAATGGACTTTTTTTTTCTCAATATTCTTTTAAGAATATCTTGGAAACGAAGAGAGATACGACTTTTTCATCCTGAACCTTTTTTCTAGCCCTTGAAATTCTCTACAAAAAAGTACTCGTGTAAAAAAGCCGTATCTCCCTTACTTTCCGAGATATCATGAGAAAATGATGGACAAAAAGAATCAATTCAGCCTCTCTCCTCCTGAATTCATTAAAAGAGGGGGCATTTATTCAACAGTATCACATACCATAGAAGCGCAGAGACAAAAGCATTCATGGATATTCATTGGGGCGTTAAATATCCTCCGTTCTCATCTATACACATATGTATCAAAATTTCGCCCATGTATTAATAGAAAAGACAGAAGAAAAAAAGAATACGTAATCGCAATGTTACAGCGGTATATGCTTGCGTATTGTTTCTTATACTTTTCCATTGTACTACTTCATTCGCTCTTCGCTTTATCACTCCTCCGTTTCTTTGTTTTATTTGGCCCTTTCTTTGGCATTCCTCGTAATTTTTTTCCCCATGTTGTTCTTGTCTACATTGTTCCTCGCTTGGTTTCTTTCCTCGGAGCGGTTGACAACAGTCGTCGTTCAACGATAGAAAAAACGCGAAAAAAAAAAGCGAAGAGAGGAAAAAGTACTGAACCTTCTGAGGTCCGGAGGGGCTGAAACGACCCCGTTCTCAAAAGCACACGACACCACCATTTTCTGCATGTACAAGCAGAGACCCAAGTACGTTTTTTTCACTCTCCACAGTGGCGACTAACTAAGGACCTTCACACATACACAGAACCTCTGGAAAAACCGTTAATGAAACGCGCGAAAATCTTCTCTTCAGAAATTGAAAAAAACAACTTGAATATCGTGAATTTCCTCCGTTTCACGGTTTATTCACGTTGTTCGTGTCTGCAGCACCAATGAAAACTCTTTACAAGAGCGGAAAGGCTCGAGACATTATCCTCAACTTTAGTGCAGAGTGATTACCTTCCGCAAAAATTCATTTTAACATTCAATTGCTTTGAAAAATCAATGATTTAACATACTAAAATGTTTCGTTAAAGCCACGCCTTTTGATGAAAAAAATGAGGGCATCTTTGTTGGGATTAAATTTTGAAGATATCCGTAATTTTCTCGTGAGTTAATGGCATCTCTCTGTTTCTTCTTGATGTTCATTTCTCTTTCAATGAGTGGAAAATGCTCTTTCCACTGACTTTTTTGTGTAAACTCACACACACAGAGAGAGAGAAGTATCCCTTGGTTTTACTCAGAGAAATGTTTAAACTGGCGCTTGGCTCGATTTCGTTTTACGCTGTAATGCCAGTCTCGCGTGTTCAGTATCGACTTTGACCTCGTATGAGCGAATATTGTATACGAGTAGTGCATTAAAGAAAAAAGGAGCAAAGATAAAAAAGAAAGTGTACAAAAGCGAAGGAAAAATAAATTCTCAGTGGCCATAGCTCCAACGAGTCTCATGACACGAGAAAACCTTTAAGAAAAAAAAAGGAAATTAATGAAAATTCACATGTTAAAGTTTTGTGAATGAAAAAAAAGAAGCAAAAATGTAAAATAGAATTCTTCTAATCCATTAATTACTACCTCCTGCTAATTAGCACGAGTCCCCCTTTTGTGTCATCAAGAAGAATACAGAAATAATCCCCAAGGAAATAAGTCTCAATTCTAACGTTTATCCTTGAGGGAGAGTAAAAACAAAAAAAAAGAGTAGAAAATTTGTTCGACTTTGTCTTGTGGGCATTCTCGCCTGGATAATCCCTCCTCCACGACTATATTATACCTCGTAAAAACAAATGTCCTGAAGAAGGGCCAGAGAGGGTTAAGGTCCATTAACCCTTGAGATTCTCCAGATTTTTATCGAGTATCTCAATTTCACCCTTTAAACGCAAATTACTCAATAACATTAAAGAAAAATTAAATGAAATCATGATAATGACAATAATTATTTGAGAATATCTCAGAAACTAATGGAGATACGACTTTTTCACCCTCAACCTTTTTTCAAGCTCTATCTCCCTTAGATTGCACTTGAATTTTCTATAATACATCAAAGCCTGACGTAATATCGGACATTTCACTGTTCCAGCATCCCAAGTCAGTGTTGAGGAATTTACAGATTCCGTTTGGCATAGTCCGGAGACAACGGATACCACTGATGGTATGTGTCCAAGCCATCTGCTCTAGTGCCTTGGATTCTCCATGAATTCACGTGGCTCCAAGATACTATCAACAATGGAAAAAGTCCACAAGGTAATGCGTAAATTTTAGCACACATTGGCTCAGACCCCTAGAGGCATTATCCCTCCTAACCCCTTGTCTGCCATTGCTCTATTCCCGAATCCTCTTACCAACATTTATGGGCCAATGTACCTCTCTCTGTGTTTCTCTCCCATTTCATCTAATTGTCTCAACTACCAGCTTCCACAGCGTTTGAAATGCCAAACAGGCATATTGCTGGTATTAATCATTCTCCAGTACTGAGTACTGCTAAACAGACTACTCAAGCGCAACTATGCCCCCTTGTATAAATGTGCAGATCAGCTGTTAACCTGAGTGAGAGTCATGGGGGTAAACACTTGGAAGAGTCACATTTCAGTGGAAACTTGATAATAGAGATTCTTTGTCACTTGGAGGAGGGGATCATGGATGCAATTCACGGAAATACATGAGTGGATTTTCTCTTTTTCTGCAAATGTTTATTTTCGAGAGATAAATTGTTGCAATTTACGAGTGAATGACTGAGTCCCCTCTCTCTCTCTCTCAAGTCATTTACTATTTTCTTCCATTAGAGATAAATTTGAGAGTGGAAAAGGTGAAAAGAGAAAGAGAAATATGATTCGTTGACTCGCTATAAATCTTTGGCGGACGTACGCCAGGATTTTTTACCTTTTTCCGCGGATGAAGAGGAGAGTGGGAGGATTGGGGAGGCAGATAGCGTCGATATTCAGGTCGATCTCCATTTCAGGTATATACAGGACGATCACGTACGCGGTTCTGGCAAGATGCCGAAATTATGAAATCAGCAGTACGTGAGAAGGATTTCACGAGGAAGTGGTGTGGAAGAGTAGATCAGATGTGGGGGGTGGGGAGGCAAGCCCAAAAGCTTTTAAAAGATATAGCAACTGAGATACAGGAGTATCTCAATATTTATAAATTCCGGTAAATGCGGAGTTGATGGAGAAAAATGGTTGGATTCTCATGGTTTTTGAGTCTCAAAAAAGTAAATTCTCCGAGTTTTTTTTTTCGTACATTTGTCGGGTTGAATTAAGTGCTCCATACATCTCACTTTCTCTTTATTCATATTTGTGTACTTGTTCCTTGGAGAGTTTCATCACGAGAGGAACCTGCGTCATCCCGAGAGAGAGAGAGAGGGGAAGAGGGTCAGGATTTTGCCTCTCGTGGAACGAATAAAGCAGGCTCCCGAGAGTGCCATAACCTCCCAGCCACATGACAATGATGAGCAACGTATAAGGTATTATATGTGTCCGACGATAATAGTTATGGGTTCTCCTGGGAGAGGAGAAAAGGCACGAGGACAGACTAAACATGGCGGATGGGCCATGCCCGATGGTGCACGAGCGCCTGAGAACCCTCAGGTCTCTGTCAAAGGGCTTACCTGAAAGTTTCCATGAATGTCACGAGTATTTTCATCATCGGGTGAGGGCCAATGAGAGAAAAGACGCGGGAACACTCTCGCAACGGCTGGAACACAAGTTGGGTCTTGAGTAGTCAGCTCGGGGGCACTCCATGCTAATAAGGCGAATGTGAAAGGGAAATATTACGCACAAACGAGACGACAATGACGGAGAATCGCACGTTTGTGTCTCGACTAACGATGACGTATACAGAAGTGGTAAAAAAACCGGAAAAAAATGAAGGTAACTCCGTGTAAAATTGGAGCTCTTAATCTAATAATCCATCGGTTCAATTTGACTGTTAAAAAAAAAAGAGTGGAGAAATACTGAAAAACCATTCTCTCGACACTTGACGTAAAATATTCATGAAGATCCCAACGAGAGGATATCCGGTGAATTTTGTTACGTTTAAACCGTTGAAACACACTAGTATAAACCACGAGTAGGTTAGTTCAAGTGGAAAGACGGAGAAATGAAGGAAAAATAAGACTAAAACTACAATGAAAAGAACAAAAAAGAAACTAGAAAATAAGGGAAAAAAAAGGAGGAGAAGAAAGAAAGGAGTAACCGTAGAAAGAAAAAAAAAAAGAATAATAATAACTTGGAAGCCTGGGTGGTTTGCTCGAGTGGAATACGGAATATGGTTTGCGATGGGTGGCTCGTGCGCGCGAGAGAAGTTTTATCGGTTCACCTTATAACCCCTCACCATTCTCTATTCTTCCTCACTCTTTTCACCCCAAGGTGGTTTTCCACCATTCTGCCCCTCTTTTTTCCCTGGTCCTCCTTCTTTAACTCCTTGTTTCTCACTCTGGGGAAAAGTCGTAAAAGCCCGAATCGCGGTGGCACGAGATTACGGAAAAGTTGGATATTCCCCGTCGAAAGGCGTGAGAATCGTTGAAGCGAGAGAAGAGAGCAAAGTGTATCTATAATACGACCAAGCTGGATGAATCTCTTTCTCCATTGCACAGTGAAACAAGGAGAGGCACCATGAGACGTCTGCATAAAAGCAAAAACAAGAGAGAATAAAAAAATATTATAGTGGAGCTCTGGTGCATATAAGTAGATACGATGATTCTACTCTTGGGAAATAACTTATTTATAGTAGAATACGAGAGTTTGTGCTTTTCATGGAACAAATGAAAAGAGTGGAATTATGAGGATTAGAGTATTCAATTGGTCATACTGATGCTTTAGCCTAATTTATTGGACACTGATGCTATTTGAAATGAAACTGGAATTGTGACTCGTGGCAATCGATATTGCACGCAACGCATACACCTAATGTTAATTCAGTTGACTTTTCCACATCGTTGGGGAGACTATAATCGAGCCCCTGCCCATAAGTGAATAAACGATTGGATAGAGGGAGAGATTGTGTTTGAAAAAAGAAGCCGTCGTTATTGGAAAAAAATTAAAAATTAAAATTAAAGTTTACAGGGTATGTCCGTGCTTATAGACGTTCTTTTTTTCCTGATCTGATGATTCTCGTTAGGGAAAGACTCCATTTAAAGATGAATTAATGCGATATTTGTATCTAATGTGCATTAAATTAGGGGAAATTGGGGAAAGTCAGGGAACAATGGGGATAAAAAAATAACCAGTATTCCAACTTGCCATGAACTGGCCCTCCCTTTTGCCTCTTTTTACCCCCTGCACTGAGTGGTAGTTTATTCCTACCGATAGCAGATCGCAACGGGAGATTTGGAAAAGCGATGTCCGGCTGCTGCGATGCTGCGCGGTCACTGCGGTCGTTTTATCGACGTTACGCGCTATGGGTTATCGTTGGAATATGCGACTCTCCCCAGAGCTGTTGGAATATAAACAGCTGTGGCACGCTTTATTTATTCATTTTAATTCTCATATATTTCTTATTTCATTATTATTCTTTCTTTTTTTTTTTTTAAAGTAGACATACTGAGGATTTTTCCATTTCTTTGTTTCAGTATTTTTTCTTTATTTTTCGTTCGATTGCAAAAGTTAATTTTCTTAGTTTTCTTGATTACAAAGAGAGTTGGGAGAGTTTATATCAATGGAGATAAAAGACACGGATGAAACTAACCGTGATGAGAAACTTTTGTAGCTGTTTTCGGTCACTGGGATTTGGTCAAGGAGAGAGTCATCCAGGCAGAACCACAAAGTATCGGATCTTCAACTCTGAGTTTGCATTCTTTGAGGGGATTTTTTTTTCTATTTTTTTTAACTGTGAAGAGAAATGAAGGGATGTTGAAAAAATTCGGTAATTTGCGTGAAAATGAAGTTATTATTTGAGCCTCTCGCTACTTCATTGATCAATATTAACTTTTTTTTCAACAAAAGTATGAGGAATTAAACCAATATTGTAAGTTCAACAGAGTTCCATTCACTCTGGTGAGCGTAATAAAAAAATTCCAGTTGCTCACTCGTGCTATTGAACAAGAACAGAAAAAATATAGTACGATGCAATATAAATACATATACGTACAGTACAAAATTCAATTGTAAATGTAAAATCGCAGATACTCGAATCGAGTACCCTACGGAAACTCAATAAACTGTTGCAAAAAAAAAAACGTTGAAATAGCTTAAATTAGGTTAAAAAGAAATAACGAACAGTGTGTCCTCTCTGGAGTCCACGAAAATTTCTATTTAACACAGTGCAATATCGATTCCAACATTTCAAAGAGCAAAAATACACCAACTATTAATAGTACATACAGATTTTTGAAGCTGAATTGGTGAAAAAAAAAAGTTTTCAACAAAATTGCTTCATGAAAATTGTGATTTGGCAATCCAATCATCAGTTGAATACCCTCTGGACGAATAGAAGAACTGAATTTTCCCAAAAATTTCATCATTTCATGTAATTTTTTAGTCTCTCCAGTTCCATTAGCACAAAATCCCAATTCTATTTCAATTCATCAATAATTCTGATGAATTACAGGGATTTTCGAATTTCCATTGAGACAGAGTCCTGGATATCGTCGATTTTAATTACCCTCGACATCTTGCGGGGCCGAGGGAAAACAGCGAGACGAGTGGTCAATGCGGATGACCCTTAAATATTCATTTTCGGGGATCAAGCGACCACGCGGCTTGGCAACAGATCAAGCGAAGCCACTCGTCGTTCGCCCATTGCATTAGTTAGACGTTCTTTATAATCTTACGAACAATTTTGTTACGCGCGTGTAGAGACTAATCGATCCAAAGTGATCAATTGATTATATCGAAACGCCTTCCGTGGCATTATTATACGTTATTCCGATACGTGCATTAACCACTATTCGATCTCTTGTGATCAATTGTCTTGGTGGTTGACGTACGGAATTTCGTTATTGTTAATAACCTCTTGGGGTTATAGCGTGAGATCATACGGAACTTGATAAAATAACCAACCATTGTAGAGCCCTTTCTGGAGAGAATAAACACGGATCAAACTGTAAGTAATCGCATAATTAATTCATCTCCTTAGCTCTGCAATTTCCTTGTCATTGGGTCCCCCAAATCGAATCCTTTCTTTACTTCTTGTTACTTTCTCATCGATCAACGGACATTGGACAATTATTTATTTATTTAAGGGTTTATTAGTTTCCCCTGAAAACTAATTGGCGCTCAACACTTTTAAACATCATTTAACCAGTCAATTAGAGCCCGAGCAGCCATTGACCCAGGCCGCGCTCGGTGTAGGCTTCGATTCTTTTATTATATTTCCTAATTAATTATTTTCAGTTTAATTTACATTGATCAAGAGGAATTTTCCTTGGTCAATAATTAAAAATAATTCGATAAAAAGGAAGCCTGTCTCATTTGGCGCCCAACGTGGGGCACGTTTGGGAATTTTTGTAAAATTAAAATTAAAATCATTTTGATAAATTGAGGAAAATACCTCACATAAAATTACATTGTCCAACGTTCGTCGGTCAAAACTTACATAGCAACGGCCTTAGCAACGGCACTTGAGCCTTCGCTAGCCGCCTTTTGTAAACATTGGCTCATACATTCGTGAGCACAAGTTCAGATCAAAACACAAGTACAATCGGGAGAGAAATTCCTTCCGAATTTAATTGAATTAAAGAAATTGTTAATGGTTTTGATCAAATAAATTAAATTAGTTAAATTCATTGAGAAATTGAAATTGATGAATATTATATCAACATTTAAATTAAAATTGAATTGAAATTGAAAAATTTAATTTTGAAATTAATGGAAGTTTCGAATTTACTGAAAATTCCAAATACAGTTACGTTGAGTAAACAACTATTGCATTGATCTATTACTTGAATCTTGCTTCGGTAATGGATCAACCAATTAAATTAAATTTTTTGGAACATTTTGGATTAATGAACATCGTTCCAGATAAAATAAAAATTATTTTTATTGATCTATTATTAGAATCTTGCTTCGGTAATAGGTCAATTACACAAATTAAAATTTGAACAATTAATGCGGCGAACAACGAGTCAATATTTTCTTTTCACCGTCTAATGCTTTTTTATCGCTTGAAGATTAATTATTAAGTATTAGATCATTGGTCCTTTTGTAAAAGAATTTTAAAAGGGAAATTGTATATTGTTGCAATTCCCATAAATTAAAAGATCAAGTAATTAGAATCTTGCTTCGGTTGCTTGATCGATTAAAATTAAAACATTAATAAATTAAAATTTTCTTTCAATAGGAAATTATAGATTGTAGTAATTCCTATAGTTTGGAAGAGAATTAAATAAGATCAGGTAGCTAGAATCTTGCTTCGGTTACTTGATCAATTGTTGTTAAATGAAAATTGGTGCTGTTAAATTGATCAACAGTCACATTCATTAATTTGTCAATTTAGTGCATATTGTTGCAAATTCTAGATTGACCAATATTTAGATAATTCAGATAACCAACGCATAAGTTGGATTAATTAACCTAGCATATTTCTGCGGGACTATTGAACAAATAATTTTGAATTTAGTTGGGATATCACAAATTTTAACTGTTATTGAACTGATTGAGTAGGTAGTCGGGAATAACTAGACGCCTAGCTCAATTAAAATATTATCAATTCACGGATTAGACAAGCACTGTTGGATAAATCCAACAGTTAGCAAGAATAAAATTAAAATTCAACATAATCTAGACCTGAAACGAGAATGTCTGTGCTTAGAACGCCGCCGAACGGTATTCAAACTGAAATGACTGATCTGCAGCAAAATGGAACGCAGATCAGTAATAGTCGATCACCGTTCAGCGATGACGAACTTGATCCAGTGAACAATCGGATTCCGGGAGATAATATCGATCGACCGTCCAGTAGGGGGCGTGGTAGAGGTTATGGTATCAATCCACTACGCGTAGAGGTATCTCCTTACGAAGATGCACGGGCTCACATTAATACGAAGCGTATGGACACACTCGAGGTTGCTGTCCATACGATGCAGGATAGTCTCGCGGCAATGATGGAGCGAATTGTTCATATATCCGAGACAATGCGCGCTCCACAAGGTCGAAACTCGGGAAACGATCAAAATCGGATGCAGAGGCCCGAAGGGGGAGAACGATCTCGGGAAACCTCTGATACAGATTATGAGGGAGGCGAAAGTGGCGCCGATGAGTCTATAGACATAATAAATCGTCACCGAAGACGAAGGGAACTCCCTGGAGTTCAATCGAGAGAATGTCGACCCGATAGACCGAATACTTTCGTAAATTACAACGTGAATCGGGGAAATAGATCGAATGCCACGTGTGAGCCTGAATCAGTCCCCTTAGTAGCTCAAATTGATCCGGAAAATCGTCGAGTTCATTTCAATCGGGATGATAATTCGGGGAATTTTCCAAGGCCGAATTCTGTACCGAATAACGAGGCCGGTGATCCGATGTCACGAGGTCCAAGATCACGCGTGGATCACCCGGCGAATGCCTCTGAACTCGTGCAAGTGTTCGTCCATCGACAGTTACCGAACGGGCAGTTTGAAAGAAAAGAAGCCCTCATACCGATTGAGCAGTATAATGAGTTGCAAAGATCTAGACAAAATATCCTTAATGTCGGTGAACCAGTTCCGATGCGTGAACAAACACGTAGCGCGAGTCGCGCGTCGACATATTCATTTGGTCGAGAGAACTTAGCTTCCTCCTCGCGATATTCGACTAGTAGAATTGGGAATCCAACTGTAAGACGTGGAAATTTATCGTGGAGATCTAGTGACTCTAGTGATAACGAAGAGCGTTTCCGTCCAATCAATCAAGAACGAGTGAGATCTCGTTATAATCACCTGACACATAACTATAGTCAACCGTCGGGAATAAGAATCGGTCAGATAGTGAACTCATGGAAAATATCGTTTCCACGAACAGAAAGGGATCCGGAGCAGTTTCTACTGATCTTAAAAGATTTACTAACATCCAGCGGGATCGGAAAAGATCTATTCGTACCGTGCTTATCAAAAATATTCGAAGGACCTTACAGGTCTTGGTATCTCGTGAATAAAAAGTCCTGGAACACCTGGAGACAATTCATTCGAGCTTTCCGTTACGAATGGGGAGTCAAAAAATCCGATTACCAATTGATCCAAGAGATCAATGAATTACAGGTAGAAAAGAATGAGAAATTATCGGAATTCGCGTGTCGCGTTCGACTCATCTTTGAGACAATGCAAATACCGCCAGAATTCGAAGATCAATTGAAATTGATTCTCAGGAAATTCAATCCGCGACTATTACCAGAGATCCTTAACCTTCACATGCGTGATTATACGGAGTTTTTGCACTACGTAAATGAGAGAGGATACTCTAAAACGGTCCTCATCAACTCTCAGAATACACAATCGAGCACGAGAATCGGAGTAAATAAAACCGTCCGTTACAAGGTCATCCAGGAACAGCCGGATGAAATAGACTCAGAAGAAGATGATCAAACCGAGGTCGAATCAGTTAGAGAAGATGGAAACGAGCAAGCGGTCGATCTGAACGCTATGCAAGGCGCGAAGCACAATAACCGCGCAAATCACGGTCAAAACTCGAAACCGTTGACGAAACAACGACTCGATGAGAATCTGGCACGTTTCGATAATTCCTCGGGGAAAGAAAAGATCGATAAACGATCGACGGATCCAATAGAAGTCAAACCGAAAAAATATTTTGACCAGAGCAAGATGTTCTGTTACAATTGCGGTCAAATGGGTCACGCGACGCGCTATTGTATGGTCGAAAGACAGATAGTGTGCGCGATCTGCCGGAAAATCGGGCACATAAACGTGAACTGTCCCAATCAATCGGGAAACGCATAGTGCCCTCAATTACTCAACCTCGGAGTATTGAAACGAAGGGCAATGACGAGGCAAAACCAATGAGAGACGAAATTCCAAGCACTAGTAATGAAAATAAAACACTTAAAACAGATCAAACGAAGATCTTAAGTAAAATGAATAACTTGGAACCTCGTCTAGGAAAGTTACCGCAGATTAACGTCAGACTCGATCTCATCACCGAATTACCGGAAGAATCAGAAGTCTCAGACGACGACGATGCGGAATTGGAATACAGAGACGAAAATTGTGTATTCGATCCAGGAGGTTAAAGGTCAACGACATCTAGCGATCGGTATAATTCGATAGCTACGAATGGACGGATAGATTGATCTAGGCGGTAGTAAATAGGTTAAGTGACCGTGAAGAAGTACTCGACACAAAACTCGCTAAAGCAAACGTGAATCGGTCAGTTCAGCTGAGATCAATTCAGGTACTGAGGTTATTACTCAAATTAAAATCTTGAGCAACAAGGCTGACGGTTATTCCGCGAAATTCGCACAGAAATACGTAGGTCCAGCTTAGATTAAGAGAAAATAGGACCAATGATCGTTAGATTAGTTAATAACACCTATAAGATTGTCGGGAAATTAATGTACTTAATTTAAGAACATCAAGAAGAAGCCCAACAATGAACAGACTGAACTCAACATCCGACGAACAATCGATAGAGATTTAACTATTGATCGAAACGATCAAAATATGGTGATAACAACCCGGAGGTATCACTTCCAGCAGAGGACAGTCAGTGAATCTCTCACCAAGACATCCACAATTCAACCAGCTAGATAATTCAAGCCTCAAAGGTAGTAATCGGAAAATTTCAAAGTATGCTAGCCCTGAACAATGGTCGAAACCCACCTAGACGATAATACCACCTGATATCACTTGGATCCTGTCAAGAATCCTCAATTGGGAAATGAACCCATGATTCATCAAGTACAGTGGATTTATCTTCTGGGTACAACAGCGACATTGTCTGGATTCAGTGTTAATGGAAGCATTGAACTTGAGAAGACCAGCCGAGATCAGGTCGATCTATAATGGAGACCATAGAACCCCGACAGATGAAGTCCTGAAGGTTCTGATCAAATTTGCTGAGGCTTCCACAGGGAATTGAAAGCAGGAACCGATTCCACCAGTTCCAGTGATGAACTACATGGATTCCACTCTGGGTGAGAGACAAGACATCGACATTCACCACTCCGAACAGTCTAGTGGCACAAAACATGCTGGCGGGTCCAGGTCCCATGAGAACTTCAGAGATATCTCTATCGATCTTTGTACGGCATCGACTGATGACCAGGAGTTCAAGCCTCCAAATATGGGTGAACAGCATCAAGAGCAGCTCAGCATCTCAATCAACATACGCTATACTATTAAGATCTAGGTATGAGTATTCAAAGTCAATGGGAGAGTAGTTACTGGCATGTTGAGTAAATAGTAATGTTGCAGAGTTAACTTGGGCCACTGGGTCAGTGGCTGGAGATGTTTTGATTATGTTGTTACAGATCCAAAGGTACCAGTTCGTCCACCAAGATGTCAAGGTCTGAAGGGGGAGGATTGAGACAGAGTCCTGGATATCGTCGATTTTAATTACCCTCGACATCTTGCGGGGCCGAGGGAAAACAGCGAGACGAGTGGTCAATGCGGATGACCCTTAAATATTCATTTTCGGGGATCAAGCGACCACGCGGCTTGGCAACAGATCAAGCGAAGCCACTCGTCGTTCGCCCATTGCATTAGTTAGACGTTCTTTATAATCTTACGAACAATTTTGTTACGCGCGTGTAGAGACTAATCGATCCAAAGTGATCAATTGATTATATCGAAACGCCTTCCGTGGCATTATTATACGTTATTCCGATACGTGCATTAACCACTATTCGATCTCTTGTGATCAATTGTCTTGGTGGTTGACGTACGGAATTTCGTTATTGTTAATAACCTCTTGGGGTTATAGCGTGAGATCATACGGAACTTGATAAAATAACCAACCATTGTAGAGCCCTTTCTGGAGAGAATAAACACGGATCAAACTGTAAGTAATCGCATAATTAATTCATCTCCTTAGCTCTGCAATTTCCTTGTCATTGGGTCCCCCAAATCGAATCCTTTCTTTACTTCTTGTTACTTTCTCATCGATCAACGGACATTGGACAATTATTTATTTATTTAAGGGTTTATTAGTTTCCCCTGAAAACTAATTGGCGCTCAACACTTTTAAACATCATTTAACCAGTCAATTAGAGCCCGAGCAGCCATTGACCCAGGCCGCGCTCGGTGTAGGCTTCGATTCTTTTATTATATTTCCTAATTAATTATTTTCAGTTTAATTTACATTGATCAAGAGGAATTTTCCTTGGTCAATAATTAAAAATAATTCGATAAAAAGGAAGCCTGTCTCACCATAAAATCATTCAGTTCAATCTCTTTCATATTATCACGAAAATCAAAAATATTATTCTCTCTTTAATCAATAATTCCTCAGTACTGTATCACAATATTTTTTCCTATCCTTCGGTATATTCAAGGAGTTTAGAATTCTCATACACATTTTGAGTATACAACGGCATGGAAATAATGCGCCTGGTCGATATATTCGCTGTCGAGTAGTCTGGATGACTGGATACATGAATCCTATAGGTTGTGGCTTAAACTCCAATGTAGCAAACCACACGAGCATATGCCTCCCCTCACCTATACCTCCATATCATAGAGTTGTGCCCAACAGTGACAGATATACTCTTCCTATTTGACGTTCGATTCCCATATGGAGACTTCATTTTCTTCTATCTCCATCATTTCACTATATATAACAGTGTCAATTCTCTCTTTTATTTGCACTCTCTCACTCCTCCTTGATTCTCGTTCATCCAAGATTGAAGATTCCTGACCTGAATCCCTCTCTCGAGGATTATCTGGATGATATCAGTGCCATCTAGATTTCTTTCACTCCCACATCATCTTTTTTTCCCCTATTTTTTAGGCAATTCAATTATTCAAAGAAATTTAATTTGGAAGTGACAATTTTTTTGGTTCATTCAGGTGGATAAATATTCTACAAAGTTTTCGGTAAATTTGCCGAGTCAGAAACATGAATCTATATTTGAGAGAAAAAACGGAAATAAGAGAATGTCGAGATGAATATTGCGAAAGAATAATGCTTCCGTTTCTCCTACACTTTAAACCACAGCTGAAGCTAGCACATTCTTTTATTCTCTACTTCATTAACTTATTTCATTTTTCCATGGGGGGTAGGAAGGAGAAAAGAGTCGGGAAGAATATACAGTACTAAGGAAATATGATGCAATGGAGAGATATAATATTTTATGAGTTGTGCTCAGGTGCTTGTGAATAGGCGGCAACTACTAAACGTGATTGAACAGTCTGCTGATTTTTTTTCTTCGATTAACTCGGTTTTTTTTTTTACTTGGGAATTTAATATTTTTTAGTATTGATTTATGGCTTCGTATTTTTGGGGATTTTCTGCAGTTTATCAACGTAAATTTATTCACTGATTACAGTATTAGATTCTGGGACTAAAGTGGAGGCGATAGGAATGAGGTGGAAACGTAGGGTTTACGTCTTCAAGATGAATCTTCTTTATATCATTGTAATTCTGGGGAAAAAAATTTATCACTCGTGTTAAAAAAAAAAAAGTAAGGAGAAGAGTAAAAGATTCGTAACATTTCTCTTTGCACTTTTTTTTAGTTTTTCCGAGAGCTTCAGAGAATGAGAATTTGTCTCTCGGAAATTGAACAATCACTCACAGTGTAGTCCTGCTATCTATTTTCAATATGTACTCAACTCTGTTTTTCTATTATAAAATAGGAAATTCTGGTTCCTTTACTTTTTCACTATTATGGAGGGGTTCTCCAACAATTGCGATTTAGTTTTCAGTACCTGTAAGTCTTCCATTATTTGGGATTAAAGTTTTCGAAAGTAAATGAAAGTACTTGACCTGATAATAATAAAAATGAGACAGTATTACATGAAGTGGTGGAGAATTAGAAAGAAAAAATAATGATTCCTCCAAAGTTTTCTCCGATTTCAAGTCTGAGCCTCAATCGCAGCGACTATTTATTTTCAGTAGGTAACAATCCTGAGGGGCTTTAAAAAGTACTAAAGCCTCTCCAGCAAATGGTCCTTTTACCACTCAGCAGTTGGATTATTCTCTCGAGAAGATCGCGTATTCTCAATTATCTCATTTCGTGTGTTCGAATGAATAGTAAAGGAGAAAATTGCCAATTCCTTTGATTACATACACAGAGACTAGAGAATGTAATACTGAGGCTTAAAAGAGCACTTTCAACTGCTCCTTGCGGTGCAGAGTGCTCTGCAATTTTTCCCAAGAAGCAGCAGTACTACCGAAAAATTTGAAAAAATTCCACAATAAACTACACAAACCCCACCATACTCTCAAATTTTTTCCGAATTTTCCACGAGCTCCTTCACCCTAAAAAAAAATCCACCCTCCCCCAGTAGTCAAGCTAAATATTAAATCCGACAATCAATCCGTAATTCTCATAATGAAGATTTCACTCCACAAGAAAAGAATAAAATAATCCAACTGTAAAAAAAAAGGCATCGGCCAGTCCATAAGAATACTGCGAAAAGATGCGGTGCACGGCACGGATATTGTATCTGGCAAGGCGCCGTCGGATCAGACGGATAAAAAAGCATTCTTCCGCTCCGCCCTCCCCTATCACTCACCCGTACCCATTTTCCTCTCACTCCCTTTTTTGGCCTTTCATAGTCTCGCCCAGTTCTACCCTGGCCCATCTATCTCTTTCAGTCTGATTCTTTCGGTCCCTCACCCTGCCACTTCGTTTTATTCCGCTCGGGTTCCGCCTAACACGGGGCGAAAGCTGCCAGATTAAAAGTGGCTATTCTTTCAAACAACTCCACCTCTCTTGTGTGCGGCTCGTGCCACACCGTGTGCGGCTCACTCGAGTATAGACCTATTCTCTCTTCCACGTTTTCCTTTGCTTCCTTGGTCATATCATCTCGGTCCCTCTCTCACCTCCCAGCATTTATCCTTTTTTTCTTCTCCATCGTACTCTCATTCTTTCTCTCCTCCTTCATTTTCTTCTGTTTCCAGAGAATAGCAACTCTACCACTCGCTTCACCTCCTCTATTTATTCTCCTCTTTTTTCCCTTTTTCATTCTCTCTTCGTAATACCGTCATTGTTAAACACATAGCTCACTCCAATTCAATGGTATTGTACGCCGAGTTCAATTCTTCTGCGTACTTTTTTTTTCTATTTAGATCGCCTGGCTTTCAAAATAATTAGACCTCACGAGGGCAAAAAAAAAAAGAAGAAACCAGAGAATCCTGCATTTATCTAATTGAAGAAAAACGCGAGAGTATATTAACAACTGCAATACTCAACCGCAAATGTATTTTCACAGAAATAAATAACTCCGGTATATGAGATTGCGGTTAGAGTACACGGGATAAAAGTGGTGAGACTTCACTCACGAATGAAACTTGTCGAAAACGATCAAGTGGTTGGGCCGATGAAAGGCAATAAATAAGGTAGACCCGATTGGATTTTCACTTCTAACCCATTCCCCTTTCCCCCTCCGCCAAACTTGCCCGATACATAAAGCACATATAGATGCTACATGTGAATGGTTCAAGTTGGCTCTGGCTAGTATCCACCTCCGAGGCATCCTCCGCCCATACCTCTGCACGAACTACCATCCAACAGCATCACGCTGATCCTTTGCTTCGATCTGAACTTTATCGTTGTTAGTGTTGTCGCGAGGTAACTTTCAGACTAACAGGATTACTCCAAGACTCATATTCCAAGGGAAAAAGCCGCAAATTCTGTGTTATTGTCGTCGATTTCTCGTTTATTTGGGAATTTTTTTAAGTTACAGTCATCATCGTTTATTTATTCTCGAATTATTTTTCATAAAATAACAGAGTGGACCATCAGTCTCGGTATTACACAAACACAGGGGTAATACGACGCTTAGCATATTATTCCGAAGCAAAGCCTCGGAGAATAAAAAAAAAGGGAAAAGAAAGCAGAGAGAGGTCTCATCGTGGTCCGAATGGAAACTTAAATAATTCATTGTGTCCACCGTGTTATATCCCATTCTCGATCTTCGTCCGGGACATTGCTCAGTAAGAGAGAAGGGACTGGGGGTTGAATCCGATGTGAGCAGTATAATACTGACCCGCAGGGTGTTTTCTAGAACCCACTGAGATTCGGGTATTTGAGCCGAGAAACTACTCTGACATATGGAGGAAACGGCTTTCATTTATTTCAGGGTAGGTCAAGCGCATCTTGAATACGACCGCACGTTACTGGCATATTGAGACAAACTTTTAGACTGAAAATTGGATGGCCAAAGATTTTCACGGTGAATAGGCCCATGGTCGTTAATTAATTCTGTATTGTCCCTTTTTCTTTATTTTTTTGGTGATAAAATAAAGTGCGGAGATAGCTGGGAGTATGAAGCACACGAGAGAGTGCTGAAGGGAAATCTGAGGAGGAAAATAGAGACGCTTTTTCTCTGTGGCCGATCGGCCCCGCGTGACGACTGGATAATGGAAAAAGACACCGGGGGCGTCTTAAGGAGAAACTCGTCGAGTGTCTACCCCAAGGAGAAACAGTTGCAATGACGGTATAGCTGGGCTTGCGGGTGTTTCTTTCCCTCGATGGTGCTTCGAAAATAATTGTACTCTCGGCTTCCGAATGCCGATGGCTTTCCCCGGTAATTTGAATACTTTA
This sequence comes from Aleiodes testaceus, assembly GCA_963565655.1. Taxonomy (NCBI): domain Eukaryota; kingdom Metazoa; phylum Arthropoda; class Insecta; order Hymenoptera; family Braconidae; genus Aleiodes; species Aleiodes testaceus. The sequence goes on along the minus strand of OY751421.1, from coordinate 3,770,230 downwards.
ATAAAATGCCCGTACACCGAGGGGAATAACGTGACAGAGACAGTGAAAATGGGAGGGGGTTAAAGTCTCGGGTAAAATTGTTGGAGAAAAAAAGGTGCACGTTTTCAATATCTCTGGGTGCTTTTAATTACCAGGTTCTTTGATGAAATTATCAAACATTATCGAACCCACACACACACACACACAGACTCTGGGCTAAAAGACCTTCGGTTTTTGGTGCTTCTGTTGCCACCGAGAAATGGAGTACAAGGTGGAGTGTTGGTCTGGAGTCTAGAGGTAGCATGAAGAGGAGTATGTACATCCAACGTAGGCACTTTTCGGACGCGAACTCCTCGATTAGCATAGAAATTGAGTCGCAGCTGTTTATGCAAATGCTTCTGGCACGAGTATGAGTCTTAGTTCGCAAGTATCGAGGGGGTTAGGAGGAAAATCGGCCTCCGATTTCCTGTATCTTTCAGGTTTCCCCGGAAAAAGAGGCGGTTAATCAAATTTTATTTAATATTAAACGAACCTCACCGGCGGATCATCGTGGAGAAAAAAAAAAGAAGATGCAAACGTTTGCGCTTTCCCTTCAAGATTCAAGGGTCCATTCTCCAACACGCGAGAATGTAATATGCAGAGTTGTGCAAATTAAATCGTTTCTGTGTTATTTCCCATGATTGCCGATGAGCCCTCGGGAGTCTCAGCGGTACTCGCTCTGGAGAACGTGCAAATAGTGATTCGAGAAGTGGAAAAAGAGAGGATGAGAATGGACGAATGTAAGGAAAAACGGAGTAAATAAAAAGAGGCGGCGGAAAAATAAAGAAATGACGACTATGGTTTTAAAAAAAAAGAAAAAAGAAATGTTTAAAAAAAAAGTGATGTGCGTGAACACTAGAGGGGTTTACGCTATCGAGGAAGCTCCAGGGACCGCATCGTTTGCGCGCCAGCAAATTGATTTTGCCCAGTATTTTCGAGCTTGGTTCTCGCGGCCGATCGTTCGGGCGTTATCGGGAAAAGTTACGAGGCGAATGCAAATTTGCTCAGGTGTTATCCCATGGATCTCTGTATATTCTATCGATCGTGACGGTGGAGAGAGTGGAAACGATAGAGGAACTGCGGAATATGAAGGATAAAGTGGGAAGTTTAATGGTAGTACGATAGAAATACAGTATTTTGTTGAGAATTGAGTAGTTATATTGATAGGAAAATATTTAATTTCATTATGGCTTTATTATGAATTTTGTTGGGTAGTGATTAATCAATTATTCCTTGAGGTCTATCGAGACTATTATCAAGAGTGATATTAACTGAAGGAATTAATATTAACTGTGTCTACAGAAGTAGCGTGGATGTTACAACATGCCATCGACAAATGGAATTTGTACACGAAAGATAATAAGTTAATGCGTTTAATGGATTTTTTTTTTAGTCCCAAGCCTCTCTGTCACATTGTCAGTGATGAAACTGATAAATAGGCTCAATGCAAATGTGCGACTCTTTAAAAAGCAATGCGCTATCGTATGTTGGAACATCCACCTCTATCAACGACACCCGGCTCTCCTCCATCAAGTGAATTCCTCTCTCGTCCTCTCGTTTTATCTAGTGTTTCAGGGGGTGATTGATACGGAAATTATTCGAATAATCAAAGAATCATTTTGTGGAGTTTATTCTTTATTGGTTATCATTTAAATTCATACTTTATTTCACTGAGGAAAAGCAGCTCAATTTGATGACTCAAAAAAATTCCACAATAATCTACACCCATGAGAGCATATTCTCAAATTTTTTCAGATTTTTCAATTGACTCGTTCATTAGAAAAAAAAATTATTCATTCGCGGTAACCGAGAAACGATTTACAACCAGGATCACTGTCTCCCGGTTGCTTCAACAGTTGCACACGTCCACTAGTTGCTAATCCGAGGGATCTATTCCCCTCTATTTATCCCAAATACTCGTTAATCCATGGGGAAAGGTAATACCGCATGCATTATTTTCCCAACTCACAATTGAGATATCCAACTCGAAACAATAAGAGACTTGTAATGGGATTACATGGAACTAGTATTAAAGGAGTAAACTCGTGCACGTCATCTTTGGTAATGAGAAACTGTCAAAGTTCCAATGAGCCACTGCTCAATATTGTAGAATCGGTGACACGAAGGCACAGACGTAACTTCAATGTTAGTCTTTCTTCTCTTGTCCGTCTGTCCATCCCCTGCAGCATTTTTCTGCGATTGCTTTTCACGAAGAACTCTCTCTCTCTCTCTTTTATACTCAGAGAAGCGTTCAATTTTATGATGCTATTTCCTACCTTTCGTTCTCATTTCCGGAATAAGGTAGAGAACTGGTGCCTGGTTTCTCTCCCTTTTTCTCTCGCGCGTACTCCCCATTCTTTTCCATATTACACGGGCATACGATTTAAAAATTGCCTCGACTCGGATTATATTTCAGCTCATGTGGTTTAATAAAACTTGTGTTAGTCATTTTTTCGACAAAAAAAAAATATTATTTATCACTGCTATTTAACGTTTATTCATTAAACCGAATTTTCATTAAAATTAGGAAAAATTGCCTTTTTTTTAAAAAGAAGAAAATTGTGCAGTGACTTTAATCGTTCATGGAAAAAATTAATACCTAGAGGAAACAATGGAGCTATCTGCGATAAATGTCTCGTGTGATTGTAACTTTGATATTGTAAATGCAAGCACTCATAGGTGCATGTTGCATGAAACTGATTCTTAATGTAAGCGAGAGAAAAAAAATTCTATGAAACTAATACGTATGTACAATACAGGCTTTTAAAGCCCCAATTTATTAATAGAAAATGAACCCTAGAATCAATAAAAAAAAAAAGCCTGAATTTATGTAAAATTTTCATGAAATTCATTCAATTTAAACCACATGCGCACGTTCATTATCATATTTTATGAAAAAAAGGGACACACACAGAAGATGCACGTATAACAAAATTCCGTGGATGTATTTGCACACGTGATATTACAGTACTAGAGACAACAGAGACAGTTATAGGCATTATATAAGGTGGTACATGGTAAGGTATACGTGTATGAGGTTGAACGTCGAGTTGGACAGTTACGGAAACTCGGATAATGCAGTTTTCATCGAGAAAGTTCGTGTCCCAACGTCGGAATGGCCAACTAGCCGAACTCAGAGGATCGCCAGAGGGTAAACGTTCACTCGCGCGTATAGAACGAGATCACTCCACCCTTCATGCAGAGGAGGGGAGAATATGAGGAGTCAGTATCTGAGCTGACACGGTGAAGGACGCAGGTGTTGCGCGTTAAATTTTACCCCCGGAATTAATAAATCTCATTTTTGCCCTTCGTCTTGAAGCATAAAGCCTCGACAATTAATATCGATAATGATTCTCATTATTTTCGCGCAGTTCTGCACACAATTGTCCGGGTTTTTTTTTTCATCTCCCCCGATCATTCGAGTGCCAAAATTATGCAATGAAACATGAACATAAAGACTCTCCCCTGCAGATATTTCTGACACTCAATTTCCGCACCCTCATACGTGCTGATATCAGATTTTTTTACGATGAGATCATATTGACAGGTAAGCTATATCTGTTGAGCATCCAACGGGAAACGATGGGGTAGACGTCACGGTATTTTCTGATGGGTAGATACACACTCAATATCTCGATGGGGTGAAAAATCATGTTGAATTTGTGTCACACAAAAAGTGGTGGAATTTAAAATATTCATTGTGGTGAAATTTTTGAGTTTAATTTCTGCCTTTGATGATAACATTTTTTTCATTACTTTACCTTCTTTTTGGTATTTAGATGAGAAAGGATGACTCGTGATTTTTTCAATAATGCTGACTGCTGATAAAAATTCATTTAACACATAGAAAATAGCTTCTAGCAATAACAGGAGATACGCATGATAGAATAAAATAGGAGAAGGGTGTAATTCAAACATACATTTTAGTATTGAAACACTTGTTATCTAAGAGGATTTAATTATAAACGCTTTTGTTGAATTTATTTTAATTATCATGATGATCAATGGAAATTATGAATTCAGTGAATTATGTCATTTTTTACAGATAGCGTGATTGATTAATAAGAAAATAATAATTTAAGAGAGATAGAGAGGTTGATAGAGTTAAAAAATGCTACAGGCTATATCCTAATTTTTTAAAATCTTTTCCATTTTTTTGCCATTTCTTTTTTTTTTTCAAACCAAAACAAACGAACCAACCTCCTCGGAAAGGCCTAGCCAAAAATGTTCGCGGGATCCCTGTAACAAAAATATAGATAAATCATAAGAAAAACATAGATAACTAAAAGAAATAACTGTAACGATTTGTCTTTATAATTCTTTAATAATCACTAAAAAAATCTTTGCATCCTACGATAATTACTCATAATTAAATCAACGAAAATTCAAATAATCAAGTAGCTCATCTAGGAAACTTGTCCATCAATGATGAATTCCATGAATGAATAAAAAGAAACAAATCAGATAAAAAAAAAAAATATATAATCTGGATAGCTTCTTGATGCTTTAGTTGTATCCACCTTTCACCTTTCTCAAAGTCCTCACTGCTTTTTGTTGGCGTTAGTGCGCCTCGAGTCCCCATGCGGACCGATAGAAGCAAGAAAAAGGGGGGAGTGTCGGCAAGAAGCCAGTATTCTCCCCCCCTCAAGCGACATCTGCCAACAGATACCCATCCTCATCTTCACAGCCTCGGGGTACGAGAGAAATTGGAGATAACAGAGGGGAAAGTCAGAGAGTCTAAGAGGGTGGCAATTGAAGTTCCAGTGGGACGTGTGGCATTGCACAAGTGTAACTGGAGCACTTGTATTGAAAAAAATAAAGGAATGTGTTTTTAAAAAAAAGTAAGGAAAAAAGATTCTTCCTAACGATTAAAGAAAATTTTAGCGCCAGATCTTTGGGAAAGAGCCACATGAAGAAACTTCTCATCACACTTGGAAACAGGTGTCACACATGGTCTTATTGCTCTGTGAGTGGGTAAACTTGACTCCCTATATTCGATGGCATTCAGAATTTGAGAAAATCCGAAGGAGCGAGAGAGATGAAAGTAGGAGGAAGGAAATGAGGTGGAAGAATAAGGAGTGTTTGGGTGTCGGGTGAGCCAAGTCGTGCAAAATAAGGTCGCCCTCTCGTATGACGGCCCCATGATCACACACCACTCGACCTTCGACACTAGCACGTGCTCTAGAGATCTCTTCGGGTAGCCCTCTCGTCTTTACACTTACAGATCTTTGAGAGATGGAAGAGGCTTTGTGTTTTCTGTCATGTGAGCGAATGGTAATTGAATTTTTTTCAATCACAAAAAGGACCGACGTGATGGTTTACATGAAGAGAATGTTTGCGGAGAATTTAATTCCATTGAATTAATTATATTATAATACACGTATGATCACGCAGGATAATGACGTTTTGAGGATAATGGAATAGTACGGTGCTTGGCCATTTTCTTCCTCCTATTTTTATTATTCCATTTCTTTTTTTTTTTTTATTTCAATTACATTCTTTATCCTTCCTCCACTCTCTCTCTCTCTCCATACTCCTCTGCACAATGCAAGCGAGGAAGACCCGTAGTTGCGCCTCACTCCAATCTTTCCATTCTAATCTCGGGCTTGGGCTTTTATTTTCTCTCGCGTTCGCCTGCAAAGCCCGGTGTGCGGCAAACTTTTCCGATTTGGCGGCCTAATGGAGATACATTGGTAAGGAAAAAAATAACTGGTAAAATTGTAGTTTGGAATAACAAGAGACAAACCACAAAATAAGAGAGTCTACTCCATACCGATGATAATATTCACTCGTTTAATTCCATTGGCATGTGAATTATCTCAATAAAGAGAATTAAAAATTCTCCTGAATTTACCAAAGATTTTAATAATCACTCCGTTAATTTTCTCACGACAATACTCTCTTTCTCTCATAATTCCACAATTTTTCCCCTCTCTCTACATGCCAGATGTAATTACGATAAAAAAATTGCGCTCAGTTGAAGAGAAGTGAGTTCATTTTGGCCGATTAATCTTAATTTCTCTTTGGGCTATATAATCTTTAATTAAATCACCATTGATTCACTGGCAGAAGCCACTCTCTTGTCTGAGAGGCCTCTATAGGGTATTTAGGTACGAGAACACCAGAGATATCCAAAGTGGCCTGGGCATTCTCCGAACAAAATCAATTTAACCCGCAAGAAACCTAATTATCAATTTACGATATCGTAAATATAATGAAATAAACCCGTAACCCACAAGCCACTCAAAAACCATCGAAAATTTCACTATATCCGAAACCAATACACCGCACAAAATGGCGGACCAAATGTGAGTAACCAAAAAAAAAAAAACGCAAAATTAAACGCATCAAAAGCGCTTGAGCCCTGACTGATGTTATTATCCTCGTTTTATATACTATTTACAGCATAAGGTCATATGAAAACCAATGGGCATTAAGTTGGTCAGCTGTATTCATTGAAAATGGTGGGCCATCAGCAATGCCACAAAGTTAACCGCTGTACCCAACCTAAATGGCCAGTTCCATTGCTACTGAACTAGTGGCAGGTATATACATTAATCACTAATCCTTGGCAACTCTGCAGCAACGATTGCAGTGTCCGAACAATTCGCGCCTCACCGGTCTAAATACTGAATTTCATTCCGCATTCATGGTTTTCCCTCTCAATTCTCCCATCATCACTCCAATCGCCTTTAATTCCTGCGAATTAATAATCGTAGAATTAAAGTATATTCGCTTTTTAGACACCTTCACCATTCCCAGAATACAAGTGTTATGAGGGAAAAGGGCTGAATTTAATACGAAATTAAACGAGGTGTTGGCAACGAGAGAAGCCTGCCGTGAGCCACCCCATTATTTGGCTGGCCAGGTCGACGAATAATACGGAGCATTTAGAGCCGCAGGATACGCATTGGGCAAAGGGAGAGGGGGGAGGGCCAGTCTCCCAGTCTCATACAATACAAACAGCTTAATTACATGGGGCAAACTGCCGAGAGCCCAACGCCCCGGGTCCTGTGGATCGTTATGATTTCACAAATGTATGATCAGCCTCCTTTCCACCTTCTCTCTTGTCCTGTTTCTTGATATCTATTATGTATTCCCACTTGCTGGAACACCGGTGCAAGAGCCAGTTCACACTTCACGTGTTTGCATGATCTCCCCAGTTGGCCCCGACGCTCTCGTACACCATTGTTGGTGTATTTGGAGCCGGTGGAAAATTCTTTGGGGAATTGAATGGAATAACCTGCAGTAGAGATCCAGCGACTGTCGACCTCGTCGGCTCAAACACTGGGGAAAATCGATAATGGATGAGGATTCGAGTGTATACTTCGCGTGTCGACGAGCACCTAAATTTTCACGTCGATACAAGAGCTCGGGTTATTCTTAACTTTTTAGAGATATCGAATCTGATGATTTTTGATGGAAGCATGAAGATGTCCATGTGCTAAATGGGGTTTATTTGCTTTCAGAGGAGCTTTCATTGTTTTTGAGAAAAAAGGATGAAATGTCAGTGGGGTTATGTGTGTGCAGTGAAATTCTGTGATAAGCTTTTGGAATGAAAAAGGCGGAATGAGAAAATACAATGATACCCCTTTACAGTCCTATCGGCTTTGAGATATCCCTTGGGTGGTGTTAGTGAAGAGGATTTCACGTTCTGGGTCACCACAAAGTATGTAGCTTCACTGAGATTTACTCTCTGTGTCTGGGTTTATTAATGGGAATAACATTAACTGCCAAATTATGTCGATTTTCATGAGAAAAATCTTTGTCAATGACAAGTGAGTGGTTGGATAAAAGAAAAGTTTTCGGAGAATATTGGAGACTTGGGAAGAGTCGAGTGGACTCGTGAATTTATTGCTCAGGAACTATATGGTATACTGGTTTCGCTCCAACGGAAACGGACGTCACGAGGACGAATGAGACAAGTTTCACGTCGATCTCTTGTCCAAAGTGGGCGTTAGCCGTGTATGTGACTTTTCTACTGAGGAAAACAGTGAAATTACAGTCGATATATAGTATCAGCAGAGATTACTATCGTGTTATCTTTTCTTCTTCATCTCTTTCTTTTCTTTCTCTCTTGCACTCTCTAGTCCGGGCAAGTTGAAAATCGCGAGGAATTTAATTAGTCGAATACTCAGGGAGAAGTGCAGATAAAGGACGAATAGCGCTCATCTCTCAAGCTCAAGGTGACTGAGGGAATTGAGGCAAAAAAAAATTGAGATGAACTTGATTGTGAGAGTAATTGTCCAATTTTAATGAAATTGAATGATACAATGCTGTCTAGTAATTCTCGAAAATTTTCCGTGTGCAAGTTTTCTCATTCTCCTGAATTTTCTCAAGTGAAAAACATTGTAATTTAAATTCCCTGGATATTTTCTGGTGAAATTTTGCAGCATTTCTTGTGTGAATGGATTCACATGGAGATTAGGAAAAAAAAAAAAGAGAGTTGAGTTTCTATTGCATCGAGAAAAGAAATTGAAATGATGAGAATATAAAAAAAAAAGAGTAAATTGAGCTTGAGAACTTTGGCCAAACAATTTGCAATGCTGAAACGAAACCCAACTTCTAATGTTACAGGCGTTATTTACATTCAGCAGACAATAGTTGTGCACTACTTTAGTTGCACAAGTAGAAGAACCAGAGGCTGTTGGAGAAAATAATCGTGAAAAAAAAAAAACGTTAATCGAGGTACATAATTAATTTCCCATCGTCGAAGAATATAGAACGATGATAAATATTATAACGAAAGCCATCAGACATCTGACACATGTATTATGTAAAATATTATACCCCAAAAGTTATCCAGAATATGAGAAGTTTTCCCTGAAACAGTTTAGAGATTGAAATTTTCAATTTATTTCTGAAAACCTGATGAGTTCCATTGATTTCCGTCTCTCTGAACCTCCGAATAATTAATAATCAAGCATATCGAGAGCTCCTGAATTTTCATGAAATCGTCATTTCTGGAGAAATCATGAACTGCATACAGTTCCACTTGGCTTCTCTTTTCCCCAGAAAAAGTGAACACCTTTACGATTGAGTGTGCAGGGTGAACGTTTAAGAGGCCACGTACTAAGTTGAATACTTCAAGCGTGGAAAAGCTTCTTTCCACTTGTCAATCCTATTTTGCCTTTAGTGACACTCTTTTCACGTTTTTTTATTTATTTTTTTCGATTACATATTCACCGATTCACTGCTGCACTTTTACCACACCCGCAATAATATACGGGGAAAGTGAAAATTTTCAAAATCCTAATTATTGCACCTGCATTCTCAACCTCTCTATCCCCTCTCCAAATGACAAAGATCATGTTACCGTTTAGGGCAGAGTCTCACTAGCCCCAGAACATCGTATAATTGTTTATCCATGTCCCAACGCCCACGGGACAATTCACGTCGTTGCGTTACTCCAAACATCCGAGATAATGCACGCGTGTACTTTAGGCAATATCACTAAGACACATAATCTGTATGCACATTCCTTAAAGTAATAACAAAAAAACTGACCTTGCGCATGCACACTCCCGAGGAGAACGATGAAAGCTGTGACCGTCGGATGATACCTCATCTCTCTTCTTTAATGCAGTCCCACGTCCTATTCCTTTTTGTCTCGCCCTTTGTCTCCCCTTTGTCGTCAGTCGTTTTCACATTCACTGGTCTTTATTCACTTTCGAGAGGACCTTCCGATTTCAATCTCTCTCTCTGTGCTCACCTGTGTTCCCTTTTATTATTATTATTAGCACAAAGTTTGTTGTTTAACACACCACTTTTGTTTGCCCATTACACAAGAAAATGCTGCTACAATCTTCCAACGGAGTCCTTCAAATGAATTTTAAAAAAATACTTTATTTAAGAATCTTTCAAAAGGACTTTTTAATTGTATCTTTATTTTAGTATTTGCCCGGTGTTTGAATAGAGTTTAAATCCCAGGTGTGCATGGAGCTCCCAAATCGCTAAGGCTCACACACGAGTTTGATAGGACAAATATAACATAAATGGGAATTTAAAAAAAAATATAAGAATAAAGAAAGAGTGACTGAAAGGTAAACGGTACTTGGCTAAACAACTAGCGGTTCCCCATTTCCGATGAAAACTTTTGACTCCCGGTGTGTTGGCTTTGGAGATTCTTCCCCCTCGCTCCCATGTCCCTTCGTTAATATATATATATATATATATGAGTAGAGTGAAGAGATTCTACAAACGACGAAAACGCAGAAAACTTTCGGTGAGCACGTGCCTCACTGCAAAGGGAAAGAACTAAGATCACGTTTTCTTGCGTTCTCGTGTCCTCTTCAGTCTTCGTTTCTTTTGGAGATTTCACATGAATAGACCCTTAACGATTCTCGTGAGGAGAGACATTCCTGACATGAAAAAAAAAAAAAACGTCTGCACTTCAGGTCCAATGTTTTTCCGCAGTTTGGAGAATGATTGGGGGGACAAAAAGAAATAGAATTGAGGATTTTACGGGAGTAAAGAGATACTATTTTTGAGATGACCCGAACAATATTCTCGTGCACTTTTTCATCGTATTTTACCACCGATGATTGATGAACTGGGGACATGGAGAGCGCGTTTGCAAGCGTCTACAGAAGCTTTGGTTTTGTATACTAGTTATATATGGAGTGAAGCAGTGATGCGAGTACATTATAATGAGACGAATGCCCTATAGGCACTCTCTATTTACCGCTCGTATAGAGTGGTGTATTCATGTAAAATGCAAGAAGAGTGCGAATATCAACGGAAAAGAGAAAAGACGTCTAGTTTTTTTTCAAATATATTCTTCATTGTTTTTTTTTGAATAGACACAAAGGGATTTTTGGGATCACAATTGCCTTTTATTGTGATATTTTATACTTTGTCATTGTGAAAAGGGGGAGGATATTTTGAGAGTCATGGGGTGGTGAATGTCAGGCAGAAGATTGAAACTTTTTCATGATTAATTGATTCTATCATTCAAGATGTTTATTTAGTTTGAAATTGAGGTGTCATTTTTTATTCGAAAAAAAAGGGGGGAGGAATAATATAGTGGGGATTGTGAAAATATTCTGGAATATTTTCGTTGATCAACTGGAAAATATAGAATGCCATTCACGTTATTCATCAAGTGGTAGAATAAATTTCAAGCGGTAGCTGATTTTTTGAGTAAATTATTTGACATGGTCGCAACAACGTCACGTAGAAAATTGGACCATCCGTCCCGGGGCCAAGGGGACACAGTAGTTTGGGGAAAAACGGGTATAGGGCAAGAGTCTGCAATGGCGTGATGAAAAATATCGCATCGCGCCACCGGGAGTCACACACGCGATTGGTTTACTCAAGCCAAACTATAACATACCCAGTATATATATAGTGCCATATATTGGATGAGCTTTTTCACGCTGACTTTGTACACATTTTGACTGAGTCATTAATTGTCACACAATAATTCATTTGATAATTCAACACTTTTATATCTTATCACACCTGTTGTTACTTCAATTCAATAAAATTATTCATTTCCACAGTATTCACGAAGTTTCCAGTATTAATTCATCACCAGAAACTTCATTCACTCACTGAATCACGAGTTTTAATAAAAAAGAGTCACGTTTTTCTATCTAAAAAATCCTCTTTTTCATTATATTATCTAAATGGAAAAACTGCAAATTAATTTATGAAAAAAAAATTCAAGCATTGTAAAATTAATAACTATAAATTTTTCCCACAAAATAATGAAAAAAATTGTGCAGAGTGCGTGAGAATTATAGAGGAAATGGTGCGCATTAAGATACACGTACGCTCACGACGATCGCGGGTTCGATACTGGCGCGATGTACCACCTAGAAGTGTAGTTCTCAGTAGTTCCGAGCGGCGTCGCGACGCCTGTTTCCCTTCCCTTCGTGAAAAACCCTATGCATTACAGAACTACGGCCACGGGGACGACCTTCTCGTCACTGTCTTTTACGCCCGAGTATTAACCGTGAGTGTACGATTAAATTCAATACCATTAACAATGTACAAATGACTAATTCCGCATGAAATTAGTCCCATCATTACTCTCTAAAGCTCATGTCTGCCCCAATTTGCGCATCACTCCTAAAACCCCCTCAAATCTCAAAAATTAATGTGAAAAATGATTTAAACCCTTAAAAAACCATAAAAACTCAATTTTTAAATACAATAATTAAATATTAAATGAAGTGCGTAATAAAAGTAGAGTATTGACACATCCGAACTGCATAAAATCCGCAATTTTACGGAGAAAGTTATTTTAAAAGGCGAATAAATAGTATAAAAAAAAAGGGCGTGGCCTGGGATAAAAGGGAAAAGAGATATCAGAGGAAGAGGAGGTGAGGCTCTCCCCGTGAAAACAATATTTACACGAAATATGATGAATCAAGCGTGTACGCAGGAGGGAACGTGGTACGTATATTTTCATTAACGGGTATCAACCCCGGTGTGGTCTCCCTCGGGCATGTCGTTCGGGCATATATACCTTTCTATGCTGTAGTACGAGAACGTGCGCACGCTCGTCTCAGAGTGGGGATACAGTCCGATTAATAAATCTCAAAGGTGTACAGCATAATACCGAGTAGAGATGAATTCTTTAGTGAATAATGTCGTTCGTCAATAATAAAAATTGAATAATGTTTAATGTTTCATCTCGATTTCTTTATTTTTTTTCGTGAAAATAAAAGTGCACACATGGATAATCCGAGGGCAATGCTTCTGTATACATTTAGCAGCTGCAATAATAAAAAAACCCCCATAAAACTCCCACTAATTCTCCCTTTGTCCATACTATTGAGCATTGATACTACATGAAGATGGCTAATTAACGCGCCCTTTTTCCAACGAATGAAGAGATCAAAGCTTGTACATTGAAAATCACCACCAAAACCAGTGAGCATCATTTTCCATAAGAGTAGTTTTCTCTTAATGCGAATACCACTGGTAAATTGAGTTTGGTCACACTGAATGGGAATTAACGTGAATTGGATTTGTTCACTCGATCAAATGAAATTTGACACTTGATTGAACCTTTATGTCACTATCATGGGGGCTATACAATGTGGTGAAGTAGAGAAAACAGTAAAAAAAATTTGGGAAAACCTTATTCGTGTATTGGAGGATAGAAATAGTGCAAATGAAATTTAAAAAAAAAAGATACAAAGAAAGAGTTTTCATAATTAGTGAATAGAGAGAGAGTTGAGCGGATATCTCTGACTTGATGCTGGAATCCCAGTGAATTGAAAGTCTTCGAGGAACTCGATTATCCAAGAGATACGGGCGTAAATCAAACAGTTACACAGAGAGGGAGAGAAGCTCGATAAAAAAAACAAAGAAGTGCTTTTCACCACGGAAGCGTCGGGCTCGATGTCTACAAGAGTCCATGTATACCTACTCACCACTTGAAACGCTTCGCTGAGAGGTTTCAATGCGTGCCTCCACTTGAGACTATAATATCCTGCGGATTTTCGAGTTCCAAGCTAGCTCCTTCGTCTCAAATTACTCTAGTGCATTTGTTACAAAAGAAAATTCCCAATGTACAGAGAGAAGAGAGAGAGAGAGAGAGAGAGAAAACATTTTCTTCAAGTTTAACCAGAAGATAACATAATTTTCGCTCGTATAAATATTACGACATTTATGTGCACTACTCTGGGAATATTTCCCCGACAAAAATGTAGTATTATGTAAATACAGACTGTGGACGTGCAGAAGATGGTCTTGAATTTCCAAGGGTATCGATTATCCCCCTGTACCACCTATTTCATTTTTTATTGAAAATAGAGGAACGCTTGTTGATGGAATAATGATGGAGCCTGATAGTTGCGTGTGCTGGATGAGAAAAAATAAATAAAATGAGAGAAACAAGGAAAGGTGAAGAGTGGAGGGCGTGAGCATATTGGGTTAATGGCCCACGGGTGCTCAACTAAATTGTCGGGATGCGCGTGAGTTCTGGCAGCAGCGGCGGTAAACACCACAAAGGAACTATCAGTACAAGAAAAGGAGAATGGGTGGAAAAAAAAACGGGGCAGAGAGACTGGGAAATGGAAGGCCACAATGTAGACGCAACTATAACCATAGAGAGAGAGTTGGAAGAGAGTGAAAAACGACTTGCGAGAGCCACAGAGCCGCAGAGCCTCAGAGCTCGTAAACTTTTAACGAGGTGTGTTAACGTTGACGCCATGGACCCCTCCCTTATTCCCATCGTTCTATTCTCTCTCTCTCTCTTTTTCTAAATAATAATAAACGGCTTCTTATTGGGTCCAGAGCCGATACCTAACGCCTCATCATCACGCACCTTTGATGCCTCTACCTGCGGCTTTATTTTAACCAAGAGTCCCTCATATTATCATAATGAGAGAAATGTAAAACTCTAGTAATTCCATTAATTTACCGGAAAATGTAATAAAATTGATAAATTCACATTAACGTGACTCCAGAATAAACTCTGAGCAACGATTGTACTTTATTGAGTTCAATTAATTTGTCCGCGGCTTCGGAGAAAAGACCAACGACAATGCTGACGTAATTTTCTTGGCTAACAAAGTATACCAAGGCCCGTGAACCTTGCCCTCTCGTGGAAAGAGAGAGAGAGAGAGAAGAAAAAAAAGGAAATAAAGAGAAAAGAATAAATAGAAAGAACTGGGAGGGATACCAGAGAGAGAGAGCTTTGTAATTTTAATTATTTCATTAGCGGAAATCCTTTGAATATACAAAGGAAGCCCCATCTAAACACTTGACACTGAGGAAATTCCCTGTTACTACTGCAGCTTGTATTTTCATTTCATTGACAGTGTAATTTTTAAATAAAAAAATTTATTCCTCGCAAAATGCATCAGAAGCTCCAACACCATTGATGTTATTGACAATAGTCAATTTTCCATTGACATGGCATTCATTATGAAATCAATTGGAATTGTGAAATTACAGCTGTTTACATGGCAAAAAATTCGGCATGAAGCAAGAGCAATCATCTTGCTCCATTCTCTCAAAATTCACCAAATGATATTGGTACATGGAGCAGTATCCAGTTTCATCTGAAACGCCTGTGGCACACTGGTGCCCCTCAATTTTCACCACACTCTCGTCATATAATTTGCCAGAGTGATGACGCACGCCTAACCATCAGTCCTTCACGAAATTGCCATTTGTGAGACTAGATGATCTGCTGGATAGCATGGAGATGAATCGACATGATTGACAACTGAATAATCTCATTTCAATCATCGGATTCATGATTTACCATGTAAAAATTTTCGCACATTGTAGTATCCAGTGCTTTTCAAGTATATAACGTTATCTACATATATATAATCAGAGTCCATGACGCGTAACATTGACGCGAGGCAGTATACAGTGTAGGTACAACGCACAGTGTGCGCTAGTAATTCGCCAAACCATTGGTTTGGTCAATAGCCAATTTCTATTTGGCACTGCTCCAAGGGGTCAAACAAATGTCCTAAGAGCCTCCAAAGCCCTTCTGCCTCCCCTTTTTTTCTCTCCTGCAACTCCATGCCATATGTATGACTTCAATAGTAAACTGCATACACCTGAAAATATATGATCTCAGTGATATGAAGAATAAATGAATAAAAAGTAAAGTAACAGTGACAGGATTAATTGCTTCAACTCACGCAACATGATTAATTGTCCTTCGTACTCTCAATGCCCATGATTCATTATGTATTATACATATTTTTGATGAAATTATAAATATGTATTTGTCCAGTGATGCTAGAAGGTGGAAGAAGCTCATATTTTTCTATTGAAGATTAAATTTACAGGATGAGAAGCGTTGGCTTGGAATATTTGTGCTCTTTTTGTTCTTTTTTTGAGGGAGACATCCCATGGGCACGTGATGAAATCTTATCCGAGGGGAATGGAGTACATGGGGGTCTGAGATATTACCAAGAGGGTGGAAAAAGGAAGTAGGTGTTTGCATTTTTAATGATAAGCCTGCGTGAGCTCACTCATGCATAATTGTGGAATGGCCAGAAGACAGTGGTCTCCAGTGGATAAACAAAGTATTTGGATAAAAGTTGGATAATTTGGAGTAATGGTTTTTGCTGAAGTTATCGAGACAGAAGCAGTTGAGTGCTGATGCTTCTGGAGTCATCTGGATGACAATAAAAATGATATTCGTAGGAGTCGAGTCCCTGGACAATAATTTACCGGACGTGTCGATTACATCTGCGCTAGTAATACATTTGAATTACCAAATGGATAGTAAAGATATTCTGAGTCATTCGGTTAGTCACAAGGGGGCTCTATATGCCATGGTACAGTGTAGTACCCCCCAAGTGAGTCAGCGATAGTCTGGCCATTGGTGCCAGGTCTCATTAAAGGACACACATGCGATCATTTGGTGACGCCTTGTTGTTACACACGCATTATAAATATTTTATCTATGGAAATATATCATATGGCGATTATGTGGGCATGAGAAAGTGGGTTAGAATAGATATTTTTATGTGATTAACTTCATTTATTTCCTGAATCTCATAATTACCTGAAAAGCCACAAATGGACATTCAATAATCCCATTATCTCCTTTCAATCACAAGAAAACTTAATTTCACTCAGAATAATCATAATGTAAATTTAGCCCCAGAGGCATTATGCAGTTGAGAGGATTCCTCCAAATGTATGTTTTTGGTTAAAGAGCGATATTACCCTGATATGCATAATGCAGAAGTGCAGCACACGTTCTCTGCTGACGTACGACATTTGGCACTGCTATATACGTCATCAACTGTGTGTAGTTGTCGGAATTACAGTGGATGAAAGACATGGGGTAAAAGTGCGTGCTGGTTTAGAGACACGCATGATCCTGTCAAGCTAAGTATACACATGGAGCCAATACCGAGTAATGGTAATTCAAAGCTCAGCGTATTGTGTCCGTGTTGTGTGTGTCCCCACGCGTCCGCCCGTCATTTCTCATTCGTCCTCCACCCCCCCCCCGCTCCACTCTAACGCCTGTGACTACATCAGCGGACATTATCGTTTCGTTCATTATCCATATACCGTGTATGAGCTCTCATTGAGTCTGATGAATTCATATATACGTATAAATCCACAATTGCCTCTTCACAAAGCCAACACCTGAGTACGTGATTTTGTCACCATTATGTAACGCAAAACAATTGTATCTCTCACTTTTTACCCGCCAAATTAATCGCCCGTTGAAGTAATGAAAATGGCAATGAAAAAGGAAAACGAGTAAATGAAGACGCCAACTCCACTCGTGATAGGTCCAACATTACGAGCCGACAAATAGAAGGGAGAGTAAGTAAGAGGCAAGTGAGAGCTAGAAACGAAGAAGCTATGAGACGTTTTTACGACTCGACTAAACGGCTGTAATTCTCCGTTTCCTAACTCCTTGTATTTTTTTTTCCTCAGCTTCTTGTCACGTCAACTCGACGGGACAAGGGCTTAATTCTTACGTGTTGCAGACGTCGCGCGTACTCACTCCACTTTTCCGACTGGCAACTTCCTCCGACTTGGCCCCTTCAGCGTCCCCCTTTTCTTTTTTTTTTTTCTAAATCCTGAAGTGGTGAAAATTTAGCAGTCAACGGAACTCTAACGCGGAAATTATCATGCCAGTGCACTCTTCACGCTCCATTATTACCATTAACACTGTAAAATAATCTGAATTCTCATATTTTTTTATTTCTCTCAAAATTCAGTTGAATCATTGTTATTCACTTTATCTCAGTGGATGTTTTTAACGTTTATTTATCCTTTTGCTCTCTGGTCTCGTTTCTTGAAGAAGAAATATGCGCGTACTCTTGGGCAATCGTTACTCTCTCGTATATCAGTCGAGTGAACGATAAATTCTTAAGTTCCCGGGCGAGAAGTAATTCTTTGGGAAGTATACATTTAGTGTGGTTTGTGGATATCACGGGATAGGAATAGTTGTGCCAAAGCATCACATAACATGAGCATTAATGTTGATCCCATATGGTGGGGGCATTCATTGAGGGTTGGTATAATAGTAAAAATAAATGCTGATTCTCGAGTAATACAGGAGGAATAAAACAGAATGAATGCCAACACACTGTGCATCTTCATTCGTTCTCATGGCGAAATGACAATGAGGGAATGAGCGCACGAATGGATGATGATACTCCCGAGGCTCCTTCCCATATTGTCCAACAAATATTCCTTCTTTTTTCTTCTCTCCCACTTCTTTTTCTACATTGGTTATGTATGGCAGACTGCCAATATGCCGTTGAGAGCTTGCATAGCCCCCTACTCTTCTCTATAAGGCATCAGAAAAGATGGAATAGCCCATTTATTTAACGGCTCATGCAGAAAAGGCGAGAGGAGGAACAGAAGAAGACATTCTACGGGACTCCCTAGTAACTCGTACAACTCAGCGCATCTCAACGATAATGGTGATTTTATGTTGCGACGGCTGCCACCTCTTTTTTTTTTTCTTACCACCGAGTTGAGACACTATACGCACCCCCCGAGTGGCGAAAGGTGCGGGATGGAGGGAAAAAGTGAGAGGAGCAACTGCGGTAAAAAAAATAAGGAGAAGAAACTTCTGGGGAATGGTGACGGCAACCTCGTACATTACTTGTGGGAGCCCTCCCTTGGCATTTCGCTTTCCACTCTGTCCTCAACTCTCGCGTCTTCGTGCTCAGATTGCCCTCTGAGTCCTCGGGTTTCTCCCCCGGAAAATTATTGATAAAATTTCAATTCATTTTATCAATTCCCACGATTTTCTCTCTCTTACATTCACCTATAATTGTAGAATAGTTACTATATATATATATTGGATGAGGGTTGAAAATTGTGTTGGCATATGCATTGGGTGAGGGAAAAATTACAGGCAGACGTGCGAACTCGATTAAATTTTCCCGGGAATGTGTAGGGGAAAGGTAGATACGAGGAAGAATGAGAGGGCTCACATGTATAGCGTAACGCAAAGCGTAACACAGTGGCGTATATGGAGACTCTGGCTTCGGGTTTCCTACGTAGCTCCGGAACAAGGAAGGAAAGGAAGGAAGGAAGGAAGGTTCAAGGAAGTATTGGAATGAAGAGACTCCAAGGAGTGAAATCTATACACATGTGCAGTGCCTATGTGCTGTGCACGTCGATACGACCTCGAGTGAGACGCATTTTTGAGAGGTACATGGTCTCACTTTTATGTATAAAATACTGAATTTTTATCATGCCTTTCTTTTGAAGGGAAAAATAATGTTTTCTCGACAAATGGCACTCGTGCCCCTTTGTTCCTGAGGTGAAACATACGTCTATATATAGATGCAGATAAAGCCAGAGTTAAGAGTGACACGTAGGTCCTGGTATGTCAGTCGCTACCAGTTGCCATTTACTGGTCTCATTATGAGAGCGTTTTAACCCCCGTTGACCCTTGGGTACTCAACGATGCGATACGACACTCGAACATACTACCGTAGTAGTCGCCTCAGCTACCATCTCATTTCCCCTGCCTCACTACATGATGCATGCACGCATTATATGTACACTTCACTACAACTAACCCAAGTAGCACTCGTGGCTGCTATTAATACACGCTCTGCTCGAACGATAATTAGATGGACATTACCCCCTTACTGGAATTGGTGTAATTAGATTTAATTGGCGCGAAAGGTTCCGACCATTATCTAGTCTACATTCTCCATTCCATCTCCCACTCAATTTTCTTTTCTCACTCGCATTATCTCAGTCTCTCACTTTCTTCCAACAGACACAATTTCCCTAATGGATCTTCAAATTAATAAAAATCTATTGGACGACAATTTTTATGAATTAATTACTCTCATTCAGTGGCAATTAGCAGCGGGGTTGTGAAAAAATTTGAAAAAATTAGGGAATAATGGGGAAGTGTCAGAGAGTATTGTCAAATTTTTTCAGAATTTTTTAAAGACTCTTTGATTCTGGAAAAAAAAAATTCTCAAATCACTTTACCTCAATTTCCTGCCCTGGAAATTTGTATTGAATTCTTCGGAAAAATTACCAGTTGAATATTGTCGTGGGATTTATTCCATTTGGTTCATGGGTTTTCCCCTCAGGATATTCCTCCTTTTTTTTTTACAGCTACTTTATACTCTTTTTTTATTCATCCATCCATGAACCCATTCCCCCATCTTCTCTCTCCTCCTGCCAGTAGCAAGGGAATTCGTAAAATGCATAAGATAGGTAAGGAAAAGAGGATGAGATTTTATTACGTCAAGATCAAAGTACTCGGCGAAGCTAGCAAGAGAGTAGAGGAGTAATGATAATCATGAAATTAAAGGTAGCGAAAGAATTTTCGAGAGGGTTCTTGGCCGTGCTTTTAAGATCCCGTGTCGTTAAATTTCAAAAACTTGGACAGAAGCCGGAAATAAGTAGACACTTGGAATAGTACCGAAGAGGAGTCAGCGAATATGTTCCTCATTGAGGTAAAGCCTGAACAAGCAGAGAGAGAAAGAGAGAAAGAGAGAGAATTGTGAAATAATAATACAGTCACTAAATAAGAGAGAGACGGAGACTGGTATTATCCAGAAGTTTTGAAGTAGAAAAAAAATGAAACCATTAGTCTAAGACGTGGGGGGGCAAAATGAACTATTTAAATTGGACCAGATACGCCCATGCTCTAATGCTCTTACTCCCCTCCCACAATTCTCCCAGCTACTTCCATCCCGAGTGTACATTGTACGCCCGGGTGTAAGAGTCTCGCACTTCTGAAATTGCCTCCTAAATTTTAAAAGTGATTTCGATCGAGGCACTCGCTAAATTATCAGTGAATCCAAACTTGTTTTTATTCTCTGCACTTGTCTTCCGTTTGCTTAAATCACGAAATTAAAGGAAAAAAAGAGGATTAAAGAAGGGGAAAAGACGATTCATAAGCATCACTTTTCCCCCAACTTTCCGGCCAACTTTTTCATTCAATACCAATTTACTCGGGCCTCCGCAAATAAGCTTCTTGCGGTACAGAGGGGCAGATGAAATTTCGTGAATTCCGAGGGACAGAAGATCAAATAAATTCTACCCATAAGCACAATGTATTTATTTAGTTCACTGGGGAATAACTCATGCCCTCATATCCTGGGAGAATAAAACTTTTTAACTTCCATTTTGTCTTGCTCTTTTTTCCTACTTTGACACAAATAAAATAATAAAATAATGAAAATACGTTTTAAAATAATCCCATAAACGAAATTATCGAGGATTATTAAATGTAAGAATGAAAAAAGAAAAATCGAAGACCCGTTTATTACATCGATGTATCAAAATATGAGACATATAATGTTGAAAGGAAGATAAAAATGACGAGGTGGTTTATCCACAGGAGCTATTAACTCGCCGGTACTTTTCACATCCTATGAAAAGAGTAGTTCATCTGTGCTGTTTTTTTATAGGCAATAATTCGATCGATATGAGCCTGCGATCTTGTGTATTTATTACAGCAAGTATCATCACATGCCAGTTCTATTTAACTGTAAAAAATCCACCAACTCATCATCAATAATACTCAATTTTTTTTTTCTTCTCCCACCATTATGATGATTATTTTCAATAAATTGTAAGTGAACTGTTGAGGGAGGCAGAGAGGCACTGGCAAAAGTGCCTAAAGTTATTCAGCTCACACTGCAAACTAATAACGACGTTTAAAAGCTCTAATATTTCCCACCGCTGCTACGTTCGCTCACCAGGTAGACTTTCAGCAGAAACTTTAGATCTTATAAGAAAAGTTACTATTTTGCCCTCAGCTCACTTTACTCTTTTCTCTCCACTACCTCTTAAAGCCCAACGATACATTTATCCTTGTATTCTACCTGTCACTCCCAGAAATCCTATCATTTTTGTTCAACAAAGAGTTTTCATATTTTTTTTCATTACAATAGCGCTCAAAAAATTGGACAATTTAATATTCTACAAAAATTGAATTATCCCCCTTCATTACCATGTAAATGGGACAAAAGAGAATGAATTTTTAATTCTCCAAATGCAGAACAGATGATAAGCACCAAAGACTTCATTACAGAATAAATAAAAATGATGCACGATGCTTGAATCTATGAATCAAGCAAACGATGCAGAAAACTTGTTGGCAGAAGACACCAGACTACACAACACACACACACACAAGAAGAGGGTAGAAATTGAATAAAAGGAGGGGGAAGGGAGAACCTCAGAGAAAACCGATGCAACAGAAGAAAGACTGTTTTATCGAGCAGGGACACTCGTTGAACTTGGTCAAGAGTTAGCGAGAACTTTCCTCGTAGTTTCTTAACTTTGGCCATTTAGTGGTATGTATGACTTTCGAGGGTGTATTTGGTGGTATATTATTTACAGGAGAAGCCATTCGATGCAGAACTGGATAAGTGCGCGTTTCCTTCGGGTTTTTTCTTCAATGTTATTTGATGAGGCAATTACCAGACTCTTTTAGAATCAATATGCATTGGGTAATAATCGATGTGACTATGGCATAGAGTCCTTATTATTCAAGACTTGAACACGGGAGAGAAGTACAGAAGCCTCGAGGGGGTGGTTGGGATGGAGTTTGGGAATGGTAGGAATGTCGGGGCATATGGAGCCAGTGGAGAAGCGACAATGGAATGTAAACGTGGCAGCTCTTCAAGTGGAGAAAAGGAGCCGGGCAAGTAGTGGAGTAATAGGTGTAAGAATGGAAGTGGTATAGGGTCACCATGGGAGAGCCTCGATGCGCTTATTTGACACTTTGAACGACAAACGGTCGTCTTATTACCTTAGCCATTGTCGTTTGCCTGAGAGCGTGCACATACATACTGGGATATTATGTACAGACACTGAGAGAAGAGAATGGGGGGGAAAAAAAGGTGGAGGTGGAGGAGAAGTTGTACTCGGGGAAGTAAATCGATTGGTCCGTGGCGTGCTGCCGTGCGCGCCAAACGTTTACCCAGCATGGACATTCTTATTCAAAGTTTCCACGACGTCGCCGGTAACGAGTTTTGAAGGTATTCGAATCGATAAAGCCCAGGAGAGTGTCAGCGGAATGAAGCGAGAGGAAGAAATTGAGAATCGATGTCCAATGGAAATTTTTTAAATTTGAGAATATTCATAAAAAATACGTTGGGGTATTTCTGGATTGGAGTGGAGTCAATGTATTATCAAAGGGGCTGTAAATTAAGGAAGAAATCAAGAACGAGTGACTGGAGTGTCGGAGACAGATTACTATGTATTGGAGCTAAGTCGAAGGGGCCATTGCATCAACGTGAAATTATACAGTCGACGATATCAAGACAGAGAAACTTCTCCGTTCGATATCGATCCTTTCAACTGTACCTGAAATGCCCCTTTGCCTTCGCGATATCCGAGGCCACATATTGCCGTTTATGTATACTCGCCCAGGGGACCTGCTATCTTGCCCAGAGGGATTGTGTTAATCGTGGCCGCACGTGTGTATATGTATATATATCACAGTAACAACAATGTCAGAGTTGAATAACTGGATGTGGGAGAGTGATCGAAATCGATCGCAGTCAGACAGGTATAGTACCTCTATTTTATTTGAATAATTCAATAATGAAATTCTGAAAATTAAAAAATTCAAAATTTCACACTTTTCATTAAATTTTAATGAATTCCAGCACCTGCTCCTTTTGTTTCAAGTTATCCAACAATAAAAATTCAAATTTTTCCACGACACACCCCCGAGCTGCTTTGTCGACTCTCTCTCACACACACACATGCCCTCGAATAAATACATAATGAACGAGCGGTGAGATCATACAAGTCATAGACAAGATGAACTTTTCGTTACTACAATAGAATCCTTTCGTCAAATCTAATGCCATCTTATATAGTTCATGAAGCTCTTGGTCGACACGGTGGCTTATAATTAACTCATGGAGCTCATTAAAAGTTAAGCGGTCTCGTTAGCCACAGCGACTTGAACTGTATATTTTTAGCACACTTTGTTAGACAGAACGTTGATCCCAATGAAAATATGCAGCTGAATCTACTAATTTTCACAGACTATCATTCAATGAATTTATCATATAAATTAAATGATTTTATGAAAATCATGATGAGAACCGGGAGATTGAAGGAAAACGTTCTATAAACTGTACACCATGTGTGTAAAGTAGTCCTGCCGCATATGACACGTTACCATTGGCACGTTCGACAGACGTTGAGTAGAAAGAGAATTATCCGTCACGTACTAGTCGCCTCGCAAAAGTTCGAACGAGCTGAGTTTTACAGTTGCTAGGTAGAGCGGGCATTTTTACGGTAACTCAAATATGCGCTCCATGAGGAGCATATGCAAGAGGACGACGACACGCGTCCGTTCAATTTTTCAAAAAAACGAAGACAAATCGTTCCCCACACACACACACACAAAGAGAAAATAAAAACGAGGGCCATTAGTTTATCCCGGAGAACAGGCACTCGAAATAAATTAAACCTCGTATTCGATATTATTGAATATTCCCCAACAATTCCTTCATAATCTTCATCAATAATCAATTTTCCTCGCAACTGAGCAATAACGAAGGAATGTATTCCAGTGAAAGCTCTCATCATAAATAAGAGGGTAAAGAAATAGAGCTCCACTCTCAACTCCTCCTTTTGCTCTCCACAAAACAATCTCTCCCTCCTCCCCTCATTTTTATTAACGATAAATTTTTAAAATGACTCTTTCGCCTCTTCAAAGTAGCTTATAACATGATAATTTAAACAGAATAATCCTATTTGTCGATCTTCCGAATCTGTCCGGAAACAACGGGATACCATGAATATAAACGGCGGAAGCCTTCCGGTATGCCGAAACCGTGAATACCAAGGGGTTAGTGAAGGTAAAAAAAAAAAATAACAACTAGCCCAATGAGAGACGAGTGAATAGTACAAGGTGAAAGAGGGAAGGGGAATATATTCTGAGTAGATGTATGGCATAGTAACGAATGGCACGGAACAGGACGTTTAAAGCGTGCGGGCGTGCCGCCGCCTACTCGACGCATTTAATAGGGTGTACAGTCGAGTCGTGAATTTTCAACCCTGTCATCCCGCCCGCGTCGTGTTCGCATTACGTGCAACCATGTATCCGCACTTGTTTTCCAAGAGAGCAATAAAATCGCAACTCCGTCGTTGGCACTGTAAACTACCTCACCTCACCCTCCCCCCCATTCCCCATATACCACGTATTTAATGTTATATCCTCTCTTCCCCTCCACTGCCCCTTTTTCCAACGATTCCCCTCGCTTTTAACCGCGTTTTATCATGTTTTTTACCCATTTATTTATGCACTTTTTTTTTTTGCTGAAGGAAAGAAGCAACAACTGAGCAACGTCGTGGGCATCCCCCGCGTCATTTTTCAGGTGTTTATTTTTTTTTAATACGCGTAACCACTGGAATTAATTCATTACCCCCACGAGAAGGTGCTACCTGATAAAATGAAATTTATACGCGACTCCCTGAGGGAAAACACGACGGATACGTTATTCGGTACGACTCACGGACTGATCAATTACCGGCTAAACGACCGAATGTCGCTATAACTCGTGCCAACTCTCCCTCTCCCCCTCATTTTTAGGCTCCAATTTTATTGTTTTTCTATTCGGCCATTTATATTTGACTTGTTCATTATTCATGCTATTGGCTTTATTTTTATTGTTGGAAATATCAATACGACGAATAACTTTGTTAGTCCGGACGAGTTTTGAATCATTGGATGAGGGCAAATCAACGGTAAAATCATATACCTTGGACAATCATTAATGCCTGTCGATTCGTTCGAATGACCTGCAAAATATATATATGTGCATATATGCGTTATGTTGGGACGTGTGGAATTGAAATCGACATGTACGCTACAAATTTACATGAGAGGCCATCCACTGGTCATTGGTCAGTGAGGAAAAGAGAGAGCAGCGTCAAATGGGGGGTGAAAAAGGAGGGAAAAAAACAGTGGGAAAAAAAAGACAAATAATGAACAAAAAAAAAGAGGAGGGAAAAAAAAAAATAGAGAGGGAATCGTGCGGTTTTGACCAAATCCACAGTAGTATGACCGTGCGCGGACAGTGATAAGCCAATAAACGCCAACGATTATTTCGTGCATGATTTGTAGTCACACGTATATTAGCATTGTGATTCGTCGAAATAACATATAGCTTCGTGTAACACAAATAACGCCAAAGTTTTCGTAGCCCCATGAGTCTTTTATGTCTTTTTTCACTGCCATTTTTTTTTTGTCAATGATTATGTGATTTATTTACGTTTTTTCTCTCGCGTTCCCTTCAATTGAATGGAGACGAGAGAGTTTAAAATAAATATAACATTTACCATTGAGATAATGTATTCACTTTAAATGGGCGGCAATAAGTACTTGAATTTAATGAGCGAATAATACAATTTTCCAAGCAGCAGTTGAAATCAAGTGGATGGTTTTCAAATCAACTCAAAGCACATTAAAATTCATATTTCTAAATGAAACCCTCAACACTTCTTCTTTTTTACTCTTTGTGTTATATTCTCTTGTCCCAGGCTCCACGAGCATAAAACTCTTCGGCTATACTACCGTAGTAATGGATGGGTGTTGGTAGTCGTCCGACCGACTCGCGGAAACTTGTACCTCAACGTTCCTGGCAACTCGGAAGCCATATTAATTGTCGGCACTTAAGAGTTTCATTAAGTCGCGACTGCTCGATCACTGCCTCCCTAGCTGTGCTTTTCACTCTACCACTTTCCACCCCCTGTCTACCGATGCCCAACTATCGCCCGAGAGTTACTCCCATTTAACCCACCCGGTGTCCTCCCAGGTCCCTCCGTAGCGACCGCATACAGCCGCATATTTGCTGTTAATCCTTCATTTTAAAATTCACGGAGAAGAAATAAATTCAATCGCCTCAAGTAGCATAAATTCACTCGGCAATACAAAAGCAGAGTACAGTAGAAATGCGAGAGAATTTTCCATCCAAAGTAGAGAGATGGTAGAAAAGTTTCGTCGGATGGATATCGATAACCCGAATTCCGGCGTTATAAATCGAACGACGCCCCGTAGAACGTGATGTACGTACAGTTTAAGGGTAATGGACGTTATTGGAATTTACTGGGCCGAAAATTGGGCCGTCCTAAGCCCCCCTGCCTACATCTCCCTTAATTTCTTCTCTCCCTCTCCTTCATTCAAACTTCCTCCTCTCCCCCAAGGCTTCTTCTCACTGCACTCGCAAAATTACTTCACTCTCTCACTTTTTACCCTTTTTCATCCGGCAGAACTAAATCCAATGAAAATTTATTTACCAGCACTCTTTATTATTGTCTTGTGAAAAAACCTAAATACTCATTCGGCAGTTGAAAATAATACGAGTGTAATCAAAGTGAAGCTGTGTCACTCTCGAAAGCTCACGAATCAGTGGCTCAGAAAGATACAATTGTCAAGTAGTGCAAGCTGAATTATGTCAGACACTCGGCCAATGGAATAACGTAGAAAATTCAATATTTCACATGGAAGAATTTCATTTATTAAGTTGTCTTGGTTCGTTATAAATGAGAGAGATTGTGAAGTAAGTGATATGGTCAGGTGTAATATTATAAGCTATTTACACTGTCCCTCCCAGCATCAATCAATGTTATGAAAGATGAAGAAGAAGGCTCGTGTTCAACGGGGTTATATTCAACGAGCTGGAACTATCAGGAGTCAGGTGCTCGTTGATGTGAATGAGGCGTGGCATCGCAGTCGGGACCAGTTTGACGCTAGTATGAAAGCCAAGTCAAGCTTGCGTCGCTAACAGCCCGTTTGGAAAGTTGGGAAAAAAAGAGGGGGGAGATTAAAAGAGAGGGAAAAAAGAAGGTGAACAACTGGCAA
Organism: Aleiodes testaceus; assembly: GCA_963565655.1. Classification (NCBI taxonomy): domain Eukaryota; kingdom Metazoa; phylum Arthropoda; class Insecta; order Hymenoptera; family Braconidae; genus Aleiodes; species Aleiodes testaceus. Next base: position 3,742,431 of record OY751421.1, on the reverse strand, counting down.
CGAATCTTCCAACGGCCACTGTAATACTTTGGAAGCAACGACAAGAGGAAAAAATGCGGCGCACCTTAACGAGCATTACCTTTATGATTTCGTTAAGCGACTTGGGTTCTATAACCGTCGGACTTTCAACTCTAATGAAACATTTTAACATCGTCGGCATTTAACTGCACGTCAAAAAAAAAATGGGACACTCTCTGTGTATATATATGTATTATGCTGTCAGTTTGAAGCCTCTATCTTGCGCGTAAATGTTGATTTAAAAATGGATTAATCTTTGCCAACGTAAAAATCACCACCGTCTCTCATCCTTCAGCCCAAAAATTTGACAATTAATAATAATGAAAATTGAAATTTTCACGTGTACTCTCAATTAATTGACAGAGTGGTATAATATTCTGTTGAATTTTCATAGCTTTATGTAAAGTTTCTATTGAACACGTAAAATTTAATTGGAATTTAATGATCAATTAACATTCAATTTCTTCGTTAGGTTATTCTCATTCAGGAATGTTGGTAAAATAAAAAGGTTAAATTAAATTGTTAAATGAAAAGTTTTAAATTGTGGAGTAATAATGAACATTCATGTTTCATTGTTTTTCCAAGTTAAAATAAATTGTTAAAATGCAATTTGAGAGTGTGAATACATGATATTGAGTGAGATCAATAGAATCATCCGTGGATAGATATATTTTGAACTAGACCAACACAGTTGTGAGGTAGTAACTCGTATCCTCCAGATTATCACTCAACTGTGGCCATTATATTCAGGAATAATAGTGTGACTTGTTTTCGTTGGATTCTGGTACAGCAGCCTATAATAATAGATACTACCGGTTAACATTGCGGATGTTATATCTCCATAATATTCTTCCTGTAATACACACAACTCAGCATATATTATATAGCCCGGTGTAGCATGTAGGCATTATGGTAAACGCGTGGTACACGGCCGAATGAATTATCGTGCGAGTAGGTGGAAAGTTCTAAATTCCCATTAACCGAAGCGGCCGGTTAGAAACCGATAGCTTTCCAAGCCCCGTAGATTCGAATCTGCTTGATCTTTCCACTCTGTCTCGCACGTGTCCCGCGCCATCTGCACAATTCGATTTTTCCGGCATATGCAATAAAACTCCACGAGATATTGCCCCATCCTCATCCCCATGAACACACACACACACACAAACTAAGAATACGAGGATAAAGAAAAGCAAAGTACAAAGAGTCGTGAAATAAAACGAAAATAGTGATGAAAAGTGCAGGAAGATGACCGAGAAAAAGGTTGAAAATTGAGGTGGGTCGGGCGTGAAGCCGCTGGCGCTTCATTCTCTCTTTCCCACTCTTCTGCACTTTCTCTCCTCTCTTTCGCATTGTTCCAGCGCCGATATTGAAATCAACGGGCGTAAAAGCGCGAAGGCGAAAATGGGAGGAATAGAGAGAGGAAAAAAAAAGAGGAGAATAAGTTTATAGAGCTGGGGCAGTATCTGCTGGACGATGTAGGTAGAGAAAGAGGGAGAGGGGAAACTGGATGGAACCAAGCGAATCGGGTACAGTCTCGAGTGGATAATGAAAGGCAGAGTGTGCATGTGCGGATGCTGGATAGAGTAAGAGACTGGTCCTCTGTGTCGAGTACATGTGAGACGTGCGAATGAAAGATGGAGCGTACTCTTGGTGACAAAAAGAAGAGGCAGAAGAGTCAACAGTGCTATGGTTATAGGAGGATGTAGCTGTAACGAATGTGAAGAGGCTAGGTGTCTGATGGAGTGTAAGAGGTGGACTATTTAAGGGAAAAAGAGGCAATGGATAGCACACGGCTGACGCGCACACGGTTTTGTTCCAAATTACTCCACCCTAAACTATGGCGCGTCGGCGTACCACCATCCACCGCTGCTATTTAATTAATAGCTACCGAACGTTCGGTGTTTACGGAATTTTACCCCTGATTTTCAACGTCCCGGTTAATTAGAAAATTATGGAGGCGCCCACGGTTGACGAGCGATATGACGATGTACCTCTGCGTTTATGTGTTAAAATCCGTTTGTATTATATACATGGCTATGGAATGCATGGGTATTAATCATTCACCTCGGCTCACAGATTCAATGTAGTGAAGATAATTTCACTCAATTATTATCGGAAAAAAAATCATCATCAATTCAATGCTATTTTATATTAAAACAGAATTACAGAGATTCTGAATTTCTAGTTTAATATTAAATAATAGATAATCTGCATTGAACTAGAGAGAGTTGGTGACTTCAGGTACAGACCCTCAAAGTTGAGTACCAGGATTAACTTTATACGTGAGATACAAACCCGTACATGGGATTTGGTAAAGTTCTCCCACAAACTTCATACAGAAGAAGCCTCGATTTTTTTCCTTCCCCCACGAAATTTTTCATTCGAGTTTCATACTGAGAATATGGAACAATTAAAATAAACTTTGATAACACCAATGTTAGCAGTGCAAATGATATCACAAAGTAAATATTAATTACATTGCATAAGAGAAATTGAGGATGGAGGCAACTGTGTCAACTAGCATAATAGTGATATCGTATTTATTCCCGTTGATTTACACTATTTTCACAGTGTTCTGCTTCTTCAAAGTCCCAATTGCACTTGTCGTATGAGCAAAAGTATGGCCACTACCGTTCTCTCTGTTAAATCAATTAGCTCGAGACTAATTACGCCATCCGACGCGATTCTCGATGCTGCCTCGATAGCATCGTGGGCGTTTCCCGTGTCGGACAGGCGAAAATTATGAGCACAACTCCAATAGGTGACTTTGGCCCCATTGAGATGCTCTCTTCGGATCGTTTTGTACAGAACGAGTTGCAATGATTCAAGTTATGAGTTAAGGTAATTATCAAGCGATGAAAAGCACTCTGGCGCATTGTGCTTCAAATATTCTCCAGTGCTATGGAATAAAAGAAAAAGATACGAATTCATACGGAACAATGGATTCTTCAATTTATTAATAATTTCACCTCGAATTTTTCCGGTACATGAATTCTACGTTTACGGGTCATGCAAAGTGGCTAGTACAGAAAAACAGCGGAACGTTTGCCGTTTTACGCGTACGTGCATAACGGAAGGAAATTGGCCCTCCCAAGTCGTGACAACAACGCTCTGGGATATAGAATTTTCAACGCCTATGTATGCATAAGGCTGCAATACTATTCATTGCGGTTTATTGCTCAGGTTACAATTTAACGTAATAGCAGCTAGATGTTATCAGGTAAAAAATAATGTTTGAGTATTGAATTGTTCATTTAACCCTGTGAGGTCACTGCCAATTCTATAAAATTCGATCACGTATTCCTCTTTACCAAAAGGCCAAGTGCACCTTTTTTCTCAGAGCAATTGTCAACGTATTTATGTGCCCTGAACGTGGGCAATAGGGGAAAATTGTTCTCATGAAAATCCTCATTTTATTACCACAAATTTAATTTTTTTTTAACACAAATAGATTAACTACTCTAAATTCGGTATTATACTCGACTGCGATCAATAGCCTATTATTGTTGTTGCGGTTAGTTATTACGTAGCCCAAGAGGTATCTACTTCCCGATTTGCATGGTACTACTCTCCCAACTATCTCAAGAGACATGCTCAACAATTCTGATGCGCAATCAGAATATTCCGGACGAATCTCATTGGAGCGTAAAATAATACCCCAATGTACATCAACTTGCATTGAGGATAGAAATTAGGAGCACTCACACTGTAAAAATACGTCATTCCCACATATATTTAAAGATTCATACTATCGTCCCCATAAATTCTCCACTTTGCATGAATATTTACGGCTGTATCGATGCGTCAAGAGAAACTCAAATGTGAGAAATACGGGATCCCTATGAAGGAAATATCAAAATTTTCAAGAATGTGTCGCTCTCACGAGCGTCTACATTTCCATGTACATGACGTACTCTCGTCGTTTTTACCGATGTCATCATTTCTGAGTCTTCAACAAACATGATGTATTCTCGATAACAACTTGTTCACCGAAATAGAAATATTTATCTTGAAATTTCAAATTAAAGGGAGACGATTTTTCCTCAATTCATCGAGTATCTTTTAAGTAAAGAATGAGGGGAAAAAAAAACTGTAAAAAATCATTATTTCAATCATTTTTAAAGAAATGAGCTCTTAAAGGACACAATGTCTTAATAAAGTCATGAGATATTATGACATAAGATGGTATTACACGTGGAATTTTACAGTGACACCACCTGTGTACTGATGCTTGTAACGAGCCGATACCATAAACTCGGAAAAACCCATATTACACAATATACACGTGAAATGTATAAAAAATAACAAGATATGAAAAATGTAGGGATGATATATACAGAGAGAAATGTGGAAATAAAACTGACAAACAAGGGAAAAAATAATCTCTCGTTTCATCTCGAAAAATATTTCAATTTCCTGATTTATTTAATGAATTTCAAATGATAATAGATTCATTACTTTGTTTCATAATCAGTTATTATAGATACGTAAAGTGCATCGTGCATTTTTTACTCATCCACGAGATTTTTCATGATTCTGGAGTAAATGAGATTGAAATGTGTTACAGGATAATTGAAGCATGAATATTTCATAGAGACAAATGCCTTAATCTCTTCAAACGAAATATCATTTTATACTCTAAATAATTGAGTCTTAAAAATATTATTCTCAACAACTTCTCATTCCACTGAGAAAAACGAATTTAATTAGGGGAGATTGAGGGAAAATGGAAATTCTGATTGAACGATTGGAGATAGCGATTTTCTGATGATTCCATTGAAAAGCTGAGGAAATTTTAGGCGAAAAACATGTGTCGAAATTAATTTTTTCGAGTTTTTTGAAAATTTCGAATTTTCAAAAAACTCGAAAAAATTAATTTCAACCCATATTTTCCGCCTAAAATTTCCTCAGCTTTTCAATGAAATCATCAAAAAAATTCTATCTCAAATATTTCTCTTGATTTCTCCCAATATATTTTCAATCCCTTTCGAATAACTTCATTTTTACAGACACAAACCCCATCATATCTAAACAAACATTAAATCAATACGAATTGTATACGCTTGTTATTTAAACAGCATAATCGTTTGGTTTTCCCCATCTAGGGTGGCAATCGAGAGTGTCATGCTGTAGGGTGTGAACGATACATACCCACTCCTCTTTTTCCCCGGAATATCGTCCAGCCAGCCGTACTCCACGTTGATATTGCGAGAAGTGATTTATGCGAGAGACGAGAGACCACATATTGCGGTAAGAGACACTATAACGTCGAGCACTGCGTGTGTATAGCTGTGGAACATCAACCTACTGATACTAATGCTTCTGCCAATATTCGCCAAAAGCTCCCTCTTCTACAGCATCAAACTTCTCTAATTTACCATTGCCTTCCAATCACTCTGTATTGCTCCTCTTCATTCCAATAATAAACTCCATAATACCCCCAATTAGCAGCATCAATGAATTCAAATGAATTACACCAAAGAATGTGATACCAAAAAATCCTTCATCTCATTCCTAATAATTCCACAGCATTTATGCAGACATTCAAGCTCTTTCTCTCTCGCCTGGCTGATTACCGTACGACTCTATCCTGATTCTTACCTACAAACTTGCGCAACTCCACGGGTCTTAGATTCTGACTTAGCCAAAAGCTTTTACCGTAAACCCTCATATTTGTCTACCGCATAAACTTCACTCTGCCATTTTCCTTATTTCTTCAAACGCTCATGCATACACACTTACAGTTTACAAAATAATTCAACTGTATTTATCCTCATTTTTTTGTCTAAATCAAACGAATTCACCAGTGATAGACGTATAGATACATTTGTTTCGTACTTGGAATGGTTGGACAAGACCGGAAGGTGTTGACAGAAAGTGGAAACCCGTAGAGAGAGGTTAGCTGGTGATCGATAGACGACAGACGGTGGTTGAACAGCTACCATGCCATTTAACTGAACGATGCCGAGTGCGCGTTCTCTACCCAAACGATTTGCATGGAGCATAAGACGCCAACGTACGAGCAAATCGAGCAACCGACTATCCGGTAGCAGACGCTTTGCATAGTTCGTGTGGTGCGATCAAGCACCCCAGTCAAGCAACTCCCATTCTCTCTCTCTTCATCTATACACAGTGAGAAAGACAGATAGATGGAGAGAAACATCGGTGAGTATCACTGGGTCAAAAGCCCTTTTCGAAGAGAGACAGAGAGGAGAAAGACCTGTCTCAATGTATCTTTATCCTCTATGCAAATTGTTAACCGCTGCCTATCCGTGACAAACTCGATGTATTTCAACACTATATTCTACCATACATCCGTCGAAACGTTGGACAAACTAAACGAATTTATCGCTCTATCCCTGACACTATATTATCTTCATGGAAATCCTAAAAAAAAAAAGCGAGAATTCCCCCTCTCATCAGTACTAATGAAAGCCAAGTTTATGCTGATTTTAACAGTCATTCTGTTATTATCATAAAGTAAAAAATGATATTAATGTTAACAGAGACAATAAATTTAATCCAAATGATGGAAGAATAAAGGACAAATATGTTTTCTCCGTTATTATACAGGAGGTAAACCCACTACAAATATATTATTGTCGACACATTTTGAGATAATTGAAATACCGTAATATAATTGTATAATACGGAAGTAATAGAGCGTATTTATATGCCATACAGAATTTATTGGGAAAAGAGGGAAGGGCATGCATTATGCGTGTATGGATATAAAGCGAGGAGGCATTGTATCTATGGTGGATTTTGGGACAATGGAGAGAAGTACCCATACTCAACCACGTTGCTTCCACTACTATCCAACGTGTATGTACCCCCAGAATGGCTGTTTGACCACGTTGCAAAGCGTGTGCACTGACAAACCCTCGTACAATTCAGCTTCAATATACATCCAATTCTACCACACACACTCAATTCTATCTTTGTCTCTCTCTCTATCTGGATAGTGTCCCATCGTGCTCTGGTTGCACGCACGTCGCGTGCACAATCGACGCGGCAAATTGTATTTAACGATGGACACGAACGCGTGTGCACAGACCAACCTCCCTTGGCATCGTGTACAAACAATAATTAGGCATTCCAATAATAATTACGCTCGATACGACATCAGTATGAATTCATAATATTGTTGTTTTGAGTGTGTGAAGGGGGTGAGGCCCAATGAATTTTACGACAATACCATGAGACTCCAAGGAAGCATTTTGCTTTCAAACAATTCACCAGTTTATGGATGTCATCTGGAGATGGAAATATATGAGAGTTGCATTATGAGAGGTGGAGTAATGGCGTTAGCGTATAAATATTACTTATTATTCAGGCATAAGCACACATGGACATTTGGGGTGAAAGTGCCAGATGGCTCTTGTCCTATGGAAATGAGGCTCGTTGATAAAATATATTAATTAAAATAATTCTCTTTGGTTTCATGGGGATGAAGGAATGTGGAGGGGGATAAAAATTTAGTACTTATCCTTCATCTTTTCTCACAGTCGAGTGGAATGACAGAGGCAAGTTATGCAAGAAATTCCAATGGTACGAAATTAATTGAACGAATGGAGTGGTGGTGATTAGCAGAGAGGCATTGCAGTAACACCGTGAGTATGGATGTGTGAATGTGCAAATATAGATTGAGTTTATGATAGTGTGAGGGGAAAGGTGGATGAGGTAGGGGGAAAGGGCGGAACCATTACTTACGGGTGGTGCTATAATATGCGGAGTGGCGAAGTGCAAAATTGACTACGGTGTGAAACGGCTGACCGACCAGCCGGTGCATTAAAGTAATAACGCCCACAATCTACACACGAGTTTTGGGTATAGTAGTACTTTACCAGTATGACAGCAATAGGTACGAGCATACGTAACTTCCCCTCCTAGTTCTCTCGCCCTTCCCCCGAAAAAGCCCTAACCTGAATTATGGCAGAACTTGCCTCCAAGAATAGTTGGCTATCGTGTTTGGTAGGAGAAATACGAGGGATGAGAATTGTTTACCTCATTCTAAAAGCATAACAGCGTGTTTAAATTTATATATTGAATGAAAATTAATATGTCCGAAGCAGATTTTCACGCTTTGGTAAATGTCCATGAATATTTTCCACACTTCACTATTTAAATTCATGGAGTTGAATCAATGGAAATAACCCAGAAATTTTGAAATATTTTCAGATTAAAGTGAAATCATGGAACAATTCTGATCACCTCAAATCCTTTCTAATCCGAATCATCCAGCAGGATTCTCTTCAATTATTACATGAATCCATGAATTCAAATTATAACCAGGAGAATCTCTCATTCAAGGGATAAATATTAATCGATACTGTGAAATATTGAATTGATTACTCGAGGAAAAAATTCACTTCCACTATATAAACGTTTCTGCGGCACTATGAAGGTCTTTTTCAATGGATATCGCTCGAGGTAAGACGGCTAAAAAAGAAGCAGCAAAAGAGACGACAGGGTAGTAGGCTGCCTTTAATGGAGACCCATAGACTCAGCTCTTATACATGGATGTATTATATATATATAATATAAATCGATAACTAAAATAAATATATACGTCCTCTCAATATCACGGGGATCGTTCTCACTGTGGTCGAGGATAAAAAATCACACTCCAACGTCGCAGTTCGGATATAAGTATATAACGCCATCAAGAAGCAGCCCAGAGACTCGATCGATCATTTTTTATGAGAAATGTGTGACCAGCGAGATATATATATATATGATGCGACAAATCCCGTGCGCTTCATTTTTTTCAATCCCCTCATCCAAGTTTTCGCCCCTTTCATATATATATATAGTTTGTATTCAACATCTTTCGTCACCGCTATAACCCCAACCGCATCTCTCACGCCCCTCCACTCCCTCATAATCAATCCATCGAAATCAAAAGATACAGGGCACATTAGAAGGTGGGATTTCATGCAGGAGACGGTAGAATTGTACGCGAGTCATGCCTGATCCCGGATAAGGGAGTAGGTAGCTATTTCGATCAACACTCACGTATCTGCGAGTAATTTGTCTCAATTAAAACAGTCACACGTTCTCCCCTTAAGCCCCGAGACTGTGCGTTTAAGAGCTAAAGAGACTGATAAGGACAGATAAATGATGGGGAAAGAAATGAAAATGCTTCTTCTCGCTCAATTCTTTTTAGTTAAAAATAGAAGCAGAGAGAGGGAGAGAATTGTAAATTGCGCAAATTTTCTAATGAAATCATTCTTAAAAAAACTCTCTCACCTGATATTACGCCGAAATTGCGGAATTGTGGGTGTCCAGAGCCCTTTGCTAGTTCGATTAGCATGCAGATCGAGTATTCAGTGAAAACTCTCAAACAGAGTTGACCCGAGCGAATCTCCATAAGACTCATAGGATCCAGTAGATAGTTGTGAGGTTAGTAGTCGAAGCCCATAAGCCTCGAGCGTAACTCTCGTCTCTCGCGTCAACGCCCAGGGTCCTCGAGATTTGCCAAATAAACGAGGAGAGGTGATGCTACTGGTGCTGCTCGTGCTGCTGATGATACCACCGAAATTCCGATTGAGATTCACGAATTTCATCAGAGTGAGCCTGTGCGGAAAGGGGCAGACAAGGAGAGAAACCGAATAAAGCAGAAGATGCCCCAGGCACGTTCTTCTGACACTGGTCCAGTGCGGATAAGCGTCCCGCGAGGAGAATTTCAGAGGAAACTCATGGAGAGTGTCATCTCTGTTGCTTCCAACTCGCGCGATAGTTATACCCCTTGGTACTCCACTGAGTAGCTGTTATGACCAAAATCGCTTTTGCATTCTCATCCCTCCAGTATTCACCACTGCCTTCTCCTTATCTCTGTCTCAAATGGAAGATCCATCCACCAGCTGGGCTCAAACTCAAAGAGGACAGAAGGAGAAAACCCTTGGGACATCTTTCCCACTTCCTTTTCCCTAACTGAGTCTCTCGCATGTCATATATTTCCTGTTTACCATTCAGCATGGAGACGTTATGTAAATTTTTCAAAGACGTTTCAATGGTGTCAATGTTACTTTTTTTTTTGTCATTTCTGAGAGCATGAAAATATGAAAATCCATAAATTCAATACTGTCGGGGGTAATGGAGATTGTAATTGAATGGTTGGAGATAGAGATTTGCCTGATGACTCTATTGAATCATCAAATTTCAGTGAAAAATTTAATTCAATGTGAATGTACCATTTAACACATCAGACACTATACTGATGCATTTAATAGCTTATTTTATTCATTGAACAATTGGAGATAATTCAACTGTGTCAGATTCGCAGTAGAGTTATTTTATGAAGCAGCTAATTCAATTGTTACGGAACGGAAAATGCTGTTGTACAATTAGTCATTGTCGTGATATTAACAATGTTATCGTTTGAAAATGGATAGAATAATGTAAATGAAAAAAACGAGTCTTTCAAACAGTCATTCATTCTTCATCAACGTGCTCAACAATAACGCAAGTAAAATTATTCCAGACAACTGCGTAAATCAATGAAAAAGTTGAACAGAACCGTTCATATCCATCATAATAACTGTCAAACTTCTATAATTTCATTTTTTTTCACGAAGAAAACAAGGGAAAAAGAGAAATCCTCATGATCTCTCTGAGCGAATCCCCTGTCTTTCAAATAGTACTGTGTGTAAAAAAAAAAAAAACTCAATTGCCAAAGGTTTCGTGTGGCTATCGATTCAGCCGTATTCCCCTACACTCGGACATCCAAAAAATTTCGATATAAACTCTTTTGTTATCCCATTTCGAGGCTGAGTGAAAAGAGAAATGTGTCAATCACAATGTTACCACGATGACTGGATTGATGAACGATGGACAAGTTCATTATTCACAAAGGAGAGTTCAAAAAAATCCCTATAAACATCACCACAAATACGAAAATTGTGATGAAATCATTATGAAAATGGATAATCAACCCTGATGAATAACTTTCCTGCTATTAATGAAGTGGCCTGCTAGATGAGCTCCTGCAGTTAATAGCATCACATAATAGATGCTGTAACTATTATCCCGTAATTATTACTTTCATTTTTGCCCCGAGCCATACATATGAGTTGAATACAAGCCGAGTGAGGTCGTGGAAGAAATAAGACTACCTCCCAAGAGGGTCGAGAGGTGAAAAGGCCACGTGTTACTTATACCCTGGTGGCGTTATGGCCTCCTATAATCCCCGAGACGGCACTGGGAGTGCTCCTTATCCTTTCCCCACCTCCATCGCCCTAACACCAGCTCGAGGACGACGCTAATGTTCACCTGGTAACGACGATGAGTGACTTGCCCAACTAACACTATTCTCCCCAGCATTTTAACATTTTTCTCTTCTCTCCATGAGCCCCAGCTATTTTTCTCTCTTTTAAACACAAGAAAGATGAAAAATAAATATAAATGAATGAAGAACATAACAGGCTACTTTCAGCCACCTCTTGCCATCCACTCGCCTCCTTGGGAATTGTGCTGTGGACTCTGCAGAGTACCTTTACACGCTCAACAAATCGTAAAACACCAGGCAGAGAGATAATAGCCATGAGAAAATCAAGAATACGAGGAGAGTTCAGAGTTTCAAACGAATTTGTGAGTTTAACATGAAATGATGGTGAATAAAATGTGTTGTGCAAGTGTCGTCTCTGAGAGATATTGAATCCATGATACCCAGCAGAGGCAACTGTAAAGATTCTGTCAAAAATATGGACAAGTATGAAGTGATGCTTTAGCATGTAAACCGGCTTGGAATAGCGCTCGCGTGATACCAACTGCTGGGATTTTCTTGGACAACATAGAAGGATGGTAGTAGACGAGAGAGATCCGTTCTTCAGGCTTATCCTGTAGCCCTCTTTTACGAGAATTTCAATGCTATATACATTCCTTGCCCGTTCTCTGCATCACTGTGCATGCATCAAACTCCATGATAGTCTCTTCTTCTTCTATTTTTTTTTATTTTCTCAAAACGCGCCTTCCGATCATATTCTATTCCAATAGTGTAAGCCGGTATTCTTCCGTTTTACGTTTGAAAAAATATCGACGAGACGTCGCCAATAGCTAACTTCCATCCTCTCTTGGTGCTGTCAGTCCGCTTGGAATATCACACGAGTACGTGGCCCTTCTTGCCTATTATACTTCATTTACTCCTCGGATTTTCATGTTGTCTCTCATCTTCATTCTACCTAATTGAAAAGGAAGGAAAGAGACAGCAGATAAAAATAGAAGAAAAAAAGCAAACTGCACCTTAAGACAATACTTTTTACTGCTTTCCTTTTTCTCGAAGCAGACAGGAAGGATGGAAAAAAAGAATAAAGAGTGAAAAAGAACCTGCAGTGTAACAGAGATCCCTCGTTATAAAAGGCAATTTATTGCAGCGTGGCATCATCCAAGCATCGTCCCAGAGAATAAAAGTGAAAAAAAAAAAATGAGAAAGAAACAGAGCCAAGGCAACAATAAGAGGAAGAAATAACGAAGGCGTGATAGATAGCATTAGAGTTAGACAATCAACCTCATTCGGCTCTCTCCACCACAACTGCCTTCAGAGCCGTTTTCCTCGCTTCACCAACAACTGAACAACAAGCTGAACTCTTCACATGCTCATCTTCACTTGGATAGAAGGGATGCAACGTTAACTGAGAAAATCCGCACTGATATTGATTCGTGAGTTTGCACAGAATGAAGAATCCATTTTAAAGCCACCATAAACTAATGAAAATTCAAAATAATGGATTATTTATGGAATTAATAATGTAATGGAAGAGAGCGTGGAGTAATTTAAAATACTGAAATAGTCATTTAATTAGGCAAGAAATTTCAACATTTAATAGAGCACAACATCTGTGTGTGATATGAACGGTACTCATTATGTACGCGATACTAACAATTTTTCATGAGAATGGCATAGCTAATAAGCTTTATTTGGCCTCCTCCCCGCCAAAGAGTAAATAAACGTGTTATTTACGAGAGTACAATGGGTTTGCACGTAAATACCATGAATATGAGGCAAGCATTATTAATTTCTACCCGTAATTTTGCGTTATTGAAAATGTCTAAGATAAGGGGGGCCACTCTCTCTCTTTCTCCTGTACTTAACAAAAAATAATAACGTTATCCTCACATTTATGGTCCCTAGGGTCTTGCCTTCTGGCTCATATTCACCGATAAATAATTAAGCCCCTACGAAAGAAATAATACGAAAAAATAAATTCCTCCACAATTCTTTCTAAACCCTCAAGAGTGATAAAACCAAGGGAATATTCATGATTACACAATTTTCTCAGGTTACACTGAAAGGAGAAAATATGTAGGTAATAGTTTGACCCAAGGAACACTCCTGTTTCACTAACACCAATCTCACCAGCTTCTGTCTTTATCCATCTCCATTCAAGCCCACCCTAACCGAAATTTCCAACTTGCTCTCTCTTCTCCTAGGTATCATACAATTTCTGTAACTACATCTCCTTCCTGTGAATTGCCGGAGCCACATGCTACTGTCATACAACTAAATTGTTACGTATTTCGTACCTCCTAAGATGTTCATAGACATATGACGCTATCAGCAGTCTATATACTGCATTACTGTCGTCGACAGTCTGTGTCTGAGTATGTGTGTGCACAGGATACACTGACACGATGAGACTATTACCGATCATATCATATTTGTGATATTCGATCCTATCTATGAGCCTGACGATGGCATATTTGTTGATTTCAATGGATAAAAACGTAAATAAGTATTGTTAAATTCTCTCTCACATTATGAATTTTAATTTAAACGAATTCACTACTCATTTTTCATTATCTCAGAGCTTAAATAAGCTCAATGAGCCTAAATTTTCATAATTCTCATCTCTGAAAATTTAATGCCCAAAAAATTCATCTCTCTGTGTTTTATTTTTCATGCATTGTTTTAATCTAAATTCCCAACTCTATTGTAGTGTCCAGAGATGAGCAAAGAAAATAGCAGTAAAAATGGTAGATAAAAGAACGAGTTTTTCGTATTTCGTCGAAATACGCCGGCCCCGACGAACCCACAGCCAAGCTCTATTCTTTCCACAACCGTAAATTCTCTGACAGTTAAAGGGGCTCGAACGTTTTGTGGCGCGAAACGTACGAGAGGCTTTAGCTGTTCACGCTTTTTCGCTTTTTCTCTCTTGGCATTGTTTTTATTGCTCAAGCTCACTCACCCCTATCCGCATGTACGAAGCCATACCGTTCCAACTGGACGAACTAGCCACGTGCCGGACTCACGTTTTTGTCATACTGCTTGACGTAATCTCTTTGTTGGGGTGACTCTATTTGAAACAGAAGAAAAAACACAATATTAATGCAAGGGGAAAAGATAATTACATGGTATTCATAAATTCGTCGGATCTGTCACTAGGAAATGAGAATTTTTTCAAGCCCCTCTATTACAACACGTGCTCCAATATTATTTGACAGAGTTCATTCGTGCTGGATAAAAATAAATTCTCAACTATGCAGATTCTTGTAACTCCATTAAATCCAATATCCTAATGTTTTATTATTTTTTTTTCACTTAATCCTCTGAGAATTGAGAGATGAAATATTGGCAAAATTTATTATCCTCAGTGATGATATTTTCCGAGTTCTCAGACTGGAGAAAATGAAATGAGAGAAGTACAAATGGCCTTCAGTGTATAATGAACGAGACGTTGTTAACTGCCAACATTATTAGCAAATTCTTCTTACTATACTTTATTATAACACCCTTTGTATCCGAGGATTCTCGTGAAATCCTGAGGGAAGTTGTAAAAAAAAAAAAAGAGGCAGTTCGATTTTACCCAGCCAGACGAACTCTGTGAATTATGGAGGAAAATACATTCACAAGAGTATGTAGTTTCTTCAGAAGTGTAACACGAGAATATTCCTGGATAAGAAACAAATTGGAATTATGCTGCCATCTATCAAGCCTTGGAAAAGACACTGGCAACTCCCTATTCAAGGGGATCCTTGTGAAATTCATGATTTTCATGTATTTACGGAATTAGGGAAAGAATACTCACCACTCTCATCCAGAATCCTTAATGACGCTCTATTGATTAATCATGACAGTCATAAATCCAGGAGCATGTGTCCCAAATTGAGAAAAAAAAGTTCTCAATTCTCCCTCGTCAGCGCCAATCATTTATGAATTACAATAAAAAAAATGGGGCGATCTTTGTCTCCGGCAATTTCGTTACTTCATTTTCCCTCTTTTTCCACCTCTGCGCCATTTTCTTCCCCGTCTTTCCCCTTCGTTAGTCAAAATGATAATGGCGGACGTCCGAAGCGTCCCCATACTTATAAACTCTCCGTAGTTCACTGACGCGACAGTAGGTGGCGCCTGCGCACACGCTCACGCAGCCCTCTGTCGTCACGATGGAGAGTCTCCCTCCGGCATCGACGCCATATTGTCAATTGATTTGTCGCGTAGGCGTCTCGCCCTTTCTCTCTCTCTTCTCTTTTCACTCCTCTCTCTCCCTCTCCTCCCGAAATATATCACGGAGAGTAACCAACTGTTTTCCTCATTGTTAATTCAGTTATTTTTTCAATACTAAGCAAAAAAAGAAGACGGTCACGTGATTTAATGAAAATCAATCTCTAACGCGTACGGAAGTGGCGTGTGGCTTATTATACGCTCCGATTTTTTTGGCGCAGTTGGAGAATTCACAAGCGTTACCTGTGAGGACTCAGTCATTCTGCAAAGATGATGTATACGGTGAGTTTTATCTATAATTTTTATTTTCTTAATTATTGGATTTTTTTGTGGGCTTTGCATTTCTTTCGTTGGATTTATGCACATTTATTAATGAAAATATTGTTTTCAGGGGACAACTGCTTCTCAAGACACGCGGTTCAGCGACAAGGAGAAAAAACTACTGAAACAAATGAAATTTGGAGATTCATTGACTCAGAAAGTAAGGAAATTACGTTATTTTTAATGAATTATTATTTAATCTGAATTTTCTTTAGGTTGACATGAGCAAAGTCAAACTCGATGTCATCAAGCCCTGGATAACCACTAAAATAACGCAGATACTGGGAATTGAGGACGACGTCGTCGTTGAATTTGTCTACAATCAATTGGAGGAGAAGGTAAGAAAACAATTTTTCAATTTTTTCTCCATTAATAATTATTCACTTAGAAATTAGTAAATTTAATGCAATCATTTGAGCAAAAACAAAGAAATTGAAACAGCATTGATCACACAAAGCTAGATGAAACCTAATCTCACTAGGCTTTTTCCCCTCATTTTTAGGAGAAAAGAAAATTTTGACAAAAAAGAAAAGAACAAAATTATAAATAATTATTTCAGCACCAATGTATCATATCGACTTCGAATTAATGGATATTGAGAATAAGTACGTGATTGTTCCAACTGGAATAATTTATTTTTACCCTCGTGCTTTTGTTTTTCATTTATCGACTCAAATTCAGAGTCATAAAGCGAAAGAATCCTATTTTTTTCTCTTGCCTATTTTCTTTCTATCGAAAAGCATCTAATGTCTTATGATTTTCAAAAAGTATCTATAAAAAAAAGAAAACGATAACCTTTCGATACTTCTCTTTTTGAAGCTTATTCGATCCTTCAGTCTCCCTTTATTCTCTCAGAAGATTGATCGAATAACCAAAAAAAAGTATTGAATCACGTAGCGAGAAAAGCAAACAAAAAAAAAAACCTAGTATCTGAAGTAGAAATAAAATATATCTTACCACGTTATCTTTGAATTCTCCGTTAGTATAAGTAGAGACCGTTGCTGATGTGGCGTATCAACCCAATAATGTCAAATTGGGCCTGATAATAACGGATGCGTGCAGCTTCATCCAAGTAACAGCCCTGGAATTTTGCGCATACATCAGCAGTACCTCAGGTTGTCATCGCTCTTTGCCAGTGGATTCTCTTCCTTCTTCTCCCTCTCTTCAAATTCAGCGTGCCAATCACCAGCAGCTCGTTCGCTCCTCGTTAAACATCAATATAGTCATCAGTGCCTTCATCACGTGCCTCAAATATGAGGCCACTTCATCTGTGATCCTCGGAGTCATCGAGTATCATCAAAAGTGCTGCTGAAATCGGCATTTGTCAAAATGCCAGTCACCATTTGCCATCGTCCACGAAATATTGTGGCCACAATATTGTCATCGCCTATCGTGAATTCAGCATAGCTGACTAGTCCAAGGACATCAATTCCTAACCACTGCCCTGTGGAATTCCAGGGCCTGTAAGCATCATGCTGCATTCGATCCAATTATCAGTTTCATCCTCTGGTATCAACTAATATCCATCAAGGAGGTATCCATCGAGCAATGTGTGTTAATATGACTCTGATGCTCACTGTCTATGTGGCAGGTTGGTGATTTAAAACGCGTAAACTTGGAAAATTTATTCCGATAAATGATTCGCATTATTTCATAATAATATTCATTACAGCTTTATTTAATGTCCTATAATATTTATATTTTATTTTTTATATTTTTCTAGTTGAAATATCACAGGAGTACGTAACGAGCATTAGATTATTTGTGTAATAATCTTCATTTTCTTTTATCTCTCTCTCTCATCGCTAACAATGATTATCTGTCTCTTTCATTATAGCACCGAAGATTATCAAGATGTATCGACTATTAGTGGATGATGGCGGTAAGATAGATTATAAGTTGTTAAGACAGTCTGCTTTTTTCGAGGGGGAAAAGCAGTTGATTGAGGAATTTTATGATAATTAGGAATGTGAGAAGGAGAGCTTTCAAATGTTTAAGTTTTATTATTAATATTGTTATTTAATTCTCGAAGGATTAATCAAGTGTCAATTTTATGTGGTCCACAGTATCCTGATCCCCGGAAAATGCAAATCAATCTCACTGGCTTTCTTAATGGCAAAAATGCAAGATCATTTATGGGAGAATTGTGGGATCTTCTTGTTTCGGCACAAGAGAGTGTCACAGGCATTCCTGAGGCGTTTCTACAGCAAAAAAAGGATCAAATTAAAAAACGTTTGGTAGGTATTTCAATGAAAACGAAGGAGAAGCTTTAATTAAATACTTTAATTATGTTTTTTTTTTTTGTAACATGATAGGAAGAACAAGAAAAGCTTCAAGCATCGATCGCAGAAAAGGAGAAGGAGAAGGAGAAAGATGATGCTGATAAAGTCAAGAAAGAAGAAAAGGATCGTGGAGGATCTAAGGAGAGAAAGAGGGAACGAAGTCGAGAGCGTGATAGGGATAGGTGAGTTCATCCTATTTATCAGAAGAAATCGGGGTAAAATGGACATGCTTATTTAAACATTTTCAATTAATCAGGAATAAGAGGAGCAGATCCAGGGACCGTCATCGTGACCGAGATCGTTCATCCAGGAAGCATAAATCGAGCTCCAAGTCACCTGGTAAATCTTCAACAAGAGACAATGGGAAAGAGATGCCTGAGATCAAAACTGAGAGGAATCAATCGCCCCATCTCGAGAGTGCTATTCCCATAATTCCGATCAAAACGAAACCGTAAGTGTTATTCATACTTCAGAAGACAAAATCTTAAAATTAATAATGAAGTAATGATTTATTTTCTTGTTTGATCAATCAGAGAAGCAGCCGTAGCGATTTCTCGTCTCCAAGCAAAACTAATGAGCATAGCAGATGGAAAAAAGAAGTCAAACCGTTCTCCCTCACCGGAAGCTGAAAAGGACCTCCAAAATACCGATTCAAAGTCACCTGTCAAGGCTAAAAAATCACGCTCCAAATCCCCAGCACCGAAGAGCCGCAGATCACGTTCACCTGTGAGCAAATCTCGCAGATCAAGATCAAAATCTCGCTCCCGTAGATCTCGATCGAAATCAAAGAATCGTCGCTCCAAATCAAGATCCAACGATCGTTCGAAATCCAGAAGATCAAAATCCCGCTCGAGGCATTCACGTTCACGATCACGTTCAAAGAAGTCGCGTTCAAAGAGTATCACACGAAACAAGAGTTGTGCATCACGATCTGACTCGAGTGACTCGAGGTCAAGCAAGTCGCGTTCAAAATCACCGGATAAGCGTAAAGATCATAGTAAACGAAATGCCAGTACAAGCAGTAATTCGGACAGTGATAAGGGAAAGGATAAAAACGATTTTGAGATTAGAAAGAAGAAGGACGGGGTTCAGGCCAAAAGATCGTATCGCAAAACTAATAAAGATGATAGTGGAAGTGACAGTGACTCTAGCCGGGAGAGAAAATCGGGGGCTAAGAGGAGAAGCCCCTCGCCTCGGAAGGATCGAGATAGATCCAAGGATCGGGATAGATCACGCAATAGATCTCGAGATCGGAACCGAAGGTATTTATATTACAATGATTTATAACTGAATTAACTCTGAATTTTTTTACTCAATTTAATTATTTTAATTAGGCGATCCATGGATAGGGATCGAGAGAGGCGAGGAGGTCATGACAGAGATCGTTTGGATCGTTACAGCGGCAATCGCAACATGAGACCTCCGTCTTCACGAAGAGCACCAAGCTGGAGAAGGTTTCTCACCTTTTCCTTTTCATTTCCTCGAATGAAATTAATTATTCTAGAAATATTAATAAATTTAATTATTACAGGAGTCCACCTCGTAGATCACCACCACGATATCGCCGTCGATCTCCAAGTCCTGCACGTCGCCGACGATCGCCAGATCGTAGACGCAGATCATCGGAGCGTCATGATCGTCGTCGATCACAAGACCATCGCAACAGCAGACGTCGTTCACAGGAGAATCGTGACAGATTGAGCAGATACGATAGATCATCCTCACGTGACAGATCTAGTCGACGTGATCGCTCGAAAGACCGTCGCGAGAAGGAACGTAAATCGCGTTCTAAAGAACCTACGTCCTCGCTTGATCGTTCCAAAGAGACTAAAAAATCACCGGATCACTCTAAGGAAGTTAAGGAAAAATTCAAGGACAAGAGAAGCATTCCGGATGAGAAACCTAAGGAGCCTTTAATTCCTCCTCGGCGAGAATTGAGAAATGGCAGGTCTAAGTCAAGTAGTACTGATAGCAGCGACAGTAGTTCCTCCAGTGATGGAGAACGTGCCATTAGGTAAGTCATTAATCTGAATAAATTCAGGCACTTTATATTCATTGGTCTAGGTAGTGAATTTAATAATTTCCGAATGCTCTTCATTTTCGATTCTATAGAAAATCAGCGGAACGTAAATTATCCCAGGAGAACCGTGAACGTGAGCAGAGAGATCAGAGGGACCGTGAATTGCGAGAACAGCGTGAACGTGAGCAACGTGAGCGTGAACATGCGGAGGAGTTGAATAGACGAGAGAAAGAGCGATTGGCGAAGGATGAGACGGCTAAACGTCAGGAGAAAGAGATTAAAAAAAGTGATAGTGTCCTCATAAAAAAAGTGGAGACAATTATTTCACCGAAAAAATCAGCTTCGTCCTTGCCACTTTCCAGACACAGGGTAAATTTAATTTCCTCTTGAATTCTCGCTAAAATTAAATGGTAAATTGTAATTGTTTTATTATTTGTGTCTGGTAGTTTTCGCAGAGTCTATCCCGTACACCATCGCCGTTCAAGAAGACAGAGGACATCATTGCAGCTTCTAAATCAAAGCTAGTGTCTTCTAGGTGAGTTTCTGATTAACTCTTCTTTTGGATTTGATAGAATTTAACTGATTATTTCTAATTGAAGGGACAACAAGGATCATTCTCCGAAAACGGTCATGAGCGCGGAGACTTTCCAATTGCGGAAGGATGAGAGGTCTATCAAGGCGATGAAGCCTTCGATGGACGACAAAAAGCAGCTAAAAACATTGGATTTATCAATTGTGAAGAAAACAATGGAGAATACGATGAAAATGAGGAAAGATAGGGCAGAGTCATCGGATTCCGAGGACAGTGAAGAGGTCAATAAAAAACAGAGGAAGTTGGAGAAAGTGAAGAGATCACGAAGAGGATCTACTGAAGATGACGAATCTGATAAGGGCGACAGCAGCTCTGATTCAGAGGATGATAGGAAGTATGGAGATTCGAAACGAGGTAAAGATGCACCTCGGATTGATGCAACGGACGAGAGGGGCATTAAAGATAGGAAAGACGCGAAGAAACGAGATATCAGCCTCAGTGATCTCCGGAGGAAATCAAAAAAAGATATTGAAGATGAATTGAAGAAATCGAGAAGATCAAGGAAAGACTCTTCCTCTGAAGACGAAGAGCCGAAATCTAAAAAATACAGCAGCAGAGTTGAAGAGGATAAATTGAAATCGAGGAAATTCAAAAAAGATTCGAGTTCTGATGACGAACCAAAGAAATCAAGGAAGCGTCGTGACAGTTCTTCGGATAATGACAAGTCTAGGGTAAGGAAGTCTCAGAAAGAATTGATTACTGATGATGAGGAGAGGCCAAAAGTGAAAAAATTGAGGAAGGAATCAACTTCTGAAGATGAAGAAATTATTGATAAAGATGCTAAGAAGAAACGGAAGGTCGATGATAGTTCGGATGACGAGAAGACTAAGAAGAAGAGAAAGAAAAAATCAAAAACAAGTTCAACTGATTCAGAGGTAAATAAAATCAATTAATTTGGGTTTTTGAAATAATTCATTATAACATATAAGTGTATTTTATTTTTGTGTCATTGCAGGAGAGCGAAGTCGAGGAGAAGAAGAAGAAAAAGGATAAAAAACATAAGAAACACAAGAAGCACAAGAAACACAGAAAGCACAAAAAAAAGAAGCAAGCTGATTCTGAGGAGTCTGACGCAAGTGAAGGTAATACTGAAGAGCTTGAAAAAAAACTTCGAGAAAAAGCATTGAAATCAATGAAAAAAGGACACAGTATGGAAAGAAGTGACTGAACACTCTGTTTTTATCACACACTAAAGAATCTATACTAAAAAGAATGAAAAAAAAAAAATCGTATTAATATGATTAACGATGTAAACTCCGCAAAAAAAAAGAAAATAATAATAAGCAAAGCAACTTTGATGTGTAATAGTAGGTTGTTCTCTCAATTCTTTGCGAATTGGTAAAATCATTTAGTCTTCAACAGTAGAATGTGATTCTTTTTTTTTTTTTTAATAAAAAGAAACATTGATGTCGAATGAATTTCTGTAAAATTAGAAAATTAACATTTAATAATGAACGAATTATCTCCATACTTGAATTTGTAAATTGCAACAATTACATTTGCAATTAATAATAATAGAATGCTAGCCATGCAACTTAATCTCCCTCCTCCCGTTGTCATAAATCAATAAATATAAATACATGGGTTTGAAAGAAATATTGTTTACATCTTATTTAAGTTATTGTTATAGAAAAAATAATCATACAACGATTCAATGTACATAGATGATTAATTTAATTTATTTGTCTTTCAGAGATTGGCAAGCATCGACTCCCAATCAGGTGAGCATATGAGTGTACTAGTAACTTGTCCTAAATTCACAAGTTCACTATTGGATCCATCCACTTTAGCAGCAATAAGATCCTATAAAAATATATATATATATACACATTATATATATATATTTATAGATTATGGATGCATAATCGTATCAATATTGGTTTTTATTATTAATCACATCAATAAATTGACTTTCATTCTGACTTAAACAATTTTTGTTACCTGCCGAAAACTCTGACGTGAACCCACATCGATCACTAAGCTGTTGTCTCCAAGGCGTAATACTGCTTTTCCGGATTGATGAATTTGGATTTTCCCCAAAAATCCGTCCTTCAAAGTATTTAACGTGCAGTGTTCTGTTTCTTTGGGATTCTCCACTGGAGGCTTCTGGTCTTTGGGTTTATTGATTCTAGGGTCTGTGTCGTCGTTATCTTCGACACCTGGAAGACAATCTGGAAACTGGGAAAGAATATCAATGATTATCTGAAGGGAAAAAATCATTGATAAATTTATCTATTAAAAATTCTCACTGTAATTAAGATATAACCAGTTGACTTATTATCAATAACTTGAGGGACTGTCGTTGGAACTTTGCAATCATTCTTATCAGCTACTGTCGGTGTCTTCTTCATCGGAGGCACCATCACAGCTTCTCCATTCGCCATAACAATGGGTTTTTGATCAATTTCCTCCTCATCTTCCACTTTTATCTTCTCCTCTTGTCTCAATTCTTTCTTATATATTTGCGCTAGAAGAATCAAAAATGAATAAAAATGATAATAAAATTGCAACAAAGACGATTACCTCCATCAATCAACGGTAAAGCAATTGGAGCATTATCCACATCGATTTCCCCATCATCAATAAAATCATCCCGTAACAACAGCTTCAGCTTCTCCTCCTCTTCAGCCTTATCAACCTTATAATCCAAATTGAGCTTAGATCGTTCTAGAATCATCTTTGGCTCTCTATCAGAAGCACCATTCCTCCAGCCACTGGATGATCTAGCAGATCGTCTGCCAGAGTCACTCATACCCTCGGAAAATACTCCAGTAGACTGAAACCAAGTGGAAGAACAATAAACACATGTTCTTATGAGTTTAATATATTTAAATATTCTTACCTGAATTAAGTTATTAGCTGCCTTTCCTCTACCCCTCCCACGATCCCCTCGACCTCGTCCCCTATCCCTTCCTGTCTTCTGAGCATTCTCATTCTTAACACCAGAACCATCCCTGGAATTCATCAACATTATCATCAAAAATTAATGCAATTACTTAAAAAAAAAAGGGGCAAACACCTACTCTTTCTTTTTGTTCCTCTGCACATTGACATTCGGGGTATAAACCTTCTTCGTAGATTTTTCAGTCTTAATTGCTCCTCCTAACGTCAGATCCCTGGGTATCCTGAAGGACGTCAGACGGGTCGTCGGCGCCGGAACAGCTCCCGAGGTTCCAGGTTCCACCTTGATCTTGACATTCTCCAGTACTTTGTTCTCATTCTTGACTCTTCTAGAATCCATCTGCAACAATTGCATAAAAATAATGAATTTCACGAAATAATTGAAAACTTAACCTAAACATTCATAAACACTATGACAAATTGACGCATTATTAACATCAATAATTCATCATTAATAATTAATACAAAAATTTCTCAATACTTACTGATTACAATAAACCCGCAAACCTCCGCAATCCATTAATTATCCATCCAAAAGTATTAAACAATCTTTAAAGCCGCTGCTTACACGTGTGTCACGAGCCAACGACCAATGAGAAGGCTCCTTTCGATTCCGCTCGCATTCTACCGTCAGTCTGGTCTCGTGCGCAGGCGCGTTAGTGTCATGTACCAAAAGCCGACACTTCGCGGAGAGTTTCGAATCCTTGCGCTTCGGTATGAAGGCACACCGGTGACTGTTGTTTGCCATTTGTCGTTTCATAAATTATAACTATGAATGTGACTTTTAAACTGCATTCGATGATAAGTGAAAAAAAAAAT
This sequence comes from Aleiodes testaceus, assembly GCA_963565655.1. Taxonomy (NCBI): domain Eukaryota; kingdom Metazoa; phylum Arthropoda; class Insecta; order Hymenoptera; family Braconidae; genus Aleiodes; species Aleiodes testaceus. The sequence continues at coordinate 3,718,039 of OY751421.1, read as the reverse complement.
TGGTGATAAAATCAGTGGAATTATCGGAGGTTAGGAATGAGGATCGATGGATGCTTTGGTTATATTAGATCAATGAGACTTTGTGTTGGGGTTGAAAGTGTTGAGTGATTATGCAAAAAATAAATTGATATCTTGGAAGCATTGTGACTGTGTGATGAATCAATTAATCAACTTTAATGAATTAGTCCACAATGTTCGTGACGATGGAGCATTGATAAGAGATGCAGATGGATTTAATGCTAAAATGAATGGAGTCCGGAGTTCTGTTGAATCTCTCAAGAATGTATGTATTAACAAAACTATGCAGATCATCTTTGGTATTGGTGGATCATTAAGTTTATAATTATCTTAATCTTATCGCTCTGAGAAGCGTGGACTGGCTCTTGAATACACGACCACTTATCAATGGATATTTAATATTTTAAAAAATCAGTAAAATATTAGGACATAGAAAGTAAGAGTGACCTTCACGACTTTGTCAATTTAGCACGACTCCGATAAAATCATAAAAAAACTTATTTTTTCAACGTTATTTACTCCAAAAAGTCTCTCTCCATAATTACACTTTAATTATAAAAGAAAATAAAAATTCTCAGATTTTCTTGCAGACTATGATAATCCCTAATTATCATAATTTCGTGTAATTAGGAGTATAACTGCTTTTATTAGTTTTTTCGAAGGTTCTCTCTCTCTCTCTGGCGTGCTCAACGAGGCCGATCGATGACTCATCGAGAGTTATTATTTCCTAGTGAATTTATCATATGTATTAAACAGTCCTTGCACGCACAATGTCAATAAATATGAGAAAAATTATGATTATTCATTTGTTCGATAAATCACACTTGATGTCATGATTTTTCATAGTTACATTTTTGCTGGAGTTTGAAGATTAAATTTGCGAGTGAGAGAACTCATATTTATATGGCAAGTGACAAGTGTAAAGGAAAAAATGAGTATATCCCTATTTCAGAATATTACATGACAGAAAGGCGCGCGCACGTGTGACACACGTGGTGGACAAACACTGACTGTAGATCATAAAGTAGTCAAACAAGAATAATTCACTTTTTTTTTTCATCGAAAAAGTGGATAATCCTTTTACACAGTTATAACGAGGACGAATTGAATATTATGCACTTTGCTTCATTGTATACATTATGTGTGAGTTTGTTTAATCTGAAAGAGAATGAGAGGAAGTGGAATCCGGTTCTTGAAGACTGAGCGGATATTTCGAGGGCTTGAATTACACTGAATCTCGTCTTTCCATTCATTCCCTCATTTTTTTTTCAGACAATATAAAATGAAGAGTATTTTATTCATTGAATTAATTAAAATGCAATTTTTCTTCGAGTTTAAAGACAACTTGAAACGTCACTTTTACGAAAGGTTACAAGTAATTGACCGCACCCCTATTTTGGATTATCTAGGCTGCACCCTTTCATGTTTCCAGTAGCCTGGTCATGTTTCCTCAATATAAAAATTGCCTGAAATTAAATTGAGTAGCAAAGTATTCATAAAATATTAAGTTATCAAAATAAATTAAATGAGAATTTCTAATGACTTTAACGGGTTAATCTACTGGTGTTACATAATATAGCTTGAAGCTACCAGTTGACTTGGATATTAAAATTCACTCGATGCTTATTGAGAAAACGTAATCAGTGAATGTTTGTTAATTAATTTTCAATATATCTGAACATATAGAGGGAATGTGCCTTGAGCTACTGCGGCTTCTGTTCTAATTAATTGGTAATACATTTAACATTTTAGTTATTTCATTTTCTGCAAATATTTCATTACAGATTACGTAATAATTGCTAATTTACGATAATAATGAATTGTTTCTTAAAAATCAATTGAAATCGTTTAAATGTTAATTCTTCATATCATTCAAATGAATAAGGACAGTGAGGTATTGTATGCAAGACTCCATCCTTCTTTTTTCATTAAACTTTTTCTTCAATTCCAAATTAGATACGCACATGTGTCTATCACAGGCATGAAGGTCGGTGTGAAAGTTGAATTAAAGGAACGTCTAAAGGAACAATCGTCTACTTATTGTACATTTTAAAAAACGTGTACTCTTACACTTCTGATTATTCATTAATATTCGACACTGTCCCTCGTCCTACATGATTGGAGAAAGTATAACATTTCATTGTACTTAAAGCCTGTTACTTTAAATGTCTCACTGGGTAATTTAACTCAAAAGAGAGTTGACAATAATAAATGAAAAAAAAAAAAACGTGAATGAGAGATTGGTTTTCAAGCCACTGAATAAAAGAAAATTGTGTGATGTATCACTGAAAGGAAACTGTGGGCTGCTTTGTTTAGTTCACGCCTCTTCTTGAAAGCCACATACATTTTCCATTACACAGATTATTTTATTGAAAAATCTGTCGAATAAATGTGGTTATTGATTAAAATTCTTCAGTTCTCAGGTTTGCTCATTTTTTCTTTTATCAACAGGAGAAATTGAATATTTACCTCTTTGATGTACAATTAGTTTCTGTGCATGAAAATGTAGGTGTTGATTCCAAATGGCTGATGAAGCACATGAATTATTTATCGATTCACTCTCAGACGGTTTGGATCCACAGTGTGTGGGATGTACTCTGCTAACTTGGAGAATAATTTGAATTTAATTTGCTCATGAAAAAGGGGGACTTCCTTCTATTTTTCGAAGAGTATCTCATGTAGATAGAATCAAGATCTTCTTTATCTCTAATTTTCTTTTGAATGCACAAAATTCCTGAGGTACTTGCATCAATTGTCTCATAAAAATCCAAAGGCCCTGCAAATAATATAAAAATTCATGTTCAATCCAGAATAATTGACCACAATATCAACCACATTTCATTATTACAGTTAATACATACTGATGTAGTCTGCTGCATTATATTCTCTTCTCGTGTCAGTATTTATTTACCAGTTGAGTTCACGCGTCATTGGTAATTCAAACAAAATTATTTTTATGATTCAGTACAGCTGCTGCAATTCTCTCTGACATCAGAGAAGATTAAATTCAATTGATAATGAGGTGTTATCAATTTCACGATATAATTGAGTCATTTATTACGATTCAATGCTTTTTTAAATTGTCATTATCATTACAAATGATAATAAACCGAATTTGCTTGAATTTTTTTTCAGTCTTCATGAGCTCAGAGGAGTACTAAAAGAGAATAAAAATGTGAAACTGGAAAATGTGGTTTCCTCAGATGAAACTAATGCGATAGTAACATCGTATGAAGCGCTATTTTATCCTCACCTGTTAGCAGTTTTCCTGCATGTACTCACCACGAGAGGAGCAAGTTGCTTGACTAGCATCGCATCGTCATCGCATATCTGTCAGTTCGTTGAGCTCTCAGAGTGCGCTTCTGATTGTGAAAGCATAAAGAGAGCCATCCAAATTAGCTCAACAGCTATTGCACATTTACTAAAAAAAATTTATGAACATCAGATGAATCACTGCACCTCCACCAAATACCAGACGCCTGCAAGAAAAAAAAGGATGAATTTTAAAAAAAAATATGAAAAGAGCCTCGAAAATGTGAACAGTGGCTCGACTTTGAAGACAAAAAAAAGCCTCAAATCTGAAGGAAAAAAGGAATATACAGAGAATAAAGGAGAAAGAGGATGGGGAGGACAGCTGAACTGGCCACTGTTCTTGGTTACTCGCCTTTTTCCCTCTTTGTGACGAAGGGAAACGAAGAGAGAAAAATATAGAGAGGGAAGCCGGGCATACAAGGCACGTCGAAGAGTGCACACGAATACGTGAAAGTCAACCGGTGGACTTTCAGGGTCTCTCTCCATTGCCCACCTCGTCCTCAGTTCTTTTTTCTTATACAGTGGAGTGAGGCCAACAGCGCGGGGGATTACTGTTCCAATCGTGTCCGCAACCAAAGAGGGATTCGGTGATTCGGCATCGACCACGAAACATCGCGTTGCGGCTAGTGTATTGTCATTAATTCCTTGTTTAAAACGAAAATATCGAATTTCTTTATTATTGTGTGAAACGAGATAGTGATTTAAACGATAAAATGTCTCGCCACTGGAGTAGCTGGACTAAGGATCAATCAAAAGTTAGATCTCCAATGTTTTATGATTACGAGGAACGTAATTGCACTGAGGAAGGTCATGTGGATAGTCAGAGTGATAAATCACTGTCTCCTTTGAATAAAAATGGTAAAATCCATCGGAAAAACTCAATGGGCATTAATTTAATGGGACAGAACAATGATAGGATCATTGAATCGAGACTGATGAACGGTAAGTCTAATACGAGCAACGGTTCCAATGAATTCACGAGAAGAAACAGATTTTATGATGATGATGATGATGATGATGATGATGATTATTATGAGGATAATATCAAAGACATTGGATACAAGTGCACGACCGAGAGTGATTCAGGGAAACCGAGAAATTTTAAAGGCAACTCTTTTCTCATGAAGGACCAAAGAAGAAATTGTGATTTTAATTCAAGAAAATCGTCTAGGGAAAATGAGTGTCTATTTGTTCCTGTGAAAAAGAGCGATGGTGAAGAGAGTAATTCATTACATAGATCAAGATACATTGATGATTCACCAGATCGTGAAGTTGCTAATACTTTGAGAGAAACTAATGGAAGACACTTTACGAATGGTGATAATAAGGATTTTGAGAATGGTCATCAGCGAACGAGACTCTGTAGTGAAGACTTTGACGTTGAATTTCAAAAATACGAGAGACTATCGAGAGATCAAAGTGGTGATGTTGATCTAGTCAGGAAGAGCAGGAAGACTTCGGTTAATGATAGAGATAATGAATTGAGCAGGAAGAGCTCATTTGAGTATCATCATCACAGAAGCAGTGATCCAAATGATACATTCTTCAAGTTCTCATGCTCATTATCAAACAAAAGATTGTCTCATGAAAGTGATGTCCTTCAAAAATCCTCATCATCTTCATCATCAAGCCTCAATAATACAGATAAATGGAGAAATCAATCGTGTGAACGTGACAGTGAATATGCCAGAAATAAATGTGATGTTGAAAAGAACGATCGACACTCAAGGCCACTGACACCACCTACGTTAATCGAGGATCAACTTAATGATAATTATAAAATAAATTCATGTGTCTCACCATCGAAGGATCTTTCTCATGAATTTATTATTAAAAATAAAAGTAAGAATAAAAATGAATCTCACCGTGACTCTCGCGATCTTCGAAGGATCGATAAAGAATTGTCACGGTATTCTGATGATGACTCGATAGAGCATGATTGTACTGGTAAATTTAGTGTTAATTGTACGGAGAATGAGAATGACAATTTCTCGACTATCGAGAGAAATGGCACAACAGTTATTCGCATTCGTACCGGTTCGAGAAGTCCAGTTGGTGCAAGTGAAATCAGATTCGATCATATTTCAAGGAGAAATGATTCAAGATCACAGGCCAGGCTATTTGCTGAAGACGATGAGGACTCTGAGGATTACGAGGAGTTTTTCAAGAGCCGGAGGAGAGCATCACCGGTTCATCATGCTTCGGTATTAGTGCAGTCTATTGATAACAATAAATTTGAAATATTGAGATGCGTAATTAATCACGTCTCTTTTACCGTAAAGACCATATGATGCTTTTGCAATATTTGTGCCCACAAACATCTTGTATATTTATCGATACTCTGAAGAAAAAAGGCCGCCCACTCATTTCTATATACATTGAGAGAAACGGCGCGTAGGCTATATACCATAGTACCACTGGTACAACCAGACTCTGAGACCTGTATGAACGATCCTCCCCATCGTGGCTCCAATCGAGTTGCCGTTATAATCCATGGATATGTGAGGAAATGTCTTTCTCCATACAGTGTCAATCCCAATTACTCCATGCTCCTTTTTCTTTCCTCAAGTCCTGATGTTTCAAGGACACCTCTGAAATATTAGTAAAAGTTGGATCACAATTGAACGAATCACTCGATCCAATGACTAATTCAGTCAATATAAATGGCCGAGTCAACTTTCATAAGTATTTAATTGGATAGGTAGAGGGGAAATACATCATCTAAACGATGTTTGGCCATGTCCAAAATTAATGCGCTAACCAAATCCAGTACATGTGGGCGTACTTACCATATTCGTTTAGTTGTCGTCAAGTCTCTCAATCTCAACGATTTTTTTCATCATGCTTCTTTTTAAATATTTCTTCGATATTTCGTTTTTTCCCTTTTCATGCGGTTTCTCACTTTACGATGATTTTTGCGAGGGACCTCGCGGACATGTGAGGTCAACGTGTATAATGTATTATTTTTTTGCACATTTGTTTCTTGGTTCTTGAGAGTGTAAATTTTATATTTCAGAATGTACAAATCACAGACCTTGAGGATGGCCAACCGTGTTTACAATGCGGCGAGACTTGCCCTGGATTCTCAGCACACACCTGGCGGTAAGGATAATACAACGTATAATTAGTTTGAAAGTACTTTTTTATTTCAATGTCAAGGTCCAAGTGTTTTTTTTTCTTTGAAAATGGGAGGATATTCGGATGATTGGAGTTGGAGTGTTTTTTTTTGATTCCATTGAAACGCTGAGGAAATTTCACGTGGGAATCATATGAAGAAAGTTGAGTTTTCGAGTTTTTGAAGAATGGATTTTTCAAAAATTCCAAAAACCAGTTTCTCATAAATCAATTCAATGACAAATTTCCTCAGATTTTCAATTGCATCAACGAAAAAATCCCATCTCCAGTGTTTCTTTCAGTTTTCCATGATAAATCCCAAATAAATTAAGAACTCTCCATAAAATAATTATTGGCTCCTTCCCATCAGCCTTAAGTGAGTGTCGACAGACACCTGAAACGATTATTCACGAATATATCCTCATAAAATCATCCAAATAATCAAATTATACGAATGCGAATACGAGGAACGTTATACATAAACGTTCTCTATTTCTGCATTCCTCAATTCTCTCTTCTGTCGCATGCACGAGACTCACGACCGCTCAGTTTATTTTCAACAGTTTCAGCGTGAGTGTGAGAGGTTGAAAAAATATTTCTAAAAATTCCAAAGCCATTATCGCAAACTCCATAAAACCGTGTATATCACCCGGAAATTGACATTGATCTTCCATAAATCCTGAATATTTCATCAGTACCTCCAAACGTGTCATTGAATTCTCCACCTGAATGACAAAAAACGAACGGAATCAATCCAAAGTGCATAAAATAATTATCACCAAAATCCCAAAACTATTTAATTCATTATAAAATTAGGGAAACTCTTTATTCTTACCTTCCTCACGTATCACCGACCAAGTCACAGGCCAAGACTAACACAGATTGGAGTCGACTTAGTCACTGAGTGAGACATCACATGTGTTTTATTCGTGGGTGCAGTTGCAGTGATTGCCACGTGGTTGCAAGAAGCAACGAGCACTCTACAATACTATATGCGTTGTAGTTTTTTTTTCAAATGCAAATAGAGTGGATATATTTTTCAACACTTGTGCAATTATACCTCCATCATGATTCTCGTATAATCGAGATGTTTTTCCTCATCAGTTGATTCCAGTCCTCAGAGATGCTTCGTCCTGTTAAGTATAAACAGTGTTCTAATAAGTGTTGACAATCAGAGTTATTTAATCTTCTAAAAAGTGTGTGAATATCTCACCTCAATTCCATTAGCTTCTACATTTTGAATTTCCAGGAATTTTCGTTATTTTCCCTCTGCGAATGACATCAAAGAATTAACTTAAAAATAATGAATCACACTTTCCTTCATTTTTTTTTATCAGGTTTTACGTGATAAGCCACATTTTAACAGAACGTAAAAATAAGATAATGATAAAACAAGAGAGCACTTTTAATTCATCAAACGACATTGTGGAGCTATCATTACATGACATTGAATGCCATGAGTACCTCGGATAATTCAGAAACACCTGAATTAAACAATTATTTGTACAATACTAAAATTGAATCAAGTGTTCCAATAAGACCTCAACTTTTCGGTTAATAATCCATTGAAAACCGCATCCTGAACCTGTTGTGAGCGTTATGGAATCTCACAGTAGTTGATTTCAATATCCGTCTATATTTAGAATGTGATCATCACTATAGAGAGTAGTGGAGTGTGCTATCGTTACCAATGGGATAACCAAACGCCACGCTGCGACAAAATCTGATAAAACGAGTTTTGGACTTTTAGTATCCTAGTTCATATTCAACGTGATACACGTATAATATACTCTTTGCTTCGATTAACAGAGTTATGAGTTCAATGGTATCCTAGGGAGAGAGGATAAATGAATTTTAGTGAAAACAAAAAGAAGCATTCATACACATGTGTGTAATAGTCGTATTGAGTGGATTCAAACTGGTTGAATGAATTATGGGGGCCAGATGGGAGGCGAGAAAACACACGACTATTGTTCATGAATGTGTAAATGTGTGTGGAGATGGAGAGGTTGAGAAAGATTTTAGAGAAGCTACGAAAATTCATGGAAATGGGTGAGTTTCACCTTCGAACTGATTTCAATAAATTATATTTTTTTCATTAATAGGAAAAGAGTTGCTTGGTTTTTATCATTCTTCAAGCATGAATCATGTGGATCTGTTGAAAATTGGCGAAATATCTTTAATGACCGATATGCACTTTTCCAATGTGTTTCACCAGCAGAAAAGTGAAAGTATTGCATTCAATGTAACTCGGTGGTGTCTCAATCTTTTTCGTTTCTTTTTCGCACATGTATCTAACGATACGTCATACTGAAAGAACACAATGGCACATGCAATGTGAAACAGAGTGAAGGTCATCACTGGAATAGTAGACGTTTGTTCATTCTGTCGCATGTCATCTTCATTTTTTTTTCCCTCTTTTTTCTCCTTGGCACATGGAGTGGAACTGAGTGGAGAGTTGGGATGGAAGGACAGTTCAGTTGGAATGCAAAAGCGAGTTATTGTGGAAGTTTTGACATATGGCTCATTGATTTTTACCAGAAAATCCACTCTGATTTATCAGCACACACAATGATGCGCTTCTTTGTGTAAACAGAGAATGAGTGTCTGTCGTTAAACGGATTATTTGAATTAGATTTGTGGTATCTGGTTTGAAAAGTGGGGGAATTAGAAGCGACAGTGTCCGAGTAGCGTAGAGTTCAGTACGTTTAGTGTCGTTGGAAAGTATCAAAAGCCTGAAAATGGTTGTTGACGATTGTTTATCAGTGAGAGAGGTTAATGAGGAGAAGAAGAAAACCCCAAAATTTCCATCGAGAGAGAGAAATTTTGCGGTTAGACGAAGAGGTCCTAGAAGAGTCGTTTCTATCAGGGAAAGTGGAATTTCAATTTGTGACAATTCACCTTCTCTTGCTCTCAATTCCAATGATAAGTCCAACGGTGACGTGTCTTCTTGTAAATACTGCAGTAAGCCACCGTCTGCTCTGTAAGAAATCATATATTTTTTTAATGTTTTCAATCGTTGATCAATATTCATGAGTCAATATTAATTCATGAATCTTTTATCATTGTTATTACCTCTTTTTTTTTTTCAATGTCAATTTATTCCTTCTCTTGATGAAACTCTTTCAGGGAAACTAATGGAAAAAATCTGTGAGCTCCATAGATTAAACATACATTTTAGTTGAAATAATTTAAGAGCCGAGAATCGTTGATTCTAAACTAACAGATGTTTTCGTTGGAACATACATTATGTTGAAAAACATTGGAAAATTGGAGGGAACGAACGAGCAAGTTTCACTGCCAAGCAACCCGTCACGTCATGTCATAATCCTCACATTGGCCTTTCTAACTACGTCGTGATTTTCATGTTAAACTTTGCTTTGCAGTTGAAGTACTGTGGAGCAATTGAAGATTATCAACAAAAGGAAGTTTCATGCTTACGTAAACTTCACCTAGAAATGGTTTCTCTCGAGATTAATTATGTGGCAAGGTCAATTGATGCTCATGATGTCACATTGATGGAATTGGAGATGAGAAAATGATGCTTCAAGTGTCTCATTTCTTTCTCCATTTCTTCCCCTCGTTTTTCCCTCAATTGCGTCACATTTTAGTGGAATTTTTCATTCTGTAAATCCACATTTCACATGATCAGCAAAATAAAAAACATTTACATGGGATAATTCAATGAAATTTCGTGCAGAGGCTAAATCTAAATTCAAAGTGAAAGTAATAAAAAAAAAAATTTAATACCCGAGTCTTTCGAAATGGTAAATAGATCTCGAAATTAATGATTCTCGTAAAAATAATTTGAGAATAAAAATAGTTAATGAAGGAAAAGCTTTTCTCGTCACAAAACTGCAGAGATGACACCGCGTGTTAGAGTTTAACATTTACGCGCGTGCGCATCTTTAGCCCACAAGTTTTCTGCATGTATAGGTATGGCAACCTACGTAGTATCCGTATGGCGCACAGTTTGAAGTAACCTCCTCCTGTGAATGCACTCTTTCATAGGTGAATTCGGTTGTAATTAGAGGAAAAGCTGTCTTACATTATCACTAAAAAATTGTAATTACATTTGTGCATTATTTCTTCAAGTGATTGTGAAAATAAATCATCAAATGGACAATTGTGCATTTTATGATTAATGCAATTGAGAATTATTTTTCAATTTTTCAATTAATATCATAAAAAAAAATTCGATACATTGACTTTGGAATTGAGTGAAGATTAAAGTTATGTCTATTCAAAGTTATCGACGTGTATAAAATTATTTTGAAAGATGACCATAACTGCCTCTTCATACACAAAGTATTTATCTAATTAATAGCCATTAGCCAGAGCTACCCATCCCCTCTTGTGTTTCATTACCTAGAGTCAGATAGGCAATAGAACAACGTAGGAGGTAATGTGGCCTATTTTGATAACACCTTCGTACGTTTTTATGCATCACCTGTCAAACTCAAAAACACAATATTAAATTACTAAATTCATCAAGCTTCATTAGTTAATTATAATCTAATGTTATTCATTACTTTATCTATGTCTTCGATTTCATTTAATCAATGAAAAATTATCTCATGCCAGTTTTATCAATGATAATCTATTGAGAAACAACGTAATCCACTCAAATTTTATTAAATCAAGGAAAAAATAAATGAAATAGTTGAGAAAATGTACGAGACTCAGGGTGTATATATAACTCCTTTAGTTTCAAGGCCGATAGGGAAAAATTTCTTGGAATAATGGAAACGAAGAGGAAAGCTATTGATTAATAATTTTTATTAGCTAAAAATTCAATCTAAAAATTGTTTTCTTTGATGTCATCCAGAGTCAAAAACTTAAATTCCTGAAAACCCATAAAATTTATAAAAAAAAATTACTCAAACAGAATCATCAGAGACTCTAGAAAACCAGATACAATGAATGCTAAAAGTGCACGAACTTTAACGAGATAATTTTTAAAAAAAGTGAATGATCTCATTGAGGGAAATGTCAGAGTGAAGATTATTATTTTTTTCACGCTGAACGATCGACTGAAAAGGCGTCACACGACGCCAACTCCATTATTAGTAACGGCTCCAAGAATGAGTCCAAAGGGCCAGGGAAGTCAGGACACTCCGAAGATAGAGGTGAGGGTGTCCTGCATAGCCTCGCCTGGTGATGAGCCCCAGGGTGTGCGTGTAAAAATTCCAGAGCCTAAAAAAAGACCAGCAACACCGCCCTCGTGTCGCGACACGATGCGCACCAGATGTCCTTCTGTTCCTGAAAAGGATTTCTACAGGAAAACATCGTCACTGGATCGTCGTGAAAGGTATACGACCTTGTCAGGTGCTGAGATAAAGCACGGTGCTAAATCTGCTGATGATGTACCAAGAAGTAAGAGGAATCCAATGCTGGATAGAAGACACAGGTATCCAACGATTTCTGGTGCTGAATTGAGACGAGGCGTTACCATTGGTAAATGTCCATTGGAGGATGGTCTTGATCTGAGTCTTGCACCTTGGCCTGGTATGAAATGGGCCTGTGTTAGGGTTCTCCATCTTTATTGTAAGGTCTTCGATCAGTTTGAACTGTTTGAACTCATCGTTAGGTAATGATATTGAAGTATTCACTTGTGAATTTATAATAATGCTTTGTTTTCAACTAAAAAAAAAATGAAACGTGCTTGAGTAGCAACAAATCGGATAACAAGTTAACTTACAGTTGTGTTGGAAAGGGCGTATCCATTCTTCGATAAACTGCAATTTCCTTCACAAACTGATCGATATGAAGCTCTCGTTTAGAATTACTTTTAGTCCCTTCAACCTGCCTCTTTCAGGCATTCCATTTTATTTTTATTCAATTGAGTGAAGTCAATGATATTTAAAGGACACAGAGACTCTTCATTAAATGTCTTCACCCTTGAGAATATCCTCCCATTAAAATTGAGAAATACCGAGGATAATGAGGCACTTGGGTATCATCAACATTCATGCTATTCTCTGACATGATTTTCCCATTGTCAATTTAAAAAATCACTTCTTTTGTAGTCTCTAAATTTTCGAGGCCTTGACATTATCAAGGTGAAACTGCACACTTCCGGGAGGAGTAATTACATTTATTCGTTTGGCTCTATACACATGTGCGTCATTCTTAATGGTAGAAGAGAGGAAAAAGTCTGAATCAAGTGCGGGCGATGTTCCAGAGTCTTGATAGACCCGAGTAATGGTGACGGTTCGCTGCTTCAACTATTTACTCGGAAAAATCAGTCTCTAACGGAAGACTAAAATATATTTATGACGCTGAGGTTCATTGAGTGACAGATGACCTCGGGTAATTCAGGAAGTTGCATTATAAAAATTATCGTCTCTCTGATCGTTAATCTCTGGTTTAAATAATAAACCTAATGACTCTAGAATAATTTTATAGATTTTATGTTTATGTTGGTAAAGAGCGGGAGAGGAGTGAAATCTAATCAGATATAAAATTTAATGGTTGTCCCGAACAGAGAGGAGAATCGTGGCTCTTGATTAAAGGTGTGTTAGCAAATATTTATCATCCCCCTGAAGACCAAACAGTGATTTTACTTGAGCATTGTGCTTCAATAATTAACTGTCATGTTATTTTTTAATTAAATTTATTGTACAAGAAGGAATTTATTGGATAAATGTTACAGTTATTTTCCATTTTTTTATTTCAGGAAAAATTGTACGAGTTGTAAATGTCCAAAGGAGGCCCACGATGTGTGTCATGAGGAGTGGGTGTCGGTACGGGCACGTTTGGGCCTGAAAAGCGATGGCACAAACAATTACGTTGGCTATGAGCCACGAGAAAGGGGACTGGCTTGGGCACCACCCGGTCTACCTCCAAACAAGGTGATAATTAATGACATTAATTCATTCTAATTCCTTGATTTAATTGATCATGATTCCCTCATAAGGTATGAGAGAAATTTCCAATTATGTAAGACGAGCTGAGATGACATTGCCACTAGAAACAGTAAATTAAAAAAGATTATGCCACGTGGATGTAAACAGAGAGACCAAGACGAGTCAAACAAGTTGAATGATGCTTGGGATTAAAATAAAACATCAAAAGAGCCGATAAAAACGATCTTCAGGATATAATTGAAACGATGAGTAACTGTAGCAAGTCACTTGGTTCATCATCCTATTGTTCGATGAATAAATATTGAGTTAATAGGAAAGATATTCTTATCCTTCATCGACAGGACGTTTCTGTCAAATGAAAGTGAAATGGGACTATAGTTTTGTCAGAAATGAATAGCCAGTGTTTGGCATTCTGCCAGAGTTCAATATTTCTTGTAAATTCTTGGCTCTTTAAAAAGAAATATTGAGTTTTGTGTTAAGAGATTCATTTTATCAGATAAAATAAATGCAACAAGGTCCTCGTATCTCAACTTCAAATGATTTTACTCAATTAATATTAAAAATGTTGAGGGATTTTAGACATGAAGAATTTATGATTAGCAATTTTCTATTTGCTCGAGTGGTACTGTCTACTCTGTGCCAAATAATAAATCTCAAAATTTTTCGGTACTTTACGATTCAAATGAACGATAACAGAGAAAAATAATGTAATTCTGGGTTTTTCAGGTGGAAGAATATTTCACAGCACTACCAGAAATATCTGTACCAAGACTTGGAACACCAGGTGAACGTCACAGGGATCGTCAATTGGCGAGTCAGTTGCCAAAGCAGGATTTAGCAAGGGCCTACTGCAGACATCTGGATCCACAGCATTCAGCTAGTGCAGATGATTTTATGGCGGCTAGGAATGAGATTGCACTTGACATTGGAAGTGTTCAGGAAGTGCTGGAGAAGAATCATGTAGGTTGCATCATCTCTTTAACAATGCAACAAAATTAATTATCAAGAATTTAATTTTTTCCTTTAATTATCAGGAATGTGGCACGTGTCAGGAGCCACTGAAGTACGGCAGTCTTGCGGTTATGGCGAGTAAACTCGGTCAACTTTATCATCCATCGTGCTTCAGATGTACGCACTGTAAAGAATTACTGGTTGATCTAGCTTACTGTGTTCATGACGATACGTTGTACTGCGAACGACACTATGCCGAGCAATTGAAGCCTAGATGTGCTGCCTGTGATGAGGTAACTATAATTATATTTATATTTATCTTCTAGCGGGATTTTCATTTGAATGAGATCATTAAACTCTTCACGAGGTAGTGAATAACGACCGCAGAGGTCAGACTCGCCTGTGTATCACGAGACTCCTAACTTATCCACTGCAAGTAGTCTACTCTATCGATCTCAAACTTTGGTTTTCAAACTTGAAGAATTTCCCGGTCTGAGCGCTAGAATTCAATCTCGGATTATTAATAATGATAGAACTATAATTTTCAAAACTATTTTGAGAATCGCTCAATTGAATTTGGCAGTGGATAACTTTGTGATTAAATTGTTCTCATGTATTCTCATAATTGAGGAATATTAACACACTTTTATGATTTTTTAAAGAAAAAAAACAAATGGTACTTGAGAACAAGGTGATCGAGTTTTTCAGCTGTCGAAACTACTGCAATGACATTGGCAAAAATTAAAGGATACACAAATTTAGGATTGTCTCTGTGCAATAAATCGTAACCGAGGAAAACATCTCGACGTATATGAGTGAAATTACACGAATAATAAAGCAATGTCGTAGTTAACTAGTTTGTCTCGGTCGTCTATTAGATCTGAAAGTGGGCCACATGTATTCTATATTTAGAATTACCTAAAATAAGTTTTACGGATGATTTGACAAATTTGAAAAGACGAAATATCTTCGGAATTTCCTCGTTGCATATTGTAGACGATAGAATCAATTGTTATCTCATTCATAGTATCGAGTAGTGAATGTAACATTGATTCATATCAATAACTGGGACTCTTACATTGAGCTGTTCCACTGATGACAGACTATCTCTCTCTGAATGTCCACGAAAATTAATAAGTTGGTTACAATCCAACAGTAAAAATGACTTGGTAATATCTATTTTGAATTTTACATATTCCCACCACATGCGGTGAATTCAGATGCATCCAGACGCACTACTTTTGGCTGATTATTTAAAGCCAGTCATCGAAAAGTCTGTCGACAAATACTGAGTTTAACCATCTCTCATTCCATTAATATTTATTTATTATTCCATTTTCACGTGCATCAATTATCATCAGAACTAACAATAGCCTACTTTGGTGAGTCCGTACACTTGTGTTTTTTATGGGGTAATGTTGGGTAAGATGGGGACAGTCTAGATTTTATGGTGTTTTTTTCTTCTATTTCCGAATTAATAAATTAGAGTATAATGTCACTATTCTCCAGACACTTTACGATAGAATTCCTTTGCACGCGAGACCATCAAATTAAACTGTGAAATCATTTCTTTTTCATCTTCACTCACCATCGGCCTTGACACCGTAACACCTAGTGCCAGGCTTGAATAATTGGACATTGAAAATTTGTGCACTCAGAAAAAATTACGGAATTCCATTTGAAAAAATTTGTACTATCAATAATTCTAGGTTTTTATTGAACGTCAAATATCAATGGATTTCGCTTGTTGAATTTCTCAGTCAATCTCAAGTGTTTTTCTTTTAGAAAAGTTATTTCCTACCATTCGAATGAGTGGATTACAAATATAATTCTTATCTTGAATTCGATGAATTTTTATTTTTCACACAGTGTTATAAGGTATCTCGATACTTGGTAATGTGCCAGAAAATTTTCGTACCGGGCGCAAAAAACACGAATGATGACTGCCTGACGTCGGCACGAGACCGATGATGAAGGCATCGAAAATAAAATTCAATCCCACGTTAATATTGAATTATTATCGAATTCAAGGGATAAGATGGACACATGCTCACTTTGGAATTGTTTATTACGAGAAATCGATAGAAATATTGGAGATAGAATTTTTTTGATGATTCCATCGGAAAGCTGAGGAAATTTTAGGCGGAAAACATGTGTCGAAATTAATTTTTTCGAGTTTTTTGAGAATTCGATTTTTTTCACCCAGATTTGAAGGGGTTCACCTTGGAAAAATTTGAAAAAATCACATTTTTGGCGATATCTCGGGTTCTATTGATCGTAGCTCAAAAATTCCGATTCGAGGTGAAAGATGAGCTCATTTGCGATCAATTCCTGTAGTTTTAACATTAAAAAAACGATTTTTTCAAGTACTTGTGGGGTATTTTTTAAAAATCAGTTTTTGCACTACAAGTCACTCAAAAAATCGTTTTTTTAATTTTGAACGACCAATAGAATCCGTATGTCCATTTTCTCCCCTATACGTTAACTTGTAACAGCTTCATTGAATCCATTAAAAAATTCTGAATGACACATGAACCAATGTAACTTTGAAAATTTTGAGTATTTGGGAAAATTGCCAGAGACCAATGTGCTCGAATCGTAAATTCATTTTCACATTCACCTAATTTAACTTGTAGTAATTTTTCCGACTCGGTCATCGTCACTTCAAAATATCAAGATATCCAACGACATCATCAACACACAATGATGCCAAAAAAATAAGAGAGTACATTAATTAAACTCTCACAATCGATCGACTTTGTCCTCATAATGATCAAGTTAAGGACATTGCTCATCCAGGGACACACTAATTTTAGCAGATAGCCCCGGGATATGCGTTTGGCCCTGTGTCATCAACATTATACTGTGAAAATACGCAATCGTAATACTGTCAGAGTGAAGACTCGTGGTAGGCCAGTTATATACTTGATTTCACGTTGTGGAGGAACAAAACGCAAATGAAAATTCAGTTGTGCAGCGTGACTTATATTAGACGGTTGTATAATGAATTTTCCCAATTCTCAAATTGAATCCCTCATCATAAAAATCCGAGTAAAAAGAGAATGAGGAAAACGTTGCGAATGTCGGTGGGATTTGCGTGGTCGTAGGAGTATTCGGCAAATGATGAGATAGATCATAACGCCTCACGGAATTTTGTAATGGTACACCAAGCAGTGTGGGTGTAAACTAGTTGCACAATTTAGCCACCTGTGAGGATGTAGATTTTTGGATATGTTCACAATGTGAACAACGAGTTTACCACAAAAATACCGGAAATTTCAATTTAATTTCTTCAATTTCGCCCATTTAAATTAATCAATGGAATTCTGAAAGTGCCTCTGCAAAACATGGGTCTCATGCTGTCAATTCTCGTTGGATGTGTGGGTGTCATTGAGCTTCTGGCTTGCTTGAAGCAAGTAACAAACGATGTGCGAGTGTCTACAGCACCATGCCTGTATTATCACGATTCAATTGCCGAGAGTCCAAGCTTCCATGACTCAATTTGCAGTATTACACACTCGGGAGATCTCAGGATGCCGAGGAGTGCAAAAAGTAAATTAGAGAATCTTCATGAATACAGTCTGAGGGTGAGAAGTCAATTACGATCTCATGGTTATGGAGATGGTACTCTCTCTGAGGTCAGCAGTCGTGATGCACTTGGAATTCTGTCCAGGCCGGATTCAAGGTTGAGCATGGACTTTGATCATGTCCCAGATGATGATGATGATGTAATAAATGAACCGGAGAATACTCGAGATGCATTGGAGATCCAAATTCCAGAAAAATACGTCAGAGTCCCGAGTCCTTTTCCATTGACACTATCACAAGAGCTCTCACGTTCGAATTCTTCGATTGACCTCGGTGCATCGTATGATAACGATTCAGGAAATGAACTGCCCACGAAAGATTCTTTTAATGATCCTATAATAATCCCCGGTTATTCATCATCCTCAGCACGTTCTTCCATCCAAGAAACCGCCAGAATCTACAAAAAACTCCGGAAAAAGCGGATAATCAAAAGAAATCAATCAAAATCCCCAGATTTTCCAATGGACAGTATAGTACTTCAGGGTGAATTATTAAACAGTGAAAATCCTCTGATACTCCCAAAAAAACCTAAAACCAGTTCAATTCTGCGGAAACCAACTAGACTAAAATCAAGAAACGCAGAGATCAGTAAATCAGCTGAGAATCTATTACCGAGGAAAACAAAACGTCAGAGAGATCCTGAGAGAAGAAAATCAGATATTTCAGTACAGACACAGGATGATTCTTTCAGAGACGAATGGACCAATACATCACCGAGTGACAGTGAACGCTTGTTATCAGCAAGTAGATCAAGCGTTTCAGTTGAGGTACAAACGAATTTTGACGAGGATAAATTTACTGGTCTAAGATCAGAGAGTAACCGGGACATTGAATTGAAATTGAAGAATCGAGGATCATTCCGTAATAAACGTTTTCCAAAGTCACGTTCACTGGATGATAGTGTGACATTTCATGCTATCAAGTCTCCAAGTGATAATCAATCATCTGGGTCATGTGATAAACGTGAAATTTCCCAAATTTTACGACAACAAACGCATGAGGATGAGGAATCGATTGACGAGGAGTTTCTGGATGCTGAAGACTCGAGTAATCAACGAATTGGACCAATTGAATACTGCATACCTAGTAATCAAGAGAGCGACAGTGCCTTTTGGGTAATGAGGCTTTTTTTTGTCAATGAATTAGAATTAATTGCAATACGTACGTATTAATGCGAATCATGAATCTGTTGAACTGGGAAGTGGAGGAGCTTCTGGTCCCTAGTCTACGCGTTTTGTAGTGCCGTGTGAATCCCTTCTTGATGGTGGGGGAAAAGGACAAAAATATCAAGCTCTAAGACTTGTAAACGTTTATAATTTCGTCTGTGTTACGCAGTTATGAATCAAGATATAGCTAAAATTAAAATTTTCGTTTCTCACGGTTAGACTAATGTCATGGCGATTTATATTAATTCGGTGTAGAATGTAATTGGGAATGCAGATGGAATTATTCATATTTTTGGTACATCAGAGAGGATAATGAGGGAATAGTAATTCAGTTGGATATTCATTAATTGAATTTCCGTGCGGGGAAAATGTGAGGGAATTAATTAACACGGATTTTTATCCATTGGATTAATTATTCCAATTATTATTGATTCAATGGATTAAATAATAATCAAATGCGAGAAATATTCGAGAGAAATTGTTCTCAGTAGCGTGGGTGGTTGGAGACTTTGGTGATGCGTGGAAAATACCGACCCACTTTTAAATCCAACATCTTTTCTCTCCCTTCTTTCTTCAGCAAGTTTGATGCTCTACTTATCTCTCTCACTGGGATAATTTCAACCGACAGATCGTTTTGAAAACCACCTGCTTGGCACTGGATCAAGTCTGTCCCCATCATGACTCGTTCATCCTCTTCCCCTCTTCTTTTCCATTAACATGGATTATTGGAGACGTGTGGAAAAAACTGAATTTTCATTAAATTCTTCATTTCAAAATAACATTCTCCATATTCTTTCAATCCTAAAAATTAAAAAAAAAAAAACACGATGACACAATTTTTGATAATGTAATTTGATCATGCAGTCATGAAAATTCCATGTTCCCTGAATTCTCAAACGAGAATCAGAGAGACAGGTACAGAAATACATTTTCCTGTGGATAGGACTCTTCAGCATTACTTTTGGCGACATGAAAAAGAAATAACACACTAAACTATATCTATATATACATATAAAAGTTTCATACGTAAAGTGGGAAAGAAAAGTGTTGCACCCGGCACACTTGCATGGCTTTGACTCAAAGGTGAAATGTGTAAAAGAGACGGAGACGAGAGAGATTTAGATTTTTCGAGAGAGCTATGAAAATTAGTAGTGGTGGTAAAAGCCAGTGAGTGAATATAATGTAAAAAGGGAAAGGTAGGGGTAGTGTTTAGGCGTGACGAGGGGTAATGAGAGGAGGGAGAAATTTTCTGGAGTCGTTGGGACGCCGAAAATAGCGTCCCGATATGAGATGACGCCCAGGTCGTTTCGTTCCTAGATTTCAGTTAGTTCGCAGGCCTCGAAAGCAGCACGTTTGCTCCTTTAATTATAAATAAATCATTTTGATTATTAGTATTGTCGTCTGACGGCTGAATTGTTTGTATCCCTTGAATTTCGGCGTTATTGACGAATTACTAGAAATCGATAAGAATGGCGGATGTAGACAGCAGTGTAGTGTACACGACGACGGAACGAAAAACGCGCAAAGTGAAGAAAACGACAAAGCGCAGAGAGAGCCACGATCAGAACGCGGAGGTCACTATCACCGAGGTCGACAGCACCCCGAACAACCACAACAACGCCATCGACGAGTATGTGCTGGCTGGAGGCTAAATCGTTTTTCTTGTCGCAATGAATCTCTCCTCTTTGCTAATTCTCTTGAAGATATCATAATTTTCCTCTATTAAGACTAACATAACGCTCAATTTACCGGGTTTACGCATGATACAGATATACTCAGCCAGCACATACAACAGCACTCATTCAAGGTACATATCAGGGGGTGAAGAGTCATTAATGAGGAATCAATGTCCATGATTACATTATATGAATGCAATGTCTCTTAATTGTGTTATTAAAATGATTCTTTCGTTTGTTCCAGTTAATTTTCAGTGGAGAATACACAAAGGCGATGAACAAGGATTGGCACAGTGGCCACTTTTGTTGCTGGCAATGCGACGAGTCTCTGACCGGACAACGTTACGTTCTTCGAGACGAGCATCCTTACTGCATCAAGTGCTACGAGAGTGTCTTTGCAAACGGATGCGAGGAATGCAACAAGATCATCGGCATAGACTCAAAGGTAGCTTCTTCATTATTTGAAGAATTCAGGAAATTCTACACATTCAGTTTACCAGAAAAGAACTTTAATAATTGGCAAATCGTGCCAATAATATACACAATACAGAGAGAATATGTAACATTCACACGGCACATCTTTCGGTGTTGGCTTACTCATTCCTAGAAATAGAAATTCTCCTGAAACTCTTGCAGGCGGCGCATTGCTCCATCTTTCTCCAACATTCTGGTGTTATCGCTAACGATTATTTTCGTCGTAACCCACCAACGCAATGAGAAACTAAACACCAATAGTCTTTATATTTTCAACAAATTCTCAGCTCATCAGATGAGCCAAAATTAAGTTCTCGTTTGTGTCAGGGATAATAAATTATTTATTTTAATAATTTTCATTGGATTTTTATGATCACTTGGTTCCTGAATGTGCAGAATTATCAATTGTTATGAGACTAATTCGTGGCAGTATTTATGATTATTATTGTTTTTGTTAAAGGATCTGTCGTACAAGGACAAACACTGGCACGAGGCTTGCTTCCTCTGCCACAAGTGCAGGGTCTCCTTGGTGGACAAACAGTTTGGAAGCAAGGTCGACAAGATCTACTGTGGAAATTGCTACGATGCCCAATTCGCAAGCCGCTGCGATGGATGCGGCGAGATCTTCCGTGCTGGTATTGTTATTATTTTTATTTGAATTTTATTCATAGAATGGGGCTTGAAAAATGGGAATATTCTAGTTATAGCAATGCCGATAGATTTCACATTGGGCTTTTCTTATTAAGGTAACGAAGTCAAGGCTTGCGTTCGATTGACTGGAACAATTATCGGTATTGTCAGTTGGGAAGGACTGTTCTACCTACGTTTAATGATTATTTTTTTTTATTGGTTTTCCACATCCATTTTCGAAAGTATAAGAAATTGCGAGCGAGAAACTGATTATTTCGAGGGTAATGTAGGCCAGGGGCCTGGATCAACTGTCAGGGTCACAGTTCAAGGGTCATTCGAGGATTTTGTGTTATTTTTTTAACAGTAATCTTTGATAAGATTTTTTTAATGGGAAAATTTGATCGATTTGTCTATGATTACAACAGTCTTTTGAAGATATCTCTGAAACCAAGAGAGATAGGGGATTTTTTGTGATAACCTTTTTTGTAGAGAATTTCAAGAGCTACAAAAAAGGTCATTATGAAAATTACTCTATCTCCCTTAGTTTCTGAGATATTCAAAAAAAAAGAGAGTGACGTCAGAGAAACTGTTAATATACTTGTTAAATCGTGTGAAAGAGTTTCACGTAACGAAACGTGAATTTCAATTTCACGAAAATCGACAATTCGATTTAACTTCTGAACGTATTAAGCCAAAATTTACTGATTCTTCTTTTTCTCCGAATTTAAATTTCAATAGAGGGTGGAAAAAAGTGATGGAGAGTTGGTTGAAATTTAAATTGGAGACTTTGCAAATAGAATGTTGAGGAAAAAAAAATCGTCTTGCACACTGTACGACTCAGAGCTTTCCAGTTCTAAGTATAGTACACGAGAAGTTATCGCAACAAGCGTTGCGCCTGCTCGCAATAGTTTAACTCCAGGCAGTAAGTTGAATTTTCACCGCAGTGAATCCGCACCAAGTCTACTGCATTCGTCACTTCCAGTTTCTGAAATAAAAAAAAAAAAAACAAAATTAATCAAAATCAATCTCCATCACAATTAAATGTAATTGAAAATTACCAAAAAATGCCTGCACTTTTGCCACTAATTAATTGAAACTCCTGTCAAGTAGAATTGAACCCAAAAAACAAGATAATTCATATATTGAGACATTAATAACAATTGCAACGTCATGACAAAACAGTTTATCCATTAAATCCTTCCCTCCAGACCGCGTGGCACGCGCTGGAGTACCTCTCCAACTCTCTCTCCAGTAAACGAAATAGAAAAGGAAAAGAGGTGAGACACACGCGATCTCAGTTGTGTGAAGTTGAGATATGGAGTAGGGGCAAGAGACCACAGGTTCTTTTCAATAAGTATCCAGGCGCATCGGTCATCACATTGACTCTGTGTAATCACTTGATGTCTAGAGTTGCAACGAGACATTGAAAATATATCCGTTGGAAGTGAATTCGAGTGCAATTAATTTCAAGTGAATCATCGGTGAAAAAAAAGACCATCAAAAATGACTGATGCATTGAGCCAGAGATTATCAAGTAGTTTAAAGTTAACAACAAAGACAGTTGGTGAGGATAGGATCAAAAGAGCAAAGGAAAAGGATGAGGATGTTGCTGTTTTCAGCATGATACCACTGGAAGGTGATACCAAGTTCAGGTGCTCCTTGGGAAGAGACTGCAGAATGGGAGACTGTAAAAAAGCACCAGCAGGTGATGATTAATTCATCGGTCATTATTTGAGTTTAATTTTAGCAAATGCAAAGAGTAGCATAAAGCCAATGTGGGCCGAGGCAGTATGCTCATAATACGTCACGAAAAACCGGTCGGTTTGGAGTTGCGATCATAGAGACGTGACCTTATTGGGAGTACTTTGCTTCGTACTGCCCGTATATGCAATGTTCAAAGACTCCCATAATGTGTATATATTATCATGAATATTATCAACTTTGTTGATTACCAAAGCGTGTTTACTCGGTGGAGCGTCTTCGTTAATTCGCTTGTGTATCACCAGGTCGTTACTCAATCCTTTTAGGATCAATAGAGGAGCCTTGACTCATGGATAGAATATACGCTTGACCTTTTTAACATTTACCCATTAAATTTCGAGTTAATTGATAGGACAAAGATATCAAATGTTTAACTTTGTGCTATTGGATCTTTATTAATTGAGTTTGCCTTAGGTCAAGATGATTTTTGGTTAGTTTTAAAAGTATATTATGTATTTATAAGTCTGACGCATTTGGAGAGACTCGAGTTTTACCAGCTGGCGGCCATTTGGAGAGTAAATCTTTTATTTATTCGGGGACATTCTGGGAGAAAATGATTTTTTAATATTTATCTTGATATAAAATACAGTCAGAGTATTACGAAATTTTTTTGGTAAATTTGAGGCATCATTACTGCTCATATACGGACGTATTCTGGTTACAATGACGTAATCCTGAGGTTCCTCTGAATCATGTTTGAAAAATAAGAGATTAAAAAAAAAATGGATTTTATTCAAGTTTGATACATGAAACTACTTTTCCCCTTGGATTTATCTAAATGCCAGTTGTCTAATGGGGAAATTCTTTTAATTCTATTCCACACTGACATCATCATTACTATTGGAATACTCATGATAATAAAAATTCATATTTTATCTCGAGTTTAAAAGATGCTGATTGTCATGAGTAGTTGAAGAAGCGTTCTTCAACGCCTACAAAAAGAAGTAAAAAAAAAATGTCAAGCCCTGACCTTGTGAATCATTCACAAATAAATGCGATTTTTATGACACTTGAATTGCGCATTGAGATTCAATTGCAGCGTAGAAGAATTATCATAATTCCTATCGAAATTTCATTATTTATCATTAATTATCTTGATTGATTGCCTTATTTTTTCACAAATGTAGAGAATAAGCACATGTTAATGCGGATCTGTGTCATTGCGAAGCGGAAATATTAAATTTTCGACGCAGTTTGCTCTGAGGCAGTTCTCGAAATTCGGTGATGATGCCCATCTGTTGGAGAGAGAGCAGATAAATGGCCTAGGTCTAATCGCCTACGCACTATACGCAGCATGACGTGTGTGATTACCATAACCAGTTGATAGGCTTCTCCAGTGTGAGATGATAGAATTTAAAAAAATTCGTCTTTGGGTCAGGCTGTTGATTGTATTTTTGAATTGGGAAATATTGACTCATAAACATGCGCCTTTTTTTTCTAGACATTTGGAGTTGATACAATGATTATTTTTGTCCAGGTACGAAG
Organism: Aleiodes testaceus; assembly: GCA_963565655.1. Taxonomy (NCBI): domain Eukaryota; kingdom Metazoa; phylum Arthropoda; class Insecta; order Hymenoptera; family Braconidae; genus Aleiodes; species Aleiodes testaceus. The sequence goes on along the minus strand of OY751421.1, from coordinate 3,692,995 downwards.
AAAATGGAGTACAAGACCAGACAGTGGCACGAAAAGTGCTTCTGCTGCGTCGTATGCAAGAATCCCATTGGATTAAAGAGCTTCATCCCGCGTGAGCAGGAGATTTACTGTGCTGGATGCTATGAGGATAAATTTGCCACTCGTTGTGTCAAGTGTAACAAGGTAAATTTTTCATCCCACATATATATGTATATATACAGAGAAAAATGGGGCTGAATGAACATTCCTGTGATAGGGGTTTTAGATAGGATTTTTTTGATACTCTCAGTGAGAAGCTGAGGAAATTTGCGATGGAAAACATGGTGTTTGATATGAAAATCGATCCTAAATTTTCTCAATTTCAAAAAAAATTAAATCAACTTCCAATTTAAACTTTCCACAACTAATTTATCCATGAATTTACTTCTGTTTACGTGTAGTGAAAATTTATTTTGTTCCAGATTATCACTAGCGGTGGTGTTACATACAAGAACGAGCCATGGCACAGAGATTGCTTTACTTGCAGCCACTGCAACAACTCTCTGGCTGGACAGCGATTCACTTCACGCGACGATAAGCCCTACTGCGCCGAGTGCTTTGGCGAGCTCTTTGCCAAGAGGTGTACCTCATGCACCAAACCAATTACTGGTGAGTTTAATTGATTCGAAAAGTAAAACGCGGGTAAACAAAAAGCTCATTGAATTATTCTGGAAATAATTGCATTTTTTTTATAAAAATCATGCATTTTTATTGCAGGCATTGGTGGTACTCGATTCATCTCCTTCGAGGATAGACACTGGCACAACGATTGTTTCATTTGCGCTGGATGCAATACATCATTGGTTGGCCGTGGATTCATAACCGACGGCGACGACATCATTTGTCCCGAATGCGCCAAAGCCAAGCTTACAGAATGATTTAATTAATCAAACCAATAATATGCACATTATCTAACGGCGAGAGAAAAATGGGAAAAAAAATTAGAGTGTTCCAGTGTGATTAATTAAAAGAACGAAAAAAAAAAAAAAAACGACAGATTTAAATTCAATGGATTAGTCATTTGTAATTGTAATAGTTTTAATTTAAATTTTCTCTCTGTCGTATTGAATGTGTAATATTGCAGATATGACTCCAGCTGTTCTTCATTACATGAAAAGTCAATGATTGTATTGACTTTTATTTCATGTACAAATGAAAATAATGAAAAAAATTATTATTCCCATAACAGTAATTATGGGAATAGGGAAAAATACCCACAGATGCCTTAAAATGAAATGAAAAAAGAATATCATTTATCAACGATTCAAATTGCTTTATATTAATATATTAAAATACATTTAATTGAATATATTAAAAATGTCAATGAGAGTGAGGGGATTTATTTTCTTTGATGATTTACTATTTTGTTTTTATTTCAATTTCGCTTATGATTTTATAGATGTGATTGTGGAGGTGATCGAGACTGCATAATGAAACAAAGTCAAAAATAATTAAAATATCACTGCTTATACGCATTATTATATTATTGTTCAACTCGATTGACTCATCGACGTTCACAATAAACTTCTCATACGTGCTTTATCACACTTTTGACGAAGGAAAAAAAGAGAAAACACAAAAAAATAAAAAAAAATGAAACAATTGTCTGATAACTGTACCATTGTACTCAGTTACAATTACTCAATTATTATGTGTAGTCACGTGAATTAATTAATTATTTATTTCTTCATTTTGTTTAACGTTGGAAGCGATAACGTTTCACTGCGCTCTTATTTTCACGTGATCGTAATCTCGTTGAACAAAATGAGAGATTAATTTACAAATAATTCAATTCGTTCTTTTTCTTTTTTTTTTTAAATGAGCTGAATGCAGAGAATTGAAATAATATACAAAGTTAAATAAATAATAAAAAAAAAGCACCTATGAAACGCTTGGATACACCATGCACACACGGAATTTGATTATATTATTGGAACAATAAACATGCATTCACGCACGAGTGAAACCGCGCATCTCCATACCCACCCCCCGTTACCCCTTTTTCACTTCTCCTCCCTCTTTTCTCTCTTTATGGCACCGATGAAATTTGTGGCCTTATTCAAATGATTATACAAACACAAACAAACCACGTGCAAACTAACGTTGTGAATAATATTGTTAGTATGAAATGTTATCTGAATTTGTAATACAGGCAAATTAATATAAATATTTAACGTCAAGTAAACTGAATTTCCCAATTTTTTCCCAATTACTGTATTTTCAATTTCCCTTTGGAATTCATTTGACTGAGGCTTTATTGAGATGAATGAGGGGAAGTTCGGATGAGGGAGATAGTTTCAATCTCCTCTTTTCTACGTTTGTCGTTGAGTTTAATTAATTTCACATAAGTCCAATTCGTTTGCTATTCAGGGTGTAACGAGAGAATTCATCTGAGGAATGGGGAAATCTTGGAGTCATTGGAAACTTCCTCATCAAGAACTTGGAGAACTCATTTTCGTTGATGAAAAAATGGTCTGAAATTATCAGGAAATATTTATTGAACTTTCCTTATCGATATCCGGAGCTTTTTTTCCCCAATTAAAAAATCCCTTCCATATCGACTATTCCCAAACTACCCCACGCAAGATGGCGCCACAAAGAGATTCTTTAACAACCGCTAGAACAACCCCCGATCAGCTGTTCGGCATTGGGTATGGCGTAAAGGTCACGCGATGAATAATCGCTTAATTTTTTTGTCTGTGCATGTAACCACGTAATCTACTGTAAATTCTGTGAATATGTGATTGAGTTAATGAGAGTGCAATAAAAATGAGAGACTATTTTATAAAGAATCCATCGTGTATATTTTATCAATGAATATATTGTGTTTTCTGTGATATTACATTTTAAAGAGTATTTATCAATATTCATTATCGTACTCGGAAAGCAAGGTGAGTGCTCCACATCCGATACCCCTAAATTTTCCATAAAATTAATTTAAAAAACAGGAGGAAATGGATAGACTCTCCTGGTGTTATTTTTAAAAATTAATTATTCTATCAACGTGAAAAATAATTCGGAATTTCCCTTTATTCCATTGGTAATGGCCTCAATGAGTCATCCCTTTAGAGAGCTTTGATTTAGTAGCCACGAGCCGGTTAAAAACAATTTTTATTTGACGTTGAAAAAAAAAATGAGATTGAATAAAAAGTTTCAGCAGTTCGTTTGATTAAAGCAGAGTAAAAGCCCAATCATGTGCATAAATATGTAGTCACGTATTTATCCATATAACCGAGTTCCCATGATCGATATTTAATTTCCAATGTGTCATATGCATTTTCAGGTGATATCGACATTCACCAGAATATTTACTATGCACGAGAATTGAAAAGAGCGACCATTCATACACTACCATATTAAAATTCACAAATCCACCTGAAATATTCACTTTTTCATCTTCAAATCACTCGAATAATCATTTTGCTATATCACAACTTGCAAAATACCCTCGTGCCTATCGATCCATCATGTTTACACGGAGAAAACGAGTAAAGTTTGGCACAACAGTCCGAAGACACTCGAGCGTATCCTCCGTTAAAGTCTATCAGCGTTAACAACGTAAGACCTCGAAGGATCAGTGAGCCTGAAATCCCATTAAGGCTATTTTCCTCCTTTTTTTCCCCTATTCCTGTAATCTCAATGCTCGTCTATCGTCGATCCAGCTCACGCATCCCTTGGACTTTCCCCGGATTACTTGTACCTTAAAAAAAAAGGGCAGAGAATGAGAATGAAACGTGACAATTTTTAAAAAAAATAAATACGAGAATAATTTAAATTAAATTACCACACTACAATTAAAGGTGCAATAAACGGAATTATTCTCCTCCATTTTTCTCTCACAATTCTCGAATAAAAGTCAGCCTTGACAGCAGGTGGAATCGATATTGGAAATTGGCGGCCGCATGACTCTTGTGCTCGTATATGCCTCATCCCTCTCATTCCAAGAGTTTCCATCAAGTCGTCGTGTGCCGGAATCTTCTCGAGCATCTCTTTAAATAATCGAGAGGCTATTCATTCAAGCGTTTTAAACGGCATCACGCTAACTCAACTTTATTGCAACATTTTACGATGTATTTCAGCGCCCCACGCACAATCCAAACGAGTTTTAAATTTCACAGTCAAATTGACCTCTCGTATTTCATTTCTTCTGCCTTTTTTTTTATACCTTCTCGAGTTTCAATACCATCATACCATTGAACTCGTCTGTTAAATCTCAGTACAGAGGAGAAAAAAAAGAAATGCGTATACAAATGGTCGAGAGTTGGAGTTTCCTCAGGAATGTATAGGAATGGAGTCTGTATGACACTGATCTCTGCTAAGTCCTGATACAAGGAGAAAAGTCTTGTTACATTGGTATGAGAGTAAAGCCGTTGGACATTTCTGTGACGACGTCGTAAAAGTGCACTCGCCATTGGGATTCAGCCTATCGATTTTTCATCTCCTCGCTTATTCAATGTATCTTATCACTATATTTATGTAGTTAAGCCTGTCTCCAGCTACTGCCAACGCCTTCCACTTTTATTCTTGAAAGAACGTCATTTTAAGAGAGTCACGTTAAAGCCGGCTTACATTACCATCCAACCAAAACAGCATTGGACAATTCTTTCACATGTTCTACTCTATTATTCTGTGTTGTGTGACGAGAGAAGGATTTAGCTTTTATGCAAATATAATGTGCCTTTTTTTTTCCTCTGAATCAATAGCCCATAGATCATTGTGCTGCATTCAAGAGTAGATTTATTTGTCCTGAGGATAAAGAGATTTCTCTAAATATATTGAAAATTCCCTTTCCAAAGACCCACACAATTAATTCTCTATCTTGTTGTTACAAATCGTGAGGATTCTACCAACACATTCACTTCTATTTTCACTGACTTTTGTATCATGTGAAATACAACGAGCTTTTGAGTGCCAAGACAGCCGTGTCTTTCAAAAACGAGTTGTGTTTTCAGTTTCCTTCAAGCGTCTGACGGAAATCGTTCAACCCAAGTTCTTCGTAGTTGAAGTTTGAAACCACTGAAACATTTATTTTCTATATACTGCTGATGGATATATAGCACAAAGGACATGGATCCATGACACAATTTTACCCGCACAACCGACAAATGTCGATACATGCTAAAGGAAATGACAGTGTCTACCGTTCTACATTGGAGAATGACGATGAAAATGGGTCATTTATCGTAAAGCAAATATGATAGCACTGACACAGTACATAACAAAGGAGGGTAACCATGGAATGCATATAATAAAGCATCAAAGATTTGTATAGTCCTAAATCAGTACAACAAATGCTTCCTAAGTAAGACAGTTAACAGTTTGAAATTCCATTGGTGCTAGATATGTAGAGCTGTTGGTGTCGTTGGACACTGGAGCTTAATTGTGAGGTGGAGATGTACACGTGCGTATTACGAGCATTGCTAGAGTCACCAAGTAACTCTCTCTCTCTTTGCCTATTCCACTTTGTCCAGGAGCTGTGGCACAATATTGCAGGATATTGGCGCTCAGCCAAGCCTCGTTCCTGCATATATGAATAGTCTCTGCTAGCTGATCTTTCATGGGGATACTCTTAATCTGTAGTTTAACTCGTGGAGAATAAAATAAATCCAAATGCCAGAGATTAATGGCTAGTTCATAGCTCTCGTGCATCTGCAAGAGGAAAATGGATAGTTAAATTTTGTGAAATTTCATCCGTAAGAGTTTCACTTTACCCTCCGTCATTAATTGAAAATTCGTAGCCTGTTTACAATGCGAGTACAGCCACTAGTTACTCGTGTATTTTCGCGTGGATCAATAAACTCAGGCTCACCCCACCAGAACCATTCACTGTTCACGGTTATACCACTGTCGTATACGAATATTTAGAGCACTTCCGGTAGGTGCATTTAGGCAGCACGAAAATAATGTGATACAATGGACTTGTAGGTAGTATCAATCTTCAGGAGGTTCATTGCCAGTAGTATGACTATCGGAAATGAAATCAGGGGGATTTATTCATCTATTGGATTGGCTAATAATTTTGGTGATACTGATCAATGGGATGGTGCATCAATGGATGCTCTGATTTGGATGAATTCATTAATCAGAATAATGAGAATTTATTTGATTGATTTTTCGGGGTTTCAGGAGTATTTTGATTAGTGCATTGATGGAATTTCAAAGCACTGATGAAAATTTGGATAGCCTTACTCCATTTTGAATATTCCGTGAGAGTATCGCGAGTTGGGTAGATTTTGGGGTTTACCAATGTAGTTAGCACAGTACAGTAAGCTCGTAGCTTCGGAAACCTGGGATTTTCAAATCCCATCGGTTGTGCACACGATGCCCACATAATGTATATTATTCTGTATTGTGTTATTGCATGGATGAAAGCACATGTACATAACGTCTTTTTTTATTTTCTTTATTAAAAAAAAAAAATAAGAGAGAGGAAATAGTGCATTTGTATTCAGGCTTGGAGCTCCTTTTTGACCTCTGAAAAGAGAAACGAAAAATAAGAAATAAGAACGAAAAATGTGTTAGTCATAACCCTAAAGAAAACTTTGAAGCAAGAGAACTTTGTGAAGCATTTCGAATTTCCACAGTGAAATTTCAACGAATGGAATGGGAACTTATTCACCTTGAGTACGAAGTTTTCCATGTACGAGAGTAAATCCACCGGTCCAATTCGTCGGAGCGTCGATCATACGAGGGCGGTTGTACGCTCAGTAGTTTCGTCTATTACTTCTTTTTTTTTGTTTTGTTTTTTCGAGGGGAAAAAATACAACGTCTGCGACAAGCCAAATGCACTTGTGCTTCAAAAAAATCAGAAGAGCTCAGTGTAAATACTGTTTTATTGTCGTTTGCGGTAGACTATGATGGATACGTCGTGGAATTCTTGGAATTCAAGTTCCAGGAATATTCTGAGCTTCTCTCATAGCTCTAGTTGATGGTAACGTTTAGTAATTTGTCACATCTTCATGGATTTAGTGAAGTCGTATCAATTGACTCTGTATCTGAAATTAAAATGATCATGTTAGTGATTTTTTCATTATTTTAATAATTATTTTTTGATTAAACTTACTTTTTCGAGAGTTTGTGCGTCATCTGTGTGCAGTATGAACTTGTCAAAATCCTCAGAATGTAGTTGGAGAGAAACTCTAACAGTTTGTCCAAGATTATGATAACAAAAACTTCTGTGACAGTAATATAACGACAATGTCAGTTTGAAGTGAATCCACTTGAGATGAGTTGAATGATTATTCTTGAAACTACATCAACTTTGTGCTGAAGAATTCAAGTAATTCCATAAACCTGAAAGATAATTTATTCGCAATCAATTGAATTTTCAAGAGAGTTTCACATTAAATTGTTTTCTTTTTTTTACAGTGAGTAATCTTTCATTTTAATTTACCTTTTCTCGTAACGGAAGCACTCACATGCTTCGGGGTGGCCAGTTTAAATATTTCACTCGGTTAATCAGACTTTCTTTTCTCCCGTCACAGTTTACCCTTTTTTTTCACCTCTTTTTGCCTCTTTTATTTCTCTACCCGTCAGAGTCCACCATCAGTTTTTTTTTCTTCTGCAGTTACATCCCCATTCGTGGAAATTTACGCGATGCTTTTAGTTTACTCCAACTCTACCGAAAAATCCCGGTTTTTTAATATATTATTCTCGTCAAGCATTGAAAATGGACTCCACGAGAAACTTGTTTTTCCCATTAAATTAAAAGTCTTCTTGTTGAAAAAAAAATAATTTTGTCACGTTCAATTAAAACACACATATTACCTCTCACTACTTAAAATGCACGAAATTATTACGAATTCATCTCGTTACGGGGCGTCAACGATCTGTCGGATTTGCGCGACATTTCACGACTCACTAGTGACGAATAACTGATCGGAAACGCGAGCAAGGCTGTAAATCGTCGACGAATCGTTCATTGCTAATGACCTAATAGCGCGGACGTCCGTGGACTGTCTCGTATTTCAAATTCTCAAACTATTACTGACACTCGTTGACGCGTACGTTGACCTCCTTCCCTTACGAAACGCCCAAACCATTCACCGATGATTGATTAATAAAAGCCTCGAATAAAAATAGCCCTGAAACAACTAAAATCGAGGAAAAACCGAAATATCCAATTTCTCCGTTGAAAATTCGTGACGACCGGCAGTTTCATACACCGACGATGTATGCGTGAGCGTCGACGCTATTTGGCTTGGAGGCTATCGTGTAACGCGGTCACGAATAAGGTGAAGTCATATCGAACGTAGTTTCCCAAAAGCGATTATATCTCGTCCGGGAATATTAACGGGACTAGCGTTATCTCAGCGGCACGGTAGGCTCATCTTCCCACACACACACACATGAAACGTCTGCCTTTCGATACTCATCGTCATCCTTTATACTGGCCTCACTTGAAATAGAATACGGCATTCCCTGGATAGAAATTGCCGTTCGGCATTTGAAATAGCAGCTTCCAGAGAGTTTCAACGTGAAAATAAACGTTATTAAATTGAAATTTTCTTATTTTACGTAAATTTGCCAGAAAGTAGTTTCATTGGATGGTGCAGAATGATTGATAGGATTGTAGTGAGGCCAAATAAAGGACACAATGGAAAAGTTTATTCCCAATGGGCGTCTTACAATTAGCAAGAGCCATCCAGCATTTGCTCGTTATCAAAATAATTACGATTCGGTTCACGGAATTGGGCTGATTCGCCAAGTTTCTATTCTATCGGAAACTTTTACCTCCAAGCCTTCACTCGCTCGTGCTCTACAACCACTCATCCACTCTCACGTTGATTCAACCCTCCCTTTTTCCCCACCCGCGCGTCTTCATCCTGAGACATTCCAGTTTCAATATCTTATTATGCTTCGTGGAACACTGTGTGTATATCCAACGGCAGAATGACATGTGAGAGAACGGGTGGCTTGACTAAACGATATGTTTGCAACGCCCATGGCATATTTCCTCATACCAGAATTTACGTGGCATCGACTGCATGAAATTCTTCGCGTGATTCCACAGGCGTACGATTTGCAAACTATCTCGTTGTTTTTGGGAATGAAAAAATTGGAGGAATAACGATTAACTGTCGGTTAACAGAGAATTGAAAATAGGACAAATTAGCAATCTTCAACACGCAAGAGTACGGGATTTTTTTTCAGAGTCAAGGAGTTTGGGGAGGATTTTGAAAAAATTTGAGATAATGCTGCAATGTGTCTCATTGATTGTAGAATTTTTTCAGAATTTTATAAAGAAGTCTTGACTCTCAAAAAAATTCATCATTCTCCTTCAAACATGTCTCATCAATACCCCGACAAATCCACATTCACCTGACAGTTCAAAGACAATATAAATTCAGTGAGCTATACCTATGAATACTATATCTCTTTGTAAAAAAAGATTTATTGATCTGTCATGAGTGCACATACAAAACGTATTCCCATATTCTACATATATTTCCTCGGGTGATTGCTCTGTGACTCTTGTCGTGACAAGTATTGCGGCGTTGATTACAATGCAGGACAAAAAGCAAACAGGAGAGAAAAAAAACAACGTACAGATAATAAACAAAAAAGAAAAAGAGGAAATTGTGAATATCGCATGGGGTTCTATCTGAGAGGTAGAAAAATGTGATGCCCATTGCTTGTGTGTATGAATAAAGCCCCAGGGGCATCAGTGAATATCCGTAATATGAAGGAGAGCCGGGGTTAATGGCACTGGAGGGTAATAAACCGTGGTGTTACAACGATTGCGACACGAGAGCCAGCACGCGTGCTCCAACTTTTCAAATCGAGTCCCGCAATAACTCTAAATATCGAACCAACTCCATGGCTCTCCCTCTTCTTTCTAGATTAGTGGGGAACCGTGCGGTTCCGGCCCAACAACAGAATCGCCCATTTATCCCAAAGCATCGAGAGCCGGAGGTGAATGAGGCTGAGAGGGATGGCCTCTGATAGAGAGTGGAATAGTATAGACAATTCTGTACGAAAAGTCCCAGTGATACCAGAGCATCGATCACCTCCTTCGGCTACTTCTGGCTTTTCTATAGGTACATTGCCTTCCGCTCGATTCTCCATTCAACGAACCGCATTAAAGTGTAAAAATACCCATAAATTCCTTCCTTTCATTGAAATACATGGGACGATTTTAATTTTAATTACCAATAAATCTAATTAATCATTAAAAAATCAGAGATAAAAGTAGAGCGTTGTTTCCTCGAGGCTGTGCACTTTTACCTGGCGAAAACTCGAAAATCCTTTCATCCAATTTCCATTGTACGACTTCATTCAAAACAGCAAACGAGCCTAGAGGGTTTACGACCATCTCCCCTCGAAGCGTCAGCAACTTCCGTTACTACTGTAGCCTCCCATGCATTTTAGATGACACATCACATACTCTAGGTAGTATTCTCTTCGAGAATAATGATATGGGCATCAGTAAAAAGTGGAGGAGGCGTAAGTAGAGTTCTCTTTTAACGAGCCGGCTCAACTTTTTTTTTGTCTTACATTAACTCATCGTCCCTTCAGCACCGGGAGCTCATCCAGAGTGCCCCCTCGACACTGCCTGGGCGGATTCATGTAAAATTCATCTGGTTTACAGTGCGAGGCCCCTTGAATACTAGACAAGTAAAGTGCAACAAAGAGAGCACTGATGGGCATTCAATCTAACAGTCATTTCCATCAATTGCTCTTTTTTTTTTTTTTTTCTTCTTCTATTATCATGAGGATTGTTTTGACTGCTCATTTCTTTGAAATTTAATTATGACCAGGTGGGAAAAATACGTGGAAAGTTTACGAATTTATGCCTCTCATGAGTTTCGAATAATTTACATCAAGACGCACCACTACTTTACGTTATATACAGGTATATTCTGAATTCAGTGGCGTATCGTGAGAGAAGAGTTATCGTTGTCGGAAGTGAGTTACCCGTTCTCCTTCTAGCGACACTCGAGGTTTCCATTCTCGTCTCCTTGAATATTTACTCGCTTTGCGCTTTCAGCGCTAATAAACTACTCCGCCTTCTCCACCATCACTAATTATCCGACATGCAGTTATCATGATTGGAATGGTGTTGAATCACCGGAGAATATTTTCGTGTTATTTGCTACTGCATTATCTTATAGACGGGGTAATACGGAGTCTGTTGAATTAGAGAGGATTCTAGGATTCACCGAGAGCTCTGGAGTGACTGGGAAAAATGTCAAAGTTCAATAATTATAGAGTCTCTGCAATGCGATTCTATCTACTCCAACTACTTAAAGTTTGAGGATCTTTGATATGAAATTTCTTTGGTTAAATAATTTCTATAAATTATCGAAATGAGATTTATTTTTTGCTGATGATTTCTATGTGAAAATTCCATCTTTTTCTCTTTATCGAATCATCAATTTTATAATTGGATCTCCTTGTTTCTGTTATTTTTCCCCATTACCATTCTATGGAATGCAGTTTCCATTCGTTCTCGAGTACGAGTCTGTGTTATTGACCGAATCTACCTTTGATGTCAGTATACGGTACTCATCGTGAGTATGGACAGGAGCTTATCGCTTTGTAGCAACACGGAATCGAACATATGAGATAATTGACCTCGTTTGCACCACCAAATTCACCTACGCAGTACTCATGAGCCTGAATAAAATCCATTCCCAATATAATCCCACAAAAATCCCATCAGAAAAGCATACGAGGCTCAGGTAAATAAAAAAAAATCTATTGTCATCGCAACATGATATGGATCAATAATATTGCAATGAAATGAATAGAGGTACGTGAATAATGCAGCTCCCAGAAGAGACTCATACAGGAGAATTATAGGTTCTTTCCAAATAACATATGCACTTTCATAAATCGAAGGCATCCTGCCAACAGTATCTCTCAATGTAACCCTCACTATCCACGAAATCCGAATTTCCCTCATTTCCAACGTAATACGCAAATCCAGAGAGATGCGTCGAGTGAAGAAAGGCCGAGGGCTTTTGAGTGGAAGATTGGGATATTAATTCAAGTGGTAACACACCACAAAAGCGCGCTCGGACGCTCATTCCCGGCTTTAATCTCCACCCCCTCCCAACTGCCGCAGAATTCATCCCCAAGTGATTTATATCACCAACTTTTACCTCAACTTTCTACCATAATTCAATTAATTGCAACGAACTCTCATCACTTCTCCATTTTTATTTAAATGCACGGAAAAATATTCTAATGACCTCTGATAAGGTCTCCATAAAATTCCCCTACTTACATATCATTCCGCCTTTTTATTGCCGCAATATCCAACAGATCCTCATATATCCTTGCCATAAGAGTGAAATAGCGTTTGCGCGCATGCAGCCTCTTTTTCTTTCCGCACTTGTACGGCACATTTTTTCCAAGGAGGGTCACACTGCTCGTTCATTCTGCATGTCACAGGTCTCCCCCGAGGAAAGAAGTCTCGATATCGCGACGACAACGACGAAGCACCCAGTTCCAAATGACGAACGAGTGCAAGCTTTGGTAGTCGTTTGTGTCGATATACGACGTTGCCATCGTTTGCATGAAGCACTATTCTTGTTTTTGTCAATTTTTTTTTTCAACCCTCTTATTTATAACATTATTCGCCCGATGCTCTGCTTCTGGCGCATGTGAATAATGCGGTAGAGGGAAAAATTGAAAATGAAAGTGAAAATTACTCGCCTTTGACTTTGGCACATGGAAGAGAAGTGGAGAAAGATTTACAGTTAATTATACCACTGTAAAATGGCGGAGAAGGATGAGTTTCGAAACTCGCAAGCTTGAATAACAGGCTGACGGAAGCAGTTATGAAGCCCACAAGAATAATACAACTTAAAACCTTAGAAAAGGAAATTAAATCTATTCAACTAGCCTATGGAGCCAATCTCTTGCAGTACACCTTTTCTACCTTGTCAGTTGAGTTTTCTTGTTTCTCACCCAGAAAGAGCCCGTCTCTCAGCACAACCCACCGGTAAAAGCTCACCCGGAAACTCCTCGCCGCGCTTTGTACTTCTTGTTTGACTTTAACTCCTCACTACTCCTTTTACTATCCCACCTTATATTTTACTTTTAACTCGTCTCCTTTTAACTCACATATATATATAAAACTCTCTCTTTCTCTCTGTTGACTCTTTAAAACTATCGAAAAGTGGATAGCGTCGTTGGAATGGCAGTTACTTGGCTCTGCCTATCCACTACCTTCATCTTGTTCTACTCACGATTTAATTTTCTTCGGGGAGAAATAAAGGAAAAGGGAATTCAAGTTCTCTGTTTGACTCCGGGTAATTCAACGTGATTTCTTCGCAAACTAGAATCGTAACTTTGATGAAAATTATTGTCAATCAATGCGCCTTTACTCACTTTACCGTTTTTTTTTTCGCAAAATTCTGCGTACTCGATCAACTTTTGAATATTGTCGGATACTTGAGAGAACTTTTGCGTAAGAATAAATTAACGAGACGCACCTTCCGGGCATTTCTAACAAATAACTCGAGAATACTGCGGTGAAGGGAGGATTTTTATTTTTTTTCTTCATTCCCCCGGGGTCATAAACGTAATCCGAGTGGAATAAGTACTTTCTCTCGGTGAGTTTGTTCCTTCGTCTTCTCACGTAATCCTCGCGTCAAATTCCTACTATTTTTTTTTTTATGAATAAAGTCTACTTCTTCAACTCAAAGAAGTCCTCCCTGAATTTAACCTCATTAAACTAAATTATAAAAGTATTTTTTTTTTATTAAAAATGAGATACGATACGTCCTTTGAATTCAAGTTCATTCAACACGAGACAATCTTCAAGAAAGCCCATTTTCTCGACGATTAACCAAGCAGTTGAATAACCCACGTCCAACATCCCCGATTTCCTCCCTCCGTATCTTGTACGCGTGGCTCCATTTTTCTCGACTAATGCACACTCGCATTAGCGTCACGAGGTGACTCTTTACGAGAGGGAAAATTATAATTTCCTGAGGAAAAGATTCCCACCGTTTAAATTTACCGCTGACGCGATACGTTAGACTATACTCGCAAGTCTCATACAAATAGTCGTCTCTTTTCCGCCCCCTCTCATATCACACACCATTACCCCACCTATACAGCCCTCCAGCAATATCTATACATAGTGAGGATATCCCCGAAGAGATTCGGACTCTCTCGAGATAAAAATTTTTATTCACATAATTGACTCTATCACATGACTAACGACACTGCCATAATCGTGCGCTCGAGTAATAATTATAACAATGTAAAATTCCTGGACAAGTTGCTCGAACGAGGGCTTTTTCAATCTTCCCCCTGGTTTTCCATTCTGGCGAGAGGCCACGTCGTAAACATTGTCCTAGAACTCGATAGGGCCGAGGGATGGCGGGAGAGTTCAAGAGAGTTTGATTCAATTTAACTTGGAATAGACGTGGACGCGCATGAAAGAGAGAGGGAGAGAGGAGTTGAACGTAATTTAGATGGATGCCAAAGAAGCCCGTTGGCAATGGCGAATGAGAACAGATACTCTTAGTATATAGTCGGAGGTGGACTCCAAAACGTCCAGATATATACGTTTGATAATAGTATCTAGTGTCAATGAAACACCCCCGGGGCAATTGATCAGAGGGGTATTAATTTTGAATAGAGGTATTAGTGTCTCAAATGGGATTACCGAGCTTACATATCCTTGCGCTCTCAGGCGCCTTCATTAATGTATCAGAATGTGAATAATCGAGTTGAGAATGACTATTGAAAGGAGAACACAAGAGATGAAAGAATGGAATATATCCTAACCGCTTGACTATACCGGAATAAAGTTAAATTAATTAAAAACTCTATTATGAGAAAATTTCGAGACAGTAATCTCTCCATCGAATTTGAGGTTTCTGCTAATGAGGAGAACAATGCCCTACCAAACAGGAAACTAGAATATACACGGAAGCTCTACAACTGGCCAACATGTAAGCTTTCATCTTGAGGGGTAGGAGTATGCCTGATGGTCTACACCAGAAACGAACACAATGTGTTTCTCTGGAACTGAGACAAACGGCTGCTTCACTAGCGTGTATGCTATTAATTCGGATTCACCGTCCCAGTAGTTTACCATGGGCAAATAGCACTTTGGTGGACGCGTCTGGTCCACCACGGGACACGCGTTACACCACCGCGTAACTAGTATAACCAATTTACACGCATATGTTTCTAATACACATTGGCAGTACATTATTAGGGTTACACATGGGGCTTTTTGCTTTAATCATTGGTAATATGCAACTCCATCAATAATGAAAATATAAAATCTTTATTTATTCCGTCACATATCCCATTCCGAAATAATCAGACATGTATCCCCATATGTGAACCGTAATCACCAGAATGAACCCAACTTGAGTGCATGAAACAACTCGGTCAAGCGGCAGTTAGTCGCTCGGTTTAATGGAATTGCCGTGTGAGCGCCAACTAAAGTTTTTCATCCGTGGCACATTCTCAACAACTTTTCAATGTACCAGTATATGTTTCATTAATAATAACTGAGTAGAGTTCACTTTATCAACGACCACACTTGTTGTTGTCTTATTTTCAATTCATTTCTTTCCCCCAATTTTTCAAACACAGAAACTGAAAATGGCTCAGGTGGTGTACAGAGTAAAACACAGACGCCTCTTTATTTTTCAATCCTTTTTTATTTATTCATCTCTTCAACCGCAATCCAATTCCACTGGCATCAAAATAAAATAGAAAATTGCAATGGAAAAAGAAAGAGGGAGAGAGACAGTTGGTGGGGGGGAGAGAAGAAACAGATGATGAATAACTCGCGAGTACAATGAAAGTACAGAGCCACAGCCGAGTGAATCATGAGAGTGCATACACGGCAATTTCCAGCTGAAAAACTATTCTGCGACTCTCTCTCCCTCCGCACGTGTACCGTGTGGCCTGCGAAACAAGGGATACAAGTCGTGCTACGTTCTGACCAGTCAATGGTGACATGTTCGAAACTAGTTTTCCGTATATTACTTTCAGTGAAAGGATCACACAGTTATCCTGCATCGACTAATTCCAAAGTTTCCACATTTAACCATTGTAAAATTTGCATTCACTGGAGAAAAGGGGTAACAATGATAATGGCTGGGTAATAAATATTTGTCGTAGGGAAATTGCAATGACTCGAATATGTACACAAGTGCGGAAACTTGAAATGCATTGTGTTGTAGGAGAAACCGGGTGAAGCTCTCAACGGGATTTCACTCACGGAAATCCCAGTGTCGGGAGATCTGACCGCAACAGTTCTAACCCAATGCGAATGCGAATGCAATACAAGACTGGCTGACGTATGTGCTGATGTAGAAAACGGCACGCGTGTATGCCCAACTGCTCTATGTATTCACGCAACAAGACAACCGAATGAGAACTGGACTGTGCATGCTAAGGACAGAGAAGAGAAGAGGGCCATGTTACCAAAGAGATCACACACACTGATGTTGGGTGTAAATGTCAGTACGGAATGCCAGTGCCTTTCATGAGCAAAAGGGTCAGGGATGGTTTTGAATTCCCTTGGTAGAAGCCATAGTACAACGAGCCCTTTCCTACCCAACTGTGAGCTCGTTACTGTCACCCCCCTACTCTGGAATAATAAATTACTCTCCCATTGTGCTATGCACTGCTTTACCAAATATTTCATTTTTTTCCTCATGCTGTTTACATTTTGTGCATAAATCTTGGGGGAGATTGTTACTTTAATTTGTCATTGGAATTTGAGGATTTTATTTAAAATCCATGAAAAAATCATGATTTTTCATGATAATGAAGTACTTCTTCTAATAAAGTTAGCACTAATAGTGAATTAGGTGAAATCCATGAGAATCTCATAATAGCTTTCCTCATGCTTTCATATTAGGCATAATAGAGCACAATTCTCTATTTGTGGATTGCTACCTATGTGCTATCCGCGGCATGTGAGAGGAATAAATCCAAATGCAATACACGTTGATATATATATGTGGTGTTATTTGGAGTCCACTCGGATTGTTAGTTCACCAACGAATTCGCTATCATCCGTTCGTTCGTTGATGGGATTAGTAATTCTGTTCATAAACCGTCAGGACCGTTGCCTCTTCGATTTAGTGTCTCATTGTAATTGAAATGATTGTATTAAACGCGTGAATGTCTATTTACAGTGGAAAACAGAATGATTATATTATTCTTTAATTAGAGGTGAAAATAACAGAATTATTTGAATTGTCCTCAATACCATCAGTATCTCCAGTTACTGAATTAATTAATTCAATAAAATTGAGACTTTAGATAAATTTTATTCACAAATTTTATCATCATCATTTGAGAAAATTGTGATTCTCAAGTGAACTCGAGCTCGTTCGTTTAATGTGAGTGACTATCCTGGTTTCACCGGAATCACGCGTGATTCTGAAGGGCATTAAAATTATTATTCCACACTGGTACGCGTAAAACGAGGGAAAAGATTTTTTCTTTCAGCCACGTCTGCACTTTTTATCCAGTGAATATCAGAGGATAGTGCGCCTTTACTCCACGTTTTATCGGTTAAATGTGCGTTTTTTTTCGTTGAAAGCTCCCTGAAGAGAGTAAAAGATTGAGAATTGAAGGATTTCAAGTGAAAATGTCTTGGAAATAAGCTATCCATAAATTTCAAACCATCCAATGAGGTAATTATCAAAAAGATGCATAATTTGGTATTCAAAATTCTCTCCTGCAGTTGACAGAAGAGAGAGATAGAGAGATAAAGGGCAGTGCGGTCGATTTTGTCACGCGCGGCTGAGCAAAATGGCCCAGGGCACCTATAGTTTGGTCCTCGTAACGGTTATACCCATAGACCAGATATAAAACCAGAGGGAACAGTGAATGCCAGTGTAAGGGAAACAGAGAGAGAGAGGATACTTGGGGGTAGTGGACCCCTTAAGCCGAGATAATAATTACCGCACTGTAATTAGAATAAATTGTGCAGTGCTAATTGCGCTATTTATTCGCGGCTGGGTGTAAAGCTCCGGTGACCTCGTTTGCCGTGTGTCGCCTATACCGGAAATCCGAGGCTTCTTTCCGAAGAAATACACACAGCACTGCAACATAATCATGCGGAGGGATTTCCTCGGTTAATCACGATAAATAGAACAAGTTGATGGTATTGATGCAGGTGATGATGCAATCATCAGCTTATTATCAATTTCCAAGTGAAATACGTTAGAATTTTTTCGAAATTATATGGGAAAGCATAAAGAATATTGACATCTATATATTGTTCTGCTAAAATGTCAGTTGTCCAATGCTTTCAAGCTTATTACCAGTGTCCAAGTGAAATTCGTCAGGATTCACTGGAAATAATATGGAAAATGGTAAAATATATTGCCTCTAGCCTCTATTCAAAGCTTTTATCACTCGCAGTTTATTATAGCACTCGTGCATTCTCTTTTGCACAAAGAATATCAAGTTCTTTTCGAGTCGCGTAATTGATGAATAATTCTTTGTATTAATAATCCCTCTCTTCTTGCTCCGTTCTTTTTTCATCAGCATTGGCAATCTGATGGATTCATCTTTCTCATTAAAACTAGTCAAAGAGATATTTCGCTTTTTGTTTCTCCCCCCCTTTTTTTTTTTAAACTCTCCTTCATTTTATAGCATTGAACTTATCCATCGTCTTCTGTTCTTGTGGCTTTTCTCAATTAAATTGCAAATTAAAGCGCATATTTTACTTCCATTCTACCGCAAAATCACGAGAAAACCCAGCGCGTATTTTCTCGGCAGTAACCCGAGGGGGAAATTAAGTTTTCACGTTTTCATGGTTTTATATATATTTTTTCTCTTCTCTTTATTTTCATCTACTTTGTTTTTTTACTTCTTTACTGTTCATTATATAAATGTTTTTTCTATCGTCGCAAGTGTCGGTTTATTTGGCTTTCTCCAACGAGATTGCGCAAAGTTCCATCTCCTATTTTTATTTCCTCCATTATTATTATTATTTTTTGGGTGAATTTTACCCTCATGGTATCATCATTGTAGTTAAATTTTCTTATTACTTCAACCTGAGGTCTTAATCTTGTTAGGGAGTCTGTAAACTTCACTCCTCTGTGGAGAAAATCGAATTTTTCCACTTAACCACTGCTGGTGAGAAGAACTTGGCTGCAATAATGCGAGTAAATGGACGACTATTCCACTACTCTTTGAGATAATCTAATTGCATTTACTCTTTTACTTACGGGATATTATTATTAAAATTTTATCAATTCTCTTGGTTAATTTTGCACTCAATTATTCTTAAGAATCTATTGATTCAAACATTTTCATCATATTTAGTGGGTTTTTTCTTTATCTCTGTACAGAATGACGTGAATTTCATTTAAATCCTATTCTGAAAGTTTCGTCTGCAGTGAGAGATTGAGGAACACTAGAGCAAAAAATTTGCACCAATTCGTTTGAGGAATGGCAGAGTGTTGTGAATTTTTTTCAAAATGTTGAATAAAGTTTGATAAATTTGAATGGAATAACAGAGGCATTAGTTTTTGTGAGATATCTCGGAAACTGAGAGAGATAGAGGAATTTTTGTAGATACCTTTTTTGTAGAGAATTTCAAGAGCTATAAGAAAGGTTATTATGAAAATTTCTCTATCTCCTTTAGTTTTTAAGATATCTTGAAGATACTAATGATAAGATTCTTAAGTTCAAAGAAAATGAAAAATTTGATTCAGTGTCAATTGAAACATCAACATGAAGCATCGATCGATGCTTTTATAACTCAGTGTATATTTTCTGAAAGAAGCAAACAAATATTTGCAGTAGCGACTGAGAGTGCCAAAGAAAATATCCACATCACTGAAACTTTGAACTTTATATCACGTCTCTATTTAGAAGGTACATTTGCCAGATATCTGAAGCTAGAAAACCTGAGGAATCTCTGGTATAATATATTTTTTTTTACTCAAAGCTGATCCCCAACGACTGAGAATGCAAATATGAATAAAGTTAAGTCGATTTTCTGCAGACAAGATGTATATATACATGGTTATATTGCATATCTCAGCATGTGAAGAAATTCTAGAAATAAGTGAGGTTTTTCTCCTGAGGATTTCATATGGATTTTCATTGTTTACAAAGCCCTGATTTCCACAATTCTCTTTCTTCAAGTATCAATAAAATTCACTATTGATAAAAACTAATTTTAGAATAATTCAAACTGTGATATCTGATTCATGGATGTTTTTGAACCAAAGAGATTCACATTAAATTAATTTTCCAATGAAACCTGATGAGATTGATCCAATTAAACTACTCCAACTGGAGCTCTTCTGGGATGAGGAATTATATAGATAATTGATTAATGAGAATGAGCCTCTTTCTGTTATCTCGTAGAATCAATTATTCTTCAGCGATTGCTCCATTTGATGAATTTCCATATATCTTCCTTCAATTCAGGAATATCGAGCAGTTTAATCGATGCAATGGAGAAAATATGTAGAGTAAGCGAGAACTTTCAATGGATATTCTCGAGTTAATTCATGATACATTATTAATTAGCCTTCCATTGTCTATTGAAAAGTAATTATGCAGTAATTCGGAAAAATGAGAATATGCGTCACGCTGGATAAACCGAAAATTCCGAGTATTTTGCACTGCATAACTTTGACAAAAACTTTTCACAATGTACACACAATCACAAGGTGTTTAATCTATATATGTATAGGGGAGAAATTGCCAATGTTGGTAACTTTGGCGGAAAAGAGAATGCAAACTAAACTTGCATTCTCTTCCACTTGTACGAGCCTTGGAAGCGATGAAACTTTTAGACAATTTTCGGCTCCAGAAGAGAATACAACGTAACTCTCCATTCAACTTTGAATTAATATAAAAAACAGTCGTTCTTTTTTTTCTGTTGCAAATATGATTGCATTTCACTTCGTTCGTTCTCTCCCCCTTTTTTTTTTAAATTAATATCTCCAGAATTTATGGTGCAATTCATCATTTTTCTTCTTCCCTGAGTTTATATGTTTCTCCTGAACTGTAATGATGGTTAAATACAGTTTACCTCTTTTTTCCCATTTCATAGACTGACGTTTTCAAAAAAAAAGTATCTTGTGACCCTTCCGGCTTCTCTTTTTCCACCTCTCGTATACTTGGCCACATTCCCATTTTGCTTTTACCGTCATTGTTCTTCCTCGTTTTTATATTATGTTTTTTACTTCTCGATTCTTTCATATTTCCTTTTTTTTCCCCTCTTTCACTACTTTTCTCATCATTTCTGTCTTTTTCATTCTCTGAAATTCTCCTACTCGTCTCATCTCGACAGTTGACATGCATATTCCTTTTTTTTTTTCAACTATAAATCTTCCATCAGAATCGTCTGAATAAGTCAGAGTTACTTTTTTTCATTCAACGGAGATTAAAAGATTCTTTCTTCAATATTTCCTCGTTTTTTTTTTGCCTCCATTATTTCTGAATTTTACTGCTATTTTGAAATAACGCAGTTTCAATGAATGGAATTCATCTCCTCTGGGTTCAGACACTCGAAATTCTTTTTATTGCCAGCGAAATTTAAGAGAAGTCTAACCAAAGCCCTTGCACTGAAAGAGATAACGCGGCTGGCGTGCACAGAACCGCTGAATATGTATGATGACAACCGCCACGCACACTCACGGGACAAGAGTTGTAGCATTCAGGAAGGAGTTACGGCATGGTGGTAAGGTGCAGACGAGGTCACGCTTCCGTTACCAGAGTTCTCAGACCGTGACGACGAAATCCGCGTGACCCTACATCCCCAAAAATTTATTTAAAAAAAAAAGAATTCAAATTGAAGAAAAATAGAAAATCATCCAGGAACAGAAACATTTATTTTTAATGGGTAAAGAAATTGGATTTAAAAGGTTACAACCATACTCTTCCCGAAAACCCCTTGAAACCCTCAACATTACTTTAAACAAGACCGTAATAAAAATGTCGAAAGGAGAAACACTTTTTACTTCACACTTCTTAAATAAACTTAGTGTCCCTAATATTTAGTCTCTACTTTTTCCTTCAAAATTATTCAATCTATGCAACACAATGCCTACTCTATTCTAATGAATAATATTCCCGCACTCATATTTAATTATTCCAAAAATCCTCGAGATTACGCTGTTCTGAATTTTATACTTTTTACCAAAAAAAGAATTCTTCATATTGGGAATTAGAGATTTAATCTAGTCAATGCTCACTGAACGAAAAATGGCGAATGAATAGAGAGTGCTCTCTTCGAGGCCTGAATTCCTCTTTTTTTATATTCTCCAGCACACAGTCAATTTTATTCTAGTTAATTTCCCCAAGTCCCTTGTGTGCATAATCCCCGAGAGTACAGCCCTCGCAAAAGCCAAATCTCTACTAAAATTCGCATTTCGCGATTGGCTGAATGTTCCCAGCAAATGGGAGTGAAAAAATCTGAAAAATTCGGGATAATCTCTTCTTGACCGAGTTATAAAAGAGTCACTCTAAAATAATTCAAAAAATTCTCAATATTTCATGAAAACTTCAAAGACATGACACACGCATTCCTCTCATTGCCTTCAGGAAGAGTCTCAGGAATCCCTTTAAACCCGCACGTTAATAGAATCCCAAAAATTCCCCAAAAATCTCAATTTTTTCCCACAAAATCATCATAATTAATGCAGAAATTCTAAACCCCTGAATATGTCGAATTGCATTGTGCTTTTCACCTCTGATGCAGCCTTGGTGGGCGTCTGACAAAGCTTCCCAAGAGTTCAGCAATCCCGCACTACAACAATGCCCGAAAGTTCCGGTAAACTTCTGGTTCTATCTTGTGACGCGGCCTCTCTTTCCGCCAGAGATTTCATTCTCTCCTCCGTAGAAACTCCCGAGGAGATTTCACCATCTCTCGGAGATGCAAGGAAGAGAGAGAGAGATAGTCTCTGGCTTTAAAGATGCCTTTCCCGCAGAATCGTCTGGCACTTCGGGTCCCTCGTTTCCGTTTTTCTCATAAATCGAATGGTGAGACGAGAACGCCCATCGATGGATATTTAGGCGCTCTTGAAATAACGCAGAAGTCTCGTGTATAGACGTGGTAAATTGGCGATGGAATATGAAATATAACGGTAGATTTAAAATGCATTATCTCGACGGAAGAAATCACCTCCCACTCCCCCTGCAAGCACCATCACATTCGAAACACATTTATCATACTCTTGCGAAATATAGGAATTATATGAAGATAAAAAAAAAAGAGAATTCTGTTCATTTCAAGAAGGAAAAAATGAGAGAGATCGAAAAGTGATTAAGAATTATCTGATTTATTCTCTCATCGCAAGTGTTACGAGAAGCGTAACGCATGTCTACGGGTAATATAACTTGTTGGAAAGTTAAACAGAGTGAGGGCACTTCTTCTCCCCTTTTTTTCCACCCCCAATGAAGTTTAAGAAAGTTTCTGAATGAGGGGGATAACATTATGATTTTATTATTCATCGATATTCGTTTTTTTTAAAACTCTAAATCGACATGAATCTCCCCGGGATATTTTTTTTCCCTGAATATCGAGCGCACGTGAGTTTTATAACATTGTACAACACCTACCGAGGGGCATCCGGAGGAATGGCTTTCAGGGAGTATGTACGATACTGAGAAATGGGAGAGAGGAGACAAGAGAGCCAAGATTATTGCTTCAATATTGCCCGATGCCAAGCCAACGTGGCAGCACGTTTCCAGGGTGTAGTGGTGCTGTACACATGCGGGGGTTTGTGATATTAGTGTGGAAGATAGTGAGGATAAGAAGAGTTTACACTGGCAGAGTTTGAAAATGAGGTTTGCACTGGCACTGCCAGCATTCTATTATTAAGCCATTTCTTATCACTTTTATATGGATATTGAGAGTCGATTCTTTTGATGAAATCAATGGTATTAACAAGGCTTGTGCTCTTTATGGAAAAACAGGGAATTTCCAATTGTCAACAAGTCAATTTACGAATTCAGATATTCTCAAATAAACAATTCATTTTAATGAAAATTTTAAATGATACTGTCTGCCACCAAGTGCCACAGTTATACTCACATGGAATCGATTTTCCCTGGAATTGTCTGAGTGTAAATTTTTCTACAGTATTCACTAGTTTATGGAATTGCTAGTCTGCTGGAAAATGGAAATAGTCTTGGCTTTCTGACCTGAATGGTAAAATCAGAGTTTCAGCATTCTGTGATAAGGAAAAACTTTGTGCCAATATCCTCCTCAAATCTCTTTATTATTTTTATCTAGAAGACTCTGGAGTATTCATGAAATCAATGAAATAAAGGAAGTTTCGTGCTTCAGGGTTTTTTTTCAGATTCTTGAATTTACGCTTTGATGTCACATGATTATTGCACACGAGCGTCTATTAACACACCGACAAACTAGAAACGGTTGATGGGAGAGAATCCTCTTAATGCCCGTTTCCTAGGCATATAGCAAATGTCCAGAGAGATATGAGCCTCCTGAACGGAAATGGAATTGCCTCGTTGATAGCGAGGCATTGGCTTTAACGTTTATACACGACAACTACCTTAATTACATGACAAACTGAATATATTCGATTGCATTTGATTTTAATCTAAAATTCATTTTGAAATTTTAAATGTACAGGAGGATTAAGTGAATGGAGTCGAATTTATGTGACACTGGTATTACTCACATGTGCATGGAGTTTCATAGAGGATTTAACTACCAGTGGATAGCAATTTTTCGTCAATTTTATCCCAATTACATTTACATCCCCAGGGATTCACCAGTTTTTCCCACTCCTGAGGGGAGAATATGATGATGCTAATGGAGTACTCTCTCGGTATTTCGTTACTCCATTCATTTTATCACACTTTACAAAGTTGAAGGGACAATTGAATATTTCAATTTTGTCAAATTAGAAGAAAAATCCATTTATGGAGTTAGGACTCTCGATCAGGAATAGATTAGGACGAAGATTGCACGGAAATAGAAAGGACGAGCAACGCCTTTAACTAATACAATTTACATCAATGCAATCATCCAGTGGAATTAAATAATTTTTGTAAAATAATGAGTTTCGGTATTTCTGGATGATCTCAGGAAATTCCATGACTTCCTTCTGATAATGGAATTGATGCTGCTATTAACCTGATTGAATAATTAAGACTATCAAAGCTTTTAGCAGTGAGGATAGAAAAATTCCGATATTACAGAATTATTAGCTTCAAGCTGCAGGAAATGGTGGAATCGATCAAATCACTAGTTGGTTGACCGAGTTCAATAAAAATGTCCATTTCAAGCCAATCTCCACTATCATCATTAGACTCTGGAGCCTTCAATTATATCATGAAATCTCCACTTTTTTTGTACATTCTGAAACTGGAGTATTTCATCTCCATTCTCATTAAGGGGCGTGTAAACGGAATAACTAATAACAGAATTAATACCTCTATGTATTTCACAGGCGTCATCTGTTACGTACAGATCGTTAACCACAAATCGTTGAACGTTAAGTGCCGCACACGAGACGACATTTCTGCGTTTCTAAAGTATGGTAATCATAAAGTTTGTGCGTGCTCCAGTTACTTGAGAATTTCCAAGATTGTGCACGTATAACTTCTAAATGGTAGCCACACCAATTGTGCTATTAATGTAGAGGCACTGCACTTGTTTCAATTAATAAGCAAAACATATTCGCAATTTATTTCAATATCCCTGTGCATTTGTTCATTACTTTTTTTTTCTTGAATATCTCGGAAACTAAGAGAGATAGAGAAATTTTCATAGAGATTTTTTTTGAAGAGAATTTCAAGAGCTACAAAAAAGGTTATTATAAAAATTGCTCTATCTCACTTAGTTTCCGAGATATTCTCAAAAAAGTGGAGGCTTATTATCTGTTTTTTCAAATGGAATATTATACATGGATTCGTGCATTTTTAATATTAAAGAGCAGACTCTAATCACGTTGACAATACCATGAAGGTTTTACCCAAGTAGATTCTTATGGAGGCGTCTTACTTCCTGTGGTATAAAGTTTGTGCCCCCGACGGTCCAGAATATTCCATCTTAGTGTGAGCTCTCCTGAAGCTGGAGTCGGATTCCAACAACCCCAAGGGGCCATGGAGCACGGTGAGGATGAAAGAGATAGTAAAAGAGAAAAGGGGTTACAGAAGTGTGGAAGTAGAGGAGTAGGATTTTAGGAGGGAGAGTATAAAGTCGAGAGACGCCAAGACGAAAGGGAGTTGTGTGAGAGAGAGAGCCGTTAGTTTAAAGCTTAAGCCCTCTCCACGGGAAATCGTCGAAACTTTTCCGTGAAGGGGTAAATTAACGAGGCTAATAAAACTTGGATCGCCCCCGACGTTTTACCGTTCGGCCGTTTTTTTCGCTCTCGGTTTATTAGACCAGTCGCTTCCTATGCTTTATCCCGTTGGATACTTCAGAGAAATACAAAAAGAAAGGATAAATTTCTTCATGACTCTCTTCTGTTAATAAAGAAAAATATTTTGTTTTTTATCCCGAGGAGATAATTTTATTACTCTCTACGGATACATCAGTGTAAACTACTGTATAAGTGCGAGTAAACCAATGCTTTTTATTTTATTTTATTTTTCATGAAAAACAAGGTGAATTAATGGAGAAGCTCGTAAATTCTCGAATTAATAAATCTCGAATAAAATAATTATATCACACACTCATGATATAATCTCGTGAAAAAGAAAAGTGAAAATAAAGTTTACTGCAATTAGCCTAATTAGCTAATGAATAAAGAAACTCCAGCAGCAATGAATCAAGAGCAATTAAGCAATTTGGAGAGAGCATTAGGAGATTATTAATCAGATAATCCATCTGATGATACAGTATCATCTGATCACACGTGGCTTTGTGATACGATCGGCAATCTGATGCTAGTAGGAAGCCTCTCGGTTTTCAAACGCCTCAAATTTCCCTTGATCACCGAAAGAATTCCAGTTTCAAGCTCTTCACTGCACCATACAATAGAAAGACTCTGCCATGCCATGCCAATTCCCACAATATCTGAATTTCTATTAGCAATAAATCTTCACAAAAAGAGTCATCTGCGTATTTGTGTGTTCATGCTCCAGATAGTCGAGCTCGTTGAAAAATTTATTCCTCAGAAGGAAGCAAAGTGTTCATCGTGCCAGTAAACCACTATGATCGTTGAAGAATTTCCAGCTCCGAATGTCACGAGTAAAATTCCATTCTCCATTACTCCAATTCCTCAGATTCATCCAGCGTTAAATCAAGAAGAGCCTCCAATGAAAATTGGATAATCATATTCCCATGAATTTTCAGATTAAACAGAAGCTGATTGATACCATATCACTCGCATCAAAGGCAATTCATTTATGTTCCTCAATTTCAATAGCCCATGTCAAAGAGACGTCTGAAGGTGCTCAAATTTAATTACCAAAACTGAATCCAGAACGTGAGAACACACCACACTTAACCAGCCAATTTATCCAATGACATGCCTAGCTCAACACGCAATACTTTGACAGTGATTGGATCCTATAATTCATCATTCACATGATTAAATATCAAACTTTACCCCAGTGTTTTATCACAGAATTATATTGTGATAAAGTTTGATAACCAGAAAATGTTAATTCCCAAAACTTCGTGCACTTTCTCACAACAATTTCCTACAAACTGCCTTTGCTTACAACCTTTCATCCAATATAATAAGACTCTAATACATCCACACTCGTAGCTCCTCCTCTACCTCCTTCTATTCTACAGCCACAATCCTCAAATTTATGGATCTATGCATACGTAATGCAGCATAAGGCCTCATGCAGTATCCAAAAATGATATAATCATAAAAGCGTTCGCTTACACGTGCCTCTCGGCTAAACCGATAAGAATAAATCTCATCTAGCCCTCAGCATGAGAAAGTGCCTGATAAAAAATCCAACTGAACCTTCTCGTAGGAGTGAGCAATTGAAACAAGCTTGTATCCTGCATCATCATGATCACAGGACATAAAGACTCATGTTAATCCACAGGACACCAGTTTCTCACTTCATCCTTTTTTTTTTACTATAACTCTGGTTACCATCCAGTATATCCCAGTTTTCTCAAACATGAAAGTGTCAACAGGCGAATCACGTTGCAACATCCGGGACAAGGAAAGTCTTGAGGAAAAGTTACGTAACGTCGTGTGCACTAGCCTCGTATTACCCTGGATAGTTTTCGGAGACTGTGCGACAGCCTGGTTCGGTAATGGCTCAAGTTTTGGAGGTCGGTATTTCGTTCTTGGAAAAGCCATAAGGGCCACGCGAGCCTAGGCCACAGGAGAGACTGCTGGCGATAAGCGACATGGGAGCATTTTCCTGAAATATTGTAATTAAAATTGTTCAGAATTTTCCTTAGCGAGAGGGGCCTTCATAGTTATCAAGTGAAGAGAAGAACGACCAGCCGTGACCCATGACGTTAATTTGTCGCTCTTATGCTCCAACGATAAATATTCATCCCTTGTTCTCTGGGTCAAATGCCATGGGTATGGCTCTTTTGTTCACATTTAGAGGATAATACATGTGGTTAATGTTCTTATCATTTTTATTAATGATAAGGCTTTGAAGAATTTACATATTATTATTATGGGATTTTAGGTTTGAGAGTCTCTTCTGCACTGATAAATTTTCATTATCAGAATGTTGACGGGAATGTGAAGAAATTAAGTGTCTCTTGGTGCATGTTGTATTCTGAAAGAGCTTCGAGAATACTTTACGCACTGCAGTAGCAATTACCAGCATCTGTGTCCTCGGAAATTCAGTATTTAGTTCTCAAGGATATCTACGTCTTTTCAACAAACTTTTCCAACTTTCATGCAGTGAATTATGAGTTTTTTCTTGCCTAGAGGCATTGGAAGAATCAGGTTTATCATTCATTAGTTTTTCATACATGGATTTTCATTAATTTTGAGAAATCCTGTTATTTAATTAACAGTGTGGTACAGAAGTTGGTTGAGTGATTCTACAGGATCACTCGTGATATTGCTGTCACAACAGTAGCTTCATCAGAAGCAGCATAACTTTGTTGGTGATTATCTTGCTAGACTATCTTCTTAGTTTATTCTCCTTGTTATGCAAGCAGCATCAGGTGTACTGATTTCACAATTCAATTTACAATCAGATGCTATTCATAATCCGAGAGGATTTTTATTAATGAAAAAATGCAAATAGTCATCAAGAGACAATGCATTGTCCTTCTATTTCAAATACTTCTTTTGAGTGAAAACATCATTTCCCCTCTAAACCATCCGGACATAATGAATTTATGATAAGAATAAAAAAAAGAAAGGCAGAGTCGTAGTAAATACGTGAAATTCTCGAGAGATTTCAGCTTCATCTATTTTTAAAGATTTCTTCCTTTTTTTTAGAACCATAAAATTTTTCTTAGAACGGACGTTCCGTTAAAAGCACTCTGCAAATCTCATTTCCTCCCTCACTCTGGTAACTTCCGTGGCTTGAAAGAGGCACAAAAACACGTAGAATTTCTGTAAAGCCATGATGCAAATTTATCACAATTTGATAATGACAGTCCTCAACATATTAAAACATTCTGCTAAAAAAGTGCACATTATTTTCTTAATTCTGACACTTTTTTTCCTCAATGGAAGAAAAAAAAGGGAATGTTAACGAATGATAGTATGATCAGAGGTTTGCACTAACCCGCTTATCCGCTCGGGGACTCCAATACGCGTTCGATTCCCGGTTTTACAGTCGTATCGAGGCTCATTGAGTATCCATTAATTCCTGGCAGAATTGGTTTCAAATGTTTAACGGAAATTGGACCGCATGTCATTCGTACTTAACGTGTTGTAGGCTAACATGGAAATTTCAACTACATACATCATGTGTATTCTCTTCACCAATGTTTCATGGTAAATATTTGATGATCCTTTTACAGGGACAATTAATTGTTTCTCTTCACTTGTCAGATTCATTAAATTCCTCATTCCAGGACAAAACCCAGAATGAAATTCCACACCTGCATTCTTTTTTAAAAGTGAAGTTTCTGAGTTTCTTAAAAGCAGTTTTACATTCAGAAAATAAGAAAAAATCCATGAGAATCCAAAAGTTTTAAAACATTCTGCGGTATTACGTAGGCGAATGCATGCAGAGAGATGTTAGATGTCGAGAATGTATAAAGTTATATAATAATGCCTCTTTCTCCAATAATTCTGATGCAGAATTGTCCAATGATTAGATGCAAGCATATATTTACAGAATCACGTGCTCCAGTTTCTCCATTTTGTGTCCTGAGGCTCATGATCGTTTCGAAGCTATTGAGAATACGATCGAAGTATTCTCATTACTTCATTCTCGATATTACCACAGAAGATAGAGACAGCTTGTTAATAAGAGCCTCAATATCAATTCCTGATATAGAATTTACAGAAATTGTCGATGAGAATTAGGAATCCTGGATGAGACGATACGTCATCAAATGATTGATTGAACCGAAGAAATGATGATGATTGAGTTTATTACAGGGCAGAGTCTCACCTCGCTTTCTAATAGAGTCAATGTTCAAGTCGTAAGCACCTGGTTAGTTACTGGTGCTTGATGCAAGGGTTCTCGGGCCCTGAGACAATTTGGACGAACGGAGCTTCTGAGAGGAGCAATTCGGCCAGTAAGTTATCGACTCGTAGATTATCGCCTGTACGTGCTTTGAATACTGTTAGTGGAGAATGCATAGTCGAGAATGGAACTATATCGTGTGCTCTTGTCTATTGCTACGTTGGTGACATTGGACAAGGGGAGTTAGGGATCAGCCAGTATAGAGGCTCGTTAATTTTAATTACTTGATCATGAGACTGAAGTGAAGACACTCGAATTTCATGGAAAAACTTAAATTCCAAACGATTCCATCAAAAATTCCCATTATCCCAATATCTTTTCATCGAAAAGTCGTCACGTCTTGAGAAAAAAAGGAGATGATCTTGCCTCCTCCATTTCAATGAAAATTGAATATAATACCTCCTCAGTTATTGAGATGAAGGAATGAAATTCCCTATCTCCTTTTCGTCTATTTATACTCGAGTGAACCAAGGATAAGGTTTTTCAATATTAAGGGCTCTCCCCGATTACAATCGGAGGCAGTTGGAGTCGGTGGTCGTGTCCTCGGTCATAAATTACCAAAGAATGAACGTGGAAAACTATGGATTCAACCCTCGATTCTAGAAACGTGATGAAAATCGAACGATTCTCTCACTCCAAAATCCTCCTTCCTCTATCATCTCTTCTACTCACTTTACCACCAATTTTATCTCTTTCTCTCTAACCCATCGCCTCTGCCGCTTTATTCCACCTATTGGTAGGGCAATACCGTCAAATTCGTGGCACGAACAACGCGAGCTCACGAAAATGTTTCCAACGCAGATTTGGTGAATCGTGATGCACGTTTGACACGTTCCCCAAGCATCTGCTGCAAGCCATATGCAACAATATACGTATATAAAGTACTGTAACACTGGTAGAGTCAGGAAAGTGCAGAGGGAATAGGGGTCAATATTATTATGTGACATTACTCGTGCGTTGGATTAATTTAATGAACCGTATATGCTGTGGGCTTCGCGTTCCCGGTTCTCCACACACCTACAAACTGTGTTAACATTTTTTTTTTTCTCCAAAATCAGCAGAGGAACCTGCAATAACGCATCGTAGCACATTCATGTATAAATTTTCACTGCGTGTGGAAGTGAGCCCAAACGATTTCATCCAATGTTGGTAGAAATTTATCGTTCAACCCATCAAATATATATATTTATATACACACACATATATCCATCGTGTGCATAGAATCAAAGCCACGTCGAAAAGTTCATCCAAATGGAAATTGATAATTTTGTATCTCCCGCACGTTTACATAAATCACTTCTTTTTAAAAAAAAAAGAACGAGAATAGTCAACATGATGATGATGAAATTTCTTTCATTCAATTTGCTGGTATACATTTGTCAAAGATTTATTAACGAAAAAATTAAAAAAGTTTTGTTTTTTTCAAGCCATAGAACAGTGGCCTCATAATTTTCTTTCTATTCAGCTCGTTTTTTTTTTCTTCAGCTATAAATCTGGTTTTGCATATAATTCAGGGGGTTTAAGGTTGTATAGCGTTTAAACTGTAACAGAATATATTAAGGCACTAAAGTATTATATTATATGGAGGCGTTTATAAGCATAGGCGGCTTAAACTGCACGCTAAAAGTGGATATAGAAGGTAGTACAGGATACACTCGAATTGGTGGCTACCCAGTTAACTTATCTAAATGTTTGAATGCACTGTCGCAAGAGAAAAGCAGAGCGGGACATAAGGGTTGCTAAAGGGGGGGCTGGTGGGGTCGGAGTGAGAGGGTGAATGAGGGAGAAAACGACGCCAAGGGAAGCCAAGCGTGTACGCTGCTTTAACTTTATCGAAACTCGTTTTAACAAACTGTACCGAGGAATACTCAGGCTGCTTTCCGGGACGTCGGACAGGGAATTGAACGAAAATTAGGATGCGTTAATTTGGAGTTAAATTACGAAAGCCACATCGTGAGAGTAACGAGAAAGCTCTCTGAATGCCCAAGCTTCACTGACCGTGTTCATTCATTTGATTCATTTCATACGTCTGTGCTTGTTCAGTCAAAGGTGAATTGCCTTTTCATTATTCAATAAATATTCGTGGAAAAAAAAAATAAGAATTTAAATGATTGTGGAAACTGCATTATTTATGCGTCTTGCCAGTGAAAGAAAGCTGGTTTTTAACGCCTCTTCTTTCCTCACACCGATAACCCAAAAAGAGTATAATACACCAGTGGAAATAACCGCTATACACTTTTCTGAACTTGGAAAAGTTGTGACGGAAACCACCGGGCTTGGTAAAGCGGAAATTTATGGATTTTGTTTGGAGTCCTTGGCCCCAACTCGCCCAACCATACTTGAGTTCTGATTTACAGCTCAAGCTATTCTCGTTTATATTCTACCAAGATATCGAGGCATGTTCTGTGAATTTTCCAAAGTGGAATGACATTATGGGAAAATTTTATATTGAACTTTGAATTAAATTCTTTGGATTCTTTGAATTATTAAAATTCAATTGCTATCATTGGGCTTCATACTTAAAATCAAATTTATGGATAATTTATCAGTTGAGAATGGAGAGTTTCTCATGGCACTCTCTGAGTTCTACAACATTGAGCATGAAACTAGGGTCGTGCAAGTCAACACAGGACTCTCAGGGACTCTGGAAATTAATTACATTTTAATGGAATTGAATTAGCCAGTTTCAATGATTTTCTTATACTTTGATAAGTAATAGCATGGCAAGTTAACGAGGGGCACTGGAGTTGCCGCAGGCAGAAGCAAACTTGATGCTCTCTCGTTTGCCTTCAGCTTCACTATCGTCAACCCTCTTTCATCGTGAAGTTGTCGCTGTAGACAGACAGGGCTCGGACAAATCCTTGGAGTGGTTTGCCAACGACGTACACCAAGGTGCACGTATGTTACAACTCCATGTATCTATCCTCAAACTTTGCCAATAGTCACATCCAACAAATTTACAGTAATTTTGCAAATGACAAGGAGTCTCAAGTGGAGCTTGATATTATAATAAATTCATCTCCAATATTTTCCATCAATTTTCCATAATTTCCATCAACGTAAACTGAAATTAATTAACAAGCCATCGATTTTATCAATAATGTTGAAAAATTACTAATTTCCATAAATTTATCATCAACGTTAATTATTTCATAGAATTAATTTACATTATGCATAAATTTTGGAAAAAAATAAAAATTATCTCATAGAAATCAGAAATTTAATTACCGAATAAATTAATTAATGAACAAGTGCATCTGGAACCACCACTGAAAGCTCTTTTACATGACGCTCCTCCATAATTTCCAATATAATTTCATTTGAATGATAAATTACATTCGGTTTGCTGTTGGCCCATTATTGTCAAAATCATCATCAATAGAATTAGGTAAATTTGACTGGAAAATCCAGGGCTTTGAATTTCATCATCGGCTGTAAATCCATCAGCCGTATATTTCATAGCTATTGAATTTGGTCATTCAACAATTTCACCATTTGAACCAAAATTATTTACCATTGGAATTCAAGATGATTTTAACAAGCAAAGTTATGGGGATTTCATATAATTACGTAAATTATGCTTTCACAGTTTAAACATCTGCCAAGTGCTCTGATTCCCGTCCAATGATAATAGTTAATGTTTTCCTCAAATTTATTCGTAAACTCTGCATCTCACGGTATATTTCGGCGCTTTTAATAGACCCGAGTTTCTCCCATGATACTGTGAAAATTAATTTATTTTTTTCTCCTCCTCTTTAACATGCTGCATCCATTCAATTTCCAATGAATTACATTTTCAACTCAACTGTTTTCATCATGTACATGCAGCATGTATTTTTAACACAATATTCTACATACATTATTGAAACAAAAAGCAAAAAAAAAAAAAAACAATCTAGAGTAGATAGAATATAACAGCAATTGTATTTTTAATTCATAATATTCAAATGACGTTGACACAGTCCATGGAATTCAAAATTACTACATTGTCTCCTTCACTCTCTGTTTACTCAGCCGCAAGTGGTTTCTTTTCCGCACCCATCACCATCAACGTAACGCAAATATTAAACTACCATTCTGAAATTCCAGAGAGTAACTTTTGAAAAAAATTAGTACAATTCATTACTACCATCTAATCAAACCCAAAAAAAAAAATTGATTAAAAACTCAACATAACCCATTCCACCAGTAGATAATCCAAGAAACTCGAGTAGCTGATACAGAGGCTCATGAAAAAAAAGTGACAAATTAAACTGAAAATTTCCTCATATCCCACGAATTCCAAAGATAAACTCGATCTGTAAAAAAAAGCGTACGGGGTAAGAGAATGTTAAAAAATAAAAGAATGTAAAAAAAAGCTAAAAGAACCTGGGAATCCGACAGGGAACGAGCAGAGGAGTCAAGAAGAGAGACAACAAACGTCCCCATGTTGCTGACCCTCAGGGGGCCTCTGGCACTTCTTTGCGAGTGCAACGAACGTCAATATGACGATCACAGTAGTTTTGGGTGCGACCGCGTGTCAGAAGTATACACATCACAATACAACCAGCGTTGAGTCTAAACAGAGACGGAATAAGACTGGAGCGCATGCGCATTAAAGAGTATACTCTGTCTCTGTCTTGGGTACACCCGTGGCGAGCTGTTATGAGGCTGGTGGCGCTGGTGAAGGTGAGGAGAAAAGCGCGAAGTGCCACGAAGGGAGAGAAGAGAGAGAACTCGTGACAGAAGTGGTGGGGGATCCTGTTCTGGTTTGTCGTGGGCGCCGAGTTTCAGGGTGTTGGCAAGAATTTCCATGCCATCGGTTACGTGAGAGCAACAAGGATAGTGAATAAACATTAATGAGAATGAGAGAGACAGAGAGATCCATGTGTTCTTCATTGGCGACGGCGCATTATGGGTGGCTTATATATAGTAGCGTGGACCAAACTAGTGGAGGGGAAGGGGCAAAAGAAGAGGGGAGAATGGTGGTAGCCCCGGCCGTTCTACACACCAGCTCTCTCCTCCACGGACGCCCCTGATGCTTCCCTCTCTCTCTCTCTCTGTGTCGACATTCTCTCGACTCTTCCAACGGCAGTTCGACGCCGGTCGCGCAGCCAGCATGGTTGAATATTTGTCTCGTTCATGTACTCTTCATTAGACTCGAGATTTTTTTGAAAAAAAATCATAATCTAATGGTAATTTAGTTTATTATTCTGGGGTATTATTTGTTATTAAAATTTTTTATTATTGAGATTCTATGGGAATTGGATAATCGTGAGTTTTACAGAGTAATTCTGCTTCATTATACTTAATAAACTTGTAGTCTATTAAATGAAACTGCGAGACTGTTGTGTGTAGCAACGCCAGATGTATGGACATAACCTCAAAGAAACAAAGAGCAGATACACACTGAGTTTGACTTTCACAATTGGCTTGGGGCACTCATCTTAGATTGAAGAAATTGATGAATATCTTTGGACACTGGAGAACTATGTGAGACAATGATAATCATGATAAAGTGAGGCGGATGTTTATGGAGAGAATTTTTTGAGTAAAAACACGCTGGAAGAGACGTCATTATTGGAGGCACACTTGGGAGAAATTGAATGTTTCATGGTGAGTTTCATGAACTTGTAATGATTCTATGTTTTAATTCTGTTTGAAGTAACCCCCCCCCTCACAGGCTTTATGTACGTTTATATGAGATATAACATATCTGCATTCTCGTCACGTGCCACGGAAATGATCTAACCCGGAGATCTATGAGCCTGTTTGTACGGCAGTTGCGTGTTTTGTGATTAAAATCATAACATTGCACCAAACGTAATTGCATCTACATTTCTATTTGCGAGTGAATTAAAAGAAATGTCAATTGTCGATATAAATGTGTGTTAATTAATAAATTCACGAGTTTAACATGCATTTTTATTTATAGAAGCAATTGGTCATGGAGTTTTATCGATATGTTTGTCACATATTGAGATTTAACGACACGCGTGCAATTCATGGCTATTTGAATTTTCATGAACAAAAAAACGTATAGTCTCTTATTGTTACGAGATAAAAAATGGGAATTTCATGCATACTCAATGCATTTATTCTTGAATTATTAATGTGCGGAAATTAAATTCAAAATTCTGTTAAAAAAAAAATGCATAAACTCTTATGCTTTTCAATTTAAAGTGTAAAAACATAATCCAAAATATGGAGAATTATGAGCTGTTGTTAATTTCATCGAATAATCATGGAAACCTTTATAAATTGCACGTAAATGAAGAATTTCTTTTTTTTAATGTACGTTTAAAATTCCAGGAGCTCCTTCAGAGCGTGAAATTACGAGGAGAATTAAAAAAAACAGAGAATTTGGAGAGTAAAGCCATTTCTCCTTTTTTTTTTCAAGTAAATTTCTTTCTTTTTTCCATGAGATCTATGGGGATTTTGGAATATCATAAGGTCTCCTTTAAAATACAAAAAAGAAATGTACCTTTAATGCAACCGCGTGGAAGACTCTCGTCAAAACTTCTATACTGAGGGATTTTTGTGAAATTTCCCATCTGCAGGAATTTACTGGAAAAAAATAAAAGAGAGAGAGAGAGGAAGAGAGACTGAATAGCTCAGTTTTGCAGCAATAGGAGGGTTAAAGTTGAATGAATAACACGGTGGAGAAGGAATAAAGCAGGAATTGAGTACGAATGGAGGAAAAAAAGGCTAATAAGAGGAGGGAATCTTGGAAGTCGTCAGACGAGTGCGTTGAAGTAAATAAAAACGAAAAAAGTGTATTTGAATGGAATGAAGCTGCACGAGAATAGAGGAA
Source organism: Aleiodes testaceus (assembly GCA_963565655.1). NCBI lineage: Eukaryota > Metazoa > Arthropoda > Insecta > Hymenoptera > Braconidae > Aleiodes > Aleiodes testaceus. Next base: position 3,655,644 of record OY751421.1, on the reverse strand, counting down.
AAACGAGGGAAAAAAAGGAGCCGTTGTGCAGAAAAGTTTCAGGTCCTCGAGTTTGTGTGATTTATCGGTGGCCCTTCAGCCAACTCCCTCAAGCCTGACCTTTAAAAATGGAAAAATTCCGTTACTAATACACTACCAAAATTCTCATTCGCCAGATGTTAAATGGAATTAATTTTATTACAGAATATCTCTCAAATTATATTAACAAAATTTAACGTAAAATTTCTCCATCATTTTCATGTGTCAATTGCCATGGAAAAATGCGAAATTAACAAAATTAAACGCTCGCAATTTCATGTTAAATAGTTATCAAAAACGTTTCTCAAAATATTGATTAAAATTTCAATTAAAGCATCGCTATCCACCAAAATTTCCAACAAACGGACGATGAAGGGTATAGTTGCAATATTAATCAACTTCTCTTCATGTTTTTAGCACAGAGAGAGAGAGAGAGAGAAAATTCGAAATTTCATGGAACAATGTATTTTACAAGGACATTTTCCACATAAAATATCCGAATTTCAACCAATTCATTTTGATGAAACTTTTTATAAACTTTGACGTTTCAACGCTGTGGAAATTTTTCTGCATGAGCTTCTACAATTTATCAAGCAACATGAGTTACCAGGCACATTCATCAATTCCTTTTCTCAATCGTTTCTAAGCACACTCTGTTATTTAGCACTAGTACCTAATAGTCCTCTCAATCGTGAATGCCTGTAATCCGTTTATCCTCTTCCTGTCTTTGTGGTTTTGTGCGAAATGAAAGAGCATTTTCCTCCCAAAAAAAAAAGAACGTAAAAATTAACTGTAGGAAAAAGGTTATTCGTTAGAAATCGTGGTTGAAGCTACACGAGGCATGTATAAATCCGGAAAATTCCATAGAACGATTTATGACCGGTGTGTGGTCGGATGGGACCATGCTGGAACGATCCGTTTCCTATACTTAAAATCCCTCTGACGTTCCCCATAGTTTTATACTGTGTCCGGTTTTTCACGAGAAAAATTCTGAATATTTTTTACCTGATAAATACAGATGGAAATTTTCATTTCCACATATCCATCTCTGTTGAAAGAGCATTCATAAAAATCCCTCCCATCGATTGAAATTCCAGTCATAATTTAGTGTAGAAGTAGGGAAAAAAAAAAATAAGAAAAAAAGAAATTCCCCACATGAAAAATAGTATTCTATAAGCCAGCGACTTTTCTCAAGACTAAAAAACGAAACTGTAAATATTTTTCTCTTTCTTCTCCAACAGAATTGCTAGATATGCAGAGTTTGTGTTGTTGTGCACAGGAAGATGTGGAAAAATTCATGTGAAAAGGCGCGACCGATGCATCATAGAAACGATGCGAAAACGTGAGGAGCATAACATGTCAGATAGGCAAAGAAGCGCATGTAATGTATGTTGCAATGTCTAGTATAGTTGTGTATGGATGAGATAAAATTGTATGATCATGAATAGTTGTGAAACAGATCAAATATTGTGCTCAAATCATGCTTGCAGAGGGATGAAGAATAGCGAGGAAAAATATGTTCGTTTGTTGCTATGTTTACTGGCAGATACTTTCTCTCATTTCAGGATAAAAGTGGAATTTTTTGATAGAGAGAAATAGAATGAAAAAGGAGAATGATCCCACGCAGACTGCACCGTTTGCAAAGTTTCTCTCTGACCTCGGATAGGATTGGATCATTCCACGACACATGAAATTTTATATATGCCTATCCGATATTACTAGATTGTAGCTGTACTATTGGGCATGGTACGTCAACTGCATCATAAAAGATGGAGTTTACGGTGTCAAACACTGGCACTTATATTCGTTAAATTTTGTTATCACCAATGGGTGAGGCGGAAGATATTTTTCGGGGATAGATAAAAAAATTCATTTAATAATTCATGAATTTATATTCTATTTATTACGTTTTTTTCTGTCTATCCCCTGATTTCCTGATTTACGGTTTCTATTATGTGTAGCAGACCCGGGGAAGCAAGAAATGAGACCGAATCGATGCATTGACGCTTGTTTGTAGGAGTATCTAAGGGCGTGGGTGACCGATGCTAACATGCGTATTATCGAACACACCCTGACGACAAAAAACGAGAAATCCCTCAGAAGTCGTACATTATCCCATTCCACGTATTCCACCTCTTTTTTTTTATAGACGTTGAATTTTCCATTGAGTCATTGATGTGAATTTGAAAAAAATCCTGGAAAAGGAAATAAAATGAACAAACTCGAAAGAGCTATTCTGGTGAATTGGAAATGAAATTTGAAAAAAAAGAGAGTATCAGATGTGATTTAAACGAAAGCTCAGTGCTCAATTTATATTGAGTTGATGGTATGTCCCACGTGGAGCAACATCAAATGAATTTAAATGTCTATTAACCGGTTGGCCAGTTGGTACTATGTAAAAAAACGCATTTCCAAATAGTGCTTCATCACTTTTATACGCCATTGACACCAATCAACGTAAAAACGTTTTAAGCGTGACAAAGTTGCCTTCAATTACCCTGATTGGCCCCCACATGACTCTGCACTAGTTCAACCAGATCTATTAATAAGTCCCTGTATTTAAACGTATCTCACAATATAATATTCACTTTGTCTAATCTAGTATTCAAATAAAGCACGTGGATTGTGATATGGATTAGAGATCTCTTGTAATTCTAATCGGATCACCGAATAAGACACGAGGTGCTTGGTAAAAGGGTGCACTGAAGACCATGGACACAGAAACACGAGGAGTTCCAATGGATTTGGAGGTATGGAGGATGCGGTTGATTTGTCCAGCATTGCGTTAGGACCACACGGACTCGATCGGATTAAGCTAAACGCTAATACCGAACGTTCTCCGATAAACCATCTACATGTATACACTGACATACTGCCCAGTGCGTAACACTAATGGATCTGAATTGAATCAATTCTCATAGGGATTTGAGGTTGATCAGTGATCAAAGTCGTGTCTCCAATATACCGCCAATCAACTTTTAATTTAATGAAAATTACGAGGACAAACAGGGACAGAGCCCAGTTTCTTTGATATCCAATGACATCATCAGCAGATTCAGGTTGATTATTACTTGGTTTATATCGATAGTGGGGAAAATGGTGGAGCAGGTTAACTCGACAGTGGAGGGCTCGACACGTACCGGGTGAATAAATTTTGCGCGTCTACCAGTTTCTGTGGTAAGAGCAAGAGCATTAGGGAAAAGGAAGAGAGGACCATTGGGTGAGAGAAAGTGGGCAAGTCTACACCACAGTTGGGGGTAGAGACGGAACCTGAAGCCACACTGGCTCACGTCCTTTTCCGTCTACCCTCTGCCTCTCTTCTAATGCTCCTCCATCTACATTATCGTAGTTTCCGATCACAGGATTCACATGGCTCTTATTTCATGTGAATGTTGGATGTTAAAGAGGCGAATTTTTATGGTCAAATATTGGGACTATTATGAATCAGCATTATGTCACTCGTGCGAATAATTGAATCCTCGTGATGCACAAGTATTCATATGATTTTACGAGAATTTGATAATTAAATTTTAAGTGAATCCTCGTGATATCAGTTACAATGCAATAATTATCAGGCAAAAGTGGAGGGAAGATTTTGATTGAACAATTTCAATTGAAATCAGTGAAACAAAACACATACGCACTAATTACTACACACTACTGAAGGAATTTAATGCTTCAATGAAACTCGAAGCTTGTTAACACCCGCACCGGGTGGCGATCACACGAAATCACGTGTTTATACCAAGTTCTACACATTAGCGTACAGATGTAGAAATTTAGGGAGTATTCAAGTGTATGTAGTGTCTAGTTTACGTGAGAATGAGGGGGAAAAAAAAGCCATCGGCCAATTAGTTGAATTTACATCAATGACTTCAGTAGCAGTAGTATGTAAACTCGAGTACGTGTAAATCAAGCCATTCATGGTGAATACCCATGAATTAATGAGAATCGTCAATAAACGCTTTGAATTTCATAATTATTGAAAAATGTCAATATTTAATGTAAACTCGATATATTCCATTACCTTGATATGGTATCATATTTTTAAAATTATTATGTATGATTGCTATTTTTCATTGATATTGAATTTTAATTAAATTGCACCTAAAAATGACACTAGTATGATTACACTGTGGGGCACATGATCGAAGAAACTTCAATGACAGTGTCTTCCTACACCAGAAGTCAGTGACCTTTCTATTTTCCACTATCCCACTCCATCGCCTTGTGTGCACACCGAGAGAATCGAACTTGCTCGATTATGCTGCACTATACCACGCGCAAATGCAATATATATACACAAGTGTATGGCGCGAGTTCCAGAGGTTCTCCACGTTTGACTTTTCAATTCCAACGCCTCTGCATGTGCTGGGTATAGGCTGAAGGATATTATCAGTAACTGTATGAGTATAACTCGAGGGTGGAAAGCTATATGACACCGGTGTGCTTAGTCGAGCTTAATACCAATGAGAGAGAGGATGCTATGAGTCTCCGAGAAAACGATAATAAACGAGCTTTTACGATCACAAACGGGGCAACCTTCCCTATAGACGTTTCGTTAGCTTTTCCCTATAGATATAGATATACACCTTTATTTCTCCTTTTTGGAATTTCTCTGTATGGTTTTCACCTCATTCTCTCTTCGTCAGTGGCACTATCATGGCCTTTATGCTCCTCTTGTATTTCTATCTTTTCTCATTTTCATTGAAATCGAATATTTCGTTGGTCGAGTGGTCTCATACGTTTCCCCAATGTCCACTTCAATAATCGATTTTCTTTTCCATAAAAGCATCCTCATTGGGGAATATATGTTTCACTGATGAAATTCATTTATTTTAAATGAAATACGAGCTTTTTCTCGCATATTAATGATGAGAGAAATTTAAAACAATGGAAATTGTGACTTACCATTTTTCTCATTTCGTCAGAGCTCACAAGAGTTTTATCGTTTTTCTTGTAAATCATAAAATCCTCTTCACTCGTGCACGCGTCCACTTGTGTGAAGCTCGTGTGGCCACTCTGGTGGGCACATAAGTGCCACTGTTGAGCACTGAAAGTACAGAAAAAAGAGAAGCATTAAAAGAAGAAACAGATTCGTGCAGAGAGATGGTAAATTACTTTGCCTCTTAAAATAAATGAATTCTGTGAATTTCTTTACACTGAAAAATTAATGAATTCTCCGCAATTTGTCATTATTTTTTAATCGATTTTTCTCTTGAAAATTGCCAAGTCAGCATGAAGCTTGAATGGGGTTATAATAAAAAGTATTTTCAATGTGACTGCAAATTTGCGATAATCCTCAAGTAGAATATCATCGGCTTACCAATGTCGCCAAAGATGAGTACGGATGCAGCAGCATGACGATTAGGCACCAGTACAAATCTGAAAATCCTCTGCACTGCCAAGTCTCTAATTACTTTAGTTTTAATACCCCCTGGGCGTTATCGGCACGACTCAACATTTTTATATTCTCACTTTAATATCTACTTTTTTTAGTAACATCCATTTGCCCTTTTATATCCAACCCACTAAGTACACAGTGTTATGGCTCTCGTTACACGATTATGCGCTACGACAAATAGAACCGGAGATATTTAAAAAAAAATATGATTTTGTCAAATTTTTCCAAGGTAAACCCCTTCAAATCTGGGTGAAAAAAATCGAATTTTCAAAAAACTCGAAAAAATTAACTTCGATACATGTTTGCCGCCTGAAATTCCCTCAGCTTTACAATGGAATCGTCGAAAAAAAATCTATCTCCAATATTTTCCCAAAAAAGTGTTTTTTTCCGAATTTCGGCAAAAATCCGAAAAAGCAGTTTTCCCGAACAAAAAAATTCCCTTTACATAAATTCGTTTGAATATTCTCTTTTTCGATAATAGAGGAATCAAATGATATTCTCTTTGTGATAAATGCATCAGATAAATTAACAGCATTATCATTACCCAATGAAATTTCCCAGAATACCTGAAATCAATGGCACCATTTCAATTTCAAAGAATCCAAACACCCGAGAATTCTAAATGAAAACACTAATGTCACCCCCATGAAGTAGGTCAAGCAGTGCAGATTGTCGAAGAAGGGTAAAAAAAAAGTATAGAAAAAGAGAAACGACTGAATTGCAATGTGACCACCACTAAAAACCAATTTCCATTTATAACTGTCTTCACACTGTTCAATCTGAGGTAAAAAATGAATGAAAATTCACCCTCAATTCTTCATTCTCCATTATTATTTCACTTTTACCTATCGTTTTTTTTTTATTATTCCTCTCTGTCTTCCTTTTATCGTTTCCAACCGAAATTGATAGGAAAAGACGCGCCAGCCAGAATGAATATTAAATTCAGTTGGAAAGCCCTGGGTATGGAAAATTGGCGATAGGAAGGGTTATACCGGAGGGCACTGCAATTTCCAGAAAGATATAGAATTTGAATAAACGCGGGAGAATAGCGGAGCTGAGGTAAATTCGAATAGGAGATGACACGTTGCCGTGAGCAATAAGACTCCATCAAATGTCTATATATTATCACCAATTTCATGAAATCATGATATTCAAGAAGATTATTAACAAATAATTCATTTCCATTACGAAAATATTGAAGAATCAATTTCACGTGAAGACGAGAGTCTACTGGCGTTAAGAAGAAATACTTCAAACTTGAATCAATAGACTGAAGCAGAGGAAATAAATCAGGGGAGGAGTACAAAGAGAAGGAGTACACGTGAAAAGATGGGAGAGACTCGAAATGAGAAAGGCCGTAGCCTTCAGAGTAAGAACCGTGACAGGAAAAAGAGGGGAATGAGGGAAATTGACGCTCCGATAATCGAAGACGAGGTCCCGGTGGGCCAGTAGTCAACTGACTCTACGTAATTAAATTCCTAGCACGCTCAACGTCTCGCTCGTCTTCAGAAAGTAGTGCACCTTCTTCGCAATGCTACTTAAATATATAGTTATACTATGGTGCCTGAAATTCGCTGGTTTAATGCAGCGAAAGAGGCGATATTAATAACTCGTCACTATGATGCTGTGGATATTTCATTGAATCAAAGAAATTGATGGGATTTTATGCAACAAGAGAATGTAGAAGGTATGATGAAAATGTAGAGTTTAATGAGTTCTCTTTAAATAGCGTCACCGCCTTTGTTTCATCAGATCAATTGGTTCTTCTGTCATTATGCTAGAAGAGGAGCTATTGTAAATGTCCTCTGACGAACGCAACCCGTATGTATACAAGCCTCTGTACTGGGAGTAATCGAAAAATGGGAGGACAAGGGAGGAGAAGAGAATCAGGAGAGAGAGAGAGGGAGCTTGATTAATGGACTTCTTGTTGGTTAAATGTCTAGGTGGCGAGGAGTTCAGCCGAGAGCAAGCAAGAGAGCCAGGAAAATGAAAAGAAAAGGCCAAAAAAAGGAGGAATGAACAAGAGGGTATTCCAGAAAAAGAAAGAAAAAATTACTTGGCTACAACAACGGAGATGCTTGCGAATACGGTCGATTAATTGCGGCCACCGGGTGTACCTCTATATATACCCCCCCTTTTGCCAGCTCCTCTGCATCCCTCCTGCACTCGACAAGGCGGTTATTGCGTGGCTTGTTGCTTAAACGGTCCTGGATAAATCCTCAATGAAAAATATCTGCCCCTCTCTCTCTCTCAGACTCATTTCCCTACTCTTTTTGTCATTAGAAGCTGGAGGTTGTATCGTTATATGCTAATTTACAGTTTCACAAGCCGATAATTCTCAATGGGGAAAAAGAAGGAAAGAGGGAGGAAAAAGGAAAACCACCTGAATCGAAGGCAAACAAATTAATTATTGTTGCAATTAAATTTTTAGCTGATTTTAATTGGACGCAACTGGTGTACTCAATGGTTTATTTCGATTTCATAAACTCGAGATATTTGTGTTAAAAAAGGATTTTAATTATTTTTCTCGTTGTACGTGGATAACTGGTGAATTAATTGAATTGATTTTTCATGTTGAATATTTTTTGATTTGATTAATGCACAAGTATTGGCACGAATAATTAATGAAAATGTTTGTATAATGAATTTTTTTTCTTCTATTTTTTGTTACAGAAATACGCGGAAATTATCAAGAAATTGCTCAGGAAATCAATTCTTAGGGAAATAAGCCGAGGAAAATTGGAAAGTTACATGGAGCCTAATTGACAGAGCACGAGAGATTGTCGTAGGAGGCTGTATCAAGAGGAATAACGTGGAAAGAGTGTCACCAGGCGTTTGAATTTACGATTGAAGCTGTTTCTATCAAGGGAAACATTGTAGAGCACTACCAACTCTACTTGTACATCGTAACGAATGGCCCTGTGTCTCGATACAGTGTGATACTGTGATTATCAGACTCAATATTGTTGTCTCAAACATATCAATGAAGTCCAGGACTTCTAATTTTTTTTATTATCCTCTTTTCTCATCAATTGCTGTGTCACCGGATTTTTGAGGAGAATTTATTGTTAATTATCTTGAGAAACGTTGGAGTGAAATGAATTTTATGGAGTGTACAAGAGAGAATAATACCATCGAAAAGAGAAATAAAGTGTGGCTACTGCAAACAGCTAGTAGCTAGATGGGTTAAACACGGACCAAAGTCGTTTTACACGCTGTAAAATGGCATTTATGAAGCCACAACGACAGCCATATAAAAATCTCGATGAGGGCCAACATCCCAGATGGTTGAAAACAACTGAAAAAATAACTTTGAATATCGTACGAAATTGCCACTTTATCCTGCAGAGAACGTGAAATATTTTTTATTTATTTATTGAATTGGAGGGAGTGAGAGTGACCTGTATGAGCATCTTCAGATATCTCAAGTGTGAGATACAGTATTTCTTTTATTTCTAATGAGCCATCTTCTATTATTTGATAAGAAAGAAAAGAGAGAATCATAGAAAAGAAAGAGGCAAAACGAAATGGAGCTGGATCGTTCACGAGAGAACCAAGCGGGCCTGTGTCACGGCTCGTTGGAGTCATTGATGCCCCGGTGCACCAACACCAGTGAGAATCAGTGAGACGAACTGGGTTGGTACCTGACTGACTTACGACAGAAGAAAAACGAGGAGAGATAAAAAGTAAAAGGGTAGACGAATCTTTTGCGCGAGTAAATTGTACACGACCGGAAGTCAATTTGACGGTGAACTGAGAATAGAAGAGTCGAGATAGTGAAGTTTGAATTGAACCAGGATGAAGATTTCCGGGGAGGCTAGTGTACAGCTTCTGGGTGCAGTGGCACCACGCTGTGTCGTTAAACAAGCAACTGTAAAACGTTGCGTTGCTGCACTTCTTCTCATCTCCGTCGCCAGTATTTTCTATTACACTCATTACGTCATCAGCAGCCCATTGTCCAGGTAAATTGATCGTAAATGAATTTTTCCACTTCATCAATTCCCTTAATGTTTTATCAGTTTCAGGGGGGGAATAAAGAAGCCAAATGTATCTGTAACTTGAATAATTTATGTTTTTTCACAAGACTTCGAGGAATCACAAAATACTTTTGAATATTTCAATACTCAGTAGCTCACGAACCATTCGATTTACGTGACTGAGAGAGGGGCTCGTGCCGTGTGTATATTGCTTGCAAATTTTAACGCTCCAGAGCGTGCAAACTTTGCTCTCTCTCTTTCTCTGTGTATACACCAACCGAAATGACATATCAAAGCGTAATCTATAAAAAATGAACCTCCACGCAATCACGTAATTCTCGCATCGATCAGTTGGCTTAAATTTTTATTCCCCTATCAGACATATCGAGGAAATCGTGAAACTCCCTTTCCAAACTTTCGTGTAATAATACGAACGTATTTTTGTTACTACAAGATAATATTGCTTTATGATTCCTCACTTTATGCCAAATGTTTGGAGCATGGTAGATGTACCAAACGAAGTTGTGATAAAATCATATAATCAAGCAGAGCGATGAAAACTTGAACCTCCCTCATCTTCTCTAGTTAAAGCTGTAGATTATGGTTTGAGGATAGGAGTTTATGTGGAAAGTAAGGTTTCGTTTGTTCCCTCATTTTGGTCTTACTCGAAAATTAGCTTGAAGCTAGTAAATACACTGGGAGAGCATAGAGTGAAGCAGGTTTGGCCTCGCGGCAAGGAAACCCTCGCGAGTCTATACGAAACTTTTAGTTAACAAACTGGTGAATTGAGGGAAGCGGGTCATTTAGGATAACGAGTTGGCTAGCCCTTGGGCTGCAAACTTTGGTTCACCAGAATGATGGAGAATGTAGATTTTTTTCGTCGCTTTCACGAATTTTTCATGCTCAATTGTAGACGGAAGGAAAAAGAATTGAGGAACAATTCCGATAATTGGTAAAGGATGTCTCCAATTAATTCGATACTTAACATATTTTAATTCGTTTGAATCAAAAGATTTGAGTGTCGTTATATTCTATAGAATTTCCGGGCCCATGTAGCCCCAAAAACATCACCAAACCCAGGAGAGAACAAGAGAGAGAGAGAGAGAGATGAAGAGTGAAAATATGAGGAGAAACGGAAATTCCGAGTAATACTCGGAGGGATTCAATGGAGGAGTTTGGCGAGTTCATGCTTAATTAGAGAAGACATATAGCCCAAAGATTCGTTGATGAGCTTCACCTTCTTGATGACCCAGTGTGAATTAATCTCAGAAACTCTAGGTGTAATCAAGAGAGGCGTGGAAACTCGCCTCTGATGGATTATGTCTATGGTGCTTGATGTTCTAATATGAAATTCTTAAGACTACTTTATCAAATAATAATTCACATTGAATTAAAAACAGCTAAATTTACCAATCACAATAATCCAATATAATATTAACTGCTTGTTTCATTTAAAATGACATCCTGAATTATCAAATTTCCATAATTAATCGCATAATCAATTGAAGGAGATAGAAAGTTTTGCATGAATAATCACTCGATAATTTATTAAAACCCGTGTTTTATTAACGAATCATTTAAAATCCAAACATTTGCATAGTAAGCACGGATTGCGCTATTATGGGCTCGTGGGACTCTAAATGTGACCGGATGTTTGTTGCACGCTCAATCACCGTCAATTCAAAGTCCTGCGCGAGTCTGATATAATACTCAACTCAACTCCATCCCTGTATATTCTCTCTTGATAGTTTTCCCTCAATTTGTCATACCTCCGGGATCTCCAAATGGAGGAGCTCTTTCGGGATTACGATGGGATAAAGCCTGCATCCTATTAGAATTCTATACAATTAGAGAATTATCTCTCCAAGACGATGAGTTTTACCATTAAAATTGCGTTAACATCAGTAGCATTAAATTCAAACATTGATAATATTGCCTGAGTGATGGGGAATCATACAATGCATCGATGTACGATAAAATAACGTATTTACAGAAGTGGTTAGAGGCTGCTGCTAAACGAGATACGCCAACGGGTTGACCGTGTTATCACTGTGCGTACACATTAATATGCATATCGTCGGTTACGATATGTTTTCCAATTTTTTCCTCTTTTTTATTCACCTCCAAATGAAAACCGTACGAAATACAGAATTAAAACCTCCTGCATTCTCCAAATGATTACGTCATGAACGTAGTTGACATATTTTTGGTTTTGGGGAGAGAACCAAATGGAAAAAGTTGCCTCAAACTTCTGATGTACCAGTCAAAGCAACAATAAAGCAGTTATGTACTGAATGCATTCCATGGTAACCAACAGAAATGTTAGTAGCCTTGGTGAATTCATGTGATGTCCATCCATGTGTATACGCTCATATTAATCTATGGACGTGAATGTTTGCGGACTGGTGACGAGCTACCGTGCGTTCCTAATCGCGCTTCTAATCACACTCAGCCACGAAATTAACCCACCTCGTGTTCAGTATTCAAAGGAACCAAATACCCAACTGAGCATACTCCTAATTAGCTTGGATTATCAGGTTCACTAGATACAGAAGAAGAGTAGACAGGGTAAACTGATGCTGAATTGAATTCGTTGTTCTGAATACATTTAATTTGCCTCTGACATATGAGAGTAGGAGTTATTTTAGTCTGAAATTATATTTGAATTGATCTCTTTGATCGTTACAAATTGTAGCATTAACTAACATATGGAATATGGCTTCCGTTACCACCGATAATACTACTCCATTGATGCATATTGGCATTCAGAACTCGTCATAATAGATTGAAAGAAAGAAAAAAAATAACTTCCAATGGGAAAGTACAATATTGCAGTAGCTATGAAGCCGGGAGCGAATAGCACGAATGGTCGGTTCCATTCTATTGATTAGAATTCCAATTATTGGTCCAGACTAACTGAAATGTATTTTTCAATTTTTCAATGTATATATACGTTTCATTGTATCTATTATTTTCTGCTGTTGATAGTTTCTTCTTTTATTGCCTCTGGATTCTTCATATTCCAAGATTCTCCCATTTTTTTTTTTTTTTTCATTCATAAATGGAAGATTTTTATTGTTAAGATGCTCTTGAGGTCTTTGTTATTATTGGCCTGTTGGCATGATACCAATCACCATGATTTATTGCATAAATTCAGAAAGTAGCAGAGCATGACGCAATTTTCTAATCAACTGCATTGCAAGGGTCATCAAGATCAAAGGTCTCTCTTTTATCGTCTACATCACAACTATTTATTCTACTGAATAAATAAAGACTTGACCTCAACAAATAACAGAGGAATTCTTCATTTAATTTGAAAAAAATTCCACCAATATCATCACCACCTTTTTTTTTTTGTTACTTCATTTTATTCTGTGGATTCAGTATTCCCAGAGAGAAATCCCATAATCTCGAACATGGCGCTATGATTCCCTTGAAATCTGTTTTTACAGATATCTTCATCACCCATACGTTAGCAGAATAAGATAAAATAAGGAAAAAGGTGGATTCCAGAGTTTCCACAGTCCTAATAACGTCCGTATGTGCCTGAAAAAGATTTCTCCAATATTTTTCTCTCTCCACTTGTCCTCTCCTCTTCTTCCTTTTTTTTTCTTCCTATTTTCTTTTTACCCCTCGACTTCACTTCCATCCCTGACGACGACATCGGCCACCGAATACATCCCCTCGATAAAAAGGGATTTTCCTTTTTCCTGAGTATAAGAGTGGTGATGGGCAAAAAGCCTCTAGCCAATTTACTTGGTCAGATATATAGCCATTGGCAAAAGGATTGTCCCACCAACGACTCATCACAGTAAATAAAAAAGAATCTTCCGGATTTCTCAAAGAATAAAAAGAATGAAATAATCTATGAAACTCAATGAGTCTATCTGAAAACATAGACGCTAAATAATTTGCAATATCTCGCTTTATCCCCAGAAAATATGAAATATTAAAGTGCACAAAGACTCTTTTAACACGCGACACTTCCGTGCTCATAATATCCGAGGATAAGAGTCTCGCTTTGTACTCGCCTGTACTCCAATTCTCGGATCATAATAATAATTCTGTGTAACATGAAAGGATAGATGGATCAGAGGTACGCCTGTTTATTTCCTCCCTTCCACCCCTTTGCCAGCTACCCACGCATTTGTATGTACGAATAAATCGCATTTGGGGGCTCAATCCTCTTTATCGTACAAGTTTATCTGTCTTTTTTTTTTTTTCATTCAACTCATTTCGTTTCAATGAAAATGTATGATTCTATCGCACGAAGATGCGTGCTGTTTGCGATATTCATAAAAACAGTGGGTAATACTTGATGTTATTCTGGATAGAATATGTTTTTGAGAATTGCAGGGAATTTGGGGATGATCAATTGCATGGGGACTCCGTTAGCAAGAGCTTTCTTTTAATAACGTAGATAGAAGGTTCAGGGTGTTTGCGCATGTTTTTAAAGGGTATAAGAGCCAACGGGGAATTCACTGTACGTGTGACACTCACCAGCTTCTATATAAACGTAAATCCTGTGTCAACAAATCTTCTGGGATAACACATATTTGTCAACTAAACTGGACACTCATTTCAACATGCTTTCTGCTAATATTTCTGTCGAGGGTACTTGCGTGGACAGGGGCAGAGAGCTTGCATGTGGATTCTGGGAAAATGGGGTAAACTGATGGTAGTGATGGAACTATTGGAGATGGAATTTTTTCGATGGTTTAATTGGAAAACTGAGGAGATTCAACGTGAAAACGATATATAAAAAGTTTTCGATTTTTTGAATATTCTATTTCTCTATGAAAATCGGATTTTTTTTTTGAAAAATCGAGGGTTTAATATCTATTATTTACACAAGCCATCTCTTTGTCTTCCAGAGCAATTTATACGATTTTTCTTTTAATCTTCAAAATGAAATATGAAAAACTATATATTCTGCATGGAGATTGAAATAAAAGGGATTTTCCATTGTCTCCGTAGTGACGAGAATGGAAATAGAAGGCAAATTCACTCTTCATTATTCATGTACATAATCTGCTTGTTTAAATTAGACAAGAATCTCCCAAGATCCCCAAAAAAGCATCAAGATCCTCCTTTTATTCCATCACCTGCATTATTTCATATTCCCAAATGACAATGACATAAAAATAAGATTGCATTATCGACGTGTTCATATGAATGATGAGTCTTGGTTGCCAAAGAAGCTCAACTCGTAAAGATAAATCGAGCGTCGAGTTATCGGCCCAGGCACTATTTCTCAAGGATCGACACCCCGACTACCAGATCATTTTTATCGCTCATCCCTCCCCCTTGTGCACTTCTATCCGTTCGATATATCGATTAGTCGCTCCATCGCCTGTACATGCTCCTCCAACGGTGACAACAAGGCCCCCCCTCCATGTCTATTAATTCCCAACATGTTCAATCATCTTCCAAAGTGCAGAATAAAAAAGAACGTAAACGATTGTAAATTCTTCCTGGGACTCCCCTGACCCCTCTGAGCTATCAATAAATCTTCCAAGACTTGGATAATATATCTATGGTGTACTGGTTTGTGTGCTTGCAGCCTCATTCACCGTGACACGAGACCAGAGCCATCGATAAGGTGTTCAACTCTGAGGGGAGCCACGAGACTGCCAGCCGCACCGGATCATCGAAGCGAAGCCAGACTTAGAATCGATCCAAAGGTTCTGGTCTTTGTCGAAACATTGTACTCCAGAGTTGGAAAAGAAATTGCTGAGTTACTAGTTTATAACCGGATCAAGTATGCATCACTTTTATTTTTACATTTATTTTTATATAACTTGTGCTTTTAGTAGAAGCATTTTTAGCTGATATGAATCATAATCATGAGCTATAAATTCAACTCATCAATTTATGTACATTGATTTTATTCTATTTCCAATCGATAAAAGAAAGAAGGAGAACTCAAATTGACTGACAAAAGTCGATCGCATTTTCATCTCCAATTCCCCAAGGATATTGGAATAAAGGAGCCATCTCGAGAGTAACCAACGAAGATAGACAAAAGAGGAATAATGAAAGAAAAGTAGGGAAATTGACCCGGAAACATCAGGAGCCTTCATTAAGATAATCACCGGGCGACTGAATAAATTTGAAAACTCAAACAACGACTTCGTTCACCTCGTACACACATTACTTCAATTTTCATCACACTTACCTTGAACCTTTCTCCAATTTCCAGGATAATTGACCCCAGGAATCGTCACATCTGGAAAATAAAGAATTCAGAATGAATTAATAACTGAACTAAAAAAGGCTCAATCAATTATTGATGATAATGAGATAGACAATTCCTATTTCCATTACAAAGGCAAATGGAAAGAAGCATTGAAAATTCATTGGATGTGCCTATACATGATTGATACAGACTATTCTCATTCGATTTCCAATAACAAGCGCACGGGAAAATCAGGCCAATCATTTTACACTCCCCTATGATAATCAATCGCTGATAATGATTGCTACCCAATTATATCATGTACTTGTGTTGAAAAAGACCTCTCGAGTGAGAAGAATTTTCCACGATATTGGAGCTATTGTTGAAGAGCGTTTATAGGGCTCCTCCACGGGTTTCCGTTTTTTCAACTCTGTATGAGTGGAATGGTGAAGAATTGTTGGCAAAAAAGGTGATGAAAGAGGACAAAAGGAGTGGAGAATTAAAGGCACATATCTGAATGAAGCAGGAAGAATGAATTGACCAGAAAGCAGATTAAAGTGATCTCTTTTTAAATGAGATTTCTTTTCACTCTTTTGTTTATTATGATACATTCTATGGGTTTTTATGAAAGCTGAATTGAGTGGTTTGTGCATTTGAAATATTGTTTATCGAGTTTCATTGGAGGAACCATCAAATTCCATTTTCTCGTGAAATCTATGGAATCTCTAGGCCACCACCAACTTCCTGGCACAGCCATTGATGACAAACTACAGAAGTCAACTCTCACCACAGTTAATCCTTCTATAGTTTACTGCATCCATTGTTGCAGAGAAGAATTAGTTTTGAATACAGCACAGGGCCATTACGAACTTTGTTAAATTCACAGGAATTCATCAACTGATACAAGTTGATGGGAATAATCACGCGTTATCCATGGACAAGAGGACTTTGGTTAAAGTTCATGACAAAAAAGAGGGGGATGGAAGAATGAAGAAGATGAGAAGCCAGAAAATCAGTCAAGATGTCTAGCATTTCAGACATCTTCAGGATAGTTGAATGTGACATTCTTGGTGTCCATTGTCTTCGGGCATTTTGGAGGGAAAAAGAGAGAATAAAGTATTTGAATCATTTCAACTGTTCACGAGATTCTCGGAATTTTTGAGAGCTTCTCTATTCAAAAAAAAAAACAAGAAGAATCTGTGATAAAGTGAAGGACGCAATGTGTGGAATACCTCGGAGCGAATGAAGCAAAAAGCCATTTCTTTTTATCTCTCGTGTGATGCAGTGGAATTAATTAATTCCTCGGAATTAAATGTAAAGTACAATTAGCAATGAAATAATAATTTCTTCGCTCTCGTGATGAAAAAAGAAAAAAACATCAAAGGAAAACTTTATAATTAGAAAGAAGAGAAAAAAAGTGTAATAAAAATAAAATATCGAAGATGATGAATAATGACTGAGAGATCACAGACGCAAAATCCAATTATACGTGAATGAAAAAAAAAAAAAAAACGGCCTATGAATAAATTCAATGATGGCTATTGTTAAAAGTTGGAATTGTCAGTGCCACAGTAATCCAAACTCTGATGTGAAAAGAGCTTTTGAATCTTAGAAGTCTCAGAAGGAGAAAGAGCACACGAACAAAAAAAGAAGAAACTTCTGAAAAAAAAAAAGGAAAAAAAATAAGAATCTCCAAAGCCAATATCACCACGTTCCTACACTACACTTTTGGGGTAGAGACAACTTCCAATTCCATCTGAAGACTGGAGCGAGTGTTGAAGAGGTAAAAAGTGCAGAGCCAAAAGTATTCTCTCTCTCTCTGTATATACACTCCCCAGAGATTCTTCTCTCTCCATCAGCTTTGGATCGAACAATTCCTCCATGTGAATCAGGAAAACCTAAAATTCTCCCCAATTTCACAAAAGTGTTATAGCACTTTCAGATATTTCATCTTCCACCGGAGAATCCAATTTATGCAGATTAAATATTCATTGATAAAAACTTTGGACGCTGAAGCCCGAACATTGTCTTTCAAAGTTTAAGTAACAGGCTAGCAAACAGTGAAGCTTGTGTATCTTTTGTGTCAAAGGCACATGTAATACTGGACTTGCAATAGAGGACACATAGACAGCATGTAAAGCTTCATGAATAATTCGACGTTTGGAATTAACAAGCCTGATCTATCTCCGAGTGGTCTTGCGACATGGTTTGTCACACAGGATACATGGAGCCTCATCGAAATTCGTTCTAGCCTCTTAGTGTATCCTTCCGATGTCGACACGTTCATACAATCTTTTGACCATCGAAAATTGTCTACAAGCTAATATGTACACTTCAATGTGTAAATATATAATTGCCGTGCAGACCACGCACTCTCGACGTTGCCTGCATTATTGAGGCCATTGGAGATGTCAAAATAAGGGGGATAAAGAGAATTTAAATCGTACCATCACTCTGTGAAATTCAAATATTAATTGTCCACCTGATTGAGACCTATTTCAGTTTCACTGACATCAAATTGCTTCTGGGAAAAATGATGACAAGATAAAACCTTGTATCGATTCTATACTCACATAGCATGAAGCTTCATGTAAGAGCAGAAGATATATATACAACACCTACGTGACTTGAATTTGAAAGATTCTGTAGTGAAGAAGAACAAGTGGCTAAAGTGTAATAGGAAAAGGGAAAAAATGAATTTACCACAAGAACTTTCAAGTTCAGATAGTTTTTAGCTTGGAAATGTCCATAACTAATAACTTCTTTACTATTTCAAGAGGGAAAACATTCTCAATAAATAGAAATTCCAGGCACTTTGTTTCAATATGTGCTTTTATGATTTTTTTTCTTCCTTTTATACTCTGATAATTCCGGTGCTCTCGAATATGGAAAATGAAAAAGGTTCTGTTGCAATAAAAAAAAAAGAGTAGAGGAAAATTGATTCTCGTGACAATTTTTGTAAAGCACCTCCGTTTAAAAAATATAGTGCACGCTGGGCTTATTTGGAAAACTCTCCAAAGAGACAGTCTTCTATATTTTTTCCACCATTTTTATCATGACAAAACGCCAGTGTGGGAGAGAGCAGTTTGATACCTGAGGATACAATGCCAGTGCAGCTGGTCTAAAGGACCTTTTCAAATTATATTCTATATCTTCCACTGGATATATATACAACAAGGCGAATGGATCTTGTGCAGTGAAACTTGACAAAAGAATACGGTTATCTTTTTCCTTCAGTTGGTGATTTCGTTTCTCCCCTTCTTCAGTGAATAAAGACAACGGATCCTTTTTCATCCCTTTTTTCACCTATATTTCCAATTGTCATCCAGAGAATATCCTTATCATTCTCTTCAATTCCGATTTAATGTATATTCACAGTAGTTTCCCTTTCAAAAAAAAAAAGAAACTCTGTTTTATCAAGAGCCTATGCACGAGACTGAGTGAATATAATCCCTTTTTTTACGGGGGATGAAGGGAAAATAAACAAATAAATATTCACTCTGCAAAATGGAAAATAAAAAAAAATCGCTGGGCTTTGCCAGATGTTCACTCTCTGGTCAAGCGGCCCATTGGGATTTGATTCGCAAATTCCATTTCCAAAATACTCTGAAAAAAAAAAAAAGAGTAGAACGAGTATTGTAAGCACATAAAATGGGGGAAAAAGATGGAAAAAAAAGGATTGCTGAGAGAACGTACTGGTTCGTTGGTTCACGCCGGTGTATTAAAAAGCCTCTTGCATCACACGATAGTCCATTGGTGGAGGAAGGGGTCTACCCCTGGTGCTCATGGCTCTGGACAATATATGTGGTTTGGGGGTCGAGTGTCTATGGTTTGAATATACGATGGAAATAATAATGTACGTGTACTCCACCACGCACACATCAAATGGAGAACGAAATTGTGAATGACACGTTGGGGATAGGTGAAAAAAAATAGAAGAGAGAATCCATAGGTGAGAATGATATCCCATACAGTGCACGATGGTACTATGAACGTAAACAAGGTACAATTCGGTTGGACAACAAATAAAAACAATTTTGGAGTTATTCCCATGAGGAATAAAAGGGAGTTTCAATATTTCCCCACCATTTTCTACGAGTCTCGTGTTTCATTATGTGGACGAGTGTGATGGACGAATAGTGATTAAACAAAGTTCTTATTTCCATATTTTTCTGATGAAACAATGCAATTTTATATCATAAAATAAATTTAATATAGTAATAATCAACATTGCTCATAAAATAACGACTGTGTTCCCTTTTATTTACAGATACAAAGTGGAAGTAACTGGAAAATCATTACCAGTTCTGACAAACCTCGATAAAGGCAGATATGGCGTACTAGTATTTGAAAACATAAACAAATATTTACAAATGGACAAATGGAATCGTGAATTACTCGACAAATACTGCCGTGAATACTCAGTTGGTATTGTTGGATTTTCACCACCTGGTGAAGAGAGTCTAGTTGGTGCACAGCTCAAGGGATTCCCCTTGTTCATACATACAAATTTAAGACTGAAGGTGACTAAACATTTCACATCCACGAATTCATTAATTCACCTAATTCCAATTTTCCCTAATTCCCAGATAGAGGCACAAGGTCAAAGGGCCGTGGCCCCATTTTCATCATTACTTTTTGTTCCTAAAAAGCCGTATTTTTTTAAAGGCCTTCAATCCTTTCTCCAATTCACTCGTGCATACTTCGAGATCTGTATTCATGGCCCGTACTACTTTTGTCCGACTGAAAGTAAGATGAACCCCTTTATTTTTTTACCCTCTCTATCTCACTCTCTCCATTATATTATTACACTTTGTTTCCCCTCTATTTAAATGCCTTTTTTGTTTTACTCCTTTTGCCTCCACTTTTTTTTCACCCTCGGTTTCAACTCTTTTTATTTTAATCGTTAGGATGCACAGCTGAATGCCGCCTCGCCCATCCTGAGGTTGACCAGATCCGGGGAGACTGCCTGGGGACCGTTACCCGGTGGTGACTGGACCATTTTTCAACCAAACCACAGCACGTATGAGCCACTGGCATGGGCGTACCGAGACACTCTGGATTATACTAGTCAAAAGACACCACTTGCTACTGTCATCCAGGTAAATTGTGTTTTTTTTAATTCAAGAAGCAAGATAAATTGGCTTGGAAAAATTCGTTGAAATTGAAGTTTTTTTGAAGACCAGGAGCAGAAGAGTTTTTTTTTTTTAAATAGCTTCAGAATGAAATTCCATTACAGGATAAGACAGTTGAAAAGTTCTCACAGTAAATAAACGCAGAAAATACTGTGAATAGTCTACAGCTGCTCAATTGCCTCAAGATCTTGAGCTAAGTCCAACAGTAGTGATGGAAGGGACGTAAATGAGGGCGAAACTGTAATAAACATAGTTGTAGTATCCAAAGGCGCGAAGACAAAACCCTATAGATGGGCAAATGGGAATAAGAGATGAAAGAAAATAGAAGGGAAGAAGAACGAACAACTGCCAAAACAATTCGCCGAGCCATTCTAACCCCTTGCGTTTATGTATTCGGGAAAAGAATTTTAGTAATACTAAGACTCCCCCAGGAGAATAAATTCAAGTGAAAATAATGTGCTTTCGTACATAAAGCACGAAATGGAAAGAGTCTACATAAAGTTTTGTGAGGAGAATTATTTTTTTCAATCTATGTAGAGTGTATTAGATTCTGCAATTCAGATAAAAATAAAAATCCATTTTATAATTAAATTGTGAAGCTATCAATAATCAATGGATTGTAATGGAAAAAAAAAAACCTTAAATATTTATCTATTTTCATAAATTGATAGAAGAGAACAAACTCTGTACTGATCAATGAAATCAACCAATAGTTGATTGGCTGATGATTTAATTATACGGAGCTGCCAAAAGCTCCACGGATTACGGTAGTGAATGGTAGATGTTGTTTCACCTGGAACGTTTCACAGGTGACCCACGTTAATGAGATTATAAGCGAGATTATTATTGTTGTTTACTGCTAACAAGCCCACTAGGTTGATGAGAAGAGGATGAGGGGGCCAACGAGGAATATAGGAAAAAAAAAAGAGAATGAAGTTTAAGGGTGTTGTGCGAGTGGATAATAACAAAATTAATGAATCTCATTATTCCAATTCCCCGAGATAAGCTCACTATAGATATTTCAAGAATGAAAAACCCATTGTATTTATGAGTTTCGTATTATTTTCAGGATCATGGAAGATACGATGGAATTCAGCGTGTTCTTTTTGGCAGTGGTTTACGCTTTTGGTTGCACAAATTATTACTCCTGGATTCATTGTCTTATTTATCACATGGACAATTGAGCCTGAGTCTCAATCGCATGATACTGGTAGACGTTGATGATATATTTGTTGGTGAAAAAGGCACGAGACTAAAAAAAGACGATGTTCTTGCACTTTTGGCAACACAACAGAAAATACAAATGTTGGTACCGGGTTTCAAATTCAATTTGGGGTTTTCCGGCAAGTATTTTCATCACGGTACAGCGGAAGAGAATTTGGGAGACGATATGCTGCTAGAGAACGTAGACAGGTTGGTATATAAAATTGAATATTCCAATTTGTTAAATGAGAAAAGCTCTCACAAATTTTTTAATTACATCAGTCAATATCTTCAAAGACAAATAAAAGTTTAATTCTTATGTATCAATGAATTTTCAGATTTATGTGGTTTTCCCACATGTGGAATCATCAACAGCCTCATCTCTACAAAAATGTAACACATCTACAGTTTGATATGGCCCTCAACAAGCAATTTGCGAAGGAACATGGAATATCAACGGGAAGTGGTTACAGCGTGAGCCCTCATCATTCTGGAGTTTATCCAGTACACGAGGGACTGTATGAAGCATGGAAAAGAGTGTGGAACATTAAAGTGACGAGTACAGAGGAATATCCACACCTGAGGCCTGCCAGGCTCAGGCGTGGCTTTGTTCATCGCAATATCATGGTATGATACTATCAACTCTTGTTATTGTTTTCTCTTTCCTAACTATTCTCCTGTTTCTATTCCTCAATACAATCTACAAACATTACGAATTGTGTGGATTCTGTAGAGTAGAGCAATCGATTTACATTGTGGCCAGAAAAAATACGGAAAAAGAGTTTGAAGTTGACGTTTTTTCGGTATTACGAGGAATTATTCAAGCGGAATATCCATGGTCAATGCTAGAGGGAATGCCTGAGTGCTTTCGAGTACCGACGATCGGAATTATTTTCCATGTGAAGAAAATCCTTATAAACTAGAGTAAAAGGCTCCGCCCTCAATGCATATTAATCTGGAGATCCTTACTGGGTTCTTAATTGACCCTTAGCATTAGGTTTGAAAAGAAAATTATGTTTTTTTTTTTTTTAATGTTTCTCCTAATACAGGTACTACCGAGGCAAACTTGTGGCCTTTTTACGCACACGATTTTCATTGAGAAGTATCCTGGTGGAAGAGATAAATTGGATGAGTCCATACAGGGCGGTGAATTATTTCAAACAATTGTTCACAATCCTGTGAGTCTTTTTTCATTGTTAATTTCTTTTCTCATACCGAGAGATAATTTATAATATTTTCTTGTTATGAATTAATTCATTAAAAATATGTCTCGTTTTTTTTTTTCTATACAGATAAACATTTTTATGACTCACATGTCCAATTACGGAAATGATCGTCTCGCACTTTATACATTTCAATCAGTCATTAAATTTGTCCAATGCTGGACGAATCTGCGACTATCAAGTGCACCTCCACTTCAGTTAGGCGAAAGATACTTTCAACTTTATCCAGAAGAGGCTGATCCAGTTTGGGGTGTAAGTATCCGAGAATTTTTAATAAGATCCCATTGAGAGTTGATCTCTAAAATATCGTAATTGGGCAGTTGGAAAAAAAAAAGATGAAGTAAAGGAAAAAATCGTTCTAGAATCCATGTGATGATCTGAGACACCAAAAAATATGGTCGAGAAATAAAACTTGCGACCAATTACCGAGGTTCCTTGTGATTGGACCGCAGAAAACTGGAACAACTGCCTTGTACACATTTTTATCGATACATCCTGCAATCAGCAGTAATTTACCGAGTCCTGATACCTTCGAGGAGATACAATTTTTCAATGGAAAAAATTACTACAAAGGACTTGATTGGTAAGAATTTTAAAAATCCCATGATATCTCTTTTCCGAGGAAGATCCTTTGAAAATCAATAAAATTCCTAATATTCCAGGTACATGAGCTTCTTCCCAGCAGCTAAGAATGAAAGCTCCCGTTATCTATTCGAGAAATCAGCAACGTACTTTGATGGTGAATTGGTGCCTCGAAGGGCCCATGCTCTTCTCCCAAAAGCCAAACTGATAACAATATTATTATCACCGGCAAGACGAGCTTATTCCTGGTATCAGCACACAAGAGTCCATGGTGATCCCATTGCTAATAATTACTCTTTTCACGCAGTAATAACTGCTAGTGATACTGCACCAAAACCATTAAGGGATCTGCGAAACAGATGTTTAAATCCAGGAAAATACGCTCAACACTTGGAAAGATGGCTGTCCTACTATTTACCTCAGCAATTACACATAATTGATGGTGAACAGCTACGGCAGAATCCAGTAGAAACGCTCCACGAGCTCCAGAGGTTTCTTAAAATAACACCAGCATTTAATTACTCAACTCACTTGAGGTACGATCCAAAGAAAGGCTTCTTCTGTCAAGTAACTAATGAAGATCGTACAAAGTGCCTGGGTAAAAGCAAAGGTCGACAGTATCCAGCAATGGAGGATAGATCGTACAAACTACTTCAAAGGTATTATTTGTCACATAATACAGCACTAGTGAAACTACTGAAGAGGCTTGGATCGAGAACGATACCACAATGGCTGAAGGATGATCTTACAGATACTGTGATGACCTAGCAAACGCCAATTGAATGATACAAATTCACTCTATCACTGTCTACAATCTCAGATTCTTGGAATTCAATGTGGCGGTGACGACTCTATTTGTTCATTGTAAATTTATTGTAATTATACATTCCACTGGGCTTTATTTAACACACATGGACGTTAGTTTAGGAACTAAGGGGCCTATCTCAGTGGATTAAGAGAGCCTAATTGCTTTCAAAGAGCCATAAAAGGAAAATTCAAAGAAACTAGTCAGTGAACGTTGACTCTTGGGAAAAATCAATTTCGTAATTAAGTAGAGTGAAGGGAAAATTCAATTGCCATGAATGGGGAAATTCAGAATTAGGAAAATTTGCACGATACTCTACTTAATTGTGAAATTTTCGTTGAGTGTCGTTGTTTTGTCTATTTTTTTGTTTCAAAAGATAATAGATAATTAAGGCAAAATTAATGTTATTGTCAATCGTTGTTGCGAACCTGTCTGAGTTCATGAAAATAAATGCATATGTATCACTCGCATGTGCCATTCCGTTTATTGCAAACGGATTAATAATACATTCTCATATCCGGCCGTGGAGAATTTTAAAATCTTTTGAGAGATTTTTCAAAGATCCAATTATAATTCGTTGGGCTCGCATTTACTAGTTTATTGGACCAAATGAGAAATTTTAAATAAACTCAGAAAATTTTCATCGTGATTTCATCTGTCCAAAAAATGATACTAACGGATGCATTTAATTGAATGTTTTATTGTAAAAATTATTTTGTACACAATGTTGTGAATGTGTACTTGGAGCCTTTTGAAATCTATAATATGTGAGCATATATGAAAAGAAAAAAAGAAGAAATTCATGCGTGAAGAAGTAGTATTGCATGAAAATTTTTGGATAAATATGGTGATAATTAATCACATGTATATTTTGACAATATTTGAGTGAGTTTGCGTCCATTCATGTACATTAATAGACGCATATTTTAATGTCAGCGCCGTGTAAAATTAAAATTTTTATTTAATGTTGAGGGTATGGAATTATTAACATTGTAAAACGTATTTATTCTAATGTGAAAGAAGAGAGAAGAGCATACTTATGATGACTGGATAGTGAATTTGGAGATATCTTTTATAAAACTGAAAATTATTTTTCTATTTCATTTGGGGAAATTCTGTAATTCTAATGATTTTTATCCCAATTGGAAGTATAAAGATTGATATCTCTATGAAAATAATAATTAAAAATCATGTTGAAATTTAATTTTCAAAAATAAAGAAAGAAACGTCCATAATGAACGTGAAATTCGTGCATTTCTCGATATTTAAATGAAATAATGATAGAATCATGTTTGTATCATTCATTAGATCTCGATGGAATTAAATTTACTTAAAGAATCCAAATTTTCTCTCATCCAGAAATTGAAACAAAAAAAAAAACGTGAAGACATAAATCAATAATCATTGAGTATTTGTTAAGTTTGTAAAGATTTTTTTTTTTTCCTTAATTTTTTCATTTTAAAATAATATAAAAATGGATATATATGTATTCGTTATCTATGACGAGAAGAATGAGAAGAAAATTTGATTAAAACCTGTACAAAGTTTGTTGTTGTCAGCGATTTTAAAGAATCATGTCCTCGCTGTCGAACGTGCCATTTAATGCCAGTGTTGTAAATATTATCGGTCCTTTCATTTAAAAAAAATTAACAAAAAAAAAAAGAACCCCCCTCTGAGAATCGTTCGTTAAGTCATGAATTCAATTGAATCAGATTTCTGGTGAAAATGATCAAACCATCATTATCTCCTGACAATAAAAAAAAGGAGCCTTTGGTAATTTCCGATAAAATTATGTGAAGTAAATCGATTAATAGTTGAACAAGACTTTATAAGAATATTTCGATGATACTATTGATAATAAAGCTGAAAATAAAAGTGTTTCTCCCTCTCATTATTTAACTTACGATTGCTCTACTGTAATATATTGTAATAATTGTATGAATATATATGAATAAGTTCTAATAAGAGAAATAAACAAACAAAATCCACATTAAATTACTTTTTGTATATAATAAGTGGATTATTATATGGAGAAGAAATGTTAAACTTATTTTCAATTGAATAATTCCTCCATTCCAATTACACTTCCACCTCCTTCTGTAATCGATCCCCAAAACCTCCGACCTCAGCATCACATTTAAAATCTCTCAAATTCTCATCATCAGATTCATTAACTTGATTTTCGAATCGAGGCTCAACAAGAACATTAATTCCAATGTATTCCGTATTCTTCAATTGATGCAAATCAATTGTACCAAAAGTTCTGTGAACTTCGGAAGAAGATACGACATTCATCAACTCATTATTACAAAAGTTATCCATTGACTTAATGGTATGGATGCTCCGAACTTTTCTCATTTTGGATTCTGGAAAATATTGAATTAGCTACGAGCGAGACACTCTCCATTCTCCATAATTAAGAAGAACAATAGAATTAATTTCAACCTGATTGAACTGTATCATCAGCATTGTGTTGGATCTTCGAATCGATTATTCTCTGATCAGGCGATTGGAATCTCACTGTACTGGCTTCATGCTCGAGTGCACGTGAATCAGCCAGAGTTTCTGGCACTCTCTGCATCAAAGTGCTCTCAGCATCACGATGAAACAATCTTCGTACGAGAGATCTGCATGTAAAATTTACCACAAACTCCGGAGTATTCTCAAATGCCTCATTCTATTATTAGGTAAAAGTTGGAATTAATACCTAGGGGGTTCTCTCAAGACTGCAGCTAATGCTCTGAGATGACTCAGATGCTCCGAGCGATTTCTCAAAATGCCACAGCACTCGAAACTCATCAATACAGGCATTATAATAATGATAACTGCAGCTATTATACTGAGCAAACAAATCATTTGCCAAACAAAATCCATTAATAATTCAAACAGACTAAATTCATCCTCGGATTTCTTGAAAAACGGAACAATTAATGCACCAAATAATCCTGAGATCAGATGAATTGATGTAGTGTTGCAATAATCCTCGATTGAACATTGTGTCATTATTCTTGTGACAAGATAGAATAAAAATCCATTCGTAGCTCCAATAGCAAGGGATATGTAAACTGGGTATATATTAGCACCAGCTGAAACTACTACGACACCTGCAATCATCCCCTGTACACATCTCGTTACTGTTCTCTGATTGAAGGCCTCACGGAGGAAAAAATGTAGAGCAACTGTTACGATTGTGCATGAACATATCGAGAGCAAATTGTTGATCATTATTAGAGGAATATCTGGATTTTTGAAGGGGGAATCTTGTTCTGTGTCATTCGAGAACCAGGAAGTCTGCATAAAACAATTTCTAAATCTAATTTATTCAAACCATCACTCTTTTAAAAATATCTCCGAAACTAAGAGAGATAGAGCTATTTTCGTAATGACCTTTTTTGTAGCCCTTGAAATTCTCTACAAAAAAGTATTCTTTCAAAATTCCTCTATCTCCCTTAGTTTCCGAGATATTCCAAAAAATATGAAAAAAAAAACCTGAAGTCCCAAAAGTATGAAGAAATATCCAACGAAAGTATTTCCAGCAGCTGCATCAACAGTATTTCCTTCAACTCTTCCACCCAATACCAAACATCCAATGAATCCTACAAGACCACCAGCAACATTGATAATAGCAGCACCTCCAGCATCAAGAAACCCCGTATTCCTTTCCGTCAGTCGATTCTTCAGCATCCAACCGTCGGTACTCCATCCCCAATGAATAATAAGGGGATGCAGTAATCCAGAGAATATCAATCCCATCACTAAAGTACCAACTGTATGCATTCTACCGGCCATACAATTAGATGAAATACCTGAAGCTATCATTACACTCTGCCATCCAATCAATGCCTTTTCTTTATCTGTTCTCTCGTGTCCAATCCAATATCCACCGGCAATTACTCCAGCAAAATCTCCGGTAAATGCAATTGTCGTGCCGATTAAAATGTAACAACTTGTTGTCCAGCACAGTTCAATGATATTATGAAGGACAATCAAATTTACATTACTCACTGGTATATTCCCGATTTGCACCAATAAAAACCCAGCACGTAACAGAATAATCAGAACAACACGAATAATCACCAATGAGGGATTAATTGGATTCAACTCAGTCACAGGATCATCAGAATCTCTGAATTGGGGATTATCACAGGGTTCAACTTCTCCATTTTCTTCTGCCTCAAACATGTCTATTTTTTCTCGATATTAATGAGAAAGAGAATGCGCTAATGTTTTGATTGTGCCTTTGTTTTGCCATGAAACGAGGCTCAACAAAATCCCGGTAATGACAACAGTCTTTTGTTTCTTCTTATTCTATAAAATAAAGGAAAATTCTTACCTTCACTCCTTTTTTCACGAAATTGTCTCAGGCCGATGCTCCTTTGTTTCTGCTTTTCCGAGAGTAGAAGACATCCAAGGACACTTCACTGCACTAATCACCACATTTTTTAAATAAAACTGCGTAATAAACACGAACAAACACTTCTGAAATATTTAACTTATCAACAACCCCATTATTTCTCACTAAAAAGGCGGGAACTTTCGTAAATTCCACGAGCATGCCTACGCCACTCCAAATAATCCGACGGACCGGACTGAAGTGAGCGACGCCACTGGAATGATGCGCAGTGTTGATGCGCAGAGGGGAGAATTTCGTTGTTCTTTTATTTTGATGGAGAGTACCGGTCTCGGCGCGCTATCCCACAACAGCCGAGTGTACGGGCTCCTGCGTTTTGTTGCCCCACAGTCGCTCGAGAGCGGCCGTTGGTCCCTCTCTCCCCGGTCTATGAGTCAAGACTGAGCGATAATAAGAAAGGGGGGGCTTGAAAAACATTTACCGGAGTAAATAATCCGAGGTTACAGTACCGAATTAAATTCAATAGAATACCTCAAAATACAGGTGAATATACAGTGCCATTGATTCGGTGTTTTGTTTATACGGGTATAGAAACAAAGAGAGTAAAAAGAGTAAATATGGCGGCTGTTAGTGTAACGTGTCGAGCCTTCGTAGTCCTCAGGCTCGAAATGACTCGACCCTTGAGTGTTGCATCCCTGTCCGCACCAAGGAGGTATAGGAATGTGAGTCTAATTCATTTTAAAATCATTAAATAACAGAATTCAATCATTTTTATACAATTTTTCATTATTTACCGGCTTTTTCCAGCGTCTGCCTTTTTTTCTTTTACTCAGGCTGTTAAACTGTGATTGGTCGGTTCGTCAGCCGCGTCTGGCTATTATTATGAATCCACAGCCTATGAGAGATGTACTCGACTATTTGAATGTTTTTGGAAAGACAACAGCTGATTATTTTATTCTCATTTAAATTGAATTTATTGGGAAAATTGTGGCCTTGACGTTACCATGTTTTATTCATGGAATTTTATTTTTTGGACACGTGTACATTTTACGTAAGATGATGTGTCAGTGCTCATGTATTTATCAGAAATGAGTATTCGTAATTGTTTATTGATAGGCGGATGTAGAGGGAATTCAACTGCAAGTTTCCCTCGTTTTTAAAAAATTAATTCCAACGTTTTTCCCATTATTCTGAGTAACCATTTGTTGTCATTCTCCACGATTAATTAGCAGAGCCACTTATCTCTTTTTGATAGACTCTCTTTTCCCTACCACTTTGGGGTCACGTATGGCACATGTATAGCCTGCCAAACTGGCGTGTTGAGAATTCGTGGAAATAAAGTACATTATTTTTTTATTTGTTCATCATGCTGGGTCCCCTTGATCGGGACGTTCACCTCGGAGCGTAATAACTTGGCTAATACGATAATACAGGTGTTCTGAATTTTTTTAAAACACGAAATATCGAATGAATCAGTTTTTTCAAATGACTCTCTATCATGTTAATGGTTCGTTTTTTTTTAATAGGTGAAAAGGTATTCATTAAGAGGGAGCTTTCATTAGAATTACCTGCTGATGAGTTTGTAAAAGATTCTAGAGGCTCATTCCATGACTGAATAGTAGATAAAGAGGATTATGTGGATTGCGTGACATTACGCCTTTTCTGATAGTTTGAATCATCAAAAGCCTCTTGTCTTCTAATTATTTGAGCACTGAGATACTGAATGGGAGCGGCATAGGACACAAAGGCACACATACACACGTGTGATAAGCATTAAAACTCAAAGTTGAACTCTGATACACGAAATTCGGGGGGGAATTTTATCTTTGGATAAAAAGAAAATTGTGGAAACTCTAGTATATGTTTAAAAACTCTCATATTCCATGAGTGGTCAGAGAGCTTCATAAAATTCACTCTCAACTTTTCACTGAAGCTGTTTTTAAAATTTACAAGGTTTATATTTTTTTTGTTTCATATGAGAGATTATTTTCGGACAGCTCTGAGTCTCTCGTTTATTTTAAAATGTCTCGCACAGTGGAGAGTATAGTATTTGTGAGACGTCACACAACAGAGGGAGAAAGGAACGAAATGTAAAAAGAGAATTGTCGCTATTTCCACGTGACAGAAGTGAGATGTATTTGTTGGTGTCTTTATCTTTCTTCATCTTGAGGTACTGAATATATATATCATTCTGTTTCTTTCAAAGAAAAGCCCAGTGGCAATGATGTGGACGAGTGTGAAAGACTTTAACGAGAGAAGATATAAATGATGGAGAGAGTGAACTATTTTCTTTGAATTTTCCTAGCAAGGACTCTGGTGAATAACTCATACTTCACAATGATGAATACCACTGAGTTCTCTTATTCTTATCACAAAGGACCATAAGAGACTTAGCACTTGTGTAAAATGGAGAACTGGGCAATTTCTGAGATTTTTTTTACTCATGAACGTTATCCGACGTTTAAAATTCTCTCCAAATCTCCTATTAAATGTGAATTGCCTCTCCTTTTTTCACTTACTTCAGACATAAATAATGTTATTCAAGCCTGAGATTTCATTCATGATTGCAAGTTGATCCCAACAATTTCAAAATTTAAATTGGCCAAGTTCACTTCAGAACAGTTTAAAATAGGATAAATAGAAGATAGCTCTCTAATCTTCAATTAAAAACAGTGTTTTACTTTCTCTGATAGACCAGCATTTGCCACTTGTTTCTTCTGACAGGCTTGTACATCTAACATGATAGAAACATAACATTAAATTTACCTTAACCCACCTAGCAGGTGCTCTTTGTTTATCCAAGTTACGGGTATCCAGGGGGCTCTAGACTGCGGAGGCTGCGACGGGCGCCACGTGCATCGATCTGCTAAAATTCCCCTTCTCTCTTTCTCCATCTCTGTCTCTCTATGAAGCAGAACATTCAAAAGCCAAAGCGATCGTTTCACTTACCTCTTCCACAATTTCTCACTATCAGAGAACAGAGTCTGTCAGAATCCATTTGGAAGTGGGAGAAACGTCACAAAAGGCGGTTCAGGATGCTGGGGTCCTTGGAGCTCGATATTGAAATATCGGAGCTTTTTTTTTGTTGACTTGGAAGTCGACCTTTGCGCCAGTGCCCCAGTTTGTGGCACTGGGACGCCGTCCAATGGGGAGGCCACGGATATTTCACCATGTAGGACAGATAGTGTTCTTGTAGGTCTGGTGGAAGAGTCATTTTTCCTTAATAATTCAGTCGTAAATTGAAAGAATTAAACGACTCCTTATTCGGAGCTTAGATCGATTCGACTCGATATGCAGTGGACCATGACCTTTTGGATGGCTCATTAAATATGTCTGCAGCCACTCGAATTGGTAATGTTTTATACAAACACCTGGGAGCTAGCCCAGAGGTGCTGGCATCAATTTTTCCATCTCATTAATGAGTTTGGGGCAACATAAACAATCACTTTCGATTTTACTCACATATCTCATCCAATTTCTTACCCCTCATTTCTCATGCAACCCTAGTTTGAATTACCTTAGCGTCGGGATGAAGAGGATAAGTGGACTCTTGGTAGTCGAGTACGCTAGAAGCCCTATTTTATGAGAGGGAATTATTAAATTTTAATTGTGGTTAAATTTTCATTATCTTGGTACCAATGGGAGGAAAAAGTCTGTGACGCTATGCATATCAATGCACTTGTGTAAACATAAATCGTCCATGTGCATTTACATTGTCGATTTTCCGGTCGATTTGAGTACTTAACCCTTACCCCATTCATTTCCATCCCGAGGATTTTTTCATCCATAATTTTTTTATTACTATTTTTACAGTCGGACGACGCGGGCTCGCATGGCACATCATCAAACGAACTTTTTATCTGCGAAACGAGCAGTGGACGAGAAGAAAAAACATGAAAGTAAAAATAAAATGAGAATTTCGGATGACAGAAGTATAGTATCGTGTTTAGCGTTCACTTGTGTGAGAGGAAAATTGAGGGAATTTGGAGTCTAGATGACCTGCACTTTGAATTACGTGATCACGTAGATATAGAGTATATTCTGGTATTTCTGGATAAGGTGATGAAGGCATGGTAATCCAATTAGAGCCATTTCCCTCTTTTTTCTCACCTCTCGTGAATATTCCAATCAATAGTGATCGTTAATTCAATCAGTGACATTGAAGAATTAGAGTACTCAGTCAGTTTTCGGGCCATTTATATTCCGACAATGATTAATTTATTGCCTGGCGAGCTCTTGAGGTACTGAGTGATTTCTGAATGTTGATGATATCAGCAGACTCTGTCCTCTCTCGTTTATTTACAGACTGACGTGGAAAATTGCAATATTTTCGCATGAACTGGTTGGATGTGGTAGAGAAAATGTTACAACGTTCGTTTTACGATCAGGAAATATTCTCCTCATTTTCGGAAAGAAGATACTCACTGTCTTCGGGGGTTTTACGAAAATAAACCACTGGACTTACGCCAGTTTGTCGATATTATAACCCGGTTCCTTTTTTTTTCTTCTCCGTGCTCTTCCGAGACTTTATTCTAACGTGAGGCATTCCATTGGGGACTTTTGACTCTGAGCCAGAAAGGAAAAACCGAGACAAATTCATATACAAAAATTTTCCCTCGAGCCTTCTTTTTTCAATACACCTGTCAGTTTCTTTTTCTCCTGTTGATTTCTCCAGTGGTTCCAAGGAAATTCGCAAGGGCCAATGATGAGTTACGAACCTTCCTCCCGTTTTACCCCACTTTCCCTCGTCTGATTTAATGTCTCCCCACTGAATTTATTTACCATGGCCTCAACTAACTTTGAAATCCTCCAGGAAACGTGGTGTCGAAGGTGGTGGAATATATCACAGCGTGGATTATCAACGACAGCAAGAAAGTTTACACCAACAATAAGTCCAATTCTCAGCAAAGAAGCCAGGGAGTACAAGGAGTCGAGGAGCTCACAAAAGATCACCAAGGAGGCGAAAAGTACCAAGGAAGCTAATGAGCCCGATAGCACCACCGTAACTGGTGAGTAAATTATTGTGTCAATGCCTTTATCAAAGTTCAAAGTAGCAGAGACCGTTTCATATTACACTCTTGGGAAATTATTCATTCCAAAAGTGAACTTTCAGGAGAAGTGTTAATTCTCTGATTACTATAATTTTGCGTATCGTGGCTGAAATATTTCTGTAATATTGCACAGGGTTTGTGACTCTTTTTTATCCGAGAAGAAGAAATTAAATCTCAGACAAAAATAGCAGCCTTTATTACTTACATTCTTTAAAGCACTTGTACAATCAAGTTATAATTCATTTATAACTATTAACCATTAATGTGTTAGTATTAAAAATACGTAATGATTTATTACTGATTTTTATTCAAAATTATAGTCTATAAACCCTTGAGCGTTGCTTTGTGGATTATTATTATTATCATTATTATATTCACAATTAATTCGTAAATTCAATACTATTCTCATAAATAATTAATTTGGAATATAAAGGCATTTGATTACCAAATAATTTGCACACGATTTCATCAATTAATTGCGTTAATTGTCTGTTCCATTGAGGCTATCCTCCAATACTTCGAATTCTTCAAATTCCATTTTTCCAAAATCCGCTTGATTTTTCTTCCAATCGCATTCATTAATCTGCCACTTTGTCAATGCACTTGCAAATTTATTAACGATATTTGTTTTACCATCATCAATCTTTCCAAGTTTAAAATTAGCTTTAAAACCATTTTTATCACGATTATCATCTCTCTTTGGCTCTAGACCTATCACAACTGGTGGCTCACGTTTTTCAATATTCCCACAAACAATCTCCACCCTGTCGTTCTCAATGCGTAAATCATCTGGGCTTGTAATTTCAATACTCGGTGATTCTGCTATAGTGCAACTTCTGAGGTCAGAATTTCGCATCGATTTGCAGGTACTATTCTTATTATTCTCCTGTTGTTTAGCCTCCAGCCTTGATCTTCTTTCGACAACTCTCCCAGTTAGCTCGAGCCTGCTGTCACAAGAGTTGCTTTTAACCAAACGAAACTTTACGTAATCATCCAATCTCAGGCTCGGTTGATTCCTCTTGACAATTTTGCAACTTGTTGGTGAGATAAGTGGTCCATTGCAGGTATTAACAACTTTACCACCATAGTATGTAACAGATGTTCCACATTCACGTATTTTCTTCAACACATCCGGTGACACATAGTGCCCGTCCTCTCTCTCATTATCACGCATTGCATAATCGTCACGGCAATCGATATCCTCGTCTTCGGATGATGTGCACTGAGCCCCACTGCCGGCATCGGTGTCTGGATAATCACTTGACACACCTGAACTCACACTCCCAGCATCCCAATTATTCTGATGCTGCTGACGATTGATGTGTCGACGATAGCGTTTGATCTTGTTCCTGGTGCAGCCTGAGTCACTCGGTGAAGTGTCTCCGCTTCTTGCTTCAAAGGACTGCGCAATTATTCTCGTCTTAGATTCGTTTCTAGTATTACCGTGCTCGTCTTTACCTGTTTGAATTATAGATGCTGTTTTATCAAGCCCTTCAAATAAACGCATCAAGTCCTTTGCTCTGCTCGATGATCTCGATCTGAAAAGTAATTTAACATTATAAAGATTTATAAAATTGGCTTCATTCATTGCAGATTCTTACCTGGATGTCTCCAAAGCTCTGCCAACTTCATCGTATCTGCGCTCTTCAATATTACTGAGGTCTTTCATGCTCACACTCTTCCGGTCTTTACAATTGCCTTGAGCCATGTCATCTGATGTACTCTTCGGCCTCAATGTTGCCTCGAACATTCTCCTTACATTTCTGACTGTGTCAGGATCGGGAAGTTCCTCGTCAATTAATTCACGATTCACCCTGTTCACAGAACTGATTATTTAATGATAAAACATAGTTCTCTATTTGGTAACGTCATTAATGTCTTACCTTATTGGGTGATAAAAGAAGTGTTTTCTTAAAGATGATTGTTTCGGAGTCTTCTTTGAAGTTTCCTTCTCTGGGCTCTCATTTGCCGAAGTTTTTCCCGTTTCATCCTCTAGTTTCTTCTGAATTACACCAGCAACTTTACAAGTAGTTAGTGATTTTCCTTTTCCAATTGTGCTGGAACTTTTCATTTCAACTGGCTCTGCTCGTACTGGCTCAATAATTACCACATTGTTATCGAGTAATAATTCTGGAAAGGAGTATTCTCGTAGGTATTCCATGAGTCCGTCATATCCAACGTCTCCTTTATTTGGAATATTTCCATATATGTTTTTACCGAATAAACGCGATTTCACGATCTTGTAACGGACGTGATCGAATTCAGGACCATCTTGACACTCGAGGGAATTAACGCAGCTGTGGGATCTCGTCAGATTGGTACGAGACTTGGTACTGGGTTTACTGTACTTGTCCTCCAGCGTTGGAGATAACTTCGTTCCTGTAGTGTGGCTCGGGGGTACTGTATCCTCTGTGACGTCCACGCCATCGTCGATTGATCTTCGCCTCGTGTCACTGCCGCAATCAGATCCAAGCCCGAGATCAGAGCTCTCCGATCTAGCCTCAAATCCTAAACTTCCACGGACTGCATTGCAAGCCTTTCCAATCATCGTTGAAGTCTCTTTCACGATTCTCTCGAATCTACCCTCTGACTGTGGAACTTCTTTTGCGTTCAATTTTGATTCAAAGAAGTTGCGAGCCAATTCCACACTCGGGCGCTTTTCCTCGATACTGAATTCCTATAAAGATAATAGAATTAATAATTATTCATGAATTAATTAAGAAAAGTTAAAAGATATTCTTTACCTCATTTTTCTCCACATTCTCTCCTATAGTTTCAGAGTTTCCAGCATCCAGGACATCCTTCTCCATTTTGACGTCTATATTCTTCGGCTTTGACTCTTCTCTAGCAACATCATCAATCTCGATGACACTCGGCCCCCAACTCCGTCTCTTCGTCACTTCACTGTCTACAATTTTTAGTATCTGAGGACGTCTCGACATTTCTTCAATATCCTCAGTATCTGAGATCCAAATGGATTTGAAATCCTCAGCCTCTTCGACTTTTTCAATACAATCCTTCTCCGTGTTCTCAATAAGAATTACACTGGCTGACGTATTTCCTGCTTCACTAGAATTATCTCTTTCATGAGATTCAGAGTTACGGAGCTGCTCTTTTCCGGGTAAATTGATATTGCACTCGTGCTGACTATTCTTCTTCTCTGAAGTGTCAGACTGCAGCTCTACCTCGTCTCCAGCAGTATCGAATGACTCTCGATGTGAATCTGTCTCCCACGCACCTCTGCTAGATAGTGAAATGAAACTCTTCCAGGATTCCTCGTCTGTTGGACACTTTTCCGAAGCTTTCTCGTTGCTTGTTGAACTACCGGATTTTTCCTCATCCCTCAGATGGCTTTCAAGATGAATAGAACTGTCTTGGTTGTCATCAGAGAATTCAGAGACCTGAAGTATCCTCGGTGTTTGCCTTCGTTCAGAGTCCACTGTTGATTCACCATCAGCGTCGCTAGATGTTTCGTTTACTTTTGCAGAATCCAGCTCCTTTATTCTCTCTGACGGTGTAAAGTTATTGTTGTTCCTTGTATCGGACTCGTCAAACTCCAACCGCACCTTTGATAAGGGCAGTAGATTTAACACATCAAAGTACTCCAACTCGCCTTCATCCTCGAACAATATACTATCCAAGCTACGGTGCTCCTTGCGCTTACGCTTCACCTGTTAATTACATATTAAAACATTAACATTAGCTAAATAACTGGCTACACACTTTGTCATCATTAAAATATCATGCACTTCTACGAGATAATAACCAGTACTTTGTGCGCAATGCGTCATCTCGTGTATTCAATAAACTCAGTATTGTATACTCTCCATATTAAACCTATATATTATTGGCACAAAAGAGGAGAACCAGGTCACAACCATGGCCACCTGAATTTTACGACTGAGGATTCCTCTTTTTGTCTGTTCACTAGCCATAGCCAACTTCCACAAGTTGCCAACTTTTTGGGGAAAGAAGCCTTAAACCGATTTCGAGATAGAACAATTCAGAGTTATGCGAGTATCGTGTCGATTGTTTATAGAGTTGACAATGGATTGATCATGTTCTTGATAGTGCGTTTCAATTTACTGCAGAATACTGGGGACATGCACGTAATTGAAAGGGAAGAGCAGTGGGATTTGGAGAGGTGATAATTTACCGTTCACAGGATCGTTATTTAAAAAATCCCTTTCAATTGAATTAATTACCTGAGTGTATATGTCACAATGGGTGTCATTCAGCGGCCAATCATCCTCAATGATGTCAACGAGTCCACTGACTGTATCGAGATCCTGATGACTGCGATAACGCCGTGGTGTTCTCGGCCAATTGAGTATGTTCAATCGATCAGGATCATCATGATTAGAGACACGAGGACACGGGGGCTCTTGCAAGTAGGGCAGTGTCGATGGTCCCAAGTGGAGATCACAAGTTGAATGGGAATTATAGGGCCTTGGCTCGTAGTATCTGTCGTAATTGTCGGAGAGGTGCTGCTGGCTCTTGGATAACCTTTGGATCATGGGAATTTGTTGTGGATTATTGTTTAATATAATATTCCAATAATTTTCATGATTTTAGTGGTTTACCTGTCCTTGAGCGAATTTCTGTCAATGAGTTTGGCTCGGGGTATGAGCTGCGGTCTCCTTGGTAGATCGAAGGTTGGTTCACCAAGCAAAAAATTACGATTGACCTCTCGATCGTGTCTACTGTCCTCGGATATGACAGCCAGGCTTCTTGTTCTCTTTAGCAATTTCCGACGATCCGGTGGCTCCTGCTCACTTTGGCTCTCATAACGAGGCACTTCCCTGTTAGAGAGGGAAATCATTGTTATTCGCATTTTTATAATTGAAATAAAACATTATTATAGAATAGAGAAGGATGTTTATCTTGATAGGGCTACTCAGAACACATCAGCGTCTTACGTAATGAGAATGACAATGAATTGCCCGGTGCCTTTTCACGCGTCACGGTTACACTCTCATGTGGCCAACAAATGCGGTCATAAAAGGAGAAAAAATATTGTTCAAGGTATAAAACAAAATCAACGAATCAATCCGCGTTAAAATACGATGGTTTAAAGGTTGAAAGTGGCTGTGAATAAAAATTTCGTCCATTATTTCTTTTTTTCATGAATTTTCGAAGGTAATGGATTATATTGGGTGCTGTAAAAGTGGAAATGATAATATGAGGGAAATAGACTCTGGAAATGAAGCAATCATTGGTCAATTCCCGAGTGAATTCAATTATTCCTCAACTGGAAATCCATTTGCTCGTAATCAAACTAATATTTTTGTTTTTATTAACGACCCTGACTTGAATTTCGCTGATAAAAATTCAAGTCATGCCTCTGATTTTCAAAAAAAGTTCTATAAATTTAAAAAAACAATCACATGACCTGTTTCATAAGCAAAATTACGTCTTTACATAACGGAGACTTGATTTAATAATAATTCAAATGAGTTTGGAGTAAAAAAATTGCGTTATACAGAGTTAGCTGGTAAATTGGGCGAATAAAGAAATTTACTGGGCCACTGAGACTCTCGACACTATTAAAAACCAACACTTTTGAAGAACTTTACATGGCAGTTTCCTGAGGAGATAAAATGAGCCTGAATAAATTACCTCGAAGGCTCCAGATGACATTCAGAATGCATACATAACTTGTATCACAAATTTCGTCTCTACATAAATAAAAGATTTTTCTCAGGTCCTGGCAGTAGGGAAGCTAAATACAAGGCTAATTGAGATGTGAAGAAGGAACTGAAGAGCCTCAACTGTTTAACGAAGTACCACAAAGGAAAAAAAAAAATACTCCATCCGTTCTCATTGTCTTCTCTCGGGCAAGACGATACGTTATGTAATTCACTAACGTGATTTATATCGCAATATTCTTCAAAACCTATTAGACCCAAATTAAGAGGTGCATCGACTAAAGAAGACAGAACTGATTTGAGAGAAATCCTTTGAACAAATTTCACATCACACTCCAACGAGAACCGATTAAAACGTAACACGAGCTTTAAGGAAAAAAAAATAATGGAGCTAGACAAAAAAAAAATGTTTCATCAAGTATACACTATTTCAAAAGCCCGCATCCTGCTTCCTGTGTTGTTCTTGAAATTCTCGTGATTGTGCAAAAGACCAGCAACGAAGAAAAATAAAGGATAAAAATTTTCCAAAGAACTAAAAACTCAACAAGTAAATATTTCACACATTCCTGAACAAATTAAAAGCACTTTATTTCTTTCCAGAGAAGTTTTAACGAGCAAGCCAGCAGCTACGAGAGCACATGAATGCAAACAAGAGATATTAATTGGGGCGAATACACACAACCCGAAGAGATTATTACTCATCATCAGAATTACGAGAAATCGATTCATCAATATCCAGTGGACAGCAGTGAACATTAGTATGAGGTGTTTGTCGAAGTCTTCACATCCCGTTGAATTTCCGGCAACAAAACTCCCACTCAACCCTTTTCACCCTCATGAACAATCTTTATTCCCGTATGCTGCGGCCACCGTTTCCTCACGTACACCAACCAGACATGAATATACTATGACCCAACGGACCGGAAGTGGTTCCACTGTTTGAATCAGAAACAGTGTCATAAATATTCGAAACGATATTGAATTTGCCCTTTTATTAAGAAATTTATTGAAATAATATGCACGATAGAAGCCTACTCAATGCAGAATATGAAATTTTTCCAGAATCTTCTCTACTCGATTTTGATTGCCTCTTTGGAGAAAGGGGAATTTCTCCTGAATCCAATAAAAATCCCCGAGGAGCTATACATCTCTGG
Source organism: Aleiodes testaceus (assembly GCA_963565655.1). NCBI lineage: Eukaryota > Metazoa > Arthropoda > Insecta > Hymenoptera > Braconidae > Aleiodes > Aleiodes testaceus. The sequence continues at coordinate 3,614,915 of OY751421.1, read as the reverse complement.
AGAGACAGCTTTTAAAATGATATCGAAGTGGATAGAAGTACAAAAATGGAGAAAACAGTGAACTAAAATTGAAACGGAAATTTAATCCATCACTCACCGAAAGTAAGGAGAATCCGAGATTCTTCTTCATTCTGAATTAACTCAGTCTTCACGAGTGTGCACAAACATTGAATTAATTGAGGAAGGTACTTGATCGATTGCAATGAGCACTGAGGAAACCGAGAGACACACCTGTTCACGACACTGTACTAAGGATAGTGTGGTTTAAATTGTCGGTATAACGCGCGAGTTGTTCGTGTCCCCCAGCTCTTCTCTGCAGAAGACAAGGGGATCTCTGGTGGGAGTGGATACTCAGTTTGATCCTCAGTTACTGTGACGTCACCGCAGTCTTGGGACCTGAAAACTCGTGATCTAGTCACTCCCATATTCAAGAATTGTTGGAGATGCTGATGAGAATTGGGATGAGTTTGTTCTTTACTCTGGTATTCATGTGTACGTGAAAATTTGTGTCTACGAAAAATAAAGAGGATGAAAATTATGGAGTCATAAAATGCAGCGTGCCAAGGTCGTGTTAGACGAAGCATAACACAAGGCGAGAGTGTATAGCTGAATGGAATCATGAGAATGCAGCAGGACCCAGGCTTTATTCAAATTAGAATTTGCACGCAGAAGCCCATTAATCTGCACACAAACTCTGGTGATCCATAAATTTACAAATTTATGGAGTAAATCAGATTTGTCATTTTGTAAATCAATATTCCGGGATAATTTGATTTTAATGCGTATCTCGAATGGAATGGATGAAGCTATTTAAATTTTTTTTATATTTTTTACTCTGCATTTATGTTATGCGGAAAATTCAATTATCAGAATAAAGAGGCAGAGCGTTAATGACAGTTTAAATTGCAGTTTCATGTCATATTTATGTTTACAAAATGAGCGAAAATTACGCTGTTAAAACCGCATTCTCATAATGATAATCAATAATTCATTAGCACCTGTTATTCTCGGTGAATAAGAGCCTTTGTGTTTACTCTAAATTTTGACCCATAACTCCATTAACATCTGGAGAAGACTATAATGGTAAAAGCAAATGATATTAAATTCTTTGAGGTCAATTTGTGTATTGAGCGTTTGAAAATAAGAAAAAAACTGGCATTTTTTAACGTTCAATTGATAATGTCAATGTTGTGTTTAACTTTGCATAAATATTCTACGTTGTATTGAAGCGAAAAACATGAGATATTCGAGATTAATGTTATCTAGGCTTATCTCCTCGACTATTACGTTAAACTACCTTTTGTAAACTCTATTTACCGATGTTATCTGAGAGGAAGAAAGTGACCGCGTTGTATCCAATTACGATGAAAGAAAAAAATCATAATTTCAGCTTGTAAACATTGAAACTGAAGCCCTAAACGTCTTTCATATCTTCTCTTTTTTTAATGCATTGTCCCGGATATCGACCTGCGGTTTTATTTTCTCTTTAATTTCACCTGATTCATTGGGATTATTTTATTTTCCGTTAATCTCAAGTTGAAAGTGTGAGTTCAAGGAGAATTTTTATGATAAATTTCCATTGAAATTTAACCGCTGAATACATTAACACATGACTTCAGAATAAACACTACCTTCTCTTCATGCAAATGTAATTTAATATTTTTTTTTTTATTTATTTTTAGACACGATATTACCATACCGTTAGAAAGACACTCAATTTCATAGCCACAAAATTTTAATTTTACGTTTAATTAAGAGGAGTGTCACCGCTTACTATGCAAATTTAACGTTTTTTTTTGGTTTTTTCTAATTTTCATTTGTAGCTTTAGTGAAAAATAGCCATGGCGTCGAGAAGAAAATGAGAAAACGTGAAAAAATAAGACGTAAGTGTGTGTTTTTATCAAAACATTGGTGTATTCATCAATCATACTAATATTTCCTATTTTTCCAGAGTTTTTAAAAGCCTCAGATAAATATAACAAATAGTTTATTTTTCATTGACGAATGGATTTAACGAACTACACTAACTGCATGTCCTGCCAGCGGCGTGATGAATTGTCAAGAGGATAATAGAGTTTTTAACGATTTTCTATTTATTCACAATTTTTTCGAAAACTCCTTTTTCCACGATTTTTATGGAAACAATAATCTCATGTACAAACCATAAAAAACAATCCTGGTGACTCGATTTATTCCACTATTACACAGAGAAACGATTCTTCGAGTTATTTACATGAAAGACGAAAAAAATAAAAAAGAGTCCAATGAAAGACACTGTGTGAATCGTTTGTTGACTCGTTCGTTATTGGTCCCGGAAAGCGACTGAAGCAGAAACAGTATGGGAAACGGGACAAAGCCGTGAATTTTGTGGAAAGAAAATAGGAAATAAAATAAAAGGGGAGAGGGTGGAAATATAGGGAGCTCATTCACTGTGAATTGTGACGCGTGTTCAGCACCTGCTGATTGTAAGAAATTGTAGGAGGGTTTTAGTTTTACGGTTTTTTATTCGAGGCCAGGTGAGTTCACGTGATTCATCCAGTGCTCCATTCGTTGTATTGATTTTATGGCATTTTTAGAGGGAAAAGTGGAGTGCAATTCCATTGGAATTATTGGAGATGCAATTTTTTTTTGATGAAACTTTGATTATTTAATTTTTGTTAAAAATCCAATTTTTGCTGAAAAAATTGAAGTTTTTTTGTTCAATTAAAAAATCCTAAACATCAATTTTAAAATGTTTTCCTCAGCTTTCCAATGAAATCATCAAAAAGATCCTATCTCCAAGACTTTCACTCATTCGAAGCAATTTTCATTACATACATTCTTCAAACTTCTGATGAACTAAATGAATATGCAATAGCAATCTAATCACTCTAATTTAACTTCATGAAGTAAAAATAATTCCAGCACAAAGTTATTCCAAGTTAATATAATTATCGAGCCTCGCGAAACTCAAACCCTGGAAAATTAACAAAAAAAAAAAAAAAAAGAAAATCCCGAAAAGTAATGCTCAAATAAACACAGCACGTTGGGAATGAATGAAGATAAGCGCGGAAGTTACGTGGGTTCTTCAATACAGTTGAAAAAGGCCTGTTTCACCAAAACTTTTTAATGCCCCTTTACTTTTTCCAATTTTCCCCGAGTGTTGAAAGATTCCGAGTGTTTCTCCAGAATTTTAATCAACCGAATACTTCAACGCAAATCCATAGCATCAAAATAAATTCCAAATTAAAGTAAATTAATTATTCCCCTAATGTACATCAAAAATATCGTCTTCAAATTCCCCAGGCGTAATAAAATAAATTCCAACGTATCACGACTGACTTTAACATCACTTAACATTTATCAAATGTCACCTCAACTTCACACCTGAAGTACGCCCTTAACATGGATAAGATTCTCCGGAATTTCGTGAATTTGTGGTAAAGTGTAAATTTATCCTCAAAATCGTAACGGATTACCTCTCTCGAAAGTGAAGGTATTAAACCGACTGAAAAATTCTGTTAACATTTCTCTTAAAATTCACCATAATTTTATTTATCTTTGACACATTTTACGAGATCTGATAATTCCATATAATTAACTCAAATAAAATACACGTTCCTGTACTCTCCCCTTATTATCCTCGTTACTTCTACATTATTATATGAAAACACACGTGGCAATTAAATTACCCAGGCTAAAAACTAGAATTAATTCATCTTTGAAAGTTTTTGATGATTATTTTGTGTCTCTCTCACAGCATAAACTCGCGTGACACATCCTCAGATTCATTGTTTTGTTTCACAAACAGTGGAGAGCACCAATTTACCGTCAATTGTAGTGCAGAACTTAAATAGAGAGAACGAGAATGAAGAAAAAAAAGGGGGGCAAAATGATGTAGCTAATGGAGATGAAGTAGAGACAGTAAAAGCATTTATTTTCAATCCAATGTCACACGATTCCCCTTTCTCCGACCTCAATCCCCAATTATCATAGATAATGTGTTACTAATTTTTATTAAAATTCTGTTTGCAGTTAGAAAACAATACCTTCCACTCTGATGCTCAAACTCCATCGTCACTTGAGAATAAACAATTTTCACTGAAAACATTATTAAATAATGGCTGAAAATATGAGAAGAAAACAGTTAAAATTCAATGTTTCAATTCACTTTTGTTTTCATGAATTTTTAACACAAATTCTCAGCCAGAGATTAATCGAATTCTGACAATAACAAAACTTGTTATAACACTGAATTGGAATCTACAGAGAATTCTATACATCAACCAGAGTGAGGTGGGGGTGGGCACATCAAAACCACTATTCGTCCGGTGAATGCATTGTTTTCCATCACGTTTTGTAGTGGTAGAACGTCAGGTATAAAGGGGCATCATGACGAGGTACTCATGTGGTGTACATACAGTGCTATACGAGGAAAACTAGTGTAAACACACGATGTGCGTGATTATGCCAGGAGGTTACTCATACAATCAAATGTATCAGGAGTTATACGGATGTCCGGTGTTCCGCTACCCTGTTTCAACTGCTGGCCTTTCCTTCCGCCCATCTCCTACCATTTTCCCATTTTTTTACTCTTCAATTGAGTAAACGTGATGGGAAAATGGAAATTCATTTGATATTTAAGAAAATTGTTTCAATTAATTGAAACGAAAGATTGAATCTTCATTAATTGAGAGTTTCTTGAGAAGATACTTGAGGTGAATGAAAAGTAGAACGTTTTTTTTTACCTCTTTTCAATGTTCAGAATGGAAGAAGTAAGAGTTGTGCTTTGAAAAAGTGTATTCAGCAGAAATGATAATGTGAAATGGGGTATTTGTTTGAAACTCCTTCGAGGAAAGAACAGCATAGTTATACCGATTAAAAAGCTAACTTTTTTCATTTTCCACAACTTGCATATTACCAGAAAAACCAGGGAAATTAATGGCTCCTGTTTTCTTGGATATGGAAGAGGAAAAAAGGGTTTTTGCTGAATGACCTCGTTAATCGTTTCATTTTTAAATTCCATTAAAATTCAATTGCTCATGATAATTCTGTACACAATGGGACGTATTTAGTGGCCACTAAACACTGATACTCCCATGAGCCCCTCCAGACACGATCGAGGCTACTGAACATCACTGGATGCACTGATAGGCACTCAAGTCACTGACAATACGGAAACACACGTTTAGATCTATAGAGAGAGGCAAATGTGGCTGATGCAGCCAATTTGACCGCACTTCCCTCTAGACAACTGTATATTAATTTTCCTCAGTGCGAATGAAGCGCAGTTGCTTCTGATCCACTGGATTAATTAAATTCCCAGGCTGTGCAGAATAATCAAAATATCTCTCAACGCATATTCTCAAAATTCAAACATTGTTATTCAACCACACGCACACCTGTCAATTATCATAAATTATGTTTTCCATGATAATGAGAAAGCTGTTCACTTTAGAAATTAATTCTCGAGGACAATGAGATGATTTTGTTTGCTATCAGGTGAAAATCTCATCAACCTGTCGAGAAGGAACTTTCTTTATAATTTTAATCTGCTTGTTTTTTTAAAATTATATTTGTAGTATTTTTTGGGGATTTATTTAATTGGAATTCATGGAGTCAATTGCTTACAAAGCATCTGGGGATTTTACGGGAAGTAGAGTATACGTGACTCGTAATTCTTCTTTTTTTTTCACGTGAGATGAACAACTGGAGCATGGATCACGTGCTAATAAGCGTTGCTTGACCGTTGCAACAGTTGCACCAATTAACGATTGGTCATTATCTCACAGAGAGTCAACGTGGCAGAAAAAGAAATGGTGACTTATTAAATGAGTATATAAAATGAAATTGAAAAATTAAAAAATTGTCTCTAAGTTAAATGAAATATTTGTAAAATAATTTCTCATTGGACTTTCTATTATAAACTAGTAATTATGTAGAAATTTTCCATAATTTTCACTTAATAAATTTGTGCAAACAAAATATGAGATTTATTAATTAAGAATCTTCGTTTTATATGTTTCATTTACACGGTAATTTCTGCATCATGAACTACGGATTAATTAAACGATGAGAGATTACAGATAATAAAACTGTAATTTCGAATTTATATTTAAAAAACGTTTCTACTCTTGGAGATGAGGATTTTTTTTTTGAGATTCAAGGGAGCGAGATGAGCTTTCGTCGGGAATACTCGATCAAGAAAGAATAAACTTTGTTTCTAGAGTTCACATGGCTGTTGGCGCTTTATATATAAGTTTATGGATGAAACGTGCGTTCCTCCATTTCCACTTTTCCCAAATTCTTCGATAAATTACGCACATAATGTCAGATTGAATCTCCAAAAAAAAATTGGTAAAATAAAAGGCAATTGTTCTACTCATGAATCCAAAGGATTTAACCTTTCTCATAATACTTCATTTTATTGAGAAAATAATATTTCCCATTTTTCACTGACCTGTGACCTCTCTGTCGCTGGCGCTCATGCATCCACAATGCATCCCCAAGATTATGTGTACCACTCTGTGCACCACCCATGATGTAACCGTATATGTGACAATAATAAATTGAACGTGTGAGAAATGGTAATTCCAGTACACGCTGAATTATAAATCGTCAGGATACAATCGATCTCATCTGCACTGTTTAAATAAAGAAATTCGATTTACATGAAGAGCCAGTGTTCGATCTGTAATTCTCATTTATTCACCCTTTTCGTGCATATCACAGGTCTCTAATTTCCTGGGCCTTCACTAGAGGGCGAAGTATCATTATCTCTTCCATAGGCAGTGAATCGTCTCTGGCATTTGAAAAGAAAGAATTTATCGCGATTAATTTATGCGAAAATTTGAGTTTTCTAACGTTGATTTTATCCAGAAAGGGTCTAAGCTTCACGGCTCTGACCCACATAAATTAATTCAAACATAAACACATGGAATTGTGAAGAGCAATTGAATTTAATCAATTCTCTGCACGTTTTTATTGATAACACCTTGTTCACTTATTAATTGTACGCGGTCTCGCAGTAAACTGATGGCACGTAAGGCGAAAGAGGCTTGCGTGAATTTTCGCAAAGGTTGGTAAAGTATCTAGTGGCGGGGGATGTAATAAGTAGCTATTGCGGGACTTCTCTTTGCCCATTTTATGTCTCATTCTGTTCCACTATCATGCACCTGGATACATTGGCTTCCAGTTTCCACATTTTCCGTCGAGAGAGATATTCATAGTGCTATTTCACACGCAAAATAATACAAATAAAATAAATTATTCACTTTCGCAAAATAATGAGTACTTTGAAGAAAATTATCTTGAATTCATGGGTTTTCGATGTCCGGTTGAGGATGTTGGAGATGCGGGGATATAATAAAAATTCGTTTATTTATTTTTCATCCTTGATCCCTGTTTTTTCGGAGCCACGATTGAAGCTGGTTCCGTTCTGCTTATTTTTCAGTATTTTAAACATTTTTTTTTATTAACACGCTTCTGCTTTGTGTGCATGTTTCATTCTGTTTCTCCACACTCTAATACCTCCTCCTTCATAATCAATGGCCGTATTTAATCAGGTTATACGGACTTGACTCTCGATGGCAATTATTATGAACAAATCATCATGTTGCATTAACCGTTTCTTTTCCTCTATTCTCATTTACAGAAGTAACATTAAAATTATCAAGAAACGCGTTAATTATATCGAGCAGGACAAAGTTCAGTCTCCAGATTACCAAAAATTTGATCGTTTTATTGCTAATTCAATTGCGGTATTACTGTAAAAAAAAAGAAGCTCTTGAAAATCCTAATGAAATGGAATTAATCGTTTTTTTCATTCTTTTTTTTTCAGAGGTCGTTGTGGATTTTCATCGGGGCTTTCCGAGGATTACTGTTCCCTTGCCATCAAGAAAGGAGAAATGTATGTTCACGTTGAAACCAATCACCCACACAGTTGGCGATTTTCTCAGTATGCTGAAAAAAGAGGACCTTGGCATTGATCGAGCCTACATCACCACAATAGGTGAGATTCTCTTGAATTTAAATTATCTTCTATTCTTTCAAACGACTCATATCATTCATTTTATTTTCACGCAGATGGCATTAGGATAGGAAGCTGTAACACAATAGAGTCACTTCTGGATGCTGATTTTAAGCTGGTTGTAAATGATATTATCTACGATGTCTCTCCGCCGGGTCAGGAGAAATATTCACTGGTAAATAAAATAAGAAATGAAATCAGGAGAAAAGAGTAATCTTTCTCAACAGAATATCTCGGAAAATAATAGAGATACGTCTGTTTTATTCTGGACCTTTTTTGTACAGAATTTCAAGAGCTGCAAAAAAGAATTCATGTAAAAATATCGTATCTCCTTTATTTTCCGAGATATTTTGAAAAGAGTAAACTACAAAACGAATATCCAGTTTCGCCTCTTTTCTACTGAAACAGAGATGTGATAAAATGGAGAATGATTAGTTCTCTCTTTATAACATGCATGCCGTTGGAAAGTTGTGAAAATTCCGTCGCGATAATGCTATGACAGAAGCCATTTCATTCCTCTCGGGAAATGCAATGAATGTTTTTGTTAAAAGCACACAAAATACTTTAGTGTAATCAAGGAGAATTCTATTTTAATAAAATTATACTGTGCAATGAATAGGAAGCCGTAGAGAAACTATCCGACGTTCAAATGACAGTTTGTCAACTTTACGAGAGTCTCCACTGCCAAGAGTACAACTCGATTCTCGAAAGAGAAACTGTGACAGAGCTGGAGCAAGTTATGATGGAATTGGAGCCACTGGAAGCGGTTAGTATTGAATAAATGGGGATAGGAAGTGTATTGAAATTTTCTAAAATAAATTTATGGATTCTGAGGAATTAGAGATTCTTTTGTGAATTGAGGAGTAAAATTTTCACTGTTTTAATTAGAAAAAACTGGAATTGGAGGTAACCGCAGAGAGGCGTGCAAATTTACACGCATTAGTGGGTTTGATGGCGATGGCCTGTCAAGTTGGTATCCTAGCGAGACTCACGTGGTGGGAATATTCCTGGGATATTATGGAACCTGTGACCTACTTTGTCACGTATGTAACTGGTATGGCGTGCTATATCTACTTCATCATGACTAGGCAGGTGAGCGTACTCGAAGCACTCGTTCTCAATTATTCAGGGATCTTGATGCAAATGGCATTACATTAATTAAACGAATTGGGGTAATTCAATTGGTTATTGATACTGATGTGTCTTTCTCTTTTTTTTGTAGGAATTCATGCTACCGGATGTTATGAATCGGAGGTACCTCGTTGTATTTCATAAGCGAGCCAAAGCCATTGGCCTCGATCTCAACATCTACAATCAACTCAGAGAAAGGGCATACGAATTGGAAACAACATTGAAAATAATACGTGGACCATTGTATCATCACAAGAACAAAGTCGAACAAAAATTACGGGAAAAAGCAAGGTCATCTAGTTCAAGCTCCTCATCTAGTTCAAGATCACGTTCACCTAGTCCAAGTTTACCTCCTAGTGATAAAAAAAATGAGAAAGTAGATAATAAAACGGAAAAATTGTGAATTTCATCGTAATTCGTAAGTTTTTGGATAAACTTAAATTATTTGAAAATTTATTATATTTGCGATAAAATTGATGACAGCCTGATGAATTTCGTCAGTCAAGACGAGCGCTCAATAGAGTTTGAAAGAATTTTATTATTAATACATCGAAATGAAATGGAGAAATGTACGAATTAAGTAATTGATTTTATTTTTTTTTGCATTATCGATTCTCCCATATCTGCAATTGGACATTTATCCTTCGTATTATTGAAGGCTAATGTTAATAAGTGCATTCGATATAAGATTTACTTTGATTTTAAATTTATTTTTGACATAATATTTACGATTAGTTTTATTGTGGTATTTATCTCGAACAATTATGATAATGTAGAAATGTTTATTTTTCTTTTTCGAGTGAGACTTTTGTGTTTTCACAAATATCAGAAAAATCAGAGATTTGTTTGACCCAATCGATTGGGATTGTGTTACAAAAGGGGCCATTAAGAAAAAAAAAACAGACACAAGCGAAAATGTCACGACATTTTCAATCAGCACAACACCATAAATACCTTATACTACTTAGTTAAACAAACTTTGCCAGTGTTTGAAACTACCCACAGGGAGAAGATGGAATAGAATATCCCCTAAAGCTATCTTCCAGATAATTAAAGACTTAGTTTTTGGATTTTCCCACAGGAACTACTACATCTCCTTCAATTTTCATTTGAGTCAATAATATATCAATGGAATTAATGGGAAATAATGTTAGCTTCCATTTGCGAAGAGCCTAAAAGAGTTTTACTTCAAAGTGAAAAATACTATATCTTCATTCCTAAAAAAATAATAAATAAATTAATCCCATCTCCAATATCGATTTTTATCCTTTGACAGTGAAAGATTCGTACGAACTACTAGTGAAAATTAAATGACATTTAAATAATTTATCTAGCACTACGAATATTCACAACGAAATGTTTTTCGTTGATAAATAAAAAAAAAAAAAAGAAACAGACGTGCCAATTATGTTCGTGGCTTCTAGTCGACTCATGATATTATCGTACTACCTCTGGCTTAAAATACGTATTATCTCACGATCATGTTTTTTTTCGAAATTGATGCCTCCATTTTCTTTAGGCAATAAGATAATTGGTGAAAAAAAATAAAAATCTGTTCCCTTGTGATGATTAAAGTAAATATAATTATAAAAATAATAAGAGTGGAGTTTTAAATTGCATTTTATACGCTTAAAAATACGTTTTTTCTTCATTTGCTTGATAGAAGTACAGTAAGACTTTAAAAAAAAAAGTACATGGTTAATGAGATAGTACATGGCTGTTTCAACCTAGAGAATAAGAAACGTTCATTCATCGTAATTAGTTGAAAATACTTTGAACTGCTTGAATGTTCATTCTGAACTTTCGTAGTTTAATCGTTGAAAGTAGAGATTTGAATGTTTCCAGGATCAAATCTATGAGAAATTGAGGATCTCAATTGCTTCAGGCCATATGTCTCTCACTTTTTATCCGTCCGCCGTGAATGCTTCATAATTAAAAAACTTGAAAAAAAAAGTCATGTAGCAAAAGAATTTCACTCTTGCCATTATCTCAAGGCACTCTTCAACTTATTAAAGTAATTTAAAAAAATGTTTAATCCTAAGAACAAGTTCTGATAGAGACAATGCAAGAAATATCTATGAAATCGATGAATTTTTTGAAGACACTCAAGTACTATCATCTGCACATTTGGAATTTTTCAACTTTTTATAGAATTTCACGCCTATGCTAATCACTTAAACTAGTATGTGCACAAATATCTCAAGGAATTAAATTAAACGCATTGCACAATCTCATTAAAATGATTTAATTCTAATCTTTCTCTTCCATTGATTATTAATACTTTCGAGTGTTTTTTTTAAAATGATCAAATTATGATCAATTTTATTGTTGTAATAATTCATAAAAATCATTAATATATTTATGAGAGTTTAATGAAATTATCAAATGAATCAATATTTCTTACTAATTTTATGAATTATTAGATTTTAAACAAAAGAACTATTCTGCTCTTCCGTGTGACTCGTTAATTCTCTTTTTTCTTATGAAAAAAAAAAGGTGTAAGCTTCCAACAATTATGAGAAATTAATGTAATTCATTCTAAATTGTTAATTAATTCTTGGAATAATTAATATCAATAATTTCCTTAGTTTTGTAAATAAATATTAACATTCTATGGTTCATTGACGCTGTTTCTTCGAGCTTGTGAAATTGCCTGAAATCTTTTTGAACTAAGAGAGAAAAAATACTAACTATCTAATTAAATTAACAATTATGAAAGTTGCTTGTGTAAATATCCGTAGGACATATGAATAATGTAAAAGAAATGAGAATATCTTTAGATACATCATGAAGATATTGAACCAAGAAAAATCGAGTAAAATTGAAGGATTTAGGATGGAATAAGGAAATTATGATTTATTCATAATGTTAACTCTGTTCTTTGTATAAAAAATAATTAATTAATTCATATGGCTGTAAGAATTTGAGCAATGCTGGTTTATTTTCGATCTTTATGCTCCATCGAGAATTCTTGTACATAAAGAATTTCAAAATAAATATATTAATATTTATTCAATTCTAATGTTATTTATTATTAATTTCATTGATTTATCTGATTAATTTTATATAATTTAAATAACTCAAATCATTTGTACGAATCAATCCTTTTAATTTTTTTAATTTAATTCATTCAATAAATTGAATCTTTCTTTTCACGAAAAACTGAGTTTTCTTAGTCAGACCTTTAAAAATTCTTGTGAGGGGATTTAAATAAATTCGATTCCCCTTCCATCGACCCACAGAATAGTTTACATTCCACTACCACAAGCACTATTACTGTATTGGTTCACCATTCACGTCAAGCATAATCGGAGTGTCAACAAACTCGAGCGAGTGATGTGAATAACAGGAAATCACTACCAAAAAAGTCAGGGGCCAAAGTTACGTAATAATTTGGCCAAAAAATCGATCCATAAATTGTGATACTTCAATTAAAAACCAGAAAACTCCATAATAATATCGATTTGACGAGTGATTGAGGTTAGAAGAGCTCCAAACAGCTGTTCTTAATAATTCCTCTGGAAAATCACGAGTAATCATTGGACCACAAAAACAGTATTAAATAAAACAAAAGCATTTGAGGTAAAATTGCATCATCAATGGCTACGAAAGTCGAAACTTTATGGAAACAAGCACTCAAAACATTCGCCGGTTCTCGAAAAACTGGCTTCAAAGTCTGTCAGAAGAATTTTGAAAAATTAAAAATTCTCATGAATGAAATAACAGCTGATGATGTCAAAGTTGATAAAAGAGTACTTGATTATGTGGAGAATCAGTGTGCACCAATGTGTGTTATTGATATTTTTGAGAATCAAGATATAACAATTGCTGTTTTTTTATTGAAACACGGAGTCACTTTGCCAATGCATGATCATCCTGGAATGCATGGATTGTTGAAGGTAAATTTATCAAGAATCTGAAGCTTTCAGTTTTTTCGGAATATCTCGTAAACCAAGTAAGATAGAGTAATTTTCGTAATGACCTTTTTTGTAGCTCTTGAAATTCTCTACAAAAAAGGTCATATCCAAAATTGCTCTATCTCGCTTAGTTTCCGAGATATCCCAAAAAAACTGATGACGAAATAAACTGTATTTGCACAAATTTAAATTAATTATCTGATTAATTAACAGGTAATTAATGGAACAGTGAAAATCGACAGTTTTACAGCACAAACCCCGGAGGAACGCATCATTCAACTGGAAGAAGAATTCACAGCCTTGAGGCATCCATCACGAGTGCTTCAGAAAACTGATCCAGCATGTGTCTTAATGCCAAACGATCACAACTTCCATGAAATAACTTGTATAAAAGGCCCCGCAGCATTTTTGGACGTTCTAAGTCCACCGTATGACGTTGATCTCAATGAACGAGAGAGGAGCATTCGGCCGTGCACATTCTTCCGACAAATTGCCCAAGAACAAACTAATGTACCTGAAGGTACATCAGTCAAAGTCAGATTAATAGCTGTCGAGCAACCGCCTCTATTTCATTCAATTAATTTAAAGTACTCGGGTCCTCCATTGAGATGATTGTCTCGATGGATTAATTGTAGATTTATCGTTTCATCACGAATTTAACTCCAAAGCATTAATTAAGTAGGAACTCTAAGATCTCTCTGAATTTCTCTTATTTATTCATTGTAATGGGAATTCAATTTTTCATCCATTTTCCATGGGGTCAATATGTATTTACGCATTTTGCTTATACAGCCGGCAACTCTATTTATTCCAGTAATTTAATGATATTCTGAAGTCAACACTTTCAATAGTACAAAAAATATGGAAATTTAATAACAAAGGACATAATTCATTAATAATGAAATTGGGAAAAAATATTTACAAACACGGTTGTACTTAATAGTAATTTAAAATGTTCCGAGCTTGTTGATTGTAGTTGTCGTACAGGAGAAATTGGGGTAAAATGGATATTCCAATGCTAATTTCACCAAAACTTTTATCATTCGATGCTTTATCATTAATTTTAATGCAAGGATATGGAAAGTTGGTCATTAAAATTAAATAATTAGATGCATTTTATTAAAAATGCTCTAAACCAAGATGAAATTTATTTATTTCCATTATCTACATTCTTTATATCATAAAATAAGATTTATTTTCATTCATGAATTCAGTTTGCAAAAAACACTTCGCACTTTAACAAATTCCCTTTAAACCTGGACTAATTGAGAGAATTAAAAAAAAGAAAATATTTCTCTTATTCTTCTCCTATAAGATATGAATATAGTATCTGATATTTCTTCTCTGTTAATTATTTTAAAAAACAAAAATATCTGCAAACAGAATTATTAAATAGAATTTTACCGTAATAATCTTGAGGGAATTGCGATAGAAATATCACGAAAATTGTATTAATTTATTTCATTGTCTCTTTGACGTATATAAAATGAGTATAATACGATAAACAGATAAAGTCTCTACAAAATAAGGATAAAAATTCTATATGCCAGTACCTTGTTGAGCTACATTAACTGCCTACATATACCATCGGGATTTTTTCTCCTTAATGCGATTTTTTACAACTGATTCATAATTTTATGATTTTTCTCCTTTGAACTCAAAATCAAAGGTATCTGTCCACATTGCCAGTTAATTTCGTCCCATTCGTCCCGATCAATGGGATTAAATTAATTTCATTAATTCCATAATATCGTCAATTATTCGTTAATTATGAATAATTCATAATTTAACTTGTTTGGCTATTCTCTGAATTTTGTTGTCTTCTGTACACAGCCACATTGCTCTCAGTATAATCCATAATGCGTCTCTGGCACTGTCTCACGTATTGTTGCTGTTTATGATATATTTTGAATGCTCCTTTTATTGCTATGAATGCAACACCACCCTGAAACAATAAAAAAAAAATCAATAGAACCATTTCAATCTCCCCTAAACCGATTTCACTCCAAATTAATTATGATACATACCAGTAATGTGCGTTGAAAATTCGAATGAACGCTTTCAAAGAATATTTTCCCGCAAATACTAGCAATAGTCGGAAGCAATAGAGCACCACATAAAATTCTCGTAGCTGAAAGTGGATCAGACATTGGTGGCACATCATGTGACTGCGTTCGATCCTCATCTGCAAATCTCCCCGGTAAGAAATGCCTCAGAACCGGTACTTTACAGGCATGTCTCCTCAATAACCTCAGAGCCTGGTCTTCCCACCTCAGCATTTTCCCGAGCACAAGCATAATTGGGATCGTCGGTAAACCGATCAACAGCACCAGTGGATCAGCCTGTTCCATCATCGTTAGGCCGTCTTTATGACCAACCACCTGCATAACTGTAACTGCTCCATATGTAACTGCCGTCCAGTAAATAGACCCAACAACAATACTAGCTGCTATGAATGGAGACACTCTGAATATTACCCCATCGATCGTATCCAAAATTACCACTAACGTTCCCATATTAGGATAAACAATTATGTACTCCGTATTACACTGTGGACATGCAACATAAGCACCAGCTCTGCCCTTTTGTTTCTCATCGACCCATCGTTGTATGCAGCCTTGATGAACCCACTTAGTCGTACCACGACAGTGACATGGCTTAACCCAAGAGGCTGTTGCATCATCCTCATCAGTGGCAAAACAAACCCAACAGTATCTTTTATCGTCATCAGAACTCAATGTTGATGCACTGGCAGACGTGTGATTTGGCGTTGATGCACCATCGGTTACATCGATTGACAATTCCTGATCAATGTTTGACGTTGAATTACACGTTGTCTCTTCCTCAGAAGATATGGCAGCTGCTTGTGTATCTGAAGCATCAAAGGAATCACTGTCCTGTCCTCTGCTAATCTCAACTCGATTCGATTCTATCAGTATAAACTCTCTGTTATCCATCTCGGAAGAGTCTAGGGTTGATGGATAAAATCGCACTGATCTTGAGGATAATCTTGGGGGTGTTGATCTTGATGAGTTATCTACTCCTGGAAGACGAGATCTTTCTGATGTACGTGTTGGTGATTCAATTCGGATTGATGGGCCGTGATTATCTTGGCCCTGGGAGGGATTATCGTTTGACATTTCAATTTTTTAATATCTGTCTTCTATTATTTTTCT
The DNA here is from genome assembly GCA_963565655.1 of Aleiodes testaceus. NCBI lineage: Eukaryota > Metazoa > Arthropoda > Insecta > Hymenoptera > Braconidae > Aleiodes > Aleiodes testaceus. The sequence continues at coordinate 3,598,683 of OY751421.1, read as the reverse complement.
TTCATCTCGAAGATTTGTATCTGAAAATTAGTAAAAATTTGTCATTAAAATAGTGCATTAATATCATCAATTCCTGTCATTTGTTGTCATCAAAACGCAATATGTTTGAAAAATGTGAAAATACTCAGGAATGTTTAACCTAGAGCAGTAATACGAGATTAAGTGCTTCTCCAAGAATTTACCCTTTTTTTTATGTTAAATTCCAAGAGCAGTTTATGCATAAAATGCTCAAGCTGTTGAAATGTGATAATTAAGAAAAAAAGAGTAAAGCCAATGTTACCTGTATCCGTTGCATCAGTGTAAGAGGCTGGATGTTGACGAGATTAAAACACGTTACACAGTAAAATTATTCTCTGATATAACTCAATTGTTTAATTTAATTTAATGTCAGTTACTTACAATTAATTTCATCGATTCCTTTTTAATGAGAATTATTTGAACCCAATCAAGGTTCATCCTCTCACTTTGGAAGAGGTGTATGTGTTAATTTTTATTTTTCTCGATGAAGTTGGTAGTGAGTGGAGACTTTTTCCGACAAAAAAAATATCAAACAGCACAATACAATTGTTATGCGCATGCGCGAGGAAAGATGCGGTAGTTTTGAATTGTGGGGTTATGTGTTTTGACACATTTTTAACTCGTAGTTTATTGAAAATTCGGTTTTTTTGAGAATGTCAATGAATTTTCGGGGGGAATGGGTGAGAAAGTACTTTAAAAGGTGGAAGTTTTATGTGGACAGGAAAATATATCAACAACGCAATGTAAATAAAGCATATTTCTTTTATAAATTCAAAAGTAAACAAAAAATAGTGAATGCACTAGTATTGAATGTAGAAAAATGCAAAAAAATGAGGAATGAGGAAATTGAAGTGGAAAAAAGGAGAGAATTGGATCATAATGAAATATCGTTGCTCCAGAATTATTGGAATATTTGGAGAAATTTTAATAAACAATTAAAATTGTGGGAAAATGAACAAATGGATTTTTCCATTTTATTTCATTATAAAAAAACATTAAAAATAGTTTTAAACTCTTGGATAGAATTCTGCAATAGAAAAATCAGAGATCGAGATTTATCTGCACATTTTGCTTCAAAAGAATTAAAACGTTATTTCCATAATTTACTACAATTCACAATGAGACAAAGGGAGAAGAGGAAAATGTACGATTTGGCTCAGAATTTTCATCTGAATGGACTCAGAAAAAGGGCATTATCTCATTGGATAATGTATCACAGGCGAAAAGTTGAAAATTCTCGGAAAATTGAATTTTTTAATGATTACTTGAGATTCTCGAAGTCCAAGAAAATTATTGCAAATTGGAGAACTTATGTTTTTCATAGGAAATGCTCGAAGAGGAAAAAAATTACAGCCGATCATCACTGTAAGAAACGAATTGTTTACAAGTATTTTATTGCATTGAAGAATTATCGAAATTATCGACAAGATAAGAAATTTAATTCTATTTATTTACAAAGTAATATTCAAGGAGTAATCAACAATTTTAAAACGTTTTACATTAATAAATGGAGAGTGGCTGTAATTTGCGCCGTTCGAGAAAGGCAGAAGCTCCTCTTTGCAATTGAACATTTCGAAATATCCGTGAAAAGGAAATTTTTCAATAAATGGAAGACTTTCAAAGAAGCGCACAGAATAAAATCGAATTACAAAACTCATCTCGAGAAAATTAGTTCACATTTACTCCTGGAAAAGTACATAATAAAATGGAGATTGAAATTCCAAGCAATTCAGTGGAATCAGTGCAAGCTTCATAAAATCCTTGAATTCAGAATAAAAAAGAGAAGCTTTAAATCATGGAGGCAGTACTGCTTCAAAAAAATAAAAAAAAGAGAGATGGAAATGAGAAGAATGAGAGGAAAATCGAGATACTCTGAAGCTATTATTCTGCCGAGAAAAAGTCATTTTGTAATTCCAGAATTTATGAAGAACGATGAAAACGATTATATATTAAGTATTCTAGACGGAGATTTCTTGGAGCCATGAATTAATTATAGAAAATAAAATGTAATCTTCTTTCATAAAACAGGAATATGATACATTTATTTATTCTTCTTTCTCTTGATTTCATTCAATTCCGCCTGCTGCACAGCTCCCTCGCTCATAATTTCTCTGACCTTACGCTTACGCTCCATATCGTTCTTTATTTGATTTTGAATTTGTACTTTAGCCAAGAAGGAAGCATCCTTCCTCACTTCCCTGATAGCTCCTTTCATTTCTTTCTTTAGTTTGTGCATCAATTTTTCTTTCTCCGCTTTTTCCTTAGACATCGGTCTATGCTTCTTACCATCGTAAACTCTTTCTATTCTTGGTTCGTAGAGTCTCAGGGTTTTTGGCTTCTTCTTCGCTTTTACCAAGTGCTCCAATTTCTTGTTCCCAAGTGCCGATAAATCTTCCTTAATGCTTTCCACGTGTTTTTGTATAGTTTCCGGATATTTCTCACACGAATTTAACCGCAGTAACTTAATTATCGGTTCAAAAATAGAGTAAACAGCGTCCAACTCCCCCAAGTGCTTTGCGAATTCACTGGTCAGATTGACAGCCGTCAAGAATACTCGAATTCTGAAGTCATCGTCGATTTCTCCATCAGTTAAATCGTCGATCCTCATATGTGCACCAACAGGATCAATTTCTGAATTCAATTGATCTTTCAGAACAAGTAAATTAGCTAGTTCTCCGACTCTCTTAAAAGGAGGCACAATCTTCAATAACAGAGGAGGTGGCTTTTCCGTTGCCATGAAAATAATCCCTCGGAGGTAATTAATTACAGCAGGCGAAAACCTCTTACTCAGCATCGTGTACTCCAGCATTAACGTGGAAATAAAGAGTCCCCTCGAAATTTGCGACTTTCCTTTGACCCTGCACCTCAATAATATCTGTGACATAAAAATAATCGCAGGAGTCACAACGGGATGCCGGAAATCTGATGTTGGGAATAATAACGAAACAATTTTGAATAAAATCAATGTATCTAACTCCGGATACTTCTTCTGATTCTTCTCGAATTTCTCGTGTCGTTCTTTTAACAAATTTTGCACGCATGTAGCAGTGTTTGATGCGTTTGCTTGAGCAAGGTCGAATAAATGAGGAGCAACTCTGTCGAAGATTTCGAAAGACTTGATTATATCCTTTGGATTATTGTTGTCGTTGATATGAGCAGATTCTATTAAATATTGGAGGAGAAATTCGAATACTTTGCAGAGTTTCTCTCGATTCCCTTGACCCAGTGTCCAGTGATTGCATTTTACTATTCGTTCCAATATGATGGATTGATAATCTGGTTTTTGGGATTTCAGGAGATCGTTCAATTCCTCAAAGGTCTCTGGAGCTTTGTACGTATATGGAAGCTCCTGTCGCGCCTTTTCCATGATTTCCTTTCGTTTCTGGAGATCTTCTCTTATTTCTTGAACTCTTTTGGAGTCAACTGCGTCTGGGGTTGATTCAGGAATAGCAGAAGCTTCGGGAATTAGTTTTTGACTTTTTGTTGCAATTTTAGCGTTTGCTGGAGGTTCCTCGTCTTCACTCGAAGAGTCAGAGTCCTTCAAATCCGATAAATTGTCATCAGCGTCCTCCTCTGAATGTTCTGACTCATTTCCATCATGTCCATTTGTCTCTTCTATTTTTGGATCGTCAATTTCTTCCTCTTGCTCATTATTATTGTCACCATCTTCTTCTTCTTCTTCTTCCTCTTCTTCCTCTTCATCTTCCTCTTCTGAACCACTGCCATCAGATGTTTTACTTTTCTTCAAATTCTTAGCAACACCATCCTCGTCATAAGCCAACGTATCTACATCCTCAATATCCTCAACTCTGAACCCATCATCAAGATCATCAGCAGACTTGTGCTTATTCTTTCCCTCATCTCCCAAAATCCCCTTCATCCTCATCAATCTATCCTGTTCCAAAGACTCCAGTTTCTCCTTCTCCTCTTTCATAATTTCTTCCTCTGACTTCAAACGCTCTCCAGCCATTCCTCTACTCTCAAACTTCAATTCCCTCACAGCGATATCATAATCATCTGCTTTGGACTTTACTACAGGTTCTTCAACTGATTTCTTCGCAGTGGCCATTAGAGGAAGAAGGTCTTTCCATTCTGTATCGAGTTTCTCAGTTAAATCAATCGTTTGCTCCCGCAGTTTCTGCTTCTCCGCCTTTCTCTTCTTCGACTCGATAATCAATTGCTCAATTAAATCCTTCCGGGATAGAGGAGCATCGGGTTTTGATAGGATACCACCTCCAAAATGGGCATCGGTTACGAAACTTTTATCCAAGTGTCCTTTTCTGTTATTCTCTTCATCACTGAACTCGTCGTCGCTCTTTGGATCCTCGAACTTCTCGATTTCCTCCAGTGTCTGGCCTCTGTGAGTCAAGACCTCTTCGTCATTCAGACTGTAAATATTCTTTTTCTTGTGGGCTTTCATTTGTTCAGCTGCATATCTAGCTAGTATCTTATCCTCTTGAGACATTGATGCATTCCTCTCGCCAATTCTCTTGTCCATAAATGAATTATCCTTGTCCCTTTGCGTGAATTCATTGAGCAATGTGTGCTTCCTCTTGCTGATTGCCTTTGCTCGTGCCACACCTGGTAATCCTCTGTCTGCTTTGCTCTTGCGACCGAGGACCTGTCGCTTATCCTTATTTATGTGCACTTCAAAAGGATTTATCGGCTTTTTACTCTCTAATTTCTTCTTCTTAACTGCTGTCTCAGACAAATTCTTCTTCTTATTCTTCGTTTTCGCCATTTTTTGGGATCTGGAAGAATCGGTTAAAATCATTAATAAACTTAACCACAAAAATTGTTTAATTAATTAATTTTTATTTCATTACTCACGTCACTCTGTATTCATCAGAATTATTGGAATCCTCGGAACCACGTGCAGAACGAAAACAAACGCGGCAGAATCACTGAATGCAATCACGAATCACATAATGTGAAGTGTGCGTGATGCATCGTCATTTCGGAGTGAAATAGTTCTTTAAAAATCCGGCAGAGGCGCTGCGGAAGTGCGGCAAATATAAACGACAAAATTAAAAGGGAAAATCACCTACACTTTTCATTATCGAAATTACAGAATGCACTTTTGATAATCGAAAGTCCTACACATGCTTCAGTAGTGACTGGAACTCTGATAACATCAGAATGAAGTCCAGAGCAATTCCCTTCAAAGTAAAGCACGTAGTATTCGAAATTACAAAAAAAATATCTTTCCTCCTCGGTTTAGCCCCTTTTAAAGCAGACTTTAGTGCATCTCCTTCGAAGAAAAACGTATTTACTGTTAAATTCTCGTTTTCATTGATAGGATGTGCCTGGAATTTTATCCTGAAGCTCATGTTCCTCTCATTACCAATTTTCGTCGCACCGCAAATGGTAGAAACGATTTACCCGAATAATTCAAAGACGATAATGAGAATCACACGTGCATTATCTGTATTCGGAAATTTGAGTGTAATTTTTGTGATTAGTCTCTATTCGATTCGTCAAAAACGAGTCGTTGAAATCGGGAATAAATTGAGTTACTTCGATGAAGCATTCGGAGCTAAACTGTTCCCGAATAATGATGATGTGATTGAAGAACTTTGGAATATAGGAAGGGTTTTCGGGCTTTTAGTTCTCTGGTGCGGACTCTATGCAACTACTTTTTTGTTATCAGATAAAATTCATCTCGGTGGCACGGGATTCTGCCTTACTCTTTACAGTTGGTTGTTGATACAGTACAGCTCGATTATTAATATCTTGAGGAAACGGTTCAAAGGCATCAACGAAGCTTTTCTCGCAATTGTCCAGTTGCCAGTGAAACTTCAAGATAATTCTGCTTTTGGGACGATTACGAATAATCCTTTCAGTGTGGAGAATTTCTTCATGATCAAACAAGCTAGAAACATGATTTATAATATTTCGTGTGAAGTTACGGAGTTCTATTCTATTCCGATTCTAATAGCGATCTTCTTCGATTGCTGCTCTTTCATTGACACTGCTTATTTTTCTATTCTTGGAATACTATTAGTAGGAAAATTCTATATTGAATTACTCAATCCCATTTTCTGGGGCTCGATGAGCGCTTATCCTATTATCATATTGAGCAGAAGTGTCAACAGTTTTCAGTCGGAAGTGAGTATTAAGTTTAAACACAAATTTTCAGTATAATTAATTAAAATTAAAAACTCTGTTAGATGGACAGGACTTCGAAGATTCTCTACGATGTTATGGAATCATATATTCCGAATAAAGAATTGGAATATCAGGTATTTATGATAAAACCTCTTCAATTTCCCTTCATTATCATAATTTGTTAAACATGTAGCTTAATGCGTTTGCGGTCGAATTGATGCATAAGAAAGTGCCGTTCAGTGCCTGTGGACTCTTCTCATTGGATTGCACTTTACTCAACTCGGTGAGACCTGAAAATGACTAATTAAACTAATTAAATCATGTTTTAATACTGAATTTTTTTTTTATAGATATTTGGGATGATTGTGACGTACCTGCTGATTTTAATGCAATTTAAACCTGCGGATTCATTATAATCAAATAAATTGAATAATTAAAAATAGTTAGTCGTAACTTCAGTAAACAATTATCGTAAGTGTAGTCTTCTATTGATTCGTGCAATTCTCTTGATGAAATGCAAGCTAATGCATCACTCTGTCCACACCAATTTATAAAGAAAGTGCAGACACTATCTATTATTACAAATATGTTATCGTAATGAACTGGAACAGGAGAAATCAATGTGTTGAATTAATAAATACGTTTTTTTTAATAATTTATTTTAAATTCACTTTCAATTGGATTGAACGTTGTTTTTTTTTTCATTGTTATCTATAATTTATCGCACTGTTCTCATTAAATTTTATCGATTCATCTAAAAACTCGGTGAGAAGTCACCATGATTCTGATTTGGATGAAATAAATAATTGTGAATGCGATAAATTGAATGGAGACTATAATTAATATTCTAACGACATATTCCTGATGTTTATTCAATTATCTGTCGTTTTTTTTCCTTCTTCTTAAGTATTTCATCCACTTTGAGTTCAATTATTGAGGTATTTATGATGATCCTTTTAATGTTTTTTCATTCATTTTTCTATTTCACTCATTAAAGCAACGAAATCCGTCCTTTTCATATTATATACAATAAACAATCTTCGGTCGAATCACATGTTCGTGGCAGCCATTTGAGCATTTTTCTCTTCTAATGATTGAAAAAAAAGAAGAAAAGAAAGAATAATCCTCTATTATGTCGAAAATCGTAAAATTCAAGAGCACCTTTAATAGTTGAAGTAATTACAACTGTAAAATTCACTTCTTGAATCACTAAATTCAGTCACAAATTTCAATGTATTAAATTTGTTTCTTTCTTTTTTTCACGTATTATAATTATAAATATAACATGATACTGTACATTTGTCCAAAGATGTGTGTGAGAGAGAGAGGGAGAGAAGAGAGTGCGATGTAATTCGATTTTTAAGAGAAAAATGAACTTGCCAGTTTCATTGTGTCACGTTAGGATCTTTCATGATTACTTTAGAGACCAGCAAGGATGATTCTAGGATCCTCAACAGCATCCTTGATTTTACGGAGGAACATGACAGCTTCACGACCGTCGATCAGTCGATGATCGTAAGTCAGAGCGACGTACATCATTGGGCGGATAACAACCTTCAAAGAATAAAAATCATTTCAGCATAAACAGGAATAATAAAGTTAATAAAAAGGTTAAATTACCTGTCCTTTAACAGCGATGGGTCTATCAAAGACACCATGCATTCCCAGAATAGCGCTCTGCGGTGGATTAATGATGGGAGTTCCCATGAGAGACCCGAAGACTCCACCATTGCTGATGGTGAAAGTACCTCCATCCATATCCTCCACCGAAATCTTTCCTTTTCTCGCTTTATCCCCAAGTGCTGCCAGAGCAATTTCAATTTCCGCAAAGTTCTTATTCTCAATGCTCCTGAGCACAGGAACGACCAATCCCTTCGGAGTGGCTACAGCCACACTAACATCAACATAATCCCGATAAACAATGTCACCACCATCAATAACAGCATTGACAACCGGTTGGTCCTTGAGTGCATAAGCAGAGGCAGCGATAAACGGACTCATGAAACCAAGTTTCAATCCATATTTCTTAGTGAAATTGTCCTGATTCTCCTTTCTGAATTCCATGATCTTGCTCATATCAATTTCGTTGAATGTCGTCAGCATTGCATTCGTGTTCTGAGCCTCCTTCAATCGCTCAGCAATACGCAATCTCATGCGATTCATTTTGACACGCTGTTCCGTTCTCGTGCCAATGATTTCTCGGGTGTAATCAGCTGGTGGGAGCTGAACCTTTGCTCCTTCGAGGGATTGAGCGTGTTTTATGGCGGCTACTGGTATTGAGGCAGTGGGTTTCTGTGGTGGAGGTGGTGCTGATGCTGGTGGTGGAGGAGGTGGTGGTGGTGGAGCTGCAGCAGCTGCTGGTGGCGGTGGTGGAGGAGCTGCTGCAGCTTTGGGTGGGGCAGGCGCCTCTTTTGGAGCCTCTGCTGCTGCTGCTCCACCTGTTGCTCCGATGTCGATGGTACAGATCTTCTGACCGGCCTTTACAGTATCACCGTCCTGAACGAAGAATTCCTTGATGACACCTCCACCTGGTGAAGGTACTGGCACTGAGGTCTGGAATTTTTTAAAAGGAATTATTGATCGATTCTCTCTTCTTCTATATTCTGCTATTATTATTCAGTACCTTATCGGTTTCGATCTCACAGAGGACATCGTCTTCCTTCACCTGATCACCAACTTTCTTCTCCCACCTGACATCACCCTCGCTCACACTATCCGCAAAGGCCGGTACTACGACCTCTTTAATCTCCCCTTAATGGACAGAGAAAAGTCAGTGAATCTTTATTTTTCTTCATAATTGCTTGACATTCTCGAAACTTACATAATGCTTGGGAGGAACGAATTTGCCTCATCTGATTATTCCAGCAGTAGCTCCCCTTGAATCCATTTTGCCTAAAAAAAAACAAAATTGAAGACATGAAAAATCGCTGCACAGAAGAAACAGTCAAGTGCATACTCACAAATTCTCCAATTGATTTCCAGAGCACCTAATCCTTTTGAGCACTCTCCCTGCAAATAAACCAAACGTATGAATAAAATCTCAATTCTCAAAGACTTACAGACAAAATAAAGAAACAATTACCTTCATGATGAATGGACCTTGCAATCTGCAGCAAAAAAAACACAATGAGAATAATCAGAATCTCTCGAGTAACGTCATACGTTAAAAATAATTGTGAAATCGTGGTCAAATATTAAGTGAAAAAATTATCATAAACTTGATAGATGAGGCCGGGCTACCGGTTCAAATGAGAGCTATCATGACAAGACATTCAAGCTTATGAGAACGTCCCAAAAGTTATGTAATGTGTTTAAAATCGAGGTATTTTGAAGACACGAGTGTTAACACAAAATGAATAACAAACGACTCTGCAAATGTCCGGGTAATGAGAGGTATTACGAGATTAATAATGTGACAAATCCGTGCGAGAAAAAAAGGAAAATAAAGGAGGGAATAATGGGAGCAATTGGAGGGAAGAAATCCCCAAATTATCGACGTTTCACTTACCTTAACACGGGAAGATGATGATAGACGTGTCAGAGCACGAGGAAATAAACGGGAACAATTGGACAGCATGATTCCAGCCATCCTCGGATTATTATAAAAAAATATATCGAGTGATATCTTCCGATATTCCGAACAGTGTGTCTATCCTCGTGATGACAGAGAGCCCCAGGGTCAGGTGCGAGAGGAGCAGAAGTACGAAGCGCCGTCTACAGGCGGAAAAACCAACGATTTCAGTGACTCACATCGACACAAGATGGCGGACTCACTCCAGTGAGTAGCGCCATCTTGACGTTATTCTTGACGCAACGGATTTTGTTATCGAATTTTTTTTTAAATTGCGAAATTCCCAATTATTCAATTCTTGGAAATTCGACGATTTGTACATTAAATCATGATGCAACTCACAATAACACTCACGACATTCACACGGTAAATTAATTCTAATTTTATGATTATTATAAGATGTCATGATTTCATAAATCTCGAAGAGGCTCGTAAAAGGAGTTATTCATGAAGGTCAATGATGTTGGTGTTGGTTTTGGAGAAATGAATTTATTTTTTATCTCATATAAATACCGAAGCATTATAAACATTTGATTATTTCAATCAATCCACGCCCAACATTCTTTCACCAAAAGAAAGTTCCAGAATTATTTTCACTGAAAATGAAAACATTTCACTTCTCACCGTTTTCCTCTGACATTCACGTACCATTATTATTATCATAATTAAGCACGTGAAAAATGGATGAGCGTCAGTGTGTAAAAATAGCTGATTACAGAGGATTTAGTATTATGAACGCGTAGACGGAGTGCTCAGTACGCGCCAGTCTCTGTGGCGCAGTGTGTTATTCATTTTGTTGTTTTTTTTTAACGGATAATAATAAAGTTGAAAGATGGCTGGTACTAAGATACTATGCCAGATGTCAAATTTCGCGCTACTATTAGCAGCAGTATTAATTACCCAATCAATAGCAGCATCGGTTAATGTACCATTGCAGAGTGTATCGGATTTACTTATCCAAAGTGCTTTGAATTCATTGAATGAAGAATCGCCCACGAAGCATACTTACAAAGGTGGAAATCTCATAAGTGCGCAAAAAGTGGTAATTATCTCTTTATTTATTTTGGAGTTTAATTGGGATGTATTTTTGGAGCAACTGTGTTATTCGTCCTTTTTGTGTGATAATTGGATATGGGGTAGGAGGTTGATTAGATAATGGGGTTATCAGTTAACTCTTGATGATGAATTTTTCATTTGATTTGCTTTACTACTGTGACAAAATGAAATTCTCATATTCTTCCTCTCTTTTGATTAATAAATGAATTTTCCAATTGCAGCCTAGTCCTCCGTATACCATCTACCACTTGACTCTGAATTTGGAGCCAAATTGTGGAGATACTTCGTGTCCTCGAGAAGCCTGTGCCATTGACATCAAGCAGCACGATTCAGGAGTGATAGCAGTAGACAATAAATCAAAGAAATGTATGTATCTTTATCCTCAATCGGATCCAAGCACTCTCAGGGACGTGCAGGAGGATCACGTCGTGGAGAACCTGGATAGGCAGATTGTAAATGACAGCGTGAATTTGGATCATGAGGTCCAAGACGTTCCAGACCAGAATGATCGTCCTTTTATAGCTGTCAGAGCTTCTTACTACTGTCCAGGTTGTCCATATGAATTGAATCCAACTCTGCAAGGTCTGTCCGCTTTCGGCGAGCTTACGGCAGCCTCTATGGACGATTCTGGTAGCAGCGATTTCAAGCACAAAATCGTGAGCATCGTGAGGATAACAAGAGCAGTGCCACCGGGTTCAAGAGTAATTCTTTTTGAATTCCTCATGGAGGTTGGTGAAACCAACTGTCTCCAGAGGACGCAAATCGAGCGATCTGAGTGCCCATTACAAACGAACATCCCGATTAAACTCTGTTTAATCAGAGTTGAGGAAGAGCCTTGGCTGAAGAACAGCAGACACTTGACATACAACAACTGCACGGATTCCGATAAGATAAATGAATTAAACGGGAAAATTGATCCAACAATAGCCAGCGAATCCTTGGTAACTGAAACAGAGGCTAACGATAATGAATCACAGGAGATTTATGATCAGGTAGCACTCGAAGGACAAATTAGCACGTATCAAAGTCCAGTCGATGAGTCAGACACTTCAATTCCAACTTCAGGGACTTCCGACTGTTCAAAGACACTCGTCACAGAACCTGAGTTTACGGCAGTTATTATTGAGGATAAAAATGCGGAAGAGAAAATTCCAAAGTTCACTGACAAAATCAAGGAGTTTGATGAGTTCTTGGAGAATTTTGATATCAAGGTGAAGCCTGTGGCTCCGGTTGTGGAGGAGAATCATGGGCCTGAGGTTGTTGAGGAAATCATTCGTCCGGAGAGGGTGGAGGTGCCTTCTGTTGGAGTTTCCAGGAAGAAGAGAGACGCTGGTAAACAGAATTATGACAAGAGGCTGATTCTGAAATTAGCAGCGAAGGCTATGACCATTCTGGATGATATGGACAGTGATGACGTCAAACGAGCAGTTGTTGATATTTTTGATTACAAGAGAACGGTTTCTGAAGGATTTTTGTATGAATTGACGCTGCTCGTGGCTGTTACAACGAACTGTGAGGAAAGTCATGAGAACATCAAAGATTGCGTTCATGATCCTAAAAAAGAACCAATGAAAATGTGCAAATTACAAATTCAAACTGATTCCAAGAGTTCTGTTGACTCAGCACAAGTCATTGTCTCTCAGTGCTACGGAATTGAGAGCGACAAGGCGAGACGCAGGAGGCAAGTTGCTGGAGGAATAAATGGTATTTCCATAGATGATCCAGAGGTTCAAAAATACGTGCAAAAAGGTCTCAAAAAATTCTCTGCTACTTCTGGTGGTTCGAGTGAACCAATCGCCGTTCAAGTTGTCGAAGCAAGTCATCAAGTGGTAGCTGGAAGTCTCTACAGAATCCGAGTTAAAATAGGCGAGAGCAATTGCGCAAAAGGATCAGCATCCGTGAACGAATGTTTGCTCGTCGAGAACAGCCCAATAAGAGAATGCTTGATAAAGGTTTGGTCCAAACCATGGGAGAACTTTGAGCAGATTGACGTCACCTGTGACTCAAAACGTAAGAAGAGAGCATTGAAAGGTGCCAATTACTCCCAAAAAATGCTCGAACTTGGAAAACAACTGGAGGACGAGAGAAAATTCATGGAATTCCTAAGCAAATACAACAAGGACTACGCTTCCGAAGAAGAACGTGCAGCTAGATTCAGAATATTCCAGGAGAACATGAAAATAGCAGAGAATCTTCAGGAATACGAGCAAGGAACTGCTGAGTATGGAGCGACAATCTTCGCTGATTTAACGCCTCATGAATTCAGAACAAAATACTTGGGCTACCGTTCAGATTTAAGACACGAGAATCAGATTCCATTACCACAGGCAGAAATTCCTGATGTTGAATTACCCAAAGAATTCGATTGGCGTCATTACAACGTAGTAACCGGGGTCAAGGATCAGGGACAATGTGGATCATGCTGGGCGTTCTCAGTTACTGGGAATGTTGAAGGACAATACGCAATAAAACACAACAAATTAGTATCACTCTCTGAACAGGAGCTGGTGGATTGTGATAAATTGGATGAGGGATGCAATGGAGGACTTCAGGAGAATGCATATCGCGCGATTGAACAAATTGGTGGTTTGGAATTGGAGACGGATTATCCGTACGATGGGGAAGACGAGAGATGCCACTTCAAGAAGAGCAAGGCAGCGGTTCAGGTTGTTTCTGCTGTTAATATCACTTCCAATGAAACGCAGATGGCTCAGTGGCTGGTGAAGAATGGTCCCATGGCCATTGGAATCAATGCCAATGCTATGCAGTTCTACATGGGCGGTATTTCACATCCATTCAAGTTTTTGTGCAGCGGAGCGAGTCTCGATCATGGGGTTTTGATCGTTGGATATGGAGTACACACGTATCCTCTCTTCAAGAAGACCATGCCATACTGGATCATCAAGAACAGCTGGGGAGAGAGATGGGGAGAACAAGGGTATTATAGGGTTTACAGAGGTGATGGAACTTGTGGCGTTAATGCCGATGTTTCCAGTGCTATTGTCGCATGAACAAGTTTTTTATGTTTTTAGATATTGATATTATGGTTTTATATTTTTAATCATTCAGAGAACAAATGTTGGAGGAATTATCAGAGGAATCTCAGATAGATTTTATCGAAGAAAAGAATGAAATACTCATTTCAATTTGTGAATGTTTGGATACAGAGGGAAAGAGTTCTCCTGATTTTTGTATTTTTTTTTTCTCCTTTATGATATACAGAAAAATGAAATATTTTGGGTGGTTTATAATATTCTCTCTAAAATTGTGATACATTTATTAAAATTATGGTCAATAAATGGAGACAACGATTATCATATGTGGGTTATCATTTTTAGCCTTTGAATTAGAAAAATAATAATGATTGTAGCGAATCTCTAGAAACTTTATTAGCAGATTCCATGGTACATTGTACAACTAGACAGAGACTATACCATTTAAATCACGCGAATTCGAATTAATGAATTCTTTGTGTATTTTATATGAGTAAAATGATAATTAGATGAATTTCATCGTCATTTATCACACAGAAGTAGAGCATTACACAATTGGAATTGAAAGAATGAAAAAATAATAATTAGCTGAAGAAAAAACAAAATGTTTCATTACGTTTAAAATTTTCATTAGCAATTTCCTAAAATCTTCATATCTTCTTATTTATTATTCTTCAATTACTTACCCAAGCGTCAATGCAAAAAGCCTGAATGAATAGTGTTTTGATATTCTTCAAGTTTTATTAAGTGAAATAAGAACTTCCAGCTCTTTCAAACAACTTTCATCTTTGTCAAAAATCACCCACTTATTAATAATTAGGAATTTATCGTAAAATTTACACGATTTATCTGTCATTATTACAGTGTAATGTGAATTAGTAATAGTTGTACGATCCCCATTGATTATATGGCCCATATGCTTGCGGTCCACCCTGACTGTACTGCCAATTCTGGTAATTAGCATAATTGGGATCTGATGGAGGAGGATATTGTTGATAGCCCTGTTGGTATCCACTTTGACTGCCATACTGGCCACTCTGGAATTGTTGCTGGGATTGATATGGACCACTCGTTCCACTGCTGTACTGATAGCTCGATTGTGAGCTTGCTGTTGGTGGAGGTGGTACACTGGATGCATCTGAAGTTTTTCCCTTTTTCGGTGGCGTTGATTCGCTAAAAAGACATAAATAATTGTGTTAATTAAAATCAGCACAGACTCTTTCAATTCATTTTTTTTAATGAAAGTACTCACACTTTGTTATCCTCACTCTTTGACTTCTTCCTCTCCTTCGCCTGTTTGATACATTTTTGGAACTGCTCATGTGCCTTGAGTACCTGCTTGATATCTGTACTAAAATCCTCTAAGAACTCCACTTTCCTCTGAGCAAAGAGTACCCTCTGCTCAACATCCGAGTGCTCTCTCTCAATAAACATATCCATGTAACCAACAACTTCCTGCGTATCCACAGGATTTCTCTGTAGTCCCAGATCAATCAGCTGGAGATAGAGTCGAGGATTATCCTTGTCCTTATCTGTTGCTTTGAGCAGTACTTTAACGGCTTTATCAATATCATTCTTAAATTTACAAAGGAACCTTGCGTATTTAACAGCAATATTATTAGCAATCGTTCGATTTTTACTGTTTGTAATGTAACCCTCGTACAGATCACAGGCTTTATCCAAATCTCCTCGTCTTCTCTCCAAATTAATTCTCCTATAAGCAACTTGAAGCATATTTGGCATGACATTGTCAATATTCTCAAGAATTTCAGCGGCTTTGTCAAAGTTTCCTTGACCCTCTTCAAACGTCGCCCATTGCAAGTGAAGATTCGGCTTCTTTGGATGATGAACTGTACAGGCTCTCGAATAAACGTCCCGAATTTTCTCTGAATTATCCCCAGTCAATGACTCTAAATATCTTACAAATCTCAGCCAAAATTCATCGTACAGTGCACAGGCAATCAAGCAACGTTCGAATAGAATTATTATCCTGTTTTGATCCTTCTGTTCAATTTCAAAATCCAAGTACTCTTTCCAATTCTTTAATTGACATCTCTCCAGGGGTTTGACGTGGAAATAAGGACGTTTTATTCCCTCTTCGTATGTCCATCTAGCAGTGACAGCATTGACATTCGCCTTTTGCATCTTTCGTCTGCTGCTTATGATTTTTTCACGAATTGCTCGAGTCTCCTCGTCGGTCGGAGGGATTTCATGGGCTGGAGGCTCTTCACCAGGTGGTGCATCGTCTGTTGGTGTTGCTGCTGGTGTCTCGTCGGCTTTCAGAAGGGCCTTCACCTCTGCACGAATAGCGAGAAAATCGTCAACAGTTAAAATTCGTTGGGGAGAATTTGCGGAAACGAAATCTTGGAAATGGTCAAAGTGCTTCTCGTAGTCGAATGTTGGGGTAGAGAGCAGACGATCGTACAGAGCCGTCACTCGGCTCAAACGTTTGCCATCAAGCTCCCATTTTAGGTAACTGTCCCAGAGACGATCGGATCTGTAAATAATACTCGTTAATCAGTCATTCTAATTCGATTTCTTTTTCTGAGAGGATCTTTCGTGGAAGAGAGGCTTTCTTACCTGAATTCTAAACCACAGGCCTGAATAGCTCTTTCATATTGCTCTCTCATCTTATCTTCGTCCTTTTCATACACAGTCTTGCAATGATTGATGTAATGAAGCCACAAGTCGACACTGAGCGAAATAGCATTCAATCCTTCATCGAATACCTGTGATTTAATAATTATTAATAAATATTGTTTGGACTCATTGAGCCTCAATTTAGCCAATCAGATGGAAAAATTGGCCACTGTTTTTTTTCACCTAATTCTTATTAGCTCTCGTAAGCATATAAAATGTGTTTTTTTTTTTTTTTTAATTCTTATTGTACTTTTTATTTTCATGTTTGTTTCTTATTTTTAATTCGTAATACTCACATTAAATAGCACGCAACTGTAAATAAATTAATTGAATAGTTAACACAGAGATTGCAGAGCAATTGTGCATTCACCTTGAGAGAGTCAGGGAGCGATTCCTTATTCGAGGGTGCCTCTGTCTCTTCACACAGCCCATTATTGCTCTTGAAGACCGGTTCAACGGCAACGTGTGCGTGTCCTAAGTACCTCGATTTTTTTCGCTCTTTTTTTTATTTTTTTCATTAACTCTTTAATTTCATTTCTTTTTCCTTACAAGCCCACGTGATAAACCGATCTTACAGAATTTCATAACGCAAAAAAAAAAAATACTTAATTGTGTTTCTTAATAAAAAACATTATATTACAATACTTTCCGCAGTAGGCTATGTGTACAAATGCTTACAGTAATTAAATAACAAACACCACACACACATTAATCAGGTCGCCACCGATGTTATTTCGATTTTTTTTTCTATGTAATATCATTTTTTTTTTGTTTGAAAACAAAACAAGCTCTTACGTAATGTCAATTATAAAATTTAATACGATTATAACGATATATATGGTAATTTCATTCAATACTTTGATGGTAATTTTTGTTCTTTAAATATGAAAGAAAACTAATTTAAATTCTCATCTAGAATGAGATAATTAATAAAATTAGCTAACTGATAAAACGAAGAGAGTTGTATGGGTGCCACAAGACGTGCTAGGCTGTTGGAAGGGAATACCATATTTACGTGCGTGCACACTGCCCACGCGTCTTCCTAACTCGAGCTATTGTTCATTAGATTTGCGTTAATTAAATTGATAATAATTGTAGTTTGTTTTTTTTTGTTTTACCACATAATCATATATATAGATATATTGATATATAGATTTTTCTTAAGTAATGTAATTAATTTAAATAATTTAATTATGAATTTACTCACCTTTTCTACATTCTCCGGGTTTCCTTTCTTCTTTTCATAATCGGCATATTTACGCCAATAACCGTAGCAGTATGGATAACGTTCTAGGAATTTTTGATATGCTTCACGAGCAGCTTCCGCGTCATTCTGAGAAGAAATCATTTATTTATTTACATTGAATCATTTATCTTATTATCACAAAGATATTCTCAATTACCTCTTGATCAACATATTGTAACAAATAAGTCCATCCTGGAAAATCTGATGGATCCTCATTAACAGCCTTCCAATACTTTTCCAATTCTGGTAAAGTCTTCTTTTTCGGTGAAATTGGTCGTGCCTCTTGCTTCTCACCAGCTTCTGTTTCAGTTGTTAATGCGACTTTTTTAGCTGGTGTCTCATCATTTGTCTCTGAAGTTGGTGAACTCGGATCATATTCACCATCAGCATTTAACTTGCGTTTGGCTCCAGTGTCTACTTTGATTTTACGCTCTGGGGTTTTACTCGCAACTTTGGCAGCCTTTCGTTTTTTGTCACTGTCTGGGGGTAATTCGTCTTCAGAAACAGATTCAGTCTCGCCGAGATCAGCTGGAGGTGCTGCTGGTAGTTCTTCGTCTGATACAGCCTCTGTTTCTGGTTCCTTTTGGTGAAATAAAAGATTATGTAAATCATTGCTTTCATGATATATATCAATATTCATATCTACCTTTGCAGCAGCTTCAGTTGGAAATTCATCCTCAGAAACAGCTTCAGTATCAGGCTCTATCTTCTCCAATCCCTCTCCATTCTCTTCTTCAACAGCTTTTCCCTCCCCCTCAATTCTCTCTACTTCAGCAGCATTTGAGTCTTCAGCAGTAGCGATTTGTTGGAAGGAGTCATCAATAACATTGTCAGCCGCTTGAGAAACCTCTTGTGCGGAATCGTCAACTTCCATTGTCTCCACAATTTTCTTAGCATCACCTTCCTCAGTCTCTTCATTAAGAATTGTAATCTGTGAAGACTCTATCGTATCAATAACATCACCAAAATCCATTATTTGATTAGAATCAGTATTTGCACCGTTCATTGGCTCATCCACTGTATTACTGTCCTGAGACTGTAGCATTTGCTCGATACTATTCTCTTCGAGAGCAATTACTTTATCCTCTGAATCCTCTTGCTGCGAAAAAAATAATGTAATTAATGAAAATTCAATTTTAAAACGTTCCTACGTAAAGTAACATTGAAACACTTATTACCGTGATTTGCACAGTTTCTTTGACTTTTAATGTGGACAAAATTGGTGCTGTGAGTGCATTAGGAGTCACAATTGGTGGTGGTGGTGCTTCTAGTTCAGGTACTCCCTGTGTCTCTTGATCCATCTGTGCATACTGAATATTATCCGTTGTTGTCTGTGAATCCTCGAGTTCTAACTGTAAACTTGGGGTTTCTTCTTCAAACTGTTCTATCATAATACCAGTAAACTGCTGCATACCATTCTCACCACTCTCACTGTTTTCTTCAGTTTCTTCCAATATCGTTGGATTACTCTCCTGATTAATAAATCAAAATTAATTCTTGTTCATTACTTGTTTTTTGAGAATATCTCGGACACTAAGAGAGATAGAGCAATTTTACACTGAATCTTTTTTGTAGATAATTTCAAGAGCTACAAAAAAGGTTCAGGGCAAAATTACTCTATCTCTCTCAGTTCCCGAGATATTTCAGACAAACGAATTTATTTGTCTGAAAATTTCCAAGAAAATTAATATAATGCGAATAAAATAAACAGAGTATATCTTACGTCAATAGTATCAACTTCTGCTGCACCTCGTCTCGTGTTTCTTCCTCTCACAGACTTCTTGGCGGGTGTTTTTTTTGGCGTTGCCACTGGTGCTTTGAGTGCACGACCAGATCTTGTTCTTCTGACTTCAAAAAGAGAAATGGAGAAAACGAGGAATTAAGAAAAATCATATTAAACAAATTGAACACAATTTTACATGTTTTTTACATCATAAAGTGACCTATATCGACGATATTAATGGCGGTTATTTATCGTGACCTCGTGATAATGCCTGTTACACGCAAAGCCGGGTTACTAATTCCCAAACTAGAAGAAAATACATTTCAACTCTAATTAACTCATATCAAATAACAATTATATTAATTAATATCTCAATTTATTCTAATTCAAAATTATCATTGATAATTCAATATTATTCTTCATAATATCCTTGGAAACGAGATAAATACCTGGTTCAGTCTCCTCGAGTTGATTCTCATCGCCGCTCAACGAAGACATACTTGAATTATTTCTCTCTCAACTCCCCACTTCTTATTATTATATACACGAAAAGCCACAATTTGTACTCAATATTTTAACGTGGATTGTATGTATCAGTTTGATTGAAATTAACAATAGTATATCACTTGAATGTGCTCAAAGGCATGAAAAAATAAATGCTCTGATGACGCGTTTATGATTGTAGAGTAGTATCTCGTATTCTAAAAAAAGATACGGTAATGGCGGTATGTGGAAAAATGGCGGGTTTCCCCGGGTAATTTGAATTAGAATCGACAGGTGGCGCTTGCATGTAATAAATGGAGAGAAAGGCTCGATGGATAAAAATAATATTGAAATAATGAATTTCTGTTTTATCGAGAGAAAATTAAATTATTCAGTGAATATTTGAAATATTTAAAATAATTTGAATTGAAAAATTACCGTTAAAAATATCTCTTCACATTTTTCTTTTTCTCCGATTATAATCTAAAGAATATATAATCGAATGTCGCACGATTTGTACTGTAAACGAAGCGAATCCGATCAAGATTATGACCCAAGTCATCAAAAGTAGGGGCGGGGTAATTCAAACACACTGAATTCCATGAGAAGACGAAGACTCGAAGAAAAAACTCAGAAACAAACTCTCAGAATGAAAGAGAAAGACAGAGAGTTCAAGATGCGCGCGCACTCAGTGCTGCGTCCCCGTAGCAAATGAGTTTCTATTCTCAGTATAAAGAGAGTCTGCAGTGAAGTGAGACAGTAGTTTTCGCTCGTTCCGACCGTAGCGCCTCTTTTATCGAGAACCTTTTCCTGCCATCCACACAGACTGCGGCCGTACATCGAAGAGTAAAGATAAGCAAAAAATAAAGAAGGGGAAAAAGAGAATAAAACGTGTGGTTACCGCATTTGTTACTCAGCTTGTGCTCTTTGGCAACGTCGACAAGTGTAAGCCATTCAAAATACCCAAAAGTTTCATGAATTCTTAAAAACTTTATTGAAAGTGGAGTGACGTTTTATTTGAAAAAAATCGTGAGGAAGATTAACGGGGGAATATGAGGAGTGTGCACCGATAAATGTAGTTGGTGCTGAATTTTTAACATTTTTTTGAGTGACACAACTGCATAAGGAATTCTTGCTTTTTCTTCAAAGTGAAGGAATTTTTTTAAATACACAATAAAAATGTTCTCCGATGGTCATGAAGTGGACGGCAGCTGGGTACTGCGCGTCTACGTGACGGATTTACAAGTTGAGAGGAGTCTTAGGGTCAAGGGAGATCTGCACATTGGCGGAGTGATGCTGAGACTTGTTGAGGATCTTGGTGAGTTTAAGAAATGACTATTTAAAAGAATAGAAAATACAGAGGAAGAAAGGCATGGGAAATATTCAAAGGGAAATGAGCGGAGAAGCAACAAGTTGCGGTTCGCCACCTTCTCCGGTACCACTCGGGAATTGGTCCGTTTTGCCTCCTCCGGTGCATACACGGAGTGGAAGAACTGGAATTTAACAAACTTGTTTCTTTTATGATTCCAAGCTTTTCGTTTTACGGTGTAATATCACGTAATGCTTTTTTTTTTGCCAAATTCTTCACGATTTCCCCCCTCTGCTGCTTTTGTTAATGATAAATGGCGATTTTTTTCCAGGCGATTTTCAATGATGGGTGTGAAGGATAAAATGGTAATTGAGGTAGAACTGCAGTTCCGCAATGAGAATAAAGAAGAGAGAGAGAGAGAGAGAAATTTGTAACACGGCTGTTCTATTTCCGGCAATTGCGATAATAGTTTAAAATTAAACTCCCGTCGTCTGGCCGGAGATGAGAGAACTTCCCCCATTGCTATTGTATTCTTTCATTCTCTTTTATTTGTCGCATAATTTTTATGAGAAAAGGGCACATGAGCACTGTGGTTACTCGAGGAAGACAGTGGAACTTTACGACGATTATTCCTGGAAATATTAACAGCCTGAAATATTCCAGTTTCAAGAGCATTACATATGGAAATACTGAAAAATTCTGGTTGGAGAAGTCTTGAATTCGTTTCAAGGAAGATTGATGATGCGGCTATCATCAAAGGATCTGAATCAGTTTATTTTCGAAGTAAACTGAGTTTTTTTTCGGTATAGCCCGTTTTTCGGCCATTTTATCATGGCCTCTGTGTTCATGTATATTTTCGTCGGCAACTACTGACTCCTTTTACATGTCTGCATCACCCCCGAGAGAATTATACGTATGACGCTGGTTTATTTTTAGTTCAAGCAAAATACAGGATTCAACATTATTTGTCTTTCAACTCAAATATTTTACTAATGAAATGGAAAAGAGGCGTGACGTCAACTCCATTGGATTCTTTGGTTCATTGAAAAAAGAGAAAAATTCTTCCCCTTTTCTCCTATCCATGCACTCGTTAATATCATCAACATCTAGAAGGTATTCAACGCTCAATTGAGGATTATAGGGGAATTTGCTTTGCCGGAGAGATTAAAATCACCGGTTAGGGAGAATGAGGGGGAACCTTCGTCCTTGAACCTGAGGATGCTGAAATTGTGGAGGGGGAGATTTTAGTGGTTCCCTTTGTGAAGAGTCCCTTGTAAAAATCCCCGGACACGGGTCAACGCCACAGGTGCCCGGCCCTTTTCTCAGTAAAACCTGGAGGTAAAAACTAATGTAAATAAGGATCGAAGTGGGTACTAAGTCCTCGAGGATGTGCGGTTCCAGGACTCCGGGATTTCATGGTAAATAGCGAACGAGTTTAGAAGAATGCGTTTTTTTTTAATCAATGGAAATGAGAGAAGAGGAAAAAAATGAAGGGAAATGATTTTCATGAATGAATGATTACCGATTGTGTCTGCTAATGAGGAATTAATTCATCAATAAATTAAACGTGGATATCGAATGACTGAGATGCAATGTGGCGTGGCGCGATCTTCGGGTCCAATGTACCGTACGTCAGCATAGTCGATGACAAGAGTGCATTCTTGTTACGGTTCTTCTGCGAAATTCTTCATTTGTGAGACAATCCATCGAGTATCGAGTGTCCAATTCCACTAAAAAAAAATTAATCCCAGTAATTCTGATTAATTTTGTTCACCAGAAAATCTTCATTCCTCGAGGGATCCACTTTTTATATCTCTGATTCAATTAATAAATTCATCAATTTATCATTTAATTAACAAAATTGTATAAATTTCAGGCACACGATGAATTGATGATTCCTTTGAAATAATTTGTGGAGAATCAGAAGCTGCTCAGTTAATACCAGCCTTCAGTGGCAAGGTCGTGCTTACGGTACACCAGTGGACGTCGAAAGCCGTGTGTTGCGACCCTTTTCTCTTTTTTTGCTAGAAATACCACGCTGGGTCGATGCATTTTCGCATGCCACTTGTTTCCTTTTTTTTTTGCAAAAAAAAAAAGAAACTTCGTAACACTTTTCTGACTCACTCTTCTCATGTTACACACCGAGGAGTCTCATGTTTTTTCGCTGTTTTCTGAATATGATTTCATCGTTTGAAACGTACGATAGTGTTTAGGAAAAGGATGTGGCAGAGGCATGACGCCCTGGGATGTGCGTTTAATAAAAACAAATCCGAATGAGCTCTGAGTCATTGCTCGTTGATTCATGGGGTGTTGATTCAAGGTTTCCCACGTATTTAAAGAATTTTCTATAAAATTCATGTGATTGACTAATGAGACTCAAATTAGATTAATCCGATGATTCATATTGAGATATTTGGATGACCAAAATAATGAGTGGGCGTTTGAAATCAATTTCAAACAATTGTAAACGTCAGAATAGTATTTAATTTCTCAATGCTGGGTTAATGAACTTTTCTACTGTTATTTTCAATGACTGCTCGTGCGTACAACAATTAGACACATGCCATTGTTACTTAGTGGAACAAGCAACTCGTAAAGTCAACAATTTCAATAGTCCTCGAAACAGGAATTTCTCACATTTGTTCTTCGTTTACTCTTGCATGATAATATTGTACTAGAATAATTTCTCTACTTTACTTTGAATCTGTAGACTTGAGACATTCTCCTCCACACGGGGAACCTTATACGGTGCGTCCTTGACGCTGTTTAAAGCACGTAATCGAGTCACACTCAAGGTTTCGGCCAACGTAATTTTTTCTTCTTCTCCTCCACTTTTATGACGAAATAATAATATTTATTCTTTCGGATTTTTCGAATTCCCTGACGCTGCCCTTTGCAGCACATGTGACGTCATGAGGCTGTGTGTGTGTATTGGAGTCATGGTTCTTTTCTTCAGATAAAATAAACAATGAATGAATGGTGTCATTTTTTTATGAATCGTGCTTGATATCCACGTGTTTTTCAATGGCTCCAAGTTTCGTTTGTTCACTCATGAGAATCTTGTGATAAACACTAGACGCTTTAACCCTTTGCCTATTTATCTGGAGAGTTATTGATTGGAGATAAGGGAGATAAGAGTTATCGTGTCATTCATCGTTTCGGGGGGAGAATAATCAATTTAATACAACAAATATTTGAGTTGTGGGGAATTTGTTTTCTGCTTCGAAGAAATTCATTATTTCTTGAGGTGTAGTTTAATGAGGAAAATTACGAACAGGTGCACTCGATAAGTCTCGAAGAATTCTTTTCTCCTGGGCACTTGGTTACTCTCATTTACGTCGGGCCGATTAAACTTGAATATCGTGTCGCTCCAGTGATGCGTGGAGGCATTTAAACTCGAGTCGTAAAGCATTATCACGAGTAATAATCCAACAATCGTGTATTCAAAATAGTTAAGTTGCTCAATTGCTTTATTTGCTTGAATTCTCGTACTCAACAAAATAAAATCTCTCTTATTTTTCATGTGCACCTTTCTTTTCATTTTTTAAAATAAATAAAATGGACAATTTATAGGCAATAGAAATGGCGAGAAAAAATAAGTTTGAAGAGCACTTTCTTGAAGGCGTGGGCTGAGTACGAGTTCCCCAGAGGCTCGTCTCACTGGAGGACACTGCGTCGTTTATTTCTCTCTTTGACATAAACTCCTCATGCCTTGGCATATAAGGCAAGCTTTCACCTCCGTTTTCACAAATCCTGCGAATATGAGAATGAAAAAAAAATTGTTGGATGAAAGAAGAATGTCAAATGTACTTATGATTACTACTTCAACACTCCTTAAAAGCATCGTGATGCATTAATGCTGACTAATATACACGGTTGCGTGCATTTGAATAAAGTATAACATTTGTGACTGTAATCGTTGGATTATGAGTAGCTCTGTGGTCATGTAATTGGAGCACGATATCGATGGGTATTATTGATAAACTGGTGATACGTTGTGACTAATGCAATCACATTTTATTCGACTAAAGACCAAAAAAAGTAACGAAAAAAAAATATATTTACGAAGAATTTCTTCAAAGAAAGAAATTTCGAAAAATCTCAACTTTTCAATAGAACGACAAATTTCATTTAACTCCGCAAAATCTCAATTTCACTGTAAAAAGATATATACCCCCATGGATGAACACCCGGCGACGCGTGTCCCAAAGTCAGTCTACTTCCACACAATATCCCATTGTACCCCGACTTCCTATACAAACCCTGAAAAGCATATTCTTCACAGTCCCCAGTGTTGATGTCCAACAGTGACTACCATTTTCAGAATTTTCATTCGCACCCGGCGCATGAAACCATCTCCCAATCTCGTTTAAACATAGTAGTATGACGTCACTCCCTCGATTCCGACATTTGCAAGTTCCTGGGGCGAGCGTTAATTCAGTAAAAACAAACAGAATTCCATTTGGAGTGTGTTGAAAGAAAGGAATGTTTTATCCGCTCGATTAAACAATCTCGAATTACCGAAACTGCGTACATTTACCCTTCGGAACAGAAATGCCAGTAAAGCATTTCTACATGAGTTGAAAGAAAAAAGAGGACAAATGCGATTTCTCAAGAATAATTTATCTCCAAATTTATTCATAAGATGACACTTAAAAAATAAAATTCTCAAGATAATTAATCTCGACGCATTTACCAAGTTTATCGGCTTATGCTAATATTATTCGTTGCAATTATCTCCCTCACGAGAGCTCACTGTACAATTCTCCCTTATCTTGTTACAGAGCCTGAGGCATTTGTGCTACTACCTGCTCCCATGCTCATTTCCTCATGAGTTGTTAAACTTAACTCAAACTCGTGTTTTCCATTGGTTAGAAACTCTTGGAAGCACATACCCATGATTATAACATTTTATTCGAGCTGACGGTACAGAGGAGAATAGACAAGTTAATGGGATCCTGTTGATTTGTTGGATAAAAAAATTATGCTAATGTGTTTTCGACTTTTATTCCTCCCCCATTGATAAAGGAGAGGTTTAAAAAAATTCTGCTAAGAAACACGTAATGGAAGTACAAGTTATGCTACACTGACTTGTGTGGACGTGAATTGACTTTTATTTATAGCCAATGCGTTATGTTATGCATACACAGTGTATGCATAACATAACGCCACTACATGGAGTAATAGTGCGTATGCGTATTGTGATATATACGTTTTATATCAGAGATAATGAAACTTATCGTCACAATATTTACGCCCACTTTTAACTATTAATTTGTGAATTATGGATTTGATTGAATAAAATTTAATTTTATCATTCCATCAAAATATTCAGCTTTTCGAATCAATTTGCACATTTATTCCTCGAGTTTTTATGATTCTTATGGGGTTATGAATAATTAGTTAACTATTTAATGAACCCCGTGGGTGTTTAATAACGCAGGAATTATTAATGAGAATGTTTTTCTCTCTTTCTTTCTTGGGCTATCAATACAATTTCCATTACACACACACAGACAGGAGAAAATAACGTTTCGCAGTTTGTAACTTTCGAATGAATGACGCTCTTTCATACTAACCATTCCTCCACTGGCATCAAAGGCACCAGCCCGCATTTTACTGATGCGAGAAAGGAGCACGGTAGTAACTCGAGGACATGGGATTTAAAGTCAAGATATACCTCCTTCAGCATCCAACATATACTCAATTATCCGTACTTGGGGGTATACAGTTTCTACTAACGACTCTGAATTTTTCAGAAACATCGATTTCATCACATCATCAGTTTTTTTGAGATATCTCGGAAACTGGGGGAGATAGAGAAATTTTCATGGATACCTTTTTTGTAGCTCTGAAAATTCTCTACAAAAAAGGTATCAATGAAATTTTCTCTATCTCACTTAGTTTCCGAGATATCTTGAAAAAAAGTAACGATTAAATAAAATCAATTTCCACATTCCAATCGATGCATGTAGAGTCTCATCAACACACACGAAATGGGTAAATTCCATTGATAATACGAGCTGCAGATATGACACGACCAAACAACTGCATCCTGAATCATATCACTCGCTCATTTGTATTTGCACAAAGTATCAAATTTTTAATTGCACCGAGAATACTGCAATTACTTCCCCAAACTACAAGCTGATAATGGACAATAAAATAACTTTATTTGTATTGTTCACTTGATTCAATGCTTCCGCTCAACAATAATTAATACTTCAATAATTTTCTTTTATCTTCTAATGTTTATTTCTCCAGAATAACTCTCTATAAAGCCATGATTTCTTTGTTCCCTATCTTCCTCGACTATCGATTCCTTTTTTCTCGGTTATTTCTGACCACACAGATATTCGTATTCAGGAAGTAATCGACCGGGCGCCACTACGGTCATTTGTCAAGAGAGAGACGATAACATATATCAATGGTTTCTCTTTATATGTGGGGATTCACACGAATTCAGTTCATCAGGCTCAATTCATTCAGACTCAACTCCAAAGTTAAATTAACTGAATTTTATTTATTATTTTCACAATTTCATGAGCCACTGATTCTCTTCTTTTTTTCAAAATTTCCACTGAATTCCTCTCAATTAAACACAAAGCCCAACCCTCATTCACTCCAGATTCTATCTCTTTCCATTTCATTTTTTAGAAAGCACGGAAATTGCGCAAAAACGTCGGAAACACGTCACTCCGGAAACTCAAGTACTTCGAGTATGTCTGAATATCTCGATTGTGCCTCATTACCAAGTGCATTTCCCGTGGAGCGACTAATTGCTCTCTCGCACCCTCCTGCAATTCTTTCTTACATTTTCCCCCTCATTATGATCCCCCTGAGTACTTCATTCCTTGCGATGTGCAGTGAGAATGGAGAAGCAGTCGTGGATGAAATTGTTTCGTTGAAAGACTCTTTCAAATTATTAATTCTTTTTTTTTAATTAAAAAGAGTAAATCAACAAAACCCAATTTTTCATGAATTTCTTCACAAAAACTGTATTTTTTCTTTTTTTAAGTGACGTTTGAAGGTGTTCCAATAATATCGCATTACCTCATTTTGTTTTCACGCATAATCCGTCCCCGGCCTGATTTTTTCGGCCTCTCTCTCATTTTTACATCCAGAATCCATCTATTTATACTGCAAAGTGCGACCCAGTTTCCTTTTCGAAGGGGAGAAAAGGAAAAATATTTTTCTCCCATTGAATAATATTTTCCTCGATAATTCTGTTTGAATTCCTCTCATATTCCTCACACATCACATAAATATTATAAACCACCGGACCTACCCTAAACCCTCAAAAGTAATGGGGTCACGTGGTGATCCGTGAGATTAACCCCCCGATGGGGGGTAAAAAGGCATTCCCCTTATTATCCAGCCATGACGTAGTGTGTTCGATCGTTCTGAAAAGAAGACAACGCCCATTCCTTCATCCCCATATGAATCGAAAAAGGCCAAACGGAAACAACGTATTTGCAGTCAAATGCATTCAGAATTCTCATAAATGAACATTTAAACGGAAAGAGGAAAAAAAAAATTGAGTTATTGTAGTCGACAAATAAAGGAAGCCCTTTCATCGCCCACGTTTGACGTTTTCGAAAGTCGTATTCACAAGCCCCTGACACTCCAAATGATCGATCGTTTATAATCGTTACAGCCCTTTTTTTAAAAAAAAAAGATCCTTTTGTACTGCGATTTAAATCCTTCGCAATATTATAATCCCAACGTGCGTCGAAGAATCTCATCCAACGGATTAATGTGAATGGAAAGGATTTCCTGGGGGCAAGAGAGGGTAGGAAGCTGATTATTTGTGGGCGAGACGTTTTTAACTTTGATAAATACAAGAACAGATGATTCCTCAATGAGGAATAAGGATTATAAATCAGTTGGTAATTGAGGCCCCTTTGGCTTCAATTAAGCCATTCTTTTGAGGATGAGATATATTTATGTGGGTTGCAGGGCCTTTATTATACACCTCTGCCCGCATATGACTATGGGAATAGGTGATTAATGGAATTGGTAATATGAGATTCATGAGAATTCAAATGAATTCGTTTTATTCCTCCTTTTTTTAATATCTCGGAAATTAAATGAGATAGAAATTTTTTTGTAGATACCTTTTTTGTAGAGAATTTCAAAAGCTTCAAAAAAGGTTTCTATGAAAATTTCTCTATCTCTATTCGTTTCCGAGATATCCTGCAAAAATGATTAGATTGAGTTTAATGGAATTTTTATGAATTTATTGCAGATTGATAATGGACTATCATTGATGTGACCCGAATAGAAAAAGAATGAGCACTCTAAATAATGCATCAGTAAATACAGAAGTTGGTATTGTGCAAATTATTTAGTGCCTCTGGATCACATGGGAAATAAAAATTCAGTTGAAAGTCCACACACAGTAGACGTCCTTCGCCTTTTCGTTGCACCTACATAATATAATACTGGCTTTTACTTTCATAGTCAATGTAGCCTATCAATTTGCACCTTTCTGTCTGATTATATTCGCCGCAAAAACAGGCATTAAGTTGTGCTTTAAATTTGAAAAATTCACCGAGTACTTATTCTTTTATTGTGAGAATTACGCAGAGCAATGCATGACGTATCATCAAACGGAAACAGTTACGGCCTTGACTCGATGATTATAATTCAACATACATATTCATTCACTCGAACGGATGGAAATAAATGGGAGTTTGCGTTTACAGGTAGCGCCATCGTATGTGCACGTGATTGTCACATTGAATTAATTTGAAAGAGTTTTAGTTCTATCATGAATTAATATTTCCTTCCTCATTTCAAATTATTCATTTGTGCTCATGTGTTATCGGGATAATAGGAAATGGTGTGTGTCCCGGTAATTAAAGAATTGCATGAACTAAATGAGGTCAAAAGATAGAGATAAATTTTATTTTCCAATTAAATTGACATTGCACATTTGTTGCATCCTATGATAAACGACTAGAGTATCGCAATAATAATTTTTTCATTATTTATTTGTCTACGAAAATTCATTGGGAATAGAATAATGAGCTGAATTACAGATAACACTTTATTCTGATATTTGTTGGGCGCCACGGGTGATACAAATGTATTAAGCATTTAAGTTGGAGGCGTTTCAGGGTAACTATATGTGTGAGTCAGTGCTTATTTTAGAACACAAGAATTAAGGGCCCACCAGTGGCGCGAAATTCTTCCCCTTCTCTCCAGCATCCATAACGAAAATTGTTGAGAATTAAACTGAGTCTGATGCATTCCGACGTTTATTTCTTCCATTATGTGACATAAAAAGCATCCAGGGATTCTGTTAATTGAAATAAAACATGGAATTCATTGAATTAGATTACTCACAGTTGCTACAAGACTGAAATTATTCTCTTTAAAATTGGAATAATTCATTTGTATTTAAAGATTTCTTTCTTTGGCCCAGCTTTGCCCATTCAATTCTCCTTCATTCTTCATGCCTTCCTCATTTATTTCTCTTTTGCACCCTCTTTGTGCCTCTCCCTCGAGGGTGCCACAACAATGCACTGTTGAAAATCGACAAGAATTCAAGCAAAATTCTTCACCAACCATTTTCCTTCCCTTTTTAACAAAAAAACTTTTTAAATTCACCCTTGTTGACAAAACTGCCAAGCCACGTGCCCCTTTTCTGTGTATACTTGGAAAGTCTATACACATCCACTTCACAATTTTTTTTCCATTGCCTCTATGATGTACTCAGATTTGAGCCAACCACAATGAGAATTAAAGGATAATAAAAGGGGTTATTATGGAGTACACTCAAAGCTCGTTTTTTTCCATTCACTTTTGTTTCATGGCTTCATTCATTTAATTATGAAATTGTGAGAAAATGAAGGTGATTCGGTGGAAAACCTCAATTTTTCATTTGTCCATTGAATTTAAAATATTTTCATGCTTCTTTGTCATGTTTTTATGGGGTCGTTATGGGTCCCTGTGGTCTCTCAACACTTATGGGTTACATTCAACCAGAACTATGCACTTACAGCTCATTCGTAGAACTAAATGTGTTTCTTCAAGCCGGATACGAGGGAATGAGAATTCGTTGAAATAATATATTCTTCACGTTTGACCCTAATATTCGATTAGAATTTAATTAATAATTGGCATTATGCCAATGCATTAACGTCGACCCACATCCAAAATCAACCGTTGTGTCACCGAGACCTGAATTTCGTTCCGTTACACGTCTAATTTCTCTCTTTATGAATTTTTTTAAAGCAACTCTATTTACCCAACGGAAATAAGTGCACCAGGAAACCGAGTTATTTCCTCTCTGCCCAGATATTTCCTGAGGTGACTGGTCTCTAGTATTATTATTGAGAATAAACATCTTGTATAAATAGAAATTGTTCCAAATATTTCGTGCAACAGGCCAGACGAGCCATGTGGCTCATTACATGGAAAAAAATCCAACTTTCATTCCACTTGAGCCAATGTGCTTCTGTCTATGATTAAAAGAATTCTCAAGTATTTATGGAAGAATCGACTTGACTTTATTCTCTGCTAATTCATTGATTTCCAGTGAAAATTCCCTGGAATCATTGGCCCCAAATCTATTTTCACTCAACAGCTGTCCAGCATGACCACAAAATTTCGCAGAAATCTGGTAAAACATGTATTTGAAAAGGCAGTGTCAATCTCCAGGGATCTAAACGAGGGAAAATAAAATAAACAAATCTTTTTCATCACTTTCCAGCATTTGACTTACAAGAAGTGTACCACTACGGAAATCCGATCCAGACGATCCTGTTGAGGATGAGAAACACGTGTTACGTACACGGTTTCCGTTCTTTATATTCATCCAAGCACGCGCCGAGTGTCACAAACAAAACGGTATCCTCAACGATTAACTTAAACCATAAGCTGAAGGGCTTGGAGATGTTGGGTGAAACCGAAAGGAAGTAATTTGAAGAACGAGTACTACATACAAATGAATTTCACTATTTTTCGATAAATAAATTAATGGATTCATCGAATTGGTTCATTGACAAAAGGAAGAATGAAAGACTCCCCCAAATTTTTGTTACTAATTGCCATCAGAAAGCTCCCCATATGCTGGGGAAAATAATTGACCAGGGTCATGTCTCTTTCATCCCCCGAAATCACTCAATCGACCGTAAAAGAAAATGGTGGACAGATGGTGGAATATTATCTGAAAACTAGTAGTCTCTAGTCTCTCTTGAAAACTTTTGCCAGATTTTTTTTGTTTCATCTTTTCTTCGTAAGATGAGAAAGAAGCCCTTGAAGCTATCCGACACCCTTCATGTCTTGTCAGAGGGTAGGCGCCTCAACAACAAGAAAGAGAAAGAAAAAGGGCACTTGAAGTCTTGCGAAAGGCCAGCAGAGACCCTTGGGGATACTGAGACAATTGTTGTGCCAGTAGGGGCTCGAAAAAGCAGATTCTCAAGACAGTCAAGGGTTCGTCATAGTTTGAGGCTTTTTCTAATTACCAGAGGGATAATTATTATTTTTAATTTTCCACTCTATTTGGTTCGTAAATCATTGGATGAACCAGATGTTGTCTGCGGGGGTGAGGTTTTTAAAAGGGGGAGAAAATGGGAGAAATACCCACATGTCCCGGATACACCTACTGCCGCATATGGAGGAGCATAAGAGGATGGTACACACATTGGCTTTATTGTCAGTGGTTTCCATAAATTTCTGATGTTATTGAGAAATGAAAGTTCCATTTTCCATGTGATAAAACTCGCCCCCATGCTTCTTTCTCTTATTTCCACAATTTTTTATTAATCCTATTTCTCTTCTGGTTATTGTTACAGAGATCACAATGGACTGGTCAGATCATGCACTCTGGTGGCCCGTGAGAAATCACTGGTTAACCAGAACACGTAGTACATTGGATCAGTATGGTGTTGCTGCTGATGCGCTATTACATTTCACGCCAATGCACAAAACATTGAAAGTACAGCTGCCGGATATGAGATGCCTCGACTGTCGTGTTGATTTTTCAATAAAGACATTCAATGCTGTTATAAATCTCTGCAAAGAACTCGGTGAGTTCATTTCCCTATAAACCAGAAAATCCGGATTATTTTTTGTCATTAAAAGAGGAAATTAATAAGTATTTGCATGAGGGAATTAATTACGAGTGTATCACGCGAAGGTCACAATTGCCATTGCATTGGCGTTGTTTTTTTTCAAATTAGTCAACGGGGCTAACGAGAAACACAATAATTAAGCTGAAGGTGAAGAGCCTAACAGTTAATTAAGGCTTCCATTGAGTCGTTACTCTATGTCATCATAATTACAGGAATTAGACATCCAGAGGAGCTGTCATTCTGCAAGCCACTAGAGAGTAATCATCTGAAATATAACTTGAAGGATCTGCCGGCTAAGAAGAAAATTGAGAATCAGAAGAATGGACACTGGAATGTGCCACCCGATACTAATACATTCATACCAGTTACTCAGAGTCCAAAGGGCTCAAATGGTAGTTTGGATCAGAGCAGTCCTTTCATGTGTGCACCAGTAACACCGAATAATAGAAATCACAGTACTCCAATCAGTTCACCAGTTACAGTAAGTTGATTTAGAAAGGAAGAACAATGAAAAATTCGTCTGATTCATTTTTAAATTCGGTATTTATTGATAATTTCAGCAAACAGGCACGTGGAAAAGAAACAACAACTCTTCAGGCTTCGGTAGCACTGGTTCCTTCAATGCAAACAACAGTACAATGTCCCTGGAAGCATTGAACGGTGGATTATCAGAGTCCTTGGCTCAGAGCCCCGCCTCAGTCTCTCCGGACGTTCGCTCAAAATTAATCCGGCCGAAAAGCTTAATCGAACGTGCACGAATGAATGTAGCATGGCTAGACTCATCTCTCTCAATAATGGAACAGGGAATACGTGAATTCGACACACTTCGTCTGAAGTTCAAGTTTTATTCGTTTTATGATCTTAATCCAAAGACCGACGCTGTCAGAATCAATATGATTTACGAACAGGCAAAGTGGCAGCTTCTGGCTGAAGAGATGGATTGCACTGAAGAAGAGATGCTCATGTTTGCAGCACTTCAGGTAATTTTTTTTTTCATTTCATCGATACTCCAAGCTAATAATGCTTCAATTTTTACTGCGGCGAAGGTTTTCATCTTCCCCCATATCGCTTTCATCGATCCCCAAGCCCCAACTACCTACAATCATAAGATAATATCCCGTATTCCCGATAAAACATTAGTTTCGATTACCAGCGTGGGTAGCCTCGATATTCTCTGAGTCTATATGAGTCCAATGAAAATAATATAAACACAAAAAACTACAGAAACTCTGTTAACACAAAAAAGTGGTAAAAAAATAATCAACCGACGCAGATACCAAAATTGGCATGGTAAAATCCTCCTTCACCTCTCCCACGTTCTACTCAAAGCGACCCACGTCGATGACCCCCGTATGTTTTCGTACGTAACACACCTACGTCCAGTTGGGATCGATAAAACTGTCTCGATACGTTTAAACATGGGAAATTCGATGAATATGATATTATTTACTCAATAATGTACGAGAAAAAGAAGGCGAGATTTCAAATATTCAATTTCTTCATTTCAGGTTCAAGTGAATCTTCAAGCGAGCGTTCCTCAGCCAAGTTACGAGGCAAACGGCTCCTCATCGCCGGCGGAGGATGACATTGATGCTGCTTTAACCGATCTCCAAGTAACACTTGAGGGTAGCAGTATCTCCAACGGCTCCAGCAATATTATGGAAGTGCCGGAACTCTGCGATTACCTGCGTTTCTTCAAGCCCAAACGTTTTACACTAAAAGCGTTTAAGAGATACTGGTTTACTTGTCGTGATCTCCAATTGAGGCTCTACAAGACTAAAGACGAGAGCAATAGCTCTGAGGCACCTGCTTACGTTATTAATCTGCGTGGGTGCGAAGTTACACCTGATGTTAATCTTTCACAGGGACGTTATGGAATCAGGCTTGAGGTGCCGAGTGCTGATGGCATGACGGAGATGTGGATCAGATGCGATACAGTAAGATAAAAGTTTTGGAAATGTATCTATTAAAAAAGAAAGGAATTCATTAATAATGCCTCTTTTTTATTTTTCAGGAACAGCAGTATGCAAAGTGGATGGCAGCCTGTCGTCTAGCTGCAAAAGGCAGATCTCTGGCAGATTCTTCGTACGAGAGTGAAGTAAACAGCATAACAGCATTTCTACAGCTCCAGAGACCGGCTCCAGCACCAGCAATAAATCCAAACTCCCTAGACATCATCCCTGAGGATTACGTAGCACCGAGATTCGCCAAGAAACTCAAAGGAAAATTAGTACAAAGGATTCTAGAGGCTCATGCCAATGTCAAGGACCTCCCGCTCGTTGAGGCTAAACTCAATTACATAAAGGCATGGCAATCACTGCCAGAATACGGAATTTCTCTGTTTATTGTGAGATTCTCAGGGAAGAATAAAGATGAATTACTGGGAATTGCTAATAACAGATTGATGAGGATGGATCTGCATAATGGAGATCATTTGAAAACCTGGAGATATAATACTATGAAAGCTTGGAATGTTAATTGGGAGGTGAAACACATGATGGTACAGTTTGAAGAAGAGAGTATTATCTTTGAAACACAATCGGCTGATTGCAAAGTTGTTCATGAATTCATTGGGGGATATATATTCCTCTCCATGAGATCCAAGGAGGCTAATCAAACTCTTAATGAAGAAATGTTCCATAAATTAACTGGGGGATGGGTTTAAATAGAATGAAAAAGTCATTTGAAGTCTGTTCTTTTAAAATGAAATATTTTGTAATTTTCTACTGAAGAATTTACAAAATTCTTTGATTTCAATCATCTCTTCTCTTCTGTACATAAGAAAAAATTCCGATGTAATTCACCAGTGGACATTAATCAATATTAAATACCACTGGTTATTTATGTAAAGTGCCTAATAACTAAATTAATTAAATGGTACTTTAGTACCTGAACTTTAATTTTTAATTGATGCATTACTCGATTAGAATTTCGTGTGGTAGATCTATACTCGGTAAGAGATATCATGTGTGTATTACTGGAGGAATATTGGTTCAATTGAATTCAATGATTTTAGTCGAAATTTTAATCAATAGAAAATGAATAACGAGAATATTTTATCTATGATTAACTGCTGCAGATTTATGGGATTCTAACATCACAGGGTGCTTACCTGCAGCAGTTGATTCACATTTTAATTAATCTAAAATGTAAATTATTGTTCAACGTAATACACAACTTATATTTTATTTTATCATAATATATCAATCTTATTCATCGTTACTCATTATTCATCAATTCAATGCTTTTACTTATTATTTGTAATGTAAATTTAACCAAAAATTATAAATGAAAAACAAATTCTAGTTTTGTATATTAAATGGACATAGTTGTAAAATGAAATATTCTTAATATTATTATTCAAAAATTCTGTTTATTCATTTCACAAAAAAGATTGATTATCAAAATTTTATATAAAACTCTCCTCGATTATTTTAGACTTTAGTTTCTTTCTTTGGATGTTCACTTGGAGTGTCTTTCGATGATTTCGCATTACTCTGTGAATTTTCCTCATTTTTGAATAATTTCATCCCCATGACTTGCGAGTGTGAGGCGGGGGATCCCCTGGTTCCATTCGACGATTTATCCTTTTTCACTCTGACCCATTCGTGCGATAATACTTTATCGAGAGTAAACCTCTGGGTAATATCCGGCTCAAGGATGTGACGAACGATGCTTTTAGCAGTTGACGAGACAGTGTCTTGGATTCTCGACCTGAAGACCCAATTCTTCGACATCTGATCCCTCAATAGTTTCGTCAGATTCTCATCGTTAAAGGGCATCGTTCCATTTAACATTATGTAGAGAATAATCCCCAACGACCAGACATCAGCTAATTTTGGATTGTAGGGAGTACCAGAGACGACTTCCGGTGCTGCATAAGCAGCAGAGCCGCAGTAGGTTTGACTGAGGATTCTCCGGTTATCGGAGTCGACGCACAAACGGGCAAAACCGAAATCTGCGAGTTTCACGTGGAATCTACGGGATAATAGGATATTCTCGCACTTTAAATCCCTGTGGGCTATGTTCTTGCAGTGGAGGTAGTGGAGACCAGAGGCCATTTGACGGAACCACGTCTGGGACTGCTGCTCTGGCACCAGTTTGTGACGGAGAATGTAGTCCAGAAGATCTCCATTGTCAGCACAACGCATGAAGATGAAGACTCGGGGACCACGTTGGAGAATACTGTGAACCTGAATTTTTTATTGTTAATTATGATTTTTGAGGTTTTTGAAGATATCTCGGAAACTAGAGGAGATAGAGTGATTTTGTAAGAGATCTTTTTTGGAGCTCTTGAAATTTTCTATGAAAAAGGTCTCTTGCAAAATTACTCTATCTTGATTGGATTTCGAGATATTTTGAGAAAACTGGGGATTAAGGATGTTTTGGCATTTTACTTGGATTATATGAGGATTTTCGATTTTCGTGAGAATCTCCAGTTCACGAGGGAAAAATTTATCTAAAAAATCACTCGGGGCTTTTTCTTTGTCGAATATCTTACAGGCAAGCCGCATCTTCTTCGTTCCACTGCCACCAACATACTCAGCGAGGTGCACTGTAGCATAGGAGCCCTAATTTTGGATAAATTGAGTTTGAGAAGGATGATTATTGTTTGTTTCATTAGTTTCATCAACCTGTCCAATTTTCTTTCCAATTAGATAGCCACGCTCTTCAAGAGCGTTTATTTCTGAGTTTCTTGGGCTCAGTGAGCTCAATCTCGTTGCCATACCAAAATCTCTTCATTGATTAATATTTGTACATTTACGACGCTATTTTTGAATTTTTTCTTAAACTCACTACTTTAATTTGATGTACTAGAATTTTGGGAGATTAATTACACCTGTCGGTTGCTGTAAATTAGTGAAAAGTCCGGATTTCTCAAGCGTCAGCCATTACTTTTTTACAAAAGAAACAAAAAACAATCGATTGAAGAAGGAAATTACATTTTTTTGGGGATATTTGAATAGAAAATCGATTGGGCTCTTTGAAAATGTTCATTACCTTTTTTTCTTTCATTAATAAAAAAAGGAGTTTTATTGTTTTTCTCGAGAATTCTTCATCACGGACGAATTTGGATCAGCTCAGGTGATTTCCCAGGAAAAATACTCTGGATATGAATTAAAAAAGAGCTCTAACTTTCGAATATGTCCATTTTGACTATTTATCTCTTTCCATTTTCTTTATTTTATTATAATAATTAAACAATTGACTACCAAACAATAAAAAGTATATACCAATCACCACCAAACGAATCACAAACGATTGCATATTTTTTTAATTAAAATTCAATCACTTGTGTTGTTAACTTTATTTATCTAATAATAATTCAACAATTAACTACCAAACAATAAAAACTATCTACCAATCACCACCAAACAAATCACAAACGATTGCATATTTTTTTAATTCAAAATTCGAATCAACTGAAGCTACTAAATTCCCAGAAATTTTCAAAAATTAATTGGTGGCGCTATCTCTTAGAATTTTTGCGAAGCTTAGAACACCAAATGATTTTGGTCCTTAAGAATTCTAACAGGTGGCGCCACTGGTAAATTCCTAAAAGTGCAGAAATTAAAATTTCGAATGTTTAAACGTGCAGTGGTAAATGAGGTTAAGTTAGCAGCCTCTCGACTTAACCGGGTTTACCACTTCTCGTTTGAATATTGCGTTTAACGGCACATTCAAACGGGAAGTGGTAAATGAGGTTAAGTCAGCAGCCTCTTGACTTAACCTCATTTACCACTTCTCGTTTGAATGTGCCGTTAAACGCAATATTCAAACGAGAAGTGGTAAACCCGGTTAAGTCGAGAGGCTGCTAACTTAACCTCATTTACCACTGCACGTTTAAACATTCGGAATTTGAATTTTTGCGGTTTCAGGAATTTGCTAGTGGCGCCATCTCTTAGAATTCTTAAGAACTAAAGTGAATTTGTGTTCCAAGCTTCGCAAGAATTCTAAGAGATGGCGCCACCAATGAATTTGTTCAAAAACTCTAGATATTTAATGACTTCAGTTAATTTGAATTTTGAATAAAAAAATTATGGAATCGTTTGTGATTCGTTTGGTGGTGATTGTTATATAGTTTTTATTGTTTGGTAGTTGATTGATCAATTATTATTAAATAAATAAAGTTAGCAGCATGAGTGATTGAATTTCAATTAAAAAAATATGCAATCGTTTGTGATTCGTTTGGTGGTGATTGGTATAGAGTTTTTATTGTTTGATAGTCAATTATTTCATTATTATTGAATAATTAACTAATTAACGAATTCGAATCAAAGTCCCCATAATTGTTAAGAATTTACCAGTATCGGTAATTCGTTAATTTTGCCCGTATTTAATGATTTTCTGAGGAATTAGAGATTTTAATCCTTTCATTCATTTTTTATTAAATCATATAATACATAGTTATTTATGTAGCTGGATCATCACCCTTAGTGGTGCGTGTATAGATCAATTGAGCATGGTGTTGAACGACCTGCTTGATCAAACCCTTCTGTTGGAGCTCAATGAGTGCTCGCCTCGCCAATGATCCACGGATCTTCAGCCTCTCACTAACGATGGATGGGGTGATGAGTTTGTATTGCGGTACCTCTTTGAGAAGTTTGTCGTACGTGCCTTTGTCGAAGAGAACCTGGTTGTTCAATTTGTCACGGACTTTTCCCTTTGACCACTTCTGCAATTGTAAAAATAAAATCCTATCAATTCATGACATTAACCTCCAAAAAAATCGTCACTAGCACTTGAAAAAAGGAGCAAGGTCATTGAAAACATTGAAAACTTCATCAGTCTCATTAAATCAGTTTTTTGCTTCCACAGAGTGTCAAGCAAGGTTATTGTACATCACGTGAAGTAATATCAAACATTTTACAATGAATTTCCTCCAAAAACGTAGAGAATCATGACAACATCAGTTTATTGAGAATATCTCGGAAATTGAGCGAGATAGAGTAATTTTGCAAGACACTTTTTTTGTAGAGAATTAAATTTTCCACGAAAAAGATCTCTTTCAAAATTGCTCTATCTCCCTTAAATTCCGAGATATTCAAGAAAAACAGGTGACAAACTGAATTTGTCTCAAAACTCCATTTGTTTAAATAAGTTCATGTTACTGACCTTCTTCTTAGCCTTTCCCCCAGATCCTCCCTCCTTCTTTTTCTGGGTCTTCTGGGGCTGCTTGGAGGACCCCTTTGTGTCCTTTTTGGGCGGCTGAAACATCACAAATTTAGAGGTTAAGTTCTGACAAATGTAAACAAGAGGAAACCCTCCAAAATAACTCAAAAATTAAAGAAATATGTGGAATAATATTCAGTGAATTAATTAGACACTAAATTTCATGAATACACTCTTAATAAACCCTCGATTCTTCAATTATTGATAATGCCATGTGGTCATGTCCCCCGGCCACAATCTCCCAACATTTCTCATAAATAATCCACGAATCACTTTCACAATTAATTCAACAATGCTCAAACAATTCACTGAATTTATCCCCAATTTTTATTAATTCCAAAAAACCCATTTTTC
Organism: Aleiodes testaceus; assembly: GCA_963565655.1. Taxonomy (NCBI): domain Eukaryota; kingdom Metazoa; phylum Arthropoda; class Insecta; order Hymenoptera; family Braconidae; genus Aleiodes; species Aleiodes testaceus. Next base: position 3,557,926 of record OY751421.1, on the reverse strand, counting down.
AATTATTTTAATGAAAAAATTGAATAGACACTCGATGCAAACACTTACCATGATGGCTGACGACTCGGAAAGAGCACGAAAATGAACGGAAGTCGCTGATTCGCCATTTCCACTTCCCGCTCAAGTTCAGTCGAAATTTAAAACTTGAATTCTCAAATAAAAATCAAATAAACTAAAATTCTCACCGATTAAAATAACAAAAAATCAATAAATCATTTTACATGAATAAAATGTTTAGATTTTGACGAATTAAATTTTGAAAAAAGTTGTTGTGTTGATGAGCCAGCTGGAGCGTGTTCGACCATGAGGAGACATGGCGGTTAACCCTGTGTATTTATCCAGCCGGAGACATAGTATTTTCATTAATTAATAGAAATAATGATTGAAGCAACGTCCAAAGATTAACAAGCATTGAGAATCTATATTTTATCATTGCTGAAGAACTGTCAGGATTATTGAGACAATAAAAAAGGTAAATTATTATTAATGAGTATCTTAACCTGTCACTGACGTCTACGTGTCACCGCGTCAACAAAAAAAGAGGGCTTTTCCCATTCGCTAGGAATGAGTGTAAGGGTGACAATAGGTACAGTAGTTTCTCGACACTATCCTCCTCTCATTTTCACCTTAAAAAAAAGGAAAATCTCGATTTCATTAACATTTTATTAAACTGAACTTTTTAAAGGAAATGATTGTTAAAAATAATTAAAAATAGTTGTTACTGTTCTATTAATTGTTGGAATAGTGACAGCTGTTGGATTGAAAGTGCATTCAATTAAGAACTCATTGAATTAATTAAATTATCTTTTAATTCCAGAGAATTACGAAACCTCGAAGATGCTTCCCTTGACGCACAAGGATTCTCGGAGCTTCGGCAGTAGAATTAAGGAGAAACTGAACGGCTGGATCCGACTGATATTTTCCGACAAGAACACTCGGAATTTATTTCTCTTCCTGATTCTCAATTTTTCCTTCGCCTTCATCGAGCTCATCTATGGCATGTGGTCAAACAGCCTGGGTCTCATATCCGACAGCTTCCACATGTTTTTTGATTGTACTGGACTGATCTTTGGATTGATTGCCTCGGTCATAACAAAGTGGCGAGCTAATGATCGTTATTCTTATGGATACGTGAGAGCTGAAGTTCTTGCTGGTTTTGTCAATGGATTGTTTCTCTTATTCATCGCTGGATTCATCATGTTCGAGGCGATAGAAAGAGCGATTGAGCCTCCAGAAGTTAAGCATGAGAGACTGTTTGTGGTTTCGGTGCTGGGACTGTTGGTTAATTTAGTGGGAATTTATGCCTTTCAACATGGACATGGGCACGGTGGTCATGGACACAGTCACGGAGGTCATGGGCATTCACATGGGGGCCATGGACACTCGCACAATCATAATCACAGCCACGATCATCATGACATCGAGACAGAATCGGCAGCTGCTGGAAATTCGCAGATTATGAGAAGCGTCTTTCTGCATATTCTCGCTGACACACTTGGATCAGTTGGAGTCATTGTTTCTGCTGTACTTATGCATCTCTTCGGATGGATGATCGCCGATCCAATATGCTCCATGTTCATCGCTCTTCTCATCATCATCAGTGTCACTTCCCTATTGATGGAGTCTGGTGTTATCCTCATGCAGAGACAACCCAGTGCTCTTGATCATGTTTTACCTCAGTGCTATAATAGAGTTAAGAATCTTAGTGGTGTTTATGATGTCCAGGAGCCACATTTCTGGACACTATGTTCTGATATTTATGTTGGATGTTTGAAGTTGGAGGTAGCTAGAACTGTTGATGCCAAGTATGTACTTGCTCAGACGCAAATGATCTTTCATGCTGCTGGAGTGAAGCATCTTACTGTACAACTTGATTACACGCATACGTGATCAAAGGAGGCTGAGGGAGAATTTTTAAGGGGTTTTTAGGATCATCTCGTTTTGTTATGGAATTGATATTTGTTATTCTTTGATTATCAAAGGAGAATTGGGGTTTCATGAAGTTAATTTCTCAGAGGATTTTGGTAATTATTTTCAAAGTACTCTGAGAAATGGGAAAAGAGTTTTCTCTTGATTATCAAATTGTTCTAATCGAATTTCTAATTCATTAATTGTAAACTTGCATTTTCTGCTGATGGGGAATGAGAGAGATGATTTTCATAGGTTGAATTATTAATAATATTTTTTTTTCATTAGAACTCTAATGTAAATACAGTAATTCCAGATTGAAAGAAGCTAATTATCATTTTTTTGTTCTCTATTTTAGTAAGAAATATTAAAGATGTATTTATTAATATTTTTTGCTGGGATGCGCCTAAGTAAACAATCATTACTGCCAAATTTGTAGTTATTGTCATAGAATTTTATCATCGATTGAATATCAGTAACTCGAATGCGTAATTGTTAAATATTTCTACTTTTTCATGTATGAGGAATGATTTTTAATCATCTGCTTTCAATCAAAATGCATTTATTGGCGCAATTATTATTTTTTCAATCTGTAATAAGTGCAAGAAAATTGTGAGAGGATTTTTAAAATTGTAACATAGTTCCATTATTTGTAATTGGACATTCCAAACCGTGACTCAGGGACTCCGGGTCTCCATAATCAATTGATTAGGCCAATGGTGAAATTTTTCATGTCAAATATCATGTAAAACCAAAATTTGTATTGTAAAAGCAAGAGCATGAATTAAATCTGCGATTGAATGAAATTGTGAGGAATTTTCTGTGTCATTCAATCGTAGAAAATTAAGAGATTAAAATCTCTATTATTCGATGAATAAAAATAATGACAGAAAAATAATGAATAATAAAAAAAAATTGTGTATATAATCATAATTCTCGTTGATCTCTCACCTTTATTCATGTTTTAATGCCTTTTTCAACGGGAGTGGGATATTAAAACAACGGATATCAAACACATATGACATTTATTTTGTTTTCTTTTCTTCTTCGAGGATATGTGCACACATATAAATACATAAATATTTAATGATAAAAACACTCGGAGGGAATCCTAAATAACAAGTTTTATGTCATGGCTACATATTACTAGATAATGGAATATTATGATTCTCGTTCCGATTCACAATTATTTATTTTTTCAATTTTCATCTCGCTTTCAATTATTTACAATTCAAAAATTAATGTTAGAAAACATAAAAAAGTGAAAAATTAATTACTACGAACAGATAAATTTATGTATTTAAAAAATAATCATTAAATATACAAATTTTTTAAATTATTTAAAGAAAAAAAAACGAAATTTCTATAGTTAAATTGAAATATTATCAATTTTTTTTTGCATTTCGCTTCGCTTTTTCTTAATTAATATTCATCTAAATTATCGGATTAAATTATTGAGTGCAAATGTCTTTACGATATTTCATTTGATATTATATTATTTAATTTTAAACATTTTCTTTCATTCATTTTGTGGCAGTAAAAGGTTTTTTCATTATTTTTCTTCTTTTTTTTGTTGTAAAGTATCTCGTAAAATTATTTTATAATACATACACTAAAAATACCATAAAATTTCTCCAATCTCCAACAATTCCACAGATAAAGCTATTACTCGATTATTTTCATTCATATATCGTATATATTACTCTTTCCAAATTTTATCATTATTAATTCCTTTTTTTTCAGTTAAATTTATTATCATTATCTCACAGTTCCATCTAGCAACAATACATAGTCTATACGTATAACAGCCTCTCCGAATATCATTCGTTTTCTCTTTCTCTTTATCGATCCTTCATGTTGATAATTCACAAGATTTTTTTAAAAATCAGAATTAATTTTGAATTTCAAGGAAATGAAGTTTGAATTTAAATTTAAAAAAAATTAGAAAATTGTAAAACTTTTCTTTCAACTATCTTCAAAGAAAAAAATGTTCATTCAAGTTAATCTCATTCACAATAAGAATAAATATATGTTTTTTTGGCACAGCTTTTCTTTAACATTTCATTCCATAACTCTGAGACTTGTGCATTTGCCAAATGCACAAAAAAATCCAACCAATACTCTCAATGAACTTGAACAAGAAGATCGTGTCTATTTTTTGGCAAAATTTGGATTATCTAGAAAATGTATTTTCGAAACAATAAAGAAAACAGATTGAAGAAGACTATTATCGGTGATAGTTCAAGCTGAACATTCGCTCTGAAACTTCACCAATATCTATAAATCTCTGTAAAAGTTTTAAAGATGTAAATTTATATTGTAGCGAGACATTAGCAAATGTTGCAATGAGTATAAACGAATGTAAGATAGACAATCTTCTCATCCTATATCACAATGAAACTGCTCTTTCCACTTCTACCCCTTAGAAATCCCGTCTCTTCGACCGGAATTTTTCAAAAAATCTTAATAAATTTTCGACCATCATGATCGTTATTAAAAAAACTCCCCTCATTTCTTCTTCGCTTTTGAATTCTTCTGCATTTTAATAATTTTAATTCGGCAAACAGAGCCACCAATATAAGTAACTTCAGTACGTCCACCCTCTTCAACGGCAGCTACAAGTGCCTTAATAGATTTAACCTGAATATCTTTGGCACTTATCTCAAGTAAAGCCCCAGGATAACGTTCCTTTATCCACTTACCAATGCTTGTGCACTGGCTCTCAGTTAATTTAACTCCATCCAAACATAGCCAAGTGAGGCACTGTAAATTAGCCAATAATGTTTGTATGAAATGATGCTCCATCTGCAATCGTTTAACGCTATCAGTAACAATCAATCCATTCGCCTTCAAAAAGCTCAGATTGCACATTTTTAAATGCTTAGATATGTGCCTCATTGTTTTATCAGTATCCTCAAGATTTATCCTCCAATAATTCATTTTTAATGTTTGAAGATTCTTAAAATGTGCTGAGAGAGATGAGAAAAATTGCTGAAGGATTTTATCATCGATGAACAGAAGTGATCCACTGCTTCCTCCAATTTCAGATTTATCCAGGGATAAGTCGAGCTCACTTAGAGCAGTGAATCCAGCTAAGAAGGGAAGTAACAGGGGACCACGTAGTGCCAATCTGTCATTAACGGAAACCTGGAAAAAAAAGAAGATTATTTTAATTAAATACAGTAAATTATGGAAGATTTAACCCGAGCATTGAACTTGATCTCTCACTGAATTGCCTCTAATTTCCCAAGAGACAGGAGTGAGTATTACGTCAAGATACGGGAAAACGCATCACTGAGAATTTCACGTTGCGAATTAATTGAACGCAATGCGATGGAATTACGAATTGTTTTGAACAATTGTATTAGTAAGTTTCGTGTGTAACATTGCAAACTTAATCTCAGTATCTTATAGACTATGAGCCACTGCAGTGAGCTTTGTCTGATATGTTATGCACCAATTCGTTTAATGCTTTGTCTAGTCATTGACTAATTAGTGAAGTCGATAATTGAGGTAAATTGTATTATACTGTTCCATAATTCACTTGCTTATCGTAGTTGAATTATGTCACAGTATAGCAGGCTTGTTAATTATAGATATTAAAAAATTTGCATTGTCTTGCGAAGGAAAGACGTCAACAAAGAGTTATCTAGAGAATTTTCGTAAATTCATTAATCTCTCATCTAGTAGCAAACTAATTACAAAACTTTATCATAACTCTCGTACATATGCTCGTAAACATAACGAGGAGTGTTGGGCTGGAGAGGCAATACCTTTTGCAATAAACCGAGGAGACAAGAAAATTGAAGATAAAAGAGGAGACAAAAAAAAACGTTTCAATAGAGCTTTGATCGATGCATCTCATGAGAAGAGAGAGTTTGATACTGTCGTCCTTTCGATACAAAGGCAAAGCTATTTGCCGGAAAGCCCACAATATCCGCTGATATATATATATATAAATACTTACTTGAAAGCCTGCCAAACGAAGGAAAACGATGGTGGGACAGGCGGGTGGTGGTGCTGCTCGGAGAAGCTCTGCACCAGCATCGTCTCTTCTACCCAATCGAGATAGTGGACCCTCGTGGACTGCTAAATGCAGGCGAGCATTGCACAGGCTCAATTCACGTACACTTGTGCACATCAACAACTCGGAGAAAACTGAGAGACTATCGGCTTCCTGTGAATCAGAGAATCATAGATTTTATTCATTATTTTGCCATTTTTGGGGAATAATAGAATTTCCGGAATATTCAAGCTTTTTATTGGAATTGTGCATTTAATTTTTTATTCAGCTGATTCGAGTTCTCTTAAAATTTCCGCAATTTCGAAAACTCAGCAGTCATTTATTCTGATGAAATTGAACTTTCCACTCAGAGAATTGTTGCATATTATGGTAAATTCAAAAGTGTATATGTAACAAATGGAAATGGAAGGCAAAGTGAACGGCACTTCTCAATTACCACGTTCACAACTCGGTGAGATGAGGAAATTCTGCAGTTTTCGGGGTTTCCGTTCCCCCGAGAGCTAAAGCTATCATCGACCACGGGCTATCCTACTACTACTTTAAATTTCGATGGAAAACTTCTGAAATTATTACACAGAGTGTCATGATTCTCTGCTGACCAAAGTTTTACATTGAATTTACATGAAAAAGAATAGATAGAAATTCACAAAAATAATTGAAATATTCATTGCTTCTGAATAGTAAATGAAATTATATCTTTTTTCTTCAAATTTAATAAGCTTATGCATGAGCCACACGTTTTGATCATACATTGCAGAATAATCTTAGCAAAGATGAATAGTTTGAATCTGTCACGCACGATAGTGAATTTCAACCGTAACGTGATTTACATGAGCTTGCTAACGGCTCAGTTTTCCATTAAAGTCTTCTGGCCGTCGTTTGTCTATGGAATACGTTTTCACTACAGCATCTAATCCCCCACGATATTGCAGGGGATGTAAGAAAATGAGGATCTTTGATTAATAAAACATTTACATCCAATCAAGAAAGATTCACTTAAATTAGAAAAGTCCAATCACCTCTATTCTAAATGTCCAACCCTCCAAACTGAGTAACCGCAGTGTAGAGTTTCTGGCGAGTGCATGACACAATAATCTCGATGGATGATCATCCATAGCTAATCTTGGACTAGCAAGATCGAGTAATTGTAGACAGGGTGCTTCGGTAAGTGCCAATACCAGTGGCATAACATCCACAGGCCTAGAGGCACCAGCAGCTCTCACTGCATCCAAGTTTCTAGCACGCCTGATTGTCTCACCGAGACAACCAGCATCGAGTCCACCCTGGAGGCACTTGGAGACGTTCAGGGATCTGAGTTTACAGTTTGGCTCTCTGAAATAAAAAGAAGGTGAGTGAGAAAAATAAGAATGAAAAGGGGAAAACCAATAGACTATTGTATATCGATCGTGTCTGTGTCTCACGGTGTAGTAGACACTGTAACTAAGTTTTGTGGATATATATTCAATATACCCTGGGGCAATTCTCTCTCTTTTATCGTGATGTAGACGTTCGCAATGGACTCCGTGGTCCGTAATATCGTTTAATGAATTTTTGTGGGGTTTTATATTAAGTGCAGAGCTGAGAGAATTCGAATAAACTTTCAGGGTATTATTTTCATGGAGCTTGAGAGAAAATATTTCTATTGGAGATAGAATTTCTTTGATGATTTTGTTGGAAATATGAGGATATTCACGGTGGAATAATTTCTTTTTTTTTTAAATTCGAAAAATCAACTTTTTCAATGGAATCATCAAAGAAGACATTCCTTATATCTCAACATTTTCTTCCAATAAAATAGTTAACGTTATTTCTATTAAAATTTAACGGTGTAAATCGAGTTTCACCAGTTTCACGTATCTCGAATTCTCAAGAGTGAGAATACGGCAAAATAAAGAAAGAAAGAGAAACACAATACAATATAGATATATGTGTATGGAGTACGTGGAGAGAGATAATTAGGTGGAGCCGTTGTGCCGAGCAAGCTGAAAGCTTTTGTCGTACAGCAAGAAGAGCAAATCCACGAGTCTAAGCACTCGGGGAAAACTCAGACGGCGGAGGTCATTACAGCGTGTATCTTCCATCTCCCGAAGAAAGGAGGGTGAACGAAAAAAAGACGTGAAGCTGGGAAATAAAGAAAAAAGTAACAGTAAACAGGAAAAAAAGGATAACGCTCTGAGGAAAAAACCTCGTAACTTTTTAATCCGTTACTCTCTGAATGAAAAATATGTACATTTGGATTAAGGAAATGGCTCTGGCCAGCTCTCCCCTGTTTTTTTTTTCAACCAAATTGTACGGAGTTGTGCACTTGCTGCTGAATTTTCAGAATTTCAGCCTTCTCTCATTAATCCAATTAATCTCCTCTCGGATTAATTATTCACGAAATAAAATTATGATAAAACAAAATTCCGACTCTTGATTAAGATAGAAAATGCCTTTTTCTCCAAGGACAATTCGTTCTCAGTCTCAGAGATAGAATCCCCGTTGGGGTATTTTTTTTTCTCGCTCCCAGGTATTTATCCCGTAATCAGAACAATATTTTGTTATACCCTTCTTCTCTCTACCCTCTGCCTTTTTTTTTGTGTCTGAAAGCCCTGTTTTCGTGCAGATCACGCAGGATAGTCCCACATCTCGTAATGTGCTGACCTAAATGCCAGTATTACGACACAAAAAAATAAAGATCCCTCTTACGAGGGTGAAATTTACTTGAGCGTGCTCCAAGCGGTTTCCAGAATTTTTACATTTTTTTTTTCGTCTTCTCCTATCCATTATATCATCATTTATTCGAGAGGCTGCATAATTTTTCAATTAACTCAACGGTACAAAAATTAAATGTCGTGGCTGTCCAACAGACGTCATTCTACACTGTGCTTCCGACGAGAGAAAAAAATAAAGAAATTATGGTGATATATATTCAGAACGAGATTTTATATTTGCCATTGGTATAATACGGCACTTTACAAGCTCGTTTTTTTAATTAAAATTGTGCACTGTTCCACCACATTTTTTTAATATTAAAAAAAAAAACAGCCAGTTGAATCGTTTGCCCATTTAATTCCTGAAGTATTCCATTTTTCATTTGAGCCAAATGAATATAATTTACGCATTTGACAGTTTCGAAAAAAACAATATGAATTATTCATTCTCCAATATCGATGTCATATAAATAATAATATTGAAATGAATAATGATATTTTTCTCGTTTACCTTATGGCATTGAAAATTTCATGAAATCCAGTACCCTGATGACAAGTAACGTCACATGTTGGAAGTGGATGCATAAGTGGTAAACGATGACAAAGTACGCTATCACTATTGCGCTTGGAGCTACCATTGCTGCTGTCTCTATCACGATCATTTTGTGGCAGTGTACCATTAACATTTCCATTGGTACCAAGACCTATACCAAGTGGTAAACGTGGAAGGGTTGCGGGTCTCGTTAAACTACCATAGGCAGCAAGAGCACCACGTGGTAGAGATGAGTAACAACGATTGTTTGAGGGTAGTGTACCGAGTGTACTAGATGCACAACCGCTGCTCCCCGATCCTGATCCAGAACCTGTCAAATATCACATTGTTCATTATTAGTATTGAGCATTTATTGGAGTATAGCGGAGTAAAGCAACAAATAGGGGAAATTCCAATTAATTCTGTACTCTACTTCACTTTATTAACAAACACACTGGAATAGCCATTTGAAAATGTAAACATTCTGGTGCAGAGGTAAATTTTTGTGCATGAATTTATTATTGCATACGGAGAATTTTTAATACTGCAGAAGTGTATTAAAGAAAGAAATGAGTTTGAAAGAGTAAAAATGAAATAACATTAAATGCAATTGTATTATTGCAATTAGGCTAATTGCACGAGGTGAATCGTTAAGAGCTTCTAGAGGCTACACCACTACGAAAATTTAATGCTCATGTTGGACTAAGGTTTGCTACGTCATTTGCAGGGGATTCAGCTGGTCTGGAGAAACTATTTCTAAGGAATTTTTATCGTTTTCACACTGAGATGAATCGAATCGATTTCGTACTGCCGCCAACACCAGACCATTCAGTCTTGGTGTGATAGATTTGTGATGGTTATTGAGAACGAGGGAAAAGTGAATTAAAAAACAAATTGAAGAGATGTATGAGAAAATAAATGAAAGGAATATCCAATTTCAATTGGAATTGTCACGCTGTGGATGATTCATTGTATTAATTAAAAATTAAATTGATTGGTGCTTTCATTATTGGAGAAGGAATAGGATAGGGGTAAAATGGACACGTCTCATGCCGTTATTTAAAAAGGAGAAAATTTGGTGGAAAAGCGGATTAATAATATTACCCATACTGATTCCAGAACTCGAAGGATCTTCATTTTTGGCTCCCCAGCTTCCGGCAAGATTGAGTGCTAGAAGTGGCCTCTCTTTGAGCAGTTCAGCAACCGAAGCCAGACCCTCACAACCACAGCTCAAATGGGGCAAGTGCAGTGCCTGTACTTGAACGCAATCGCGCAGTGCCATACAGACCCTACTGACTTGCTCACCGGATAGATTCATGTCGAGTACCAGCCGTGCCAGGTGGACCGATGCATTACTCAGTCCTCGGCAGAGTGCATTTACCACACACTCCAGTCTAAATGAATGAATTTTCAAGAAAAGTACACAATGTAATTAAAATTAATTAATTCATCTACATATTATAAATTCTATTGGTTCAGAAATTTTTTACCAGAATACTTTATTCATTCTCAGGGCTTTTGTGGAGCATTAATTATTTCTTTCATTGTTTCCAGAAAATTGTATCATACGAAGAATGAAGGTAACACAATAACGAGCAATTTGAAAAATTTCAATTATAGAAATTGCATTGAGAACGAAGTACAAAAGAACATTGATGAAATAAAGGAGAAAAAAGGTACTACAGAGTACAACAATTCAAATTGTTTCTATTCTTTTTTTTTTTTCGACAGAGTTTCCTTCGGAATCGATTTAAAGTTCAACTTTTCTCGTGAAAATGAGAGATAGATAAATAGAGGAGAGAGTAAAGCTATGGTGTTGCTTACTTTACTATTTCATTTCTTAACTTTTTTCTACTGTTTTCGAAATAGCTCACTTCTACTCGAAGCAGTTAAATAAACAATTCCTCAACTTTTTCCTGACTCACGTTTTTTTTCTTGTTGAAATATCTTTCGACATCTCTCAAGAGAAATGTGTGATGCTTTTTTTTCTCTCCTCTCTTTATTTTTCATGCCCATTGTTTTTCACAACTGCCAAATGCACGTGAATAAACTGTCCACGGTGGTTGAAATCAAAGTCCCTGTTTTTCTGATAAATAAATTTTGCAGTTTGTGACGGGGAGTTTTGGCTTTCGATTTCATTCTCACTAGAGTTCCATGTCGTACTGGAGACGAAAAAGTTTCGTTGAGTTTACCGTCGGCAAAGTTATCCAGCTACCCACACTATCGCCTTGTTGTTTTTTTTTTCTCCAGTGAGTTTATTCGCCTTCGATTTCCCATTTTTTCTTCCATTTTTTTTTCTCGTAAAGCTACTTCAAAACTCTCGCGTAACATTTCAATTTTTGACTACATAAATTTCGAGAGGAAAAGTTGCTGCGAAAAAGTACTGTGAAAGCTTGACAAAAAAAAAATAATAAAATTAAAATTTATCATTTACAAGAATTCTTTGTGAAGAATATATATGGGAGTATTAAGCTCATTTTTTTTCTCCACTGAGTTGTCTCGAATTCAAATGGAAAACAGAGGAACAAATAATTGAGGAAAAATCCATGACAATACCCTCCATTACTAAATCACTAAACAACCGAGAGGGATGACGCAAAAGTCGATTTACAGAGACTTATGTATTTCCGTCCATTGTGGCTGGACCGAAATGAAGGTTGAAGAGCCCCGGATAGATAGAAAATGCGAGAGCTATGAAAAGGATTCAAAGAGAAGAAAAAATACACATATATCCCTCAAATAACTTCCTTGAATAGTCCACCTTGCCAATATCCCCATCTCTTTTTTCTCCTCTTTTTTTTACTATGAAAAACCCCTTATCCGTAAAATTCTTTGCCCGAGTTTTGCAATAACTCGGCCTTTACTATGTCCCCATCGTCACTAGGAGATTGTACTGATCCTCCCGAGGATCCTATCCTTTCATTTTCGCCGTAGACATAAAAAGGAAAAAGAGAAGGAGCCTAATAAAAAAGAGCCCTCTAACCTGTCATGTGCTGATTCCTCCAAACAAGTGATGACAAGCTCGAAATCATTGAGCTTCTTCTTACTGAGAACGCTCTTGAGATGTCCAGCTAATCTCTGCGCCTCATCCGCAGGGAATTCTTGCCCGAGAAGTGAAGTAATCCTCACGAGTTTGACACTCTCATTCTCCGCTAGAGCCTCGAAAAAATCATTGAGATACGTTGGATCAGAGCCTCTCTCTACTTGAAAAACAACCTCGAGTGCCTCGAGAGTGCACGCTGAACTTGCAAGTATCTTCGACCATCCCTCTAGCTCCAACGGTGAGGTCTGCACCAGAGGTGCTGGTGGCCTCTCATTTGGTACTGGCCCAAAGCCAGGTGCAGCACCAAGTAGTCTGCAAACTGCCAATATATTTCCATCCGATGTCCCAGCAGCTTTCAAAAGAGCGAAAATAGTTCTCGATGGTACTTCAAGTGGACACAATTGATTCAACACAAGATGAGTCCTTGGGCCAAGTAAACCAGCCAGATACCCAATGATTCCACTCGGTAATCCCTCAATTTCCCTCCTCAAGATATTTGCATACTGTGATATCGATGCGAGATAGTAAGCAGCCAGAAATTCAGCAACAGCCAAATGAATTGGCGTATACTGTTCCGTTTTCCTCCTGTGGCCAAATACAAAGCCCCTTGAGAGAAAGCCCAGCCTCAGAATTTCAATGCCACCACCACGCGTACGTACTTCAGTCTCTGTATAATAGCATCTACCCTCTCGTAATGCTGCCAGTGACAATTTACCAAAATCCTCGAGTCTCTTTCTACAGTGCGATGGCAATTCTTCATCGGGTGCCAGTGGCCTGTCAAGGCATTTACGGATTATCGATTTAACAGCTTCTTGCACGACTGTGTTTGGCTCGGTTGGTAGTGTACCAGAGTCTTGATAAAGTGTACATAACATTATCCAACCAAGTGGATGCTGTACCAATTCTTTTATCGATTGGGATTGTAGGCTGAGGCACTCTAGAAAATCACATGCTCTCTCTGATAAATTATTGTGGATGAAGTATGCAACACATAGTCTCTCTACGTGGGGCCATTCCAACCCAGCCAAGTGGATTCTACGTTGTACCATTGGTGATAAGCTAGTCCAGTTGTTTGGCGAGCATGTTATGAGAATTCTAGCATCCGGAAATAATCGTGCCTCCAATAAATCAATGGCATCTGCCAGAGATGGTCTATCACTTGGACATTCGTCATAACCATCGAGAATGAATAGCACTCTGTCCTCTAGTAAATGCAGTGTACGCCATACTTGTGCCATTGCCTCAGTTAGAGATGCACTCTTCGATAAAAATTCACGAGTTAGGTAATTTAATACTGACGTTCCCCGGAGTTCACGGAGGGGAATTATGAAGGCTAGAGCTGGACCATCGTCTTTGCTAGCCCATTGATGAAGAAGTCTGAGGCAGAGGGTTGTTCGGCCACTTCCTGGACCTCCCTCAATCGCCACTCGTCTAGGGGCTTCTGATAGTATTCCATCGCTCAGTCTTACGGAGGCGAAGATTTGGTCGATTTTTATTGTCTCCAGGCGATGCTCCTGATCATTCTTATGCATCAGCTGCAAGTGCGGCTGAAAATGAGCGGGACACAGAGTCCCAAGAGGCAGAGGCAGTGTCCATGGTGGCAGATGAGGAGGATCCCTCGTTCCCAATTCTCTGTAGTGTGACTTCAAGTATCTGTTAAAAAGAAATATAATTAAAAAACGTGAGAATAATGGAATTATGTCAAAGTGATCAGTTGTACGAGCATTTTCATCGAATTTAATTAACCAAGCATCTTGTCACAGTGCAACGCCAAGTCACAAAGAACTCAAAGAAGTCTTACACTATGTTCTCAATTTTGCACAAAAGATTAACAATCTGATTTGAAAGAGCTCTTCAGTGCCAAAGGCTATTGTCAACTTCAGAGCCGCTTTATTGAGTACACTTTGAAGATTTTCAACAAGCTATTGTATTAACTATTTACCTGAGTAGTCTCCCAACTGGATCACGGTCTGGGGATGTTGGACCACTACCACCAAACTTCCGTGATGACGCACGAATACTTGATATATAAGCTGCTGGTGCCGGTGGTGGACTGCATGGTGGACAGCAAACAGGACTACCACCACCGGGCGTTGACAATGTATAGCTTCTTTCTAATTCCTGCAATGAGATAATTCATGGGATATAATAATTATTTCAACAGATGAATGAAGATTCTCTTCAATATGAACCACAGAAGCTCAATCCTTACAAATCATTCATAATACCTTTGAGCTTGAATATTCAAATGAATCTGCGAGCACGTCAATTACACGTGACAATGAGAATTTTGGTTTCCTCGAGCCATTACAATGCATTAATTATGAAAACGAATGCGATGAGAGAGAGGCAATTGGCTCGCACTTGTGACGAGACAGTAGAGATTACAGTAAAATCCAAATCTCATTGTCGCTAAAAGTTAATTTAATCCTGAGGCAATTGAATCAGATAAGTCGGAGGAATATCTACAAGCCTATGTTATATAGGATGAGGTGATGATGAGCTTACGCTAGCGGCCAATAGCCAGAGCTGGATTATAGTTGTCTGTTTTGCATGTACCCTAGTTTCACCTGTTTAAACCCTACGAATGGACTTTCGTATCTGATGAATGAAGGATTAAACTATAAATCCTCATCGAGAAAAGGATCGTATGCTGGCGACAGAGTATGCTGTGCTAATTTATAATTGATTGGATTGCCACGGAATTAATAAACCAAAAGAAGTGAATAGCAGATGGGACGACTTTTGGTGGAGAAAATTGAAGTTGATGGCTTTTAATCTGGCATCTCATGAGATACATATGGGGCTAGAATTTTCTACTTGGCTTGCGCATTGGTGAGACATCGACCCGCGTCTGTTATTCTGCAAATGGAAGAGAGGAGGTTAAAAAAGAAAGCGCATTCTTCAATGTCAGGAAAAATAAATGGCCAAGGAAAACGTATCTTGCATGGTAGTAGCCTTCTGGCCACGAATAGTAAATGCGTACATAAGCTCAAAAAGCACAATGCTCTTTTTATTTTTCTAAAACTTGTGCTATAATATAAGCTGTCTGTTTGCATTCATCTGGGTGCCTGTTAAAATTTAACCCGTTCTTCTTTTTTTTTTTTTACGCTGAAACTCCTTTCTTCTTGAAGAGAAATAATGGAGTGCAAGGGAGAATGAAGAATTTACCTTCCGGGCAGGATCTACGATTTTTTTTTAAATATATTTTCATAAAAAAGCGTACGTTATTCATGAAAGGATCAATGAATAATTATTCAGCAGCAGTTGATGCAATGTCAGGATAAAATTGCTTACTAAATCCAAAATTACGGTAAAACATGGATCATGAAGGAGGCTTGGGTGTCGTCATTATAGAACCACATTGTAATTTGAAATTAACGACAGAGTGCGAATTGTGTGCCAGCCACAGAGATAAATTACACTGGGATGACACTGCAGTAGTAATCGCAGTGATCTGTCAAGAGCACTGTAATTATTTGACTTGGGATCACTGCTTTTTTAGTTTCCCAATGACTACTAGAAAATAAATGAAACAATGAGAAGTGTAGACGAGTTTTTTTGACATCTAAAAAACATAATATTCAGTATAATAAAGTGAAGATATTTTATGAACCAATTATGCAAGTCAAGGGGTCGAAGAAGAGTCACAAAAAATAAAATAACAATGCAAATCTTGTGGTGGATGGAAGGGTAGAAATTGTATGCTGGTGAAAAGAAATTCACCATAAAAAAGAAAGGGAAAAAAAGAGGAAGAAGATGTGCCTGTTGCAGGAGAGAAAAAGCGAGAACCCGTAAAGCTCTCGACCCTCGGTCGTTTACACGAGGACTCCCAAAAGAGGGAACTGAAAAAAAAACTATGAAAAAAAGGACTGTGATAAAGAAAGAGAGAATGGAGATTGTATACTCGTGAAATTTTTTTTACGGAACTGACTCTGTTAGTACCAGAATACAAACCCTAGTGCATGGGAAATGGTTTTGTCCCCCTTTCTCTGCCATCTGTTTGCTAGCCAAGGAAATTAACAAAATAATTCACGTAGCCAGGCTTGTTGAAAGGTACAGAACGACCCATTCGAGCTGAGACTCTGCAGGGCTTTTCAAATCCCCACCCACATTTTATAACTCCCTGAGTGGTGATTTACGCGTTTTACCATGGGCCAATTTAGTATTAAAATTATTTTTTCTCATTTGAATTAATTATAAGTTATATTAATTTCATAGATTAAACGTTGGAAAAACACACAATTTCATGAAAATTAAATGAACTTTCTAATTATTTAACTTTCTTTTAATTGTGTATTTATCTTGATGAGTGAATTACTGATTAAAAAAAATGAGAATTACCATCTCATTTTCTCGCATTTAATTAATTCATAACCAATAAAGATAATATTGTTAGAGCTGACATATAAAATTTTATTGACACTTTGAATAATTAATTATCACATATTTAAACAGCGGATAATTGTACTTTATTGACAATTAAAAATTCATGTCATGCGCCAAGTACAGAGAGACGAGGATTCTACGATCCAGACGTATCTGAGGTGCAGTTAACTATCCTGTAAGCGCCACTTAACAACTAATTAATTTAATTGCCGAGAGAGAGAGAGATGGTTGGCCAGACGCGTACCACTGTCCTATTATTATTCAACCTTCTTTCTTATACATATAGTATTTGACTTGCAGCACAAATATGGTGAATGATTAAATTTCCGGCTTTGACTCTTGTTGAACTAGAATAGTTACACACACTGAGTGCACCTGTATTTCAGCCTGTCATGAAAATACTTTCTTGTTTATCTTCCTCATCCCGTGGCAGTTGCACTTGCCCAAGGATATCGAACAACTTTGCCTCTATTTATTCGCGTTAATTCGTATTCATTGCGTTGGCAGTTAAACTGTGCAGAATAATTCCGGAACAATGAACGAGAAAATTACCGTATTTAACAAGATAAAAAAATAATAAAAGAATTATAGAGAAACTCTTTCTTTCGATGATAATTGACTTTTAAATTATCCAGAATTAAGCATTTCCATTGGCATTATATGAGGCGAAGCTTTCTAGTATCAAGAAGATGAGAGAAAAGTAGTAAACAAAGGCTCTAACAAATGCCGGAAACGTTTTCTCAGGATAATTGCGAATGCAGAGGCGATTATATGGCCAGCTGGGTACACCGCACCCAAAGAGGTACGCGTGCGAGAAAATCATGAGAGCGTGAAGCATCAGTACACCCCTCTCCCCCCCTTTCTATCTCGTACATGACGGTTAATTATTATCGGAGTAGACACTAATTGCATTGAGACACGCGAGCGCATCTAGTTCACAATAGTAATAATACTGGAATCATTTTTTTTTAACGTCTCTAGATGGGTATTTCGGTTTTTTGTAATAAAAATTGACATTAAAATGTGACTCTTTCATGGCTGTAAAAGAAATGCGATAGCTTATTCATTTTTTTGTGTGTGTGCGCTCGTTTTATTTGATTTTTACGGATAAAAAAAGTGGGCCGAGCGGATATCGGATGCCTTTTATATTCGCAGAGAGGTACCTAGAGATATATTCGAGACACGACGGTATAGAAATGGTATATAGTCTATCTACGTTGAACAGTGGCGATGTATGTTATATGCGATTGTCGCAGGCTCTGGGTGGACGATAAATCAGGAAACGATGACCCGTCCGATCGCCGGAACGTGCTCGACGTGACGAAAATGGGACTGTCAGATCTGCTTGACCCAGCTCTTGCGCCAATGATATTATATCATGCTTTCTCTTCATTTGTTGTTGGGAATTTATTTTACTACTGTTGGATAGATCTGTCAGCGTTTTGCCGTTTTTTTTTTGGTTTTTTTTTAGGGGAATTTTTCTCGGTTTTATGAAGATTATATTGGAGAATGGAATTTCATTGTGCATTGCGCACTTTTCTGATAGTGGAATATACGTATTCTTAACTTACTTTTATTACGGGATGATAAGATAATATATTGCATGCTTAAACATAGCCCGGGGCTGAGAAATTCTGTGCAGCATCATATTCAGATGATACCCAGTTAAATTATCTTGTAAGCTATGATTTAGTTTTCTTGAAAAAAATCAAGGAAAAGTTCGTGATAACTCCTGTTTATATTTACCCACATCAAATGTCATGCAAATACCTGCATAAATTATTATCTTATTATATGAATTATACAGATAGTTAATTGAACATGTTTGAAATTGAAGTATCTTGTTCCATTCGAAATATCTCTGTTCCCTTTTATGAAACTTTGTGCATGGATTTGAAGCCCAAACTTTCCTCACCAATGCCCCTAACTTTGAGACACTGTCAACTGTGTAACTCAGTTGCTGCTGAATTTCCATCTGGACAATATCGTTATCCAAATTCACGTGGTACACGAATTTTTTATTCCAATGAAATAGAGACGAAACTGCAAAGGAATTTTCTGACTGAATTTACGCCCTTTTTTTTATCCTCAAACTTCGCTTTCTGTGAAGAATATATGAGTGACATTCCGCTGGAGACTGTCATGTGTCTGGGACATTTTCATAGGAAAATTGAGGGAAAAAAATAGACTTCATTTGGTGTCACGCTTCTACTGGGAACTAGGCACTACGTAGAAGTACCTTACGCCGTCGCTCGTAAAGTTTTCTCCGGGCAGTGCTCGAGTAAAATTGCGTCCCCGAGGTAATCGAGAGATACGATTACGTAGAATGCAACCATATTTTTTATATCATGTTGGTGGCAAAAAAAAAAAAAATTAAACGCGGAAAACCAGGTGTTTGCTCTGGCTCAAATTGTCACAATTTCGTAGACTTGTTAATTTTATTTTTCGAAATTCCATGGGACAAGTGACTGTGCCATGGAATTTTGGGCACTTTCATTCCACCCACGCGATCCTCTTACACTAGGCTGATTTAGAAGAGAACTCAAAATTACAAGAGGACAATAAATTGTTATGTCATCCTTGAAAATTCCTCGTGAAACTGTTTTATGTTTAAATTCACACCAGTCTAGATTTACGATAACTTCTTAAAACTTTTCAATTAAACTTTGCATCTGAATTCTTATTTTCATCAGCAAAATTTATGCCAATCATAATATAATTAAATTTAATCTTCTGTATGATGGAAGAATTAATGCATCTATTAATAGAAAATTTAGCCTCTTTGTTAATTAAAATGCATGGCTTTGTTCTCTCACATCGTTAAATTTTCACGCATAACTGCACAAAATTACGATAGCCACGAAAAATTTTAATTAATCAGCAATACCAAGCGGATTTCTGAGAATCAAAAAAAATGGATAAGAATCTGTTTTTCGAAAATAAACCCGATTGGAGAATCATACAGTGTAAATTGTAGAGTCAAGACAAATTGGATAGTTGAATCTTTCTCATTCACAATGTACGACCGCATATTCATTACATAGGTTACAAACTAGAATAGCCTGAGGGTATCTAGGTAAAAACGTATTTGATTAAAATCCATTAGTCAAGCCACATGTGACAGTAATGTCTCTCATAATTTTTTTTTCCCCTCCATTCTCTCTTTCTCCCATTCTATCACTCACCAGAAATTCCGCACTCCCGAGGCTCTGCTGAGAATCAGACGGTGTACCAGCTAAATCAGCCATTATGGAGGTGGAGAAGCTTCTTCTGGTCTGATGGGGACAGTGATGCTGACTTCTTTGGGTACCATAACTATTTATGCTGTTCTCATTGAGCCTGGACGTCCAGATTTCCTCGGAATCAAAGTCCGGTGATTGACTGATGGTCCTATGTTTGGTGAATCTGGCGATTCTCTCGGTCTTGACCCAGTCGTGATTGGGCCTGGGCTGTCTCGTGATAGTTTGAAGTGATTTGACAGCATTGTACCTAGCAAAGCCATCCTCCATTGCTCCTGACCACAGGTGATCAGGCAGATCGTGTGATCTGGGTGTTTCAATGGACTGGGTTTTCTCTGTTGACGATCCAATTCCGGATGTTGTCGGTGTGGTTTGATAATAAGAGCGTCTCTGATTATCTTTATCCTCCGTGTCAGTTGGATAGAAATCATCATCGCGTGATTCCAATGAACGATTATTTTCATGGAGATTTATGGAGGAGCCAATTCCAGTTGATGTTGTTGATGTACGAAAAAATTTTCTTTCATTGGCCGATGTCCATATCTCATCCGTTATCGAAGATCCAATTCCGGTTGATGTCGTTGGGGTTCTGAGGGGAATCCCAATACACTTTTTTTTTTTTTTTTTTTTGCGCACAGAGTACACTCGATCAATATGTCATAAACTAGGAAGTAACGAATATCTATATATGTAAGATGGATTTATACCTATACGGTGGATTTCTATCACGCCAAGTCTCCTCGGGATTGGCTGATGGTGTTGGTGTAACTGGTGTTGTATGATGATTCGCATATGAGCATCTCTGGGGAAAACCCATGCCATCATCGAGGCCAGCTGCCCAGAGTGACTCCAGTGGTAGATCATGGATTGTGACTGGTGTACCACAGTTATGTATATTAGAATTACCAACGTTGTGTTTGTCACCAGCTGCTGAGGGACAAACTCTGTCGGCACCCTGCAGTACACAGCACATGCCAACACCACCACCGCCTTCCGGCGACCCCCTGGTACCACCGCTCTGCAGGCAACCTATCGTGAAGCTTTTTCCAATATTTCTTGGACTAGGTACTATCACCATGTAATTTCCTTCCTCCTGGTATTTGACTTTTGTCTACTACTGTATTTATACATTTCTTTTTATTTAAATCTATCTCTTGCTTCTGCTCATAATCTGAAATATTCTGTTCAATGATGAATTATTCTTGGTGAATAAAAATAATAATTCAAGAGAATAAAAATTGTTGCAGAATTCTCATTTTTACAGTCTGAGGAATTTAGTGTTTCACCCTTATTCTTTTAGTTTTGGCATCAAATAAAGTAATGTTGGTGGAGATAACGTAAGCCAAGTGCTAAGGGGAGATGAGAGGGGAGGTGAATAGAGCTGTTAAATATTTATAAAACACGTCGTGGTTTATAAGTAAAGCTTGGTGTGGCTGAATCGAGTAACCCGCATACCAAGACTAGAAGACCGTATAAAACCATCATTTCCATTTAATGCACCATGAATGTCGTGAATCTCGACGTCTCGAGGATTCACATCTTTTTTCCCCCCACTCTCTTAGCTACCCTATTTCAGTAATATATTTCAAGTTCAAGCATGGTTGAGCACACGAAATAACGATCATTTTGACTGGTTTTAATTTCCTTTTTCTTTATTTCGATTGTGGGTAATATCAGGCGGATGTGAATGATCATTATATTCACGTGAATTTGATTGCTCTATCTTCATTACATTTTTCCATCGATTTTTTTTAAATATTCCGGGTTTTTTTTCTATCATTCTTTGTCCATCTGGATAAAATGCACGAGTAACACAGCATCCCTCTCGCCAATTTCCAAAGCGCTTAACTACACGTACATTTTAGTAATTAAACCCCTAGAATTTATGTCGGATATTTAGACTGCTCTGACCTAAATGCAATTGCAAACAATATACCGATTTGAGGGTAAGCTTACACGTTTATTGTTTATTTTTTCTATTTTTTCAACATTCTCTGCTTCAATAGCCTGATAAATTGTAAATTTGATTGCCTGAGTTTTAATATATGCTGATGCGAGTAAAATACACGAGAAATTGTTAAAAATAAAACGGTCAAATGTTTAAAATCATTGTTACACATTTCACAGATGGGGAACACGGTATTTTCCTGATGTACTTGTTCATTCATTCGTGCATAATTCTCTTGTTCAGTGTGCTTACATATTCAACATTTTCCTACAATTTATCCAGTATTTTTACATTTTTATGCGCCCGTACAAACACCTGACGGTTAAATATGTAGCGTGAAATTTAACATAAAATTCAGTTGTGAGGAGAGAAGAAAAAAATTGAAGGGGAATTCGTTCGAGGTTAAAATATTCATTGTTCAAGATTTCCCAGGATTCTGTAATTATTTGAAGAATTTGTGTCTGCCTGAGAATTATTGGATTATTGGTGCAACTATTTGACAAAAGGAATTTTATGAAATAGAGATGAAAATGGGGAAAATCAGTTTATCCACATATGTAGTTATAGAAGACAATGGCTCATGGCTCTTTCATCCACTGCTTTGAGGCTCACAAGAGGAGGATCATGGTATTGTAACAAGTGGGATTTCAGGTTCATGCAAAATAAGCTGGGACAATAAATAATCGGATATCCGAGGTCGTAATGCTAGGTGGGCCATCTGCATTTCGTAATCCAACGTATAAAAGACAGTAGGGATTGTACAACTCCAATGCTCTTGTGTTTCATTCCTGAATACTATTTCCATTCTTTTATTAACAATCACCCATTTTTTTTTTTTTTGGCGAATCAGTTTTTCTTCACTGCTACTGGATTTTATAAAACAATGAAATGAAAATAAAGTGCATAAAACTATGGCCAATCCGAGATTTTCATCCTGGAATCTCCAAGATAGCACAAATTTACGTTATTTGTGGCATCTTTCGCCCCATTAGCCTTCAACTAACGATAACTAATTCTCCAAAAGCTAATTAAAGTTTGACGCTACTCTTTATCCATTTCTCCACTCCACAATCTCACCCATCCACTCCTTTTTTTTACTTCTCACTTTAGAAATTTTTTATCAGTATAAACTCTACTTGTAGAGGAAAAAAAAAAGCAGAAAGTGAGTTTTGTTTCTTATAATGATGGAATTAGAATAAATGAAAATTACCCCTTGAGTTGAGGTTCAACCGGGAATTACATCCGGCAATTTTGCTGAATGAAATGAAGAAACTGGTTAGCAAGAAAGTTGTTACGTACAGTTTGCTATACATTCAGCTACATCACCAATGGTCATGGTAAGAACCACTGGCCAACATGGAACTTTAAATGCTTATTCTTTATTCGCTTTTTTTGTTTGTTTATTCTGAAAGTGCACCAGATGCTGATCACACTGGAACTTGCTGGACCGAGGAGGATAACGAGAAAACTATCGGATTTAACGACATACCATCATGGTGGTGTAGAAAATGGCACATGGACGCCCCCCGATAAGCTTATATCCTCCTGGTTTAATCCAATAAGAGAAAAAAAATGATAAGAAATATTGTTAATCGAACTTTCACCAAGAAACTTTATGAAAATTGTGGAAAAGTCATTGAATAATGATAAATTAATTTCATAATTCAACAGAATCACATTTGAATTTTCCAATATTTTTCTCATAATAATGCGCTTTTACCTTTATTTACTCAAATCAGGCACGTTCGAATTAAATATAACGTTTCATGTTTGTTGAAAAAACATTTTTCTATTTTTTCAATCTCTGAGTGAATCGATAACGTAAATACTGGAGGAAATAGGGGAGCTTCCTGCTGCCAGTTTGTTTCCTTTGAACACAGTATGTAAATTGAAGAGAGGGAGGATGAAAAAAAAAAGAGAGAGAGAGAGAAATAGAAAAAGAAATTATATTCGATGAAAGATGAGTATTTGAATTGGGGAAAATCGTGTATCACAGTGTATTGAAGGATACACGGTTTGGATTTAGCCTATTAACGTTCCATTTCCCCTATTTTACCGCAACAAATTTCAATTCCCCAACGTTTCATGAGTATATATGAATGAGGCATGATCGATTTCCGGTTTGAATTGACAGACGAATGTACCGCGCGTATTTTCAATCAGTGATTGATCATACGATCCAGTGTATTGAAGGACATTCTCATAGAATATAAACGTAAAATATCTTTTGATATTCAATCTTGTTATGAATGAGAAACGAGAGAAATTGAGTGACACAATATCGTGATGAGTGAAATAAAGAATTGATGAAAATCGTGAAAAATTCCCAGTTTGTTTTTATCATGTAAACAGCAGGTAAAAAAAAGTTCAAAGAGATTTTTCATTTTTCACTGCTCATGTTTGGATTAAAACCAGGTGGTTTAATTTGAGAGTAATCCTTGACGCGTTTGGACGCACATGAAACATCAAAAAGGGGTGCAGAGCTCGATGTCATTTTAATTCAATAAAATTGTTTATTCATGCGAAGAGTGGTCCATTTAAATTTGCATTTAAAAAAACCCAAATAAATATAAAAATCTGTGGTTTTATTTGGGTGATAGTGTTGGTGGAAAAAGAGCCTGAAGGTAATCAGATTTAGTGCCGCTGAATTTATTCACCAAAGGAGTCGATAAAACACGTAACAAGATCGAAGAAGAGGGAAATTTCCCCTTTTTTTCACAAATTTCGTGGCTGCAAAAGTTCTGACGTCATTAATCTACGTTGATGCACTTATTCGCATGCTGAAGAGTAAATTCAGTGAAATGCAATGAGAATTTTTGATACAGAGGGATTTAACTGAAGTTGGTAGCAAGGTGGAATATAATTTTCACGGTATTCTGATATGATTCACCAACACAGTTACCATGATCCTGGCACGACTCCAATTGTTCAAGATACAGTTGAAATTGTGGATATTCTACATACAATCACCACCCCAAAGTGTATCCAAAAGTTTTGGCATTGGATAGAATGAATAGAGAACTACTCAGTGGGAAATAGAAACTGTGTTGGAGTTTAAAGTCGCAAAATAGTTTTCGAATCGAACAGAAATGCGAATGAGAGAATCCCCACAGTATATTCTTCGACTTTGTCGTCTTATAACAATTTTAAGAAGAGATAGGAGAGTAAAAGGGCTTCAAGAATTCAAACTGTGGTGGATTGAAATTGTTCACCGTAAAACTTTTCCATATGACCTGATCTGATTGTGAGTAAATTGTGGCCAAATAAAATGAATAAAGAAGTGAAATAAAGAAACGACTTGAGAGTTAAATTGCCAAGTTGAAAAAGAAGATTATAGTTTTCTTATATATGTGCTATTGATTCTCCCTTAATTTCTTGTTTTTCTTCTTTACAATTTAACTTTTTTTCTTAATCAAGAAACTTTGGAGATGAACCACAACATTTCAACATAGTTGAAATTTATATCTACTCGACTGCATGAAAAATATAAAATTAAATTGAAAATACTGAAGTTACTGATTCTGAGAGTAATGGAATGAAGTAATTATTGATTCCCATTTAATCATTCATCCATTTCCCTTTTATTCCAATATTCTAGACTTGAGAAATGACCTGAAGCACTATCTAAATTATCCTTTTGTTCTTTTCCCTAGAATTTCTGTTCATTGAAAATCACTTAGTGTAAAACGTTAGTGGAAGCTTCTAAATCAGATGAGAATTTCCTACAGAAAGAATCAACGTGAATGAACTCAAATCGACGCTTTCGGTGGTAATACCAATAACGTAGAATGTATTAAATTGTGTCTCGTTCACGCACGAGCGCACCCATTGATTTTATATATTTTTCTCTCATATATATATATATATATAGACTCTGCTTTATGCTCTTGTTTTTGATTCGTTTCCGTTTTATTCCCAATTCCCACTACTCGTCCAAATGGACGACATTCATTTTCAATAAATGTGCAGTGGGAAAAAATAATAGTTGAAAAATTTCTGGGACATTTTTGACTTCTCCATGTATAGAATAAACAAGCACGTTCAATGTACGTGGGGCACAAGGATATCTCGCATTATGCATGCATCTCTCAGGTTGTTGCTGCAACAGTGTTGCAAGTGCTTTTCTCCACAGTATAGACAACCCCTGTCTGTAGGATCGTCGGAAGGAAGATTTAACGATGCATAGATCCGAGAAAATCCTGCAAGAATTAATCCGCATTTGAATAATGATTTTTTGGAAAAGGGAGAAATTTATGAGCTATCCACCGATTGAATTAATAATCAACATTTCCTGTAATTTACATTTTTTTTTGTTCGACTCCAGATAACTCCCTTTTTTTTGAATAATAATGGACGACAGTTGAAGACAAAGGTTGTCCACTCTGGTTGCACAAGTGGCCGCTTCTCGAGACGAATGAAAGCTTTTCTCAGAGTGGATATACGCAAGTACCTTATACATAACCACCCTCTGCATATATATGTATGCTCAACCACTCTCGTATTGCACTCAAGCCTTTTAACACCCCACTCTAACTTTTCCTCACACATCCAGTAATAGTCACTCTGCATGAACAATCCCACAGGAAACGAGGGAAAAAAAAAAGGAAGGCAAAGGCATATTGAAATACAATGAAGGTAAAAACTTGTGTACAGATGAGTTCGAGATAAAAAATTGAATTAAATAGGGAAATGGTAGGGGAAGGAGGGAAAAAAAATGAGAAAGAATTGCGTGTGCTAGTTTTCAACTGAATGGATATCTTATCCTCAACTTTTTCTACCCTGGAAGCTGTTTGAATCGCTGAAATTGCCGCAAACTTTAGTCTTTTCAAGTCTCAGATCCTCAACAAACTTTGAACAAATGCATTGATATCTTTTTTCAGGATTAAATTTACTTTTGTCAGTGAGAATGAATAAAATGTATATTTCTTCGATATGAATTTCCTTTCTGCGGTTTTTTTTAAAAAAGAAAGTTTGTTATTCACGGTATTCTGATGAGTGTTGGATGATGCTTGAGGTAAAAATGAGGAAATTGAGTTTAATGTTGAGGAAAGTTATTCATCCGTAATCTAAAGTCCGAGTTTTCTCAATAAAAATTTGAAAAATTTAATAGACGATCGATTCACTCAATATTCTAACACGTAAGCTAGTTATAAAAGGCTAGTAACTCATTTTCCGAAAATCTGAGAGAGTGAAAATAAAATTTACATATTAAACGATTTTCGGTAGAAAATCAATAAAACTGAATTTAAAGAATTCAATGAATGATTATTAGGAAATTGAAAGACTTAAAAAATACATCAGCAGTTTCATCATCAGAAACTTTTAATTTCCCCTTCACTAACAGAGATCCAAAGTATTTTCTATATTTCCAATGATACTGAAAAAAAAAAGGGTAAAAACTTTTCAGACACTTTGGACGAGTGCTCTGATATCTAGTCACTTTGAATCAGGCTCAAAGTTTTTGATGAATTAAATTAGAAGAAATTCAATTAAATGGCGAAAGCTCTGTATATTACTCTCAAAGCAAATTAGAAATTATTCAAAATTGCTTTTCCATCATTATTCATTAAATCACATTAAAAACATTAATGAAAAAAGGAAGAAAAAAAAATCGATTAATAAATTCTACATTCACTCTTCAATTAATGTAATTGAATTTCCAACTAAATGTAAATATGTAAATTAAATTAAAAAAAAAAAAAACAATTAATGTTGTATTTCTCAAATTGTTCATTAAATTAAACGAGCGTTTGTATTAAATTGACAATGAGATAAATGCACAGTTGAATAGAATGTACGGTTTACATTTGCTGAGTGATACATGCTGGTTAAATTACTAGTGTGGTTATGAATTTTGGATGCATGGTGTAGTGTGAAGAATAAACGTAAATTTAGATAAACCAGTGTGGACTTTATGCACGAATAATTAACGTAAAATTAGTGAATATATTGTGTCATGATTTTAACAATTAAATAGTCATGTGAAGAAAACTACTGTTTTCTATAATTATTATGGAGAGTGAGAAAAGTACATGGACAATCCTCAAGCTACTTTTGTTTTTAATATGCATGGATAAGTTTAATGTGGATTAACTCCACGAGCTTCTCCTGTTAATCGCACTTTTACGCTTGCTTAATATTTTATAGCCCAGAGAACAGAATTACCTCAGGAAATTCAATTTTTTTCGCTAAATATTTCGACTCTCTTTATGAAAAATCAAGTCCAGGATTTAATGAACTTTATAATTCACTGTCATCCAGAAAAAAAAATAACGAAATAGAATAATCCAGTGAATTTTTATATATTATTCACTGAAAATTCTTTCTCTTACAGAAGAGAAAACTCATCTCACTGAGTATAATAGAGTCATTTAAATGTGAAAATTAATTCAATGCTATGTGGAAGAAACTGAGAGAAATAAGTACAATTCTCGTGAAGATTTTTATAATTCCATGAATATTTTCAGCATTAGAGATAATTATCTCTTTCTCATTTGAACTTGTAGATTTATGAAAAATTATAATTGTGTTAATTTTAAAAAAATTCACTGATAGAATAAATGTTGGAAGATTATTTTTCATTAAAATAATTCAGTGCAGCTTGTTTAATGAATAAATTAATGTTCTCCGAGTGGCATTTGTGCTGACGACAAATTCTCGCATCATTAAAATATAATTAATTCAATTTGGCCAATACATCGTCGATTCATCACCCAGCAATATGTTCAACATGACAGAAGTATATGTTGAATAACCACAAACGTGAAAAGGGCGGAATTTGAGCTCAGGTTATATTGCATTCTGTTGGCTGAGAGATGCTATCTTATTTGAAACTTCAGTGGAATCCTTCTCTTAATCAATTAAACCCGAAACTCTGAACTTGCTTTTGGAAACTCGATAAATCCCAGCACTTTTTCATTAATTTATCCATTCAGTGCATCAATATATTTGAATTAAATAGATTTAATTCTCTCGGTAATTCCAATAAATTCAAAATGATTTGAAAGTTTAGGGCTAATTGGTAACGATTGGCTGAGTTTGTCATGGCTAATCGAACACAATTGAGTCGTTATTTGCTCATTTAATTGAATTTTGGTGCGCAACAGCGGCGTAAAATCTACGTAGAAATTCGCAAATTCAATAATGGTGGAGCATCAAGAGAAAAATTCACTATTTATAAATGGGATTAAAGGTTTTTTTTCTTTTCTATTCCGCAATAAAATGCAGTAACGTGTTAGACTACCGCAAATAATTTGGATTTTTTGGGAATGAATCCTTTGATTTAAGTGAAAACTCGTGTTTGCCAAAAGTATGGAATTTGATTAAATTTTAATTGGAACAGCGTAACAAGAGAATGGAACCACGTGCCGTCATTCAACCGTCGGTGAATAACTGTCCGTTGCCGTTATAATGAAGAAAAAAGAAAGAATACTCAGATAAGTATGGGAGAGTTTTAATTCCGTAATGGTTATCGTACCTTCTTCAAACAGACTTTTCAACTCGTTCGTTAAGAGCCTTGAAGGACTCGGATAAAAAAGTGGTACAAAGTGGGTCTAACAATTTTTTTCTACCTCCAATTTAATAAGGAAAAAGATACTGTACTTCTGCAACAATTTAATTTTCTCTCTCAAAAAGAAAAAACAATGAAATAATATTATTTAATTCCAAACTTTCATTCTCTTCGTACTCACGAAAATCTTGGAAAACAGTGATAAAAATTCACAATATTCACCGTTAAACACTTTTCACAACAACTTTTATAAATTAATAAATTGTTGAAAAAAAAAAAAAAAATAGAAATAAATGATTTAATGAAAATTTCTCCCCTTTGGGAATGATGCTTTTTGATTATTTTTTTTCTCTCTCACGCGGATAAAACCATTGCCGTAAATGCAAACGTGCACGCCGGCATTTGAGTAAACATTCGATGCTTGATATTGTATGTGGTCAGTTTGGCGTCGGTGAACGCACTGAGTTGTAAAAGCCCCACCCGCCTAGTGGAAACCCGACGCCGGGCGTCGTAGAGATACATCCCCATCGGTTGCCCAGAGCAACGCAAGGGTAGAGGCGACGCAGGCGTCCCTGGATTCTCCCATGTACCCCCAGTGTCTAATAAAACGAGTAAAAAAAAGAAGGGGGGTAGAGAGAGAGAGAGAGAGAGAGAGAGAGAGAGAGGGTAAAAATGAGAGGAGAAAAAAAGGCTTTTTTCCACTGTGCGTGTTTCTAGCGCCGAGAGGAGGACTACAATGTTTTTACCCTTCTGTCTTGTTGAAATATGTGACAATGCGATGGATAGTGAGGTGTGAAAAATTGAAGAGTTGAATTTTAAGAAGAAAACTCCATGGTTCACCTGTTCACAAGAGTGTTTATGATTTTATCACGTCATTCTTATGAGAATTGAGTCAAGATTTTCAGGATTTTCAACAAATTACGTTTTATATGGCTACGATTAATTGAATCTATCGGAAGGGCTCAATGAAAAAGATCCCAGGACATAAAGTCACATGACACCTGGTGTCAGTGAAGTAAGTCGGCCACCGGTCTGGCTAATTAAGTTCGCTTCGAGCTAACACACATCCACTTGTCGGTTTATTAAACGCCAGATGCTCAGCGACAAATTCCACGTGTCTATACGATCTTTATTTTAATTTCCGTTTCACTCAAAGTTCTTCCTCTCCTTCCGGCAAGACAGTTCCTTTATTTTTAATTTCCTCAGTAGCACATAATTATCCGTAAATGTTGATTAAACACGATACTTTGTTTCACATCATGAGCATGCCCATTTTACCCCAGCTTAATTCAACCTGGATAATGTAACGTGAAAATAAAGCAAAACAATTTACGAATAGCCAAACGTGCTGGGAATTAAGAATTTTAAATAAGCCCTCATAAAAATGTCGTCATTCATTCTCGAAAAAACTAATATGTGTCCCGGAGAGAGAGAGAGTTGAGGAAAAGAGAAAATCTAATGCACAATTTGAATTAATTTACCTCTCATTTCAATGTATTCTATCTACTATTCACTTTTTATCACTCCCTTTTTTTAAGTCAACATTAAGTCAAAGTAATTGAGAGTCCTGTGGATAGGCGCGTGCAAATGAAAAAGCACCCCTTGGACAGCATTCCGTCCTCGTACAAGCCAACTTTTCCAATTTCCAGCCTCCTTGACTATTCCTCACTCTCACACACATTTTCCCCGTTTTTTTTATTCCTTTTAATTCAAGTCTCTGTTGCTTCTTTCATTCCTCAATTTAATTGTTCTCAACTAATTTTCACACTTTGCAAATGATTCATAATAAAATTAGAGGAAATCAGTGAATTTAATTTAAAAAAAAAAACGTAATTCAGGTGATTCAAGAATAATCATAATTCAACTATTATTGTTTAATTGAAGAAAATAAAATGGCGTAATAAATTTAATGGAATACTCGAGAACGATTACGTTAATCCAGCCATTACACATTGTCGCTAGCATGAGGTTAAATATAATTGAGATGACATATACAAAATCAGAGGTAACATATAAGTTACGAGAAAGTAGACATAATGCGTGGTTGTGGGCATTACCCGCAAAAATGCATATAACGACCCACTTTACACAGCCCACCCCTGCCCATATATATCGTAATACATGCCCCTTCGTACTCCCTCCCTTTTTTTTTTAATAACTTCAAATTTTTACGTTGATTTTCCCGGTGGAAATTGCGGAGTAACTCGGATTATTACAAAGTATTTTTAAATATTCTGGAAAATATTCACGCTCCAGAAATGCCAGAGGAAATATTTGAATAATAATAATAAAAAAAAGCGTAAAAATGAGAAATAAAAGTTGGAAATAATATTTCGAAGGAATTTGGATTGCAAATGGATGGTGAAAAACACTGGGGGAAGTGGGAAAAAAAAAAGGGAAAAATAATGGAAGAGAGAAAAAGTAATTTTGTTTGAATTGAAAATACAATTGAAATAATTTTACTCGCCCATAAATCTATTCTTTCAAAATGGGAACAACAAATTGACATTAAATCAAGTCTCATTGTCGATTCTCCAGTTGCAAACTAATCAAAATTTGGGGAAGTGAAAAAAAGAAGAATGTTATTGGAATGACATAAACCAGTGGAAACTAGAGCATAAGAATGAACGTGAAATATGTGTACATGCTCACTTTGAAATTGTTTATTACGAGAAATCAAGAGAAATATTTGAGATAGAATTTTTTTGATGATTCCATAGGAAAGCTGAGAAAATTTCCGATGAAAATCATGTGTCAATTTTTTTTTTTTTTATTTTTGGAAAATTCGATTTTTTTCACCCAGATTTGAAGGGGTTTACTCTGGGAAAATTTGAAAAAATCACATTCATCGCGAATGAGCTCACCTTCCACCTCGAATCGGAATTTTTAAGCTACGACCAATAGAACCCGAGATATAGCCAAAAAAGTGATTTTTTTTAATTTTTCCAAGGTGAACCCCTTCAAATCTGGGTGAAAAAAATCAAATCTTCAGAAAACTCAAAAAAATTAATTTTGACACCTGTTTTCCGCCTAAAATTTCCTCAGCTTCCCAATGGAATCATCAGAAAATCGCTATCTCCAACTGTTCAATCAGAATGTCTATTTTACCCCCATCTCCCCTAAACTGAAACTCTCTGAATTCCATCATAAATTTACTATTTACGATAAGTGGTAGTAAACTGTCAATGAAAGAGTCCCAAAAAAAAACGAAAGAAGAATGGAGAGTTTGAATTTCTTTCGTCTAGCCGTTATGACACGCAAGACTGGGCACGCCTTGATCGATGATACGTAAAAAGGGGCAAAAGCGGTGGAAAACACTGAAGTGAAGACGTGTCTACTATTACGAGAGTACTTGAGCCCCAATTGACTTTATAATTTAATCACTCCCCAATTCATCTACCCAAAAAGAACCGAATTAACCCAACATCAATTGAAATAATGCCCAAACCACCTGAAAACCATTCTGCAAGTGACTCTATTCACAAAATTCCCAATTGAACATCAAGAAACTTCAATTAATCCTCAAAAGCCAAATAAATTGAACGAACAGGTGTAAAGCAGTTTACGTCATGGATTTAACGAGCCATTGAATTTATAATTTCCATCAACACTCGAGTTAGTTTATCGCAAGAATTTGAATTTCAATATCAGTACATAGTTAACGGCGATAGTTGGCTTTATGAAGTAGAAGCCATTCGATCCACCAAAACCATCAACCCTGAACGTTTATGGAGCCCGATTAACAGACACGAATTTCAAGGCATGACCGAGTCCCCTGCTGTATATGTGTAACCTACGTTGATGCTCTTCTGCGTCTTGAAAATGGTCGCATGACGAGAATGTAATATCCCCGTCGCCAGCATCGTCACCTATGGCTTGCATCTTACCTCCTCCCCAGCATCCCTGCGCCACTTCTTCCATTCTACCTACTCATGCCACGTAATATCCTCTCAAAAGCGCCTTCTACCCTCGTTTCACTCTCCTCTCTCTTCCTCTCTCGTAACATCCGAGTAAATATCCGATTCTTGTCTCTTTTCACTTCTTCACATGGTAGAGGAAGCGTGAAAGTCAAATTTTATTCCCATTTTTCCAATTTTATTCCCTGGCTCAAGCATTGAAAGGTAAAAGACATATTTTTTTTATTGAAGGCTTTGAAAAATCGAGAATATCAAGGGAATTAGGAGAGAATGGAAAGAAGATGATAAGCATCGTGGAAATTTTGGGAAATTGAATTTTTAGTTGAATTCATCTGGTTCTATTAGTGGAAACATGGGGAAATATTATTTGAGGCATTGATTGATGAATCAATTTTCATGGGTAATGGCGAGAGATATTGAGTCCATTACATGATTGACTCTCAGCATCAATGACTGGGATTCGAGGGAATTGGATCAATGGACACCAGTGTAGTGGCTTTGAGCTGTCAGCCATATATCGCCGGATTAATTTCATCGTGCAAACGTTCATCATGAGACTTGTCTTAGCTTCAATACGAATTTTCCATGTGTTGGAACAGGGGTGATGGAATGATGCGTACCTTTGGCTCTTGTAGTTTGCACGGTCAACTGCAAACATGAGGCCGACACGTGTGCACCAAATGTAGAAGAATGGTGGAGATGCAGAGGTGGGGAAAATTCCAAGGGAATTGTTTTTTTTTATGATTCCATTAAAAAGGTGGGGAAATTTCCGGTGATAAAACATGTGTTAAAAATGAGTTTTTAGAATTTTTAAAAAGTCAATAGAATCTATTTTCTCTCATTTCCACCCATTTTCCTCTACTCCGGCAATTCTTGTACTCCCTTATCTTTATTATCCAACAAAGTATTAGCGAGAGATGAAACATCAAGATAATACAGAGGAAAGCATTCGAAATCTATTAAGAAAGTTTCTATATTTCCTGAAAGATAATCTACCGACTTAGTAAAAATAAATAACGACAAAGTAATAATCCTTAGAGTCTCGGATAAATTGGAATAGATCAGGAGGGTCAGTATACTTTCATCCAGATACTAGAAGAGGGTTAGCTACTTGAAACGCGTACTACGATTTATTGTGGCTTTTCTTGTGCGCTAAAGCACACTACGTACAGCATACCTAATGCTCAGCGTCTCGGACAAGCCAGACTGAATCATAAATCGTACCCACACTACCTTTCTTTTCTTCCTCATTTTTTTTCTCTTTCATTATAGTCTTATTTCTTCCTGTTCTCCTCTTTCTCACTTCATCCATCTTTCACAATTCCCCCATGACGAATTTCCGTAATTCACAAGTTTAAGTTTGAATCCGCAGTTGAGTGGAATAAAGAGATAACAGTACTTTACAGTAGCCCAGTATATAGCACTTTATAGTTAATTTTGAAGTTGCTGCAGAAGCACATTATGATGGTATAGTTTTGAATACTTCATTGGAAAGAAAGGGAATGCTCAATTCCGTATAATCCACATTAATCGCTCATTTCAAGTTTCAAAAATACCAGAGTCTCGTATTATTTCGAATGGAATCCCTCAAGATAATTCAATTTATGGAAATAATCTTTGCTTATCTACTTTCCATCGAGTTATAAATATTAATTCAACAAAAATCAACGACTTACCAGTTTCACAGCTTCATAATCCCGTTTTCTCAGCAAATCCATGAGTTTCTGACGCTCCATCTCCTCTTTGGTAACATAAATTTTGCACTCTTGTATTTTCGAAGCATCTCTAATACGAGCTTCGTAATCATCACTAAGCACACTGTTAAAATTAAATGGTTTCTGGTAACTAGTAACTCCACCAGTTCTAAATATTTCATTCTTGTTATCATGAGGTAAATCTTGATGAAAACACAAGTTCTTCACTAGAACTTCACTTACTGAAACCTTTGTCTCATTCTCTGGATTACATCTTTGAGATTCTATTTCCTCTAGCTTGAGTATTTCCTCATTCACTGTTTTCTCTTTCAAAGAATCATTGCCTTTGATTCCAAAATTTTCACTGTCTACAAGAGTTGCTGCCAAATTTCTCTCCAGCCTCAATGTATTCATTGCCTCGTAAGAATTCTTCGAAACATTCTCAAGTGTCTCATAAGTTGGCTCTTCGTCTTCCTGATTTTCCAAATTTTTCGGTTGGAAAGTTTCCAAACTTCTCGGTGAATCGTTTCCTTTGTTATCAAAATTCGTATTCTTTGGTAATCTTCTTTGAATCTTCAGGCACTGATCTAATCCAATTTCCGGATATATTTTTGATTTCATACTCATTCCAGTATCAGTATCTGCTGCACGAAAATTTTCTCCATAAGCCGAGGATTTAGCACTTGGCTCCAAAAGACTCCTGAGATCATCGGCATGTACAACCTCTGGTCTCAGTGACTTCTCATAAATCTTCTCAACATCCCTGGCATAATGAGCACCGCTGACAGTGCCATTTACAACTGTCTTGTTAGGCTTAAAGCTAGAGCAACTACTTAAATCTGATCCATGATTTCGCCTAGGTGGTGCTGGCGGTCTTCTGCAATTATTATCATCAGGCTTTTGCAAAACTTCATCTGCCTCACTCTTCTGTTTAATTTCTTCCACCTTGTTCTGTCTCGCAGTTCTACTTTCACCAACCTTATTTGGAGCCGTACGTTCAGTACTACATGCACGTTTAAACGAATACCTCGAGGTCAACCTGCATGCACCGTTGCTCTGCTTACACTTAATACGAGAATTTTTATCATCCGTCTGTCTCTGCGGTATTCTCGAGGTCATCGGGTTCCCAGTAACAGTATCATTCTCAACTTTAATGCGATTTCTTATGTACTCTCTGTAATTTACGTTCCCTGTATTCACCCCAATGCTCACACGCTCAGCCTTCTGATCCGACGACTCTTCGGAATTTAAAACATCACAGCTTGTTGTACCGTTTAAACGCGTCTCCTGAGGGATCAATCGTCTTTTTTGTTCAGCACTGCTGGTAGATCTCGTTAAAGAAATACGCGGTGCTGGTATTTTGTGCTGCGTTTGACTCTGAATCAACCATTCGTCCACTCGTTTCTGCACCTCGCCTTTGTGCAGCAAAATTTCAGGAATCTGCTTGGATACCATTGGCTGCTCACCTTTTTCTGGACTCTTCAGTGGCTTTCTATCTCTGGATCTCTGACGCACTTGAGTCTGCTGATTGACCTTCATCACTTGTCTCTCGTTTCTCTGTCTTCTACGTTGATTCATAATTGACTCGAAATTCGTGACACTCAGACTGGATCCAGAGGATCCACTGCCATCCAAATCCTCGAATTCATCCAATATGTTGTTTACAGATTGTGTATCTATTGAACTCGTGCTCTTTGATTTGTTTGGGACTCGTGGAGTGCTCTCGTCACTACTCGAGTATTGGTTGGGTGTCTGTCTTTGGTACTTGACGCGGGGTTTTGGTTGACGTTGTCGCAGAAGCGCATTGTTCGATTGAAGCGGATAGAATGAGAGACTCTCAGGATGCTGGTGCTGAGTTGAATCGATACGTCTCGGGGTCACCCTGTGACGTTCGATCATTGGTTTTTGATAGTAAACTGACTCGCCATACATAAGTTCTTCTTTTTGAAGAAGCCTTGAGCGCCCCAGGCGACTTGGGGCTGCTCCCTCCTCGGTCATCTTTGTTTGTTGAGGGTTTTTGATTACATTTTTGAATCTGGAACAGAACAAAAGAAGATAAAGAAGTATGAATTTTTACCTCCAGGGCTATCTGCATAAAACAACGTAGATTGTGTTTGATGCAGTGAATTTTTTCGTTGTTTCATGCATTTTTCCCTCTTTGATCCAATGATAATGTTGGGCACACGTAAATTCTGAAGCAATTCTCGTTTTTTTCCCCCGTCATGTTCTTCTATCGGGGAAAACGCCGCTTTTTTTTTCTCTCTATTCTTTATTTATCAATAGAAAACCATCTAAATATTCCCCAATCAAGCTTCCGCATGACTTAAAAATCGATTCACCGTGTGTGTACCATGTTTCCGGCAATAAACCCAATGATACGTGGCTCCAACACGTGTTATGAATTCAAAGTTATTTATTTATTGTGACCATCTATGGAGTTTCGGCTTTTTTTCTCCTTTTATCCTCCCACCACAGTGCACAACCTTTTTTTCTCTTCATTCACAAAGATAATTCACAAACCAGAGAAATTGCTTTTCACAAATTACATTGGCTTCTTCCCTCGAGATAGAAAGAAGGCTTTTTCATAAACCTAAGTTCTCTCCCCAGATTTCAATGAATAAATAAATAAATTCCGCCTCTTTAGTAATATCACTAAAATGATTTCTGTGCTTGAAACAATAGTCCCAAAGTTACCGGCAAAAATATCGTACTCTTTATGAATTTTAAGTACTATCAAAAAAAGAGAAGAGAACTACCGTTTCAAAGTGTCTTTTGGTGAATCTCAAACGCCAATTTTGGACATCCTTTTTGAACTGAGAGACGGAATGAAAGTCAATGCACCAAGTAATGCTTTATGTAGGACTGGAATTGAATGAAATTGAATAAAGTCTCGTGGGTGAATTGCGGCAAATGTAGAAGCTGAATATAAGAGTCGATACTGACCCTCAGACGATTCCCACGCGGGCTCTCACTACATAACGATATCCCCCAGCTCGAATTCAGCTACTTTTAGAATATACAACAGCATATATCTGTACGCAAATACACTTGGGATTATACTCTGTACCATGCTTCCAGACTTATCCAATAAATCAGGTGTTTATTCGCTAGCCCGTTGTGTCCCCAACATGGTAACCAAATGAAAAGCAATTTTTTATTTCTTTCATTTCTGTTTTTCCAATCAGTACGCAGACTCTTTTATCGTTATATCGAGGATAAATAAACGTTGAAAATACTGAAATTCATAGAATCCATCAAAATATTCATGAATTTTCCAATTGAAAATTTGACCAACTTTCATCAATCATCACTCGAAAATACTTCAATTATTCAAATTTTATGATATTACAAAGTACTGGATTGCTGCCAATAGTTCCCTTTTTTTTCTCGTTCGAGGATAAATGAAAATTAACATACTCCAAATGGCCGTATACTGAAAACAATGAGGCTGGAATTAGCTTCCAGCAATTTTCAACTCGTTACTGGTACTGACGTACGTATTTGTAAATGATGCGCGTTTCAACATGGTGAATGGACGTTCACATTTGTTCCTGCTTGCCCGTTTTTCTCTCTCGTTTTCCATGTATGCAGACGGTTGTACAATGGGATTTTTTTTCAATTCTTTTTCATCTTCATTATGTGGGCGAGAGAGGCCATTTACAAAACACGCGCAATCGATTGATCCCACCTATGATACACGCAGGCCTACGCATTTTATGTTTTTATTACACCAACGTCTGAGGGAGATGTTTTTGCCATTTTTCCATGACTCAGAGTATTTATTTTACGTTTTTTTTCTTTATTTTTGAAGAATCTGAAGTTTTTAGAAAAATCAATTTTACGTAATACTCAGTTTTCTGAGGATATCTTGGAAACTAAGGGAGATAGAGAAAATTTCGTAATAACCTTTTTTGTAGCTCTTGAAATTCTCTACAAAAAAGGTATCTACGAAAATTTCTCTATCTCTCTTAGTTCCCGAGATATCTAAAAAAAACTAATGATTAAATGAGATTCTTCATTTTGATGGTGTTGGAGATTACAGAATGACAATGGCCCTTGAAAGTCCCATCAAATAACGATGATTCGACCATTAGTGATCATGTGGGTCATTTTTACCTGCTACAAACCGGACATACTAATAAATTACCCGTATAACCCTAAGAATACGTGTTTTTCTCCCGATATTTTATTTTTCAATGCCTTTGTTGATCGTTTTACTCTTCATCTCAGGGGTTTTAAGTCGAGACATCCTGTCTTATTGCACAGAAATTGCGCACACAGTCTAAGGTAGTGTATAACACTGAAGTGGATCTGGTCTGGTGGGATACATACACAAGAGCGAATGATATCGTCTTTCCTGCAGCCCCGGAGCCCGAGGATTACTCGCTACAGGTGTGTCGGTAGTTAATAGAGTTAATACAGTGGAACAAAATTTACAGCTGGTGAATTTGCTTCAGTACTTCATCGAAAAATCTTTGTTATTATGTCAGAAATTATTTTACGAGAGGTATGAAATTAAATGGTCTTTATAATTGATAAAATTTGAATTATAGAATTATTATAAAAATAGAGTTTATGTAAACTTTCTTCTCCTCTTCTTCTCTCTCTCTTTAATCAATTCTCGTGGATGAGAAAGTTTTAATAATCAGCTATAAATCTTCATTTATCCGATTGACGACGAATGCACGAAACTTTTTCCTCCTCAATAATCACTTTAGATTGAAAAAAAAAAAAGAGAATTGGATATTCTGGAATAACTGAATGCGGTCGAGGATAAATGGTCAATTAGCGATATTCATTCTGTCCACGTGGGCGAATTCAGGGCAAGGCGAGAATGAAGAAGAAAAAAATTATTTAATAACAAAGAGAGGTGGCTCGGAGAATCACGTTAAATAATCATGGAAAGAACTTCTCATAGCATCGATATTCGTATGAACTGAGTCGACATCGAGTGAAACGTGTGGGTGACGCTTAAACCCTCTTAACCCTTCAATTGATCGCACGACCGATTCACTAATCCGATTGTACGCTCGCTTCCGTTATGTGACGTGTTGGAAATAACACGATTAAAAATGAATTCAATAGAGAAATTATTTAAAAATATATAAATAATTCTAAGAATCATTTCACTTGATACTAAAGTTCAAGGATTTCTAAACAAAATTTTTGTTTTCAAATAAAATCATAATAAACTCCATTTCTTTCACTTCCCCCCTTTTTTTGTTTCATTGGATTCATTAAGACGTTGATAGTGAGGAGAATTAAATGAAAAGGTCTACGATGAAAAAAAGAAGGAATTAAAAACAGAAATAAAGAAATGAGGAGGAATAATGAATG
The DNA here is from genome assembly GCA_963565655.1 of Aleiodes testaceus. Taxonomy (NCBI): domain Eukaryota; kingdom Metazoa; phylum Arthropoda; class Insecta; order Hymenoptera; family Braconidae; genus Aleiodes; species Aleiodes testaceus. Next base: position 3,517,692 of record OY751421.1, on the reverse strand, counting down.
AGAAAAAAGGACACTGGGTATAGCGTCTTGCTCTCACTTCCGAGAACGGATCTTCGAGGAATGCCAGGGCCGTCACAATACACTGAAAAGGGTCGACTCACCTCTCTCCATGGAATAACGCAAAAAAGGAATCTTTTCAAAAACAAAAATCCTCAATAATAAAACCACTTGACTCTCCATTTATCCCAGAAGCTTTTTGCTACAGTCATTTCAATTTGCCTGCAAATGACGAGACTTTTATTAAGAATTTTTCGTGGTAACGATGTTATTGCTCTCAGTAATATTCTCGGGATCAAAGAAAAGTTAATTTTTTTTGCAGGACCGCTGCGTGGGTCCGGGGACACATGTTGGACCCCCTGTGTTCCCTCGTTTCCAGTGAAAACCGAGAGGAAATATGGAATAAGTCCTCGAAAATTCGAGGAATTCTGAGCGAAATTAAAGCCATTGTCGTGACCATAATAAAGACGATTTTCTGATTTCATGGTGAGGTATCGAACAATGAGAATTCTCCCCTGAAAATCAAAGTGAAGAGTGAAACATTCGAAATACCCAGCTATTTGAATCAAACCACAGACACACACACAGAAGCAGTAATAATCAAAGGAAAGCATTAACGTATCTGGTTTAACTTGAGTTTCTGAACGAAACACTCGACACACAACAAGTGCATTCACGTAGAGATAGACGAGAAGTCTATTCTGACGTATTGTATGGCGTCTAGATCCTAAAGTTATACTTGAGGCATGTATACGTCAATTCTCAATTGTCTAAAGGACTGAGTGAGAATCAAAGAGAAGAGTAGAATGGGGAAATGTGTAGGATTGCTTCACAACACTTGAAAGCATTGCCCGATACGTATGTCCAGCTGTTGTGAATGAGAAGCTGTACAATTCTACCGATAAAATGTTCTTGAACGTGAAATTCTCGAGACGATAAGAAAAGAGAAAAGAAATTCATTTTATTTGTGTAATTGCCAGGAGAAATGTTTAACTGACTATTCATACAATGAGCACATTTATTCATGCATTATTTATCCACCTGCTGCATGAGTCAAGTGATTTCTCAGAGATTAAATCAAATGCGTAGAAAAATTGAGATCATGGCTATTATTAATTTTGTACTTGAAAGAATCAACTCACCAAGATAAAATAATTTGATACTCCATTTATTCCATCTGGAGCCACTGAATTTATTAAATAACACTGATAACACAAATATTGTCACTCAGAGGTAAACACACAATGATACAACTCCTCTATTTTATTTACGAGAATGTTAGAAACTAACTTCACACTGCTATCTCTCTTGTGTTATGGGATCGATGACTCCCAACCGTCTGTAACGAAGATTGTGTGTTTCAACGTTCTATTCCTGGATTATTTTATTTAACTCGAGCACATTTTCTCATTATCACTCACGAGTAAACACTGGTTTTGATGTCAGAGGTGGAGGAATGTGGAGACGGTTTTTTTTTACATCCAGGGGGACGCTAAGAAAAATAAAGTTGTTTACTTCTCGGGACTTTCGAGCGTACTGCTAGACGCTACTGGGGCACACACAGGCCCCAGCGCTGGACCCCACGTGGGCAGTCCCCCACTCCTTTAATTCTATTCACTGATTGGAGGGTTTAAAATGCGGTGAATAAACTCGGTATTAACTACGATTGTTGAATTTTTTTGTTGAATACTCGAGAGTTCATATTTTGTGAGAGTAAATAAGGATTTTTAATGCGGTTTATGATTGAGAATTAAAGGGAAATAGAGAAGGCCGGTTTTTTGGGGAGGGGGAAATGGTTTCAAAGTGGCGGGAGATTACAATTTTGCGGAGATACAGTTTTCGGTTTCACTGTAGTACGTTGTAGTATTATGACTGCATTTCTGTTTCTCTCGAGTTAACAGTTAGCTTTGAAGTATTTTTAGAGGTTATTTGGGTGGTTACATTGTTGGAAATTCAAAACGTGGAGAAAACTTTTTTTTAACCATTTCTCCCCTTTTTCAGGGGGGAAAGAGTATAATTTTAAACTCACAATTTTGAGTATTTTTGTGAATGAAAAGGATCTCGAAGTTCATTAAGAAAATGAGTGTAAAGGAAAATTGTCAGACTAATTTCCTCAAGTTATTTCTCATTTTTACCCTTTTTTCCAACAAATCTTGAATGATTCCACTGGTAGCAAAGAAGTTTATCCACTTATCAGAGCTAACGACAAGATTTCTTGGATATAGTGAGTTTGAACCTAGTACAGTAGTAGGCAATCAAGAACTCCAATGTGTCATTTATATATATATATATATATATATATATATATATATATATATCTTTAGTTTCTTTTGTCTCTTCTTCCTTTTTCAATTTCATTCCCTTCTCTTCTATTTTCTCCATCTCTATCTCTCTCTCCTTTTCTTCCTATTCCCGTGGGTTTCGCATGTGCTAGGAACGAGCCGTGGGAGATGAGAAAATGAAACGAGCACAAGCGTCATCTTGGTTGCACGTTGCTGGTGTGTGTCGCGAAAAATAAACCAATGGAGAATAGAGATATATTAAAGCTTGGAAAAATGAAGAATATCACTAGTGCATAACGGTAATCACAGGGTGAATGTATACACTGCCAGCAGAAATACGAGTCCATTACCTTGGTCAACCTGGATTATAACGGAGAATGATGGAAAATACCCTGGGCAACCCTAAACTCATTGATAACTCATCATAATCGACCTATTGTCAACTCCACATCATGAAATTACGATAAACACATTGAACCGAAGTTCATACGCTCTGAAACAAAAACTCGACGACTTTTATTCATTGAAACAACTGGGTGGAAAACGTGAAAGACCTGAATAGAATGCCTGGTGGTGAGATTTTGCACGGATAGGTCCTTCCGTCAACGGTTACGACAATGGTGATTAACGTTTTAGAACAAAAGCAAATGCTTTGACCACCATGAATATGCCTATCCGTACCTCCTGACCGTACACCAAACGCGTGGCTATTGTTTGAAACCGTTTAAATAACACAACGTCTACTGAAATAACCGTACAATACCCCTACGTACTCCACAGTTTACTGGCTTCATCATATTGTTTATTATTCTCTGGTAATTTTAATTCACCAGGTGAGAATGAAGAATTCAGGATAAAAGAAGTGCCTCCATGATTATTTCCTTTCTGAAGAATGTGAGAAAATAAAAAGGGGAGAATGAGTTTATATTTTGTTGATGAAAAGAGAATAAAACAGAATAGGAAAACTCTTGGTAATACGTAATCCAAACGCAATGCACATTGCAAGCCATAAACCCATCGAATTTTCCCCCCAAAGAGTTTAGTATTTATAACACAAACGTGACTCAGAGAATTCGACAGGGTTTTACAGAAGGATTTTTGAGTTCAGATTTGTGTTGTTACTGATACCACAGACATGCACATTGCCGCCCTTTCAAGAAAGAAAAGGAAATGAAAGGGGGTACAAACGGAACCATTCTCCTGTCGTTTTCTCTGTATACAGAGCCCGTGAGAAACTAACTGAGAAAACCTGCTATTCCGATGCTTATCGAGGAGCATAAGAAGAACGACTTGTTTCTACTCTGGAATTTCGATGGCTCTGATGGAAGAGAAGTCATTGATATTGATTTATACGTGTGTCACACATGTCCAGTATTGGAGAAAAGTCGTTGCGATATTTCGAGTCTAAAATGAGAGTTGTGATTAAAATTTCAGATGAAAAAAAAGAGAAATGAACGTTTACAGATAAATAATATCGTGAGGGTATCACATTGGGTCATCGAGGCATTCTGATGGTGAAAGGACCTTTCTCCCTATATCGCAATTCCTCCGTGGAACCTCCATTCTGCTGAGAACAGGTGATACTCAACGAAGTTGAATAATTCTCATAAATATTTAGATGAATCAATTAGAATTGGTCAATTTAGCTTTTCAATTTGAGACAGGTGTCATGTGGTTATTCACTTAGATCAGATGGTAAAAATGGTACATTTATGCAGACGGCTTTGGGTACCACGGACAATTCCTTGCTATCGTAAACTTCTTTGGCATTTTTGAAATTCTTCATAAATAGAGTACTTTGACATACCAGAGGCGGATCCGAGGGCTTCGCTGCACCGTCAGCGTCTATTAACCAATGCTGAAACAGGAAAATTCAATTTAATTGGTAATTCAATGGCTGGAACGTAGACTTGAATGCTTATTACTCATTAAGGAAATTATTAACATTTTTTTTTTTTTCACTATTAAAGCCACATTGGCTCCTCTCTCAATCGAGTTATTTCATGATTTCCATTGAGAAATTGATGGAGCTTGGAATGCAATTTGCGTGGGATTTCACTCATTTTTTCTTTTCATTGGAATTATTGAGAAATATTCACCTGTTTAAAAGGACAAGGCGTGATAAATCTGTAGCCGTCATCTTCAGCGTTCATAAAATACCCACGCAGTGAATACATTTTCCCCGGTAGCACTTTGAGTTCACCAATTGGCTCGTTTAAATTTCTAAATACTATTCGTTTATTCAGAAGGTCATTCACTAATTTATCCACTGATGAAGTTTTACCTGCAATCAGAGTTGAAAGGATTACTTTTTCTTATTTCATTGCTTATTTCATTTCTTTTTTTTTTTTAAGAGGGAATTCGAGAGGAGAGAACTAACGAGTCGATTGGCCAGATAAACTTCTACTTCTTCGAGGTTTAACGTGATGTCTTTTATTTTTTTTCAAATCCCCCAAGGACTCTTCTGAATTTTTTAACTCCTGAACAATATATTTCGTGTCCTCACTCTCGAGTTTCGAGTGTTTACTTTCACCATATGATTTGACACAGATTGTTTGAGGACAACTTTTCTTTTCATTAATGAGACACATCTGAATGAATCATGATTGATGATTAAATAAATTATCTATTATTTAGAATTTTCTAAAAATTACTTTGGAGTCATCAGCAATTGCCTTTTTTCTTCTCCTGCAAATTGTTTTCGTGCACTCACAGCAGGCAGCAATTGGATATGATAAGAAGAAAACTAAATTAAGTAGAAACTCCAATTTTCTATGAAACAATAATAAAAATGCATTAAGTTTTTTCATCTTTTCAAAAATTCCATTCTTTGTAATTTTCAGGCATTATTTGAAGAGTGCGAAGGCATTTTATTCATGCTATTCAAAGGAGAAATTTGTATTCTACCTGCTGCATATTCGAATCGTGCGTGGACTACAGTCGGAATGAATTAAATTCTCTTTGTCACTATTCACCAAACATTTGCACCTTGAATCTGTTTTGTAACACTCGTCAATTTTCGCCTCATCCAAAAGTGTATCTAATCCCCATTGACTTAGGCCTGGCACGATGAATCCAATGAGCCACTTTAATATACCTTTGAGTAATAAACTGTTATTAGTAAAAATTGAGTCCTTGAAATTCCATTGGAATGATACAAATGTTTCAACTACTTTTATAATGAAAATTTAAGAGGATAAAGAATGGAATATATCAAATGCTCTCACTGCATAACAAAAAAAAATCGTGAAAAACGTACCCTGGAGACTAATCTTTCTCTTCCACTTCTCGAGATACAAACAATGAACATTCTTACTCTGAAAATTCGTGTTTGTCATATCTACTCAAGTAGTGGAGAAAAATGAGTCTTCAGGGTGTATTTCACGTTGAAAATGTTCTTGAATATCCAATGGAGCTTTCTTTCAATTCTCTATCTCTTAAAACCCCGTAGGCATTCACCTCAAAATACATTTTCAGAGAACATTGTTACCTAAACTCAGTAGAACGACGAGTCCAAGGGCACTTAGTATCAGAACGTCTTGAAGCACATTCATTAGCATAAAGTATTGTCTGAATAACTGGCTTTTATTGAGTGAATGAATGACATTTCTGGAGTTGTAGATGTCTAGTAGGTTATGGAAGCATTGAAGAATTATCTATAGAATAGAAACAAATGAATGAAATTATTTAGGGAAATTTTCATAAAATGGAGATAGAATTTTTTCATTAACTCTTAGACTGCATTCTTCTTGCTATTGAATAAACGAAATAATTATGTAGTTTTCTTCATTGATTTTTCCGAAAGATCTTGAAGAGACAATTGAGACTTGTTCATTTCTCTAATAACATACTCCGTATCTTCCTGTTCTAATTTCGAATTTTTACTGTCTCCATAAGATTTGACTGTTATGATTCGTGAACTCTTCTTCTGACTCAAGCTATTCTGAAATAATTCCTTTTTATGTAACAAAATACAGGCAAATAATTTATTCAAATAAAGAAATTCTCAAGCGAAGTATCACCTTACTGTCGTCACAACGACATTGATCCTTCCTGCATCTACGCAGTTTCCCCATGCAATGACAAATAACAGCGCTTGGATACGCAAAGAAGAATAGACTATTGAAAATAAACTCCTGAATTCTATTACAAATTCGAACAGTTCTTCTACCAGTATCCGGATGAATTGGAATTCTTTCATCATCAGTTACTACACATCTACATTTCAATTCAGGCTCCAGGTACTCTTCAATTTTGTATCCAGATAGGAGACTGTCTAATCCCCAACGACCGATTGGAGGATGGAGAATCCCGAAAAGCCATTTCACAAGCCCTAAATTATCACTAGTATTAATTCCCTTATCACATCAAAATCGATAATTCTGTGATCAAATATAATTAATTCAGATTATTACTGAACTATTGAATCCAAGCCTGATAATTAATAATTAATGAGTATTTTCAATCAAAAATAATAATCTCCATGAAGAATCCTCTTTAATCACAGAATAATTCATTATCTTTCACTCGCAAATGAATACCGAGGATTAAAAATATGATGAAAATCGTGATAATGACGAGGAGAATGTCAACGAAGATTCTGAAGAATTCAGAAGGCCTAGTGTTAATGATAGGTACACTGCCTCGAAATCCAGCCTCATGATAATGCTCAGGTGTCATCGGTGCACATGAAAATCCATGAGAGCTTTTACCAGTGCACGTGCAAGCGCAGTGCCACAGACAGAAACAACGATTCATCTTCTGCACTATGATCCTCCTAGCAGCCACCAACTCACCACGATAGTTTATCACTTCAACTGCAAACATTCATCCAAGCGTATATTAGCCGTCCAGCTCAGTGTACAAACTCACATGGGTATAATATTGTTCATAGGGCTGAAGCAAATTGCTCTCAAAGATTATTGGTTACACGGAATGTTCAGTCGAAAGTTCAAATTGAACTTTATGGATTGAATGGACACGAAATGCAATTATTTTGAATTTCTCAGAAACTCGGGACCAATCGACTTATCCTCATTGAAATATCTCGGAAACTAAGAGAGATAGAGCGATTTTAGTTGAATCCTTTTTTGTAGAGAATTTCAAGAGCTACAAAAAAGGATTAGGGTAAAAGTGACGTATCTCCAATAGTTTCAGAGATATTCTGAAAAAACTGGTGAAAGAATTTCTGTTACGAACCTCTACACTCGAAGTTATCAGCCACAATTTTACCATGCAAATGAAAGACGAGGATAGTGTCGTGCTGTGGTGGCACTAGGTGTTTTGGAGTGATTGGATGAGCCCAGGAGTTTAGTAATTCCGATGGACATTCAACGATACGTGCCTGATAATTCGAAGACACTAATCCCGTGTTTGTTAGTCGGATTGACAGGTTTATTTTTTCTCCTGCTGTCGCATCGACCAGCACCTCCGTTATCCGTGCGGATAAACTGTTGAATTTTTAATTTAATAATGAATTAATATAACTGAGAAGAGAAAGTGAAAAAAACAATGCTATTCAAATTTATTCTCTTTGCATTGCCTTTTTTTATAGAAAAATATGAAATTAAATTAATTAAAAATTTTCTGTTGTGCACAACTTTGGAATTAATTAAATTCAGTACAATACTTTTATGATTTCACTGAATAATTGGGATTTCCATTACTAGTGTGATATGATTTAATTAAAAATTATAATATGAAAAAGTATTACGATGTTATTGAATCGTAGGATTAATGTCAATGAAAAGAATTAACACGTACCCAGTTTTAATAACATCATTGTCATCAGCCCTGACCTCAATGCCCAGAGTAGACACGTGATATGTGTTCTGTACTAGTCCCAAATACATTTCTCTTCCGGTAACATCAGTCACGTTGTACTTGATGGGATTGACTGGTACCGCAGCGAAATTGCTTAGGAAGTAGCATCCTGGTACTCCGGAGTGACGAGCATCCTGTTGATAAAGTTACAACAAAGCTCCTTTGTTTAACTTTGAAAACTCCCATGATACTCATCGAAAAAATAAAGAAAATTGATGGATCATTTGATTTTTCTCAATATTATCACTGCAGTTCATCATGCAATTAAAATGTCATCATTCATTTGACGATTGTGAACTCTTCAGATAACTGCATTGTTAAACAAGATAATAATCAATCTATCCATTGGACATTGCAAAATTGTCACATGACAATTATCCACCACCAGTGAAAATTCGATACAGTGATATCTAGAATCACTGGATATTGAATTCCCCTCGAGCGTTTCAAGTTTACATTCAAAACTGTACCATATCATGTCGCCAGTATGAAAGGGGCTGATTCCTCAGGCAGCTACCACGTTTACGTTCGCATCGATCTTTCTCCATAACAAAAGCAGAAAAACCAACTCCAGCCTTGTCACACTCACGTCCTTCGCTAGTTATTTCATTCGTTGGTATTATCAGATACTCATTAATTCCATCTGGCTTTTCTTCTTCTTCTTCTTCTTGAAATACGAGAAAAATAAAAAGTTATAAGAATATTAAATTCTTTTCATGAATTGGAAATAACTTGGCTAATATAAATGGAATACCTGGATGATGTTTTTTTATGCTTTCAGTGAGTGGTATCAGAAGCCTCTGGCTGTTTTGATTCAAACTGAACTCTGGTTTTTTCAGAAATAATTCTGTATATGTAAAAACTATCGTTGGAATTTCATCTCTCTGATGTCTTGTGAAACTTCCTAATCTTAAAAATTTAAGTTGTTTTATTTTTCTTGTCAATTTATATCCCTGAGTTTTAGTTTTATCGTGGAAATGAGGAGATGAGGCTGGTCGGAACTATCCTAGAAAATCTCCAATTCCGGAGTCCAGATTCTCGGGAATAGTGTTGCTGTCTAGTTACCTCATCTCCTTCTTCATCAACTTTTGAAAAAAGTTTATAAAAAAAGGGGAAAAAAGATGAACCTGATCATCTCGCCTCGTGTTAAATCTCGCCAGTCTGATTTTCCCCTCTCGCGTTTGAAGAACTGAACGTAAACCGTATGGTCGATAACGGGCTTCTCCAGTTTATACACCGAATACCTTGGGAAATGAAGAAAAAAAAAAAAAAGGAAAATGATAGATTCTCAGCGTCTTCGTACGTTCAGAGCTTTATAAATCGTCTTTTGGGATGTTCCACTTCTTTTTCACGTTTAAAAAATAAGAGAATATAAAATAGAAAAATTGGTTTTATATAAATCACTTGCCATAAATCGCTGAAACGTAAACAATGCGCTGACTCGAGATATTTGGCTGGATTCACATTTGGGGGATGTCTACGATCCATACAATTCTGTCCACCTCTGATGTGAAACCCGGTTGAATTTATACCTTCTTTTTTTATCCTCTTTTGATCCTTCAATTTTTCAATATTATCTCTTTTTCTTCCAATTCTTGGTTCATTTATTCTCCTATTCTCACCGACATTATCATCATAAATATTTCTACGAAAATCGTTAATTTCAAGACTCATTAATTGTCTTCGAAGTGGCCAAGAATTCCTTTTATTTCTCATTCCTTGTTGATTTTCAAACTTTTTTCCCTTCATTTTCTTCCGTTTTTTCTTTCTCTTTCTTTTCCTCTTCTTATTTTTTTTATTCCTCGATTCTTTTCTCCTCAATCTTGAACCGGAATTACCTATTTCTCTACTTCTTCTAACTTCATGAGTATTTTCAAACGCATTCACTGAATTCAAAGAAGTACGATCCCTAGATATTTCAGAAACTTGATTCTCCGCAGAATCTTTTTCTTTGTCTAAGTACCGATCGATTAATTGTCTTCGAAGAGTTTCTTCAAGCGTTTGTTTCTCCGAATTTTTTGGCTCTTTTATTAGCTCACTTGTGTATGTTTCTTTCGGTCTCTCTTTGGCCTCATTCTCATTATTTGATGCATCCACTGAATCTCCTTTAACATCCGAAGAATTCTCTGGCGTTATTATGAATTTCTGTAGTCTGATGACAGTCCCAGGCTCATCATCAGAATTGGCCTCATCTCCATTCAAAATTCTCTTCAATTTTTTTATAAATTCCATTACTGCAAACATTTTCTTCAATTGCACGTCTTTATCATCATTAGAATAATCCTCTGCCAAATTACCTTCATTCAGAATTCGAGTTTGATTTATCACTTCAGGCTTCAAATAATCCGGAGAATTCGTTTTTAATTCAATTTTCTCTCTTGCGGCATTATTAATGTCCGTTGAATCCCCATCGCTGTCAACGAAAAATGTGACTGTCTCCAGAATATCATCTGGAGACTCTGTACTCATATGAGATGTATATTCACGTGTAGAATGGACATTTGTTTCACTGGCAAAAGGACAAGTTGGTTTCATTGTTGTTTTCACATTTGTCTCTTGGGGCAGAGTTACCGACGATTGCTTCTCTACTTTAACTTGTATCAAGGGTACTATCTTCAAATCCCCAAGACAGCCCTTATCTACTTTTTTCGGGGAATTCACTCCAATTTTGTTTGCAGAAGGATTTGACATACTTATCAATCCAATTATTTTTAAGTTTATAGGATTTTCTCCAGATGGTTGGAGTATATTTTCCGGGGATTTTGTTGAGATAGGCGGGGATTCTATTGAGATAGGTGGTTTACTCTCAGATGCTGGATAGGGTTTAATTTTTCCGGGTTTCGTTGTGATGATTTCAATATCATTTGGATCGATCTGGGGCATCTCATTGGATACTAAATTTTTTCCAAGTATCTTCGATATTCTTGAGGAGTCAGAACGAATTATCTTATTTGGGATTTGCTCGCGTTGCGAATGGAGGATTATCTCATGAGGACTTGAGAATTTTTCCAATGATCTACGGTTTAGTCTCAGGCCACTGGAGAATTCATTATTTTGGTTGGAGTGAGCTCGAGGATTATCGAAGGTTATCGATATAGGACTGTCATTTGCACTATCGTCTATGTGGACTTTTCCTGTTAAGGAAATTACGTAGTCCTTTGCTGAAGACTCCTCGGGATTCTCCAATTTTATTTGCTTCTTTGAGGATAAATTATTCTCGTATTTCAAGTGATTATGGAACTTATGATTCATTAATTTTCTTCCAATGAATTTCATCGTGCCAATTGACTCTTCATTAATGTCAATATAATTGTGGAGTTTGCGTTTCATAAAATATCTATTATTCTTCACGCCTCTCTTTTTTATCTTGAATCGATCAACAATGATTCTCGGTTTGTAAGTAACTTCTTTAAGAGTTGTTTCCACTTGCTTCGTAATACCCGTGAGTGCCTGCAGTTCTTTCTCGAGATATCTCAAATCTTTATTACCAGAAATAAAAGAATTGCCTTCTTCAATTGGCATTTTCCAATTTAACGTCGGTTGAACAGTCGTTTTCTCAGCTTCTACGTCACGTGATTTCATTTCTCTTCGTTGATTCTGTGGTGGATATTGGAAATTCTGAGCACTCGAAATGTTTGGATAAAGAAAATTCATAACTGTTGATGTATGGAGAGCTTCAGCATTGTTGAAAACTGCAGTGTGCTCTGAATTATGTACATATTTTTCATTATTCGTGATGTGACTTTTCATTAACAGCTCACGGAGTCTATTCAACTGATTTTTTTTCCATTTCTTTCTTTCATTATTATGACTTGGTTTTCCTTCATTTTCCGATGGAAATTTTTCTAATTCTCTGATAATTATTTTTTTTATATCAGAATAAGAAGAAATTGAAGAATCATTTGAAACAATGTGGTTTGAAGAATTCTTCAGTTCTCTGCCAATAGAATCCTCATTTTTTTCCTCTAATTCTCCAATTCTTTTGAAATTTACTATATTCCATTGAGCATGAGGTTCTTTTGAAGGTACTTTGTCGACTTCCGAGTATTTCGTTGCCTCTGAAGGATCCAGGAGTGATGTCGAGTACGTTTTGTGTGAGTGAAGATCCTCCAAGACGTTCCCAATCGACTTTGTGTCATCTCTGAACCTCTTGTGGTGAAATTGAGGTTCACGTAGATACGCAGTATCGTTCCAGTCGTGGTGTAGGGGTGACTCCGTTTCGCAAGAACAGCAGAATCCCTTTAAAGAATTTTCCAATAGTTATTTTATCCATTGAAGCAATTTATGGTGAATAATAATCATTCTGAATTATTGAAACATGATTCTATTCTACCTAGAAGAGAAAATCAATTATTTACTTGACTATAAGGAATTTTCATGCCCTTGTAATACATTTGACCGCACGTTGGGTGATTGGAGGAATCATCACAACCCATGAAACCATGATTCTCATTGTTGATTACCTCTTCTGTTGCCTCAGCATTTACTACCTATTTTTATTCAATTATCATTAGGTTCATTTCTTATTTTCTATTCTTATTAACATTAAACGCATTATCTCCCGTCGATGGTTTATCTTTGACCGAGAAGCATCCATCGATGGAGAGAAAGTGTTTCTCTTGATCGGCAGCTCAACGCAGATAAAATAGAGAGCTGAACTCGATTGTTAAAGTCTAACGCTACTGTTGGTATCGTTGAGGTAGGTTTACATTCAATTTTCCTAATTCTACATCTTTTCCTCCTTATCAGGATGAGGAAAAAAGGATACATCAATTCGATGATTATCACGAAGAAATTTTCATTTACATTCAATCCTAAATTGATTTATTTATAGATGAGACGATACTCTCAGCTCACCAATTGAGAGACTTCGTTACATTTGTCTCTGATTGTTTGGGAAATATATCTAATTTGCTCAGCGTCTGACATTCTAGTCCATTTTGTTACTGGTATTGCTATGAGAGAGTGATTAGTTGATGCCTCAATTTGTTTCACAATTAATGACCAAATACCGGTGAAATTATCGGAGTTCCGGGGACAGCTGTGCTCAGGCAGACAAGTGAGGAGTAATCTGGAATTAAAAATTGGCATTACAAAAAAGAAAATAAAGTAATGATATAATAAGAGAGAAGAGATAATTACGCTTGGCTATCCGGTAAAAGTTTCAAGTCCTCTATCACTTTTGGTTGACTATCCTCGGGATTATTATTGATGGCAATTGGAAATCCTCCTTTTCTCATAATTACCATGTGATCTAAATCAGAGAAATAAATGTGATTAATAGAAAACCTTTGGCAATTGATAATCGTATTGAATTAATAATTATTTTCTTACCTACAGGATCCCCAAATCTCGTTCTCAGATTAGTAAGAACATACTGTGGACCTCCAAGAACCGTTTCAATAGTAGATTTGAGCAAAAAAGAATTGTCTGGCTGCACAGCTACATCTTCACATGGTTCAAGAAGTTCCTCCGGAGGCCACGGTCCATTGTATTCAGGAAAGATACGTTTAATTGCCCTGCACAACAGTAATAAGTTTTTATTCTTTGTATGCTTCTTACCATAGAGTTTCAACATTGTCATAATTTCACTGAATAGCTCTGGCCAATAAATCTCCAGTGAAACTGCATGAAGGGCAACTTTCACGCGTTTTCTTTGAATAAATTCCTTGACATTTGATCTCATCAACGTTTCCTTCATCGTGTCCCAATTGGCAGGTTTATAATTTGCAAAAGAGCAGGCACTCAATATTCTGAGCATATTGTATGGATTCACTTCAATCGGGGCTTTTCCATTCTCAAAGTACGTTGAAATATAATCCAGTATCTCAATGCTCACGTGGTCCATTTCAGCCAGAAAGTCGAGGATATTTAGGGAATATAAGAAACCCAAATCCTTGGATATTGTAGTATTTACAGCAGCTTCTACGAAGTCATGATTATATTGATAGTTGTCTTTTCTAGGTTTTAATTTATTGACTTTGGTGATTATCAGGACCATGGCGTGAAGCTCGTCAGTACTGAGGCATTCCATGTCTTCCGCTACAATCTGCAGCATCCTCGGGAACAGAGAGAGCATGGCGTGCTCTTCCATATGCATATCTAATAAACAGAATACGATGATCTTCGCTTGTACAGGTGTGATATCAGCCGGAGGAATTTTCTCGAGTGCTTTCACTATTTTCGCGTGAACGCTGGGTGCATCTGTATTTCTCAAATGCTTGAGACAATTCATGAGCAAGTTAATGCTTAAAACGTTGACATCCAAAGACAGGTGAGTCTCGAGAACAATGTGCAGTGCCAAGGCCATTGAGTCAACTGTTGGATTCTTTTGGCATTTCGATAGAAGTCTCAGGAGGAAGGTAGTTGTCCCCAGGGATAATTCATGCAGTCGCTTTTTGAGCACTTGGAGAACTGATTGAATAATTGTGCTGCTCGTTGGAACGTGGCAGATCGTGAGAAATCGGAGCGTATCTATAGCATCACCTGCGGGCAATTGATCCATGTCTCTCTGCAAGATGCTGCAGAGAATTCCAAACTCTTTCTTGTGGTATATTTTCTCCAAATTCTCCTTCTCTGCTGTCCCCATCTCGTAGAGATGCGACAAGCATTTTACTGCCGTTGATCCATTCATCTGGTGGGCCTCTTTGTCGATAAATTTCAGAACTTCTTCTAATGTTCGACATTTTCTTAGTTCCTCGTTGATTTTTCTTGGTTTCGGAGATCTATGCAGTTGCTCGGAGCCCCTGAAGCTTGATAATCCTTTTCCTTTCGAGTTGAGAGCTTGAAATTAAACAGAATATTTAGTTTTTTATCTAATGATTTCGTTTTTGAAAATTAAATTCATTTAATGAACTCACATTCCTCAGGCCTCTTGTCCAAAATTGTGGAAGAATAGAGTAATCTTGATGACAAAGCACGATTCGGCATCGTCACTAAATTTCTCGCTATTATTGACAGTCTCAAAACACTTCCCATGTTTCTCGTCATTTTTTGATAGAATATTCTTAATAATACTTAACAATTCCTTACGATATTGAGGTTAGGATTAAGCAGTAATGTTGTTACTGTTTTTAACGATGAAGTACTGATTGCATGTACTCAATCAATCGCTCAAATTTAAGGATTTTATAAATTCATTTTATCCCGAGTGAATCATTCCATTTTTACAGAGTAATTTAATGAAATTTATATCGTGCATGGAGCCCAACGTGGGATTCCAATCATTGTCGCCGACACTGAGTGAAATACTGCGTAGTTTAACAAGATAACAGAAAATAATATTCAATTTCAGTAAAAAAAATTAAATAAAATGATCAATAGTTACTAATTCGATGGATCGTGATCTTCCGGGTAATTTTGAGTACAAAAACAATACTAAAATGTGCTTATTTGAAGGAAAACCACCATTGTCGAGCCTTATTCGACAATGGTTCGTGCACTTACTCGTCACAAGATGGCGGTGCACGGCACTTTCGTTGGTTGCTGTGCTCAAGTCGCTGTGCTCAAGGGGTGATGCAACATCACGAAGTTGCGATTATCTCCGTAAATAAGCGAGATAGAGCGTTTTATATATCCCGAATGCTAAAGATTGAAGACTGTGAATTTTTCAAAGTCTTCAGTGATGCGACGCAGGTGTTGTGAGGCAGGAGGACGCTGATTGGCTCGGCGCTGCCAACTCCGAGGTTGTGCGCTGATTGGCTCGGCGCTGCGAACTCTGAGGTAGCGCGCTGATTGGCTCGGCGCTGCGAACTCTGAGGTAGCGCGCTGATTGGCTCGGCGCTGCCGCTTGCGAGATGGCGCTGATTGGCTCGGCGCTGCCGCTCGCGAGATGGCGCTGCGTTTATATATAGGAGTGAGCGGCAGCGATAGCGTCAGTACACATCGGGACACGGAGTGGAGCAGACGTAACGGCAGCCGTGAAGAGTAGACAGACAGCAGTAAACGGAAGAGGATCAACCTGCAGGAGCCGCTAAGAAAATGTATAAAGGAGTATCCCAGCAGGCTCTACGTCTGACTGATGATTCTATGTGTCCCAAGACAGTTGATAGCCCGGTACCTCAACCCCGGTGAGTTTATCAATGTTTCAGTTATTTTTATGACGCAGCATTCCGGAAATGAATATTTAATATTCCATTTCCCATCGCCCTCAATATTTCCTTCCGACGGAATATTTTCGTCGATAAAATGAAAGGAAATGCGAACGTTTCGAAGCATTTTCAATGAAAAAAAAATGAACCTAAACCTACCTCAACTACTCTACTTTACTCTTACTTTCCTCACGTCGGTACTGCATCACCGACGCTCGGTACTGTATGGTAAACAGGCTATAAAGAATTTCTCAATCTAAAATTACTTACGCTCTGGAATCTCAAACCATAAAGCTGTAGAATTTGCTCCTGGCGTATTTTTATCACATATGGATCCAATAGGAGGGATTTTCGGTTGGTAATTGGGTCAGTTACGTGATCTATCACAATGAATTCATCCTTTGGATCTGTCTGCAATAGCGAAGGTTCCTTTAATCTGATTGTAATTGGAGATGCAATGATTCCAATACCTTTCCGATGTTAATTAATTTAATCGTGACTACGAGTTTCCTCTTGCATTCGGTGACACTTGAGTATTTTTCTTCAGAATCGTTGGTGTTGTTGGTACTTTGGGGACAGGGCAAAAGCGTAGCTACGACTTCAACGGATTTTCCTTTGCTTTCAGCGTTTTCGTTGATGTCATGACGTTTTTTCTTCCAATGGCTATTGTAGTTTCGCTGAATTCTGGATTTTTTTGTTGGACAAGTGGGATTTCGAGACGGATGATTCTTCGGGGAGTAATCGAACTCAGATACGTAGGGAAATGCGTTCAAAGTGGCTACAGTGTCTATCACCATCCACTGGAATATCGATTAGCATTAGTTTTATTGTTTTAATTGAGTGGAGAGGACGTTGGATGTTTCAAGGGAAATTTAATATGGAGGGATTATGAGATTTACTTGGAATACTATGCAGATGCCCAATAGGTGAATCAAACCACTGTAAATCATGATGAAAGCTCAGATTCATCGTCCTAGCCTCACTAATAGAATTGATAGTTCAGGAAATATCGAATTTCATTTGTTTTGAAAATAAAAATAATATAATAGTAAAAGACATTGAATGGAACAATTTTAAATTTTTTTTGTATAAATCATATTTATTTAGCTATACGAGCCATCAGCAATTACACTCATTTAATAATTTGGTGTTTTAAAACATAATTATTTCTATTGAAAAAATTTAAAATTCATGGTTAATATTGTTTCTTCTTTCTTGTTTTAATTGAACTGAATATGGAAATAATAATGAAAAGTCTTGGGAGCATTGAATTTTTCATGAGAACAAAGTAGTTTATTCAAGATAACTGAGAATGAGTAATAGTGAATTTTATTATTTACAAAGGAGCAAAAAATATTTCATCAATATTGAGAAAAGATATCTTAAATTTATTATGTTCCTTCTGATGATAAAGAAAAAGGAAATAGTCTGTGAAAGAATAATAGCTTGAATTGCGCAATGCCGAAGACTATCACAGTTTGCGATTCTTGCATTTTTTTGTATATATATATTCATTCATATATATATATATATTTTTAAATAATTTTTTTTTCTTCAACATATCTTAAAGTTTTTTTTTTTTACTCTACAAACAACATTATCGGCCATTCCTCCATAGGGACAAGGGACTTTATAATACGCCGTAAAAGTGAAACAAATCAATTTCTTAATCTTAGTTTGATTCCATTTTTAATTTGTTGTTTTAATTTTTTATTAAAATTGTCCACTGATCTCAGGTCACTGACTACTATTTACTGCGAATTAATTCTCCGAATCATCACTACGTTTTCATTTTAAAATATACAACTGAAATAAAGAAGTTTACTTTTTTCACTTCTCACTAAATTCAATGGAAGTTCAATTATTTCGCGAATTTTCTAAAGCCTCACTCGGGGATTTTAAACGTTAATGGCGTGTTCTGTATATATGTGTATGTATACATGTTTGTGTTTTACAATATTTAATTATTATTAATTTACTCAATGTTTTTCCTTTTTTTTTATCTTTGCGAACAATGAGCTCGACTGTCGCCGATAAATCTCAACCAGTTTTGCAGTTAATTGGAATAAAGAGATGAGAGAGTTTTAGAAAAGGAAAAAAATAATCTAAAAAGTTAATTGAACTCGTAAACTGTGAATGGGACGTAAATGAAAATTACTCCATTATAAAGATAGGATAATTCTCAATTCCAAAATGTTATAAACAAACCATTTAATAATGAAACTTTTCATTTGCGTCCTCATTTTCATCCTCAAGATATTGACAAAAAAAAATAAGTGCATTTAGCTCCTCATTCCAGTTGACTACATCATTCTTAATAATTCATTTTCTTAGACTTTGAAAATTCTATAACAAGCTTATCGATCTAACAACCCGTCGTCGCGTCCATTTCCCTCATTGAACGATCCTTCATTTTCCTTCAAAAAAATAAGAAGAACAATTGACGTCAATAATTGCGAGAAAAAAATGTGTAATTTATTTTAGGAAAAAAAGTAAAATTTTCTTTATTTATACCTGATTTAATTGGTTTGAATATGGGATCGCTCCTCGTAATTTAAATTAACTGAAAATAATGAGACAAAGATTTTTCATGAACGCGACGTGGATCAGCTAATAAAAAGGCGCCGCGAATTTGAGCCAACACCACATAAAATGGTTCATCATTCAAACCACTGTTTGAAATGTACCATTTCAACAACAATAGTGGTCCCGTTTTGGGTACGAGTAGTTTAATCACCACGTGCTGCATTTATTTGGTGGATTCATTCGCGCACCAGCGGGACAACGAAAGGCCTCGGCAAAGGCCGGTGAGTTCATCATAACGACATTAACCCTAGTAACAGAATAAATAGTCCATTAATTACGTGAAGAAAAAAACTAATATAGGTAGAGCTCATGTTTACGAGGTATATTAATCTTTATTTAGAATGTCTTCTAATTTCTTTAAACAATTGCGTTTTTCCTCTTCTATGAAACTTTGTAATTAATTATGTGAGGTGATAAATTTTAATTAGCCTCATTTAATTACCTTTCCGGTGACGGGGTATGATAGTCGAGCTCGACGGAGAGGATGTAGGCCTCGGCAGTCATGTTAGAACAATAAGTCTGGGCGGCGCTTATGAAAAATAGCTGGCTCGGACGTAGTCCTTCTAAACTCGGTAATGTTCTGTCTTTACCATTAGTAAGTGTATGCCACGTTTGATGGGATATTTGTAGAGCCCCAATATCAGCGACATTCTCGTTCCTCGTGACGTTCCAATCGAACTAGAATCAATGCCATATTTTAAACTCAATATTCATTTTTAATATGAGGATAATTCGTGTTTACTTACCTGAACATCCACTTGATTACCGTAAAACTGAACTTTTCTCCAAAATCTCTTAGCATAAAGTTTCCCAACACACTCAATTTTCGTTTCCAATCGATTCCATGATTCTGGCGTTATCCACAACCAATTATCAACACCAATATCAGGATCAACTGGTAATCTTCGATGATGCAGATCAAAGGCATGAAGTATCTCATGAGCAATGACAGAGCCCAATGTTGCATGAGCAGCATAGGCTGGTCCACCTTCCCAGGACCATGACCATGCGGTCATCATGGCGAGTGGTATGACTTTGATAGGATAAATTAGTTTCACGATAAACTCGTAATTATTCCATCATGAACTAAAGAATAATTGGGAAAAATCACTACCTATTGAATTCGTAGAAGATTCGTAATAAGCATTAACAGCATAGGGATGTCGCCATCTGTCATTAACACTAGTCCTCAGAACTTGTTCGTGTAATCTTCGTACTTGTCGAAATCTTCTGATAACACTCTTGAAGAAATTGTCCGGCTCAATGACAACCTTAAGGGGATAGAATAAATGAGAGTGAAAAACATGATAAAATGAATATTCAAGTGAGCGATGAGGATAATGGGCTAGAGGAGACAGAAGAGAAGAAACAGCTATTCTTACCTCGGCCATTTCACGAGTAAGAAGCGTATCGTTATGAAAACCAGGCCAAACGTGAAACTTTCCCCGTAACTCGGTGAGCTTTAGTAAGGCCTGTGCACGGGTCTCATCATCTAGCCATGACATCACTAGCATTCTCTCAGCAAGTGTCTCTTTTATTCTCTCGAACAATTTTTCAACCTTTATTATTTGCACACAGATATAATGAATTTTTTGAAGTATTTCATGTTTTAAATTACATTATTACTTTTTAATTTCATTGATAAAATGAATATTTACTCTATTAGCAAGTATCTCCAAGGCCTGTGGCTTGTATTGTTGTACATACACTGCGCCTACACTTTCAGCAAAAAGATTCTTCGTTAATTTACTGCAGGAGACATTCCAATTATTGCTGGCGGTCACGTTTACGATATCATGGAGTGTATCCACAGCATACAGAAGCAGGAGGCCGTTGTGAACGATCCTATAACAAGCGAGACATCAATTACGATTAATTAGTGCCAACTGTTACGATAAAATTCGGTAAATTCCGAGATAATACGATTAGATAATTCTGCATTGTTAAGGGACTTAAATTCTTCATCTCTTGATAAAATCTAATTTTGATAATTACTCCTCAATTTTAATGCAAGAAAGTGCAGTGCTATTTCTTTAATGAAAAAATATATTTCCATTTGCTTGAGTTAATAAGCATTCATAAAAACTCCATTTCTCGCGTTTTAAATCCTCGGATTAATAATTATGCTCAATGGCAATAGAGACAGGTAATTAGTACAAGGTGCAGCATCTGGCGATGGCTGCTCAAGGATAATGCTCCCAAAGTGATACATAAAGGGATGAGTAGCAAATGGTTTATCCAAGTGTGGTATTTCATTCTGGCATTGTAGATACATTGGAGAGGTATTATAACCGATCGAGAACGTTTATCCCCCTCAGGCCTGTCACGCATATCATCATCACTTAGTAGCCCCGAATCTGGGTGAAATCCCACGGCTGCTCGGCATTTCTACTATCCGATTCCATATTGCCTCCTCCCAATTCTCAGGGTTTTGGCATGTTAAATTGTCCATTGGTATCTGACCCTTTTCCCAAGTGTCAGGTGTAAAGTAGTCCAATGAAATTTTCACGAAACCCATAAAGTTTCCATTATCATTAACTCATTCGTGCATACTGATTCGTTTGTCTACATCTACAGTACTCGGGGTATTGTAGGCTTATGTTTACTGATACCGACAGGTTGATAATGGCATATTTATGTTGTAAATGCTTCGAAGGCCCATAATGGAACCGAGAAATGTATATAGAGAACGTTTATTGCCTGTAACGAGCACTGCTGTTAGGGTAATATTCTGTGTTCTAGCGGTAGAAACTGATCTATGGGTATTACACTGAAATCACTAATTTCTCGTGCTACCAAGGCGCATTTAGATTCACTATGAAAATCACTAATGTGGGGGTAATTATTCAGTGAATGCATCTAACGTCCGACTTGCTGGATGAATTGAATGTAGTCGGGAATTTCCAATGCAGCTATTGCCTCAATTTTTTGAATCTATTCATTTTCTTTTTACATGAAACTCTTCTTTTCATAGTTTGAGCAAGAGATTTGAATTCAAACCCAGATGAAATCAGGTGAAATTAATGTCTGCGGTTTGCCAAGTAGGAATTCACGTGTACATGTTTGCATAATTTATCATAAGGCTGCTGCAAGGATGGGCAGTGAAGCTTTTTGGCTCTGAACGTGAAATGCACTCGATTAAGTTATGTCAGTGCATGGGAAATGGTACATTTTTATCTTGAAACTTGTAGTCAACGTGGTAGAAGAGAATTAATCAGTTTAAGTCTTCAGGGAAATTTCATTTGGTTTAATTATTCTCAATTTGTAGGTATAATTATACGTTGCTGGAATTTTAAAGAGGTCCAATCACTGCAGATAGATCAAATGCACTAGAATTTGATAAATTAAATTTAAATAAATGATGATTATGTAATTGGAGCTCTTTGAAATTAATTACCATGAATTTCTCGTACTTTGATTCATTTACCTGTTTGAAAATTGATTGAGCAGCCTTCCAAGACTTCTGAAGTAACGTGGCGCAGTGACGTATACATAAACTAGACGTTCATCATTGTTATATCCACGATTGTACAAATTTGGAACATTACTGTTGGTACCTAGTGTTGAATTCAGGAGCGTCCCCCACCTTATCTAACCGAGGATCAACCATTTGAATAATACGGGCTATCCTCAGCGGATACATCTTGAGATTATTTATTAATGCCATTTGTCATATAAACTTACATAACCGAAACTGTCCTGCAAATACGTGAGATTGTATGGCACGTAGACACGTTGATCTACGTCCACCCAGTTGTACAGGTCTTTTTGCCTCGGGTATATCTGAAATTTGAGTTAATGTCTCTTCTTGTGAATCCTTTCTCAACATCTTCATGGGAACATTACGTTCTTTGTCAGGATTAAAGTGAGTTTTATTTTTTCAAAAGATCTAAGGATTCTTTGGAAAAATCGGAAAAAATTCCCCAACAACCTTGACATGCTGGAGCACTTTCATGAATTTTTTTCAAATTTCTCCAAAGAGTCCTTCACTTTGAAAAAAAATCCTGGTTTGGTCCTCTCGAAATTCAGTGAGTGGAAAATTCTTTTATTTTAATAGAGAAAAATAATTGAAGTGAAATACCTTGCTGAGTGCTAGGCAAAACTGCATCAGCAGATACGCCTCGTATGATCGTTCTCTCTTCTCCATGTCCTTGGGTAAGAAACGTTGGATTATTTTCTCGATTCTGCGGCATCGTTGCTCTGCTCTCGAATTCTGTAGAGGAAAAAATTTACACGTAGCACACATATTAAGTGAATGAGATGAAATTTCATGTAGGGAAAAATATTGTTGAACAATGTACTCAAGATCAAAGACATTTCTCCTCCTCAAACTCAACCCTCTCATGAAAAAAAAAACATATTCACGTGAAGAAAATTTCATTGTCAATGATTATTTAAGTTTACTCTCCATGCGTTTGAATAAAAATTTGATATCAAGAGTACCTTAGGCGAGAATGAATTTGGCATGGAGACGCATATAAATTGCAAATTAAATGCAGATACATTGATATATGAATATTAATAGTTTACAGGATAGAATATGTTATCACGGTCATTAATTATCTACTAATCGAATTGTGCAGTCATCCAAAACGATTATCAACTCGAATTTTTTCACTCTGTTTACATGAATGATATATCGAATTCTACTGGCATTTACACGGATTTGTACTGATAAATGCAGAGATATGCAAATTGCTTTAACACACATCCCGTAAATCCCTTCACTCTTCACACTCATTCCGCATTGAGTTCTTCCCATTGGAAGAAATTACAGTGCAAGTTGAATATCCGAATGGCTATTTATCATTAGTGACAGGTGAGGTGGAGATGCACTAGAACTTCATCATCCATCTTTCCTTCACTAAACTCTGGGGAAACATATTATCAAACAAGCCAAATCCTCACGAAGGTCAAAGTTATGGTAACTAAAGCAATATCCCTGACGGATATGGCTAGTTTGATAGTCAAGGTATCCCTCTGAAATTCCTCCAATTCTCCTTGAAAAAACCCTCAAATTCTATCTCAACTCATTCCTCCTTTTTTCACCACCTCTTCTCCATCTTATCCCCGAAGGTTTATCGAATTGGAGAAAAAATTGGAGTCGCTGAATCTATCGAGAATAAGTCTGGCTTTTCCACTTCAACAGAATTGAATTTTTTTAGACAGTGTGTCTTGGACGCTCGATGAATCGGAAACCGTTCAAATATCTGTAACCCTTGAACTTCTGGGGGCGGAACAGTATACTCTGTAAATGCGGCTGTGCAATAAACCGCGTAACAGTGTATTTACAATTTTTTCATCAAATGTTTATCTTTTTTTTCACTTAATCTTAGAGATATTTTTTGATGATTCTCGGGAATATTTTATTGGCACTTAAATCTGAAATTGAGGAAATTTAATGATTTTCAATTTAATACCACATGCGATGGGGTAATAAAAAATGAAAAATTACCGGCCCACGTAATAACTAGTAACAAATGTTATCATTTTATTTTTACATTCTATCAATTAAAACTCTTAAATTGTGGGTTTAAAAAAAATCGAATATTTGTGAAATATTAGAAAGGAGTTTGTTCATATATCGCGTTTTTTTCCTCTCGTGTAATTATTTTTAGCCCACAGAACTAAAGCAGAGTGGTTAGTTTTCATGATTTAGTGGAAAATCCAGAGGTTGGTGCAGCAACACGCAAAGCCACGTTGCCGTGGTTCGCCGCGTCAATGTGGTGCAGCTTGCGGAATTGTGAAAATGAACTCTAACTAAAAACGATGAAAAAAAAGGAATAAACTCGGAGGAAAAAAAAGAATTAAATAAATTTGCGAGGAACTCAAGAATGAGGCTACGATTTTCCCCCTTTTTTTCCTCTCTATTCTTTCCCAAGTAAAATGAAGTTGCTGGTAATGAGCGAAACGTAAGGTGGATGAATTCTCTTGCCCAACAGAGAAATTCTATATGTGGAGAGAAAGTTGATGAATTCTTCATGATTAATTGGTCCGTGCTAGTGATGTTTCATTAAAAGTTTCTGCCTCAATTCGGGAGATACGTGGGCCGTCTATATCGAGTTTCTATCGATCGAGATAAAAATTCAGTTTGGAAATGAGGTTATGGTCAGTGATCGTAGGTAGCGATTTCAATTTCGATCGTTAACATCAAGGGGGAGGAGTTGTCGCCATGAAAAGTGGGTCAAGAACGGGGGATTGTATTGTTGGAGTATAGATTTTGAAAATAGAGGAGAGAGAGAAGGTGATACCACAGAAGCCAATGCAAATTCCCATCCGAAAATGGATAAAATTTATGGCTACTGTTCCGGTGGACTGTGCTACATCTACGGCTCTCTTGTTTCATTCTCCTAACTCACTCTGCAGAGAATACGGATCCTGTTGCGTTGAGTATATAGAAAATCATTCTATTGACTAAAAAACAAGGAGGTGTCTTTTTTCCGGGTTTTTTCCACCACTTTCTTCCTAAAATGAAGATCAAATTTATGATCAACTGCAGATATGACACTGGTATACTCGACAGTCTATGTATAGTTACTGCAAGACGGAGAAAAGTCTTTTTTTTTCTTCTCAGCTTGCTTTTTTGGTGGAAGAAAAATGGGAAAGATTCCGAGAGACCAATGTGACATAGTACGGCAGAAGCACTAGACGAGAAAAATGATACGTATGATTTCTCTTCCGCAATGTGTGATACCTTTGTGCAGAATGTGTTGCTCAGTCAAGCGGGAATTTCTTGAAATTTTGCAAAATCGTTGGTGATGATTCATTGTTTCATTTCCATACCTTGATGAATGTATATGCACGACTCTCAGCAGGGCTTGAGCGCTTCTTTCGCTTCAATTCTAATCTTTTGAGGTCCTCGCGCCATCTTGGTCCGTCCTCCTGGAATAATTGTATTATCACGTGAAATAATGGCACAACTGCATCGGGTCTGTTTCATCTCAAAAAAGAAATCAACACATGTTTTATAACAAATTTCTCATCATTTCAAAGGGATTATCACGAAATTCTAACCACTCCACTCTTCTTCTCCGTGAAAACCGAATTTACGAGAATTTTTCAATTAAAGAAAATTTATGTTTGCACTCTATCTGAAGCAAACTTAGTTTTTATGTGAGCTATTGAATCATTAATACTCTTAAATATTTCCTTCCTCCGCAATATATAACATGTTCGCGTGTAGAATTGGAGAGTAAGAGGATGAAATGAAATAAAAGGGTATACATGCCAAATGTGTACGTGCTAGAGGGGATGAGGGAGACTTGAGTAGAGGTGAGTGGTTAAAAGTTTGCGTGGTCATGGGCAAACAGGCCGGAAGCGTGCCAACTATCGAATCATGTTACGTAAAATGCATGTTACCCTTCGGCGTTAACGTGTTTGTACTTACAAGGGGGTTATCACAATTTCCTCCCCATTCTGTATCATAAATAAAATAGTCTATGATTCAACGGATTGAAAATCATACGATGAAATCTGATGACGTGTGAATGAAAGCGCATGAGACAAGGACGTTGGTGGAAAATTAGAGGGATTCTCTCAGTGTCGTTGGATAAAATTCTGGCATTTCTCCAACTAACTCATTCGACCCCCCATTTATTCTTCACTCTCTGGATCGTCCAAAGCACACTGGAGATCGACTTCTTGGCTCCAGATCGTCGTGTTACGCCGTTAACCGTGGAAAACGAGGAATTCTTCCACCAGACAGTTCCTTCCGGTTCTGCAAATCTCTCTTGTTTATTCCCCCCTTCTCCCAAAATCACAAGCAGACTTCAAAAAGCAATCTCTATTAATTTATCAATATCAGCCTTTGTCCCAATATTTGAAATCCTATTGTCTTCCATATTGCATCAAATTCCTCAGTCAACCGGAAATTAGTATGGAAAAAAATCCAATGGAATTCGTGCACTATCAACAAGTATTCCAGGTACATAATTGAAACGGGAGATAAAAAATTGACGAAATTGTTGCGCGAGAATTTTCTAATACACCTGAAACAGTCGTATATCAAACAATGTC
Organism: Aleiodes testaceus; assembly: GCA_963565655.1. Classification (NCBI taxonomy): domain Eukaryota; kingdom Metazoa; phylum Arthropoda; class Insecta; order Hymenoptera; family Braconidae; genus Aleiodes; species Aleiodes testaceus. Next base: position 3,490,898 of record OY751421.1, on the reverse strand, counting down.
GATGGGACAATTGTTGGGCTTTCATAATGTTAACATACTTATATTGCATTATCGATCCTCGATATACTCGCTTTGTTTACGCTTCAAGCCCTACCCCAAACCGAAAATGTATTGACCACATTGCGCATGCGTTTCTCGAATATTAATCGGCGAAAGCGCATTTCTTTTTTCATTCTAAATGACTTTCCTCAAAAAACTGGCCATCTTCACTCCCTCAACTATTTAAGAATCGCCTTTTGTTCTTTTACGTACTCTACACGTAAAGTACATGGTACAAAGGTCTTAAAATGTCAAGTGGACTGTGTACATCCTCAACGTGTGCCCATGGCTTATGTCTGTAATGTATCTACAACTCTCCCTCTCTTTTCTACTAACTTCTGCTGGAAGCTCAGACCAGTGAAGAATAATGCTGAACTTTTCTCACTCCGTACTCTTCTCTCATTCTTCTTTCCCTTATCTCCCTCATTTTGTTTTCCACTGCCTCACTTGATGTCGAAACTAGTTTGAAACTTCCGTAGTAATCGATTGGTGAAATTATTTTCATGAATTACTTTTTTATTCGTTTGGGATTCTCTCAGTACTGATGATTCGATCATTAAATTAAAACGCAACCGCAAACAAATATGTATACATCCACTCCAGGAAAAGCGGAAAATCTCATTTCCACTCCTGTCAGGAAATTCAATCTCCCATATATTACGAGCAGAGTGTAGCGAATGTCAATTAAATCAAATGTAAAATCACGTGGAGAAAAAATAGGGGAAAGAGAGAGGTGGATTAAAAAGTTTTATTTTTAGATTTTCTTGAAAATTGAGGAAGAAATTGGAAAAATCAAGAGACTTATGTCTTTGAGTGTGTATGAAGGAACTAGAAGAGGGTGGAAAGTCTCAAAGATATTACTCCATTACGTTAAATCTCTTTTCATCCATTTCCGGTCGCACACACGTACATGGATACAAGGATCGTTTTTCTTCCACTCCAATTAATTCCATCGCACACTTCTTGCATGAGCAAAGGTGTATATTACGAGAATTCCGATAAATCAAGAGAAATATTAACGATACGTTTTTTTTTTCTAAAATCATCAGAAAATCTCAAACCATTCCATTACCCAACTTCTCCTATATCATATGTATAGTCTTCATGTGGAGTAATTACACTCTGAGAATTTACGTGCGGGTAATTAAAGTCCCGATGCCTCTAATGCTCAACTTACAAACTCTCAGTATTGACGTGAACATTGAATTTTCATTCGCCAAGACGAATTATCTAAGTCTACATCATTTATTCACATCAGGTGCTTTTTTAAACCTCAAGTTTTCGCTTTCTGATTGATGAATTCCGGTCGGCGTGATTAATTTAGTTCTTGGAAAACAGGTCAATTAATGATGACGATTGCAGTGTAAAAATAGAGGCTTTATATTTTATTTAAATTCATGAAAAACGAGAAAATTCTAAATTCATGATTAATCCACTTACTTGTTTCTCTGTGAAAACACTGTCAGCCTTATTTTTCGATGGTAAATCAAGGAATACTGATGTTCTTGAATGATCATAGAGATCAATATCCAGGTAAAGATCGAATAATGGTGCACCATTGACCTCCAAAAGCGTTGCAACTAGCGGAGTAATATCCGATGGTGCTGATGCCTTTGGTGGCAAGTATCCTCCCAATTCCTCCAATAAATTGTAAACTGTAATTAAATTTAATTATTAATAAAATATCATGCATGGACTAGATACTGGAGATAGGGGTTATTGGATACGATAGAGAGTAGAATCCGATCTCTCCCTCTGGAACCAAGAATTTCCCATAAATACACAAACAGAGGTCGTAGTTTCCTCCACAATTCAGTAGGAAAAAGGGCAATAGATGAAGAAAAAAAAGAATCATAATAGAGTGCATGGGGATGGACAAACCGGAACCGCCTCTATTTCCTGCTCACAGAGCCAATAGCCCCTGGCTATATTTTTCTCTCAACTCGAAACAAAACAGTCACGCGAGTATTTTTTTTTCTCCGTAAAAATTCAATTTTTACAAAACCACAATGTGAAACAGACGATTCCTTTTTTTTTTGCTCATGCTGCATGGTTTGAAGAATGTGACATGAATATATGTCGGTTTTTTTTTAGTCGAAGTTTTGTTTGATTACGTGCTCTCGTGGTACATGGGGGAAGAAAGGGACGGAGCAAACAACTCAATTTGAAGCTTTTTTTTTTTTACACTCTTGGTTAAACCATATGCCGTGAATAACTGAAGAATATGATGTTTTGAATGGGACTGAATATGCGGTGGAAAAAAATTGATTAAAAAAATTCCGAGTATCCCTGGAGTAGTGTTTTGGAAACATTCATCCACGTGCATTGTCCCATATTTTCTCGGCCTTTAAATTGCTGCAGTGTAACAGATAACAAGTTAAATTTCATGGCAGCTACGAGAGACGTGCGAGCAAACACGTTTAATATATCCAAACACATGCCGTAACAACTAAAACTTCATCCATGAAGTTTTATTGACATTTTTTGAATATTAATAATATATAATAGCTCATGTAGTGGTGCAGGAGTAGTGAAGCAGTTGATGTTTCTGCTTTCATTACTCTGGGTAATATTGCAGCATCGATTTTCTAATGGTCTTGTAATGAGGCGAGAGAATATCAAAGCCACCGTGTAAATTCGTTACTTATTAACTTCCTCCGACACTATTAATGGAATTCATTCAAAAAGAAAATGAATTTTCACACAACAGTTAATTGAATTTAATATTTATTTTATTGATTGCAATTGAACCCACATAAATTCGTGAAAAAGCTCTGTTTTTACGACAATATTTGAATTTGAAATTATTTCAAAAAACTTGCGTCATAAATAATCTACACGTACACGTTATAAACGATAAATCTGAATCTGCCTTTCGTGATATATTACTCAAGGCTTCAAAAGTGGAAATGGAAAGGGTGATATCTCACGCGTTAATCGTTCCTGCGCACTTAATTGGCAGCGACACAGAGCGATTTAGGTAGCCCACCGAGAGCATTTACGCCATTTCGTTTTATCCAAATGGCGTTATCGTTGAGAAATAGAGAGGGGAAAATGGATGGGAGTGTGGCCTTCGAGATTCTGTGGTTCTACGAACAAAAGCTTCTGGCATGGGAGGTAATGTACAAGTGGGTCGGCGCCTCCGTTACTAAAGCCTCAGAATCACGCGAAGCTTCTTCTTACTCTCTTGTGAGAGGAAACTTCTTTTTTTCTCTTTTATTTTTTTTCTCAAGGAGCTTTAGAACAGCCTGGTCACTTCTTTGAAAAGTTTTATTGCGTGTAATACAATGACGATAAAATGAAAACACACAAGGCTACAATAATTAGCAAACTTATCTGAATGAATAATCTTGAATGATTTTCTTTAATCTTTGGTGAAATTTTTTCAAGTAAAAAATACATGGATTGCGTTAATCAGGTCGAGTCAACTTGGCATGCTCACATTTTATTTTACTGCTTCCGTTTCAAATAAGTTTTTTTTGGACAGCAATATTACGTAGGATAATTGGTACATTTGGCGGTTACAAGGTTGTAGAAAAATTCCTTCGGTTGCAAAAGGAATTGGAAATTTTGCAGCGTTATTTCACTGGATTTTACAAGTTATATCGTTATAGGCCAACTTTGGGTTATTACATTTCTCGTAAATGAGATAAACTTAATTTACAACTCTATTTTGTACTTTCATAACTATCAACCATGTTTTCACTTGCCAGCATGGCTAAATAAATTCATTCAAGTCAGAGTAACTTGTGTGTTTACTCTTAATTTCCTTTTTTGCTAATGAAGTAACGTAATTACGTGAATTTATTCGTGTGTTTATTCTTAATTTTTGGAGAATCACAGGAAGAGAAGAAAAAAATTGATGCTGTAGTTTAAAGTGGGGATAAAAAATATTCGCAGATGGAATATGGTAAAATAAAATGTGAATGCAAATATCAGTTGAACTCGTGATGTCGAGACCACTCATTTTTCTAAAACGAATGAGAGAAGCCCAGGCCTTTCTCGTGATAACCAGTCAGGATGGACTCGTATATACTTGAAAACGCTCGTGTACATCCGTTTCATCTACTCCTCGGAATACCTCAAAAGTACGGATTTTTTTATGATAGTGCACGAAGCAGAGGAATTTTTATTCCTTGCTTTTAACGATGCATTGTGCACAAAAGTATCTCTGCTATTTCACATTAAGCTCGTGTCATTGCATTTTTGTTGGTACTTTTGGATACCATAAACATTCATAAACACTATGGAAACACTGAATTTTTGCGGAAAATCATGAAGATTATTTTTCCATTCTCCTATTTTCTTATCGATTCCACTTTTTTTTTTTCCAGACAGTAAATTAACAGTTATCTCTCTCTGAACAAAAAAAGGAAAGAATGGGACCATTGGTTTGAACAGTTTGTAGCACTTGGATCCAACTACTGGGAAACGGGAAGAGCCGAGATTACTATCGGGCAATTCAATTAGAAACATTGCCTCGATAACAAAATTACCTCTAACATTCAATAATCAGTTTAATTTCTACGTTTTCTTCGGATACAATGACAATTTCTCAAATTGAAATCCATAATAATTGAAGACAGTGTCATGGTAATATCATGATTGAATGATACTCTGAAATGTCAAACATCAGCAATTTCCGTTATTCCATTTCACATTTCTACCGAAAAACTTTTTGATTACCCAGTTATGAAAGTTTGTAGCAGTATCAATTTTTACGTACAGATTTATTCTGTTGACTTCCTGCGGCAACTTTTTCATGAGATCATCTGAAGATATTCGAGACACTAGATCCCAGACATCTTTTCGCTTTCTCGGGTACTGAATAATACACTTCTTTAAATCTACATAATGAAGAATACAGGAAACTCAACAAATAGAGTATATACTGTGATTTGAGTCAATTGAATTCATCAGTTCATCGATAATTCAATATCAAGCGACACTATTTGGAATATATTCTTCTTTTTACGCTTTTATGTTTCATTGAATTTCATCGTCAATTTTCCAATGTTAGAAAGAGCAATATTGCTTCAAATTTACCTCAAAAAATCGTGGAAATTCGTGTTCTTGTGATTCTAATGATTTTCAAGTGAAATAGACAAGAAATATAGACTGGAAAATTTGAAAAGTAAATAGTTTGAACGTCCGGCCATGTATCGAGAAAGTTTCTCTTGGTATTGTGATGTTAAGGAGTTGTAGGCAACAACTCTTCGAACTTGTCCAAAGATAATAATTCAATCTCAAAGTCTCTGCTTCATTGTGGCTGCCATCAGCACACCAAATACTCGTCTCATTTGAATCTCCAATAATTCTGAAGACTCTTTGAGCAATCACAGATTCAGGATAACGTCTGACGTTTTGCTGAACCTCATCACGTTCTCCAATCTTCATTGACGTGACTTCATCTGGAGAGGTAAATGATGACGGAATGTCTTCTATTTGCAGTCTCTATTGGAGCTCACATGCTCGTATTACGGGAATTTTAGGGAATTAACTGGTTAACGTATATCAAACGTTTACATTGAAGTCAAACCAATAATTTCGACGTGTTCTCGTCAAACTGTTCATCATCGTACACGTACGAACATTGGAACCAAACATGGAATAGTTTTACCATCACTTCCAGGTCAGAGTCACTATCGAGAATCTATTTTATATCAATTTCTGTATTTACGAAAAAAGGTATTCTCGCACTCTTAAATAAAAGTTCGTTCAGATGAAATGAACCCTTTTTATTTTAGAACGATTAATTTTAGATTATTGGAATTACGAATAAATAACTTTTCCAATATTCTGAAATCTTTCGTAGAATATAAACGACATGACAAAATTTTCTATAAAATTGTAAATTTTTTTATCAAAGCATGACAAAAATAGTAAGTCATTTGGAACACTCTAGGATCCTTCTTCTCTCAATGCGAACGGGTTTCCCAAAGTTTCTAAAGCAATTCCCTTGTGGATTTATCTGTCAGCTCTCTTTTCCTTTTTTTTTTTATCCTCAACTTTTTATACTTTTAAAGCTTTTCTTTTATTTTTTTCTTCACTCATTGTCTCGTACTCTTTATTATTCCTCGAGGATTTTCGACGTGTAATGAATATAATATAAATTTTCTATCCAGGTGAGACAGTTATAAATAAATGTTAGATTGTGAAAAAAGAAAAATACGAAAAATATGTCAATCAAGAACGTGATGCAGCATAAAATGTGTAAAGGTTATCAGCCAGGTGTGCCCATGGATTTTAGTGTATGAATAATTGATATGACCTGGCAAGTGTAGAGCTCTGTGCAATACGTGAGTCGAAAAAAAACTGGCATTGGCTATTCGTTATTTTTTCCTCCCCAGTCGCTAATAAATGCAAAATATTTTTACGTATATTTCAATAATTTTCATTTTTCCGGAGTGTGAGAAACGGAAATCAGTGTGTATTCGTGCCTTTTTTGGGGAAGGAAAAAAAGTGACGCAGGATGAATCCGTGTCCACGGGCCGCATGCCTGGAACTGGCTAAAAACAGCCTTGTTAGCACCAGCGAACGGAATAATGTCGAGGTTACCGTTGAAAATACCATTGGCTAGTTTATTTGTGTGTGCATACGGCTGTGTGGATCCTTTTTATTTTTATTTTTTCACTACAAGCCACTACGCTTTTTTTTACCCCCTTTTACCACAGTCTCCAATGGCCATTGATGTATTGCAGAATGTGTATTGTGTATGTATGTGCTTCTCTCCTCCTTTTGTTCATTCTCCCTTTTTTTTTGCGCTTATGTTTCGAGACAAGCTTACAAAGGTTCACATTGATTTATTGAATCTAATGGCTCACCTGGGAAAAAATCGACCTCACGATCACCGTGCTGCTGACAAGTAGCGTAGAATAATCCCAGTTTCTCAAATGGACCAGTCATTTTTCCAGTTACATTCGTCAGCATTTCTAGAACATTAAAAAAACAAATTAATTCAGTTTATTCATTCTATTCATGTTGGTTTTTATTTTTTCGTCAAATTGAAATTGAAAACTGGCGTTTTTCGATGGTGTATTCATCATTAACTTCTCTGCTTTCATACAATTCATGCTTTTTCAATGGAAACTAAATGCCTTTTCATCGAAAATTCTCAACATAATTACAGAAATATACTGCACCCGTAAATAACAACGTAATCACAGAGTTCTTCTTCTTATTTTTTCATTTAATTTGTGGAGTAGTTTTCTCCTTTTTTAAACTTTTTCTATCCCGCTAACTTTTCAAGTTCTCGACCAAGAGACTTTCATCCTCTTTCTTGCGCTTATCGTCGACTCCATAGAGTACCACTATCCAACGTAGATTCAATTTCAAAAAGACTCGAACTTCTTTGACGCGCTATCTCATTCGAATACACTCACTGACGCTTTTAACTGTAAATAATTCAGTGTTCTATTGAACTTTGAGTGTAAAAATTTGAATTAAAAGGAAAAATTCTTCTGGTTTTCAATGGAATCATCAGAAAATCTCTATTTCAAACTCTCTAATTAAAATTTCCATTTCCAAATATTTAAGCTCATTCAGACTTTCTCCTGAATGTATATTCCCAGGTTAATTCTGCACTCGATATTTCAACACGTATACATAATACAGAGACAAAGTACATGGTTTTACTCTAGAGAGTTTCATCCAACAATTTTGTACTCCTACAATGAAGAATCATGGCGATATCCCCTGGCATTGCACGAAGCAAAAAAAAGTCGATTGATGCAGTAGGAAAAAAAATTGGGTTTTGTTATTTTTAACTTTGTTTAATCAATCTCATCGATGAAATTTAGTGCTCATATTCCGGTGAAATTTAGCCATTAAATCGTGTGCAAAATTATTTAAAAAATCTTTATTACATCGCCAGAGTTCATTTTACATTTACGAGTTATCGTAAATTTTCTCTCAGACATTCAGAATTGTCTCGGTTAAATTTATTCTCAGTTGAAAGAATAATAAAATCGAGGAAAATATGAGGATACGATAAAAAGAATGTACAAAATGATGCAATATTAAATAACTGTAACATCAATTTCCAGTACAATCCGATTTGAAATACGGATTGAGCTTTAATTGTATAATAGTGTCAACATTCGGTAACAGAAGTTTTTTAACGTGAATAAACAAAATAAATTGTTTAAAAAAACAGACTCTCATTGATCTGCGTGATTTCACTAATCAATTTGTTGAAATATTTTGGATTAATCCGAAAAATTTCAAAAACAATTCCATTAATTTACATAAGAATTGGGAATTTTATTCGATCCACCATTTGACCTGGAAAAAAAAATTGAAAACCTAATTAAATTCACACGAGACTGAAATCCCCGGAATTTAATATTTTTCCTCGATAATTAATGAAAGGAAAAAAGGAACATCATTATTCTTCATTAAATTAGATATGAAAATCGAGTGATTTTAAAAAAGACAAGTATAAATTAGAAATCAATATAATCGCCGTTAGGCATGATATGTCTATAGAAAGACGGAATGGCCATGAGAGTTGTAAGCTAGACTGCAAATTGCTTGTCCTCCTGCTTCGTTGACATGTCTCGTGATCGATAGTTACACATAACCGTTGTACAGTGATATTGAGGATTTGAGGAAAGTGCTGTGTGGCACTAAAACCGTCCTTCACCATCCGGAGTTTCAAATTTCGAAAGACGTGTGACAACTCTGTGGCTTACCAGCCCCAAACTCTCCAATTCAAGTGGAAAAGACTTAATCCCGCCAGACTAAAGTTTAATAACTAGTCAACCGACTATTGATTCGTTGACACATGTTTCTTTGTTCCTCAAGGAATATCCTGTAATAACTTTTTTTCCTCGAATCATTAGTGTCGGTAAAGTGAGTAATTTGGCAGAGGCTCATAAATTGATGTACGTATAATTGATGCTCGCGAAATTCATGGTGACTCAACAGTACTCCCACGTGGCCTATACAAACTTGCCTCAATTTGAATAGAACATGACCCTCGACACACAATTGAACAATCATCATGTGAAACAACGTAGCAACAAGTATGCAATTACCACCAGATACGTGAGACAGTGGATGAAAAAAAAAAAGAATTAAACAGCTCGAGGAGAAAAAACACAAGCTGAGGAGGAACAAGAAAAGGGCTCTTAATAAATCTTGAATGAGTCACGTGTTTCCAGATGCTTGGTTTACCTCTCGACAAAACATTACTTGGGAACATTGCCCAAAGCCTCTCGTCCTCGTAATAAAAACGATCATTATCAAAAATTACCAGGGAAATTAATGAAACAAAAGCGCAAGCATCTGCATTTTCAGGGATTTGTGAATGCTTACTTGATTATTCTTTGGTTATTCAAGAAATATCTGTATTCAATGGTTTTTTCTTGTTGACGTTTTGCTTTTGTATTGTATCAGCTAGTTTTTTCACCCCATTACCATCCACCCCAACGGTGTATTCTTGAAACGAGGTCAGACATATCCGCATAATCATCTTCCTTTTACCAAGACTACTGTGCTACGTCTTTTGGAAATGATGAAAGAACGTTTTCCGCCTCCTGACAATTTCATGGTAATATTCAGTTTTCTTATTTTTAGTTTTACAGTTTCGTTGAAGAATCCAAAGTTCCATGCTTCAGAAGATAGTAATGCTAGAAGTCGTGACATTATACTGCTCTCTTCTTCCGGCTCAAAGTTTTTAAACTGATTCTAATGTTTCTTGGCAATTTGAGGAATTTTCAGTGATGCTACTTCATCAACGTTGAAGCACCAGCACAAATTTTGTGGCTACAAATTTCATGAATTTCGTAGTCTCGCACTTTGCATTTATAAACGAAAGCTTAGATAGTGCATGAAGAAATTGTTGGGGTGCTGCTTATTTACAGGCTAATAGTCTTGGTCAAGGTCAAAGCCGTTGTTCCAACAGATTAATCAACTTTTCCGTTAAAAAAACTGGTATAATACATTTTCTTACGTAAGAAAAAGAGTTTTGCACTTTTGTGGATTCGTTGACGCTCTTCCCTGACATCTCACGCTAATGGTAGATTTCTGTACGTGGGGTTTCGAACAAGGTTTTTTTAATTTTTTCGAATTCACTATGCCAGTGCTCGTAACTACTTTCAAAGCACTTCACTTGATTTTTCACGAATTTTTTTTTCTTGTTGAAGCAGTTTTTAACTGCTTCAACAAGGCGATTTGAGCTTTTCTACAGTTTGATTCCAATGTAAAAAGTCGTAGTATGCTCAGTCATTCCTTTTTTACCTCGTTCTATCACGAATAAGGATCTAGACACAGATTGAATTCCATCGATATTAGGACAGCAAGACCTTATCGAGGCAGTAAGAAAAACTCCAGGAGGATGGAAGAAGGGGACAAAAAATGGGTGAACACTGGCGCCAACTTGCATCTTATGTCTTCCGTTATTTCTCGTAACTTCTCTTTCGACTCTCGTCATATATAAACCCATTCTACAACTCTGACCCGTCGTATACCAGCTCGTTTCCTACTTTCTTACTGATTCATCTTTTTTCTTCATACTGCTACCTTGTTTTCTTTTTCCCTCCAAAACCAACCATTCAACATGCATCTGTTTAATGCATCTCTTCTCACCATGACAATCTGTCTTAAAATTTTTTGCGTCTCAAGGAGTTATGAATAATGCAATGATATCCTTGTTCTCTTCATTCTTCTGAATTTTCAAAAATCTTTCCATTCTTTCTGAAATTTGATTCCTCAAATTCCCGCCTCAACCACTCTTCAATCAATGCTGTCTTATTCCAGCATACAACACGTGCCGCATGAATAATGCAAGAACTTTATTTTCCTTATTTTTTTTTTTTTCTGTTAGCATACCGATCAATTTCTCTTTGAGAAAACGAAGAAGGAAAAAACGCGGAAACCATCGTCTATCCCTGGGTAATCCTATCTCTTGTCCTTGGACGATACCCTCACCACTTCCTGCTCTGGTGTAGGAGTAAGTTAGTCGATTCCAAGCCCTCTTGCCTCAACAATCCTCCCCTTTCCGCTCATCTCCCCATTTGTCGGCAGCTAAACCAAACCACTCTACCCACGTAGTCAGGATGCCATGCCAGTCTTTGGGTGCACGCGTCTGCATGCTATAGCTACGAATACCTCGTCAACGCGAATTGATTAGCACCGGTGTCGCTTTACTCGCTTGGAAATTATCACCAGATATAGACTATCTGTTCGCCGTTATTCCTCACACCAGTGGAGCCTCAATCTCCCATTCTCATCAAGCTCCTCTACCTCTCAACTACGTTGACTTCAACCGGAATACTTGACAAACTACGTTACTAACAAAAATTGTTGATTCCATTGTTACCATGAAATAGAGTCTCAGGATGGAGAGATTGTTGTTAGTTACATCAATGAACTCGGGCAAGTGTTCCATGACACTGGGGAAATTGAATTGAAATTTCAATTATCCATTGTACTGTACTTGGGATCAATCGCTATTTATATTTCCTTTTTCGTTTCAACTAGTGCGAATTGAATGAAGTATCTTGGGGTTGGGTGATATTATCTCATTACTCACTTTGAATCTGTCGATCCACCTGATTCTGCAGCATTCCAAAACTCGAGCTAGGCTGATAGGGCTCCCTGTCTCGGAAACTGCCGCAGGAGAATTGGTAAAAATCCGTGCATGGATCCACATCTCGATTCATCGATGCTAGCATACGCCTGGATGCCTCGTAGCAAGCCTTTGTCTCGCAAACACCCTCAGGGCCATCTCGTTCTCGAATACAAGCCTCGTCCTGTAAAATACACAGTAATATTTGACTTTGATTTCATCAGTATCATGTCAGAGAATATTTGTCTCTTTTTAGGTGAATTCGAGAGGTAAATTTATTTACTTGCACTGATGGAAAAGAGATTGAGTCTTTGGTAATGAAATTTTCATGGAGACAATTTTTTTTTTTTTTCATGAGACAAATAGTGGAATTATGATTGAGCCTATCGGTTGACATTTGCCTCGAAACCTTGCCACTATTTTATGGCTTCAATTCTATCAGCTATACACGTGAGCTCTTGACCGTTGTCCACAGCCGGCGGCACGCGCTTTATTTCCGTCTAAACGATTTGAGCAAAACCACTGTAGTCGTGCAACAAGTGCAAATGATATTTGCCGTCATACATTATCATTTATCATAGCTCTCTGCATTGTTAGTTTCTTCGTTTACATTTTTGCCAATTGCGGATGAATTTTTTTTCGCCATTAAAAGGATTTAATTAGGGGTAGATGTTAAATATGATTTTAACGAGGTTCTGTTATTTTTTTTTTATTCATTGAAAAAAGGCGTTACAATTGTGTTTCATGTTTTAATTGGAAATAAAATTCTCATTCCAGTCGATTCTCTCTCTCTTTTTTATTCGCTCTATTCTCTTTCTGGGAGTGTATCATACAGATAGTGCAGAAATATACGCGTCGAGGGCATTCTCTTTTGCAAACAGAATACAAAATATTTAAGAGACAAAACGACACTCTGGTGCACTCGATTGGCGTGTACATTCAAGAATTGACAAGCGAAACTGAACGATAGAATACAGGAAATCAATTGTCATCCACCAGTGCTATATCCCCTTTAGCATTTCTTTTTTTTTTTTCATTCGTTTTTTTTTTTGCAGTTTCTATTTTATTTTTGCAAATTTCTTTCGCACTCTTCTCCGTTATGCTTCGCTTCAAATCTATAGTGCAATGCAGGAAGGGGTAGCATAAATTTCGGAGACGTCAAAACTCCATTCCTAGGGGAAGAAAAAAAATCGCCAGATAAATTATTTTTCCTTCAAAGATGTCGTCATAGACTTTTTTTTATTCTCTGGAAATTATGATTCTCCAATGAAGCTGAGGAAATGTAGGAATAATGGCTTTAGTATTTTTTTTATCTTTTGGCGCAAAGGAAAAGAATCTTTTTTTTTTTCTCGAAATTTTGTTAATTCTCTTTTTCTCAAAACTCTTTTCATATTCTCTTTAAAAAAAAAAATACTATTTTCAGATCCTTTCAACTCGCTTGAATTCCACGAGCGGCTTTAGTGTCACATGTAGTATAACCCAGTTAGCATCTACGACCTTTAACTAGAAAAAAAAAAGAAGATTTCTATTATCGTTTCCGTTTTATTATTAAATATGTGTATTTTTAGATGAAAAATCTGTTATTCTTTCTCCAACGAAAATAATAAAAAAAAAAAAAAAAAAGTGATCGGTTTCCAGTGAAACGTAAAGTCATGGCTTGAGGTATATGAACCGCACATACTGACACAAAGCACAAAGTAAAATTTAATTTTCTTTTATCCTCTCTCTCATTTTAATTCAATTTTACCGCAGAAAGATGCCCATGAAACTGTACAATCTGTGCTTTCTATTTCCCTCGCAATTCCCCTCAAATTCTCGTATTTGCGTGAAAAAATTGTAGAACAAATTTAATGAGAGGGCATTTCTTTTCCCCTGAATCTCATCAACTCACGAACAAACTGAGATTGAATAAACCCCCCCATGTCAAAGGTGACTCCACACAGAAACTGAATGAGACGTGAGTAACACTCTGAGATAATTTGAAACCAGAGTACCTCCAGAAAATAACACACTACCAACATGACTCCGAGAAGAGCCCGACAATTCCAGAATCACCGGAAATTACAGACTCCGAGATTATCAAAATGTGATAGTAAAAAAACCGTGCATAAAATACTCACAAATGGTGTACAGTCCCTGGGCTGATCTCCTTCCGGCAGAGTGGTGATAAGAAATAAAACGGGGCTTGTTACGAGTAAGCTCGTAACAAGCAACATGGCAAATGTGAGTAAAGCCTTGTGCACAGCTTTACTCCGCCTGAGCCAGTAACAGGGTACACAGCATATCCAAGTGCCTGCCTGTTGGGGCCTCTCAATGTGCACCATTGGCTCATCAGCAGCTGCATCATCAACATTTTGTCCATGAGTTGGTGTCCCATGGGCATGAGCAACATTGGCAGTAGCACCAGCGCCTCCACCTGGCGCCTGAGGCCCCGCCACCGAGCCTGGTGCGCACAGAGTGCGCGGACTCAATGGCAACCTCACGCTTGCTTGGCCACGTGCACGACCAAGACCTCCAGCACTACCACCGCCACGGGCCCCGCGGCCCTTGTAACCCTGGCTCACCGTGCACAGAGCCACATTTGCCGTTGCACTTCGGCCACCAGCGGTTTTTCAACACCACTCGTCGCCACTTCTCTATCCAAACCAAAACTACTATCAAACAATTTTTATTCTTTTATCCCCGGGATTTTGAAAATTCCATTTTTATCATTGTCTCTCACATTTCACCGTTTAATTAATCTGCAATCAATTTTCCATTGTTTTTTTTTTGTCAATGCCAATGTGAATGACGTTATTGTAGGTGTGCTTGAGTCATTGAAATAGTAGGTTAATTGGAAATCCTAATAATGAAGGAATGCATGAGATTTTTTATACGGATATTCGGTTATTTAATGCATGAATAAAAGCATTTATTTGATTTATTTTGGAGGTTCTTTGAATTTTTTATGAAATTGGAGGATTTTGTTGTTCAATGGCCAGATTTACGGGGGCATTGTGCATTGTTAATGTATGTGGTTTTCATTAATTTCGGGGTTCATCATTATTAATTTGTTAAAACGACAATCAATTATTCGAGTGATGTTTTAATGAGTCTGAGAGTATTATTGGGAAATTTATTTTAAGTGAAATACGAGGATAAATCAGTTGGATCCCATAGATCTATGGATTATGCGGAATTCAGTGAAAAAAAAAGCTATTGAATCTGAATATTTATGAATTAAGCTTTTTTTCGTTGAATTCAGATTTAAATTGAGAAACTTTGAATACTTTTATTTCATTTAAATTCATATGGGCATTGAGGCTGCTTAAAATCCATGAAAATTACATTTAGAGTGACACTTTAATCTTCATTGAACGTATCAATGTTGGATGAACTGAATTGCTCGTTTGAATACCCACATTCAGCTGCATTTATGCTGAATATTTCAGCAGTCTACATGAACCCAGCTGCATGAAACTTTGGCTTCCATCATTCAATCCCTATTTCTATCATCTCAACTGCTGATTATGTTATACTCAATTTCTTATGTATCAAAGGACATGAACTTAATCCAATACGGAAATAGTACAGAGGAATGGAAATATTTACTACCTAGAATAAATTACAAATCCCCAATGAAGGCAATTCCCCATTCATTTCCTAAATGTACCAAGTAGCACAGGGTAGTCAGATTGTGTTACAAGTTTTAAGCTTGAATGTCTAAATGTGCTCTTCTAATTCTGAGGAATATCGTTGGGGCAAATTGTTATTCATGAGTAAGCCTTTGACCTTCCAATGCTTATTCAAGCAAATCTGATTTATGATATTTCTGGACTACCACTGGAGGAAAAAATGAGTTGAAAAAATTCAGTGCTTCTTTGATGGATGAAATTTATGGGTATCTCTGAAGATTGATGGCGCAAATATTAACAAGTGATTTTTCATTTTAAAAAAATTGAAGTTTCGCGAAATTGTGAGAGATTTTTGACAGAGTACCTTCCTAATCACTCGAAATACAAATAAATAAAAGAAATCACAAATTCACTTCAAGTGTAGTATCACTCATTCGAAAACATGACATAATTTAAAAAATAAAAAAAATTAAATAAATGAAATAAACTAAAATAAAATCGTTGAAAAAAACTACCGGTTCAAATGTCAAGAGAATTCTCTTTCAACGTATACCAGGAGGGTAACACGCGGACTGCCAGGCTCTGTGGACTCAACCACCGTGGCGCCTTTTTACTTCCCTTCTCTCCCCTCCCTTCTACGTTTTACCTACCCCACTATGATAACCTCCCACCAACTCGAGGAACTATGAAAGTTGCGCGCAAACTCTAGACGTTTTAAACGTCCAGCCACAATGCTGGAAAAAGGAGATACATCTTTTTGTTGATTTCGTGTCTGTGGAAATTTCTCTGGTTTTCAAATAATTTTATCTTCCTCTTCTTATCTCATTCCTTCTCTCTATTCTTTTATAATTTCAAAAATACTCACCTGTGAATGAAAAGATATGAGTTGATGGAAATATCTTCACTCCAACAAAAAAAAATGATTTTATTAAAAATTCTTTCCACAAAAATTCTCATCCGTGCTGATATATTGATGGGAATTTTCAGATTAATTGGCATGTTATGAGAATAATAATAACAGTATTTTTTTTAAAAAAAGCATGATAAAAAATTGAGGCGAATCGTGGCGACTGGATGTCTCGTTTCTCTGCCAAACTGTCGTAACAGAAAGAAGGGTAGTTACCCGCAAGAAAAGAGAATTTGTAAAAATTCGAAAGGGCACATATCCAAATGATTTTTAGAGAATCGTATTAATCAATTCGCAATATGCGTTTTATCATTTTCCGTGAAAATGTCAGTGTGGATTGAGAAAAAGGGGGAAAAGAGGATTAATACGAAGCATTCATATCGATTTCCAACACTCGATATGGACTGTCTGAAAAACTGTTGTATTTCATCAGGATATAGGTCGAATGTTTTTTTTTTTTTTTTTTTCATTCTCTTCCATAATGTTATTAAAACCATTGAACTCTCAAATTCATTTTATTTGAAATGCTTCGAAAGTTTCTTCAGTTTGAGACTCTCTTATTTTTCTTCAAAGAAAATTAAGAATTTCCTTATTCCACGTTTGTCCTGAAAATTCTGGCACCCTATTCTCCGTTTATATCGGCTTATGCATATTACGTGATTTCACTTCGAATATGTCTACTGGTGCCAGCTAGTGAGATCGTAAATTTTTTTTTTCCAACATACGTATACATTTTGTTCTTCAATTAATGAATATTCATGCACTCAGGTGAAGGAGCCAGTGTCACAGTTGCATGTCCTCTGATGCTCATATAGAAATTGTGTGCTATTTTTTACGCAAGTGTAGTATTGTCAAGTATCTTTTTATGTTATCGTTGGAGGGTGTAATTTATTCGAAATTACTCGGTACTATGAGTGGAATAATTAACGATTTTTTTATCATCCTATCTGAGGAATTCTACTTTCTTTTATGATGAAATTTCAGGTGGAAAACATGTGTCGGAATTAATAAACTATTCTCCAGCCTTCTCTCTTCACAAATACAGTTTTATAGGGGAGATAATTTCGACACATGTTTTCCTCCTAAAATTCCCTCAGCTTTCCGATGGAATCATCAAAAAAATTCCATCTCCAATATTTCTCTTGATTTTTCGTAATATACAATTTTAAATTGAGCATCCCCACCTTCTCCTACATAATACTGCAAACAGTGATTATCCAGACTGTAATGTACTCCCAAAGATCATTGGTAAATCGGTAAAGTTACAAACTATCATGTGGAATCTCCGATTATAGACTTTTGGGTAGACTCAAAGTTAGGTAACTTTAATGCTAAGTTCCTCCCTCACATTCTCAAGGTACATGCATCCCATGTACATGTAAGAGGTGAAATGTTCGTTGAATGGTGGTTGCAGAAACGTCAGTGCAATTATGTAAATTGGTGGATGGGCCCCGGTTCCTAGTACCCATGGCACTGCTTCTGACCTTTTGGATCGATATAGCAATTTGTCGTTCTGTGGATACGATTATTCCAGGCTCGTTTCACTCCTCTTTTTTTCGTGATAATTCTCGTGTTTTTTAATTGACTAATTTCGGTGGAAAATCTCATTTG
Source organism: Aleiodes testaceus (assembly GCA_963565655.1). NCBI lineage: Eukaryota > Metazoa > Arthropoda > Insecta > Hymenoptera > Braconidae > Aleiodes > Aleiodes testaceus. The sequence goes on along the minus strand of OY751421.1, from coordinate 3,473,155 downwards.
ATGAACAAACAGAGGAATTCTTATCTTGGAAACACTAGATTCTTCATCAGACAAAAAAAGGATAATTCAGAATAGGCAGATTCGAAATAAGGATTTTCATTATATTTCACTCTTTCTCATTATAGATTTTTCCTTATTTTAATATCATAGTATATTCCATTTTCTTTTATAAATATTATCTTCCAAAGCCACAACAGAGCCCACATTTTAAAAACCTAACGCACTTCTGTTATTAAATTCTCTCATTTGTATTTCAATTTATGAATTTTTTTATTTTTCATTTTTTCGTGTGTTTTCAGAGTAATTGGAGAGAGCCAGGAGGGACTTATAATTCGTTACAGCACAAACGTATTTTGGAGAAAGAAGAGCAACAGTGCACAGGTACTTGCAAATCCTTTTGTTATTTTCCTTTTGTATCATTAACTATCCTTCATTATTCTCCATTAACTGTCAAATAATTTTCGAGGGATTAATTATAATCTAAAATCATTTATTTTCTCTTTGGTCTCATTATTTCAGTTTAATTAACCTTATTATGTCGATGAATTATGTAACAAGATTGCTTCACTGGATCATTATTTAATGGGAAAAAAGTATAATAAAGACGTATTTAATTATTTTAAAAATTACGTTTCTCTCTTTTATTATTGCAGCATCATAAAATCTGATGAATTGAATTTTTTTCAATAATATTCTAAGCTCGAGGATAATAAGGTTTATTAAATTTATATCTCTCATCAATTTTTCACTATTATAGGTTTATAATATATATATATATGTATTTAAATACGTGATCTCAAACTCTCGATCACTACTCTATAATATCTACATTATAATTCTTTTTATCCGTTTCTTTCTTCACTCACGATAAAACTATTGAATATTATTTTCCTCTTTTTTTATCTTTAAGTAAAATGAATATTCACATGAATTTAATCAAATAGAGAGCCTTTCATTTCTCTCAGTGATATTCAATTAGCACCGATAGTCATCAACTCAAATTCATTCAGTATGATTGAAGAAATTTAAATGAAATATCATTTTGTTTTTTATTGCAAGACAAATAGACTCTTCATGAGACAAAATAGTGCTCAATGTTGGGTGAATTTTATTTTACTATTTAGCCTCATGATCAAGAAAATTTTTATTGTTTCATTGGATTATAGTGGTGGGGTAATTTCTGAGGTCACAAGTACACAGTTTTACAGTTTATAATAATATGTTCTTTTTTTTTGTTGTTGTTTAAATTAGCACTTAATACTGATATTTGCCACTTGGCTAACAGAATCAATTTTACGTAGAATTTAAAAAAATTACGTATTTTTTCCTCCTCATTTATTTTCTAAATATAAATTTATGTTTTTCCTTTTTATATTCATCCTCCGAAGTTCAATTTGTTCCCAATTTTTTTTATTTTTTTTTCTTGAATTCTTTCTGATTAATTAGTATTCAAGTGAATTTAATAATAATGATAAATTATTTTTAAAATTCGATATGAATTTCACGTTTTTAAACTCTAAATTGTCGGTTATTCTATAATTATTCAAAGTACAGAGAGATTCAGATACTTTGACGTTTTTTTTTTTCTTTCATTTTGTGCGATTTTTTTTTCGAGTACAATTCTTTTTAATTAATAAATTAATTATGGAATTCATTTCTGTCTCTCAAAAATGACTTCACAGAGGAGGAAAGTAGATTAAATTATTCTTTTGCATAAATACCTTCTTTTTTTTTCAATGTTTTTCCACAGTTTTTTTTCATTTTTTTTTTGATTTCATGAAGACAGTTACTAACGCGTGCGATTACATAGACATCGAAAGACTAGATTTTTTTATTTCAATAATCACAAATGAATAATACAAATGAAAAAACGTTAATTTTCATTTTCAAAAATGTCGTGTGCCTCAAATAATTTACGCATTCACAAATTTCCATAATAACAACAAATTAAATATTAATTAAATTGAAATATATTTACAAGACGTAAAAGGCTTGCATTTTTATGTCTCATAAATTGAATATCATCGAGGAAGACACGACGTAAAATTATTGATTAAACGAAGAAAGAGATGTATATTTTTAGAAGTAAACTAATAATAATTAACTTCCACGATAAATAATTCAGTGTCTCCTTCGTGATATATTTTTCAATTTGGCGCGGAAACGATTTTCGGTCCATTATGTCCTCCAATTATGTAACTTTATTTTCTCCTTTTTTCATCAAATTTTTTTAATATTAATTATTTATCTCATTCACGTGAATTGTTACATTGCACTCGAACGCTCCTCATGTGCTTTTTTCACAATTGCAAGCTTCGAGTGTGGATCGGCTGCGGGTAATCCAGTGTACGGTGGCTCCCTCGTACCATGCAGCATTAAAGTCCATTCCTTCATCCACCCATGCTGTGGAGCTTGCGAATTAAAGCGCACCTGAAACATTACCACATAATTCCGCAAAACTGCATAAAACAACTCTAAAAAAATCAAAAAAAAACGAAATTTTCCATCATTTGTATCACCTCAAGCAGCCAATTTCCCTGAGGATATTCGCCCCAAGTATGAGTCGTCATGAATGGCCATTTTGTGAAGCCATCTCGGTGATCATCGTCATTCACTCTTCGACTTAAAATCATTGATCTGAAAATATGAAACATTCCCTTTAATTACTCCATGATTCTACAATTATCGAATCGTTCCACTTATCATGCCAACTGTTTCCAATGCTCTCCCTTTTTTTGGGTAGAGTTATTGATTACCTCGTGCCCATGGGGGATGTGAGGAAAAGCTCCAAGTCACCGCGTCGTGTTCCATTAACGGAAATTACCGCTTGTACATGCTCAAGATAATTGACTGCAAAGTCACTACCAGTGCACGCGTCTGTTTTGATGTTGAGGAAAATTGATCTATCACTTGGAATTTCCCTGTAATACAGAGAACGTTATTTTAAAAAATATGAAAATATTTCCAATTGAATTGATTCCGAATAAAAGAACAATACAGATTCAATTCCAAAGATTATTCTGGATGAACTCACATGTTCTTGATGACTGATCCAGCTTCACAATGATATCTCGGTGGTACAGTTTTCCATTTTTTAGCCAGTGCCACCATGGCACCAGCATCGAGCACACCGTAACCGAATAAATGATTAAATTCAAGGCCAACTCCATTCATTGTCCAGTCAAATCGTGCTTTAGCGTCAAATAATGAATTTCTCTTCGACGTCAGTACAGTCAGGTGTTGAATATCACGCCACGTTAATTGTGGACTAGAGAGGAGAAAAAATGTTATAGATAGAGGGGAAAGTGCTCTTCAATTAAATAGGAGAAGGGAGGATAGATCAGAGATTCTGGGAATAGGGAAAGGCCTTGAATCCAATTAAAAAGTATGTGGATTAAATGGAATCAGGAATAATAACTTTGAATTTAAAAGAGGAAAAAAAATCATTCAAATGATGAAATAACTGGGAAGAGCTCAGGGGAAATAAATGTATTTCTTGAGTGGAGAAATTATATTTTCGTTGCGTCATGTGAAAGTGCATTAGATCGAGTGGAACAATGGGGGCAAAAAAATAGTGGAACAATGCAATTTAATCTCTAGTGTGTCGAAAAAATAGTAAAAGCTCTCTCTCATTCAATGATGAAAAATATGAAACTCAACGAGCGTAAAACTCATGTTAAATTTAATGAAAAAATATATAATGATGGGTATTTTAAAAAAGTTGAATTTCTATGGAATAATGGAAGAATAGACTTGATGCAACTGAATTTTTCTTTTATTGTGATATAAAGAGAAGAATGAGCATTCTTTAGTTGTATTCTTGAATAAAAAGTGAGGGAGAATATTTTTTTCTTTGAATAAAAATGAGATAATAACTGTTAATAATATTGCAGATGCACTTTTATTAACTCACTTTGCTTCGAGAGCCAATGCAAATACTCCAGCAGCTTCTGGTGCTGCTGCTGATGTTCCACTGTGAGTTGTTGTGCATTTTCCATATAAATCCGTTGTTGCCTCAAGAAAATAACAAAGTTTCAATTGAATATCGGTTTTTCTCCTCGATATTAAACCGAATGAAATACCCAACTTTTCTTTCGTTTTATTAATTTCATGACACAATTACTCGTTATTGAAACATGAGGCAAGATATTTTCAAAGAATTTCCAAGCATCAAAGTACGTGTAACGTGGAATAGAATGTGAAAATTTGATAAATTCAAGTTTTATTGATTTATAGAAAATGATGGAAAATAGTGATTCGAGGGAAACTCGTTGAGTATGCACATGAAAGAATGGAAAATGTAAATCCCAGTTGAGTAGAATTTCATGGTTGACTCAGGGACTCATAGATTCACCCCTCGAGAGAGTATTTTCTCTACTTGTACATATCCACTTTACCGCAGAATGTGTCGCAGCTTGCATAACCCCACGGTAACTCACATTCTGTGTAAATGTATAAAACCATTGAAATTAACTGCTGAATAATTCCGTTTTCGCAATAAATTCAGATAATATTTCGAATGAAACTGGGTAAATTAAGAAGAATATGTATTGATCGTTGAGTCAGACCTTTCGGATTTTATGAGGTGACACAGGTGAATGATGGGAAAATACCGAATGGCAATTGTATTGACAATTGGATCATAAAAAGGAAGATAAATCTATTGATAATTCTCTCCAAATATTAGTTCTTTGTCATCAGAATTTCGATGGTTTTATTTTCGGATAATCGAGGCGCCTGAAATACTCAAATAAACAGATAATCGAACACGAAAGAAACATTTCCATTAAACTGAGATACAAAAATAACTAAAACAAAATTAATTATCCCATTTCTGGATTATGGAAACAATTCTTCTCTCCAATAAGTTTTAATCCTCTCCCTTTTAATATACAATGAAATCCCAAATTACCACTGGAGAATAAGTAAAAAGGGGGGGAAAACTCATTCCAAGTATATTTTCCAGTTTTCGCGCAAACCAGGGGGAATATCACACGACCTTTGATCTTATTATCTTCATCCTTGTCTGTACATCCGTTCTGTGACCTCGGTGTCACCGTTCTCGAGGTTTCTCTGCCCATCAACGTGCAAGAACTAAGTATATACAATGTTTTTTAAAAAAGAATGGAAGAGAGGAAAAATAGAGTGCCTCACGTTGACATTAATGAGTAAAGACTGAAGGTAAATTGAACCTGATGCAATAATTACCACGCCAGTACTTGGATCCTTTGCTCCATTGCTGAATGTAGAAGCTAGTGTACTCGAGCAGCTCTCATCGTAATGTGCGTTTTGTCCATCGTTTATAGCGCTATTTATGCTAATAGTCCACATGCTGGCAGCGTAACCATCGCAATTGCAGTCATCATCCTCACCACCATCACCAGAAGCCCATACATATATATTTCCCAGTCCCCTACGACCCTGTGAAAAAAAACGAGGACATCAAATTAACTTCATAATGGGGAAAATTGATATGTTAGCACAGTGGGTGATTCTTTCCCCATTTTTTTCATCAAAACTTCACTCTCTCACCAGAATGAGGAATCGAAAACCTCCAACACCTCCTTACACTGAATAATTCACAATTTTTTATCTAATTTAATTTTACATGACATTTGCTGACGCACGAGGAACGATAAAAAAAAAAAACGTATCCCCTCGCCTCGGTTTTTCTACATGATGTCCGTACACAGCGTGGGTGGTTTTACATTTCCATGCATAAAGACATTGGCTATGGCTGTGGGATGTCGCGACACTATCCCTGAAGCCCTAACTGGCGCCAAATCTGACGTCTAGTTTGCTTCTGATACAATACATTACATGAGGTCAGTCGAACTTTTTTCCTCTTCAATCATCTGCATTCTAACTTTAAGATGAAAGTGGAAATACGTGAATCTATCAAAGAACTTCTCACATTTCTCCAGGTTTTCTTCAAGTAATTCGGTTTTTTAGGATTCTCATGACGCAGATGATACAACCTTGACCCTCAATCGAACACAGTCCATCCCTCATGAATAAACATAGGACTCTGATATAATTAAAAGAACCTCTGACGTATTTTGTTCATAACTCCGTCGCTTGGCAACACAAAGTCCCACGTAATCATGATATCGCTTCTAAACAACTAAAAATGTACTCAACGCCCCCCCAGTGTTATGGCTCGTGAGTCATAAATTTTTAGTAGTTTCGGGAATTTTCTGGAACGAAGGTAATTCCCGATAAAAATAAAAAGTAATCATCATACCTCATTGACTCCACGTACAATCGCCCGCATTGTTGCATTTCTGGGTCCATCTACGGTTTTACCATCGTCAGTTGGACCCCATGAGGCGCTGTAAATGTCTATCAGATCTGGCTCGTGGCCCATGCTATTTGCCTCTATTAAATCTGTCATGTAAGGTTGATCCAGCATCCGGATTCCCGCTATTTTCGAGTCATATGCAACTCCCACACCGCAAACACCGTTGTCACGAGCAGCAGCCACCTCTCCAGCACATCTCGTACCATGACTGCAATTAAATGGAAATTCATTGAAACTTTTGTTGCAAAGTTGATTGACGTGTTGGAATTATTTGCACTTCTGTTGGAAGTATTGAGACAAGAAAGTAGATACTGAATGAACAATTGAGTTTAATCCATTGGAAACGAGGCGATCAACGTGCTTGAGAAATATCTTGGGATAAAAAAGAGTGCAAGACTACTGGGCCTCTTTCTCTCTTCACTATCGTCTAGTGTTTGTATCAGAAGGAAGAATAGAATGGCTTCTCTCTGACGTCAGTGTCCTCGAGTGTAAGATAAGCGTTACACCCCCACTATTCTCAATTCTCTTTTCCTCAATCCATTCTCTCTTCATCCGCTGGAGACACGAGCCAATGTATTTCCCGGGAGAATCACATTGGAGCTCTTTTTATAACTGAAAGTCTATAGAAGGAAAAACTTGGAAAAATTGAGAGGAAGCATTTTATAATTGAGACATAATTATCACTTATTCCATTAACTTTCAGAATTTTATGACTTATTTCAGAGAAATTTATAATTGAATACTCTATTTATTTTTTTTTAAATTCAGGGTTTACAGTGAGATCATCCCCCTCAATTTATCTTATGGCAACTTTGTACATGAATAAATTTTATGGAGTGAAATCACTGAAGCTTGTGATTTTAAAAATTCTCGTTTTCACGAGGATATGAAAAATCCATGTCACGTGAGTATACATTTTTTCATATTGATGCACGTGTGTTTGGAGACAGTATCATTCGGTAATTGCTCTTCATTTATTTTCAATGCTGAATGAAATAAAAAAGCACTCTATCAATTTTCTCTCATGAAAACTCGATAAAGCTTCACAGTGATGAGGTTTACTGTAATTCTATGGTTCTCTGAGGAGGACAGGGAGATAGAAAAATTGAGGGAAAATATCATACGAGATCTGACGTCACTGCGTTATCCGAGGATACTCATTTTTTATGGTGTTGCAACGAAAGTGTAACGATACTGGATTATTTTCTTTTCTTATAAAAAGAAGGAATCCAATGTCTTTTTATCCAGGTAATGATAAAAGATAGAATTTTAACGGCAAGAACTTTTATATTTATCGTCACAATTTCATTGGACAAAAGTCGTTAATGTCCATTTTATACTTCAATAAAGCATCATTTGATTTCTCTATTTAAAACGAATCATTGGTTCAATATTAGCAGAGAATTTTCCAACGTTTGCAGGAATATTTGAGGTGGAAAATCCTCCGGGAAAAATCCTCTGACCTATTTTCGCTTCAAAATCTCTGAAGACACAAAAAAAAAAGCAGTCTAAAAGACCAAATGCTGCTTTATCTCCAGTATTGACAGAATATCGGTCTTTCGGGTGTCTTTTTCAACCGAAATCCTTCAGGCTTACCAAAAGAGAATATCCCCAGCCACAAAGCTTTCTCAACTTTTAAAGCACAATGATTGTCCCAACTTTTCACAAAATTCACCAGTGAAATTGTAAATCAAACGATTTCAATACTCGAATGAATATAATTAAATTTTGCGTCACCATAAATTTAACACCAGCACGTGTCACAGAATAAATTTACTAAATTAAACGAACAAAAAAAAATCTGGGAAGCAATAATTTTTTCATTTTTATTAACCATGTAGTCCCCCATGGAAATAAATTCGTCGCACAATCAACAAGGGTGAGCGTAATTCAATTTTATTTCCTCTCTCATAAATAACATCCCGTTATATAATATTACTTTTTCCTTTTTTTTTTCTTCATTCCCTGATTTTGCGAAATAGTTCACGTGTATGTGCCACGAGTATGAGATATTGAAGTTGGAAAACATGAGAGGTAGAAAAATTGTAGTTAACAATAATTCCGTTGATAAAAGAGGAAAAAGAACGATAATTGTGGAATTCATTCGTTTGAATGGCTTGAGCATGAAAAATATAATCTCACCTATTGAACCAATCATCTGTGTACCTCGGGTATGGATACGGATCGTTGGAGCTGAAGTCATACGATGCTTTGGCATTCTGCGAACAATCAGAAGAAATAAATAGCATTAATTTTTCTTCAAAGGTCGAATGAGTCGATGAAGTAACACGTCGAAAAGGTGAAGAGTCCACAATTTGTTGAAGTAGCTTTCTGATCGTCTTCAGGCCTTCAAGGAGCCCCTAAACACCAGGGAATACTGCCTATCGTTAATCTCCCTTGTAGCCTTGGTTTTTCGTCAGTCCCAAGGGCCATATCTCGCAGAAACGTAATTCCACTCGAATTACTCCCTCTTGCCTCTCTAATTACCAATTCGACACTTTTTCACGTTAGCGTAGGTGTTTCCAAGCCCAACAAAAAGTCAGAACCAAAAAAAAACGAAAGAAATCAATCAAAATCCCCTATTTGAAATTGTTAAAATTCCATTTCCTCATATTGAAGTGATAAAATCACTTATTCTTTGGAGAATAAAAGTTTCTTCAGGGGAAAAGGCTCGTGATCCATCAAAAATCAGTCTCATCTGTCCATCCCAATATAAATGAGAGAATCATTAATCTTCGCACACTTTTATAACCTTGACCGTGAAAAAAAACGAGGGAATCTTCGGATTCTCCCCTGAAAAATTTAATAAATGACTCAGACGAGAGTTGAGCAAGTGTTGAGTTAGATAATGTGAATTATACTAAATTATTTCATGTGACTGAGCAACTGGGTCGAGAATTTCCTTTTTTTATCATGAAATTTTCAAGTTTTAAAGTTTATTCTACACCTTGCATCAATGTTCAGTGATAAAGGGTCATGGCTAACTTCTATTTGATTATTGGAGCTTCCTATTATGCTAATGTCGTTTGGTAACACGAGCCAAATAGTATTATCCATTATGCAGTATCAAATGAGGAGGAAAAATAATCATCAATAATTTAATAAAATTCTCCTACATTTTTGCGTTTAATTATCAAATAATTCATTGCAAACTCACGTAATTGTATTTCAGGTCCGGATGCATGTAATCAACTCCTGAAATTTTAAAGAATCATTATTAAAATTAGATAATGATAAAGTTTATACTCGTATGGGGAAAATTTCAAACAATTTTCCCCTATTGTTTCACTAATCCAATTGAAATTAGAAGTAAATGGGGAACAGAACAAAGCCGATCATAGATATAATGTTTCTGAGTAAGCTCACTTCAGGCTCGTTATCATGTTGGTATTCACGTCATTACAGTTTTAACAATGGAGGAAGGCTCAACTGTTTGTCTCTGCCATTAATCCAATACTGTGCGCATTGTTGCGAAAGCAGTAAACTCACTGGTAGAAAAATTGTGGAGAGAAATTGAGAATGGAATATTCCAGGAATTTACTGAAAAGTCAAATACTTCTATTTCCTTCTTATTATATAGAATATTGCAATTCAAATTAAAATCCAATATATCCGGTCTGCTGCTAATGAGCATTTACCCCACTTTCCTTTCACTCTGAATTCTACCTCCCGAGGGGATCTTGTTAGATGAAGAAAAGGGCCTTTTACTTCTAAACAACTTACCATCATCCATGATGGCTGTGGTAACATTCTTGCCAGTGACACCCTGCGCCCACGCAGCCTCAACGTTTAAATCTAATTTCGGTTTACCACCATTTTGTCCAGTGTTCTTCAAGTACCATTGGTACTGGAAGTAAGGATCTGTGGGATCTTGTTTCGCCTGTTCTCTCATCAATTTTCGGTCGTAGAGGGGCACCAAGTTGTCTACTGAAAGTGGTCTGTAGCCTCTCTTGACTCGTTTGAAGCCAGTTTGCTGCACTGCTGTGTGAATCTTTGGATAGAAAATCGAATTTTCATGTGCACAAACTTAACTTGAAGAAACTTCTCTCATTTTCATCAAAAAAAATCCATTTATCCCCTTTGTTTCACCCCTTCATTTATCGACACATAGAATCAAAAGTTTCGGTCTCTTCTTGAAGGATCAGAGAGGTTTCTCTGCTCCTCCAGAGTTTGATGCTCTCAAACTTCACCGAGGAAGATAGGATATCAAAGTAAAGCTGATTATTAGTCTGACTCGAGTTGTTAAAAAACTATATTCCTCCATTCTCTACTTATTCTCAGAACCCCCAAGTTTCTAGCACGATTATGTCCATTATGACACAAGTTTATGTATTACCAAGAGATTCAACTTTAATTAAAAATTCTTGTGGTAAAAGCTACATGATGAACATCCTTTCTGTTTCAGAAAAAAGAGTACACCTACCAGAGGATCAATCTTCAGTCGTCGCATGTGCGGCACGGCTCTCTTGCTTCTGGCATGAGGTAAAGCCCTGTGAATGAAGTGGTACTCCGTTTGACTTCCAAGGACCTTTAACAAAACCAAAAGGAAAAAATGAAGTTATTTATGTGCTAAAGTTCCACCAATTATCCAAGTCTCCATAAATGACTGAGTTCAAGTTCACCAGGTGGTCCTGAAAAAGTTAATCCCTCCAGGAGGATCACGAGTAAATCCACTGACCTGAATGGACAACACAGCAGGACATCAACTGGCCTGAGGTAAGTAAGCTTTTCTTACAATTGCTTGCAAAGACAACTCCCAGTTACTCTTGAAGTAACCATCAAATTCCCTTCGAGCAACGTGCTATTGATGCTAATGGTAAAGGCTAGATTCGATTCATCGATTCAATCCAAAAAGTCAAACGTCTCTCAATACACCCTTCATAACCGTGACGATCGATATTCACACTCAACCCCCAACTGAGACGAACGATATATGTATATATCTGTCAACAGCCCCTTCAACTGATTCTTTCTTCCATTTTTCCGAAGTAAGCCTGTGTGTGCGCCTGTTGTGAGAGCGTAGAACGCCAGAATCGATCAGAAGGTAGAATAAAAAAATGAATAGACAGCTTGAACTTAAGAAATTTGAGGCAAATGAGGGTGGAAAGAGAAAAGTTGGAATGAAAAAGTGCTCTTTCACGATTCAACGCCTTCTAATTTTCGACGTTCATTGAAAGAGACTGGGTTTATTAATGAGAGACAGTACAGATAGACAACAAAGTCATTTTTTTCTTCTGATTAATGAAAGGGGATATTATGAAGGTTGAAAAAAAAAGAGAATTATTTTTAGAGAAATGAAGAATTACTTTCATCAATGATTTCGCACCTGCGATTTTCCATTGATCCTGTTGCGAAGGAGTGCAGGAACATTAGCCTGAATACATAATATGTTAAATCCGACGCGATAAAGGTTAAATGGTCGTTAAGCAGGTGCTTGTCCCACGGTTCTATGCGGGTTAGTTCAGTTGCCAAGTGACTTGGGTCACTAGCCTCTGTGAGGCTCTTTTCCAATTCTATAAATTCCTCATAACACCCAATCACGTTTATTCGCACGAGCATCAGCAGCAGGAGTCCACGATCCCCAGAAATTCACGGATATTCATGGAATCAAAGTCTCCAATCTCCACCATAAATTGATCCATGACACTTGATTAATTCATGGAAATTATTCAATCAATTACTCGAATTTCGTTGTAACGTTGCTGATTGCACGCTGGGATTTATCGATAATCGAGAGCAAAGATTGAACTGATAATCGTGTTTCCTGCGTTGAACGATCAATTAATTAATCCTGGCTGACGAGGATATTCACTATTGAGTGGAAAAAACCATTTAACCCACCTCTTTTCATTCAACCAATCAATCATTTTCTTTTTTCTCCATAATAATTCCACTTTATCATTTGTTTCTCATACTGGTATCATTAATTCGTGGGAACATGGACAGATGGTTATATCATGATCATTAAATTCCTCTTTTTCACCTTTATTTGAAGTATGTAGATACACAGATAAATTCAAAAGCAAAGGGAATGTGCATGGTAATTACGTCATTCTGTTTATCCACGAATGGTGAAGAGAGAAAAATAAAGTATGTGGGCACCAAGCTGGCTGACTTGGTATTCCCATCATCCGACGATTTTCTCCCTCAGTACTTTTCCTCATTGGTATGAAAATTAGTTCTGTCGTACAGCGTGAAAATACTTTATCACTCTATACGTAGAATCTTCATTAATTCTACATTTATTTATGTGAAGTAGTTGTCGTGGGTCAGGAAGAATTATTATTTTCACAATAATGTAGATATTTAGCTTGTCAAGTGGAATTTACTCGTTCAATTGAGAATAAATTTGTTCATTGGAATGAAGAGAATTATTTTCATCTCGAGAGCTTAATTCAATTGATTATGAAATATACGGATTGTATAATTCATTGGGAATTCATTTAAATGGAGAAGAGTTTGAAGCAGAAGAACGCCAGCGTCGCTTGTCTGATCAATTATAGAGTTGAATCACTCAGGCTTCAGTTTACTCAACAATTACGTAAACAGGTGTTCTCCAGCTGGAAGTAATGCGCTCTTCGAGACTGTCAACTCTTGGGAAAACAGCTGGTCAACAATACCAAAGCAGTCCTTTAAGATTTTCCATTTAAAGACACGAAAATTCGTAAAGACTAAAAATATTAAAAATTTATTTATGATGAATTTCTTTATCTTCTGGAGTTTAAGTGAATCCTTGGATAATTGTGATAACTCAAACAATTAAATTAATAATAAATAATCGTAATTAACTCACCGGACCAAGATTAACAAATCCATTTCTCATGGCAACATGATCAGCAATACTTCTTTCAGCAGGTTGTTTCATTTTAACGAGAAAAGCATTAGTAAAAATTTCAGATTTTCCATGAACAACCGTCGGACTATTGATCATAGTGATTAAAAATAATACAGAAATAATATTAAATAATGATAAATTAATCATTTTAAATCGTATATCAACTAATGAATTACTCCACAATTTATGCGTTATACTTTTAGTCTCGTCATCATCATCCTCGTTATTATTCTCATGTGTACGTGAATGACACAGTGCAAGGTCGACATTTACGTTTGATACACGTGTAGACTCCATGCTCGAGCGAGACCGACCACCGACTGACTCTTAAAATTCCCAACCGCACTGATACTTGCTCACTCCCCCACCCTCCCTTCTTTATTCTCCCTCTTTTCTCTCCTTTTTTTTTTTAAACTCAAACCGAGGAATAACACAGTTGTATTCGGAGTCTCAGCCGAATGGTCCGACCAGACTCGGCCCTTTTCACTCGTTCCCCGTGACGTCATCCGCCATATTGATTCCCACATTTGTTTCCCCCACTCTTTCTGGCCATCCAGAGCCCCTCTATTATAGCTGGGATCATGCGCCCCAGTGTACTCTCTCCATTTTCCCTCTACTTCCGAGGATTTTTCATCTTTCTCTCTCTATTACTATACTGACTCCGTTTGTCCCTTTACCACGTGCAAATGTTGGTACACTGTACTCTACATCGGTCGCATGAAACACGACAGATGCTACTGTGTTCGAGGACAGAATTTCGAATGGTACAACGACCAGTAATACTTACTTTTTCTGGGTCAGGTACATGGAGTGCCTTTTTTCTCTCCATTATTGTATGGGAAAAATTTACATGAGGTCAAGGGAACATTTTTGTAACACTTGGCTCTGCTATTGCTCTCAATGCACAATCATTTCTACTCTCCTTACTATTGGAAAAATATGAAGTTTCTTTTTATTACTTTTATGCTCAGCTTAGGCGGAATATCTTATGCAAACTTATTTCTCTCCGTTCTTTCGTGAAAAAAAAAAGGGAAAATGGGTTTTTTCATTATGCAGGTTGTCTATTTTATGTGGATTAAATGCGTGGCACTTTGCTCCAGGGATTTTCGCCGCTTGTGTGGGTGAAAAAAAAGATGGGAATATTCTTATAGAGCATCGTAAGCTTCGGAGAGAAGAGAGGATTATTGTTTTTTTGATTACTACTCGAAAGTTTGTTGTTTAATACTTCATCGCTGGCCTAATTTAATTTATTTCTTTCATCTACCTCACCGCATTGATATAACTGTCACGAAAATAAGAAATATTGATGATCACATCACGTCTGACGAGACGTGGATATTTTTACTTGAGACTCGTTTGGTGGAGAGAGAATTGCTCCCCTCTTTTTTTTTTTACTGGAGTTTGTACATTCAAATGCACAGAGTTACTCATAACGAAATATGGATTATGCAATACAGAGAAGAAAATGATAAAAATGTGAACAGTGTGGGCAGTCATAGATTTTTCTTCCACCCTTTCGTCACGTTTTTGTTGCTTTTCTCCTTGAGTGAAAGGCTCTTCAGCATGCTGCGTGCATGAAAGAGAATAATAATGAGGGGGGAAAAAAAAGGGCAAATATGATAAAAAGTTTGGATGAACTTAGACTAGTGGAAAAAAGAATTTATAAGCGGTTGAATTTTTACTCTCATTATTTCCAACATTTTAACTTCAAAAATTCTATTACTATTCACAGTAGCAATGAAAAAAATGAAATTTAATGAATAAATAGAATTATAAATTGATTTATTTTAATTTCCAAGCTGCGTATATTCTTGATGGCAAAAAAATTATGGAAATATCTATATATTTTCCTAGAATATAAAACAGTATTTAATATTCATTTACATATTTCAAATTTAAATACAAAATTCTCTCGGCACTCAGATCACAAAGTTCTTCAAGTTCCAGACTCATTTATTCCTCTGAATTGATTCTCCAGAGTGAAAAAAATATATATACCTTACAAAGAGATAAAAAAAATTAATAGATGGCTTCATACACAACTGTTCACTTTATTCACATTCTCCTGACTCACACTTTGCACCAGTTGACTCACATATAAATTGTCCAACGAATGGAAAACTCAAATGAAACCGATAGAAACTTATTCTCACCTTTTAATGGATTTAGTGAAATTCTGCATTTTTCGTTTAGCCTCAAGCCTCATTTTTGCTTCCAATCTCTTCCTCTCAATTTCTTCAGGTGTACAGAGATTTTGACTTCGGGAAGCTGGAGGACTTGGCCCATTAACATTACCATCGTCGTTTACTCTTAGTCTGTCAAAATGATTTATACTACAATAACTGTTTTCTTTAGACATCACAGATTGTTTCCGATCCATACTAGAATTTGTCCTTTTTATATCCATGATTTCAGTACTTACGGTCCCTTTACTGCTTGTCGTACCTTTATTCGACCAATTAACTCCTGGACTTACTCCATTGGAATTAATTCTACCTTTACCATCAAAACTCGACTCCGAGCGATTTC
Organism: Aleiodes testaceus; assembly: GCA_963565655.1. Lineage (NCBI taxonomy): Eukaryota > Metazoa > Arthropoda > Insecta > Hymenoptera > Braconidae > Aleiodes > Aleiodes testaceus. The sequence goes on along the minus strand of OY751421.1, from coordinate 3,457,490 downwards.
TTGACCTGAAGAATTTTTTATCGCTCGTAGAACTCGTTTGTGTTGATGAGGCACACGAATTTCCATTAAAACTTCCTTTCTGCTGATTACTTGACCTCTCTGCTGCCACTGGCGCCGACTTGATTAAACCTTTTGCCTCAAAACGTGCGGACTTACCACCAGCACCACTTCCAACACTTGATTTTATACTAGAATTCGAATTTTTGGTTTCTGAATTTACAATTGAAGTCTTTGATCCATTCCCCTCGTACTTGGCAGCATCCACAGACATTGTCAGCACAATTTCATCGAAAGAATCATCAGGAATATCAAAATCATCATCAAATAAATCAGCAGCTTTGAAATCACTTCCAGAATTCCTCTGATTCTTCGACGAATTCTTATCAATTGGATCTGACTTGTATTTCTTGAACTTTGACGTAGAACTTGAAGCAGAAGATGCGACAGGTTCTGATGAGACTTTGGAAGGCATTTGAGCTAAACCAAATTTCTTCAGTTCCTTTGACGATCTCCTAGACACTGGTCCAAGACTGAGCTTCTCCTCTATCTCTTGAGAACACCTCAACATCGACTCGTCGTTAATCGAATCATCAAACAAATCCTCCAGACTCTCCTTCTCCCTCGAAGACTTTTCCGGAGAATTCTTTAAAGTTCCAGGAGGTGTATCCTCAATCACTATAATCGGATTACCATCCGCCGCTTCGAAATCATCATCGAATATAATTTCATCAGAGATATTACTCTCAGCATTCTCCCTCGATGTCTCGTGTGACGTCACTGTCTCTATTTGCGCATTGAGAGCCAAAAATTCATTTTTCCATTCGTCGATTTTCGCAATGTCCTCGCACCTCATTATCCGTTTTTTCGACGGCTTGTAGACTAAAGGGGAATTGGAGTTTCTCTTTTTATGGGAAATCCGGTGGCGATTTGGAGTACTTGAAGCATCGTGCTGCTTCTTTGACCTAATTTTTGTTTTTGGACTGTGCCAGTCCCAAGCCACTTCGTTATTCGAGTCCTGGGTTAGTAAAATCGGACTGCAACGGTACTCTTGACTCGGAGGGTCTTGGAGAGGATTCTTTGATCGTTTTGGAGTACTGTGACCTGGTGCGTAAGTTTCAAGCCTTCCATCTTCGATTATCACGGAATCGTCTGGAAGAAAAGGGAGTTAATAATGATTCAACATGAAATGTGAACATTCGATACAAAATGTAATTAAATTACCTTCGATTCCAATTCTTCTGTCTAATCGCAAAGAATTCTTCATGTTGACACTCATAACTACTCGTCTTTATTTGAATTTTTGGAGACAGATAACCGTTAGGTTAGATACACGTCAATGAATGATGCTGCGACTTCTCTCTCATTCTGATTCAACAATTGAAGATTTCTCCTCTTTTTTTCACTATTTCAATGGATGTTAACGGTTGTAATGAAGTTTTTTGCGGTTTTTTTTAATAACAGTAGAACGTTTTGTTTATTGACTATGAGAAAATATAAATTTTGACTGGCAGTGACGCAAGAAAATGAGAACTAACACAAAAACCGATGGAAGCGACATCTGGTGGTCAATAATCTATCTACTTACCGACCGAGCTGAGTCAGTCGGTAAATAGAGAGGAAAAGAGGTTATGTTTCATTGGATTCAATTTGTGTCAACAGATTAACTGATTTTCTGATAAAATAAATAAAATTAAACATGAAGGAGGAATTGTATGAGGATATTGTGAGGACTATTAAACAATTCAAAGGATTATCTCGAGATTGCGCTTATATGCTCATAAAATCTTATCCAGAGTAAGAATAAAATTTATAAAGAGAGCATTTGGAGTTTTCAGACAAATTAAGATTATTTGTCATCAGTTTTTTTTAAGTATCTCGGAAACTAATCGAGATAGGACAATTTTGCAGGAGACCTTTTTTATAGAGAATTTCAAAAGCTACAAAAAAGGATTCTTGCAAAATTGCTCTATCTCGCTTAGTTTCCGAGATATTCTCGAATAAATGATGGAATAGAATCGATTGGCCTGGAAACTTAATAAACGTAAAATCGAATTTTTCATTAATTCTCTCAATTGAATCTTTCCCTTGCACTTCTAGTGTCTCTCCCAATGCACTTCATGGAATTTTATCATCAGAAGTGCAACAGAAATTGAAATCAAAAAGAGGCGTCTTACATTCACCCTGGCACAATTATTTGGAGAAGTAAGTCAAATAATAATTGAAAAAAGGGAAACAAAAATAAAATTTCGCTTGGGTGTTATTCAGATTCAGATCAATGACAACAAATCCGTACAAACAACCAGGAATAATCCTCGGAATGGCAGCTGAACTCGACATCTCTCCAGCTCTCTTTGCCCGTGTAATTCTGGAGAAATACTTGTACGAATGGGATCCCCAAATGACAAAATCGTCAGTTTCCAAATACATGAAAGACACAACACTAATTCCAGATCCTGCATTGGCGCATGAAGTTTACCTGTGTATTCTGTACGACGACAGGTACGGCATGATATCAGATGCATTTAGCAACGCAATTGGTCTTGAATATGAATTCAAATTAGAGACTTATCTGAAGGAAAAGAACATTCCGTATTTGACTGAGGACAAATTGAGGGCTCAAGGCTACGATAAAACGCCGGATGTTAAGTTTGAGATTCCGATTGCTGTTGATGGCTTTATTATTAATTGGATCGAGTCTAAAGCACGTTTTGGAACACCTCCGATTCACAAGACTCATATGAGAGAACAATTTCTGAGTTATTGGAACAGATTTGGTCCTGGTCTCGTTATCTACTGGTTTGGATTCGTTGATTCTATTGTTGTGCCGGGGGAAAAGAAATTCATGATTCTCGATCATTTCCCAGAGAATATTACGTACATGAATCCATTGACTGAGTTGAAGCATTTGAAATTGACTGAGGATGACTCGTAGATTTATTTTTATTTTTATTCACCTGACGCTTTTAATTAGGAATTTATAATTGTACATGTTTTAAAAATAAATCCGTAATTTTTTATTATTCTTTGGTAATTAGGATTTGTTTTCGTTAGTAAGGAAATTGAGCTTAGAGGGTTTTCCATCGGAAATTTATTCTATTCTCTGTCACTTCCACCTACTGAGTACGGTAATTTCGTGGCTAATTGCATTCTCACTTGCTTCACCATGGCAACGTGTTGATTGATCGAAGAGAACACGCAAATCCCCATAAAACTTGGAGAGAATCTATAGAATTCTTAATTTTTTTAATTCTGAAATTAATTTGAATAATGAGTGTTGATAATGAGATTAATGTGGAAATTGAAGAGAATGATATTATTCTGGAAGAAATGAAAAAAATTGAGGAACTCGATGCATCGATTTACAATTTAGAAATTGAAATGAAGGTACGATGAATTTTCATTGGTCATAATTTATGTATTTTTGGATTTAATTAAACAAATTACTGCAGATGGAAAATGAAGAATTATCCAAATTTCAATCGCAGAATCGTGAAAAATTGAAGAAACTGTTGTTACTCGCACCAACAGAATATGGGATTCTATCGAAAAATACTAACAGCTTTTTGGATTTGTATAGAAGTGAAGAAACCGATGATTTAGAGAACCGAGAAGTGGATAATAACGTAAGCTATTCAATGATTCTATTTTCAATCAGTCACTATCGATAATCTCTTCATAGGATTGTGGAGAAGCCTGTAATATCACTGATGAAGAAAAAGAGAGACTTGAAAACTTAATTAATGGACAAGACTTCGATATAAAGAGTGAATCGAGTCCTTACTTTATTACTGAGGATCTGAAGCATGCATTGGAAGAAAACAAAACCGAAGAGTTTAATTAAATTCCGTCTTTTTATTGGATAATTACAGAGCATCATGCAAATACATAATTACAAAATTTTGTCTTTTTTCTTCTTATCAGAAATCGTGTATTTATCGTAGCTCTTGGTGGGATCGAAGGGCTCCCATCTGCTCGCTGGGAAGATGTGTTTATTCCTTTCGTACCATGATCTGAAAAATAGAATCAAATAATTCAAGTCCAAAATTACATTCTAATCACAGAATAAGTCAATAGTCGATTTTTCTCAATACCTCAGTAATACTTTGCCAGCATGAGACTCTTCTGTCTCCACCGAAGCGTCATGAACCATTCTGATGTCGTCATGAACATCAAACGTAAACAGAGGACCACTCTTTCCTCTTGCCTGAAACATTAAATTAATTTAATACTTCAAAAATAAATGTTTCCCTCAAAGAATAAAAAAGAAACTCACTTTGGTAACGATGAAATCATAAAATGTGTAATGATGAGGTAAAATCAAATCCTCCTTCACATACATCAACTGATCAGCCATAACAGTTTTGAGTTCACTGAATTCTCGTCTCAGAACCTCCAGGCATCTCTGAAGAAGCTGATAAATCGAATTACCTGCCAACAGTGCAAAACTAGTACCAATTAGCCAAATAAATTCACTCCGAATCTCTTCAATAGACTACCCATCAATAGACCTCTACCTTTTTTCATAACAACGCTTCTCCTGTGTCCAGATCCATCCCAGTAGCTGAAAGTAATCTCAATTTCCTCTTCCTTGAGTGCATTCTGCTTCATCGCCCATTCCTGCCTCAATTCCTCTCTCAGCCTATTCTCCTCCTCTTCCCTCTCTCTATCCGGCAAAAAACTCGTGTCAACGTCTGGATTTTTCTTAATTTTCTTAACAGCAGGAGCTGAATCCTCACTCTCTGACTTTCCCGAAACCTCCGATTTTGCATCTGAATTTTCATCAGAATTCTCTTCCTCGTCTTCTTCTAAATTGAAGGAGAGAGCTTGAATCTGCTTCTTCTGCTTATTTTTCTCAGCCTGTTTAGCTGCAAGTGCTCTCTCCTTCTCCTGCTCTTTCTCTCGTTCTTTTTGGGCTAATTTTCGTTCTCGTTCTTTCACAATGTTCTCTTGTTTTGCTTTCATCTCATTCAGAGTGACGAGACCTATTGTTGACGTCTTCAGCTGCTGCTCAACTGCATTGTAGTGAGTAGCGAATTTATTCTCGATATTGTGGATCTTCAGGTCATCTTCAATCTTCTTCTTTCGAAGTTCTATCTCTTGTTGGGCAATTTCACGCTTCTTCATGAGCTGCATCGCTCTGCCAGCTTCACTGGCTGCTCCTTTGTAATGTGCCATTTTTCAAACCTTTTTGTTAATTATTTTCTGATGAAAAATTGCTGATGGAGAACAATTGGTATTTCTCTTTTTTCTAAATCTGGAATTTAAAATAATTTATAATTAATAGTCTTGATACTCTTTATGCAGAAAATTAAGGTGAATTAATGAATATAACCTGATTAATTCTGTAGATTCGTAAATACAGGCATCATTAACATTGGCACTTCATTCCAAAAAAAATCAATTATGAGAGAAATGTCCAATAAAGTCTGAGGACTTTTACACTATTTTTCAGTCTCAGTGATTATTATTTAATAGAATAAATGTTTTCAATTGTTGGAGATTCACATGAACTGTCAAATGGACACGAAGCCCTCGAATCTAAATATTGGACGCCATTTTGTGCTCGATGCGTTTTTATCGACGGATCCTCCTCGAGTCTCGTCCGTACCGACATCTTGATGCGGTTACAAGATGGCGTCCATTGTATCATATTGAGCAAACGGTTCTGCATTCTCTCCTTACAAATCATCTAATCGCGTAATTAATCAATTAAAAAGAGAATAAAAGTATTTAAATGATGAATGCGATGGAGGAGAGTGAGTGTACGATTAATTTATCGTTTGATATGACCCTGAATCCAGTCGAGAGGGAGAAAATTCGAGAATTTTGGGAGATCATTAGGAAGCAGGGAGAACTTCGGCCATACGTTCCTCCACCCGGTAAATAATTCCAAAAAACTATTTATTTTCATTCTCTGCTAATTTCGATGGAGAAATTAGAGGAAAGAACCGGAAATGTGCGAGTTTCTATTGAAAAGGAAGAGAGAGATTTGGAGGTTGGAGATTGTTTGGTTATTCCGAAAAAATTGAAGGAAATGGGGCTCGACAAAGTCATCTACTCCACACCCTGCAGAAATGATAATAGAATCTTCAGGTAATGGACTGAAGTCGATCAATATTCATTGAAATCTAATAAGATAGGTTCATTTGATCCGACATTCTACTTTCAAAGATCAAGACACTTCAAGTACGCAGATGAAATTGAAGAATCCTACGAAGAACTCAACAATGAACTCAGAGCATTCGAAGTTCGCAAAAAAATTGAAGAATTCATCAGAACGGTAATCGAAGAGATCATCAGTGCATTAGAAAGTTGAACTTTTCTGAAGAAGTGCAGGAGAAGCCAATAATGAAAATAATTCCATTTATTCCTGCATTATGGAGCATTTATTATGAATAATTGGGATTGGAGAGGTTGAATCGCTGCACGTGGATCCAATGAAGCTGCATAGGTTTGTTCTGATGATTTCATTGGAAAGCTGAAGAAATTTTCTAAGGGATTCATGTGAAATTGTCTCAGGTTTTCAATGGAATCATCAGAAAATCGTTATCCCTCATTACCTAATATCTTCGATTTAACATGTGCAGCGATTGGAGCTCGTCAATAATAAAACTATTGACGGAATGAAATGTAAAAAAACATTGTCGCATAGTGGCCTCGTGTAAACCGCCGATTACGCAATTAATGCTAGTTGGCGTCGGTGGTTCGCCGAGTCATCTGACTCGATGCATATTCGTTTCGGGGTGTTCTCTAACGCGGTAAAAGGTAAATCGAGATCGTGGTTTATCATCTATAACGAGGTTAGGGTTATCTAGCGCGTTTCAGAACCCAACGTAGAGGGATTGGATATCGAATATCCAGTAATGTTTAGCGTGAGGCCGTTTTTTTAATCAGTGCATGGTAGCAAGGTGCTTTTGTAACGAGGTAAACCTGTTTTTTTTGCCTCTCTTTTCATTAGAGGAAAAAAAAAGGAGCGTGTTGCACTTAATCCACCTCTGCTTTTCTCTCTCTCTTGCAATTACTCTGAATTTTCAGTTTTCGTTGAATTGATGGAGATAAATGAGGCCAATTACCAGCGATTTTCACTCCATATAGAATGAAATTTGTCGGGGGATAATGATATAGGTCTAATGAGAATTTTCACTCTAATATCATACTTTAATACGAAAAGAATAGATTTTTAAAAAGCCATAAGGTTACCTACAGCGACGGTGTCCGATCACCCGTTAATAAGGAAGCTCGATCGATCCCAAAGATAACCGAATCGACGTTGTTCCACTGTACTATATATATATACCAGGTACGATGCTTCGTCCTTTCGTTTGAAAAAATGAGAAAAAGAACATTTTAAATACGGTGTATACCGAAAAACTTCGAGGGCCAACGTCGTGAGTATGTCCTGACGAATTTGTTCTCTTGATCAATGAGGCAGAAACTTTACCCCCACATGCTTAATTTTTTGTTTCTTTCTATGTGTTTTTTTTAAAACCTTCGTTCTCTGCATAAAATTGTCCCTTTTTTACCTCAAAATAATCTTTATTCCAATGAACTATAAATAATTCGGAAAATACAGGTAGAATGCAAAAAATTGAATTCTACATTTTCATTTACATTTCTTTTTCTCTCTTTTAATTCAATGAAAAAAAAAAAAATTATCCTCTTTCCTTGAAGTTTATTATGAGCGTACGGCATCTCGTATTTCCGGGGGAAGAATCCAACAATACCCGCAGACAAATGAGCATCCCACCGCCCCATTGTTCGCTCGCTCCTTCTGATAAAAATACAAAACAGTGGAGTTGTTATGGGGTGTCCTCGAGTGAGAGAGAAAAATTGTGTCTGGGGGGTCTCCGATCAACCTGATGCGGGCCAACGCCGATTAAGCCGTCGTTGCTTCGTCGAATTTACGTCAGGTTACTTATTCACCTTTTTTCTTCTTTTAGTGTCTCATTTTTCAATCGCCCTTACCTCTACTCTCGGGTCCAAGCCTCATTGTGTCTGCCGAAAAAATTACGAATCAGTGATAAATCCAAAATTTTAATAAAAGCGTTATCAATCTATTCAGTAGAGAATATCTCCGAAACTAAGCGAGATAGAGCGATTTTACATGAAACCTTTTTTGCAGAGAATTTCAAGAGCTACAAAAAAGGATTCGGGTGGAAAAGGCGTATCTCCATTAGTTTCGGAGATATTCTGAAAAACCTGTGGAAAAAATAGGTTGTAGTCAATTTTGCGAGAAGATTGAAGGCAAGAAGGATACTGCGCTCGGGAGCACTGCCAAATTAACAAAGATTTATGACCACACCCGAGAAGACCCGATGTTCCATTCTATTAACGTCGTATTATACTCGCCCTGTAAAATTACCTGGGTACTGGTAATACGTCTCGGTTAGAACGTGATCGCGTGTTTTCAATCCGAGACATATGAAAGATTAACGTGAATTGGCTTTGAGCTGCCGTTTGTTCAATTTACATTTGAATTTTGATGAATGAAAATGATGCACAATTTCACCCAAATAATCAGTGATTATAATTCGTGAATAAACATTTAAAAATGAATACATAATTCTGCTGATTGAAATAAACTTAAGAATGAGATTATTCAACGCGAGATTAAATAATAATATTCAACATCCTTAATTCCAAGTAGACACATTTGTTTTAAACGGTCTAGCGACTTTATAATTTCATTACGGGTTCTCGATCCTCGGCTCGCCCCAATATATACGTTCACCTTATTCCATTGGACCCGTAGACCATCTGGCACCATCTTTACCGTTCATCTTGATCGTTCGATCGGAACCGATCGATCGCATTTTGGCCCTTCAACATCACCATATACACGTCATATAGGCTTCTCTGAGAAAGCGTCTACCAAGTGCCTTTTCTCTCTATTCTGCCCATCTTCTTCAAACCTTGTAATTTACTTAATTTTAATTTACATCATAAACTCGTAAATTCCTCTAAACTCCACAAAACAAAAAAAAACACTCGATTTCATTCAAATCTTAATTATATTATTTGTTTTTTCGTGTGGGAGGGTGATGAAAGCAAATCGGGATAAAAAATACAAACGAGATTATGAGGTTTACAAAACACCATATCCGGCCTCCTAAGAATTCGTTACGTCATAGTTTTATTTTTATTATGGATTTATCAGGTTTTTTTTGTTGTGGCTCCGACCGGAGACCGGAAAAATAATTCACATTATTTGATTATCGATTTTTTGTAAATAATACATTCAATCTTTTTGTGAATGAAACTCCTTCTTTTCGGTGAAATTTAACAATTATTCAAGACACTATTCTAATGACAAATTTGTGGCTGCATTGTATGGAGGAAGTGCAATAGTGAGGACAAGTTTAATGTATTAAGTAGCCGTTCCGTCCGCTGTCAGTCTACGCTCTAATTAATCATAATTGACGTCCGCGTGAAGCTTCACGCCGTCACTTATTGTCTCCACATACAACTCCACTGTTTTTACACACATAACGTCCTTGCTACATATTTTAATAACTCATTATTTTTATCCCCAGCTTTTTGCACATTGTTTAAAAGCGGCAATTTTGACCCAATTTCTACTTTTAAACTCTTCCTTATCAATGTAAATTCATGGGTTTATTTAAATGCGTGAATGTTTTTGCGAATTTCATGAATTGCATAATGGAAAACGGCGACGGCCGACGGGCGACGCATCATCGCTCCGAGTATTTAGATGAGTTGACTCCAATTGCCGTTGGGTACCGTGAGAATTCCGTATCGCAGTGGATTGTATTAATGCCCCTAAAAACGTCATTAATTTATCATCATTTGTGTTCTTAAATTCATTCAGTTTAATTCAGAGTAAATCATTATTATTAATCTTTGGTATCGATATTCAATTATAAATACACATTATTTGAATGAATTCGATTGGAAAGTAGGGAAAAGGGAGGAGAATGGATCACACAAAACGGAGCTTCCTCGTAATGATATGGTTTTTGGTTTCGATGTTGAAACACGATTCTCCACTGTAGGGTAGGTCGGTACATGGTATTTTATACGCGAGTTTTACCGGTCTGCAATAAATCCGAATTTCGAAATTTACGGATTCGTAATGCCTGGAATTTCGTGTAATTATTACATTAAATAGAGATAAAGGTGTCTGAATGATAAAGTATCATAAAAAAATCATGAATTTTATCAGAATAATTGAAATTATCATTTCAAAGAGACTGTGACACAATTGAATTTTAAGTTGTAACAAGGAGGTATACCCAGTGTCAGTGATTGGATGAGTCTCAGCCAATGGCAGTTCACGGTTTATCTCCGAGACTGAAGGTGAGCCCAGGTGGGTTGTAAGGAGGTGGATTTGTCTCTTCTGTATTTCCCCCGCTCCACTGTTTTCTCGGTTTCATGACACTCTTGATAACACGTTATTATCCTCATAATTACCAAAAATATTAATAAAAGTCTCTATTCGTTTGAATAAAGTAATCTCATGTTTTTCATTCATGCTTTGAATTCAAAGCCGGGTGTTTAGTTCAGCAAAAGCACCAGGGAATGGAAAGAATCGAATAAGAGCAAGGGGTTGAATAAAAATATTGTATTCGTGCTGTATTCGGTATCTTCGATGCGATCGGTAGTTACTTAGCGCCTCTGCCACTTCGATGACTATCTTCACTGCCAGTGAACCGGCTCTCTCTTTCTCCACCCCATATTTGAAAATAAAAAGTATTAATCTCATAAGTTGTAGTCATAAAGAGCATCGACTCGTTGTGTCGTAAATTCAAGCATTCAATTTGCTTATTGATTGCATTCTACAGGCATATACTTTGAGGTAAATTAAGTACAGAGTAGCCATGTGCATTAATTGAAGATATTGCGTTAATTAAAGGGGTAATTTGAGGAATGAATTTTATGGCTTTTTATTTTCTTAAAAATTCAAGAAATGAGAAAATAAAAGTCTTGAGATTTTAAGCGAGTGGTAGAGGAAGACGTTGAGTGAAGCAAGATGTCTATAGACTGGTGGATTAGAGGCGGCTTTTCATCTAGGCCCATTGTTGCCAGCATAATACGGTTATGATTTAGTTTAGTGAACGCGAGGATGCGAATACGACGTTGTAAGGAGGAAGGAAGGTGGTAGGAAGGAGGAGAGGGGAGGTCTAGCTGACGTGTGGGGCAGAGACTGCCCGATGGGGACTCTGGTGTCGAGTTACATGGTTAGGGCCCCGATGGGGCCCCATCCACACGTCCTCCGCGTATACGCACTCCTCGTTCATTCTCTGCGTTTTTTTTCCATCTCTTCTTCCTTTTTCTTTTTGCTGCTTCATATATGAGAAAAGGTAAAAGAAAAATTCTCTCTCTGTCTCACTTGCTCTCTCAGTTCCGCTCGCGGACGAAATCACATTGGGTTTGTGTCAAAAAATACTCCCCCGAGTGCATTGAATAAGGGAGAATTTGAAAATAATTTATCAGTGCCTTTTTTTTTCATGAGTTGCCTCAGTTTATTGGGCAATTGATGAAGAGGCTGGAGAATAAAGCCGTGTCACGAGAATCTTACAAATTTTTTATGTAAATTCAAAGATACATCTAGCACACATGACTTTCCAGGAAGGTCCAAAAAATCTTCCAAGTGTATCCCAAAACGAATGAGAAAGAGTCTCTCCAAGAAAATGAAAAAAAAAAAGGAACAACAATCTCGAGGTAGGAATTTAAATTTCACAAATTAGTCTGTCCATTACACCCCCAGTGCAATCGGAGTTTGTGATCTAACCGACGGCCGCCACCAGGCGTTCCCCCCACCATCTTCATATACATTTCTCCTTGATATTGTTCGTTTCTTTTTTCGACTTTGCTCACATCTCTCTCTCAAAACTTTTTATCATGTCGAGTGAACCACACGCGGGGCAAACGAGGAAGCAAGAAAAAGAAGCGGAACATCCACGTGAGAGGTTTCGTGGAAGGCGTGGGCGCCCCCTGGTTACCTCGAGTATCTCTACCTCTACAAATCATAACGCTCCGCAAGGATCTTTGCGAAAAGACTCCACATATAGGGTACACGTACACGAAGAGACACGAGATCAACATCTGACTCCTTTATAGTGTTCGCGTGGGTCCTACGTGGAAATACGTGTCTTTATTCCGATGAATTTCACTGAATTGTGGGCTTTTAGCTGCGAAAAATTGAGAATTAATTTGGCTTTTGGAATGTGAAATTGAGGGAAATATTGATGATTCCATCGAAAAGCTGAGGAAATGTCCCATGGAAATCATGTGCGACAATTGATTTCTTTGAATTTCCCAGAAATTCCTTCTTTTGGGGAAAATTCGAAGGAGTTTATCTTTTCAAAATCTAAAAAATTCACTCTTTCGGGATATTTCCGGCTCTATTGTATGCTCCTTTCCCATCGATTTCGATGAAGATTATCGATTTTTCGAATAGATACAGAAAAAAAATGATTATTCACTCATTTAATCAATAAATTCCTTCAGCATCAATTAGTAATCCTCGAGCAATGATTTTTCTTAATTTTTAATTCAGTAAAAATGATGATGGCTCGTAAGAAATGAAACTTATACAAATTCGAGAGGTGCAAGGTGCCAGGGGTCGATTCGAATCAGTGATATCTTGTGAGAGACTTGGGCATATATACCCCCTCTGATTCCCCTACCTTTTATCGATATATCACACCTTGGGATCTTGGACCGATGAGACGCGCGCACGCGTTGAATCCCCCTTGGGTGTCTTGGGTTCATTGTTTACAGGGCTATCGACGTAAGTTACGAGGGTTCAAGATACTACGATGGACTGTAGTAGAGGGTGGCCCAATCTCCTCGCAATCCTCCTTCTTATATCCACGACTGATTTTCGTTGGCTGGATTATTTATGAACCAGGCCCTGACTGAAATTAATTTATTCAGCCACATTGCTTGAGCCACGTAATTTATTCGTTTTAAGGACTATCAGTCACTTCATTCTCTGCTTTTGCATTGTGTAAGAGGGAAAATTCTCTTTATCTCACTAAACAGAGTAACTAGAGACAATTCTTTATTTTTTCCCTTCTCTCTCTCTCTCTCTCTCAATTTATATTTCGTTATTTTTTATCATTAACATTTTTATCACCACCATACTTTACTCCTGCATCACGTCCAATTGAATAAACGTGAGCTTGTTAACTACGGGCTTTCATAGGCTTTATAGATACCATAATTATTTCAGACAGGGTTGGTTACGTGCACACGGGGAGGCCATTGTTATACACGTACTCCACCCTGTTTATGGGCAGATGTGGGGTGGCACGAGGCTCAATTTTCGTCATTACTATTTTTAAAATTCAATCATAAAAATAAGAATTATCTCAACACTTGAATTATGAATAATGTGAAGACACTTTTGTCTCAATTCTCCGGAAAAATTGTCCAATGATAAATAACTGATACATCGACAGGGGTTCGTAGAAATTTTCTGTCTCACTTATTCTCCCGTCAACGAGGCGGAATAAGAGCAGTCGACGCATGCTCATCGGCGTGTTATAATTTCGTTTCCATTTGGGGAGTTGCCCTCGGGCGGGATTTCGAAAGATCGTAAAGTTAAGCCCCCTTCTCATTTCTCTTTTTTTCCTTCACCGAGAGGGCTTCATGTGTATTTTCTTTTTTATTTATTTTTTTCTCCTTTTTTTCTTTTTTGAGTGAGGACCATAGACGTTCGCTGTCAAGTAGCATCTTGACACGGGGCACACAAAGACTACTTGTTTGGTGCGCCAAAAAAAAAAAAAGGAGCAGAGAGAAAGAGGATGAAAAAAAAAGTTCAGTGAATGAGAAAGAAATACGGGAGGAATAAAAAAGAATCGTTAAAGAAGGATCATGAAGAGAAGATAATAAGGAGTAACTCTTTACAGTGAAAGCGAAAGACCGGAAAGGATCATTGGGGATTAGTCGAGTGGTGGAAAATGCGATTAAATTTGGATTACATAGAAAGAAAAAAAAAACGACTCGTGTAAAATTGTCCCAAACTCGGGGCAAAGAAGTGCACGTACTTCAAACTCAGTGATTCTCGATATTCGGATCTTCATAGAGACATTCCGTGCTCGTTGAAATACCAAAACGATCGTACGGATAAGACACACGGAATTGGAGTAGACACAAAAGGGGACCCGCGTCTGCAGCGTGCGTCCAGATGCGCCTTTTTTTTTCTCTCTACTCCTGCCCGTTCGATCGAACTGAATTGTCTGACAGATACTGCAAGGAGCTACTTTTATGAGGTACCGAGCCAGTCGAGTTTTGGTATCATTAAGGGCTGGCCATATACCTACCTATTCATCCTACGGTCCTTTACAACTTCAGAGATTCTTATCCTCGTTTTGCTTTTTTTTTTTTCCTCTCATTTTATCTTTTCTCTATCAGATTGAAGAGCCTGGAAACGATAGTTTTGAAATAATTACCTCTCGTTTTGACCTGTAGCTCGAAAAATCCTCTTCAATCTGACTAAATTCATTTCTGATTCAATTCCTCTTGGGTTTATCAGGATTTATGAAGGACAATCTTTTTCCTACGGTTCGGGAAATCATTGAGACACTTTTTTTTTTTTAAATAACATCAACTTTATTCGATATAGCTCAATCATTACATCATCATTCAGCAATTATTTTTGTTTAAAACTTGTGCTTAAACTGTTTTTTGTCCGCTATTTTCGTTTTTCAATCAAGAACACTCTTCTTTATTTCACATTATTATTATTCACTCATTTCAGTCGTAACGGAAAGAAGAACTGAATTCTAAAATAATTCCAATAATTTAACTTGAAATTATTGTTTATTTTCTTTGTGCGAAATTGAACAGAAAAATTCTAAAAAAAAATTCATTCAAAAAGCTCTTTGTTTCGATTCTCGATTAATCGAATATCCATTCGGAATGTTGTGTGTAATTTTTTAAATAGGAAAGAGAAACAATGTGTTTGTGCGTGAATCGAAACAAAAAGGGTAAAATTATCCAAAAATTTTGGGCTAAAAAAGACATTTTTCGGTTTACATTATTTTAATATAATTTTTTATTTTTTCGTATTCAATGAAATGGATTGGCCAATCGTATATGGTCTACCCTGTTTCGTCCCTCGGACCTTATATTCCTGTTTTAACCTCCCTGTCCGTTAAATTCTTCAATCAAACGGCACTACGAGTTTATTTAAACTATTTACAGATGAAATCATTTATCACTACGAATATTTCCATTATTCTCTAAATATAATATTTATATGTACCTTTTTTTTTTTTTTACTATGCACTGACACTTGTGCTGAGCTAGAGGGGAAAAATCGTGTTCACTTTTCACTCTTCCTTCTTTTTTAAAATCTAAGCAATGAATTTATGAAATTACCTCTAGTATCTACATATTTACAGAAGTAGAAGACAGTAAGCGAAAAAATGGAGATGAAATTTTCTGGATTATACTGAATTATGTTAAAATTCTGCGATCAAAGTGGGAAATTAGATTCAATAAATTCCCTATTATCATTCGATTATTCTTAAATTCCTTCTAAATTAATCACAGAATGAATTTTGAAAAAATTGGTTAATTCAATCGGAAGGAGAAAATGCTCAATGTCTTTTCCAAGATTCTTATTATCCTTCAATTATTAATCATTATTCGATTATCTCTTTTATCTCTTTTTTGGTATTAAAATAAAATCGTATAGCCAACTAAGTCTTTTCCTGATTACGTTTTCCTGGTGTATTCGGAGCCCAGGGTCACAACGAATGATAATCACCGAGTACTAAGCCACTGTGATAACCAGCGTGCGAGGTTGTCATGCCCATGGAGCCCATTCCCTGATAGGCCCCCATGCCCATACCAACATTCATTGACATCGTGTTCATACTGTTGACACTCTGCATTGTGTTTGGTAGCATCGTTGATGGACCCATGGGGCTGAGACCACCCATTGTCGGTGCTATTGCACCCATTTGCATTGACGTTGCTGTGTGGGGAAGGGATTTTTGGATGTCTGCTGATGTTGGTGTGCCAATTAGATAATCCTGTAGACAATTTTTAATTTTTTCATTTAAAAATCATAAAATTTAAATGAATTTTCATCAATTGATTGAAAAGGTCCAGTCCACATTGGACAAGTTTTCTTTCACACGTTTGGAATTATTAAAAATCTACTAACCTGTGGTGTATAGTACTGCATGTAATCGAGTTGACTCTTCTGCTGTGCACAACTTGGCGGTGGTGGCAGTGTAGCGGTTGGATGCACCAAACCATGACCACTGTGACCAGTCGTTTGTAGATGATGCTGAAGTTGATGATGGAGATTCCTCTTGTCATCGCCGCTCTCACTGCTGGTATCGTGATGCTGCATGTGATGAGTTGGGGTATGGCCGTGGCTCTGATGGTACGAGTGCGGTGATGATACTGTCACTGGTGCCGGAAGCTGGTACATGCTTGATGACTGCTGATGATCAACCATACGTGGCTGTTGTGATTGCTGTTGTTGTCGAACAGCACAGGAGGATTGTTGCTGTTGTGGCGGTGGCTGTTGATTGACTGATTGTCGTTTTGTATCGTCACCACTCTCGCTACTTGAGTCACACAGATTTGTACCGTTGCCTTTCTCCTCACGTTGTCCACTGGAATTTTCGGGGAAAATTGATTTTTTAGAGTTTTCAATGTAATTAGAATGAAATTCTGGTTAATTACTCAACCGTTGAAAAAAAACTTTCAGAGAGGAATTATCATTTAAGTTGAAATACAAATTTTCTTATCAAAAACGTTAATCCAACGATCCATTGGAATTCCCGTGTACCTCAGAATTTAATTTATATACCAGGAGATTAATAAAATTCAAGCAACGTGAATAAAGAATAAACTTCACGTGAAAATAAAAGAAATTATCTCATTCTTATTTTATCGATGGAAACTAAATGGAAAAAAAAAAGGAATGAGTGAAAAATAAAAAGGTGGCAAAATCGGATAATCACAGTGGGTGATAAACATGTCGTCCGATGCGTCAAGAATTTCTAATCAAAAAAAGCAGCAGGCAAATAAAAAGTCGGTTTAAGACAAAAAATTAAAAAATAAATAAATAAAAGAGAAAAAAAGGGAAGAAGAGTACGGCCCCAAGAGGCGACACGACAAATTTACTACGTAGATCTTGACTCGGGATAAGGCATACCTGGTGGACACCTCGTTCGGATTATATGGGCCCCCCCGGATGCAACGAGTGGCACAAAAAAATATTTAAAAAATCAAACAACTTTAATCTTTGTTGCTTTAACATTTAGAAATTCCTTTTATTTTCGTTAATTTTTATCTCAGTATTTTCGTGTTTTTCCCTCCAATTTTTCCCATGAATTCTCGAAGAAAAAGAAAAGAATCTCTCCAGACTCGAAATTAATGATTCTGTCACTCGAAATCACCTCCACAAATTTTTCTATCAATTCACTCAATTGAATTATAATGTTTCCTATTTATAATCGCCTTCTTTTTTCCCCCCGGATAAAATGCGAAATGATAATAAAAATAATACAGAAGGTGTCGGGCTACGATGTGAGTGGGAAACGACTTGTAAAACAAGCGGTTAACGATAACCCCGCTGGTAAAAAAGATAGTTTCCACGTTGAAGAAGAGAACAAATTGTCTTCTTCTACTTGTTCTGTGTGTGCATCACCGTGGAGGGTCTCTAGAGCTAAATTGAGTTTACGAGACGCCTCCATTTTCTCCTGTTTCTTAAAAAATTCATTTTTACAGCTCTGCCCATCTCTGTATGCGAGAAGAGACCCCCTGCAGTTAAAACGTACACGCAGGTGTCATACTAACCACACTAATTTCAAATGCCTATTTTGTAATTAAATATGTTGTGGATTTTTATGATCTCGTTATGGTGCAGGGAAAAATACGTTATACCAATAATTATTGAAGTCGTGAATTTATTAATTGCATGAATACTTTGTTGGCAATTGAAATTAATGAGCTCGGGTTTTTAAAAATTCGGAGAATTTATTCGAATAATGGAAATACTGGAATTGGTGGTAATTCGATTTTTTATGGAGAATCTTCGCTTTTTTTTTTTATTTTTTCGTTCTGTGGGAGAAGAAATGATGTTATCGTTTTAACCAAACGACTGAATGGAATGACGATAAAGTTTGGAGCTACGTGGATTAGCAGAATCACACGGTGATAATCATCAACTTGTAGAATTTTAATTTATCGACAAATTCTGTAGTTTATTTTTACGGTAAAATCACTTAGGGGATTTTGTAAAGAAATATAAATACCATTACTCAAGAGAGGAGGATGAAAAAAAAAAGAAACATTATTCCAGAAGTATCCAGAACTTGTGCAATACAAATTTGATTATCATTAATTCTAATTAATTAGAAATTCCAATTTCAAACTGTGAATAAAAAAAATTTGTCCTTCAATAATTCCTAAAAAATTTAATTTCAAATTTATGGTAATTCAATGGTAACTTTCAAAAATAATTATCATCAACAAATAATCATAATAATAAATTCATTTTAAATAACTTTCTCTATTAATCAAACATCTCAATTGCTGAAGACACTCATTATCAGTGAAACAATCTGGAATTTCAATTACTACCGGTATTTCTGTGTATTTCCATTTTTTTTTCTTTCAAATAATATTTATCAAATAGAAATTCCAAAAATTCGAGGGAGATGAAGAGAGAAAATAAAAGGAATATCGTGAGAGTCAGTTGTGCCCTCGCGCGACTCTCAAACAGAATTCAAGATTTGGTATCTATTTTTGGATTACACGTATACTTGGACACTATTTGTGTATGTATATGGAGAACACACTGAACGAAGAGGATCCGATTGCCGACGGCACGCGTGTTGAGAACGTTAGAAACGCGAGACCAGTATTATTAGATCGTCGTTAAAGGGCGTCTCTAGTTACAATTTTCCCTCCCACTTTAAAATCAATTCCCTAATATACCGGAATTTGTCACCTCAAACTTGACCATGATCACTTAGAAAATTAATTGAAGCAGAAAAGAATATTAAATAATCATTTTGTCATTCTTCATTAAACTAATTACTTTTGTTTTTCAGGTAAGTGATGAAAAAATTGAAAACGCTGCTTTTTGGGTGGCAGGTGAGGGCTGCTGGGTGGCAGCTGATTCTATAAGTAGATAGGTAGGTATGCAACATCTTTCCTCGGGCCTAAAATAATGCTCCAAGAGCTATTCTACCGTGTACACATTGAGAAACTCCCGATGTTTGCAAACTTCAATGATTTCTCGGTTTTTTTTTTTACCTCTCTGACCTCCTCTGTTTCTTATTTTTCAGGCAGTTTTCCCCTTCAGCTACCACCAGTCCAGCTATTCCTCGTCTCTCTTATTTTGGACTTGGGGAATTAAGGAAAAAGGAAAAAAGACTATACACAAGGGCAATGGTGAAGTCGATCGTGTTAAAACGCTTTCGGTGTTTCGAAATTCCATTTAATCCGGATTAGTTGCGAACCTGTACTCTGTGGGGTCCAACTGCCTTTTTCTCCTAGTTATAATAGGTTTTTACATGGTGGTCGATGTTATTTTCTAGCTATTGCCACTGGCAGGTTGTTAAAAATTTGATATTTTTATGAAACAAATTCATTGGATGAAATGGTTTTGACAAATCTGGATAAATGAGGAATGGAAATTCTCAAGTTTGTCTTGTTTTCACAGTTTCATTAACGAGAAGAGCTTCCACTTGCTTATTATACACATGTATCGTTGGCGCACGCGTCCCGTCTTATTCCTGCGTATATTTATGTCCATAAAACCCAGTGGTATAGTCCAGGGTAAAAGCATGAGGCATGCAGCCCAACTGAGCACGTTTGTAACTCGACACCAGTGAACAAGCATGCATCAACGATCTGCCACTCGTTGAAGACCAGCGGAAACTTTAAATTTCAATGGAAATTATCTCGCGTTTCATTCAAAAAATTTCATCCATTCATCCAATGAAATTTATCCATTGGCCATTATTATTATTATTATACTGAGGTTTTAGAAAATTGGGATTTAAAGGTCGTGAATTTAGTGGTAAATCGTTGGATTATGAGAATTTTACGTGAGGCCTCTTTCTGATTCAATAACCATCCTCTGACATTTTTATTTTCCTCTTTCCTCATGACCTCAAGCTTGTATGACGCGCCAGACTGCTCAGAAACGTGCCAGACAGCCTCGACGTAAAGGAGTCTTAATCGTTGTCTATGAGACATTACGTTACACGCGTCCAACGTATTTCATTACGCAATGATGCATCACGACTAAATTCATTTGATTATTTTATTTTTCATGAAATTTTGAAATTTTCATCTATCTTTCGGTCTACTGCATTTAATTCAATCAGAGATGATTTTTTCTTGAATGAATACCCTTTATTCTTTTCGATGAGGACCAACTGGAAAAAAAATACTGGATACCAGAAGAAATCAAGTGCACTGGACTTTTTCAAGCTGGGAATTACGCCTCCCAACGTCACTCCATTTGAAATGAGTATTCAGACGCGTCCGTCAGCTCCAGAACATTCATTAATGAGTAAATTCATAAAATAAAACCAAAACTGCCAACAGGAAGTGCACCATCTCGGTTGAAATGAATTGAAGAAGTAATTCACCAAGATGCACTGGTGGATTATAAAGGCAAGAAATAAAAACAATGGTAGAAGAGAAAAGTCAAAGTGGATGTTTCTGGAGAGAGAAGAAGAAGAGAGACACATATTCAAGATAATCGTGATATTTTCGTAGAAGTCAAAAGATAATTCCATTTTTGGTTGGAAAAATTGCGGGCTTCTCGGATTGCCAAAAGATTAGCCCAACTACCATTAAAAATAAAGGCGAAAGTAAAAGTTTAAGTCAAAAAGCAAATGGCGACTACCGGGCTTCGTGTTTGAGGGGTTACAGTAAGGGTGAGGGAAGCCGGATGCCTGCCAACGAGGGTATGGCTGCGCCAATATTGACACTCCGAGGAAGGTCGGAGGAATCCATAAGTGCCTTCCGTCTCTTTCCTCATATTATCTCTCTATTATTTGGTGGAAAAAAATTCTCCCATTCATGGAGAAACAAAGAGCCAATACTTTTATTCCGCATTTCCCGCACATGTGATGCACAATGAAAAGATGATGGGACCAATCGCCATTTTGAATTCCTTTGGGGAAATAAAGAGGGCATCAAAATGCTCCCAATGTCCTTTATAAAGAGAAGAGAAAAAAAAAAAAGCGGAAGAAAACAAAGGAACCCTCACGCATTCAATGTTTGTGCACGCCCACACTGAGCAATATGGTGGTACACGCTTTTTTTTCTCTTCAGGAGGGTTGCTTGGTACGCCATCCAAGTAAATGTTTTGTTGACACACGATGAAGAGAAGAGTGGAGCCATTACTGCCACATTCACCCTCGCTATTCTCTCCCCCTCATTGGGGCTTTCTCGTCCCCAGTATCACAGTTCTGAACGATGGAGTGCTCTTGGATCCTTGATGACTCGTGTCATTTGAGAGAATAGCGAGAAGATGTACTCCAGTCTATCTCCAATAATCCCACTTAGTTTAGAATTGTGTAATGACTCGGTTTGAAACTGCTGGAAGCTAATCTCCATTAGAGATATTTCTTTGCTGATAGAGTGCAGCTGATTGTTTTGAGATGACTCAACATGGCATCATCAACGGTGTTTACATTGAACTGGTAACAAAGCTGGGGGGTTATCGATAAGAGAATCAAAACCAAAACAAAAGATGGCCAAGTTGCATTGCTATGAATTTTCTTAGAATTCTGATACTCCAGCTTGTTACTCCATGACATCATCAGTTGAAACTTGCTGACCATTGGATTCATCCGAATAAATTCTTATTTCATAGTTTCTTTCACGTTGTTTTGTCTATATTAAAGAGGTGTTGGAACGATGTGTGTGATATTGCACGACAAAACGCCCACGAATAAACCATACGCCCCCGGGATTCTTCCCAGGGGAGCATTTGGACACAGCCGCCCCCCTGTTGGCATCCGACGATCGTTTATCTCGAGAATTACACGATATAGCGGCAGTTAAGGTCTCTTCTTCTTTTTTCGACTGTCGAAATCTTTAGATTGTCATAAAAACATCGTATCGAATCAAACTTATGCTTCTAATCAATTCAAATCCGTCAACACCAATTACATAAATGCATTTATCTTATCCTCAAAGTTGATAAGTACAGTGAGACTGTGTAAATCAAAATTCCACGAAACTCCTCAACAACTACAAGCATAAACCTGTAATATATTTGACTGTAAGAGTAAGCCATACACATTCAACTTATCCATGGGAATACACAGAAGCCATGGTTAAGGAAATTCGATACGATTCCCCGTGGCGTTCTACTACGGTGGTGCTTCCCACTTCCTATCTCAATGGCTGAAGATATCTTTTCGCCAAACGCGCCAACGGCTACCAAGGGTGTATATCCATCTCCGTTGGGTGTCCGTCGCACTGATGCACTTTGGGATTTCATAGGATGAATGATCGTCCCGGAAATGTAACTCCTCCATGAAGAGTATCAATAACAACAAGTTCGCACATATGTAAAGTTCTCCTGAGTCAACGAGCACCTCAATAACATCATCTCTGACTTTATTATTTCTTTTTTGCTTCTTTTTACTCTGAATCGTTGAGGCACAGTGGCTTGTGTACTCCGTGGGAGACATTGATCACGTTATATTACGTTGTACATTTGTGGGATGCGGAGCGCGCATGCTTTCGGAGATATTCTAAAATCGGATGTAGGGCAACGACCTTCGGGACAACATACGGATCAACGGGAGTCATGCTCTCGTTCCTAACTGCCATTTAGATTTATACATGGAATACATGTGAGCAATTTGACCCCCAGGTTTTCCGGTTTACAAATGCTCTCACATTTTTCGCAATGCTATTATTTATAAAGTAATAAGTTAAGTGCAGTTGGAGATGGGAAGCTCCAAATTTCATGATTGTCAATCAGAAACAGAGAAAATTAAGAATAAGAGTGACTCACCTCTGTTCTGCTGCTCTGTCTCGTTGTCTCCTGTTTTTGAACCAATTACTAACTTGCGTTGTCGTCAGTCCCGTGGTCTCTGCAAGTTCTCGTTTCTCTCTGGGCGACGGATACGGATTGGTACCATACCAATCCCTCAATACACTCCTAGATTTTTCTTTGAAACAATACGACGTCTCTTCACCATCCCAAATTGTTCGAGGCAGTGGAAACTTCCGCCTGACTCGATACTTGCCTGAAAAATCAACCAGAATACATGAAAATCCATCAGGGGGATCTTGATAAGGAGAACAAGCGAATGGGAAAACATCATACTGACCGACGGCTCCAAGTGCTCTTCCTCGTAATCTCTCAGCCTCTATATAATGCGCCTTCAGCCACAGTGCCTGCAGCTTTGGATGATTGTGTGGACTGAACGTGTTGCTCTCCAGAATCTGATACAGCTGCTTGAAGTTGCAACGATGAAAGGCAACAATAGCCTTCGCCTTCAGCACACTCTCATGACGCTGGAGTCTGGCACACTGGGGCAACGACCACAGGAATCGTCCAAGACGCTCAACAGAACCAGCCTGCTGGAGTACCTGGACAGACGACACCATCGCCTTGAAGACGATAGACAGGGGGGGCACACTGTTAGTCGGCAGAACTCATCCCGGAATCTCCTTATTAATCTAGTTTATCTTGTATACATTATCTTTGAGCCTTGGGGAGATACTTACTACCCAATCACCAACATCATCATTAGAAATACAAGAAGCAAAAACACATCTTCCAAAAGCTCAAGATCATAATTCAATAGTTGTAACAGATTTAACTAAAAAAATCTTTAGGTAAATATGCCATACAAGACAACTAGCGCCCACATCACAGGCTGCCAAGATCAATAGATCCATCAATAGTACCATAAATAAGATATATGAATGAATAAGTTTTTTGAAAAGATTCTGTGATGAAGGCAAGGAGCTAACGACGTCTATCCGTGTGAGTCTGATACACTCTCATCTCACATGTTCTCATTAACTCCATTCGAGACGCTTCGTTTTCAGAGTTTATTTATGGGGAATTCCCTTGGGTTTCGCAATCGATTAATCATCATGTCAGTGTTACAATCCATTTCCAATTTTACATCACATGTAGATTAAATTTGGCAACAGATTACATCACACAATAATAACAGATGCACACACTGAACATTTAAATTAATTAACTGAACGAAGTGATTAATTCGTATTTATTAATTCTGGTGTATTACTCACCTCACATACACACGCAACTTGCTCCTGGGTAAATCCAAAACTCGGTAATTGTCCATTGCTATTACCACCACCAGCTGAACTCGCTGGACTGTCTTGGGGACTGTAGGTAGTTGGTCCAGTGGCACTGCTCGTGTAAGTACCAGTAGTGTCAACTGCTCCTGGATTGTGACCTAATGAATTTGGCGTTCCTTGGGGACTGTAATCACCAGTAGAGCCAAGTACATCAGCACCCGCAGATGGACCCATAGCGCCACTGGCCCCTGTGGCACTATAGCCCATCATCACCTCATCGGGGCCCACTACGCCCCCTGGTACACCGTTACCTCCACCCTCCACTGTTAATAACACGTCTCGCACTTACACCTCGTTTTTTTTTTTTTTTCAACAAAAAGCTTATATCAACACTCCTGCTATTTCCTGATACAAAATTCTTTCTATCAAAGTCGAGATCAACTGAAAGCCCTGGCAGACCTTCAAACTCTACCAAGTCATCATTAAATTTAACAAATTCATTAATTTTGATGATTTTTCGCAAATCTTCACATCAGCTACACTCTCACGTAATTAAAAATTCTCAAATCAATGTCACTTCTAATTATCTCAATTTATCACAAAATTTTTGATGATACTCTGTTGTGCAAGTAAGCCACAACATTAACACAGTTCGAAAATTGTTAAATGCCAACGTGGCAAAAGCCTTAAGCTCGCCTTTGCAAATGATTATTTTTAGACGTTTGGCCACTGGGTTTCAGGCTTTTTGCGCTAGACACACTAACCAGGGATATTTCTCGAATTACTTTATATCCACCTCACAGATCTCCAATTATTTCACTAAGCCTTGCTTATATACCGTTCCAACATAAAATTTTTATCTTTTTTAACTTCTTAATTGTCTTCTATTACACGTATTTTATCCGATTATAAAATCAAGACTTATTACCCCCACTAATTTGCCCCCTTTCTGATCTCTCCACAGCTACTGGGATTAAAATCTCACAAATTTAATTTTCCCTCACAAGTGGAATTTGGTATTTATATCAATTCCAAGCTCTTCCTTTTTTTCTTTTCATTCCTCGTCTCTATTATTAGAAGTCGTAAATTTTACAAACAAGTGATTCCCCTTTCAGCATCTACCAACTTGAACACATTTTTTCAATAAAAAATACACTATTTCACTTGGATACAAATGAAATCCTCACAAATTATCACTTAAAAAAAAATTATCGATCCCTGGATCCTCGGTTTCATTCCACTCGAGTTAATCCCTCTCGCACTTGTCTCACGCATACGATGTTCGCCAGCGCACGCATCCGAGATGACTGGCTTGCTTCACAGAATCCAGGGCTTCCACCGCTTCGGCGCTCTTCGTGCCCATTGGCTGGGGCGTGACCATCAACCCAGTCACACCGCTTCAATGTTTTCATTGGACAATGGGCGTACATCTGGATTCACACAGTCTTTTACAATTGGACAAGCACGGTAGTTCTGATAAATGAGAATTTTCGCATCCCTTCGCTGACGGAGAACAAGTACAGCCCCTCAAAACTCCTTTTTGTTTATCACTATTATCAGAAAAGAGGGCTATTGATGAAAGCATAATTATTATCAAATTGTGAATTAATCATGAAACATGATGAGTGCATTGATGCTCGTTTCACCAGCTATTGCTACGAATTTTATGCAATATCCTTAAAAAACAGGTTAATCCAAGGTTCGGGCAATTCAACTCGTCTTCACTTGTGTAAATATTTGAATAATGGGGGAATAAACTAAAGAGACTCAAGAGTATTTCAGGGGAAAGAAAAATTCGGAAGAAGACACTTGAAGAGTCTCACTTGTTTTCACAGACGTTAACAGAAGTCAGGGCATTAGGAAAATACCCGTCGGATTGTTATTTTCTTCCTTGAAGTCATGCCTTCCATATTCTCAAAACGTTTTTCTCATTTTTCTAGAACAAACCACTCGTTTGTTTTACCATTTTTGATTGACACGGGACGAACCGCATGGGACTTTGGGTGTCATGCCGTTTCCACGTGTCTGAATATTTGCCGGCTTTTTGTGTCCTTTATTCAGTGCCGCTTTGACCGTACAATCCGCCTTTTTTTTTCTCTTCCTCATAATTTCCATGAAGCAAATGAGATTATAATGAGCCTGAAAGAAGAATCACTAGGTGTCTGGTTTTGATTGAATCGTCAAAGACCAATCCCCCCCTCTCCAATGATTTTTCAACTCCGAATAATTGATATAATTGATGTATTTTACGGTTGAATAAGGTGGAAGTTTCCGCAAGAACTTTGGGATAGATGTCAGGCATCCTGCTGTGTCCTCTTTCAACAGTCGTAGAAAGAGGAGAAATAATATGAAAGAAAACGGCTTCCGAAACTTCTCGTAACAGATAGACAAAAACACACTAGTTAGCACTCTGCATGACGTCCCCACAGAAACTTCTATTCATTCTTCGATATCCGATTTATACGTCTCCCCTCGTATCCTCCAAGCTCTCCTCAACTCTTGTAAAAATCATCAGAAACACGAAATTAAATAGGAGAGAATCCTCTTCGTGTGATTCAACACGAAAATTTTCATTTAAAAAAAATAAACAAAATATCGAGAGGATGAAGAGCATGATCCCCATTGTTCCTGAATAAAATGAAGAGGGGAGGAATGATGCGTGGCAGTACGATTGCGCAACAATGGAATGAATGCGAGAGGAATAAAGTGGGGAGGACATACAGAAAAACCCATAAAAGAACATCGGGTCGCAAAAGCACCACGTATCACGTTCCCATAAGTGGCGGCATGCAGAGTGTATGCTTGTCATCTAGTCTATGGAGGCTACCTCAAACGAAACATAGGCGCCAGGTACGTTCAGGAACCCTTGGCGTTCATTCCCGTAAGGACCTCATGGTGTGCCTGAATGCCCACGTAATTGCGTCCTGACCCCACCAGTTTTTACTCTATTCAATGTTATCCAGGGTGAACTGTACGTTGAACACAACCGCGCAATGCCCCCTCATCATTGTCATGGAAAAAAAATGTGGAGAGATGGAGAAAAAATGGGAGGAAATAAAGAATGAGAGATCTGACGTGAACGTAACTGAAATGGTACGTAACTGAAGTGATACGTCTCTATTTCGGGGTAATTCGGGATTTATTGAGTGATTCATCACAGATTTTTGGAGATATTTGGTTAATGAGTTGGTTGAAGTGCAATCCAATTATTTTCATTTTTAATTCTGGTAAAATCGGTTTTTTCCTTCAAACACTCCAGCATCTCCTCTTTCTCCCTCTTCACTCTATCATCAAGAGCCTCATCTCTTGCAGATTTCACATCAGCAATTGTCTCTGGATCAGCAGATTTGCCTTTTCGTTTACCACAAATCTCCTGTATTTTTTCACACTGTTTATCAACGGAATTCTTGTCCGATGTCATATCAAGGGTCTCAGCAGTTCTGTATGATGAGAATGAGCGAGAACCACAGGCCGGAGGATTTGTAGCACCACCACATCCAGAAGATGGCTTTCGTGGTTTTGGATAGGGGTTTTTCTCTTCCGGAGGATTACAAGTCTTCGCTTTCGGTTTCGGTGGATCTGGGCACTTTTTTTCTGGACACTTGGGCTTATTGGTGCTGCATGATGCTTGGTCTCTGTAATCTGGACACTTTTTCTCGTAATATTTGGAGTCACATGCAGGTTTCTCCGGACATTTCTTTGGTTTACAATCCATTTTTTTGGGAGGTGGACACTCTTTCTTTTTTGGTGGACATTCTGACTTTTTTGGAGGACATTCTGATTTTTTTGGAGGACATTCTGATTTTTTTGGAGGACATTCTGACTTTTTTGGTGCACATTCAGACTTTTTTGGTGGACAGTCAGGCTTCTTTGGAGGTTTCGAACAAGTTGAATAAAATACCTGATTCTTCGGTACTTCTGATGAATAATTAGGAATTGGAGTCTTTGATAAATTCAATTGTCCCTGAATCGACGTTCTATTCATGGGAATTGATGATAATTTTTGGGAACTCTGCAGACATGAACTTTTTGATCTTCTGAGGAATTGAAAGTGGCTCCAACTTTGGGGATTCAGATTGGACGTGTGAAGCTGCATGATTTGCCTGTCCTAGAGTAAACCAACAAGTTTATCATAAAGAATTAATTATAATTGTAAAAACCAACCTGAAGGGTTCGGAGGACTTTGATGGACCGGAGTAGACGGAAGTTTCTCATTATTTCTTGATTAAATCAAAATAATACCATTACTGATGAAAATAATCACTAGAATTTTGTGTCAAAAAAATAAACTAACGTGAAGTTCAATTCAATTTAAAATTATTAAAACAAAGAAACAATGTGGAGAACAAAAGCATGGGAACTACGACGGGTGTCGGAGCATGCTCGGAACTCTTCCGAGGAGATCGATCCCTCTAGTCGCCTCGTCAGGCATCCATGGAAACCACGGACCAATGCGAATACATACAATGATAATATATATATATTATCATCCTCTTTTTCCCCCATTTCTCTAACCATCTCTCATTCCGATGAAGTTAACATCGAGTTTCATGGCGTGAAAAAGAATTCACAAATTCTGTAAAACACTTTTTTCAAAAGCCCATATCAATTTTCACTTTGGCCAAAAAAATAATGATTCTTTCAATGACAAAAATCAAATTATCCCAGGAATTATTTCACCGGGACAGAGAGTGGTAATGAGATCATCTCTACACACCCCTCGATTCTTTTCATGTATGAAAGAGAGAGAGAGAGCGACAGTGAAAATTGAGAAGAGTGGTAAGTGACTTCCGAGTTTTCTTCACCACAGAGAATTCCCTCTGGGGGCATTTCAAATAACGTATCAGGGGTGAATCTACCCTTGTTACCCATCACAAGGGAATAATAACGTATCATTCGGTTTATATGAGAATTAATCCACGAGGCATATTGTCACTTTGTATTCAGTGGAAAGAATACGTCTCTTGTTAAAAATGAAGTAAACAGATTATCTTGCTCATTGAGTCAATTAAAAAGAATGCACGAAAATTATTAAATTCCAGAATTATTTAAATAATATTGAAGAACATTGAATTATTCTGCAAAGACATCTCGAATTTATTTCATTTCCATTCATTCATCGATCGGTGAATGAAGAATGATTGAATTCTCATAGAATTACAAATGTTATGTATATCTGAAAATGGATAATGGAAACACCTACAACAAACGCGTGACCGAGCCCCCAACTCTGTTATTCCCTTTGGAACGTCTATATGGAAGCCGTTTGCGGGACATGGCTGCTAACGCAGCCGATATCGGGTTACTAACGTCATCGGTTCCGGTATACAACTAACACACGTAAACTGCCTGTCTGCGATATTGGGGAAGCACCCAAAAAGCCACAGTCTGTAACCACCAGTTCTGACATCCCCTTTTTTCTTGAAAATTTGCGGAAATTGGGGAAAATTTGAATTACAGAAAAATCATTGGAAATTCATTGTTTTCCATTTTGTTTTCTTTTTTTTAGAAAAAAAGAGAAAATGTTATTGACAAAACCCCACTGCTTGTCTCAAAACAAGTAAAAAGATAGCATGATCGAATGTAGTTTGCCAATGGGGGTTAAAAACCCCCCAGCACGCATAGCCAACAGAAACTTTGATTAAACGTAGTCGTATGCAGAGACCCAAAGCTCATTTGTCTCTCCTACATTCTTCTCCCTCTATTTTCCTATACTGAGATAGAAATTTACTTCCGAATGAATTTATTTGGCAAAAGTCAATGTTTTTAGTTTCTACATTCGAGTTTTTCCAATTAAATTCACAATTATTTAAATTCAATTGGAATTTTCTTTCCGATCGTTCACATCAAGTATTCAATTGGAAACTCGTCTATTCAAATAATCGGAAAAATTCAAGGTGATGATGTTTTCCAAGTTCCATCGAGTCAACGTCTTTTTAATGGCAAAGCAAATATGGACAGACGATCGATACATCCAACAACAAAATTATCGATGATTTCCCTGTAGAAAATCAAAGAATGAATATTCTCATTTTATTTGTAAATATAATTGGAGATAAGAAGCTGTTATTCCAAGATTCATTCAACTCTTGTATCAACATGCAGCTGTTTATAAGAGTAGTATGTAAAGCCAGGTATTTAGTTTTCCATTTTCATTTGCCGAATATCAGCTTTGTAGTGTCGAGTGTAAGAAAAGTCTTCAGAATGTTCATTTTGATACCACTCACGATTGCCTTTACAAGTTAGTAAAATTGATCTCATCAAAACTAATTAAAATTCTTCATTGAATTTATTTTCTGGTGAATTTGTTCTTTATAATAATAATTATAAAATTGTTTCAAATTTAACAGTTATTCCAGCAATGGCACAATTCCCTGGAGAATCAGAACTAGCTCATCTTCCAATCTGTAAGTTTAACAGAATCATTAATTAATTAATTAAAATCATCCACAAATCTTAGAATGAAAATAATATTCATATTTTCAGGGCCTCTCGATGGATCCTGTTCACCTGGTCTTCTCTATCGACGCAAGTGTCATATTTGTTACTGTGTACTGAAGAATCGTGCAGTATGTTCAGTGGTTGGCTGTGATCCTGATGACAAGAGAGAAACAACAGATGTGGAAGAACTTCCATTGTGTGAGTACTCTAATAATCCACAATTATCTTCAATTTCGATTGAGCTTTTTAAGAAAAATGTAATAATTTTGTTATTAATTCACTTAGGGCCTGCTGAAGGTGAGAATTGCATTCCCGATCAATCATACAGGAAGGATTGCAACACTTGTATCTGTTACAGACCAGGTTTTGGTATATGTTCAGAAGTCAATTGTGCTCTCAAAGTGAATACTAAAGGTTTGATAATAGCTTCCACCTCGACTTCGAACTTGCCCGAGTGTGAGTATAACAATTAATTAATTTTTCGCAATTATATGAGCATAACACTCACTCTTTGACTCTAAAGTAATGATACTTGTTTGTGAGTTCGAGAAATTAAATCCAGATTCATTTTTAGTGCCTCTCGACGGAACCTGTGCTGCTGACACCCACTGGAAGAGATGCGAGCAGTGCATGTGTCGATATGGCAATGATCCTGTTTGCACTATGGTAGAATGCGAGAGTGAATCCGGGATAACATATGATAATAATCCATACCTATGAGATCAAAAAAAAGCATCAATGGAGAATTGGGGAATAATAGAGTAGGTGAAAGGAATAAGACTGCTTGAATATTTAATTATTTTTTTAAGTTGTATCTATCAACCTTCTGTACATATCACACACGAGTGATCTTAGAATCAATAAATTGATGGACACAAAATTATCATCATCATAATCAATGAACTGGGCTCATTCCACTCAGCCATTATAATCGAATCTTAATTCACGTATACCTTGTTTTTCATTTGATCAACCTTGGTAATTTGAGGTCGAGGGTTATTCACTGCAAGTAAATATACGTCGGTAGGAGCAGTTTGATGAAATATTTGTACAGCAGTATGATCAAGATGAAAATATAGAAAATTTATATTAAAGTGTATGAATCCTTGTTCACATAGTTTTTCTTGATGATTATTCGATGTTTTCTGGGGTATGAATGACATTCTCAATGACATGGATACAGTATATGATAGCCCAGTTATGAGAAACCGAAAGTGTTTATTAAAAAATCTCTGGGAAATGATAAAGATGATCTAGCATGCATGAACTATTTCCCTAATTCTTCTATTTATTTTATGTAAGAGCCCTGACCTTAGGAAACACTTGCGTCCTCTCCATTACCTTGAATTGTTGGATCTATCGGTGTTTTTGGGTCGAGAGCTGATTGGCTCCCTATGGAAGTAGATCATCCAATTGGTTCATCATTGAGCCTTGGATTATTTTCCCATTTTACGTGACTTTTTCCGAATTTTGATTAGAGCAAGGTTAACCGAATGTTTATTCAATCAAAACCTCAATTGAACGATACATTCACATACACCCGCACTTGAATGTATTTAAGCAGAAAATTTCTGCCTTCCAACGAACATTTACGGATAAACCGCTTGAAGACTTCAAGCACACCGCAATGATGCTCTCTAAAGTTGTACTTCTGGTTATTATAAGTTTTCTATGTACAGGTAAGTCAGAATATTCCTTCATAATCGCTTTTATAATTAAATTAAATAACAATCAATTAATTCCAATAGTTTATCCTGTTATGACACGATCTCTGAAGAATACGGAGCACTCTCGTCTTCCAAGATGTAAGTCAATGAAAAATCATAAACACTTGTCTTTAAATTCCCAAGAAAATTAAAACTTTTGTCTGTTGCAGTGCCTCCCAATGGAAATTGTAAAGCTGGTGTTTTGTATAGAAAACGTTGCAACACTTGTGAATGTATCATAGACGGTTTTGCTATATGTACACAAGTGGCTTGTAAGTCGAAGGACGTAAGATACATCGTTGGTGCTCCTCGTCTCCCGCAATGTGAGTAGCACTCAAAAATTCATTCTCACGAAATTTCACATTAATTTCACAATAAAATGATTAATCTTTATTATTTAAGGGCCTGGCGTTGGAAACTGCGTCCCTACAAGAGTTTACAGGAGCGACTGCAACACCTGTGTCTGTTTCAAATCAGGTTTTGGTGTATGCTCTACAGTAAAGTGTAAACCCTTCAAGAAACTCGAGAAAGTAGCACTAACATGGAAAACTCCGATTCAAAGTCCAGAGTGTGAGTGAAACAATCATTTTCTAATTGTTTCCTATTTGAGTTTATAAGAAGAATTGAACTCTTTTTCTTTACAGTGCCATTGGAGGGTACCTGTGGGCCCAGAACATTCTGGAAGAGATGCAGTACTTGTTGGTGCAAAAATGGGAATGATCACAGATGCTCGGTGCAAGATTGTCTGAGTCACAATGTATTCGAACGTATATGATGAAGAAAACACAGAAAAGTAGCATATTGACCAGACGATAATGATGAATCAAGATTCAAAATGTGGAGCCTTCAATTAACTTATTGAAAATATTTAAATTAACCAATTATTTAATAACACTATAATTAATTCTAATAAATTAAATATAATTATCCAATATTATTCTTACATGCCTCAAAACATCGAGAATAATCTGGCGACTATTTAACAGAAGATGAGAGGAAAAAAAAATGTGAAAAAAACAAAGGATTCAAATGTGTGTGAGAACAACCGGTCTATAATTTGTCCAGTGTGAGTTACCGCTCTTGTCTTTGCTCAGCGACTGAGCGTTCGTTACCCGTTTGGTTCTCCTTTGATACTATCGGAGCATACCAAGCTTGGACAGGTGGTCCACCCCGTGACTCCCACACTAAAAATTAAAAGATAAAAAAGCAAAATACAAGTCGCTGGAAAAAATAATGAAAAAAAAGAACGAAGAATACAAGGATGGAAGAGGAGTAATAAAAAGAAGAGGCAAAGGAATCACGCGAGCATTGGCCCACGCACGATGAATCGAGTTAGTTATTGAATGTACCCGATACACCCACACACGAAGAAACACGCTGACACTGGTTTCACAGTCACTAATTTGTTCGACTCGTGGTGTGTGTGAGAGAGAGAGAGGCTTAAAAAAATAAACAAAATGAAGATCCTGAGGAATTATTCTGATGCAAGGATAAAACACGAGATGAGATTGGATAAAGGGGAGATAGGACAGTGACGCAATTTCCAGATAGTGAGACTTGGGTAATTGAAGATGTTGCCACGTGCCGGATTATCACCTTGATGAAAAAGCCTCGAGATAATTGAGGAGAATCAGTTTTATTGTTTTCCCTCAATTCATTTCAGGCGGTGTGAAACGGCAATTAAAATATTTTTATCGATCATCAAACGACACCAGAGTACTATGCAGATTGCCTCATTGGCCCGCGCACATCGTAGCGATTCTACTGATCCGATAAACTTCCAAAATCTAAATACGTGCTTGTAGAATAAATTAATCGGTCATAATTCAAAGAGAAGTGGCAGCTTCTCGGTAAATCACGCCTCAATTTCTTTGTTTCACTTCTGAAAAATAAAAATGAGGCGTAAGAGATTAATGATTAATTTAATCTGGAATCAATGGGAGGAATTCTTTGTTTCAATTTTTTCAACATCACAAAGTTATTCTCTCTCTTTTTTTGTGTTGATTTCTTTTACTGACGTTCACCTTCGGAGGAGAAGACGTCGTAGGGTAATCCAACACCGGAAGCGTCTCGAGCGTGACGCCACCCTGAAGTTGGAGGATATAGAGGGCAGTGTGAGGTAATAATGGAGTCCAGAGTCCGTCATGCGAGTCCATGTCCACCGTCTTTGTCCCAGTTAAGAATAAAAACGAGTTTAGTCAATATTTCACAGTCTAATCCTTACTTTTAGAACAATAATTATGGATAATAATTTTGAGGAAACTGGGCTTTTTTTCATTTGGTTAATTGATACTCGCTAAAAAGTATTTCCCCGTGTCTTTCTGGGCGGTCCATTGGGGAAGAAAAAGAGAAAAGAGCCAGTGTTGTGGCCCGTATGGTGGCAAAACTCGACGGAAGGCAACTGGTGAAGAAGATGAGGCCAGAGAAGGGTAACCGGACACCTGGCCGTAGGTAACGTGAGATCACCGCCACCACACCGTCACCACCTCCTTTCTTCTTCGTCCTCCCTTATCCACCCACCTCTCTTCACCCTTCTATCCCCATGGGAGAGAGACCCCCTGAGATACTCTGCAAAAAACCTCACAGTTGAAGGAAGTGGCTTTTTCCCGAGGTAAAAATATACTCCACAAAACTCAACCTTTTTTCTTCCCCTTTCGCAGTAATAAAAAGGAAATTTCCATACCTCTCAAAGGCACCAAAAATTTCCCCACTTTCCCCCGATTCCTTTTTGCCCGGAATATATTATAAAAATGGAGAAAAAAAAAGAGGATTCTCGGGAAATATGCGAGAATACACCAGACAACAAACAGTGCATTAATGCATCCCGACAAGATAACGAGGTGGTCATTAAAGCTGGGTACACGCGTGACGAAAAAACAAGATATCAAAACGCCTAATTCAAAAAGCCGCCACGTGCCGGTCTCACGTTTCAATGCAGTTGTGTCATGGACCTGACACAAAATAAGTCCCATTCAGTGAGTTCACTCCTTTTTTTTTTTTTCATCGTTTCTCTTTTCTCAATTTTCTTCCACTCAGTTCCACTAATTCTTGTATTTATTTATTTTTTTCAGAGTGAGTATTTTTCACAGTTGCCCGAGTTTTCCCTCGCTCGTAATCGATAGCCCTCGCTCGATTCTCCAATTACTCCAGGGAAAGGCAAACCACCGTCTTGATGCATTGTGTACACTGCTACCACACTGAGTATCGTAAAACCACGAGAATTGGCCTCTTCTTCATGGTAAAAATGAATTTTACGAATAATCGAAATGTTGAATAATGGGGATTGAAAGAAACAAAAGGAGAATGATCTTTACTTTGGAGAAAATACATTATACTGTTACGTGAACGCGTGCTCTGCATTATTGGGATGAGCACGTGAACAAACGCGTGTCTGTCGATATAATAATATCATCCTCTCTCCCCTCGTGCACTTTCTCTTCTCATTTTCCCAATCACCTGAACGTAAATGATGTTTCGGAATAATAATACGTGGGGTAGAATGGGTAGAGTTTAGTTTTGATGCTTGACATCATGAAAATCTCACGAAATGAAGGAAAATATTGAATGTAAAGAGGTACCCATTTTACCCCAACT
Organism: Aleiodes testaceus; assembly: GCA_963565655.1. Lineage (NCBI taxonomy): Eukaryota > Metazoa > Arthropoda > Insecta > Hymenoptera > Braconidae > Aleiodes > Aleiodes testaceus. Next base: position 3,421,488 of record OY751421.1, on the reverse strand, counting down.
TTCACGCAGACAATTCCCTCGAATTTAAAGAGAATTATTTAATGGCCAACATTTCCTGCCAATAGATCCCTTAATGACGTATCGATTATACACTCTGTCCAAACAGTTTCCTCCCTCCTCCCTTGTTTTGCTGATTTGTTATTTTTTAAGGGTGCATCGGTTGATCCAAGAGGGGTCGCCGGTTTCATACGGTAATTGTAAACTCACCGAGGGGCACAATCCCTTCTGCCTTTCTAATTCAACTCCTACAGTTAAAAGTCTTCTTCCTTCGAGGATAATTGAAAAATTGTTAAATCCAATTATTCACCTAATTTTCAATGAATATTTATTTAAAAAATAAACATTAAAATTTCCGTAAAATTCTCATTCGCGTGACTTCCACAGTCTCTTGAAAAACCAATGAATTACCAATGAGTTTATCTTCACGAGCTCATTCACGAAAAAAAAACGAAGAAAATAATGAAAAAAAAAAAAACCATTTATTTCTCCAGATAACGCATTTCAATAGAAACTACGCATTTAACTTTTCTCATGTTTTTGTTTTGATTATAAAGAGTATATGTTGTGGTATCTACGTCGCCATCTTGGGCCCGAAGTGACTCTTACCAAGAGGAAAGGAATACACGCTACTACCCACCCTATAAATACCGGACTGGTAATTGATTCTGTAATAACTAACTCAAAGCCCCTTCTTCGTTTCTTCCTTTCGTCCTTTATACCACTAACTCGTACGCCTTGTGTATACATATATATGAGGCTCGTTTCGAGTTCACGGCATAAATATGTATGTCGGTAATAATATAAGTGAAATGGGTAGAGGAAAGAAGCTCCAGGGGTAACGCACGTACGTCACGCAATTTTCGTTGAATTTTAGTCATATTCGCACGTTAAATTCCATAATTCGATTATTTTAAATCTCCCGCCAAATCGTCAGCAAGCAAAAAAAAAGGGGGAGAAATAGTGGAGGAGATAAAAATAAAGTAAAACGAAATGAAAGAAATAAGAGAAGAAGTTAGACGCACCCGGGGCTTGAGGTTTAGGATCGATCGTAGGGATAGGTGTTAAAACACGGCAATTAACAACGGGGGAAGACGGTTGGAACGAGGTAGACCACCTTCCATGGTGGCAAGAAAGATTTACAGTCAAACCGGGGCGTATTTATGAACTACGTCTCTCGCCTAACTTGAAAATACACGAATGCACGGAGGTTTTTTGCAGCAGTCCTTTGGCAAACACTTGGCGCTTTTTTTTTGCACGAGAATTTATCAAAGGTTTATCATTCTTCGGGAATGATCAACGCATTTTTGAGGAATATTTAATTCGTTTTTTTTTTTTTAAACAATGAATTGAGGGATAACGGTGTTTCTACATGATTCGACGAGTTCTCACTTCCTGCAGACTGATGATGAACGACGAGAAGCGTCTGGGGTCACAAGGGCTCCCGAAGCGATCTTATTATAACTGCTTGCCAATGATGACCATGTTTAGGTGTTGGTCAGATTTAAGAACCCAACAAGTATTAAAGGGCACTGGGTATTACCGTCCGCCGATTATCGTAACGAGGGGCCTCTTTAGTCACGTCTCCGACCCCTCTGGGTTATATTCCAAAGGCACGTGCTTTCACTCAAGACACATTGCGCCTTTTCCAATTTTTATATTTTTTCTCATTCTTTTTTATCTCTCGGTGAAACTCTGCACTTAATCATTTAATTGGCATAAATTTTCCTCATAAGTTAAGGGGATTGAGGGAAATAAATCGATTAATTTTGAGATTTTAAATTGTTATTTTTAATCGTTAATACAGAGAATAATTGTTTACGGCTGTGACTGGCTCTTAAATTCTCATCCTCGTATGTCTCTAAGTGGAAGAACTCGAAAGAAGCCAATACATTATGCCAATGGTTGGGAAGGCCCGTTAGGTCGCGTTAAGTTATTAGAGAATCAATTACGTGTGGTTCCTATTGTTTATGGGGGCCCTCAAGGGGCCAATCCCTCGACTCTCAATACCCATACAAAACGATACACGTATTTATTTCTAACCATTTGGAAGCGTTTAACGACCTTTTTGCAATTTTCTATCTCTCATTCTGCTTTTTCAATCACATTTTATATTTCATTTCTTATCCTCACTTCAATTATTCAATTTTCATTATTTTTTCTTTTTTTTTTTTGAAACAATTCAGAGTGAAAATAACATGGTAATAATTTAATTCATTCTTTTTTTTTTTCATCCTCTTCTGACAATGCTAATTAAAAGTTATGATGTAGAATTTACTAAAGGGGTTTGCCCTTCACCAGGTGCTTCTATTCATTTCCGAAATTAATTGACGTATCGAGCGTAGTAACTGTAATACCACACAGGGCTTCCGCAATTCGATTACATACTTCCCTAGACCAATAAAAAAAAATTGCAACTGTTCATGAAACTAAATGAATTCAATGAAAAAAAGGATTATTCCATTTTCTCCAATTTTCCAGAATAATTTCCAGGAAAAAGAGAATAACCGTAATTTAATCATAAATATTCTCCCATTTTGTGTTTTTCTCCGTACGAAATTTTCGAACATTTGACGGCTATTTAATATTAAAAGTCTCGAATCGTCAGTTGAGGCGTCATAATAATACGTTTTACGCTTCCCCCAATGGACACACCCACTCTTGGTAATGTAACAAGCATCCAAGTGCCCTAGACTCATCCCACCTTGCTCTCTTCAAACGTGTGAATGATAAAATAATAATGTATCATGGGCATCGATCAGTACCAATAAATACAGGCCATGCGTATCATCCACCATTATCAGTAATTGTATTTCCTTTTTTCTCTCTCTTTCTACTATAATACATACTCAGACTAATTCACATTTTCATAAGTTGTTTATTAAATTTAATTTCATGTTTCAACAGTTACTACTCAAAGATAATTCACATTTATTAATAATAAATATTCTCCCTCTATAATTATCTCCGAAAAAGACAAAAGAGTAAGAATTTACCTTCTCTCGTCTCATTTAACTCCACATGGAACAAAGGGGGAAAAAAAAGGGGGAGAATAAATAAAATCAGAGCGAAATATTATCCAAGATCCATGAAATATAATCCACAATTTTCGTGTAAACTGCTGGCGTCGCTGTGAGACCACATTCTTTTGGTCCAAAAGAGACTAAACCGATGAAATAGTACTTTGGTGGTCCATCCAGTGACTCAACTTTCATCAAAGGACCTCCACTATCTCCATTGCACGAGTCCTGTCCAATGACTCCACCAGCGCACAATTCGCTTCTGCCAATCGCTACTTTTCCTCGGAATGTTTCGATGCAATTGTTTATGTGGACAATTGGCACTTTTACGGTTTGAAGGATAACACTCGATCTTGGATTCTCTATCCTCATAGAAATCACAAATGAAGTATTTTACACAGATTTATTTCATGAATTGAGATATATTTCATTACCTAAATCATAAATTCCCCATCCAGCAACTTCCGCCCTTTCTCCACGTAAATCCGCACTCAGTAATTGACAACAGGGCATGCAAATAGGCATTACATACTCTGCAAGATAATTCAGTAGTAGATTTTAAAAAAAATTATTAATTTATTGTGATTACCGTTATATTCAACTGGTCTGTCCAATCGTATGATTCCGATATCATTCCTGTTATCACTGTCGTAGTCTCCATGAGGAATAATTTCTTTAGGTACAAAATCTTGAACTGGTTCAGCACAGTATCCATCCTCACAGTCTGGATCAGTCTCTGTATTGTGCTCGCCCAATCTCACGAGTGCAACTGCGAGGCTTTGGAAATATTAGAATTCGATAGTTAATTAAGGGAATATTTCTTTGTTTTAATTACCTTCCTGGTAGATCAGTGAGACAATGAGCAGCAGTGACAACGTATTTTTTGTTGATTAAAGTGCCTCCGCATTTGAAGTGGATGTCATTGTAAGAAAGATCAGCGTATCCAATTCTTGCAATCCAAGGATACATTCCCATTGATGCATTTTTACCCCCAATTATTCTATCGGAACTCGAAATCCCGCACTTGATATGCTCGAGTAGTTTCCAATTCTTGTGTTTCGTTGAATTGACCTCTGAATGAATTATAAATAGAAAAAGAGCCGTTAATTTTCATATTAATACGGAATTTATTATCCTCACCTGAACCACTGCACAATAAAGTGAAGATTCCTCCGAGGAAAAAGAAACAATCAATCAACATCATCGTTTTAAAAAAAAAAGCAATGACAAATTTTCTTCTCAATTTCTATCAGTCAGAAGATTAAAAAATTAAACGAGAAAAATAATCAAATGTTTGCAGTTCAGTTTCAAGCTGAAGAACTAACGTATTAAATTTTTGAAATGGAAACCAGAAGCTGTTTCATTTGAGTCTTATCTCGGGTATACCAGCGTTACAATATTACACACCGTTTAATGCATCTCAGCAATAACTCCTTGGGTATTTCAAGATAACGAGAGGCTCGTTAAAAATTACCTTGTACTGGAGCCTGCGAGTCTTTGAATTATAATCAATGCAAAGGGAAGAGAAAAGGCTTGAGAATTATTTGGTTTTTCGGTAAATTTATTAATTCTTGCATCAAACACTATATTTAAGTTCATAAAAGAAAATTATTCATTCACCTCATTTAATGCTAATTAATTACTATCTGCTTTATTTGAATTATTTTTCGTTTCTTCTTCCTTTTCTTCTGCATTTTTATCGCAGGAAGATTCTGAATGTTCCTCGACACTGGAAGAGCCTCCACTGCCTCCAGAATTCTCTTCTTGACCCTTTAAAACCTTTTTCTTCGGTTCATTACTCGCCTCGTCCTCAGAACTGCTCAATTCATCGGAATCAATGTCTTCTTCAAAATCATCAAGCAGTGTCTTCCTCTTTATCCCCTTTTTCACAACTTTGAGCTTCTTCTCCTCGGAATTGGCAACAGCAGCTGCTGCTGCAGTTTTGAATCCCTGCTCCACTGCATCATCAATCCTCTCCGTCAAAACTGATCTCTCATGCTCGTAATTTTTGTCCTCAAACTCATGCTTCGGCTCTGCACACAGTCTCTCCAGTTTCTTCTTCTTTTTCTCTGCTTGCTCCTCTTTTCTGCTCGATTGCTTTTCAATCCAAGCTTTCAAACGTTTCTCCTCATTTATGTCCCTCAGTCTACGACCACTCAAGTCTCTGCATGCTTCTCGATTTGTCGTTTTCTCAATTTGAGCACCAATTGCTCTCAGCATAGAACCAAATCCACCTTTTCCACCGAATAATCTCGGAATCAGTTGTCCTTGACCTTCGATTGGTCCATCGTCGTTTTGGAGGGGTTTACCATTTTGTAGAATGTAGAAATGAGATTTTGAAAAACCCTGGAAAATTAAACAAAGGATTGAATTAGTGGAAATATTTGGAATTCTATTGTTTTGTTGATATAATTGGAAAGTTAACGACATTTTCCGTTGAGAAATTGTCCGAAAATTGATTTTTTTCTATTAATAAGAGGTTATAAAGCTGAATCTAATATTTACCTTTTGTTCCAGGTTTTCCCATAGTTCTTGGATCGTCGGATTTGTTTCGGAAGTGAGAACAGTTTTACCTCCACGTCCTGTTATGAATTTAATCTCCAGCATTTTTGAATGATGCTCCGGATTAATTAATATTTAACAAGTACTGTGTTGACACAAAACGTTTTGGAGCACCACAAAAACAATCAATATGGCGTCCTCATGAACGCCAGCGCCACCTGTCGTCAACCTCCATTTTTAAATACCCCAAACTTTTGAATATTAATGAAGAAAAAAAGGATCAATAACTCTCTCTTCAATTTTCCGATATTTTATTAATTTAATATCATTTTGTACATTCATTCACAAATTTAGAACATTCCTTCTCCTCCCACCTATCCCCTCGAACCCAAAAAACACAAACAAATCACAATTAAGTCTAAACGAATTATTTAAGTTTACATAGCCAGAGGATTTAATAATTACGATTGAAATGAATTGTCTCATTTCATTCTAGAAATGACAATTTCCTTAATTATAAGAGAACAAACGAAATCCTTTATTTCCAAGCTTTAATTCCTCTTTTTCCTTCAATCATTCTGCGAAATTGGTGAACCTCTGTCACGTTTGCTGCCTTTCCCCTTTCCCTTCGATTTTCCATCTCTCTTTCTCGTTAATGATGAGTTAGAAGTCGTGGAAGCTGAATCAGCTGGACTAGACTGATTGGAGCCGTCTCTGTCCCACCTGGAAAGAGCATCCCTGAGATGTTGTCCTTCTGCCTCATCATATGCATCAACATCGACCTGAATCCCACCATCAGTAATCTCCAAATTAGCTCTCATTTCTTTCCTCTGATCATCAGTATGCTGTGGACATCTCATTGATCTTGTGCACAACTTTTTCGTGTGCTCCGAGACAACACCACAAATCTGCGTCAACAGTGCTCGTTTATCCTCTATGGACATGTTCTCGTAGTTTGAGGGTGAGTTTTCATTGCTCGTCTGCATCTCCGGCGTGTCTCCATTCCTCTGCGTCTTCTGCGTCTTACTACGTTTAATCCCATTCCTGTCTTTCCTCCTCTTCCTCTTATCGTTGTTGACACTCCAATCAGCATCGTCCTCATCGTCGCTTATCACTCCACTGAAATTATTCAGATCTTTTGAACTATTCGCTATTCTTCTTGACGCTATCCTCGAGCTGTTTCTACCCATTCCCATGCACTTCTCCAAGTGCGTTGCAAAACGACAGGCTGCTACTCCTCGATCACAATTTGGACAGTTGCATTCTTGGGACTTTTTTATTGGATGCTGACCGAAGACGTCGAGACCTGGAGAATCTGGAATTGAAATGAAAGTTGAGATTATTCATAATTAGAGTATTTATGTTTAAATATCTCGGAAACTAAGAGAGATAGAGGGATTTTGGAAGAATCCTTTTTTGGAGAGAATTTCGAGAGCTACAAAAAAGAATGAGGGTGAAAAAGGCGTATCTTTAATAGTTTCGGAGATATTGTTGAAAAAGTTGAAGGTTTGAGGCTCTCACCAACAATCGCATAGGATTCATCATCGGGTATTCCTTCCTCAACGTCAGAGCTTCCAGTTTTTATAGTTCGATGGACATCAAATACAAAACCCATTAATACCTCGTCCAACAAATCCTCGTAAATATCCTTTGATGCTAGATCAACGTTTTCCGATGTTCCCATGAACTCTAGGAAGCTTCTATCAAGCTCCTGTATCCTCTCCTCTGTCACCGACATCTTTCGAGTAAAATTCTTCTCCAAGCAACACACACATGTGCCTCTTGTATTCACGATTGCTTCTTAATTAATAACAATTGTGCAAGAATGCGATGGTTCTTGTTTATTTTGTTGCGTGGATTGGAGATTCTTTGTGGTCCAGATATTCAGGTTTTAATGGACAGTTGACAGCATCCTTTTACTAATGGTTCTTTATGAATTTTCGTGAATTAGATGATTAGTTATTTTTTGGTAGTATTATGGAATTTATTTTAGCACTACTGTTGTTGTTGTTTGTTTTGTTTTTCTGGTGTGATTTTTAATTTATTGTCACTCGGTTCAGCCTTCTGTCAAAATTCCTTGTGTTTATTGCAGGTGGCAGATTCACAATATTAATTTAATCACGAGTAATGAAATTATGTAGAGACGAAAAGATTTGGAGACTTTATTTTTTCATAGAATTTCTACTTTATCGACAGGCGGTTAAATTGTTAATTGTATTTATTTAATAATTATTAAGCAAGTAACTACCAAACAATAAAAACTATGTAACAATGACCACCGAACAAATCACAAACGATTGCATATTTTTTGAATTCAAATTCAATTGTTTGTGTTGTTAGTTTTATTTATTTAATAATAATTAAATAATTGACTATCAAACCATGAAAACTATATAACAATCACCACCAAACAAATCACAAACGATTGCATATTTTTTTAATTGAAATTCAATTACTTATGCTGCTAACTTTATTTATTCAATAATTATTGAACAATCAACTACCAACCAATAAAAACTAAATAACAATCACCACCAAACAAATCACAAACGACTCCATAATTTTTTCATTCAAAATTCCAATCAACTCAAGTTACTAAACATCTAGAGATTTTTAAAAATTAATTGGTGGCGCCGTCTCTTAGGATTCTTGTGAAGCTTGAAACACAAATTGATTTTAGTTCTTAAGAATTCTGAGAGACGGCGCCACTGGTAAATTCCTAAAATCGCGGAAATTCAAATTTTGAATGTTTAAACGTGCAGTGGTAAATGAGGTTAAGTCAGCAGCCTCTCGACTTAACCGGGTTTACCACTTCTCGTTTGAATATTGCGTTTAACGGCACATTCAAGCGAGAAGTGGTAAATGAGGTTAAGTCAGCAGCCTCTCAACTTAACCGGGTTTACCACTTCCCGTTTGAATGTGCCGTTAAACGCAATATTCAAACGAGAAGTGGTAAACCCGTTTAAGTCGAGAGGCTGCTGACTTAACCTCATTTACCACTGCACGTTTAAAATGTCCGAATTAAAAATCCGCCATTTTGAGGAATTTGTCAGTGGCGCCATCTCTTAGAATTCTAGGGAACTAAACTCAATTTGTGTTTTGAGATTCGCGGGAGTTCTAAGAGATGGCGCCACTAGTTCATTTTCAACCAATCAAATTGAATCTTTAATTTTAAAAAAATATGCAATCGTTTGTGATTCGTTTGGTGGTGATTGTTATATAGTTTTTATCGTTTGGTAATTAATTCTTTAATTATTATTAAATAAATAAAGTTAGCAACATGAATAATTGAACTCCAATTAAAAAAATATGCAATCGTTTGTGATTCGTTTGGTGGTGATTGTTATATAGTTTTTATCATTTGGTAATTAATTGTTTAATTATTATTAAATAAATAACATTAACAACATAAATAATTGAGTTTTTAATTTAAAAAAATATGAAATCATTTGTGAGTCGTTTGGTGGTGATTGTTACATAGTTTTTATTGTTTGAGAGTTCATTGTTTATTGAAACTAATTCTCATAATTAATTTCGAGTCGTGTTTTTTTCATGTCCGGCGATGCAAATGGTCGCACGTTGTTCTCCGTTCTCTCCAACTCTTTCACAAAATTCTGTGAGTAAATTAAAATGATTCACCATAATAACAGTTGAATATCCATAGAAACAAAGTGAATAATTAATCAAGTCATTTGAAACAACAATTAATTATTTACTAAACAAAGAAAACACTAATTGTTTCATTCTAACCTTTTCCAGCAAACCTCATAGGTTATCCCTCATCTACCACAATAACTCATTTTTTTAAATAAAAAAATGAAGAGAAGCCTCCAGAGTCTCCTGAGACTGTCGCTGACAATCCGAAGCTTATCCACATTGAAAAACCATGGAATGTCATTGAGATCACTCCATTCATCATCAGTTCTTGACCGAAGATTCACCCGAAGTTCAGCCCTGGACAATGTCGCAGCAGAAGTTTCTCAAATCGCACTTCCCGAGAAGCTCTCTGATCCCTTCGGGACCCAAGAAGAAGAAGCGCCGGAGATTCACGGGAAGAAGAGAACGTTCTACCGTAAAATCCGAGACTGTGACACGCCAGAGGAGCTCTTCGACGTCGTCAGCAAGAACAAGGACGACCTAAACGGTTTCAAGTCCTTAAAATGTTTGGAGTACCTCAGCCTCATGCAAAAATCATCTCCAGACTCCGACAAATCCAAGTCAATGACGAGAAACCAAGAATTCTTATTAATCTGCGATACTCTGAAGAAACACATAAGACAATTGAACCTCGCCCAAACAATTGATGCACTGAAGTCCATGATATTGTTGGGAGTTCCCTCAACCACAGTGATCGTGCAGATGCTCCTGCAACTGATCAGAGACCAAGTGAATCAATTGCAACCGGATCAGATACTATTCCTGAATCGCATCCTGAAGAAGTGCCAGAGAACTCCTCTAGCTGAAGCTCTTCGCATCGCTCTGCCGATTGTCTTTGAAACTCACATAGGAACGAAGTTAAACACTCGTAACATGGACTCTCTCATCAATACTCTACAATACCTGAAACAATCAGAAATGTCCAGTGAGGTCATCCCGAAAATATTGAGGATTGTCGAGAAGAAACAGGATTTAACCCCGCATCAAGCGAAACAATTACTGTTTTGTTTATTGGATCTAAATGAGAGTGATCTTGCCCACGGTTTACTCAAGTCAACGTTTGAGATTTGTGCTGCAGAGTTGAGTACATTCAAGCTCGAGGAAATTCATGCAATTACTCTGAAATTAACGAAGAAATTCCATAGAAAATCAGGGACTGGAATTATTTATTATAATGAGACTTTCGTGGATGCAATGGCAATGACGATAATCTCGAGGGATCTTGGATTTGGAGCAGCAGTTCATCTTTTTGATTACTTGAATGAAGTGGATCATGTGAATATTCCTCTACTGGATTACGTAGCGGCTAAATGTTTTGAGGAGAAGAACAATCTCAAAAACGCGAATAAGCACGAGATTTCGAATATAATATTCGCATTGTCGCAGGCAGACTACAAGCCCGTTTTTTGGGACTCCATGAAGGAGTCTCTGATGAGTGAGAAGTGCCTGGAGGAAAATCCCATGAAATTAATGAAACTCTCGCTTTATTTGACGACTTTAGATTGCTACTGGCCGCAATTATTCGGCTCTGTTTTCAAGAACTTCAAAATTTTCACTGAACAGTCTTACAACAGTAAAAAACGTTTGCTGTTACTTTATCACACGGTTAAGAATAACTATCCGGAGTACGATGGACCATGGCCTTCTGAGGAACTCATCACGACGTGCAGGAATGTTTCTATGCATGACAGATTCGAGTATCTGTTGAAACCAGCACTTGAGACGGTTCTCGGAGGTCCACAGTATATCATCACGAGCATGAAAACAAAATTATCATACATAATTGGTGAGAATTCTTGTTTTTTCATTATTTAATTAAATTATTCATTCATTATTTTATGCTGCAGATCATGTGGTTGTTATGAGGAGAGGAGGAGATCCAGTTGCCATTAATAATCCCGGAGAAACTCTTCCAGAGAGTGTAGAGGATTTGTGTCTCCCACCAGATTGCCAAGCGTAATGATGTTTACCTATTTTTTTAATGAATTTTTAAGGCTCCTCGTAACACTTTTCTTTGTTATTTCAGGCTGTTGATCATGCACCTTCCCAGGTATGCATATATGAGGAACGTGAAACGTTTAACCGGTTACTGGTCATTAATAGTTAAACAACTTGAGATAGAAACGAAACACACAATTATTCCAATTAATTCAGCTGAATGGAAGTTAATGGACGAGCAAGAGCAAATTAAATACATTACACAGGCCATAAAACTCAAGTGTGACGAGCGTTCTGCAGTCGTTAATTAAGACAACATCCGATAATTCATTAATTTAGAATTTCAATGTAAATAGGATAAGACGTGAATAAACCGAAGTTTATTACAATTTTAAATATTCATTTATTGCGTTCAAAATGATGAAACAAACATCAATTGATTCCTCAATTATTATTATTTTTTTATTATACGAAAATAGTTATTCTCAACAATAAAATTACATTATTATGATCTCCGAACTCAATAATAAATTTGAAGTGGAGAAAAAAAAAGAGAAAAAATGAGTATTTTCAAGCACAAGGAGTTGTCTCCTCGAATTCTAAAACTAATTCCTGGTGCAAAAAGAATCATAGGAAATTATAATAACAATTCTTATTTATAAAAATTCAATAAAAATGTAGGCACTCTGTGATAGCATAATTTCACCCCTCAAATTTCTTTCTTGAATTCCAATAAAATCAAACATTGACTAAAATCAATAAAAAATAAAACGAATTAATTCCTATGAATAATTCACACCAGGTTGTAATCGTCAATTAAAAATAATTCGTTCGAAATTGAAACTTTCAGTTGCCTAAAAGAGCACCATTTACCCAAAGTAGCACCATCCTGAGTCGCAGAAAACCAATAAAATCGAGTACTAAAATGAGAATGAACATGATCAACCAGTTGCACGTTTTTCCCCCGAAGAAACAAAATCATTGACTCAATCCGAAGACCTTGAGTGCATTGAATGCAGTAGCCAAAGCGACTTCCTCCGGTGATTTTCTCATAAAAGCAGCGACCATCTCGACAATAGCAGGTAAAGCACACGGTTCATTCCTCTGAAACGTGCAGTATCGATGTAGGAATGTCATGGATCGTTCAGTCAATCCGTCTTTGACGTGAACCGGTAATTTACTTGCTCTCGTGTTTGGATACATGAATGGAGCATCAGTTTCAACGAGAATTCGGTCCAACGATATATTCCCACCCTCGAGAATCTGCCTGACTCCACTGTCAGACTTGTCCTTGCAGAGATACCCAGTGATGCCGAGGTAAAAGTCCTCGTCGAGATACAAACGTGCCTCATCAGCACTTCCAATGAACGAGTGAATCATCACTGATGGCAGACGATTCTTGTAGTGCGATAGAACCTCGAGTACATCCTTTTGTGCTCCTCTCTCATGAATCACCAGGGGTTTATTCAATCTACATGCCAATTCTATTTGCTTGTGGAAAACCGATCTCTGCGTCTCGGGATCCGAAAAGTCTCTGTTGTAATCCAGTCCACATTCACCAATCGCCACGCACTCTGGATTCTTTGCTATGCTCTCTAATTCCTCTAGGGTTTCATCATCGTCCCAGGATTTTGCATCGTGCGGATGAACACCAGCGGTCGAGTAAAGAGTTCCTGGGTATATTCGGGTCAAACGTAATGCCTCTTTGCTTGTTCTTATGCTCGCACCAGTCACCATTATCTTCTGGACTCCGGAATCTTTTGCTCGTTGAATCACTGAGTCCAGGTCTCTGCTGTACTTTTTGTTCGTTAAATTCGCACCCACGTCAATTAATATGTAATTCTCGTAGCATTGACGCATTGGACACAAGTCCGGGTTTGTCGTTGAACTACTTGGGTTTTCAGACATTTTTCGAGAGAGATCGGACTAATGATTGCTCTCTGAAATTAAAAGAAAGGATTAATCAACGACTGTAAAAGTCTTTATAAAAATCGAATTTATTCCATCAGTTTTTTTAGAATATCTCGGAAACTAAGAGAGATAGAGTAATTCTCCTCAGAACCTTTTTTGTAGCTCTTGAAATTCTCCACAAAAAAGAATCAGAGCAAAATCGCTCTATCTCGCTTAGTTTCCGAGATATTCAAAAAAAACTGGAGGCAGGATGAAATCAATTTTCCTGAAAAATTCATTTTCTCATTAATTATTGATAAAATATTAGTGTCAATTAATTGAATTAATCATTACTTTCTTAATTAAACTCGTGCATAATCACTTATCAATTTAGAAGATCATTCTGAATTTTAACCTCTCGCAATAAATCTCAGGGAGATGAATTTCTCATTATTATCACTGAATTAACCGGAATTTTCTTAACGTTTAAATCATAATACTCACTTGACATCTGTAAAATCAGTGGAAGGGCGAGTCTCTCTGATTTGTCTGAATTGAAGGTTTTTGTGGTGCGTTTATGTGTGAGAAGTGGCGAGAGCTTCTGGAGGTTTTTTACGATGACTTAACCTTCCAATAAAAGAGTCCGGAGACTGTGAGTCATATTTTTTCACGAGTTGCATAACCTTTAGAGAGGGTTTTTAACCGGTTCGAATAAATTTCGTGTAAACAATATTTTTGGAGTGTTTATGATTGTTGTCTGGTGTTGAGTGATTTATTTTCGTTCTAAAAAAGAAGAAAACTGTGAAAATTCCATTAAAATGACGGTGAACAATTTTGTCAATTTTCTTAATATCCAACAGGTGTTTTGGTGAATGATTTAATTAAAATACATTTTTTATTTTATAGAATAAAAGAGGACACAGAACGAGGAAACAATTACTCGCAGGAAAGGAAGCAGCATCAAAACAATTAGTAAACAAAGCAAATGTTCAAGAAAATCCTCTGGAAAATTTAGGAAAATTCCATAATTATTCAACACCAGAAGGAGCAAAGGTTCACCTAAAATGCGAGAAAGTGGGAAATTTACCTGAGAAAACTGTCGCCTGGATTTTTGATCTCATGGACCGAAACATGAAGTCTATGTATCAGAAATCGAATTGGGGATGGAATGAGAGTTCTAAGAGGAATGAATTGACTGAAGCAAGTGCTTGGTACTTGATTGCTACTGTTGATGATGAATATGTTGGGTTTTCTCATTTTCGATATGATTTGGATGACAAAATAGAGGTTTTATACTGGTGATTAATTATTTTCTTGTGCTAATGTCGTTTTCACTCTTTCCCAACTATTTATTCTTATTTTTTTTGTAGTTATGAACTCCAATTGGAGCAGAAAATGAGGCGGAAAGGCCTTGGAAGGTTTATGATGAACTGTTTAGAGGCTCTGGCCTCTGAAAGTCATATGAAAAAAGTTATGTTGACAGTATTTAAATTCAATATTGAAGCCAAATCGTTTTTCGAAGCTCTTGGGTAAGTGCAAGCATCAGCAATACTCAATAAATGCTAAAAATTAATTAATTCCTTAATTTTCAGTTATAAATTGGACAAAACGAGTCCACCAGACTGGGAGAGCTTGGACTACGTAATTCTAAGTAAATAAACGATCATTCCGTTAATTTTACATTTAATTATTTTATACGAAACAATAAATTAATGCATTCAAAGGAAAAGGCAATTATTCATTTTCTCACTTTTAATTTTATTCAATCACTTTAACACGATATTCATCGTTTTTTTTTTCTTATAAATTTGAATATATAAGAATCAGTAGCAGCAGAATAATATTCTGTATTTACCATTGGAAAAGCTGGGAAATTTTTCATTAATTATATATCTCTATTATTTGTCTAAGCATGAGAAATTGTTTTTCATTATCAAAAAATTGACTCTTAAAACGAATTGAGAGTATCTCTCTTGAAAATAAAAAACATCACAACTATATTACAAAGTTATAAATTCATCGAAGCTGTCTAGTAGCACTCTCAATCACCCACAAAATTGCCTATCATTCTGAAAAAAATTATCATTAATTTTTCTCCTATTATATCACTTCATTCAGCTACAAAATATTCTTCTATTCTCTCTGTTTAAAATTATTTGCGGAATTGATAAATTAATACTGGTATACTCAGTTATAAACTGCATACATATTCATCAGGAGCAGAAGAAACAGGACTACATTATCCTCAGTAATTAAAATATTATTTTTTTACTCACTAAAATCAATAATGACTCTATGAGAAGAAATTCTAAATTTCAATTTAAGACTGTGTTTTATGAAACAAGAGTGATGATATTTGATGTGGACACAGTTGGATGCTGGTTGATTTTAAAGTGGGACCAACACTGTGAAAGGTCAATGGAACTTCACTTATTGTCCAATCCTCTATGAAACTCAGTAATTTCCCAATATTAATGATTCCACTCTCACTCATACTGAATCGTTCATAAACATCATCGCCCCAGCACTGATCGATCGCCTGCCTGTGAAGTACCATTCCCACGCCTTTACCAGCGCCATCAGGTACTGATATGACTCTCATGGAGATAATTCCTACGTCAGCTGGAAGATCAAATCGTAGCGGTGAAAAATGGGCGTTGAAATCGATATTAAATACTGGATTTGGATGCATTGCTGTCATCGGATGCAGCAATTCCTCCAATGCCAGATGACTAGCCAGTGATAGAGCACCAGCAGGATGTCCTGGTGCTGGTGGATTTGAGCAAGACCTCTCCTTCTCCATAACAATCATAAACACATGATTAGTCATCAAATTATCAGTGACACCTTGCTCCAGTCCTCTCTGATCATCTTGCATGAGTCTCCTGTCCTGCATTATCTCGAATTGTCCTGATGCCATGGAAGCTGCTCCTAATGGTTGTCCAGAGACAACTGTCATCCTCACTCTTTTATCCTGGATGTAACCAGCAGCTGCTAGAGGATAATAATTAGCCTGAGTCGGTAGTTTCGGGAATCTCTGTCGCCTGATCATGTTGAGTCCATTGAGATCAGTGAAGAACTCATCGCCAGAAGCAATGTCCGTGTCCAATCTCATAGCAAGCTCGAAGTTCTGAGTCTCTGCTATATCAACTTCGTTCAGAACGTGTAAACCAAGACCATCACTACCTGGTGAATTAAATAAAGTACATGTGTGCCTCAAATGTGGAAGTTCAATGAAGACTCTCGATAAAATTGGTCCCGTTACGAGATGAATTGTCTTCTCTACTGTTGTGTATATTGGATCGGGCTCTGGTTTATCAGGGAGAAAGAGATAGGCTCCACTCTGTGGCCTTCCTGGTGATGTTGTTCCGTATTTCACGAATTCCAAGTGAACTGGGAATGTTGTATCACCGATTTTCAGAGCTTTCAGAAGACCAGACTTGCCGAATGCTGCTGATAGACCCGGTCTAGGACCGATAGAGAACTCTTGGCTTGATGCCTGTACTTGGAGATGCTCGAAGCCTCTGACTGGTTTCGGTGGAATCGCCGTGTTGAATAATGTGACATTGGCGACATGAACTCCAGGTGGGTAAGTGGTTCCTTTTAACGGATGAATCAAATAAGTATTGATGCCAAAACCTGAGACAGTAACGAGAAACGATAACTCGTATCTAGCACCAGAAATAGCTGCTGGACCGACCCAAACTGGTGATAATTGACACTCAACTGATTGCCCCATTCTATCAGTAACTCTAACATAGGGATTCGATAGAATTACTGTCTGGACTTTTGTCCTCTGCCTTGGGAGAGAATTGAATACAACAATTTTCCTTGAAATTCCATCATCTCCAATAGACACTATTATTCTCTCTCCAATGCTCGTGTGATGCGTTCTCATTTCATCCTGAGTGAAGTATTGAGACTCTGGATTAAGTGCTGGGACTTGCGGGCTTCTCAGGAGATGTGCGGCTGATTGCTGGAGAACATGGGCAGTGTTGTTGAGAGCTGCGATCATTTTCTGCGCATAATCTATGACAACTTCGTCCCTGGCTGTACCAGTCACTCCGTCATGATGCTGGAAGAGAGAGTGCCACTGTCTTGCTTCGTTCAGTCTCTTCTCTAAACCAGCCTCTGCTAAATGCTCAGAGCCCCTGGCCCATCCAACAGTTGAGAGCACTTCGGAGGCCCTCAATGAGCCCAAGAGCACTCGATCCAAACGCTTGTGGAATGGTCTGGACGTGTAATATCCGCTCCAGTAATGATCGTCCCGATCGGCATATGTAAAGAAGTCACCAGAGAGTTTCGGGAATTTATCGACACTCTGCTCCTCTCTCACTGCATTGAAGTAATCAGTGAGAGTACCAAATTGTATCTTAACGTTCAACTGTTCGTTAGAATTCAAATAATCGAAGATCCTCTGGTAGTTTCCATACTGCGCATCCCATTCAGAACTCTGAGTATATCTAAAATCATCTCCGAGTGGTGCGATTACGACATTTGATTTAAATAATTGCGATTTCTTACGATACTGATCGAGCAACAGCATTGCACGTTCCCCAACATTTCTCTTCGTAATAACTTTCGGTGGAACTCTCCAGGGACAAGAGAGTCCGAAATTCGGTAGCCTGAAGAAATCAAATTGACAGCAGACTTTGGGATCAGGACCACAGGTGTGTGGTACATCGTAGCTATAAAATGGCATCATGTGAGTGAGTATCTCACTTGATCCATCAGTGTCCCATAATTGTCTCCACTTGAACTCGAGATTCTTATCTTTAGCTAGTTTCTTCTTTACTGCATAATGCACACGTTGAATCAGGACATTCTCGAGTCCAGCGTTTTTCAAGAGGTACGGCAGTGTCGGTGAGAGTCCAAAGGGATCAATAGCCCAGCCAGACGTTGGGACATAATCCAGATTAGCTTTTAACCACTGATGCCCTTGTGTCAATTGTGCGAGTTGTGCTATCCAATGGGAAACTGCCTCGTCAGGCATAACCCATCCTCCAGCAACAATCTCCAGTTGTCCATCGACAACCAGACGCTTCACCATTTCCTGGGTTGCCTTCGACTGTTCATCCCACCAGAGTTTGAAGAAGGAAATCTCAGCCCAAATGAATTTCCTTCTCTTGTCCTCTGACAATTTCGTCACCATGTTGTTCAGAATTCTATTCGTCTTCTGAGCATAATACTTCTCGAACGTCTCCAGCCATCCTGGATCATTGTGGGAATGAGGCATAACGAAAACTGTGAGTTTTCTCGTCTTGTGCCACTCTTTCTCATCGTATCTGATCGCCCATCCCTGTTTCCATACACCTCCATCGGGATTATCAAATTCCATCTGTTTGTAGAGATCCAACATTTGTATATCGACTTCTGGAATTTTCTGGAGATTGTAGCTGCATTTTTGGGGCTTCTCTATGTGATCCGATGATTGTATCGGGTTCAGAGGATGCTGATCATGGATATGGTGGTTTTCGAGACTCCGAGGTTTTTGGACCTCGGAAGCTTCTTTCATTGCATTTATCGCCTTGTGATGACGATCCAGATCCTCTTCTAGCTTCGCTAATCTCGTCTCTATGTGGACCCATTGATTCTGCACAAGAAAATATTTTTTTTAATAAAAAAAAAGGTATTGATGAATTGAATGACTCGACAGTACTTACGTCTTCAATTGCAAACTTTGGAGCTCTTCCTTTTGGTGAAAACGTCAAATCTAACAGCAAATAAGTCATCAAACAACATCCAACGATGCAACCGGCGCCCAATATCGCAATTAATTTAAAGTAACGAAACGTCATCTTTTTTAACATAATAAATTCCCTCTACACAAAGAGAGAATTTTTTTTCTACGATATAATTATCTGTCATAGAACGTTTTTTTTCTAATGTTTCTTGAAAATGTTATCTCTTTCCTGAGTCTTACAATTGCCACGCAATCTTCACTGCTGAAGCGGCATGTGGAATGTGGAGCTCCTCGTGGTACTTCAGCCCAAACATTTTTCGAGGTGATTACGTTATTCAGTTGTTCATGTTTAATTTGTTTGGATGTCTTTAAAACATTCTTATCAGTTGTTACCCCCCTTTTATTCCCCTTGGAGAAGGAGCAAAGCGTGAATATCGAACATGGCGAATTATGGAGCACTATCGAGTAATCGAAATTTGGAAAAATTCGAGTTTTTCACTGCGATGTGACTATTTACACCACACACGGATGACGGCCCGTGAGCCGTGGCTGATTAGGGACACGGGAAGTTTGCCCGTGGCCTTAACAAATGACGGAAAGTATTCCCATAATTTTACCGACGACTGCTAGAGTCACGGTCCGTGCGTTCAAAAATCCCTAGAATCCGTCAGTACTTGCCGCCTCTTCATCAGTATTTAAACGAATACGATGAGGAACTTTCGCATTCCTAGGGTTTTTAATCTTGGAAGGATTTTTGAATTTCATTTTTCATTCATACAAAAAAATTCCGAAAAAATGATAAAAAATTAATTGTTTATGTGAAATATACAAATGTTCAAATTTTTTAATGAAAACACAAAAAAAGGCGAATATATAATAAATTCCGAAAAAAATCTAGTAACTTAGTATTGACGTCACAGAGAGTAAAACGAAGAAGAAAGGATTGAGTCTCCATCAGCTGATTCGTTGGCAGATGTAAATGTGTGATAAAAAAAATCATTGAAATTACATTTATGTGATGAGACTTAGTTCCCCGAGTGAGGAAAAATGTTGGACTCAATTGGTGCTAAAAAAAGCTCAATAACTTGAATTAAATTCCCAAAAATAATAATAATTGTTATTAATTGAAAAAAATAATTGTAAAAATAATGCCTGGAGAGCCTGCAGCCTCCGCTGGCACAAAATCCAGTGGTAAAGTTAAACGCATATCAATTCCCCGTGTGCAGAGTAGTACAGACACTGAATTACAATCTCAAATGAGCCAAAGTGGTTCAACGCCACTTCAACCAATTTCTCTGCACTATGTCAGCTTCAGATCAGACACTGAAGAGAGTCCAATACCACCAGTACTCCAATCACGACTGCTAGACCTGTTTCAACAGATCCAGAAGGAATTCGAGATGGTCTGCCTGGAGAACATCGGCTGTAAGAATCTCGTCATCTTTAATTAGAGAATAACGCATTTCATGAAATTGTAAAACAATTGTTAAAAAAAAAACTTCTAACACTGTTCAAAAAACAATTGAACACATTGTCTTCATCATTTAAAGCCTCTGATTGCAGTACAAGAGAAGATTGACGCTCTCAACGAGAGATTGGAACGTGAGTGCTACGGTTCTGGTGAACGTAGTCTGCCTCCTGGGGATTTGGCTGATTACCCGGACGTTAAGAGTGCTCTCAAGCAGAAAGGTGAGAATTTATCTTTAAATTCACAAATTATAGATTATTTATCATCTCATCACTTTAGCACCAACAGTGAGCTCAAGCCAAAAGATAAAGACTTCGCATAAATTGAAGGCGCAAACAAGCAAGATTGTTTCGAGCTTCAAGAATCCAACAATGACGTGCACAATGCAGCGTCAATACGCAGGGCACAAGGATGGCATCTGGGAGGTTTCTGTTGGTCGTCCAGGTCAGCCGATAATAGCTACAGCCTCAGCTGATCACACAGCACGTGTGATGGCAGTGGAGAGTGGCAAGTGTCTGCTGCAGTATATTGGTCACAGTGGTTCAGTCAATTCCGTGAGGTTTCATCCGACGATTGATCTGGCATTGACTGCATCTGGCGACTGTTCTGCGCATATATGGCAGGCGGCTGTCAATTGGGACGTGCCCAAGAGGCAATCGTCTTCGGAGGATCTCTCCAATATGGATCGAACCCCCACGAATCCATCTGGACTCAATGATGACCAGGAAGAGCCGCCTACTTTGAGGACACCTGTTAGGGAACTTATCGGACACACTGGCGTCGTTATGGCTGCTGATTGGTTACCAGGTGCTGAACAATTGGTCACTGCTTCTTGGGACAGAACGGCTAATCTCTATGATGCCGAGACTGGCGATGTTATTCATACACTCTGTGGACATGATCAAGAGTTGACGCATGTCTCTACTCATCATGCACAGAGATTGTGTGTTACATCAAGCCGGGATAGTACTTTTAGGCTCTGGGACTTCAGGGAGCCTATTCATTCGGTTTCGGTTTTTCAGGGACACACCGAGTGAGTGATTTTCTTCGTTTTCTTAATTAAAGTAAATTATTTAGTTTTGTTAATCTAATTATATACTTTTTCAATGACTTCAGGGCTGTTACTTCCGCAGTTTTTACTCGAGAGGATAAAGTAGTCTCGGGGTCGGACGATCGAAGCGTCAAGGTCTGGGAATTACGTAATATTCGCAGTCCACTGGCCACAATTCGTGGCGATAGTGCGGCAAATAGACTTGCGGTCTCTAGTAGTGGGATCGTTGCTATTCCGCATGACAATAGGCAAATACGATTGTTCGATCTGAGTGGACAGAGACTGGCAAGGCTTCCAAGGACTAGTAGACAAGTGAGAGCCTATTTTAAAAGTCAATGAAATGATTGCATAATGCATTTATTTATTTTTCTATCTTTATAAAATGGAATTGATGAATAATAATATTCAATGTCTATTTTTCTTACATCAGGGACATCGGAGAATGGTCTGCTCAGTGGCTTGGCTAGAGGATCCAGGCGCAGTCTGCAATTTATTCTCCTGCGGATTCGATAGACTCGTACTCGGTTGGAGTGTGCTTCCCCTCAAAGACGCTTGAATTTTACGGAGAAATAATGATTTACCTTCTTTCTCATATCACAAAGTTTAATTAGCCTCAACTATCACTTTGTATTAGACTAATATTTTGAGTAGAAGGCAACCACATCCATGTGGATGCATAATTATGCGCCAATAAGCCACCAGCTAGGCCAATAAGCGATCCACCCCTTCCGCTCTCACAAACAACTAGAATAATTAAAACAAAATTACTAATATGAAAGAATTTAAATAATTAAAAGTTGAATTACTTAAAATAATTATCAAGAATCAAAAAAAACATATGACTATGTGAAAGTTTTTTTTCAATGATTATAATTGGATTGTCAAATTATTGGAACAAATGATCAAAAGTATGAAAATTAGAGAGATGAAATGAGAGAATTATTGAGGACAAATAATTTATGATAGAGATTTGTCTAGTCCCGTTTGTAGAAAAACTTTTGCACTGGAATAAAGATGATAATTATTAATGTTTTTGAAAAATCAAAGAAATCTGTCTTTTTCTTTCACCTGAATAAGCTGTAAGTAAACAAAGCATCGTGTATCCATGAATGAGAGCATAATGCAGTTCATGAGAGACATGCTGCCAGACGAGCCCGAGTAATCCCAGGAGTTTAGCACATCCCCCAACGATAAGAGCACGAACAAGATCCACAGATGTGTATTTGATCGGTTTTTTCCTGAGGTAAATCCACCTGACCTCCGTCCCAATGATTACAGCAATGAGAAATGCCCCAAGAGACAGTGCAGTATGAGCTAGAAGAATATAAAAGCATCTCTCCCCTTCGAATCCATCTGTCTTCTGCATCTCATTCGAATTCTCATAACTCGCCCAAACCCTGTACGTTTCGCTCAGCAAAAGCACCACCATCAGCTTCCAATAGGACTGAAACTGACTATTATAAAGCAGATGCCTGTACGCTGGTTTCTCCAAGAGGACCAGATCAACCAAGACAATCACTGGATCATATTCTATGTACTTGTCAGCCAAACTCCCACAGCTTGTCTAAAAAAGAAGAATTACATCAGCCTCTTATCTAAATGCATTCAATCATGAATTATTTATTTATCATTTCTATCATCTCAATAGAATATCTCGGAAACTAAGCGAGATAGAGAAATTTTGCTAGAATCCTTTTTTGTAGAAAATTTTAAGAGCTATAAAAAAGGATAAGCGTAAAAAAGGCGTATCTCCAGTAGTTTCAGAGATATTTTCAAAAAACTGTTGAGGGAATGAATATTCAATTATTTTTTCGACTCACACATTTTAATACTTTGAGAACACTGGGACTGTATCTTCGGTAAAGCTCCTCGACCTCAACTCCACAGTTTATGCACGTATACATTGTTATTAATTGAATTCCGTGGAATAGTACATCTAGTGGTCGTAATTACTGGTCTTCACGCTAGACTGATTGCTGTAAGAAGAGGTAAGATTATTGTGACGATAGAATTGACCTTGTATCATGTTCCCCAGTAATAATCAGTGTATGCTGATGTTGGAAGAGAATAAATTCTTTTTCCCCTTCCCGTTTCATTTGAAGCATTGGTGAAAGCAAAACGGGATGTCGGATGGCGTTTTGAAGCAGGAATTCAGTTAGTTGTGGACAGACATTCTGAAGATAGTGACACAGCGATAATGGCAGCGAAAATGAATATTAATTTACCTACGGGACAAAAAATGCCTGCTCTGGGCTTTGGCACTTGGCAAGTATGTAATTCTCATTAATTCGATTTAATTATTAATTCTACCGGTGAATGGGTTGTCACGGGGAAGAATGTAAGAGGTCATTGACCCCTTCTCTTTCGTTTTTTTACTCGTCTGGGAAAGAACGTAAAAATATGAATTTTTCATCATCAGTTTTTTGAGAATATCTCGGAAACTAAGAGAGATAGAGAAATTTTCGTGGAAACCTTTCTTGTAGCTCTTGAAATTCTCTATAAAAAAGGATTCTTGCAAAATCGCTCTATCTCGCTTAGATTTCGAGATATTGAAAAGAATCTGGCGAAATGAATTAAATTTACAATTTTTTCGAGCCTGCATAATGATAATGAACGATGTTGTAACTCGTGTGAATGAACTTATTAAGTTTAGTATCTTATCTATATTTATTATCGAGGCAATGGAGTAAAAACATCTGCAGATAATAATACTATTGTACAATTTCTCCTTCGAAGATTAATTTATTAAAATTTTCTGATTGAATGATGAAAGGCTTCGGAGGAGGAAATAATGAAGGCAATGGAAGAAGCTCTGGAGGCTGGATACAGGCACATTGACTGTGCTCCAGTTTATCTGAATGAAGCTGCTGTTGGAAAGGTTCTGAAGAAGTGGCTCGATTCAGGAAGAGTTAAAAGAGAAGAATTATTCATTGTAACGAAGGTAAACACATTTACGATTATTAAATTATCAGATAAATCGATCCGGTTCTCTAATCGTTTTTCATAATTTCATTTATTCAATTATTTTAATAATTCCTTTTTTTTCAAAGCTGCCAGCCGTAGGCAATCGCCCAGGTGGCCCTGAGAAGCACATTAAAAAATCCCTGAAAGATCTTCAACTAGATTATCTCGACGTTTATCTCATCCATACTCCATTCGCTTTCGAGGAAGATGGTGATGAGCTTCATCCATTCGACACCAATGGAAACATTCGATTCGATAAAAACACAGATTTCTCAAAATCCTGGGGAGAAATGGAGGAACAGGTGATGGCTGGGCGTGCCAAAGCTATAGGCCTATCTAATTGCAATATTAAACAGATTAATCGTGTTCTGAAAATGGCCAAAGTTCCAGTCTCCAATTTGCAGATTGAGCTGCACGTCTATTTTCAGCAGAATGAGTTGGTGAGTCTCTAAATAATCAAAGGAATTGTCTAGAATCTGTTATTTTAACTACTAAATGCATCGAATGAGGAAACTAACTATTAAAATGATTCTTCAAGGTTGAATTCTGCAAATCTCAGGGTATAGCAGTGACTGCCTATTCTCCACTAGGCTCCAGAGGTCTCGTGAATCTCATTGGAAAATCCGACAGTATTCCCAGCATAATGGAGAATAAAACAGTCATCAAAATCGCTGAGAAACACAAGAAGTCTCCAGCACAAGTTGCCCTGAGATTCATCATCCAACGAGGCATTGCTGCTATTCCAAAGAGTACTAATCCTGAGAGAATCAGGAAGAACATCGACGTCTTTGATTTTGAGCTTGATGAAGGTGATATGAAGGAGCTGAGAGGCTTGGACCAAGGGGGCAATGGGAGAATCTGTGATTTCTCCTTTTTGAAAGGAATTAACCAACATCCAGAATTCCCATTTTAATTCATTCATCTGAGGAAGAATGTAAAAGGGTTTAAGAGAGAATTGAAATGACAGAAAAACCGATTTCGTATTTACCGTTATCTCCAATCCATTCATTGACCCTTCGACATTCTCAACGTATCTGCTCGTTATGTTTAATAAAAATAGTTGAAATAACAGAGTCTCCTTAATTATGCATGAATTACCTTTCTCCATAAACTCAAAGATTGATTCAACAAAAATATCAAATTTCCATTAATCCATGAATTCCCATCAACAAAACCTAGAAAATGTGCACTGACAATGAAGAAAAAATAACACTGCGCATGCGCAGTGAAGTGCATTGTATTTACAATAACCTCAATAAACCAATGAAACTTCAGAATCATCAACAGTTAGAATTCTAATTAAAATCCTGAAAAAGGTAAAAAAATTACTGTGATCAGTAACATTGGAAGAGCCTCGAGTCCCCGAAGAAGGTAAGCACCTTTCTAAATCCATAATAAACACAGTAACATGAGTAAACACAAAACAAACAATTCTCAGAATTGAAAGAATCGAATGGGAAAAAAAAAGAGTAGCAAATTCCTGGATTACGTGTTGCCTTTTGATATTACTCTAGACTAGAGAAAAACTGCGATACTTATCCTCGACATTCACGCATCCCCGCGTCAGCCAAAGGCCTTCTTGTGGTGGGGGGAAAAAGGGGGTTGTAGACGTTGAACAAGTGGAGGGTAGTGCGCAGTGTTCAGAACAATTGCACGTACATTGCACGTATAACAAACCGGAATTTTTTGCCTTTGCGCACTGGTATTTTTGTTAATCACGATGTCTGTAGGGCTACCCATGGGACATAAACACAATCGATATCACTGCGTGTTGGTATTTTTTGATTGCAAGGCACGTTAGTGTTTCAGTGAGAGCCGAAGAGTTGAGATCCAATGAAGTATTCATTTGATTCATCAATAATAAGTGAAAAATCCAAGTGAATCTGTGAATAGACTCGTCCAGTTACATTAATAATTCATTTGAATCTCTGCAGATGTCTTCCGGATGTTCAATTGCTTTTTGAAGTACTTGAGGTGACTGAAAAAGAGGAAAACTCACTTTGATTAACAATAATGATTGCACCAGCACAAGAAGAGAAGAGAAAGTACTTTTTTGGCAATTTGCCAATGAATGTATGAGATCAGAGAGTTCATACCGGGTGATTAATATTTTTGAGAAATCGTCTGTGTCTCTCTTTGGGACAATGTCAAGGTGCCTGATTGTTGAGATGATTATTCAAGGTCACAATGAATTATTTTCATGATTCATTTGAGTGAAATATAATGATTGACTTGTTATTGAGTAATGGGAAGAAAATGATTGGCGTTAATTGATTCTATAGACTCGTCCAGGTGCCTCAGAAATAGATTCCATCCACATTGATTTATTAGTTCTCACTGATTATCATTGCGTCCTTCTTTCACTGGGCAATGTCGTTGTGCCTGAAAGAAAAAATTCATAATTTCAGGTTATTAATAATAATAAATAAATTTGAGAGGTGTAGAAGAGTGATACGTAAATTTAGGAAATGTCTTACAATGATAGCGGTCGTGCAGTACGTAAATCTGGCTCGAAAACGCCAAAAAATTTGCGTGTAACATCTGGTGAAAATGGTAGAGCAACAACAACAATTAATAATTACAACAATCAGAGAAATAATTATGTTGATGGTCCACAGCCTTCTGTACACAAGAGAAATCTCTATGTTGTATCATTCCCATTGATTCTTCTGTTCAATGTACTGAGGACACTTCTCTATCAGTTGTTTATTATTTTTAAGTATATTTACGCATCAACGAGTCATCTTATCCAGAGGAGACAGGCTGCAGCAGCTGCAAGAGGACAGTGTCATCTTGAAATTGTTGTTGGTAGTGAGGGAAGATTGAAGGAGGATATTCTTGTTGTTGGTGATAAAGAAACCAGTGATATGTCCCATCTTCCAAGAAGACCAGCTGGACCTGGTCCTGCTGATCCACTTCTTGCTAAACAGAAGCATCATCATAGGAGAGCTTTTGAATTCATAAGCAAAGCTTTGAAAATTGATGAGGAGAATGAAGGTAATTTTTTCGTCTTCTTGAAGCCACTGATCTGAAAATTTTTTAATTCTTAATATTTTTATCTGTTAATTAGGACACAAAGAAATGGCAATAGAATTGTACAAAAAAGGAATTGGCGAGCTGGAAAAGGGAGTAGCTGTTGAGTGCTATGGAGGTCGTGGAGAAGTGTACGAACGTGCCCAAAGGCTAAATGAGAAAATGAGAGCGAACCTCGTTATGGCTAAAGACAGACTCGACTTTTTGGGTACAATTATCCTTTCATTTTTAACTTAAGAAGAGAACAAGATGAAAAAAAAATAATGACAAAGACATCATTAGTTGCTGTGATTGTAATTATTTTTTTGCATTCTCATGATGTTTTAATGTATTTCATTTGAAATAATTTGTGTACTTTGATAATATTATTAATTTTATTTATTTAAAAAAATGACAATCAGCATGGCAGAGTAATTATCATTTATTATTTATTTATTATTTATTATTTCCTCTTTAGCAAGTGTTTGTGCACTGAAAAATATGGAATTAAATGATGAAAAACGTATCAACGAAGCTACGTCAAATGAAGGAACAAATTCACAAGGAATTAATAATTCGAGGCAGCGAAAAAATATTAAAAATCATTTACGTATAGTTAAACCACTGACTGACGCTAATAACAGTAGAATTAATAACAAAATACATGAGACACACAATACACAGACACATATACCAAAGTCAATGGAGAGACCAGGAAATAATTTTTCACGTCCCTCTGAAGGTATTGTAATTATCATTCCATCAAAGATTTTAATCTAACAACTGCGAATTTGCACAGAATTGAAACTATTGAATTGAAAAAAAAATTCTCAAACAACTTTTAGACAGTGGAATTACATTATACATACACTTGCTAATTTTTTTACTCTGTTGCATTAATTTTGCATGATTGTGAGATAAAAGTAGAGAGAAGTGTTAGAATATTAATGATAAAGTGCTTTGAGAAATGCCTGAGAAATATTCATAGAATTCGCAATGATTCCCCTTTTATTCTACAGCATCGGGCCGAAAATTATCAGTCCCAGGAAAGCGACATGCAGGCAGTGCTCTCACAAAAAGCCAAACACTTCCAAGAAGCATGGGAAGATCCCCAACAGCCTTACCTTGCCACAGAACAGCGCCCTTGAAGCCAGCCTCGACCCCGCCCTCAATAAGACGCCAGCTCTCGATCCCCGGTTCAGGCTCTCCCATCAGAAGACCTGGAACTCCAGGCACCAACAATAACAGCGCCAGGAACACACCAACAAGGAAAGCTCCAGTATTAAAAGGCGTTGATCCAAAATTGGCGCAAGTAATCCTAGACGAAATCCTCGAAGGAGGCACTGCAGTCCAATGGGAAGACATAGCCGGTCAAGAAGTCGCTAAACAGGCACTCCAAGAAATGGTAATCCTACCATCACTGAGGCCGGAATTATTCACAGGCCTCAGAACACCAGCAAGAGGACTCCTCTTATTCGGACCACCTGGAAATGGAAAAACACTTTTAGCCAGAGCCGTTGCTACTCAGTGCAATGCAACATTCTTCAGCATATCAGCAGCAAGTTTAACGTCGAAATACGTTGGAGAGGGTGAAAAATTAGTCAGAGCTCTGTTCACTATTGCCAGAGAGCTTCAGCCGTCTGTTATTTTCATCGACGAGGTCGATTCACTTCTCTCTGAACGGAGGGATAATGAGCACGAGGCTTCAAGAAGACTCAAGACAGAATTTCTCGTGGAATTTGATGGCTTACCTTGTAATCCTGATGAGAGAGTTCTCGTTATGGCGGCGACGAATAGGCCTCAGGAGCTGGATGAAGCTGCACTCAGGAGATTCAGTAAGAGGGTGTATGTGACACTTCCGGATGTTGAGACCAGGGTAGTGTTGTTGAAGAGACTTTTGGGAAAGCATAATGATCCATTGAGCCAGGATGAACTTCATGAGATGGCTGTACTCACTGAGGGATATTCAGGGAGTGATCTTACGGGCTTGGCCAAGGATGCTGCACTTGGACCTATCAGAGGTAAATTCATTATTGTTTTGTAATTGGAATTATTATAGTCGAGACTCTCCTGTTTATTTCATTTTTTAATGCATATTTTTTTTCTCTTTTCTTTTTAAAGAATTAAATCCAGAACAAGTCAAAGCTCTAGATCTCAATTTAGTACGTAACATAAGAATGCAAGACTTTTTGGATTCATTGAAGAGAATTCGTCGTTCAGTATCACCATTGAGTTTAGCTGCTTATGAAAAATGGAGCCTCGAGTATGGTGATGTGAGTCTCTGATTCATAAAATTCCCGTGAAAGGGTCGACGCAATACTTGAGCAATCATTAATTGCATTGGGGACATTTTAATGACACTATTTTGGGCTCATTACCCAATTGCACTTTTTATGACGTTTCTATACAAGCTTTAAGAGTAATAAATGATTAATCAACAGTTTTTTAAGTATAATAATGCATGTAAGAAACGATGCACGTCCAGAAGAGATTTGAAAGTGAAGGAAATATTGAATAGATGAATTTTTTCATAAATTAGATATTTTTTTGTTATTTTTTGGCTCTTGGAACAACGAATGAATGACTGACGATTAGAACATTATTTATTTCATTTGAGTTATCATTAGACTAGCAAAATTAATGTTTTTTTTTCTTTTTTGTTGCTAGAATAAATTATTTTCAATGAGTTTTGGAAAATCATTGAGTTGTAATTAGTTTTTGATAAATAAAATTCTGTTTTTCTGAATTAATTTAATTCGCTTCGTTGGAGTATCCGCATGCAGGCATGTAGGGAGGCACTTCCTATCCCTAAATGAAGAATAAATCATTAATTATTATCATTTGTAATTGAGTGGAGTAAGGGCATGAGCTGAAATTGTGTAATTTTTTTTTTTGGGTGAAAAATAATATCATTAGTTTAAAATCCTACAAATAGAACAATTAATGACACCAATTTTACATAATTGCGAATAAAATAAGGGAAAATATGATAATTACATAAATTCAGTCATCTCCTTAGTTAACTTCATTACAGACAATCTTTTAAATATTAAGAATAAATAATATTGTAATAATTGTGTACGTCAGCATTCAAATCATCCAATCCATCGAGTTAGGGCTCGTTCGATTGTGAATGTGATATTTTAAACGAAAAATGAGAAATTGAATTAATTCATAATTAATCATAATGATAATAATCCCAATTAGTAGTCGCTATTACTGCTATGCAACATAAAAATGAGTACAAAAAGCAAGGCTGTAAAATAAGGAGAAATTATGAAATTTATCACTCAATCTTTCGTTCAGATAGAGATGCTTCATTATTTCCTTTTTTCCTTATTTAAATTATAATGAAAAAAAAAAAAAATCATTCCAACGAATTCATTAATCCAATTAATCATTCCGAATTAATTCTCATGTACATATGGATTAAAATATTTGTGATTCCTTTTTCTGATAAAAAAAAAAAGTCGCCTTGGAAATTGATAACTATCCATTTAAAAAAAACGCTCAAATTTGTATTTTTCGGAGGAATTAAATTCAACAGCTGAATATGTTGTGTTCCGATCATAAATATCACTGCAAAAATTTGAAAAGATAAGGATTCAAAGAATGCAATTGATAAAATTCGAAACAGAGAAATAAAAAATAAAGAAACACAAACATTGAAAATAAAACGCCTTTGAACTAACGATCGATTATCGATAAAATTCAGCCTTGATCCTGTTATTTTGCTACTTTTATAACAGCGAAAAATATGTAAGTAAATTAAGGGAAAAAAAATGGTGAATATATTTTGATGCTGGAGGCGTCATTTTAACGATTTCAATTGATGTTTAAAGTATTATTTGAGTGAGATAAGATTCTGAATGTGAGAGAACTTTTTTTTTTGCAAGAGACACGAAAGTGAGAAAATAATCGTTTATTCAGATTCTTATCTTTCCCAATTACTCAATTAATTAATCAGCTAAATGAAAAGACTTTCTTGAGCAGTGTTCCATTATTTAATCCAATGAGCCTTGAGTTCCTTGTTACATTCAGTTCATTGAATTGAATTTTTTTTTGTTAATCGTACCATTAAAGTATCCATGTTTTCCACAAAAAAGTAACGCCATTAATTTCGTGATTTAATCAATTAAATTGATAGCGAGAGAATAAAGAAGAAAGGATTCATATAAAATCGTGTCGATAGTTAGAATATTTTCTAGTCGCTGGTGCCACACACGATTTCTCCAAACTGCTACAAAAATTAATTATTAAAAATTAGTCATTGTATATTATTAGGATTAAGGAGTTTCATTGAATAAATTTGTTTGTTTCCTTCTTTTTTTTTTTCTCTTATTTGTTGTGAGATATAAATAATTGTGTGATTGATGATTAATGTTCATGCTTTTTATGAATAAAATGGAAAATGATGAAATTATAAATGAAATCAAAGGTTTTGTAATTGAATTAAAGAAGGAGACATATGATACTTTTTCATAAAATAAAAAATAATAATAATATGTCCATTGTGTTATATAAACATCTCCTTCTTTGATTTTCATCTACGTTATTAGGTAAGTTCAATTAATTTTTCAGTAATAAAAATGCCACGTGTATTTTAAATATTTATTCCTTTTTTTTCTCCTTCAATGGACAATTTCCTTCGTTTTTTTTTCCATTTTTCATTTTTTATTATAAGATAACATTAACCTAAGCATTGTCGAGGGTTTCAAGCCCTGCCGTACCTAAATTATCATTTTCTTCTTTCTTTCTTTCTTTTATATAACATCCTTCACATCTTCGATTGCTCCACTGATCAGTTCATACTCAGATTCTCTCAGCTCTTTCGTTCTTTCTCGTTTCTTTTTTCTTTTTTTTTCTTCATTTCTTTTTATTTGAAATTGTTTTTCTCACGTTCATTCGATATCCATTCATCCTTTAATCCCTCATTTCCCCCGTCTTTCTCAATTGATTTTTCATTATTTCCCAATTTTTCGCATTATTCAGAGTTCATTTAAATTCACTTCCTGCATTTTTCATTTATTTCGTTTGTTTAAATTTTTTTTCAAATTTATTTTGCTTCCGTGTTTTTCTGTTGGGGAGTTCTCCTCATTTTTTTTTTTTAATTCATTGTCGTCGGTGGTATGTCAATTAAAGTAGATGCAAAAAATAGATAAAGATTGTTTTTTTTTTACAAATTTCCAAATTCATCTTCTGGATAAATTGTGAAAATTAATTTACGAAAAATTCATTAATCTTTCGACTCAAACTCTGTCGCACAAATTGTACAGTTATCTGGAAGACACTAACGGATAAGAGATATTAATTATTCTTTTTTTCTCCATTCAATTCTACAAGTATAAAAAAGAACAGAAAAGAAAATCCCACGAATGTACAAATTTAATATTCAAAACCATCGAAATATGAAAAACCAAAAATCTACTTATCTTCTACTCATAGAAGAGAAAAATAAACCAAAGAGAGAACAAAAAATTGTGTAAATCCACATCCACCGACGAAAAAACCCTGAACGTTTCTGCCAAAATTCTCGCGATCAAAGAGGAAACAAGAGGAGAGAAATAAAAATCAGTAAAAATAAGGAGTTCAGGATTATTTTCCCTTCATATTGAAGGAAAAGTCAAAGATTTGTCGTGAATTCCATTGGAAAAAATCATGTTTTTTTTTTCTCTTAATTCTTTTTTTTAACGAAATTCAAACATCGTGAATTCCCTTATATTATTTGCTTTCAAGCTCTGAAGAAGTCCCCATGGTCGAAATTACTTTTAATTTTAATTTTTTTAAATTTTTTTGTTTTTTTCTTACTCATTTTTCCATTCATTAATTAAATTTTCCTGTTGTTGTAACCATTTTTTTTTTTTTTTTTTTTCTTGTATCATTTATTTTATTTTGTTACTTTATTGAAATTTTTCTCACGTGTTTCATTGCGAGGGATACTGTGGCATAGTGTATGCAACCATAGTTTGTTGTCCTGGTTGAATTGGAGCTGTACCAGATTGTTGTGGTGCTGTTGCCTGTCCTGGCTGCCATGTGCCAGCAGCTGGTGCTGGCATTCTCATGCTATTCATATACTGGGCCTGTTGTCCATAGTACTGTGAATAGTACTGTGCTGGCTGCAAGAATTGTCCCTGCATTTGTGGATATCCCTGAGGATACCAGTAACTCATCTGCTGACCATACCCATAAGGATACTGTCCAGCGCCAGCAGTTACCTGCTTCATAATAAAGAGCAAAAAAATAAATATAAATTATTCAATTCAACAATTTCATGACTTGTAATTGGAAAAGTTTAATTGAGCTTCATGAAAATGGGTCAATTGGATAATTCACAATACCAATAGAGAATCCACTGAAAATTCCTTACCTGCTGAGCTTGCTGATTGGCATTTGGTCCAATGCTGTTTTGGTCACCATTCTCCTTACCCCAAAAACACTTAACAATACAACCATTTATTTCTGTATTATGTGTAGCCTCAATTGCGTGTGTCGCAGCTTCTTTAGTTGTGAATTTAATAAAAGCATAACCCTTATCCTTGAAAACTCTAACATCCTGAATAGTACCAAATTGTGAGAATGTCTTATTTATCAATTCGTCCGTTATTCCATTGGTAAATCCGCCGCAGTAAACTGTGCAATTGGTTGGACTACTTTGGGCATAGACCTGCAACAAAATGGCATTATTAAACTCAAAAAAAGAGGCACAATGACAGAATTAATCTAAAAGTGGGAAATTTTTTTGGCCATTACCTCTTCATAATTTGGCTTGCTGTTATTTGCATGCCTCGGTCTCTCACTCCTCGGTGGTGGAGGCTTTCTCGTTGACCAATTGGTCCTGATGCTACGTGAACCCAACCACTGTCCATTCATAGCTGATATAGCAGCCTCTGCCTCAGATTTTTTAACAAATGACACAAACGCATATCCCTTACTCTTTAGAGTCTGTGGATCACGTACAATACGACAATTACTTATTTCACCAAATGGTGCGAATGCCTCTTTCAATGTTTGTGTTTCAATTTCCGGTGATAAATCACCAACAAATATGTGATGATGATTGCTTGTGTCAAGTTTTGGCTGATTACCGGGGCTTGTTGCCCAGTTAACCTTCATCTCTTTATCGAGAAATAGTCTCTTATTCATGGCGGCAAGTGCCGTTGCTGCACACTGATGATTTGTAAATTCAACAAAGGCATATGGATCATTACCAGGTTCACGTATTATTTTACATCCTTTGATAGCACCAATTTGTGAAAATAAAGTGCATAATAATTCTTCATGAACAGATGGATCTAAATTACCCACGTATAGGGTACGGGGATTACTTTCTTCGCTCATTTTTAACACCAATTCTTACCAACAAGACTACCCAAACTTTAATTCTCTTCCACCCTTTTTTTTTTTTTTTTAATGCAGCAGCAGACTGTCTTCTCGCCCCTCTCCTACGATCAGCAAATTAATCACAAGGTTTTCTTCACATACAAAATTTTTAATTAATTTATTAAGTTTTTTTTTTTTTTTGGTAGACAAATTTTTACCGTCGCGTGTCCCTCAGTTCCTTTTTTCTTCACTTCTAACACTCACTAACTCTCTCTCTCTCTCTCTCGCTCGTTCTGTCTCCTCTCGATTCTCCCCCCACCCCGGTAAAACGTAATATCTTTGATTTTTGTTAATTTTTTTGGGGTACTATGGGATTTGCAGTAGGTTATTATTCACACCCGACATTTAGAATGATTTTGTTCATTATTTTGAGGACATTTGTTGTACTTTTTTTGCGATGCTCAGTCGGACAACTATTGCTGCGGTTATATGCTACGAAGCGGTTGGAGGAACGATGGAATTATTGTGGAATTGAGAGTACACACACCCAAAGCTCTACGTCATTACTCAAGTAAAACATAAAATGGCGGATTATATGGGCCCTGGCGCTAACTGCCTCGTAACTGCCACTTTCGTAATTGGTTTATTTTTTTCAATGCATTTTTGGGGTTAAAAATTGGGTTTTCGTGATTTTTTTGAAAAATTTAATAAATCAATTATTTTTTCGTGATTTTAGTGGTGAATTATGGCTTTCGAGGATTTTTTTTTCGATAATATTTTTACATACTTGACGCCCGGCTTTTGGAACTCCTCTCGTTTGAACACACGTGTCTTTATGGTTTTCATGAATTTTTGGATCTCATGAGAACTGCAGTCAGCTGCACTAGAAGCGCGCGCTTTTCAAATGGAAATTGGGAGAATCTGTTTAAATCAAGGATTTTCAAGGTTAAAGCTGCTTTAATTAACTCGAAATAATTTTAAAAAATAATTAAAATAAAATGAATACAAAATTAATGTAAATTCCGTAATTTTTAAATAATTTAAATACTAAAATCTCTTTTTTTTCTCCAGCCAATGAAAATGTTGCTCTTCAATATGGCGGATTCTGTCGTTGGATGATAATTCCCAGAGTGCATAATACCGTAAACATTGAGTAAAAAATGTAATCTACTGAACTCATGCATTTTTGTTGGATTAATCACTCTAAAGTTCAACAATAATATCCACAAATGAATTTAAAATTATGTTGATATTAAGACAAAAGTGGAGAGAGTATTTTCAAGCATTCTGATTGCTCTGAAAAATTGTATTATCATTCATTGTCTTCGGTGTATTCGAAAGTTTTTTTTGACAATAATTCAAATAATAGAAAAATGTTGTCAAGGAAGAATAAAGATTTGAGGACAATTAAAGAGGGTGTAGTTGGTAAATATGTAAAGAAAGAAACACCACCGGAGATGCCAAGTGAGTTTGACTGAATTTAATTGAATTATCTATTTCATTGTCAATGCATTTGAGTAAATGACATATGTTTACAGTTATAAACGTTTGGACAACTGAACCAAACAGGCACAAACGAAGGAGAAATAATCAAGCAACTCTACCACCACAAATGGTAATGCTAAACCAATCCATTATTTTATTAATTAGTTTTTATCAAAATATCTCGGAAACTAAGTGAGATAGAGAAATTTTCATAGATACCTTTTTTGTCCAGAATTTGAAGAGCTACAAAAAAGGTCGTAACGAAAATTGCTCTATCTCGCTTAGTTTCCGAGATATCTCAAAAAAGCTGATGATGATGCACTTTATTTACCTGAAAACTTCAAATTCTCATTTAATGTATTTTTTTTTTTATAATAGCCTTTGCCCCAGCAGCCAGGTACGGTTCAGAAGTTCGGTAACACGAAAACAACGATGAGTGCAGTTGGATTAGGAAGTCACGAGGGAAAGTATACACCAAACAGTTCAGTCCCCGATTTGGCACAAAGGTGAACCATCATTTTACCTCGAAAAAGCGATAATTATTCATTTAATAATTGAATATTCAGATTTGCGAGTTTATCAATGGCCCCAGGAGTAACGGAAGTTCTTGCCTCACGTACAGCAACACCTCTCTATCATTCAGGCATGTCACCAGCCGTATCCCATACTTACGTGAACCAGTATGCTGGTTCAGAGTATCATCTCGATCGTGTGCAAACCCCACAAATGAATTACGTTCCCTTCGAGCCTGACAATGGCTACGAGGACTTCAATCAGCCGTTATTCAGACACAATCAGTACAGCAGAACGCAGTCTGAGAGATCTAGTTCTCGCAGTGAACCGCCTGCAGAACTGCCACTGCCTCCAGGTTGGTCTGTGGACTTTACACTAAGGGGAAGGAAGTATTACATTGATCATAATACGAAGACAACTCATTGGTCTCATCCTCTAGAGAAGGAGGGACTGCCAACTGGATGGGAGAGAATTGAATCACCTGAATACGGAGTTTATTACGTCAAGTAAGTTCCGAGATATATAGCAAGTGAAGGTACAGTTGGAAATATTCTTAAAAAACTGAAAAAATGAACGTATCCTCTGTTTTACCTTTTCGAAACTCGATTTAATCATTGCTCTTAATTTCCTGATTCTTTTTCCTTCAGTCATATCACCAGACAGGCACAGTATGAGCATCCTTGCTATCCCCTGGAGATGCAGGCAGTTCGTGTCGTCTCACCACCACGACACACGCATTTTCATTCTCACAGTGTCTTAGTCCCAGCGAATCCATATCTGAATGAGGAAATTCCACACTGGCTCTATGTTTACAGCAGAGCATCAGTTGCACTTGATAGAAAATTGCGCTGGGAGTTATTTCGTCTGCCTGAGCTCGATTGCTTCAATGCAATGCTCACGAGACTTTATAAACAAGAGTTGGAGGAAGTTGTTATGAGATACGAAGAGTACAGGTAATTAAATTTATGATTTTTGAGGAATTATCGAATTTTTAACACGACTCATGTTCTTCCCTTGTTCTTCAATTTATAGATCAGCTTTACTTTGTGAAATGGAGCAGAGACTGAAAGAATTAAATCCCGAGGCTGGAGCATCGTCTGGAGCCATTGCACTTCGTAGATCTCTGCCTTGAGATAATTGCCGATAAAATCATTAACGAGAAATAACGAAATTTTAAAGTTGCATGGAAGAAACGATATTTTTTTAGAAATCTATTTCTAATCGTTGGATAACTGAAGTATTATAAATAAATTCTATTATTCTACGTTTGTTTCTCACTATTATCGTCTTGAGCGAACTCTTCTGGTATCAAGTCTGGTATGCCTTCAATCTAGAAGTCAAAGAGAATGTGCAGATTAATGAATTCATTATATTTTCAATAATCCACGGATTATTTACCTGATAACCGCCTGTTACAGACAAATTCTGGAATTTAATTACTTTCACATTTTCACCTTGCCATAACCTCGCATAGTATCTTCCTGAAACATCAAAGGCAATGGTAAATTATCAAATATTGTAACAATTCATCAAAAGATTTTTCAACAATTCATCAACCTGGTTGAGTCTTCTCCTGTTCAGTCTTTGGGTAACTCGTGTTTATCATATTATATACAAACAGGCCGCAAGCATTCCATGCACAAAATGCATACACAAAACTCAATTTTCTTTTCATTTCCTCGGCCTCGCTCCGAGGCACTGGAAGAGTTCTTCTCCTCCAATATTCTCTCCACCATCTTCTCATTTTTGATAATCCTTATTTATTTGAAAAAACCAAAACAGTCTACTCCAGAATCATTGATGTCACGTGGTACCCACGAACAATCTGAAAATCTGTTAATCAAAATTATTATTCCTGATTTAAATTAAAAACATATTTTAATTTATTCATGAATAACCAATGAAATTACGAAAGTCGACAAAATACATAAAATCTACGATAATTACGAAACTGCATTAAAACTCGTTCCTTCTGAATCTCGACCAATGCCTGTACACTGTTGCCAAGTCGACTGAGTTGTCGCAGAAGTCCCGAGAGAGGGGGGGTGGAGGGATAAAGGTGGGGGAGGGTTTTTTGATTGGATCTCGATGCTCAGGAACGTGCAAAAATACTGGGCGAATATTATTCGTATTTCTTTTTCCATGAGAATTAATTCATAATTCATATTTATAAAAATTACCTCCAATAATTCGAGCCAATTGCATCACTCCTGAGATCATCAGAGAGCCAATGAAAATGTCGAAAATCATTGGCAAGGTAATAATTCTATAATTTAATATATTATTTTTTTATTTATTAATTGGAGGATAATTATTCACTGGGGGCGAATTGTTACGGCATTGAAACGTTCGTAAGTAGTTGGGGATTGGCCGAATGGTTCGTAGCAACATAAACGAGTCTCGCGGTACAATGGAGGGGGTATGGGATGTCTGGCAATCGAATAAAAGGTGGAAGGAGTGATTTCGCGCGTTGACCGGGCTCCAAAAAAAAAAACGATTGACAAGAGGTGAAAAAAAAAAATTGGCAATTTTTGTTGTTGCAATTGAGGAAAAATTCACTCGTGGTTAATTAATATTAATTAAAAAGCAATTTCCGTCCAATTTTACGAGATCTGTGAATCCGAGATGTCTGTAATGGGCAAGGTAAGTGAGATTCACATTATTTTGGGCTTCGATTTGCCAATTTTTTTTGCAAGGGGGTATGTATGGCCGCTTGTACATCGCCCGGCTGTCAATATTGTTAGGGGTTTCTTTTTTTTTTTTTGTATTTTCCTTTCAGTGGGGGTAAAGAGAATGGAAAATTCCTTTTTTTCTTTGTTTCCCTCGAGTTTTAAAAGTTTATTTCAAATTCTGAATTCAATAACTGGTTTTATCTTATTATCATGAGAGCCTTGAGATTGAAATTCTTGAATTAGTGATAAGCAGTAATTAATTCCTAATAATGATAATTAAGAGATACTAATGTTTTCATGTATTTTCAGCCTGTTTTGTACTCTTACTGGAGGAGTTCCTGTTCCTGGAGAGTTAGAATTGGTAAACCCTTTTTTTTAAACATTTATAATTAACCAAATGAGCAGTTGATTAAAGACTCCTTCTTTTTCGCAGCTTTAAATCTGAAAGAAATTCCTTATGACATAAAACCAGTGAGCCTGGTCAAGGGCGGAGGTGAACAACATTGCAATGAATATCGTGAAGTTAATCCAATGGAGCAGGTGCCAGCGCTTCACATTGATAATCACACGCTAATTGAATCTCTGAACATAATGCAATATCTCGAGGAGACGAGACCACACAGACCACTGCTTCCAGCTGATCCAGTGAAGAGAGCACGAGTTAGGGAAATATGTGAAGTTATCTCGAGTGGTATCCAACCGCTTCAGAATTTAGTTGTGCTCATTTACGTCGGGGAAGAACGTAAAAAGGAATGGGCACAGCATTGGATCACTCGAGGATTCACCGGTGAGTTTAATCCCTTTTTTTTAGAGAGGAAATTGTTCTGAAATTATGAAAATTGTACTTTGCAGCTGTCGAGAAATTACTGTCGTCGAGCGCCGGAAAATACTGCGTTGGCGATGAAATAACAATCGCTGATTGCTGCCTAGTTCCTCAAATATTTAATGCACGAAGGTTTCACGTTGATTTACGTCCATTCCCAACAATCTTGAGGGTGGATCGTCATTTGGAAAATCATCCGGCATTTACAGCTGCACATCCCAATAATCAGCCTGATTGTCCACCTGAAGCAACCAAGTAGCAAGCAAGGCAGACCACTCTCTTCTTGTTCTAATGGTTTCAATTAGAATAATGGAAGGCGAGTGGTCGTCGGAAGATTCGTAGCTTCATTAACAGAAAAAGAGAGGGATAATGGTACTTTCATTTTAAACAGTTATTAAAAATTAATCTTTCTTATTTATTTTTTGAAGGAAAACTCTCGTTATTCAATGGTAAAGGAATGTTTTTGTGCACTTTTTTTTTAGCTCTGTAAGCTCTCTCTCATTTTCTGGGTAAAGCTGCGAATAAGCTCAGAGCTATTTCAACAATGAGAATGTTCTGTCGTGTATGTCATTGTTTGAATTCGCTTTAGCTAACATTCAAGTGATAGAAATGTTGGCCTATTTTTTTATTTACCTCTTTTTCTTATTCTCGTGATTTCTTCGTTTTTTTTTCTTTTCTTCGTCCATAGAAATGAGAAGAAAAAATGTAAATTTTTTGTAAGAAGCTTTCTGAGAGAATGAACATATTTTTTAAAATATTTACCGTACTACCTATTTGACATAGGGTCTGTTGTCATAAATGTAAAAGTTTAATTTTTTATATAATATTTTTATTTTATAGATTTTCGTTCTTCTAGTTTTTCCTTTAGTTCGTTATAATTTTGAGAAAATTTATTTGGACCCTGGTTGATATTAATTAATTATCCGCAGGCTGCTCAAACCATTTTTCAATTTTATTGAAAGCTGGGAAAGTACAAAAGATCTTCCCTTTCTTACAGTCTATCACATTCCAATATGAATTTTAATCTCAAAGATTGAAATTTACTTCCACTATTAATTTTTTATATTATTAATTCATGAAATTGAATTATTTAACAATATAGACTGCCAGTTGTGAAAGATTAAGCGAGTCATTTGATAATTATTAAATGTGATTTTTCTTATTATTGAATGGAGAATGATTAAGCATTAATTAAGTAATGTAACATTTTTAAAATCATTTAATTACGAGTATTTCTCCATTTGTCATTGAAAAAAAAAAACTGGCGTTAAAAATGTAAATAACAAAATAAGATAAACCAAACGATAAATTATAGCAGAACTGATCAAATTCGAGTGCACAAAATGTATTTGAGACTCAAAACTATAAAACAATAATTAACGCCGAGAAAATGTTACAAAAAAATTAATCTTCTTGTCATGTGGAAGAATAGAAATAGAATTTCAAGATAAAATGGATACAAAATATTGAATTGAGAACAGAAAAATGAATTATTTTCGTTGTACATGCTCGGGCTAGAGTTTGATAGGAGCATTTACTCATGAATGTAGAAAACAATTTGCAAGAGTGTGTTTGACGATAAATGAATAACACTGACATAATTTAATGGAAATAAATGAACTTGAGCCTGTAAAAATAAATGAATAAATAACAATAGGGAGTCATAAGGTAACTTACGATATTGAATAAGAAAATAAATATTTTATAAGTGAAAAATGTGTAACTTTGATGCTTATAGAGGAGGAAACAATAAATTCTGTGTCATAGAAAATTAGTTTAATAATTAAACTTACCTGAGACCTTAGAATTTGTTTATTTAATCATTTTAATTTATTTATTTACCATTTAATGTTGAATGGACATTTTTTTGAAATTTCAAATCTGTCTGAACA
The DNA here is from genome assembly GCA_963565655.1 of Aleiodes testaceus. Taxonomy (NCBI): domain Eukaryota; kingdom Metazoa; phylum Arthropoda; class Insecta; order Hymenoptera; family Braconidae; genus Aleiodes; species Aleiodes testaceus. Next base: position 3,379,601 of record OY751421.1, on the reverse strand, counting down.
GACTCGAGATTGTTATCAATAGTGTGTTTTATTTTTTAAATAATTTTTTTTTTTTTCATAAAAAAATACATTTACTTAACTATTGACTAGTTCCGTTTTACTTTTTATACTTTTTTCATAATTATCATTATTTTTGGAGTGTTTATTTTCAGTGGAATGTTTTAAATATTCGTTTTTTTTCTTCTTTTTTTCATTGAGAGATATGTTGTAATTTCTTGTGACATTACTTTTGTCTATGAATACAGTTTTACAACTCTCTTTTGATAGTATTGCGTTTTTTTACAATAATATATTTTGTACATTTCAATAAATTTTCATTTTTGTACATAAAATCTTCAGGAAGGTAGATAAACTGCACTGACTATTTTTTTTCCTTCAAAATTTCCCTAAATTTAATTTTGTTCACTCTTTTTTTCTCTTCCGCTTTGTACAGACCTTCCTGATTATCATTTTGATAACAGTACAATAAAATTTTGTAATAAAATGAAATAAGAAGATAAATCTTCTCTCATTAATATCAGACTTTTAATAAAAAATTATAATTTCTATTTAATTATTTTTTTTTTTCATCACTGTATCTTCTTATTCCACCTAACTACACAATTACAAAAATTAATTAACTCTTAATTTAAATATCCTATCAAAGATTTAACAACTTGTGTCATATTATATTATTATATTTTTAAAACTTCAAGAATTGAGAAAAAAAAATTAATTTAAAAAAATGTTGTAAACGTTGATGCAGAGAGCTGAAGTTGTGAAGAGTAAAAAAAAAAATAATGAAAAAAAAAAAAAGATTGATGATTATTTGGACGTAAATCGTTGATACATGGATAAAGATGGTGGCAATCGGGGTAATTGTGAAATGAATAACAACAGAATGCATTTAATGAGCGATTGTTTATTATGCTCTTATGATCACTTGTCATACAGGTAACGATGCGGTTTTTTTTTTTTTTTTTTTTTTTTTTTTTGTTTCTTTAAATCTTTCTTTCTTTTCATGAATGAAAATAGTTAATATATTATACTTTATTTTTATAATTATTTAACATTGAATGAGAAAAAAAAAAGAGACGAGGAAAAAATAATGTAAATGGTGAAAACGTAATAACAATTCGTGTGGATGCAAATAAATGTGTTAGAATGTAAGAATAATTATTAGATTTTTTCTCGTTTTTTTTTTTTTCTTTTATCATAGTTTTTGCTTATTTTTTTCATTAATCTTTTTTCTGTTATGTTCAATAGTAACTAATTTACAATCTAAATTCTTTTATAACAATTAGCGTCACCCCCAAAAGAGAAATGTGGGCACGTAGATGGTCATACAATGGTTGAAAAATAAATGGGGAAAGTAATGGGGAAGAAAAGCGGGTGCATTTTTTGTTGTTGTTGTTGTTGTTGTTTTTTTTTCAAATAAATTATCAAATTTTTTTACAGTTAAATGATGTAAGGAGAGAAAATAATTGAATTATACTTTCATGATTTGTGTTGTAATGATGCTGCAATGAAATTTGTCCTTTTTTTTTTCTTTCTTTTGTTCTTTTTATTTTTATTAAAAAAAATATTCAATGAATTTTTCCATCTGATTTTAGCATTTTTTCACTTTTTTTATAATAATTTACTCCTTTCAAATAATCTCCTTATTTCAAGTGACTGTAGAAAATTCTGAGTCGTGAATAAATAAAAGAATTGGTGATGTTATTATTATATTATTAATTATTTTTTTGTCAATTAATTTGACCTTTTATCTATGCACGACGTGACGATTTGACATGAATGATTGAAGAAAAAATAATAAAATAATTACAACGATGCGCTTTTGAAAAAAAAAAAAAAAAAATGCGATTCAATAACTTTCTTCTTTCCTACAATGATGATTATATCGAACCACTTGTTTTTTTTTTTTTAATTATCATTTTTTTCACCTCTTGTGTGAAGCATTTTTGGGTATTATAAGCAATAACATTTGTTTTTTTTTTTTTTTAACACACGATTGAATGTAATCGGATGTAGACAGGGAAAAACATGAGGACATTTATCTTAACTTTTTGTTTTTTTAATATATAATATCTATTGAAACCTTTCGACGGAATTTCATTTTCTCTGCTAATATATGAGAGGCTCGTAACACTGGCGTTTTCATTATTATTTTTTTGTGCTTAATTTTTTTTTTCTATGTAAATGTTAGAAAAATGAAGAGACTCGAAGGAGGATTCAAGAGTTATAGAGTTCTACTCTCTCATGAATTTCCAAATCAATTTGACAATAAGAAATCAATGAAATTTCAATGATTTTTTATTTTCAATTGACTGAATAATCGATATCTCAATGGAAAAAAACGAAAAATGAACGTCAAAGGGATGAAATAATGTGGAAACATCGAAGATACAAATGTAATTGAATTTAAAATGATAATGTGTTTGATTTTTCGTTCTTCTTTTGTGTTTAATGAATAATTCAATAAATTTTCGTGAATAATTGGGACAAGAGCCGTGGCGTGAGGCGAACGATAATTTCGTGATAAAGTCGGGACACAAGTGCATCAATTTCTACACTTTTTAAAAGTCGATATTCATTTTTGTTTTTTTCTTCTTTCATCTTGTCTTAAATTACAGTTATAGCCAAAGGAATGTAAGGTACAATACTCGATTCGTAAAGTAACGAATGATTCCCTGGTACTACTTGGATCGCAGCCAGCTGCTCATTTTTTCGATATATCTTCATTTACCGTTAATTCGCTAGTTAAATTCTCTTCTGATTTTTCTCCTGGGATTTATTGAAATTTTAAAGGGAAAAACTAATTGATAAATATTTATGCATTTTAAAATTATCTGTTTAAATAAAAATTCCAATAAATCCCGAAAAAAATATCTCCGTTTTTCAAAAACTCAAATTGCATTGCTTTTCAAGAAATTGGAAAAATCAAAATAGAGGAAAAAAATGAAAAAAAAATAAAGCACAGCGTTCTTAATTTCTTTAAAATGGAAATAATGAAAAATTCAACCTTTTCTATCTATTATTTATCCTTTTCATAATCCTCTCCTTGTTTTTATCCGGAAATATTTAATGAATTTTCGATATATATATTATTATTCTCTTTGCGCGAGGTTCAACGTGCTCATATGAGGATTTAGATTTTCTATTTATTATTTCGGCAAAAACACGTTTTGTCATCGCAATATTTCTTTTAAATTAATTCATTTTAGCCATTTATCGCTTTTTTTTGTTTCACTAAAACACTATTTATGCATATACTTATACTCAACAAGGTACTTTTAATATTCCTTTTTTTTTTTTTTTTCATTAAATTCATTTAATATCTGTTTTATCCCCGAGCTGCTACTGCTACTTGTCTACCTCAACAACAACGAGTTCATCCAGATTTATATATATATGTATATGTATTATACACATATATATACATATTGTGATAATAATTTTTTTTATTACATTTAAAATCCATTTCATTTTCATTAATTATCTATATTCTGTTAATTAATTGTTTTCTTTCCATTTGCCTTAGCCCCAAAATAACAACCTAAATTATTCTATCTAAAATCGATTCCAACGGAGTAACATGTATACGTACATTTTTTTTTTTTTTTTTGTACAACCCTTCTCACCGTAATTCATTTTTTCTCATTATTCCAAAATGTTTTTTTTTGCATTTTCCTGATTCTCCTAAATTCTTTGGATGTCAATTCTCTTTATTCATATCATGTGGACGTTATTCATTAACGCGAGTAATGTTGCATCTTATAATTTAAAGTGATGTAATTTTTAGGCATCAAGCGATTATCATTTGAATTTTTTTTTTTTTCTTTTTTAAAAGTTCCTTTAAGAGGAAGAGAAGTCTTCAACGTAATTTTTTTATTAAAAAACTTTGAATATTCAATTTAATTTAATGTAATTTATCTCCATTTTTGCTTCATTCACTTTCGTTAAATAAAAAAAATATACAATCTCGTAAACTATTGTCAATCGGTGCGATTTTATATATAAATTTTTCTCTTTAATTTCCGTGATTCATGTGAATGATATTCTACACGCACGATGTTTTAATGAATCGAATTTAATTTAATTCAAATTATGATAATGTGAATTTTGTTTAATTGATTTTGACAATGAATTTTTTTAGTGAAATGCATGCCGATGACATTAGTGTGCTTATTTATTGCACATTTATTCGATTTTGTAGATTTTTTTTTTTCTTTCTAGCACCATTTCCTATCTGCGAATATTCGTTTGATTCTTTTTTTCAATAGTAAAATAATGACAATTAATTTGATGTTTTCATTTTTTAATGGATAAATAAATTCGTCAACAATGTGGAATAAACTTCAACAATTACGTCACTTTCAAGTGAAAAAATGGGGGGGGAAGGATAAGAAATGTTTTGTAGTGCACACAAATTTTTATGGCACATTAATTTTAAATGGAGCGCATGACATGTAATATTTAACTATAAGTTAGTTATTTCTCTGTTCAATAATTCCTTCAACGTCAATTAAATAAGCATTTATGATTTCTCCAATCGTTCGACAATTGGAGAATAAATTCTTTCATTATTTCATGATCTGATATATGCATGTATATATATATTTATATATAATTCTCTCTTTTTCTTCCTATTGCAATGGTTTTTTTATTTTATTTATTTATTATTTTCCTTTTTTCCTTCAAATTCAATCGGCACACTGAGACATTATTAGACAATGATTGAATGAAATTCATGATGTAGCCTAGCAACACACAGCCAAGTTACGTGACCAAGTCACACGTAATGGTAATTACAGTGAGGAAAAATATTAAATTAAAAAAAATAAGAAAAATATTTAAATTGTTATCAATGAAATTGTTAAATGATATTTTTGATTTTTTTCTTTCTCATTAAATACAAAAAGATAATGATTTGTAACAAAAAAAAAAAAAAAAAAGAGCAAAGAAATATGAATTTATGAATAAAAAATATTATTCACATGCAAAGAAAGTATATTAGGCTTTTAATTTTTTTCATAATTTTAAATAATCCTTTTTCCCCAACTGCTGATGCTGATAATTGATCATCTCTTAAACATCATCTTATCACGATTCTTTTTTATACATAAATTAGTGCTTCTTTTTTCATGTAAATTCGAGGCGAATTACAATTCCTACATTTTTCCCCCTGATCCTAAACTCTAAAACACATGCCAACGTGCTCTAATAATTCAATTATTTAATTACGTTATTAAAATTATCTTTAACAATTAATGTTCCCTAAATCGTCATTTTACTTGCAACATTTTACAATAATGAATGTAGTGAAATCAATGAATTATCGAATAAACCATGATTCTATGCTCCTTTCTTCCTTTTCTTGCGTAACTACGTGTGCAATTTCATTACAGAATGAAAAAAAAAAGAGAAAAAAATCGAGTGATATTGAAAAAAAAAAAAAAAAAATGGAAGTTGAATTTATAAAAGGAAAAATTGCACATGTAATTAATGAGAGCTGATACAATTTTTATGGATATATATATACATACACATACAGTGTATGAATCTGCATATATTATAGATGAACATTCATTTATATATATATATATATATTTTCTTTTATCCATTTTTTTTCTCGTCCTATGTATTTATATTAATGCATATGAATATATTATTAAACTTCGACACTTGAACGATAAAAATTGAACGCGAATTTTCCTAAATATATTCTCTTATATTTAATATTTAATATATTTTGGCTAGTTTAAATTCTTAACTTAAATTTATATTCATTATATATTTTTTTGTTTTCATCATCTCCATATATTCTTTATTTTTCCATATACTTCTGTGAGGGGGGAAAATAATCGCGTTCAATGGACCAATGCATGGCGCTTTATTACTCTCCTTATTTTATGATTTTCATTACTATTTTTTTTATACCATTTCATTAAATCTTTAAACATTCAACAACTCGTAAGCAGCATTTAAACAAATGCCGCGTCATCAAGTGATTTTCATATGTATATATATATCTTTGAATTGGGTATTTTTTTCTACTTGAAACGATTTTTAGTCGTTAAAAAAGGCTTCACTTTGATTAGAACAGTAGAAATTTGAGTTTACAGGGAATTAGCGAGGATTCTTCGAGAGAGTACCAAAGAGACATGCACAGACAATTACTAATGATTATTTTTCTAAATGATTGAATATTAATTTCATGAGCTTTTCCTACTTGTTCCCTATTTTATTCATGATTCTTTTGATTTGTCTGAATTCCTAAATTTTCATAAATTCGTTAATTAAGAATAATTTTTCATTATTTTTCCATTAATTTAGCTGAATGCCCTTCTTATCAAGCAAATGTGTAAAAATGCCGTTCAATTACTTTACACATGAAATTATATTTAGATTCTTCTTTTAATTTTAATTATTTTTTTTTCTATTTATGGGGATTTATGTCTGTAAACACATCTCTTTGACGCTTACCTATTGAATATTGTTCAAGGAGACTCTGTTTAAAGAAGGAAAACCAGCTTCTCGGCATTCTTGGTTGGCGACTCACGAGCACATAACGTGTCAGTGTGTGTGTGTAATTATTCAACCATTATTGTTCAAACTGTGAATACTGTCAGGTACGCAGTAGAAAGCTCCATTTCCGAATCGTCCTTGCTCGTCGTACATTGCCTTGCCGTGAAGCTATTTTTCCTGCGCAAAACAAATTTGTCTACATTTTTCACACGACTATAAACAATGTTTTTTTTTTTTTGTTTAAAAGGGTTTAAGATTTTTTTTTCAAACGTTTTCAAGTAATTATGAAGCTCTTAAAGTTTTTTTTTTTTTTCAAATGATTTACTTGCGATTTTATTGATCAACGTTCTTTAATTAATTACCCAGAATTTTAAATGAATTTATTGGATTAAAATTAAGAAAATATTGGCAATTAAATTGATTAATTAATTTCCAGGTAATTATGAATTTTGTAGGAAAATAATAGTTTGCAAGTTAATTAACTTTGATAATTTTAATATTAAAGAATTCAAACATTAAAAAAGCTACCTACGAGTTGTTAAATTTGTTTAGTGGAAGAAATATCAAGACTGCAAACGATTAAAGTTTCACTATCACTCCTAATCATCTCCGACGATAATTATTGCATGTTCCTTAAAAAATAAAGAAAAAAAAGAAGAAAATCACGCAAAAAACCATGAAAAATAATAGAAAAAAATTGTGATTTTTATCGTCCATGGTAATCGCTAGTTCATTTAAGACTCAGCAAAAGTGGATAATGCCAATATCTTAATTTAATTAAATGTTTTTCATTTAATTTCTTTTAATGAACCTCAGGTAACCCAAGTGTATTTCCTTTTTTTCTCAATAAATTCATTACTACCCAAAACCTAAATCTACTGTGATGATGCCCTTCATTGATTTTTCAATAAAAAATAAAATAAAAATGAAAATTCCATATGAATATCTACAAATTGATTAATTACATCCATTGAATTTTCGTTAAAATTCTAAAGATTCTAACGAGAGGTAAGATAAAGAGATAATTTAAATTGACTGCTATTGAGAATATGAAATTGATTGGAGGAAGTGAATGAAATTGGATTCATTGAATTGAGGAAATGTATCTCGTTTCAACGATACCATTCTCCTTATTCTCGTCAATTTTTATTTCACAATAGTTCCTCATTATTCACTGTACTTCCCGACGAACAAAAAAAACCCTCCAACGATTAATGACGAATGAAAAAAAATATATATACTTTTTTTTTTTAATGGTAACAAATTAATAAATTCGTGATTTACTCTAAGTCCCGGGACGCAACCTCAATTAATAATGTTAATAATAATTTCCATTGATTTTTTTTGCACACCTCAACAATATTAAATATTGCCAAATAATATTTATATTCGATCTCATTAGACAATATAATTCAATCGAATTCATGTTAATTATATAATATGTATATATATATTCTGTCTTCCCGTCATATATATATATCATCGTTTAATAATTCATATTTATAAATATACAAGTTCATCGATTCTTTAAAATTCTGTCAATCCTTTTGTTTTTTTAATTATTATTTACTTTTGAGAAATGGTGAGCCAGCGCCTTTGAATTATTTTAGTTTAAATTCATTAAATTGTACAGAGCAAGTGTTCTGTACAATTGATTTTAACGTTTAATTATTCTGTATCTACTGTTTTTTTTTTTTTTTTAATTTTTAATAGATTTCTCTCATTTAATTTGTATCACCCATCCCAGCAAGAAACACATTACCCTCCTTCTTGGAATTTTCCTAATTAAAAGAAACAGAAAAAATACTTAATCTCTTCGGCTTTTCTCTTTCCCTTAATTACAAAAATTTGACCTCAAATATATTGGAATATTTTAATCACCGACTACCCGTTAATATCCACTCGTTCAACAAGTGAACCTGAGGACCCAGGTGTCAGCTATGTAATTGAACTTTTTCATATATTATATATATATATATTTATCTAGAAAAAATTCGTTTAAACCTTTGAATTTTTAATTAATTCATTTTTTCCCCCTCGAGACCCTCTCAGAACCCGTTTCTCAATGGATAAAAAAATATTTCGTCATCATTGGAAATCTGTGCATACTCTCACTCGATAATATCTCAATATAATTAGCTCATCGCCTCTAAATCACCTAAATCTGTAGAATGTTTAACGAACTTTCTTAATACGCTTTTTCCTTCATTAATTCTCCTTTTTCTCTATTTAATTTTCTTTGATAATTTTAATCTAATTCTAACGTGTGTGTTTGTGTGTGTTTATCATTCTGGAATTAAACGCAAGAAGGTTGAAGATTAGAGTATCCTTCTTTCTTCTTTTCAATAATTTACTGCTAATTAATTGGAGTTTGTGCTTCATTACGAAGAAATGATTGGACGAGAGAAATAATGAGATTATTAATTGTAAAAGAATAAGAGGAAGAATGATTAATGAATTATGAAAATTTGTGAGGAATAATTATAACTGTGTACTATCCAGGGGCAGGACCAGCCAGCCATACAATCAATAAACTCTAGAATCCATAAAATTGATAGAAAAAAAAAATCTGTTCTTCGATATTGAATCTTTGGCATTGAAAAAGAAAAATTAAAAAAAAATCAACAATCGGCAAAAATCATCTCGGAAAATATAATGAATAAAATGTGAATAATAATTCCCAGTTCAACCATTTCCTCATGTAAAGCTCATTAAATTGTTCTACAAAAGCACAAAAGTTCTACCAATTATGCAGAAAAAATTCTGTATACCATGTACGTGTTTATAATACGATGTGAAACAACTCTGTAACTGAATTAAATAGTCGAAAGACAAGTTTAATTATGGACCACTTTTTATTTTACTTTTGTTTTTCTTGAATACCCTCAGAATGATAATAAAGAGCTGAAACTAGTTTCATTGGATTTCTGGGAAAATTTCCAACAAACTTCACTACTGAGAAACTTTTTCATCTCATTAGTTTGGAAAATATCTTGAGATGTTGAAAATGTGATTTTTTTATTTTCTCAAGACATTATGAGAGAAAAAGACCTTTCAGTTTTATCTTCCCATAATTAGCTTGTTGAAATAATTAAATCTGTCTTTCATCTAAAAATTTAGTTACAAAATATTTCTTCAATCCTCGATATCATCAGAGTTCCCTAAAAATCCTGTGTATCTGATCATAAACGTGTGATAAAGCCCCGCAACGTGGTGTATCACAGAACAATCGTATAATAATCTTCAATAATGTATATATGTATGTATATATATATAATATATTAAGAATCTTAAAGATTAGAAGTAAATGTGAAAGTAAATGGATGGGTGATATGGGTAATGCTATAAGCGCCTAAGTTGTGACTCAATGAGGGGAATTTGAGAAATATTAAGGATAAACTAAAATTTTGTTCTGAAAACTATGCAAGTTATTGATTGGAACTGAGCGATTATTTTGGAATCTATTTTCAAGGATTTCTCCATTATTCTCTATTATATTGAAGACTATAACTATTTACAATCTCTTATTAGCATTTAATTGCGTGAAATTTTCATTTTAAAAATTCATAATTTCCATGATTCTCATTTCTTCAAAACCATCACAGTTATAATTCTCTATGAGATGCCAAAATAATCGTTCCTTAATCAACGAAACCTGGGAAAATAATTTCCTCCGTCAATTTTCCAATCTCTCGGAGAATGAAAAAGAGAGGAAATATGAATAAATCAATTTAAATTCAACAAAAATTTTGGAATCAATGTATCATGCCAGCGATGGCATTGTGACGCGCACGTTTAGCCTCCTCCTCGCTGATACGCTGTTCAATAAGATACTGTGCTGTTCCAATGGCATTTGGAAAGCCAGTGATAGTAACAATACGATTTCTGGTACCAGGTGCAAACATTCCCTTTTTAGATATTTGAATATTAGCACCACTTAAGTGCTGAATCTCAATGAGTGCACGACCACCAGGTCCAAGTATAGCACCAACAATAACTTCAGCAATTTCTATATCTACTTTCTTGGTTTCCTTGTTGTTGATGTCAATCGTATTAGGGCTCTTACTTACAAGTGACAATTGATTTGTTCCAAGTCCAAATGAATTGTTGTTAAGATGAATTGCTGATGCTGCTGTACTGTTCTGTCTGAATGGATCAAATGGCTCATATCTGTCCAATGTATTACGTGGTGTTGGTGATGTTGAGCCAATTGTTGGTACTGTACCAATTGGTCCAAAAACACCACCATTATTGTTTGAACCATTTGCTGATGTTGTACTGTCAATTGGATTACCAAGGTATGACATGCTGGACGGCATACCAATACCCATACCAAGGATATTGTATTTAGCTAGTGTTGCTATTGCTGTGAGTATCTCGGTTGCTGCTGCCTCGGAGAAACCAGTGCTGCGTAAATTTAGCTTTATGTGCTCCAACAATTGAGTTGTCACTGGAGCTGTGCCTGCTGTTATTGCTGCACCCAAGTTTAGGTTCAGGCTGAGGCCAGCACCATTCAAGAGACTCACTGGAAAAATAAATTCATGAGAATATTAATTTTTTATGATTGGAGAGAGGGGAAGAATCGATAGTTTATGGAAATTCATATTACCAGTGTTGAGACCAGCTGGTGATGTATATGTTGGTGTTGTTGCTGGTGCCTGTGCGTATGGGCTACCAGTTGGATTGTAATTAGCAACAGGACCACTGACATCAGCATAGCTCACGTTCAGGCACGTACCACTCTGTGGATCATCGGCTATCTTTGCGAGTATCATTAATAATGCATTACGATTATTCTCTTTTTCACCAATCACTGTGATGCAGCGTTCTTGCAGTGATAAATCCTTCGCCTTTTGACTTATTTGTACGTATGAACCGGATTCTTCTTTTATTTGTTTTATGTAATTTCCGGCTTTGCCAATGATCATGCCAGCAGTGCTGTTTGGTACCAATATTTTCACCTTAACAGATAAATTTAAAAAAGGCATTGAATGAACATTTCTTGAATAATTATTGAAGACTCTCAATGAAAATATTCATCTTTTCTAATCACCTGCTTGTCTCTCTCTGCTGTTGCTTTGCCAGAGTCAAAGTCCACCGTTGTTTTTGCTGTCAAGTCTGGTTTTTCACGTATTTTTTCCATTATAAATTCCATAACTTGCATTATAGCCTCGACGCTTCCAGTTATTAAACATACACGTTCGGAAGTGCCTGAAATAAAATCAATAAATTAATTAGAGATTGTCATGTAAACTGTCGATACTGTCAGAACTCATGAAATTTAATGATTCAATAATAATTACCTGGATAAAAATCCCGTGCTTTTGACATTTTAACCCTGGCCTCAGTATCTTTTTGCAGTTGGGCAATGGTCTCACCACCCTTCCCAATGATGGCACCAGCTGCCACCCCTGGGACGAGTACTTTGAGGTGATACATTCCATCTCCACCTATGACAATGTTCAAGAAAAAAATAATGATTCAATGACGATGATTGAAAGGAAAAAACCTCTCTACTAATGTTCCTCAATTTGTAAAGATTATAAAAACCAGGAAATTCACTTCCATCAATGCTTTATTGATCTAAAAATAAAAGATTTGATCATAAAACGTTCTAACCACATGTGGAACAAAAAACCTGTCGCATTGCGCAACCCGAGAGAAAAGGAAGTTAAAAGAAAAAAAAGAATAAACTCGAGTTACACCTTTTTATCGAGTGTGGAGCCTCTTCGAGGCATGAAAACCCATTTGTGTCTTCTGTGAATTGGAAAACTCCAAGAGACTTTTCAATATTGCTTTGATAAGTAGAGAAAACCGATGGAAAATTAAATTCTAATGGATAAAGAGACGTCGACGAGCAAACAGCTGTTTGACAGACGTCGCTCGAGCCCGTGGCTCTTTTCCGACCTTGACCTGCGACCTAGCACTCCTCCGAAAGCCAAAAGAAAACTCACCATTGCTCCACATATCCTCAAAGAAGCACCTCACCCCAAAAAAAAAAAACTAATTAACTGTCTCCTATTTCTCGACGGAATAACCCAATGAATTGAATAAAAAAAGAAAACAATTACGTCTTCCACACTTGAAATTACACAGTGACACAAAATTGCGGAGTCACACAGCTGCCACAGTCCTCCATTACCCCCAACTCAGCCGCCCACACAATCTCGAACGTCAAATTCAAAAATTATCTCCGTGTAAACTCAAAAATCGTGATAAATATCGAGAAAGAAATCATTGAAAGCAGGAAGCCATTGGATATGAAAAAAAAAAAAAAAATTAACAAAAATTGAGGGAGAGGAATACGACCACTGGGAGACGTGGCAGTGACCGAGATAAGATAAATAAATCCCCAAAAAAAAAAAGTAACTTCGTGAACATGACATCTATGAAGAATTTGAATAAAGTGGAGGGACATTTTTCGTCTCGTTTCTTTTTCCCTCGTCCAATGATTCGGTAGATTGAGACACACTCGAAAAAAAAAAAAAAAGTCAAATGCGTGTGTATATACGTGTATGTGTGCATGGAGATAGGTGTTATCTGGCTACGTGAGAATGCATGAAAAAAAAATAATAGTATATGAGAAATAAAGGAAATAATAATATTGTTACAATAATAAATAATAATTAATAAAATTACCTGAACCGTAGTGAGACCTTTTTGTCGCCCCGTTCTCCACGTCACAGTCTAAGGGCCGTTTCCTAGAGTCCGCAATTTCTGGTGACGGACACGTCTCCATTCCCGAGTCAGCGGCCATCTTGAGATTGGTATTTCGCACCACACACAAACCCAACTATACTCAGTAATCAACTGGGTAAAATTTTTCAATAATCTTTATATTACTTCAATATACGTTATTTTAATAATAAATAAAAATAATTAATATAATTAATTAAATTGTTAATACGACAATTTAACAATGATAATATTCATTAGAAATTTTTTTTAATTCTCTATAACTCCGTTTTATTTAATTAATTAAATACTTTATGAAATTTTGTGTTTAATTTTACGGGATTGACGGAAAAACGTAAAAAAAAAGGCGAACGAGGAGAACACGGTGACACCAACTGGGCCGGGGGCGAACTGGCAATCCGGGTCTGGGCCTCGAACGGTGTCCCAGAGACCAAGTCCGGGTTATCAAACACTCCCGAGGGTGCGTTACGGTCTCTGGCGCGCGCGGGAACAAGACGACAACAATGCTACCATAAGGACAGCCCGAGGGATGGTGGGGGCAATGAGAGAAGAGGGGAAGGATGGATTTAGGAAGTAAGAATACGTTATTTTTTTCGAATTTTTTGTTTTTACTTTGCTCGTATCTTTGAAATGAGACTTTTCAGTTGCTCAATGATTTTCTATTTTTTGGGTCAAAGGGGAGAGGTTCTTCAGGTTTTTTTCTCTCTCTCTATGACGATGAAGAGGGGAGGGACACTAGACACTAGCCTCGGCCTCACTGGCAACTGTAGAGCCCTTCAACCAGCTGGTTTTTGATATCCGATGAAAATTCTGGTGTCTAATGTCGTCTTTGTTACACTTGTGAGTAAAATCTATGGTTTAATGTATTGTCCAATCGTATTGCTTTGATACTTCTCCTTCCCCTCCACCTAATACTGACACCTTCTCCCCTCTTTGGTTGAGGGGCAGTGGAGAAAGAGGGGAAGTGATTACGGAATACATGTTTAACCAGGGACGTAACTAGGGTTATAGCGCATGTGGCCTAGTAGTGCATTGGGCCACTCTTTTTTTATCTTTATTTTCACAATTTTTACTCTCGTGCTTTTTGTTGTGTTTGAGAGCTTTCAGATGGTTTTTTTCATTATTGGAGTCTGCTCAGCGAATGTGAAGGCGCGCAGGCGATTTGTTGCTGCGATAAAACGGCTTATGTTAGGCAAAGTGTATGCATTTCCTTATTATTATTTTCTCTCATTATTTTTTCAGTTTTTACAAAACCAAATAACTTTTGTCTCCATTGCTTATGCTTATCTCTTCTTTTTTTTTTTCAGAGATGGATAAAAATTGTTATCGACTTCTGGAGATTTTTCTTGTGGTAAAAAAGATGATTTTGTTGCTAGGTGATTTAAAAAAAAAAAAGAAGAAAATCTCATACTCGGTTTATTGATTTCCCTTCTAATTAAAATGTTTTTACATTATGATATCTCTCGTTTCTTCTCGTTATTTATGGGAAATCGAGGCATTTTCTCCGTTTTTATTTAATTATTATTTGAACGATAAATTGCATGTTAATCTTTGGGGTCTTCACAACACCCAGGAAGCATTTAATATGAATAGATGAATGCAAGAGGGTTTTTATAGGTGTTGGTCGGAGTGATATTCAGTAGCATTTGATGTTATACACTACAATGCCACGTTGTGTGACATCATTCCATCTCTAATACAAATGACAGAAAAAAAATACGGGTTTAAATACAACAAACGTCTTACATTACACTCAATACGTCGTATTTAATCGTACGATTTAATGTCTCATTATTTTCTCACGTTACTATTTTTAATTCCCAATTAAATCAATATAAACTCATAATAAAAATATTTAAATGATTTATTTCCACTGATTTCTTCATCATGTTGATGAGAAAAATAAATTCTAAAACTACGTTGCATTTAATCAATGAGTAAACAATATGAGATTTTCTTATCTTCCTGTGTCATTAGTTCAGAAAATCATTAACAGGAAATAAGATTTTTAGATACCAATGTCATTAAATAATGCAATTGAGGAAAAACATTTCCAAATAATTCATTAATAATTACAGTCTCAGTAATTCATCATAGTTGAGAGAAAAATAATAATATTATAAACGACCGTGACATGAATTAATTGTATTTTTATATAATGAAATAGTGACACAGACACAAATGTATATTTACAAGTGTAGTTTTTTACTTATGCCTGTGTATCGTCTCGATCTATCGA
The DNA here is from genome assembly GCA_963565655.1 of Aleiodes testaceus. Classification (NCBI taxonomy): domain Eukaryota; kingdom Metazoa; phylum Arthropoda; class Insecta; order Hymenoptera; family Braconidae; genus Aleiodes; species Aleiodes testaceus. The sequence continues at coordinate 3,364,156 of OY751421.1, read as the reverse complement.
TTTGTATTGCACATTTTACTCGTCTATCTGCGATTACGTCCAATTACCAATGCCATAGACAGATTATATAACGTCTCTCTGAGCGTTCTAGATTGAAGATACAGGAGTCTGTTAGGTACTGGCAATTTACAGAGGATTCACATTTTTTTTTTTACTTATTTTCATGAATATCTCGTTTCTATGCAAATTAATGATTTTCTTCGATTTCATTTGCAGATGCAGTTTGATTTGGCTGAGTGAGGCTCATGAATTGAGGAAATTTAATTAAATTCATTTTCAATTTAATTAAGAATTCGTTGGAATGCTCCTCTTCTTCTTCTCTGTGTTGGTGGAATTATTTGGAAGGGGAGAAGACGAGTCATGGACTTGATAAACATGGACTAGTCATCGTAGGGCACAGTAGGTGGTCAAGAAAATCGTAAAATTCGGAGGGCTTTGTACTTTTAGTATTGTTTCTGAGTTATTGTTTATTCGGCATGAAATGAGTAATTTGAATGCTCTTAGTTGTCAGTCAATCAGTGTTATGTAAATTCTGATTGTAATGAAGGAGAAAATTGAATCTGCGGGGAATCTGCATTGGATTTTTATGATGCTAATGGACTCCTGGAAGTGACTATGAATTTTTCACATCAATGAATTCTGTTTTTTGGGAATATCTCGGAAAATAAGGGAGATAGAGAAAATTTAGCCTGAACCTTTTTTGTAGCTCTTGAAATTTCTGATAAAAGCTTCTTAGGGCAAAAAAGGCGTATCTCCATTATTTCCTGAGATATTTTGAAAAAACAACGAAATTAAAGAATTTTCTGAAAATTCATTTTCTTTAAGAATTACTTTATGTATTTACAAATGCTTTTCTTTTTTCAGTGAGTCATCCTTCAGAAAATTCGATAGGAAAACATGGACTATTGAAATGGAAAATTATTCTAATGATTTTTTTCATTTATTCTAAAGAATAAATGTTATTCCAAAACTTCATAATATTTAACGAAAATAATTCAACAATACTGACGACTACACGTGGAATCAATTCTCATGAATACCAAAGTGGAGTTTCAAGTGATAGGAGTTTATGAAAAGGTAAAAAAGCAAAAATAAATTGAAATCGTGAAAAAATTTGAATTAAAAGCCTTATAGAGTGCATTGTCCTTGTCCTACAGCCATTACAGTATAATTCATGATTTGGTCACTCCAAAGTTATTCATCGTAAATCCAAATGTTATTTCTCGCTGTTAGTTAGAAGCTCTAAACAGGTCTAAGCGCATACAGACAGAGTGTAGTTAAATCAAGGACAATTGCGTAGAATGCATCTGACATTCGTTCCCTCTCTCGAATTCATTTTTATGATTATTATTTAGTTTTTTTTTTTTTTATCTTTCCAACGTCCTCTGACTCTCATTACAGCTCATTATTAATGATGCTGCTGATGAATTCATTGACCTTGGGTTATGATTATTATTAGTCTTCTGTATTTCCTTTTTATTCGTTATTTCAACGATTATTATTATTTCACACGAGGAAAATGATTTTTTTTCTTCTTTTTTCACTCTGAAGTAATTGCAAAAAAATAATAATGGAATAAGCACTTTCTTGCTCAATCGAAGGATGACTACCAGCATTACATATTTATTTATGACGAGTCGTTGAAATAATTTGCATAATCATTTAAAAGCTGAAGTTTAAAGAAATTATTATTGAGTAATGAATGATAAATTTAATGTGGAATTTTTTGTTAATGTTTTAGACTTTCTAAAGTTGTGAAATTTCTTTAAAAAACTCTTTTTATTATTCATTTTTAGGTTTATTGAGTTAATAAACAATTGAATGATTTTTTTATGAATTTTTTCATTCTCATAATTGAGAAATACGAAGGAAAATTCATATTTTATTGGTTTAAACGAATTTTCCCGCGGATTTTTAGTCAAATGAACACTGAATTTATTTTAATTTATTTAATGAGAAGAATAGAATTGAAATAAATAATTAATTAAAATTCGCGAAAAATTCCGATTTTTTTATCAATAATTTTCAATTTAAAAAATCATTTTCTTTATTAATTATTTGATTTGTGCAGTATTTTTTTCATGACGTAACCTAACCTCAGAGCCCACGTGACCACGTGGTCCGATGGCAGCGCCATTTTAGTGTATCGTGCACCGTTACTCGGTTTTGTAGCAGTTAAAAGTCTCCAGTTATATAATTTATTGTTCTATGTTATTATCCAATCACTTAAAAATGATAACAATGTACAAAGAATTGTCAGAAGCCGCCTGCAATGCCGAAGTAATTTACAATGGATGACAGTGATCAGATTACGAGTGTTAAGGTTTTGTTTTTCGCAAAGGCACGTGAATTATCCGGTAAAAAAGAGGATTCATTGATTATACCAAAATTAATTACTCCTGATCAATTGATCGAGAAGATTATTTCGGAGTTTAATTTGGAGGCAATTAAAGGGAATTTAATTCTAGCGATTAATGAGGAATTTGTCTCGGGTTCTGAGACTCTAGAATTATCGGAAAAGGACGAAATCGCTGTGATACCACCATTGAGTGGAGGTAAATTCAAATTAAATTAATGGATTTTATATTGAGTATAGGGGCAAAATGGACCCCTTCATTTTCAATGTATTATATTTAAAAAATTGAGAAAAATTTCCTAAAATCCCTTTTTTATTAAAATGTTTTCTTTTCTTTTTCAGGCTAAAATGGAGTCACCAAAATCAATTGTTAATCTTCAGAAAGAGAAATTAAATATAAATGAAATCGTTGATTCTGTTGTATCACCCTCATGCGGGGCAATTTCAACATTCATTGGAACAACTCGTGATAATTTTGAATCTAAAAAGGTGAAGCATTGATGAAATGAATTTTTCCTGTTAAAAAAAAACTGGGAATTTTAATCGTTTAAATTATTTCCAGGTATTGAAACTAGAGTACGAAGCGTATGAACCAATGGCACTCAAAGAAATGACAAATATCTGCAATAAAATACGTGAAAAATGGAATGTCCAACACATAGCGATATATCACAGGCTCGGTGAAGTGCCAGTGTGTGAATCAAGTGTTGCAATTGCAATTTCTTCACCACACAGACAGGAATCACTTCAGGCAGTTCAATTTGCTATTGACACACTCAAATCGAGTGTTCCCATATGGAAAAAAGAAGTTTACAGTGATCAACAAGCTGAATGGAAGGAGAATAAAGAATGTTCGTGGTCTCATAAATAATTATCAACACTCGGTCATTCCGTTTTCTTTTTTCATGATAATTGCATGTTAATTTTATGATAGAATTTTTTAAAGAAATGTTACTGGCAATGGAATAAATATTTTAAATGAATTTATGTCTTTATTTTTTAGGTGATAAGAAGTTTACTATCAAAATAGAGCCTTTAGACGACGAAGTAATGAAGGAGAATGATGAAGAAAAATTTGAGAACAAAGTTAAGATTGATCCTCGTCAGGTCCAAGTGAGAGCGAGTGCTGAAGAATTGAGAAGAAGAATCGATGCTTTTATTGCTAAGAAAAGAGATCAAGTGAATATGCTCAATATCCAGGAATTTTGTAGTCACAGGTAATTTTGTCTGATAATTTTCAATTAAATATCTCTAATTTATTTAATTTATTGAAATGTCTTTCAGAAATTTGCGAGACGAAAATGAGAATTCATGTGCTCGTGTTGACGCTATTCTGATACCCAGGAAGGACTCCAAAAGTCACGTGAAAGGTAATTGGAGTATTATCGAGTTTAATTACTTTCCCCGAACGATTTAATGAGAATTAATATTATTTTCAGTGCACAGAGTATTTAATACACATGGGCCCCAGACAATGAATCCCTCGAGCCGTCCGGCATCCTCAGAATCTCCCCAGACTCCTGGAAACCTGAATCCTGGACTCGACGAAAGATTATATACCTCAGAAAAATTTCTCAGAATTAACAAACCAGTTCCCAAAGACATTTACCAACGGATTAAAAACATTGAGGACAGAATAATTCATCTGGAGAGTCTTTCACCCGAGTACAAAGATTTTTTTGTAAGTAATTGCTGCAATTACCTTTAATTCCTCTAATAAATTAAAGAATAGAGGAAAAATGAGAGAAATCGAGGGAATTCAGGTTTTTCTATATTCTTATTATTATTTACAGAATTCTGGGAATTCTGGGAGTGAGGAGAGATTCCAGAAACCAGTTCGGAAGAGAGTAAGTATTTTATTAGAATTATTCTGTTTCGTTTATGTTGAGCAATAATAGAAGAAAAAAGGGAAAAGCTAAGAAACAAAAGTAAAATTGTTTTTTTCATGAAACCCCGATGTTTCAGTCACTTTGCAATTCCATCGAATGAATTTATGTTTTAGAAGCATGCAAACCCTTCTATTCCATTCCAAATCCATAACGCAATACCATTTCACTTCCTTTGCGTACATTTGGGCAATCATAATCCGTATAAACAATTTTCTAAATCTTCATATTTTGAGGGAAAAGAGAAAAAGACTATTTTCGTTCCACGTTGTACCTCTTTATGAAATATTGAAATAGAATTTTTATTTCAATTAAACCATAATAGACTTTTTTTTATTAAAAAAAAAATGATTTTTCCAGACATTCTCAACTGCAGAACTGGACAACAAACTCATGGAACTCGAGGAGAAATATGCGAAGAAATCGAGATGATTGATTATATGTACGTAAAATAATTATTTAAACAATTTTATTTAGAATTTCAAATTTTAAAAAATAAATCAGAATTTTTCGGAAAGAATCCAACGGTATTATTGATGAAAAACTATAAACTTTCATTTGAATTTGAACTTTCCCATAAAAATTAACGGGAATTTGATGAAAATCGATTGAGAAAAAAATATCTCAACCAATCCCCGGTCTTTTGTATTAATTTTCGAGGTGACTGTACCAATGGTAGTTTAGTATTCGACTGGTAGAGGCAGTCGCCGTCGCGCAACGAGACGGTATGGCCGTGATCCGTTGGATTTGTATCACTTTAATTCACTAGTTTTCAACGATATTTATTTTCTTTAATTTATCATTAATTTATTAATTGTATTATGTTGATAAAAGAGTGCAACTGAATCATTGATTTGTGAGAATTATTTAATATCGGTGAGTCTTAATGAATTAAGTTCAAAATTAATGCACTTTTTGAGGGAAAAATCGTAAGTATTTACATCGTGTGACAGAGGCACATGCGGCGAGTCTTCTGCCACTTTCTGACACTTGATTCTTCTTTTTTTGGGGGCTCTGTGCACCTCAGGTGCATGGTCAAGGTCAGAGAGATGTTGGATGCTAAAATAGACGATTCAAAGAATTAAAACAAATTTTTTAATAAAGTCTTTAGGAAAAATCGAATAAATTTATGTTAATTAGGATTTTGGAATATTTTTTTATGGTTTCGTTGGAGGGGAGAGAACAGGTGTAGACGTTTATGTTTTATTCCCTTTAATTTCCAAGGCCGATGTGTCATTCACCACTTTTTTTTTTATCATTTCAGTGTTATGAAATAAACGGAGAATAAGAGCCTAGAGATTTTGGAAAAAGGAAGAGAGTTATCTCGAGAAATCACTTATTTTTAACTTCCAGAGATAAAATTAATCTCTCGTATATTTTTGGGATCTCTCGAGACGAATAACTGCTTACACTTATTGAGGATTATTCTTTAAGTTCTCTGGCTCTGTTTGATAGCCCTGAAATACCCCAGAGACTGCAGCATCTGCAATCGATCCGCATTGCACCCCCAAAACCACTCAATCTCTCAACTTCCTAATAATACTTGTGAAAATTATGATTTTCACGAGTACGAAGACGAGGAAAATCAGTTGCTAATGGATTAAATTTTTCAATAATTATTTTATCTAATGGTTTTAAGGTATTTCTAATTGAATTCTACAATCTTCATTATTTCATGGATTTTTACAATCTTTTAATTGCTACGTTATTATTTTTAATCACCACAATTAACCATTGTTATCCCGTAATTTCAGCGAGCATTAATAAGTCATAGCCTAGGAAACACTTCGATTTCTATTCTCTGGAGAAAAAAAAAAGCGAAAGACAAATTGGGCCGAGTGAAAACTCGGTAATAATCCTCCATGTGTAACGAAGTAAAACCGTGTGCAAAAAAACGCCTCATCACTAATTTTGAAAAAAACACGTGGAGCTATTTATTCAAAGGGAAAATTGGAGTTTCAAAATACCCGAGGTAATGAAAATAAACACATGGCTTTTATTCTTGTGTATAAGACTTGAGATTCTTCAGACAAAAAAAATCTGATGTTTTCAAACAAATTCATTTAATCTCAGTTTTTTTAAGATATCTCGGAAACTAAGAGAGATAGAGAAAATTTTATAGATACCTTTTTTGTACAGAATTTCAAGAGCTACAAAAAAGATATCTACGAAAATTTCTCTATCTCCCTTACTTTCCGAGATATCTTTAAAAGACTGATGAAAAAGTGAAATAAATTTGTTTGAGAAATGATAGCGTAATTCTCGATGACACCTGAAACTCAAATGATTTATCAAGCGATTAATAACCCGGCAGCAAAGGCCATCGTTAATCCGAAATGGCAAAATGTCGGGCAACATCAGGCCCTCGACCTTTTCTCTATATACAAGTGAAACAACGTCAATACACAAACGATACGGACTAAACTACCGTCACCATTCGTCCCCTGACCTCTCAAAATATACTACCATGTATTATCTCAAACGGTGTACATATACATTTTTCGGTATGTATTACGGGTTTGCGTGTCGCTTTATAATGTCTCGGATTCCCCAGGCAACAGTTACAACTCGGGTGGCAACTCGCAACGCCCAATTTTTTTCCCAATTCTCCTCTTTTTTCTTTTTGCAAACACGATAATACGAAGGAATGTTAAAAAAAAAAAATGAGATTCTCGACAATTTCCTCTCATGATCCATCATTCATTGAATTCTCATTATTTTGGGGGACAAATTTTGATTGTTTATTCCAGATTTTAATATTCTGATAAATTAAAATTGAAGATACACAATTCTATAATAAAAAATAACTTTAATTCATTGATTTTTTAGAATTATTCTTGTGGCACGTTTCTTGTTTCTCTATTCTGATACGTGGGAGAGTACAAATGTTGTATCGAACGGTTGTGAATTTATTGAAGTTGGATTTTCACTTGAAAAGATGACACCTCAAGAATAGCCTGAAAAATAAAACAAATAAAACGTTTTAATTCTCATTTTACCTTCAATAAAGCAATTTGATTCAATTCGTGCGTCACATAGGATGGGTGTGCAGTTTTGTGCATCGATGATCACTGACAAAAATGATGAACGATGAGTGGAAACAATTTAAAAGCATGTTTGAATGAATAAAGAATGGCCTCGTGCCTTATCTATGCAAATTTCTATTGAAAATTTGAGGCACTCTACGTTGAGTGAGACACGATAGGTTCGAAGTTATAGTGATTTATCTTCATTCATGAGGCAAAGTACCAACAGGTACTTCCAAAAGTGTTCATGGAAAATTAAATTGTTGCTTCAAACGAAAAACCAAGAGCACACTCTTAAAAAAGAAAGGGAATTGAAATAATTCAGGCTTCACGACCTTTAAAATAAAAAAAAACGTCTAAATTTTAAGCACTCCCAAAGTTTCAGCCACAAATCCACTGGAATTGCGTGCCAACATTTGGAATTTACTGTGTCAAATTCCTCTAATTTCTGAGCGACACTCGGGACTTTAATCACTGAAAGGCGGTGCTCTTGAATCGATCAGTCTTGGATTGTTAGGTGAGCATTTACCACTTTCCCCTTTCTCCTGTCCTCGAGTTGTTGCATACAATACAAATACAATTGTCAAATAGTCATGCTACGGAAGTGGTAAACCGCTGAATAACTATTGTCGTTTCTCCTGAAAATTCGAGTCTCCAAACAATTCTTTAATCATCAAAACTCGATAATTTGAATAGAAAAATTGATTATCCAAGTTTGCTTATTTTTCAGAGTCTCTTAGAAGTGCTAAATCATTCAGGATGAGTGTAAAAAAAAATTTGGAAAATTGAATCAAATGGTCTAAACTTTATCAGCACCATCAGACCTAACGATAGAGTAATAGCAGCAATTAGGAGGAGTTTTGTGGGCTAGATGAAAGGAGGGAGAGGTGCAGAGGGCGGACGCTAATTTGCCAAGCGCCTCAGCTGTTTCCTAGAGTACTGGAGAACTTCTCTTTGCGTGACATTAGACTGAATGCATTATAACAGCGTTAACCAGGGCAGTGTTGCTTTACGGGATACTGGTTGCATTGCGTGATGCACGAATTAATTTATCCACCACCGTTCTCGGTCGAGAGGCAGAATTTAGCGAGATATGAACTGGCCATGGAGATCTAGGTACTGGGTGACCCAATTTTTATGTTAGTTTCATTTCAATTTAATTTGCCTCATTCTTATTTAATTCATGAAAATTCATTTTTTTTCTTTGTTATTAGGGCACGATTTCATCCGAATTTTCAACTGCAAGTGAGCTTATTCAATTAAATACTTAGTTCATCGAGAAAGTTAAACTTCACTCCAACTTCGCAACCTTTCTCATATTTCACATGAAAACTCGTAGTCTTCGAATCGATGAAATCCATTGCCGGATAAATTAGTAATTCGTTTAGCCAATAATGCTTCATTCCTTCACATTTCTGTTCTCTCATCAATTTTTATTGAACCTTCCATCAAATGTCATTCTTTACTTAATTTACAGAATCTATTTTAGTTTTCCTTGAAAATTCACTTCAATCCTCATCAAATCATCAAAAATTACCTATTTATAAACTCAAATTGGCATTTCAATTTATTTTGTATAATTATTATTTACATGAAGACATAAATTAGAATATCTGAGAAATCCTTTCTCATTGACAGTCTCTAATTAATCAAGGTCAATGCTATCAAGGCAACGCAATGTGCAGACAGAAGATATATTATTCTAAATTTTTGATATCGAATGATCGTGATTTATTCATAAAATTAACTATTGCTGTATAACGTGGCTTGACAACAGTATGATGATTGTATACAGACACAAAGTAGCGCAAGGGCGACCATGTTTTACATCCTACGCCAATGTTATGCATAGCCAGACGATCATTAGATTCCAGGTGTTGTAAATATTTTGAGAATACGGAAAATTGGGTAGCTGTTGATGTACAATTTAATGAACGTAATTTAGCTCCTTTATTACCAAGTAAACGATAGAATTTAACACCACGTAATCTACTACCCTCGATATTAATTGTATGTAAATTTTGGCAACGCTCCAAAATACGTGTCAAATAGGATGAACGTAGATAGAGATTACCATTGGATCCAGTGCAATTTTTAATTATTAATTTTTCTATTCTTTTATTTGTCAGGGATAATTGACGGAGAATTTCATCGCAGTCTGTACGTGAGTCGATGCTTATCTTTGTTAGAACAGGCATTCTCTTGAGCTGATGAATCACCTCTGAGGTCATTGGACCTGGCTCCTTCACCTGCATTCAACAATTGGAGAATTTAGGGGTTTTATTGGAATTTAATTCAATAAAGAAGAGGTAAAACACAGGATAAATCTCCGAAACCATTGGAGATACGTCCTTTCAGTACTAATCCTTTTTTGTAGCTCGAAATTGTCTACAAAAAAGGATTATTCACTGTGTTTTACCTTTTTATTAATGAATCAGAGAATTTCAAGAGTTCAAGACCTCGTAATCTCTCCATACGAAAAGCACAAGTGCCTCAAATCGTTTCGACACTTTCCTCAGAGTGTCAAGATCCCGGCAATCGAGATAGGAAAGGATTTTAATTAAAATTTCAACTGGAAGCTCGAAAAATCCTGATTTATCATGATTTATTTCATTGGAATGAATTTTTCCTCGTTGAGGACGTTTGAGGGGAACCTGTGGGTCCATTCGTTGATACTCTTCACTTGCATTTTCCTTTACACATCAAATTTCTTTGAAAAAACGATTCATCTCGAATCGACAGGTTAATTCAATGACATCAGAGCCACTCCTTTGTTTCATTAAGTTCCTATGACGTCATTAACAATCGAATTTAAATGATAATAATAATCAATGATTACTTTTAATGAATTTTTATTGAAATTTTAATGAAATGAAATAATTAAATTCAAGTAAATGGATGTACGTGATGGTATTCAAGTGTCCGGTTGTGTTTAGAGTGAAACGTTCGTCAAAGTTACGTCCGATTGGAATTAGTAATCATGAAAGGGTGTGCACAGTTGCCTGTACGAGTTACGTACCGGGAAATCGATGCCGTATACTGTTTGGCTATGTTGAGAATGACAAGTACGAGTTTATCCGGTATCGATCGAGCTGGCTAATCGAAAATAATGAAGAAAAAAGAGTAAATTTGCACGTCACTTCAGAAATACCTTCACTTTAATCGATTATTCGTCATAATTCTATGTAATTTCATGGATTTTTGATTTCTTTTTTTTAGTTAATTTGCTGCAGTGAAATTTATGAAAATTCATTGAACTCTCTTTTACTTTCAGATAGTGAAAAATGTTGTCACAACTGAAGACTGAAAGCCGTCGACTCGATGGTAAACGCCCGAAGGAGCTGATGTCCTCATCCAGCCTCTCTGGCATGTCTCAACTGTCAAACAGTAGCGAAGAAACTCTGGAACCCTTCGTACACACCTCTCACAAGTCAGAGAACTCTGAGAGGTATTTCTTCCTTTTTTTTTTTTAACAATTCTTATTTTTATTCATTTTTTATTTCTCTTATTTCACTCACTCGCTTAAACAGCTCATGAATAAAAGATTTTCACGTTATGTTAATGAGGAAAGGAGCATGCTAAAGGTGATTAGAAGGCCTCTGAAAAGGCATTCGGGTCTTTAACTTTTTTTTTTTTCGTAATACCAGAATTATGTTTGGATAGAGATAAATGAAAAGAATTATTCCTGTTTTTTAATGGTTTTATTTTAATTATAGGAGTTATTTAATTTTCAGATTTTTATTTCAATTAATTGGTATTTAAGACCCATGAATATGCAGTTTTTGGAGAATTAAGAGGAAATTGTTTGTAATTTAAACCCACTCGATTGAATCGCGTGATTTGTAATGCTTTTATGGTCTGGGACGATTGAACTCTCGAAAGCACGTGGGTGAGGAACGTGATGAATTGGGTGTACCTTTTTTTTTTTATCTCGATAGGAAAACGTGCAGAGCACTCTGTGGCTTTTTTTTATCAGTTTCGTAGGTTTCCTTTTTATCAGCATTCGATATAGATTATTGATTATATTAATTTAATAAATTATGTTAATTTTTATGATTATATTTACAGTACACCAAAGGAGAACAGCGCAAAGGGAAATGAATGGCTCGTTAATGGCCCAGTTGGAAGCAAAGCTCCCGTCCTCAGGTTCAAGTGAGTCTCTCTCCATTTCACTTTCTTCAGAATCAAGGATTCATCCCATGAACTTAATGATTCATAAAAAATCTTGTAATTGTTTTTTCTCCAGATGCTCAGCCCTCGCCACACCACCAGAAGAACCACCTGCAAAGCAACTCCACATGACCTACAAAATCATTCAAGCTGACACTAAATTGATGACACTTCTTCTTCAATCTCATGGTCTATCAGAGGTGAGTCTTTTAATTATAAAAAATGCAGAATCAATTTATGAATTACCATAGTTTTATTAAATTCAATTATACAAAAATCTTAATAATATCAGTTATTCTGATAACTCGAATGAAGCCCAAATGATTAATAGAATTGTTAGAATCTTTGATTTTTTTTCAAAATGAGAATAAGAACACAAATAATTGCTCCATACCGAAGAACTCATAGTCAAACTCTTTCATTTCTCGTGGGAATTATTTTAAAATCTAAAACCACAAATTAATACTGATAACACAAGCACTCCAATCAGCTTCAAAATCAATGAATGCAATTGCTCCAAAACCAATGGGAACCAGGACACAATTCCACATCGAGATTAGCTCTTGTCAGTGTCGCCCTCAACATTTTTACTCCCTCACAATCCAATCCCCAATTAGCCAAATTCCCGATTTTCCTCAATCTTCTGCATTCCTTGAACATTCTCAGAATAACACCAGCTGAAATTTTACTCGCCTCATAAACATAGAAGCAAGTGAGATTGTTTACCAGACAATTATCCCCACCGAGTAATAATTCCAGATGTTGATTAGTAAGATCAAAACAACTGTGTGCATGTAACGAAGAAAGTGCGGGTGAAAGTTTAACGATCTTCATGAGCGCACTGGCAGTGACAGTTCTCCCAAGTTGTATTTTCCTGAGTCTTCTCAATGGCGATGGATCGGGCCCGTCTAGCCAAACAACACCAGCGCCTGTTTTAGAAAGGCTCGTGAGATTTGGACAATGCACAAAGATTTCACGAAGATCTAACTGCACTGGTGTATCACACTCCACGATTCTGATGGTCAATTCCTTGAGTCTCTGTCCATTGGTTCTGAGATAATCGTAGAATCCAGAGAGCCACTCTTTCTTCGCTGGAATACTCTGGATATTGAGAGAAGTGACATAGGGAAATAGTCGGAGTGCTTCTGGTGGATGTTGCGGTTCTGAAATGTGTATTTTCTCCAATCTCGGACAGGTCTGTGATAGAAGCTCCAATCTAGCAGCAGTTGTTCTGCTGCTTCTCGCTTGAGTTAAATTGAATGGTGTCTTCAACTGAATAACTCCTCTATTCATGATCTCAACGACTCTTCCCATGTGATTATAATCAGCTAATGATTCCAGATTAGGAACATGCGCTAGAGCCAGAAGCACACCGGCACTAGTAACCGAAGTATTGGCGACATTCAGGATCTTCAGGCTATTGCAGAGGAGATTCTTCCTCTCACAATACTCCAACAAGACTCCCTGTTTCTCCTGCCTCTCTTTTTTACTCTTTTTACTCCTGATTTTAGAGAGAATAGTCTTGATCCTCGACCAGCTAGTTTCTGGTGGTGATGGATAAGTGGGAAGCTTGTCACGGAGTTCGATTTGGAGGAGGAGATTGTTCAGTCCCATATCCGTCACTTGCATTGAACAGGCGACGTCTAGGATCACGAGTTTTGGACAAGCCTTCCCGATGACTTGGAGAACCGAGTCATTGGCGATATTTCTCAGTGTGAGGCTTCGCAAATTTCTCATGTTTTGAAGTGCAATTTTTAAGAGCTTGCAGTCTAAACGGAGGAGGGCTGATCTAGCAAGCTCCAGTGACTCCAGACCAATTCCCTCAGTCGACAGCAGCTTCAGTAAAGAAGTCTGATGACTGCAGCCGTAGTAGCAGCAGAGATTCACCTTCAGCTGCTTGATATCGTGTCCAAGAAGAAGTGCTAATAGGTAGAGTGGCGCTGGGCCTGATATCAAAGCTGATCCGTCTGGTGCTGGACCATACAACATTCTCGAGGTCTCTTCAATGACACGGGCACGAAGAATCGCTGGCAGTGAGTTCACATAGTATGGACGAATCGATTGCTTCACATAGTTTAGTACTTGATTTGCGGACGTCTCCTGCGACAGCAGCTGCAGTCGCCGGCACGTACCATCCAACTGCTGGCACACACGTCCCATACTAAGTCCCTCTAGGGACATAGGCTGACGATGGCCAGGCATCTTCTATTCATTCACTGAAACAAGAGGCATATACACGTTTTCACTTTTTATTGAAAAAATTCTTCATCTTTGGAGTCATATGGCTGACACTTCTTTTTACATTCGCTCAATGAGTCAAGAGCATCAGCAAGAAATGGAGAGAATAAAGACACCATTTATTGCAACCTGTAAATTATTTTCGACAAATTGAGCCAACAGACTTCTTTGTTTCTTTTCAAGGCTGACAACAGGTTATTCCCGTCGCAGCGTCATTCGCATTTTTTTAAATTTTATTCCATTGGGCACCTGGTACACGCCATAGAATCCTTAACGAGCAAACGCTAATTCAACCTCTTCCTCAAACAAATCTTACATATGAGTTACAACTAAGGCTCTTTTTCTTCTCTTTTGTTTTCCTCAAACTTTAAATCAATAGTTTTTTATAAATTATTCATTACGGCATTATTTACTTGTGACTGACTTTTTTTTTATTCAAATTCGTTAGTTCACATGAATTAACATTTACTGTAACACTTTGATTCCATCTGTTTTGATAAGTACTTTTTCAATCTCTATTACAACATTTAACACCTGGAAATCAATTCACTACTTGATAACTACATAGCATCTTGCTAATCGAGTTACATTGATACACACATCCTACTTGTCACCGTCATGCATCGTAATTCAGTTTCCGTCCTATTCCACATAAACTGCACGGGGAATTACACAAAAAGAATGATTGAAAAAATGAATTCTTCATAATTTTTATCCTTTCAATCTTATCTGATAATCTCATCAATTGTGTCTGCAACAAATGTAGAAGAAGAAAAAAAAAAACGAATTTACTTTAACGTTTATTACGAAAATAAACTCAAGGAGATCCTCTTATCCTCAGTATAACTATCCAATTATTATTGTTATAATTATTGATGTTATTGATAATAATTATGAAATATATTTGATGATTGATTTTCGAGAGTTTTTGTCGTGTGTGTTGCAATTGTCGAGATTAAGTTATTTGTAATCTAAACTTTCCTAAAAAAAAATAAAAATAGATACGGATATCGAATGAAATCACTGGAGAAACAAGTACCTTGACATTTAAGAGAAACACGTACTCCAACATGACTCGTAATTCACTCATCCTGCGGTGAATGTCTTGTCCCGGTGCTAAGGAACTCGAAATGAGTAAAAATTGTTGATTTTTTCAAAGGTTTAATTGCTTCATAGGAAGCAATTAGATTCTTTGAATGAAGAAAAGGTGAATGATTGCAGCAAAAAATTCAAAAATTTCCTTGTGTCTATTGTCATTCTGTCATGTCTCCAGATGTGACAAATGGAATAAAATAATTAACACGACCTTGTCCTTCAATGGACAATGAATGCATTATTTTTCCGCTCATTTCATTGAATGTAAAAATCAATGACATATTTTCATACACATCATTTATGTTGATTGGAACTTGTAACATTATCGCATCTGTGATTCTTCTAATTATCACGGTCAGTCGAACGACGGAGAATTATATATATCACGTAGCACATTGTTATTGTTAATACAGTTTTTTTTTTTCTCGTTTAAGGGGACAATTAGATGGAGAATAAATGCGTCACGTGTGATGAGAGAGAAGCGTGTGGTTTTGCTAATTCTGATCAAGTTGTCATGAATATAAACATTTTAATCAACGAAATTATTGAATTTTCATTAGAATGTTTTGTATTGTTTGAGGATCAGTGGTAAATCCATTAATCAAAACTAATTAAAGTGCAATTAGTTGGAGAATTGAGACTGAATTACACGTGTACGGTCACGCGAGGGCCCTCAAACTTATTCTTTGGGGTATCATTTCACCTCAAATTAATCAAACATGATAATATCGATCACTGGAGATACGAAAATTGCCAAAAGCACTTTGCACGCAGGTGAAAACGTTTTATTACAAAATGAACAAAATACTGGGGTAAAAGGGGTGAGATTGTGGATAAGAAGTTTGGGAAACTTTTACTGTTAAGAATCGTTTTTTTTTTTAATCAAATTCAAAAGTATCAGAACTTTTAAATTTGTTTGCTCTACATTCAGCAAAAAATTTCTCAAGTTTTTCAATCAATTCATGATTTTTTTAAAATTAGAATTGAGTTTGGGTTATTTTAATTTTCGTTATTCAGAGGGAATTTTTGTGTTGTTTTATGAAAAAATTGATTTTATCAAGTTACACATGGCCTACCTTGGTAAAACAAAAGTCCCCTGACGGGTGTCTCCTGAGCAGTCGCTCGTGCTAGACTGAGGACTCAGTTCTCTCCGTTGGAATATCGTTAAAGCGTCTCACTCTTACGACCTCGCGCCTCCCAATCATGGCGCCGTAAGTTATAACAACTCCCCTGAGGTTTCTTAAAATACTAGATTATTTATCGAATACGGGAGTTCGAGATGACCACACAAATTCTTTTCTCCCTATTATCTCCTTTTTTTTTTGGCAATCTTGGGATTTTTTAATGTCTCTTACCTTTTATAATTTTTTGTTGAGAATTTTGAAATGATTTTTTTTTTTGTTGATTTGTGATTAATGATTTAATTTGTGAATTTTTCGTGGAGAATTGGGAGGAATTTGGAGGATTTATTTTTACATAGATGAATTATTTTGATTATTTTCAGTTGAAATTGAAGTCTGAGAACTGGAAAAGTCAGTTGGATCAATTTAAATGACCCTGAATAATGCCAATGATCTTTCCATTGATCGAGCAATGATTTACGATTGCATGTGGGTCAATGGATTTAATCAAAAAGAAAGAAAATAGCGCGTTTGTGTCTTGAGAGAGGGAAGGAAGAAAAAACAATGAGTTCAAGTTGATTCGTTGTGGCCTTTTTTTTTCGCTTTTCACTTTTTGTTTCAATGGGTTCTTTTGCACTTGGGGCTTGTCGGGGTTTTTAATGTGACGTGATCAATAAAGGCGTTGGTCTATTATCAAAGGAGCCTTTGTGTTTCTTGACAATGTGAGAAAGCAAGTGGAATTTAATTCAGTGGAAAGATGAAAAGGATAAGACGGTTTTTTTAAGTTTCTTGAGAATATCTCGGAAATTAAGAGAGATAGAGGAATTTTTGTAATAACCTTTTTTGTAGATCTTGAAATTCTCTACAAAAAAGGTCTCCATGAAAATTTCTCTATCTCGCTTATTTTCCGAGATTTTACAAAAAACGAATGACATCAATAATAAGTCGAAAATTCTGTTTTTTTAGTTTTTTGAGAATATCCCGGAAAGTAAGCGAGATAGAGAAATTTTCGTAATAACATTTTTTTTAGCTCTTGAAATTCTCTACAAAAAAGTTCTCCAGCAAATTTTTCCTATCTCCTTTAATTTCCGAGATATCTCAAAAAAACTAAATATTTTGAGTAAATAAAGAAAAAGTCTCGAATATTCTTAATAAATGGAAATTGAAAAAAGTGGTGAATCAAACGTTAATGCCCATATCCATATTAATCCCTTGAGTTGTCAGAGTCACGAGAATTTCTCGTCTCATTTCACGAGAATGAAGAGACTCGTGCATCGTCGATAATTGTAGAATAAATCACGAATCAATAATTCATTAGGTCAATTGGTTTCTAAAGGAAGTGAGTCTTTGATTCACTCACACTCACCCGGATGTAAACTTCATCAATATATTTTCTTATATTTAATTCATTAGTCCCGAGAAGAGCCAAACCGTGATTTTCCCAATCGAAATAACTAAATTAGTGTATTTTTAACAACAAAAAAAAATGATAAATTTCCTGAAATATGTATCATGGTCAATTGAGTGATTGAGTACTACTGTTTCCGCATTGATTTAAAACTGTCTTTTCTTCCTTGACAAAACCTTCGTTTTCATCAGAGCCACGTCACAAACGAAAACCTTTTTATCCTTGATTTTGTCACATGTTTCCTTGAATATTTAATGAAAATTATCAATTTTTCACATTTCCGACTTCCTCATTATTAGATAAAAAAAAAAACATTAATGAAACATAGAGATAGAAAATTGAATTCATTCCTTTTTCGTTTATTTTTCCTCAAGGATTAATAATTTAATTGAAAAATTCAATGAATTCTCAACGATAGATATCATTGGAACGGTAAAAGTTTTTTGCAAATTTCATTTTTTATATTAGTCACGTAATCATCGTTTGACCAAGTCATTTCATACGTACTGATGTACTTTCCCTTTCCCTTTCACACATTCAAAGTCTCAAACTGAATTTCATTTAATATTGGCAAACGAAATAAACGATTCAAGTGGTTCAGGGCCAAACAACTTAATCAAAATCATAATAAATGATATTTTCAATAAAATTTTGAGTTTAATGAGTTAAAAAACGTGGTAATAAAGTCCGTGGGTGGATTGCATAATAAAATTAATTGGAAAGTTCTTATTTTCCAGTGAAATAGTTGAGAGATTCTTGGAAATTATCATAGAAAAATATTGCTCATATTTATTATTTTAATTTTTCAATTGAAAACACATGATTCTCATCATTGGTGTCAACTGACGCAAGTGATATCAATCAACTCAACTGATTTTTTTAATCAATAAAATCAATTCTCCTGCGTAAAATGACTAAACTCGAATGATTCGTTGAATTGAGGAAAATAATCAACTTTATTTCACCATTACCTTTTATCAAATATCTCTGAAACTAAGAGAGATAGAGAAATTTTTATAGATACCTTTTTTGTAGAGAATTTCAAGAGCTACAAAAAAGGTTATCATGAAAATAGCTCTATCTCGCTTAGTTTTCGAGATATCTTCAAAAAACTGATGATTAAATAAAGTCGTCTGAAAACTTCAGTTTCTTCACTTTTACTGGTGAATAAAAAATTTCCATCCACGGAAGTTATGATAAACATTGAAAAAAAAAAAAGAATATATACTTAGTTTGTAAGTCTCAACGCGTAAAAAAATTGTCGACCGCAAGGTCACAAGAGCGTACGTGGCCCAGGTATTATTATTATTTTTTCTCTTCCTTTTTGTTAGCCGATGAATGCGAGACGAATGTCTAAATCTGAAAATTCTGAGAAAATCCTCTCCACTATTTTTTCTTCAACAAACAATGCAGCATGCATCATGAAGACCAGCTGAATGCCAGTCTCATTTTTTAATCGTCAATTTGACCGCAAATTTCGGTTGAATCCTCGGATTTCTATTGTTGTAAAAAGAGTTCTACGTGATCGCAATAATTATAGTCTCATTTTCTACCAAAAAACAGGTTCCCTTATTTAATTTCTTATTTTTTTGTAGGTCTCGGTCAACGATGTGGACTTCAATCTGCTGTGGATGGGAAGCCACCCAAAACCGGATGTACTGAGGAGTCTAGCTCCATTCCAGAAGATCAATCACTTTCCCAGGTAAACAAAGTCTGCAAAAAACGTGTTCCAAATTTAATATCCTCAAATCATGGTTCTTTTCTAAATATCTCGGAAACTAAGCGAGATAGAGCAATTTCCGTAATGACCTTTTTTGTAGCTCTTGAAATTCTCTACAAAAAAGGTAATTACAAAAATTTCTCTATCTCGCTTAGTTTCCGAGATATTCAAAGAAATGTAATGACTTGTTTAAATCTATTTTCTCTCCGCTTTTTCACTATGTTTTTTTTTTTTTAAATATCTCGGAAACTAAGCGAGATAGAGCAATTTTCGTAATGACCTTTTTTGTAGCTCTTGAAATTCTCTACAAAAAAGGTCTCTTGCTAAATGACTCTATCTCTCTTAGTTTCCGAGCTATTCCAAAAAGAGTAAAGAGTTGTTTATAATCTATTTCCTCTTCACTTTTAGATCGTATGAAATAACACGAAAGGATCGCCTGTACAAAAACATCGAGGCTATGCAACGCAGCAAGGGCCTGAGGAATCTCGACTTCATACCCCAGACATTTTTGTTACCCAGTGAATCTCGCGAGTTATTAACCGCACACTTCAGATATCGTGGACCATGGATTGTCAAGCCAAAGGCAAGCTCACGTGGTCGTGGAATTTACATCGTCAACAGCGTAAATACATTTTTTGTTTCAATCTCTCTGCATTCTCATAAAAGATTAATCCCTCATCTCAAAAGAAAAGAGTCCAACAAAGAATTGAATGAAAAAAAACTGAACAGTTAGAATTAAATTTACGAGAAAAAAAAAACGACATTGCAATGTTTCTTTAATGATTTTTTTTTTTTACTTGCAGCCGGAAAAAATATTCACTGAAGAGTCGGTAATTGTTGCACAGTACATCAATAATCCATTGTTAGTCGATGGACACAAGTGTGATCTGCGTTTGTATGTTGCTGTAACAAATTATGATCCGCTATTGATTTATCTCTATGAGGAGGGACTAGTTAGATTTGCTACTGTCAAGTATGAGGGTGGTAATCAGTACGTTTGGAATCCATGTATGCATTTGTGCAATTACAGTATAAACAAGTTTCACGTTGATTACGTCAAGTATGTATTTATGATATTTTCATATTAACTATTATTTTTTTCTTTATATATTCATCTTGGTAATTGAGAATGGAACGTTGAGAGTATGACAGTTTTATGGAGAAGTAAAATTGTGTGGTTTAGTGAATGTAAATTGTGGGGAATGATGATGAGTCAGGAAACATTTAGTGGAAAATATTCAGGAAATTCAATAATCTCAAACGTTTCATTCGCATTATTTTCTTTTTTTTAATGATTAAAATAATTTTATTTTTAAAAAAAACACAGAAGTGAAGATCCTGATGCAGAGGACGTAGGCCATAAATGGACTCTGTCGGCTCTTCTCCGTCACCTGAGATCAATGGGTCAAGATACTGAATTACTTATGCAAAGAATTGAGGACATAATTATAAAATCAATACTTGCAACAGCCTCTGGCATTGTCAGTGGAGTTAAGCAATTTGTTAAGTATCCAGAAACATGTTTTGAACTATTTGGCTTTGATATATTGATTGATGAAGGCTTAAAGCCATGGCTATTGGAAGTTAATTTAACACCATCACTCGGCTGTGATTCACCGCTCGATGTTCGATTAAAATCAGCTCTCATGGCTGATCTGTTAACTTTGGTTGGTATACCAGCTGTTGATCCGATACTCCGACCACAAAATACCCAGAATCGTTCACTGGGCAATCCCTCCAAGCGTTTGGCGAGTTACAGGAGAGTTAATTCAGCGGAAACGTTGAATCAGAAGAAGAGAAGTCCAGTGAAACCATTGAATCGTTCTGGATTGAGTTCGGAACAATTGAGAATTGTTGCATCTGCTAGAGCACAGTTTGAGCGTCGTGGAGGATTCGTCAGAATTTTTCCAAGTCCAAAGTCTTGGGAAATGTATTCACAGTACTTAGGTAAAGTCGTAATTATTTATACAAATTCATTTGAATAGTTTTTTGAAAATATCTCTGAAACTACGGGAGTTACGTTATTTTTGCCCTGATTCTTTTTTGTAGCTCTTGAAATTCTGTACAAAAAAGGATTCGGGTGAAATTGCTCTATCTCGCATAGTTTCCGAGATATTTGAATGAGAATGATCGTGAAGATAAGTCGATTTGTCATCCAAATGAATAAATAAAATGTTCAGATCCGACAACGGGAATTCCGGTTGTGACGGATCCCCTGGGACCAGGGAGAGTACCTCAGGGAGTCAATACAAACTACAATCTAATGCTTCATGAACAACTGTTCCCAGCGGCAAGCAGAACCATTGGTTTTTCCGTACCAGAAGTGACACTCGATAGACTCTCGAGGTAATTCAAATAAATCAAAGCATTTTTCTTATTTTATCTCTTGACTACTGAATCAAATCAGTCATAATTGTCATAATTAAAATAAATAGATCGTAACTTTTTTTTATTGTTATTTGTTTTCAGATACGAGAGATACGAGAGAGCACTGGTCAAAGGACACAAACAAAGTTTAGATCGTGGAGATAGTAAAGAAAACATTGACGTTGACACTCACAAGTATAAAGACCAAGTGACACAAATGATGCAAGAGGGAAATAAACTCAGGTATTAATAATTAATTTCTTATTTTAAGAAATTAATACGAATCCATGATTCTTCATTTGAGATCAGAAAAAGTAGTGATTCAAGTTTTTTGCTCGACATTTAGATCTCGAGAATTTGACTTTTTTATTTATTAAACATATCCTTGAATTGTTTTTATGTGATTTTTCAGTCCCGGAGAGGCGAGAAAAGCCTTCGGTCTGTACTTAGGATGCATTCTCCGTAAAATATCACAACCGAGTGCAGATTCAGTATGTTGTGACCTCGTAATGAAGTTTCTGCAGCAGTCATCCAGTAATTTACGTACACCATTCTTGTTTACCGTACGTAATTTGCATTTTTTGAGAGTAACTCGTGTATAATTATTACACAAGCCTTTTTTTTTTTAAAGTAATTTTGGTTAATTCTATTGAAACACTGGTTTACCATTTTTAATACTTCCCTGTATGTCTTTTGAATGCAGTTACCGAGTAATAAATTAGGCGACAAGGATCGTGCAGCCATCACTGCCAAGCTGCTGTCGGACTTCTTGCATTTGTACAATCGAGAGACTGACCTGTATGCTGATACCGTTGATAGGCCGAGGACAGTACCAAACAGATTGTTTCAAAAGTTTTTAGCATGTGCGAGGTAAATCAAAAAGAAACGAAGAAAAACCAAAAAAAAATCACGAAGATAAAGTTCACAGACAAATCAACTCTATTTCATCATTAGTTTTTGTTAAATATCTCGGAAACTAAGAGAGATAGAGAAATTTTTGAAGTTACCTTTTTTGTAGAGAATTTCAAGAGCTACAAAAAAGGTCTCTACAAAAATTCCTCTATCTCGCTTAGTTTCCGAGATATCTTCAAAAAGCTAATGATGAAATAAATTCAAGTTGTCTGGAAACTTCAGTTTCTTAAAAAATCGAACTTATTCTAAATTTTTTTCTCATGTTTTAGTGAGGAGGATCTCGACGACGTTCTTATCCTTCAAACAAAACTGTACAATTGTGCCCACAGTTTTCTCGGGAGAAGTGGCTTTGCTGGAAACTTAAAGGGAAATAATCTTCTTGGTTCTCTGCCACAGATAACTTCAAGAGTCCACTCAAATGCAGCAACATTCGAACAATGCAAGTGCACTCAACCGAGCAGGCCTAGCAAAGCTCCGAGAACTTAAGAAAACAAATGCTCTACATGAATTTATTTATTTACATTTGAAGATAGTGATGATGCAGATGTGGTAGTTTTTAAATTAAATTTAAGAATTGGAGGATACGGTTGAACCGTCCAGACTCGATTACCTCGTTATAATCAGGGCTTAGAAGCAATTCGAGTTCAATCCGACATCGATTTAAAAGGCCTAGAGTCCAGGAAAAGAAAGTTTTTTTATCACTTTAATTAGAATCATCCCTGAGGTTTCAAGGCCTCATTAATAAATTTCCCCCTCTACTTTAATCAATTAGAAATTGAAGTAAATGAAAGGAGATGGGGGAGATCGACAATCTTTGGGAGGATTTAATGAGAAAATTTTGAGATTTTCAGTAAATATTTTTCACTTTTTTTGTTGCTGTGGTGCTAGTCTAGAAATTATTGATCGATGTTTTTTGAGAATAATTAGGTACAAATTTGGCGAAGAAAGGCGAGATAATTTAATGAATTTTAGAATAGTGCACAATTGTTTAATTTATTCGGCCGAAATTATTCAGTTTTTTTCTTAATTCTAATGGCCTAGTTTAAAATGGTGCTTAGCCCTGAATGTTTCTCAATTATGTTCCTACTCAACACATTCACTTCCATTATTATCTGTACTATTTTTTTTTATTTTTTTCCCTGTGGATTTTGAACTTCTAGTCAAGAAGTATGAATTAATGTAGTGTAATTGAATTAATCACATTGTGTTTTTTTTTTTTTTAATTTCATTTTATTGAAGAATTTATTATTTATTATTGGTTTTTGTGTGCTCAGTAAATGATTGCGAATATTTACAAAATTGTGTGAAGTATTTTATGAAGAGATAATTAATATTGTTTTTGAGTTTAGGATAATGTGCAATTGTGTAATTGAGCTCTCAGTTTTTTTTAATCGATTGAAATTCAATTATTCGACCCTTTTATCGCACAATATTAATTAATTAATTGCATTTATTTGTCTAATGTAATGAAAAAAAAACTGAGAAATCAAATAGAAATGATTTATTAATGACTTTTTATTGAAATAATGATTATTGCGCATTTTATATGATGAAATTAGTGAATTTTTCGTAATACTCAGAAGATATTTAATGATTGAAAATTGAAATGAATAATTATGGAAATTTAGAAGGAAAAAGCAGCTCAGAATTCATGTGATTAAATTAAACTAAAAAACCTATTTCCTTATACTGCCTTTGATTACAGCCATTGTTTAAAATTAAATTAATTGAATTATTATGTGGCAAATCTATCGCAATTCGTTATTCAGCTTATTTTCCAAATATAAGTGTTCAAATTGCAAATAAATTTAAATGAATAATGAAAAAAGTTTGAAATTAAAGAAATTAAAAAATTCGAGTAATTATAAAAAAAATTGTTTGTGCTAGAAAATTAATTGCTAATTAAAAAAAAATAATTCTTCAATTTTCTATAAATGAGATGAAACTGTGAAATTATTAGTAAAAATTGCAGATGAAAATTCGAATATCAAAGTATTAACACAATTTCCCATTTCACCTGTGATCTATAAAGTTATAACTAGTCAACAAATCTTCTTTTTGTAATAAACAAAAACAAATGGATGTGAAAAGAATTTTAAGAGATTTGGGGAGTGATGTATGGTATTTTGGTATTTTTTTCATGGCAATTGATATAGGGGAAGTTGGGGTAAAAAGGCCACAAGGGGTAAGATGGACACATGCTGACTTTGAAATTGTATATTACGAGAAATCGAGAGAAATATTGGAGATAGAATTTTTTTCGACGATTCCATCGGAAAGTTGAGGAAATAATTCAAAAAACTCGAAAAAAATTAATTTCCACACATGTTTTCCGCCTAAAATTTCCTCAGCTTTCCAATGGAATCATCAGAAAATCGCTATTTCCAACCGTTCAATCAGAATGTCCATTTTACCCCAATCTCCCCTAACTTAGTGATAAATCACGAGGAGACAAATAAGAATCTAAAAATTAATCGATTATGAAAATTATTGTCCAATATTTTCCCACTTGATTATAAGTTAATGCTACAATGATGTATATCACGAATGAATGAAATGCACAGATAATAAATGAATTCAATGATTAAATCGAAGCTCTGTAAAAAAAAATAGGACAAAATTTATCCCGTTTTATCTGTTCTCATTACCGAAACAACTCGACATTGCTGAATTATTCAAATTTTTTCGCCTCATTCGTTCCATTTATGTGTTTGATCGACGATCCAATATTTGCCAAACCCAATCAACCGAATATAAACCAACGAAACGTGTACTTGGCCGCATTTCTTTCATCGAATCTCTGAGTATACATTAAAATATTGATTAGCCAAGCTAACGGCTCTTCGAAAACGTAAAAACCCAATCGAGAACTCGTTTTGATCAAACTAAATGCAAGAGAAAAACATCCATGACTCAACATTCCAAGCCCTTCACTCTAAAATATAGAATGCGATAATATTCATTAGATAAACTAATTATTCTAGAAATAATTTTTATAATTTCCAAAACACCAATGACATCATATTATAATCAAACGAAATGTTCCGTCAATTTTCGCACATTTTTCCAGTAAAAAAATGAAAAGAATTAGAAGAAAATGTGCAAAAATTGTCATAAAATGATTTAAAATCAATGAATTGTAAAGACTAATGTTTCAGGAATAATTGTCATTAGAGAGAAGAAAATTAATTGAATTTAAATGATTTTCGTTAACGACTTTTCTGGCGTCATGATTCTAATCTTCACTTCTCTCTTCTGATCGCCTACAGTTTCCCCACCCGTGCTCATTTCACCCTTAAAAACCCGGCGCCGACGAGCGGTCACGATCAGTCGGAAGTGTGACAGAGTGTCTCTCAGACCTGCAAGAGTACTTGCATCTCATTTTCGGTTAAACAAGAAGAAAAAATGTGCAACAAGTTTCTTCAGTTCGCTTCAATCTTCGTGCTCATCCTAATAATAAGAAATGGAGAATCAGCAGTGATTGGAAGAAATTCCAGTGGATCAACGAATATTGAACGATTCTATGATGAAGCGGATAATATCGTGAGTTTATATTACAATAATCTAACGAATACAATTGGCAATGGTGATACATCATGGTTCGTCGAATTTTACGCTCATTGGTGCGGAGACTGCATCCGTTTTAAGCCATTCTGGAGGACTTTTGCGAGGAGTATCGTTGGTGAGTGAATTTTTTTTTATTATGACAATCTCGAGAGACAAGTGTAAGCTTTTTAAAAGAGGCTTAATGCGCTTTTAAGGCTTCGAAATCAATTCTGAAGCGGCAAGAACAGAGTCTTGTTCATAATGAAGAGTTTTCTGTTTAAAACAAATTCTTGAGGAATTAAAAGGAATTTCTTAACAAATGACGTTTTTTTTATGGGTTTCAGGATGGAGAGACATTGTCACAGTAGCTGCTATCGATTGTGCCAACCCAGACAATGTCCCTCTGTGCAGGGATTTCGGAATAACGAATTATCCAACAGTGAAATACTTTTCACCCGGTGATAAGACGTATGGAATTCGCGTGAAAGAGAGAGAGGATGCGGAACTGATTAGACAAGCACTGATAGAAAAACTGCAAACGGACCAGAAGAATGGAGCAGGCAGTTCATGGCCGAATATTGCAGCTTATAGGTACTTAATAAATCCTAAAATTCTGTCTTTTTTAATTCCTAAATATTGAAAAAAACCGACATTTTCTCACGTTTTCACTTGTATTTAATGAATTTTCCAGTGGCAACGATCTGCCAGATCTTTGGAATGACGTTTCTGATGCTGTGAAGTACCTCTTCTTCATTTTTGAAGACCCAACGTCTTTCCTGGGATCAGAGGTAATATTAGACCTGCATAATGTGAAGAATCTGCACCTGCGGAGGATTACAAGTGATAATCAATTGTCATCAAAGTACAACGTCACTCAATTTCCAACTCTGATTGTGTTACATAGAGAAGAAGCTCAGGTGCGATTGAATTCATCAGATCCAACGAGAGAAGGTGCTGTCAAAGTAATCAAGGACTTCATGAAATCAAAGGGTTTTTTAATTGATTCTGATAAACCAGATGATAATGAGAAAGAGAATGATAATAAAACCGACAATCATTCCAATTCAACTGTAAAACCCAAGAAAGATCTTTTATATCAAAGAGATCTGGAGAACGCTCTTCGTTATTCCCTGAAACAAGAAATACCTCTGAAGCGAATGATCGTAGGACCACAACTGCAGGCGCTCAAGAACTTCTTGAGAGTAATCTCCAAATATTTTCCATTAAAACGAGGGAATTCTCAATTTTTAACAAAACTTTATGACGAAATGTCGAATCGCACGAATATAACGGGATTGGATTTCAAGAATTTAGTTGTATCACTTGAAGAGCAAATGTCTCCGGTTTTCACTGAGGATGAGGGATGGGTTGGATGTGCTGGTAGTGTTCCAGGACTTCGGGGATATCCTTGTGGTCTTTGGACACTGTTTCATACATTAACAGTGCGTCATGCAGAAGCTTTTGCAAATGAGGCACCGGAGGATCGTAATGTAGGGACGATTCTGAATGCCATGTATGGGTATATCAGTAATTTCTTCGGTTGTTCCGGTTGTGTTCAGCATTTTAGGAAAATGGCGGGAGAGGAGAAAATATTCGAAGTAGAGGGCATTGATAATACTATTCTGTGGCTTTGGAGAGCGCATAATAAAGTGAATTTGAGACTTTCTGGAGATCCAACGGAGGATCCAGAAGCTCCGAAAATCCAGTTTCCTTCTCGAGAAAATTGTGGACTGTGCAGGAAGTCTGATGGTAGTTGGGACGAGCCGGAAGTTCTGGAGTATCTTAAGAAGAAATATGGATCCTCGGGGATATTCTATGACATGAACTGAAGAATAGAAAAGGATTTTTCTCAGGAAAATGGGGGGAAATAGAAACACATTGTATCTTCACATCAGAACAATGAAAGCTTTCAAGAGAAAATGTTGGTCCGTTTTGCCCCAGTTTTTCTGATGTACTGTACAGGATAAGACTGTATAAAATTCCAGAATATTTAAAAATAAATGCCATGAAATAAGAGAGTAAATTTGTTTTTTCTTTTATATTCTTAATTAATCTTCTATAGTTTCATGCAATAAATAAATGAAATTTTAGGAATAGATTTCATAGATTATTTTTATTCCTTTCATTATCAATTGAAATCGACGATTCAAACTGGCGGCTTCACTACCGCTCGAAATATACCAAACGTTTTTATTGCTTCAGCTGCCATCTAGCGAAGAGCCTCGAAAACGTTGGGTAATTGGTTCCTGCTAATTTCTTACCGGCTGCAACATTCCGAGGGAGGGGAAAACTGTGACGACACTTCGGAAATGATAACAATCCATAAAAACTGACGTTTCGTGGCCCGGTTAGTCAACAATTGAAACGTCAAAAAAAACCCAATAAATTCAACAATATTCAATAATTCTCGACATTTAATCACAATTCCGAAGGTAACAACTCAAGTAACCATTCACAAATCTTCAAAATGTGAAGAAATTTTCGAGTTCACTGATACGCACCTGTTGGGTCTATTAAATTCAATCGATAGCTGTGATTTAATGATAAAGTGAAGAAAACATGAAGCTGAAGTGTCTCATTAATTCAGCATAAGGAATGTTGCTTCTGAAATCAACAGGTAACTCCAAAACCCACCAATTAAACCGAAAAAAGTAATAATATAATTTTTTTTCAGGTGTGATGTCTAACAACAGAGTTTGATGCCAACAGAAGTCTCCAAAATTGAAAGAAAAAGGGAATAATCATCAAGATGGATCACGTAATTCCAATGAATTGGTTGACGAAAATTCTCTTTTTATCAAGCATAACCTGCGCCTCTCTATGCATAATTATCGAGCAATGGCTGAGCTTGACAAACCTCCCAATCTACATTCCCCTGATCTGGTCCTCGATAGTGATAACCGTGTCGACCTGGGTGAGCTGCATCATTCTGAAGTCAACCCTGAAGGCCACATCTCCCCTGAACATTGAGCCCCTAACCTCATGGCTGAAGAAGCGCCTGGGAATTCCCCAAAAGCCCCTGAATCCCCCAAATGCTTCAACCCAGGGGGAACAAGCAGAGTGGATCACTCGATTGACCTCCGAGATTGACGATAAATTCATTGGACCCTGGTACGACAACATAACAGACGATCGAACCTTCAGAACAGAGTCTAAGGACCTCTTAACGAAGCTCTTCAACAAGTTCAGTGAAAAGTTGTCTTCAATAAACGAGTTTCGCCTCATGCACAAGCTGACGGACATTCTGCTGCTGCACTTGAAGGAGTACAGAAGATCCCTGCGTCGAGTCGATAAAAAAACAGCCAAGAACATGGACGAGGCATACAGATGCTCGCATCCAGGTTCCCGAAGTGCTGTTGCACTTGAGCACACTCTCCACCGGATGGTAACGCTCCTGTCCCGAGAGTTTCTGCAATGGGAACTAACGAGTTCGCTTCCCTGCAAGCTCCTCCTCTCGATTCTAGCGAAACGTCTGCTACTAACGATCAAGCAGTTCAGTGAGCCCAAGACTCTCTTCAAGTACCTCCTGAAGCTTCTAAAAGCCGAGAAGAGGGTGAAAAAGAATGGGATAGTGTCAAAGGCCCTGAGCCGAGGGATAGCATCAGCAACTGCTCCAATCCTCCCCCGAAAATTCCCGGAAGTTCCCCCGGAATTGACGATAACAGAGCCGCCAGTCGATGATAGAAGATTAGAACTCCCCCTCGACGGTTTATCATCCCCCCAGAAAGGTTTATGGGCAGAGGCTGATGACCTCGATGAAGACGACGGCATCTCCCCGGTTTACGAAGAGCCAACGGACTTCGCAACGACAATAGCAAGACTCCGGAATCTCCTTCAAGAAAAATCAACTGCGACTTCTCCATTGAATGTAGAAGAGAAGACTTATGTTTGTGATAATCAGTTTACGAATCTTATGATACCATGGACGGAGTTTTACACAGCTGCCGATGGATCCCAGCAGTTACTCTACTGTATACAGTTTGATGACATTGAGCAGCATGGAGAGGACCTGTTTGAGTCGACAACGGCGACGACGCGGCGGCAGTACTCGGATTTTGTTCAACTGCACGCTAATCTTGAAGAGATTCCGGAGTATGCGAGTGCCTTGGGGGATGTTAAACTTCCTGATGGAGGGAGAGTTGAAATGGAGAACTATCTGAGGACTTTATGCTCAAGGTTGGGGGACGGGTCAGTACAGCTGCGGCACTTTCTGCGGCCGAGTAGCGGCAGTGGAAAGAAGGCGGACGCTGTTGCTCCGAGGTTCGATAGATTTTTAGCTAAAACAGTCACCGGAGTCTTCAATACACTTAGGACGGTTGTTCCTGGGTTCGAGCTTGAGGAGGAGGAGCTGCCGCTGCCAACGCTGATGCCACTGGCTGATATTCCGTGGAGATTTGTGGAAGATGTTAAGAGTAGGAATAGGAGTCTCAGTGATGAGTTGAAGCAGATTGTTGCGGAGAGGAGCGATTACTGTGCAGTTGATACTGCTTATGAGGCGGTTGATACTGTTGAGGGCAGTGGAGACTCGGAGCTTCTTGCACATTGGTGGGAGACTGCTAATTGTCCGTATGATGAGGAGCTGGATGAGATCGACGCTAAACTGATGATGACGTGCTCATTGTTGGATATCTTGTGTGAAATTCTTGGAGGCATCAAGAGCAACAATACTATCAGGCAAGAGGCTGTCATCAGGTGGATAAAACTGTTTTGCGGGAATTTTATTGAGGAAAGTATTCATGAGTGGATTCATGGGGCTTTTGGAGTTTTTGAAGGGGATTATGAGGATGATGGGGATGAGGAGGAGGGAGGGAATGTTGAGGAGAAATTGGTGGAGATGGTTGGGGGGAAGGTTTGTGGGGATTTGAGGATTCTTTTTGGAGAGTGGGAGATTAAGAGGATGGTTCGGTTTTTCGTGAAATCTTTTGGGTCTAGAAGGATTAATCTGGATCTCTGGCTTCAGATTCTCGATGCTGGGGCTTCGGAGGTACTCGCTATTGGGAGGGAGGGAAAGGGGGAGAGGTAGATTTTTGGAGGTTTTTTCGGAGATTGAAACGTCTTGGGTTATTAATGCATTTTGTGAGTACCTGATGTTGTACAGTAATTATTGTAAAGTACTTTTGTTTATCGTTTTATCGGTTTACTAATGATTTTTAACGCAGAGTCAATTTTTTTAATACAGAGGAAAATATTATTATTAATGGAGAATTAGTTAGTTTATATAATTATGTTGGGAATTATTTTTCTTAATGTCATTTATATTAATGTCAGACACATTGATCAAATTTTATGATAGACTGTGAATAATCAAGTTCGAATAAATTAATGTAATGTAATTAATTGTTTAAAATGAAATTGCGTGTGAGATTATTTTTTATAGACTTCAAAATTTTTTAATAGTTCTGAAAGGTAGATATTCTCTTTCATTTACTGCTTTTTTGGGATAAAATTACGGTGAAAAATCAAATTCGGACAAATTTAATGAATTATCAAACTTTTTATGATCACAAAATTCTTCATATCACTGAAACCATGAAATTCTAAAAGAAATCATCGAAAATTCGGAGATTTTCGAACCGTAAAGCATTTATGAAGTCGAAATTTTTGTGGTATAATGAAAATAATCTATTTTTAACAGAAATGTAAATTTAAAAAAAATGTTACTATAATTTATTGCAGTATTCTGTTCTCATGAAAAGTACTTCTTTTCAAAAAATATAATATGTGAATAATCTATGAAATTATAAATTTATGAAAGAAAAAATGCTAAATAAATATTGAGAAATAAAAAAATTTGAAAACATTGTATTTAAATTAATTTTCTTAATTATCAATAGTTAATTATAGAGTACAATTTTCTTTTTATATATTCATTCCTTCGTATTCTGGTCTCCTTGGCCTTTTTGTTTCTCCAGTTGTGTCCTAAAAAATCATTTAATTATTATCAGAAACGATCGAATATTATCAATTTCACAATGAATATAATTAGCATCATCACCTCAGTTGCTGATTGAAATCATCCTCAACATCATCATCATCCCAGTTGTCCTCCCAGACACTGATGTCCTCATTATCCTCATCCTTTGCCGTCCAATCTAATTAATTAAACAATTAACAAAATCCCTAATTAATTCCATAATAAAATGAACTAAAAAAACTCCAAAAATTACGTATAACTTATTTTCAAAATATCTCTTAAACGACGAGGTTCAGGAGAATTTATCAAGAGACCTTTTTTGAAGAGAATTAAATTCTCTACAAAAAAGGTGTCTTGACATTTTCCCCTAAACCAACTCCTTCCAGAGATATCTTTGAATAAATACCCAATAAGAATGAGTCTCTGTTTTTCATTATTTGACTGAACAATTCCTCCAGAAACATCAAAATGAATCAGCAAATTAGAGGTTAAAAATCCCCCAATTCTCAACATCTTAATTAAACAATTCCCATCAATATCATACCCTCAGTAGGAAATTCCTCGAACTCATCGTCCTCCTCGAGGAGCCCAAGGTCGACCTTAGTTTTATCAGCCTTAATATCACTCATTTTTCACAAATTTTAATGCCTCTTTTCTCTCAATTAACCGGAGCCTTCGATTTGAGGTTGGAATACACAAAACACGACGTGATTGGCGGGGGAAATTGGAGGAGTGGGGGAATATTTTGGTGGAGTCGAAGGGCAGGTGATTGTGACGTCATTGTGTCGTGTTCTACAAAGAAAATTTCCTGTTTTTTGTGTTATGAGAAGTTTAACATTTGGATTTCAACTGGAAAAAAACATTAAAAAATTCAAGTAAAATTATAAAATTATTGTGCCTTTATTTTCATTGAGTTTATCAATGTTTCAATGGACTTTTGATAATTATTTTGATGATAATTACACAGGTAAATTGAATTTATCTTTAATTGTTGTGGAATTAAAGGTCGTTAACCTGATTTATCATTCATTGATTAACTTGAATGCATTTAATTTATTTGATATTTTCACAGTTTTGGATTTAATGGACTCGTGCATAAATGACAAATTGAATGATTGAATCAAACTGATGGAGATGCCTCAACAACGTTCACCACAAAAATTTCCAGTCTTTGTATTTCCACAGAGTATAACATTTTATTTGGACGATCAGTCGACGCATAAACAAGTTCTGACGTTGTATAATCCGTATGAATTTCCTGTCAAGTTCAAAGGTAATTTTTTTAATTTTATTTCTGAGTTGTTTCCATATGGAATTAATTCAGAGTGACATTCTCATCAAACGATTCGAGATAGAGATTTTTTGATGATTTTATTGAAAAGATGAAACAATTTTAACTTAAAGTCAAGATATTTTGAAAGTTTTTATTTTTTTTCGGAAGATTTGAAGGATTTTGTTTGAGAAAAATGATGATTTACATTGGAATTTCTTCAGTTTTTCAATGAAATCATTTATAAAAAATCTATTGTCTATTTTATTCTTGATTTCTGGTGATTTTTATAATATACAATTTTTTCTTTGAATTTAGTCCTGAGCACTGCTCCAAATCGATACA
This sequence comes from Aleiodes testaceus, assembly GCA_963565655.1. NCBI lineage: Eukaryota > Metazoa > Arthropoda > Insecta > Hymenoptera > Braconidae > Aleiodes > Aleiodes testaceus. The sequence goes on along the minus strand of OY751421.1, from coordinate 3,330,782 downwards.
AAGTCGTTGATCCAGAGGGAACAATAAAACCGAGATGTTGTGTCGACATTGTCGTGCGACATACAGCATTGTTACCAGCGCATTGCAATACTGTAGACAAATTCAGGATACAGATGCAGGAGCATCCATCCAAACAAGTAAATTCAATTCTTTTAATCATTAAAAAAATCTGCATTCGAAAAGAATTTTCATTTGATTCTTTGGATTCTCAGGTAATAGGGAAAAGAGATGTTGAGGCTAAACTATTATCTGGAATCAGTGATAGTGCTGGAAGAGGCACACCTGATCCCGAATCATTTCAACAATTACCAGGCACTGGAGATAGACAACAAAAGTCTTATACATTGTCATCACAAGCTGGAGCTATTGATAGTAAATGAATTAAAAAATGAAAAAAATCACTTCTGCACTAATTCGCGAATAACTCAGAAACTATTGGGTTTAAGAGAATTTATCAAGAGACCTTTTTTGTAGAGAATTTCAAGATCTACAAAAAAGGTATCTAGCTAATTTTTCGTAAACCTAAAGGTTTCCGAGATATTCATCAATATAGGTAACACACAAAATTCACTCGGAATTTTAATTTTCTTTTCTGTTAATTTTTAGGGGGAACAAATTACGTAGCACTTGTAGCTGGAATTATATGTATAATTGGATTGCTTCTCCCTACTGAGGGTGACAAAAATCAGCTCTTATCCGACTATTTTCATCTGTCAGTTAATTTTAAACTGATATTCTCCTTTGTCTTAGGTAAAAGCCTTCAATTTCGTAGAAAAAGTGAAGTTTTTTGATTAATAAATTTCTTTTTTGTTTCAGGTATGGTAACGATTATTGTCTTGAGATTGTAATGTGATATTAAGTGATAAGTTAAGATAATGGGCTAGAATAATACGGGAAACGCACAATTCAAGTGAAATAATTTGAATCCCTGTAATAACAAAACGTAAACAACGTTTTCATTTTAAAAATCATGAAGCTTTCGAATTGATGGTAAAATTGTCCATCGCCTCTCCACATTATTCAAATGGAATTAATTAATTGTACTTGATGCTAGTCCACTCTGAAGTCTATAATGTTCATACAATTTAAGTTAATAATCTTAAAAATCTGGAAAAAATCAAATTTTTAATACAAATATTTTTTTATCAAAACGACCATAAAAAAGCTTTTCTCCTTTCTTTGAAAAATCATGCAAGAGCATAACTTACATCGCAAATATCTCCAAAACGAATGAGTTTAGAGAAAAAGATCAAGAGACCTTTTTCGTAGAGAATTCAATTTAGAATAAAAAAGGTCTCTTCATAAATTCTCCTAAACCCAGTAGTTTCCGAGATATTCACAGAAACAGGTATGAAAATGGGTAGACAGCTCAGTTGCCTCAAAAAAAATTGTTGAGAATTTCCTGATGTTTTTATGACAATTTATAATGGCTTTACAAATTAATAACAATACTTTTCAGTTGTTTCCTTCTCAATTCCCTTCAAATTTAGACGAATCGTCATTCATATTACTCTTCTTTTCTAGTATCCAAAACTTTATCTTTCTCCACTCTCAGTCGAATTGAAATAATTCTGCTTCATTTCTGTTTTGTGTGTGATTCTTCTTTCGAATCATTTTCAATTGACCCTGATCAATATGCGGATTTTACCACACCCTCACTTTGACTCTTGATAATGGCAAATTTTAAACGTTCATTGTGTGGTTTATATTCCATTGATACATCGGCTGGTAAATGAAGTACACGTCTCAACGTGTCTCTGATTCTCGCTGTTGTTGCTACGTCTGATGACGTTTTGTTCCACACACATATTTTGTCCCCCTGAAAATAATTTTTTCATTTTTTTTCTGAATTAAAGAATTCCATACGCATTAAATTGAGAATATCTCCGAAACCGTTAGGTTTACGTAAATTTATGAAGAGACCTTTTTTGTAGAGAATTCCGTGCTCTTCAAAAAAGGTTTCTTGATAAATTCTCGTAGGATCAATAGTTTCCGAGATATTCAAGAAATTGAGAAAAAACATTCAGAATTACCTGAAATCTGATGGAAACAACAGCTCCACAAATTTCCTCTCCAACCATAAATTGTTCGCCTAACATTGCCAGTACCAAGTTCTCCCAGCAACGATCAACAAGTCCTTTCCTCAATTTAACTGCCCATTTACCACCTTGTTTATTGGCTAAGTCCTGTGAAGTAATTTTGATTAAATGAATTAATGAAAGAAAGGAGAATAAAAGCCATCTTAAACTGTTTCATTGAAACGTTCATTATCTCCCACTTTCTCTCAGAAAATTGAAGCAAACTTACTTCCCACATTGGTTTAATGCCACTTTTGAATAAATGAAAGTCCGAGGATGCATTCAACTCAGATGGCCTCACGAGATGACTGTAGAGACCCCAAAATTGTTCAACACTACCAAACCTACCTATGAATTTTAAATTCTCAGCGTAACGTCTGTCACTTTGTTTACCAACTGATCTTCTACTGTACCAAAGGGCATAACTGTACTGTAATTGATTTTCATTTGGATTTATTTCTATTGGGGGCTGGAAAAAACAATAATTAATCATTTTATTACAGTAAAAAAGTGCAAGAAAAAGGAAAAGCATCAGTTTCAGTTAGTTTTCTTGAAATATCTCGGAATCTATATGAGATAGAGAAATTTTCGTAGAGACCTTTTTTGTAGAGGAGAAAGAGAGGTACAAAAAGGGTTATTATGAAAAATACTCTATCTCGCTTAGTTTCCGAGATTTTCACTGAAAACTGAAATTCCTTTGATATGCATATCCATTTTGTGATCAGTTTTCATTGAATATCTCGGAAAATAAGAGAGATAGAGCAGTTTTCGTAATAACCTTTTTCGTAGCTCTCATTTTCCTCTACAAAAAAGGTTATTACGAAACTTCTCCTATCTCTATTATTTTCTGAGATATTCGAGGAAAACAAAAAAATTAATAGTCAAATCAATTAAATTCCCTTGAAATAATCAAATAAAAATCCTCACCAGCCTCAATTTTACTGCTGAATTGTTGCCGGAGTCTTCGTCTCCACTTTCGTCACTGCCTTTTGCTCTGAAAAATAACAAAAAAAACCCAAAGGAATAAATTCATTGAAATTATCACGATTTTTATTCATTTACTCGTGAAATTATTATTCAAAATTTTGGGGAATTCCATGATGACATGTGTTCGGTATCTAACCACGAGAGATTCAACCTCAAAATTTTGGGTCAGAAAATAAAAAGACAGAGTTAATAATTCAACGAAGAAAATAAGAAAAAATCTTTGTTGATTATTGCTGATTCTTTCGATGTTCTTTTGTTCAAAAATCATGAATTTAATAGAATATTTTTGTTGAACAATAGCATTGAAAAATTCCCACAAAATTCGAAAACACTGATTATTATTTTTTGTTACTTACACGTCGAATTTTTCTGACATATTGAAAGGTAGTTATAAATATTATTAATTAATTCAATAAATTATTTATCTAGTGAATTAATTTTTTAACAGGTACAAAGAATTAAAAAAAGAATTATCTTTAATTTTTGATAATAATATATTGTAAAAAAAAATTTAATTCAATTATTTTTATTTCTCGTATCTCTCACAACTCTGTGTGTATTCTTTATTTTCACTACACGCCGTCTGTTTTTCTTTTTGGAGTTTATTTCCGTGTCTGGGGATTTTTTCGTCTAGTGAAAATGAACCGGTGAATTTTGCAATGTCCCTAGACTTCCTAAAATATTCGATAATTTTGATTAAAAAAATTGCTTTACTCTCTGAATAAACGATAAACATTTATTAATTAATTATTTTGACGAAAAAAAATATTTTAGAGACAATAAATTAATGAAAAGAATATTAATTATGAAGAGAGAAAGGAAACGTTTGAACTCGGTTGTTTTCGGCGAATTTCGTGCTCCGACTCGTTCCCATATTTCTGCCATTTTATTCCCGTGCGCATAAAGCACAATTGGAATTGGTGGAAAAGTGGGGCAGCACGGGTTATACATCGACCGCCATCTTTAATTCTTTCAAGATGCCCACCGGTTATTACAAACGACGATTTTAATTTTTATTGTCTTTAATAATTATTGAGAAGTGGGAATATACGTCTCGGAGAGTTTTGGAGTGACACAAAATGGCGGCGGAGGGAGAGGGGAAGTGTGTGTTATTGCGTAGTGTGTCAGTCGCTTGTCAGACGTTCTCCAGTTCGCACATCTCTTAACACTCGTGATTATTATTCGGTTTTATTGTTTATTGTGAATTATTTATTTAGTTTATTGTGTAGTGAGTGATTTGTGGTGATTTACGAAGCTTCTTCAAAAGGAAAAGTGAGTAAAAAGTCTTGTCATTAATCTTGAATCTTTTATTTCGTTGAACGTTAAAATTCATCAATGAAAAGTATACGTTAATCTCGACGCAATTTCATTCCTCTGATACACAACTTCATTGTAACAAAAATGAGAAAATGCCAGTGGGCACTCGTAGTCAACTGTTTCCGTGCATTTTGTATCTTCTCCGGAGCTAGTGAAGGTGAATTCAGATACTGAGTTTACTGCAAAAACAAATGAAAAAAGTTAATTAATTTTCAAAGAATTCAAGTTGATAAATCACTTTGACATTATTTTGAGAATATCTCGGAAACTATTGACTTTAGAGAAAATTATCAAGAGACCTTTTTTGTAGAGAATTAAATTTCCTACAAAAAAGGTCTCTTGATAATTTTCTCTAAACCCACTCATTTCCGAGATATTCACAAATTGATGCACAAAAACATAATTATTTCTTTAATTGAAAAAAGTCGTTGACAATACCACAATTAAAATTGTTGAAAAAACACGTTCGATGCTTCGAAGTGATTTTGTAATGGTCTCCATCCTGTCTTATTGAAAAATGTCCATATCCAATATTTTTAACCGATGGTATGTGATGCAGATGCTCCTTATATTTAATTGAATAATTCCAGTGTCCGTAGTTTCCGCTTTCATTAATAATATCAAACCCTTCACTTGAAAATAAAAAAATAAAAAAATTACTAATTATTTAAATCAATTCATTAGAAGGATTCATGATAAAAATGAAACAAATGTATTTCTGTCCTCGTTATCTCGACTACAGAACTGATTGCATTCTATCGTTTTCCGGAAATTCCACAATCTCCACAAAAAACCTCGAAAACCCCCAGAAAAACAATAATTAAAAAGAAGAAATAATTAATAATGATAATTAAAAAATAACTCACATAGTTGGATTCAATTTCAGCATATTACTGAAATCCGCAACGAATTCCCAGACTTTTTCCGGTTTGGTCTTGACAATCGTGAACTCTGACACGTAATGATGATTTTTTTTGAATCCAAAAATCATGTAGAATCCGAACAAACCCATTAATATATACCCGCAAGTCCGAAGCTTCCATTTGAGCGGATTTCTCATCATCGTGAAGACAAAACTATCGAAAATTAATTTAAAAAAACTCTTTTTCCAAAAGCTTTTGAATCCTGTGAATGGAGAACAGTGAATGAAGCTTCTCTCGAAGCCTCCAGCGTTCCAACTGATAGAATCGAAACAAAAAAACGGAAAACCGAGTCCTCCTTCGGCAATCTCCGGAGTCTCTCCGTTTGGTCCATTATAGAGTCTGTTCCAGCTCTCTAGTCGTAACAAAAAATAATAAATACCGTAAAACCCCGAAAGAATGAACACGTGTTTGACTTTCGTCTGTTTTATTTCCATGCGTCGCATAAACATTCGATTGCGCATGTGTTTAGAATTACAAATGGGCAAAACTTTAAATGAATGTAAAGAGAATAAAATAGAATTCGTTTAAATTCCTGTAATTCCTCCGGAATCTTTATTTAACGTAATTTTAAATAACAATGCAGTTTATACATTATTTACAGGATTATCACAAAATTCTTAAATTTCCATTAAATATTTCGAAAAAGCTCTTAATTTATTTTCACTTAATTTTTTAGGTTTTTTCGGGAAATCACGAGATTTCGGATTCCTCCGCCTTTTTGAACATTGCTTTAGCATGCTTGGATAGCATGTCGTTTATAATACTGCGAGCGGACATTCTGTTGAGATTTAAAATTCTTACGAGTCCATTTTCATAGCCAATAGCGAGCCAGAGGTAACTCCATGCATTTGTATTCCAAGAGATCTGTGGAATAATAAAATGGTCATTCAGAAACCTATTACAATTTCAAAATAAATCCATGGACTAAAAGAACAGTTTTTTAAAGAATAAACTCACCCTATTAACAGAAGTAAAAGGATATCGTTCAACCGGAACATGTTCCATTGCTTCAGCATTCAAGAACCCCTTCCTCCTATTTTTCTTCCTCCAAGCAGCGCACTTCAAATTATCAAGATCATCATGATAAATAACGCCGAATCTCTTCTGACACTCATCATAAGTCTCCGGCAAATAATGATAATCCTCCTTCTCCTTGCTCTTCTCTTCCTCGAAATCCACCAATTCAACATTAGTAACAAGCCACCTGTCCTTCGACCACTTATCAACATCCCTGAGATACAGTAATTGCGGTGCAAAGGTGGCGAGAACTTCACCAGCAAGTGTCCCATGACAGATACCATTAGACCAATCTGATTTAGCAATAGCATAAGTCGTTGAATTCGTCGGAAGTATCGGGAGAATCCTGATCTGTGAACCCCTCACATCATTCGCGTAAGTCTGCGTGTGCTGGAGAGTAAGTGCATCATCGTAGCAGGTCAAGGAAGTGGGCCAGTGGGTCATCCAAACCCCGTCAACAGCAATACCTTTCTTCATTTGGCTCACAGGCGCACTGGTGTCCTCCAAATCCCAAGTTTTCGAGCTTCTGTCCATGCTGGCGGTTGCCAAATACCGTTTCTCTTTAACTGGCACAATATCCACGAACATGACAGCGTGATTATGCGCATAAAAGTGTTGATAAGCGTCAAGATAATGAGTTTCTTTGATTTGTGTCCTCAAAATCGGGGACTTTGTTGTTAAATCCCAAACGGCGACGTAACCGTTTGAGAATCCCGCTACTAGTGTGTCATGACCGGATGTCTTGGACCAACTCAGCTTCATGCACTGCCAATTGACAGCGTCTTGAAGAGCACCGTTTACTTGGAGGATCATGATGGGCTCAGTTTTGAAGACCTTTGACTTGTAGTTGTCGTTAGGAATGGGTAATTCTGAAGGAAACGGAAGGGAGTAGATCAGAACGAGACCGGAGGATGAAGCAGCAGCCAGCAGACCCATTCTCTTCATTCCTTTGTCTTTTGGATTCATGGCATGAAGATCCTCGTGATCGTAGGCTCCTGAGGGACACCATTCCATGCACCAAATCGTCCCATACTCATGAGCAACGACGTAAGACAATTGCGGATCCTCCAGAACCGTTGATTCATAACTCAAATTCCCGATTCTCCATATCTGAATGGAATTCCTGAATTTATGAGCCTTCCCCACTTCGTATGATGTTCCTATAGTCCTGTGTGTGCTAACTGCAATGTACTGATCCAACTGCTGATCAAATAAAGCAGCTGGCAAGGGCAACCAGGCTAGTGCCCAGATGGGCCCGCCTGTGTAGAACGTCGGAATATCGCTGATAATATGGGACTCGAACCTCTTCCATCTCTTCCACTCAATCACCTCCCCTTTCTTCAGCTTCTCATGTGAGAATGACATCGATGTCTTCATCTGCGGGAGATAAATCTCAGGTTCCTTAGATTTAGTGAAAGTGTTCGGTTCTAAGTCATCAAACAGGTGGAAGCTAAAGTGCTGAAATTCAAAGTCAAATGTCCACTTTAAACTCGGGATAAACGTCAGATTACCGACGAGCTTCTTATAAGCAACTGTGTCAGTCAGGAATTTTGCTTGTGGATGAGATACGTTCCTCGGTTTGAAAGAAACTCTCCTACTCTTGGTCCCGTCATGGTTATCATAGTCACTGGCGTCGCTGTCATGAGCCTCAAAGTCCGAATCTTCGTCTTTTAATTTATCGGCGTGTTCCTCTCTGACGTGTTTCTCAATCTCCGACTGCGAGGAATTGAAGGTTTTGCAGATCTTGCAGATGAATGCAACGCGAGGAGTGAAGTTGCAGGTGCTATGGTGCTCACAGATTTCTTCTAGATTGTTAGTGGAGAATGTGCAACCGGGTTGTCTGCAATGGGCTTTTTCATTGTTGCTGATGGAACGTGCCCAGGCACCTTTCCAAACCCCTGGAATCGTCTTGAACATCTGCGGCTGCTGAATGAAATCCTGAACCGTTGTCTTTGTTCTTCTCTTCTTGGATGGTGGCTCATCGCCTTCTTGGACCAAGGCAGTGAATCTTGATATCTCCGTCACTGCTCTCTCCGCTGCTTTTCGCTTCTGCCGGTCCTCATTAGCATAATTACGGACCTTCGGCAATTGGTCCTCTCTGTGCTGCCTCTCGTGATACTCTTTGGAAGAAGGCATCAATATAGCCGTGCACAAGGGACACGTCCACATCAGTGACTGTCTCTCGAGGTCCGTTTTTCCGCAGAATTTTATGTGCGACATGAAACCGGCGACACTTCGTTTACCCTCACCACAGGTTTCACAAACTAACGTCGCTTTTTTCTTTTTGGTTCTCGTTAATAAAGTCTTCAGGCGCTTCTCGTCATCAAAATCAGGCTTCTCTTCATCTTCTCTCCATGACATATTATTGTGCTTTGCTAGACTGTGCTTAGCCCAGGCAGAAAACGCCATTTCCTCTTGACATTTACCACATTTTACAAACGCTGCTTCTTTTGGCTTCACTGGAACCTCGCTTGGTTTCGTCACTCTCGGAACGTAATCACGATCACCTGTAGAAGCATTCCGTTTTCCTTTAGCTCTTGAACCTCTTCGGGATGTTGGATCTTCGTTGGTTATTTTTGATTCATCGTCGGATTCACTTAATCCCTGACCATCAGTCTCATCAGGCTTCATCGTTGTTCTCCTCGAGCGAGTCCTTGAAGTCTCTTCATTCTGCTCTTCTACATCAGGTACTTTTGCTTCGTCAACTTCTTCGGGGATTCTTCGTCTTCTTCCTCGAGTTCTCAATGGAACTTCGGCTTCTGCTGGAGGCGGATCCTCTTTTTGAGGAGGAGATGGACGCAGGAACTGAGTGATCAGAGGCTGCTTCTTCGGACGACCTCTGCCTTTTTTGGTTCTCGGAGTTGTTGGGGGTGATGCAATGCTTTCAGAAATTTCTGGAACAGTCGCAATTCTTAAGTCTGATGCTCGATTCATAATTGGACATTGTGGAGACAGTTCTGGAGGCGTTTCCACGGGATTCTCTTCCAGTTTCTCTTCATTATTCGCTGTTAATTGAGGAATTTCTGGGGTTTTTGGAGATTCTGCTGTGATATTATTAGAAATCCTCTCTTCACTCGTGCTTTCGGGTTCAGGATTCTTTGGTGACTCACTAATCTCTGGAATTTCCCCGGAAATCTGTGAAGAATCCTCTCTGATCTCTGGGAATTCAATTACTTCTTCAATTTTACTTGAAGATTTATTAGTAGCTTTCGTTGATTTTCTCTTTGAATGTCGTGATCCTCTTCTTCTTCTCGATTTAATCTTCTTGGGATTCTTTTGGGATTCTTGAGTTTCAGGATGAATTTCTTTTTCATTATTCGAATTTTCTAAAGACACTAGTTTCGGATTCTCTTCAATCTTCGGTTCATCACCAGATTCCTTTGATTCCACAACTTCTTCAATCTTCTCTTCATTAACACTTTGTCTAAAATCACTGAAACCACTCTCTTCATCGCTTCCGAATTTTGATTCATTGATTATTTTTTTAGGTGATTCAATGTCCCCCGATATTGCCGAAAAATTATCAAAGGGAAGCGATGGATTTTCCACTATATCATCATCATTATTAACAACCTCTCGCTTTTTCCTCGAAGCTGCAGATGATCGACGAGATGAAACAGGGGATACGCAGTCTTCAAAGATCTTTGGCTTTGATCGACGTCGAGAGGATCGAACTGGAGTCACAATAGTCTCCGGTTCTGCTGCAGGATTAACACTTCTTCTCCTTCCTCTTCTCGTGATTTTTGCTGGTTTTGTTTCAACCGTTTCAATAGCTAAAGTATTTCTTCTCTTCCTCTTCATTCCGGGAGTTAAAGGCACTTGGTCATTACTCTGGATTTCTGGGGTTTCAAGGGACTCTGATGGTCTAGGAACAGATGAATCTACTGAAACTCGCTCTGATAAACCGAGGAGATTCATTCTCGCTGTCTTCTTCTGTGATTCAAGGGTTTCCAATGGTCTTTCTTCATCGGGAAGAACTGGGATCTCATTGATCGGTGAAGGCACTGGGGTATTTTTGGGAGAAGGTACTAGATTTTGCTCATCAGTCTTCAAATATTCAGATTCTGTCTTCTGTTCTGGGAGAATCGGTTCGGATTCTTCGGTGGTTCCTATGGAATGTCCATTGGCATTTACTAGATTATCAGAAAGTAATTGCTCTCTCGAATCTTCTAGTTCTTCTGCAGCTTCTCTCTCCTCTTGATTAAAATCCTCCGTTTCTTCCCCAATTTGTGGAGACTCCGAAAATAAGTGAGGAGAAACGTTCATCTTTGGCTTCGGTCTTTCAGTCAGGGGATTGTCTTCAATTTTCTCCAAAAGTTTTGACGTTTCAATCAACAATTCTGTGTTTTCTGACTTGACTGATGTATTTTCAATGTTAATCCCTTCAATCATTGCGTCAGGACTTGATTCTTCAGGTAAAAAGCATAATTGTCCTTCATCAATAGCGTCCAACCGATTATCCCCGATTTCTTCAGGAATTTTAGGTTTTTTTACTGATGATTCATTATTTGCTTCGATTTTTACAGTAATTGAGGTCGGAATCTCTTCAGGTTCTTTAACTTCGTGTAATCGATTGTCTTCGCTCTCGAGAATTTCAGGACCAAAGTCAGGATTCGCTTCGTCGTCTGATGATGATCGTAGAGAAGGACAATGAATGTCTTCGAATCCATTGGAATCGTCATCTTGGAATGCTTCACATGCAAAATCATTTTGATGAGAATCTTCAGCGTTTAATGGGTCATCTGATGGTAATTCTGGCGAAGGCGAGTTCTTCTCTTCAACTTCACCCAGAATTCCTTCTTCGTGAACTCCTTCGTTCATATCAAAACTCTCAACAGCAGATTTTAATTCGTTATTCAAAGCTTCTAGAAAATTGGACTTTTTTTTGTTGAATTTATCCGAAGTTTCAGTATTTTTATCATTCTTCAACGTTTCTGTAGCCAAAACTTCATCTGCAGCTTCAATTCCAATATTTTCCAACGATTCTGAGACTTGCTCTTCGGTTCTATCAAGATGCTCTTCTTCTTCAATGAATTCTAATATCTCTTCAATTATTTCCTCCGATTCTCCGTTTTCTGAAGCGATTTCTGAACTAAAACTTAATGTTTGGACTTCGGATGTATTTAAACTCTTTTCTTCATCATTCTCAACATTTTGTGTTTGTAAATTATCAGGTGCTTCTTCTTTACCCAAATTTTCTTCAGATTTATCTGCGAATTCCGGTGATAATGCAACAGTCTTCTCATTTCTTCCTTCACTTTCTTCATTTAACAGAATATTTTCATTCTCTTCATTTTTAATAAATTTTGTGGATAATTCTTCATTAACTGTCACTAATTTCTCTTGATTTTCATCTGATTTCAGAGAATCCAGAGTTTCCTTCTTCTCATCTTTTGGTAATTTTCGGGATCTCCATTGAACCTTCGGTTTGAACTTACTTCTGATCTTCCCAGTGCTCTTCATTTCCGGTGAGTCACATGAATCCTTTAATAAATCTTCTGAATTCTCTGATATTTCCACAGGTTCTTTTTTAGGACTCTTTTGCTTTTGATTCTCAAATGTCTTTACAGGGGATTTAGAATGTGATTCATTTTGTACTTCTTCAGAAACTAAATCTAATTCTTCACTAATAATCTGCGGCTCCAATTTTAATTCCTTATCTAATTTATTAGAATTAATTAATTGTTCGTTTTCCTGAGGTTTTGTTATTAAACTTTTACCTTCTGATGTTTTTTTTTCATCGATATTTCTCTTTTTTGATGATTTTTTCGGTGTTTTCTCAATGAGTTTCTCCTTTTTTATTGGAGCATCTGATTTTTTAACTTCCTTTATCAGTTGCACTTTATTTTCCGGTTTTATTCGGTTTTGGATCGATTTTACTTTCTCTGCTAATCCCAATTTCTTCAGCATCTCTGGGGTCAATATGAAGACACGAGATGCACTGGTTAAATTACTTTTTGCAGTACTCTGCGATGATGATGATGGATTGTCTGCCATTTTCCAATTATTTAAACTATAAAACATAAACAAATCTACGATTAATTCATCTTTTTTAAATTATTTTCAATGCATTTTTCTAAGAATTTTTTTGAATAAAGTTTCAGTAATTTTTTCATAATTTCCAATAAAATCATCAAAATTTAATAATTTCGAAGTTCCAGAATTCTATTTTTTTATCATTTTTAATTAATTAAATCATGAGATTATTGAATTTAAAATAATTGTTGAGAGCAGGTGGATTTGATCTTTCGAACGCGAGATTACGTTCTCGAGTCTTTAACCACTGAGCCAAAACGTTATTCCCAAAAATTCGAATTTTTCGAAGGACTTTTGAGCAAAGTTCATTGACACCGGAAATTTGAATAATTTTATCTCTAAAATGGGAAGAATATCCTGGGAAATCATTTGGAAATTATGGGATTTTGGGGATTTTTTGGATACTCACGTTTTTCTGATGAAATTCTCAGGTTATGTTACGAGCAATGAAACTACGTTGTAAATTCTCATTAAAACGATTAATTATTAATTGTTATTGGTGAACTGGTTGATTCGAGATGATCTATTTTTAATGGATAAAGTAAAAAATTGTTGGAGATAATTAGAGATATTGGGAGATTTTAAAAAAATACAGACAGAGAGGAGCCTCGAACCACTGATCAACGGTCTCACCTCTCATGCCTCTGATGCACATCGTGATGACGCACTGCGCATGAGCAGAAGTGAATTTTCAATTGTTTTTTCCGCATGCCGGTATAATGAAACTCCGCATTGTTTGGAAAACGGTTTTTAATTGTTAAAAATTTGATGAAGAATTTATATTTTCTCTCATTATTCTTCAAGGTCATTTAGTCGATCAATTAATTGCGGAAATTATTGAAAAATTAGAGGAAATTAATGATTATTAAAAATTATAGACAAATCGATTTTAGTTTTTTGAGAATATCTCGGAAAATAAACGAGATACCGAAATTTTTGTAGATACCTTTTTTGTAGCTCTGAAAATTCTCTACAAAAAAGGTTTCTTGACAAATCCTCGTAAACTCAACGGTTATCAAGATATTCATGAAAAACTCTTACTTTTTCTGATGATTTATGAAGGAAATGTTTCTTATATTGAAAAAATTGAAGACTAAGAATTGCCGTATGAAAACGTACTTTTTTTTATTTTTTTTTCGTGTCAGAGTACAGTTATTTAAAAATCTAAACCATTCGCCTGAGGAGCTCGTTGATCTTGTCCTCACGGTTACCAAAGTCACCACCCTCGACGTAGTGATTGGTCTTCTTGCGCCATCCACCTGTTGGTGTGTTTAGCTGAAATAATACCCGAGAAAATCTCATTAACTCCTTGAAAACAAACTGATAAAATTCAAGAAAATATAATGGAAGATAGAAGAATTTGTTTGAGACCTTTGAATAACTAAAATAATGATTTTAGTCAAGAAAAAAAGATCTTGTATTAATCTTTGACATAGTAGGAGGCAATGGACCATTTATAAAATTCCATCGCCATGCCTATGTCAATTGATGACTAAAATACTATTTAAGAGGTGAAAATTTCAATGAAATTACCTTGAATGGCCAGAGGAAGTTGCTGGCGTACTTGAACTTGTTGCCAACGGTGAAGATTTCGTGGATCAAATCCTCGGTACAGATGATTCCAGAGCGTCCTAAAAAGAATTAAATTAATTTTAATAATTTCATTTGAAAAAAAGAACAATAATAATTCCTTTTTTAAAAAGAAAAGTGATGAATTGTCCGAATGAACGAAATAATTTTCTCGAATTAATCTCGAAAAAATTGGTACCGCATTCAAGTTCATCTTTGACGATATGGAAGAGGGAAGATTTGGGTCTCATCGACCCTCATGGATTCGTCAAAAATGTGAAAACTGAATTTATAAAACCAATTTTCTCTAATTTACGTAATTTCCTGACAGAACTTACCAAGTTTTCCTTCAATGATGTTATTGCTGGTGATTGGAATACGCTGGCGATTGATCTTAGCGAAACCGCGTTTGTAAACCAATTCACGAACTGATTTCAAATTCGGATATCCCCAGGTGATGTAGGGCTCGATGATACGGAGCATGTTGATGGTGGCTTTGTTCAATTTGACGAAGACACCATTGTTGATTTGCTTCAGTCTGAAGAGCTGGAGGATCTTGCGGACCTTTGGAGCCACTTGGTTCACACTTGAAAATTAATTATTCATTATTAACAAATGCGGATGAATATCAGAAACTATTGGGTTCAGAGTAATGAAGTGTTAAGAGTAAAGATGTCATTAGATAATAAAAAAGATTGCTTACCCCCGAATACGAATAACGAAGGCGAGACGAGCCTCGCCAGGAATGTAGTAGTTACCACGATTCTTGGCCTGTCTTTTCAATCTGATCTCATCCCTCTCCTTCTGTCTGTACTCCTTAACATAAGACTCTGCACGCTTGAAGATTTCTTTCCTCTTCTTGTAGTGAGCAGCACGTGCCTGGAAGAATTCATTAATTCATGAGAATTATCATAATTACCATTGAAATCAGTTTTTCCGGAATATCTAGGAATTCAAGAGAGATAGAGAAATTTTTATAATAACCTTTTTTGTAGAGCAGAAGCAGACGGACAAAAAAGGTGTCTACGACTTTTTCTCTATCTCCCTTCAATTCCGAGATATTCTCAGAAATCGTTTGACTGAATTTAATGAAATTATTCAATGTTTTACCTTGAGGGAAACCTGAAGACGAGCACTCTTGACTTGTTCACGGCGCTTCCTCCTCTTGAGAACGGACTCTGGCACAGCCGGAAGCTTCTTTGGGGGCTCGGCCGACTTTTTCTTACTGAAAACATTAAAACAATCGATTAAAACCAATTATTCCACAGAACCACATGAAAGCATTGCTTTTTTGAGGTTAGAATCTCAAAACATTTCGGCTGTTTGGAAATTGTAAACAAAAATCATGAGATTCTAGTTATTCAACAATTATAATCGTCTCAGTTTCGTTTTTTCTTGACGTAAACTCTCAATTTTCATTTGCCTATTTTTTAAACATTTTCTCCTCCGAAAATTGGAGCGAGAATCAACGTCACTTTTGAAGCAATAAATATCTATCTCGTAATTGGTTACGAAAAAAAATACACATATGAAAGAACCCCTCAAATCATTGAGAATCATTTCACATTTTATTTTTAATTAATTGCACATTATTAACAGCGATGTTTTGAGATTATTCGAGAGACAAACGGATTTACTCACGCGTCCGCCATTCTTGCGTATGGGTAAAGAAGGACCGAGCTGTCACGCAGCTAACTTCAGGCGATTGGCTCAAGGTCGGTTCTCAATGAGTGAAGTTATCGCTGCACGAAGTATTCAAAATTAAGCGGGAAAATGAAATAATTCGAATTTCTTTCAATTGCATCTCATTGCATACTCTTTCCTCACATTAAAAAAGTGGAGAATTATGAAATAGAATTTTTATTTTATTTTTAAAAATATGTTTTCAGTTTTTGAGTTTTTTAAAAAAATTATTTGAATGTTCGCGCGTTCGGAATCCGCCTTTAGTTTAACCAACCACAACTGACTTCGGTCAAACCTTCTGCACGTGGATAAACACACTTATTGAAGTGTTTTTATTTTTAATAATTAATTTAATTGGGTTGAGGAGAGATAATTAGGGAATTATGAGTGATAATGAGGACGAAGTCCCGGAATTGAGTGCTGCAACAATGGCGGCACTCCAGGAATTTTACACGGAGCGTAAAGAGAGGGAAGAACAAATGACAAAGATTCTTAATGAAAGAGTAAACATTGATGCGCCTGAGATCGATGACATTACTTTCGAGGAGGATTGGGTATGCTGATGATTTTGGAAGATTCTTCATGCAGAAAAAATCCCATTAACATAATTAAATATAATTAATAATTATTAAAATTTATTAATCGAGTGAAAGTCGATTTTTTTCTGCTACCAGTTTTTTGCGAATATCTCGGAATCCAAAAGAGATAGAGAAAATTTCGTAGATACCTTTTTTGTAGAGAATTTCAAGAGCTACAAAAAAGGTCTCTACGAAATTTCCTCTATCTCCCTCTGATTCCGAGATATTCTCAAAAAACCTACAATTCAATGATTTTCCAGCAATTGAGTCAATTTTGGTATGACGAAGAGACAGTAAACACTTTTGTTAAAGGTGCGATAAAAGGAACAGAGGCAGACGCAAAAATCGCGTTAATTTCGTGCCCAACTTTGTATAAACCTCTGAAGAAAGAGGCTGGCAATAGAATAGGTAATCAAATGCCTTAAATTTCTTATAAAATTAAACAAAAAACAGAAATAACAAAATGTTGTTACAGTAACGCTGTTTGAATACGACGTGAGATTCTCAGTTTATGGAAAAGATTTTATTCCGTATGATTACAAATCACCGTTGAGCATACCAAGGGAAATGTCGAGTATGTTCGACCTTGTAATAGCAGATCCTCCGTTTTTATCCGAGGAATGTCTGACGAAAACTGCGGTTACAATGAAATTTCTGACGAAAAAAAATATAGTTTTGTGCACAGGTAAAGTTAACATAATTAGTTTATTCCTCAACATTATTACATCGAATTTTGCACTTCTTTTAGGAGCAATAATGAATGATCTAGCGGGAAGACTCTTGGACCTCCGTAAATGTGAATTCGAACCGCATCACAGGAACAATCTAGCAAATGAATTCTATTGTTACTCCAATTTTGATTTTGATAAATTATTGGAATGATGGAAGTTTGATGGTTTATCAGAGTTTTGATCCTGCGAGTCGATGATAATCCTGCGCAAGATCCACAGCGTACTTCGAGGTACCCGGGGCAGTACAGACACCGTAGCCACCATGACCGTAATTGTGAACAATCTGAAAATAATTGAAATTCCTCAATTTATTGCATGATGAAACGGTTTTTTGCGGATATCTCAGAATCTAAGAGGGATAGAGAAATTTTTATGGAGACCTTTTTTGTAGAGAAAACTGAGAGCTACAAAAAAGGTCCTCACGAAAATTTCTCTATCTCGCTTAGATTCCGAGATATTCACCAGAAACCTATTTCAATACGAAATGATTCAAGAAAAATTATATTTTGGTTACAATGGCCGTATGACGTCCATTAGATATCTTCTCGGCTTCAACTCTAACACCCCCGTCTCTATGTGGACGCAGTCCAACGAGATTATTCAGAGTTTCTGCATTTCTCAAGGATGGAACGAGGCTCTCGCATCTCTCGCGTATCGCCGTTGTTTCATGTGGACAAATTGACATTCTGCTTGAATCGTAATTCCTCGAACCACCCAGAGTACAGGATCCATCGATCGTAGGGATGATGTATGTATCCAATTCACCGTAGAAGAACATTTTCAACCATGGGGCTTTGACCTTGAATCAATTGTTTTAACACAAATGATGAAAAGTAATTTTTATTCTCTTTGCTTCAATTTTTTAATGTTTTAATTAGAATCAATTATACCTTAATTACTTGTCCTCTCATGGGAACCATTTGCCTATCTCCGCACAATTCTCTAGCTCCCAGGCCTGAACAGTTTATTATGACGTCATAATCATCAATTAATTCATTGACACTAAATAATTTTTTTTTGTAGAATTTCGTTCCCTTTTCTTCGAGTCTGTGGAATTGAATAATTTTTCAATAATCGTTGATTGGAAAATTTAGTAAAAATAATTGGAATATTGTTACTTTTGCTTTGCCCAGGGGATGTAGTACTTGCATTGTGTAACTATTGTTGTCAAGTAGGATCCGTACTTCCAATTACCTCCGACCAAATTGAATTCTTCATCTGTGACTCTGCGATAACGAGGCACCAATGATTCCATCCATTCATTCTAATGTAATGTAATTGTTTTATTATTATTATTGTATTAATGCGGGTAATTTTAAGGGAATTTGATGTACCTTAACAGCTTCGGGATTTGCATTACTGAAAATGTATCCCGATATTCCTGCAACTCCAGCAATTGCAGATTCTTTACTCCGGCGGATCTCATCGTAGAATTCATAAGAATCTTTCACCCAATTTCTTAAAAAAAAAGACATTTAATAATTAAATTGGGAATATCTCGGGAAATAATGGAGATAGGATAATTATCGTAATGACCTTTTTTGTAGCTCTTTATCTCCTCTACAAAAAAGGTTATTACCAAAATTTCTCTATCTCCCTTAGTTTCCGAGATATTTTTGAAAAACAACAGGAAATGACAGTGAATTTTATCTTTTGCGTTTTAACTTCTATTTTCTTTTTTTATTAATAAATAATAACTGTGAGGTTAATATTTTTATAAAAATTACAAACTTCGTTATCTCCTCACTCGGACCTCTGAAAGAGTGACCAACTCTGAACAATCCAGCGGCGACGTAACTAACAATATCATCGTAGTTATCAGCGTAAATGGAAATATCAGAATTTCGGATTTCACGTTTTAATTGCAATGCAGTCGTTATTCCAACGACTCCACCGCCAACAATTGCAACTTTCATGTTCCCCAGAGGTACAACTCATGTGCAGTGCGAAATACGACTGATGACAATTTGCAGTCTGATAATCTTCGTAATACCGAAATTATCTATTTTATGACCTCGATGACATTTTTTTCGAAATCATTTTATTTTTTGATAAATTGCAATTTGAGAGAAGTGTGTTCTTTATTTTTTGAGAGATTTATTTTGATCATTTGGGCGGTTTTTCGATGATAATTCTTGAAAAAAGTCGGAAATTTTCCAAAAAATCGTAGTTTTTTCGGATCTTGTCTTTTCTCCTGTTGTTTAATATATTAATTATAAACATATTTATTCAATCTCCGGTATCGTCAAGTGGTTATGATATCTGGCTCTCACCCAGAAGGCCCGGGTTCGATTCCCGGTACCGGAATATTCTTTTTACAATTCTATTTTCAACCCCTGAAAAGATCGTAGGCACCCCAAAAAGAAAAAAAAAAAAGTCAAATAATTTAAGATGGACACATGTTCACTTTCAAATTGCATACGACGAGAAATCGAGAGAAATATTGGAGATAGAATTTTTTTGATGATTCCATCGGAAGGAAAATTCGATTTTTTGAGTGACTTATAGCGCAAAAACTGATTTTCAAAAAACACTCCAAAAGTACTTGAAAAAATCGCATTTTTAATTTTAAAACCACATAAATTCATCGCAAATGAGCTCACCTTTCACATCCAATCGGAATTTTTGAGCTACGAGGAATAGAACCGGAAATATTTACAAAAATGTGATTTTTTCACATTTTTCCGAGGTAAACCCCTTCAAATCTGGGTGAAAAAAATCGAATTTTCAAAAAACTCGAAAAAATTAATTTCGACACATGTTTTCCGCTTAAAAATTCAAAGTTCAATCAGAATCTCCATTTTACCCCGATCTCCCCCTATGCCTCCATGTTATTCACATTCACATATCTTCTTTCTCATATCAATAATTTCAAGGATTAAAAAAATAATAGAATAGAATATAATCTTTTTTTTGCATGATTGAAACAATTATTTATTCAACTGATAAATTATGTTAATGATTAGTTATAATTTCTCGAAACAAATTAATTTAATTAGTACATTTCCATGTCATCTCCATCTTTGGACTAATGCAGGAGACATTGGCCATTGTAGCAAACCTGGAAGACGAGATATCAATAATTTCATCAGAATACCATTAAAAAATGTCGAATATTGAATTGAAAAAAAAAAATGAACTCACCCTCTGGTCTTCACCTTCATCACTGCATATTGTACCTTCTGGTGGTGCGAATTTCTGATCTCCTGTATCATCACTGTTACAATTCATATATCCATTGCACTCAACCTGCACAATGATAAAAGAAAACGTAAAAAATGAGAAAACCTTGGACAACAGTTCTAATATCCAGTGTTCAAGTTTTCCTCAAATATCTCGGAAACTAAGGGAGATAGAGAAATTTTTGTTATGACCTTTTTTGTAGAGGAGAATGAGAGCTACAAAAAATGTTATTACAAAAATTTCTCTATCTCCCTTAGATTCTGAGATATTTCCAAAAAACTGATTGAGTAGAATTCACTCGTCTGTTTTCACAATTTCATTACTGATTATCGATAATAATCAATTATTACCCCGCTGCTTAAACTACCGAGGCCTAATTGTGAACAAAGCTCATTGGGATCTGTCGCAGTGACGTCATCAGGGACAACCAATGTTTTCGGTATATTGTCCATGCAAGTACTCTTCTCTTTTCTGAAAATATTGAATACGTTGATAATTTCAGTCACTCAAGTATCACAATTTTCTCTTTAATCTGAATAATGCCATATTATTTACGCCCAGTATTTCTTCAGTGTTTTCAACGTGCACGATGTCCACTTGAGATTGTGATCCTGTTTTTCATCAAATATCGCCATGATTCCAGTTGGATCTCCACAGCCAACGGTCTCATCGTGATCTGCATTGAAGCTGTCGAAAAATCAGTCGTCATAATCTCTTTTCGTAAATCACGAAAATGGGGCAATAATTGCTTACAAATGAGCGATTTCATGGGCAACTGCTACGAAACTTCCTGCTGTTATGGACATCAGACTGACTCTCCATTTTCTCCAAGCATGACCACAGCTCACATCGGAATACGTGAATCCTGAAGGAGAATTCAATGAATGGATGATAAAACCAATGAATTCATTGATGATAACTAATTTATTATTAATTAATGATTATTTTAATTAAAATTCTATACCTCCTTCCTCTGCCCCACTTTGCTCTCCAAGCAGAGGCAGTCTGTAATTCAAAAATCATTGTTATTCACATTGAATTATGAATTGTGAAAGAAATTGAAAGACTCACGAAATCCAGCTCATCAACAAATCCCAATCGTCATCTGGAAATTCTTTGGTGTAAGGATTAAAGTGAAGTCCTACTTCTTTCACTCCAGTCTCGTCTTTCACCAATCCTGTATTGTTAGGATCTCCTTTCTGGACCCATGGGGTTGTGTAATTATCCTAGGGAATTATTAAATTTATCATGTGATTATTCTCAGAAAATTATTTCCACTTATCAATTTTCATTAAATATTGATTATCTAGGAATTCATGGGGAATTGAAATTTTTTCGTTATTACCTTTTTTGTAGCTCTGAATTTCCTCTACAAAAAAAGTCTCTACGAAAAACTCTCTATCTCTTATTGTTTTTGAGTTATTTGAGAAATACTCATCAATTCACTTTATTAAATTATCAAAAATTAAATATTTACCATTGGCACTACAACAGTAGCAACATTGAGATATATCTTGGGTTTATCTACGCCTCTGTATAACATATCGACTCTATTCATTTCTCCAAGAATTTTTTTGACAGTAGCAGGCACAGTTTCTCTGTGAATATTCAAGATAATTAATACCTCGAATAAACTTTATTCCATTTCTATTATTTGGATGAATAATTATTGATTATACCACTTTTTTTCTCTTCAAAATTTCAATTATTTATTTTTACGAATATCTCAGAAACTATTAGGTTTATGGGAATTTATCAGGAGACCTTTTTTGTAGCCCATGAAATTCTCTAGAAAAAAGGTCTCTTGACATTTTTCCATAAACCCACTGGATCTCGAGATATCTGCAATATAATGTGCATGGAATTCGATTTTTCGAATAATTGCTTCTGATAATTTGAATAATTCATTGAGGATATGGTTTGATGAACTTACAGGACATAGGGTCTGTCCACCACTATCATTATTTCGGGGTAAACTGTGTCAGGGAAGCCATTGAGACGTTCTCCTTCAAAGTGCCTATCTCCCCAGTCGTTAACTGTTTATAGAAGAAAAGAAAATACTTAATTAATTTTCACAAATTTACGAATTCTTTGAAATTATATTATGAAGATAATCCCGTTCTTTTTCTTTTTTTTTTAGTATATTTTTGGATTATATATCTTACTAAATCCTCCAGATTCGGATATATTCAAGTCTTCCTTGGTAACAAGTAGATATCTTCGAGCATTTATGTATGATCCTTCTACAGATGGAAGCTCCGTTTCGATTGTCTGATATCCTACACCACCCGACTATAAATCAGCAAAAAATAATCATAATTAAATATTAAAATAAGATTCCCTCCAATTTCATAACTTACAATGGAATTATCTTTGTGGTACAGAGTTATTGCAGCTTTGTTTTCGTAATCTTGATAAAAAGTAAAGTCCCCAATTTCATCCATAGTCTGTAACCAAATGAAAAATGAAAGATTGAAGAAAACTAGACAAATTTACTCAACCAGTAAGTCAGTTTTTTGGAAATATCTCGAGATCTATAGGAGATAGAGAAATTTCTGTAAGAACTTTTTTTGTAGCTCTGATTCTCCTCTACAAAAAATGATCAGGTCAAACATTCTCTATCTCTCTCAGATTCCGAGATATTCCACGAAAACTGAGGACAAACGAATTTCACCTGGAAATCACTCTTTTCACGATATCTCAGAATCCGTGAGAGATAGAGAAAATTTGGTGGAGACCTTTTTTGTAGAGAAAATTCAGAGCTACAAAAAAGGTAATGACCAAAATTTCGCAATCTCCCTCAGATTCCGAGATATCCAGCAAAAACTGATTTTTCATGTGACATTGACTCATCCACGTTTCATAACTCAACTCATTAGTTATAATGTTTTTAATTTTAATTCCGATCATACGGTATCGTCCTTGGTGTACGTAACATCATCACTTCCAAGCTCCTTTCCCGTAGCCGTCCACACAGGAAGTCTGTTGTCCGCCAGTATTCCAGCTGTTGGCTTGAACTCGATTGTTGTCATGTTCCCATTGATTTGCATTGTCAGTGGGAAATCGCCTACTTCACGTCTACTTCTGCCTGATGGTAGTACTATTTCAGCGATGGCATAAGCTGGTGCTAAAATTTCATTGCATTCATTTTGTAGATAAATCAAGTGACTAAAAATGGGTCAACAAATTGCAGTAGATTATGAGATGAATTACCAGAGTCTCTGGTGGTTCCGAAGTACTGCATTATTTCAGCGTCCGTCAAGTCCCCGGGAAAGGCAGAGCACCTCAAAGCACCTGATGAAATAAACATGATTCATCAATGAATAACCCAATCCGACCTTTAGATTATTTTTGAGAAGATCGAGAGAAATTTAAAATTAATAAAATTCAACGTTTGACTGTCATCTGATCAAATCTACGCTCTCACTACTGAATTCAATTTTTCAATAATTCAGTAGTGAAGTGGTAAACAAGGTCAAGTATATGCGTTATCCCTATATGACTTAGCCTTGTTTACCACTTCGCGACTGAATTTTGGATTAATCCACGAACCATCATTTCACCATTACTCTTTATTAAATATCTCGAAAACTAAGAGAGATAGAGAAATTTTCATAGATATCTTTTTCGTAGAGAATTTCAAGGGCTACAAAAAAGGTTGTTATGAAAATAGCTCTATCTCGCTTAGTTTCCGAGATATCTTCAAAAAACTGATGGTGAAATTGAATCAAGTTGTCTGAAAACTTCAGTTTCTTGTTAATCCAATGTTTGAGTAAACTCACCTCCACCTAAGATCCCAATGATCGTCAAAATAATCATATTCCACTCCATTGCAATTTGTATCCTCACCCTCGAATGTCAGGAGACAATGCAGTGAATTCCCAAAATTAGTTCGTTTTTATACTCCTTCAATCCAATTTTTTCTTGCATAATGAGACGTCACGTCTTATCAACGCAATTGCTACTGTGTATTTATTGACATTAACTATGTAGTTTTTCCGGTAATCGAGGGAGTTTGGAAAAATTGATAAGTAAAAAGAAAAAATTTTCAAATTCGATAATTATCGAAGTAGAGACGAGAATTTCGTTTTATTTTTGTGTTTGTAAATACATCCTACTTCCTAATTTCCGTATTTATCTAGTGCAATTAGATAAGACGGAATTTTTTGAAATTGGATCATTATGCTATTTTTCTCTGGATCATTATCCTATTTTTCTTGATCATTATTTTTGTAGGAAAACATTAGGTTTTATATTCTTTAAATTATGATAGAATTTTTCATTTTATCAACACAATTGTGAGAATTTATTGACATGAACAGTGTAGTTATTCTGGTAATCGATAGAGTTTTGAAAATTGATAAGTAAAAATGAAATGTTTCAATTTTTTTTGGATGATTGTGCACTTGGAAGGTCATCGCTTTTTCATTCTGCTTTTATTTACGTAAACACAGTGACCACTTCCTAATTTCTATTTTTATCTACTGCAATTAGCTTTGAGCGATGAATATTTTTTTCAATTGAATGATTACGTTATTTTCCATTGAATTTTTTTTTGATTATTCACTTTGTAAATTTCGCCATGAGTTAATGATAAGAGTGAGGACATTTCGATTTCGTTTCACTGCGAATTTTTTTGAGGAATTGTTGAAAGGAGAATTTTTTCAATGTTATTGATGGCATTTCGGTTGTTCTCAATGGGTTTTCAAGGAATTTTAGAAGAATTGAGAGAAATTACCTCTTTTTTTTTTGATAATTCACATTATTGTTTATTCAATTAATAGTCAAGTTACAATATTGATATATGATTTCTCTCAATGAACCATTTTAAGTAGTTCCAATATGCACTGCTTATTATCTTCATCTTTAGACTAATGCAGGAGACATTGGCCATTGTAGCAAACCTGAAAGACGAGATATCAATAATTTCATCAGAATACCATTAAAAAATGTCGAATATTGAATTGGAAAAAAAAAATGAACTCACCCTCTGGTCTTCACCTTCATCACTGCATATTGTACCTTCTGGTGGTGCGAATTTCTGATCTCCTGTATCATCACTGTCACAACTCATATATCCATTGCACTCAACCTGCACAATGATAAAAGAAAACGTAAAAAATGAGAAAACCTTGGACAACAGTTCTAATAGCCAGTGTTCAAGTTTTCCTCAAATATCTCGGAAACTAAGAGAGATAGAGAAATTTTTGTTATGACCTTTTTTGTAGAGGAGAATGAGAGCTACAAAAAATGTTATTACAAAAATTTCTCTATCTCCCTTAGATTCCGAGATATTTTCAAAAAACTGATTGAGTAGAATTCACTCGTCTGTTTTCACAATTTCATTACTGATTATCGATAATAATCAATTATTACCCCGCCGCTTAAACTACCGAGGCCTAATTGTGAACAAATCTCATTGGGATCTGTCGCAGTGACGTCATCAGGGACAACCAATGTTTTCGGTATATTGTCCATGCAAGTAGTCTTCTCTCCTCTGAAAATATTGAATACGTTGATAATTTCAGTCACTCAAGTATCACAATTTTCTCTTTAAACTGAATAATGTCATATTATTTACGCAAAGTATTTCTTCAGTGTTGCCATGGTGCATGATGACCACACGAGATTGTGATCCGCTTTTTCATCATAAATTGCCATTATTCCAGTTGGATCACATCCAAGGACCTCATCGTGATCTGCATCAAAGCTGTGGACATTTGGATTATAATTATCTTGTGAATTCGGGAATGAAGGAAAATTAAGGAAATGCGAGTACGTTGCACTTACAAATGTGCTATTTCATGAGCAATTGCTACAAAACTGGCTTCTGTTAGAGACAGTATACTTAGTCTATACTTCCTCCAACGAACATCACAAGACACGTCGCAATACGTAAGTCCTAAAAAAAAATTAATTATTTCAGTTTTTCTCAGCTTTTTCATTACTCAGATTGGTTTAAAATGGGTTTTGAATCAAAAAATTAAATACCTGCTTCTAAAAGCCCACTGTATTCTCCACGCAAAGGTAGTCTGCAATGCGAGAATTATTATTATGATGATGAATAATAAATTATGAAATTAATGGAACTTCTTACGAAATCCAACTCATTATAAAATCCCAGGAGTAATCGGGAAATTCTTTGGTGTAAGGCTCAAAGTGAAGTCCTAATTCTCCGATTCCAGTGAGGTCCTTGACCTTTCCGTCATTCCAATCATTCCCCTTCTCGATCCATGGGGTTGTGTAATTATCCTGGGGAATTATTGAATTTATTTTTATAATTATTTTCACTTATCAATTTCCATTAAATATCAATTATCTCGGAATTCATGGGAAATTGAAATTTTTTCGTCATTACCTTTTTTGTAGCTCTGAATTTCCTCTACAAAGAAGGTCTCCACAAAAAAATCTCTATCTCTTATAGTTTTTGAGTTATTTGAGGAATACTCATCAATTCACTTTATTAATTTATCAAAAATTAAATATTTACCAATGGCACTACAAGAGCAGCAATATTGAGATATATCTTGGGTTCATTTAAGCCTCTGTATAACATGTCGACTCTATTCATTAGTACAAGAATTTTTTTAACAGTAGCAGCTACAGTTTCTCTGTGAATATTCAAGATAATTAATACCTCGAATAAACTTTATTCCATTTTTATTATTTGGATGAATAATTATTGATTATACCACTTTTTTTTCTCTTCAAAATTTCAATTATTTATTTTTGCGAATATCTTAGCAACTATTAGGTTTATGGGAATTGATCAAGAGACCTTTTTTGTAGCCCATGAAATTCTCTAGAAAAAAGGTCTCTTGACATTTTTCCATAAACCCACTGGATCCCGAGATATCTGCAATATAATGTGCACGAAATTCGATTTTTCGAATAATTGCTTTTGATAATTTGGATAATTAATTGAGGATATGGTTTGATGAACTTACTCGGTGTAGGGCTTGTCTACTACTATCATTATTTCAGGATAGACGACTTCAGGAAAGCCATCCTCACGCTCTCTGGTAGAAACCATCGGTCCCTCGCCATTTTCAACTGTTAATAGAAAAAAGGAATTCATATCATTCATATTTCTCTCAATTAATTGTCCTCTCGTTTTCATTTTTTTTTTAATTTTTCTGTCTTACGGAGTGAGCCAGAGCTCGGAATACTCGATTCTTCCTTGGTAACTAGTAGATACCTTCGGGCATTTATCTGTGAACCCTCTGCAGGTGGAATTTCTCGTTCGATTGTCATATATCCTACGCCGCCCTCCTATAAATCAGCAAAACAAATCATAATTAAATATTAAAATAAGATTCTCTCCAATTTCATAACTTACAATAGAATTATCTTTGTGGAATAGAGTTATTGCAGCTTTGTTTTCGTAATCTTGATAAAAAGTAAAGTCCCCAATGTCTTCCATAGCCTGTAAACAAATGAGAAATGAAAGAGTGAAAAAAACTAGACAAATTTACTCAACCAGTAAATCAGTTTTTTGGAAATATCTCGAGATCTATAGGAGATAGAGAAATTTCTGTAAGAACTTTTTTTGTAGCTCTGATTCTCCTCTACAAAAAATGATCAGGTCAAACATTCTCTATCTCTCTCAGATTCCGAGATATTCCACGAAAACTGAGGACAAACGAATTTCACCTGGAAATCACTCTTTTCACGATATCTCAGAATCCGTGAGAGATAGAGAAAATTTGGTGGAGACCTTTTTTGTAGAGAAAATTCAGAGCTACAAAAAAGGTAATGACCAAAATTTCGCAATCTCCCTCAGATTCCGAGATATTCAGCAAAAACTGATTTTTCATGTTACATTGACTCATCCACGTTTCATAACTCAACTCATTAGTTATAATGTTTTTAATTTTAATTCCGATCATACGGTTTCGTCCTTGATGTACGTAACATCATTACTTCCAAGCTCCTTTCCCGTAGCCGTCCACACAGGAAGTCTGTTGTCTGCCAGTATTCCAGCTGTTGGCTTGAACTGCAAAGTTGTCGGTTTTCCATTGATTTCCATCTGCAGTGGAACATCACCTACTTCACGTCTACTTCTGCCTGATGGTAGTACTATTTCAGCGATGGCATAAGCTGGTGCTGGAATTTCATTGCGTTTATTTTGGAGATGAATCGAGTGACTAAAAATGGGTCAATAAATTACAGCAGATTATGAGGTGAATTACCAGAGTCTCTGGTGGTTCCAAAGTAATGCTCTATTTCAGCGTCCGTCAAATCCGCTGGAAAGGCGGAGCACATCAAAGCACCTACAATCATATAACATATTCAAATAAATAGAATCCATTCATGAATTAGCCTATTTAACCTTGAGAACATCGAAAAATCTAAAGAAGATCAATTTCCTCTACAAAAATGATTCAGAATTTTTTTTTTGGGTGAAGGACTTTGTGAAAAAATTTGAAAAAATTCAGCAACATTCTGTGAACTGTCTACATTATTGTGTAATTTTTTCAAATTTTTTCGTTCATCTGCTTGAATTTTCCTCTTGTTTTCACAATTAATAAAATTCTGGCGTCTGACAAAATTTACGCTTTCACTACTTTCTCCAGGTAAATTCAATTTTTCCAGAAATTCCAACGGTTAATTTAATTTTTTAATAAACTCACCTCCCCCTATGAACACTATGACGGTCAAAAAAATCATAATTATTACTCTAATAATGAATTCACGAAATTAATTCGTTTTTATACTCGAAAAATTCCACTTTCTCGCGTCACGTCTTATCAACGCAATAATTACTGTATATTCATTGACATCAACTATTTACTCATTCCAGAAATCGATAAAGTTTGGAATAATTGATAAGTGAAAAGAATTTTTTTTAAATTCCGTTTTTTTCGATAATTATGCGAAAAACTATCACTTTTTATTCTATTTTTTTTAAACATAAACACTTTCTAATTATTTTTATCTACTGCAATTATTTTTCAATGATAAAATTGAAAAATTAAATATTTTTATTTCAATTATTTTTTATTTTTCAATTTTGTTAGGGAATAAATTATATTCTAACAAAAAAAATGAAAGAAAACTCCAAAAATTGGTCCAAAAAAGGTGAATTTCCTTTTTATTTTTATTGATCAGAATTTTTCTCAAAAATATTACTTTTAGAATAAAACATTTCTTATTTCGTTGACAATATAGATGAACGGAATTAATTGATTGAATAATCAATTATTTTTCATGTATGATACATTATGTACTTATTATATTACACAAAATTTGTATTTTTCTTCAATTATAACGATTGAACATAAAGATAAAACAACAACATCAGCAACAATGGATTATTATAAATAAAATGTGCATTTTTTTTTTTCTTTCGTTTTTTTATATCTATACATTATGGTATATAATAATTATTTAAATTAAAATAAATGACATTTATTATTATTTAATTATAGAAAAAAAATTAATCCGCTCAAGGACAAATATTTAACGGATATTTTAATAGTATTAAAAATCTGGTCGACTTTGTGTTTATTTTTTCATTATTTTTCAAAAAAATTAAATTGATGAATTTTCAATGATTTCAATTATTTTCATTGAATAATTCATCATTTTCATTTTTTCAAAAAAAAAAAAAACACAAGCAATAGATCTTCTTCTCTTTTACTTCAAAATTTTAGTTTCCAAAGAAAGAAAAAAAAAAAGAAAAAAAAAAAAATCGTAATAATGGAACAACAAATACTGTTGACATTTAATTTATGGATTCAGATGATCGATGGAATTATGTCTTTCACGCTTGTTTCGGATGTGCAACAGGCGCTGTACTCGAATCTGAACGGAAGCAAGACAGTAAAAAACCGGTGTACAAAGCGAATAACACTGTTATCGCTATCAGCATGTACATGTATATGTTTAATTCTGGCTGACGAAATCGGTTTTTTCTCAGCCACTCGAGCACCTCCATTTCCCTGTGAATATCACCTGAAAACAAAAAAAAATCATGTGCATCTTATTTTAATAATACCTTCGAAACTAGTGGGTTTAGGAAAAATTGTCAAAAGACCTTGTTTGTAGAGAATTTTCCGGGCTACAAAAAAGGTCCTCATGAAAATTTCCCTATCTCCCATAGATTCGAAGATATTTCGAAAAAACTGAATACTAATTAGAATTAATTTATTCGAGTTATCACATAAGGTTAGTTTTTGTTGAATATCTCCGAAACTATCGGAGATATCGAATTTTTTATAGGAACCTTTTTTGTAGCTCTCATTTTTCTCTACAAAAAAGGCCTCTACATAAATTTCCCTATCTCGCTTACTTTCCGAGATATTCACTAAAAACAAAAACGAACCTTTCATGACTCAATTTTTGATTCAATAATTTTCATTAACTCACCTCGGAAAATACTGGGAAATCGTTTACGGAAATAAACGATCGCAGGAAGTTTCGTGACGCCCCATTTTCTTGCATAACGTGGATCCGCCATTTTGACGAACGTTATGTCTAAATTATCGGTTTCTGCATCGATACTCTCTAATTTTTCATTTACTTCAAAGCTTTCTTTGTTATTGTGCTCATCTGCAAGAAAAACTCATAATAATAATAATAATAATGATGATAATAATGATAATGATAATAATGCGCCTATTTAATTGCAGAATTAATGAACTTACAGAAGAAAACAGCGAGAAATTCATTCTCATCTAACAATTTATCCAACATTTTTCTATTAACATCTTCAATTTCATTTTTAATCTCAAAAACATCCTGTGATGTTAACCATGCGAGTATCTTATCAGCCTGTGTCAAGTCACCATCATAAATAAGTGGTGTTTTTTTCCTGAAGTAAATTAATGATGGGACATTAATTATTCCATAGGTTTCAGTTGCTTCAGGACTTGAGATTTTGACGAAATCGATTCCAAATAAATCTGCTTCCCCATCTATCTGCTCGAGGGCCTCCATTATCTCGTCGCACTCTGGACAGTCTTCATCATCTATTGATAGAGATAAAGAGAGAAAAATAATTGTTTTAATTGCATAATTAATTAGGGAATGAATTGATAATTAGTAAAATGGTTTTAAAAATGTAAAAATTGTTGGAGGTTATTTTTGAGAATATCTTCGAAGCCGTTGGAGTTAGGGGAATTTTTCAAGAGACCTTTTTTGTGGGGAATTAAATTCTCTACAAAAAAGGTCTCTTGAGAATTTCTCCTAAACCTAATGGTTTCTGAGATATTTTTTGATAAATGCAGTGAAGTTACTTACAGAAGAAAACTGCGAGAAATGGCGATTCGTCCATGAGTCTCTCCAGCATTCTGTCATTAACTGACTCAATCTCATCAGCCAATTCTCGATTATCATCATCGATTAACCATTCAAGTACTGACTGTTCATTCTGTAAATCACCTGGAATAATGTAAAAGATACTTTCACCGTAAATCTCAGGATTACTTAGAAATGAAAATTAATTCGTGAAAAACATTTCCAAACAAGTTATTCTATTCAATTGGTTATATAACAATTTTTAAGAGAAATAAGCTCGTTGAAAGTATGTTTCTTTGGGATTTTTGGATTTAATCGTTACCAGAATTTGTCTCAAGTAATCCTGGTTTACGGTACAATAACATATTAGCTAATTATAAGTAATTATAGAATTAATGTTGACGATTGAAGGAACATTTCATTAGGAAAAGATTCCTCTTGGATTATCTAGGAATCTATTAGAGATACGAAAATTTTTGTAGAGACCTTTTTTATAGCTCTCATTCTCCTCTACAAAAAAGGTATCTATGAAAATTTCTGTATCTCTTATAGATTCTGAGATATCTTGAATAATAGATGAAACGTTTTTTATATTTTACAATCTGAAGATTTTTTAAAGACTTTGTTTTTTGAAAATATCTTGGAATCTATAAGATATAGAAAAAAAATCATGAGACCTTTTTTGTAGAGGAGAATTAGAGCTACAAAAAAGGTCGAATGATTTTTTTTCTATCTCTCACATATTCCGAGATATTTTCAAAAAACCGATGTTACAATGAAGATAAAAACGAAATTCTGAATATTTTATTGTTTAAAATGAATTATTTAGGGGAAATTCCTATTCCTAAATTTTGGAGTAGTGGGAGAACCATGTTCCCTCAATCTGCCAACATTTTCCGACTCATTAACTAAACAAACCTTCAAAGAGCAGTGGATTTCCATTCCTAAAATAAACCAATGCTGGGAATGTCTTGATTGAGTATCTCTTAGCCAATTGTGGGTCACGTATTTTAACGAGATGAATTCCAAAAACGTCGCATTCATCATCGATTCGTTCCAGTCCCTCCAGAATTTCATCACAGATGTGGCAGTTCTGTTTATCTGAATCAAAATCCAATACAATTTACAATAAAACTCAATTCCCCTTGTTGTTATTAAATATCTCGGAAACTAAGCGAGATAGAGAAATTTTGAAGAGAACCTTTTTTGTAGCCTTCAAAATTCTCTACAAAAAAGGTCTCTACAAAATTTTCCCTATATCCCTTAGTTTCCGAGATATTCACGAAAAACTGAGGAAAAAATGGTTATTTTTTTAGGAATTAAAAGGAAATTATTACAAAAGTAAACAGCAAGGTATTGTGTGTCCTCGACTGAAGCTTCGAGCATCACTCTCGTGATTAACTCGATTCTATCCTCAGTTTTTTGGGTAATTAGCCACTGGAGAACTTCCTCCTCTTCAGCTAATTCGCCTTCGAAAACATTTGGAATTTGGGATTCAAAGTAAACGAGCACTGGAAAGTCAGTGACTCCATAATCCTCTGCAATTTTGAAATCCTAAAAAAATTAAAGAATTCATTAATTTAATGGTAAATTAATTAAATGATAAATTAAATGAATTTAAGTGAAATATTGAGGGAATTTTGGGGATTTTACCTGAGTTTTAACGAAAATAATTCCATGCCTGTCACAGTCATCATCAATATTCTCCAATTCCTCAAGAATTCCAGCACACTGCTCGCACTCGTCGCTGTCTGTGAAGAAACTCTTTAATGAAACAAAAAAATATCCTCAAAGCCCAAAACAAGCAAACATTAAATTCAGAAAATAAAAGAAATATTAAAAGAGTGCAAAGGAATATTTTTTTAAAAATGTCTCCTGGTTGGCTATATACAAGGGGAATTTTTGAAAGAGTGCAGAATTGTGGGGAAAACGAGGGCCTTAATTCGAGAGATAATTAATTATTCTTAACTTAGGAATTAATTATGAATTTCAGTGTTCTAATTGTGAAAATACGTATTCTTGAGAATATCTTGGGAATGAGAGGAGATAGGGAAATTTTGCAGGAGACCTTTTTTGTAGAGAATTTTAAGAGCTACAAAAAAGGTCATTATAAAAATTTCTCTATCTCGCTTAGTTTCCGAGATATTCAACGAAGACTGTGTTACAAAGTGCTTTCACTGAATAAATTTGAATTCAGTTTTTTCAAGATATCTCAGAAACTAAGAGAGATATCGAAATTTTTGTAATAACCTTTTTTGTAGCTCTCAAAATTTTCTACAAAAAAGGTCTTCACAAAAATTCCCCTATCTCTTTTATTTCCCGAGATATTTCAAAAAAACAGAATACAAACCCAATTCTAAATTAAATTTTTTAATTTAAAAAAAAGCAAAGTATTAAACATTTTTAATTATTATCATAAAATAAAAAAAAAGCATTGAGTTCACTTGAATGACAAAGTCATAAATTATTTAAGCAATTCGCCAAAAAAAAGCCTCTGTCTTAAAATTAATGCTTCAAAATAAGCCAAAGCTTTTATCTCTAAAATCAGCTAATTAATAAATTATTAATTCAGCATTATTTATTCGTTGATACCATCGGCATCTTCAGTTGCTTCGCCCAGCTCAGAATTCTTCTGCTCCTGCTTGTGACGCATCTGCTTGCGGAACGCTTTCGATTGACACATGTCGCAAAGCGTTGCGTTCCCTACGAGCGATTAGTTCCACGTTGCCACGAGAATTTTTATAAAATAAAATAAATTTATTATTTTATTACAAAGAGAAGAGGTAGAGAGTTGGAGAGAGAGAGAGAGAGAGAGGGATTAGCACTGACGATCAGCATGCAATCAAGCACCTTAATTATCATATCTAATTAATCATCATTGTTATTATTATTGACAAATTAAGTGGCTGATTTTGGTGGATTTTCGTTTTTTTTTACTCACAAAAATAAACGGCGAGGGAATTTGATTCTCTGATCAAGTGGAGAAGGTCCTCACCCTCGAGGGCCTCAATTACTTCACCAGATGGGTCTTTTTGAGTCATTAACCATTGGAGAATCTGATCCTCATCATATAGATCACCTGGAGATGAAGAAGAATTTATTCATCTTTTTTTTTTCAATTCTTTTAAATTGAGAAAGTGAAGATGTTTCACTTTTTTTAGGATATCTTGGGAACCGTTGGGTTTAGGAGAATTTTGCAGGAGACCTTTTTTGTAGAAAATTTAATTTTCTACAAAAAAGGTCTCTTGTGAAATTCTCTTAAACCCAATAGTTTCTGAGTTATTTTTAAAAAACTGAAGAACATGGAGTTATCTAGATTTTTGTGCTTCTCATTCAATAGGTTCAAGTCATTTTGAGGATAACTCGGGGACCATTGGGTTTAGGAGAATTTTGTAAGAGACCTTTTTTGTAGCTTTTGAAATTCTCTACAAAAAAGGTCTCTTGTAAATTTTCTCTAAACTCAATAGTTTTTGAGATATTCTTAAAAACCTCAAAAAAATGTATTTATCTTGTGTTTTATGCTTCTGATTGTGAATTCTTGGATTTCGTTTCTTTTTTCATTACTCACCAGCATAAATAACAGGCTCTTTAGAACCCAATCTGAAGAACAAAATGGCTGGCAGTGCATAAAC
Source organism: Aleiodes testaceus (assembly GCA_963565655.1). Lineage (NCBI taxonomy): Eukaryota > Metazoa > Arthropoda > Insecta > Hymenoptera > Braconidae > Aleiodes > Aleiodes testaceus. The sequence goes on along the minus strand of OY751421.1, from coordinate 3,295,807 downwards.
TCCATACTCCTTTGACAATTGTTTATCATCGATTTTAACAAAATTAATTCCTGCATGATCTGCTTCGTCATCAATGTGCTCAATTTCAGCAAGTACTCGAGGACACTGTTTGCAGTCTTTGCTGTCTATCCATATGGTTCCAATGGGTTAATCAGAATTATTAATTATTTTTAATTGTTACAATTCCCTTTTTTTTTCTATTTTTTAAAGAATTATTTTCTCACAAAATCCAAATATTCCATGTTATTTCATCGATATCTCCAAAACCGTTGGGTTTATCGAAAAAGTACAAGAGACCTTTTTTGTAGAGAATTAAATTCTCTACAAAAAAGGTCTCTTGACTTTTTTCGATAAATCTATTGGCTTCAAAGGTATCGTTGAAAAACAATGAAAAAATTTACTCACAAAAAAACACAGCAACGTAGTCTGTTGTGTGACGTATTTTTTGAAACATTTTACGATTAATACGTTCAATGTGATCAGTCAATTCCATATTTTCTGGATTCGTCAACCAATCGAGTATCTCCTCTTCATCATCAATATCACCATCATAATTAATGTATTTTCCTTTACGAAAATATGTTATTCCAGGTGGATTTCTGAATCCATATTTCTTTGCCATCAAACGATCATTCATCTGCACGATTTTTATCCCATATTCAGCTGCCTCGTCATCGATCAATTCTATGTGACGTAGGATCCTTGGACTCTCTGGATCATCCTCTTTATCTACAATTTTTTAAATATTTTATTATAATTTTTTGGAGAAAAGTTGAAAAAAATGAATGAAGTCTTCACGATCAGTTTTTGAGGAATATCTCGGAAAGTAAGCGAGATAGAGCAATTTTTGTGAGGACCTTTTTTGTAGCTCATAAAATTCTGTACAAAAAAGGGCTCAATGAAAATTTCTCTATCTCCCTTAGTTTCCGAGATATTCACAGAAAACTGAAGAAAGGAGTTCATTCTCGATTTTAATTATTTTTATTTATTTAAAAACTCACAAAAAACAACAGCAAGAAATTCTTTCGTCTCAATGTACTTCTGCAATTGCTCTCGATCGATTTTTTCGATACTCGCATCATTTCTCTGTTTCACCATCCAACCGAGGACTTCGGTTTCATCCAAAAGATTTCCTGTTTATTAAATTTTTAATTTTCTGAGAATTAATTATCATTAATTATTCAATTACTTGTTAAGATCATAAACATTCACACATCTGAGTTAAACACATCTAAACAATCTTCACGGTCTCGACGCCAGATTCATAATTTTATAATTATAATTAGAATTCATTTTATTAATAATTTAAAATAAATAAAGAATACTCATTAAACTCAGAAAAATTCACATGATCTATTTCCTTCGATATCTCGTAAACGAATAGAGTTATCGAAAAATATCAAGAGACCTTTTTTGTAGAGAATTAAATTCTCTACAAAAAAGGTCTCTTGATAAATTCTCCTAACTCCAATATTTACCGAGATATTCTCGAAATTAAATCACAAACCTTTTTTTCATTAAAAAAAATGATTAAAAAATTTAATTATTTATTAATTATCATAAAAAAATGTGAAGATGACGACATTTCTTACCTTTTCATAATCCTATCGAAAATCATGTTTTTTCTGTTCATTCGCTCAATTTTTAATAAATAATAAAAGAGGAATTGGAATTAAATTGAAGAATAATTGATAATTAATTAAAATCGAATTAATTAAGAGTGTCTGGACGAACTGGCGACGGGACCGTTCTGGAATGGCTATACATGACTTCAAAAAAGCTCAAAACACGTGAATTACGTACCTAAAATAATTCGATAATTGGATGTGGGAATTTTCCTGATAATTTTCGTTAAAAAAGAGAATTTTTCAAAAGTTTCTTGAATTTTTTTACCTTTTTATTTAATTTACTTTTCTTCACCGTACATTAAATAGTCGATCTATGATTTTCTCATTATAAACCGCTGTACAATTTATTTTTAAAATTAAATATTAAATTAAATTTAAACAAATTTATATAAATATATACATTCGTATAAATATTTTATAAATTGAGGCACTTATTTAATTAAATCAATTCTATTTATTTTTATTGTAAATTTCAAAGGATCTAACGTGCCCAATTAATTAATTAATTAATTAATAATTAATGAGAAGCAATTTGAATAATTAATTGAGTGAATGAAAACGAGAAAAATCCATCTTTAACATTTTTAAAGATATCTCGGAAACTAAGCGAGATAGGAGAATTTGTCAGGAGACCTTTTTTGTAGGAAATTAAATTCTCTACAAAAAAGGTCTCTTGACATTTTCTCCTAAACCTCATGGTTTTTGAAGTAATCCCAAAAATGTGAAAAAAATGAATTAATCTCGTTTTGACACTTAAATTGTTGTTAAAAAAGAGCATATTAACAATAAAAAAAATGAAATAGTTGAGAAGAATCTACGGTACAGCGGCTGTTCATTAAATTCACATAAAATATCTATTTTCCTTTTTAAATTCATTTTACAGACAAAAAAATGCGGAGTATGAATAAAAAATGCGCTCAAGACACGAATTGAGAATTTGACAGTTTTTCAAAATAAATGAAGAAATTCGTAATTGCGTATTAAGATGATTAATTAATATTAATGAATAATGAATTCAATAAATTCGATCGTAATCCTTTTTTTAAATAAATTAGTTACTTTTATTAATAAAATAAATTATTTAAATTGGAGAATCTCCAAATTTTCCACTTTTTTATGAGCAGAAAAACGAAAATTTTCACTCGATCACTTTTTCCCAAATATCTCGGAATCCAAGAGAGATAGAGTAATTTTGCTAATGACCTTTTTTGTAGAGAATTTTGAGAGCTACAAAAAAGGTCTCTATACTTTTTCTCCTATCTCACTCCATTCCCAAGATATTCTCAAAAACCCAAAATATCCCAAAATTCTCGTGTTTTCTCCTCATTTACATTCAACAATGATAATGATCAAGATGGCGACGAAGAACGACGTTAAATTAACAGAACAAGCAACAATTTCTCTCAAAAAAAATAATTAAACAAATTGACAACCTCATCCGTGATTAATCTCATAAACTCGAAACAATTAAAATCCAATAAAAATCAGCTCTGGATGAGCATTAACTGTTGAATAGCACCATGGCCTTGAAGTGTGATCTTCCATCAGACAATTTGCATAGGAAAATCAGATCTTTATGAGGTAGGGTAAGCCAGCGACAACTGTAAAATTGTTTTCTTCCTCATTTCACATTTTTATTAAACGTTTTTTTTGTCAATCTTTTGCTAATTGTTGAAAAAAAAAAAAATTCTCGTAAATTTCTTGTTTTTTTTTTTTTTTTTCCTTAATTAATAGTTACCGCTTCCGAAAAATCCTTTCTTGCCCTTTGACCCAGCTTTACTATCTGATGATTTTTTTTCCATAAACTTTTTAGCATCCTTTGATGTTAATTTATTAATCTGTTTCAATTGTCCAATGCTCGATGGCACTGGTGCTTTTGTAATCCTTGGAGGTGTTGGCTTCTTTCCAGTCTCCTGAACAACACGGTTGACCTTTGCTACCTTTGTTGGACGTTGGACATTTGCTCGACAACACTGGTAGGGCTCATATGAGGGTAATGTGGGTTTTGTATTTTTACCACCCATTCCAATGTAGAAACAGCCGTCGCCTGGGTCAAGCAAATAAAACAGAATATTTGTAGTGGCTATTTTTTTTGCAATTTTTTTTTTTTCGAGATTTAAGTTTTTGTTCACGCACGAAGTTAAACGAGGAGGGTTTCTGGTAGCGTTAATTAATCGAAAAATTAATTGGATGAGGAAAGACTAGAGATCATTGCAAAATTGTGAGAATTTTTTGAAAAACGTGCAGTTTTTTTATTTGGTCGCCGAATTTTGAAAAAAATGGAAATAAATGTTTTTTTTGGTTAAAGTGGCTTGGCGGGCTAGGTAATTCGTTGGTGAAGGATTTTTTCGAGTGATTTTCGGTTTTTTTGGGAGTTTTGAGGGAGAAGAGAAGGAGAATGAGTCAATGGTTGGGTTGACATTCGTTTTTTTTTGAATATCTCGGAATCTATGAGAGATAGGGAAAAAATGGTAATTACCTTTTTTGTAGCCCTCAATTTTCTCTACAAAAAAGGTTATTACGCTTTTTTTCTATCTCTCATAGATTCTGAGATATTTTGAAAAAACTGTTGACTCTTCTCGTTCTGCCACTTCTTCACTCAATATCTCGGAATCCGTGAGAGATAGGAAAATTTTGGTAATAACCTTTTTTGTAGACCTAATTATTTTCTACAAAAAAGGTCTCTACAATTTTTTCTCTATCTCTCATAGATTCCGAGATATTCCAAAAAAACTGAATCTCAAATCGAAAATTCAGGTCCAACACTTCACTGCTGAATTATTCTACGTATTTTCTTTTTATTTTCAGTTACAATAAGCAGAAAAAAAACAGGAAAGAATATACTGGATGTTTCTACGAGATTTTCGAAAGAATTTAATCTCCAAAATTTGATTTTCAAAATTTACAAAAAAATAAATAGAAAAACTTTGATTTTACTGCAGTTCTTTTCTTGTGAATATCTTGGAATTGAAGCGAGATAGAGCGATTTTCGTAGAAACCTTTTTTGTAGAGAATTTTATGATCTACAAAAAAGGTCTCCTCACTTTTTCCTCTAAAACTACTCATTCTCGAGATATCCACGAAACAATATAAAAAAAACTCTCAAACTAATTAAACTCAACGAAACTCATAAAATCTACTCATAAATTCCTTCATAAAAACATCACATATCCAAAAAGTAATAAAAATAAAGTGGTACGCCCTCCAGAAAGCCGAACGGGAATTGAAGAAAATAAGCTTGCCACAACGGGGGCTATTTATAAAGTTTCGCGATACTAATGAGTCAGAACTACTGAAAAAAAAACTCAAAATTCAATTGCCCACGCATCAAACTCTCCAAACGGCTCGACCTCGTCTCTCGTGTCATCCATGTACTTTTGTTACCTACTAACAAATTTTCTGTCTCAATGAATGATTTTTGTCAGTTATTTTCAATTAATTTGGAGGATGGATTTGTTTTAATTCGATGCTCTTCTCTTGCCATTTCCTGCGACTCTTTTACCTTTGTCGAGGGGTTTCTTGAGGGCTTTGGCATGTCTTCTGACGTCATCATCATCATCATCATCATCATCATCTTTGTCTTCATCATCATCATCATCATCATCATCATCATCATCATCATCATCATCATCATCGTCATCATCTTCATCATCATCATCATCATCTTTGTCTTCATCATCATCATCATCATCATCATCATCATCATCATCATCATCATCATCATCATCATCATCATCATCATCATCATCGTCTTCGTCTTCATCTTCACTTTTATCGAAATTATTTTCATCACTATCATCATCATCGTCTTCATCATCTTCATCATCATCATCATCATCATTGCTTTCATTACTATCGTCTTCATCGCCATCATCATTACCTGTGTATCAAGATTAACCACATTGTGATAAAGCCACGGTTTTTTCATTTATTTAATTTCGTTGAATAAAAAAGAACGATTTTATTTAAAATAATAAGACCGGAAGTGAGAATCGTGTTTGCGCGCGCTTTTTTAAATGTCATAAATTGGAAGAAACCAGCCGCTGGAGGTGTGCCCATTTCGCACTAACAATTTTCAAATAAAATTGAAGTTTATTGATTTTTTTGAGATTTTAATTTTGAAATATTTGAATATTTTGTTATTCAATCTGTAGCAAGCGAGATGAGGCGCCAAAGGACATGCGATAAGAGTAGAGAGTGAGAGAGACAGAAATGTGAAAAATTAATGTAATTAATTGATTTGAAGGAGTGAAGTGAGATTAATTTATTTCATTAATTTTCATGTAATATTCCGGAATTTATGCAAAATACTGATTTATTAACAGAAAAAATATTCTGATGATTTTTGAAAGGAAAATTTCCTCAATTCTTCCAAATTTCGATTAATTTCGAAATATTCAACAAAAAAAATAATCTAAAATCAAAAAAATCTCACTCCATCACTTTCTCATTAACTCAAACTCCAATTCAGTAATGAAGTGGTAAACAAGGTCAAGTCATATGGGGATACCATATATACTTAACCTCGTTTACCACTTCACCACTGAATTATTCCTAAAAAATCGAATTTAACTAAATTTCGCGTGGGGGATTCAACTACTCTGTTTAATTACGAAAAATAATAATAATAATAATAATTGAGGGATAATAAGAACATAAATATAAACGGGAAATTTATTTACCCTCGGCGACCAGACGAGACAAAAATTTTCCATAATTTATATAGTTTTTAAACTGTTTTAATCTCAAAATTATGAAACATCAAATTAGTCAGTGCAGTAGAACATAGAAAATGCATTTAAATTCTGTTTAAATTCTCTGTAAAACAGAAAAAAAAAGTGAAAAAAAAAAAAGTAATAAATGTTAGTTTATTTTCCGCGAGAAAAAGTATTTAATGAGAGAGAGAGAAAAAAAAAACGTTAACTACTGAGCGTAGTTAAATGCAATTAAATTGTAGTGAAATAATGAGAAAAAAAATGGAAAAAAAATTGTCACATTGATGAACGCGAACGCGTGGGCACGTAGAACGCTTTGTGATAATTATTATTTATATTATTACTGTAATTGTATAACGGTACATCAGTTACGATTGATATTAAAGTAACAAAGAATAATACACCCGTTATAATAATCATCATTCTACATGTTTCCTTACTTTTTTGCTCGATTAGCCATTCCAGAACTTTGTCCTCGTTCTTAAGATTACCTACAAAAGTCAGACACACGCACACATTTATAGAATAATTAATTTTATTTAATTATTTTTATTTTCTAGATTCATTATATTTTTTACCTAAATTTTTCATGAATTTTCATTAATATTATATTGGGGGAATGGGGCAAAATGGGTGAAAATTATTCGAGAAAGTGAATTTTTTAATTGTTTAAAAAAATCCAATGTTTTTATTAAATTCTGGAAAAAGAGCCCATTTTGCCCCACTCACCGCTCACATGTGATTATTAAAAATCTCTCGTTCCAAAAGATTGAATTGTTAATTCCCCAACACAATAACTTGTGTCACAAAATTTCATATAAAATTGAAAAATTAATTAGACTCTTACCGTCATACATGATGGGTACACCAGTCTCATAATAAACCAATGCTGGAAATGAAAAAATACCGATTTCAGCGGCCAACTTAGCGTCCTTTGATTTAACGAATTGAATTCCATGTTTATCAGTGTCATCATCGATTGTCTCCAACTCCTCCAGGATTTCACGACACGTATCATCGTTTTCATCATCTGAAACAAAAAAAAATTAACTAATTAATGACTTTATTGACAATTCTATCAAAACCGATGGATTCCACCAGATTTCGTATTTTTAAAATTATTCTTTCTGTTTTTTCTTGCAGGAAACTTACAGAAAAAAACAGCAAGATGTTCGACATCATTAATGAGCACTTGAAGAGTCTTCCTATCAACACTCTCAATGACATCCGGAGTGGACCTTCTCAGTTCCAAGACCCAGTCAAGGATCGCCTCTTCATGCATCATATCACCAGTGTAAATTTGACGGAATTTGTGACGATAAAAACCGAGTGCTGGTAGTCCAGGTAAATCATACTCCTTTTCAATACCTTCGTCTGATATTTTTACAAAGTCGATGTCTTCCTCTTCACACTCGTCATCAATATTCTCGAGTTCTTGGAGGATTTTGTGGCTGCGTTTGTCTCCTTCTTTATCTGATAATTAAAGAAATTTTTTAATGAAAGAAAAATTATGGCAGATTTTTTTTTAATGAAAGTTTTTACTCACAGAAAAACACAACGACGTGATCATTTTCATCTAGAATATTCTCCAGCATCTTCGAATTGACTTCCTCGATTTTTCCGGGGATTTCTAGGGTATTTTCGTCCGTTAACCAGGATAGGACTTCATCCTCATCCTCAAGGTCACCGCTGTAGAGGAGTGGTTCTTTGTTGCGGAAGAATGCGAGTGTTGGAGTTATCTTGATTCCGTGTTTTCTGGCGACTCCAGTGTCCTCAGTGGTCACGAAGATGATTCCAGTTTCATCTAGTTCGTCATCTATGTTCTCGAGTTCCTTTAAAACGTTTTCACACTCGTCTCCTTCTTCGCAGCGACCACCTTGAAATTTAGAAGACAAAGTTGATGAAAATGGAATTTAGTCCTTTTGAGGAGAGGGAACAGTTTTTTGGAAATATCTCGGAATACATGAGAGATAGAAAAAAAATTATGAAATCTTTTTTGTAGCTCTCATTCTCCTCTACAAAAAAGGTCTCTACAAATTTTTCTCTATCTCTCATAGTTCCCGAGATATTCTCGAAAAACTGGAGAGTGTCCCCTCGTCGCGTCAATCAGTTACCTCCACTACTTAACTCCTTCTTTCCCCGATATCTCGGAAACCATGAGGTTTATGAGAATTTACCAAGAAACATTTCTTTTGGGAAATTAAATTCTCTACAAAAAAGGTCTCCTGACATTTTCCCCTAAATCCACTAGTTTCCGAGATATCCTCGTTTTTCTTTAATCAATCCTTTAATCACTACTTACTGAAGTAAACAACGACGTATTCGTGTTCGTCAATGAGGTCAGAGAGTATTTCATCCGTGACCTCTTCAATCGTAGCACTATTCTTCTGCTCAACCAGCCACTCAAGCACTTCATCCTCATTCAGCAAGTCCCCTTCGTAAATTGCTGGGATTTTGTCCTCGAAGTAAACGAGCGTTGGAAGATGATCAATTCCGTATTCCTTCGCCTCTGCATCATTGTCAACCCTCACGATCACGATCTGCTCTTTCTCAAGGTCATCGTCGATGTTCTCCAATTCATTGAGGATCCTCATGTTCTGCTTGTCCTCTTTATCATCTTGAAGCAAGTGGAAATAATCGGAAAATTAATCTTTTAATTAGAGAGAATTTAGGATTTTTCGAAGTGTCATGGAGACTTACATCAGATTACTTACAAAACAGTACAGCGAGATAGGGCGTTGTCTCAATGAGCTTCTCCATCATTTCATCCGTCACTTCGGGGATCTCTCGGTGCTTCTTTTGATGAATTAACCAGCCAAGAAGTTGATCCTCATTCATCAAATCTCCTGCAATTTTTAAATATTAAAATCACTTAATTCTCATTTTAAAGATTTTGAAATTCAATCAAATAAATTTCACTAATCAAGAGGTTTATTTTCGCATCTGAAACACTCGCAGTTGCAACATTGTTGCAATTACGTAATTAACTAATCTAATATTAAATCTTCGGTATGCTTGAGTAGTCTGAATGTTTTATACTCTACAAAGTTGAGGATTTATGAATGAAATGAAGAGAAGAAATCTGACATTTTTGTTTCCCCAGTTTTTTTGAGATATCTCGAAATCGGAGAGAGATAGAGAAAAAATTGTAGAGACCTTTTTTGTAGAGAATTTCAAGGGCTACAAAAAAGGTCTCTTGATAAATTTCCCTAAACCCAAGTGCTTCAAAGATATTCACGAAATAATACAAATTAATTAAATTCATGGAGAATAACGAATTTTAGATCAATTTTCTTTTTTATTTTAAGGTGAAAATAATTATTGCATGTTTACCTTCATACATATGCGGTATTCCCCTCTCGAACAACACCAATGCAGGCATTGTATCGATTCCGTACTCCTTCGCCTCTTCATCATCATCAATTTTCACAAATGCAATGTCATGTTGATCACAGTCATCATCAATGTTCTCGAGTTCGGTCAGGACTTTCTGGCTTTTTTTCTGGTCTTTGTCATCTAGAATTCAGATAATTTAGATAATTTTAATGAACGAAGGTGAGGAAAATTATTGTAATAAATTAGTTGAAATGGGTTTATCAATACTAACAGAATAAAACAGCAACATGCGGCATTTTAGCAATCACCATGTCCAACATTTCGTCGGTTATATCCTCGATCTCATCTGAAGCCTGTTGCTGCTCCAGCCACTTCAGGACTTTGTCCTCTTCTTCAAGATTACCCTCGTACATCGTTGGAATTCCTTTCTCAAAATAGATCAATGATGGAATTTTGTCAATTCCATACTCCTGTGCTTCCTCTGCATTATCAATCTTTACGAAAACAATTCCAAGCTGATCACACTCGTCGTCTATGTTTTCTAATTCGTTGAGGACTCGTTGAGACTTTCGGTCATTGTTGTCATCTGTTAAATTCATCAATTCAATGATTACTTCACTTTTTTCGACATTTTTGAGAATATCTCCGAAACCGTTGGGTTTAGGGGAATTTCTCAAGAGACCTTTTTTGAAGAGAATTCAATTTTACATAAAAAAGGTCTCTTGGTAAATTCTTGTAAGTGCAACTGCTTCAAAGATATCCAAGGAATAGTGTTGATACATTTATTAATTAATTAATTCCATGATTAATTGACTTTTTTTACATTTTTGAAAATATCTCTGAAACCGTTGGGTTTAGGAGAATTTTTCAGGAGACCTTTTTTGAAGAAAATTCAATTTCCCGTAAAAAAGGTCTCTTTGTAAATTCTCGTAAGTGCAACTGCTTCAAAGATATTCAAGGAATAGTGGGATTTTGTTCAGGAAAATGGAAAACTCACAGAAAAGCACTGCTATCGTTTTTCCCTCTTTGACGAGACGATCCAGCATTTCATCGGTGACATCCTCGATCTCATCCTTTTCCAACTGAGAAAGTAGCCACTCGAGAATTTCATCCTCATTCTCAACATCACCTAATATTTTTCGAAAAACAATTTAACCTAGCACAAAACTACGAAAAAAAAAATCATGCAGAAACGAGAAAAGAAATTCATTTAAATAATTTGAAGATTCAATAAAAAAATACGAAAATTGTTTGAAGTGTTTGTAATTGTCATTACGCAATTTTTATTGAAGAAAATGAATTTCGTCTCTCTGTTTTGTCTAATGAAGCAGAGGAATAATTTATTGTATTTACCGTCGTAAACATTTGGTATTTGTCTCTCGAAGTACACAATAGCAGGAATTGAATCTATACCGAAATCCTTGGCAGCTTTTTCATCGTCAATTTTAACAAATTGAATACCATGTTTATCCAAATCGTCATCAATTTTTTCTAATTCGGTGAGCACTTGCATTGAGTCATCGTCTCCATGATCATCTGAAAGTGATTTAGATGAAATAATTTTTGTTTCTGGTGAATATCTCGGAAATTAAGAGAGATAGAGAAAATTTTGTAGAACCCTTTTTTGTAGAGAATTTCAAAAGCCACAAAAAAGGTCTCTATGAAAATTTCTCTATCTCGCTTAGTTTCCGAGATATTTTGATTATAATGAAATAATTTTTTGCAACTCTTCAATTTTTGATTTTTTCGAATATTTACTTTTTTGAGAATATCTCAAAAACTATAGGAGATACCGAAATTTTTGAAGAAACCTTTTTTGTAGAGGAGAATGAGAGCTACAAAAAAGGTTTCCATGAAAATTTCTGTATCTCGCTTAGTTTCCGTGTAACTCAATGATAATTAAAGATAAACGAAACTTACAGAATAGAACAACGAGATTGTCCATATTTCCAATGAGAGTATTCAAAGTTTTTGCGGTTACGTCTTCAATGACATCCTCCTCGTCTCCAGTGCTTTTATTGGACACCAGCCACTCCAGAACGTCCTCCTCTTTGCTAAGTTCATCTTGAAGAACCCAACGAAAAGATCAATTAATTAATTAAAAAAGCTTACAAAATCCAACTCTGATTCACCTGCGAATATCTTCGAAATAACTCATTTTATGAGAAAATCTCAAGAGACCTTTTTTGTAGAAAATTTCAAGCTCTTCAAAAAAGGTCTCTTGACAAATCCTCGTAAACCCAATAGTTTCCGAGATATTCACAAAATAAAAAAAAACAGAACGTTTTCAACAAAAAAAGGAATATTCAAGGAAATTACTTAATTCGTTGTAATAAAATTAATAAAAAAAATACTTACGTTCATAAATAATTGGTATTTGATGACGATAATAAACGAGTACCGGAAGTGGCCCAAGGCTGTACTCTTCCGCCAATTCTTCATCGGCAATTTTAACAAAACCGATACCAAGTTGATCAGCTTCATCATCGATATTCTCTAATTCTTGCAATGCCTTTGCGCACTTCTTGCAGTCCGGTTTGTCTGTCCCATTTGAAATCAATTATTCTTCATTACTCATCACTCAATTGTGCTAATTATCATTCATGTTTAATTAAGGATGTTAAAATTCACTATATACACATTTAATTGAATGTACATGACTGAAAGCAAAAAGACATTAATTTAAAAAAAATCATAAAAAAATAGTTCTCATGCATATTTACATGTGTGTCTAGTGTCGAGTGGAAAAGGGTTCTTCTACTTTTCTACTCTCTTTTATTCAATCATATTCTTTTTCTTGTTTATAATTGAATACTTACTGGAACCGGTACCAACGCACCGCTCCGTGTTTGGACCTGTTGACGAATGGACACACACAAAAATATTTTTCATAAGACAACAAAAAAAAGAAAAAAAAATAATAACACTGTGCTATAGTTGAGACTATCTATCGCACATCACCAACACATTCATCTCATTTTTTTCAATCAAATTTTCAACATGCAAACTTTCAAAGTTCAACAGTTAAAAACGTTCTGATGTAGCTGAGTAACGTAATTTGGCTTTGATATTTGTTTTTTGGGAATATCTTGGGATATATGAGAGATAGGAGGAAAATCGTGGAGACCTTTTTTGTAGCCCTCATTTTTCTCTACAAAAAAGGTAAGAACGGAATTTTCTGTATCTCCAAGGGATTCCGAGATATTTTTAAAAAACTGATTTTTGGAAGAATTCGAGATTTATTGTACTTTAATAGTTTTTTCAAAATATCTCAGAGTCTAAGAGAGATATGGAGAAAGTTGTAGATACCTTTTTTGTAGAGAAAAATGAGAGCTACGAAAAAGGTAAGAATGAAAATTCCTGTATCTCTCATAGTTTCCGAGATATCCCCCAAAAACTGATTTAAAAAAACCTAATTTTCCTCAATTCTAATAATTTTTGTTTTACAATATTTTTGAATCTCTGAAAAATAGAAAAAAAAATTGCTACATCCCTTTATGTACAAAGCCGAAAAATAAACGGACGGACATGAAGAAATATTCTCTGAATGAATTCTCATCTTAATTAATTATTTTCTCAATCATAAACTCACAGAAGAGTACAGCAACAAATTCCGTGTCTTCTACAATTTTCCCCAGAATTTTGGCATTAACTTCTTCGATTCTGTCTGGTAGATCCATAGCCTCGAGACTGGTCAAAAAATCCAGAACACTTTCCTCATCCATCAGGTCACCTATTCCAAAATATTAATAAATTTTTTTTTCCAAAGTGCAACGACACTGTCAAAACAAATGTTAGGGTCGTACCTTCGTAGATAATTGGCTCTTTCTCCCTGAAATATGTGAGTGCTGGGAACGTCTTGATGCCATACTGCTTTGCCAAACGTTTGTCATTAATTTTAACAAAGTCAACACCAAATGTGTCTGTATCGTCGTCGATTTTTTCGAGCTCAGCAAGTACTTTGTCGCATGTTGTACAGCTTCTAGCATCTGCAAATAATTATCATTGTTCTTTACATTGATAAATATGATAACATTCTGTACGAACAAATTGCGATTATTTCACTTAATTGAAGGGAGAACGTTTTTCACCAGTTTTTTCTAAAAATCTCGGAAAATAAAAGAGATATAGAAATTTTCATAGAGACCTTTTTTGTAGCTCTTGAAATTCTCTACAAAAAAGATTATCACAAAAATTGCTCTATCTCTTTTATTTTCCGAGGAATTCTCAAAAAACTTGAAAAAATCCCTTTTGTCACTAGTTTATTAAGAATATCTCGGAAACCATGAGAGATAGAGTAATTATGCTAATGACCTTTTTTGAAGCTCTTGAAATTCTCTACAAAAAAGATCCCTTGCAAAATCGCTCTATCTCTTTTAGTTTCCAAGATATTCTCCAAAAAGCAACGAGAAATCCTAAAAATCGCGCAAAATAAATAAAAACAATAAATCCTGAAAAAAAAGGCGTGAGTGGGCTTGACGAGAAACGATGGCGTGATCATTTAGGAATAGCCAGACGGGGGCATCGTGTTTTATTCAGTAACGGGGCGATCCAACCGGTGCTTTCAGGCTTTTGTAACCCAACACCTTCTACACCGTCCAATAATCGCTAACGAGCGCGCGCCCGCGCGCTACTGAAGCTCGTGAAAATGGCGCGGTGGGAGGAGAGGGTATATGTGGGTTGTCGAGCGACGAAAGAACGGCCAAGGCTCTGGCAAAGACCGAAATACACGTTTAATACTTTTGTCTTTCTTTTAATAACTCAAATTCATTGTTGATTTTATTATCCAGATAAATAAACGATTTCCTTTGATTCTCCCAAGGTCATCCGAATTATTACAATAAAATGAAATTAAAACCCCGAAAAAATAATAAATCCAATGTTTTTTAGAAATTTTATTAACTTCAATTCATTCAAACAATTCTTAATCTGCGCATTCCAACAGCGCATTCGCCTCTGCGCATGCGCACAGACTGATACTATCACTCCTCATATAACCTCACTACCTGTGCTCTCAAAAAACCGTAATTTGCGCGGGTGGAAGACTCTCCCCATCATCACTCCCTCTCCCACCCCCCAACAAAACCGTTATCTCATCTCCCCCCTATTTCCCCTCCTCCAAAACCCTGAAAATAGTCTCTGCCTCTTTTTTCCAACCCCGAAAATCGATTTTTCATCAATTTTTTCCCATTACATAATTCAATTTTATTTTTAATTCGGCATTTTTTCGTTGAGAAAAAATCGATCGACAAAAAAAAATCATTCTAAACGGTAGAGTGCAAAATAAGAATTGAAAGTGAACGCATTTAGAATTCACTTTCCAACCGGCACACATTTGGCCCGGGGTAACTCGACGCGTCGACAATGTCATTGCGTTTTTTTTTTTTTCTCTTTTTTTTCTTCTCTAACAATGTTTCTCAATCGCCCTGTCGATGGATCCTATCCTCATTTTATATTTGAATTTCCCGCCAATGGAACGAACCATGTGACTTCCTCTTAAGCGGGACTTTCGATTAATCCGTTAATTAATGGAATTAATGAACCGGAGAGTTGCGGAAAAAAATCCGAGTTTCCCTTCGATAATTCGTAATATCTCATAGAGAAAGAAAATCTCTTGGTGGGGGATTTGAGATTTTGGAGAGTGGGACAGAGAGAAAAAGCGGCGCAGTGCCAAAATAACTCTGTACGTATTCTAAATGCGGTACAGGCCGCCTGCGGTAAACGGCGTCTATGGCTAGACCTTGTTGCTCTTTCTCACAAAATAAAATGAAGGAAAAAAATGAGTAAAACGGAGGATTTTAATGGAAAAAATCACGGATTCATGAAGAAAAATCGATTAAAAAGAGGCACTTCACGGTGTTTAAGGGGGAGCCACTGGATTTTATTGATTATTGATTAGAGTGATGGAAAAAAAATGTTAAAAGTCGAAATTATCGACTTACACCAGTAAACAGCAACAAAATCCTTTTCGTTGAGAATACGCTCGAGTTGTTTAGCGCTGACCTCCTCGATAACCGGTTCAGTTTCTTTACCCTGACGATGTCCAGATGACACTGTTTTGCTCGATTGAGTATTATCATTAAATTTGTTACGTATTGTATCGGTGTCGTCATTGTGTTTATTTGATTTAACTGATGTACATTGTGCTAGATTAATCGTACAAATTAATACAACTATTATGCCAATGAATTTTGTTAGGAGGGCGCTATGCCTCATCGTCGTCCGCCTGTTATGGCAGCGCGTCGAAACGTCGTTCGTCCTCGACATCGTCGCACTAACTGGCAAATACCAAAATTGTGTGGTTAGCTACGGGGGCAATTTTATTTTTGATTCTTTTACACCCGTTTCCACCACGTTCAGAGGCAGATAGATATAAACTCTCGCACTCTATTATACCACACGGATCTTGCGTTTACATTGTCGATGATGAGTGTGTGCTTCGGGATTTTTTCGGGGGATCTATGAAATTCGTAACGCCCGCGCGTTTGTCTGATGGGAGAGAGCGCATGCGCCGTGGATTAGTCACTAGTGGGAAAAGAACGGTTTTTCGGGGTTTATGAATTTTTTTAGGGGTCAAGGACTTTGTGGAAAATTCTGAAAAAAATTGGGAGGATGGTACAGTATGTCTGGGATATTCTGAATTTTTTTCAGATTTTTTTGAACAAGTGCTCCTTTTTTATGGAGGTTTCAAAATCTCATTTTTTTAGAGTGCTGAGAATTAAACTTTTTCTCTATTTTTAAATTACATTTTTTTGCGGGTGAAAGACTCAGAGGAAAAATCTGAAAAAATTTGAGGAAATACTCGAAAATGTCTCCGTTATTCGTGAATTTTTTCAATTTTTTTTAAACAACTGCGTTTAAATTAAAAAATTTCCAATTTCACCGATTCTTTCTCCAGTTCACAGAATGCTAAAAATATTTTATTCTTTCTTTTCTTTTCATTAATATTATTATTATCACCTCAAAATTGACATTTTTATGGACAGTCGAAGGGCTTAAAAAAGAGTTGAGCTTTTCTGGTCGCCTGCCAGAAATAATAATTCAATGTAAATAAAGAAATTTTTAGTAAAGAATAACAAGAAAATAATTTTATCACAAAGTCATAATTTAACATTTTATTTCATGAAAATGAGAATGAATTTCTTTTGAATTATTTTGGCTCAGATCAGAGGTCAATGTCAACACGAAAAAAAATCAAAAAAAATTGCGCCCGAATTATCTCCAATTACAAAACATTTTATCATGTCATTGAGTGATTGCGACTCGTTTCCCATGAGAGGAGATACGAGAATTTGCAGTGGAGGGGCATTAATGTTGGGAGAAGTACTTCGGTACTCTGGAGGGCTTCGAATCAGTAGAATTTGCGACACCATGAAGAAAAGTTCTTCAATGGATATTGTGATCGTTGGGGGTGGCTTGGTACGTGCATTCACATCATTCCACTTTTTTGTAAATATCTCGGAAAATATCGTAGATAGAGAAAATTTCGTGAAGACCTTTTTTGTAGAGAATTTCAAAAGCTACAAAGAAGGTTATTATAAAAATTTCTCTATCTCGCTTAGTTTCCGAGATATCCTCGAAAAACTACTCGGAAAATAAAACACTCATTTTCACTCCCAAATCAGTTTTTTGAGAATATCTCGAGAAATATCATAGATAGGGAAAATTTTGTGGATACCTTTTTTGTAGAGAATTTTAAGAGCTACAAAAAAGGTTATTACAAAAATTTCTCTATCTCGCTTAGTTTCCGAGATATTCTCAAAATACTGATCACAAGTTAAAATTTACTCGATTTGAGATAATTCGTCTTTCATCTTGATTAATTGCTCATTAATTAATTAATCAAATTCATCAGGTCGGGGGACTGGCTGCTTGTGCTCTCGCCAAACGTGGTCATCGAGTTCGTGTCTATGAATATCGTTCCGGTAATAAAATTGCAGTTAAATCATTTTGCTTTTAATTAAATTAAATAATAGTGAAGAAGTGAAACAATAGATTAATCTTAATCAATCTTAAATCTTGAAAAAAAGATAAAATCCACACTTTGTTTGTAATTCATATTATTCTCTTCAAAGAATATTTTCCAAAAATAATTGTTTTTTTGTTATTTCTTCACTGCTGACATAATTTTACATGATTTACGTAATTGCAGTTTTTTCCAGAATTTTCGAGATTATAAACACTTCTTTTTTTTTTAAAGATATAAGGAAAGAAGAGTCTCGTGGTCAAAGCATTGATCTCGCTTTATCTGTACGTGGAAGAGAGGCTCTGAAATTAGTTGGCCTTGAGGATAAAATTGTTAATCATCATGGTATCGCAATGAAGGGAAGAATGTTACATGGGAGAGATGGAAAATTGAAAGAAATGATTTATGACAGTGTGAAGAACAATGTGAGTATTAAAGTTTTTTTTATTTATCTCGGAATCCAAGCGAGTTACAGAAATTTTCATAGAAACCTTTTTTGAAGCCCATGAAATTCTCTACAAAAAAGGTCATTACCATTTTCCTCCTATCCCCCATAGACTCCAAGATATCCCCCAAAAAGTAAATACGAATTTAAATCAACTAATTTAATTAAAAAAGAGATGATATCACTTTTTTAGAAATATCTCGGAAACTAAGCGAGATAGAGAAATTTTCATAATAACCTTTTTTGTAGAGAATTTCAGGGGCTACAAAAAAGGTCATTACCAAAATTCCTCTATCTCTCATAGTTTCCGAGATATTCTCCAAAAACTCATGACAAATTGGTAAATGTGAGTTTTTCACTAATTTTTTTATTTATTTCCAGTGCATTTATTCAGTGAGCCGGAAGTACCTGAACCAAGTACTGTTGGACGGTGAGTCTTCTTGTTTTTCACTCCTCCCTCTCATTCCATTAATCCAATCCTCAATGTGTATCATCTTACCATGTCTGGAAGCCACACAAAAACCATATCACGTTACTCTCATATGCAATTAGAGAGAAGATATTCCTTTTCTCTTCACTCAGTAATTCAGGCTGACTTCATTGGCCATTGAACCGTGCATTTGCGGAGACTCTCAATGAAACATGATTCACTTGCGGTATTTTATTTACGACGTAATGCATATCATTTGATTTTTATGCAATTCTGACACTTTATCGATATTCATTTTCAATTAGTGTAAATAATTCCCAATAAGAATGAAAAATTCATGTAAATATATTAGGTTTCTTTAATTGTGTCATTGAATATATCAATTTCTTATTTTGTAATCTGTAATTTATCCCAGAAGAGAATCAATTTTCAATCGGAAATTAATTTAAAATAAAGTAAAAAAAGAAGAATTGACGTTTTTTTCTTCTTTTGTGAATATCTCTGAAAGGAGTAGGTTTAGGGAAAATTCACAGGAGACCTTTTTTGTAGAGAATTTAATTTCCTACAAAAAAGGTTTCTTGGGAAATTCTCGTAAACCTAATGGTTTTCGAGATATCTCCAAAATACTGTTTTTTTTATTAAAATGCTTGTTTTAATGGAGATTTTTTAAAGAAATTTATTAATTTAATTTCATGCGAACAGCTGCGGATAAAAATCCATCAGTGACGTTGATCTTCAATAAGAAGCTGGTCGACGCCGATCTAGATGCCGGAACTCTGAAATTTATTGAGTGAGATTCTTTTTCTTTTTATTTATCATTTTTAATGGAGTGAAAAACGATGATTTTTTTAGCACCAAAACTCGAGAAATCGTTGAAGTCCAGGGAGATTTTATTATTGGAGCTGATGGAGCTTACTCGATGGTCAGACGAACGATGATGAAGAGACCGGGTTTCGATTTTTCGCAGACTTACATCGAGCATGGATACGTTGAGCTCAATATTCCCCCGAAAATGATTGATGAAAAGCGCCCGGAAAAGGGGGTCGAGGTAAAATACAGAATATCTCGGAATCTATGAGAGATAGAGAAATTTTTGTGAAAACCTTTTTTGTAGGGAATTTTAAGAGCTACAAAAAAGGTCCTAACGTGAAACATCGTATCTGTATTATTTTCCGAGATATTTCTAAAAAACTAAATACTCAAAAATTTTACTTAAAAACTCGGTTTTCATTGGGATTTAGTTTTTTGAAAATATCTCGGAAACCATGAGAGATAGAGAAATTTTTGTAGATACCTTTTTTATAGAGAATTTCAAAAGCTACAAAAAAGGTTTCTACAAAAATTTCTCTATCTCCCTTAGTTTCCAAGATATTTCATAAAGAAGATTCTTAAGTAACAATTTTTCATTTTACCTTGTTATTCAATACTAATGATGATTATTTTTGCTGCAACAGTTCTGCATGAGCTCAAAACATTTACACATCTGGCCACGTGGTACGTTCATGATGATAGCACTGCCAAACGATGATTACACATTCACCGGAAATTTATTTGCACCTCTCGACATTCTGCACAGTCTTGACACACCAGAGAGACTCATTAAATTTTACGAGGAACAGTTTCCAGATGTTTTACCATTCATCGGTGATAAACAAGAGCTAGTGGATAATTTCTTCATGGTAAAACCGAAGACTCTTATCTCGATCAAGTGTAATCCGTATCACACTGGGAAAAGCCTAATTCTTGGAGATGCTGCACATGCTATGGTGCCATTTTATGCTCAAGGCATGAATGCAGTAAGATTTCTCTTTATTCCAAATATTCCAAGAGTTTATTACCCTTTTTGTGAATATCTCCGGAAATATTGGGTTTAGGAAAAAAAGTCAAGAGACCTTTTTTGAAGGTCATAAAATTCTCTACAAAAAAGGTCTCTTGATATTTTCTCCTAAATCGCTTTGTTCTCAAGGTATTCGCTAAAAACAATTGCTTTTTCATTTTTTGTATTTTTCAGGCATTTGAAGATGTTCTGATGCTTGATGAACTAATGGATTACTATGAAGACGATTTATCGAAGGTCTTACCAGCATTCTCGAAACGCAGATGCTCAGATGCCCATGCTATTTGCGATCTCGCAATGTACAATTACATTGAGGTAATTTCCTCAAAAAACTCAGTTTGAATTCATTCAATTTAATTAAATTAATTCAATATTCTACAGATGCGTGAATTGGTAATGAAGAAATCGTTCCTCGTACGAAGAAGCGTGGACACATTTCTGCACAGATTGTGGCCGAACAGTTGGCTGCCACTTTACAGCACCATCCACTTTTCACGAATGGGATTCCAACAGTGCATTGCTAATCGTGAATGGCAGGATAGAGTAATTAATTCCATTCCGTCTTTGTTTTTCGCAAATATCTCGGAAATTAAGGGAGATAGAGAAATTTTGGAAGAATCCTTTTTTGTAGAGAATTTCAAGAGCTACAAAAAAGGTCATTATAAAAATTGCTCTATCTCTCTTAGTTTCCAAGATATTCCCAAAAAACTCATCAAAACCTTATATTTCTGTTGAAATTTCCAATTAAAAAATTGTAATTTATTTTCAGGTATTGAGACGCTGCTTGTGGTCCATCGGTTTGATAACGACACTCATCGTCTTCTGTGCATCAACGAGTTTCCCATCCTTCGCTTAAGAAAACCCCATGAATCATTTTGCAACTCCATTGACATTATTCCAGTAATAACGAAGAAAAGAAAAAAAAAGAGAAATTAATAGCGTAGATTTAATTGTACATTCCAGGTGAAATATTGTCATCGTAGCTCTAGACGCAGTTATATTTATAATACTTTAGCACAGAAGATAATGTCACGTTAATTAAAGTAGAATAAATATCTAAAAACATTGAAACTTCACTTTGTTAAGGAAAAGTCTCTCCCATAAAATATCATTCGATGATTAATTCAATGAGTTCTGCATTGTTCAGGTACTTGTGTTTTTCGGATTCAAAGAAATTAATCAATGCATCAATAAATATTGAATGATATTTATCAACTTCAGCTGTCGTTGGATCCAGAATAGTTGGAACTTCAATTGGCGCACCAACTAGAATAAAAAAATCATTTTTATTTAATTAAAAATGGGAGTTAAGGTACGAAAATGGGAAAATTACAGTTTTTTTATGTTAAAATTCTATTAAAAAGAATTTATTTCATTATTTTGGAAATTCTACGTTACCTACGACTGCCACTGGTTTTCTCCTTGGAATAATCCCGAAATTGTACTGGAAAAATCCTCGACCAACAACGAGAACCGGAGCTTTTCCCAGAATTTTCCTAATGAGTTCCTGGATTTTGTTTAATAATGTTCCTTCTTTGGATCGAATCTGATCATACAAATCCGTCTCTCCAAACGAAAACACTGGGACCAATGGAGTACTGTAATTAATTATGAATTAATTCAATTAAGAGCAAAATGATGCCTTGATGTCATTAGTAGGGGAAGGTGGGGTAAAAAGGCCACGAGGGGTAAGATGGACATACGCTTACTTTAAAATTGTATCTTACGAAAAATCAAGAGAAATATTGGAGGTATCTTTTTTCTGACGATTCCATTGAAAAGCTGAGGGAATTTTAGGCGGAAAACATGTGTCAAAATAATTTTTTTCAATTTTTTGAAAATTCCAAAAATTATCGATTTTTATCAAAAATTAAGAAAGTTATAGGCTAAAGACTGATTTTCATAAAATGCCTTGTAACTTTCTCAATTTTTAGAAGATTAAAAAAAAAAACAGATTTTTCAAATTTTCCCAAGGTAAACCCCTTCAAATCTGTATGAAAAAAATTGAATTTTTCAAAAATTCAAAAAAATCAATCAGTTTTTCAATGGAATAATCAGAAAATCGCTATCTCCAACCGTTCACCCAGAATATCCATTTTACCCCGATTTCCCCAATCGTTTTTTTAAATTTTCAATTGATAAATCTTTAAAATTATTTAATTTTGATGCATTACTGACCCCGTTTTAAGTGCTATTCTGATGAACCCCTTCCTCTTTTTCAGAATAATCTTGTAAGTAGAGGGCTGGCAGTTGAGAGCTTCAGCAGCACCACCAACAATCAGAACAACTGCACTTTTCTTCTCATTCTCCTCATTCTTCCTCAGCAAGTACTCAATTCCCTCTGCACTTGCTCCACAGAGACTCAGGCTCAAGGCCAATTCTCTGCTGAATGGCACGATGAAGTGCTGATCCAAAGTTACCAATCGGGGATCCAAACCGGGGAAGACAGTCTTGAAGTCTAAGGAATCAGTGGCAAATGCACCGAATGCACCGGACGCCAAAATTCCGTGAGGAAAGGAACAGAATAAGTAATTTCGCGATGCATCAAGGTCAACTGTTTTTATGAGTTTTATGGGAAAATAGGCGCAGTAGTAACGACACCATGCTGTATTCCTCAACCACAAGGTCCATCGTTCTCTGTAATTTATTTCATTTTTTTTTAGTTTTTTTTGGGGGATTTTTAATAGAAAGGAGTTTTTAATTTTTAGTATTTGGTGAATATCTTGGAAACCATGGGGTTTAGAGGAAAATGTCAAGAGACCTTTTTTGTGGGAAATTTAATTCTCTACAAAAAAGGTCTCTTGATGATTCTTCGTTAAAGTAGTTGCTTCTGAGATATTCGGAATATAAGGAGTTATGGATTACTTTAATGGAATTAATGTCTTCCTGCACGACAATAATAATCTCATTTTCATGCATTTTTTCTTGAAATTTCGTGCATGCACGGATCAACCGGAAATGAGCGTCTTATATAATTTTGATAGAGTAATAAAATCAGATTTAATATCAATTTTGTAATATTAGGGAAAAAAGAAGATTGGGTAATGTTTTATAACTCCATGCATGAATGAGATAAAGAATGTGCCTCAAGCCATGTGATGTCACATATTTTTAGATTTTCTGATGTAGAAGAGTTCGAGATGAAAGAAAAATCATTAAGCAATGATGTCACAAGAATTTTAATAATCAAGTAGAAAATTTTTAAAATCACTTTTTTTCGAAAATCAGTTTTCGTTGAATATCTCGGAAACTAAGAGAGATAGAGAAATTCTTGTAATTACCTTTTTTGTAGATTTTCAAATTCTCTACAAAAAAGGTTTCTATGAAAATTTCTCTATCTCGCTTAGTTTCCGAGATATTCAACAAGAACTGTTTTTTTTAATTTTTTTAATTTAAATTAATTTAATAAATGATCTAAAAAAAAGGGAAAATTTGGGAAACTCACCTGCGACCACCTCTTTTTCCCGCGTCACGATCGTAATATATAAAACACAAATAAATCAACATTAAATATCTCGTCCATTCCCCAAAAACTAAAAAATAAAACGTCAACGTCCATCCAATTGCTGCGCCTAATCCAATTGAGCAGAACCAGGCGAAAACAGCTAACGTCTGAAGACGTCTCTCCAGTGGTACATTGAGAGGCGCAAATTTAATCCCGAACATCTCCATTAGTAAATAAATAAACCGTTTGAGGTCTTTATAAACAAACTTTCACAATTTGTTTCTTCAGAAATCACTCCAAACCTTATTTCTCAGATATCTCGGAAACTATCGAGTTTACGGGAATTTATGAAGAAACCTTTTTTGAAGATAATTAAATTCTCTACAAAAAAGGTCTCTTGACAAATTTCGATAAACTCACTCGTTTCGAAGATATCGAGGATACAATGATCACACTTTAATTACTTCAATTGAATTCTTGTTAAAAACTTTAGAAAATGTGAGGAAAAAGTGAATGATTTCGATTGATACTTGGAGCGTGCTATCATTCTGAAATGTGAAGAGCAACTAACTGATGTTGGTCGTTAAACTGAAAATTCTAAGTGATTATTCAAGATCACTCGATGGTAGTGAGTCCATTCGATTCGTTGGGAAAGACACGTTGAAGGTTTACATTGATGTAACGCACTAATAAAGAAATAATAATAAAATTATTTAAAAAAAATTGATTTTAAAAGAAATATCGAAACAATTTAACAAACAGGAGCAAGACTAAGTCTTTAAAACAGTAGATTTATTTATAAATAAATTCATTAGATAAAAAAAATTGTAAAAATTCTCTCGATTATTCAATAATCAATTTCATGTTCTCTGGATCATTCAGGTACTTGTATTTTTCAGTTTCAAACAGCTTCATGAGTGCATCCGAGAATTTTTTGTGATACTTATCAACTTCTTCCTTTGTTGCTTCTGGAATTTGTGGGATTTCTAGTGGTGCACCAACTGAAAAGAAAAAATAATTTTAATTAATTAAACATGTAATTCCGAAATTCAGTTTTTTTCGAATATCTTGGAAAATAATAGAGATAGAGAAATTTTTGTAATGACCTTTTTTGTAGCTCTTCAAATTCTCTACAAAAAAGGTATCTATAAAAATTTCTCTATCTCGCTTAGTTTCCGAGATATTTAAAAAAAACGAATGAATGTAAATTATTGAAATTAATGTAATTAATTAAAATGATTAATTACATTGGATCATCTTACCAACAACAGTCACTGGCTTTCTCTGAGGAATAATTCCGAAAGTATACTGAAAAAATCCCCGACCAACAACAATTATCGGCGCAATGCCGATTGTCTTCCTAATAAACTCTTGAACTTTGCTCAGAACTGAGTCCTCTGTGCTGCGTATCTGATCGTACAAATCAGTCTCACCAAAAGAAAAAACGGGCACCAATGGAGTCCTGCAAAAGATCATCCCAAAGGCGTCAATATAATCCCAAACTAATTACAAAATTGCTGAGATAAAATAAGGTAATCATAAATTCAGAAAAAAAATAATTAAAACTCTCAATTTTTGGTAAAATCAGTTTTTTCAAAATATCTCGAAATCCGTTGGAGATAGAGCAATTTCGGTAATGACCTTTTTTGTAGCTTTTAAAATTCTCTACAAAAAAGGTCTCTACAAAAATTTCCCTATCTCTCCTATATTCCGAGATATTTAGAGAATAAGAAAATTGTGATACTGACCCAGTTTTTAGTGCAATTCTAACAAAACCCTTTCGCCTTTTCAGGATAATGCTGTATGTCGATGGCCTGCAGTTGAAGGATTCAGCAGCACCACCAACGATCAGGACAACAGCAGTGTTTTCCTCATTTTCCTCTTTTTTCCGGAGCAAGTACTCTATGCTCTCTTTACAAGCACCACAAACCCCAAAACTGTACGCGAATTCCCTGAAGAACGGTACTTTAAAATGCTGATCAAGAGTCAGCATTCGGGGGTCCAGACCCGGGAAGAGTTCCTTGAACTTCAGGATATCAGTTGCGAAAGCTCCAAAAGCGCCTGACGCCAAAATTCCGTGGGGAAACGAACAGAAAAGGTAATTCCTCGATGGATCAAGGTCAACAGTTTTCACTAGTTTTATGGGGAAATAGGCGCAAAAGTAACGCCACCAGGTGCTATTCCTCATTGAACTTGTCCATGGATGACTGAAAAAAATCAACAAAATTTTACATTAATTATAAATACACTTTTTACAAGAAACAAAAATAATGTAAAATTACTAAAAAAAATAATACTTTTTTTAGTGTCATGTATTATTGTTAATAACTCCGTAAATAATGGGTTTAGAGTAAAATGTCAAGAGACCTTTTTTGAAGGAAATTAAATTCTCTACAAAAAAGGTCTCTTGAGATTTTCTTATAAAGTCATTATTTACCGAGATAATGGGAGAAATAACTCACCTTCTGCCACCTCGTTTGTAAGTGTCCCAATCATAGTACATAAAGCAGAAATAAATTAACGTTAAGTATCTCAACCATTCGCCGAAAATTAATGAGTAAAATGTGAATAACCATGCTGCTACACCACCGAAACAAAGTACACAAAACCAAGCACAAGCAGCAAGTGTCTGGAGTCTTCGGTTTAATGGAACTCTCAGTGGAGCGAATTTAACACCAAATATCTCCATTAATTAATTTATTATTGCGAAATGCTGGAATTATTGTAATAAATTAGGATTTAAAAATTTGAGCACTTGAGATCTTAGAACTCGACGATTTGAACACGTTGGTGACATTAGAAGAACTGAATTTAAACGGAATTTCGTTGTTTGTCTGATATAAGAGTGGAGAAATATTGATTTAAGATAAATTCAATTCTTATCTCTGGAGATTTAATTTCTGATGAATTTTTAATACATTTTAATCTTCAATTAACCGAGTTACGTGAATTTAATTATTTATTGGGAATTTGAAGTTTTTAATTCTTCTTTTAATTTTGATAATATGATGGAAGAGGATTCGGGGGAATTCAGAGCCATGGGCCATCTATATAAATAAAACGTTTGAATGTCTCGGAAATACTGAACTCGTAGTTTGATGATCAGAAATGTATACAAAATTAAAAACTAAATAATTCTGATAAAGGGAAAGAGAATTAAAGAAATTGAATTCTTTCGTATTTTTGGATTTTTGAAGATATCTCCGAAATTAAAAGAGATACGAAAATTTTTGAAGAGACCTTTTTTGCAGAGAAAATTAAAAGCTACAAAAAAGGTGATTACCAAAATTCCTCTATCTCTCTTATTTTCGGAGATATCCTAAAAAAACTGAGGAAACAATGATTTCCTATAAAAAATCAGTTTTTTGGAAATATCTTTGAATCTATGGGAGATACAGAAATTTTTATAGAAACCTTTTTTGTAGATCTCATTTTTCTCTACAAAAAAGGTTTCTATAAAAATTTCTCTATCCCCACTAATTCTCAAGATATTTCACAAAAACCGAAGGAAAGTTGGATTACTTCATTCTATCATTGAATCATTCATAAAAAAATATTCAAAAAACGTTACAAACATTCAAAATTATTTGAATAATTCCAAAATTATCAAAGTCACGTTTCCCCATCCAACAAACAGTCGTCGCTTTATACTCGATAAATACTATCTTATCTCCGAAATCATGAAAACTCTTCGATAGACTGAGAGAAACAATGAAACCTAATATTCTTTTCCATTTAATATCACATGACCAACACTCGCTTACAATAAAACCTACTTTGAATCTGCCTAATCTCCTTGCAGCTTGTTCTCTCAGTCATCACTTTTATTCATTTTTTATTGAGTTCATGAGTCAAATACGTACACAGGTGTGCAACAATAAATTTCTAACAAAATGAGATAATAAAAAAAAAATCCTTCAATAAAATATTACAAAATTCATTTTTTCCCATTTGAAATTTCATTCGAAAGTTTCTCCTCTTTTGCAATAATAAAATTGTTGCAAACAAAATGTCGACAATTCAGCAGTGAAGTGGTAAACGAGGTCAAGTCATGTATACTTGACCTTGTTTACCACTTCACTACACAATTTTTAAGATTTTACAATAATATTCTCGATTGCATGAAAAATAATGAATTTTTACAATAAATAAATTATTCATAAATAATAATATTTTTAAATCAATTTATTCGTTTCTCTTCTAAGATAAATGGTGTATGTGTTTAATGAATAATTAATTCTCTCAATCAACAACCGCATTTGTTTTCTATACAATATACATTATTAATAATTCGAAATAACAACAATATTCGCGAATGGGGCGAAAAATAAATGTTTTTTTTTTATATATTCATTCTAAATCACACGTTCACTCAGAAACTCACTCTGCTTATTGCATTTTTTGAATTAATTAATTAATTAAAAAAAAAAAAAGATTTTAGTTACATTCCGTCATAATGAAGATTTAATCGATTAATGAATTATTGAATTGTTATAAAAAATCCGGAAATCAATGATTAATCGTTCGAATTACAATAATTAAAATGTAAATAATAAGAAAAAAATGTTCATAAATATTTGTTACAATTAAATTAATTAAAAAAGTATTACTAATTTTTTTTCTTTCTCTGAAATCGCAAATAAAAGGAGATTTTTCATTCTCGGGATTTCTTGAGGCTTTCACCAACAGCAGCAAATGGATTGTCCATCGATTAAGCTATAATTAGGTCGACTTATATTATTTAAAAATCTCTATTGTTAACTACGGGGTTTTCCTCTCTGAGTGTTTAATTAATATTTCACTAATTGAGTAGTCAGGAGTGGATTAAATTGATGATATCTTGGGAACCGTTGGGTTTAACGGGATTTTGCAAGAGACCTTTTTCGTAGAGAATTCAATTTGCAAGAAAAAAGGTCTCTTGACAAATTCCAATAAACCCAGTGATTCTCGAGATATTTAGGAAATGAGAAAAAACCATTTGGTTTTCGTGTTTTTTTCATCAAACTCGAAATACGTGAATATCTCGGAAACCACGAGGTTTAGAAGAATTTTGCAGGAGACCTTTTTTATAGAGAATTTAATTTCCAACAAAAAAGGTCTCTTGACAAATTTCGATAAACCCACTATTTTCGAAGATATCATCAAAATAAACTGCATAATCTTCTGACCTTGAAACGTACTATTTCATTTTGTTTTTGAGTTAATCACGAATTCATTAAAATTAAAATATTAAAAATAATAGTTAAAATCATTGATAATAAAACACGCACAGAAAATCTACAAAGAAAAAAGGCTTTCTAGGAATGAATCATATATCGAACAGGCTCGATTGGTCAACATGAACGCGAGACGCATTTTATATATCTATAATTAATATACTTTGATCTTCAAATTGTTTTATATCATTTCTCCTCATTATTTTCATTATTCTCAGTTTAATTTAATCGTCAACAACGGCGCGGCCTCTACAAACAAGTGGCGCGAAGCTCTTTTGAAAAAATTCTTATTGCTTCACCTAGCCTACTCAGTTACTTTTTTAAGCCTATTTTTTTTTTAATATAAAGTTCAGTTTAATTTATGAAATAAGAAGAATTAATTAACGATAAAATTGAAAGGAAAAAAACGAGTTTCCTCGACCCTGCCTTACGTTTTTGGGAATATCTCGGAATCTAGAGGAGATACGACATTTTTCGTGAGAACCTTTTTTGAAGATCTCAGTTTTCTCTACAAAAAAGGTCTCTACAAAAATTTCCCTATCTCGCTCCAATCCCGAGATATTCTCAATAATTCACTCCGAAATTAAAAAAAAGAGTTAAACATGAAAATTCGAAAAATTAATCTGAACTTTATAGAAAAATTTTCATTAATACTTTAATAAATTTTCATTATATATTTCTCTAGTCTCGCAGTCTATGACACGAGTATACGTTCCCACGTGAACGCTATTTAATTAGCAAAGTCAATTAATAAAATATTGATAATGTACAAGTAAATTGCTTTTTTTTTTTCATTTCTTCAGTTTTTTTTTCGTAGGATTTGTATTATTTTTTGTCTATAACAACAATATAATGTCTCGAGGGTGCGCGAGGATTTTTATTTTTTCATGTTTCTCTATTTATTCTCCATTAATAAACGCAGTGGCAAATCACACCCTGTCAATCTAATTATTTTTTTAAATAGGTACTCTAAAATATTTACGACGTTGCACACATTTATTTATTATTTTTCACTCATTAATCATTATTATTTGACTCGATTGAAAGAATTGGAGCACAACGTCGTGAAAATACTGATTTACCGATGTTGGTTGGCAGTCAATAATTAATATATATATATATATATAATTTTTTTTTTTTTACTTCTGATTCACTTTGTTACTTAATTGTTTTTCTTCATTTTATCGATGACAATCTAATGAATTTTTCTCTTTTTCACGTGAAAAAAAGAAAAAACGAACTCATGGGGATGTAATACATTTTTCCTACTTCATTTACATAAACAACGAAGCTCTTAATAATTCTATGAAATTCATTCTCTCCCTCATTTACGTTTTATCATTAATTGAATAATTAATTAGTTAAATTGTGAATAAAGATTGAATATTTCGTAATTCGCTGATAACTCTGGAAATAATGAGTTTACAGAAAATTATCAAGACACCTTTTTTGTAGATAATTAAATTCTCTACAAAAAAGGTCTCTTCGTAAATTTCCATAAGTCCAATAGTTACCGAGATATTCATCAATTAACAAAAAAAAAGTGTAATCATCTAATTTCACAATTTTACTAATTAATTTTATTATTCTCCCACACTTAATCTATACTGAGGAAATGAAAATAATAATAATAATAAGAGGGTGAAAAAATGGTGTTTCATGTTAATTCTTCATTGAAATTCTTCTTTCTTTCTGCGTGCAAAGGCAAAATTTAAAGGCGACGCGGGCATTATTAAATTTACGTTTTTTTTTTTTTCTTAAATTCATTCTCCTTTCTTTCATCTAATTGGGATTTTTATTTTTTAAAGTCAATTATTCCGCCAACTCACTGCCAGTTACGTTAACGACGACGGTGATTGGTCCGGTTGGTAATATCTCATGCCATTTATCTGTGAAATAAATGAGAAATTATGATAATTCAGTAAATTATGATAATTCAATTAATTTCAATTTGAATTCAGATTTTCGTGAATATCTCTGAAAATAATGAAGATAGAAGAATTTTCGTAATAACCTTTTTTGTAGAGGAGAATGAGAGCTACAAAAAAGGTCTCTACAAAAATTTCTCTATCTCTTTTACTTTCCGAGATAATCCCAAAAAACTACTTGAATGCATTTGATTCCAAATTATTGAATGAAATTGAATAATAAAATGCTTTACCGTCATATCGTATTCAGTAATGTACGCTGGTATTTCCAATTGATCCGGTGACATGACTTCATAGAGATACTCAACACCAGGTAAATTGTGTACTTTTTGCTTTATTGCTGGCGCCATGAACGTCGTGAACCACCATGTCATCATCTGCCCCAGAAAAAAACAAGAAAATTCATTAAATCTGTCTGCATTAGTCTCGTTAAACAAATTCACTCCAGTCTACATTGAAAACTCATCAATTGAATGGAAAAAAATCGAGAAAACATGATTCACCGGTTGAATTGTTTCACAAGGTCAACTTAATGGCGCAAATTGTGTTGTTTTTTTTTATCAGTCATGTGAAATCTTTTTCAGTTGCAAAATTATTATGTTTCCTGTCTTGTTTAATCTCACGTAGAGAACTAATTAAAAAAACAACTCGAATTTATTCAAATTGTTATAAAAAATGATTAATTTATACTGACCTTGGTCCAGAACGTCGGATGAATTATGTAAAAATGTTTAAGATGCTTCTTATATCTGAAAATGAAAGAATTCATTGATAAAGATTGTAAATCATTCTGGGATTTTCGTTTGTTTAATTGTATTTAACATTTAATTTATGATTTTGTGAAGAAATTTACGGAAATGTCGGAGTTTATTGAATATTAAATAAATTATTACAGTAAATAAATAATATTTAAATTATTGTTATTTCATTAATGAGAAAAATGTTGAATGTTTAGTAATAAATTTTAAAAAATCGAATTTTTCTAAATTTATTGAATATTTTGAGAATTTTTTATTCAATTTTTTTGTTAAAAATTGAAGACTTTTTTTTATCGAATTTCAGAGAACAATTATATTTTGTAGATAAGGATAAACTGATTCGCAATTACTCACGTTTTTTTTTTTAATAGTTTTGAAAAATATTAAAAGGAATTATTTACTGGAAAATGCAGAATGTGAAAGTGGAAATATTCGTAATAATTGATAATAATAAACTCACTTGTAAGGAAGCACATTATACACTTCTCTCAGCCAATGGAAACTTGGATAGTTGTTGCTTGTTGTTAATGTGTGAAAGTAGGCTATTACGTAGTCACCCTTGACAATTGGATCCAGCAGTTGAATCAGATAAAGTAAGGCCTGCAAATCAATTGAATTGAGTGTGAAATTGAGTTTTTTTTTTAATTTAAAATGAAAGAAAATAAGGAGAACAATGAATTCATCTTATTTTGGGAATATCTCGGAAACTGTTGGGTTTAGGAGAATTTGTCAAGAGACCTTTTTTCAAGGTCATTGAATTCTCTACAAAAAAGGTCTCTTGAGAAATTTTGATAAATCCACTCATTCTGAAGATATTCACGTTTGAAGTGATTCTGAAAAAATTGAAGGAAAAGGGGATGAATTTAACGATTTTTGGGTCTTATTTTGGTGATATCTTTGAAAATAATGGGTTTAGGAGAATTTGTCAAGAGACCTTTTTTCAAGGTCGTCAAATTCTCTACAAAAAAGGTCTCCTGAAGAATTCTCCTAAAACCAATGGTCTTTGAGATATTTAAAAAAATAAAAATAAAACTAGTTTCACTTTGAAATAGTATATTACGAGAAATCAAGAGAAATTTCGAAGATAGATTTTTCTTGATGATTCCATCGGAAAGCTGCGGAAATTTTAGTCGGAAAACATGTGTCGAAATTAATTTTTTCGAGTTTTTCCAAGGCTAAAAAAATCGAATTTTTTGAAAATTGTAGAAAAAAAACATTTTGACACTTGATTTCTATCTAAAATCGTCTCAGCTTCCCAATGGAATCGTCAGAAAATCGCTATCTCCAACCGTTCAATCAGAACGTCCATTTTACCCCAATCTCCCATAATAAAACGATGAGTTTTTTAATTTCGAATAAAACATTCACGTGGACGTGTATTCACAACTACTATTGATCCTGTGGACAAACAAGTCGATAAATTTTAAAAGGGGTGAATGAAAAGTTTGTTATTATTCCACTGGGTCGAAAGTTCAGAGTGAAAAGAAAGTGATTATCTTCAATGAACAAAACAAATATGGAATTATTTGATTGGACTGAAGAGCCGAGGATTTTGACTATCCAATTTGCATTGATTTTATTCCACTGATGAACAACTCTCAAGGAGAAGTACTTCAAGGTGAGTAACGAGAGATAATAAAAAAAGGGAAAAAAAACTGATGGAAGATTTTAATCCGTTGATTGTAATTCTTGAATTGGATTATTCTTGATCACGTTGGATCAATTCTCATCCAATTGTCGATTTACAAGTAAATGCAGTTTTTTCCGGATGTTGAATGGGTAATTAGAACTTATTAAATCAGCATAAACTTGAATTTATTAAAATTGTTGATGTGAAAATGTGATAAATCATGGTAAAACTGGTTTTTGCGGAATATCTCAGAAACTAAGAGAGATAGAGGAATTTTTGCCGATACCTTTTTTGTAGAGGACAATCAGTTCTACAAAAAAGGTCCTTACGAAAATTTCTCTATCTCTCTTAGATTCTGAGATATCTTCAATAAAAGATCTTCACTAAAAAATTTGAAATATCTCTAAAAACTTAGTTTCAGTTTTTTGCAAATATCTCGGAATCTATAAGAGATAGAGAAATTTTCATAGATACCGTTTTTGTAGAGAACAATCAGCTCTACAAAAAAGGTCCTCACAAAAATTCCTCTATCTCCCATAAATTCCGAGATATTCCCAAAACAATCTCAAAACAGAATTTAAATAATTGAAACGAAAACAAACTCTCTCTTTTCTCCAAGGAAACACGAAAAATAGGGGAGACATAAAAATTCCATGATAGCCTCCCTTGTAGCCCTCATTTCCCTCAGCAAAAAAGGTCCTCTCAAAAATTCCCCTATCTCCCATAAAACCCGAGATATTTCATAAAGTACAAGAATTATGTTAGATGAATCTCTCGATAGAATTGTCTCATTGCCCATATAATCCTCTATTTCTGTAACAGCACCAGTAAATATCGATCTCCCCTATGTCTGACGCGTTGGGGAAACTTTTACTCGTCACTGTCGACCTATAACCCAAAGAGGTCACCCAACTCGATTCAATCCGCCCAATTGTTGAAAGATTTCAAGATAAAAAAAATTAAAAATTGTGTTAAAAAAATAGAATATCTCCTCAACAGTTTTTTGAGAATATCTTCGAAACCATTAGAGATACGCCCTTTTTCCTCTGAACCTTTTTTGTAGCTTTTGAAATTCTCTACAAAAAAGGATTCTAGTAAAATTGCTCTATCTCTCTTAGTTTCCGAGATAATTCAGGGGAAAGAATGAAAAGGATAAAGTGATTTATTCTCATTTATTCTTTCACTACTAAAATAATCATAAAAATAATGTGATTTCATTAATTACCTTATCAAGATTGATTTTCGTAGCTGGAAACCATTTTCCAACAAATACAACAACTGGTCTTCCTTGTCTATCAACTCCACTTTGATAAAGGCATCCAATTCCTGAAACTTCGGTTAAATCCTCTGTCTTTGCACGACGCAATAGTCTCTCGTACCTTTGAATAAAAAAGAAGAAGAATATATATAAAAACTTGAAAGTGTACTAATTAAAATGTCACTTGAATTAATCTCCAAGTGACCTAGATTTTTTTTTTTTTCATTTTTTTCTCATGAGAAATTCAATTTTTTCGAATGTCTCGATTTTTTTTAAGGAAAATTTAATTCATTTTCATTTGGTAATTTCTTGATTTCATTGAAACGCATGAGAATTCTATTTTTATGATCTCATTTACGTCTATTTTTTCATCAACGTGATTCGACGATCTAATTTCGTTTCAGAAGAAAATTAAAAAAACGTTAAATTCAGAATTTCCGTTTTTCATTGATATCTCGGAATTTAAGCGAGATAGAGAAATTTCCATAGAGACCTTTTTTTGAGCTCTCAGTCTCGCCTACAAAAAAGGTGTCTACAAAAATTTTCCTATCTCGCTTCAATCCCGAGATATTAACGAAAAACCGTAATTGAGCCTAACGCAAATATTTAAATAATCTATCAGAGTCTCGACGTCAGTTTTTTGTAAATATTTCGAAATTGAGAGACAAAATCGTCTGACAAATTTTTCAACAACTCTCTTCTGTTTTACAAGAAATTACCAAAAAAACTAAAACACTAAAAACTAATTTTCAAATAATTTTCTCAATAAATTTAATGGATTCGAATAAAGTGACACTGAAAATGTGGAGTATCGTGACATGTTGGGGATGGGCCGCAGTTTAATATCGAACGGTTGAAGGCAACCAAACCACAAAAGAGTAAATAAAATAAAAATTAAAGTCTAGACACACATTGAGTTTCTATAATTCCATGTGTTCAATGATTTTTTTCGGGTCAAGTACATTCCCCCTCACGAATTAACGCACGAGAGAATGGCAAGGTCGATGGACCTGACTTTAACGATAATTCGCATAAAAAAAAGAAAAACACTAATTTATTGATTAATCTTAATTAATCCATGGGATTAATGAAATTAATGAAAACCCACCGATCTTCATCGTCATCCTCGTCCAATCGAACATCCGTCATATCAATCATCACCATTTTCTTCAATCTCCAAAATTAAAGAGAAACGTCACTTCTCCGAATTTCACAAAAATTTAATTATCTCACTAATTACTAATTAATTACAGAATTTAATGAATTATTGCTCCAATAAAATGAAAAAACTCGTCCGCAAGTTCCGCAGTCGTCTGCGATCTCACCGAAAGTGAACTGACTCGAACTCGCGCTTGCGTCGTTTACGAAAGTACAAAAAAGTTATTAAAAAGAGAGAGAAAAAATGAAGAAAAGCCCCCAACTGTTGGCCACATCTCGGATGAACGTCAGGGCGCCGACGTACAATTCTGTGCGTCATTGGTACAAAAATGATCACTTTGTTATTTCGCAATTGCAATGAAATCCAATTGAAATTTAATATTACACTTAATATGAGTATTAAATTCATGAATTATCTCCAATTTCAATGGAAATTAAAGTAACAAATAGGAGTATTAGAATTATGTTACACGTGTTTGTTTTTCTTGTATTTTTTTTTTTTTTTCGCTAATAAAAAGTTTAATTTACGTGACAATTTTACGTAATTTTTCTTGGCGAGTTTTATAATTTATGGAGACGGGAGTTATTAGTTGATTTTTCTTCTTCATCGAGGAGAAGTTGTTTCCGAAGTTTTCTGGGAAGTTTTTGCGGTATTTATTATGTAGGAGTGGGTGGAAAGGGGAGTGTCTATTTTTGTTGTGTTATTAAAGAGTGAAGTGATGAAAGTTATGAATATTTGAGGATTTTTTGGAATATCGGAGAAACAGTTGGGTTTAGGGGAATTTGTCAAGAGACCTTTTTTGGAGATCATTGAATTTCCTACAAAAAAGGTCTCTTGGTAAATTTTGATAAATCCACTCGCTTCAGAGATATCGACGTTTGAAGTGGTGCAAACTGCCCTAAAATAATGAAAAGTGAATAAAATGATTATTCAAAGGAAGATGGGGCAGAAAGGGTCACTTTTTGGAGCTCTGCTTCTTCTCCAAAAACAAGGTTTCATGATAAATAAAATAGAGATTACAAGAGATTCACTTAATTCCTAAATTCTCGAAATTTTCTTCAAAAATTTGAAGATTTTTAAGGAAATTGAGTTTTGCTAATTTGAATTTCTGAAATGTCAATAACTGTTTTATCATTCCCAGTCGATTCCCGTAGATAACTCTAAATTTCTCGTTATCGACGAAGACAATGATAATGCCATCTCCTGAATTTACGTGGAAATACGAAAAGAGATAACGTAGATGGCAGAATTTGAATCGACAGCAAACACCTATCGATCTGCCCTTTCGTGCTCTTCTCGAGGGGTGCTCGAAAAATGCACACAATATCCCGAATACTCAGGGAAGGAAGGAACAAGCTGGATGTATTGATAAGACCTCACCTCTCCTTCTGCTGCATCTGCTTGAGCATTATGTCGGCGAGTGGATCGGCGAGTGGTCTCTCACCCAGTAACCTTTGTCGATCCAAATCTCCCTGCATTTGTGTAAATGCATGCTCACTGAGGTTCAATGATGTGTCCAATTGACTCGATAATTCGATGGTTTCGTCTCCTTTAAATAATTATAAAATCATTAGAATGATTAATTCAAAAATTCCGAATTTTTCCTCAACTTGAACATAACTATTCTCGTTTTTTCGAAATATCTCGGAAATTAT
This sequence comes from Aleiodes testaceus, assembly GCA_963565655.1. Classification (NCBI taxonomy): domain Eukaryota; kingdom Metazoa; phylum Arthropoda; class Insecta; order Hymenoptera; family Braconidae; genus Aleiodes; species Aleiodes testaceus. The sequence goes on along the minus strand of OY751421.1, from coordinate 3,258,401 downwards.
GAGAGATAGAGCAATTTTGGTAATTACCTTTTTTGTAGCTCTCATTTTCCTCTACAAAAAAGGTAATAACGAAAATTTCTCTATCTCCTTTAGTTTCCAAGATATTTAAAAAATAATGAAAAAAGGAAACTTACCATGAAGAGTATGCTGTGGATTGTCAATAATACGTATTTGTCTATCTGGTAAAATTGGTTCACCATCAGGCCCACCAATATCACTTGGCAATTGCCAGCATGCATTTTCCTGTTCTTCAATTGTTCTTGGAAAATAAAGCGGCAATAATACTTGATAAATACCCAAATCACACGGTTCAAGTACAAAGACAATACATGATATTGTATCACCATATTGTTCCAAAAATCTACGTACAGTACGTAATGCAATATGTGCACCAGCATCTGGTGGATAATTACGTCTGACTGAATTAATAACTGGCAATGCAATTGTACGTAATCCAAGTTCACGTGATTTTTGTAATACATTTCTGTAACAACAGTGTAATGTATTTTGAGCTGCTGTCTGATATTTAACATTGTAAATTGGCCCAACTGTGTGAATAATATAACGTGCTGGTAAATTGTGAGCCTGGCTCAACTTAACTTCGCCAGTTCTGCATTCTGTAAATATTAAATAAAATGAATTATTCAATTTTCGAAGTTTCGATGGCAACTTTGGGATTCTATTGATTTTTGTTGAATATCTCGGAAACTATTGGAGATGGGAAAATTTTTGTAGATACCTTTTTTGAAGAGAATTTCATTTCCTACAAAAAAGGTCTCTACGAAAATTTCTCTATCTCCAATAGTTTAGGAGATATTCGAGAAGAATTGGACAAAAGGGGAGAGTTAATCTCCAGCTTCCATTTGATTAATTATTCAATTTTGTTCCAATTACAAAGAGGAAATTGCAGGGTTTCTGTTCAAATTTTGAGGAATGAAGATGTGAATGTTTCAAGCGAATGAAAATTCCATTGGAATTAAGCGATAAATCCTCAGAGACTACTTGCAGCATTAAATTTTCATTTGATTTACGTTCAGTCCTTCAATCGTGTTTTCAAATGATTCTGAATCATCTTTGAATTGAATGAAAAATTCTTGCGAATGTATCAGAAGAGAGTGGGGCAAAATGGGTATTAAGAAACTGCGGAATTTGCGGTGAAAAACGATTTGAATTCTGCTGATTTAAGTGTGTTTTTAATGATTTTCTCATAATTTTGTAAATAAAATCATTATTACCTTTAATTTCATTATCAATTTCAAGACTAAGCGCTGGACCAGCTTTCGTGAATATTCTTTGGCACATTGGACTATTGTCATCCATTGTCTCGCTGGTGGGATTTATCACTGCGTCCACTTGTAAAATCGATATATCTCCAGTCCTTCAACCCAACAAATTAAACATTAAATAATTGAATACTCCATCTGCGTAATCCATCCCTTCCTTTTTTGAAAATATCTCCGAAACTATAAGAGATAGCGAAAAATTCATAGAGACCTTTTTTGTAGAGGAGAATGAGAGCTTCAAAAAAGGTATCTACAAATTTTTCTCTATCTCTCATAGTTTCCGAGATATTATCAAAAATGAACCTCACCATAATGCAATTTTCCGATTTATCCCCAATTGACAAGGAAATGGTGAATCTGTGTGATGTGTTGGCTCTAGTATTGAATCTGAGTAATCCGTGTAATGATGCTGTATCGGTATATCTGACCATCTTGTAAGTGTCCTCACATCGACGACTTCAGGGGCAATACCCAGGGGTTCCATCAGCCTCATTCAGCTGAAAAAAAGTCGAAAAAAAATCAGTAAAAAATCAATTTTAATGCAAACATCTTAAACCTATAATTCATTCACATTTTCATTATTTCATTAAAAAAAATCAAAAACCCATGAATTTTGAAAGTTAAGAGATAAACATTTTCCACAATTCTCTACTGATTAAAGTCCCTAGTTCCCCTTGGCGTGTGAATACACGTGTTGACACAGTGACGTTAAGAAAACACGGAAAAACTAAAAAATTCATGAATTCCGTGAAAACGAGGAAAATCATTGGAGCTCAAGATAATCAAAATAAAATCCCCATTACCGAGGATTCATTAAGTAATTGATGAATAATGATGTGAAAAAATCCGAGTGAAAGTTCAAAGGAAAATTGAAAAAATTCCAAATCCGAAAATTTCTAACCTAAAATCCATTTCATTAACTGTCACGCGCGCCATATCTAAAATCAGCTGTTCGAGGGCTCAAGTCCACTGGCACCCCCCCCCCCCCCTTTATCAATCGAACAAAAAAAATCATGCACGAGTGTCTCTCCCCCAAAAACCCCCGGAAATTCTCGGAAAAACGTTTTTTTTGTCTCTGGATTTTTTTTTTCTTGAATGAATTAATGGAAAAAGTGAAAATTAATTTGGATAACGAAAAGTCCTACCACAGAATTGCAACGATTGCACTGAATTTCACGAGAATTTATTGAGTTTTAATTTTAATTGTTTAGTGGAGTTCGTTTGTTTTCACTATTTAACAACAAATTTAGGGTAAAATCGTTTCACAGGGGTTTTAGTTATGTTTCAGGTATCCACGGACTTCCCTCGGAATTTTGACGTGTCCGTACCTGACGTCTAGCACCTACTGCGCTAGATTTCGTTAACCCATGTGAATGTGTGTCACTTTTCTCCTTTTTCGTGCTCTTTCTCGTGTAGTTGTGTGGATAAATGCGCGCGCGCACACAAGTGCGCTTTAGGCTTGTGCCTTTGTGTAGAGAATTTTCGTTAAAAAAAAATGATTTCTTGGGTTTTGTTTTTTCGGAGTAAATAGAAGAGTTGGGGGATTTACGAGAGTTTTTTTTGGGATCGATTAATACGATTTTTCCGAAGAATTTAACGATTTTTTTGGGGGAATGTTTTTTGGAGGGAATTTAAATTTCGGGGAAAAATTAACTTTTTTTGTTTCATCGACGATATCTCGGAAACGATGCGAGATATAGAAATTTTTGTTATGACCTTTTTTGTAGAGGTGAATGAGAGCTACAAAAAAGGTATCTACAAAATTTTTCGTATCTCTTGTAGTTTCAGAGATATTTCGAAGAATAATTTGAAAGTGAATGTATTCATTTTTTAGAGGAATCGGAACATTTTTTCTTGTATTGAAGATATCTCGAAAACTATGCGAGATATCGAAATTTTTGTAATGACCTTTTTTGTAGAAGAGAATCAGGGCTACAAAAAAAGTCATTACAAAAATTTCGATATCTCCCATAGTTTTCGAGATATCCTGTAAAAACCGAAAGATTTCATTGAAAATAATGGAAAACTCCCAAAAACCCATAGAAACAAAATCAACTAAAAAACCAATTTTTTCCAACAACAAAATGAGGTAATAATCCCGAAGCCATCCCCGGAGCAGTAATGTACCACCCGGGGCTTCCCCAACCTCCCACTCCCCCCGAAACAAACATCAAGGCATCCCTTTTTATTCTCATTTTACTGCAAACTAGATTTTCAACGTAAAAAATCCGAAAACTCAGTGATTCTCTCTCCCATTTCATCAAACAACTTTACAAAAAAAAAAATCACTTCTATCTCTTGATATTCATCAATAATCGATAAGATTAAGCCTATCTCCATCGAGCAGGAAAAAGACGGAATAATGACTTCATAAATTCCTTCGTAAAACGTAATTTCAATGACGAATCATGTACTCATCCTTGAGCCCACAATTTTTTTCCTAATTTGATAAATAAAAAAATAAAAAAAAATCATAAATTTAATTTTTCAAAAATTTCCTCATAATTTAATAAATAATTTTTTTAACCATTTTTCTTAATTTCGTAAATCCAATTTTTTTTTATTAGAAAAAAAAAAAATAAAAAAATTAAGTCAAAGAGTTATAAATAGAAATGACAATGAAACCGGTTTTTATTACCAAAAAATTCAAGGAAAAATAACGTAAAATCATGACTTACAATTGACAAGAAAACAGATTCTTCAATTCGATGCAAAAACACAATTCACCGTTTAATATGTCGTGCATCGAGTTACGAATAAAAGTCCAATGCACATATCGTTTTTTTTTGCTCTTTCTCTCTTTGTTCAGTGGAACGAGAGGCTTAAAAATCCAATAAAAATAGATAAGGAATTAGAACGATCGAGTTCACGATCGACAATGAATATTGAGAGTGAATACACCTGCGACTTTTACCTCCGAATGATTCAACAATTATTATTTTTTCGTGTTTTTTGTCCTTTTTTTGAGTACATTATGTACTGCGCGATTAGAATAACGAGTATGGGTGCGTTGGCATGACACACCTGGTATTTGTCCTCGTGGACACGGCTGATTTCCCGCGCAAATTGCCGCAGTTGAATCTTTTTGAATGTAATTGATATTGTTTTTTTTTAAAGATTTTTTTCAGTGACTTTTGGGGAGAATCTGATGAATTCGAGAATTTATCCGTGGAAAACTCGGGAAATATTGAGTTTAGGGGAAAATGTCAAGAGACCTTTTTTGTAGAGAATTTAATGAACTACAAAAAAGGTCTCCTGGTGATTTTCCGTAAAATTCAAAATTTCGGAGATATTTTGAGTTTTGTGAACGTGGAGAGAGTGTATTTGGGGAAATCTGATGAATTTTGAGGAAAACTCGGAAAATGTTGAGTTTAGAGGAACATGTCAAGATACCTTTTTTATAGAGAATTTAATTTCCTACAAAAAAAGTCTCTTCATAATTTCCCGTAAAACTCAAAATTCTAGAGATATTTTGGGTTTTAAAACCTAGGAGAGAGTCTTTCTTCTTTATTTTCCAAATATCTCGGAAACTAAGCGAGATACGAGGATTTCCCAAGAGACCTTTTTTGTAGCTCTTGAAATTCTCTACAAAAAAGGTCTCTACAGAAAATCCCCTATCTCTCTTACTTTCCGAGATATCCTCGCTCAAAGATCCTCCAGAATATCATCACCTCAGTTTTCCTCTAAAAATTAAAAAAAAAACGAGAGAAAAAAACAGACCAGGTCAGCCCTTATGCACCGATTCTCGTTGTCTTCATACGATCGATGATATTATTAATAATTCCACAATTTTATTGCCAACAAAACACTAATCCTCCTCTTATCCCCTAAAATTAACCAACAAACTCTCTCCCCCCTCACTCCAACTAAATAAATAAATAAAATCCATTAAATCAAACTTACTCAGCCCAATGACGTCACTCAACAATTAAAAATTCCGACAAAAACGTGAACTGTCTCTCTGAATATTTACAAGAGTGTAATGAACCCAATGACAGCTGAACTGATACTGATTTTCAATTCCCTCGGACGAAAAAAAAATAAGTTATTGAGTGGGAGGGATTTAATCCGATCCAATCGAACGTCAGTGACGTTCTGCCTGAACTTTTACCTGCTTCATCGTCTTCCTAGAGAATACTATAGAAAGAACATCGACACGAGAACTGACCTCCGGTTGAATGACCTTGGGGTTAGCCTCTGCGCTCGATTTATTGAATAATATTATGTTTTTTTCGTGCAGAGTCAGAGGATTATTGTTTTTTTTTTGGTGCAATTAAATTAATTTATTATTTATGAGAAAGTTTGTTGCAGGTTTGAGGAGAAAGTTCGGGTGAAGTTTGGGGATATGAAATTATTCAATCGAATTTTTCGCACTAGGAGAGAGCACACAGGGACATCTAGGGGAATGTTTTGGTTCACAGCGCATGCGCACTGCTGTACCGAGTGAATGCAGTCGATAAAGAGGAATTTAATGTGGTCAGTCGAATTTACTTAATAATAATTTAGCGATTGAGTACCAAATAATAAAAAGTATATAACAATCACCACCAAACGATTCACAAACGTTCTAATGGATTTAATTATTAATAATTTATGAATGAAAAGGAGAAATTGGTTAATTCGTTTTTCTGCTTTCCCGGGCACAAACACACACAGAGTGTAAAAATGGCGGACGAAAATGAGGATCAGTGGTTGTACGGTGATTCAATTGATGATAAACCGAGTTTTACGGGGGATGAAGAGCAACAGGATGATCAGGCTGATGCACTTGATAATAATGAAGATGAGAAGGTTGAGATGGATGGAGAGAAGGGAGAAGACATTCCAGATGAGGCTTCCGGGGTGAGGACATAAACATAACCTTCAATTTCTTTCGTTATTCTAACAACATTCAAAAAACTTAAAAAATGCGAATCTTCTAGTTATCGAAATTATTATTAACCTGTGTTATTGTTGGAGAGAATAAAATTTTTCTCGTAACTCCAAACTTTTTATTGAGTATTTTTGAAAATTTCGTTAATTTCATGACAATAGCTAATTAACACAAGTCAACAATTTTTCAAGATAAATGAAAAAATCTATTAATTTCCTTGTGATTAGTTATTTAAGAATATCTCGAAAACTAAGCGAGATATCGAAATTTTCATGAGAACCTTTTTTGTAGCTTATGAAATTCTCTACAAAAAAGCTCTCTTCCAATTTTTCCCTATCTCGCTTAGTTCCCGAGATATCGTCAAGAAATGTTTTTTCTGTTGATTTATGATTTTAAATTCTTCCGAAGGTCCCAGAATCAGAGCACAGGGATGGCACGGCCCCGGACGCGGAAGACGAGCCCGACTCTTCCAAGCAATCCCCAGAAGCCGCCGAGAACGGCACAAAAGAGAACCCAGACGACGAGCCGAGTGATTCAGACTCGGACGACGATGTTCACGTGGTTATCGGTGACATAAAGTCAACGCCTGCGGCTTACAACAGTTTAAACCTGAAACGAGGGAACTTAATGACCTCATCAGGTCCCGACAACCTGAAGAAACAGAGTGGTAAATTCAGTATCGACGATTTCGAGACAATCGGAGTGATCAACGGCATGCCGGCGCACGAGTTCAACCTGGATCAGTTGGAGGACAAGCCCTGGCGTCAACCAGGTGCTGACATCACTGATTACTTCAATTACGGCTTCAACGAAGAGACGTGGCGGGCGTATTGCGAGCGGCAGAAGCGGATGAGGAGTGAATCCGGCGTTGGACTCATTCTGAACGCCGGCGGTGGCGTCGGCGGCGTCAATCAGAGCGGAACTCGAGTGCCGCAAGTCGCAATCACCAACGACAACAGCAAATACTCGGGCATCATGGGACCCAAACGCGCTGGACCACCTCCAGGCCGCAAAATGGCTGGCACTATTGACGTCATCGGCAGCTCCGGTCTCGCGTCAAGACGGAACCTCGACAAGTCACCGCCGAAGGAGAACGTCATTCAGGTCATGACCGCCGATAGGCGAGAGTACTCGAGAAAACCAGGGTTTCCGGATATGAGCGTACCACCACCGGCACCTGGAATACCACCCACATTCGATATGCCACCCCCTGGGTATCATCCGCCTGAACCTCCGCAGTTCTACATGCCTGAGCCTGATCCGTATTATCAGAGCTACGAGCCCACGCAGGACAGCCAATGGGGAAATGATCCGGTGAGAAGATAATTCTATTCTTCAATTCTTCTTCATTAGTTTTTCGAAGATATCTCGGAAACTAAGGGAGATAGAGCGATTTTTGTAGAATCCTTTTTTGTAGAGAATTTCAAGGGCTAGAAAAAAGGTATCTACACAAATTGTCCTATCTCGCTTAGTTTCCGAGATATTCTGGAAAGAGTAAATGGAAAAATAGTAATTCTGTTTTATGTCTTTTTTTGATGAATTCGTTGGATTTACAGACATGGCAGCCAACGAACTTGGCAATACCCCTGACTGAAGCTGAAGAGGACAAGGATCCTGGCCCAAAGACAATACCAACAATGGTACCACCGATAACAATACCACCGCTAATAATGCCACCAGCACGTGATCAAAGACCTGATCCACGGGTTATAGTTGAGAGGGATCGCAGTGAACGCAGGGATATTGGTGATAGGGATATTGATTCTATGGGGAGAGAACGGGAGAGGGATCGTGAACGTGGTGAACGGGACAAGGACTCTGTTGCGAGAGACAGGGACAGAGATCGTGATTCTGTGTCAAAGGATGAAGATAAGGATCGCGATAGATCTAGATCTCAATATCGACATAAAGAAAGGTATTTTTTGATCAAACGCTTCATTTCATGATATCTCCGAAACTATGAGGTTTAGGAGAATTTGTCAAGAGACCTTTTTTGTGGAGAATTTAATTCTCTACAAAAGAGATCTCTTGACATTTTCTCCTAAACCTGATAGTTTCGGAGATAATCATAAAAGAATGGAAAAATTCAACATTTTCGCAAATTCACTCATTTTCTTGTTGTTTAATTTTCAGCAGACACAGGCATCGGTCAAGGTCACGCTCAAGACGCCACAAATCCCGATCGAGGAGTCCAAGTCGTCGTAAGAAGAAATCAAGACGTTCTGATCGTGAACGCTCCAAAGAGGACAGTGAATGAAGTTAATTTATTGTGAATTCTGATTATGAACAACTTCACCCTGTTTTTTTTTTTTGTACAAATTCGAAGAAGTTAAGATAATTTTTGAATGAAAATGAGGAAAGAGAACGGGTAAACAGATGATGGACAATTAGTACCACTTTTTTGGTATGAAACGCATGCATTTGTAGTATTTTCCGTAGAACATCACGAAGTAATTGAAGAAAACAATGAGAAATGCGTGAGAATAATGTAAAATTGAAGAAAATACACCCAATTATCGTTTGCTAAATGAGAATATCAATTTAAGTTTTTAATGAAAGGTAAAAATAATCACTTGCTCTTCATTTGCATAAAAAACGAACTTTTTATTACAAAAATTTAAATAATTTGAGGATTTTCATCTTAAATTTTTAATATTTCACAATCAATACAATCAGCCGACCAGGTTTTTTCTGGAGGATGTATCATCAGTCTTGCATACAAATTCTTCGACAAATTCCCTGGATTAATGATGAATGTATCATCACTCCATTTGCAGAAATGCTTGAGTGATGATGGTAGAAGAAGAATGTGCGGACGATATTCCATGATTGCGTATTTCTCCCACAATTCAATGTCCATGTTGATGCCTTTGGATGGTGGATAAAGAGGATAGAAGCAGGCTTGATGCAACAAATGTTCAGCGAGACGTCCAACCCTATCTGAACCTGCCATATTCCTGAAACATTAAAAAAAATGAAAAAACTAGAATAACGAACATGATTACAGTTTTTTGAAAATATCCCGGAAACTAAGAGAGATAGAGAAATTTCCCTAATAACCTTTTTTGTAGCTGAGATTCGCCTCTACAAAAAAGGTCTCTACGAATTTTTCCCTATCTCCCATAGATCCCGAGATATTCATAAAAAACTGTAATTACATGCTGATTTATTCTTCTCCACTTCATTAATAAAATATGAAAACAAATTCTTCAGTTTGATTGACGCTGTCTTACTGGTTGACTTCTCTCCCCGCTACGTGCTTCAGAATATCCACTGAAGTTGCGCCAATACTGAGTCCCTCTATGCTGATCATGCAAGGATCCGAGACTGTGTGGATATTCGGATGCTTCAATGATCCGGGAATTGTGTATTCCGGAGTTGGATAAACGTTGTCGTGGTGAGCATCTTCACAGGAAGACATCAGAATGACTTGTGTACATGAACTGCATCAAAATATAAAAATCAACAAAGACCAGAATTTTTTAAAAAATGCAGAAAAAATAAAACATTCAATTTTCTCAATATTCTCAAGTAAAAGAAAAAACCCACCCTTTAACATAATCCGTAATCTTCTCAACAAGATTCTCAAACACTTCCTGATAAGTATCAACAACAACGGATTTCTTGATGTCCTCATTGTCATGTGGCACGAACGGACCGACTAGAACCAGCAAATTCGGTTCGTTCTCAGCGACACTCTGCAAGAGACTCATCAGCGGTTGGAAATCGAGGTGATCCTGTTTGGTGAACGGTCCACAAGCGACGACGATCTCCATCGGTTCTTTGACGTTCAATGGAGGCGTTGGTTTGACGTCTGCTATCGAGCGCATTTCGTTGACGCAAAACGCGTCGGTCCCGGGGTTTGTGCCTTCGACGACGACGATTTCCCCCGGGAAAATCGAGAATTGCTTCAGTTTACTTAAATCCAGAGACGTCGACACGCCGCAGCCTCTTTTTTGTTTCGTCGGATCCTCGTCTTTGTCTCCGTCCTCAGGAATGTACCAATTCTGGAGAGTGAACGATGCAGGAGAAAATCGATCGACTCGATCGCATTTGAGACGACCGAACGTTCGAAATGGCTCTTGAATCGATTCGCTCACATTTGCGGTTGTCGTCATGCCTCCGGTAACAGGCCAACGACTCGATATTTTCTTGCCCATCTCGTAACAATGATTCTCCATTATCTCGATTCTTCGGGAGAGAATATCGAACATGTACATTTGTTTTGTTTGGACGTTTGCTTGGACGCTCTTGTCGAGGGTTACTGAACGCTTGTGAGGATTCTTCCAGGTTTCTACGTTATTCCCGAATTGCTGGATGACCTTGCCTGTGCTGCTGACGTCACCGCGCTTCGGCAGCTCCCTGAGGAATTATTTTGCGGTTTTTAGGGAGTTTTATTATGAGAGGTAATGAGGGAGTTTGTTTTTTGAGAATAACTCGGAGAGGAAGAGAGATAGAGGAATTTTTGTGGAGACCTTTTTTGTAGCTCTCATTCTCCTCTACAAAAAAGGTCATTACGAAAATTCCGATATCTCACTTAGTTTCAGAGTTATTTGAAGAATTCAAAATAATCGAGAAAATTGACGAAATTCAGAGAATTCAAAGGATTTACACTATTTTGTAAATATCTATGACAAGAAGAGGTGTATGAGAATTTGTCAAGACACCTTTTTTGAAGAGAATTAAATAATCTACAAAAAGTGTCTCTTGACAATTTTTCCTAAACCGCATAATTTCCGAGATATTCATGAGACAAATCTCCATAATTTTTATAGTCACTCCTTGCGTGTTTATGAATTTCGTTGAAGAATTCTTTATACGTGTAAACTCTGATGAATACGTAATCTGCTCACGTTTTAGTTGCATAGCTTGCAGGTGAATACGAGCTCTCAACAGCTCGCACCTTGCTCTCAGGATTGATGGTCTCTGCATGCTCGGGACTTCTCAGTCTCTTGATCTGATGAAATAAGAAAATGGAAAGAAATTATAAATCATGAATGATTGATACTCGAATGATTTTCAATTCTTCATGTGAATACATTTTATTTCTTTTACTCCATGTATTGTAAGACAGGACGCCGTAGACGAGTGTGTATCTAGTCACGAGTTTTCGTATCAACGTGCACCAAATTCATACTCGTCTATGGAACAAAAGTGCCTGCAATAAATCCCTACGAAAAAAATCAATTAATTAATTATTTTTCCCAGGAAAATTGAGAAAAATTCAAATTTGAAGGATTACGTAAGAGTTCGGATGGTAAAGCAGATTGAAGCGGCAATTTTAAAATTGTTTCTCATTTTTTAAAATCGAAAAACGAGAAAAATCCTCTTTTCGCGTTCGTTTTTGTCGAATATCTCAGTAAATAAAAGAGATACAGAAATTTTCATAGAGACCTTTTTTGTAGAGGAAATTATCAGCTACAAAAAAGGTTATTACGAAAATTTCTCTATCTCTCATGGATTCCGAGATATTCTCAAAAAACCAAAAAAAACCACTAATTTTACAAATTATCTCACTTGTGAAAATTGAACAACTCAATGACTCTTACATAATCCCACAAATTCAAATACAAATTGTCACATTAGATCGATACAGTACAAAAGAATGCCGACAATTCATCCGTTGATACACCAAGCGTACTTAATGAGTGTGGATCTAGTCACAATTTTATTTATCATATGTGCACTAGACCATCACTCACTTGGCACACTTGGCTACATTTTTTTTCATTGAGAACTAAAAAAAAGAGGCGTAAAAAAAATTCCCCTCTCCATTGTTCCGTCAACGTTATCTACAATTAATTAAGAATTTCCTGTAAAAATCGAACGAATTCTCCGGATTCTCTGAATAACTGAAAAGTGAAAAATGAAATTGCAACAAAAACGTATTTGAATTTAAAAAACACATTGGAGATTCATGAATGCAGGGAGAATCCTCGAGTGAGATGCGGGGGAAGGTTAACTGCCGTTAACCTGTTAAACTCAGTGCACGCGCTTCATTGGTGCATATTATTGTCATGGATTTGACAAATAAAATTGCAAACAATTTCCCTCCGCAATTTAGTAAATGTTTATTGTAAAATAGTGGTATTAACGTAAGCAATTGTAATGTTTGGAGCATGTCAGCGAAAGCTGCAACAAAGAGACACGGTCTCGCGCGAAGAAGCACAGCATGAAGAACTATGTGAAAAGGCACTTTCTTCACTTCCTCTCGAAGAACCTCAGAATTCCGGATTTTCCTTAATTCCATTGGAAAGAGCGGAAAATTTGAGCTGGAAACGAGTATAATGAAGCCCCATCTCGAACCACTAGTTTTCGAGTTATCGCGACGAACAGAAATGATCGATTTATCGATTTTTTCAGTAACTCCGGAACTACTGGTCTGGCGGGGACGTTCTTATATCGTTTTCCGCCTCAAATTTTCCGTTCTTTCGAATGGAATTATCGAAATCCCCGAAATCCCTCAACTTCATTATCCGAAAAAGAAGAATCCCCGTAAGAGAACGTCTCGAGCGGCGGGGAAGCGCAGGGAACGGAGGTAGGGGAGGGGAGCCTCTGTTCGTGTCTCTCCGCATCTTCCACCCTTTCCTAAAAATTCAATTTTCTCAAGGTTTCCTGTTTTCGGGGAACGTAACCTGCGAGTTAACCCCCTACGATACAGTAATACAAATGTAGCCATCGACCATATCTCCTTATTTTCCCCCTCGAGAACTCGTCCTTTTCTCTATCCCTCTTTCTCTCCTGCATTTTTTTCCCTGCAGACTCTATCCCCTCCGCTTTGTGTGCTAGTACCGTGGGAAATGACGTTGAACTTTTACCAGTTACACGCGTTTCACAATGCGGGACATTAAATATAGAGTGAATAATATTTACGTTGATTTTTTTTTCCCCATTCTTTTACACAAGAGAAATTCATTTTTCTCCGTATTGATTTGAATTGTACTGGATGCGGGGTGTCGCGTGTCTCTACTCAAAGAAACAGCATTTGAAAGATATGAGAATATTATTAAAGAGAGGGAGTAAAGAGGAGAGATTAGGCAATTCGTCAATTGCGGTTAATTGATCGAGAGACAAGCATGTTAAGACTTGTAATGGCTCTTGATTCTCCTCAACTGACATCATAAAAAATCGTATTAATGAATTCCCCTTAATTCTGAATCCCGACACGTGTTCGGATTTTATGAATTTCATGAAATTAGATGAGCTTATCAATCCAGATTTTTTTAAGCATGAAGAAGTCTACTAAAAATTCTGAAAAAATTCATGAACAATGGAGACACATTGAAGCATCTTCTCGAATTTTTTCAGAATTTTTCATAAAGTCTTTCACTCCGAAAAAAATTCAATGAATCTCGAATAATTTAAAAAAACTGAGAAAATCCTTAATTTTAATAAATTGAATATCTTTTAAACTATTGCTCCGGCGATAACTTTCAAATATCATTTTCCGCCTCAAATTTCCCTGTCTATCCAATAGTCCTCAAAAAAACCCAAAAATTCCGAGTTTAAAAAAAAGTGAAATTGAAAAAAAAAAAAGACGGCATAGCTTGTGTGAGCTCACACAAAGGAGAGTGGCGTTCCTTACTTTATCGCAAGCCGCAATCGATTCGAGGAAGCATAAAGTGAGGGAATACGCTTCTCCTCTTGTTCCCATTAAAAAGCAAAAAATTAATTTAGAGAATAATTATAATAAAAGAAGAGCGCAGTATCTCCGGAGGAAGTTTACGATTTTTTATCTCCTTTAATGAACACTAAGAATTCTTATTGAAGACGCTTCGTATGTGTGTGTGTGTGTGTGAGACGCTTCCCGGGGGAAGCAACAGGTAGCGGCGCGTCCGTTGCGTCACAAAAAACCGTCCCTGATCATTTCCAAGAGAGCGTTTCAAGGTCCGTCAAAGTTTTGCCGTGAATTCTTTTATCTTCAGTTGAATGAAGAGAAAGAGGAAATTGATTGACGTACAATTACGTTGATGCCTCATCCTGTCAACGACGTTAAAAAAATGAAAATTCATTAATATTAATTAATTGATAATAATAAAGTTTAAAAAAAAAAACGAGCACACATCACTTCACTCACTTTGTCACCGATGCTTTTCACAGATGGACCATTTTCACAATTTCAAAGAATTGAAAAGGAAAAAACACAAAAAGCCAAGCCACGCTACTCATCCGAGGGCTTCTCGAATCACGCTGAAATCGTCTTTACGTGGTTATTCTATAGTTCCACCAAGCCAACACACAATGCTCACTCGGGAGTAAAAACCATGTTATAACCGAAGGAATATAAAAGCTACGAAGATAATCGAAGTTTACCGAGGCACTCAGAGGCGAAGAGTGGGGGGGGAGAAACCGGCGTGATGGGAGATACTTACGGAGAGAGATGTGTCTGACGAAGCTAACGTGGGAAAGACGAATTAATAAATAAAACACTGATAATTTCTGTTCTCATTAAAATTGTGCGAATTATCAGTTAACATTTGAATTATAAAGAATTTGAGCGGGAAATTTTGAATGAGAAATAAATGAATCTAGGGATTTTTTTGTGTAGAAAAAAAAGGTGCACACTAGAATTAACGTAAAAAAATTAACGTATTTTTTTTAATCAAGAATTCATACCTCTTAATAATTCCTCAATTAATAAAAACAATTCCTCCATTCTCGTAGCATCAACACTTCACTGAATTACCTTATCGTGCGGAATCTCCGTTTCCCCTTTTATTTCGCAACGATAAAACTTTTGAAAATGTTGGAGATCGTTTGGAGTAAAACGTTGGCGCGTTGCTGAAGGCGTCCTTGAAAACTGAAATTATGCCCTTTGAAAGAAATCTGGTTGGGTGCTTTTTCAATGCGTGAGAGAGAAAGAAAAGAATTTAAGTAGAGGGGTGAAACTTACAAACTCCGGCGTTGCCCCCTCTCTCCCTTTGATTCTCTGGCTATTCCCCTCAATCTCGTCTTTCTTTCTCATTCTGGATCGTGCAAAAGGGGGAAGAAAATAAAGGCTATCCCTTTGGTAATGTGCCCCATGCATTCATGTCTCTCTTCTTTTTCCATTGCCCACGAACGTAAAATCGTGCTACGAGGATTCTTAAGGCTGTGCCTTTGTGGGAGAGTGGCTACGTGAAAAAAAAAGGGGGGCAGGAGTGGGGATAATGGCGGCAATCTACCTGGAAGATTTTTGTGCCGCGAGAATTACGGGAGGGGGAAGGCGAGAGGGGAAGGAGAAGGGGAACGGATCTGGACCTTTGAGTGTCCTGGGAAGTAGTGGGGGAAGGAACGTGAACCACCTGTCGGAAAAACGTTGGAAATCTCACCCGATCAGCGATGGCGTCCTTTTTTCCCCTCGATCACAAAAATATTGTTTTCATCGTTTTTAATATAATTATTTTTCAGGTATAAGTCACAGACACGTTTTACTTGACACTTGCACGTTGATGGGGGGGAGAGCGCAAGGGTTCTGTGGGGATTTTTGAATGAATGCGGAGTCTTTCTTTTTTTGATTCTGCGGTTTTTTACGACAAATATGTGGAAACACGAGTTGTGAGTTTTTGCAGGCAAATTTTTCAAAGACGTGGCAACGCGGAGGTCGTTGGTGCGACTGCCAGGTTTGCGGGTTTTGTAACGCAAACGTTGGGAAGTGGAGACAGGACTACGGCCATGCTGTCCGTGCAACTAGTGGCACTAGGCAGTGCCGTAACTAGACTCGAATAGTGAAGGTTCATTGTTTCGAGATTAATTTGATAATTGGGTTTTTTTTTTGGAGAGGCCAATTGAATCATTAGCTTCTGGATTGAGGAGAGGAGCAAATAAAACAGACTTATTTCGTCATTTTAAGGATATTTCCAATTCCGATCTTCAAAACAGGTCCTTCCCTCAATTCTATTCCTCTCGAATTTCTCAGTTAACCACGAGAGATAGGAAAAAAATTGTAGAGACCTTTTTTATAGAGAATTTTAAGAGCTATAAAAAAGGTCTCTACGAAAATTTTCGTATCTCTCTTAAATTCCGAGATATTCCAAAGAAACGAATCTACAATAAAATTACCAAATTCTTCTTAATTATTTGGAGTGACAATTTTTTTTAGATCTGACTCCACAAGAATCACCCCCCGAAAGATTCCCCACCCCCAAAATCCCCGAGATGCTTCGAAAAAAGAGAAAACCATTCCAACACCCCCTGAAACCGTAAAAAAAAAGGAATTTCTCGGTTCAGAGGTAATGCCTCTCCCACAGGCATTAACATCCCGAGGGGGTCCCAAACGTAAAATTGGGTCCACAGGTAGACTCGTTACGTCATTACTACAATACCAAAGAAGCCAGTATGAGAGGAAGAGAGACGAAGAGAGTCGCGAGAGATAGAAAGGAAAATAAAAAAGAGGAATGTCGGAGCAGCGTTGCCAGTGGCCTCCGTGCTCTCCGTAAATCATCGCCAGTGTTGCCCTGTGTCGAGAATGATGGCGGAGAGGGGAAGGGGAAGGGGCGGGGAGGCAGGCAATAATAAGAAAGGAAGAGAAAAAAAAAAAACAAAAAAATTGAGACAAGATGAAAAGATCTTTCTCCCTCTTTGCGTGTGATGTACTCAGATGAACGTGAAATTTATCGTCGACCGTTAGTGATTTTGTGACCAACCTAACCTCCTCTCCCCCCTCCACAAAAAAAAAATTATGACCGAGAGAGATACAATGACACCTGCACAATTCAATTCATGATAAATAATGATTTCAGTAAAGGATCGAAGAGAGTATTGTTGACAGTGGCTTCTTAATTTATTGTCAATTTGTTTGTTATTTTATTTTAAATTCGATTAATTATGTCTGGGGATTAATTCGGAGTCGTTGATTTAATGTTGTCGGTTTGAATAGGCAATTGATGGAGAAATAAAATGTTTTTTTTTTTTTGGCGAATTAGAGGAGAAATGAGGAAGATGAGAACCGTCGTAGTTAACGGAGTAGCCGAACGTTTCAATTTTTTACATTTTTTTTTGGAGAGAGATCTTTGGTGGTTTCACGTGGCAACAGCCAAGTGAAGATTCGTTTGCGATATTACGAAGATGCAGGGTTGCCAAATTTCAGGCGATTTTTCCATGTTTAACGGTTTATGTGTTTACGATTGATTTTGCGATTTTTAGGTAGTGGAAGTTGATGGATTTTTGGATTTTTTTTAATTGTAATGGATAGCCAGGGAAATTTGAGGCGGAAAACGATATAAGAAAAGTCTCGCCAGTTCAATAGTTCCGGAGATAATTAACAAATTCGAATTTTCGAAATTAATTGTTTTTTGAATATCTCGGAAACTATTGATCCAAAAAACCTTCTCTTATATCATTTTCCGCCTCAAATTTCCCCGGCTATCGAATGCCATTGAAAAAAATCAAAAATTCCCTCAATTTCACAAACTCAAAAATGTGAAATTTAAAAAAAAAAATGGTTACTCACGGACGGTGTTGTAGACTTGTACCCGTACATTTCCAGGATGCTCTCCTCGTCCCTGAGTCGTCGAGAATTCGTTAAAGATTATTCAACAATTATTTTCTCTCTTTTTTAAAATAATGTGGAAAAGGATACATTTGTAATTTTGAAGCCGTAGCCGCCAATTTGCCCATCTCACTGACTTGCACTTCATCCTCCTTTTTTTTAACCGCTTCCCTCTTTTTTAAAACCGCATTTTCGAATTCAGTGAGACTCTTCAGTGTCGGATCACTCTCCTCAGTTGCGTGTGTATTGGACACGACATAACCGACCCATTCTTCCACCAACGTTTCCTCGTCCAAGTGATACAAATCGCAGAGATCGAGACCTGAAAATGAGATTTGAGGTTAGATTGGTAAATTGTTAATTTATCGAAAATTCTCACGAGTCTCTCGTGATTATTTACTGTTGAAAGAGCAATTTCAAATGAATTATGAAAAAATTGATGCAATTGTTGATAATTCTTGCACAACGAACAATTGAAGGACAATGGAGAAGTTTGAAGCCGCTCGATTAATCCAAAGTGTTACAATTACGATTAAAAGATGCTCTCAATTTATCCGATCATATTTATTATCAACTTACATTTGTGTATGACTTCTTTATTCTCCACGGTGTAACCCAGAAGGTTAAAATGATGTGTCAAAGTCTCTTCATTCACCATTATGATCTTGATCTCACCGACTTCCCGCCAAAACTGCCAACGACTCGTTTGTGCACGCTCGCTATTGGTTATTCTTGAACAGGCGCATTACCTGCGCGCGCATCCATTGGGGAGTCATCTGGTGCTGCTCTCTGAAACATTGCGGCGAGCGGCAAATTCGAATTTTGTGAGACTGGAAAAAATTTCTGTTTTTTCAAAAAAGATGATAATTAATGAAAAAAATAAGAAATTTGTTAATTTTCAGTTTATTGAGAGAAATAAAAATTATTTAATAATTTTTTAAACAATTGTTTCCAAATTTATTTCATTTTTTTAGCAGTTTTTTGAGAATATCTCGGAAACTAAGGGAGATAGGGTAATTTTGGAAGAATCCTTTTTTGTAGAGAATTTGAAGAGCTACAAAAAAGGTTCAGAGCAAAATTACCCTATCTCGCTTAGATTCCGAGATATTCTCAAAAACCTAAGGAGAGAATTTGAGTATTCGTTTTTTTGGGGGCTACTGCTTAATTAGCCGAGCATAAATCAAGTGTTCCGGTTAATGAACTTCCCATAATTATTTTTCTCGTTATCATAAACAATCGCTCCAATTTCACATGGTTGAGCCCGTGATGCATCCGGATGGAGTTTATTTCCCACTAGTTTGAATAAATAGCGTAAACCAGGTTTCCACAAATCTCATGTGAACCGACAGCTGGAGTGACGGTGTACATGTTACGATTATCAGGGATAAATTGTTCTTTGTTAGAGCCTGACATGAGCAATGTTGTGCACTCTCCTCAGTACAAGAGAGTGGTTGTGGTTTTGGGTCAAGGCCTGCGCCCAAAAGTTTCTCATTTTGTTATGAGAGAAAAGAAAGAAAAAAAATTCCCTCTTCTCAAAGATATCTTGAGAATAAGTGCGTTTAGGAAAAATTAGCAGAAGACCTTTTCTGTAGAGAATTAAATTTCCTACAAAAAAGGTCTCTTCATAAATTCTCCTAAGCCCAATACTTCCCGAGATATCTGCATTGCAAAAGCGAAACACAGTTTCCCTGCTGTTGAAAAATACGTTTATTTATTACAACAATATTTAATACATTACTGCAAGAATGCGAATGTACAGCACCTCATCTCTCCACCTCAGCGGAATACTTAACGATAAAAAGATAAAAATGATTTAACCTATCGCATAAAAAAGCCGTAGATACCCTAACTTATCCAAAGTAAACTCTCTCCTTATCAGCGAGTTGAATAAGCATCTCCGCAGTCTTCGGTTCCGGGAATCTCTCGATCCACGACTGAATGAATCCCTCGAAGCTCGCCTCATACTTCTTAAGCTTGACATCACCATCCTCAACAAAAGTATTAGCCTGAACGAAGATTTTCCTCGGTTGTTTATGCGCAAGCACAATATTCCTCCATCGTGCCCAAGGTTGTCCTTCCCCCTCTTCCGGTACTTCCGAGTACTTGTCGTACATGGCCTTAGCGGCTTCAATATCTCCAGTGCTCTTGTACACCTGCAGCTTCTTGAGAAACTCTCCAACGGCCCTTTTCCCCACAGTATTGATCTTGCTCCTATCAACAGTGAATCTCAAGTTCTTGTCCTTCTCCACCTCCGCAACCGTAACGAACCCTTCCCCTGCCTCCATACAGACCCTCAGAAGAACGAACCTCGCCTGCGAGTGCGCCTGCAGCCACTTCTTCGTCTCCGGCTGGTACATCTCCAGCGCCTTAGCGCACCCGTTCCACAGAAGCGACAGCCAATTAACGTAAATAACGTCATCCGCCTCACTCCCCTCCGGCCCGAAAATCTTCACAATCTCCTTCTCCAGAGACAGGTACAGCCCAACAGCCTCAGCCCTGCACTCCTCATACGACGAACCCATCGCTCCGAATTTAGAGTCATAAGTTTCCCCCTCAAGGAACCATTTATCAATCACTTTACCAGTCAGCGGGTTCTTCACGTTCTTCTCATCGAAATTAAATCCCCCATCCGGCAGTTTTCTTAGTAATTTCCCACTTCCATGACCGAGTAGTTCGTGCAGGCCGACTTGCACCTCGAAACTAGCGATCCTGTGCTTCAGCATCAACGCTTGATCCTCTTCGGAAAGGAACGGAATGACGTCCTGCTTCATGTTCGCTGGGATTACGTTCCCTAATGAGACGTTCTTGAAGCCCTCGTTCTGCCTGATTTCATCGTAATTCGGGATGTTGATGCCTGCGGGGATTCCGGAGCCGGCGAACGTCAGGACGTCGAGAGAAGTAAAGTCCGGTCGGAGGAACCGGTCCTTCTCAAAGTCCTTGCCCCAGGGGAGGAGCGGGAGGAGGTCCTGCGCCTTGTCGACGAGGGTGGAAAAGCGTTTGGACATTTCCTTATTCACCATCGCTACGAAGCCCTCGAACTCGCCGCGCTGACCCGCTGGGTCTCTGTACGTCTCGATGAAGCCGATGTACGTTTCAACTACGGGTCCTTTGTCCTTTATCCAGAAGCGGGAGCCTTCTTTGTGATCGTTTAAGGAGCCTGTTTGGAAGTGTCTTATGTACTTCTCGATCATGCTCTTTTCCGTGTCGTTTGCTGCGTATTTTTGGGCATTCGTCAGGTGCTGGTTAGTTTCCGCTAATAAGGGACTGTAGTCCCCTCGGGTGACCTTGAAGGTCGCGCCTTTGAAGGATGTTTCGGGGATGGTGAGGGCTGGGTCCTCGGTTTCTTCTGCGGATGCGAGTTTGATGTCGTAAACGACTCCGGAGGAGTTGACGGTCTTGAAGCAACGGGTGTTGTAGCATTCCAGGTTTTTACTCTGCATGAACTCGTTCACGAGCTCGGCGTCCTTGTCGGTGCAGTTGGAGGAGAAGTAGGTGGTGATGCCTTTTTCTCCGAGACCCAGGGACTTCACTTTGCCTTCGAGGGAGTAGAGGCTCTCGTGGGTTTTGTTCCAGAGGTCTTGGATCGAAGTGGCGTCGGCCTTGTAGGCTTTCGAGGACTTTAGGATCTTCTCGAAAGAGGGTTTTGGGAGACTTGGGATTATCTTGCTGTCGCCGAAGGACTTGTAGTTGCCGGTGTTTGAGAGCAGGCCACAAGTGTAGACTAAAAAGGCCTGGAAGAGAAAGTTCATTTTCGCTTAATAATCACGATATCAGTTTTTTTACAATATCTCGGAAACTAAGAGAGATAGCACAATTATTATGATGACCTTTTTTGTAGAGAATTTCAAGAGCTACAAAAAAGGTCTCTACGAAAATTTCTCTATCTCGCTTAGGTTTCGAGATATGTCAATAATTCAACTCACAGTAAAATCGTCCTCACTGACTCCAGCAGTGAGTGCTGATTTCTTCAATTCTTCAAGACTTTCAGCGAGGAAGACTTTGTGCAACAATGCAAATAGAAGCGGTGACTCTGGCGATGTTTGCACAAAGACAATCAAACCGCCGGTCCATGCCGCTTTGCTCAAATAATGTGAATAGAGTTTTTCATTCTTTGTTAGGGCATTAAATGCACTCTCACAATCGAGGACGACAATTGGCTGAGTATTTGGCAGTGTGTATTGGGATATATTGTCGCTCATCGTGCTGTGGTTTCTCCAAAATTGCCTGAAAAACGAAAACAATGAATCAGCGGATGATAAAGCGTAAAATAACCTCACTCGAACGGATTAATTTAATATTAATTCTAATTACTCTTTTTTAGGAATTTTAG
Organism: Aleiodes testaceus; assembly: GCA_963565655.1. NCBI lineage: Eukaryota > Metazoa > Arthropoda > Insecta > Hymenoptera > Braconidae > Aleiodes > Aleiodes testaceus. The sequence goes on along the minus strand of OY751421.1, from coordinate 3,236,445 downwards.
AGCCGGAAAAATTGGAATAATTTCGGTCAACAATAATCGACGATTTAATGTAATTTTTAGAGTTTTTTGAAAACAAATTATTCAATTTGTCGCACAACAATGAACGCCTGAACATGCGAATCATTTTTGTTTTCTCAGTCTCGGAAAATGAAGGAAAATTTATGTTTACATCTGCCCATTGATAAATTCTATGGACTCAGAATAATTTTGGTATTTTTAAGAATTAATGGAGTTGCAGAGGAATAGATTGAGCACTCACCGATAATTGACAACAAATTTGAAATTGTTTTTTTTTTTAATTAAATAAATTCAATTGCTGACGTGTAATGGATGATCTCTCGCCGGTTCTGCAGAGCAAATTGAATATGAGGTTATGGGGAAATTTTTATGGCACTACCCTCTGCAATAATCTGCTTTATTCATGACTGAGTAAATTCAAAAGGATATTTTTTTTTTTTTGAAAGAAAATATATATTTTTATTTTTTACGAAAATTGGAAAATTTTATTAATCCACCTTATGACTGTTACATTATTTTTTTTATAAAAATAGAAATAATTTTTTAATTTTTAGGCATTTTTGAGGCAGATAACGTCGATTATAATTGAATCTTAATAATAATTATTATAGAATTATTAACGAAAAAAGGAATCAATTTAACTGAGAAAGTGAATCAGTTTTTTGAAAATAACACGAAATCTATGGGAGATAGTGAAATTTTCGTGATAACCTTTTTTGTAGAGTGAATTTTCCTCTACAAAAAAGGTGATTACAAAAATTGCTCTATCTCGCATAGATTCTGAGATATTCACGAAAAACAGATTCTTTAAGTGAAATAAAATTGACTAATCCCGAAAACAAATAAATTAACTCCCTCCGAAATTCATCCAGAATTCCTCCAGGAAATATCCATCTATTCCTTAACATCTCCAATACCATCAGAATTGATCGCAAACATGGCCTCGCTCTCCGGAAGACACGGAGAATCATAAATCTTACAGATCCTCGTCTCTCCCCTGCCCTTCCTCAGATAAAGCCTCGTGGTGCTGGCATGTGCAATGATATTCCCCCCGATCGGTTTCTTCTGATCCCCTCCAAACATACTAGCAGCTCCATCAACCTGCGCGACCACCTGATTAGTGATAACCACAGCGACTCCATGTTCATCAGCAATCCTCAGCAGCATCCTGAGGAACCTCGCCAGATGCATCTGCCTCGCAGACAGCTCCCCACGTCCCGAGAAATCCGTTCTGTAAAGTGCAGTTGCACTGTCGACAATCAGAAGCGCATACCGTGCTTCAGTCATCATGGCACTCGCCTGAATGAGCAGTTGGCTCTGATGATCCGTGTTATACGCACGAGCACAGGCGACATTCTCCAGCACATTTTCCCCATTAATATTGAACCTCTGAGCTATTGCGCTCAATCTTTCCGGGCGGAACGTTCCTTCAGTGTCGATGTAAAGGCATTTGCCCTCGGCACCACCCATTTCAATCGGCATCTGACAAAAGACGGCTAATGTGTGGGCCAGTTGAGTCTTTCCTGTTCTGAATTCCCCGAAAATCTCAGTGATCGAGCCTGTTTCAATGCCACCACCTAACAGACGATCCAACTCCGCTGAACCTGTTGAGATGAAGACGATGTTCTGACGAGCTTGGTTTATCTCTGTGGCACTCTTGAAGCCCATGACCACGAGCTTCGACGCCTCGGTAAGAATCTTGTCCGCTTTTGCATCGCTTATGCCTTTTATTGAGAGGAGGTGCTTCTTCGGGGAGTAGGCTACTGACTCTACTGTGTAATAACCGGCTTCCTTGAGCTTCGCTATGTCACCGGCTGTTATTCCATTGCCCTGTGGAAGAAATTATCAATTGTTATTGTTTGAGATTATTTTGGAAATAAGAGAATTTTATAATTCATGGACAATGGACGACCATGAAATTCACAAATAAATCTTATTTCATCATTAGTTTTTGGTAAATATCTCGGAAACTAAGAGAGATAGAGGAATTTTTGTTGATACCTTTTTTGTAGAGAATTTCAAGACCTATAAAAAAGATTTCTATGAAAATTTCTCTATCTCGCTTAGTTTTTGAGTTATCTTCGATAAACTGATGATGAAATAAATTCACGTTGTCTGAAAACTTCAGTTTCTTGAAAATGGTTGAGTTGACCTTGACCTTTACTTTTTTCAAAAAACGTGCATAATTCTTTTTTTTTTCATTAATTTAACAATTTGATTTTAAATGAGTCTTTTTGTTTGTTTATCATGAGGGGAAAAAGTGGAAAATTGGAGGGAAATTGAGAAAAGGTTAAATTTTCTTACCTCCAATGATGCAATGAGTTTTGCCTGGAGATGATCGGCATCAGCTGCAGCGTCCTCTTGTGTAACTGTAGCCGTTGCTGCTACCGACATTGTTTAATTAATTAATTAAAAATTATGATAAAAAGAACTTTGTTGTCGAATTCTTCTCCTTTGTGATTCCGCGTGTCCGTTAGTCTTCAAAACGCTGTTGACAGTTGGTTGTCATGAACTGCGCATGTTTCGCACTGCGCACGCCTGAAGCGCATGAAGAGAACGCCACTAGCGCAGCGGGAGTTTCAAACTTTTTAAAGGATTTTAGTTTATTTTGGGAATATCTCGGAAAGGATTACATTTATGGAAAAATAGCAAGAGACCTTTTTTGGAGGAAATTAAATTCTCTACAGAAAAGGTCTCTTGAGATTTTCTCCTAAACCCACTCGTTACAAAGATATTCCATCTTCAGTGTAACTGGTGTCGCCATCTTTTGAGATTTTGTTGAAAATTGAAAGAATTAAGTTTTGACGTCGATTGGAGCGCTACTGCGGATTTCCAAGGAACTTATTTATGAGAATCGACCATCTTTAACAGTTTTATTCTCATCTCTGAAATTCGCGTTTTCGTTTTATTTTTTTTCTTCGCAGTTCCTCACTTTACCTGGTTTTTGACGACACACGAGAACGAAGGAATTGAATGAACATAAAAATAATGAAATTGGGTCACCGGTATTATTGAAGTGTCAATGCTAATTTTTCGATAAACAGAGAGTGTGAAAATTGAACCAAAAAAATTGATGAGTGACTGTTTTATTTTTTACAATTTTTTTTTTTCTGTTAATTTTATTATCTGTGAAAATAAATGAATAATTTATGAAATTTATAATATAAAACATGGCTGAGAATTTGGGTAAACGACCGTCAAAGGGAATATTGAAGACATCGAGTAGTTTTGACAGCCACGAGGCGCCAAGGTGAGGCATTTATTTTTATTCCTGAATTTTGTTATTTTTAGATATTTCGAATTCATTGGAAAAGTACAAAAACCGATAAATTCAGCAAAAACTATTCTTTCACCTTTTATCCCCCGTATCTTTGAAAGAAGTGGGTTTAGGGGAAAATGTCAAGAGACCTTTTTTGTAGGAAATTTAATTCTCTACAAAAAAGGTCTCCTGACATTTTTCCCTAAACCTCTTGGTTCCCGAGATATTTCGAGAATTAAGTATATCTGAGTTTTTATTTTTTTTAGACCGAATAAGGAAACAAAATGGGACGAAATGAATATCATTGCGACACTACATCCACCGGAAAAGGATTACGGGCACATGAAAATTGATGAGCCCAAGACACCGTACAATTACGAAGGATTTGATAATCAGAGAGATGACGAGCTTGATTCATCAATGGTTTCTGATAAGTATGAGTCATCTTTAACATTTTAAAGTTTTCCGGAAATTTATCTCATTTTGTCATCACTTCTCTCTAAATACCTCGCAAACTAAGCGAGATAGCACGATTTTCCAAGAGACCTTCTTTGTAGGGAATTTCAAGAGCTACAAAAAAGGATTCTTGCAAAATTGCTCTATCTCCCTTAGTTTCCTTGATATCCTCGAAAAACGGATGACAGAATTGATTATCCGAGAAAAGTTCGGGTTTTCCAGTTCTTACGGATGTATTTTTTTTAGATTAGCGAAGAGCAGCAAGCCGAAGATATTTGAGGAATCCAGTGATGAGGACGATGAAGAGACTCCGGAGGAGAGAGGTAATTTTTTTAAATATCTCTTGCTGAATACTCATTATTATTATTATTACTGGTAAAGTATGTTTCGAGACATTTCCCAGGCTTACGAGTTTCTTTTCAAAATATCTCGGAATCTAAGCGAGATAGAGCAATTTTCGTAATGACCTTTTTTGTAGCTCTTGAAATTCTCTTCAAAAAACGTTATTACGAAAATTGCTCTATCTCCCTCCGTTTTCACGTTATCTTCAAAAAATACTGAGCCCATTCGAAAAATTGCAGAAAAAAGAAAAGCATTTGAGGCGAAACGAAGAGGCCACTACAGAGAATGGGAGGCAGTTCAATTGGCACGTAAAAAATTGATGGAGGAAGACGAAGACGAGGACGACGATGATGATGCCGATGACGATCAGCCAGTGCACGATGCTGATGATGATGAAGACGATAATGATGATGAAGAAATTGAAGATAAGCAGAGTGCATCAACAATTGATAAAAAGTGCGTGTCACCCTGTGATAGTGAAACACAGTCGGAATTAAATTCACCCGAATAAACAATGATATTGGTTTATTATTAAATCGTAAGGATATTCATTTTTGCCAAAATTATGAAATTATTCATTTTCTTATTCTTTCCGGCGTTGAAAGGAAAATTAACTGTATAAATATTGAATGTAGTTTGATAGGCGAGTGGGGAATGTGAAGCTGGGGGAGAAATTAATTCATTAATATTTGATTAAAGCTTCCATTCGAATATTTCTTCCATTAGAAAGAACTCAGTGATGCTCTATTCGGTTGTGAAGTGGTGAAATTTATCATTTCTTTGTTATACTGGACATATCTTTGAAGGGAGTGGGTTTAGGGGAAAATGTGAGGAAACCTTTTTTGTAGCGAATTTAATTCTCTACAAAAAAGCTCTGTTGATATTTTCTCGTAAACCTTATGGTTTCGGAGATATTAACAAAATAAGCTGCATCATTACGATTTTTTTATTGGATTATTTTTTTTTGAAGCAAATTGTACGTTCTTTTGTGGATATCTCAAGAACGAGTAAGTTTAGAGAGGAATCACAAGAGACCTTTTTGGTAGAGAATTCAATTCTCTACAAAAAAGGTCTCTTGATGTTTCCTCGTAACTCTCGTTGCTTCTGAGATATTCGCAAAATTATATAATTACTTCACTACTTCATTGATTCAGAGCAAGTTGTATGATACAACGAATTTAGACTGAAACATTAAACTCAAAAAAATGTTTCTTTACAAATTTGTCAAGGAAATTAATTAAGTGTATTGATATATTTTTCGTTAATGTCAAATCCTGCGTATTTAGTTTTTCAAAAAGCATGTGTTCGATCGAAAAAAATCATTGTTTTCCTTTTTTATGTAATTGTGAGGAGATGAGCCTTTGTGATCCGTTTTTTGGGAATATCTCGGAAACTAAGAGAGATAGAGAAATTTTCGTAGATACCTTTTTTGTAGAGAAAAACGAGACCTACAAAAAAGGTAGAAACAAAATTTTCTGTATCTCCCATAGATTCCGAGATATTCGCAAAAACGAAGGAAAATCGAAATTATCACAAATTCTTTCATCAATTAAATCCTAAATTAATTTATTAATTACCAGGAATTTCATCAAAAATTCATTAATAATACAAGAATGTAGGATAAAGTCGTTGTGATTAATTTTTGTGATTAAAAATAATGAAAAAAAGGATTTCATTAAAAAATTAAGGAAAAAATGTAGAAAATATTTCAAATGTGTATAGAAGAAGCTTAGTGTTTTTTTATTTTCGGGATTATAATAATGTGAAGAATTTCGTGACGTAATAATTGATTAATTAAGAGTATTTTGCAGAATCAGTGTACAATAGAAAAAGTCAATAGATTAAATTTTTTTCGATGGGAAATAAGTGGAAATTAGTGACCTGGTGTACAGTTAAAAATTTAGCAGAGAATTTTAAAGAAAATGCTCCGTTCCTTTTTCACAGCATTAATTAATTAATTGCGTAATCAGCTTCATTCAATTATCATTGCCAGTGATATTCCTTTGATTCTGTAGTAAAAAATTGAAACGAAATGAAGTAACTGTGATTTTGTATCGGTTTTTTGGAAATATCTCGGAAACTAAGGGAGATAGAGAAATTTTCATGATAACCTTTTTTGTAGAGAAAAATAAGAGCTACAAAAAAGGTTATCATGAAAATTTTGATAACCCTAGTATTTTCGGAGATATTCGAGAAAGTGTGAAAAGAGTAGAATAAAAATTTTGTACCTTGGAAGTTTATTTTTGAAATATCTCGGAAAGTAAGCGAGATAGAGAAATTTTTGTAATAACCTTTTTTGTAGAGAATTTCAAGAGCTACAAAAAAGTTTATGACGAAAAATGCTCTAGCTCGCTCAGTTTCCAAGATAATTGGCAAAAATCATCTTCAAGGTGAATTTATCTCATCTCGTTTCATCACTTGACTACAGAATTAATTCTTAATGAGTAAATTAAGTTAGCATAGTTAACTTGTAGTGTTTCCCAACAGAAAAATGACAGGTTTATGATGTTGAATGTTGAGAATTCCAGTTTTATACTCAAATGGATTTTAAATGATAAAATTCAATGACAGAAAACTATTATTTCTGTAAATAAATTATGAAAAAAAAAAGAAAAAAATTATGAAATTAAAAGGAAATGAATTATTGGTATTGAACATTCAACAGGATATGTTGCCTGCGACTTCGAGAAGGGAATAAGTCCATTGGTTGCTCAGGCTGTGGAGCATTTACAGTTTATCGAAAGAAATCAAACAACTGAGAAGATGTGAAATGCATAATTAATATTTAATTATGTAATTGTAGACGAAGATTCAACCCAATTTTATTTTTAAGTTCAAAGAAAATTTATGTGTAATACCTATTGATCATTGATAGTGCTCGCCGTCCTTGAGATTACGAATAAATAAAGATTAATAAACAATTAATTAATTCAGTAGTTGAGTTGTAAAATGGGATAAATCTGTGAAATTTCTGTATTTTCGTGAATAACTCTAAAACCAATGGGTTTAGAGGAATTTATCAAGAGACCTTTTTTGTAGAGAATTCAATTCTGGACAAAAAAGGTCTCTTGATGAATTCTCCTAAACCCAATAGTCTCGGAGATAATAGCTGATAAAGAAGAATAATTCGAAATTGATGAAAAAATATTTTGAGAGTTGTTTTTGCGAATATCTCTGAAACTATTGGAGTTAGGAAAAAATGTCAAGAGACCTTTTTTGTAGAGAATTAAATTCTCCATAAAAAAGGTCTCCTGGTAAATTACCCTAAGTCTAATGGTTTCAGAGATATTCTCAAGAATAGAGGAAAATCCTCGAAATGCAGGTTTTTGGACTTATCTCTCTTTACCACTGGACTACTAAATCCATTATCACGTTCAGCTGACCGGCCTATAGACTGTCGAGTATGTGCAGATTAAATAATTGTGTTGAGAGAGACTGTGTGTGTTTCATTTGCAATGTGATTTTCTAGATTATTAATTAATAACAATTAGAAGCATCGTGTCCATCCAATAGAACATTTATACATGTCAAAGCATGATACGTGGCTCATTTATATATAAAAATCTAAAATAATCAAGTGAATTGATGAGGCAAAAATATGAGGATTAATCAAGAAATTAATCAAATGATAGATTGTTCAATATTATTATAAAAATGAAGAAATATATCGGTATATATATTTAAAGAAGAAAGAAGCAATAAAATCGTTGGATAGATGCTGAAGAAACGAGTTTTTCATTAAATTTCAGTTTTTGTTAGTTACCTCGGAATCTAAGGGAGATAGAGAAAATTTTGTTGAAACCTTTTTTGTAGCTCTTAAAATTCTCTACAAAAAAGGTCTCTAAAAAAATTTCTCTATTACCCATAGTTTCCGAGATATTCTCAAAAAACCGTAAAAAACCCCAGAAACATTGTATCATTCCATTTTATCTTCAGCTGCAAAGATCTCGGAATCTAAGCGAGATAGAGAATTTTTCGTAGAGACCTTTTTTGTAGCTCTTGAAATTCTCTACAAAAAAGGTTTCTACAAAAATTCCTCTATCTCTCATAGTTTCCGAGATATCTACAAAAAACTGTTTTGTCTTCGTTATTTCGCAATTATCTCTATTTTTGAATTCAAAATAGGCGCGAGGTGTGTACTTCCTTTTCTACAATTCTCATTATCTCCGAATCGTCACCTTATCTACACTTGCACCAATACCCAACAATTCTCCCACATTGTCTCAAAATCATCTAGATTCATAAAATAATAAATTGAACGTTTCGAGTGCACGAAGACTGGCGAATCACACAGGACGATAAACGCGGATGTCTCGTGAGTTTACTGCCAATTAGTCAGTTACATTCACGGAACAGACACCTCACCTGAGCAGTTGATAAACAAGTAAGTTACGTCCAAGTGTTGAGAAATGTTCTAATGAATTTCAATGAAATAATGAAACTGTAAATTATTGGAGAGATTAAATTAGACACGACACATGATAAAATTGGAATTTTAAATTTTTACATTGCAGAATTATTTGAGTTAATTTTAAAGTCGAATTACGAAAATTCATTATCTCTTTACATTATTTCTTCTCTTTCGCTAGACTTTGTCTGCAGAAATGTGATCTATGAGCCGGTTATCAATGAGTTATCGCTAATTTTGTTATTGTGGTGGATAATCAGTGATTAATTATTATTTTTATTTAATTTTGAGGGAAAATGGGAAAATTGGGGGAGCTTTTTTGGAATATCTCGGAAACTATGGGAGATAGAGAAATTTTCGTAGAAACCGTTTTTGTAGAGGAGAGTGAGAGCTGCAAAAAAGGTCTCTACAAAAATTTCTGTATCTCTCATAGTTTCAGAGATACTCTCAAAAAACAAAGTAATTCAAAAATTATCAATTTCCTCAATTTAATTTATCCTTGAACTTACATTTTTTTTAATATCTCGCAACCTAGAGGAGATAGAGAAATTTTGCAGGAGACCTTTTTTATAGAGAATTTCGAGAACTACAAAAAAGGTTCAGTGCAAAATCGCTCTATCTCCCTTAGTTTCCGAGATATCCGCAAAAAACTGTTGACGAAAAAGAATCGATTTCTCTGAAAAAAAATGAAGATGAGATGAAAAAAAATCATTTGATATTCATCAATGTGGCCAATAAACTCTCCGATCAGCTGGTTATTTCCTCTTTTTTCCCCAATGGATTGTTATCGGTCTCATGAATCGCTTATCGCCACGATAATGTCAATCTCATTGAAATAATCGTTGAATTAAAATCTCGAGAAATAAAGGCAGTCGCTAATCTCATTTTATAATTCAAAAATATATTATTTTCCAGGAGTACAAGTGAACCATGAGTATCCGTGAATTACCGGAGGAATTAAAAATCGTCATAAAGGATGCTCAAGAGGATAAGAACAGTCTCATCGAGGATGTGAATTACATAATTGATTGGCTGAAGAAGCAGCCCCACATTAACGCAAGAATAGATCCTCAATGGATCGTCGCCTTTTTACGAGGCTGCAAATACAGTTTAGAACGTACAAAGGAAAAATTGGATAATTATTACACAATACGAACGCATTTACCGGAACTCTTCGCTGATCGTGATCCAAAAAAGTCGAAAATACAAAAAATCCTCGACATGGGGTTGGTGCGCTTTTTCTCCCTCAATTATTCCAATATTTTCACAGCTTTTCGTGACCTTGAGATTCGTTTCTTGAAGATATCTCCGGAACTATAAGAGATAGAAAATTTTTCGTAACGACCTTTTTTGTAGAGAATCTCAAGAGCTACAAAAAAGGTCTCTTCATAAATTTCTCTATCTCGCTTACTTTCCGAGATATTCCTCAAAAACAATCTTAAAAAACGAAAAAAATGATTTAATACGTAATTACATGATAATTAATTAATGATATCATAATGAATTCAAAGGACATACCTACCACTGCCATTAACGGAGAAACCTGATGGACCACGTGTCATTCTCGTTCGTGGGGCCATATACAATCCAAAGAAGTGCACATTTCTCGATGTCCTTGAGATATTCTTCATGATCATGGATATTCAGTTGATGGAAGACGATCGGTACGCCAAAAAAAAATCATAATTACGTCATTATAACTGCACAGGAATCCTCTGCATTACATTTCACTAATCAAATCCCTGCTGCATAATCTAAAAAAAAAAAGGATAATTCAATGAAACTTTCTTGACCAATCGCAAGACTCAATCTTGCGGGTCAGGATACTGTTCTAGATCTCACCGGAAGTAAGCTCGAGCACGCAAGCCAATTCTCGCCATCTGTGATAAAGAAAGCGGTCACGTGTTTCCAGGTTGATGGATTTTTTCATTAATTTTTTGAATAAATTTGTCGGTGAAGGAATTAATCTTACTCCTCTATTTGCAGGATGCTTATCCAATTAAAACCAAGAGCTTGCACTTCATCAATGCACCGCCTACGTTCGATGCTATTTTCGCTATTTTCAAGAGATTTATGAGTCAAAAATTGAAGGAGAGGGTAATTACAATATTTATAATTAATTAAAAAATGGGTTTTACCTCGAATAAATGGGAATAATCCTCGGAATTTCAGATAATGGTGCACAGTGATGTCAATGACCTCTTCAAGTATATTCCGAAACGAGTCCTTCCCTCGGACTATGGTGGTGAAGCACCGGCAATTGCAGATCTCTCACGTAAGTCAATCTGGGGTAAAACGGGTGTTAATCCTCCATAATTTCGATTTTCTTATTAATTAATGTAAAAAATGGGTTTTTTTAAATTATTACCTGAGTTCACGTCATAACGTGCGTTTTTGATTGGTTCATAACTATCAGCGACGTCTGTGATTGGGCAAGCCGTTTTTGGTTAACCAATCAGAGCTGCTGAAGACGCTCTGACGTCACGGAGCCTAGGGACTTTCCTGAAATAATTGAATTATGATTTAAATCATTAATTTAGGTTAAATATGATTTTTGCATATTTTTTAAACTTTTGGAAATGATTAAAGGAGACTGGAAGAAACGAGTAATGGAGCACAGGGATTGGTTCATCGACGATGTCCAATACCGTGTGACAGAATCAAAGAGACCAGGCAAGCAGATAAGTGGAATGGATTTATTCGGTGTCGAGGGTAGTTTTAAGAAGCTTGAATTCGATTGAATCAACAAAATTAAGAATTTGAATCTAAAGACTCCAATGATATATTCAATTTCCTTCCCACATTTTTCAATAAACTTAAAATTCAAAAGAAAGTTCCTAGAATGCACAACACGTTAACCAAAAATGCCTTCATTTTGATTCCCCGTAAATTACATTATCAAATACATGAAAATTACTTTGAGTCTCATTACGTGCCGCCATTTCCCTTTCCTCCTTTGTGTTCCCATAAACTTCATTCCCACGAAGTTTCTCTTTTCCTCGAAATTAATGTATATTTGTGTCTCGTATCGTAACCAAAACTCGTCCTTGATCTTCTCATCTTACTCATCGCAAAGGACGTAAGCATTATCCATATATAATTTTGAACGCGTAACACGCAGTAACTGTAGCATTCCCCCTCCCTCATTCCTTACGCCGAAAAGTTTGGGGGAATATGTGTGTGGGAGACGAAGTATCGACGGAGTGTGTCGGGAGCGTCGTCGGCAAGATATTATTAAGGACGTGAACTGAATAATCTATCGTATAATAACATTATCGTGTTGTACGAAGACACGATCCTCCGGAAAGACGAGTGGACGGGCATTAAAATGAGGTGAATTCTATCATCACAAAATACGAAAATATTTTCACTCATATTTTAACGTAATTTGAAAGATTTATTTTGGAGAATTATTATCCAATGATTTCCGGTCAGGAAGGAATCCTGGAATCCTTTTGAAGGGGTCGAGGGTTTGGAGATTCTGCAACAGGTGGCGCTGATGGTCTCGAAGAGGGGGAATCGAAGTTATGCTCTTCGGGTATTCGATTAACGGAAATTATGTTCGAAACTTATTCGAGGTTAGGGTTTTCCCTTCAATTCGTAATTTCAGTGAAAAACATTTTAAGGAATTTTCCCACGTTTAAAGATGTCTTGAATATTCTATTTCCGAATGTCAAAATTCTGGTTTTTACGTCTTCATTAACGAATTTTCAACACCCGGCTCGTGCGATAGAGACGAGTGACGTCAGGGTTTTATGAGCCGATGGAAATTGGGAGAGATAAGAATTGAATAATTGATTTTTTACACGTGTTCTCAAAATTGAAACATTTCTTCGTTATTTCGACGATTTTCTTATGAATTAATGTAAAAAAAAGAGCTTTTCTATGATAGTGCGTTTTTGATTGGTTCGTAATCACCAACGCCGTCTGTGATTGGGCGAGAGGCGTTCGGTTAACCAATCACAGCTTGTGAAGACGTTCTGACGTCACTCGTGCCTTCGATGCGTTTTATAGAAGAAAAAAAGCATTTTTCTGGGAAATTTTGCGTAATTTGACGTGCGTTTATGTTTGGAAATATTATCTGCACGTTTAACGATCTAAAATCCACGGAATAACGAAATTACAGTGTTTCCGTGGTAAAACAAATTATTGAAAGTAATTCGTGGTAAATACGTCGATGTAACAGGCGAAAGCGACAGATGTATAGTACGAGGAAAGCAAAGTCATACGAATGGAAGTACAAGTGGGCGTGGTAGTGGCCAGGTGCCACGTGATCATTGCATGCCACCCCTTTCGTACTGCATCGTGCTACCTGGTGCTACATTCTCATTGGTTGACTCTGTGAGTTGAAAGCTTTTGAGGGCTTGCAACTCAAGCCCGCATTGGTGTCCCCGTGAATTCTACGTACAATCTACTCTATGCGTCATTGAGGCTCTGTACCGAATGAAAATTGGTCTATTTAGTACATCTTCACGTTTTTGTAAAGTCGTAAAACGTGAATTTTAAAATCTTTGGTAATTGATGGAGATCGAGAGGGAGTTTAAATTTTCAGAGGCGTTTAATGTGGAAACTATCGATGATAGGAAAAAAGTGTAGATACGAAAAATCTTCGTCTTTTTAAGGACTACAAGTTTTGTACTTACGATTTTTTTGTAACTCAATTATTTACAGAGATATGTGTAGTTAATGAATTAATTAACAATTGCGCTTTTGAATGAAGATAAATTGGAATTTTCAAAGGCGTTTACCACTTGAAATATTGAAGAAAGAAAAAAAAAGTTTAAACAAAAAATCTTCGTCTCTTTAAGCCTATTAATTTTTGTCTCTACATTTTTTTTTGTATCTCAATTATTTACAGAGATAGTTACAATTGAAAATTCCTGGACATTTTCATCTCTACAGCATCCATTATTTGTTTAACGCTGTATATCTCCGTAAATAACGAAAATTCGGGAAAAATTGAGGAGACCAAATTTGTAGCTCTTGAAAAGACGCACATTTTTTGTATTTACGATTTTTCTCTATCTTCACCCGTCTCCGAGAAAATCACCCCCCAAAACTAAAAGTCTTTAGTTTCTCTGCGAGGAATTCTGCAAATTTGAATTTCCGCGCCGAAAATCGGCTGATCGGCGGATAAATCATTGATCACTGAAGCAGGCCTTCGATTTCCCCTCTCCAGAAACCCTCGTACCCCAATAATTATCAATGAAGAGTAAATTAAAGGTGTTAATTGCAGCCAAAGTCTCAGCGTTCAAATCTAGACTCGAAGATACATTCATATATTTAGTGTTATCGTAACGCAGTGATCATTCACGGATGACTGACCGTGTCCTTGAAGTACACTCGTATTGTAAAATACTCGCATTAACATTCCACCGTGTTTGTTGTTATTATTACTGTTATTATGTTAACTCGAATGAGGCGAATGCGTTAAGTACGATAAATAAGTTCACTTTGAAGATTTCTTTTTGCTCAATGTTTATGTGTTTTGTGTTTTGGCCTCGGCAACGTAATGTTTACTGGCTGTACGCAAGTTGCACGCTAAATGGCCCGAAATTTCGCGGATCCAAAGTGGAAAAGAGTTGCGATAGAGTTTCAATGATAATGAGTGAAAAAAAATGATAAGTGCATTTAATTCTGGAGGTGGCTACAGTTTTTTGGGAATATCTTGGAAAGTAAACGAGATAGGGAATTTTTCGTAGAGACCTTTTTTGTAGAGAATTTTAAGGGCTACAAGAAAGGTATGCATGAAAATTTCCGTATCTCGCTTAGTTTCCGAGATATTTAAGGAAGAAAAATCGAAGGTGAGATTAAACGAAATTCGTCAATTTTATTCTGAAGACACTTTTTTGAGAATATCTCGGAAACTAAGCGAGATAGGGAATTTTTTGAAGAGACCTTTTTTGTAGAGCGGGCAGAGAGCTTCAAAAAAGGTTTCCATGAAAAAGGCTCTATCCCGCTTAGATTCCGAGATATTTCCAAAAAACTAATCAAGAGTGAATTTTGTTATTTTTCTCGGAGACTAAAGTTTGATATAAAACACAAAATATCGAATAACATGTTTTTTTTGCGTTTTAAAAAATATAATTACCGCAAAATATTCCCCCCGAAAATACCCAAAAGCTTTGACAGGTGATGCACAAAAATGTGGGAAATATTTTCGTGACATTCAATTGAATTATTCCAATTAAATAAATTCCTTAACAATCAAATGATTCATCGATTTTTACCAAATTTTTGTCGATTCTGGAACTTGATTGACGTATGTTTTCACGTCAGACGATAATACACGTGCGACTGGTTCGTTTGGTATGCCAATAGAAAGATTAAATCTCAGGAATGCGAAATATTCTTCTTTTAAATGAGAAAAAAATATGAAAAGACTAATTTTCAACGGATATGACTACAGGTACTCTGGAATGCTGAGGCTGTTCACATATTTCACGGGAAATTACACCTGCTTACGTAACAAGCAGCACACATACGCTCATCTCACTTCCAAATGGATCAATGTCATGTTTTTTTTAAGTATTAGCTATTCAGTGGATGCAGTGATGGAATAATCTATTTACTTGTTGCTTTGCGTTTGTTTCTTTGGGAATATCTCGAGAACGGAGAGAGATAGGGAATTTTTCATACAGACCTTTTTTGTAGAAGACAATGAGAGCTTCAAAAAAAGTATCTATAAAAATTTCCGTATCTCGCTTAGTTTCCGAGATATTTGGGGGAGAAAATTCGAAGGTGAGGTTTAACGGAATTCGTCGGTTTTATCCTAAAGATACTTTTTTGAGAATATCTCGGAAACTAAGCGAGATAGGGAATTTTTCATAGAGACATTTTTTGTAGAGGACAATAAGAGCTTCAAAAAAGGTTATTACCAAAAATCGTCTATCTCTCTTAGTTTCCGAGATAATCCATGATAACTGTTGAGGCATGAAATTCAGTAGTAAAAAGGCAAAATAGGAAAACTGGAATTTTCCTCCGCTCTTCTTTCGCGAATATCTCCGAAAATAATGGAGATACGCCTTTTTTACTCGAATACTTTTTTGTAGAGAATTTCAAGAGCTACAAAAAAGATCGTTATGAAAATTGCTCTATCTCGCTTAATTTCCGAGATATTTTCAAAAAACTGGAGACACAAAAATTAAGTTTCACTTTTTTCTTTCATTAATTCAATTTTTTTCCTCAGGTCAATGATAATATTATGATCGCAGAGTCAACATCGTCCCGATCTATCAATTATGATGATTACCAGTGACATGACAGATAATTTGATGTAGGAGAGTTGATAACTTTTTTTAAAGACTTTATCCAATAATATTTTGCTCACGTGAAAGTGATTATTCACTCATTGGCTTAATTCCAGGATTGTTAACGTTTTTTTTACCGGATATACGTGTATTGGCAGAGGGAACGATACAGTGGAATGTTGCACTGACATAATGACCGAGAGCATTAAATGTTTCATTAGGAATCCTAATAGCCTCGCTAATATGCAGTGAATTTTTAATTACCTTTTTTGCAAAAAAAAAAAATGACGATTTCACTTTTCGTAGAATATCTCAGAATCCGTTAGAGATAGGAGAATTTTTGTAAGGACCTTTTTTGTAGAGAAAAAAGAGATCTTCAAAAAAGGTGATGGGCAATATTCTTCTATCTCTGATAGATTCCGAGATAATCGATAAAAACTGATGTAAAGATTAGATTCAATTAATCAGAGATTTTAATCATTTTTCATTGAAATAGTTTTTTTGAAATATCTTGAGAACTATAAGAGATATCGAAATTTTCAGGATAACCTTTTTTGTAGCTCTTGAAATTCTCTACAAAAAAGGTTATTATGAAAATTTCTCTATCTCTCTTAGTTTCAGAGATATTCCAGGAAAACTGAACCGACGTTCCAATTTAATCATTTTTCATTAGAATGGTTTCCTCGAAATATCTCGAAAACCATGAGAGATATGGAAATTTTCATAATGACCTTTTTTGTAGCTCTTGAAATTCTCTACAAAAAAGGTCTCTCCAAAAATTTCTCTATCCCCCTCACTTTCCGAGTTATCACAATTCCCAAAATCCTCATTTAATAACCACATTGTCTCTCATCCTTGACATTAGAAAATTCCTCTCACCTGTCATAAAAATGCAAAATCCCCTGAACAATGCTCAAGGTGTTGACTCCATTTACCTCAAAACTTCAGTTTCATTGAACTTAATGGAGCCCTCAATGTTAACAATCCCAATAAACCATTTTCCTCTTATTATTATTAAAAAATTCCGAAGGACAGTGAAAAACGTTAAACTCGGAAGTTAAAAGGGATTAAATGCATGGAATTGCGATTGTGTGCTTAAAAAAAGAGTAACGTCAAGTCAGAGAATCGTCTGAATAAAATTGCCAGTGGTGGGAGGAGAAGGAGGAGGAGGAAGGGATCGTACAGGAAGTAATATTGGTGGACTCTTTGTTTGTGTACACATGAGCCCCACCATTGGATTTACCTGTCACTCAATTGGCTTAAAAGGCACTGGTTCGAACGTTTTAATGCTCAGTTCGGCAGACCACGTGCTGCCAATCGTAGCTCTTAATTTTTTTAAATTCTTTTCTTTAATTTCATTTAATTTAATTAGTATTTTATTGGGAAATGTTTCTTTTTTTTTAATTTTAATTGATTGAATTTTCTTGCTGCAAGTGAAAGGAATTTTCTGCTGGTTTTATCGTTTTTTAAGCAATAACATGAGGCTGAAGAATATTATACGGTGTTTACGACGTCAAGATGAACCGGCCATGCAAATGGATAATATTGGGAAGAAGGAGATGGCGAGTGAAGAGTTTGCTAATGAACGTGGAAGCCAGTGGTTACAGTTCACTGCTGCTATTAGTGGTAAGACGATGATTTCTGATCGGATGGTTAGGATTAGTGTTTAGAGAAATTGGTAAAGGTTATTTGAATCGTTGAGATTTTATTCATTTCCGTTGGAGAAATCGAGATTTTTTTAAATGTAATTTTCAATCATTTTTATCAATTTTAATGAGTGCACGGTTTTTGAGAAATATCTCGGAAACTAAAGGAGATAGAGAAATTTTGGTGATGACCTTTTTTGTAGAGAATTTCAAGAGCTACAAAAAAGGTCATTATTGAAATTTTTCTATCTCTCATAGTTTCCGAGATAACTCGAAAAAACTAATCGCAAACAAAAATCCAGGTTCTTAAAGTCTTTAGTTTTGAGTCTAGAAAAATGATGATATCTCGGAAACTAAGCAAGATAGAGAAATTTTGATAATGACCTTTTTTGTAGAGAATTTCAAGAGCTACAAAAAAGATTATGATCAAAATTCCTCTATCTCTCATAGTTTTCAAGATAATTCGCAAAAACTGATCGCAATACAAAAAAATCTGTTGACTTCTGAATGGATGTTTACATTAAATTTGTAATTGCGCAATGAGTATAATTGTCTGATGCTACATATTCACTGAGTACAAGGAAAATCACCGATTCCGTTAATTTCAAGTTCAAGTAATTTGTACACGTGCTCGTGCAGCTCGCGTGCATTTGTCATCCTTTATTGCTTCTAACGAGGGAATACTTGAGAATAAAAAGCAAAAATGAAGGAAAAAAAATAATAATTGTTATTAAGCCACAATAGCAGACAGCTAGGGGACGACAAATGAATGGTAATTTTATGTATACAAGTTTTTCTTCTTTTTTCGTCGCTTTTTTTTCCATTGCGCAATGGTAAGGATCACCAACACCAAACGATTTTGTGTTGGGAGATAAATTACGTGAATTAGAGGGGGAAAATAGCGTTAATGATATCGAATCGATGAAGTTACCGGCCGATTAACCTTTCAGAGAGAAAAACCGAATGAAAAAGTTGGAATAAAAGGAAAAAAGTTTGAATAGGAATGAAAATTCGGTTTTTTTGTTGCTCATTGGGATGATGCAATGTTATGGAATATATATTGTTTCCTCATTCGATGCGGAATGTGAATAAATTCGGAATTTAGAGTAAGAATGAATTCTGGGGTAAGGAAGTAAATAATTAAAGTCGTTTTATGTTTGTGACCATTAGAAAGGGAATAACTCGGAAATTAGAGGAGATAGCGAAATTTTTGTTCAGACCTTTTTTGTAGAGGAGAATGAGAGCTACAAAAAAGGTTATTACAATAATTGCGCTATCTCGCTTAATTTCCAAGATATTGTCAAAAAATGAATTAACGAAAAAGTTTAATTTTTTAATGAGTATTGAATGGAGGCTTTTTATTTTGTAAATATCTCGGAAAATATTGAGTTTACAAGAATTTCCCAAGAGACCTTTTTTGTAGAGAATTAAATTCTCTACAAAAAAGGTCTCCTACCATTTCTCTCTAAACCCACTCGCTTCAAAGATATTCGCGAAAGAATATGCGATCATCTTCATCCAATTACCACAATTAACCTAAAAAACTTAACACCTGATTCACCTCTTGTTTCCAGCTTGCCTGGCCTTAATTGGTTGCGGAGGTCACCTCGGCTGGACATCACCTGCGCTGCCTTACTTATCGAGCTCGCAGCTCCCCCATCCGATAACAAAGGGCGAGGGTTCCTGGATAACCTCCCTGTACACGATCGGCGGAATAGTGGGCTCGCTGATAACTCCGCTCGTGATCGACCGACTGGGTCGAAAGTTCTCTCTCCTCGCGTGCGCAGCGCCGCAGGTAGCGGGCTGGGCGCTCATCATCGCCTACAGAAAGGCGATGATGCTGTACATAGCGCGTTTCATCGCGGGCATCGGTCACGGCGGGCTCTTCAACATCGCCACCATCTACCTCGCTGAAATAGCCGACAAAAACGTGCGGGGAATAATCGGCACGTTCCTCAAGATGTCCGTCAACATCGGCTCGCTCTTCGTCACCACCCTGGGCGCCTACTTACCCTACTGGCAGCTAAACATCTACTCCATAGCCGTGCCGATGATCTTCATGATGACGTTCGCCTTCATGCCGGAGACTCCTCAATTCCACTTGATAAAAGGCCGGATTTCCGACGCGGAGAAGAGCCTTATGTCGCTGCGGAGCTTCAAGCGACCGGAGAGCGTCGCGGAGGACCTGAAGGCGATGAGTGAGGCGATAGAGGAGGGCAAGCGATCGAAGCGCCATCTGTTCTGGGAGCTCGTGAGCACGAAGGGGAACAGGCGGGGCCTGCTCATTCTCCTCGGATTGAAAGCGACGCAGCAGTTCTCTGGGCACATGGCGCTTGTCGCGTACACCCAAGAAATATTCACCAACAGCGGCTCGCCTATTCCTCCGGAGCAGGCCGTCGTTGTGGTTGGCTTGTTCCAAGTCGCCGCCGGGTTCCTAGCCGCCGGATTGGTCGACCGCTTGGGGAGACGATTCCTTCTGCTAGTTTCCGGCCTCTCCGCAGCAGTGGCGCTTACTGCTATCGGCGTCTTCTTCTATCTCAAGTACCACATCAATGCCGATGTATCGGCGTTCAGCTGGCTGCCGATGGTCGCACTCATCGCTTACAATGTCATGGAGGTCCTGGGAATTGGCACGCTGCCGTATGTGCTCCTCGGTGAACTGTTTCCCATAAATGTCAAGGGCACTGCGGTAGCACTGGGGATTCTCGTCGGCTCTGCGTTCGCCTCGATCGTCGGGCTTGGGTTTCAGGCTATGAACACTATGATTGGAGCGCATTGGACGTTCTGGATATTCGCTATTTGTTGTACCAGCGGTACGCTCTTTGTTTATTTCATCACGCCGGAGACTAAGGGCAAGACGCTGGAGGAGATTCAGAGGATTCTTAATGAACCCAAAGTTAAACCAACTGGGCCAATGAATACTTAATTAGTTTTTAATCTTTGGGGGTGTGAGGGGAGACTAGGGTATTGGAGGGAAGTTTCGGATTTTGAGATATTCTTTAAAAACTGGATTGATGGAAAACGGGCAAAATAACGGAAAATTCATCCATTTAATCTCTCTCTACTAGCCTCAAAGCCGAATCTTCCCCTTGTATTACCAGTAGAGCTTTCACAGAAAACCCCGATAGAGATTACTCGAGAGTAGGAGAGATCTGTGATATTCATGTTGGATTGTTTCTTTTTTGATAATTTATTGTTGTGAGTTGATCGAAAGATTTG
This sequence comes from Aleiodes testaceus, assembly GCA_963565655.1. Classification (NCBI taxonomy): domain Eukaryota; kingdom Metazoa; phylum Arthropoda; class Insecta; order Hymenoptera; family Braconidae; genus Aleiodes; species Aleiodes testaceus. Next base: position 3,215,847 of record OY751421.1, on the reverse strand, counting down.
CGAATATCTGTTGATCAATTACTGAGTAAGTTAGGAGTAAGTGTAGACAAATGTTGTATATATGTCATTTGTAGTTTTTGTTATCTCAATCACAAATTAAAGTGCATTTGATTTAAGTGAAATCTTCTTTATTTGGTTCCTTTTATGATCCTGTATTAATTTGAGGATATCTCGAAAATAAGTAGGTTTAGGAGGATGGACGTAAGGACCTTTTTTGTAGGGAATTTCATTCTCTACAGAAAAGGTCTCTTCATGATTTCTCCTAAATTTAATAGTTTCGGAGATATTCTTTGTCAAAGAAAAATTGGAGAAAACACGTGAATTTCGTTGAAAATTCTTTTCTTCACTGTTTTGGTAAATAACTCAGTAAAGAGTGGTTTTATCGAAATTTTTCAGGAGACCTTTTTTGTAGAGAATTCAATTTTCCACAAAAAAGATCACTTTATAAATTTTTCTAGAGTCAATACTTTCCGAGATATCAGCGAACTACTCCGGGCATGATTCCCACAGTTTTATCACTTCACTTGAATTATCGATTAGAATTTAAAAAAAAGATAATTACAATTACGGTAAAATGAATTTATGGATTGCAGTGGAAATACCAGACATGAGGCCATAAAAATTAGAAACGAGAAAATCTGGAATTATAATGAAAACAATTATGCTAAAGAAAAAGGTAAGATAATGTGTTGACTGAAAAATCCATTGCAAATTTATTGGACTTTAAAATGTCTCTGAAAAATAGTATTTCCTCCTTTTTTATAACTACCAACAATTAGCTGACGTTCAGAAAACTTTGTATTAGTTTAGCCGCAGTGAGATAATAGCTAAACATGAGAATTAATATATTTTTATCACGTAAAATATAGAAGTGAAAAAAGAACGGAAAGAGGCAGACAGAATTTATGAAGTCCTTTCTCCCAGAGGTAGCATCCAATGAGAATGAAATCAACGATGCCGTCGGCATAACGGATAATTTCATATCTCGAGTGTCGCAATATTTATCTATAGATGTATTCTCTTTTATTTCATTTCCAAGTTTTACAATGAAGAGAGAATTTTAATTATTTTTATTTGTAATTACTGATCAATTTTCGGAGCTCATAAATATTGGAATATCTTCGAAAATAATGGAGATACAGAAAATTTCATGGACACCTTTTTTGTAGCTCTTGAAATTCTCTACAAAAAAGGTCTCTACAATTTTTTTCCTATCTCTTCTGGATTCCGAGATATTTAGGGGAAACTAAGCTCCACTTTTGTGAAGTAGTTAAGTACCTTTTTTTGATATTTTCACTCATTTATCCAATTATTTATCCCTTTTTCTATCGTCTCATGGAGTTATTGCCGCAGCATGCACTTCTCCTCGTTTTATCTCCTGAAAGCACAAAAAAAACTCAACTTTATCACCCGAAAATGAAAAATTCTCTCATCACTCCATTCATCAAATAATCCTCGTGATTTAATTTCAATGTCTAGTATCCCATTACACGAATGAAATTCTGCGGTTTGAAGATGGCTAGAGTGCCTTCGTCCTTGACACAAATGCAGTGAAAAACCGAAGGTAGGAAGCAATCGGATATATTCAATTTTCCCATGAATTTATCCCATTGACCTCGATGAAAAAAACATTTATTTACTCTTGATTGTGGAAATATATTCATTAGTTGAGTTTTTAAATTAAGTAGATATATATATTTTCATTTAAAATGTAGTAATTTTTTTTATTTAATGAGTATTTATGAATGTCTTGCGTTCTCGTGACCTCGAGCATTCAACTTCTCTCATAATTGAATTGAATAATAGTAAAAAAATATAATAATTGCGGAAATTGCATAAATGAAAATACATAACTTCTAAAATTACTTTTTTGAAAATATCTCGGAAACTATAGGAGATAGAGAAATTTTTGTAGATACCTTTTTTGTAGCTCTTAAAATTCTCTACAAAAAAGGTTATTACAAAAATTTCTCTATCTCCCTTAGTTTCCGAGATATACTCAAAAAACGAAACTCCTAATTTATGCATCAAAATTTTCATGAAATAAAGAAAAAAATAATAATTCTTGAATTAAAAAAAAAGTAACAATTCAGCAGTGAAGTGGTAAACAAGGTCAAGTATATATGGTATCCATGAATGAGTTAGCTTTGTTTACCACTTCACTACTGAATTTTCAATGATTTTCAGATGAAAAAAGAAGGAATTGATGGAAAAGAAATGCTTAAATATTTAATGCCTATTTGTAAACGTCTCACGTGACCTCGAGCATTCAACTTACCTCATAATTGAATTCAACGACAGTCAGCGAGGCGCTGGATTTTTACACCCAATAACAACCGAGAATTTACGACAGGTAAAGATGCATTGTTATTGTCTGAAGAACTCTGGATTTTCCTGTAAGCAATTTAATTTGAATTAAACAGTTTTCCGAATTTCAGAGTTAATTTCATTGGAATCAAGAATATTCGGGGATTAATGAATTTCGGGGATTCCCAGTTTTGTGGTGAATGAGAGGAACGAGTGGAAGGTGCCACGTGCATGATTTGCTTATGCTAATGTGGAATGGATGAAGGAGGAGATAATTGAGTTGAAAAATTGACGGATGTTGACGGGAACGAAAGAATGTTGGGAATGTTGGATAAGAAAAAAATTCCACATGGTGTTAATCTGTTAGGAATGTGATTCCAGGTATTTCAGTATTATTCAACGTTTTCATGTTTTTCCTTACCATTCATAAACTATGTTTAATTGAATACGTAATGATCGAATTAATGAAGTCGTGAATCAATCATAATTCCTTGCATTCTCTTTCTACACGTCGCATTTTTCATTAAATTAATGATATCTTGAGAACGGTTGAGGTTAGGAAAATTTATGAAGAGACCTTTTTGGTAGAGAATTTCATTTTTAACAAAAAAGGTCTCCTGATAAATTTTCCTAAACTCAATATTTTCGGAGATATTCAAAAATTAACATAAATTAGGAAGAAATAATTAAAAATTCAAATAGGAAAGTGTTGAGACTTTCTTCGAGATACTTTCCCTCATAAAATATTAGCTTTAGGAGAATTTATCAAGAGACCTTTTTTGTAGAAAATTCAATTCTCTACAAGAAAGGTCTCTTGCCAAATTCCGATAAATCCACTCGTTTCCGAGATATCCTCGAAATACTCCACAATTAACCTCTTTTGATGGCTGGGATTCCCCCAACCAATTCACTGCAACAAAACCACCACTCTAACCTCTCAAAGATTTTCCAAGTAAAGTAAAATGACCCAGGAAAAGTGCTAGACACCGTAAAAAAATTATTTGCACAAGAGTACAGCGTTATGTTTGCCCTTAATATTTTTTCCAGTGTAAAAAAACCATAAGAGTATTAAATGTGTAAAAAAAAAATAACAAAAAAAAACACAACAACGTTGACAGAGTCAGCGTATTATCCATTGAATCAAGGATTTACTTCGGCTTACTGTTATGGCCTGAAGTCTTAAATTTAATGCCGTCACGGGTTTTTACACATTTCTCCTTTACCTCAACGTTTTCGATTTCGTTCGGGGGCTTCCACACTTTTACGATGGCATCTCTGTGTCCAACCATTTGCTCGTGTCCAGGTGCTTTACACGAGAAATAAAAAGAAAAATGAGAAATGAAAATGAACGAGTACATCTAGATGGAATGAGTTGGCTCCTTTTTACCTCATTTTGTGGCTCATATAAAGTTCACGTAGCTGACTTAATTCCTGTCTTGACCATAAGACGTTGAAATCTGAGGAAAACTGCGCACTTAACCTCAATTAGTAAAAAAAAACGTTGAAAAGTGTTTTACATCTAAACCTAGTTAATGAAGTAGATGGGATAAAAGTGAAGTTAGCGGCGTACACATTTATTCGTTCGGTGATTGGTCAAAAGAAAAATCGATAATCAACAGAATTAATGAGCATTCTAAGAGCTCAAGTCATAGCTGAGATGAGAGAATTTAGCGTAAATAATGGAGATACGGCGTTTTAAGCGATATTTTGGGATCACCCACTCTAGTCCGTGAAAATTCATATTTTTAATTGTAAAACCACATGAATCGATGGTAAATGAACTCAGCTTTCACCTCCAACGACCAACAGATGCAGAGATATTTCCGGAAAATAAACTTTTTTCGTTCTTTGCGATTATCTCGGTGATCTCGGTAAATAATGGAGATACTGCGTCTTAAGCGTTATTTCTAAATCATTTGCCCTAGCTTCGAGAAAAGCGGTTTTTCGTGGATATCTCTCGTGTTATTGATTGTAGCGTGATATTTCCGTTCCCCGGTGTGATTGGTCGAAAAAAAAATCGATAATTATCAGAATTCATAAACATTCTGACAGCTCATGTCATAGCTGAGACGGAAGAATGCAACGCGCGCTCCGTGCGCGTTTAGTTCTAGTTTTTCTCATAATTGGTATTATCAATTCAGTAGTGAAGTGGTAAACAAAGTTAAGTAAGAATTATTCAAAATAAAACATACGCCCTTTTGTTTCTGTATTTTTTTAATTCCGAGAAAATGGCAAAATGAATAAAAGAAATGGGCAAAACATTTCCCAGTAACATTAATAAGACAGTGGCTTGAAAATTAGCCGCCCCGAGAGAGAAATACAGCCTAAGAACTCACAAATTACGTAATTACCTCAATAACCAAGAGGGTTGGTAATGGCTGCTTGAGTTTTGCACTTTGGTGAAAATATAGTAAAATTTTGCTGCCTCGTCCGATATGAGAAATCGTCTATTTCACTTCTTAAACAATGTTACCACTTTTTAGGACCGAGGGGTAAAGAGGCGTTAAGAGTGTGAAGGAGAATGAATCCCTTCGCAACTCTCACCCATTCTACGAAAATTATTCAGGCTCTTCTTCGCCTTGTGAATGAAATAAACGAAATAAATGAAATAGAAGTGAAAATGAGACGAGATAGGGCGTTGAGAGGCAAAAAAGAGCCGAAAACTTTTCTCAATGTGGATGAGAAAAAGGGGAGAGGTTATGTAAGTGGGTGAATATTATTTTTCATTCGGAACGAGTGGAATTGAACCGGGGCGCCACCTAACTGTGAGTAAAGGAGTGGGGGAAGACAAGAATGGCTTTTTCCCTGATTTTCATAAGATTTGCGTTGAAAAAATGGAGCGGAAAAAATTGGAAAATAATTTAAATAATAATAATAACTCTCTGAGTAGTAAAAAAAAATGGAGAATAAAGTTTTATGTCTCTTTTTCTCTTAAATTATCAATAACATTGACAAAAGAAAAGGGGAAATAATAACTTTAAATGGAATTTGGAGGTTCCCCCTCTCCTCCCACCTCTGCCGCTCCTAACCTCACTTCCAACGCAGTAATGGCGTCAGGCTCTTGAAGTGGGGAGAAGGGGAATTGCGTTGAGGAGGGGGGGAAACTAAAGAGTTGTAGAAACTCGTTGAGGGCTGGGATTTTGATTGCCAGGGAGGTAGTGAATAGTGACAGGCCTATTACTGAATGCTAATATAAGAACCGAGTATATATCTCAACACAGAGAAATTTTGTACAAAACTACTGCAGCGCCTCTTGGATGGAATTATAATATGGGATTGAGCTTTTTTCCCCTGTCCTCTTTGCAGTTGGAAAAATCTTCACTGTCTTCAATTTCACGTTCTCTCTGCTCTGAATGTAGAGTACTGGAGGGGGAAGAGTGTGGGTAATTATACAGGGGAAAAAAGGGGGGAAGAAGAAGATCATACAGACAACCAACATAATTTCGTATGCATTAAAAGGGAAAGTTATGAATGAGATTTCTCTTTTTATTATGACTTGTAATGTTTCTTTATTTCACTCTACTTTTTTTTTCATTGCGTTACACACAATTCGATGAAATAATTATTCTCGAGTTGAATCCCGGGAGTTTTTTCATGGAAATTAAAGGGATTTTGATGCTTTGTGATATAAATGCGAATTTCAAATGATTTCAAAAGAATTCAAATTGCCTACAGAGGAGAAGAGAAATAGAGTATGGAAGGTGCAGTTAACTTAAATCGAATGACGGTCATAATATTGTAAACGACAGAATCAAAACAAACGATACCGAGTGGGAGATTCCCAGAAAATATCGATTTTTCGAGTTGTATATTCGTTTTGTTTTTGTTACACGACGTTTCAGGGTCTCATGGGTCAAATGATTTCAATTAAAATCCCTGATTTTCCATCGATTTCATATAACTTCGATCCTCAGTAACGCAGTGATTTCACAAATGAATGGCAGCTCGAATAAATGTAATTCATAAATTCCATAATATTCCCAAATTCAAAATAATCATAATGACTCTCCCCTCATTACGCAAATCCCCGATAACCCCCTTTTTTAACCATCAAAAAATCATAAAAACGAATGTCGAGATTGTTTTCACCTGATGAGAGTGTACGGAGGTGTGAAATATAAATAGACACTGAATGAGCGTCATTTGCATGGTTATTCGATGAGCCCCCTCCCCTGAATTCTCGTTAGCAGCCCCTTACACATCGAGATTTTTATCCTCCTTTCATCGTCACGCGACACGGCTTTTTCTCCGCTCTAACGTTCGATCACGATGACCCGAGTAAATGCGTCCCCTTCATACGAGTGTTGGTAGTTTCAAAGACAGTGAACCGTTCTTCCCCCCCCCCCCCCCCATTCTCTACCGGTTCGTGTCCTTTGACACGTCCATTTTCGCAGCGAATGATAGTTTATTCGGGACACGTATCGGCTTCCTTTCTCGCGCGAATCGAGCGTCGATGAGACGAGACGCGACCCGAATCGATGCCACTGTTGGCTCGATTACGTCGGAGATTAGGTCGTAACGTGGATTAGTTTTTACGCCCAACGACGAATCGAGCGTGAAATTATATCTCCATGTTACACTCTTTTTCGGTGTTTATGCGGACGAGATCTTTAACACGTGATAGAGGGGGCAGATGGGTTAATCGGGGGAAAAAGAGAAAATCGGTGACGGGGCCACGTGGACGGACTCATTATTCAGTCGAGCGTGAAATGAAAATTTTATTTGACAAACATTGTCGCATTTTAACGAAAATCAGGTGTTTTTTTTTGTCGTGTAATTCTCGGAACAATGCCGTTAAATTCCCGAAAAAATGGGGGAAGAAAGGAGGGGAAAATTCATACGGAATTCTTCTGCTTTCTTTTACGCTCCTTCATATTCATTTCTTTTTCTCCGGTGCTTCCTCCTTCTTTTCCTGCAATCACTTGCATATTTCACACAACACAGCCCTCACATTGCACCCGTCTACTTGCCTCCTCGAATAACAATGCCTTCTTCTTTTACTCCCGTTTACTTAATTTTATGACTACCGTGTTTTTCACTTGAAAAATTAATAATCCGAGTGAATGAAAATCTACAAAAATAGCTACAGAAAAGAGAGCGGAGTGATAAAAGAAGAAATTGAATCGTAAATGTCGGAATAAAGCCAAAGAAGAGAAAAATAAAATAGTGAAGCCTTCATCCCATTTTACCCCCATTTCTAATATTTAATTATTAAGAATCGGAATTTTTCAGGAAAATCTCCAGTTTTTTTGATATATCTCGGAAACTAAGAGAGATAGAGAAATTTTTGTGAAGACCTTTTTTGAAGCTCTTGAAATTCTCTACAAAAAAGGTCTCTACAAAAATTTCTCTATCTCTTTTAGATTCCGAGATATCTCAAAGAGAACTGATAAGGTTGGATGAATTTGTTGGAAAACTTGAGATTCGTTTATTATTTTGAATAAAAAGATGGAAATAATGATATTTCCGCAAAATTTTATGCGTTTCCTCGACTCTCCGTATATTGAAGAGACTATCATGTCGACCCTCGGGTAGCAATAATAATAAATAAGACGTGTATCACTTAGGGTCGCTGCATCTGGGATTCGGTGGCTGAGCGACAGTATTAGATATCGGCTTGCCGTAACGTTCCCCGGAAAGAGCGAGGGAGAGAGAGAGAACGAAAAAAAGGCGAAATATGTAGGGAATATACTGGTTTACCTTAAAGCCCCTCAGTGATGCCTGCTTGTACACCGCGTGTTGTCTATGGCTCTCTCTACTTGTTATCCTCTCCTCTTTTTCCGCAGCCTCCCAATCGCCTCCACTTCTTCACATACATTGGGCCACGTATGCCGGTAATGTCTTCTTCCTGGAGGCAGAGGAAAAAATCGTGCTCTGTTGTGCATTATCATTTTTTTATTCTCCCGTGACCGAATTCTGGGATTTCGGGGGAGAATTCATGGAGTTTTTGGGGAATATCGGGGAAACGGTGAGAGATAGAGAAATTTTGGTAGAGACCTTTTTTGGGGAGAATTTTTTTTCCTATAAAAAAGGTTTCTATGAAAATTTCGCTATCTCTCTTGGATTCCGAGATAATTAGGAAAGAGTGATTATGGAGAAAAATTAGTAATTTTTTAATTTTTTTTCAGGTTTAAATATCTCGGAATCTACGAGAGATAGAGAAATTTTCATAATGACCTTTTTTGTAGAAAAAAACGAGAGCTACAAAAAAGGTTATTATCAAAATCTCTCTGTCACTCATAGATTCCGAGATATTTGCAAAATAGTGAAAAAATGATGAAATAAACCGAATTACTCCCACTTTTCATGGAATATCTCGGAAAATAAGCGAGATAGAAGAATTTCCATTATTACCTTTTTTGTAGCTCTCATTTTTCCCCATAAAAAAGGTTTCCTTCAAATTTTCCCTATCTCTTTTAATTTCCGAGATAATCCGAAAAAACTGAATTAAACGAATCTTTCATCACTTTTTAAAAAATCTCACAAAATAATCGAGTTATCAAAAGATTTCTAATAACTTCTTTTGCACCACGGAATCAGTTCCAAAAGCTCCCTATAATGTCCCACAAACCCCGCCCCCTCTCCTCCCCTCCAATTTTAATAAAACATTTTATTGTTTTCCCTTTTAACGATCAAAATTCTTTTCACCTCCGCGAATTTTTATAGCCTCCACTTTTCGACTCTACAAACACCGCCTCCACAAATGCGCCTGCACAAAAAAAAAAAATATAAAAAACATGCGCCAGTTATGACAAAAGTTATATTAACTTCTTTTTTTTATTTCGCAGGTGAAATAACTCGTAATTTATCGTCAAACGTGCACGAGTCACTGCGAATACGAGACGTTAGTAATGAGATGAGAGAAGACGAATGAAATAACTTTTTTCCCCACAAACTTTTGAGAATTAAAAATGTATGTGTGGAGAAAACTCGGAGAAAATGGACCAACGAACCAAGAGTGTTAAAACATTTTTTTTATAGTAAAAAAATGCTCAAAAAATCCGGAAAAAATTTGAGAATACAGAAGACAAATTGAATAATTCACCAGAATTTTTTGAATTTTTTCAAAAAATTCCTTCACTCAAAAAAAAAAGGTAAATCATCTCGCAGGTAAGACCCAGTTTGTTCCTATTTTCTAAAAAAACTGCAAAGACGTTTAGAATGCAGAGAACACAAGTGTCAACTCGAAGATGGCTCCGAGAAAGTTTTTTAAATTCCCCTTTATACTTTGTAGAAACGAAACATTTGAAAAGTTGCAGAGTTTGGGAAATGTCAGCTCTGTACTTTTAGATATATAGTTTTAACCCAACAAACTCGTCTAAGGTTCATCCTATCACGTATCATCTCTGTGTCCAGCAAATCTCGAGAGTCGTTCTCCGGATTTTGTGGAGATAAGTCAACGTGCTACGTATGCAGGCAAAGAGTTTCTTATTTTTTTACGGAAATAAAGGACTTCCGGTTTGATCTGTTTTTTTTTGTAATGCAGATGGAGAACGGGCGGATAAAATATTCACGCTGCGTGGTGGGGCATTAAGTCTTGGCATGGAAAATCTCGTCCAGCACATCGTCAACGCTATCATTCGTCATTCCGTGAAGTTTTCTTGTAAACGTTTTTTCGATGAGAAAAAAAAGAGACGGACACCAAATGGCAACTCTCGGAAGTTTTTGGGGAATGAAAAATTGTTATGGGAGCAAAAAAATATTATCATATCTTATATTGTTTCTGAATAAAAAAGACATTACTCACTTATTCACGAGAGGTTTCAACTTTTTTTGAGGATATCTCGGAAACTATTGGGTTTAGGAGAATTTTGAAAAGAACCTTTTTTGTGGAGAATTTAATTCTCTACAGAAAAGGTCTCTTGATGTTTTTTCGTAGAGGCACTAGTTTTAGAGATATTTGAGAAAAAAGAAATACATAATTTTTTAGATTTCTTTGAATTGATTTTTCTTTTCGACGGAGTTTTAGTTTTTTGAAGATATCTCGAAAACTATTGGGTTTAGGAAAATTTTCAAAAGAACCTTTTTTGTAGAAAATTAAATTCCCTACAAAAAAGGTCTCTTGCGATTTTCTCGTGCAGCTGCTTGTTTAAGAGATATCAACGGAAGAAGATTAAACAAACCGAGAAACTCCCCAGAAATTAATGATTTTAATAAAGAATTCACCCAATACGAAACGTCTTTACCCGAATCAATAGGACATGCCAGGCAATACTGATGCCCTCACCTCTCCAGTTTCTCTTCGCGCGTTTGAATAAGTTTTCGATTCTCTCTTTGACGTCGGGCATTCATCTTCCGCGGCGTCGACATCCCAGTCACGCCGGCACCTCGTTTGTCTGGATGAACGTAATGACGCCGAGCGCCGGCTTTTTATTACTTCTCAAACACCCGGCGCGTGGAATATCTTAAACCCATATATACCATACGGCTTTTTCCTTCCTCAGGACCAGGATGGAAAGACATCTGACCGGCTTCGGCGATCATCAATTTTGCGTAACGCAAAACCATGAAATTTCCCAATTTTCTCGATTCCATCTTATGATCCAGAAATTAAGTAAACATAATTCATTTTTATCAAATCATTGGTGAAGTGGTAAACAAGGTTAACTATTTATTCATATTAATTCAATTAATTTAAAAAAAAATTGAAAAAAGCGCGGGAAGGGGATTTTTAAAATTAATTATAATAATTTTTAGGTCTTTTCGATGGAATAAAGAAAAGTAAAGGATTTCCTCATATTTTTGGAATTAATTTTAAAGAAAAGCGCATGAGGAAACTCGTGACGCAATCTCACTTCGAGGATACTAATTATCACGGTGGAGCTACGGAGAGAGGTGAGTCCGTTCTTCACAGCGGCATGGACTTAACCACGATATTAGTCCTCGGGTGAGATCAAAGTAAAGTGATGCAAGATGGCGGCTAGTCGCGAACGTGCGGGGAATGGCAGTTGCATGCAAATAACCTTTTGCACCCGTTGGATACACGGATGTTGGGGAAGTTAAATTTTTCTTTCATAAAATATATTTGAACATTTTTTGATAGTTCTTTATTCCCAATTTTTCAGCGTCTCTTTTCATTGAGAAATTAATTATTTTGGAGAGAGAGAGAGAGAGAGAGATGTGTGGGTTTTCTGAAAATTAGAGGATCTTCCGGAAATAGAACAAAGGAATTCTTGGATAATTCGGGTTAGGCGTTCACGTGTGTGTGGAATAATTTCATAATTCAAATTTAATTGAGATACAACTGGAGAGCTTGTTAAGTACATGCTTTAATCCTAACAGCGTTATTCCAGTTTAAATTCCACTGAGAAAAGTGAATAAATTGAGGGGAATTCAAAATTTTCACTATATCATGAATATCTTGGAAACGAGTGAGTTTATCGAATTTTGTCAAGAGACCATTTTTGTAGAGAATTGAATTTTGTACACAAAAGGTCTCTTGTGAAATTCTTCTAAACCCAACGGTTCCGTAGATATCCGAGAGAGAACGGAAATAAGTAGAAAAATCCGGAATACTACAGCCTTTAGTGTTCCCTGATTATCTCCGAATGTAAGCGAGATATCGAAATTTTTGTGGAGAGCTTTTTTGTAGAGGAGAAAAATAGCTATAAAAAAGGTCATCACCAAAATTTCGATATCTCCCATAGTTTCCGAGATATGACGGAAAAACAAATTTCAAGGTCACTTCAGTGTTTCACCCCTTTTTCAGAAGTATTTTAACCCTCCTGTTGAATTATTAATCGATGCTCGGAGTCTGTGGTCATCATGCTCACGTTTCTGGAGCACCGTAAGTAGTGATGGTCAGAGTGATGTCAGGCGCGGAGATTAACGCTCATAATGAACGAGGGAAACAGTATTTATTCACAATAACATAAGCTTCTAAAAGAAGGATAAAAAATTGAAAAAAATCCATAACTATTCTCAACCAACATAAACTCCGAGGGAAAAATAATAAAATAATAATGTGAAAGTGCTTCATCGTATGGGAGGACTGTGAACAATGGAAATCCTGACCAAGGATCCATAGAAATCCCCAAAAAGGGGAAAGAAGCCGGAGGGTCTGAGGCTTACGGTGGATTAGGGACATTTTGTCATTCTGCCAAAGGTATTTACTGGCTTTCCCGTGTGTGTTGATGTACCTGGGCGTCTCCTGGTTATATAGTTGAGTCGGGAATGCCTCTGGAAGATCGATGGGGCACAGTTCTTTCATCTCCTTCGAGAAACCATCTCCTTGTCTTCTCCATCATTTTCTTTATTTCTGTAATTCTTTCTCTCTCTCTCTCTCTCTGCTTCACTCGATTTTTTTCCACTCTTTCTATTTGCCGCTCCTTTTTTCCTGCATCCTGAGAGAGGAGAGTGCCTCGCGGGACCAGACGGAACTTTTAATTTCACGCTGTTGGCTCCAGAGTCTGCGGAACGCACGCAACCGAGCGATCAGTCATCTTCGTTTTTGCTTACGATGCTGTCTCTGGTTCAAGGCGGATTTTTTTTGCCTTCAGTCTTGTTTCAGATATAAATAGATGTCGCAAGTTGTCACCTTCGGCTTGGGGAGAGATAATTGGGCTTTGCGCTTGGAATTTTCTCGATTTTTGGGAAATCGTTTTGTGGTGGAAAATTGGAAAGCAGAGTTTTTTAAGAATATCTCGGAAACTAAGAGAGATACAGAAATTTTTATAGAAACCTTTTTTGTAGCTCTTGAAATTCTCTACAAAAAAGGTGCTTTACAAAATTCCTCTATCTCTCTTCGTTTTCGAGATATTTCCAAAAGAGTAAATTCAACTTTTTAAATCATTTAAAAACAGAAAAACATGATTTTTTTCTTGGATTAAAGATATCTTGGAAACTAGAAGAGATAGAGAAATTTTGGAAGAGACCTTTTTTGTAGAGAAAATTCAGGGCTACAAAAAAGGTCTCTACAAAAATTTCGTTATCTCTTTTAGTTTCCAAGATATTCCACAAAAACCGATTGAATTACATAAACTTCCACATTTCACAACTTAATTACCACCCGAGACTTCATTATGACACAAGAAAGAAACGCGGAGTAATATATTGCTGAAGTACACAATATCGTGTCATACTTTAATTTGATCTTGACGACAGCAACTTCTTACGGTATCTCACGTAATTACATTGCTTCATCCGACGAAAATGTAACATCACAGAAGAATTTCACGTTTTCTCCTCTGAAGTCACTGTGCAGGGACATTTTCTCCTCAGATTTGTCTCTCCTCATCCACCGCGTCTCAGAGAATGACGAAGTTAAAATAGAGTACGTGAAAAAAAGGAGAAAATGAAGAAAGAGCGTAGATAAGTAAGAGAATCTTTTCATGTATGTACATAGTACTCGAGAAGTAACGTTAACTCAATTGTTCCAAAGGACAATATGTTGCCTTGAATACAAAGCGGAGATGAGGGGCTCCAAGGACAAACTCCTCCAATGTAAGGACACTATTCTCCATTCTACAATTTAAACTTTTTATTCTCAATTAAATCCGGAGAAGAAAGAAATTCAATGAAACGTGAAAGTATAAACTGAGGAATGGAATTAGTTTTGCAAATATCTCGAAAACCACGAGGTTTACGAGAATTTATGAAGAGACCTTTTTTGTTGGGAATTGAATTTTCTACAAAAAAGGTCTCTTGAGATTTTCCGATAAATCTATTATTTTCGGAGATATCTGCGGAAGAATTAATGAAAGACACTTACTACTGATTTTTGAAGGATTTGCTTCTTTCCTATTACTTTGAATATATCTCGAAAACTACTGGGTTTACGAGGATTCATGAAGAGACCTTTTTTATAGCCCATAAAATTCTCTACAAAAAAGGTATCTTCTCATTTTCCCCTAAACCCACTCGTTTCGAAGGTATTCGCAGTCGAAACTTTTGATCTGATTTTCTCATTTTTAAACCGAAAACTTTTCATTTGTAGTTTTGACTCCACGTATTTTGCTTTATGACCTTTTCTCTCATCTCGTGTTTTTTTTTCCACTGTTAACGTTCATATAACTGCGTCAGTCGGTTTTTGAAGAGCCACAGCAGTGTGAGAATGAGAAATACGGAGTGAAGTGAGGGAAGGTGGAGGTGAGGGCTGAAACAGTGAGAGAAAAGTGGTGGAAAAAGGTAATGCGGTTCGGAGGATTCAAGAGGGCACGTTGGGGTAACCCTCAGGATAGCTAAATTATATGTTTCTTTTTCTTTTTCTTCGCCTCTTTTTTCTCTCCTCTCGTTTCACCTTGGTGCCTCTATCTACCTTCAGTTGCTAAAAGTCTCACGAGAATATCGTGCTTCATGCTCCTTTCTCAGACGTAAGGGTGCCAACACACAAAGTCACGTTTTTTTTCCTTTTTTTCCCTTCTTTTTTAGCAGTGTTACACGGAAGTTGAGAAGACGTAGGCGTCAATTGCATTATGCTTGAACGTGAATTTTTTTTTCCGAGGAAAATCATTGTTATCGGGAGAAACGATAAAAATTGAGAGAAGAGGTAAATGAGGCGGAATTCTTTTTGTTTTTGGTTTTTCTTGAATAACTCGAAAGCCGTTCGAGATATCGAAATTTTGGTAATAACCTTTTTTGTAGAAAAAAATGAGAGCTACAAAAAAAGTTATTATAAATATTTTGATATCTCAAACGGATTTCGAGATATTTGAGGAAAAGTAAAGTACAATGGAGTTCATTACAAATTCTGTTTTTTTTTGTTTTTTGGAAATATCTCGAGAAAAAAGAGATTTACGAAAATTTTGGAAGAGACCTTTTTTGTAGCTCGGAATAAGAGCTACAAAAAAGGTTATTACAAAAATTTCGATATCCCTCATGGATTCCGAGATATTTTAAGAAAACTGATATCAAGGTCAACAAAGTTATCTTAATTTCATTCTTTTTTAATAACTTTTCTTCCATATCACTTTCTTATCGTAATCGATAGGGATAATCGTGAAATTTCCGTTGTCGTTAATCATTTCCCGGGATTTTTCATCCCTCGTAAATAAAAATTCCAAATTGTCCAAGAAAATCCAATAAATCATAACTCTGTCCTGAAGAGAATTTCAAATTCTTCAGAACTCGCTCTTGTACTTCACTTATTCGAAACTTCTCACAACTTGTTAATTCACTCCATGACGTTTTCCTTTTTTTTCCACCACGGAATTTTCCATATAAAAATTCCATTGTTATTTATGACTGCAAATTATCTTGAAAATACTCGACTTCCCTGTACTCCATTCTCATTCAAATGTTGGAAACAATGAAGGCATTGCGAATTCTCCGATGACATTGGGGGCAGGAAAAAAACGAATGACATTCTCCAGATATAGAAAGGGGAGGAGACAAAAAAATGGTAGAAAGCTGGTCCTCAGTTTGCCCGTAATTGTCAGAGTACGTGAAATAACGAGGCGCCACACAGTCCGCCGGATGTTTTCCATAAATCGGCCTGTACCTTTCAAAATATCGCTCCTAGAGTAAAATATCAAGAGACCATTTTTGTAGAACGGAAAATTGTCTACAAAAAAGGTCTCTTGACATTTTCCGATAAACCGGATGGCTTCCGAGATAATTTAGAAGAACTGTGTCAATCCCAAAACCCTTACATTTTTCATTATTTCTCTTTTTTCTAAATACCTTCAAAACCATCGACTTTACGAGAATTTACCAAGAGACCTTTTTTGTAGAAAATTTAATTATCTACAAAAAAGGTTTCCACACATTTTCCCCTATCTCTTCTAATTACCGAGATATTATCGAAATACTAGAATCCAAAGTTGTTTGTACTCCTGAATTTTTTCGTGACGCAAAAAAAGCTCCTGGAAGCTCAGTCCTCAGTCAGTCCGTAATTGTCAAGGCACGTAAAATAACGAGGCGCCACGCAGTCCGCCGGATGCTTTTCGTAGATCGTGCACGAAGGTCCCACGCGGTCTCGTTTGAGGTTTCGCTCGGGGAAGCGCAACGGATAGTATTAGTGTGCGAAAGAGAGGGAGAAAATCGAGTGGAGAAAAGAGAGAGAGAGAGAGAGGGATTTTCGTAAGGAGTCGAGGGCACGCGTCTAGTCGTGCTATACTATTGCGGCAAACGCGAATCTATGTTACAGGAAAGCCGTAGATCTGCTTGAGTTAGGACGGTCGAGCTGGGACCTCTTGTAACGTAACTGCCTGGACTGTCTTGAGTGGATCCTTTCTCCCTCACTCTTTAATTCTCTATCTTGTTCTATACCGCAAGCTGAGACCAGGTATTTTCCACAATTTCTTGGGAGGTCAGAATTACTGGGGCCACCTGAGCCCAATAATTCACGTTTCTGGTATAAACCAATGGGAAATATTTTCTTCGGAAAACGTTCCGCGATATTCAGACGTTTTTTTGGTGAAAAATCGAGAGAATTGATGGGAATCGAAGAAAAGTCTTCTAAAAATACTTAAAACTGTTTTTTAAAGGAAAAATGTCATTTGAATTTTTTTTTTTTTTTTGAGGAAAATTGAGGAAATTCGAAAATTTTGGAATTACCATTTTGTAGCTCTTATTATACTCTATAAAAAAGGTATTTATGAAAATTTCGATATCTCTCTTCAATTCCGAGATATTCAAGAAAACACGTGGCAACGATTCAAGTAGAATGAATCAAGAAATGGTCAGACTATTATTATTCTCTCAAGAAATTCACACGATTTTATTCTGTCTGTTTTTGTGAGTCCCACTTCTTTCTCAATCAAAGAATCACGGAATGAAGCATGAGCCAGTGGTCCAGGGATGAGATTGGCCCCGAAGAATTTTTCAGAAATTGGCTTCTTTTCCATTGAATAATTTCTCTTGAGAAATCTCGGGTGTTGACTTTTTCTTATTCAATCCTGATACTAATAAATATTCAGTCTGTGATCATTGATTTGCCATCTGCGTGTGAAATTTATACGAAAAATCTATCCTTTGATTTCTCAAAGGACAGGATTCTTAGTTATCCCAGAATTCTCACTGTATACCAACGGATTTTTCATCTTGTTCTGCATACAGAGCGAAAGCAATGATTTTCCCATTGAAAATGTAATTTTCGTGAATTGTCGCAAATTTTAGAGAAATTTTCAGTTCTCCGTGAATATCTCCGAAACCATAAGATCTACGAAAATTTATCAAGAGACCTTTTTTGTAGAGAATTTTCCGGGCTACAAAAAAGGTTTCTACAAAAATTTCGCGATCTCGCTTAGTTTCCGAGATATCAGTGGAAGAAACTATTCTCAGTTTTTTTTTTTTAATATCAAATACCCGAGACATTTCCGAGGATATTTACAACACTGCGTAATACAATATAAACATTAAACTTTAAAGTATCACCTAATTAACACGGTTTGCACATAATCGGTTACATATTACATCACCCCCACCTCTTCTCAACGGTCCACGCCTCCTTGTCTCTCGTACTATCGTATTTTAACTTAACTGCTGTACACACACCCCCTCACCCCTTTCCTCTCCAGGCGTCTAACAATTCATTACCATAATTGACATCGTTAACGTCGCAACAACGCACACTTAAACTTCTATCTCTCTCTCTCTCTTTCAGGATTTTCCCGGGGAATGAATTTTATTCCTGAAGTCGATATGAATTTGAAAAAGGAGAGAAATGATTTTTTTTTACGTTAAAGAATTTAATAAGAATTTTCAAAAAAATTGCGTCATATTGTGGACATGCTCGGGCATCTTCCAGAATTTTTTCAATTTTTTCTGTCAATTCTTTCAATTGAAAAAAAATTGTGAACCGTTTTAAGTAATCCGTTCATTTTGCCCTGATTTCCTCTCTATTTTCATGAAGAATTAATGAATTAATTCTCCCATCTCTCTCCTGATTTTCCAAAGAATTCTATTCTCCAAGTCAATATGAATTTAAAAAGCTGAAGAAAAAAAGAGAACAATTTTTATGTATGAAAGAGGAAGATGAACGATTCGAACGCTTGGCAATGCAAATATTTTTTAATATCGCCTGAGAGAACGAACGAAAAATTTCCATTCGTACAATTTTTTTTGTCCCCCTCCCCCCGGCATTGGTGACTACGTGTAGAAATGACAACACCTTCCTCGTACACGCTATCCCCTCCCCATCGCTTTTTCAGTGAATTTTCTACTCGTGTCATGTACGTAAAAGGAGAGAACGCACGAACCTTCTTTCTCTCTCCTCCTTTTCTCCCCTTTCACCCCTTGTGCATCTTTTTTATTTACACATATTCTTACCGCTCGTGAAGAAGGGGCAGAAGGGGAGGGGGAGCAGTAACCTCCCCCCTTTCTCCTCCTCCTCTTTCGGAAAACCGAGGAGATTTTTTTCAATATCGCCTAAACGGATTCGAAGCACGAACAACCAGACCCATGGAAGCAAAAGAGGGCTCTGCACATGTACGCATACAGAAGGAGGGTAAGAATGCGAAGACGGTGGGGCAGAAGAGGTGGAGGAAGAATAAGATAAATAGAGAATAAGAAAATGAAGATATTCAAAGTGAAAGTTAAATATTTGAAAATGTGTTGAGTTAATCCTTGAGGAGAGAGTTTGGGATTTCGTTTGATGTTGTGGACTGGCGAGAAGAGGCGCACTGTTTGAATTCTTATCGGGAATTTATTTTTAATATCCTGACTACTGGACTATACCGGAATGATGTTGAAGGTGGAAACAAGATTTTTTTAAATCATTATTTGGAGGAATTTTGTGGCATTTTTGTTCATTCATCTCAATTCATGTCTTTTGATGCAAACATTGGAAGTTTATAAGTCTTTGGAATATTCTAAACATGACAAACATCAAAGATTTTGTGTATCTAAAATGTTTGACGTATTTTGATAAAAGTGGAGCAGTCTCGGAGTAACTGGGTCAATCATGTGGAATACTGAGCATTAGAATTACTCTAGCGTCAATATTCCACTTAATAACCTACTTAATTGCTCTCGACGTTCAAGACCGTTCTCCCAACGTTTCTTGGAATTCACGTTACTTGATCGTGAGTGTTGGGCTTTGATGAGGTTAATTAATTATTGCTGAAGATTATTAGGCTATTGAGAGTCTTGACTTCAATGAAAATGTATTTTCAATTTTCATAAAAAATAGTTTCCTCTTCCGAATTAATTTTTAAAAGTTTGAATTATTCAAAAAGTGTCTTTGTAATCCACAAATTCTATTATTTTCTTGATGAAAAAGAAATATCACGAAAAATATATTCTTTTGACAATTCTCTTAATTAATTCCTCCGGCTAATAAACCATAACAAAGTCTCCTATATAAAATACAACGAGATTAATGAAAATTGTCATTCACAATTTTCCATCTAGAAAAATGCATTAAACCACTTCAAACGAAATCCTAAAAAAAAAATCTCAAAAGTTCCGTGATTATCTCTCTCACTCCATTCGCCAATTCCGCTACTATTTTTTACACTCGGAAAAAAATAATAATGTCAACTTGTTTATAAATGTAAAAGTACTGTCGACTGCAGTAACTCGACGATATCTATGAATACAATTAAAAGCCTCGATTCACTGTACTTTCGGGTTTACACGATAGATGGCGGAGTGAGTGTCGAGTCGTGGCTCATTGACTCGAGTGAATTCTTGAACTCATTTTTGCTTTGAATTTCAGAATAACCATCACTGCAATCAAATCATTGATTTTGAATTAATTCAACCGAAGATTATTACGTCGAATGAATTGAGGCGAATTAAAACCGAGTGGATGGAAATAGTTATAATGGACTGTCCCACTTACGTCATCAGGAGTTGATTTTCCGTAATCACTTGCACCTGTTAACTCCCTTCAAATGGAAACCGCTTAGCGAGAAAACTTAAATAGCTCTGAGACGTGTCAAAATCATTTTTCATTGAAGGAAAAATCTCCTACGTGACCTTGAAATAAGTTTCCCTTTCATATCTCGAGAACCGATAGAAATATCGCAATTTTCCTAATGAACTTTTTCATAGCCCTTCTCCTCCCCTACAAAAAAGATCTCCACAAAAATTCCTCTATCTCTTCCGGATCCCGAGATAATCCATGAAACGTCTCATCAACTCTTTTACAACTTGATCGAAATTATTTCCAAAGCCCTGAAGAAGCAGCAATTACTCATACAGTGTCACCAACACCGTCACAAACTTTATGACAACAATAAAAACTGTTGAAAAACCAAAAAATAAGGTTAAATAACCAGCGGTTGGATGGCAACACTTAATTATTTAATACCTTAATTGCGATACGTGAAGTTACGAAACGACTAACGACGTAATGGTTAAGAAGGGATGGTGACCAAAGTGGGAGGTGGGGTGCGATGGTCCTGGTCTCTTGGTGGCTCGTTTGGTGAGATTCAAGTTACATTTTCCCTGTCGTTTAATGTTTAATGGGCCCCGCTAATGGTATCCGGTAGAAATTGGGTTCGGACTTTACGACCAACCGGATATGTGCGGCAGCCTTAGCCCGGCTGGGTTAGCGCGACAAGTAAACGTAGCGCTAGTAATACTGTGGATGAGATAGTTTGCTCCTATGTCCGTCCATCTGTCTCATTCTCTCTCGAATTCAACGTAAGATTCACCTTCTTATACGAGACATGAAGGGAGGGAGGAGTATAGGTGGATTATACGCATGGCCAATGACAGTGAGGGAAGAGGGTAACACAACTCTAATGGTCCCCAAGACTCGACACTCTGAGATTTTCCTGCAATCTTTGTGAAAGCCTCTGGATGCCATTAAACATTTATAATACCGCAGAAATTGACCTCTTTATTTATTTACTTATTTATACTTTTATGATGCAATTTCATAATGCCTGTGTGTCATTATGACACATGAAGGATCTTCCTTTCATTTCACTTCTCCATAATTAAATCCATTTGAGACCAGTGAATTCATCAATCAATTAATTGATCTCAGTTTTCTCGAATAATTAATTGTCCTCTTCACACAGTTCACGCAGTCCTCTGCACTCTCCTTGTGAACGCGACAGCATGAAAATAGTGCCCTCGAGCCGTTTTGTAGTGTCCGTTGGAATCGCTTGATGAACCATTTCCAAAGCAGCATTTGCCTGTTTGGGTCTGAAACAGCCCGCGGGTGAAATTACAATGCCTCAATGACGCTCGCGAATCCACCAATCTCCCTCCCACCCATCCTGCCTGACCACGTCGTCCCTCGCACTAAACCTCGAGATTCAATCGACCGTAGTTGCTTGATCCACATTGACCCACACTACACTCCCTCTCTCTGTTAAACTGTGACGTAATACAATAGCAATGGTCTATTCATGTATCATGTGTGTTAGCACTGGCTTATCAGAATTAGACAGAGCTCTCATAACTGTAATCAGTTATCAATGTATCTCCATTGTCGTTCAATATCACGTAATGTTAATTAATCAGGATTTTCATTTGTGGATTTTTGGGATTTTTTAATATCCTAACCACTGGACTATACCGTAATGAAATTGGAGGTGATAATATGCTGAATCATTGTCAAAATGAAATTCTATGTGATCATCAGCTTCATATTTGTCTTATATTGATGAAAAAATTCACTTCATCGTTAGCATCTGAATTAGTACAGACAATAATCAATACTTTTGAGATATCGGGGACGAACCGGCCTCCGGGCATTGTCCTATCACACAATCCCGATGACTAGCATATTTCAGTGTACACGGCCAAAGTGCACGATCCAAGTGCCCACCCTGTTTGGCATTGAGTTATCCGTGCATCAGTGAGCCGAGTTCTTGCAATGTGAAAACTTATATTGCCCAGACATTCAGTAGAATGGAATTCTCACGCCTTCAACATAATTCACTGGTAATGCTGTTTAAGTGCGTAAAGATTTTTCACGGGTTGTTGAATTCAGATTTAGAGATTATGAGATTCCATTTGGGCCAAAATTAATTTCTCATATGTGAAGAGGAAAATTCTTTTCAAGTCCTTACAAGTAGTTTTCCATAAAAATTGTCTAATATCTCTGAAATAATTAACAACTTTGAAAATTTTGCGAAGATGAAATTACATCCACTCTAATGTTCATTAATGAAACATTGTGTTCTCTTTGCAGGAATTATTCTCATACACTCAACAGTGTAACGATATTCATCGTATTTTTTTCCCCCTCACTGAAACTATCTCTACGTGTATTCAAACGAAAATTTT
The DNA here is from genome assembly GCA_963565655.1 of Aleiodes testaceus. Classification (NCBI taxonomy): domain Eukaryota; kingdom Metazoa; phylum Arthropoda; class Insecta; order Hymenoptera; family Braconidae; genus Aleiodes; species Aleiodes testaceus. The sequence continues at coordinate 3,193,410 of OY751421.1, read as the reverse complement.
CTACATGGAAAAGTTTCATGATATTTAACAAACGATTAAAGTAAGCAATGCTACTTGCTTCGTATATTTTTGAAGTTTAAATTGCACTTGAACTGTCTGTTGTATTCTACACTTACAGCAAGGCAATTGGCACACAATTGTATATACAGAGCTCAGTGGAGTTTGAAAACTCTTTGTACTGTGTCTACGTGAACAAGAACGTTGAGAGAAAATTAGAATCCACCTCATTCTGGAAGCTTTCATTAGAATCAGAAGAGAGAACAGTGAGAGTTACTTTGATTCCAAAAGCATTGCTTCAGCAGCAAATTCTATGGATCTCGACTGTTTATCACGAGAATGTTCAGCTCTAGACTCTGATAACCTCAGGAATTTGTAAATGCCATTGTCCAATTGATGCTGAGATGAAACGTTTTTTTCAACAAATTATTCAAATTTTACATTTCATTGAATATCTCAGAAACTAAAAGAGATAGACAAATTTTCACAGAGACCTTTTTTGTAGCTCTTCAAAATCCCCACAAAAAAGGTCTCTTCAAAAATTCCCCTATCTCCCACCAATCCCGAGATAATCAAGGATAACATATCTCAAGGTCAAATTACCTAATTTTTCTCAGTCGACAATGAGCACAGAAGCGAGAAAACCGGGAAAACAAACTCATTTTTTTCACAGGACCTTAACTCCAAGGGTCTGCAAAATAACGCCATGCACGAATGATAAAAAGAGATGAGAGAGATAGGACTATGTGTATGTGAGATAAAATAATTCAGCGAATATGGGGTGTATTTTGTAAATTTATTAAAGCGAGCCAAGGGTATGCGTGCATTCTGGGATGTGCCGGGAGAGAGACTATCCGTACAATGTGTGTATATAAAGAGGAGATGGGAGAGGAGAGAGATAGACTGAGTGAGGTCGTGTCGTGTACTCGAGGGAATAAGCCCAGGTCGTTCCGATATATGCAAGTGACCTATGCGCACACCGGTGGTACGTAAGCTACGCGAGGATGAAGGCCATGACAACCAGACGGTCGAGAATACTCATGGGAAACACGTACAATTTTATTCTTCCTTCCCTTTCACCACGGAATAGAGCAAAAAATCATAAAAATGAGGCTTTTTCCAACCCTCCGTATATTCTACATGTTTATCGTTATTTTTTTTAATTTTAAATTCAATGATACTGCTATGGTGATGAATTTATGTTTTTTTTTCATTTCTCATTCATAGTCCCAAAGGGTTCGATTTAATATCAGTAGTGAAGTGGTGAACAAGGTTAAGTCATATAGGAATATCGTGTGTACTTAACCTTCTTCACCACTTCACGTGAGATAATTTCAATCTTTTATTAACTGAGAATATTCTAATTTAAATATTACACGTTACTGTTTCACGAATGAATGGCCAACATACATATTCGGATATCAATATATATACGGTGTTTGTTTACATCTTTGACTTTGCATTACCTTACGCACAGTGAAGTAAACAACAGCGGAATAATGTGAAGAAAGAGTGGATGTGTTGATCTTACACTTCGTACCTTAAAAAAATTGAATTTATTATCATTTCAGTAGTGGAGTGGTGAACAAGGTTAAGTCATAGAGAGATGCCATATACACTTGACCTTGTTTACCACTTCACCACTGATTCCTTAATAAGAACGAATTATGTTTACTTCATAGTTTTTCTGGATCAATTAATGGAATTAATCGGATGGAAACATGGGAAATTTATTTGGACTTTTTTATTTATATTTTTGGGGAATTTTAAAAATTTATTGTTTATTTTTACACGCGATATCGAGAGACGCGGTAGTAAAAACAAAATTGTTTTTGATGAATATTTTAAGCTGAATAGGAGTGTGTCGGTTTAGTTTCGTCGTTTTGATGAATATGGGAGTAGTTTGTGACGGAGTTTTTTGGTTTTCATGGGAGAATTTTCATGGGATGATTCTCGAGGGTTATCTTGTTGATATCTCGAGACTGAGTGGTTTTATCGAAATTTTGCAGATTACCTTTTTTGTAGAGAATTTCACGTTCTACAAAAAAGGTCTCCTGCTAAATACCCATAAACCTCATATTTTCCGAGATATCCTCAAAAACATCTCGAAATTCCCCAAAATCATTGCTAAATTAAAAAGTGAATACTCTCGCATTTTCCCGGGCGGAAAAACTTGTTACCCAGAGCGCGAGAATTGCATAATGCAATTATTTGTCAATCAACTGAGGATTATGTACACAAGGGATGAATGAAGCATGGCTGCACGATTACATACAGACTCTCTCCAAATCGGATTCACCGATAATTCCCCAAAAAAGCCCTCGAAAAAAATCACCACAATAATAACAGAGAAGAGAAGATAAAAAAAGAATCATGAGCGGATTTATATTTGCCGGATGTGGTGAAACGCGAGTCGGAAAATTGGTGAGTTTATTTCTGGCTCGGCCAGATTTTCATACTCCCGGGGAATGCGAGAGAGAGAGAGAGAGAGAAATAAATAGGGCAAAATGCGCCTGTTGGTCTGAAAGATTAGGAATTTTTCTGAGGGTTAAGTCCTTTCCGGAGTGATCCGAAAAAATTCACCAACAATGTCAACATATTCGAGCATATTCAGAATTTTTTTTCAGAATTTTCTATAGCCTCCTTTACGAGAAAAAAAAATCAGTTTCATGTTGCACCGAAGACCCATTTTGGTTCACTCTCAACAGTGTCCACTGAACGAAATCCCAAACACTGCATCCGTTTTGTCTTTTCTCGTAATAATATATGCTGTATTTTGTTTATCGAGAGGAGGGGGAAAGTCCAACGAAATGGGATGCATCGACCGAGTGCAACACGAGGACGAAACGGGCCAATGCGGAAATACTACGGCGCCTAGGTGTCTGGAAAGTCGCGTGAGACGCCACTGTGCCTGGTCTGAATACAGTAACGTAGCCCCCCCTGGTGATTGTACTGTGTGTATATACATTAGAGGAAAGAAAGGAGAAATAAAAAGTTAAGAAAAATACGATGAGTTGTCTGCATTGGCTCGTATCGCTTTACGGAAATACATGGGAGATTATGAGGCATGAGGTGGATCGGCAAACTTTATCAATGGCAACCCATTGTCTTGGATAATAATAGATAATTTTATAAATAAGTGTGAGTCATTGAAACAATTTATGTAATTTTATTTTCAAGGTAAAAAAATGAGTTTCTTTGTGATTTTACTTTTCAATTTATCATCAATTGTTTGCAAAAAAATCTGTAAATTTCACCCAAAAACTAAATTTTTTCCTCAAATCAAATTTCAACGTCTTCAACCAATCCAACTCCCCCATTCTGCCCCATAAAAATCTTCATACCGAAAATTTCCATCCCCTGATGAAGCCTTCAAGAAAATAACGTATAACCCGAAAGAAAAAATCTGAAAAAAACGTCACGGATCTATTTACTTTCTATTCATTTCGTGTAACTGATGGAGGAACGGTAAAATGCTGATGGAAAAATTCGTCGCCAGAGGGGTCAGTACACGGGAGAACCTCCGAGATAGATTGACGTGACGTAAAAAAAGAGAGGAGCTCTTCTTTTTTTATCAGGATAAATTTGTAGTCTGTGGTGGGGGAGGAAATGAGCGTTACACACACTGCAGGTAACGAAATGAGGGTCCTGCGGTCTCCGTACATGAGAGGGTAGATTTTATGACGGGAAAAGGAGCACGTGGAATATGCTACTACTTATACCTTTATCGGGGTAAAACCGTCGTGAGGTTCGTCCACACCTAAAGTAGAAGGGGGAGGGGGTAAATTTTAGGAATATGCAACAGCTTCCACTCTACTCAAATGTCACATGAATTTCCGTAGTTTATGTCTCCGGGGGGTTAGAGCCATTTAATTCTATATTATTTCAATTAAACGATAAAATTTATGGGGAAAAAAAAATGGAGAGAATCTATAAAAGTTTATGTTTATTCAAGTGAATGGAGAGTCATGGTGAATGACAAATACTCCACTTTGTGCTTACGTGAGGTCGATGTTAACGTAGACAAAGTGCAGTGGAGAACCGAAGAAACTATACCTCAAAGAGGTATATAAATATATATGGGCTGAATGCGAGCGAATAGATAAGAACGAGGGGCAGTTTAGGAGAATGGATATTCAAGGGAATATATACAAGTTTTACGTCACAGTGACAGGTGGACGTGAGACACTTTAGTTGTTGTTAAAATCCCCTTTTTTTAAGGAGTCGGTGCATTTTTAAATTTGGAGGAAAATTTTAAAATCAAGTTTGAATGCGAATATCTCGGGAAATAAGAGAGATAGGGAAATTTTTGTAGATACCTTTTTTGTAGAGAAAAATGAGAGCTACAAAAAAGGTTATTATGAAAATTACTCTATCTCGCTTATTTTTTGAGATATTCAACGATAACTTAATCCAAACGAATTCTTCCATAATTAACGTTTAGTTACATTGCGCAATATCTCGGAAACTAAGCGAGATAGCGTAATTTTTTTAATAACCGTTTTTGTAGCTCTTATTTTTTCCTACAAAAAAAGTCTCAACAAAAATTTTCCTATCTCTTATAGATTCCGAGATATTCCAAGAAAAGTGAAATTCCAATTGCACTTTACTGATAATTTCGTTCTGAGAATCGAAGGAAGGGGGGGATTCCCCGTAATTTCTCCTCCCCTATTTATGCATCATGTGACTCGGGTTCTTAGCGAGTGACCCTCGATAGTATGATGTCAGAGAGTGTCTCATCAAAAGAGGTAGGGAAAATATAAAAATGAAACTGCCTCGGGGGAACTAATTGGTTCAATCGAATTATGAATATTTAATTCTTGGTATCCGTGTGTCTCGGCCGTATATAAACCCCTCAGGGCTTGTCCTATGGGAGGGACATAATTGGCCCTCCACTGAATTGCTTTCACGATCAGGTGCTCAAGCATACTAACGCATTTTTTTGAAGTTTTTAAGATTGATCTTAAACATTTTTTTTTCGTCGTTTCGATTGTAATTGTAATGGGTTTTGAGGCATTTAATGGGCAATTTTTATTCACGATCACGTGACACGATTGTAATGCGAGTCATTCCGTTTTATGACGGCAATTATTTACACGAGGCCAATTAATTTGTCATTTCTAATGTGAAGTTGAAAATGCAGATAAGCTAAAAAACTTTCGAAGTTTAATTTTCGAAATATCTTTGGAGCAAGTGAGTTTAGGAAAAAATTCATAGAAACCTTTTTTGTAGAGAATTTCATGGGCTACAAAAAAGGTCTCTTGACAATTTCTCGAAAACCGCATAGTTTCCGAGATATTTTAAAAATTAGAAGCACCTGTATTAGTAACATTAATTTTCCGATTTTTCCGAGTAGAAAAAAATGGAAAAAAACTCTTTCCCCAATTTCTCCCTTTCCAAATATTGGTAAACGCGTGTATTCACATGGCTAAACGATATTTTCTACCTCGCTAATTTTATGAGATTCTCCCTCTTTGATCGATGTGAGTCTCAACTCCCTCAAAACACAATTCCCTTTTTTTACGATTGAAGATGAATTTCCCCAAAAAATTCAGGTATTATCCTTCCTTTTTCCTCTTTTTCCCCAAGGAGGATATCAACGGATGACGAAATCGCGCGAGTAGACACGAGCACGGTTTTTTCATGGGTTCCATGGGGATTTGTGTATGGTACGTGTATGGATACGTGCAGTCATAAACCAGGCCAACTCGTGTGAAGCCGGGGAAAAGAGGTAGAGGGAAAAGAAAGCAGCCTTGAGAGGATCAGAGTGCCGAATATTGTTTTGTAATGGACTCTCGGCAATTTTAGCGTTTACGAGCCATTGTTACACTAGGCCCCCTTCGGTTTCTACTCTTTTTCCTCATTTTTTTCCATTTTATTGTATTACTTTGAGAGAGAAAGAGAGGCAGGGACTTATGGTCCTCAGTGCTGGGATGAAATTACTTTTTCGCGATGATACTATTACACTGCAAGTGAGGACACAACTTATTTTTTTTTTTTTCTTATTTTTATGTCGTTGTTAAAAGGAAAAAAATAATAATGCGGAAGTAGAGGGCTTTCTTCTTGTTTTATCACAGCTCATATTTTGCGACGATCGAAGCCAATTTTCTCGGGAATCATGGGAACAAATTGATTGAATTTGCTTGCGATTATATCGTGGGAGAGGGGAGACTGTAAACGCAGTGTCGTCGGTGTTTTCTCGGATGGTAGATATGGTGTGTAAAAGGTAACAACGTTAGGCTTCACTATTACTGTACAAGATTGCCTTTGGAAATAGCATCGTGCTGAATTCTGAGGAAAATACATGGATTTTCAATTGAATTTGGTTGGGTTAATTTATCGAATAATAGAGTGTTCCTTTTGTTATCAAGAAGATTCAATGGATTTTTTCGGTTTTTCTGGATTATCTCAGAGGCTATTAGAGATAGGAGAAAAATTGTAGAGACCTTTTTTGTAGAGAAAAATGAGAGCTACAAAAAAGGTTATTAGGATTTTTTTCGTATCTCTTTTAGTTTCCGAGATATTTAATGAAAACTGATTATAGAAAAAAAAAGCAATTTTTAACTTTTATTTCGTTATCGTTTTTTTAATCCAACAAATTGCATTTGAGAGTTATTTATTCATTCTGTGCAATGAGAAAAATAAAAATTCAGTGATAATAATTTTGGTAAAAGTAATGGTACGCACATTTTACAGAAAACAAGGGGAGAGGAGTACGTACGTTGCGGCAAGTTGTTTCGCTCGAGAGCTTCACTAGTCGCCAGGCTTTGGCTATATTGTATTTGTGTGTGTGTGTTTTACTTCACATAGGCGCCAACAAGTCGGACCGCGGGCGCCGCATGGACGCCCAGTTACTTCGATCCACGCTTTTGCTACTGTGAATAGAGAAAGGTAATGGGAGTAATGTGAGATGAAACAATGAGAGGGACGAAGTTAGAAAATTAACGCCGCTCCATGTGACTCTGTGTTTGTGGGAATTAAAATGGATGAAAAGTACAGAGGCAAAAAAAGGAGAGTTGGAGACAGTGTCAAAATGGAATTAGACACTGATTGGACGGAATGAATTGGCTCAGCCAATTTGACTATTGCAACTTGTGACCTTGGCGGTTTTCTTTGAATTTGATTATCATTCGTGACCTCTGAAATCTATTGGGTCATGATTTAGTGGCACTGGGGTAAATTTAGTATTCTCGTGTTTTATGAATATCTCGGAAACTATTGGCTTTGGGAAAATTTATGGGGACCTTTTTATAGGGAATTTTTATGGACTATAAAAGGGGTCCCCTCAAAAATTTCGGTTAATCTATTAGTTTTGGAGGAATTCGAGGATACCTTCGGAAATACTGGGTTTAGAGGAAAATGTCAAGATACCTTTTTTGTAGAGAATTTTAAGAGCTTCAAAAAAGGTCTCTTGAGAAATTCTCGTAAACCTGATGGTTTTGAAGCTACAGAAATCTGAAAAAAATGAGTAAAAAAAAACGGATAAAAACGTTTTTCTAAATAACTCAAAAACCACTGGATTTATCAAAAAATTGTATTAAACCTTTTTTGTAGAGAATTAAAAGCTCTCCAAAAAAGGTCTCTAGCAAAATTACTCTAAACTCATTAATTCTCCAGATATTCCTTTCTCCCCTAACCCCATTATCCGGGGAAATAATTTCCATCGGAATTTACCCGAGAAAACAACTTACCGTTGAAGAGACCTCGGCAGGGACTGCCAGGCAGTGTAGTAGGTGAAAAAAACTATGAAAAAAGGAGAGTCGAGAATAGGGATGGTGAGTTCATGTATTATTTCGAGTTCAATTTGTATTCCGTCGGGTGAGTCTCGTTGTCGCACACCGCGGTGGCGGCCACACACTACTTTTACGACTCCACTGTTATCCTCCCATTCCGCCACATGGGCGAGCGGCTTTTTTGCCGGTGGATGCGAATTTGCAGAAACATGGCGGGAAGGAGTGGGAGGGAGACTTCACCTGAGTAGGAGGTGAACGACGATGTTATTTTCCACGGAGTTTCAGTGTATGTGCAGAGTAAAGTAGCGTATGTAAATTCGTCACGTTGATTCTACCCAGAAAAAGAGTTTTTTCGGATGGCCGAGGGGGAGGGGAGATTTCGGGGGCATAAATTCGTGCAAGAGTACATAAATAACATGTACGTATAACGGTGACGTTGGCATGCAACACATGTATATACGTATGGGTTATGCAGGCAGTTTGTGCCCATCACTTTTACCCCCACTCTTCTTGTGTGTGTGTGTGCTTGTGTTGTGTTTACTCACTGGTAATGATTGCAGTCCAGTGGCGATAAATTGGCTCAACGAGAAACGATAAATCTCGTATCAGTATCCTGCGGAAAAGCCCGCGAAAGATGTTTTCAATTTTTTTTATCCGCAAATTAGTATTATTAATCACTCTTCAAGTTGTTTGATGAGTTTTTGGATTTTTTTTTTCTTTTTAGAATTAATTAGATATTGTTTTTGGGGAATATCTCGGAATTTAAGGGAGATAGAGAAATTTTTGTAGAGACCTTTTTTGTAGCTCTTGAAATTCTCTACAAAAAAGGTTCTCATGAAAATCGCTCTATCTCTCTTAGATCCCGAGATATCGGAGGAAAACTGATTTCAAGGTCACATCGATTTTAATGATTCCAACTCTTTTCTTCTATTTTAATAATTGAAAAAAGAATTGTTAGTCGTATTTTTTTTTAATGAGTTTTGGGGGAAGAATTGATTTTCCAGGATAATTAATTTCCCGGACATTTAAATTTGCCGCCTCTCTTTTAGCGAGGGCGGCAAACGCGCTTTATGGGGAGATAACATAATTCCAATTTTTGAGGCTCATGTATGTAATGTTCTGTGTAATACGATCACACTTTGTCGATGGAGAGTTACGGTGAAATGAGAACCCACTAGGCTGAATAACGATACGATTATCTGGGAGGAAAAAAAATGTTATATCCATTGGATCGAATGGAGATTCCTTTTTTTTATAGAGAATCAAGTGAATGAGTTTTACCATGCAGCTCACGTAGGAAATTTTTGCAGTATCAATTTATTGTGAATAAGTGAATTATGTCTACATTATGTGAATTGATGCTGATTAATGCTATTGAATGTTCGAATGAATCGGGAAAAAAGTGTTTAACATTAGAGTTTCATTGCGCTTGAGAAAATTTAGTGAATTTATTTGTAAATGGGTCTAGGGAATTTTTTCCGATAACCTTGTAATTTTTGAGTAAATTCTTTTGCTGATATCTCGTGAATGAGTGAGTTTAGAGTAAAATGTCAAGAGACCTTTTTTGTAGAGAATTCAATTTCCTACAAAAAAGGTCTTCTGATATTTTCTCCTAAACCTACTTATTTCAGAGATATCCACAGATGAATATGGAACAAATAATTCCCTAGAATTCTCCAACACAACGGAATTAATTTCCCCATCACATGATATTCATTACAATAATAGATAAATCAGAGAGACATAATCCAACATTTCGTGAAATAATTCAAGCGAATTAATGAAAACTCCGTTTGTTTTAATACATCTCAGCGTTGATAAGTTATTCGTCATGTGAATTAAATTCTGAAATGAAAGATGAAAACTAGAAATTTCAAGACAGATGAAAATGGTTAGTGTTACTCTCTCCTCGGACGTTTCTCTTGCTCCTTAAAACTTTGCTTATTAAAGCACGCGTAGTTCAGTGATGGCTACATTCGACTGCGGCTTGTGTAAGAATCTTATAAGCCAACTGAAAGGCAGAAAGAGATAGAAAGAGGTCGAGGGCCTGGAGGTTAACATGAAATACTTGGCATCTTACCTTACAACAACTAGAGGGTTTTGCCAGGCGAAGGATAAAGGGGACAGGGGAGCAAAGTTTTGTGTAGTACCCCTCCCCCGAATGGGTGGGCTGTTATTTCACTTCCAACTTCCTAATTAAACTGTTCTCGGCCGTTATGACGCCACTGCCTATTCCCTATCGTTACGTTGTTACGGAGAAACTCGATTAAAGTCGAATCAACTTCGACATTTGTCCATCCGTACATTTATTTTATTTTTGGGGATTTTTTTATCATTAGGTTTTGATGTTTCGGCATCAAAAGCGCTGATCAATATCTAAAAAAGCAAATTCCTCCTAAACGAAGGGGTTTAGGGGAAATTACCAAGAGACCTTTTTTGCGCGAAATCGCGAGATCTACAAAAAAGGTCTCTTGGCAAATTCTCGTAAACCCAAGGATTACGGAGATATACGCACCTTAATATGGGCCAAACGAAGAGCTTCCTAAAAAATGGTTCTTTGAAGATTCTTAAATTCACGTTTCACTACTCTACAAAAAAGTGAAGAGTCGCCGGACTGCGAACCCTTTTTTCTCCGGAAGTGTATCCCCTCTACATCCCCGAGATGTGTCTTATTCAAAGAAAAATCTACAGCATCATTATACTGAAATTCCTGCTGACTTAACTTCTCATCTCCGGCTGAGAATATTCATAGTGAAATATTCGGGTCAATTACATTTTCTCTTCCCGCTTCATTTCCGTCTCTGTAATACTTTGTGTGAATACATTTCGAAGAGTATTCACTCAAGTCAGAGATGGAGAAATGGCTGTGGGGCAGAAAAAAAGGGGAAATCGTAAATTTCGGATGATTATGTAGTATCCATAACGCAGAGTCAATTCAGTTTCGATCATAATTTTCATTTTTTTTCAATATGACATTTTGAGCTGTAAAATATTCGGAGTGTCTCGATATTGGAGCGATATGAAACGAGTCCTGGACGTGTTTCAGCTGGTGTACGGTGTCACTTTACGGGATACATCTCGTTCTTGTATGCGGGGGGCTAGGCACATAAAACGAACGGAATCGTTTCTGTCGAAGACATTCAGAGATATTACAGAACTGTCTGTATTTTTATTTAACTGTTGGTGTCTTACGGATACATTCCATAAAGAGAATTGTGGATGACTCAGTGGTGTCTTTGAGATTACGAATTAATGAGGATCGAATTATGCTGAATGGAGAACATTTTAGTGTCTCCCCCTTCTTAAATCATCATTTTTTCATTTAAAGAGCAGGAATATTCGCGTGAGAAAAAAGGCACGTGTTCCCGAGCAAAAGAGCTACAAAAAAGGTCCTTACAAAAATTTCTCTATCTCCTTCCAATTTTGAGATATTCGGGAGAATGTAATTTCAAGGTCAAGTGGATTTTGTTAATTCCATTATCTTGGGAGTCGGATATCTCGGAAACTAAGAGAGATGGAGAAAAGTCTTAGAAACCTTTTTTGTAGAGAAAATTCAGGGCTACAAAAAAGGTTCTGATGAAAATTTCTCTATCTCCTCTAGATTCCGAGATATTCTCAAAAAACTCTTCAGAACTTCATTAATTCCCATGGAAAAAATGAATTTTCCTCAGCAATTAGTGGAGAAACTACGCTCAAAACCCCTCACTGTCAAAAAGCTTTCAATTTTAAAATTCCACTTTTTCCCGAAACTTTCGATACGTTTTTTTCATCAACAGATTCCAAACGTTACTCGTGTATATCTCTCTAGTTGGAAACGTTTGGCACTCGAGAAACAGCTGGTACACTCTCTGGGCTCAAGTCCTCCTGGTCTCTACTCTATAATGACGAACGTTACGGCACACTATTCTCGCTAACGAACACAATTAAAAACTGAGGGCCATTCACTCCGTAAAATTGCTTCACGATTCTCACGTCCTCTTGGTCGTTTTATTATTTTCCCTATTTTTTTACCTGTTAATTTATTAAAAACATTCCGGGGGAATTTTTTCCGGGGAAATTTTTTCCGGGGGAATTTGAGTAGATACAATTGTTTCGTCTCGGAGTGAGTCCGAGACGAAACAATTGTATATAAATATTTCTTTCAGCCTTTTCTCCTCCCTCTCTCTCATATTTTTTCATTGAGAAATTCATACGGTTAATTGAGGAAAGAACGTAGGGTGATAATTAGTAGATTCTCTGCGGTTCTCCCGAGAGAATTAAACGTATGAAATTGCTACTGGACTCGGGCTTTGGGCAAGTGAGGCGAACAAAGTGCTGGATGAGATATTGCTTCGATTGTTTCTACCTTTAGAATTGGGAATTATTCCGTAGCGCCATCCCACGGTTTTTCCCACGAGACGACGGAGTTATCCATAACCTCAATTCTTGTTGTGTCAAGGAAAATAATTAATTACTGTTAGTTTACCGTTCTTACGGGTAACTTAATGAAACATTCGGAGGATGGAATTTTTCATATTATCAACGAAAAACTGAAATTTTTAGTAATTAATTAGCAAAACCAAATAACTACATTTCTTTCGAGGTTTATTTTTTTATCAATATCTCGAAAACTAAGCGAGATAGAGAAATTTCCATAGCAACCTTTTTTGTAGAAGAAAAAGAGAGCTACAAAAAAGGTTCCCATAAAAATTCCACTATCTCGCTTATTTTCCGAGATATTCTGTAACGAATGAAAACAAAGATAATCTGATCTTACAATGCTTTCACTTTTTCGCATTTCCCTCAAAAACCCTTGAAGATACTAGAATTTTCAATAGAACCTTTTTTATAGCCCACCCTCTGCTCTCCAAAAAAGCTCCCTACAAAAATCCCCCCATCTCCTCCCCTTCCCAAGATATTCACCCTAAAAAAAAAACCTAATAAATCGATGAAATCAATAACCACGAAATGTAAGTTCTCCTCTTCCGCATTTGGTATCTCCATTCCGCAAGGAGAAAGAAGCCTCAGGATTTGAGTAACAGAGGCCGAGGGTGCAGAATGATAGCGCGGATAGAAATGAGAACTAGAGAGAATAGTAAGTTAAAAAAGAGCCGAGGCAATGAAGAGAGAAAGAGATACCCGAGGATTCAACTGTGTGAACTCACTTGCTAGCAGTAGGTGGTAGGGTAAAGGCGTGAGTGAGACAGAGCTAGGGGTGAAGCCAGAGAGTGAAGCTCAGTCTCCACTCACCATTCGCCAGTCGCCTGAGCTGCAGCCTAACCGCCTCGACACCTCAGCTGATATAAGCATTGATAGCGTTATTCCACGTTTTTTCCTCGTGCTCAATTCAACTGAGTCACTCAATTTCAACTCAACGTTTATCTGAAAACAAAAAAAAAGTAGAGTCAAAAATAATACAAAACGCGTTAACGAGTGCTTGTGCTATATATCATAATACTAATTAATAAATCAGGGGAAAGAAAGGAGAATTGAAACAAAAGCAAAAAAATGTACGTAAATTGAGTAAACTCTGTAATTAAATTAATGCTAATTATGTTGACGAAAAAGTTTTTTAATCAATCCAACTGTAAATTAACTGATTTTCACTGTTTTTAAATGAAATTATTATGATTATTTTTTTGTATTTCTTCTTCATGCTGTTTACTCTTGAATTTAATAAGAGAAATTGAAATTGAGTAATATGTTTTGTGGTGTTGCAGATCAGTGCCGGAAAAGCAATAACTTCTTGGAGAAATAAAGCCAGAGAGAAGAAGAAGAGTTTGGGTGTTTTGGGGAGGGAAATTATTTGGTAGTGGTGGTGGTTGTTCTCGCGAAGTTTCGAAAGGCAGTAGTCGAAGAGAGCAGTGTGCCGCAAGTTTACCGGTTGAGATAGAGAGAGAAAGAGATAGAATCTGTCTCTCTGTTGGGTCAAAAGTTTTTGGTATTTCAATAGATTCACACAAAACTCACTGATATTAAGTAAATAATTGTGAATTCCGGGAGAAAAAGTTGATTTGCATAAACAATTTTTGGTGACATCTGTTTATGCAGCTAATCAGGTGAGTAATTTATTAATTTATTAATTTTTTTATATTCATATGAAATAACTGAATAAAATAAAAATAATTAAACATTATTTTAATGACACTCGGCCCATTTTGCCCCATGCTAAAGTAATTCAGTGGTGAAGTGGTAAACAGGGTCAAGTCTTATTGGGATAGCAAATGCACTTAACCTTGTTTACCAATTCACTACTTAATTAAAGGTATTAATTTAAATTGAAGTGGATAATTGAATTTTGAAAAAATTGATTTATTCGAATTGGATCAACGAATTTCATGGTTACTATATGTTTTCCTGGTCAGTCGACGAGATAATTAATCCGACGGATTTAACCGACCGCCTCTTTAATGGGCTTGATGAACCGTCGACGGTATAAATCCCTCCCCCCTCTTCTTTCTCTCTCACTCTGGTGGAGTATAAAACCCCGGGGGATTATTCATCGTTGCGAATTAGTCGCCAGTATGCGAGGATTCATTATGCCTCGTGGCAAGTAAACGGGGAGAAAGAAAATGAGCTATAACGGCTGTATGAATACAATGAACATATTTATAATTTTTTCGTTGAGTAAAAGAGAGAGAGAGAGAGGGGCAAATGAAAAAATTGGATAATCGAATGAGAGGGAGAGAATAATTGGGATTTTTTCAGTGGCAAATTCAATTTTTTCTTTCAATTTTTTGTCGGAGAAAAAAAGAATACTTTGCAATTTGTGAAATTAGGAATTTTTTTTGATGAAGTGAGTTCATTAGTGTTCAGTTTGTTCAAGATTTTTGTGAATACCTTGAAAACTATCGGGTTTAGGAGAATTCATGAAGAGACCTTTTTTGAAGATAATTAAATTCTCTATAAAAAAAGTCTCTTGACAATTTTCTCTGAATCCACTCGTTTTCGAGATATTTTTAAAATAATTATTCGACGATTTTTATCCATTTTTTTCCACCCCAATAACAATAATTCTCATTTGAATTCAATTAAGCCCTTTGATTATCCGTGAAAACACGTTTTACCTACTTAGATTTTATTATCATCATTATGCGTCAACATTTCACCTCGTAAATACATTTTTCCCCCCTCTTCAGTAGTACAAACTGAACTGCAGTCAGCCAGGATTACTGCATCAACATTTTCTCTCCCTTTTTCCGTTATAAATATTTTTTTATTCACCTCACACAGTATCTCGTGTTACCTACGTGATAACGATTATTACCCATCGTTGTAATGCCATTTTCCGAGGGCCAAAAATGAAAATATCATACTCAGACGTGTAGGCACAAGCATTATAAAATAATTTTTCATTTAATTGAAAAATCATACTTTTATCAATATTCATTGTCATGAATTTTTGACTTTTACATTGCGCACATGTACAGGGGAAAAAGTATTATCAGTTTTGCATTGATATTGAGTGCATCGTTTAGCCTCAATTTTAATCATCATCATCAATCTATCAATATCTGTGAAAATACAATGTACAAACAGAAACGAATGAAATCCCGATATGACAGATAATTTATATCAATGATATTGCACATCGTATAATGGACAGGGGCTGGAAAATTTTGCGGGCGATCTGCCCAAAACTCTGAATAATCTCTCCGGAATCTAGTTGCAGTGTCCAAATGGAATACGATACGAAAATATGAAATTTATTGAATTAATAAAATGTTAATAAGGAATGAAAAATTGGGAGAGTACATTATCGTGAATATCTCGGAATTAATGGGAGATGGAAAAAATTCCATAGATACCTTTTTTGGAGCTTGATTTTTTTTCTACAAAAAAGGTCCTCATAAGAATTTCCCTATCTCCTTTAGATTCTGAGATATTTATTAAAAACGAATTTTTAAGGATTTTGAGGTTTTTGAGTTTTATTTGAGAATATCTCGGGAATGAGTGGGTTTAGAGAAAAATGTGAATAGACCTTTTTTGTAGAAAATTCCAAGACCTCCAAAAAAGGTCTCCTGACATTTTCTCCTAAACCCACTCCTTCCCCTCCAAAATAACAAAATAATAAAAAAAAATTGATAAAAAAAAGCGCATGCATCAGATAACCCTCGATGAAAAAACCCCGAAGAAAAATCGATTGTTAATCCAATCCATAGAGATGAAATCACGAATTTTAACGTGTATTCCGAATTCTCTGGTACGCCCGCCAGGTGAACATTTCGAGCGCACGTTGTGAGCAACAGGGAAATCCTGTAATCGCATTCCCCCCGAAGCTCACTCGGGCCTAGAGGGGATGAGATAGACAAGAGAGAGAGAGAGAGAATACTATTGAGAGTGGGAGAAGGTGAGTTTGCCCATTGGCCTCTCATCCCTCTAACCCTGTACGTGAAATCGGCAACGCGGTGGTCATCGCAGTCGACTCAAATTATCGATGCTTATCACGACAACGAGCATAATGGCCGATAGGGCGCTGGTGGCGATGGTTACAATATACACAGACACATGTAGTTTCGGGCTTTTCACAGGCATCCATCTGATTTATCGTAATCGAATTTGTGTATACACAAGCCCCTTTGAAGATACTTTAACATTGTTTTATATGTATTGTCAATATAACCGAGAATTATCACGATGTTTATTCGCCAGTAGATGCATGGCGTTTAATTTAATGATAAATTACACTCTCCCATTCCATTAATAGTGCATCTATGAAATATGGAATTTTAATAGCGAATTATTATCGTTTAAAAAACCCACTAGCAGAGAGATAATAGTGAATTCATATTTTTGTAAAAAAAGAAATTAAATTTGCCGAGGGAGAGATGTCGAGAGAAAATGGGTAGAAATGTCTTCCCAAGGGAGCAATGCCTTGTGGCTGGGAATTCCAGTGAAAAAGAGGCGAATGTTGGCATTGTGAAAGAAGAAGAAAATTCGTTAATGTTTATTCACAGAAATTATTTGCAATTTCTCTTCTCTTACCTTCAATAATTTAGCAATTCGTTAAAATTAAGAATAAAGGAGTACAACAAGTTAACACACTCGGACGCTTGAAAATACGTGGATCGTCGAGGTCGATGGTTAGTTGGGTATTATAGCGTGCAGCCCCCATAGTCGAGTCCTATAACTATTAACACAGACTCGGGGATAGTTGGGGGCATGAGTCTGCATCCACACGAACTCTACACAATCGAATAACATTGTGTTGCCTGTTTTCGTCCCTCCTGCACCCTTTTCCTTCGTACTCCATCGGATAGTTCCAGCCCATCTCACACACACATACACAGAAGCATTGCGAAAGCATTTCTCCACTCCCCCTCCCAGCCCCTCTCTACCCCCTAATAATTTAATCGCTTTAGCGTCTGTGTTTTCACGCGCAAAGTAGGATTTACTGTAATGGCTCCCCGCTACCGCTCCACACTGTATCCTCCTCGCTCTCAGGTTTATAGAGACTAAGGGATAGCCGACCCTGTACCAGTTGGACGCGCAA
Source organism: Aleiodes testaceus (assembly GCA_963565655.1). Classification (NCBI taxonomy): domain Eukaryota; kingdom Metazoa; phylum Arthropoda; class Insecta; order Hymenoptera; family Braconidae; genus Aleiodes; species Aleiodes testaceus. Next base: position 3,176,208 of record OY751421.1, on the reverse strand, counting down.
CGAGGAATACTGTGTTTCACCTGTCTCTTCATTCTAGTCTAGCTTCGCACAAACTGCCAGTTACTAACGCTTACCAACAATTCAAGGCAACGATGAAACTTTGTGTGCGTTCAGAAGAGAAATAATGTTTCTTCAGGCCTAAATGGCCAGAGTTTTATTACGAATATTGACGATTTTTTAAATGAATAAATACGTTAAATCCGCTATTTTTTTCTGTTTTTTTTTTTATCCTTATTTTCATTAGAATCGTGAGAAGAAATGTGCAAGTGTGCATGAATTTTGAATTTTCTTAAAACCCAACAATTTTCATTACTTTACGAGGGTAATTGCGGCATTACGTAGACATTGTCCAGGAAATAATAAAGAACGAAGAAATATGAATACTTAACTGAGTACTTAGAGACTGTGCTGCTCCTTTTTTTTGTCAAAAAAGGAACGAGGAAAGTATCGCGTGTTGGGGCCATGCGAACGCTGCTAAAGTATTGCATCAGTGGAAATAAGTAGTTAGATACCGTATTCGGTCGGACCGAGTGACTTTAATAGTCAGGGATTATACATGGCTCGTGATAGTTGAAACTGCTTAGCTCCGTGTCGCCTCGTTTTCAACGAACAAAACAAACATTCTGCCTTTAGTTATCCGAAGATTAAAAAACGGAAGAATTAACCTAAAAAAAATTGTCACGTTCTCGTGCTACTGATCACGTGCTGCTATTTGCACGCAATCGAATTCGTGTTTCTCGATTGTTATGACCATAAATGAGTGATGAGGAGGCACTCTCTTGTTGACTTGTGTCCGTATTGTGATTGGATGAACGATTTTTCGTGGAATTGTTGCGATATTAATCGAAATGAATCATCTTGTCACTTGAAATCAACATTTTGGTGGAGAAATTTGAGAATATCTCGGAAACCGTTGGGTTTACGATAATTTATGAGGAGATCTTTTTTGTGGATGATAAAATTTCCTACAAAAAAGGTCTCTTGACATTTTCCCCTAAATCCACTAGTTTCACAGATATTCATAATGTAATATTTTTATAATTTTCTTCAATTTCTTTTTCATTAATTCTCTCGACTTCTGTTAAAGGCAATGCGGAAAATCGTAGTTTCCTCGGGGAAAAATTAATGTTCTCTCCAATGCACCAGTATTATTCAGGAGAAAATGCACGTTTTTTTCCCCTGCAATTGATTTGTAAAAAAGGCAAAAGAAAATGGAATTGATAGGAACTTCACTCCCCACTGGAGAACGACTCAGATACTTCAGTCTCCTGACTTTGCCTTCATTCTCTCAGTAATAGCCATTTTCCCCTGCAGATACTCCACAATATATATTCCAGAATGCCCTCAGTTGCGTTGTACCCAATGGAGATATACCTGGCAAGCTAGAGAGTCGAGGAAGGAAGAGAGAAAGAGCTCGTTGGGACCGCGAGTAAATTTGCATTTGGATGCGAATGGCGCACGTGTATAGGAGCTTTTCTCCAAACGCAATCGGCATGTCTGGCTATCAAAGGGGAGAACATCCAGCCAGTGAGATGCCATCTCCAAGAGGGGAATGGAATTTTATAAGATTCTTTTTTTTCCACCTTTTTCCATAATTTTCGCTCCCCTCGTTTTTTCGCATTCCACTTTACTCTCGTTTTTCCGAAATATCTTGGAAATAAAGAGAGATAACGAAATTTTGGTGGAGACCTTTTTTGTAGAGCTCATCGAGAGCTACAAAGAAGGTATCAATGAAAAATTCTCTATCTCTTTTAGTTTCAGAGATATCTTGGAAAAACAATTTCAAGGTCACACAAACTTATTACGTTTTATCACTTTAGTTTTCATCGATTCGTTTTTTCTTCATTCTCATCAAGTCTCAAGGTAAAATTCTCTTTCTTATAACTGAATGAGGAGAATGACAAAATAAAGTGAGGGAAATAAAATAAGGGAGAGAGAACCGCAATTAAAAAATAACTTACGGCGTGGCTTGCATATTCACGAGGCTCTTTGGCGTCCGCGTTAACATGCTTTTGAATTCATTAAACACGCTCACGATAAAGTGAAGACGCCTCTCTTTTCTCCCATTTTTCTTTCATTTCCCTCCGTTTTCTTTTTTGTGTTGGTTTCTCTTCTTCTCCCCAAGTCTTTTTTTTATTATTAATCTTTTCTCCTTTCTCCTCTCTCTCTCTTCATCGTCTTCTGTAACTCTGCATCTCCTATTTTTTTTTACTCAGCACCGTTTACCTTTCAACTCGACCAATCGCATTCAGACTCTGCCTCTTCCACTTTCGCAATTTCTCCGAGTGATTACGAATGGCCCAAGGGGTTCGTGACGTTTCTATCGGATCTTGAAATCCTGTATAGTTCCACAATCCAACGGTCCACGTACCAGTGTTCTTCAATTTCAAAACCACCCCCTCCCGACCCCCTCAGACCAGGCCTCTTCATCCTATCGGTGAGCTTTGTAAACTCAAACAAATCTCCAGTTAAATTTAATAATAATAATTGTATTATTCTTGATGAATGATTATTGCTATTTTCTCGAGACTCTCGCTCATTAATTCTTGAATTTAATACTAAAATAATTGAAGGGTTTTTTTAATTAGATATTAATAATTAAATTTGTGGAGAAATTCTACAGAAATTCCTTTTTTGGAAATATCTCGAAAACTAAGAGAGTTATCGAAATTTTTATGAGAACCTTTTTTGTAGCTCTTAATTTTCTCTACAAAAAAGGCCTCTACAATTTTTTTCCTATCTCCCTCAGTTTCCGAGATATTCACGAGAAAAGAATCTCAAGGTCACACAATTCTTTACATCGTTATTTTATTTTCCCGAATTCTTTGTAACCACTCGAGGCACAATCCACTGGGCACATTACAAGTGGAATGAATCATGCACAAGTCAGACATATGCTGCCAAATTGGATGTGTTATTGTTGGAATGAGAATAAAGAAAAGCAGCCTTATGTTGCTCGATAGTGGATGAGTATAACGAAGAAAAAAAGTGCAAAAAAAATAGGACAATGGCCTGAAATAACTGGGTACAAATGGGCGAGGAGTATAGTGTCACATGGTTTTACTGCCAAATCGGGCTATTTAAATCATCCGTGTACGAGCGATTTTTCTTGCTTCTATCACTGCTCCACTGCTTTGTTCTCTTCCATCGCGAATTTTTTACGAGACAACGGAATAATGGTTCACTGCATTGTGACAAATTGGTCTGAATGTTAGGCTTTTATATGAGTAGAGTGGCTCGATGTCTTTTAGCATAACGCAAAGATGAGATTTTGTGTTTAAATAAAATTTCGTGAGGAGAAATGGGAAAATCTTCAATCTGACGTTTTTATTGCAACTTTTGTTTGTGTTGTGTTCATATTTCTTTAGGACTATCGCAATCGAGCCAAATTGTGCTATTTAAATCATAGATTTCGATGATTTGTATTTGTCCTATTTTATTTTCAAATTTAACATTCGTATTTTTCTTTATTTCTTCTCCATTCAATTTCTCCAATATTTCATAATTTTTTCAAAATTATTCTCAACTTCTCCAACAAACTTTACCAAAGTACAAACTACTTTTCCAAAACTCTGTAAAACTTCATGAAGATTATGTGTTTCTGTTGACTCTTGGACACTGACTTCAGTCTCAATAGCACGGAGAAACTTTTCATTGATTCCGATAGGTGAAACCAGAACAAAACCGAATTTTTTACCTATCAAAAAACTCACAAAAAATAGTCAAAAAAATTGAGCAGATGCTGCAGTATATCTATATTATTCCCATTTTTTTTCAATTTTTTCCATAACGATCCTCCTTCAAAAAAAAATTCGGTTGAGCTAGTCCGTTAGTTTGAAACTTTTCGCTTGAATAAATTCATCAAATAAAACCGGGAAAAGAGGAGAAGGGAGCAAGTTTAGATGCATGACTATCTCTGAGTGAGGATCAAAGACATAACGTTGTAGGGGTCGTGTGTCGTGTCGTTGAAACTAGTGGAGTATATAACTGAGGCAAGTTCGAATAGTCGGACGTTATCCGTAGTGGCGTTAGGGAGCTAATATCCATTTGAGTGCCAGTGAGAAGCCATTTCGTTTACGTTGAGAGTTTCCATGGGCCAATGTACCAACTCTACAGATCGTTGCAGCTGGTAAAATTGGCCGTTACAAGAGTTGCAACAAAATTAATGAAAGCAAACATTGGATTTCAATGAATGCTAAATAATTCGATTGGAATTTTAATTCAACTTTAATTGAATTAATGTCCAGTGTTATGAGAAGGAGTCCATAATTTTACATCTTATCCCCAAGTATCTCTATCCCTTTGCACAATGCTCTTATCACAGTGTCGTCATTCGCCGATCCTTTTGTGTTCACGTGTTCCTACATTATACAACACAAACCGTATCTCCCATGTGGCCCCTGAATTTCTGTTTACTTGGATTCACCACGAAATATGCTGTTTATGCTACTATCTACCTAGTTTGGATTAAGTATGGCTCTTGAAGATGACTGAACTCCAATCCTCAAGTTTCCCCTCAATTCTTCCAATCATCAGTGCCAAAACTCTTTGAACTTTTGAAAAATTCCACCAGGATTTTATCAATTATAAAAAATAGTACATTCAAAGGACAATTTCCATCCGAGTTTGCTTCTTAATTTGCCTCTTATCGTACCAACTTCAACAATGAGGTCTCCCTGAGAATAGTAAGCCGCTTAACCAACCCATTCACGAAAGAACTTTGGAATTCCACGAAGAATCCAAGACGTTTGCTATTTTCAAGTTTTCGAATGGAATAATTACAGAGTCAATGATACTTAAAAAAATAGCACCAAGAGACAGGATTAATGAATAGTGATATATTTATTCATTTCTTTGTTTTCCAAAAGCAAAGAACGTCGTAACTAGATGGCAACAGTACCTGATCTAGGTCGTGCCACAACACTAGCTTAATGGTATTGCACTGCCTCTGTACTGTGGTAAGAGGGAGTTGTTGGCACCCATGTGCTTGCACATCCACCACGCTCTCCAAAATTAAACGAATCGACCTCAGCAAGCATCCACAAACCACATACCAGAGACTCACCTGGGTTCATTCCTAAACGTTGTTTTCTATTTCTCACCATTTACCTTTTTTCGTGGATCCTTTGGTACGTGGCTTATGCCACCGTGCTCACTGACCATTACCAGATGTGGAAGCTCCTAAATTCGTAACTCTAGTGCTTCTGACCTCTGATATAAAGAGTACAATGTTGAACACCTCTTCTGGAGGAGAATCAATGGATAATGAAACTGATCAATTGGAAAAATGAATTATTTTGTGGAAATAGAGTTGGCTTCTTGAGATGTCTTCGAGATAATTTGTGAATAGCAGAAGAGCATGAGCAAACACAATGACATGGCTTATTTATCTTTTTTTCAATCTGAAGAGATTGAAGGATGAAAAACACTGGGATATCAGGTTTCGGTGATATTAAGCAGGATTCTTCTGTACCAGTTGGAAAAAGGAGGAAAAAAGACACTGGAAAGACAAGAATTGGTGATATCATTGATATCATTGATATTTTAAAGCTACTTAACAATCAGAATAAACAAATATCTTGAGTATTATCAAGAAATATTCACTTTTTCTAGATGAGCTAATGCTAAATATTTATATTCATTCAACTGAATATAATGGAGACTTTGAAAGATTTTCTTTCACAGAAATAATAAGAAATTATCCCGCAAAATTATTCACGACTGTGCTAATGAGCTTCTGAATAATTAACTGGTTATTTAACTAAAAAAATTTTCTGAAAACTTTTTAATTACTTCATGAAATTTAAGCTGAGTATAAATGAGCCATGGAAAATTCAGATATGTATCGTGGAAATTGGGTAGTTGTCATGTGAAATGAGATCATGTCTTCAATACAATCGTGCTATTCCCGTGAGTGCAAAAGCCAAAATGACATTCAGTGCAACGAGTCGAGTGCACTCACGAAAATAGGTATACTTGAATTGCTTCCGAGTGTACTTTTCATGGAAAATTCTTTCGAGGTAAGAGGTGAACCAGTGTTTTTCATCTGATGGAGAAGAGGAAGAATTGGAGCCCTTGGATTTGTTCAATTTAATTAATCATCATTGAGGATTTCTTTTCTCTCATTTTAATGAAAAACTTGTGGTGAAATTTATTTTATTATCAGGAGAATAGAGTTTAAAAAATGCCCATTTGATAATTCACGCAGAATAATGGATTTTTCGTGAAAATTGTTTAGTAGAATAAAAGATGCTGGAGAATGAGAGATTCGTGGGGATTCAGGAAGAATAGGAGAGGACAGAAAACAGAGAAATCCCGTGAATACCGAGGACCCCTTCATCTTGAACCGCTAATGAAATTCCTGGCTTCGTTCCTTCACCTTTCTCCTACATCTTCACCACTTTCCCTATCTTTCCCTAGCGTATTACTGAATGTGTGTTTGTGCATGAGTGTGAGACTTATACTTAAAGAATTTTATCATGAAAAATCTCATGGTTCATTAAACTCTGAAATTAAATTATTCCAGCGAATGTAGACAGTGATTTTCATGTTTTGTTGGGGTGATCGAGTTATTTCAAGTTACTTAACAGAAAATCGATGAATCCACGATTATAATAGTGGCGAAGTTAATTATAGCAGTTTGCCAATTATTATCCGTTACAAACAAGTTGATTGGATTCGGATTATTATTGTATGAGCATTTACGACTTTCGGAGGATAATTAACTCCTGAGTTTTTCGAAATTTTAATGACTTAATGGAGATACCGTAATTATTGTAACTTTAACTCTAATTGAGAAGGGAAAAAATGGGAAATCTTATTTCTTCAATAACTTTGTAGCCATTGGGTTTAGGGGAAAAAGTGAAGAGACGTTTTTTGTAGGAAATTTCAAAATCTTTAAAAAAGGTCTCTTGGAAAATTCTCCTAAACCTCTTCATTTACGAGGTATTCTCAAAATAATCTACACAAAAATAAAATAAAAAAGTAGTGATTCGCTCGACATTTCAAAAGCCTGTGTATATAGATATACCGACACTGTGGTGTTGGTAAACGGTGAAAAATAACCGATTGATTGATAAACGATGACGAGATGGTCTCCCTCGGGACACGAGGCGTCATGGGTCTCCCGTCACCCGACCGTCGCATTATTGAATTTCTCTAACAAACGATCGACTTCCCAACCACTACGAATATTCTCTCATTCCTCTCCGCAAAGTTTGAGGAGGCTGCTCCCGGATATTCCCACTTTTCCCAAACTTGTCCTCTTCTACTTGCTTCACTTCTATCCATTTCATCAATGACCGTCTTTCCTTCACTCGCTCTTACCTCATCCGCTTTTTCCCCATTTTACTCACACTATTCTCGTAAAGTCGAACGAGAACTGTGCGATTCCGATCACGTGCGTGTCCAATGCCAGATGAAAATTGAGAATTTCTCCTCGAGCTTCGTTTCAAATTGTCCGAGTCAATGATAAATGCTTTTTTCTTTTAATTCCACTCAATTTATCCTGGAATTTGGGGAGGATTTTTTTTTCATGGTGAAACTCATCCCAAAAAAAATTGAAAAAAATTGGAAAGGTGCAGCAATATGTCTGTGTGAACGTGGAATTTTTTCGAAAAATTTCGTAAATTCCTTCACTCGAAAAAAAAATACTAAAAATGTTTAAAAAATCCTTAAAAGAGACTACATTAAAATTCATTACTTCCAAAGTGACACGCAATTTTTGTATATTAACTTCAAAAAACAAATTGAACGACAGCCCTGAGACAGAGTGACAAATGACTAATGTTGAACGCGAGAGAATTTCGTATGTCACAGGTCAACGGCAGTCATACTTTGTAATTTCCCGTTTTCTCGGTAGTGTCTGGAGACTTTGGAAGAGCTGCGTGAAAACGAGAGAGGAAAAAAACAGAGTTCTAGACGTTGACAGCTTGACGAGAGACGTTCCGTTACGGTGTCTGCGTTTTTTTATGTTTTTCCATCTAGTCTCGAGTTGATTAGAGTAACCTGACGTTTTATTGTACTTTGTTTATGGATATGAGATGAAATGGAGGAATTTCATGGGTTTGAATGCCACTGCCAATTGGCTTGTTGGTGAATCGAGACGGAGAAATCCGACGAATTGTGTAAGCTCACACTCTGCCTCTGGCAACGACGACACCGCCACCAAAACGCCCGGTGGCAAAATATTATTAGGGAGTACGTGCTGCACTCCACAAGTGGTCCTTCCTACGCATCACGTTCTCCTCGTTTTTCAGCATCTACCTCCTCTCTGCATACTTTATTCCTTTTATTTCTTTCGTATATTTCACGAGTTTGCTCTGTCCACTCGACTCCCACGTAATACGCAAATCAAATTAATTTCATTACTTTCGGGGCTTTTGTGGACGCATTTTAAAGCGTGTTGTGGAACTTGTTGATCGGGTAATTGAGGTCTTCTCTTGAAGACCAGTCAATTATGTTAAATATTCAATGGAAAAATCTGAAAAAAATCATGATAATAATACTATACCCCATAATTTTTTGTGAATTTTTTCAGATTTCTTTGTCAAAGATTTCATTTGAAAAATTAATTCCTCACAACTTTTCTCTAAAATCGACTTTCGATTATGTTGAATGAATTTTGAGAATATCTCGGAAACTAAGCGAGATAGCGTGATTTTTGTAGAGACCTTTTTTGTAGCTCTTAAAATTGTATACAAGAAAGGTCCTATGAAGGAAGGGCGTATCTCCATTGGTTTTCGAGATATTCTTAAGACAAGAATATTAAGAAAAATGGAGTTATTTTGGATGACCTCAATGAAACCCATCGTCTCGTTCCACCATTGGCCACAACCATTTCCAAACAGAACCAAAATCGTGCTTCTCCGAAACAATCTAACGAACGAATCGGCGTAGCACTCGATGGCTCAATTGAGGGACCAACTGATGAGACTCTGCCACATTCGCATTTGACGTCCCGAGTTCTATCTGGGAAAGTGGCTTCGGAAGGTCCGATGAAGTTTCCCAATAAACCGAAGTCCGTCATATAAACCACCAGTCTCAGACGAATGGAAGATTCCACCATAACACGTCTACAATACGTTTCCTCCCCAATGTATTCAGAAATTCCTAATTTATTTCTAAAAAAAAGTGCGATTTTTACTGAAATCAATGTTTTTAATCATCACTAAAAAGAGGAAAAAATAAGGAACTGAAGTTCTCAGACTTGAATTTATTTCATCATCAGTTTTTTAAAGATATCTCGGAAACTAAACGAGATAGACAAATTTTCATAGAAACCTTTTTCGTAGGTCTTGAAATTCCCTACAAAAGAGGTATCCCCAAAAATTCCTCTATCTCTCTCAGTTTCCGAGATATTCAACAGAAACTAATGATGAAATAAAGTTGATTTGTCTGTGAATTTCATGATCGTGAAAAAATGCTGACTGACCTTCCTTCATGTTCCCCATCATCATCATCATCATCAAAACCAGACTCAAAAGCTGCTAATGAAGACCTCCCACCAGAAATACAGAAAGACAGAGTGTTGGTGCTTCGTAAATGTCTGAATTATTATTAACCGAAAACTTAGAACGACACTTAATTACTTAACAAGTTGTCTGCTGGAGAGGATCCAGTGGGTGGCTCTTCTCCCCCCCCTTCCCCCCTGCACATGAACCTGAGGAGAGATGCGACTAAATGCAGCTGAAATGAAGAGAATAAAACACAGCAGAGGGACCAGAGGATTCGCAAGAGTTGCTGGAGCAGGGGATGGACAATGGGTTGAAATGAGAGGGACGCCATCTGGTGAAGGAGCAGAAGAGGGGAAATGGTAGACGAAACGAGGAGGAATTGAGGGAGTGGGTCCAAGGCATACGTTTCCCTATCTGCACCATTAAAAGTTAATTGGAGTAGAAGCCCTCTTTGCGAAGCACCCGGAGGAGGTGGGAAGAAGGTACCATTGGGGAGGGGAGGGGCCCAAGGTGTCGGGGATTGTGAGAAAATGAGAATCATGAATGTGTGTGTGTGTGAGGGTGCGATCGCTGATGGAAGATAGAGTGGGAGAGGGAGGGAGATAGATGAAGAAACGTGGCCGAAGTAGCAGCAGGAGAAGTTTCGTGGGAAAGGGTGAGAGGGGAGGGGGAGAACGTAAATCAGGAGTTATCACCTCGAGGCCAGCCCTCTCCGCGCAACGGTCTTACTACCTCTGCTTTACTACTTCGGTCCTGGGACACCCTTCTTCAGCAATCTTTCTCACTTGCGCCTGCAGTCTGAGGGCTTTTTCTTCGAGACTTTCTGTTCTTGTCTGTCGCATTGCAGTTCTAATGAGGACGCAAAAATCTTCATTACTCATTCGCTAACAAATGTAAATCGCATCAGTGCGCGGAAAACTTCTGGGGGTTAGATTCATGTGAATAATGTTAAGGTTCGTTTGATAGTTTACAAATAGATCTTTATTTCTTTGGGGAAGGAGGGGGGGTTGTGAGGGGGAGGGTGGTAATTGAATATGAATAGAGTTGAGGCTATTTTCATGGTGAATTTTCAATGTAAAGGGGCACTGTACATTCTTCTTTCATTATCAACTCATGTTGAAGCTCTTGGAGATGTTGGAGATACTGCTCATCGTTTTTTGGGAATATCTCGGAAACTAAGCGAGATAGAGTAATTTTGTTGGGGACCTTTTTTGTAGCTCTTCAAATTCTCTACAAAAAAGGTTCAGACCAAAACTCCGCTATCTCGTTTACTTTCCGAGATATTCTTCAATAAACGTCAGTTCTCGAAGAATCTACTTTTTCTGTTTTTACTCTTTACTATTAAATTTAATTAGTTCTATCAATTGAAATTGTGATGAAATTTTTTATTGTTTATTCACTTCCATACCCATAGTATTAAGTAGGGTTCTATGATTATTTTAGTTGTATCAAGTTCCATGCGCTGGTGATAATTCAGTCAATTGATTTTAAGCTCTCATGAGAAACTACAATCAATTAAATTATTCTTGATTAAATCCCTTGGATTAGATGAAACGTTATTATCAGAATAAAACTTTCGATGAGGGCTAATAAACTGATGGAGATAAAGGTTAATTAAGTGAATGTTCTCAGATCATAAGGAAATACGATAAGGAGTGTCTTGTACGAATCAGCAAAAGTGGAAATTTTCGGGGAAAAGAAAAATGTGGAGGTGTATTGAAAGGTGGATGTGCAGGAGATAAGAGAACTCTCCGGAAGTGTTTCTCCAGAAAATTAGGGGCAAGCTTCGGAATCGATTACAAATTGATGAAAACTAAAGGAAAAAATGTGAATAAAAAGTGAAAACCTTATCCGAGATGTTCCACATTTTTTTTCGAAATGAAAGCATTCACAAATTTTTTTGAAAAAATTACAGAATAATGAAAACAAATGAAAGCATGTCTCTGAATTTTTTTAAAATTTTCTGAACAGTCCTTTATTTTTTAAAAAATTCGGGTGCAATTTTCAACTCAACTTTTTCTCATCACGAATTTTTCTGTCTCAAACTCCTAAGAATATCACATCTTTATTTTGATTTCTTTACATTTTCTCATATTTTTTTTCGTTCTCATTGTATTCGTATTGATTCTCTATAATTCAGTTGAAATTTCGTATTTTTCTGGATAATCCGATACAACTTGAGACCAATACAAGGAAAATGTAAAGGGGGATCGTGTTTCGTTTACTCTGGGTTATGGAGAATCGTTTTGTCATGGAGATCGCTTACATTTCCTTTGTTAGAAAAAGGAAATAAGAACAAAGAAGTGAATCTCTTTAATACACTCGTTTTTCTCTTTCTTCTCGAATGATGCAATGCCATTGGATAACGTAAATAGTCCATTTAGAATTTAACGTTAATTGGATTAATTCTGAAGCGAGAAAGTTGAACGTTTTTATTTATCAAGATATCTCGAAAACTATGCGAGATAGCGAAAAAATTGTAGATACCTTTTTTGTAGCTTTTAAAATTTCCTACAAAAAAAGTCTCTACAAAATTTTCGCTATCTCGCTTAGTTTCCGAGATAATTGTGAAAAAAGATATTCTAAAAATTGTATCTTTAATTGAGATTTTCTTTTTCAAACCGAAGATTCTTTCAAAAAAATCTGAAAAAAATTGAGAATAATTTCCAAAATGTCCGCATTATTGTGTAATTTTTTCAATATTTCGAAGCTGTTGACTACAATGTTTCTCACTTATTTTTTTCCTCCGTCTTTCCTTCTCTCATGCACCAACGATAGGAGCTTGATGTATACGCACGAAACGAGTCGGGAATCGATGCTTTTATTTAAATAAGATCCAAGCTGTCTGAAAGGGTTCTTAGACTTGCCGTCGATACATACCATCCCCATTCTTCCTCGTTTCATCGTTTTCTATTACCTCTACTTTTTTTCCCATCCTTTCTCTCTTATTTCCGTCGCCTTTTCTTATTCCCCTCGTTCCCCTCTTTTTTTCATTAAAAAAACTTTTCTTAATTGATAATGACGACCATTTGCGACTAACTGTCCAGCTGCAAAATGCATCAACTTTCATCCCGATTCAGTCCAACTCGACATCAAACGACTTTTTATTAATTTACGATCGAAGAAATTATTAACCAATGCTGTTTCTCTCGAAAGTCATTTATTCCCTACGTTTCCTGCATATTTTTACCAACGAAAAGTCCAATGTCTCTCATGGGAATGACGCATTTTATATTCACTCCGGTATACGGTCAAGTGCCGATAAACTCGACATTTTTATATGGCCCTGTCGTTCAACGAAAAACGTTTTTCCAACGCAAGAAAACTCCTTCTCTCCTTTTTCCAGTGATCTTTTGGAGAGACGAACCTCTCTGCTACGTGATGTACGTATTTACCGAGTGCCCACAGATCACTGTTGTCCATCTCGGAGCATCGAGTGCTTCACAGTTACATTATTCAACAATGTAATAAAAAATATTTTATCGACACTACTATAAAGAGTAAAAGCATTATTTTAATTCTCAATGTCCTTCACGTAATTTTTTTAAAACGAATATTACAATTGTTTGCTAGTGAAGAGCATCAACATAAAAAAAATTGAAAAAATTAGAGATAATTGTGGATATATTGAGGAGTTTCCCCAAATTTTTTCAGATTTTTCGGGAGGAGTCTTCACTCTTTAAAAAAAAATATTTATTCCTCAGAATAATGGATTTTTAAAAAATTACATTCTCACCATAATCCCTCCATTTAGAAGAAAATAAGAATTAAATGAAAGAGCGACATATTTCGTCCTTGAGAAAGCGTCTCCGTTATTAAAGTTTCTGAGCATTGTCCCACACTATTCATCGTGTGTGTTCACGGGGACGTAATGAGAATGAGCGACTTTGCCTCAATAATTGACCCCTGAAATAACGTCTCCCCCTTCAAATCCATATCACGAGGAAAATGAAGCGGAGCTTTCGAGGAAAAAAACCTCGAAGTAAAAGAGGAGAAGGCATGTGTTCTACAAGACCGCGTTTTACTGATACAAAAAAAAAAAATGGGTGACTAGAGGGGGAATTCGAGAAAGACAGTGAATGATTCCGGGGGGGGGGGGGAATAAGAAGCGAAGATGGTGTGTCGCGGGCTTCTCCTCAACCCAGGCACAAGCAAGACGCAAGTAGAAAGGCGAGTTGCACCCCCTTTCTGAACCCGACGCAAACATATATAGCCATGTCGTTGTACGTGTCTTGACTTCGTGAGGCAAAATGTTATTCGGCTTCTGTTGCAGGGGGGGAAGAGGGTGGCCGAGGAACAGACACCCACACACGTTCTATTGCCAAGCCCCGGCATTTTCCAATGTCTCGTATATTTTTTTACGTGCTTATTTTTTTGGAAGCTTCTTCTTCTTCTTCACTAACTCCCAACACTTTCATTTCGTATCCAGAAGGGAGAAGGGGCAGAATGGGTAAATGAGGGGTTTTGGGGAGAGCAGGTGCTCTCATTTCGCAATCAGTGGTTAGACGGAGGAACAAAAGGGCCGATAAGGAGTTGGGTTATGGTGGGGGATTTAGGGGGGAGGGGGAGGGAATTGTCGCAGTGGATTTAACGTGATGGGCTCAACTGAGAACAACAGTTGTCTCGGGATTCGAGACTATATTTTGAATTTTCTCGATTTCTTTAATGAAATGTTAAGGATTTAATTATTATAAATGTTTGGAATAATTCGTTAGGAAAAGAATATAAACGTTAAGGAAATTAAGTGCGCTACGGTGTATTATATATTCTTTTTAATGCGAGATACTTTTTCTTCTTCGTTGGGACAACCCTTGGGTATTATCTAAGGAATGAAGAGAATACTGGAGACGTGTTGGCTTCTTTGTGTGCGCAACGGCGATTGGTATACCCCAGGTGGGCAATAACGCTCAATTTCTGGCGTCCCGGTGTTATCAGGCCCTGGGCCTCAATTTGGCGTAACGATGATCACGGTTTATGGGGAAAGAAACTCGGTGATTATGGGGGATCTTGGGGAGGGAGTTTTGGGGGCATGGGGTTGGCTTTTCAGCGGAGAATCAGGCAATGTTTCTGATAATTTTTATGGGTTTTTAGCGATTTTCTTTTAATGATTCAAATTGACTGAAAATTAACATTCTTTGTAAGCAGGATATCTCGGAAAGTAAGAGAGATAGGGAAATTTTTGTAGATAACTTTTTTGTAGAGATTTTTAAGAGCTACAAAAAAGGTTCCTATAAAAATTTTGGTATCTCGCTTAGTTTCGAAGATATTCTTGAAAATAGAAAAATAAGAAAAATCGAGTTAATTATTGAATAGTTAAAAGAAGGAATCTGCACCGATAAATGAGAAAATTCATTTGACATTGTAATTGACTAATAATGTCCATAATCAAGCACTTAACACCAATTATCCTATTACCAAATATTCACCAACTAAGTTCACCACATATTAATCATATTCGTAACTTGGTAGAATTCACAATTCCTTATCTGTTTAATTTGACCCAAGCTCGAAAACATGGAAATGGAGTCAAAACTTTTGTACACATGGTAAACTTTCTTAAATTACAAATTACACTCATAAAGAAGCTGTTAATCACCGAAGAAATATCCTCGTCTTTATTACTTGAAAAATTAACATAATAAAGTAAGAGTCAGACATATTTCGAATAATTTCCAATTAAATTTATTAAATTATCGAATTAATTTCACAATTATTCTTTAAATTCATTTTCACCATAAACTTCCCAAAACCCGTTCATCCATGCAACTTTTCTCGTGTCACTCGAGTCACTTCATTCTGCATTTTCCCATTGGCCACTGGAGTTCCTTAAATAAAACCCAAGAAGTGTATATTCACTGCAGGCTAGTTCGTTAAGAAAGAATAATATTTGGATGAAACTGAAGGTTCTTCCCCCACCACTTTTTTTCCTCCACTGAAAGTGTTGGAAGACGCGCATTCCCTCGTCTCACTGTCTCCAACTTCCCCAAGTAGTCTAAAAAGTTTCACGACAATTTGCAAAGTTCCAATATCAGAAAACAAAGAGAGTCAAATATTTCCGGACAAATTGAGGCTCAAAACGTGAAAAATAGTGATAAGCTATTAATCAATTATTTTTCCCACTTCCCAGTAGAATATACATCTTTTTTTTTTAACACGACTATTTGATGACCAGCAATTTCCAGCTTTTACCAAATGGAATAGTCTACGTGTATCTTTTTTTCGAGTCTGCTTCTTTCTCTGTCTCTCGTGGAACGTTTGCCAGTTTCGCATTACGTTTTTCAATATACATGACTATTTCCATCGCACCCACATGGGCCATACAGACGCGTACGTTTGGATTACATAGGGTACAAAGTTTATTATACATGAAAAGCGAGAGTGAGTATATTCCCCTTTTTTTTTTATTTATTTATCTTGTTTTTTCGTGCATATTTCTCACTTTCAGAGTAACGTTTCATTCAGTTTCATATGCAGAAATAAAAATGAACTACGTGAGTCAAATGTTCAGTTATTTATTGCTGTCTTTTCGGTTTTGTGGGGTAATTAATTGGGGATCGATCGTACGGATTAATAAATAAATTCTGGATGAAACAAAACGTGAATTTATCCCAATTAATGAGAGGGAAAATTGAGTGAATCTATTTATAAGGCCCTTGCTCGGGTTTTTGGAGAATATCTCGGAAATGAAACTAGATAGAGCGAATTTGCAAGAGACCTTTTTTTTAGCTCTTAAAATTCTCTACAAAAAAGGTTCAGACCAAAAAAGACGTATCTCTTTTATTTTCAGAGATATTCATAATTAAAGATGGGAAAAAGTGTTAAATTGTCGAAATTTTGAATTTACTAGTTTCTTAAATGTTTTTGGAATTCTCAAAATCAATACCACTATTTTAACACAAAATTCGAAGAAACTAGGAGACATAAAGTTTCCAACTTTAGAAAATGTAAAGCACTCAAGCTGTTAAAGCGTCGAGAGGAAGAAAAAAATGAATTTTATTGACCATTATGCAGTGCTGGATGGAAATAAGAAAAATATAAAGATAAAACAATAACAAAGATTTTCCGCAGAGTAGTTTTCAGCATGAAAATGGCAGAGTTTCAAGAAACACAAATTCTCTTTACAATTTCTCCACCTTTTTTTTTTCTTGTCATTGGACAGTGTCCGGTTTATTTCCTTCAATTTCATGTGTGCGTGTCTCTGGTAAATTTATTGACGGCAAATGTGAGCCAAGTGGTTCAAAAACAGTGAGTTGTGCAAGATGCTGTATTCTCAGTTTTCCTCGTGAAATTTAGGATTGTAAAAGTTTAGAGAGTAGAAAATGGCTGATGTCATTGTGAGATTAAAGGTGATTAATGTCACATTGTGAATGATTTTACGATTATTTTTGACACTTTGAATTAATGAATTTGTGATTCTCTGTCAGTAACAAATCATTCGGTAATTATGGAGTAATTTATTATTAGAAACTATTTTTCGTTTTTGAGAAGGAGTTTTCCAAAAAATCTGAAAAAATTCAGAAAAATGCACAAACATATCATGATTGTTGCAGAATTTTTTCAAATTTTGTTCAAAAAGTCGTTCTATTTTTAAAAAAATGGGTTTTTGAAGAATTCAAGAAAATTTTAAAATCAATGATAAATAATGTTCAAAAAAATGGATTAAAATTATGAAAAAAAAAGTAATTCCCCAATTCCATAAAATTCCAAACGTGAAATCCCCCAGGATCCATTGATTTTCTGCACTATATATTATTTCCCCTTCTTTGTCTCAATTTCGGTGGAGAAAAATAACGTTTTTTTCCTTCAACCAGGTAGAGATTGTAAACTTTGTACTGTATATATCCCAAGAGTAAACCGCGTATTCCCTGAAATATTGAAAGGAACTTGTAATCATTGTGTGAAAGATTTACCACTCAGCCTCAATTTCTCGTGGCATTCTTTTATTAGTTTATTTAGGGTCAAAGCTCGCAGAGCAGATAGAGCAGGTTTCTATTTTCCTCGTTACACTCAAAATCCCAACGATGTAATAAATTCGAGATTAAGATTGCCGAGTGTGATGAGGTCTCCAAAAGCAAAAGACTTAAAAACAAATGACTTATGTGAAAAATCTTCGATACAATTTCCGCATTACATTTTGATGATTACAGGATCACCAGTAAACACGTTTCAGTCACGTTTACACAAGAAAAAAAAAAGCTGTACAGTAAAATTTATTCGAGACGAGAGAGATCTCGAATAGAAAAAGGAAAAATAGTATAATGAGTTCGGGAAAGTCACGTTTCTTCCCGAAAACTGTCAGATCTCAGGACTCTGCATTTTTTATATTCCAATCATACCGAAGAAATTCCACAATTCACAGGATAGAATTTCATCATTAGTTTTTTTCATATATCTTGAAAACTAAGAGAGATAGAGAAATTTTCATGGAGACCTTTTTTGTAGACAATTTTCAGACCTACAAAAAAGGTCATCACAAAAATCACTCTATCTCGCTTAGTTTCCGAGATATCTTGAAAAAACTGTCGATTTAAAAAAAATGTAAAATCTCTCGGAAAGAAAAGGGCTCAAGTCATATTGATGCAAAAAATTTGGGCACGAGCGGGTTATGTTTCACCTCTAGCATAATCCATAGATATACGTTAGACCGTTACGTGAGGCCCTTTTTATTCATTCCAACGAATGACGTAAGAAGAGAATGCCACATAAAATATTCAGTGCACTCTTTCGCCACTCGATTCTATGCGTCAAGACTTATCCCTCTCTCTCTTTCCATACGAAGACTAGACGAAGACTTAAGCTCTTTCTCCGAGCATCCTACTATATACCTGTCAGACTGAGGAATTGCTGTGAAAAAAAAAATAGAACACGTGCATGAAGAAATGGAAAAAAATACGGGGATGGGCGGAGGTAAAGTGCTGAGGTAATCCGATGGTCCTGGCAGTAAATTTTGATTGTGTCAAATACCATGAGGGCTGAAACAATCGAACCTCAACTATCAAATCGCAGGTCACTTAGCAGTTAAGGTGAAGTTGCTTCTGGTTATTGGGTAAATAACTTTCTGGGTAATAGGATTAGAAAAAGCGGATTAGGGATTTTTTTCACGAGTCACCGGGTTTATGAAAAAATGTGAGAAAATTCGGAAAATATGAAAACATGTTGGAGAATAATCCTGAATTTTTTTGGAATTTTTGGTGGAGGTTTTCACCCTTAAAAAATTAATGAAACAAAGTGAAAATAAAAGTAACCTCGAGTTCTTTATTATTTCCACTAGTCCGGGGGGAGGCTCGTAAATTTTATTACTCAAGGGTAGAAACTCACACGCATGTATGACATTGTAAAGTGAATACAATCGGGGTTAGGTGAACGGGGCGTTGTGACAAGCGTCGAAGTCGCTACGCGGAAATCTCTCGTATATTCCGGTGTAAATACAAGGTTAAATCTGTTGGTATTGTAAAAGGTGTGAGACAGTGTTATGCTAAATTTCCAGTACCATGTAAATTATCGAGTAATGAGCTGACTCGATGGTAATTTCCGGCACGATATGGAGACTCAACTCAATAACTGGAGCTTTCATCTATTTTCCCTGAAAATCATGGTTAGGACACTTTGCACTTAGCAAATAAGTGTCGTTACCCTCGACTTCTTTATCATTCGTTTGAGTGTGAGAATGTGTGTGCACGAAGGTGCACACGGGCGTCGTTTCGTAGGCGATAAAATTCAACGCGAATAACGTATAAAAATCCATTCGACAAGAACTCGAGGGCATGAATAATTGATTGTTGTGGTAGTTTTCAAAATTTTACGACAACAGCAAGAGTGAATAAATAAATTCACTTTCTTTCGAAAGTTCTTGTACTTTGGTATTTATGGGATTTTAAATTCATCGGGATTTTGAGATTCAGGGAGTAAAGAGACATTATGAAGAATTTATGAAAATTGAGGAATTTTTTTTTTCAACGCCTCAGATTCATTCATAACAGCAAATATCCTGTCGCTGGACGATACCGGAATAATTTAAAAATAACTCCTTTTTCCTCTTTCCTCATTTTCCCAAATATCTCAGAAACTAAACGAGATAGCGGAATTATTGAAGAAACCTTTTTTGTAGCTCTTGAAATTCTCTACAAAAAAGGTGGGAAGCAATATTGCTCTATCTCTCTTAGTTTCCGAGTTATTCTCCACTCAAGATCTTCAAAAAATCGGGAAAATTCTCGAAAATCAGAGTACGAATTTTAAGGAATGACACTTCAGTTGATGTTAGTGATGGATCGTACTTCCCGTAACTTCACTCATCCTCAAGTACATCCAGTTGACAATAAATTATTAATGCAACGTTATCCCTCACTCGATCTTCACCGAGGCGTGACGTTAATTCCTTAAATAATTCAGTGTATCGTTGTAGTATCACCGAACGCACTACGCGTTACACCGGCACATGAGGTGGGGGGTGGATTACAAAATTTATCCATTGCCATAGTACGTGACACTGAGTGAACCAGAGTGATTCTCATGCACATACATTTTCACGTTAATTTGACTGATAATAATAATAATTGAGCGGCACAGAGAGTGTAAACTGATTTAACACACGAGCGACTGATAGTCTGATGAGTAATTCTCAATGCCTGTAAATTCCGAGTCTCGGATCAAACTATCAAAGTAACCGTCGAACTTGTCTATCCAAGAACTTCAACATCGAACCAATTTGCCAATTAGTCACTGTTGAAGATCAATTATTCCGAGAGTTTCCTTCTCACTCGATGATTTGTGCTATTGATTTTACTGTGAATTTAATCCCCAATTTTCCAACAATACAATCTCCTCTATTTTTAATCTCCAAAAACCCCAACTTCAAGTGAATAAAATGAATTATCCCGACGCTTCGGATCGTGTCAAAGTTAATGTTTTTCAATTTATAATTCAATCACACGGTATCTCTTCAGCCACGTGCGATTCACAAAAATCCATAAGTAACGTTTTTTTTTTTCCCTCCTTTTCCATCTTTCTCAAGTCATCCCTTATCGTAGAATCGTATCAGAATTTATTCTCATCGCGTCATGAGGGACACAATGGGACGCGTTTCTTTTTTTTTTGATCCTTTGGGAAGGAGGGAGATGGTCAAAAAGTTTGCTCGGATGAAGCGGCAGAGATAAATGACTAAAGGTTAGGATGTAAGTGAAAACATGACAGAGAAAGAAGATGGGAGAGTTGAGGAAAAAAGTTAGTCTCCTTTATCTATTACTTTTTGTTAAATAGTGGGTCAAGTTGGTCTGGGATGCGATTCCCTGGAGTAATTCGACGTTGGCTGTGTGTGGTCATCTGGGCTATTGGACCGAAATATGAAGCACTTGGAAATCGGGGAGGTTTGAGTGGTCTTTGGAGGCCTTGAAAATCTATCACATAACCAAGTCAAACCAGTGCGCCGAGTTATCACTCGTCGGTTGCTCTTTGGCTTGCCGCAAATAAACCACCAACTGGGCAATACTGCTGCAATGATGATGGTATTGCATCTATTTTATGTAGATACTGGCCATGATGCTTGGAACGAGTGCTTTGATCGTTTTAATGAAATGCTGAAGCAATATCAGGCTCTCCAATGAAAATCGTTGATTTTTGAGGGATTTCAGGTGGAAAAGAATGAGCCCTATTATTTGATCAAGTCTTACTAATAAACTCAATTCCCTTTATTTATTCTCCGGAGAGTAATAAAAAAGGCGCCCAATTAGATACCACTAAAATTCGGTAGCAGATGCCTCTTTGACTCAATACGAAAGCCGGATGATACTCCTCGAATGATAGGAATCGAGGGAGAATCATGAATCCAAATCATAATTCCACTCTGAAGAGACAATTTCACTCATGCCCTTTAACGACTTAATCCAATCACAAATTCACTTTGATATCCTCCGTCAGTGGAATTATCCACGAACTATTATATATGATGACGCAAACAATGAAATGAAATCTGATGTAAATACTAGGGACTTTCGCGTTGAACAATAGCGCCTACGTTCACTCCTATATAACGGCGGCAAATTCAAATTTCAGAGGAGCACGAAAATAACGTATATATTCAGGTACACGAGTTAACATGGAAGCACGTATGCTATTGATCATTCCGAATAAAGAAGAAGTACGACTTCACCCCAACACTTTGCCCATCAATGCTCAAATATTAACCAGTCACGATTTTGAAGGTACAAATTTTTTCCATATAATTCTCCATTTTCCGGGTAAAAATTCAGAGGTCAAGTTTAAATGTGTTGGTGTGAAACGTGAGATAGGGAGAAAATTGTGAGTTTGGGTTAGTTGAAGAGGCTCGACCCAGTGAGATTTACGGTTTCCAGCGTATACTAGACATATTCTAGAGGCTCTGAGGTGGTTGGTGTGCACTGAGACGTTCAGCTGCTTTCTCACCGTTATATGCAAGACACACCATGAACAGGGAAGACTAACTGGCGTAGAGCTTGGCGGTGAAATAGCACAACTCGTATCTCAGTTCACATACAATAATGTGCTCACGGAGATGTAACCATTCTCCTTCACTATCAAGAGTGAAGATGTACTTTAGACTCAAGTAGCTAACACTTGTTTTTGGATGAATGTTGGGTGATCAATTGACGGAACCAGAGTGTGAATGCACAATAATAATCAAATATCCTATCGCTGGACCATACCGGAATAATTCAGTAGCGAAGATGCAAAAAAACTCCATTTTCCTCGTTCCTCATTTTCCCAAATATCTCAGAAACTAAATGAGATAGCGCAATTGTTGAAGAAACCTTTGTTGAAGCTCTTGAAATTGTCTACAAAAAAAGTATGAAGCAACATTACGCTATCTCGCTTAGTTTCCGAGATATTCTCTAAACAATGCAGACTAAAAGAAAATGGCTTCCTATAAATCCTTCAATACATAACAATTTCCTTTTATTCATAAAACTTTGGACTAATCAAACTCCTCAATTCTCCAGTAATCTCATAATCCCATTGCTCAACTCAAGATCCACCTCCCAACCCTAAATCACAATCAATAACTTGTATTGAGCTTTTACAATATTTTCTCCCTCAAAATGGCTTGCCCCATTATTTTAAATTATCGATAGCACATTATATTGATTTCTTGCACCGTGGAGGTTAGTTTGATCATTTAGCTTTTATCTCCAACACTTCATAATGGCCTATCCCTCAAGCAGGAAGCTTATCAGAGCAGAGTGAACTGAGAGAAGTCGAGGCTGAGCGTCGGATCTTTAAATTTAGCGGTGATCACTTGGCTTTAATAATAGGTTAATGCAGAGCTCTTCATATTGATTTATTCAATGACATTTGAAATAACAGAAATAACCGAATTTATTTAATCACTTATTTCCTCCTTCAGTTTTCTCTGCAATTAAAATTTCGAAAGACAATAAAATGTTGATCTTTATTTTCGTTACTGAAAATTGAGAAATTCTTTTCCAATAAACCTTACACATCGGTCCATAATTCACCGGAATTTATATGGGGCGTGACCTCGAAAACAAACTACTGTGACAGAGCTTAGAATATGCTTCCACCGAGTGTGGTCTCGAGGCTGTAAACTCTTGGGATACCGATACCCTCAAAAGTACCAGTGGATATGCGCACTTGGCTGTCAAAAGTTTTTACGTAGCAATTTATCATTGGATAACCGGTTTAAAGTTTTTGCGAGTCAAACGAAAGAGATCATCGAAGCCAGTATTTCTTTTACTGCAATTTTCCAGAATGATAGTTCAAGGATTGTCCAACACAGAATATTAAGGAAATAAATAAATTAATCACTTTCTTCGAATATTAATTATTAATTAGATCAGTCTTAATTGACGAATATCGAGGATTTCAGTTATTTTAAGAAGGACTATAAAATTCCTCCATTCTTCCAAGAAATCATTCGAAGATCCTGAATAAGTTCCCAAGAAAATGTCAAACATAATTATCTTCTTGAATTGAATAAAGTCTCGTATTTTTGGATGAATAAATTACCTGAAGGGCTGAAATTCGAGTGAAACGAAATTTAAGTAATCACATTACCTCCGAAATTTCTCATAACCTCATGCATTCTTCAGCACCAAGTAGTTAATCCCAGCGCATAGTCAGGCCGTCATCGATAGTTGCCGTAATTCCCCTGTAATTGACGGAATAACAAAATTATTAAACAAATTTCGATACAACGAGACACAGTTAACCGCCTGAGTACAGGTTTGTGTTTCAGCCAATAATCGTAAGGCCTGTCACGTGCAAGTAAATGGCCACTCGGTTAACGAGTCCATCGCATCGTTACTACAGAGTAAACCGTGGAGCCACAGTCTCTCTGTCGTAGCAATAACAATTAGATAATATAATGGTCGAAGACTAACGACACGGATTAACCTGGGAGCTCCGAGAATATCTTTTACAATCTATTTTAATGAGATTCTGAGTATCGAAAGTGTGAATTAATAATAAATTATTTTCATCAAATTCATTGTTAAGGAAGAACGCGCAGCTGTTTACCACGTGACGCCCACGCAGTTGATGAACCAATCAGGCGCAGCGCGAACGCTGATTGGTTCACGATGACGAAATCACGCGTTAACGCTTCGTCAGTGTGTCACGTATTATAGGAAACATTCAGTCACCTAAATAAATAGAAAACTCTCACAAATATCAATTGAAGTCATTAAAAAAGTCGACTACATTTTGAATTTCTAGGTGTCACTTAATCCTCGACTGAATAAATGGAAAAAATGGAGTGAATTGACAGAATCTATCTGCAATATTTTTGCAAAAAATTCTTCACCTTTTCCAACTGAAACACAATTTTCACGCTCACTTGCTTTATCCCCTCTCTCTCATTCTCTCACATCGTAGATTCTCTAGGATAGAATGTTTCGTTTCACTTTATTTTTCTCTTATTGTAGTATCATACGAGGTATTTTCTCTGCCCTTCGCAGCAGCAACCGTGACAACAGCTTTTGCCTCATTCCCTCTCTTCCTGTGAGTTGTAAATCACTTCCCCGTTTCTCTCATCCCCTCTTACCTAGACACAACTGTTTAACTCTTTTTCCACTCGTTTCCTCTCACTCGCACTCGAGGATTCAATGTATCTATAGAATGAACAACATTTATCAATTATTTTCACGTAAAACTTTATATATATTCGTTTCTACTTTTTTTACCAACGTTTTGGTAAACGGAAGAAAGGCGACACGACGGACAATCATGTAATTCACTTCACGTCCGTAACATCCGGTCAATTCTAACGGATGAAATAGTTTCGTGGAAAATTACTGCAGCTAATTTACTTTATTACTTTTTATTTCGCATTAAGAATATTTTTGTGAAGAAAAAAATTTTAAAAATTGAGGAAAGATTAATTGAGATGCGCCCATTTTGCCCCTACCTTTCTTGCAGTTTCCAGAAAATTGTATAAAAGAGAATTGGGGCAAAACGGGCGTATTTCTACTATTTTTTGAAGATTTTTAAAAGTAAAAAAATTAAAAATAAATTGATTGCTTTTTCTATTCATCTTTATTGAAGAATATCTCGGAAACTAATCGAGATAGAGCGATTTTGTAAATGACCTTTCTTATAGAGAATTTCAAAAGGTAAAAAAAAGGATTCCAGCAAAATTGCTCTATCTCGCTTAGTTTCCGAGTTATTTCTAAAAAAACATTCGAGGTTTCTCTTTCATGAGAAAGAAATCGTCGGAAAAAAAGTTTCTGTAGTTTCCTCACCCAAGATCCTCGAAGAAAACGTTTTTACAGTCAATTCAGAGCCTCAATTAAACTTCAATTAAATCAAAACATTCGAAATATCGAACAAGTTGAAATTATTTCACGAAAAGTGGGAAAGAATCACTGGTTGGGGCAGTTGGAGCTCGGTTTAGCTCTCAACTTCTGCCGAGTAAGAGAGTGAGAGACTTTCCAATTTGCAAGTTCCTACTTACCTCTGGTATGAGAGCCTGTACTACAACTTTTCTAATAAATGTTTCTATACAGAGTGTACACCAGAGATTTCCCTCGATCGATATCGTGTATAAAAATTATTGCTTATTCAGTGGTCGCCATTTTGATTTGGTGAATTCATGGACAGTTCGAATTGTAATGAGGTCACAATGAGTTAATTATCCGGATAATGGGATACAGAAGATTTTCATGATAAATATGTGATTATATTTGATCAATTAAATTAATGCAAATGAAAATGAGAGATTCCACAATGTATTTTCTATTTCTTCACAATTCCCGCAAAAAAATCTGAAAAAAATTGATAAGATTCACCATTCTGTCTTCATTTTTTTAGATTTTTCTATTGAATTTTTTAGTAATGTCCTTCCACCCTATAAAAAAGACAAGTTTCTTTTCAACTGTCACAAGCTCTTAAAATTGCAATAAAAATAATTAACTCACCGGCAGAATCCATCTAATTTGACACAGAAACTCCCTGAATATTCATTCCCCGAAAGAAAAATCTCATGAATCCATTAAATTCGAATGATGCGTCGTTGCCGCACTTTGTTCTCACCAATGGGATCAATCTGCTTAATAAAGCCTGGGGGATCGGAGTAGAGCCATCCGACACAGACGAATCGTTTCTTTCTTTTCTCCCCTAAACATCCACATTTTTGACGATCATCGGGTGTTTCCCCAATCGAGCCCAGTGGACGATGGACCAGCAAACCCGAAAGTACGCGAGTCAACTACGAATTTATCGTAGACGATTCCCCGAAGGCATTCTCGGAGGGCGGTCAGTACAGTTGAGGATGATAGAGCAAAAGAAGGAGAAAGAAAAGCAAGGTAAATGTGGATGGAGTAAGGAGGCAGTGGGCCTCCTCGTTACCCGTCCGATACGACACGCTCGGAATTGCTCCGTATATCCTTCGTGAAGACTGTTTCTCCTCTATGGCAACGTAATTGCTCACGTACACTGGGAAAACGAGAAAAGGAAGGGAAAAAAATCAAGCAAGTATACTAGAAAACGAAAGAGAGAGATAACAAATGAAAGACGAAGGAGGAAACTAGACAATGGAGTCTGTGGAGAGGAGTATATCGCCGGGTCAGCCGAAAACCTAACGATCGTCCACCGCACCAATCGTTCCATGTTAATCGCTTACCTTTTGCTTTAAAACCAGGCTTTTACCAATTCGAATAACCATTTGTTCATCTCCAATGTAATCTCAGTCGAATTTTCTCTTTCCTCCATTCAATCTTTTATTTTAAGGTACTTCCTCCGCGACAGTCCAGTCAAAACGTTGTGGATTACTACTAATGTTAAGCATATAAACGGTTCTATGACTGTACGATATATTTTCTTAACGTGACTATACTTTTTACACTACTATATCTTTTATACATATAGACACATACTATCAAATATAATGATGAACGGAAATGTGGCAACGTCGCGTTATTCTTATTCTTATTTATCCTACACTATATATATGCTACATGTACTATTTATGTCATTTTTAGTTACAAATATCTCGTGTCTGATGAGGTAAATCGTCCTCAAATTTTAACAGCATGTGTATTATACATTTAATTTCTTATATTCTGAGTTTTGAGAAATTCTTGAGATATTGCTTTCATAACCGTACTACCTTAATTCGTACATGTATCAAGCATTTTCGCACGCATGACGTCACTTTTTTTTCACGAAAATTACCCAACAATGTTGACACACTAAAGCATCTCGATTTTTTCACTCGGAAAAAATGATTCACTCATGTTTTCTCTCTCCTATTATTCAACGCTTTTAAATCTTTTTCCCCTCCCTTTCATCACAACCCCCAACACTCGACTTAAGCTATGAAACTGAGTCAATATCTTTCCCGAGAAAAATTCTTGAAATAGTCTTACACTCCACTCAGAATTTGCATAACAATGAAATTGCTACGATTGAATGCACTCCATTAAAGAACTACATATGAATAAAAAAAGGAGAAATCTCCGACACATACACAGGCCCATGCATTATGTACAGAGGGGCAGAAAGCCCTCGGGTTAAGTTTCTTGAAGTACGTTTTCTTTTCCCACACACACACACACGTGCGAATCGGTGTATCGCAAACTACTCGTGTGAGTTAACTCCTTCAAACCTATTCAATTCGTACCCAGGACTCACCGCTTGTAAATTTATTTTGCAATTCAATCAACAAGGTCTCCTCCACTTGCTCCTCCTTTTTTCGCAGTTCTTACTCTTCGCCACACGCAGAAATAAGTCAGTACTGACAGAGGAGCAACTGGGCTTTGGAAACAGTATAGTGCGCCACGTGTGTGCTCTCGTACGACCAAATGGTCCAAAGTTTTTTCACTTTTCTCGGTGTGTGTGTGTGGGGGGGAAAAGGGGAAAAACATGGCCATACAATTTTCCACGATTCCTCCATTGCACTGTGTTTTCTATTCTCTTCTTGGGAAGAAAGTATTACATATATTCTATTTACGAATTCAACATACACTCGATTTTTTTTCACTCTTCTATTTTCATTCGGAAATTTAAAAAGTTCGAGGGTTAAAGAAAGGAGATATTATTCACTTTTCAGGGGAATATTTTTATGTAATATTTAGTATAGATTATTCAATTGTTATATTTATTCATGAAAAAAATGTTTTTTTTTGGGGTTTTTTTAACTGTAAAGTGTGAGATGATTTTCGAGATAATTTAAATTTTTTTACTCTTCTCGCACTCTTTATTTACACACTTCTCGTTATTTTTACTCCTGCGTGCATAGCTTATTACAATGGCATTGAGAGTCACACCGTTACCCTCTAGGAATGCCATCTGAACGCAGCGGGTGGTGGGGGGAGGAGGGAGAGTCACGGGAGTGTCGTTTGGTGAAACGTTTCCAAGAGCTTTCAGTCTCTTAATTTTAGTAGAGTGTTGGCAAGTAACTCCCATTGCGACGAGAGGAAATACCCGCCGTGTTATGTCCCATAAACACGATAAACACCATAAACGTCGCGAGTCCGACCACGTTGGACTTTACCTGTGCCTCTGGTCATGGGAAAAAGAGGAGAAAACGTTGAGAAAAGGTGGAACTACTGCTTTGAGTTTTTTCGGGTTAAAAATGAGGCGAATGAGGGTAATTAACGTGAAGCAGATTCTTTGAAATGAGTGCAGTTATGGAAAAATGTCAAGAGACATTTTTTGTAGAGAATTATGCGGGCTACAAAAAGGGTCTCTTGATAAATTTTCGCACACCTCGTTTTTTGGGAGATATTCTAAAAAAAGCGATTACGTGACTTTTCCAGTTTTTTTAACGAAAATTGGCGATTCGAATCAATTTGGGTTTACGAGAAAATCTGGAAAAAATTGAGAAAATGGTGGAATATGTCCGCATTGTTGGTGAATTTTTTCGGATTTTTTTAATGAACTGCACCTTTTTTAAAAAACATCTAGTGTATCTTGACTCTTACACATTGATTATTAAATTGATGTGAATCTCTTTCCAAGAAATTAATATAAAAATCGACTCATCTCTTCTCCCCACTCACCTACTAAATGAGATTTTGATTGAAATTATTAACCATGAAGCAAGTACTTCTCAAGCATCCTCATTTCACTGCAATTTTCGTCAGAATTTTCCTTCAAGGTGTCATCGAAAAGTTAAAAGACTCTCAATACCGTCGGAAAAATGTTCAAGCCCTTCACATCATGACTTCATATTCAAAAGCCCCATCCTCTTTTTCCCCTCTTCATTTCATTCTCTTCACGTGAATGCAGTACTCTCTGTGCTCTGTTCCAAAGAGCGGATCATATCATGAAGAATAAAAGAAAAAAAAAAAAAAGGAGAAAACAATGTCGATTGAATATTACATTCTACTACAAATACTTGGAGCTCGAGAGTTGTCTCATAAAGCCAGATCACTTCATCTTATTTTTTCAGTGGATATTTTTACCTCCACAATCTTCCACTTCATATTCTTCAATTTAATAACTTCACAAGAATTTCTTTATGAGCATAATACTTTCATTGTTTCCCTCAGAATAAATCAAGAGTAATTATTTTTGTCCTCACATTGTTGAGTCGAATTTTCTGAAGTAAAAAAAAAAAAGGCAATTACATTTAATAACATCAAATTAATCAAAAATATTCGTTTTTCCATTGATCTCAAAAAGTTTCTCGTTTCCCTGAAATAAAAGAAATCCGACGCTACCTCTGACATGTAATGACGCACTGTGATTATCCCGTTTCATTGTTTAATCTATGACATCTGCCACTACTATTTTCCCCATCTCGCAGTCATTCATCGACACGTGACACAATTTCCCGCAACTCGTGTTGCTAAACACAATGCCTGCCAAGCCCTCAAATTAGTTGTTTATCTTTTTTCCTCGCCTTTGTTTTTCCGAAGAAAAGCCGAGAATTTTTCGACCTTCAGTTATTCATTCGCCTTTAATTATTTCAACTATGCTGCATCCAACGTGCGATGGACGAAAAAAAACGAAAATAAGCGGGAATGAAAGAATAAATAAGAGCAAAAGGAGAAAGAGTTTCGTAGAGTCCTACGGAATTCAATTCAATGCATAGCAAATGGTAGCCCCAACAGCCTCGGATGTAACATCCGCATTGCTCCTCTCTCTTGTTTCACGTACTCCTTCTCTCTTTCATTCTTCTCACCTCTTTCTTATTTCCGTCTTTGCTTTATTCATTTTTTCAACTTTTTCCTCCTTCATCCAGCGAATAAAAATTGCAGCGCCGACGCGACGAGCCTAGGCATCTCACCTAAATAATGCACCTTTATCGTCGTCCCGTTGCCATATACGTACATATATATTTATATACTCGTGCTCTTTTTCTGGGGAAGAAAAAAAAATTGGAGGAAGGATTGCAGACCTCTGGGCTTTTGCTACAAACTCACTCAAGTGTGGGACAGGTGTAGCGAAATAAAATAAGTATGAATGCATGAACTTTGTAAATTCGTTGACTTCGGGGTCAATGACCTCGTTTTTGTGGGCATTATTGATAGTTATAAAAGATACAAATTTTAGTGAATAACAGAGTAATCCTGCAATTAAAATACTTCATCTTGTGTTATTCAATAACTTGATACAACAAAACAAATATTCGCAATTAATCTACTGCGCATGCGCATAAGATAAAGCGTTATCCACAAGTGCTGGAAACGTTGGAATCTTTAATTTCCTTCGAAAACGAGTGAATTAACCTCTCAATGCAAAGCTTTATCCCCAGATTATCTTCATCGTCTCAATTTATCCAGGAACTTAAAAAAAATCCACATCCAAAGTTCAAAGAAGCGACTCAAGTGTATTGTCCCGTTTCAATCGCATCAAGTCTCCAGAATTTCATCCTATTTCCTTCTTTTTTGTCGGATCCTCACAGGATACTATCACTTCACTATCCAATGTGAAAAAAAATAAGGGACGAAAGTCCCTAGGTGCTTTCCTCAATCCCGGATATTGAGGCAAATCGTGAAAGATCCACTTGTTTTCTCACAAAGTATCCTCCGCAATAATTCCCTCCTTCTCGCCTTCACTCTCGTTGAATTCATGCAAAAAGCACCCAATTTCACCTCCAACCTCATTCACAAAATCTCCAATTTGTTCTAGGGAAAAAAAAGAAGAGAGGCGTTACTTTATTATCTGTTGAATCAAAGCACAATGTAACAAAGAAAATACGATGTATCTATACCTCTTGTTCTCTTGACGAGATATAGTTTTATATGAGGCAAAAAAAAAAACGTCTCGTTTCACTCCCCCACCAACTTTTTATATTTATGTACTCTCGTCTCCCTTCAACGTGAACCCGGAATGACCAATAACTCGAGGCTTTATCCCTCAAATTAGACGTCACCAACTCTCTGTATATTCCCCCATCACCACCCACTATGTCTTGTTCTTCTTCACTTTCTTTTATACTGTTGTCTCCTCTATTTGCCCCATTCTCCCATTCTTTTGCTTCTCTAATTCTATTTTTATATCTCACCCAAGAAAGAAGATAATAATACTAGAGGGCTCGTAAGCTTTCCTTATGGAGTTGAACATTGACTTTCTTCCTCATTCTCCGCATATGATACTTTCGTTTCTCTTGTACTCTCACATATTTACGTTTAATCCAACAACAATATATATTTTCATAGCACAGCATCAATGATAACATCAATATTTCATTCTCTTATTTTTTCGGATAAACATGAGGATGATATTATTTTTGACGAATCGAGAAGTTATGGAATGTTCTTCTTTTTTTCTTATTGGTTGAAGAATGAGACAATGCTTTTGTGAGTTAATATTTCGGGATTTTCATGCAGTTCAATTACTTCTGAATATACTCAGGCTTATATAAATAGTCTCGACGAGAATAAACAGAATTACGGAGAATCTACAAACACCAGACAATTGGAATTCACTTGAAATCCATCAAAATCCACAATAGAACTGGTTATCTACAGAAATAATTCTATTTCTCATTTTCATTTGAAAATTATCTAAAAATTAAAAGTATTTTTTTTATTAAAAAATAAAGGAATTGTTCTTCTCCGCAAAGAATCCGGAAGTAAATTGTTGCTAGCATCGATGTCCTCTCGGAAGCCTCAAGAAAAGCCAGCATCTCGGATGTGGAAACTGGTTAGTTCCGGAGTTTTTCTTCTTTTTTTTTCCTTCATTCTCGATACTTCCTGTATTTCTACTTCTCAATCTTTCTTTTTCCTATTTTTTCCCTCTTTTGTGTGATTTCTCCTTTTATTTTTATTACTCTCCTTTCTTCCTCATACATACATGTATCCTCTCTCTCTCAGTTGGTCTCTCTGGAGACGTAGTGGAGCGTGAACCTGGCAAGAACGGGGGAAAATAGTAGCACCGAGTGCTGGTACTTTCTGTCTTTCTCTTCAATTCCCTCGGGTCCGCGAAAACGCCTTGTGTATAGTGGTTTAAGCGAGATAAAGGGAAACAGAGGAATATGGGGAAAATCCAATGAAACAGAGAGTCAGAAGAGTACGAGTAAGAGTCTAGTAGTTTGAGAAAGAGGCGGACATTTCGAGTAAAAAAGGCGATTTTTCCTGTGTGAGTGAAAAGCAATGATATTGCGTTATAAGTTGGGCACGAGAATGAGATGAACAATGGAGGTTTGAGGAATACAAGTTTGTGTACGATACTGTCTTGCAGGAGGTGGAGCAAGTTATTAGAGCACTTTGCCCAATGGCTCGAGAACGCTCTGGTGTTCGTTTCATATCAACACACAGACTCCGAGGATACACAATGAGAAATAACGGAGTTATACCTTGTGTGCAACGATATAAGAGAGAATGAGCCTTTGAAAATGAGGGGAGGGGAGAAGTGGACAGAAACGCATTACAACGTCCAATATACGTCCGTTTATTGTGGTTTATCGGTCTCTTCGGATTTTA
Source organism: Aleiodes testaceus (assembly GCA_963565655.1). NCBI lineage: Eukaryota > Metazoa > Arthropoda > Insecta > Hymenoptera > Braconidae > Aleiodes > Aleiodes testaceus. The sequence goes on along the minus strand of OY751421.1, from coordinate 3,143,390 downwards.
TATTTTATTTGAAATTTACACTCTATATTGTAGTGAAGAGTTTTATTCACTATTATTTTATTTTATTTTATTAAGAACTCTTTGTACTCAATATTCTTTGGTAATTAAACAGAATTTTAATGAGCCTGTTGGTCTGAAAGATTAGGAATTTTTTTGAGGATGAAGGCCTTTACGGAGGAATCCGAAAAAATTCACCAACAATGTCAACATATTTGAGCATATTCAGAATTTTTTTCAGAATTTTCTATGGAGTCCTTCAAGAGAAATAAAATTGGTTTCATGTTGCACCGAAGACTCTTTTTTTTTAGGTTATTCTGATGACACGTGATTTCAAATTGACTTCATAGAGACGTGACGCCATGAATTCAAATAACCAATAAAAATTATTTACAGAGATTGAACTTTTTCACTCAATGTTTGAGTTGATGAATCGATTTATCGACTTTCCGATTTTTCCAGTGGGTGTTTGAACTTGTTTGTGTTTAATTTCCGTGTTTAACTTGTAACAGTTAAATAGACACATAACCTCAATGAAGTTGCGAAGGATTCGGTGATTATCTTTGATTAACTTGAACTGTGACACTCGAGTGAGTTAATCTAGATGGCAAATAATTAATGCGAATTGTTGTAAATTAAAGGGGAAATTTAAATAACATGAAGTACAAAGAATTGTTAAATTATTTGGAGCATTAAGAATGTTCTGGGTAATAATAATTGCAGTAGAGCAAAACGAGTTGACAGAAGTTTTGACAAACTAGCGTTTACAAGTAATGGGTATAAGTGAAAATAGCCGTCGTAAAATATACCCGAGGGACGATTCTTGGGGATTATACGATCCTTTTCTCGCGAGCTCGGTCTCTCGCGTGTCCGTTGGTAGTTGGTGCTCGTGGGAGGCGACTTACGGTCTTTTCAGGTATTAAATCTACGGGGTTGGGGGCAAAAAAAATAAAAGGAGAAACAAGGTGAAACAATTGCCCCTGGGTTATATCCCAACAGTCAACAGAAATTGCAGGAAATAAAGAAAAAAATGAGTACATATGAAATTTAGTAAATGAAACATTTTTCAGAACTTTAAAATTACGTGAAAATTGAATAAATTACATTTTTTTTCACTTTTTATTTAATATGAAAATGATTTTTGCATTAATTAAATTTTATTAATTATTCATTCACATTATTAATTATGATAATGAGATTTAATTGGAATTGTTGAAATTTCAATGCTCATTAACTCTCAATTTTTCACGCATTAATATTAAATAACTAAAAACACGAAACCACAAATAATAATAATTGATATTACAATATTTCCCTTCATTCCACGTACTTATCAACTTTTTCATTCCTCAACTTCTGAATATTCGTGAAAGTTTAAATTTTTTACATTAAACTAAGTAGTTTTTCTCTTCTCTTTTCCCCCAGGTTTTTTCCATTTTTTTTTTTTTTGTTATTTTCTAAAAGTGACTTTTCAAGTATTCATCAGGGGAAACTTGAGCGAGAAAGGGAGAAGAAAAAACCTTAGAATTTCATGCGTGCCTGAGATTCTCCGAGTTTTGTGAAACTTGGGAAGGGCTGCATCGTGGTATCGATATAAAACTTTCCTGTCGAGGGAAAAAAAAAGAGAAATTCATTGGAGAAAAAATTCAAGGGAGGAAGGATCCCGTGCCTTATCGACACTGGAATATCGAACGGACGATGCGGATGAGTAGGGAAGATGTAGAGGAACTTTCCTGTTCGCTACGAGAATCATCGATAATTCGAAATAGTGAGGAGAAATTCTAAAACGAGTTGCGCGAGAGGGCCCACGTTGCCTCGTAAAGTCCAAACGATAACACCCGTCAGTCCTCCTTCCATCTCTGTAAACTCAGCTCATCTCTTTCATTCTCATCGCTATGCAACGAGTGCTTTAGGACACTACTGATATCGCTTGTCTGTCAACGATCTTCTTCATGAAAAAATGCAAATTGTTTATTACATTGTAATAAATAGTTGCATTCACTATTACTTTATTTAATATAATTAATTTATTCTTTGGTAATTAAACAGAACTTTGATGAGCCTGTTGGTCTGAAAGATTAGGAATTTTTTTGAGGGTGAAGGTCTTTGAGGAGGAATCCGAAAAAATTCACCAACAATGTCAACATATTCGAGCATATTCTGGATTTTTTTCAGAATTTTCTATGGAGTCCTTCACGAGGAAAAAAATCGGTTTCTTGTTGCACCGAAGGCCCTACTTAACCTTGTAGAGTATTTTCCCAGTTTTTTATTGGTTTACGTTGTATATATAAACAACGTAACGTCAACTACATTTTTCTTCAAACATTCATTTCTAAAAGTCCTCGAAAATATTCTCCACAAAAGAATTCATCAAAAATTGCCCCATCTCTCTTAGTTTCCGAGATATTCAAAGAAAATTGTTGAGAAAAGTCGACTCATTCTGTTCTACCACTTCACTACTAAATTGTTTTTGTCAAATGTCTTATCTTCAGTGCCAGAAAGAGGGGGAAACTGGGGGATTCTGTAGAGAATGTCTGGTGTATTCATCAACTATTGCAGAAAGTTAGAAGGATAATTAGAGAAAGAGAATCTCCTAATGTCCTAATTTCTTGAGTTTTTTTCCAAATGATTTAGGTTCAAGTCACGCTCTAGCAAAGTTTTTTGGCTGCAGAGTAATTCACAAATTTGCATACTTTTCGTCTGGCCTTTAATTCATATTTACATTCAACCTACGTCAGCGAGGTGGGAATTTAGGTCGGTTAAATCTCATGAAGCACTCTGGAAGACGATGATAAAGAACAATTGTGTCATTTTTCAAGGTAGCAAAAAAACGGCAGTTGTTTTAACAAACGTTAGATGTGAATTATGATGATGGTATCTTTTAGGTGGAGAAATTGCAACAATAATGCGGGAAAAACTGCAGTGATTATTGTATCATTAATTTTTTTAAATTAATTATCGAGAATTATCCGAATTTTTTCAAGAAATCAACATTTTTATCCTTGAAATATCTCGAAAAATAAGCGAGATAGAGAAATTTTGCAGGAGACCTTTTTTGTAGAGAATTTTAAGAGCTACAAAAAAGGTTTCCACAACAATTTCGCTATCTCGCTTTGTTTCCGAGATATTCTAAAAAAAATAATGGGCAGGATGGGAATTGTTTGGAAGTTTTGATTAGAAAGTGCAGAAGAATATTCCACAATTCTCATTGAATTTTTGAGTTTATTATCCATCGATTTCACTTAGATTAAATTGATTTTCAATGAGAATTGAGAAAGTTAGTGTCTGACGAGTGATTTTCACATGATTTACGAGATCTCGTTAATTATGATTGAAAATTCATTCGATTTAAGTGAAATCGATGGGAAATTATCTCATCTACTCAGGAGTAGTCTCTCATCTCGGTGAGAATGATTCATTTCACAATTTTCCATAATGAAAGGATGAAAAACCCGGATTTTGTCTCTTTTAGAAAATAATAATTAACTCAGAAGGACAAAAAACGTTGATTCTCATTCACCCATCCCTAAACCCCGTATTTTCAACTGCATTAAAGTTCAAATATAAACTCGACTGTCGTATGTGAACAATATTATTATGATTTTCCAGAGGGTTGTGATATTTTGAACAGAAAGATATAGCGCAGGCCAGACGAGAGTACCATACGCCCGCGGGCGCATTATAATATGATTCATGACCCTGGGAGTCCCGTGGCTCATGTGACTCCCGTCGTGATACCGGAGCTAGCTAAAGGATATTTTCCGAACGTTGTGTGCGCTATACCCAGAAGAGGCTACGAGAGTGGTCGCACTGATAAAATTATTATCGGCTGTGGAAATTTATGAAGTTGGATTATCCACAGTACTCCACCATACACCGTTAGTTTTCAATGTCTCTATATTTCATGTTTCATCTTTTATTTAAGAATATTTACCTCTCGTGAGAGTTTCATGAGGCACATATTCAAGTCACTGGGGCTTCAGTGATATTGTTCAACGGTTGAACGACGTTTGAAAGTTTTCAGGGTTGGAGAAATTTTAGAGCACTTGTTTTTAAAGGATAGTAATTGAAAAAAATTGAGAAAGTGCTCTTGCATGTCTACATTGTTGTGTAATTTTTTCAAATTTTTGAGTCAAAGTCTTCACCCTCAAAAAAATTCCGAGTCACTTTGCCTTGACCCTCCCAGCAAATAATCTAAAAAAGAACTAAGATTTTTTTCAGAGTAAAAGATTGCATCAAAAAATGTGAAAAAAATCCTGAAAATACTTCAGAATATTGAGTTTGTGTTCTAATTTTTTCCGAATTTTCCATCGACCCTTTGGAAACTTTCCCTAACCTTCTTCGCTAAGAGAATTACTTCAATAACTTCGAGAATCTCGAATCCCCAAAAACATGTAAACCTCTCGAAACTCAATTTGAATACAAATTCCAAATAAAAGCCCATTATGACTGTCCGTTGGAATTGATTTGGTAAAAGGAATTCAACGATCCAGTGCAATAAAGATGCCCTAACAGAATCCCTTCTATTCAAGTGTTAACCATGACCATATTGCCTCTCAGTTCGCTCAACGAATTTGAACTCTCGCCTTTCTTCAATTTACCGTAGTGAGTGTAATCGCAGAGTGTTAACGCCATAGCACGATCTACCCACAGGAAGAAAGGAAAAAGCATGTGTGAATTTCACTCCATGTATACATGTACATAGAATGAAAGTGTGTACAAAATGAGGTGGGAGGATTTAGACTCGTAAGAACTTGGGTAGGTTAGTTTTGGGGTAGCGATAAATGGTAGCTGTTCCGATTCCAGAGAACGTTGGAACGTGCTAGACACTGTTATACCCAAATACTCAAAGTAAAGTGCGCCAACTCCTTGGTTTTCATTCCTCTCTCCACATTCACAATGTCATCTAGGGATTCCAAGCCATCTACTCTGGACAAAACTGACCCCTTTGGACGACTGTCAAGTAAGCACTCTCCAGAACCCTTTTTTTTGCTCCTCGAGAGTCCTCAGAATGTTAACAGCAATCTAGTTATGAGTTGGAATTTTATAATCATTGGAGTTAGGAGAGGATTGTCTAAAAAGTTTGCTTCTGGCGACGAGTAGTGCTTCTTTTTCAAATCAGATGCACAGATTGATGCTTCGATGTCTCTTCCAACGGACGGCTTTCAGCCGAGCATAGTGATATCCTTCTTGAAGCTCAATTGGTAAAGTAGCGGATCGGTATTCGGAAGGTCATAGGTTCGAATCCCGTTTGATCATCCCTGACTTTGTGAAGATTGAAATCCATTTGGAAAGTACATCAACACCTAATAGTTATCAGTTTTCCGCCAGTTTCTGATCACAAAAAAATAATATGAAACAAAAGGCAAGCCTCTCCGAAGAGCCAAAACAAATAAAATGAACTTGAATAACAAACATAACCTATCAAAACTATCAATCCACTACGCAGCTCCTGAAGAATGCATGTGCGTTATAGTGAAATTCATTACAAATGCTGATTTACATGTTTAATAGTATCATATGGTTGACATAAACAGGTTTAAAAAAAAAAATAGTTGAGTTGATAGAGTAGCTGATCGGTATTCCAAAGGTTGCGAGTTCGAATCTCAATTGCATCAAATCATTTGATTGCCATATATAATCCTAATTATCAAATAAAAATTCATATGCTCCGACAGTTACTATTAGGAATATCAGGAGCAAACGGTACGGAAGACGAGCATATAAGGTTGATAGTTTAGTTGGGTAAAGCGAGTTAAAAGGGAAAGGAAGAGAGGGCTACAGTAGTAACGTCTGCGGCCCTCCATAGAGAGGCTTTATGCTAATACAAGTTGTTGCAGTTGCTTCTAACCGAGGCGCGTTCCGTTGCCTCGTTTCACTCTGTATACCTCCTTACTTCTCTTATCCCTTCCTCCTTCCACTCCAAAACACCATCCTCATCTCTCCCTCTTCCTCCCGGTCCTCTCTAACATGAACGCGAGCGCGCTCAATTGCCGACTCGCACGGAGATTATTTCCGTCTAAGTGCAACTCAAGATTCTGGCTCATATTTATTTCTCAACCATTTACAACCCAATGTTCCTTCTACAGTTTAATCCGAAAATTTTCAGGGAATTATCTTCAGCCACCGTTGTCATTACAGTGTTTATTTTGTACAGACGTAATTGTGATTAATTTGACATTTAGTTCATGCTAATTTTAATGAAGTCGTTTTAGGGATAAATTGGCAAAAAAAAATTGACACTATTTTACAACAAAAAAAACGCCAAATTCACTTGCTATGCTAAGACAATTTTAGTTTGTTATGGGATCGGAATGGAGAGGCTTGCAAAAACCATTTCGATTGTATCTTCACACTCATATTCACGTTGAAAATAAGGAGCCACTCTGTTACAACACCAGCATCCTCTGGAATTTCGAATTAGTTTTGTGTTCACCTCAAAGTACTTGGGGTGTGAAGTTGGAGGCGGCCAACTTGGTAACGGAAGAACAATTTCACAACATTCACTTTCCCCACAGTGAAGCATACCCCTTTTTGCTTAAAATCCGTTGTAGCTTTTTCGGTATTTCGTGGATCTTCTTTTGGCTTACTTTCTCGAAATTTACGTTATCCAGTTGTTTCTTGCTTCTTCATTTGTAAATTGCAAGTCTTTTAGATTCTCTATCTCTCTCTCTCTCTCTTTTTCCGTTAATTAATTAAAATACTGTGTTGAGAGTAGCCGCGAAATAACAATTCAAAAAGTTTGCTTCACTTTTGAATTGATGCAGAAGAATGTTGATGGAGTTACCAAGTTTTTGGGTAACTGTGTTTCTTATTCTTCTTTCTCTGGTATTAGAAATGGGGAGAAGTGTTTCTTCAGTATATTCAAAGAGTTCAAGGTATTTTTGCTTCAACAATGTTTATTAATAGAATTTTTCAAAGTTTTTCCTGGGGTTAATGATTAATGGAATTTTTTAAATGTGAAAACATTTTTAAAAATTGGAGAAATGACCCAGAAAATAATTCAGTAGAATAAAGGGTAATTTTCCTGTAACTTAAAATGATAATTTAATGATCTAGTAATTACGTTAATGAGTTTGCGGTTTAACCGTGTACAATCAGCCTTACCCTGCAAATATCGATAAATTATTTTACATATTATGGAGGCGTGTGGGTTAATATTGTGTTAAACTTAACCAGTATTAACTCATTATTTTCACCGAGACAATTTCTTGTTCATCGGACAATTAATTGAACATCAATGAAATAAAAATATTTATAAAAAATTGGATTGAGAATATTCGCCTAAAAATAATTGAAATCCTCACAATATTTCACGATGAAAAAGTGCATTGACACTGGAATAATTTCAACAAATCGTTGAACTCTTTCTCTGTCAAACGCGTAATCACTCCAATGGTACTCCATAAATTATTCTTTCACGGATGAGAGCAAATGGAGAAAATAAAATTCGCAATATCCGAAACGATGGATTTCACTGGAGCAACAGTTTTCATCTATTGTTACTCATACTTTTCGTCCTGAAAAAAGAGTATCCATTCTCTTTGGAATGATAAATGACTCGGCTATGGGTGAAGCAAAGCAGAACATTAGAGCTGTCATTGTCGCCGGTTCTTGTTCATTCGAGAGATTTTCTCATTCACTTCTCGATGAATGATTAATAACCACGGAGCTCTTCAATTTAGTCTCTTGAGTGATAATGAAATTGATGGATCCCTCAATTTGCTGTAATTTAAGAAAAAAAGATGAAGGAGCTCTTCAAAAATTCTGAAAAAATTCCACAATCTAATAACCGTGCTAATGAATTTCCCCAATTTTTTTCAGATTTTTTAACCAAGCCCTTCACCTTATTTTCAAAATTCCCAAAACCCTCTAAAATGATCAATAACTAGGACAAAGAGAAAGAAAAGTATTTACTCCGATCGAACTCATCCCAAACGTCCCCAATTAATCAAAACAATTCGTCTAACCGTCGGTCAAAGCTTGGAAGTACAATTCCTCAGCTAAAAGTTAAGCCCATAAATTCCAAAACTTCATCTCCAATGATTCATGACATTAATCAGTTGAGCGAGCCCCAGTGGATGCAGAAATTGTTGGTGAATTCCATGGGAAAATTCCGTGTGTCGTAGATAGGAAGACACCTCTACACCGAAAATTCATGGATAGGAGATTTCGAATTCATTGAGTGAGCCAAAGGATAAGCCTCTGAATGACAACATTTTGTCACTCAAGTCAGGTATTCACTGGTGCAAATAAGCCTAATAGTATTTTCACTATCTGCATGCACTAATTACCACAATGTTTTGGCCTAATCAAGTGCAGAGTTTGGAACGTATTCCCCAGTACATGACAAAGGAACTCTTGATAATTTTAAAATGAAGCAAGATACAACTGACTAAAATTAATTCACCGAATTATTTATGTCTACAATAATGACTTTTGGATGCTGATAAAAGAGTGGGAGATGAGAGAAAAAAATTCCCAGTGTTATCGTGGGGTCCATGAGAGAAAAGAAGACATGATAGCATTGGAGAAGAGAGCGATAGCTTGAGAAAGCGGAAGCAGCTCAACGGCCTTTTAGATGCTCGTAAATTCTGGCCAAAGTGAAAATTGGTAGAAGGGACCTAACGAACTTATGGGGAAGGGCAACGATATAAGGGTGGAGAAAAAAAAAGGGGCAGAGAAATAGTGAGGGAAATAATTCAAGAAGGTACAGAGAGACATTTGGAAAAATGTATTTTTACGTTCTGTAAGACACAAACACGTAGAACACAAGCTACTGTAATAAAATTCCGTAAAATCACAAAAAAAGAGAACAATTTTGACCACATCTGTTACGGTCTTCTTCCCATGAATGTACTGAGCATCAAATTCAATTTGTGCACGTGATCTTTTCGGGTTCTTCAGAAGGTAGAAGAAAATAGAGAATCGATTTATGACATTACTGAAGATGTTCCAATTTCATCTCCAGTCATATTTTCAAGATAAATTAAAAAGTCACTCTTAATCTGGACTTGTTATTCTCATTTTATTCGTTTGATGGAGGAAAAAAATCCTCCGTAAACATCCAATCCCGCAGTTGGTCCTGGGGACTCGTATTTCCCTCTCAATTTCGCTTTCTCCCTTGGACAAAAGGGTACGGGTAGGGCAAACTAATCAAGGTAATCTACACTATTTGCACGGCTCTCGCCTTCCTTCTTCCCTCTGTCTCACTCTGTTGATACTAGTTTCATTGGCGCATGCGCTGGCAGAAGTACCGCGTATTTGTATACATATAGAAAATTGGAATTCTGGGTGGGTGGTGAATAATTGGGGACACGGTGGAGATGCAGAATTAGGGAGATAGGGTGATGACTCTTTTTTTGGTTAAAAAAGAACTTTCAGAGATAATGGAGTTCAAGGTTTTCAGAAGCTGATGGTTTTCTGATAATTTACTCATTATGAGAATCAGAAAATGGAGTCGTGACCCTGACACTTTGGAAAAAATGATTTTAAGGAAATTGTGAAGATTTTTGTTGGATAAAATGGAGAATTTCTTCAGCTTCCGCATCTCTAAAAATGATCTAATAACCACTTCTCTGGTGAATATCAAATTTTCATGACAGCATTAACTGACATAGTCATTAAATTACCCCTCACTTCACTTAGAATTTACCCACGAATTCAGTGATGTCATGAATGACATGGACTGCCGCAGTTTCTCAGTAAATGAAGGAAAGAAAACGACGTTTTGGCAATGGTGGACGTGAGGAGACGCTAACAAGGGTGGTCAGTGAGCAAGAATGCTTGTTGAATAAGCAGACCTCTATCTCTCATCATCATCCTCATCTTTTGGGTCAGCTTGATGAAGATATTAAGGTGATTTCCCAATAATCAAGTCTCATTAAATTGCGGTCAGTTACTGAAGCAATTAAGACACTCCAAACTCTCCAGAGTTTCATTGAATATCAATTGCTCAATATCTCCAAAACCATCAGGTTTATCAAAAATAGTCAAGAGACCTTTTTTGTTGCCCAGAAAAATCTCTTCAAAAAAGGTCTCTTCATAAATTTCGACAACTCCTCTCGCTACAAAGTTATTCACAAGTAACTGAAGAAACTCAGAAATGCCTACTTTTGGGGAAATAGATCATGCAGATGCTCTGACGTCAGATGGGGAAATGGAGGGGAATATTCCACAACACTTCATGTCAATACTATACTGAAAGACTCAAACACTTTTGTGGATAGAGAGAAACAGAATGGATAAAGTATATGGACTGAAAATCCCTGAGTGCTGTATTGGTAGCGGAAACAGCATGTGGATATGCACGCAGCTTGAGTGCATGTAGCATTTCGCGTACTTGCGGCAAGTGTCGTTACTCGTGAGGAAGAAGCTACCGGAGATTATGTGCTTGTAGAGTTGGCTGAGAAACAGTGAGGGAAAACTGGGAGCACAGGACACACGATTATTATAACAACTGGATGCTGTCGTGGTCTCTTAGAAATGTGGAAATTTGGAGCAATAGACAGAGTGAAAATTTCAACGTGAGTTTGTGGCTTTGTAACTTGTTCATTATGTCCTGAGTCAACTTAGTGAAAGCTCTTTGTTGTCCTGTGTGTCTTAGGTGCTTTGACCTGTTTCGTTGATTTTTTTCTTGCTCCTGCGAGTAGAAAAAAATTAGTATTCTGGAGATAATGAGTTTGCGTTTGTTGGATTCGGTTGAAAAAAAAATTAAAATAATTAAAAGGAAGTCAATCCTTGAGTAAATAACTCCTCTCGTATTGATCATTTCCAACTCCGATAATTCAATTTGAGATGGAAAAAAAGGCGGGATATGGTTGAGTAAGATGAGAAGAAGTGGAAAAGACTCGCGGCACATCGGTGTTATTATCGAGGCACGCCGGAGCTAATTTACTTTTTAAATAAATCCTGGTAGCTCGTTAACTCCACTGGAAATGAGAGCGAGAGAGAGGAAGAGACTGGAAGAGATGAGGAAAAGGAAAAACCGCGCATCGAATAGCAGGATGCTATAGCGTGAAGAGTTTTTGCCTCTCGCTGTGTCGAGGGGCTGCTCTTTCCATGCTAGAACGAGAAAGAAGAAGAAAGTGCTGGCTAACGTTTTCCTGATAAACCGGTGCTCCTTCTTGGAAAAAGATCCATCGTCTTCTTTACCCCCACAAGCCCATTATTTTTCGGGTTTTCGCATTAGACTTGCGACTAAAATTATTCGATCCTGCTCCAATGATTGATGCATCAAAAAGTTATTTCCGATAGTCTTTATTTCATTCATTTTAATACCGAAAAAAAAACGTAAATTTTGGACTCAACTGTTATTGCATTATTCTCTCCTGAATAATTAAATATTCAAATCATTTTTTTTTCCTTCTCTCTGCTGTTAATAAAGTCGAGATCAACAGGAAGATTCGTCAGGTTATTATGAAAACGAGTGATAAATTATTTGGAAAGAGTCAAAAGAAACTTTTAAACATTATTTTTCTAAATAGTATTTTCCGCCATAAAAAAGTTCCTTAACTACCAAACTTCGTTACTCGTTTAGCGAATTTATATTCTAAAACTGGTGGTGGTCGTCGCGTGTCTCCATTTTGCATTAACTCGCACACGAGTAAAGAGGGACATACAATTGTCTTTTTTTTTTACGTTTCACTCATTTTTTATTTTTATCCGGTTTTGCATGACTCTCCATTCCACTCTCTCTCTTTCTCTCATTCTTGTGTTGTTTGTCCTCTCTTGTACCACGATCTTTGCAGTGTTAAGTTCAGCTTAATTGCTTTAATTACGTACTTTTTTAAACTTGTTTCTATTTTTCATGAAAACTGAAATAAAATACGTCTTTGTGACATAAGAGTTTTCACATTATTTCGTCTCTTTTTTTGTTTGTCAAGAGAATGAACCTGGTTATACAATAATTATTGGGGGAAAATTTGCGGATTATTCATTGCGAAAAGTAAAGATATATGAAGAGAATAAAATGCCATAAAACTCTTCTCTCTACTTGAAAACATTTTATTACAAAAATTGTTCACTTCGCACATTAATTTCTCTTCTTTTCCGTTTGACTTCAACCGAGAAAAAGAGTTTGCCAAGTTTTCCAATTTTTTTTCCTTTAATTTAAATTCATTAAAAATAAGAATTTTAATAGAACATTTGAAAAAATGGAAATAAATATTGAGAGAATGATTGAGTTATTGAACTTTCAACGTTCTCATGAATTTAAGAACCAATTCTCCATTTTCATTGAAAAAATATGGAAAGTCATCTGCATTTCATAATGAAGCACTCAGACATTGAGACATGGTATCCTGTATTTTTCATCATTCAATAGAGGAGTAATAAAAAAAACATTATTCGTACGTCTATGGGAGTAGATTGAACGTTCCTTATGAAATGTGCAATAGTATAATATAGGAAAAGCAGACGTACAAATACAAAACGAAGTGTATCAGAGAGAAGCGAGGATGAGGAAAAGAGTGAGTGAGGATTGGAATATGATGGTAAAATCGAAGGAATCTTATTCTACTTGATGCACGACGTGGCCTGATGTTTCGCCTCTTCTTTCTTCACTCACTTATACTTCTCCAGGGATTCGGCATTCATAACCAATGATTAATGCACTCGCCGTGACTTGAAATTTACTTTCTCACTACTGGACTCGGGCCATTCCACTTCTGTTTAGTGTCTGATGGTTTCGAGGTATTTCTACTCAATTTTATGGGAGTTTTGGGGAAAAAGGATGCAATGATATGGAATTTTTCTTTAATTGGAGATCAAATTGCTGCACTTTTGTATCCTTCCGAAGTCTGATTATTGTAAAAACTGGAAGTTCACGCTTCATGCAACCGGAAACAATTCAGAGTAAATAGAATGAAGAATTCTGGCGGATTCTGCAAAATTCACTGATCAAAAAAAGGAAATTTGGCAGAGAATTGTATTAACTCGATTTTCCACTAAAAGAAGCAAATGAATCAAAGAAAAATTGGAGAATCTCGTTATTTTATTTCCGTAAGCACAAAACCAATGCCAAAGTATCTTTTTCAATTTTACTCTATTATTTAATTTTGTTGTGAAATATTTGATAAAAAAATCTGCAAAAAATCGAGGATATTCTCAAACATGTCTTCATTGTTGTAGAATTTTTTCAAAAATTTTCGCAGACATTTTGACCCTAAAAAAAATTCCCAATGATTTGCTCCATTTTACCCCTCTCAAAAATTTCACAGAAATTGCGAATCAATACCTCACCGTATGACACTTGCTACATACTCCTGTCTCTATATAAGCGAAAAATAAAATTTACGATGTTAAATCTCCATGAGGATATAAAATCCCGATGCAGGAATAACGGTGCATAAGACAAATATCGGTTTACTACACTGTGCATTGGCTATCTGTATTTGGCTCCAGATAGAAACCCATTACGATCCCTGATGGACACGCTTCTCTCAGCCATTTCTCTTTGTTCTTCTGTCCCTTTCCCTCTTGCATTTGCTGCATGTACGTGGAGAGAGAAGAGGAGAAAAATGGCCGCCCCGAAATGTCCTGAAGGAGGTTATAAATCGGATCATTCCAACGGTGGATACCGATTGTGCTCGTATCAGACGACAAATCGCCAATAACCGAATCTCTTTTTTTTTTCGTTCCCCAGTGATTTCGTAAACACTTTATTAATCTGCGAATATTTATATTCAATAGAGTGCAAAAAAAATGAGATAAAACTGGAAAAATGGAGATACGCCTTTTTTATCTTATTGCTTCTTTGTTTGTCCATTTTGCTGAGCATGTACATTTTTTGTTTATCATAATAGTATAATATAGTTTTCTGGAAAATATTTGACTGTTTATTACATAAATATCTGCATGTGACTATTGTATAATATATCTTTTGTAAAACTTCTTTATATCATTGACAAATTTTTAGTGAAAATTCATTATATTTAAAGCATGGAATCTACTTCACAATATACTCTTGTTGAATTAGAATGAAATTTTCACTCGGTTGCTTTATTTTAAGAATGTATTATTTCCTTTCTCCTCAACGAGAAAAGGAGAAATATAAACATGAATTTTCATATTTTCTTCTGAGAAAACACATGACACTCATGAATTTATATTGAAGTACTATTGAATAGAAGCGTCACCTCTCGTAGTGCTGCCACTAAGCATCAAGAGAGAAAAAAAAATTGTACACGAAACCCACTTGGCCGGGTTCCCGACTACATGGCAAGGGCGCCGCCCTGTGCAACTCCGTTGGCCCATGAACCAGCGAGAGAGAGAGAGAAAGAGCACGCGTCTCATCCCACCCTATCTGCAGGTCTCGTGATGGAGGTAACAAAGCGTATATTGTCGAGGAGGAGTGAGAGCTAGAACTCACTCACCCGCGAAATATGCTGTGGCATTATAAAATCCTTCAAGAATTTTTTTTCTGTTCTATTTCGTCATCTGGAAAAATGCAGTTCACAAGTGGTATTCATCACTGCGGTTTTATTTGGCTTGTTGTAACTGTGTTAATTCTTGTAATGTTCAAGCGAGATCCAGCAGTTTTGGGGTGAAAACAGATTTTCTGGATTATCTCGGAAAGTAAAAGAGATAGAGAAGTTTTTGTAGAGATCTTTTTTGTGAAGAAAATTGAGAGTTACAAAAAAGGTCATTGTAACAATTGCTCTATCTCTCTTAGATTCCGAGATCTTGTGAAAAAACTGAATTTAATGATTTAATTCGATTTTGTCTTCAGTTTTCTGAGAATATCTCGGAATCTATGGGAGATAGGGAAATTTTGGTTATCACCTTTTTTGTAGAAGAAAATCAGACCTACAAAAAAGGTCCTTAGCAAAATTTCTCTATCTCCCATAGATTCCGAGATATCACCGGAAAACCAACTTCAAGGTCAAATTTTCACTTTTGGTTCTTCATGGAAAACGCAGATGGGGCCGATTCATAGGTCAAACTAAATAACTCAAAGATTCTGATTAATCAAACCATCTTCCATGATTCCAAACCTCAACCTCATTACCAGAATTAATAAGCTTTGTTAATGTTGGTAATTTTATCTGTTCCAGGTAACTCCAGTCAATATCTCAACAATAACCAACTAAACTGAAGCTAAATTTAATTAGAAAACCGGTGAGTTTGCATGATAAACTCATTATTCATCCGGAAATATCAAACCCTCGGAACAACTGCCCTAAACAACTCTCCTCGATATCCCACTACAATATTATCAATTAAATTAACCCCAATTCATCAAAACATCTGCAAAAAAATCCATAATTTTCCACTCGTATTTTCATATTCAAACCCAGACAAATCCAGAATGAGAATTCAAGTTCCGAATCCCCGAAATTCGATACAAACTGGCAAAACTCCAAGCTCTCAGTAGACTTTGGCCTCTGGTGCTTTTTCACTCATTCCTTTTTTCTTTATTATTATCATTCATTTTTTTCCTCATTCCGTCTCTTGTTTCCCCCCCCAGAAACTCATCTAGCTTCTATTCTTTCCTTCATTCTATCCCCACTCCACTAAAAATCTTCATTATGTTCCATTCACCATGGAAAGATACAGAATTTTCTGCACTAGTAGATTCAATTAGTTAAATGCCGGGATTATAACAAAAGAGTAACAATGATCCTATTATTACCAGTGTGTTACCCAACATACTTCACCCGCCCTCCCACTCCTGTCTTCCTCTCTCTACGCCTCTACCGCGTGCCAACGCGCAGAGGGTACATTGCGCAACGAAGTTTGTAATCCGAACAGCATATTGTGCTACCGCAATTTCCCGAATTAATCGCATTTCCAAACTCCCACTCCTTGCCACCCCTCAATCCCATCAATGTCCGGGCATTTTGCTGTCGTCTCCTGTATCTAAATGCGGAATAGTTATCATCTGAATTGAAGGCGGAAAGAGGGAACTGGGGCTAATGAGGAGAAAGGATGGAAAAAAGGGGAGAGGTGAATTTGGCAGTGACTTCGAATTCAAACTGATCAACAAGTCGTCGTTGTTCGTCGGCATGCTGAACGGATAGAAAGAGTCAAAGGGGAAGAGAGAGGCAAGAGGTAACTTGGCGTGAGTACAGTCTGGTAGCTGACAATGCCAACCTTTGAACTGTCAGGTCCCGACCCACATAAAATACCAGGCACTTCACGGATACCACACATCGCATCACTTATTACGCCAATAAGAACATCAGTGATGGGTTTAATTGACTCGGACGGTTCTTTTTTCAATGGAGGCAGGGAAAATTGAGGGAATTATTGATCGAATTGATCATTTATTTGGTAATGCTTACTTTTGGAAAGTTAGCATCATCATGCTGAATAGTAAATCAAACTATATGAAACTGCTGTATTTCAATAGCTAAACCAATAGTTAAACTTCAACAACAGCTATAGAGTGATCATCATTGCTGGAATCACAATTACTTTGGTACTCTACACTAAAATCAATTTTAGTCATCAAAACAATGACGACAAAATGGATCCAAAGACATGAGCATCATTCAGAAGTTTCTAATTCAACGGATGTCGTATTCAACTTAAACTCATCATTCTGATCACTGCATGACCCTAATAATTAATAGCACATAATAGAATTGTACTGCAGATACGACGAAATTGCCATACGAATCGTATAAAATACATCCGGAATTACCGTAGGTATCGCATAGAATGCATGCGGAAGTTTATTGGGATATATCAATACACCCCGCAAAAATGTTGCAACGATGTGCTTTGGATGATACATAGTATCACATAAACCATCTACATGGCATACCATTGAAATGTATGGAATATTATTGCAGTTCGAGACGTTCTGAAAACGTTGGGGAAGACGCATTTTGCTTATTCAGTTAGGGCAGTTGCACGATAAACTGGAATTCTATCGATCCATAACATTGTGCAGCATAAATCCTTGTATTTATTCATGTTACAAGGATGAAAGAATTAATTAATGAACGAGAATGTGAAAACAGCTCTGTTGAATGATTTTTTTTTTAGTGAAGACTTTCGTGAAAAAATCTGCGAAAATTCTACAATAATATAGACATGCTAGAGCATCTTCTCAATTTTTTTAGAAATTTTTGGTGAAGATTTTCATTATTAGACAAATGTTAGTAGAGTTAGATTTCTGAGGACTGAAGGATGTCTTCTGTGTAGCGTCGCCCTTACTTGCATGACATTCGTGTTAATTACGGATAGCCTAAGATGATTCCTCAATAACGCGTCATTTAGCCGCATTACGTTGCTGAGGTAATCAAGCCATCGGTATCGATCAAAGGCAATGGGGGTGAGCCTATTGATCTTAGAAGCACATTACGATCCAACAACACGCGGTCATTGTAGAATCCCCTTCAGGTACCGCAGGTGACGTGTCTACTGCGGATTCGAATGCCTCTATAAAATAGTGTAGGAAACCTCGGAATAACGGACCTGTGTGGTAAATTGAATCATAATCCTTTTCAAAGTGAAAAGATGATCAGAAAAATTGGAAAAAAATCGTCGAAAATCAACAAATGGTAGAGCATGTCCACAATTTTTTCAGATTCTTTTATTGCCTCTTTCGCTTCAAAGGAAAATGCAGAGATTGCTTCCGGGGAAATGGAATTAATGCCAAATAGAAAAATTCAATCCAAATAATTCCTCGACTCAACTTCCGATCAATAAATCGAAGTTTCCGGTGTTCCTCGAGTGCTTTGTTGCCAGCGGATTACATCCGCGAGACGAAAAATCTTGCAGATACGCAACACCGAAGAACATTCGTCTCACCACGACATCTATCTCGACAAATTATGCACTTTCCGCATGCTCGCACAGGATAGACATGATGGATTAAATGTAGCCGGATTATTCAATACTCCTGATTGGCGTCCTAGTGCAGTTCTCGGTTTAAAATTTATGCAAAGTGTTTATTCGAGTGTGGAGTACATCCAGGTCACCAGCTGCATAAGGTATAAAAATAGCTTCCAAGCCAAAATGGTTCAGGATTTTTTTTCAAAGTGAAGGACTTTACAAAAAAATCTGAAAAAATTTGAGAAGATACTTTAGCATGTTTCCATTATTAGATGATTTTTTCAATTTTTCAAATCAAGGTGTTTACTCCAAGAAAAATCCCAAAGTCCGTAGATTACCGTTGCCTGATTCCCACGAGTAAATGTTGAGGACTTTGGTGATGCTGGTAAAAAGAGCCCGAAAACTAGCGAGTGGGAGAAATAATGGCGACTCGAGACTGGAACGGGAAGAAGAACTGTAGCATGAAGAAGAAGAAGAGCAAAAAGAGTGAAAAAAGAAAGAGAGAGAGAGAGAGCTCCTCACAGGGGATGGTAAGTATTCGTGGCGCGTCCTCCTGAATTATCGCGCGAGTATTCCCGGGAAAATGCCACTAAATCAACCCTCAAACTGTCCCACTCGCGCTGCTACTCGTCCGCCATATTGCCGTCCTACTTTTACCCAAATGCTTTTTCTTTCTCTCTCCATACCTTTTTTTTCACTTCTACGTTGCCCCCCCTTACATTTCTGTTATGCCCCTTGTGCCGTTAGCAGAGACGACTCTTACGACGCTTTTCCCCGGTTAAGGCAAGCGAAGAGAATAACCGTACAAGCCCACGGCAAGATGCAAATACGAAGACGGCGCGTGTGAGAGTCGTTTGCTTGAAATATTGTTGCAAAATAAATAACGAAGGGTGTAATATGCAAAATTACGAGCCGACTACACCCGCTCGTTTTCCCCCTCTCTCTCTCTCGCTCTCTTTCACTCTCGAGAGCCCCGTCGGTGCTGGCCTGATAACGCCATTTTAACTCGCGAGGACCAAACTCCCTCCAACTACTTCTTCTCTCTCTCTTGTAGTTTCTTGTACGACCTCGATGGGTGAAAACGGAACAGGGAAATTCATGGCTCTTACTACGCTACATGACTCTGTTGATTAGTCACTTGGAGTTCACCGAATTCTTCAGTTATTAATAGCTTTTAAATTAAAATGTTGGTCTGAAGGATTGGGAATTTTTTTGAGGATGAAGGCCTTTATCGAGTTATCCGGAAAAATTCACCAACAATGTCAACATATTCGAGCATATTCAGAATTTTTTTCAGAATTTTCTATGGAGTCCTTGACGAGAAAAAAATTCGTTTCATGCTGCACCGAAGGCAAAGATAGTAAAACTTCAACAATACCAATATAATCATACTAATAATCATAATTACTGTAATCACATGGCAAAAATCTCACCAAAGCATTTCGTGATATTCACCAAAACTCTCCATTTTCATTTCCACCGTATCACATGTACGTGGCAAGCGATGATTTCTCCTCATTTCCTTTCTATTCCTCGGAAAAGGTTCCACCCGTTAAAAAAAAGAAGAGTATCAAAAGAAAAAGTCATCCAATGGATTACAGTTTGGCGAACGAGTTTCATAGCACGCGTGCAACTGACTTTGGGATGCTGGTACAACTTGGTAACGTTCGACACGCGCCAAACTCTTTCGTCGAGTTGAGCAAACGTAGACCCCTCCCTGACAGAGGCGGAAGAAGAGAAAAAGAACGGGGAGGAATGGACGAAGGTGGCTGTGATGTGGCGTATGGTGAGCCAGTGAAAAGGGGGGTGGGAAAGGGGTGGCAGTTAACGTCTGTGGTGGTGGAGGCGACACCTGACCCCTGGACTATATCGTCACCCGGGTGAAGTTTCGTAACTCTTTAAAATAGCGTCGACAAAGTTCTCCACGTCGGTAATTCCTGTTGGGAAGTAATCTTGGTGTGGGAGGTTGTGCCAGGGCATACAGCGTACTACCGATCAATATTAATGGGTGGCAGTGTGGCACACCTATATCGGAAGTGCCTTCTTCGGTTTGAAAAAAAAAAAAAATGGGAAACAAGATTTCTAGCATAGGCGTGGTTCGCTCAAACCCAGTTAAAGGGAGAACGGAGGAAAAAGAGGGCAATTTATTATTAAAGTTGAAAAGTGGGGGGAGGGAGGAAAATTCAAATTAAAAACTTTCATGGAAACCAGTTGATTTGAATGTAGTAAATACACAACTGCACTTGTTCCTTCGCCTTTTTTTTTTTTTTAATTTTGTGGGCTATGGCTTTTCAAAGTTTGTCACTCGGAAATTTTTTCACATTCACATTAATGACTCAATTCTGGAGTTTATTCCGGTTTATTTGTCTGGGTGGAGCTGTTGTGTGCTCCAATTTTTGGGAGGTGAGAGGGTGGACGAGGAGGGTGAGTTAATTGTTTTTGGGGAGAATTGGCAGCGCTAGAGATTCAACCAGATTCGAAATAAACATCACAATTTCTCTGAATTTTTGAATCCTGTTATTGATTTCCTTTTTATCAAAAAAATAAATATCTTTATTTGTAAGGATTTGAATGGAATGAAGTATTCACGATTCATTAAGTACCGATTGTTTAAAAGTATAAGCAGCGGTTATACAAAGCCACCCTCAATCCCTCCTTCTCCCTCAATTATATTAAAATTGAATACAATAAATACCGAAACAAGTAAATCGTCGGACTTACTTCATCCCGTGTGTTGAACCGCATCTCGTTAGTATACTCCAATTGGAAGCTTTCACAACAGTAAATGCATTGCAAATGTATCACGGACCTTTGTAATTGTATGAGAATCTGCCTCGAACCGCGTATATTCAAACAAGCTCACTGTTGCGCGGAAAAGGTGATGGCAATGGGCGGCGCTTGTCCATGTGTACGTTTCACAATTGTGTGTGTGTTCCGGGGGTATTTCAGTTAGCTCCTACGCGATACGCAATTGAAGAACCGGATATACACACCAGTACACCGGTTTAATAGTCACATTTGCCTGTATCTAGTGCCTTTATGCAGTTCAAACAGGATGACAAGGACGATATCAAAACCAGTGCCTACTGTCGTGCGATTGGCCTTTATGGCTCTTCACAAACTTCTATTTTCACTGGATACTTCGATTACACAATTGATAATCTTCAGACTGTTTCAAAGTTTTGAAAGGAAGATTTGTGATTATGCTTAAAATGCGGAAACACAAGTACCCGAAATAATCAAAATAATCGCATGAGAAAAGCGCCACTTTTTCGCACTAGTGTCATAAAATTGACTTATGAGTATTGTCCAAGAGTAGGTTCTATGGGTTTATTTGCATGCATGGAATAGACATTTATTTGTCATTATCATCATGATATGATGAAACTCAGTAATGTGTTCAACTTCTTCAATAACTATCAAATGAAAAAATGATGTTTATTATGAAAATGCACGTGATTTTAGAGGTTAGATTTATTCATTAATTTCCGTACAAACACAACTCTTCTCCACTTTTATTACTCATTCAGAGCGTACACAATTTCATGGGCCGATGGTATTATGTACTTAGTGCTTTCAGAATGTAGACGGGATTTTGCAGAGAAAAGGCTATGGCCTCCTCCGGGGAACCGTGTACCTCGCGAAACACGCGCCGTGACCATTAATCTTGATTCACTTCTGTACCACCACCACAGAGCGCAGTAAGGCAAACGCAAGCGGTTTTTACGTGCAAGAAAAAGCGTACAGAGACGACTGGAGGTTACAGTGAAGTAATACGTGTACGTAGGTGGCGAAGGCCGTCTCTACAATGAGATTCCCCAGAGAATTGAGACGCAGGCTCGATTTCTCACGATATACATTGGTGATAACGTGTCACGTGGAAAATACACAGCCAAGATCCATTTGAAATTTTCCATCAAGACTCTGTTGGGACTTGTATCTAAATACACCGATGGAAATTGCTGATGTATGTGAAGCTGTCAGGGAGGAAAGCAAGAGCGGAATGAAAATATACGCGTGTGATGCTCGTGTTCATTTGGAGAAAGGGGAGATGAGAAAATGCAGGAACTCAATGACGCATTTTCTCTCATTATTGATATTCAAAGAAAACACATCAACAAATCCTAGTTGACCTCTCCCAATAACCCCCGAATATCATCATTACCGTTAAAATTACTGGAGCGCATAAAATTCGCAAAAAACCACGTTCACCTAGAATCTTTATTATTCCCCTCAATACACCCAAAGTGAAATAGCTTTAACGATGATCTTCGGAGCTACCAGAGTAGACGCCGTTTCACTACTTGGCTGGGTGCCGAATCGACAAATGCCCTACCCAGTCACATTCATTCAGAATGTAAAACTTTTGGAGCCCTTTCCTCGGAAAATTGTGGCGCATCCAAAGGACGAGTTCACTCATTTGAATCCTGCCAGAGATATGGTCTTTCTCGAGTTCGTCCTATATTTACTCAAACAGTTACATCAACATGCTTCAACAAACGATGAGAGGACACTCGTCGCGGTTCATAGAAACAAGTTACGTTATGTGTCTGTGCCTAATGATGAGAGAAACGAGGCTAGACTAGTTTGTACATGCGGAAGAGAGAGAGGGGGATAGTTAGTACAATGTTTCAAGGTAGAACAAATGATATTTCGTTACGAGTTGGTACATTCAACACAACTGGTTGGTCGGATTCCCTCAGTACGAATACACACACACACAATACCTCTGTGTATTAGGCACTCTATGTAAATCCCGTTCATTTCGTTGGCCACTGGCTGAGTAGATTCTCAGCAGTGCACAACACCAAGTGGAACCAAGTCATCTGCTCCTCCCTATCTCTCGCGCGGCCTCTTCATCTAGTGAATCCTACAAGCTTGGCAAAGTGGGCTTTATTGGATGGAAAACCATCGTAGAAATTACGGTTGCACCAACTGGCCCACAGATGGACCGTGTCATGCTCCCTTTGTCCCTAATTTCGAGTGGCTTTAACCATGCCAAGCTCATACTATGTACACACTATTTCTGTGCAGGCCTGTTCACAATGACAATCATCATTTCATGTACAATTGAGCCCACTGAATTTATTAACAGTTCGAGATATCAGGGTTTGGTAACACTTGTATAGAGATCCAGGGTAATGGGGTCATGATGGTTATGAGAAAGAGTCCACTTTTTCACACTTGTGTCATAAAATTCAAATGTCACTGTTCAACTGCTGAGTAAAGTCGAAAAGATTGCGATTATTTCAACATACGAATGGGCGAGGCATAAGCAAACATGATGCATGATGCTTCTTGACAGAAGAATGACCGTGATTGATGAATTATTACCGCGATTAACCGCCCACTAAAGAAAAATCACCTGCACCTATTTCTCATGGAATACTTAATTCTCATTGTTCTTTCTATCAAAAGACTGAAAGATCCGTGAATTTGTCGGGAGTGAAGGACTCTGTGGAAAAATCGGAAAAAAATTGAGAAGGTTCTTTCATCTGTTCACATCATTGTCGAATTTTTTCAGAATTTTATGAAGTCTTGCACTTTCAGGAAAAATCCACATTCATCTATGAAACCCGTCTGATTCCTTGATTACGAAATAATATGGCTTGAATAATCCCGAGTTTGATGTAAGATTCAACCAAGTAATAATCATGTGTTTGCTCAAGTAAATGGTGGTATTAGTGATACATTATTCAGATGGAACTAGATAGAAAGTGCCGGAGTATTCCAACTTGGTTACGATCACTGCCATGAATTGGCTCATCAGAGTGCCTCCAATTTGCAGATGGCATTGATCCTAAAATGTGAAATCAAGAGCCCTAATTCATACAATATACAGGACCATGTATTCCTCATGGTCCACATGACTCAAGATTGCACGAAAACTAGTTAACTTCAGCCTGTGGTTTTATCTTTTAAAACTTCCTGAGTTAGAATACACTGGTGTTACAATTGTGAGAAACTTATCCGTCGAGTCAGGGACGTTAGAAATCTTTTTCCCCCGTTCTTGCACACACACACACACATACAAGGTTCGTTTGTACAAAGTGATGGATAAGCGGTGGAGTATAACTGTGAGTGAACCACGTGTTGCCTCATTTCGTTTAAGACCCCATGAAGAGAAAGAGGGAGAGAAGAAAATGCCATAGCCTCAGACAGATTGTCTGGCGCTTCGAGCCATTTCCTTAGTACTTCAGTTTCGCCACGATTCCTCTTGTTTTATCTCGGAAATTTTTCGTCCTTATCTCACTTCCAACGAGTCTATCCTCAGTCACACTCTATGATCTCTTGATTTTAAATTTATCCACGAAACCAAAATTAGTTTCTAGTGTGTTCTTAAAAGAGGGGAGACAGGATTTATTTGGTACTTCATTCAAACGAAGCCCAAAATTTTGAAAATATTCTCCAACAAAGAGACCATGCTATTGCATCTTTCCAAATTTTTTCAGAATTTTTTACAAAACCCTTCACTCTCAAAAAAATAAGAAGTGTCTGCCATTATCTCCAACATTCTTGAAGATATCCAAATTGATAGAAATCTTTCTCATTATATGACGTCATTGATCATGAATGTGGATTAACGAGATAATGCACCGTCTCGTGCTTCTCCTTTCTGGCTCTTTCTCTCGCTTTATTCACTTGATTTCAGTTTTTCATTCTCCTTCTTCTTATTCTTCACGTGGCTACGCTCTTTGGAGATTCTCCCGGTATAAAGTCACGCCTCGCTGAGCGTAACGAGGACTCCCCAGACAACAATGAATCTCCAATTTTGTTGTTCCCTTTTCTTTTTTGCTCTTTTCCATCGTCGAGTTTCTAACCCTTGGGCCCACGCGTGGTTACCAGCCTTTGGACCCCACCAGTGGAATCGACCATGTATCAATTCCAATCTTCACCAATACCAGACGTGTACACGTACACACATACACTAGCGCATATAATTGGTGCAGAGAGAAGTTCTGAAAGAAAATTTATGCCGTATTGGATAAAATTATTGTACCTAATGTACAGGGCAGTTCAATGACTGGGAAAATTGTTAGTTTCCTCCGGATATTTACTGGCTTTAGACGAATTACAATCACTTAGATTAATCCACGAGAGTTTGCATGTTTATTGAATGGCAAATTAAGCGGAACAATCTATTTTTACTGATAAAAACAGGATCACTAGTTCTAGTGAATCACCGATTTCTTTTATTCGAGTCAATCAATTACGATGAAAGTTTGAATCAAGGAGGAAGTGAAACTCTTATTTCTCCAGAGTAAACGGTTAAACCTAAAAAATTGAAAAAAATTCCTTAAAAAAATAGACATGTTGGAGAATATTCTCAATTTTTTTCAGATTTTTCCGGAATGTTCTTCACTCTGAAAAAAAAATCCAGAGTAATTAAACTCCGGTTTTCTTTAATTAAAAAAAAAAAACTCATTAAAGTCGAATTCAAAAAAAACATTCTAACGTTATAGAAATGCAGAGTAATTCGTTGCCCCGTGGCAACCGGGGTGGATTACGCTGTTGAACGGAGAAAAGGTAGAGGGAAGAGGCAACGAGAGGAAGTAGCATTGAGGTAAGAGGAAGAGAGATGCCGAGAGAAGGGAAGTACAGTACTCGTAATAAAATGAAATTAGCCGGGGCTGTTTCGGATGTCTTGAGGGGAATTTCAGCGGTGGGAAAGGTGGAAGGAAACGAAGGAAAATACTGGAGCAATGAGGTACAAAAGGTCCTGCGAGGCATAGGTCCGCGAGACAATGCCATCTCGATTTCGCACGCCGTTGGATTACGATTTCGAACTGCAGCCAACCTGACCTGACAATTCCGTCCCTCTATTGCGATAAATGGGTACTACTGAGTCCTCCGGGGATTCCCCTGTTTCCAGCGGTAAAATTCACGCCTCTCTATTATTTTTATTAAATGAAAATGAATTCATCGATAATAAAATTTAATGGAATTCTGGAGATTTCGATTTTCTCTTCAACAAATTCGATTTTGAAATGCTAAAGCCATCTTTTTTTCTTCACCTCTCGATCCACATCGCTAGCTCTTCGTAACAGGAGAAAAATAAAGTAACCACTTGGTTTAACCTCATTTGTAAGGCAAGGTCGAGCGCTTTGTATGTAAATTACCAAACATTTAACGATCCTCACAACGGTTATTCAGAAGCAAATACCCAGGGCAGACGTAACTGCAGGGGAAAAGGAATCGATTTTTTTTCGAGTGAAGATCATTGCAAAATAAATAAAAAAACTATTGAAAAGATGCTCTAGCTTGTTTATATTACTGCAGATTTTTTTTTTAACAATTTCACTTAAAAAATAAAAAATTACAACATTTTGCTTGATTTTCTCTTACTTCATTTTTGAAGAATATCTCGGAAACTAAGAGAGATAGCGAAAATTTTGTAGAAACCTTTTTTGTAGCTTTTGAAATTCTCTACAAAAAAGGTCTCTTGCAAAATTGCTCTATCTCCCTTAGTTTCCGAGATATCAATTTTATTTAAAAAAAACTAATTTTTCTGTTCTCACAAACATTGAAGTGAAAAAATAAACGCAAATGATTTTACCCGAATTCTCGTAAAATCACTCTGACGAATTCCCCGAACATTTTTCCGGATTCCAAAAGTACTTAACGGATTTAGATACCATGTACCTTTTGCACATGTTGCACTTCCTCTGCATATATATTTCCCCTTTTTTTTTGTCATTTATTTTCCCGGATTTTTTCGTCTCGTTGAATCCAGTGGACAGAGAGTGGATCATTCCAACGAGGGACTCAAACGTCGCGATTCGGACGACTTTAATCGGTACGTTACTACCAGTAAGTGCAAAACGTTGTTCGGGAGAGAAATGCGAAAGGTATACTATCGCAATTCTCTCTTTCTATTATCCTGTATGTCCTGGGGAAAGTGGCAAATACCCAGTGCCTCTTGCCGCTTTTTTTTTCACCATTTTCTCCTCTTTTCATTATTCATTTTCTCCGTTTTTTCGTTTCAAATGCGATGACTCCTTCATGTATTGCCGCATGGTCGTTGGTCAGGACATAAAGATACAGTCAATTTATATTTACATGAGGATATCTACGTGAGCCATTACTCCACAAAACTCTTCTCCCATTATACATATGTATCGATTTTTATCGTTTTTTTCGGGTAACTGCTGAATAGACTCAAACTGCCTCTTTTTCGTAACGTTTCTCCTTTTTTCCCGAGGGTGCTCAATTTTTATTGCACCCAAACCGTAACACTAGCACACGGAATAGACAGTCTCACCTTTCTCCCGTTTTTTTTTTCACTGAGGAATTCCATTAAATTCTAAATGGAGATGTTTATGGTCAATTTTTTCGCCAGAGTGAAAAGAGAGGCGCCAGTGCGGAATTAATTCACAGTGAATGAGACGTAGATATTGATTTCGAGGAGCAATATTGTATTGCAATGGAGTGAGAGTGATAAAAGATAATTGGTGGAAATAATGAAATCGTCAATTTTTATCATTTTTAAAGATATCTCGGAAAGTATATGAGATAGAGAAATTTTTGTGAAGACCTTTTTTGTAGCTCTTGAAATTTTCTAAAAAAAAGGTCTCTTCCAATTTGTCTCTATCTCTCTTAGTTTCCGAGATATTCATGAAAGAGTAAAAATAAAAAAGGGGAATAAAATAATGGAGTAAAATGTGTAATTGAGAATTGTCGATTGAGAAGTTGTGGGAATGGAGAAATGAATTTCGATAGATTCAAAAGAACGAGCATAATTTAATTTGTTCATTTGGCGGAACCCTCGGTTAATTAATAAAAGTAATCGAATGAAAGGTAGTGCACGGTGTACATTCATAAAATGAGAGAGGGAGACGGAAATGGAGATGGCTGAAGTGTACAGCCGAATGAGAGAAAGAGGGAGCGGAGGAAAAAGACGCGCCGCAAGCGCCAGGTGAGCAGCTGCTCTGAGTGGATTAAACTGAGGTAATCAACGCAAATTGATAATCCTACTTTCCGGAATCACTCTCTCTCTCTTTCTTCCTCTTCCTCTCGGCTTCAAATCCGCGGCTCCTTCACTCTCTCTCTCCCTTTTTATGCCGTTCGCCACATTCCACCTAGTTCCTCCGGCGCAGAAGGAGAAGAGTACATAAGACTTAGGCACAGGGGACGCTTCGCAAAGTTTTAAACTTGGATTCAACTAACTGGACTCGCATTCTCCCCCTCTCTCCCTCATCTCACAGTTAAACATCTCTTACTTCAAGGCTTTTACTTACAATTGACAATTTCCAAATGTAAGCTCGAGAAATGGAAAGAGTTTCATTTTCAAGAGGAGAAATTTCGAAAATTTAACGCGAGTTTTGGAAAAAATGTGAAAAAATTTGAGAAAATACTTCAGTATATCTACATTATTGAGGAATTTTTTCAATTTTTTTTTCAAATGCTTTCACTCTCCAAAAAATTGCAGAAACAAAAAAAAAGGGAAACTCGATTATTTTGTCTTTCATATTTTCGTGAATATCTCGGAAAACAAGAGAGATATCGAAATTTTTATAGAGACCTTTCCTGTAGCTCTCATTCTCCTCTACAAAAAAAGTCCTCACAAAAATTTCGATATCTCTCTTATTCTCCGTGATATTCATGAAATTGTCCTCAGTCGTTTCCAATAACTTTCAAAATTCCCACGAGTCCGCCATTTTGTTGACTCGAACTAGGTCACGTGTTTCTTCACTTGCCCCTTCACTTCATTGTCCCCCTGAGCTCTCCATCCCTTTTTTTCTGCATCGAGAGTGCTTCACTCCTTTTCCCGAATTTTATTTCCCCTTAATTGGTAATTTGGCAAGGAAGTGAGAACGCACTCACGAATTCCGTATAACGTGGAAAATCTCGACCGGTAATGCGACGCCCCGTCGATTGTTTCCAGCTGAATATAACACGACCGCTGAGTTCAACCGAAACTTCATTGCCACATGTACACACGTGCATGAGAAAGAGAGGGAAAAATTGGAGAGAAAAGCGATTGCACGGTACCCGCCACAGGGAGGAAAAGCTAATCACGTTTCCTCCGGTGGAATACCAATGCTCTTTGGAGCTATTCGCACCCAGCAGCGACGGAAATTAGATGAAAAGAGAAGAGTGAATTTTTTCCCCTTCGTTCCTCTCTCTCTCGAGGACGCAAGAAAGCGTATCGAAGGGGAAGAAAAACTCCGAGGGCAAATAATGTGAAGGAGAAAGGAAAATGATGAGAAAAGTACGATAGGGTTAGCCGGGAAAACTCGAGTGGATTTTCACTCCGGATTATTCCCATTCCCACTTCATGGATACTCGTAATTAAATAAATATCTGCAGAGACTATTTCAAGCTGATTGCCATTAAATTATCCATCAATTCATGATGGGTATTGAGGGTTATTCAATTTCATGTGCATTCAATGAAATTATTCATATTTTATAACGACTCGGTCCGGACATTTCGCGAAGTTTAGGAGAAACCATTGGAGAAGACTATTGAAGTCACGAAGTTTGGATTATCGTTAATTTCAGGCTGTTAAGATGAAGTACCGATTTTATTATTGATTTTGGGGGAAAAGTTTATCGGGATATTTTGAGGGTAATCAAGTTGATTCTATTATTTTTTTTTCTTGTGAAAAACATTGAGAAAAAATTTGAAAAAAAATTGGGAATAATGAAGATGGTTCAAAGTATTTTTAGGATTTTTTTCAAAAATTTCCGATAACTCCTTCTATTTTTAAAAAATCCACGAAAAATCAAATTCCAATATTAAATGAAACATTGAATCAAGAGAACCAAAAAAAGAATGCAAAACAATTGGATAAAACCGGATGTATTGAACCCGAAAAAAATCCAAAATTTCTGTAATCAAATCAATACTTCAAAAAAATTCCCGGAAACCGAGCGATTCGGTCAATAATTTCGCTGCTAATTTCCCCGTTAATTGAGCTTCCTTCCTGTGTACATGTGGGAATAAAAGGGAGATGCAAAAAAAAAGTAATTAAAAAAAAAAATGCGAGAAAAGAATGCGGACGAGAGTACATTGCCAACGGCAATGGTACATCAACCCTAGTCACTCATTCCCGTGCGATGAGCGCGACAGAATGAGTGAGAAACTTGGCCATTATTATTATTCCATGAAAAAAAGAAGGCGTCGAAAAAAAAAAGAGAAGAGAAATGAGCGGAGGATTGCGAGATGATGAGTGCGCGTGTGTGCACGCGCGTGTTGAGTGCGGATAAAGCACGCGTGTGTTATGCAGTCAAGCCAATGAAGTGCAACACGCGACATAAACGAGGAAAAAAAGGAGAGAGAATGAGTAAAATGAGAAATAAAAGAATTTAAAGAAATAAAAAAAAAGTGCCAGAGTATTTCCAGCATGGCATGTATATATATACATGGGGCCGGAGGGGGGAGTACGAATATAGGGAGACACGTAGGCCGAGGAGTTAAAAAAAAAAGGGGAAAATAAAGCAGAGAGGAAAAAGGATAAATGAGAGTGTCGCTTGGGTGTATACGAGTTGCGCTTTAACGTGCGGTGACGAGTGTTTCGAAAAATGCACCTGTACCTTTTTTTCCACCCAACGAAACATGCCTGATTAAACGAAACGGGAGGATAAAAGGGGGGAGGGAAGAAGGGCAATTTTTGGGAGACTGATGAGACTGGGAAAAAACAAATCACGTTTTGTTTAAACTGAATTGACCTTGAGCTTTTTATTTGGCGTGAAGGAGCAAAGGAAAATAATGAAACGAGAATAATAAACATTGGGGGGGGGGAAAGAGGGGGTGAATTTGGAGTTATTTGAATGGTAAATATTTTGCTTTTCAACAGGAAATTCAACGGGATTTTTATGGGTTTTTGCAGGTGTTTTTTTTTTTGATTTTACGGATTTTTCGGGATGAATTAAAATTTGTGAAAAAATTGAATTTAATGGACCAGAGAATTTATTCATGTTTACTATTACTTCAAATTATTATTTATATTAATTGTGTAAATATTTGAGGTTCATAGCGTTTAATACAATATCATTCAATGAATAAACAGAATAAAAATAATGAAAAATATTATTTCAATTGAATTAATTGAGTGAAATGTTACACAATATTTGAATAAATATAAATTTTCATCATTTCATGGGAATACAAATTTTTTACTGTAAAAAATTCATTATTTTTATTCATATTATATCCATTGAACGGTATAAAAAATCCATTCAATCGATATTCATGAATAGATTCCAATAAATGTGTATTTGTTTTGAGGGAGTCATCTAGAAAAAATAATATATAGCTTTTTGCGTTTGACGTGTTTCTGATGGGCTCGCATCAAACCATAGAACGATCGAGATCAACGAGCACGGAAAAATATGTCAGTGTGTGCGCCATACAGAGACATTGGTGAAAAATTGAAAAATCGAGTTATTCCTTTTTTCTGAATCCCCATTAAAAAATAGAAAATTCAATTTGAAGAGAAAAAAAAAGTTGAAGAAAATGAGTATAAATATTCGATTCATAATTCGTAAATATCTCAAAAATTACGGGGTTTAGGAAAATTTTGTAAGAGACCTTTTTTGTGCAGAATTTTAAAAGCTACAAAAAAGGTTTCTTGAAAAATCCCGATAACTCAACTAATTTCCAAGATATTCGCAATTGAATAAAAAATTTCATTACTCATAAAAGTAGTGTTGGAATTTCCTTCCCTTTAACTACACTGCATTATTATGGCCAAAATAATACTCACACATTACCAGAGCGTAGATCATAGTTGCGACTATTATGTACGAGGCAATTCAATTTAATAGTACAGCCGGCACATAATTTTTGTCCATGGCAAAACGGCCGTAGCAATTCTAAGTAGAAATAAGCCGTAATCGTAGAGTTATTGGCCGGGCCATTTCGAGGCACCAACCCAGAAGAATGATCATCTCAGTTGGGTTAAGAAGGGCGCGAAGATGGGAGGGTGGTTGCAAGTACGAGATTAAATGGCTCGAAGCGCGTTTAAGTGGAAGCAGAGAGCCATGGTTGGGGAGCAAATGCCGTTGGAGCAAAGGAGATGAAAAAAAAATAAGTATTAAGAGTCAAGTAAACCTTACTCGGAGAGAAAAGTACGCGCTCGATAAGCCCGGGAGGATTTCTCCTTCAGATTCCAGTGGCAAAGTAGTTCCGGCTCTTTCCGATACTTGTGAATATTTAGAGTTGAGAATAAAGAAAGTGCGAAATAGTTTTGCGGGGCTCCAAGTTTCGTTGCATTAGTAGAGTGAAGCCGATGGCAACTTCATGGAGGAAATGAAGACGCACGTTAAAGGAGAATGGATGAGAACAAAAGTGAGGCTTCGATGGAGAAAAGAGTGAGCCGGATATAAATCAAGCTTTGCCATTGGCCCGCAGGGCTCTTTGTCTTTTCTTCTTGTTTGAGTTCCTATGAATAACTTTGTTATTCACGAATCACATAAGTTCTTTTTAATTCTTCCGTTCTCTTCATCTTCTTGCCATTCGCTCTTGATAAAGGTAATGGAAGAATTCTTCAATTTTTTTCGAAAATATCTTGTACCTTGTGAACGAGTGGTTTTAGGGGAAAATGTGAAGAGACCTTTTTTGTGGAGAATTTAATTTTATTTAAAAAAGGTCTCTTGATGAATTCTCCTAAACCCGATAGTTTTCGAGATAATCGGAAATTTATTCACAAAAAGTCTTGATCATCACTTTTCATTCATTCATGAAAGAGACGATTGGAAAATACGCTTAATATCTTATGCGCAGAATGAAAATACAGAGAACTGTTTATCCTCTCCAAAGTCCTCTGGTATATATCTCTTGATACTTCCACTGTAACTGTGTGCGTTTTGTTTGCAACAGAGTTTGGAAACTCACAAGCCGACCCCGTCCGCTGGAAAGCTCCGTAGCTCTGTGAAATAGTTTACATACTTTGATCGTTCATTCACGAGAATCTCTCAAGGTTGTAAGTTTCTTGAGAGAGTGAGATGACAGTGAAAAGATAGGGCGAATGAAGGGTTGCTTGGAGTGTAGTGCTTACTGTGACGGAGGAAGTAGAAAAAAAAAAGAGATATAACGTAAAACTTTACCTCTACACCATTGGCTTTTGACAGAGAGACAACTCTTGTTTATGAGATCTCTTTGTTTTTTTTTCTTTAGAATTGAGGAAAAAGTTTTACGAAATGATTATTCGATGTTTCCACGTGGTAATTGAGGAAAGAAAAAGAAACTGGAATGGTTAATTCTATTTTAAAGTTAATCTTCCTTGAATTTTAGTTTTTTTCTATTTTTTGTTAATTGATTCTTTGAGAGTGAATATCTCGGAAACGAAGGGACTTAGAAAAAAAGTTCAAGAGACCTTTTTTGTAGGAAATTTTGTGAGCTACAAAAAAGGTTTCTTCATAAATTCTCGTAAATCCAATATTTTCTGAGATATTTCCAAAATAATCTCCTTCCGATTTTCAATTCTCCAAAAACCTTTTTTATTAAATTGTTTAGTTAAAGAAAAAGGGGATAAAATGGGATATTTTCATACACTTCTCAAAAAAATTCCCCAAAACAAAACCAAAGAAATGCTGAACCAAGTCTCCCGGTAGAATTCCCCAGTTCGCCTGGCAGAAAGGAGATAAAGAAACCCGTGAAATCCGTAAGTGAGAAAAGAGATTGCCAAGAAGAAACAAGCATGAAGAACTACCGTAGATGAAAGAGAGAAGAAGAGAAATGGTAAAAGCAGGAAAAAGCACAGTATTGGTATATATACAAGGAAAGTGGCACGCGCGTATAGAATAAATTTGTATATTGTCGTCAGCGTAAGTTGGATTTTCCTCTGTCCCTCTCGCCTTCTGCACCGAGTCCCAGGGGTGAGTTGAGCATAACGCAATACATTCACGAATATAACACAGAAGAAAAGAAATAAGAAGAGGATGGAATTTGCCGTAGAAGATCGTCTGTCTCGGTGTCTTTGAGTTGCTTACTCTGCGCGTTACATTCTGAATCAGTAATAGGTTTCAGGGGTAAGTGGGAGGAGGGGGATGAGTGTATTGCTGTGGCTTATATAATATAGGCGTGACGAGATGAGGCAAAATGGTAAACTATACAGAGAGTTTTGAGGTGAGGGAAATAACGCTGATTCGTTGGTTAATCTTGTATTCTATCTTGTACTTGATACTGCCGAAGAAGCCATTTTGTTTGACGCGTCCTTTCTGCTAGTTGGAATTGCTCAAAGCACGGGCTAAGGGGATCATGCCTGTGAGCACTCACAATGTATATCCTCACGTAAATACGTGTGGTTTATGTGGGTGGGATCGGCTGCGGTCGTCCTGTGGGATTTAACATCTTACTCCGCCTCATATGAACCAAAATCCCAACCACCTTCTTCTTCACCTCTGATCGGGCGAGAATCTCTCCCCAGTTACCATGGACATGTAAGTATTTGTGGTCAGACTCGTGTCATTCACAAATATATGGTAATGTAAGCGATTTCAATGGTTTTCTTTCCTTTCCCTTTGTTTCTCCCAGAGGAAATACGTCAAGCTGGAGGATTCAGTCGTTTCTATGAATTTTAGGAGGGTCAATCATTATTCTTTGATCCAATTCAGATGCTTTCTCATTTTAACATGAATTTTTATTTGGTATTCTCGATACAATCTGGGAATTTGGGATTATTCGGGATATTGCTTGGTAATTTTCGTAATCAGGGTGAGGGGAGGTTCTCTTTTTTTAAGGCTCATTTGTCTTAAGAAGGAAAGAAGTTATGGAAATCAATGATTTTGGAGATACAGATAAGTTTATTCAGGAAAATTCAGGAAGGAGTAGATTTGGGAAAAAATATCAAGAGACCTTTTTTATGGAGAATTTTATAAACTACAAAAAAGGTCTCTTGCAAATTTCTTCTAAACCTCTTCGCTTCAAAGATATCCGCTGAAGAATTCGAATAAATCATTCAGCTTAATTTCTATTGTCTCACAAACATCTCAGGAAAACTCCGAAAAAGCTCTCTCGACACTTCCCCTAAAGCCACTCATCCCGAGGATAATTACATCAGAATCTGCCAATGAAGAAAACCCCTTCAACACCCCACTGAATTATTATTACCTCCGTCCATAAAGAAGGAGCAGATAAAAAGTCATGAAGAGGGGCAAACTGTCGTCCAGTATCTCCATGTATGCGAATACTCCATCCAAAAAGCCCACTACTCCTCAAGCCTCCCCTGGGGACTGCTTTAAAGTAACCAAGTAAGCCTCGAGAGAAGTGCAGGAGAAGGGTTTGTACAGAGTTTTTGCTCCTCAACTCCTGTCTGTCACTCACACTTTCCCCGTCTGTTTCCACTTCCTCGTGTCTCCTCGTACATTCTCCAATTTCACTTAATCTGTCTCGCCTTTTTTTTCCCTTTGATTGCTTTTCATGTTCCTCTTCCTCCGTCATCCATTAATGAAGGAAAAAATGGCGGAAACACAATGGCCCATAATTTCATAGCAGACCGAGGAAAAAATTAGAGATGAGCCGTAAATACGAGTGGAGATTCTATCACGATACAAAGCACTGTCACGCGAGAATTCATATTGTCTGTTACGAAGAAAAATATTCGTTAAACCTTTTTTTTTCCATCTTCACTCGCGTCACATCAGTATTCAGGCACGCTCTATTCTCATCAACCGAATGTATTATAGGTATATGTATGGACCTATCGATCCTTTATTCCTCCCCAGTCTATTTGCATATTTCAGCTAATTAATGCCATTCAACTCGCCGGCTCGGAACTGTTCCCGGTCGTCGGGTTTATATCCCCAGGAACTCACTCGGTTCATCGGTCCAACGCGCCCGCACCACTTCGTCGTATAAACCGACGATTCTCAAGGGTCTTTTGCTTATGCTACTGCAGTATGGTGCATCACTTCATATGTACATTAGTGAGTGAAAGTATTCAATCAATGTCGAAAAACAGTGGTAAATTGAATTCAGTGATTGGAGATTCTTTCACTGTAATTATCTCGGGAACTATTGATTTTAGGGGGAATTGTGAAGGGGCCTTTTTTGTAGATTTTTGAATCCTCTACAAAAAAGGTCTCTTGACATTTCCCCATAAACATCATAATTTTGGAGATATTGTTGATATAAAGAAAATGTTTGTTTTTCATGAAAAAAAAATCGATTCTCACTATTTTGTAAATATCTCGGAAACCATCAGGTTTATCGAAAAATGTAAAGAGACCTTTTTTGTAGCTTATAAAATTCTCTACAAAAAAGGTCTCTTCACTTTTTCCCCTAAACTCAATATTACCAAAGATATTCGTAATCCAAGGGAAACAGGTATTTCTTCAAATTTACGACGTTATACAACGAAGACAATTGATCTCAATTGATGAATGAAAAATAATGTCACGCGTAGGCACAATACACACACACACACACATACCTAACCTACAAACGTAAATTCAGTAGATGCCATTTGAGTTATCTCATGTCGACGAAGAGGTACAGCCAAGTGTGTGAATGTATACAATGCATTGAGATATTGTGTGTGTGCGCGCGCGGTCTTGACACATGCCAGCACGTCGATAATCGAACATCAATCATTCGTACAATTATGCTAAATTAATTATAATTGAGTGGAAGCTTGGTTGCACGTATATATTAATAATACACGTACCGAAGCCCATTGGCAATGTTTGCCTCGCTCTTTACCAAATGACGTTACTCTAATTCTTTACATTTTCCACTCAATCATTCCAATTTATTATCATATACATCACATGTATTCACTCACTGTTGACAATACAGTTGCGTCATCTATGAATTGTATTCACATGCATTATCCCCATAAATTCATTATCATTCACTTGTTACTTCACACCGTATCAATAAACATCAAATATTTATCACCAAAAAATTCACTAAATAATATAATTAATGAAAAGAGTACTTCATGTAAATACGCAGTAACCTAGATTATTATTCCAAGCATTAATCTTCCTCAGATTAAATTACAATATGTTCAATGCAATTTGATTCAAGTAGTAATTATTTTAAAAAATAAAATTCCGAAATGACATTTAATATAAAGAAAGAGAATTTGCCATTTAAATCAGAATGATTCATTGAATTTCGTTGATGTTAGAGCTTGAGATTGCACAATATTACACTGCACATTATCATGAATATGAAAAACAAATATAATAATAATAATAATATATGATGGTCTCATATAGAATCAGTGGTATGCGGATGAATGCGCGAGGAAGAGCAGAGAAGGTTAAAAGTACAAGAATGAAGTGAGGGAGATGGGCGCAGCTGTGTGACATAAAAAATGCAGACTGGAATGCATGGGGCGGGAATATCTGAGCTTGCAAGAAGTAGGAAGAGAGAGTGGAGCCATATCCAACACTGACAACAACACAAATACTGAGCACGTGGATGTGAGTGGGATGGAGGGAGGGAGAGAGAGAAATACGATAGGGTTTGAAATTTCAACGTTCAGTATTCATCCCTTGGTAGTGTCCATGGGGTCTGGGTGTTTGCGTTTACGAGCTTTTCACTGCGATCATTCTCTCTCTCTCTCTCTCGCACTTTTTATCTTCTGTATCTACTACGCGATTATTCGGATCAATCAAATTATGTATTTACAATAAATTCAATTGCATTTATCTAGAATGCTAAATAAAGAGAATATAAGGAGTGTAAAATAAATTTTTGCTCCTTTTTCCATCGATCATGACTAGCTCGCAAAAGAGCATCATATATTCTCCACTTCTTACGTATGAAGAACCTATAAAGTTTACATAGTGATAGACACTTTTGATATTTTCTCTCTCCGAAAAGGAGATGAAGCGAGAGGGAAAAAAAAATGAAAAGAAATTTCAAGGAGAACCCACCTTCATTTACCGCTATATATGTATACATAGAGTATATCAGAAAGAAAGATGGGGCGGGGAATAGGGAATAGAATAGCGTCAGGGTGTGTAATCTCACTCCCAATGGATAAAGTCGATATGGCTCTTCACCACGAATAGGTGCACCTAAAGCGTGCATATTCAAGCATCCAATGGAATTTATCCTATCGACTATTCTCCTCATCAATTTCCCCCTCTCCCTCTTCCTCTTATTCACTTTCTCAAGACGGAGCACGAGAGTTTTCCTGCGGTTGTCTTCCATCAACGTGTATTCTCTTCCTTATTCATTCGTGCATCCACAAAATACGTAATACCATCTCACTACATCACGCATCCCACATATTTACGTGCATATATCAAGAATATATGTATATACATCTGCGCACTATTTTTTCTTTTCATTCTTGCAGCACACTGTGTGACACACGCGTGGGACGAAGAAAACTCGCGCATATATGCGCTAACCGTCGCTCTCGTTTATTATCAGTCTACCGTGAACATTCCTGTCATCCCGATCCTGCCATCACTGAGAATGAGATACGCCAGAAGTAGGACAGACATAGATAGGCGAGATTCTCATTCCCTTAGCCCCTC
Organism: Aleiodes testaceus; assembly: GCA_963565655.1. Classification (NCBI taxonomy): domain Eukaryota; kingdom Metazoa; phylum Arthropoda; class Insecta; order Hymenoptera; family Braconidae; genus Aleiodes; species Aleiodes testaceus. The sequence continues at coordinate 3,105,159 of OY751421.1, read as the reverse complement.
TCTCTCTCTCTCTCTTTGCGTATATACTGGCCAAACGTCACTCGCATTCTCAACGTTCCAACCGTTGACACTGCCGGCTATTCGGATAACCTCACCCACCTTCACCTCCTTCTCTATACCATCGGTTTTTTTTTTTCGGACCACCCGGATTGTACTTGAGTGCATTCATTACACAACCCACGCACATTCGGAGAAATTTTCATAACAGTATTTATGAGGATTATGAATGTTTGAGATTTTTTTAGGTTTTAATGAATTTATCAAGATTATCATGGTTTCTATTTTTTTTTGAGGGGAAGGTGTTGATGGAAAATTCTGAAAAAATTCAGGAAAATAGAGTAAAGTGTCTTTATCATCCCCTAATTTTTTCAGATTTTTCGATCGAGGTGCTCATTCTGGCAGTAAATTTTAGTTTCTCTTACTCGAATTGGAGGTAATTTACGTGTAAAATTCGACGTGTCCTTTGACCCCGAATATCTCCGTAAATAATGTAGATACGAAGAAGCTTCCCTCTACCGAATTTATTCATCTCTTCGAAACGAAGATTTTTCGTTCGAACCTTTTTCCCCTATCTTTAATCCCCTCCCCTCAGTGCCCGAATGAAAACTGATGTTTTGCATTTCTTTCTGTTTTCAGGTAAAAATAAATATTGAATAGGCAAAAGTTGGGTTGAGCTGAGGAGTCCAGTTGTCTCGGGCCATTGACGCCGATGTTAAAATAGCCAGTCGTAACTGCGAACTAGGCTGGCGCCATAAAGTACGTATACGAATCGTTATAACGTCGCCTGATCGGCGAGACATATATATATTTCCGCAAAACGCAAGTACAAGAGTTTACATTATTTCTGCAGATAAATTTTCCTATATCGAATAAATGTGTGATTGAAAATCATTGAATTTTGGTGCATGAAAACCTGTCAATCGGTTGAGCACAGGATATTTGAATTCAGTGGAAAATGGCCCATTGGGATATTGTATTAAATTTTGATGTATAACTAATTTATGTGTCAGCTCTTGAAATTCCCGATGTACCGTGGGAATCGTGAACAATGGTGATGGATTATTTATGTTAGAATGATGAAATTGATGAGATAAGAGAAGCAAGAATGAATTAAATTTTATGAATATTATGATAATTAATTAATTATGTTTGTGGTATTGATTTATTCGAGTTTATTGATAATTTTTGGGTTGAAAGAAGTTGATTAAGTGGAGAGAATATGTGTTTGGGGAAAAGAATTATTAATGAAACGAGACAAAAGGAAATTTGGAGGTGCTCCAAGTATCGTTCTAACTCGCCGACTATCAAAGTCATCAAGTTCCACGTCTCTCAGGCATTAGCATTAAATACAACGGGATGACAGGGAGAATGAAAGAAATTGCCAAGAGGATAAATGAGCGGTGGAAAAAAATAAAAAACATCTGCGACAGTTATTACGCAGTAAAGTACATTTGACAATTTTTTTGAGACCGAAGGTTTCTTTCAAAAAATCGGAAAAAATTCTACAATAATGTAGACATATTGAGGGATGTTCTCAATTTTTTTCAATTTTTTCCGCCGGATCATTTGTCTTTGGAGAATTTTTTTTATTCTCGAAAATCTTTAAAATTCAATAGTTTCCCATTTAACTGGTCAACGAGGAACAAAATGTCGACACATGCGTCGTTGAAACTCTTTCCTATTAATAGAAAATCAACGGGGAATCGAGGGAGGTGAAGTCATTTCGAGATTTATGCGAAGTACAAGAGAACCAGAGGGGCCGTAACAAATGCGCAGGCCAGATGAGCATTGGCAATTGAAGTTGGCGAAAATAAATTGAGCAAAAAGGTGGAGAAAAAGAGTCATTTGGTATTCGAAGAGTTCACGGAGTATTCATACGTATGGCAAACGATTTCTCCGTACTCCACTCATTCTCCTCCATTTTCCAAATAAATTGAATTAAATTTATATCACCAACACACACACACACAGACCGTATTATACAACACGAGCGTTCACTAATTTATAATGTATTCACTTGTTTCTTATTATTTAACGTAACAGCTGCTTGGCAATAATACCGTCCAGATCTATATCGCTTTCAGTTAATAACGTCTTCTAATTTCTATCCCCAGTGATTAATTCAATGATTCAAGGAAATTGGGATTCTAACAAAAAACATCTGTTCGATGAAACGATTATGTGTCTTACATTGTGACACAGTGTAGGCTCGAAATAATTACGTGAAGATCGTAATTTTAATTAGAAACTTCAAAAAATCCTCTGATTTTACGAATTTATTTAAAATTAATGAATAAAGAAATTAATCCTTTTTCAAAATTTCCCTTAAAAAAAAAACCCCCATATTTGTTCTATTTCCATTGAGTATCAGGTGCCTGATTCACGTTTCGCATTACTCAAAGTTTCCGCTCATAAAATACCTGGACGTCCCATATTCTTATAAATACGTTTGAAATAACATGTAGATTTGTGCGGAAGGGCGAAAAAAAAAGTTTTTGCCCTAAAAAAAACAACAAAAAGATTGAGTTTAAAGGAGGGGGCTCTTGGGCGAAAAAATGTGAGGCCAAATTGTGGGAACCGGTTGTCCGAAAAATCCAATACTAGAAATATACGAAAAAGGAACGCAGACTATTCTTTCATGAGTCCCCGAAAAAGAAATCCGGGAGAAGAAGAGATTAAATTACTTGCGATTTTTTTTCCGCTCTATTTAATTAATGAAGACTCGATTGAATCTTTCCGTTGAAAAAAAACAGTGGTGAAGAGGTAAACAAGGTCAAGTCTTACATAAATAGAATAGCCACTTAACCTTGTTTACCACTTCACCACTAAAATTTTCATTTAATGCGAATTTATCGGTGGAATGGGCAGAATGACAAGATAAAAGTTTTTTAAAAAAATTGGGGATATGATTCCAACAGCGGAAGAGCAGTGGGGCGGTGGCACCTGTCCAATCTAGCGTGGTGTACTCGTCGTTTTAGTAGTAGAAAAGAAGCAGACGGAGAAGACGGTGGTAAAAGGAACACGTAGGCTCTACGCGCCGAGGAACAACACACAGACACACAGAGAAAAGGAAATAAATTGAGATAGAGGAGAGAGAGAGAGATGACAAAAGGGCATAAAAAGGGGGGAGAAACTCGGTGGATGGAAGAGGAGAGGAATATTATGTAAGGCTGAATAAAAGTAAGGGAGAGAAGGAAGAGAAGAGAACGAGACGAGCCCCTCTCTCTCGACGCCCGTTGGTGGATTGTGTCTCGGCACAATCTCGGGAGACCTCGCACACGGGGTTGGTTTCTTTGGCTCTTTTTTTTTTTCTGCACAAAACTGCTGCTGCTGTGGCAGGTGCCCGAGTCTCGTAACGTCCGCTCTCATTGTTCAACGCCTGAAACGTCTCTTTGTTTCACGCGACTCGACCGTACGTGAGCTAAATATTTCGGCTTTGCTGATTTTTTTTTCAGGGGTTTTTATTTTTCTTGAGTTCTGCGGGAGATATTGATGGGGATTTTTTTTGATAATTTATTTAAACAATGGAAAAAGTTTCGTTGTCCGAAGGAATTGACTCAAAATTTACCCTGAAAACCAAAGTTCTCGAAGAAACGTGGAAAAACATGGTGAGAGCATGTTCTAACGGCCCTCTGGAGCTCGTTGAAGGTGGCAAAACGCTTAGGGGTGTAATTCAGTGGGGCTGGGTGGTAAGAGCGTGATTTTTCTCGCGCTCCACTCATCCACCCCTGGATTTTCGAGGTGAAAAAATAAGGGAGGTGGAAAAAGGAGCAGTGGGAATAAGACGAGGTGGTGGTAACCACCGGAGCAAAGCAACCACTGCACTTTCTCTCACCCACACACACACATAGACACATGGACTGATGCAAGCTTGGGGCCAGGTTCTCTGCAGTGTGATTGAGCGCGAGAGGGAAACTTTCGGCAAGCGGAACGAAAAGTTTTCAGCCAAGAGAGAGGGAAAAGAGTGAAATAGGAATGGAAATAGTTTGGTACAGGAGACGAATCTTTGTGTGTGTGTGTGGATATATTCATGGAAAAGGCAAAGTGCGGCCAAAGTCACTACCATAGTTTGCCGCTAATTTTCCGTCTCTCTCGTCGTACGTTTTACCAACGTCTCGTGTGTGTCCGTCTATATCGAAAAGTTGCGTCCGAGCTGTACACTGTTCTCGTCTATTCTGAAAGTTTATGGGGAAATTAGTATAAAGTGTGGGCGTTTCCCCAGAGCCACTGGATAATAAAGAGATCCTGGTGTATATATGAATGAGGGAATGAGGGAAATTCTCACTCTTTCTTTTGGAGGGGGTGAATGGAGGGTAACTGAGGGATTTGGATATCTCTCAGGAGAAATGTTTGGTTTGTAATTATCATTTTTCACAATTCACGAAGGTAATTGTGACATTTATGATGAAAATGTCTGAGATGGATTTTTTTTTTTTACCAAAAATTCAAGGAATAAAAAAACTCTCAATTAAAAAATGAAAAAAATTTTTATGTATAGATCAATTGACTTTTCATGTTCTATCGAGAGATTTAATTCCATTTATGAAATATTTTCTTTCATATCTGCCAGCGTAATGCCACCGAAAGAGGATTTCCCACGTCAAACGGAATTGGAAATTCCCTCTTGCCTCTTAATAATTCATTCATTATTTACGATCATAGAGTTTCTACGTAGGATAGAGTGGAATAAACCCAAAAAAATTTAGAACATTCTCCATTCAATTTGCCATTTGGAAAATTCGCAAATTGCTTAAAAATTCTTTAAGTGGTTCTCAATAATGCAAATGAATATGTTTCCTCCAATGTCATCCGGGATGACTGAAAGTTTTCCTCTTTCTATGTATTTCATGGATTTGAAAAGAAATCTCTCGGGAAATCCTCGGAAATCTAATAATTTTCATTCCCACTTTAATAAACAAAAAGAAAAATTCAATTAAATTCCTAAATTTCACCTGAAAAATTTCCCACGAAACACACGATAATAATCATATTTTTCCCATAATTATTGATCGAGATACTGAACTCTGCAAAAACCTAAAATCTCGAGCTACTTCCCTGCTTTCTAATGACTCCAACAATCTACGTTTTTCCTATAATTAAATATACCGTCTAATAAAATTCAGGTCTCGTCAGATCCATCCGCATGTCAGTTCAATTAATAATGACATTATTGAGTAAAAAATAAATGAGAGAATAATCGTGAATTTCACATATTAAAGGCAAATAAGAATAAAGAAAGAATGAAGAAAAATCATCAACTCATTATACGAGAGAAATGCTTTCACAATTGACCCCGTTCCATCGTTCGCATGCATTCTACAAAGGGGGACAGAATTTTGTAGCTCGAGACACGTCCAACACAAAGTCCCCGACGAGACGCAGCACAAGAAGGAAAAATAAACGAGACAGAGAAAGAGAGAGAGAGAAGGATGATGAAAAAAAAGGGGTAATGGCCATTGGATGTCTGCAGGAGACGGAAGGGTGCGGTGGTAGGGGTGAGGATAATCGAGGATCTGCAAAGATTGTGTTCTGCAGAGCCAAGTGGTCAGCCTGGCTGCTGCTGCTTCATGAACACGTTGGTACAGATAGAGGGGGAATGGAGATGGTAATATGCATGAATCTGAAGTGAGAGAGAACATTACATGAAGCATCGCAAAGGGGTACAGAGCGTGAGATCTTTCTCCATGAGCTGACAATAATTACCTGTACCCCCAGCGGTCACTGAACTACTCGTGACCGTTGAAACAATTTTCCATTCATTCTTTCACTTATTTTCACACATTTGAAGGCAGATGTCTTGAAGACTGGCATCCGTCGAATTTGTCCTGAAAATATTACAAATTATTGATTAATTCATACTTTTTTTGTGTTTTTAATTAATTAAAAAATTACCTTGGATTTTTGGGAGGATGTCCAAGGTCATGTGAACTTCTGATGATAATTCCTGAAAAAACATAAATTCATTTGAAATAATTTTTCTTTGTTTGCGGGACTTTCCAATGGAGAATTTAAAATACACATGTGCATTGCAGAGAATTGAGTAGAAAATATCGAGAGATAGCAGCGGGAGGTATCACGAGAGGAAGCTACTGGTAACTTCATACTTCGTGACCCACGCTTCCCGGTCCATTGTATTCGTGACTCACTTTCTTAACTTCTGGAGATTATAATCCATGACTGTGTGAAGGATTTTCAAAGAAATTCTCTTGAGATCGAGAGAAATTGATGAAATGAGATAAAAATAAATTGGAGTATTTTCAAAATTATTGATGAAATTCAAGATATACTGGAGCATGTTTCCATTTTTTTTTCACAATTTTTCGTAAATTCTTTCACTCTAAAAAAAAATTCTGAGTCATTTTGCATTGAGTTTAAAAAAAAAATGCCATTATATAAAACGAGCATCTTCATTTCCATCGTCTCGATACGATCTCGAGAATAAATGAAGCAGAGAGTCGTCGACATCATGAATGGCTTCCCGTGTCGATGCGCAAAAAAAAAGTGAAAGAAAAGATTAAAGGAGTGAAAGAAAAAAAGGCGCAAAGAAAGAAACGAACTCCGTTAATTAACGAAACGATCCAATGGCACCGAAAAAACCATCCCGACCACGCTGTTCTTAAATACAAAAAAAAAATAAGAGAATTCCCAAAAAAAAATTTAAGGTGTAGAAATAAACATAAATAAAAGGAGAATGAGTTCATCTTCTCTGGTAATGTAACGGGCCTCGGCGTTAAACTCGGCACATCCTTCTTGACGCAGTCAGTAGAACAGCACCAATTATAAATGCCCAAGGCAGTATACGAGTCTTTGGTGACTGCATGATGTGTAAATATCTGTATATATAAATACGACATTACACAGCTAGTAGACGATACATCGAATGCTCTCGGCCGGATTGCGTCATCCGACTTAATTTCGGACGATGCCCAAATACGGGGAATTAAAAAAGAAAAAATTAAACATTAATTTCTTCGATTCATGACTCAAGAAAAAACGTTTCTTCTATGAAAAATCAAGAAAAAGACGCAGTGAGGTTAAAAAATCCCAAAAAAATTGAGAAGCTGCTCCAACATGTCTCCATTATTGTCAAATTTTTTCAGATTATTATATTGACTCCTTGACCCTGAAAAAAAATAATTTCCTCATTAATCACCAATTTATCGATTATTTCAATGAATTTATTATTCAACGACTCACCGAGAAAACGTAAAAATAACCGCAGGAATGATTCAACCGTTCTCCGTGAAATCGAGTCTGCTTGGGAGTTGGATCATTACCTAATCGTGGACAGTATCCAGCATCTCTCCTGTCTTTGCCGGGATAACGTGAAATCGAGATTCATCCCAAATGACCCTAATAATCGAGACCTAAGTCCTTTCTACCTGATGGCACTTTTGATGTCCTTTACCTCCCTCATTCCTCACGTATAACAATACGCGCCGGTGGAATTACCTTGACCGATCATTCCCTTCCAAATAATAATAATAATGATGAAATTATTTGCTGAGAAATTTCTGGTTTTTTGTGCTTAGAAATTCTGCCGGTTCTCCTCTCAAGGTGAAGATTCTCTTTTCCTCGTGAATCTGTAAATAAATTCATAAATGTTAATTTCATTGTTCATAAACCGCAATAATTTAATAAAATAATGCGAAATATTACATGGATGACATTTAATGGGTCAATGCAGTATAAACGAGAATTTTATTTATAGAAATGAGTTAATTTTGGTTTTAGGGTTTTAATTATTTTTTGAGTAATTCGAGAGGTATTAATGCACGAGGATTTGCATTAAATCATTTAAATTTTATAATTGCCTGAATTTTACGATAAAAAAGAATTATCCGAAAATATTCCACGATTATGATATTAAGTTTCCTTTCTTCGCATCTTCAGAATCATCTGAAATGAAAGGAGAAAAAAAAAAAACCCTTTTAAAATTCATCGAATTAACAATTCAAAGACCTTCAATCCATGCCCATTCTTCCAGTGCCTAGACAAGACTAAAACGAGAGATGTATACACTCTTTCTCCCCTTTCTCATAGACGAAAAGCCTCAACAATTCGGGGGAATGCATTATTAGAAAGGACCTGTGCACGAGCCTGTATTAACGTAAATAGGAACCAGAATTTGTCATAGGTGAGCAAGTCTGCAAGAATTTTTGCTCAAGTACACAAAGGTCGAAATGTTACACACTTTGCCGGAGGGGAAAAGAAAAATAATAAACCGGGTGACCCGATGGAATGAGTATTGAGACTGGTCAGGGTCATTTTTAGGAGGGGTGAGAGATGCAGTAGACGAATAACAGGAAAAAAAACATCCTGAAGGAGATTTACTCACCAGAGACAATGAAATTTTTTAATAATTTCAATTTAAAATTGATTTTTAAGAATTTAAAAAAGATTTAATTATTTCTAACAATTTTATTCACAATTAATATTAATGATTCATGAAAAATATATTTAAAATGAATAATATATCATAATATATGCGGTCATGGGGGTATGGGGGATAAGCCTCGTGTGTGGGATTATCCCCAGGAAATTTCGAATTGGACAAAAAAAACTGTATAATAGTTCTCACAATTTATGAAATAGAAAAGCCTTAGAAACAAAGAGGCGTAAGTCCTGTGTACAAGCATAGCACTCACGCCCCTTTTGTTCTCATTAAATATACAATTTATGGTGCATCCACATATTCACATAAAAATCCACCAAAAAAAACATTATTCCATCAATAATTGCATAATCCTATTTTCCACCTCGAATTTTCCTGCCTATTCACTGGAAACATGAAAGCTCCAAAAATCCCCAAATTTCATGAATCTCAAAGCCCAAATTCCCCTGCACAAATACACCATACGTTCTCTACATTTTTCATAACCACTTTTTCTTCCGCATGAGGTCAGAGACCATCGCCCGTGGGGCCTCCAACCCCGCCCACATATATCTAAAAACTCTCGTCGACTATACTAATCTTTACGTTTATTTTCCACCGTCAGGCCTCCGCCTCTCCTCATACGTGAAGGAAGAAGCACGAAATAGAGAGAGAGGGAATGAAGTCCACAATCCCCGGGGTCTCTGTGCCCTCGTAAAAGGACCAAAGTACCGGAGGATAATTTGGGAAAACGTTTCGCCTCTCGCGAGTGAAGCTGAGGGGAAAGGGGCAGAGGTCAAAGGGAAGTGGGAGAGACTGCGGATGGAGAAGAAGTGGTTAAAGGAGGAATAGAGGGAAAAAAAGAACGATAAGATACAAACCAAAAGTGTATAGAGAAAAAGAGGAGAGGGCACGAAGTAGTTGGAACGTGACTGGACGAAACGGTAAACGACAACGTACTTCCGATTTACGATTGGCCGAGTGCGCGCACCAGTTTTCTTACTCTGAAAGTCTTCGTGTTCTTCTTTTTTTTCCCAATTTTTTGTTTGCAAAAAAAGGAGGAACGAAGATAAAGAAAAATCGTCGTTTTTTCTCATCTCCAATTTTCTCGTTTTTCGGTTATTCGGAGAATGAATTCATTTCAGGTTTAAATTAAACTGGAAAACTTTATGGATTCATCAAATTTCATTGTTATTATTAGCGATGAATGAAATTGGAGAAAAAAGGGAATTTTTGATGGTTTTTGAAAATCTTTAGATACACGAGTTTCTTCAGTTTTTCGACTTTTACTTCAACAAATTTTAGTGTTATTATTATTGCGATTATTATTATTGATTACTGCGAATTTGGTGAAGTGAAATTTTCTGATTAGTCATGGTTATTCCGTCCTGCTCTTTTTCTCTACTTTTCTTCGTCCCTGTCATCGGTAATATGGCAATTGGGAGGGGGGAGGTACACCCTTCACCACGTGTGAGTCATACCGGGTAAACTCTGTGTGTGACGAGGATCGATCCGAAAACGCAGTCACGTCTCGTGGAGGAGAAAAAAATAAAAGAGGTTGGGTTATTTTCTTTTCTTTTTTCTTCGGTTCTTTGAGCAAGAAAAAAAAAGCTATCGTAACGCTGTTAAAAGAGTATTTGCGAACGAGCCCACGGGGTACAGGTTCTCTCTCTCTCTCTCTCTCTCTCTTCTTTTCGCAGTATTCGTGCTTCCAGAACCAATGGCGATGACGGTTTTGCACACGTTGCGGAAAAATTTATTCTCACCACGCATTCACCAACTGATCGCATTAGAAGACCGCGAGTTTGACGACTATGGAAGCTTCAATATGTAGAATGGCCAATGGAATCCGTACATTTTATCGTCTTTATAGTAATCCATCTTTAGAATCTGAAAAAATGAAAATTTATTAATAATTCATTTTTATTTGTTTGAGAGTTAAATATCTCGGAATCTATGAGAGATGGAGAAATTTTTGTAGAGACCTTTTTTGTAGCCCTGATTCTCCTCTTCGAAAAAGGTCGTTACGAAATTTTCTCTATCTTTTTTATTTTCCGAGATATTCCGGAAAAACTCAAATTAGAGTGATGACAAAATTGCAATGTTATTGAAAGAGTGGAAATAATTACTTTTCATTCGAAAATTCGATTATAAAAGAGTTCATGATTTTATCGTCTTTACAGTAATCCATCTTTAGAATCTGAAAAAAATAAAAATTTATTAATGATTCATTCTTATTTATTTGAGAGTTGAATATCTCGGAATCTATTCGAGATACAGAAATTTTCCTAGAGACCTTTTTTGTAGCCCTGATTCTTCTCTCCAAAAAAGCCACTTACAAAATTTCCTCTATCTCCATTATTTTCCGAGATATTCTGCAAAAACGAGAGGTTATTAAAAAAAGGAAATAATTATCGTTCATTCAAAAATTCGATTATAAAAGAGTTCATAAGTTTGGCACTTGGGGTAATTATATTTTTCCACGACTAAAGTACAACATCATGCATAGACGGGTTTGGGTAGAATTGCCCGTTGGGGCCAATTTCGTATGTCCCACTGTGTGTGTAAAATACTCGTAATCGTAAATATCGGTTGGCGTGTTGTGTGCACGCACCGGAAATAATAACGATTTTACGTGAAGAAATGAACACCAAAGAATTAAATTCGTTTGTAAGAAAAAAATAATGAATAAAATAACGGAAGAGAGGAATTAAAAATACGAGATATTTAATAGAGAAATGAATTTAGCGTGAGGAGAAAGTATAAATAAAATTAAATGATGGATGAAGATGAGCGATGACTTTAATTTCTCACTGGAGTTATTAAATGGAACGAGAAGTGTCGAAGAAAACGTCTCAGTGAAAGTCTCAAGAACAAGCGATTTAATGCACTCTATGCAAACGGAAAATAATAAATTTTAAATCTATTACGAATTATTTTTTTTAATAAAAAAAAAAGCGAAAAATCAATCAATTTTATTGCAAATTGAAATGAATAAAAACTAGCAATAAAATATGAAAAATGAAGATGCAATTATAGTTATGAAATATTCAAAGGAGCAAAATTTTATGTCTTTTCATGAAATGCACGGTCCTTATCCTTAGGCAGTCAATAGAGGTTCTCAAGCAAGTACACAGATCGTTTCGTCTTGCCTACTGAGGTTTGATAAACAGACTGAAAATATATATATATATTTATTCGGCCTGAAGGAGTAAGTTTTAACGAGTCAAAAACTTGCCTCAGCGACTACAAGTGGAAGCATCTTTGACAATTTTCTAGTCTCTTTAATGCAAATTAAATAAGACCTAATTAAATAAAAACTTCTTCGTTTTTTAACCCAGAAGAGATATCAAATCTTGAAGGAATATTAAAGTTTTAAAGACTTAATTAAATATTATCAATTAATTATTAAAAGCAGATGAACACTGGAAGATTGTGTTTATTGTTGACCCAAACTCGTTCTTTGTTCCTAGAAGAAAAAAAAATTGATAAATTAGAAGATATCTTAAAAACTATTGGATTTACACGAAATTTCATAGAAACCTTTTTTGTAGATGAGAAAATTCTCTACAAAAAAGGTCTCCTTCAATTTCCCCCTAAACCCACTCGTTTTCCAGATAATAATAAACAAATGAATCACGTTTATGTTGTGGAAGAATAAACATTTAATGCAACATAAAAAAGTCACGTGATTCGTTCAAGAGACGATTGAATGTTCAATGTTTCTCGAGGTTGCATAAATTTTAATCGGTTATTGAGATTAACCGTGGAGTTTTAAAAGGAACCCGAGGATGAGTAGAGTGAAGAGGAAAACCGGTGTAAGGATATAACAAAGTCGTGTGGTAAAAGGCGGGTGGGCGAGCACAGCCAAGGTGGGCGAAATATCGTGTAAGATGCGAGGCATTACGTTATACGTTGTACATAACGTTGGTTTTACTCACCCAACTTGGCTGGGGCTTCACTCTTCCCCATCTTGTTATCTTATTGTAGGCATTGTGCAGTTTCTCCGTGTGTCTATGTGTGTGTGAGATACATCAAGCTGCTTTTCACATAGTTGCGTCTTTATTTATCCTCTGGCATTGTCATTCACGTATTTACTGAGCGAGAGAGACGAGACGATAGAGGGAGATAGTGAGCAGAGGGAAGTTGCCGAACCACTGCCAGCTAAAACGTCTCTGCACATCTTTGTAGACTTGTTGAAGTGCAGACTTCGATGAATTCATGGCTTTCTGGGGATTAATGTTATCCTGGAAAAAAAAGGGGAACACGTGATGTTTGTTTTAGATATTGATACTTGAGTTTTTAAAAAAATATTTGAGTCACTTGAAGGTCGAATTTGGAGATGAATTGTTTTTTGAGAATATCTCGGAATCTGGAGGAGATGGGGGAATTTTTGTAGAGACCTTTTTTGTGGGGAATTAAAAGAGGTACAAAAAAGGTTTCATGGAAATTTTTCTAGCTCCAATAGATTTTGAAGGAATCATGAAAAACTGACTCTTATATAATCCTTCAAGTACAAGACTCTGAGTTGAATTGAATGATAATTTCACAATTTCTTACTCGTGAATTTTACGTTAGTATATACACAGCCGAAGGGGCAGTCAAAAACCGTGGAGAATTGCACGACGGCTTCGTAATATTCCGTTTTATGCTACTTTGTATACTGAGGTATTCATTACGTGTCGACGCCCCAACTGCGGTTCCCTTTTAACCAAAACGCCTTTTGTATGTATAACTATATATTCACAAGAAAATTTTTGTTACTTTGAAACCAAAACGTTACCAACTTGTGTATTTCCGTGGTGAAAACCGGCCGTTTCTAATTGCCATGTCTATGGAAAACATGAGAAGAAAATGGTTAAAGAGTAAAGCAAAGAGAAAGAAAGGGAGATGAAAGGGGGCGGGGCTTCTTGCGGTTTGATAGAAAAGTTGAGAGGTAAATTTATTATTTCATTTTATTTGATGGTCGCTTTTTTTTTTTATTATTTATGCTTTGTGTACAGCTGTTGGAAGCATTTATTTATTTCAATTTCACAGAGTCATGTGCCCAATTGTATCCACAGACACTCTTTTTACCTATTCGCTTCTTTATCTCTCTCTCTCTCTCTTACTCTTGCTATTTGCTCGTTCGCCTCTTCTTGAACTAGTGACTTGGGAGGAGAGTGAAATCGCGTGTACCACATTTGTAACCTGTCTTTAGTATTTATTAACTGTGACACTGTGATTATCAATTGAAAATACATGACACACTAGTGCAATTACTATTCAATCTTATTATTTTTTTGCGGTTTTTTTCTTCATTGCTTTCAAGTGGATTTCAAGCGATGAAGAGAATAGGAGAAAGTAAAGGTTTGTAGGTTAAGTTGATTTTATTCGAGTTTAATTTTGAAGAGATTTTTTTGTAGGAAATGGGCTTCAAAAAAGCTCGAAAATTGTATTTTCATTACTTTGAAAATATCTCCCAAAGGAGTAGATTTAGAGAAAAATGTCAGGAGATCTTTTTTGTAGAGAATTTTATGATCTTCAAAATAGGTCTCTTGAGAAATTTCCGTAAACCCAACAGTTCTCGAGATATCTGCAAAATAAGTGTCCCCTGATCAGATTAATTTACAGAAATGTCGCAAAAATAATGAAAAATATTAGAATAAAAAATATGAGGAATTCCCTCGAAGGAATGATCAGGTGTAGGAAAAATGCTCAACACAAATCGAGGCGAAAAAAATAACAATGAAGAGCAGAAAGAGAGAGAGAGAGAGAGAAACGTGTGGTGGAAGGAGGAGGGTTGAGGAAAAAGAAGGGAGTTTCAGAAGCTTTCAAGACGATGTACAAAGCATGAAAAATTCTTGGTAAAATATCGACAGCTCTCGTCTCTCGTGAGGTGGAGAGAAGGCTAAAGAAAGAACGGTAGCGGCTTATCGTGGCCCACCGTATCGAGGAGAAACGGGTATCCGCTTCCGTGACTGCTCTCGAAAAAAAAAATATAACTAAAAAATAAATATACACCGAAGCAAAAGGGAGAAAGAGAGAGAACGAGAAAAAAAAATGAATAACGTTGGAAAAAGAATTTCACATGAGCTAGAAGCAAATCGTTTGAATTTCATTTTCGATGTTGAAAATGCCGCTCCGAATAATATTTCTTCCTTCTCTCTTTCTTCAGAGAGAAAAAAAAAAAAAAACGATCGTGAGTCATTCATTCTTACTTACGCTCTTCTCTCCCATCTACGCGCAAGAATTTCCCTTTAAATTGTTTTTGCTAACGTAAAGAACGAGAGAAACGAAAGAGACTGCAGTTGTAACTTACTGCGTAATGCCAGTGACAAGGTTAAGGTCGAGTGAGTAGGAAGAAGAGAGGGGGGGGAGACCACCAGTGATAGGCTTGATTTTCAGTTGTCTCAGACTTCCCCCTCTCTCTCTCTCCCTCCGAGAACAAGTGAAAAGGGACAGACACTTTTCGGAGAAAAAAAAATCAATAAAATCTCCCAAACATAAACTCCAAAAACCCCCAACATTTCCCAAAAACCATAACAATAATAGTGAAACGAAAAAAAAAAAAAACAAAACATTGTATTCTTCCGAAAAGACACACGAGCATAAATAACGTGAAAAACTTCGTCTCCCCCGTAAGTTATTTCTCTCACCTTAACTCTTAAGTTTCTTTTCCCATTTCACAATTCTCAATTCCCTATATTTCGTTTCACTCTGGACACACACAGTGCAGGAGAGAGTGAGAGAAACGAGATTACTTCGTTGTATAGTGTGCTCCTTCGTTCGGGCTGATGCCCCCCCTCTCTCTCCGCCGCTTGTCCTCCCTCCCCGCCATCGCATTTCTACTACACAAACGTTCTTTTCCCTACACGGATGACTACCCACCCACACGTTTTACCAGGACACCACACGATACTCCCCAAGTTGAAACCGTGTTGCCGGTTCTCTACATGTACACAAGCCCACACAAACACAGGACCCAGAGAGATACTGAACTACCTCCCCGCCGAGTGTGTGTTAGTGTGCCGTTTTGGAGGCGCACACACACTTAGCCCAGCCTATCTCCGGCGTAAAAAGCTACGGGAAGAGCACATCACGTGTGCGTGTGTGAGTGTGTGTGGGTGCGTACACGATAGAAGATAGTCGTGAAGGTGGTGGGGGCTGTGAGGAAGAGAGGGGAAATAAAGGCAGAGGCAGAAAAGGAGAGTCAGAATTTTCGTTGTATGTAGATAGAAAGGTTTTTTGGTTATAAAAGCGAATAAAAAAGGCGAAGAAGGAGGAGAAAGGGGAGCATGAGACTGGCGCATGCGCCAGAGGTTAACTTATCGAGCTGGCGGAGGGGCACCGTCCAGGCGACGCGGTGGCGGAGCAGCGGCAATGGCATCGGACTTGATGGCAGCACAGTATGACGCTACTGATGGTGGGGAGGGGTTATAAACCAGTATACTTCGTACACACTCGCACTCACTGTATTTGCTCGTGTGTCTGTGTGCAGTTGGCCGGTGGGGGGGATGGAATAACGCGGCGTTAACGTAGACTACAGTGGAGGGGAAGGATCTGTGTGAGTGCGAGAGAGAGAGGGAGAGAGAGTCAGTGGAAGCGAGGCCTGTGTACTTGTTGTAGGTGTGTGTTGTGTGTTGAGAAATGGTGGCGCGCAAGGGGGAATGGCGCTAGTGTCGTCGGGCAGTCGCTGTCGCGCCAGGCACTACACTCCAGCCCGAGCAGTCGCAATTCCGTCGCCTAACAAGCATCGCTCGCCTCTTTTACCTTCTCACCCTTTGTCGTTTTTAATAAAAAAAAGAATTTAAAAAAACGCTACCACCGAGGCTTTTTATTTTTTTCATTCAAAATAAATATTTATATTTTAAAGATAAAGCCGCTGTTAAAAGAAAAAAAACTGCTACAATTCGTCCGTGTTTAATTCCCACATTGTTTTTATTCCCCCCGTTAAATTCCACCACGTCCTTGAAAGCCTAAATACACACAACAGTACCACCTTGCTGTGTCCTGATCCTTGGTTAATTTTTTCTCCTTTATTATCGTGAAATTGATAAAAAATAAATAGAATTTTAATTGATAAAAATTCAACGAAAACACATCAAGCTAAAAATAATTCATTCCGGTTTTAATAAACGCGCTGTTCGTCGACGAAACGTGGAATAAAATAAAAGAGGAAAAACAAAAAAATAACGCCAACAATTTCGTGTGTAGGCGCGCGATTTTATTTTGTGAGTTTTAAAAAAAAGTAATTTATATATTAATTTTTTTGGTTTTAATTTTGTGTGAAAATTGAGAGAACTCTTGGTGATAATTGGATTGTTCAGAATACAGAAACAAATGAGTAAATAAAAGAGGAAAAAGTTCAACCAAGTTTTTAAGAATTGTGACTTTGAATTGAGCTGTAACTCAAGGACTTTTACTTTTTAAAACTGATTAAAATAATAAACAATTGGTGCATAATTTTGTTATTGAGAGGATAACTGTTGACATAAATAATAATCTGGGCTGATATGAGTCGGAGAGGCAACGGTGAACGCGTGCATTCGGACCGGCGTTTTCAGTGAAAATTTTTTATTGATAATAATAATTTATCATTAATTAAAAGGAAAGTGTGCTTGTCACGATCGTCGTGTGATAATCAACCGCAAGCTACGGTCGAAGTAAGTGCGACATGTAGATGTTGTTTTTTTTTTTTCCCCTAGAATTTTTTCATATTTTCATAGAAATATTGAAAAGTGTTTATTCTCCATTATTATTAGCCCTGGGGCGTTATTTTCTCTTTGCAGTACATTAACGTGTGCGTTATTTCATTTATTTTCACAATGCAGTGTTAAATGTGTGACCCCACGAAATTAGTGTGAATTAAAATGAGAATGCCGAGAAAAGAGAAACAAAAATAATATTCAGTGCTTAATTAATGTAGTTAACCACTACTTTTTACATTTTCTTAGACCTAACTTGACGTGACTCCATGTACACGCGACTCAGTCACACATTTCCCCTATTAAGGTTATATACACAGTAAAAAAAAGTCTCGTAAAATTCAATCATAACTCGTGCAATTAAAAGCGTTTTTTTCCATTTCGACAATGCAAAAAAAAAAAAAAAATTGTGCGTTCAAATCAGTCCGATTAATTCTCGCAGTATCACGTAGAGTGACACTCATTTTTTTTTTCTTTTTCGTTAATTTCTTTATCATTCCATTATCTCTGTCACTTGGAGTGCCTCTAATACACGGGCTTCCTACGTGTCTCCTGTTGCCCAGGGGATGACGTCATAGTCGAGTATTAACCACGCTTCTCTTCTGTCTCCCTTCCTTCATTTTGTCTCTTTTTATTTTAACATTCTGTGTGCATCTCTCTCTCTCTCTCATGCACGCTCTGGAATCACTCGACGATGAGCCCCCGCAGCTTCCCGCATACTCGTTAGCACGGACGTTGCAGCAAGCGACCGTTGAGAAATTCATGGGGTTCAACTTTTGGTCCATCTATTTTCACGTTCATACACTGCATCTTTCGTGTGATATAAACGGGGGATATTTATTGTATTCTCTCATGAACGAATTTATTTAAAGTCTTGAAAAATAGCCGACGGTGTTCTCCTTATCTCAAGTTTTTCGGTAATATCTCGGAAAATAATGGATTTACGAGATTGCACTATCAGGACTTTTTTCACGCAAATTTAATTATCTACAAAAAAGGTCTCTTGTATTTTTCCTCTAAACTTAATGATTCTGGAGGAAAATTAAATATGAAAAAAATAATAATTCACGAAACCGCAAAATACATGCACATATATTTCAATGCTTTGTGTGTGTGTGTGCCAGTTACCTTTGCCTTTTTTTTTATTATCATTTTAATCTTATTCGGGCTTAAATCGAGCGATTGTGTGTGCATGGTTGAAACTGGCCTCCGCGTATCGCTATACGACCGGTCGAGATCTCGACATCCTGCCTGGCGGGAATTCCGCAATTCGAGTTCGACAGACGACGCACTAAACTCACCGTGGTATATATAAATATATATGTACCATGTATTGGAGTGAAATGCTCAGGATATATTGTGTCGCATGTGGAGCCCAGTCTGCGCACTTTAAATGGCAAAGTTTTCAGTCATAGTATATATACTTCGATGAGACGTTTTTTTTTTATTTCGTTAATGCTCCCATCGATTCACTGGGAAGTATCTCCGTCTCGACATCTCTCTCGCTCTTCGTGTACATTTTTTTCCCATTCTCTTTTTTTTTTTTCGTTTAAAGTTAGTCAGCGATCAATCTTTCTTCCTACGCGCGCAGTCGATTCCTTCGAATCACTTCCAACTTATATACGGGCAGAGGGGGGGAATGGGGGGAGGGGGCGGCAGTGTTACAAGCAAGTATGTCGCACCATCTGCTATCCAAGGCTACATAAGACCGTAAAAAGCACGTGCGAATTTTATACTGTATAAGAGAAAACGTTTCTTATTCTTGTGTTTCATTGCGAATGGAGAAAAGGAAAAAGGAGACGAGAGATTCAATCATATAAATTAAGTTATTGCGCTCGTTTTTGCGTGGGGTAAATATTTATGCTGACTGGGTGACACTGAGAGAATTCATTTCAGGTAAATAAATTGGAATTATTGTTTTATTTAAATTCAGTGGAGTCTGTGTCGCAGTTTCTTGGTGAATATCGTGGTAAATAATGGAGATGGGAATTTTTTTCATAGAACATTTTTTTAAGATGAAAATCTGCGCTACAAAAATTGTCTCTTTGAAAATTTCTCTATCTCTCTCAGTTACAAAGATAATCTATCTTGAAGATAATGTAAATCGTTAAAAATTCACAAATAAAATTCCACAATTCCCATGAAACTCGTCGGTCTACCTTCATACTTTTTACTCCCATTTTTGCGCCCAGATTGTACATAACAATGTAGGATAGCCATGAAAAACCTCGGGATGCATCGTTGAATATGCTTGCTCGTCTAAATACCAATCATACGTCTGTAGGAACGTAAAAAAAAAACGAAGATGAGGGAAAAGGAAAGAAAGAACGGAAAAAAATGATTATTCATTAAATTGCTAACGAGGCGCAAATACTCGACATTATTCACTCTCAAAGTGGATGAGAAAAACAAAAGGAAATACCTATTATTCTATCTGAGTAATAAATAATAATTGAACTTTGTTAAAAAGAGGATCAATTCTTATTATGAATGAAAATAAAATTTGTGGAAAGAAAAAAGATTGAAGTTATTGAAGGCGTTGGTTGAGGCAAAACTCGTGGTAACTCTTGAATATGCAACTCCCCCTTAAGATGAAAATCCGTACAGAGAGAGAGAGAGAGAGATCTTGAGAAAGATTGACTCCGCGCGAGTACGTACTTGAGACTGGCATACAAAGCAGACCGAATAAGAGAGAGAGAGAGGGAAAGGGCAGAGGCGAGGCCAAGACGCTTTTCTGCAGATTCACTGATGGGCGTTCTACAATTTTGCCGACATATCTTTCTTATTTATTATTATTTTCTTTATTCTACGGCATCATTTCGATTGGAAGACGCGGCTGTACATAATTCGAAACGAATTGACGATCCAACCATTCTGATGCTCTTGAAAGTCCTTTTTTATTTGTGGAATAAATGAGTTTTAAAAAAAAACATTGGGCATTGTCTCTGGGAGAGGCAATTCACTTGGATAAAGGCAGTTGATGATTGAAGAATCAGTACGTGGGTCGATGGGAATATTGTGAGTGGGTGGAGGCATTTAATCACTCAATACAGTGAGAAATAAAAATAGTGATGCTTCAGTTATGAGTGACATGCTGATGGATTTCATGGGTTTTCGGGGATTTGATGGAGAGAATTGGGAATGCGAAGTGGAAAATTGGGGAATTTGAGATGCAATGGACGATGGATATTTGATTATGAGGGAAATTAGTGGGTGATGGTGGGAATTGGCAATTATGGGTTTTTGGGGGAATTCTGGGGCCTTCTAAAAAGGTTTCTCGAGGTATTCACTAAATCATGAATATCTCGGAAACTAAGAGAGATAGGGCGATTTTGGTCTGAACCTTTTTTGAAGAGAATTTCAAGAGCTAAAAAAAAGGTCTCTTGTAAAATTTCTCTATCTCGTTTAGTTTACGAGATATTTGCAAGAAACTATCATAATTCTTTTCTTCAAATGTTTGAGCCTAATTGATAAAAATTTTCAATGAATCGTAAATACACTTGGATGAAACACGAGAGGGGATTTCCAAGTGAGAAAGAGAATCCCAAATTGGTTGAATGCTGCTAGTAAAGCCGCTAAATTGAATTCTCAAACATTTTAAATTGCATTAACGTTGATCCAAGTCGCTTTACTCCAATTTGAGTTTACCTACTAGGGAATTTAGTTTCCGTTGATTTTACCTCTCTATATTACATGCGTTTGTATGTGTGTAAGATAAATTGAAGTTTATTTGGTGTTTTGCAGATCATTAATTGAGTGAATTTGTTATTACTCAAAGTTGTTAATGAATAGAGTCAATTTTACATGATTAAATGAGATTGTTAATGCTCGGAATTATTACACTTGGATAAAAAAAAAAAATAATAATTAATGAATGATTTTTGTTCTCATTCATTCAAGAATTTTTTAATTAAATTCTTCACGTGTTGATGGAAATTAGAATCACTAATTAAATTCATTCACATTAATTATTTTTTTATCCACAAGTGAAAGAAAAAAAAAAATCTCCATTGTGTTTACAGTAAGAATTGACACATGAGCGTAACGATAAAATTTCTTCTTCTTCCTGAAGGATATAAATTCATGCCCTTCTTCAACTCGTCTTTCACGCTAGAGTACTTTTTATAATCGTAGTGACTCACGTTTATTACTAGTGACGCACTCGCGCACATCTTCACATTGAACTCTCGAGAGAGGGAAAAGAATCAATAATACGTGAGCAATGAGAAGGTTTGAGATTTTCGGAACAAATTTATACAGCAATTGAAGAGAAATATTTTCACGATTTACTCAATTAATTCTTTATCGAGAGAGATTTACCCTTTGAGATGATCATTATTTTCATAGTAAACGGTTCATTCCGAGAGGAATTACCTCCCGAGTTTTTTCAGTCGATTATATTTTTTTTTAGGTAATTGAAAGAAAAGAGGTTTTAAATATTTTTCATGCCTCCCCTTGGAAGAATGACGCAATTCACAGGTTTGCCTTCGGAATTTCATAGAATTTGCGAGTTTACCCTATGACTTGATGCGAGTGATATAATAGTGGAGAATTTGTAAAAAGATGTGCGAATGTGTGTGAATGTCTTCACATGTCTATGGAAGTGGCACCAGTTGCGTCTTTTGCATTAAAACAGGACGAGCGGGTTAGTGGTGAGAGGGGGAGCGTGATAAAATGCAGAGAAAGAGAATGAGTGAAAAAAATATATATAAAAGCCAGTGGATGAGAAAGGATGAGAGAGACAGTTGAAGAACTCTGAAAGAGGCAAACCAATGTACAACTTTCTTTCTCTCTATTCTTCATCCCTCTCATCCTCGAGCGTCAACTGGGTGAAGGGGGAGGGGGGGCTTGTGGGTGGGGAAAGAGCGACGGGCAAGGGCAGAGGGAGGTAACATGAAATGAGGATGCAACCGAGCGAGAAAGCACAAAGGAACGGACGCGTTGGTAACGCGAGTTTAAAGCATTTCTTTTTCATTGTGTGTGTAGATGTGTGTGTGTGTCACCTAAATCCCTTTCACTCTTGCAGTCAACACAACTACGGTATTAACTGGAATACAGTACTTTTCTTGTAATTCTTTTCTAATGAGAAATTTTCGTTGTTTCAATGATATTTTCAAGGGCTTTGAATTGTTTTATTTAGTTTTTTCGATTAAATTAAAATAATTTGCATTCACTCAAGGCTCAAGACAATTCATCATCATCAGAATTTAATGTGTTTGTTTAGTTATCGCGGTGGAGAGTACTATGTTACGTTTTAATTTTAGAAATAATCTAGACAAGAATCAGTTTTAGATACAAGCACGTGCAAAATTATGTGCGTTGACCCACGTCTAACATAATCTAAAAATTATTTGCCAATTTTTTTTTCTTCTCTCCGTGAAATTCTTTATTTCTATTTTGATTTTGTTGCGGTGAAAAATATACAAAATTTACTGCATAACATTTCTCGGTATGATTCATCAAGCCTAATCCCTCTTTCGCTTTATGTCACTCCTTTCATTTTCTTGGACGATCTTTTGAGGTAGGCGGAAGCGTTTGAAAAATTAAAATAAGAAAATGCAAAAAAAAAGAGAAAGAAAGTGGAACTCAAAGACAAACATATTTGCTTTGATGTTTAATTCTTTTTTTTATTCTCAACTGTGTCTCATAAATAATCGGAAAGGAGCTTTCATGAGGTTTTTTTTTTTTTTTTTTCGATGTTTGAGTGATGTCAGGAAGTTCAGAATTACGCAAATATTAATAACTGAGGATTCTTGTTGATTCCACATAATTCTGATATTAAATTGAAATTCCAATTTTCGTTAATAACGAAGCTGACACATTCACGGAATTACGTCAATCGAATTTAAGCCAATAGTAATGAAGATCATGATGAAATGACAAATTTCATAAATTCTCAATTATTTCCACAATTTTCCACGTAAAATCGGTCCTCTCCAATAAACTACGAATTCCCCTAAAATTCCGAATGTTTCAAAATTAAGTCCACCCGAACTAGAAAGGAAGAGAGAGAGAGAATTCGAGAATATCTAGGAGCAGACTGTCTGGGAAACGCCAGAGATATTTGGGTTACATGGAGTATATGTATTCTCATGTACAGGCATTGACCATTTTCTGTATCCAGTTTATGGAAGTGAATTGCGATGAGCGAGAGAGATAGAAAATAGTGAAAACCATCTCAAATTTCGTAATTGGGTTTTCGATTCACCAGTGGAAATCCAGTAGGGGCGAGAGAGAGGGAGAGAGTGAGATATAGCCAGAGCTCAATCGCATTCTCGATTCACACTCGATTGATCGCCGTCATAGTATAGATTCCAATATATATCAAATGGTATGTCTCTGTGTTTGGATACGTTACAAGTGACTCTCTTCTACGTGAACTGATTTTCAATATTCCCATCGACGTTAATCTTGCTTCAAGATATTTTCGCAATTATTACTCAATGATGATGCTAACATGTTCGCTTTTTTTTTCTTCAACTTTTCATCACGGATGTCGTTAAGGCTAATATCCAAAAGGTTTCTTCATGATTTTTGACCTTTTTCTTTGAATCAAAATTCTTGAAAATAAACGCAAGTAAAGAAAAATAATTAAATCCATTATTATCCAACTTTCTCCAATAACGCATTAATCAATTAAATTATCATGGACATCATCCGTTTCCAATTTTTCATTCCAACACAAACGAAAACCCTTTAACAAAAAAAAAAAGAATCATCCTTTGTCATATTGACTGATGGAGAGAGTACATCAACAATGGCTACCGACAACTTATTGGAAGTACAGTAAAACCACAGACGCACCAGTACATTTCATTCACTCCACATCCCCTCCCCTCAATCCCCCGAAAATACCTCTGTATCCCGGGATTTCTCTCTACATTTGATATACCCGTATCAAAACCTCTCTCTCTCTTCACAACTCTATATTTGTATTTTTTTCCCATCAAATAGCCGTTACACGAGCGACTCTCTCACTCCCATGTTACAACTACCCTCAATTCTCGGAAACTCTTTTTGGCCATTCGCTGACGCGCAAACTATACGACCACTGCCCCTCCCCCCCTCCCACCTCGTAAGTGAATTATAGATGCGCCTGGTGTTACCCCTACATTTTTTTCATTTCTCTATACTACGTGTGTGTCCGAAACTGCGTTTACGCGAGGAAAAAAAGTTAAAAAATATTAAAAGATCGGAAAGTTCTGTTTTTTTACGTCCAATGATTTTTCATAGCTCCACCTGGAACCTCTTAAATAACTGTTTTTTTTATTCCTCTCTCTCTCTCTCGACACGCTTCAACATTGTGTGTTTGTTATGACGCCGTTCTAAAAATAAATTTCTCTCCATCAACTGCCTCGTTTCACTCTACGGCCCTCGTGTGCCAATCGATTATTATTGAATCCGCGTGATCTCTGTAGATTTATCTCTCCTAAAAATTCAAACACAGTCAAGAGAATTTCCCTGTTACGTATTATAACCGAGGATAATCAAACTCTTTTTTTATTACGCAATATTATATCTAAGAAATTGACTTTATTTTATCATCATTTTTTGGAAGATATCTCGGAAACTAAGCGAGATAGAGCTATTTTCATGATAACCTTTTTTGTAGCCCTTGAAATTCTCTATGAAAAAGGTATCAATGAAAAATTTTCTATCTCTCTTAGTTTTCGAGATATTTGACAAAAAGTAATGGTGAAATAAGGTTGATTTTTCTGGAAACTTCATGATCGTATGTCTAAGAAACTGAAGTTTTCAGACAACTTGACTTTATTTCATCATCAGTTTTTTGAAGATATCTCGGAAACTAAGCGAGATAGAGCTATTTCCATGATAACCTTTTTTGTAGCCCTTGAAATTCTCTATGAAAAAGGTATCTATGAAAATTTCTCCATCTCCCTTAGTTTCCGAGATATTTGACAAAAAGTAATGATGAAATAAAGTTGATTTGTCTTTAAACTTCACGGTCGTTTATATCTCCTGTTTCTTTACTTTGGTCTCTCTATGTTACCAGCGGAACCAGGCCGTAAAGTCTGGTGACCGAGCGGACACCGTCATCGACTCGTAACGAGCCTCAATACCCATTTCCTCATTTTTTTCCTTCAAATTCTTTAGAAACCAATCCCTCCTTCCCTTGACACGATTCTCTTATCATTACGTATTTTTCTGTGATAATTTTTCCTTCGCGCTCATTCGTCCGGTTAACCTTACACACACCCATGTGACTTTTCGTATCCTTGAGGCTCATTAGCATTGTTGCTACGTGATTTTGTCGTTGATCTATTTATACACGGAATACACACAATCTACCTGGTTATTTTATTTCATTATTTTACACTGCCGTTGTTTAAAGCGCTCGGACGTGAAACATTTACGCGATCGTGCGAATAAGAGGGGGAGGGGGGGTTACACTGTTACACTGTATTTGTGCTGTACAGTGATGCTATTCATTCATATAACGAGAAGAGCAGATATGAGGTGATGGCGATGAAGGAGAGGGAGAGAATGTGTGTGTGAGGTTATGTGTATGTCCCAACAGGACCGCTAGCCTGGAAGTGATTTTTAACGTTTCCAAGTGACTAACTCGGATTATCTACCAGCAACTAAACGACAAAGAGTTATCTATCACCTCACTGCGGTGTTACGCCGGTGTGAATGTGCATCAGTGTTCGGTTTACCCTTTTTTTTTTATATTATGCGTTTGCTACTTTTTTGGAATTCATTGTTCTATGAGTATTGAAATGGTTCTTTTTATTGGGTAATCAGAGGCTCGTGCGATTGGTCGAATGGGGGCTCCATTTTGTTGGGATTAAACGAGGTTTAACGTGATGAAAACCTGCAGTTGTCTTCATGCTGAATGATGCTGAATTTGTAAAGAAACTATCTTTTCACATTGCTGCTACGTTCAGCTCGTGTCGAAAAGTGTTTTTTTTGTTTACAGTGTGAACGGAAAGACTTTACGTTTACAGCGTAAACGAAAAGGCACAGTAACATCACTGTGAAAAAATATTGTTCGACACGAGTGCGTCAGGGTTTTTTCAACTCGTGTGATTGGCAGCCCTGGGCTTCGTCTCTTGTCGCCAACTTCACACTCGTGGATAACCCGACGCACTTGTATCGAAATATACCATCAGATGACGTTAAAAATCGTCTTTAGAGCGATGCTAGAGTCGGATTTTAATTCGAGGTCAAAAGCAGAGTAAGCACATTTGTTTTTGTTTTGATTCGGTAGTTACTATTGAGTCGTAAACAAAAGATTATCCCAGCACATTGACTTGTTCAGCATCACGCTGAGACCCATATGCAACTTCAGTTTTGGAAATGGTCCGGAACATGTGTAAAATATCGGGTTCTTGAGAATTTATGGTGAAAAAAAAAAACGGTCTCTTCACACTTTCTCTTAAAAGATATTCTGTAAATAATGTAATTCCAATTTTTTCAATAAACTCAATAACGTTTTTAAAAATCCATAAATTTGCATGGTTCCTCAAAAACTAAAATGACCGTAAAAAATTGGAGAATTGAGCGTGTAACAGGGTATCCTTTGGTGCAGATGAGTGTAGTGCGATGGATATTATTGGTACGGTATGAGAGCCACTGTGTGTGTACGGCTGTCGCGCATATATAACATCGTACGCTACGATTACGAGTTTTCACCGCATATCGGAGCGACCTGGCGGGCATTTATGCATATGCCACCCATGTGCATATTCAATGGGCCAGTATTAATCGTCGATAACGAGGTCTCCGGCACTACGGGTATTTTGTGCATTTGCACTATATATATATGCATTAATGTATACATACACACATGGATATAACGACAACGTGAGAACGCGTCCGGTACTGGTGGCGCAGGACGCGTTTGTCCGCAGGCGATATCTCGCTACCCAGAGACCGCAGAAATTCTACTCTAGTGCTGCGGTGATGCTGTCCACTTGCATCTCTTCCCCCCTCTCTCTCTCCTTCCTTTTGCTGTCATCCTTGTATTTTTATTTATTTGCTCTTTCCTAGGGCACTAAAGTGTAAGAAATATTTTCACCGCGTTCAACGAGATTTTTTTCGTCTTTTTGCGTTGAAAGAGGAAAATGTAATTAAATTCAGAGACAAAAAAAGGGGGGGATTTAGGGGGAGTCAGTAGCACATTTTCTATATCGAAAATAGCCCATTTTACCCCATATATAAACGGGGAAAAATGATGGAAAAACTTTCATTCAAATGAAAAGTCTCAACAATAAACAATAAAAAATACTGTATTGATCAAAACGCAAATAAAAACTCGTTTTTTTCGTTAACAACGAGAGATATAAAATAGAATGAAAAAATTGACTGTACGAAAATATTCGCGATGTAAAAAAAAGGAGAAGAGTTAAAAAGAAAAACAAACTCGTGAATTTCATTTCATTTCCTGTATTTCGTCTTTTTTTAAACTCCTCTTTTATATTAAGTAAATGTCTCGGGTGGAGAATGTAATCGATTCGGTCCGGTCGATTGAAAAGAGCAAACACGAGAGTATCAAGGGTACGGGTAAATATCGAGAGGGGAGGAGTGATAGAAAAAGGGAGAAAAGGAGGAGAATCGATACTGACGTCACTGCTGACAGTGGACCAGTGAATCATGCTATTAATCTCATGATTTATCTCATTTTTTCACATTAAAATACTCGAATGTCTGAGAATTCAGTGAAGATATTTTAATTGCTCTAAAAATAAATGTTTAATTGACTCATTTCTATTCAATTCGCCATTCGATAATTGTCGGAAAAAATGAGATACAAAATGCCTGTGTTCATAGATTTTTAAAGGGAACATCGTTTGACCTCTGCACAGTCTATCCACTTTCCGTAAGCAGCTTAGCCCGGGGCTGCCGACCTGCCCGGTTCAAGAAAATTGCGATACGCCTTCGCTACGTCCGTTCACATTCTTTTTCAAATACACACTCACCCTTCGCCCAACTCTACATGTATATACAGAGAGAGGATAAACGATCTGTTTCTTTTATTTTCACTGCCTCTATCTCCAAACTGACGTTACGACTTTTCTCCCTACATACATTACGATACTCTGCCCTTTTTTTTTTTTTACCTCTTCCCAGTTTTAACTTCTTTTTTTATCAGAGTCATGCAAGCGTTATATTTATTTATACATGCGACTTTAGAGAGTAAATTTTTTTAGAATAAATAAAAAAATCAAGTATAGTTTATTTTTAAAATATCTCGGAAATTATGAGGTTTAGGGGAATTTATAAAGAGACCTTTTTTGTAGAGAATTTAATTCTCTACAAAAAAGGTCTCTTGACATTTTCCCCTAAACCCACTCGCTTCAAAGATATTCATTAAATAATGTCCATAAGAATTATTTTCGAAGAAATATTTTTGAATGAACCCAATGAACCCTCGAAATCTAAGATTGAATCTTAAAAATATTATTCAACTAATGCAGTGTGAATTGTAATGATAACCCCGTGTGTCCTGGACGATACGAGGTGAAAATAAGTCTCTGAAATGATTTAACCCCCTCCGGATGAGAATTGTTAAAAGCTATATACTTCTCTCTCACACACACATTGAACAGACTCGTGGGTGTGTGTTGCTCTTGGTCTCTTTACGCAAACGACCGGGCAAATGGACTTGTCGTTATGCAAATCGTGACAATGTTCATTTTTATCTCATTTTTCCCTCTCTCTTCGTCTTTCTCACTTGTGCTATATTTAATGCCATCAAATATCATTATTTCATACGTAACAAGTGTAAATTCAGAGGAGGAAGTGAATAATAGAGCATTTTTTTTTTCTTCATTTTAACATTCTCCATTCTTAGGAATAATCACGAGCTTATTATTATTATTTTCTCTCCTTGTGTTTCAGAGAAATGAAAATTGTTACAGCGTAACGCACGCAATGTTACGAGTCGAGATTATCGATTTATTATGAAGAAAAGCCCCTTAATAAAAGCGTGCTCGACCTCGATACACTTGCGCATGAAGTCATTCAAACCACTAAAGTCACGTGACTTTAATATTTAAAAATCGCTGAATTATTTCATTTTGTTTGAAATCGTTTATCACATACATTGCATTAATCTAACACGATATTTAATGTTTTTTGTTACAGAAAAGAATTACCGGAGTTAAAGCCACACGGCACGTGCCAGGAGTGTACCGAATAAATGACGTAAATCCGAGGAACGTAAAGGGACGTAACGCTACCTTGCTGGTCCCCCCTTCAACCCGCTCTCCCTCCCTCTCCCCCAGTCTTTCTCTTTTTTCTCGCATTTCCCCTTTCTCCCCCAATTGGAGTCTTTTGCGCTTTTCTCAGCGGATTAAAAAAGAGCCCAGGACCCGTCAACGGTGTGCCGCCTTTTTTTCTCTCATAACCTCACTTCTTTCTCCCCAATCTCCGTAAACAAAGGATCACGTGACCTTTCCTCTTGCCACGACTCATGAAGAGGTTAAGATAAAGGAGGAAGTCACCAGTGTATCTCAAGAGAGAATTCTACAATTGTCGTTGAGCCGAAAAAATCCCTAGAGCTTTCAACACGAAATTCCCTAGAAATTTACCGCAAGAAAGCGAAGATCGAAGTCGAGAGACAGGAGATTATAGATTATCGATTTATTGAAGAGCAATAAAGTCCGAAGGATCTTGTCGATCAGTTCGATCGATCATCGGGGAAATCGAAGAGGTATATCGATTTAAAGGCAGTTTGAATGACGTGCGCATGCGCTTGTGTGTGAATGTTTCTCTGATTGTGCGTGTGAATGATTTAATTTGATTTTTATGAAAACAATTGAGAGAAAACAAATGAATTATTTGGAAAATATCGAATATAGTTGCGCGTGATTATCAACTGCTTCGGGATTAAAACGTCTGAGGAGAAAGACACGAGGATAAATAAATAAAGAGGAAATTTAATCGAGAATATTAACGAAGATGGCAATGGTCAACATGAACAATCTACTTAATGGTAAGGACTCACGCTGGCTACAGTTGGAGGTATGCAGAGAGTTTCAACGCAACAAGTGTACCAGACCCGACACGGAGTGTAAATTCGCTCATCCGCCAGCCAATGTAGAAGTGCAGAATGGACGAGTTACTGCGTGTTACGACAGTATCAAGGTGAGTTAATGAAACATTAAAATTTAAATATTCCTAATTAATACTGCATTAACGCCGATTTTATTGCGTCAATGAGGGGATTCCCGGGTTAAATACAATCGTTATAAAAAAATTATGAAACGAAAAATATTCGTTTTTTTAAGCAAAAAAAAATCGGTTATTAAACTTTTTTTGTAACTCAATTATTTAGGGAGATATTTACACTTTTGGTTTTGCGTATTTAACAGCTGATATCTCGGTAAATAATAGAGTTACGAAAAAAAGTCACAGGACCGATTTTCTTCGTCTTGAAGAGACGAAGATTTTTTGTTTCAAACTTTTTTTCGTATCTCTCACCGCCTCTTTGTAATGTTCGATTGAAAAGTGAACATTCAAGCTATTATTTTCGGATTAAAATCGCAGTAGATAGGTTATCGATTGCGCATGCCCCTAGACTCTGAATTCTTCGTTTATTCTTTTTAACATTCTTTTCATCATCTATTGTTGCTTTATATCGATAGTAGAAGGACTCATATATATAAAAAGTACGTAACTGAAGGCTTTTGAGGCTTGGCCGATACAGATAAGCAAAGATAATTCTTTATCGATTCTTCCTGTATGAAAGAGCATAGAGGCATCTTATGTATACATATATTTATCGCTACAGATGCCTTTTATCGCTAAATATTATGATTACAAATACACCAAGAATAGAAGGAATTTATCATGAAATAATAAATAAAAGATTTTTTGAATTATTTTATGAATAGCAGAATCTACAGATTTTAATTATCTTTACATTGATGTATCTATTCAATTCTTTCAGAGGGAAGAGTCAGTTTGTGAATACGCGCATTATGTGAAATTGGTTACGTAATCAGAGTTAGTAATAAACGAGACAGGCGTGGCCGCCAATAGTCGAGTGATTGACGTAATTCAAGGGATTCAATGCAGTTTTTTTTTTTTTTATTCATTTGGTTTTATTGTTTTTTCGTCCCATTGAAATTGATCATTCAATTTTATCCATCATTGTGTTGTTAAAACGTTGGAGAAGGATAATCTGATCACGTGGCGATTTTTTAAGTAATTTTTAATGAATTTGAGTGGACGATTGTGTGTTTAATTGAATCAAATTGGATTTATTTTGAGGAAAAAAGAGATTTCAGCTTCTTTCATGAATAACTTTGCAGCGAGTCGATTTAGAGGAAAATGTCAAGAGACCTTTTTTGTAGGAAATTCAATTCTCTACAAAAAAGGTATCTTGACATTTTTCTCTAACTCCACTCGTTTCCGAGATATTCTCAAAATAATCCTGTAATAAAAAAAACGAATATTTTCTGTGTCTGAATGCAGAATATTAATGTGTTTAGACACGAAAAAAAAACGACATTGTCCAATGTTACACAGGCCACGACCTCGTTCTACGAATGATGCTCAGCAATCCGAGACGATGTCTCTCACAACTTCGCCTGTAATATATAAAGTTTTCTTCGTTTGTGACCGGCGTCTTCGTTGAATCCCCCCCAACTCCCCACCAGCATCACCGTGTGACTCTCCCCACTAGCTTCGACAATACCACTCCATGTGAATTCGTCATTCTTGGCGTGAAATAATGACGGGAATCGTGCACGAGCGCTTACACAGACACACACAATAATGCTCAGGTTCAATTAATTAAAATGATGACAATTACAGCAGACGAGAGAGACACTTTGACCCTCGTGTATAAATTTCACTTGATAAATAAGTCTACACAGTTTATCAGACTATTTACCCCCACTCTTTCCCTCTGTATTTTTAATGCTTCATCCTAAATATTTTATTAAAATTAAAGTGCCTAAAAATGTTGGAAAATTCAGTTATTCTTCAACATTTTGACATGAGATGATTCAGAATTTTTATACGGCTGAAGGGCTTTTTTAAAAAATCTGAAAAAAATTTAGAAAATGCATTAACATGTCTCCATTGTTCTGTAATTTTTTTCAGATTTTTTTATAGATCCTTTCACTGGAAAAAAAATCCAGCAAAAGCTCGTGTTTTATTCTTCAATTATCTCCTCTTTTGAATCGTTTTTCACTCTAAAATTTTTAAAAAGTCATGAACTCCATTGTCACTCAAACGAAAAGCTCTCCCTTCATATTTCGACCCTTCATGACGTCTGAGTAGCCATTGGAGGGTTAAAAGTTACTCCGTTTTGTCCAGTAGCGTTATCGATTCCAATTACCTTAAAACTTTCAATTAATTCAGCTGTCAAGCGTCAACGCCCGTGTGGGCAAAAGCGCCGGGGGGGAGTGAGAGGCGGTAGAAAACCGATTCGGAGGAGATAGAGAGGAAAAAAAATGAGTGAAAAAAAGAATAAAGTATACACAACTCTCTGGGCCAGATGTCACGGCACAACCAAAAGCCCTGTCGTTTGTTTTATCGGCTCGTTACGGCCCGCTCACCGATTGGCATTTCTTTTAACCTGTCTACCCAGCCACTGTCCGTTTCTATCCCCTCTTTTTATTTATTTTCTTCTTCCCCTCCCCACTCAATCGCTCAGTTTTACTCTTTTGTTTCATCTGAAAAAAGTAGCGAATCAAAACGATTGGCGATATTGTCTATTATTGACCTTTTTTTTTTTCCAAACTTTTCTATTGCTCTCATTCGAGTTGGAAAGGTGAAGAATATCTCGGAAACTAAGGGAGATATCGAAAATTTCGTGAGAACCTTTTTTGTAGCTCTTAAAATTCTCTACAAAAAAGGTCATTACAAAAATTACGTTATCTCACTTAGTTTTGAAGATATCTTGAAAAAACGAAATTTGAAAAAAGCCAAGTATCTGCGCCGAATTTTTAAAAAAACTCTTGTGTCATATAACCAACAGAGAAATTCACCCCGAAATCACAAACACGCTGGCACGGACATCACGAAAAACAGGCAGCAGCTGCTGCTCGCTGTGTGCCACTCTCTTTATCCCTCTCTCACTCTCTGCACCTGTCGCGTCTGTTATCCGAGCGACCGAAATACAGGAAAGCCGTAGAGACCCGCTCAATTCGTTTCTCTAATGCTAACTTTCGTGGTACATAGTTTGATACACACGAAGTGAATTTATACGTTAAATTTCCACTAGTTGGTTACTTCCAAGTACTATATAAGCCCCCCCCCCCCCCCCCTTCATCGACCTCTTTCTTCCCTTTTT
Organism: Aleiodes testaceus; assembly: GCA_963565655.1. Taxonomy (NCBI): domain Eukaryota; kingdom Metazoa; phylum Arthropoda; class Insecta; order Hymenoptera; family Braconidae; genus Aleiodes; species Aleiodes testaceus. The sequence goes on along the minus strand of OY751421.1, from coordinate 3,071,825 downwards.
TTTCTCCTCAATAATAACAACACACAAGTATCCTACTTCTGTCTCTCTCCCTCACACTATACTCGAGAAGATCCACAAACGAAAAGACGATATATAGGAATGAATTACGTTATTTCGTTATATATGTAGTCTTCTTCACAAGCGTTGCTCATCGACCCACATCTGCACGCGCGTCACGAGAGGGTGAAATTACTTTCCGCTCACGTGATTGTATTAGCCTGCAAGCTACCGAGAAACTTTTTACAGTGAACTGATTTCTATTTATCATTTTTTTCTTCATATTTATCTATTTTTATTTCCCTGAAATTTATTCCATCTGTATTGCTCCCTTTGTTCCGTAAACAAAATGTGAAAAATGGTTTAATATACTCTCCGTGGAAAATTGAGATTAAAGTACGAGATATTGCTCCTGCTCTATCACTCTCGGCTGACTGCTTTCTTGAGAATGTGTTCTCCAATTTTTCTGATGAACTGCGTAAAATCTTTATAATTTACGAGAATCATACGAAATGTCTGAGAAAATTCAGTAGTGAAGTGGTAAACGAGGTTAAGTATATATGGTATCCCTATATGAGTTAACCTGGTTTACCACTTCACTACTGAATTAACCAGCAAACAGTCGGTTCTTCTATAATTTAATTGGATGCTACAATGGACCGAAAATTCAGCAATTCATCATTGTTCTAATTATAGAGAGACAATATAAAATGAATAAGCAAAATACGATTAAGATTCAGTCTTATAAGAATGAATTATGAAACGTTTTCCCAGGCATTGTGAAGGCACCTTTATGCTCCGCACTAAAGCCAATTCCACAATGGCTACATGTCATTAAGCTGTGTTTATTAAGGTAATCTATGCATCTGCGCGTGCAGTTGGACCTCTATTCGTTTCGCCTATGTTCGGGTTTCAAGAGCGCAACATACGAATCTCCATTTGTATCAAAGGACTGCCACATGCAAACGAATGGATGTGTTTGATGGATACATTGAGTACCGCAGTAATGCAGCGTAATTCGAGTGCGTGTTATTGTGGATTCGTATGGAATCACCTTAAGGGTGACGCTACAGAGTGACCACAGAGAAAAATAGAATCTCAATTCGGTAATGCTGATCATCATAATTGTTGTAATCACGTGGCGAAAATCTAACCAAAGGATTTCGTGATATTTATCATCGATTCAGTGCTCTAAACTAGAATCAATTTCAGTAATTATGAAAATGACCCCAACCATGCTACTATTTTGCTTATCAAAACAATAGGATACGGATGGTCGAAATATCATTGAGCAGCATATCAGTGTCTCGACTCAATTACCATCGCATTTGCGTCTATTCTGACAACCTTGAGGCAAATCTACACAAGGATGACGTCACAATGAACACAACTGCAGAGATTATTGTCTTGACCTCTGCGTTTTTTTAATGAATAGAGGAAACTGTTGATGCCTTTTTTTTTAATAGAATTTCTTGCTCTACAAAAAGGCACATAGAGCCTCAAGGCTCTAATATTCGTCATCTAAAATGGGCTCGAGTTACAATAATGAGATTATTTACCTCTGAATAGCAGTGTTATGCATCTTCACACAAAAATAAAGTCTCAAACATAAGCTTAATTCATGCTACCATAATACCTGAAGCATCATTGTACATTAAACTGTTCATTATGGCTTTCTTGACTACATGATCAATTCTCCAAAGTCACTGACATTTAGGCCGAGGGCGAGCAAAGCCGCAAGCTTGTCAAACAGCTAAACAGACAGGTATGTGAGACAGCACGCGAGAATGGTACAGGCATATCTATCTGGGCAGAGGGAGGCTGTGGGGGAATACAGAGAGAGAGAGAGAGAGAGGGAAGGAACTGTCAGACGAGTTGGTAACGTTGGCATTATGCGATTAGGCTTCTTGTATCTACCCATCAATCCCGCTTTCTCCAATTTAATTCTTACCTCCTCTTGAATTGCATAATTTGTAATTTATTTAAATGAATTTTTTCCCATAATATCATCTCATTGAAAATAATATTTGAAAATAAGAAAGAAATCCGTAATATTTAATTACCTTTTCAACGAGGAAATTGAATTTATTTTCTCAATCATCTACTTCAATTAAACGTAAACTCATTAATTTACCGAAGTAATTCATTATTTATTTAATATTAATACCACATTGGAGAGATAAATCTATTTCAATGAGATACTTATCACTGCGCAATTCATTCTGATGTTTCATTAGAACTGTCAATCGTAACTTAATGTAAATGTGATTATTTAAATTGACGGGCTGAGAGAAAGAGAGAGAAATTTAAATGGCTATTTATTTTATCATAGTTTTATTGAGCTCCGAGAGATTCATGGGGGCATATCAACGACACTCGTAAGACGGAGACAGAGAGATTACAATATATTGGCGTCTAGTGTAATTTACAACCGGACGGCATTAGCCGCTAGGTCTGGTCCCTCATGTAATACATAGAGAAACGTTTGCGGAGAGGCGGGTCCGAGCGATGATGCAAAGGGGGAGTGGGACTCGAAGAGAGCGGGGGAGATGCTGTGGACACTGTGCGAGGGAGAGCGCTCGAGGAGTGACGTTACGAAGGGACACACGATACCAAGCATAGACGTGCGAAATGGCATTCCATGGTCAGTACGGTATGTGGCTATAGGCTGTCACGTGTTATCGATTCACCAGGGTACATCGAACTCTATTGGATGTCCTCCATGGACCATTGCGATATGAGGGGAATGGTAAACCACGGAAATACCATGGACACATCGTCTTATCACAAAACGTTCGACATATTTTTTCACATGCGAATGGATGAATGGTTTTGTTACTTGTATTGTTAAAGGAGAGTTTACTTTTGAGTGACAATGGAATTTATGGATTTTCGAGCTCTATGGATATGATTTTAATTCAGAAAGTGAAAAATGGAGGGAATTCTATATTTCTCGCAGGCGAAAAGACATTTGTGAGGGAATTTTAGGGACAAATGGGCTAGGCATAACTAATATGAACGAAGGGTTCTCGGGATTAAGATGCAAAAGACAAAGGATTGGGGCCTACAGACCCACAGCACGACTCTTGACCTTCAACTGCCAAACTTAGCGGTCAACGCAATTACAACCAATGACTTCGACATTCGAATTAAAGTTTCATATATTCGTTTCACAGCTCAATCTAGTTCTAATCATTGTAACGTGTGTATATGATCCATTCCAATTCCTCCCTGCAGTTTTAAGAATTACCAAAAACTACATCTAAAAAAAAGTAGATTTATCGTCCCAGCATATTTCCATCAATTCCATCTCAAAAATATAAATTCCTCTATTTATAAACGCTCGATCGTTTAGCTGCGATCATCGAACTACACATGGTGAGACTAAATGTTTTTTTCCATCTCACAGGAGGTGGAGCATTTAGCGTTGAGACGTAACGAATGACACACCCATACAATCGCAATTACAGGCCATGCATTCAGGATAGGAGAGAGGGAAAAAAACGAGGGGGGTACAAAAAATGAGATGAAAATGGCTCTGAAGATACTATTCTTAGAGAGCCGTTGAAATTGCCCTGAGGCACGATGGGTAGGGAGTAGTCAAAAAGCCACTTCCGCCATTACGTTATAGAGCCGAACTCAAAAAGCCCCAGAGCTCAAACACACTAACACGCTTTGGGGCCTGGAGGGAAACGGCAGACTGTGTGTGCGATAGAAAGAGAGAGAGGCATAGTCGTGACTAATAATAGTGTATAAGTCTATTCGTCTTGTATATATAAATATTCGGCGATGGCCTGGGCAACATGGAATTATACAGTTTGTGAAATAAAAACACGACCTCATATTTTTTTTCCACTTATTTTTCTCTCCTCTCCCATTATTCTTTTCATGCAAGTTACGTCATTTTATGACTCCTTCGCGTTTCATGGAAAAATTCGTCCAAGTCACGCAGCGAGAACATGATAGCCCAACAAAGAGCATCGGTATTTAAAATTTTAATTTTTTCGCAGTCTTATAGGGAAGCGGATGTTTCGAAGTGTCTGAGGTGCTTAGAAAAGTGCTTGTGTAATGCTGGAATCTGTCGGGTCGATTCCCCATTGGTTGAATGAGCCAATGCCCTTCGGAGAGTGGGTTTGTTTATGTTATGGTGATGAGTCAATGTTACCATCATTTTTAGTGGGAATTCTTTTCCGTAGCTCTTCAAATCCTCTACACAAAAAAGGGCTTATAAATATGTGGAACAAGTGCTAGTGATAATTTTTCCCCAGAATGAATGGCCGACGATAAATAAATTCCCGCTCATTCACTAATTATACCTGCAGTATCTCTCGGCAAAAATTTATACGAAGAGTATCGGTGTAGATAGTAATAAGGTAAAGCCGTCGGGAATATACCCAACGGAGTCGTATCGTACTACCCAACTTGGGGGCCACTATTCTCATGTACAAATTTATTCGGCTCTCTGAGTTACCCAAAACGCATACATAATGTATAGGTATTTTCCTCTCTGTGCATTTTCCCCACTCTTGGTATGAGAATAGAAATATCACACAGACAGACACACACACACACATAGAGTTACGTTGCATTTAACTATCTCATTCTGTCCCCTTTTCCTATCTACAGCCCTTCACATTATACTTGGATAGAAGTCGAGTAGAGGGAGCAGCTGAGAATGTCCTTTACTCTTCTCTCGCTTTAGTTTTCGGTTCCACCCAGTACTGTAATCTCGACCTTATTCAGATGCTTACACACTATATAACAGTGTACTTCTCTTCTTTACATTCTGCCCGCGTGTTTCACTGTAACCTCACCGATGATAGAAGCCACGAATAACCACTCGACCCTATTTGCTCATGAAGTTTATTGTCTCTTGATTCAGCGTGGCGTATCTTCTCTTCTTCATCATTCAACTTGACTGCTTCTCTCTCGCTCTTTCTCTGTCATTTTTTTATTCCATTTTATTTCCCTCGAGAACACATTGCCTGAGTCATTAATGCCCACGCACACAAAGCCTCGAGTGCTAGCCGTGCAAAAATTTCAAAGGGAAATATCAATTTGAGGTTGGGTTGAGGCTTTAACATCACATTTCGTGCGATATCTCTGGGAATAATTGAGATAGCGGATTTTTCGTGAGGACCTTTTTTGTAGAGAAGTTTGAGGGCTACAAAAAAGGTCTCTACGAAAATTTCGATATCTCTCGTAGTTTCGGAGATATTCAGTCGAAACTCATCTGATTTACGAAGATTCCCGAACTTTCCCGAATACTGTATAGCGCCATCTGCGCAGAACTACCATTCCATCGTTATGACGTCAGCGTATCTTTCAAACCATTTAGAATCATGGAAGAATTCTTAAATTTTAACTGCAAATTATTCATCAATGAAACTCTTGAATTCTCCTCCACGCGCAATTATTCTTCTTACGCTTAATTTCAAACTTTAATACCGTAATACAGTAGTCTCAGTGAAAAATGAGGAGACTCGAGAAAGATAAAAGAACAGAAAAAAAAAATTAAGTTTACTGACTACAGTGAGTAGATCGTTAAATTTAATTACTACTCGTCTAGGCCACCGGTGTAACAGTCTCTTTCTCTCGGACACCTGTTTGATCTTTTCTCCCTTTACCTTTCTTCAGCCACTTTTTTACCTCTTTTTTTGTTCATCCTAACCTGCGTGTTCCTCGTATCATCGAGCCTGATCGCCATATTATTTAATTACCCAGTAAAATAAAAAAAACCCTCAAATAAATCCTAATTAAAATTCTCCACAAAAAACAATAAATAATAAACCCCAAACATTTTCAATCCCCTAATACTCACAAAAATATCTAAAAAAATTGCGAGATTTAACTGTTGTGGTATGAAATAAAGTACACACAAAGAATGGGATCGAGAGAGGAATGAAAATGTGAAAAAAAAACGAGTGAATCCAAAAGAGAAAAGAGAAGAAAAATGTTTTAAAAAAATTCTGCTCGGTGATTACTCGACGTTTTATCATGGGGAAAGAGTATCCCGGGTCTCACCGTATCTCCCTCTCTCTCTCTCCCTCTTTATCTCTATCTCTCCTCTATTTCGTAGCATTTCACTTCGCCTGTACGCCCGTTGATTCAACGTACGGTGAGAGATAGTAGATTAACAATGCATTAATTACCGGTCTCTCGCTTCCCCATGCAATTCTACCCCGTCTCTCTGTCTCATTTCCACCCTCTAGCTTTCTCGCGCATCATCCACGGGCAACACACCCACGTCCACCCACACATGATTGGATAGCCAAACATACACCATTTAATGTCTGTGTGTGTTGGGTGCACCGTGCTTGAATTTTCGAATTATACCCGGCAGATTACTCGGATAAAATTCAACCGTGCTCGTGGATGCATTTGCATATCGGCCTCTACACGCGGTAGTACCATGGGACAGGGACATACACTACACTGGAGACCGGTTTTTATGTCCTGCCTTTCACCCTCACCCCCCTCCCCTCCTCACTACTTTACCTAACAATTTCTTTTCATTTTATTTCTTTGGATATTCAGACGGCATTTGGGTCATTTTTTTTAATTACTAAAATTCAGTGATGAGCGTTCCGCAGTGGCTCGCTCAGCGGATCGACGGATTGGTAACCCAAAGGTCCGGGTTCGATTCTAGTCTCTGCCGAATGACACAACCACCACTGTAAATATTCACATGTGTTTTGTCCACAAGCACACGACAAGCAATCTTAGCGTAGAGATGGCGACGTTAAATGAGTATAAAAAAAAATAAAAATCAGTGGTGAAGTGGTAAACAAGGATAAGTACATATCGTAGGACTATATGACTTAACCTTGTTTACCACTTCACCACTGAATTTATTCTAGTGCAGAGTACTAAATGAATGGTAATTCTATTTTTATCTGATAAATAAAATTCTCTTCATTTGAGAATTGTGAAAGTCTTAAATTTTTTTAAATTCCTAAATTGTGGGAAATTAGAGATTATCATTGAATAGTGAAATTACTGAACAATGTGAATTGAAAGTCAGTAAAAATTTATTAGAATACAGTAATATTATCTCGTGATCTCAAAATAGAAACATGCGGTAAATTATAGTAACATATTCACAATTAAGTAAAAAAAAAAAGGAGAATTACCTCAAGGATTTCCTTAAATAACACCTGATTATCCAGGCATGTGTGTTACTTCTTTTTACTCAATTTCTTAGCTCGCCATGTAACACTGTATCTAGTAACTAGATAGTACCACACGTTGATCAAGTTACACTGCGGCTTACTTAAAGATCGTTATTTTCATTCGTCTTGATACACGATAAGAAACATAATCACATGCGGAGCATGTTTTTTTATTCATCGGGTTATCCAATACAACTGATTCTCCCCATAAATCCTCAGCATTTGTATGCAACCATTCATCATTTCTAGTGCACTGCATGAACCCATTGATTTCCACAAAGAAAAAATCGTTAAAAAAGTGCTTTTAATTCTGATAAAAAGTCTCGAGTATTAAATAGCGATTATCTCGTGAACGAGTGGATTTAGAGAAAAATATGAAGAGACCTTTTTTGTTGGAAATTTAATTTTCTACAAAAAAGGTCTCTTGTGATTTTCTCCTAAATCCACTCCTCTCTGAGATATCCTCAAAATAAGAAAAATTTGAGAGAATTTACTATTTTTCGAGATATTCACAAAATCATCTGCACTTGACAGCACCAATAAAAACAATCACTCATCGTCCATCAGCCTGATAAAACTTGAATAATGAGATTTCCCACGGTCTCCATAGCACTACAGCTTATTGAAGTAGATAAGCGTAAAAAAGAAGAGCAATGAAAACGTTAAAAAAAAAGAAGATAATACATTGTGTACCAAGAGTACACTTCTTTATTCCGGCTGAATGAATGGCCAAAGTACGAAACGTTTATTTTGAAATCCCAAGTGGTATGAGAGGAGAAAGAAACGGGGAAACCTCATGGGGGGCACTAATCCGACAGTGAATCGCGCAATGGACAGGTTCTCTTCTTTACCTTACTCCAATATATATATATATACACATTCGCCATTAGCCCACGAGTAACTGAGGAGAGTTACCGAAAAAAAGTGACATGGAGTACTGTGGTTTTCATTTCGTCTGAAGATAATCGATACTGCGGAGAGGAATTCAGCGGAAAAAGAAAGGGCGTTAAAGACAACGTGAACAAAAAAAAAAAAAAAAAACGAGAACGATAGAAAAGAGGGAAAAAATGTGGAAAAAAAAGGAGAGGAACAAGTGAACAGAGTGAAAGAATGCGAGGGAAACCGACTGCTTGCAAAGAGCAAGGAAATAGTAGAGGGAGGTTTATATGAGAGAGTGTACGAGGGAACGAGCAACAGCCGGTGCTCTTTTGTTTTCTGCAAGACAAGAGAGAGGGGTGACTGGGGCTTTTCGTTGCCCTGAAAATCGGTCTACGTTGATAGTCCAGAAAAAGGGCTTGCTCACTGTTTTCTTCGAGGTTCTCTCCACTCTTGCGGCTTCTTTCACCGCACATTTCTGCGTGCAGTCACCTGGATTCTGTCTTGAATGAGAGATTGTTTTTTTTTCGTTGGTTTCGATAGGAATAAAGAGAAGGGGTTCTTCTGCGTTTTGTGCTTTAAGGTTTTAGTTGTTCCTCGTTTTGTTTCAGACATTTTTTTGCCATTGTGTCTGCATGGAAATTTTTTGGGGATCAGGCAGGATTATTTTTGTTTTAATGAAGAGATCGGGTATAATGGTTTCGCTTCAATTGTTATGGGGATTATTGAAAAAACGATTGATGAGAATTTTTTTGATTAATTGAAGAAGAACCGATGTAAAATGAGCGAAGTTGCCGAAAACTCGATAAACGAGCCCGCACAGTGTAGACTCGCCAACGCCGCAGTCACGTGACATCGCGAGCGAAGGATTGAGGGTTCGAACCCGACTGTTGACAAAGTTGTGTATCTCATAACAACAGAAAAGAGTCTCTGAGCGCAGTTCGTAGCATGAAAATAAGAGAATAAAATTGGCTATAACTGAAAAGTCGCGAAGACGAGCACAAATAACAAAACAAAATTTGAAAAACCTCCCGATTGCTGGCAAAAGCAATACACTTGAGCGAAACGAATGAGATAGCTTCGACGATGAAGTGGAGAGTGGTATGAGAAAATGGCGGGAGTAGTTTACCCGTAGAATGGAACACAGCCGGACGACAATTTGCGGAGTGACTGATAGGAGTGAATCGACAGTGGCAGTCTCGATACGGCGCGTTATAACCTAGCCAGTCCGATATAGAGTCTTTATCGGTGAAGCCAGTGTACCAATACCACTAGTTAGAGTACAGAGCAACACATACGAGTGTCAGTCGGAGACAAGACGCGTCACATGTATACACATTACAGACATATAGATTGCGTTGGACACAGAGTTGTATCGTCCTCAGCGGTAGTTGTACGCATGCCGGCTTTTCTATTCGGTACGATTCGGTACATCTACCTCGGTATAATGAGAGCATTGTTCCAGGAAACTACGCTTGCATTGTCGTTAGACGCGTCTACTATTCTCTCATTCTCCTCTTTTTTTTTCCCCCAATTTCTTCCTCCCTTTTTAACGCTCTTCTCTCATTTCACTGATGCCCTTTTTTTTTTTAAATGCTTCCTGGTGGCATTCGTCTTCTGCGACGGGATTACGCTCGTTCGACTCAGTGTTCTCACTCGTTTGCGAGGTGTCGAGACACAATGGCGACGAAACAGGAGAGAAGCTTCTTTAATTGCGGATTATTCGTTTTTTTTAAGGATATCTCGGAAACCATTGGGTTTAGGAGAATTCATGAAGAGACCTTTTTTGTAGAGGATTGAATTCTCTTCAAAAAAGGTCTCTTCACATTTTTCGATAACTCTACTCGTTTCGGAGATATCGCCAATATTCAATTGTTTTCTGACTCTATTTTTGAAGAATTCTCTGGAGTTTAATTAACACATTTTTTTTTCAAATTTTCCTTCTCTCAGAGATGAAATATTTATTGCGCCAGGAACAGATGCGTCTCCTTAAGTTCCAATATACCAAGAATGCTAGCGACAAAGAAAGCTCGAAGAGAAGAGAATCGGCAAGTAGTAAGAGAGATAGAGAGAGAGAGAAAGAAAGGAAGAAAGAACACAGAATTCTCCGTGGCAGAGTACGCATCTCGAATTTCATCCGATTACGATCGTCTTGGAATGCTTGAAAGCATCCTCATTCTCCCCCTTTTTTTTCTATCGCAATCGAACCTCTATCGATTTTATTTGCATTTCTCTCATCCCACTTTATTCTCCTCTTTTTTTCATTCCATTTTCACCTCTCTTATTCTCCATTTCTCCATCGGCCGTTCTCACTGTGGAATTATTGGGTATTATAGGTTACGGGAAATTTATTTATTTGAATTAATGATATTTCTGCTTGTCTGCATTTCAATTACTCCCTCTTGCTAGCGCCCGTAGAAAACAGTTGACTATTTATTTGAGCCGATGGGAAAATCCGTTGGGGCGCTCGGAAAAATTCATTCCCGTTGATAAATAAAAACGAAAAATCACTTGGAACCTTCGAGACACTCACGGAAGAAGGGAGAAGACCAAACACATGGACTAAAAAAGAGCAAATTGTGTGTGAGAGTAGGCGAGAAGGGAAAACCGGTCCCCAGTCGTCGACTCATGACCTTCGAGTTCCAAAGTGCGACTGCCAATGGCTCTTATGTGTATGTGTGCAGTTACTAAGCGCACACGCGTCCTACTCTTTCTTCTTCATCGACCTTTCTCCGGTTTTCTTTTTTCCTTTACCTTTTTTTTCAGAGAATGGAGGAAAGGGGAATTAAAATAAACCGAGTTCTGCACTCAGCATGTTTCGTCACATAATCCACCGGATTTTCTCTCATTAAAAATGTTAATACATCATTACGTCATGCGCCGGGGAGATTTTTTTTTATCTTGAAAGTAAATCTCTGGATTCATTGTAAAAAGTATTGAAGCGTGCAGAGGAAAATTCAGGAATTTTTTCCCGAGTACTTTCTACATTCAATGTTCTTTCGAGAATATCTCGGAAAATAAGCGAGATAGAGCAATTTGTCAAATGACCTTTTTTGTAGAGGAAAATGAGGGCTACAAAAAAGGTCTCTATGAAAATTGCTCTATCTCGCTTAGATTCTAAAGGAAAGATCAAAACTCGAATTACCTCATTTTACATAATTCCCCTCCACTCCCGCAATAATGAAACTACTCTTGAAGTAATGAAAAATCCTAACGTAACTTTAAAGAACTTGTTTATTTTAACCTATTTCCATTGTCTACACACAATACTGAGGTATTGTTAGAGGCAATATAGACCAGACTCAAGTCGTCTTGTTTACACCGGCAAACGCGTAACCCGAGAAGCCCTCGGGGGGTTTCACTACCTCCTCTCTTCTCCTTCGTCATGTTACTGAGAAATACCGGAGCACTGCAGATTATAAACGTCAATTGTATTTTGAAAAGTCGTTTTTTTAAAAACTATTAAATTTATTCATTCATCAATTGCAACGTGTCATTCGTAAACAAAGAAATGAGAAAGGCCAATAAATGAAGAATGCGGAACGCGTCACACAGTTGAGCATGTGAACTCTAGTTCACTGGGTTTCGAGGACATGGCGAGACTTTCGCGGCATTTGACTCGTTAAAAAACGACCGTATATCATTCCTTACGGGTTTTTTCTTCTTTATTCTTTGTTCCAGTGGGAGGAAATAGTTTTTTTGGGGAGAATGGAGACTGATGAAACGAGGGAGATTGAGTTTCTCAGAAATTTCTGTCAATAAACTCCTAAAATGTCCGGGTTTTTTTGAGATATTGGAGGTTATAATCGTTGGAAAGGGTTAGAAATGATCAGAAATTGGAGCTGACGAAACTTTCCCATCAATTCCACTAAAAATTTGTGTTTTCATTATTTAGTAAACACTTGAAACATTCGTCTCAACTAATGAACTAGAGTCCGAAAAAATCCGGATCTCCACGCTCGTAAACTAAACATAAACAGTATCGATTCAACACGCCTATCTCAGTATAAAATAGACATCTATTTATACCCAAACATATTCCCATAAAGAACCCAACAAAACCGAAATTACTCAAAACAATTTAACGATCATTGCCAAAAGTCCTAAAATTCCTCTCAACTCATCGACACCATAAGTGCACTAGGTCACTGATGCCTCAATTCACCATCATCATAACCCCTGCAATCCGAATTTTTACCACAAAATTTTAATCCCCATAATAACACAGTACGAAATAATCGTTTTATCGATGTTCATTCAACCTGTCTCATGGCGTCTCCTTGTAGTTACGAGTACTTGGGAAATTAGTTTTGTGCTCTAGCCATGGATGATATTACGTTACAAATTGGTAGTGTTAGGTTAGGAAACACTGGTGTAATAAAACGTGACGGTATCACGCACGATGTGCGTGAGGCTATCGAAATTGCAGACAGTCTTTCCAGGAAACAGGGGCAATGCGCAAAATCTTCCACAAATACATGCGCATGTTATCGTTTTACTTGGGCTCTTCGAGCACACCGACTTTAGCAAAGTTTGAGCCTTCAACTTTTGTGTGTGTGTGTGTGGCCGACGCCGTTTATTCTAGACGGCCTAACGCCGTTCATAACCAATACTCGAGTAGAATCTACCTGGCGTCAACGCAGTCTCTCAGAACGTTTTCCGTTGGATTTAAAAAAAAAGCACACGACCGAAACGTAATGCCTCTTAAATGTATGCAAGTGTACGCTGAATACACCGCCGGTGGCTTTTACATGAAACTGAGAGAGAGGGAAGGGAGGTTATGTGCAAGTAGTGTACGCCTACTGTGGCGCCGCCGGGTCTGTCTGCCCACAACCCCACCGACGCCAAACCGACGGCGGCTAACATCTCTCTCTCTCTTTTATTTTCTCTGTTATTTGCTTTTGTATGCTTCTCTTTTTAACCCTCATATTGTACTCGACATTTTATCGTTTTTTGCATTCGCAATTATGTTTGTCTGATTCCAAGAAAATTAATTTGTATGGCTTTTCGTGGGGCTATTTATGCACTCTATTTTAATATTGTTATTTTTTTTTTTTATTTCGGTACATCGAGGGTATTTTCGTTGCAACAAAGAACGAACATGAAGTTTCCCGATAAATTAACTTCATTTCACCATAACTTTTTATTAAGTATCTCGGAAACGGAGAGAGATAGAGGAATTTTTGAAGATACCTTTTTCATAGAGAATTTCAAGGGCTACAGAAAAGGTTATCATGAAAAACGCTCTATCTCGCTTAATTTTCGAGATATCTTCAAAAAACTGATGATGAGTTTCGAAAAAAAAAAAAAAAAAAACGTTTTTGCTTCAAGATTAATTCAATCATAGTAAATGGAATCGAAGATATTCGTTTTTGGAAGAGCGTGTGAAGCAAGTGCATTTCCTGAAGATAAATGAATTCGATTCACCAGTAAAATCGTAATACACTGAATTCACGATATTTCAATAGTTGATGGGAGCCCACGGAAGCCTTGTAGATCATTGAGCCCGCGAACAATTTACATACGCCAGTGAGACTCCCTCTCTCACTTTGTATCCACATAGAGAGAGAGTGAGTCCTGTCCGTTTGCACGACAGCTCAATGATTTGATTAGAGAACAATAGGTTTCCATTAACAACCATTCCCCGTTCCTCATCTCTTCATTCTCCTCCCCTCCCCCTTTCACTTCCCCACTTTACTCTGTGACTGTCAGCTGACTGCACGCTGCAACACAGTTTACATACCTCCACCTGCTATGACCCCCTGGCGTGCAAATGCCGCTGGCACTTTTTATTTTTTCCAAAATTTTATTTATTCACCTTTTTTTTCGGCAATACACACAATTTTACGCGTACATTTTTGCCCTTTCGCCTGCAGAGTTATCCACTGTGCAGTCTCTCCGTCAAGTGTAAATACACAAGTTGAATCTCTCACTTTCTCCTCACTCAATTCCTCTTTCCGTCTCTCTCTTTTCCCCTCTGCGTTTTGTATGAAACTATAGTGGACAGTATACACACACTCTGGTTTATGTAAATTGAGTTATGACGCAAATCGTGAAACATCGATGAATAATAGACAGTTTGAAATCCCAAACGTTATTCACGCCTCGAATGTCAAAATACAATCGTCAGATGATTTGATAGAGTAAACAAAATTTTGTTATTTCATTTTTATGTTCTATTGGGTGAAGTTTCGAAGCTTTTTTATGGGGTTCTTTTTTTAGCGACCTTGGTCATTTTTTTTCTCGTTATTTTTCAGAGGAAAAACACGCAAATATCCTTGAATCTTGCATATCATTTCCCTCCACATAATTCTCCAATGGATTTAATCAACACACAAAAGCCGAGAGAGGTGCACGAGGAAATGGGATATCGATCGCAATGATGGACATTCATTTCGTCCACTTTCTTTTTCTCGGAATTTTCATTTTCAATATGGAATGAACCCCACGTTCTCTCCGAACCGTGTCCACCAGAACCCTCGTTTCTCCCTCATTTTTTCTGCATCATCTATTCTCCAATTCTACTCGCGTATATACGCCATTGTGTAATACTTGCGGTAGTTATTCTCTTTTTTTTTTTCCTCAATGACATTGAATAAAAGAGTATACGGACGTGAATCAACATTGGAATAAATTGAGAATAAAATAGATTCAGGATTTAATGAAGTTCTGAAGTTTAAGGATACTTCAGTTGCCATAGAAACGTATCGGAGGAAGCATTGATTATTACGTTCAATCATTAATCAACACAATGATGATTACCATCGATATTTATGATTCAAATGACTCATGAAATTCCATTGAAGCTCGTGCAAACAATTTTGTATTTATAACTCAATTACAAACTAAATTACGACGTAATTAAAACTGTTCTTTTTCCTCTCGCCATTATGTATAAATTTGAATGCCAAAGTTTCTTCAAATCCATTCGCAATAACCTCATCAAAAAAATAATTACTTCTCCACCATCATGCAATTTAAACCGACATTAAATTCCACAATAAATACGCATACCCCCACCGACATGAAATGAAAAAAAGAAGAATTCTCGTTAATATTTTCCCAGTGATTGTACTCTGAAATATTAAATACGAAGTATATTACTATTCAACCGCAGTCATATCGAAACACATGTCATTTTCTCATTAAACACATCGTTCGTACAATAACAGGTAATGTCGTATGAATGTATTTATTTCTACGACACAATGCACATTTGCAAAGGCATTTTGGCACTGCGCAAATTAATGATATCCGATGATAGTTTCTGTGTAGAGTGACTCGAGCGTGTAAATATACGCCAGAGGGCAGGGCCCGATGGTGGCGCCCCCTGCAACTCAGGTGAAGCTTCCGGTTTCCAATGAAATGAGTTTATTGGAATGCGTTTGTCATTAAATTCCTCAGATAAAAGAAGACAATGATCGAAAAATCCCCTCACCATTAATCTCCCTCAAGACTCGAGAATTCACTGAGAATATTCCCGTTGTAAATGGGAAAATCGATTTATCCGTCAATTCGAATACGTAATCATTGGGTCGTGAGACACAATGGTCGAGGCGCGTTTCCCATGGGTGGGAATAATCCACGGTTGTGTCGTACTAACTCGACGAGATTCTGAGACATTTGGATGCTTTTCCAATTGCTTGTTTTGTTTGTCAGAATAATATATATATATGTGTACGCATGGACAAACAATTTGTTGTGTTACCGGTGGAGCAAGTGATTATTCACACGTCATGCTAGCTAAGGCAAGAACGTGCTCAGAGTAAGCTAACATTCAGTAGACAACAGCGTTACTAGTTGTAGACCAGAGATTGGTGAATAGGTAGGATCCTAGCTGTAATTACGCTAATAGCATGCTAAACGCTCTCAAAGGACGTCCCCTCAGGCTTGAATCCCATTGACTTCAAAGATGAGGGGCTATGGAGAAGCGAGGGGAAGAGGTTATATTTGATTTCAATTTTAGACCTGTCACGTTGAGATTCAAATGGAATTTTTACAAAATGAGGAACTGATGCTTTGGAATTGAATGTACACACGCGATTCGGAAGAGTTGATGCATTGTCGGTTGCACTGGGGCAAATAGCACGCTGCGTTGCAAAATCTCCGTGGATAATGAGAGGTTATGGGATAATGCGAGTTTGCCATGGGTGAATATTGAATTCTGGGGTTTTGAGGTTAAACGAGATGAGTTTATGAATTTGCTATATTTTTTTTTTGTTTCTTCAAACATTTTCGATGAATCCATTTGGAAATTTTTCACGACTCATTACATTTCTTTAGGCAGAACAAAGTTTTAGTCAAATATCCAGTAGGTATTCATGCAAAACAGTTGATTGAAGGCATGGTGAATTCATCGTAGAAATGTTTAGACTTCACTAGAGCGTTTACATTTCCTACCAAAGTTGAAATAATGGGGCAATTCAACTCTACATAACGTGTACACTCTCCGATATTTGTTTAATCCAAAAAAAACTTTTATTCGCTCAATCACAATGTATCTCTCATTGATTTTTCCAAATATTTTTCACTCTCAAAATATCATTTTTCCGGCTATTTGCTATGTTAAAAAAATACTCTCATATTTGATGACAAACATTTTATGAAATTTTCATTTTATTTGTAAATAAAAAAGCGTGTTTTTTTCCCCACTTTTATGATTTTTAGATTATTTTCACAACGCTGAATATCAACTTTGGTGGGTAAACGTGTGACCCTCCGAATTTTCACACGCAGCCTACACTAGTTAACTTATTAGTTATTACCATTCGCCCAAGTTATGACGCATCCCCGACAATGTAAATAATTCACGGCTCAATTACGCAAATTGCACTTCCCTCATACCTATTTTACTCACACTAATTCGCTCAAACCCCGGTCGAGTATCTCCCACTCGTTTAATTCTCTTAACGATAGATGTATGCAGCTATTCAAAAAGTCACTGCGACATACACTCTAGTGATTTTCCATGTCACTGTGAGAAGCGAAATAACCCTTCGTTAGGCGTCTGATGAATGTCTTCTTATTTAACGCTAAAAATTGCGAATATCTCAGAAGCGAGGAAATTTATCGATAAAAGTCAAGAGACCTTATTTGTAGGAAATTTCAAGAGCTTCAAAAAAGGTCTCTTGACATTTTTCGATAAATCTAATAGTTTTCGAGATATTCGCAATATAGTATCTTTATCCCAATTTTCTCAAAAACAAGAGAAAAGTGAGACGCAGTTCTTCTCGATTAATTTAATGCGAATTTTCAAAGTAAAGTAGACTGATCAACAGAGTGAAGTAGCTTATTAAACGTGCGGCACTCTCGCAGGCAGCATTTTGCACGAATTAATGACTTCGGATTATCGGGTTTATTGCTAGTCGATCTCTCCTGATTCTCTTGTAATCTGAAGAACTCGAGAGACGAGGGAATAATGAAATGAGAGATGGGGACAAAAGGTAACTGAATAAACTTGTTCTTCAGAGATAAAGTCAAACACAAATCGGAAGAATGTCTCGGTTTTTTTGGATCCTTTCTCTCCTGCAAATGTTTTCTCTCCTCAATTATTCACCGATTGTTTGAGATTCTTTGTGCTGATAATAATTTCATTATTTTATTTCATCCTATCAATTTTTCATTGGTTCGACGAGTCGATGGAGCGGTTGATTGAATTTTCTACTTTGGCCAGATAAAATTGAACAAAAAAAAGAAAGCGTTCCCCGGAATTAAAATCGATCTGAGGATAATCCTATTCTATTATCATGTTTTTACACTCTTTTAACCATTCACAATGAGAATTTGCCTTCATTAATATTGAAATAAAATTTACATTCTCTTAATCCCTTCTGAATATTAAGAATCTCGTGAAAAGATTCGAATTATCAAATTCATTGATATCAAAAGATATTTGCAATTAATAATATAATTATTACTCCCTCGTAATTAATCAAATTCGTTGAAATAACGTAACAATTCAATCAATTCTACGTAAACAATATTGTTCATTTGATGTGTTGCATAACACAAATAAAACAAATATTGATTTATCTGAAATTTGTTGATGAATAAACTTTTCGAAAATTGTATTGAAAAATCGTGCAATTGTTTGCGAATTGTTTAAAATTATTCATTTCACATGAAATGTCCATTTTACCCCATCTTCCTTTGTACCCCAGTAATTTCAATTGTCAACTCCTTCTGGCTAGTGTTCCTTACGGTCGATGCCCCAACTTTCACAGATAGCGCTTGCGCTTTAGCTACTTAGTTTGGAATCTAGCCATCGACATGGAATATGGTAACCGCTAATTCGTGTTAATCTAATTTGACCCAAGTGAATGCACCAAAGCGACGTACAGAAGCTGTTGCGAAACCTACCAAGGCTCTTCCCCTCTTCTCCATTACACTGGGAGTATTCTAAGCTCAATAGAACCTGCGACTAGCTAATTTTTGTGCAACTATTGCGTCTATTGACTAAAACGAAAGTAACTACAAATTTCCTCAGTTTATCGGAAATATCTCGGAATCTAAGCGAGATAGAGCAAATTTCATCATAACCTTTTTTGTAGCCCTTGAAATTCTCTACAAAAAAGGTTATCATGAAAATTGCTCCATCTCCCTTGGCTTCCGAGATATTTCCAAAAAACACAGTTGAACAGGTGAATGCAAAAAATGATCTATTAATTATTAACCCGAGAATACCAAATTTTTTAAGAACTCTATTGCGTCAATTTATCAGGGAAAGATAATGAAGCAATTTGGATAGGGTGGAGAGGACTGATGCTACGGTCACATCCATTTCGTCGCTCCGATAAATCTCAACCCGTTGTAATCCCATGCCGCGATCTCTCCCTCGTACCAAGAGCCCTTTTCCACTACCTGGAAATCGCGTAATGCGTGAGCACCGACGCGGATGAATGAGCGAGTGGGAGAAACAGAGAGAGACAGAGAAACGGGGGCAATCCATTTGACTAGGGGGAAATGCAATGTAATTGCAAATCGTAATGGGAGAGGTCTGTAGGTGTGTATGCACTGTGGATTCTATGCCCATTAGCCTTGTATCATCCAACACCTACGATTCTGCAAACTCTGTGTCCGCCCACTGCTTTCAGTTGCTACTTTTATTTTTACTATTAACTACAGGATGACCAATATTTTTTTCAAACCATCCTCTGCTTTTAATCGCATTACCACTTGAAGTCATTGTAATGAGATTTTTTTAACGATCAATATCATCAAAAATACCTGAAAACAACCACAACTTGACTATTTGTAACGAGCAAAGTTTTACCGCTCTCTTGTTCGTGTTTAAAATATCGTAAAATAATTTAATAGCTCGTTGAGAATGTACTGCATCGTTTTATAGAGTAATGGGGTGTTTACCGCACTCAATGTGAAAATCAATGAAGAAAATTTGAAGTGCCGAGTGATACAACCACCACCGTGTATTTTCATTTATTTCTCTTTAAATCCTCAGTAGGATAAAATACAAGTACAAAATATGTCAGTGCAGTTGCACGCTTGGTGATTCCATAATGGTTGCTTTAACGAGCAGTATCGCATTTCTACAGTGACGAAGAGTCGGTTTCTCATGGGAGGATCCAATTTCCCCTCTCACATCCAAGATTTGTCGCAGGGTTTTCTCTTACTTATTTATTCATTATTTTCATCTCCCTCTGTGCCTCATGAATTCATGTTACTGGATAAAAAAGAAAAATAATGTTTTTCACGTAATTATTTGTAGCACAGGTATAACTGCGAAGTAAAGTTGGTAGATAGGTCGGTTACTTTGAGCTCAGTCTTTGAGCTACGACGCGAATCGCCGGTGGCAGCTGATCAAACATAAATATCGTTGAGTTCTATCCAACCAGTCAGGTACAGAAAGGGAGTTAATGTATTTGCCTTGGCTACGTTGCTTGAACTCGACCACTGCCGGATGTTATCCACTGCCAAGCCTTTGCTCGTAAAGCTTGCTTCTTTTTTTTCCCCTCCTGATATTCACTAACAATATCGAAAGATCAAAGGCTCATTCTTTCGGAAACTATCCATTGCATGAAACAAAGGCATCTCTAATTTCCAACCTGGGGGAGGTATTGAGCTTGTGTGAATTTTTCTTTTAAATCCTAGTAAAAATCTTTTCAATTCATTAATGTTTCCTCTTTATTTTATGTTTCAGGTGAGTTCAAAATTGTCCAATCTCAAGCACCCATCAATACCTAATACCCATCGAGCATTAGAAAAAGAAGTTTCTCAGGTAATGTGAAAAAAATCCATTGAATCCTGATTCTATACATCGGGGTTATATGAACGTGAAGTAGGAACAAAAAGGAAAGCAATTGTTGAATTAACAATGAGGTCCCTTGATTATTAGCAGTTCATTTTAATTCCCAGCGCGTTTCAACGTCAGCCAATTGACTCTAGCCGTTTTCGACTCCCTCGAGATTTGCCCCGGAGGTGTATAAAGTTCGCAGTGTTTGCGAAAGAAACCACGAGAGAGAAAGAATTATTTGGAAATACGGATTAGGTTGTGCTCTGTGTTGGTTACATACTGTCCGATGAATGTTTGTGGAGATATGAGGATCAGGGGTTGTTTCATTTGCGCCAGATTTAACGATTTCCGGAGGAGAGAAGGAGGGTTATGCCTGGAGGCGCCTCTTTTTCGAGATGATGGAAAGAGTTTTGGGGGATTTTTTTGCTTTCTGAAACAGCACTTGGACGTGCCTCGGACGCTTGGAGCATTCGAAGAGGACTCCGAGAAGAAGCGAGAAATGAAAGTTGAGTGGAAGAAGAAGGACATCATGGCTAGTTGGGGGTAGACGTTGGGATAGCAATAAGGAATTATTGTGGCACCATCGACAAACGGCAACTACGTGGTTGCACTACCAGAGAGGATTTCTTCTTCTTTTTCCGCTCGTTTCTTGTCTGCCACTTGAGAGTGCCCATCCTCTTCAGTTTCATGCTCGTCAATATGTAATGCTCCAGAGACTCTGCCTGAAATCGAAAATTCTCCCTGGTCATTTATACGTAGATCCGTTTGCTCTCTCTTCTACTTGACTCTCCCCAGTCTGTCTGATAACTGCTTGTTGTAACAATAGAGTGTATTTTCTATTACCATTATTTCCACATGATCGAATAAATATTGGTCGTTGATACAAGAGATGGACGAATCACGTAATCACATCGCCAATGTCTGCTGCAAGTCATTCGACATTGTTTTTGTTTGTATCAGAGAGTGGAAGAGAGTGCAGCTGAATTGAAAGAACGAAATAAAAGATTGGAAAGCTTGTTAGTCACAATTTCTTCCTTTTCCTTCGCTACTTCTACAGGAAATTTTCAAGAACCACTGGAGACCACAATCTGTTCTTCTTGAAATACGATTAAATTCACGAGAGCCAACATCGAAATACTTTTTCTCGTCAATCTTCACACGCGCGCCACCAAGTACTACTCATCTTCAGTATATGCCCTTAGTTACGATTGGAATAGATTTTTCCGAGGTACGTACTCTCAATCCATTTTCTCATCCCACTACTAAACACATGGATGAGTAGGAGGGATGAGATTGGAAAGTTGCTCGTTTCGAGGGAAGACTGCCCGGGACAATTTGTCGGGGAGAAACTTCAATTTTCCGGTGAAACCGGTGTCGTGGTTTATTGTAGAAGTGAACGAGGGAGTTTAAGGCGATAGTGGAGTTTGGAGAACGTGAAACGAACTGGACTCGTACGACGTTGGACTGAGAAAAAGCACTGGGAGGAAAAAGGTGAGAAAAAAAAAGAGAAGGTGAGAGATGGAGGAAAGTGGGGTCATGGTAAAACGCCAGTAGTTGAACGTTGTCGTCCACGTTTTCTTGGCTCTCAGCAATTCCGTCACGTACGCGTCATAAGTCCTTGGTGCCTTTAAGTCAGAAGTAACGCTTCGCGAGGTACTCGAGGTACACTCGAGTTCCTAAGTATCCAAAGAGCCCCGCCGCGAAATGCTCGGAGGAGTACGAAAAGGGTGTGCAGAGAGAAATTCTCCTTCTCCTTCTCTTCATCACGCTTCTTCAGGGGCGGAAAAAGGTGTGATGCTTCATGCAGCCATCGAGTTAACTCAACAAGGTGGCAGGGAGTCCTTGACGACCGAGAGATTGCCAGAATTGCCCCGGGGGATTGTGTCTATATATTAGTATCCAGATATGGCGGGCGAGGTTGGGCAGAAGCGGGAGGGTAAAGTTGGCAAAGGTGGTGTGATAGTGTGCGCCCGGTCAGGCGTGGCTAGCATACCAAATCCGCGGGGTATTCCGGTCATGTAGCCTCTCGGGTCCGCCAGAGTACAGCCCGCCTCCCCATTCCATCCAGGAGCCAAGGTGATGGCGGTAGTGGTGGTGGTGTACGAGCTGAGGGGGGTATTAATTGGCTTACGAGGCGACACTCATTAGCACTTTGAGTAAGAGGGAATCGCGCTCTCATCCCCCTCCGTCTTCCAACTCCCTGGATAGAGCCACCTACTGGGTTTATGAAGTAATGCAGAAGCACCGGAAGCAAAGCACATCGTCATAGTTTGCCAGGATACGACCCCTCGTTCTCTAAGTCAGTCGCCAGTGGCTTCGTCTCTTCCTCTGCCTCTCGTCACTTAACTCCTGTCACGCTTCCATGGACATTGCGTGCAAATCCGTTGTAGAAGTAATGTGATCCATGAGTTGAATTAAAACAAGGACATCTAGCCACTTCCATATGCCACGAGGATTCAGATACTGTTACATATATGTATACGGCTTTAGACCTATGAGCAATATATAGAGGAGGTAGTCTGACGAGATGAACGGATTATATCCAAGACGATCAATCTATTCTCTATATCCTTTGGATTATTGCCCCAATCGATCAGGTGCAAAGTGTTACCAGATGGAAGCCCGTCCGATCATTCAGACACCTACATAATATAATTTCCATCCAATCCCAAACGTCCCTTCTTTCTGTCACACAGCTTACGTACTACGTACTGAAGGACCTTAGAAATGGAGAGAATGCCCAGTGCTATATAGATCCATACAGATCACAGTCTATTGGCGAGACTGGCCGAAGGTTATTGAAAAGCCGATCCATCATGTTGCCAACAGGATTGAGAATATTCGATGTCAAGTGATCCTGGCAGTCTCATTCTTCGATATTGACTAGACTGACATGCAAACCGACGATTAAACTGTCCACTTCTTCGATAAGGATTACCCCCCGCAACAAAAATTTGCATGAAGCATCTGAATATTTCGAGTTTAAACTGATGCGCAGGACAGAATATATCAAGTTTCCGAATATCGGACATTCCCATCAAATTCAGAGATATCGTTCTCCGCTATTTGACGATGTTAAGGGTTGTGTCAATAAGATCGAGGGATTAGCCGCCCTCTGGCATTCTCATAGTTGTGGTCTCTGTCTGTACCTCTGTTACTCCCGGATAATTTGAGTCCAGGAGTATTCCAATTTGATTGGAACTCGTGTGGTAGTGTGCTGGCCATTGCCCGTGCCATTGCCACAGAGTGGTTCTCTTGGACAATTCCATCTGTCAATGAGAAGTCCACCTGTATTAGCTTTCGTGTTTACCCCCTTGAACTTAAACCGTGCAAACACTTCTATCTATGCACAAACTTGAACCCCAACAATGTATCCTCGATAATGTATTGTAACTCGAGTGGATTCGTGTGCTCTCTGCTTTAAACATCCTAAATTTCCTCCCACAAATATACAGAAACGTTAACCAACCATTTCATCTTTCAGCTTACCCCGTCTCTTTAATTGTACACAGCAAGACCATTATGCAAGCCTGTCCCAATGCTCCACATGGAGCCTCTGTTACACACCGCTTTTACCTGTTTGCCTAATCCACATTAATGATATTCACCGACAATAACTAATTGCAGCATCTGCACATTGTGATCAGCATGACCACTAAGTTTTACAATACGAATATACACCGCCTGGGGATCCTGGAAAGACAGAGGGCTCTTGGAAATCTTCGTTTTGTTGTCAGACCATAATAAACTCAAATTGCCGAGGGACTAAAAGTTATGCTCACCTCTGGCACACAATTTGGTGCGAACTGACAGGCTCACATTGCTGCACCCATCACTACAGTTTTAGCTTCGAAACTAGGAGGCAAGCAATCGCAATCAAATCGTGCCAAAAGCACCTTCTCCTGAAGATGTAGAGTGTGACAACTGGACTGTGTAATATACCAGTTGCACGATACCCAAGTCAGTCTCTCTCAACAAGCCATTACCCAACTTGCACCTGATTGCAGGCATCACTGTTGACTCGGATAATTTAGTGTCACCCGTTAGAGTTTAGTTACCTATCTTTCACCCACACACACACACATACCCAGCGACTTCATCTCCCTCAGTTCCTCCCCATTTCTGTTTGCTGAATGAACTAAATGCTTTAGCAAATGAGACAAACTCAACTGCATCTGACGCTCGTCTCCAATTTCTACTTTCTCCAATAATCGTGAATGTCCCAGTGAGTCGTTTCTCTTCACTACCAAATGCAAAGTCCCTGAAAACGATTTCAGATGTTCTGTTTGGAACACGAGGGACTACTACCTGACAGAACCAGAGAGAAAGGGGAATGCCTCAACGAGACAGAGAAAAGCCAAGCTATCCCTTGCATTTCCAACTTTGCTCAGTCGGCATTTCACCGCTTTAATTGGCTTCTATTTTCCTTTTTCATCAGATGCCTCTGCCTCTTCTTCTTCCTCTCCTCCTTTTTTCCTTTTTTTTCCTCATTTTTATTTAAATTCATTCCCCTATGGATTCAGGTTATCTCGAGCATCTTTCGTTCAAAAGAAAACCGCATGAAAGACTCGTGGAATTCAGTTGGGGTCAAAAGTGGGTTAAATATTCATGTTGTTAGTAGAAGTACATAACCCCGAGAGTCACCCAACGCTTCATCGGTCTAATTGTGGATAATATTCACATTGCATGAGGCCACTTTGCTGCCAATGATGCTGGCCTGGATAACTTCCTCCAAACTAGTGAAAAGCGGTAGTCACGCGGTGAATAGATGAGAGGCCCCAGAGCCAGAACCGAGAGGAGGGTAAAAAAGGAGGAATTCAATATGAGAATGGTGAATATGTTTGTCCCCATGTGGCTCAGCACATGTCGTCTAAAACGAGCATTGGGAGTCATCAGCCATACACACCAACATCCTTTCTGTTGGCATTCTGTACTATGTGTGTTTACTTTTTCACCTCTTCCAATGGTATTTCACACTTTTCCACTATTTTCTGTCCTTTATTTTTGCCACCTCCTTTCATGACCTGTACATCACTTGCCAAGAGACACCATCTAGCTTCCTCTCCAGTTTTAACCCCCTTCTTTCCCTCGTCGTAGACTGCGGAAGAGTGCCATTTCATTCAATCCCACATATGCTTCAAAACGACTTTAAGGCGCCGTCTTTACCCGAGCAAACGACCACATACATACCAAAGTACATAGACATAATGTACATAATGGCTCTCCTCGAGTGATTCTTTATCCCCTCTCTCTCATTTTATTCCCTCTTGTGCTCCAAAGGTGATGGGGATCACCCGGAGATATTCAAAGTATCACATTTTTTTCCACCTATCAAAACATTTTCCACAATCACTCGATTTCCTTTCAACCAGCAAAATACAAACGCCTCTCGGATCACATGAAATTCTTTAGGAAAAATCACGTGTGCGTGGTTATGGTGCCAATGCGTGTTTCGTATCGAAAATAACCATTTTAGTAAGAAAAAAAATAGCCACTTGACGTTATTCTCGCTTATCGGAAAATCCGATCTCGGGTGAGAACCAGCCATGAGGTTTTCTCACCCATCTAGTCTGGCATGTATACCACAAGGGGTTCGGCCGTCTCTGTGTCCGTTGTTGTCGCTCAATGGAGGACAATTCCAAACGGAGGGTGTATACCTTCTTTTTCTTTTCCTCTCGACTATCTGCCTTTGGTTAGACCCAACCAGAGAGTCCGAGAGAGAGGGCCAATCTCTTCAGCGATTTTTACCTTTATCGTGGCGCGCCACTTTCCACGCCTTTTTTTTTTTCTTTACCCCCGCTTTTACTTCACTTTTCACTCGAGCAACTTTTTTTTTCATTCCAGCCCTTTTTCCCCTCTTTTTATTATATCACCAACACCTAACCTCTGTCCCGACAAGCTATCAAAGCTGTTTGACTGCTTTGTATCGCTATTCGGTTTCCATTTTCACTAATGCACTAGTCAGAAGCATTCGGTGGAAATTTAATTGAGGTTCATGCCCTCGAGGGTTATAAACTTGTATTAACATGAACATTGGGTAATTATTTATCGCAGTGTTAGCTTTGTATTTTGTTTGGATTAAAAGAGGTGATAATTTTTGTGAAAATCGCATTATTATAATTTCTGGCGATAGTGGTAAAAGCTAAATACATTCACGACACTTTTTACTGGCCTTCAGAACGCATTTTCTTGAATGGCAGTGTGTTTAGCCTATCTTGCGACAAGCCTCCCTAACGGAAGCGAATCACCCATCTCAACGTTTCCTCTGCACACAAAGTTGAGCCTATCTTGAGTTTCAGTTGCTGTTGTTGTGTGCTGGATAAAAGCTCGTTGACTCGAAGGCATTCGCTTGAAATCAGGCGAGAGAGAGGCACGGAGTAACCACCACCCAAGTCCGCCCTTCATGTTTATGTTAGAGTGAGGACTATGCTTTCGCCAGTCCGGTAATCGCTTTGCATTATTCACGCTCTTTAAGGATATAAGTCAAGCCAAATGCGAGACTCTTTAACAATGCGCTTGACTTTATCGCGCTCAACTGTTTTATACATTCTATCCTCTCCTCAGCCTGGGATCAGCAAACCAGTGAATGTGGATTTTGTTGGGGGCAAGAGGATTGTGTGAATCGGCAGACGCACGGGGTATCATTAAATGAAACTACAACGGGATTCTTTTCTTATCTTTTCCCACGTGATACAGATAGAATTTAGGTGAGACATCCGCCATTACTGAATTAGCCGGTATTCAGAGAGACAGAGACCTCTGCAAAATTACGGACCATGGAGAATGGGGAAAAGTCGACTCAATGGCCAGGATCATGTGACGCTAGTTGAGGCGCTTTTCAGGGCAAATCGATTAGTCGAAGTGAGGAAAACGTGGAGGAGGGCTTTTAACGAGCCAGCGGATTAACGTACCTCGTTACTAACCTTGTTTACTTCGACGCGTCCTGCAATAAATCAACTTCCTTAACTTGCGGATGAGAGACTTTATAAACGATCATCAAAACCATAACTCGTGTGGTCTATTTCACGTCAAATTGAGGGCCATTGAATCATATAGAGTGCGATTTTTTAATTATTCTTCTAGATTGATAAAAAAAAGGTTATAGTCATTCTAATTAAAGAGGAATTATTCAAGAATCCTCACCCCTCAATTCTTAAAATTCTCCGAACATTAATTACATTAGCTCACGTCAATCATTCCTCCCCAACTCGTCACGTGAATTTCAAATTCCAGCCGAAAAAAAAAACAATGCAAAATTTATTTAATGAAGATGACCGATAATCCATCCAGTCACGTATCCTCTTATCAAATTCGGCATCATGAACACCACATGTGTTCCAACAATTCTCAATAGGATTAATTGTCGCACGACCCCTTCAAGCCCTCTAAAATGTCTTGGCGACATTTTATTGTGCCGGATTAAAATCTCCAATGATAAATGACATTACATCATTGAATTTACGACCCCGTTGACAATAATCTCCATTATTCACTGAGCCATTTTTTTCCTCATTACCCATCACTTCATTTGAAGCAAAAAAAAAAGTTGAAATTCTGCATATCCTCCAATGAATTCCCCTTCGCATCCTCATAGAATCCATCTGAGAATCGATTGATTCGATTTGTGGTAGGTGTACCGGAAGTTACACGATTAAATCGTGATTCCATGCGTCCATCCGTGCGCTAAGTCCGAAAAAATCCCCCCTCCCTTAACCATCTCCCGCAATATCCCAATCCCCTATTCTCACTGGTTTTATGCCCATTCGTCTCGAGATTCTCTCACTTTATTTTTCGCCAGCGATTACGCGTTCCGAATACGAAAATATACAACATTCCTCTCGATAATGTAGTACATTCATACATCTTCTCCGTTATTTACCTTTCCCCCCCTATTTTCCCTCTTTTTTCCTCTGGATTTTCGTCGTAGTTATTGATCCCATTGAAGTCTACAAACTTCTCCAACGGAATTTCAATAAATTCACCGAGAATTGTACAGAATTGTATTAATAGCTTCGGCAAATCGGCAATCTTGAGAAATGTTAGAAAAATATAACTGAAAAAACTTATTGCCCCTTGAAACTTTAACCGTTTTATCCACTACTTTTGCGTACTTTCCAATGGCCTCTAATTCCTTTTCATTCACTGCTTCTTTTTCCTCATTCAAGTACATTAAAGATTGGAATTCTCATAAAGTACGTCAGACACTATTTTATTCGCGTCTTTTATCGTCAATTTATTCTCCAGCAAGAAATCAGGATGGATCAATCGATTTTCAAGATCGTTCGAGGATCAATTGTGGATAAAGTGTAGAGAAAATATCGGAAGTCATAACGTGAAAGTTGATTTTTTTTTTATGACCAAACGTTGAAATTCTACACACTCGAGTTTTCACGTCTTCTCTTTCTCCTAAAAAACGATTTTCAAGTTACAATTTCATAGCGACCGCTTTCTCAAAAGAAATACTCGATAGAGAAACCGGCGATGTTGAAAATAAGAAGAAGAAAATAATAATAAAATGAGTAGAGAAAAGAAGTAGGAGTAAGGAGATGAAGGATGTGAGGTTAGTTCTTGGAATCAGAGGAGTCTGAGCATCAGACGACGCCCGAGGAATCCCACTATCCCCCAAAGGAAAAAGGGAGTGGGAAGCCCGCAATGCCAGAGAGCACCGACGATTGATTTACGTTGCTCGTTACGCGGTCCACCGCTCCGAAGAGAGAAAAATAAATTGATAGAGGAATCCGCCAGTTCAAAAGGAAAATAATAAAAAAGAGAATAGGTAGGAATAAAGCCAAAGAGTGAAAGTTTCAGTCTAGATATATCCTTGCTATCTTCAAATAGAATTATTAGACCCGTCGGAACATGCAAATTACCCGTACCCAAATCTCCATGGTTTTTCTTAAAAATCCCTTCGTCTATCTCATTAAAAAAAAAAAGAAGAAATTATATTACAGAGAATTCCAGCTTCCATAATACATTTTATAATGAAATTTAATAACCCCATCGACCATCCTCACCATGATAAAGCTATTACAGAATTTTCTTGAAGATTATCACTGAGAAAGGAGAATACTAAAGTGAAAACGAGAAAGAAGACGAGAAGACTTGTGCGATCCCATCGAAATTGCCGGTGGAACGAAGGACCTCCACATTAGCCGCTATTACTACAATTCCTCTCTGTCATCGTGCCTCCGCCTTCCGACTTCTCCCTTCTGCCACCCTTTTCTCCCCCCCTTTCATCACCGCTCCATTTCTCTCTCCCATGTGTTCCTTTTTTTCGTCTTAAACTGCCCCCTCTCGCATTCCCCACGTGACGCAACCCCTTTCTCACATGAGTCGCCTTCTCGACCCTTTTTTTCCCTTTTTGTTATTTCGAAAGAGAAAGAAATCTGGGAGAGTTTGCCCTTGAAACGGCAAGTGGGACGGCATGGTTTCCCTCACCCGGTTTTCGGCCAATCGTCAAACACTCGTGCATTACAACCGAGGCGTGCTCCCCCTCCAAACCCATGTGTGTATGTGTATACAACTTCCGGTTTTTACGGATGGATGAATCAGCCCCTCCTTTGGCCAATTTCCACTCAATTCCGTTCAGCATATTCCCTCGCTTGCCAATGGCTCTTACACCCTTCTTTTTCTTCTTCTTTCTATTCTTTTTCCTTCTCTCTTCCAAGCAATGAATTTTTCTAAGCTCATAATCTCGATGAGATGCTTTCCAGGAAAGATAGTGTCATCTCTCGGCCTTCATACGCCCTTCCGCTATGTCTTACTCCACCCTTGATTTACGTTCTAATATAGAAATTTCATAAAAGACCCGGGGAAGAGCCTCTGACGATATGTCACCCTCTCTCTCTCACTTTTGTGACCTCTGTATACGTCATTTAAGCTTCGAGGCTGTGTGTACTTCATCCTTACTCGGCCTCGGGAGATGAACGGAGAAGGAGACAAGCCGATGCGACGGCTGGAGATGCTTCAAGCACAGGGTTATAACCCCGGAGTTTCCGGCGTGTGTTTAATGCCTGCAGATAGCCGAATCTTCTTGGGGAGGGATTCATCCTTCTTCGGAGGGTGTGAGGGAATTTTGAGAATTTTGGTAGCAATAAAAATACAGTAGAGTGTCGATTTTCCGAACGTCAACCATCCGAAACGTCAATTATCCGAAAGGAAATGGAATTTATCCGAATGTTGATCTGGTTATCCATAAATATTAATGATCTAAACAATAATTTTGTTCATTCGAACGATTACACCCTGAATAAGCTGCATTCAATGTAGTCAAGTTAACTGAAGAATTACTTTGCCGCAGACTCAAGCGACATCTAGGCTGATATATTTTATGATTTCGACAGAATCAACTTTTTTTCCTCACGAAATATGAGTGTTCGGTTATCCGAATTTTTGATTATCCGAAAGGGGCTTGGTCCCAATTGATTCGGATAATCGACGCTCTACTGTATAGTTAATAATCAACGGACAAAGGATTTACACTGAAATAAATTTTAATAATTACGAAAATGCCTGAATAATAAAGGAATAAAATGGAAAATGGTAGAATGTCTTTCATTGGAGTTTCCGCTCAATGTCTTGTAGTGAATGGGCGATGCCGAATATCTCTAGGGATTAGTATTAGGGGTAGGTAAAGGGGGACTGCATTACAGCGTTATTTTACGTCCATACGAAGGCTTGTCTCCCTTAATCTTCATGTTTCTTTCGTGGAGTTATGTGAGCCAGCAATTCTCCCAGTTAGACCATAATCGTTAAAGTACAGTGGAGAAGGAGATCCGTGACAAGAGGAATAGCCTCGATTGATATCTTCAATGAGCTGAATTCTGATTTCATCGAGTTTTAGTTCATAAATATTATTCTCGATATCTCTGGATTCGACAAATTTTGGAGATAACGAAATTGATGGATTTCGTTGATTTCATTCCATAGAATTATTAAATTACGTTTTCAATCCATTTTATTATTAATCTCAATGAAGAATACATTGATGAACATTATGTCGTGAACAATTGGTCAATGATCAGATAAAGTAAATCAATATAATTATGCAAATGTATTTATTATTGTTTCAAACATTGTACCAATTGATTACGTACATTGTTCATGCAAAATTGACAATAATGTAACTCCCTATTATTGATGTTTCATTGGATTAATTTGCATATCCATCGTCGATGACAAACAAATCTGTGTTTCATATTTATGTAAAGTACAACAGAAGTTTCAATTCTCAAAAAAACTCTAAAACTATTGAATTTCCTCATTTTCCATTGAATTAGAATGAAATCAATAACCTTCCGATTATGATAATACTGTCGAAACAATTCGTTTTATCTCGTTGAAGAAATATTATTTTGCGGTGACAAAAAAAAAAGGTAGAATTTTATTACTCAAACGCTCTGCATATAATACAGGAAGATAAGTGGAAAAGAAAAGGGAGGCGTGGTGAATGACAGACGAGCAACTCCAGAGACTGTACATAACTCATCAACTGGTATTAGTGTACCCACACATACGAGGATGTAGCGCATGCGGGAGAAGGTATCCACATCTCGATACAGAGCATAAAATATCCTCAATCTGTATACGGGGCACGAATTCAGCCCAAGCGGCATTGCCTAACCGATAGAATACAAAATTTTCCGTATTCAGATCCGACAACAGAAATTGACTTTATTGAGGTTTATCGATCCGCAATATTGTGGGTTCCTCGTTTCTCTTTTTCTCGTTTTTAAATTTTCGCGGGCTTATATTTTTGCTCTGTCATTCTACGTATCGGCTGGAGGCTCGATAAGGGATGCAGTGCTTCAAAGGGAATATTTTGTGAATATGGAACGAACAAAAAAATCATTAATCCTCGGTCCTCTGTTATTGATGAGAAAGAAGATTTTGGTCATTTTTTTATGGACGTTGAGTGAGTGATATTTGAATACAATAGACTTCCAAATAAGTTCCCTCTCTCGTTAGTTTCGCCCCCTAGTTTCACTTAAAACTGCCCCTTCTGCGCAGATCAACGCGCAGAATGTTAAAATTCGTTTGGAATCCCGCGCTTTTAAATTCAGACATTGCGACGGTGCCGAATTCACTGGACACCCGGCAACAGTGTATTAATTTCATCACAGTGGCGCCTTCATTCTCTATGCAAGAAACTAATGCAACTTTATGCTATTAAGAAAGGGTTAATTATTCTTTTTCTGTTTCAATTTGCACCTCCGAAGTTTTCAGATCGAGAGTAGAATCCCCCTAGTTCTACCAACAACTTCAAATTATGGGACAACTTTCCAACGTCCTTCTTCATTAATCCAGTACCTAAAACTTCACTTCTCAGTGACTGGAGTAATTGAGAGATGAATTTTCCATTGTTTCTGCTAGAAAAACATGTACACATTTACAAGAGATTCCCAGTAGCGGGAAAAGTCAAGAACCAAAGTGATTTTTTGGTAAATTTGCGAATTAAGAGTTTCGTCGAGTCAGACCACCCGTTATATGAATGTGGTCGTGGCCAGTAAAACCAGGCACAAAGAAAACTGTCGAGCTCAGGACTTCGGGAGGCCGGATTCGAAGGAGCAAGGATCCCACTCGTTTCGAGACTGGTTTCAGTTCTCACAGACTCACTTTCCTCTTTGCCTCCCCCACCTCCTTTTTATTCCTTATCCTCTTCTCTCCGTCCTTACCTTTTATTCCTCCTCCCACTCCTTCTTTCTTATATTTCTCATTTTTTTTTCTTCTTCCTTTTATCATCACCGTTCTTTTGCTTTTTTCAATCTTCTTGTAGTACAGTCTCTCGTGGATCCCTCGTCTCGTTTCTTCTTCGATGCACTTTTTTCTCTCCCCATTTCCTTTTTTTATTATAAAGAACCATACAATAAAATCAGACGGATAAGAAGATTCCGAGGCGAAGTGGTGGACTGAGGTTTTTCGGGTGAAGAGGGCACCACGGAGAAGTGCCCGGTGAAGAGGGGGAGGGGGTAGGGGAAGAAGAATGGTTGGCAGAAAGAAAGTAAACCTACTGGCGTATCTCACAGTTCGAGAGATACCCGTTTCAAAGTCTTTTTGATGAAAAAAAAAACATTCATGTAAAAAAGCACATTCACACAGATACAAAAGTGTTTTGCAGAGCCGAGGATTTATTTCATTCGGGGAATTACCGTTGATCTCCAATGGCTTTTCCTTCGCCTAAAAAAAAAAGGACGGAATTGAGATAAGAAATTTTAACGAATTTTAACGAAATTTAAAAGTGTATTTTCTAAAAAAATTCCTATTACCGAAGTTTGCCGCATATTTTCGCTGTTCTTTTTTCCCTTCATTCTTCTGTTATCCATTCGTTTTTTTTTACTGCTTCTTTTTCGGGCTCTTTTGGCATGGAGAAAATTCCGAATGAGGATGAAGAGGCCAAAGATGAGAAAGAGGACCCATGTTGAAAATATTCGGGTACGGTCCTTAGAGCAAATGGCCTGGTGAACGAAAGGGCTCGGGTATAACCTTGCCTCTTTTCGTCAGTCTACGAGACGAGTATTTCGCGCGATGAATATCTCCACTTATTTTTTACTCTTATTCTCTTGTGAAAAGGCAACTCGTTAGTCTATCTACGTTCTTTCATATCCGTTTTTTCCTCTTCTTTTTGGAACACAGTCTCCCCTCGCTAATTCTACGGGGCGAATTCTCCAGTGAAGAATCTGGGAAAAAATATTTTACTATCTCTGATAATGTAATAATTTCTTTCTACAAAATGAAGTCATTGAAATGACAATGAATAAAATTTAACGAATGAAAGAGAGTGAGGGATTAGTGAGTGGATGCTTTCCAACAATGAAATCACTAGACACACTGAGAGAATTTTTTGGTCTGTGCAACTAAAAAGACCTTGACTATAAAATATAGTCACAATGAACTAATTTTTTTAACAAGTATAGATATAATATAGTACACATGACTAGAAAAATAGCAGAAAACACCTTGACTATAGAATATAGTAACAGTGAACTAATTTTTAGCAAGTGTAGCTATAATATAGTACACATGACTATAATTCTACCTACAATTCCTACCGACAGTGCGACACAGGTCAGCACAGTCAAAAGCGGAGTTTGACAATCTCAGCAGTAATTTTGTGCGGTGATCGTGGTATGATTCTAAATTGCTTATCATCCATACGCGAATGAAGGTTAAAAAAACAATAGGAGAATATTAGAGATACGAATGCCCTGTTGCGGTCTGGGTAACGCTTTTCAGCGTCATTTAAGAAGCCATTTTAATGACTTCAATTAATTTCACTGATTTCCAACCCTTCACTTCAATGAGCATGTAGACATAATGGAAGTGTACTTCACGTAATTTTTTTCCCTCCGTTTTTTATCACGGATAACATTGGGGAGAAAGGAATGAAGAGAGGAGCTGACTGCGCTCTTGTGCTTCAACCCTCTCTAGTGTCCATTATCCCGTACAGTCTAGTCACTACAAACTGTGTGGCCTCGGTACTGGGACAGTTA
The DNA here is from genome assembly GCA_963565655.1 of Aleiodes testaceus. NCBI lineage: Eukaryota > Metazoa > Arthropoda > Insecta > Hymenoptera > Braconidae > Aleiodes > Aleiodes testaceus. The sequence goes on along the minus strand of OY751421.1, from coordinate 3,037,041 downwards.
ATTATTTAGATACGCTTGGATACAGTGGACCATCGATCACAGAGACGGTTCATCTCCTTTCTCTATCCAACGTATCAGTAGTCACTCACGCATTTCCAACGATTTTTGCATCAATTCGGCTGAATAATACAGACAACTAGAAAACTATTCATTGTATTCTAAAATTGATGAATTTCTCTCATTTTTTTAACTGAAAAAATACTCGTTAAATTAATAGGAAAATGTGAACAAAAAGAGCAGGATTTTTGAATTGTTTAAAAAATTGATGATTAAAAAAAAAACAATCCTCGTTAAAATGAACAAAAAGAAGCGAATTTCCTTTTTATTAAAAAAACAAGCAAAAATACTGTAACATGTATAATTTTTTATAGATTTTTTTTTTTTTTCATAAAATCCGTTTGAAAAAAGAAACTAATTAAAACTCATATGTAAATGCTATTTCCATCGGAAATTGTGACATTATAATTTCATCTCGGGTCAGAGGTATTTTCACATTAATATGAAATAACGGTTTAATTTAGCACAAATTATGCAGAGTAAAATTGTGCCGTTTATCACTGGCATTTATTGCATAACACGTGGAAAGAGCCCGCGGGATTTTCCTCAAACCTTAACACACAGTGTAACACTGCGTAATTTTCAGGAATACATACACAGCCCGATGGCTGTCTATATGAGGGGGGCATTTTAAAAGGCAATGCATTATATAGATATATAGATATTCACTGCTTAGGATTGTGTACGGAGCGTAACCGAAGGCTCGTGCCCCGTGAAATTAAAATCAACCACCTCTAACTTTGCAATCTCTATTCTCCAATGCTTCGACTTTTTTTACCTATTTTTCTTTGCCTCGTCTACCTGCTCCCCACTTTGCCACTGAGTGCTCATTCCCAGGTTATTTCTTTTTTCCTCAACATATGCGACAGTCACGCTGTTAAATGAGATGAAGAGACATTGTTTGAATTTTAATTTTATTTTTTTTACACACTTTTTGCTCTAATCCTCAAGGAGTTGGGGTGGGAAAAGGGCGTATGTCTTCTTAGTTTTCGTGATATTTCAATTGGAATGTTTTACCTCTTGACTGCTGAATTATTTAGCATTTTTTTGAAATCAATTACACTCGAGTGTATCAGTCTGAGATAAGGCGCTCCGATAAGCACTCAACTGGATGGAAAAATCCACGAGAAACGATAATTCAAATGGATTAATTGTCGTTAGTGAACGAACTTGAAGATTAAAAGATAATGTAGGAAAAATTTAATTTGGAAACAGAGTCTTTCGAGGAAAGGCTTTGCGTTGAAGAGTTTTTTGAGAATATCTCGAAAACCAAGAGAGATATAGAAATTTTCGAAATGACCTTTTTTATACAGAATTTTCAGATCTACAAAAAAGGTCATTACAAAAATTGCTCTATCTCTCTTAGATTCCGAGATAATTCAAGAAAACTGAAAAAACGAAGATTTCTTGATTCTCATTTTTTAATTTTGTAGATAAATGTTAACGAGCTTCCATCCGTCTCCCGGGTTTTACATAGGGTGATTTCATTTAACGTACAAACGTACGTGACAGTTCAATGAGATTGTGGATTACAGTGTTAGTGTATTGTGGTTGTCGAATATGATAGTCTTGGAGGGTACACACAAACGAATAACACCAAAGTACTTACATAGGCGATTATGACGGGGTAATGTAAATATACTGCTGGTTTTAACTGTTTGTAGAATGCAAAATACATACGAGAAACTAGTGTCTACAATTCCTATTGTTGCTGTTATTCTTCTAGTTCGTGCATATTTGTTTATGGAATTGTGAATTATCCAGTTGTACTGAAGGTTTAATGCTGGTAGTTGGATTATGCATGAAACTCCAAAAAAAAAATCATAAATTATTACAGAAAAGTTTAGCAGAAAAGTGCAAAAAATACCTCAAAAATATTCATTGAATGAAACTGCGAATTTTGTTAGAATTTATCTTCAATTTTCCGCATTTTTTCTTCACTATCTTTTCCGATAAAAAACCTCACATTTTCCTCTCCATCCGACTATCAATATAAATTCATTGTGGCCCACGTGCAAAACATCGAATAAATAAAGTCAAGTGTTACAGAATGGAAGACAAACTGTTTGAATCTATCTACATTATTAACGATCTCTCCGAATCTTCCGGGTCTACAAGGAGTTTGCAGTTAGATACGATGGTTAGGGCATCCTGGGGATAGGCTAACGACTTTCTGATGAGGCAATGCTTGTCGCAGCTTCTTCGTAATGAACTCCCGTTGTATCCCCGATATCTGAGCCCCGTCTCAATTTATTTGTCTACAAAATTATTATTCTCTTTCATCAATTCCCCTTTTATTCACATGTCCCCGGAACAATCGCAATTATTGATGAATAAATGGCGTTCATCTTCAGCATTGAGTACGTGTTCATTTTACGCCTTTAGAACCGGCATTTTAACGGCATTTTTTTTCGCACGAGGGAGAGAGCCCTGCCGAAGCGATGATAATGATGCCTGCGAATGAAAAAAAGGCCCACAAAAGTGTTTTTTTTTTTTTTTAATAACAGGGGAGCAAGGGGCTTGAGCGTGTGCGTTTTGTGTGTTGTGTGTCGTTTGAATTACAAAACAACGTGCTTAATGACGCGCCAGAATCAGCGGTAAATTTTTTACCCTGTGAATTGAGAGGGTTGGTTATGAAAGAGAAACAAGTGCCAAGAGGTTTAAAAATCCCTTTCTTCTGTGGATCTCATTGTCATACGTATCACTTTGTTTTCTCCCTTTTTCACGCATTCCCCTCAATTACTCCTTTTTTTTCATTATTAATGGAATTTTAAAAAAAATTGAATTATTTTGGTTTAACTCTGTCAAAACGTTGTGGATAACTACTAATGTTAAGCATATAAGCGGTTCAATGATTTTACGATATATTTTCTTAACGTGACTATCAAATATAATGCTGTACGGAAACGTGGCAACGTCGCGTTATTCTTATTCTTATTTATGCGATACCCCTCAACTTTTGCTTATAGTTTAGACGCACAATGCACGTTTTTTATATAATCTAAATATTGTATTCTAACAAATAATTGTTCTTCATTGAGATGGTGAGAGTCGTTCATTGATAAATAAAAATGGATTGATCATTTTCCCATGCTGCCCCTATGCTACATGTACTATTTATGTCATTTTTAATTACAAATATCTCATGTCTGATGAGGTAGATCATCCTCAAATTTTAACAGCATGTGTATTATACACTTAATTGCTTATATTCTGAGTTTTGAGAAATTCTTGAAATATTGCTTTCATAACCGTACTACCTTAAAGACGAATTCGAACCTGATCAACAATCTTCAGCACTCACAGGACTATATCTGCCTCTTCTTTTCCCCTTTCGGGCCATTGTGTACGGATGATGGTTTTCTCGAAAAACCTCTTCGCTACACAACGCCCGTGATGATGTAGCTTAGCGTGTAGAATCAACTCGAGTGGTAGAGACGAGAGAAACAACTTTTCGTATACTAAACTACTCTTTCCCCTTCTTCTCTCCACGAGAACCATCGTCCTTGGCTTCTGAAATTAGAAAACTTTTTATGTACGCCAATTTTTAACCAGCAGGCGCTCTTCAGCGGTAATTACTTTTTAAGCTTCTCCCGCTCTCTCTTTCTCTTGTACTGCACGACAGTCTCTTTTTCATTCTCCCCTGTCTCTCATTTTTTCCCCTCAGCCCCTGATAGCCCCTGCGCATTATCTCTCGTGAAGTGCGGCTTTTGCTACGACCTGTAAGCTAAAAAAAGAGGGAATCCGGTCAGGTACAATTTAAAATTTGTATCTCACTAGAGTCATCCCACGCGATAATGGTAAGATTCTTTCTTTTTCGCTTACCCTCGACATTTCTCCGGGGCTTTTTCTCGCTAATTTGCCATTAGATCGTGTCTACGCAGACCTGCCTGATTACGGAGATCATTTTTTATTATTTTTTTTGTCTTCGTTTGGATATATACTATTTCGGAATGACTACTTTTTATGCGCTTTTTCCCTCTCGCCGATAGAACCACTTGGTTTTTGCAGATCTGGAGTTTTTTTTTAAGGGAAAACTTTGATTTAGGGAATCTCGAGAGTTTTTGGTAATTGCTACAGTTTTAGGGAATTTTTTCCATTCATTTAAACTTTCGGGTTAATGTCTCTATGGGTTCGTTATTTTTCGGGGGGATTTTTTTAATTCAGCGAATGGTGAAAAAAATTTGGGAAAATGGTGAAACGTGTTAGGATTATTCGGTAATTTTTTCAAATTTTTTTCTAGTGTTTTTCACTTGAATAGAAAATTTTGGTTCAGTTTCTGTGACAAATATTGGGAAAAACCGGAACTTTTTAAATGCCAAGAGAGTGAATTTCAGAGTTACGACTGCCTGTCTGCATTCATTAGTTTCTCACTGTCTAACTCCACTCATTTCCCTCAAATTTTCTCGTTAATGTATCCTTCTTTTCCCGTGTGTGTCCCGACACGAAAATTGGTAATGCAAGTAATAGACCCTGACGAAAGTTGAGCGTTACTTTTACATCTCATTCCGTGGACAGCCAACTCAACCATAGTGGCTCCACCTACCTATTATGAGACCGGGAGAGGCAGGCCACTGAGGCGTCACTGTCGTCTTCGTCTAATGTCTCGACGACGAGGTCAGTGGGACATTTCTACTTGCGAATTATTCAGTAGTTTAAAAAATTCGATGAATTTATTGCAGATCCAACTACGGAAATAGACATTTTTCTAACACAGCAGCAGCTTTCCGAAAAAATCTGAAAAAATTTGAGAACGTGCAGTAACATATCTGGTTTATTGTGTAATTTTTTCAAATTTTTTGAAAGAGTCCTTCACTCTGAAAAAAAATCAATTACATTATTCCTTATAAAAGTTGCGATTTACTCACAATACAACTACAGGAATAGACATTTTTGTAAAACAGCAGCAGCTTTCCGAAAAAATCTGAAAAAATTTGAGAACGTGCACCAACATGTCTGACTCATTGTGTAATTTTTTCAAATTTTTCCCCAAAACCCTTCACTCTTAAAAGAAAATCTAAGCACTCTCCCCCTCAAACTTTCTCATAATCCCCAAAAACTAACGTATCTTTCAATTTATTTGTTTCAGGTGAGTCAATACACTAATAATCCTGACCCCGTGGACGAAAAAATCCGTAAGCCAAATTACCAAAGTTTATTAACCTCATAAATAATAAAATTCGTTGAGACATTATTTTCACAGAAAATTAATTATAATTAAATAGTTAAATCTACGAGTAACAAAACAAGCCTGAAAACACCAGGGTATTATAACAATGTAGCTTGCAGCGAAACGAAGGGGCAGAGCTCTGGGAGGGGGGGGGGGAGGGGGCTAACGTTTGGACGGACGATAAGCAGATAATTCCACGCGAGCCTCAGCTATAAATAAAAACTCATTTACCTCAGCCGTTCCGCTTCTTCCGCGAGAGCATCTGGCATAAAGAGGGGGAGAAAGGGGGGGGGGGTGAAACGGCCCAGTCTCACCGAGTATTATATACCACGGACACTGACGGGGTATCCCACAAGCCTCCCCCTCCCCTCAATTGCCTCTCTCTCTTCTTTGTCTCCTCCACTCTTCTCTCCTTTATTATTATCGTGCCTATTATTGTTATTATTTTTTATATTCGTCGAGCGCTTTTTGGGCAAAGAGTGGCGCTGTGCTTGCTCATGAGGCCGGAACTCTGGCGAGATGGAATTGCAGCACGAATTATAAAAATCTGGGGAGAATAAGAGGAGTCTGTTTCGCGTAACGAGACGTTATAGTCACCCGTAATCGCTCTCCTCCTTTTCTCTTTCCCGAAAAAACCACCAGACTACTTTTTCTGGATAACGAACATATTTTTCTACCCACAAAAAAGCCGGCATCTCGAGAGGGAGAATGAGGAGAAAAAAAATGTTTAGAGAGAGGGGGAGGGAAGGGTTCTAAGAGTACTGAGGTATTGTTGGGATGTGGGATTTTTCGGAGTTGCTGCATATCTTCTTAATTATGTACAGGGTTTTTTTTTTTAAAGGGATTTTTTGTATTTTAGGATTTTTTTGGCGATTTGATGCATTTTACCATCAGTTTTTTGAAGATATCTCGGAAACTAAGCGAGATAGGGGTATTTTCATGAGAACCTTTTTTGTAGCCCTTAAAATTCTCTACAAAAAAGGTATCTACACAAATTCCTCTATCTCGCTTAGTTTACGAGATATTTTAGAAAGAAAACTAATGGTGAAAATTCACTTAATCTCAATTTTCATATATCAAAGTTTTGAAGTTAATTGTATAGGAAATTTATGAAGCTCCAATGGGAACGATGAGAATACCTCCATTCTGATTGTTTCGACGATACGCCGACTTTCATCGGGTGTTTATTGTATTGGAAGAGTAATAAACTCAAGATATTACGGTCAATTTCACATTCACGATAACACTTGCCGCTTTGGCTCTTGTTTTCAGATACAAATTAACGGAATCACAATAAACTTCAGATCCAACTTGATACTCGAGAGTGAGGAGATTGTGAACATATGAAAACAATGAATTCACGTGAAAAACTTGCTTTCACGTTCTCTTTTTATTCCGTGTAAAAGCTTTCAACTATCTTGTTCCGTGAAAGTTGGACTGAGTGCCCTCAACTGCAAGTTTTTAAGCTCTCTCATCCACGTGAATTCTCACATAAGACTGCAAACATGATCCACCACTTACATCATCATAATCATAGCCTAAAAAAGTTAAACTGCAGATTTTATTAATTTAATTCAGCTGAGATGACGTAAAATGGAAAAAATCGTCATTTGCACTTGATTATGTTAGAAATAAAGGGAAAGGGAGAAATATTCATAAAAACCTTTTTCATATCTTTTATTTCACTCTACAAAAAAGATGATTATCTTAAATTTCATCTATTTCTCTTTAACTTCAAGATATTTTCGATATTTTTGATAATATCTTTGAAACTATGAGAGATATCGAAATTTAGGTAATCACCTTTTTTGTAGCCCTCGTTTTTCTCTACAAAAAAGGTCATTACGAAAATTCTTCCATCTCCATTATTTTCGGAGATAATCCGCAAAAACTGCGGGAGAAGGGAAATTCGTTTATTTTCAAATTCTTTTAAATTGCAATTTTCAGAAGCTCCCACATTGCTTCCCATCATCTCCATAATTCCGACTGTTCACGGAATTTCCCAAGATACTCGATTGTTGAAAAATCCCTAGGAAGTAGACGCCTACGCCCTAGTACTCTATCTCTATCTCTCTCTTTCTCTCTATCCTTGGCTTTAACTTCAAGAAACGTGCTGAATTGCAATATGCGTACTAGAAACGCTTGGTAAGGCACATGGCCAAAAAAAAAAGCGATGAAAATCTAGCAATTCCCTCGAATATCTATCTCGCATACCAAAAACCCCAAATGCGAAGAATTCCGTCTTTTTCGATACTCCAATGGCCGAAAGATGAAAACACGGAAATTAGTAGATTAAATCCTTTGCCTTTCGTTTTTTAACAATATCTTTGGAGCGAGTGGGCTTAGAGGAAAATGTGTTGAGACCTTTTTTGTAGAGAATTTGATGATCTACGCAAAAGGTCTCTTCATAAATTCCCGTAAATCCAATAATTTCTGAGATATTCCCGAAATAATGCAAAAATAGAGAAAAAAATAGTTCGATATTCTTTTGCAAGTACCTTCGAAATGAGTGGGTTTGGGGGAAAATCTCAAGAGACCTTTTTTGTAGAGAATTTTGAGACCTAAAAAAAAGGTCTCTTGTGAAATTCTCGAAAACCGCATAGTTTCAAAGATATTCTCGAAAATAATCTACACTCTGTCTCTCCATATTTTCTCTCTTCTTTTCATTATTTTTCATTCATTTTCACACCCCACATAATCAGCCATTCATAAACTTATGCCCATATATTATTCATGGAAATTAAACGTAAAACTGAATAAAAGAAATTCTGTTATGACCCATGAAAATGACGTCAGCATGCCATTGGTCCTCTCTCTGAATGTCGCCATTGTGTCCGAGAAAGCGACACTGGAAAATGTAGAAAAAACTCTGGTTTTTGAGCAAAATCCGTCAGATTTGGCTTCTGCCGCACGTTTTCACCCAAAAACTCCCATCCCCCCTCTCTTCGTGCTTCTCCCTCTTCCACCATCTTGCTTCGGCTATTCTCTGGTTTATAGAAGGGATAGTCTTTTGTTCCTCCGGCAAAATACCTCAAACCAGAGCGTTCACTGATCGTATTACCCTAACCCATTCTCAGAGTTTGTATAACCTCCCCCTCTCACTTTATTCGACATGCATAAACCCGTGGAAAATCTAACCATAAAATCTCTCGCATGAAAAAAAATGGAAAAATATTCTATACGAAAATCTTCGGTTTATCAATATTCTCGGGGTTCTCGTTTTTATCGAATATCTCGGAAACTAAGGGAGATAGCGAAATTTTTGTGGAAACCTTTTTTGTAGCTCTTGAAATTCTCTACAAAAAGTGTCTCCTTGAAAATTACGCTATCTCGCTTATTTTCCGAGATATCATTAAAAATGAATGAAAGAGTTGATATAAGAATTTTCTAAGTAAATTAAAAGGACCGAAAAATACAATTGTTTTAACTACTAAAATAAGACAGATTTATCGGATTTTTATTGTCGGAGAATAGAACAATGTGCAGTGAGGATGACGTAAAAATAAAATGAATTCTCAGCACAAACATTTGAATGAAAATTTTCGTGAAAATGTAACTGAATTTCCGAGAATTTCATTTGTGCATAATGAATGAATTCAAATGTACTTGTAAAAGCCACAAATAGTAATTCACGATAAGGAACTTATGAACGTTTCATAAGTCTATTTGTAAGACATTCTAATTGCACTAGCACTACCCCGAAAATGTCTCTCTGAACTTAGTAATAATGTACGAAAGTTTTCACGTAGAATTCCTTGTTACAATTAAATTTACAACGTTACGTCGTGAATTCATTATGTACTGTTGCAACTAGACGCTGAATTCGATATGTTTTTCAGTATTAATTCAAATTAGTTAATTATTCTTGCTCGACGGTGTTTGTTCAACGTAAATACATCGTGTCCCCAATAATTGCATAGAGTGTCACGAATGATTCGGGGAAAAAAAATTCACATAGAAGTGATGTGAATAAATTGAATTCTCTCTCCATTTAATTTTCTCCACTTTTTCACGAATATCTCCGGTTCTAATTGCCGAGAGGAAATTGAAGGTGAGATAAATCCAATTGATTTTCCATTGAAATTCGAGGAGTTATGGTCCAAAGGTGTTGGGTGATAATGAATCCCCGTTATTTCCAACAATTTTCATCAAAAATTCATTCGATTCGAGCGAAATATTGAATTTCTCCTCTAGGTTTATTTTTTCCAACATGAAAGACTTCACGAAAAAATCTAAAAAAAATTGAGGACATGCTTCGACATGTCGACATTATTGTGTAATTTTTTCAAAATTTTCCGAGGAGAGTTTCACACCCAAAAAAATTCAGAATCACCTCGATATGTCGAGAGGCCATTAAGGTACATTCAGACCGGATTTTTCGTTGAAAAAAAATCGCCCCGGGATCTCTCTTTTACTCGCGACTAGCATCACTTGTCCCTGTAGAGTTTCGCTCCTGTTTTTATTCTTCCTTTCTTCATCCATACGATTTCTGCCTTTTCTCCTCAACATCCACAGACATACCTCCATCTGCTCCAATCGACAATCGATACCAGAGACGTTACCGTTTTTTTTTTGCGAACGGATAACGAACAGTTTCTAGCACGATAACTGCTAACTCGATAGCCGTTCCCTTGGCGCGTCTAACAATGTTCTATCGATTCCACCAACGTCTGTATCACTTGTTTCACTTGCAGCATGTGTATAACAAAAGGTGGCTTTTGTGCCACGAAGCTTCTCATCCTGGTATTGTCAGTCATTATCGCTCTCATTGTTCTGCAACAATTTATAGAGTAATTAGTATTATCAGCCATCGAAGATTCATTTGTCCTCTTCCATGAATCATTGAAAATTCTCCATATAGGTCGTATGACGTCACGATTTGGGAATTGGCACATTTTCACTCCATTATTCCGTCAGATGTATCGACTGAATTAACTCGTAAATTACGAGGTTTAGGGGTAAAAATGAAGAGACCTTTTTTCTTGAAAATTTAATTCTCTACTAAAAAGCTCTCTTCACATTTTCCCCTACTCCTAATAGTTTCAGAGATATTCTCAAAGGAATACAAAAAAACTAGAATTGTCAATAAAATCCGGATTTTCCCATCATCAATGTCATCCGTAAAGACAAAAGATTGGAGTTCTATTAGTCTTTGTGTAATGACTCTCAGAAATGAAGGAGATCTAAGAAAAAAAGTATTCGATTGTCAAACATTCGATGCTCCTCCAGAATCTCTGATGCTCGGCCCGCTGGAAATTTCATTTCGCCTGCTTACACAGTGCCTTCACGAGAGTTTACCGTTTGCGGATTGTACGAGCCGCCATTTCGTGAAGAAACCAAGGGGCGACGGTTTTTCTCTGACCCAAAAGAAGATAGGGAAGAGAGAAAGCCTTGGGTCGAAGTCACGTAAGGAGCGTTATTAAAAACGTAGGTAGGTTGGGAAGCGTAGTTTTCGGAGACCAATATGCCACTCTGTTTGCCCATGACTAACAGAGACAGACTTCAGTCTTGTCGTATGTGTATATGTCGTCTTTGTCGTTGCTTCAAATGCGTTAGCAGCACGTGTATGTGTATTCACCCAATCTCTCCCCTTAGCTTGCTCTCTAATTCACTCCCTCTGATGTGGGTAATCTCGACTCTCCAGTTGGGTTCTGCGTTTGTATTCACTATACCAAACACCAGTATCACATCACAACCCAATTTCAATTAATAATTTCACGTTTTCCGTACTCCAATCTCCATTAGACTACTAAAATTCAGTAGTGAAGTGGTAAACAAGGTTAAGTATACATGGTATCCCTACATGACTTGACCTTGTTTACCACTTCACTACTGAATTGATATTAGTTTTGTTGAAGTTTTACCATTTTTGTCATTGTAATATCATTAATCATTGTTCAACTTATTAAGGAAATTAAAAACTACAATTCAAGGAACAAAAGATACTCTGACAGTGGGAAGAAAATGATGAGTTTCTTTCCTGGAGAAGAAAATGATCGGTTTCTTTCCGGCAACAGTGGCATTGGTCTGAAATTGACTAGTTTTGGTTGGCTCAACAGGCATTGAAACTCGCATTTTCAATACAGATTATATGAAAACGTATCATGATGCTAACTTTCCACGGCGGGATTATATTTTTCTCTCAATTCTCAAAGTAAATAAACCCTCGTTTCATTTGTCAATCCAATGGGACTAAATGAGGTGTGCCGTATCGAGGGATTTGTTCTACTTTGTGTAGTGACACTGGCATTCGCTCTGTGTGAAGGAAAAAAAAAACAAATTTAAAGGAGGGAAAAAGAAACAAAGTTGGTGAAGAATAAAGGAGAAGTAGGGTGGTAGTCGAGGGCGTTCAGTGAGTAAATGATGGTCGATTAAAGCGCTCCCGGGTGACCGAGCGCCTGGATTGACAAATTACCCGGACAATCTCCCAGTTTCTCCCACCCACCCACCCTCTCCTCCAATTTAAATCTCGCACTAGGGAGTAAAGAAAATTCTAGCCAAAGCGCAGTTTGGGATGTTTAATTACAGCTGATCGTGCCAACTTATTCTCCTCGCTCTAAATATATATCAAAGCCGTTTTTTTCCCCCTCTGCGCACTTGGATTTGATTTTTATACAGTGAATGAGTGGTCAACATCAAATGAATTTTTTCCGTTAAACACATTTATACATAGAAGAGCGGAAAAAAGAGGATATCTGTCAATGAATGTGCAAAATTTTGCAATTTTCCGTTCAAATAATTCCGATTTGAAAAATGGTTTTCAACTCGTGTCTATTCGTTGAACCAAATAACATTCCGGTATAACTCCGGGGGGAGGGGGAAAGAGGAGAAAAAAAACAACATTCGTACAAACACAAAAATGGAAAAAAATATATGATAGATTTGAAAGAAGGCAAAACAGATGATGTACAGCTGAAGGATAGGAGAGAGCTTTAAATCACCAGCACACATAGCGACCAGTCTATTCACAGTGAGCGATATTTCCAATCTCGAGTATTAAAGCTTCGCCTACCCAATCACGACACGGGTATATAGTTAACGCTTGAATTGCTACTTTTTTTCATACTGTACATTGAGAGAGAGGGCAGTGGTATTCATTATCAAATATTTGAGTTTTAAATGAGAAATAACGTTTTTCCTGACGGTATTTTAATTGACGCTGTGGTGAATTTAATTGCGAAATAATTCCCCACGTGAGAATGGATTAACATTAATAGTATACTATCTGACAAGTGCGATTAAATTTATGACGAGTGTGAGAGCTGCAGGATTATTTAAAGTTGAGTTATTTCATCAGACGAGTGGGAAAAGTTTTGTCGCACTGAAGACCAAGGTCATGCGCCATTTTATAAAAACATTTGAATAAAATGGCACTATATCTATTACCTCACAAGTGCAGTCGGGTATTTCTTGAGGAAAGTAAGCGTTGTGGAAAGAGTTGAAGTCAAGCGCATGCGCAGCGTGCGTAAAGTGCTCACTTTACGCACGGCGTGCAGAAAAGTCCATTCTTTGCCACTAATTCATTCAAAATATCGCAAAAACTAATGGATACGCTTCTTTCGACTCAATCCTTTCCTGTAGCACCCGAAATTCTCTGTAATAAATATTCTATTTGGAATAATCACGAAAATCATTCCTTTTTTTCCGTTTCAACCTCTTCACTACTAATTTTATTTACTCCTCATTCTACCAACACTTGAACTTCGAGTATCCCCCAATGTTTTATATTCATACGGAGTATTCTAAATGAGAGACAACTCAAGATGAAGCATGGTATTTGTTTTGTGTCCACACGAAAGTTGGCTCTTGGAAAATTTTCATTTGCACTCAAACGAATGGGCCCTGCCAAAACACAGACGTTTACATTTTCTACTGAAGCATACTGCTTGAAAAGTCCGAGGGAACGGAAAGAGAGAATGGGTTTTGTTGATCGAATGCGAGAGGAATAAGAAACGAAGTTCAAGCCTTAAAACTCCCGAGTCTTTTGCTTTATGCCTCTCGATCGGTGTTTGCAAGGCTTTTGCCAACAAACTATCCGGCAAAACGTGTGCCGTGAGAATTTCAAAAGTTGCACCCCCCCCCTCCTTTCGCCTTTCTTCAATGAGGAAATACATAAAACCGCGTTTGCAAATAAAGAAACATAATAAACCATGTCGAGGGAGAAAATCGGTGAAAAAAAAAGTGTAATAACAGTAAAATTGTGAATGTTTTGTTTTCTATTTGTTTACTGAAGTAGTTAGTGTGCATGGAGAAGAGAGACGATAAATTTCCTTTCGACTGCTGTCTCGGATACCAAGCTGGCGTAAGGCAAGTAGGAAAAAGCCCCTGGGCCAATGTTACACTCCTCTTTCCTCTAAATTTTTTTCCTCCTTTTCTCTTTCTCTTCATCCCTTCAACTTCAACTCAACTTTTTTAACTCCCGTAACTTGGTTATTTATGTATGGCACGTGGTGAAATGGATTTCTCACAGGCGACCATTCCCCTTGGTCCTTTTTTTTTCCTTACAAATTACGGTACGTTTTTCTTTTTCAGTTTCTTTTTTTATTCGTGTTTAAAAAAAGAAGCAGAGTAGACATTTCATAAGATTTTCATGGAGTATCAGGCGGGATTAGACATGGGGCGCTCAGAGGGGGATAAAAGGGGGTTGACGGCGCTTTTTGCGTGTCTAAACGTGGATGAACTTGACATGCTGGAATTTTAAGCAAGGTATTGTAGGGTCATCCCGAGGAGAAGGGATGACAATGAGTGTTCCTGAGGCTTTTGTAAAATAATGAAAGGATAATTTATTTTTGGATAACAAAGGACTTGTATTTTTGATGCAAATAGTCTCTTCTTTTATTCTGATAGCTTTCAATATGAATCACTGCTAATATAAATCCGTCAAAATCCAAAATTCCACAGCTCTCTTCTCCCCAATTATCTCCTCCTTCCCCAATTACCCAGTGAAGCAACAATTGACTTTCCGAAGGCTGCGAAAAGTGAAGGCAAACTCACCGGTCGTGAGTAACATGTGGTCTACGGATAATATAGACAAACCAAATAACCGTTTTCATGTTACGGAACAACGGAACTTCAAACTTGTACCCTCATGTATATGAACAAACTAAGCTCGCTAGACACAACCCATTGGGTGTTAGGATGTTGATGCCGTTATCATTATTCGCTTATCGTAACAGTTATGTGGACGTTAGGTGACGTGGTTTTCGGGGCTTTAAGGGTGCCAGAGTAGATCGGGCTGCTCAATCTATGTGTTTGGTATATTGTGTTGCGGAGTTTGTGCGCATGGCAACGCTGGAAAATGTATTCATCCAGATAGAAGTGAGTTAATACATTGGGCTTATCCGAGTACAGAGACCATGTTAGTACCTTTCAGTTTAGATGCAGTCACCCTGTGTTGGATGTGTCTTTGTGGAAATCCACTCGCTGCGGATTGTGGAAATGCGAAGATTGTCATGGAGTTAATGCACACGAAGCAATGCGCATTTGGGCAAATGCGCAATGCGAAATTTTCATCAAATTCATTCGATTTTTCAATGGTCCTGGTTGGAGTTGTTTTTTTTTGAGAATATCTGGGAAACTGATGGAGGTACACTGTTTCTATTGAGAAGAGTGGAGCACAGGCTGTGAAGGCAAGTTTTGGTGATATCACTGGCATCATTGATATCATTGGCATCATTGATATCATTGATATCATTGGCATCATTGATATCATTGATATCATTGATATCATTGGCATCATTGGCATCATTGGCATCATTGATATTATTGATATCATTGGCATCATTGGCATCATTGATATCATTGATATCATTGATATCATTGGCATCATTGGCATCATTGGCATCATTGATATTATTGATATCATTGGCATCATTGATATCATTGATATCATTGATATCATTGGCATCATTGGCATCATTAACACATTGATATCAACAATGCAATGCGAAATCGTCATCAAATTCATTCGATTTGACAATGCCTCTGTTTGGAGTTGCCTTTCTTGGAGAATATCTGGGAAACTGATGGAGGTACATTGTTTCGATCGAGAAGTGTGAAGACCTAGCTGTGGAGACAAGTCTTGGTGATATCATTGATATCATTGATATCATTGGTATCATTGGCATCATTGATATCATTGATATCATTGATATCATTGATATCATTGGCATCATTGATATCATTGATATCATTGGCATCATTGATATCATTGGTATCATTGGCATCATTGACACTTTGAGATCAACAATGCAATGCGAAATCGTCATCAAATTCATTCGATTTGACAATGCCTCTGTTTCGAGTTGCCTTTTTTGGAGAATATCTGGGAAACTCATAAAGCTGCACTATTTCCATTGAGAAGAGTGGAGAACAGGCTGTGGAGGCAAGCCTTGGTGATATCACTGGCATCATTGATATCACTGATATCATTCATATTACTGATATCATTGATATCATTGATATCATTGATATCATTGATATCATTGATATCACTGATATCATTGATATCATTGAAATCACTGATATCATTGATATCATTGATATCATTGATATCATTGATATCACTGATATCATTGATATCACTGATATCATTGATATCACTGATATCATTGATATCACTGATATCATTGATATCACTGATATCATTGATATCACTGATATCATTCATATCACTGATATCATTGATATCACTGATATCATTGATATCATTGATATCATTGATATCACTGATATCACTGATGTCATTGATATCACTGATATCACTGGCATCATTGATATCATTGATATCATTGATGCCTCTTTTCCCAACTAGTCTAGCTTGAAAAAAGAGTAGAAAAGAGAAGTAGAACAAGTCCTGGCTTTGATTATGCTGCGTCTACTTGAGCTACTATCCCTCACCCAAAAAAAACAACTCATTTTCATAATAATTCCAAAGCAAATATCTTGGAAAATAATGTATAACGCAATACTTGAGCTGCAGTTACTTTGTGTTAGCTCCATCTTTGCGAAAATTCACTCGCAGAGAATTGCCAAGATGCGTAGATTGTAACACAGTTAATGCACACATCCTAAACACGCGCATTCACAAATTCCACTAAGATAAATTCATTAGAATTTGCAATGCGTCCGTGTGCGGTTGCGTGTAGAGTAGTGCTCTAAAATAAATTCCCCCTTACGTAGTACACAATTGATCTGATTTAGCAATGGGAAATGGAGAAGGTATTACACCCAGTATCACTCATATTCCCCCCGAATAATAATCATCAGCTAATTGAATGGGGATCCCCATAGTGAACGGGCTTTCTGTGTGCTGTGTTAATCAAATAGTCCTTCATGACTTACTAAACTCGAGAGGAGCTGATAGAATTAGTTGTGTACATGATTACGGTAGATTCTCGCATGATTTACGCAGCTTTTGATGCACCTGTTCTTTATGTTTGGTGGTTCTCTTTTGAGTTCTGTATCAAATTGTTCCCTGCAGTTAATTATTGGAAGATTAGTACATGTTTCGGTTTTATAATCCAGATTATATACTGATATATCATTTCCATCATGATTAGGTATCAAATTTCGATCTAATTATTTATGTAATTCAGCAAAAGTTGATTTTAAAGTTCTTCATTTCCTCCAACCTTTAACTCCATTGGACGGAGAGCTCGCGCCAAAAACATAAATTAATATCTCAACTAACAAGATTGGATTCTATATTAGCGTGAAATTTCATCCAAAGTAACTCTTATACGTTTAACCGTAAAATGCATAGCTTCTTCACAGTTGGAGTTTGAGTTTTCGTTGAGACTTTAGTGCTGAATCCTTCGCACTTCTTGGTAACCGAAACTCTCCATACTACTCAACTTGTGTCACGGTCTTAACCGTAGTACCCGCCTCGGCGTTACCAACCACGCTCGACAATAATGAAATCCATAAATCCGTGAGAACGCGAGAGCGCAATGACGGCGGCTGCACGACGTCCTGAAGTTCTGTGAAGAAGAAGAAGGAGGCGGAGAGAGAGAATGAGGGTGAGAGCAGCGTAAAGGTCTGACGCAACTCCTTCTCTTTCCACTTGGTCGCATTTCTCCCTAATCCGTCCCCTTCCGAGGTTCTTATACCATTCAAAGTTTTGTAACGTCATTCCGAATTCTCGATATATGTTTTACTTTTTTACTTGACAGTTATTCATTCACTTTTCTCCGGCTCATTATAAAACTTTCGTCTCCTCAAATTTGCCGCTCGAAAAAACTCACGGAGATACGCCCTTTATTTCCATTACTTTCTGAATAATTCTTGAAGAATTACGTTAAAATACGCAATTTACTTTAGACTCATGAAGCAATGGAGTTTGGGAAATTGTTCGGGATCGCGAGGGTCCTTCACGCTTCCTAAATTCCGGAATAAAGGAAACCACTGGAATCGAAACGAAAGAGAGGAGAATAGTGAAAAGATAAAGTCTGGGATAGTTTCTGTTTTCAACCAGTTAAATTGTAGCTGTTTGGAACAAACACTATTTGAATGAATCAGCAGTAAACTGCTGAACAAAAGTGAATTTAGATAGTTTACGTCAGGTTCAATTGTTGCCGATGAAAAACAGAAATCGTGATAATTAGCATGTAACTTTTTTCAAAGTTCGTGCAGAATAATAGAATTGTTGGCGTCATTTTTGTGATGACTAAAATTGATTTTTAGTCATTACAGCAATTATGATCGTCAGTATGACTATATTACTATTGAAGTTTCACTATTTCTGTCATAGAAAAGGTATTAGATTCTTCTTCGTTCATCTCCTGTCGATGATCAAAGTCAGCATTACCAAATCAAAATGCTTGAGGACTCGATCAACCATATTGTTATTATTATCAAAATTTTATTCTTCTCTGTGTGAAAATAATGAAGCGATTATTATCGGACATGATTACAAATGAAAATTAATAATCATTGTTTATGAACTTCAGCTATGCAACTGCAGTGGTATTAAGGATTTTGATGTACCGCGTAAATTCACTGAGTTTAATCGCTGTACGCAGACCACGAGAATCTCAAAAATGCCTGGATACATAACATATCACCATAATTCTAATTTTCATACGTGCATAGAGAATATTTCAACGGAGATTATTCTGTAATATTCTGACAAGGTACTGAAGGGTGTAAAATTGAATGTGAAATGAAATTGGCTTGATTTTGTGGAGTTATTAGAATTATAATACTCTGGGTTCATTATTTTTTGATTGCATCCGGGAAAGAAAATAAAGGAAGATGGGAGACAATGCAAATGAAGATTGAAATAACATATTTGAAAAAAAAGGATTATTAGACATTATTCCACTTAGTTGGATAATGAACAAGTGTTCTCCATCGCAGCCAGTGAAAATGGCCAATGTAGGCTTTTAAACAGTCCGAAAAGCCGTGAATTGTATGGAAACAGTTATACGTAACACATAATGTCGAGTGTTGGACCTGCGTTATATATCCCCGGCAACAATGAGGCATTGACCTCTTTCTCTTGGGCGCTCTCTTGCGAAACGGGGGAAACTGGCGTATCCGACGGGTAATTACCTGCCACACCGATATATATCATAAATTTTCGGTACGAAATTCGCTCGGCAGCCCTTTAGCTTTTCCTCCGTACTTCTATACAACACACGTTTGATGAGTTTAATGTAGTTGTGTTCGTGTATATGGATATACAAGTGAGTGGAGTAGCTATGCTTTTGGCTCTTGGGTAACCCACGGGAATGGACGTTAACGGGGCGAAGTCCTCTTGAAAGTGCTTGAGTATTTCACAGGGATAATTATCAGTGACTGTTGAATCATGTATGCATCAACGAGTTGGTATAGAAAATCGGGGGAGGAATGGGGGGAGTGCATTCAATTATGCTGAGTATGAGGTGAATGAATGAGAGATGAGTACATTCAATTTTGCTCCCTTTTTATTTCGATATTTTATGCGGAATTTTAAGCGATTCGACGTTTTATTCATTCCTCTTTTTTCATTCTTTAATTAGTTTTAGGGGAATCTCTCGGTAAATAATTAAGATAGAGGAATTTTGGTGAAGAGCTTTTTTGTAGGGAATAAAGAGAGCTACAAAAATGGTCTCCACGAAAATTTCGATATTTCCTTCGGATTCCGAGATATTTCGTAAAAAGTAGGAGCAAGAAAATTTGATTTATCTCGCTCCTTAGTTATGACATTACTTTTCATGATTTATCTTGGAATCGAGTGGAGATAGAGAAATTTTGGTAATGACCTTTTTTGTAGAGGAGAATAAAAGCTACAAAAAAGGTGTCTACAAAAATTTCTCTATCTCTTTTATTTCCCGAGATAATCCCCAAAAATCAAAAAATGAAGACTCCCTTTAATAATGAATGAGAAATCAGTAAAATTTCCTGCATAATTTGTTTCCCCAAAAAAAAAGAGTATTCAATAAAACATTCATACCCCACAATGTACCATAATTTTTCGTTAAATCTCCGTGAAATTTCTCATTCCGCATTGCTCCGCACTCCAGCAATTTCCCCCTCCATTTATTTGAATTTACAAACACACTCATTACACACTCTGCATGTCTTCAAAACATTCAACAATATGCAAATCATTGCAGATTTTCATTTGCGAACTTTGTGAAAGGGGCAAAGGAAAAAGCTCTTTCTCCCCATGTGTAAAGGTGCCCTGTCCGTGTTACTGTCACACTCTTACTCAATCTTTCCTTCTTTGTCTATCATTAATTTAACACGGTGACTCCTATGTTGTCGTAAATGAATGGTAACACGTAACGTTAGCTTTAATACAAGGGAAGGGCGAACATACGAGGATAGTGGCGTTTCTCTATATAGCAGTGTCATCGCACGCGTGCCGCAGCGATGCATCACAGAATGACGGGAATCGCGGCGTAACGTTTTCCCTGCTCACAAATCACGATCTTCCTCGCACAGTTCTCCTTCTCTCTCTCTCTCTCTCACTTGCGCTCATTTATTCGTGGCCCTTCCAGCGTTTATAACCATTCGCAACCCCTGCGTCTCACCCCCCGCATCTGCCCCTTCTGTATCGAACGTTTTGGATATCCCTGTAATGGCGCTCTTCTCTATGTGTGTGTGTGGAGCCTTTGTCAGAATGTGATATTGCTTGTTGCTTGGTTCGGGTCAAATGAAGTCATCACTAATGCGACTTCATTCAAATTGGCTTTTGAAGAAAGGTGCGCATGCGCAGGTGCATAAAACTGAAGAAACTGAAGTTTTCAGATAATTTGATTTTATTTCATCATCAGTTTTTGAAAGATATCTCGGAAACTAAGCGAGATAGAGAAATTTTCGTAATAACCTTTTTTGTAGCCCTTGGAATTTTCTACAAAAAAGGTATCTACAAAAATTTCTCTATCTCTCTTAGTTTACGAGATGTTTAAAAAAAACTATGAAAAATTGGATCAATATGTCACAATTCCGAAATAATCCTCAATCCTCACGAAACTGCCATAAGTTTCTCTTAATCTCATTGAAGAAACTATGTGACAAGTGGAAAAGTTCGAAAACTTTGTTTATTTAATGAATAAATTAAAGGGGAGAAAATAATTACGTCATGCAGTAGAAATGTGTCGTGTGGAAGAAAAGCGTGACCAACATTTCTATCAACAAGAAATAATCTGTCCCTATTTTTCGAGTTTCTTTCCTTCTGTGTGCGTTTTTCGGTGGTTTTTTGTGCTCATTGCTCATGGAAGAATCACTCGGAGCACAAAAACCATAAAGTTCAGAGCCGACCCAGGCACTGCCATTTCAACATTAGAATGACTGAGGGGAGAAAGAGGGCATTTGGAGTGAGATGAACGTATATGGAAGTCGGAAGTCGTGGCAATGCGACACGCGATATCTCGTGATGTTTTACACCGAGCAAAATAGTATTCGTATAATTTTTGAAGCGCCTTGTGTTTAAAAATTGCCGCAAGAAACTTTTTGATTCAGATGTTGCAGTACATTGGCCACAATTAACGTATCTTGTGTACAAAATTAGGGGGATTATTGTTATTATTTCGGTGTAGAGTAATAAAAGGATTTTTCCGTTGTAAAAGAGGCAAAAGTGCGATAAAAGACGACGGCACTTTCTTCCTGTTGTAATACACGAGAATAGTGTTCTCCCCATTGGATAACTGCAGTTGACGCATTTTTATGCGCGTGTGTGTGTAGTTGAGAGTTGACAGGAGAAAAGTTGAAGACGAAACTGTCGGCTATTCATATCGTATTTTTTATGGCTTACTAACCCCAAGGCCCCTTGTTACATTCGTATAGTTTGAAGTTTTTATGGAGTAATGGCTCTTATGTGCCTTCAACCCCATGGTAAAATTTACTGCGACCTGCAAGAATGACTTTGTTGCATGAAAGTGGGATTTTTTTTCGCTTTTTTCGTGGTTTACAGGCAAACTTCATTACTCTGGGAAAAGATGTTTCTTGTTTTCTTGGAAATTATGGGAGATAGGGAAATTTTCGTTATGACCTTTTTTGTAGCTCAGAGCTTTCTCTGGAGAAAAGGTCGAGAGGAGAATTTCGTTATCTCCATTGGATTACGAGATATTACGTAAAAACTGATGGAGTTGTGGTATTAATTTACGTTGATTAATCAGTTTTTGGGGGATATCTCGGAATCTATGGGAGGTAGAGGATTTTTCGTGATAACCTTTTTTGGAGGTCTCAATCTCTTCTACAAAAAAGGTCTCTATAAAAATATCCCTATCTCCTTTAGATTCCGAGATAATTCGAAAAAAATAAACAACAAGAAAAGAAGAGCTTCACCACTCTCTCCATTCTTCATCAATTATCTCAGAAAATAAGAGAGATATCGAAATTTCTACAGAGACCCTTTTTGTAGCTCTTGGAATTATCTACAAAAAAGATATCCACAAAAATTTCCCTATCTCTCTTATTTCCCGAGATATTCCCAAAAAACCAATGTAATAAAATCAATTCGTGTCTTTCCCATTCAAATTGATCTTTAAATTCTTCATTACAATGGCGCGCTTCACTCTCCCACACTGCAGACAATATAAATACGTGAAAATTCTGAATTCAACCCCCGATGACCAGTGACAGATGACGGTGGCGAGTGCGGCATCAACCCATGTCATGCCCCAAACTCCTAAAAAACTTTAGTCCACTGTTTCTACCCCATATTCCGACGTTTTAACAATTCCTCCCTCCATCTCTCTGTCGCATTGTGTTGGTATTCTATCAGCGAGTGAGAGTGATGTATTTTTAAAGAGTTACCGTGAATACAGAGTATGCGTATTGAGCTATTATCTCTCGATTCCAAATAAATTTCCAATGTCGAATTCATTGTTAAATTCAATTTTCCCACCAATCCTGAATCATTCCCTTTTTTTTCAATCAAACTGGAGGAAATAATCATTTCGTATCATTATCATTGAAATAAAATTCTCCTGATTTCCCAGAATTGCCACTTTGAATGATTATTCATTATTCATATGTCATTGAAGAGAATTTAAATAATTGCCAATATATTTGTGGAAAATCACTGAATAAAATGATTAAATTTTCATGAATTTGATGCAATGAAAATCGAGAGAATTAAAAAAAAAAAGTGCTGCCAAAAATTTGATTAATTTCCTCATAAATCTTTCACTCGAATTCTCAAGATTAAATTTTTGTCACTAAAAATCCTGAATAATCATTATAACAGGTTCATTCTCGAATGATAAATTTCATCTCTATTTTGATTGATGAAAGGCCATAACCGTTGCAGTATTTATGTTACACTGTGTTAGAAGAGGGATGGAAACGTGAGTCCCCTGCAGGATGACCTCGTAGAGGCTAATGCTAATGGCTTATGGCGTAGGCAGTGAAGGAGGGAGGGGGAGGAGCAGTAACTGAGCCTTGCCTTTCCATGACCACGAGAATGGATAGAGAGATCATGTGAAACTGAGTGAGAGGGTATTGGTCCAAGCTCCACTCATCCCCTCTCTCTCTCCGTGGAAGAGAGAAGAGGCAACGCGTTATCAGAGATATCC
The DNA here is from genome assembly GCA_963565655.1 of Aleiodes testaceus. Lineage (NCBI taxonomy): Eukaryota > Metazoa > Arthropoda > Insecta > Hymenoptera > Braconidae > Aleiodes > Aleiodes testaceus. Next base: position 3,013,806 of record OY751421.1, on the reverse strand, counting down.
GGTATTGGCAGACCATTTCCCGACAAATAATTGGAAATGCAAACGGAACGGTGTGCCCTCTGATAGTTCGATAATTGAGTCTCTTATCGGCTCCACAAATGTTTGCTCTTATTTCGTGTGGTTATGCTTCGTGCACTTTAACGCACAATTCTTCTTCTCTTTCCCACGCACACACACGCATTCGTGAAAGCCGATAATTCCTTGTTTGCACAATTTCAATGAGCCTCGAACAATCGGTAATTCTCGGTTTTTAATTCATTGAGATTTAATCGATTCCATGGATTTAATGGGGGTTTTTCGGGAGTAACTTTGTAGCGAGTGGGTTTATGGGAAAATGTCAAGAGACCTTTTTTATAGAGAATTTTGAGAACTACAAAAAAGGTCTCTTGAGTTTTTTTGATAAACCTCATGGTTTCGGAGATATTTAAGGAAGAATGAAATATTCGAAAATACGTTGTTCTAGGGAGATTTTAATTTATGGGGAAACTCTAATTGGAAACGTGAAAAATTGGGGATTTTCTGAATGGAATCGGTGTTTTCATGCATCACAGCGCTCTGTGTCCCCAATTAATTCCGCTCCAATAATTCTCCAGATAACGCAGAAATTAAAAAAAACGCTAATTTTTCGTAAAATATCTCAAAAACTATTGTACCAAAAATAATTATATGAAATCAATTACCAGGGGGAATTTTCCGGTCTTTTTAATAGAGCATGAGAATTAAAATGAAATGCCAAATTTTCTATTATCGAGAAAATTGATAATGGAACTCATGCAATAATTGAGAAAAAAAATTATCGATTTTTTTTTATTAATCCAAACACAATAGTCATTGTTCTGTTATTCACTGAGGCTTATCAATTAACCATGAGTAATATCAGTTCCACAAAAACCTTTAATTAATTCTCAACATTTGGAAAATATCCGCATCACAGATTACACGAACAATGATCAAAAGAATGGCATGAAATGACAGTGTTGTGGCGGACTTTCCCTTTGTGCCTAAAGTTTGTGTTAGTTTAATAAAACTACCAATCATTCAATATTAAACAACGTCAATTGATTTTCATCAAAAAGCCTTGTACAACTGCAGAAAGGGAAAATTAACGAAATTGCGTGGATGGCATACGATTAAACAAGCATTTTGTATCGAAATTGCGTTTGGATTTTAAATGGATCAACGAGCCCAGAAATTTCTACAGAATTTTCCGTTAGTAGGGAGGTCATTGAAAATTACGGTTCGTCCTTTTATTGCTACCAATACAGTACCAATAGGGTTGCACAGTGATGCACACATGATTCTCGCATTCATTTCGCATGAAAATGTTTTCCAATCCGCAATTATATGAATGTTTATTAGCATCATAATGTGCTTTATTAATGTCCGGTTTTTTTATGGTTGAATATTGTATTAATAATGCAGATGAATGAGTAAATAACTCGAAAACTGTTGGATTTACGGGAATTCATCAACAGACCTTTTTTGTGGCAAATTCAATTCCCTCTAAAAAAGGTATTTTACGATTTTTCCCTCATCTCACTCATTCCAAAGATATCTCGGAAACTAATGAAGATAGAGAAATTTTCGTAGAGACCTTTTTTGTAGAAAATTTCAAGAGCTATAAAAAAGGTCTCTATAAAAATTTCTCTATCTCCCTTAGTTTCCGAAATATCTTCTCAAAACAGATAATTCCACATTCGTAACAATTCCACCCAATTACCATTCATCACCGATAATATCCATGCCAATAGATCGATAAAATCCCGGTAATATTAACACGTGTAAATCACTGAACAGAATCAGAAAAACATTTCTCACAATTCCTCATTTATTCTCGAGCGAATCCCGCTACTGTTATTCCCTGCTCTCACAATTACCCACCTATGTTAATTACGCAGCTTTAAACCCATTCGCCTGACTCAGTACTCACGCATCAGCCCTCCAGGCAAATTTCATCTCTCTCTCTCTTGTCCCTCTTTTACCACATGTTCTCGGTTCCTGCATTGGTGACATTCGCGCGTTTTCCACTACTGTGCTACGTGAACCGATTCCATGCTTCTCGTTTTGTGATTACCACGTTTAACCGAGCGAACCATACTATATCACCATATATATATTACTCTCTCTGTGATGTCCTACAGCTTCAATGTTATCTCATACGTCGGCTTGTACATTGATCAGTTTTATATCAGATCTGCGGTATAAATTGGAAAACCAAATGTTCAAACGAGAGAGCGAGAGAAAAAAACGAGGAGCGGCAAGTATTTCATGTGCACGAGGTGATTAATTGCAGCACTAAATACTGCAATCAATGTTAATTCAACGAATATCCTACGTTTGAAGAATCGCAGAGGCAAGTTATGGTCCTGTGATTAATGTTCAGGTTTTTTTGTGGCGAAACTTGTAGATATCTCGGAAAGTATTCGGTTTAGGGGAATTTATCAAGAGACCTTTTTTTTGGAGAATACTCGAGGCTACAAAAAAGGTTTCTTGATGAATTCTCATTAATCTGATGGTTTTGGAGATATTTGCAGGGGAAACTACTTGTTGAGGTTTTGGGAGGTGAAGAATTAATTTTTTTAATTTATGATCTCTTTCGAAAGCCATAAAATATTGTGCAGAAAAGGTCTCAGATTTTCTTCCTCACCCACGCATTCCAAAGACACTCACCCCACGATATCATTTTAATTATCTCTCTCCATCATTCCTCTCGTCCAATTCTGACAGAATTCGTAGGCAGCACTTTGAAATTCCACTTTAATTTTACAAATTTAATATCACTGAAATAATTGGAACTGCACACCTCGACATTATCAAAATTACGTAATATTACGAGTCAACAAAATTACCCGATGATCATTAAATGGTTAACAATGAGTCACAATGAAAAACGATACAATGTGCGAACTCAATCTCATTCACTATTACATCATAGAGGACTAATTTTATGTTTATATGGGAATTGAACAATTACCAATGGAATCAATGCAGTTTGCCATTGAATTAACTCCAGGATACGCCTTCGTACCTCTAATTTTGCTGTGATATCATCAGTTATACAATTATCAGAGAGTCCAATTCTTTTAAAGAGCATTCGTAACAAAGTAAAACAGTTAATGAAAAAAAGATTACGACAACGATATATTCATCATGAAAAAACAAAGACATTCATCTTCTCTGCACGTTATCTTGCCTCCCATCTCCTAGACTCCAAAATGTCACCGAAATAGTGCAAATGCCTTGGTGCCATAAGAAGCATTCCTAAAAAGCACAATACAAACTCACCAGACACTAAAGAAGATAGCGACACAAACAAATTCCCTCGACCACCTTAATTACAACCTATTCCCCTTTTCTTCTGCTCCATTAATAAACGGACTAAATAAACTGCCATATAAATACTTGGATTTTCACCCAGCATTGTCTTCTCCCTCCAAGGACTACATCTTTGGTCCAGCATTCATACCGAGTTTTCCCTTCTGCTATGTACCCAAGTCCCATTACATTCAGCTCCCTCTTCCCTTGAAAACTGGACTGTGCAGATGGAGTATTTCTACAGGCAAAGTCCTATAATTAAATTTGCGCCACGCGAGTTTGGCTCCTACGTTCATTTAATCGGACACCAGCGTTAACGTAATTAAAAGCACATCTCTTTCGGAATTCATCCCCTTGAAATTTCTCTCCAACCCTCTCTCGTTGGCCTCTTCCTAGCAAACTCCAAACCAACTCCTCTCACTATGAAAAACCCTTCTCTCTCCAGTGACTTTATCCTCTGCTTTGTGTTATATCTATTCCACTCATTCGTGCACTTCTTTCCTACTGGACTATTCGAAATCCCCACTTCGCTAATTGCAACTCTCCAGTGTTTTTTTTTTTTCACTCTATTGTTTCACAATAATAAAGCACCCGTCGACGAGGCCACCAGGATTGTTACTTCGTTTACTTTGAGTTTGTACCTAAATTCATGTTTTTTTTTTCTTTCATTTTATCTTATGCTGCACCAGAGTGTCCATTGTGTCAACTGAGCTGCGTTGCTATTTTTCATCCGCCTCTAATTCTTTATACTTTATAATAATATTCTTCACTGGCCTTTGTCTTCCCCATTTCACTCGATGGAACGATGATAAAAGAGTTAAAACTCAGCATTGTCTGACAGGATACTTCGTGGAATCCTTAAAATTTCCGACACAGCTGCTAAGTCGTCGGGGATTTCCTGCCAGTGAGACAGTTTATGTCGTTCTTCACCTTCTGCTACCTTCATTCTATATTCTTATACTTTTGCACCATGTCCTTGCTGTGGATTCAGGTTTGAGCAATTGGAAAAGTGTCGAAGCAGCAGTTTCGACAGAGATCTGTCCTCTGAGCTCCAACTATCAAATATTTAGGATGAAGCTTTCTTTGATTTGGTAATGCTGACTTTAGTCATGAAGATTAGCATCATCATCTTCAACAACACCAATATGATCATACTGACCATCATAATTGCTGCTGCATTTTCTTCATAAACTGAGAAAGAAAGGAATAATATTATTCAACACTTCCTCATTATTCTCCTGCAATGCAAAACGAATGAGACATGGAGCTGCAAAAAAATAAACCGCAAATCTCCCGGAGTTATTTCCTTGAAAAAGTTCATCAACATACTTCATCATCGGCATCAAGTGTGGTTGCCAACACAATGAACACAGAGATGAGAATGAAAAAAAATGGAGAAGAATTTAAAGAAAGGGCGTTAAAAGAGAAGCAAGAAAATCCCTAGATGCGGAATGAAGGGCCATGGCCTCTCGACAAGAGACACTCTTGTGAGATTGAACCTGAATTCAATAGAGGGATGAATAAAATATAAGCCGGTAGAAAGTTGCGGCAAGTACAGCAGACTGAAAGGTTAAGGGGTTTCCTTGTAAATAAATAAACAATGAAAAAAAGGGGGAAGAAAGTAAGCTTGGATGCTGTCGTGCTCTTCCTTTTTCCTCTATCACTTGATTTTCCTCGCCTCTCTTTTTGTCATAGGATTTTCATCCTAAACTTTTCCGACGTCGACAAATTAATTTGCGGTTTTTACCTCATCCGATAAAACTCGTGACGTTAAATTTACATTGTAATCTGTATTAATTGGATTAATAATATGTTGAATGATTTAATGGACAAATGGCTTGAATTTGGCGGTAAGTTTGAGATAAATGAATTAATCAGGTGATGTCTCATGGCTCATTAGTTTTTTTCATCACTCGAGGGCCCTCATTATCAAACTAATGGAGAGAAAAAAGAATAATCTGTCGTTACTGTGGAAAATTAAAAGATATTGGAGCCTCGATGCTGAAGCTTCGATGAACTCTGTCGTGAGTGTGAATCGTAGAGGGGAAAAAGAAAGCATGAGACGTTTCTGGAGTGTTCAGTGAGGAAGAAAAACGATCGATGCCCTCGAGGGGGTTTTATCAGTGAGAAAAGCCGAGGCTTCGGCACCGTTAATTGTCGGCTTGATCTGTGTGAAGTAGCGTCAGAAATAATTGGATGGATGGAGAAATCGAAAAGATGGGGAAATGGTTTACGTTAGGAGTGGATAAAGTCAGTGAGAATGAGAAAGATGCTGTGGATTAAATCGATGGCAAAGTCCTGGGGCTTTTACCTCCGGGGAAATTACACTCAAATACGAGAGGAATTGAGGGGAGTAATCTACTGGCTATCTAATGATAATGCAGTAGACTGCTTTATTGGCTAGGTCGCTTGTACATAAAATTTTTCACAATTCATTGAATCCGAGAGTCATTGAACTATTGCCACTGGATTTCGAGGAATTGTCAATTATTCAATTCATAATGGAAGTACCGGGAAAAAGTTGGGGGGCAAATGGCTGAAGTGAAGCGCGTAATCATCATTCATCAGCACAACCAGTATTGGAGGGAGTGGAAAATGGGAATTGTACATGTGTTATGACAATGCAGAGTAGAGGTGAATGTGTTATTGCATGAGTGATAGTAATGATTAACGGGTTTTCAATTTCTCGGAGGGATTATAACTTGGGATTTTCGGGTTTAATTATTCATTTTCATGAAACTATCAATTGCTATTTCAACGTTCTTTTGGTACTGAAGATGGGGTAATCAACTAAATGACATTAAATTATTATTCCATGTAATAAACACTCTCGCACTTTGAATCGGTAGTCAATGTTGATTGCTCCTAATGATGTACAAGATCGCAGTAATTCAATTGATGAATTCTAAGCAACTGGCATTAGAGAAATTGACTAAAACATAACTTGGCAAACTGATATATATACGATATGGGGGATTGGCCAAACACATAGAGCAAAAGCAATATTTCGTGTTCATTGCGTCGCTAAGCCACAACTAACCGCCTTGTTAGGAACTTACTCTCTCTCTCTCTCCTTTAGTATACCTCCTACGATCTAAACGTTCACTTTCTGTTCCACCTCCTCTAATTTCTCCGTCTTGCCTCTCTCGGTTCGCGTAAACGCTCAGTTGCCTCAATTTCCCCCCCTTTCTCCATCTATTACCATCTCTGTCTATTCTCTTACTATAACTCATACTACCTTAACCGTTACGCTACCCTCAAAAGCCCTCCCTATTTCCCTTCATCCATTATACTCTTGGTATAAGGCTGTATTCCTCAACAACGGTAAATCATATAAACTTGAGAATTTTGTGTCTTACCAACACACGAGACATCTTCAAGACGCGAGAGCGCTGCGAAAGTTCTCTTGCGCCTCAATATCTTAGCGATTCTATGAACAAATCACAAAACGTCTTTTCCTATTATAATTAAACTCGAAAACTAATTTTGAGGCAATGAAGAATTATTAGATACTGATAATTCATTTAATTCTTCATTTTTCCTTTCTTTTTTTGTTGATTTTCTGATTTTTTTAATGAATCTTTTATTCGTTTATTTTTTTAACATATTTGTGTAATATATTTTGTTGATTTTGAATAATTCAATAAAGGTCAATGACTTTTATCTGTTATCAGTGAATATTAAATATTTCCCATCTCATCAAATTCTAATGTTACCTTTCATTTATGTTTCAGGTGAGTTCTAGAAATACGTCGGACGCAATTAAGGGAATTACAGTTGGAGGTGACTTTGATGTGAGTTATATTATTCGCAATATTTGTTTATTCAGTTGAGAATAAATGCCTTTCAAGTTGAGTTGAATCGTTTGCTATCGGAATTGTGGATATCGATGGACGTGAGTCCGATAATTTAATTGGAATTGAGAATAACAGAGCAGCATTCAATTTAATTCATCATATTTACCATTATAGATTGAAAAATTCATCGAATTCTTTTTTCATGAATATCTCTGAAATCGTCAGGTTTATCGAAAAAACTCAGAATACCTTTTTCGTAGAAAATTAAAAAATCTACGAAAAAGGTCTCTTGACATTTTCCCCTAAACCCCACGGTTTCCCGTATTTTCCCCGTGGAATTCTCCAATCGTCGTAAACAATGAATAACCATAAAAATATTAAATGATAGATTCTCAATATTGTTGTATGGCAAGTGTAAAATAACGCAGAAAGTGTAAACTCCAATTTCCCCCTAAAATCCACACTTTACAACCTGTACATTATGACTAATATAAATCGACCATGAAATTTCCCTCGTAAAACCTCGACTAATTCCACTTATCAATCATCGCACTTATTTTCTTGTTATCCATTAAAAAAAAAAATGAATCATTGTAAAAAATGAGAGAAATCGTATTTTTAACGATAATTTTTCTTTATGTCTCGCACCATTCTGTAGTTTCCCATTTTCTCAGGCAAATAAAATTGGATAGATAGCGGTACAATCCACGCCCTGAGCAAGCAAAGGGCCTGCCCTTCCGGTTATGTGTATCAATATATATGTATATTGTTAACGAAGCCAATGTGTTGGGTACTTCGTTACGTACCCTTCTCTTCTCATCGGTGCATTACTGTTTAATTATGCGCATACAAGGGAGTGCCAGGAGCCACCCCACAAGGCTATGACGCAACTGGAAATAATTGTGGAATATTGAGTGATGCGAGGGTGAAATACTGTGACTGCTGGCTCAACAATTTCTATAAACCCCCTTCTCGTGTTGTATTTCGGGCTTACGCGTGTCGGAGATTTACTTTTTTTTGTTTATTTATGATAATGAAATTGTCTTTTCGTACTCATATCGAGTGTAGATTTTTTTGTGAGTGAACGCATGCATCAAAAAATCTGAAAAAATTTGGGGATATTAGAGACATGGTAGAGCATATTGTTGAATTTTTTCAGATTTTTAGAAAGAAGTCTTCACTTGAAAAAAAAATCATTGTGCTCGCAATAATTAATTATCTCAATTAAAAAAAAAAAACGTTAAAATCGAAATGGAGAAAATTAATTCAATTTACTGTTGAATGTTAATTGAACGAGTTTATTATAGATGCCTTTCACAAACTGAATATTTCAAAATTTCACCGTGCTGTTTTAATATTAGATTCTCCCTTTTTCATTTACAGTATTCTTTTCAATTACTAAAACGCTCTGAGCGAAATTGCGAATCGTGTTCCATTGAATATTTCGACTATTTGTTATTGTCCAGGGCGACGAAGAATTTCGCTCCCAAAAATCCATAATTTGAAAACTAAAAACCGCAAAATTCCCATCAACAATTTCCCATTATCAATAACTCAACCTGCGGAAGAATGGGAGAATAGAATCCGGTGCAAATACTTTGAGTACCGAAAAAAGTCATAAAAGAGTCGAATGATTTTCCTTAAAAAAAGGGAAAGCCTCAACCCTTGAAGGGTCTCAGTGGAAGATACCGAGGAATTGGTAGAATGCCGGAGGTAGAAGCATTGAGCCCTCTGATATATAAAAGAGGATGAGAAGAAGACGACGAGTTTTGCGGGAGGGGGAGGGGAGGGGGTAGAGACTGGATTCAATTACTCGGAGAACAATACCGCTTCACCGTCATTGTGTTTGCTCGACCAGTTTTCCTCGTTCGGGACTATCCCTAAAAAAATTCCCGGTTTCATTGCCGTCGGAAAACGAGCGACTCTTCGTGTCTCGTTACACAGTGATATTTTGTTTGCCATTAGTACACGAGGAAAACGGCGATTCAATACACGCTGTGTATCTCTTTCACTTGAATTCTTTTATTTTCGTTTGAGCACACGGGGAACCCCCGGGCTCCACTATTTCGCTCCAATTCCAATTCACTACCAATACTCTTTTATAATCGAGGCAAAACCAATGTTCACGTATTTCGAGGCCTCTGGGTGATGTCATTCGCCTCTTTGGCCCTCTCCCGAAATTGACAATCCCTGAATTTTGTGGTTTCAGACAAATGGACCGTGAAGAACGCTATCCTCACGAAAATTGAGAGAATAAAAATGCCGATGGGAAAAATACGAATTGTAGATCTTTTTTGTTTGGTACTGATTGTTGGAAAAATCGGAGCGTGTAATACACAATCCAGACCTGTGGCACTCTTGCGGCAGGACAACAATTCATTGTGCATACACGTATATAAACATACGCGCCATCAACACGTACGCATATTTGGGGAGAAAACACATGACTCCCAATTGGCATTGAACTCGCTAGTGATTCTGGGGGCTTTTTTCAATCACAGGCTCACCTGTGTTTGCTGGAAAAATTTGGCGAATTGCTCCCAGTTGTATCGGTATGGTGCGAGAGTTTTTGATGGGGTTAAAAGGTGGAACTATTTGGGGAGAATCGTTTTTTTAATGGGAGAAAGTCTTGCGAGGGGTTTAAGAGGTGAATTAGACTGGATTTTTTTTTTCGGTGAAGGGTACTTCGAAAAAAATTGAAAAAATTAGACAATCATGAAGACATGTTGGAGTCTATCCTCAATTTTTTTCAGATTTTTTCGAAAACTCCTTACCCCCGAAAAAAATCTAATTTGATTCAAATTATCTTGAATTAATTTTTTAAAATTTTTAATTGCGTTTAAATAAATTAAAAAACTTACTTTTTTATATTTCTTTGTAACTCCTGATGTTCTGTATTCATTGTGAAACCAACGAATATGGGTCGGCTTATCGTCAGGAATTCTGCTTGAAGAATTGGGGCTTCCCCGCAGCTTTTCCTCGAAATGCTTACTTCCTCTCGCATTTTTAGTTGGAGGCGAAATTATATTTAATGTTTTATATATTCCACTGCTTGTGGCTATTCCAGCGGTCGCCCATGAATATTTAATCATCCATTTTATTTTTTTCCGCCGCGTAAACGGCCAACTTATCTCTCTATGTATAACTACCTTTCTAAGTCTCCGAACTGCCTGAATATGACGAAAGTTAAAGCTGGGAAAGTCGAAAAAAGAAAAAACAAAGAAGTGAATAAGAAAATGGGCATTGAAATTCAAAGGGAAAAACGGGAAGAGCCAGTAGAAGATGGTGGATGAAAATAAACCGGGGAAATAGTACTTGGGCGAGTGGTTAAAGTATAACGTTATATCTAACTCGGGAAAAGCGGAAACGAAATGACGGAGAAAACGAGTTGAGTTGCTGCTAGCAAAGAAAAAGGATGATAATGAATAATTCCAGGAGTTATCAAAAGAAGTGGAGCTCTGGCTTAACGCAATTCATACGGTGATATCACTTGAAATCTACGTTATTTAATGGATTAACTTTGAGTTAACAAAGTCAGTAATTTCAGCAAATTTGAGATACTGGAGAGTGAACTGAATTCTTTTGAATTGAAAGCTGTCGTTGAAAAATCTGAAAAAATTACACAATAATGGGGACATTGTAGAGTGTCTTTTCAAATTTTTTCAGATTTTTTGGTTGAAGGCTTGTGACTTAAAAAAATTAGTTTCATTTCTATAATGGAAAAGAGAAGATAGAATTTTTTTGTTGATCTTCTTTTAAGAATATCTCGGAAACTAAGCGAGATAGCGTAATTTTGTTCCAATCCTATTTTATAGAGAATTTCAAAAGCTACAAAAAAGGTCTCTTCAAAAATTTCGCTATCCCTCTTAGTTTCCGAGTTATTCTCAAAAAATGATTCGAAAAAACTGTAAGAACGATCAAGCCCATTAATCAAGAGAAAGCAGCAACAGACAATGTAAAACCGAGAGAAGGCACTTCTTTCCGTGTTTACCTTTCCAATTCCCGTCTCATGAGCAGTGCCTTACCAGGTAATTTTTTTATCCCCCAACTGTGTGAACCCATCCTCAAGTAACTTCATCTCTTCCCCTTTCTTTCACTTTTTTCCTCCAGCTTCGAAATCCCGGAATACCTGCCACGTCAGGTAGTCAGACATGATGTAGCTCCACATACAGGTATACAGATGCGGGAAGCCGAAAAGTCCGCAGCAAACAAGACGTTTTTTACCCTCATCCAAGGGGTCGCCCTTTCGGGACGAGTGGAGACGGATAAAAAAGACGAAGGGAGCATAGACAAAAAAAAAGATATGATACTTTGAGTTGACGAGGGGTCGATTGAGACTGGGTTAGAGTGAATACGATTGTTATATTGGCACGTGCCATCGCACAATGGAGATGAAAGAATTCATCTTTTTTTCTTCCTCAATTCCTTTGAGCAATTCGCTAAATCGGATCATCATGTCATCATTGTGTATTCTAGATTTACTACCTGATGAGGAGGGCTCTGTGTTTTGACAAGTGATTACATAATTTTACGGGATTATTTTTTCGAGTCATTAAATTCGAATGACGAGTTTGTACTCCACGAATTTCTTCGGGGATTCGTTACATTCTCCGCGATTTTCTCGCATTTTTCCGGACTTTGTCCAAGGTGATAGAGTCCAATGCGAGGAATCCTTGGACCTGGAAACACGCGGGCTTCTAAAGCTCGCTATGGAATGCTCAATATCGTAACTTTGGACTTACCCTGAGACACACACACAATATGCTGGTATTCTCCGCTATTTCTTCTATTCCGAGAGACCAAAACTAACTCGAAACAAGCTCTCCTCTTGCGGTCTTTTCAGAAAACATAAAACTGTAAGACTCTAGGGTCTCGTGAAATTCCCCGGATTATTCCTAATTTGAGGTGCAAAGAAACTGAATGAAGAAATCCTCAAAAATATCAAAACTCTCCCACAAATTAATCCATCAATCTTTACCCCACGAAACAACTCATGAAAAATCCCCAGATGATTTCTCACCCCCTTACCGCAAATAATTCACCACGCCGCAACTCAAGAATCCCCCTAAATCACATGATATGCATAAATAAAGTGACTCAGAGAGCAATACGAACTCCCACTCATTTACTCCATTCTGGGTCAAAGCAAGTTGATACTGTGGTTGTGTGCCTGTGCATTGTGGGACCATACTCAGCGGCAATTTAAACGTTGGACTCTCGGGCCATTTCAGATAGACGGACCAAGGGTAGGCTAAACGACAAGCCAAGGCGACTAGAGAGAGAAAGCCAAAAGGGAGAAATTGTAGGGAGATGTACAGGGCGGTAGAGAAACTGCTCACGCCCGTATAATTTTGAGCTTGCATTCTGTGGTATCTTACAAGGGGGGCTGTAATTCAGCGTGCCTTGGTCCTCCATCCAGCCCCTCTCCCAGTTTGTGCTAGCATAAAGGATGAAATGAAGCCGGAATACCACGCCCTTGCTCGCTACACCACAACGCCGCACTTCCATCAACCACTACCAACGCTACAAAACCCCGAGCTTTCTACCTTGGCTCTAACCGCAATTTCTCTTCTTTATATTTCATGATCTTTCCTCCATCTTCTCGCACTCTCTTCCTCCAAAAATACCAATATGAATAACTCAAGCGCATCTTATCCTAAAACTTTGGCATTCCATTTTGGACAGACCATTTACTTCATACCGAGAGTGTAAGAATCTGAAAACCATTGAATCAATATTGGAAAATACCGATGGTCTGCTCTCCCTTTGTATACTTTACAACTTTCAAGCAAATAAAGCTCCTTGATACCACCGCTCTCATCATGTTTATTCAATGAATACTATACTTTGCAGTAGCATTTCTTTTTCAGGAGCTAGTACAGAAGGATTCGAAAGAGATCAGTTTATCAAAGATTTCTGGAAGAGAGAATTCTTCTTCTAGACTTCCATCAAACTCCGATACACACAATCTGCGTTTAGAATTCGGTAAAAAACTGGAATTTTTACGATTCGATTCTTCAATTTCTCATATTTCTTCAATACAATCTCGTGTATATAACTGAATTCAGGAGTTGAATCTGTACTCTTTTTCACACTGTGTCACTCCTCGATTGAATCGACACATGTGACGTTACATTGAACATTGTGTCGTCCGATAACTGTCTGTATTACCTCATGTATTCACCAATATCACGACTACATGTAACAAGAATATTCACAGTCTCTCTGTGAGTACGTTTGGCAAAGAACTCTCGTCGGTTCTTCAACATCTTCCTTTATTCAAAACTCCCACGTGCCTCGTTCCATCGCCCCTGGGCACCTTCAAGATTCGATAAGCCGATGTTATTTTCCTCGGATACGCTGCGCTATATTGTACGGAATTACTTCAAAAAAGTGGATGGGAAAATGGCAATGCTGAAGAGTATCATCTAGCACAAGCGCTGGTCCAATGAAAAAAAAAAGATGAAAAAGTATCACTGAACGATTTTGTTGTTAGTAACTCACAGAATGTCAGCTATTGCCAATGAAGATGACGATAATATGAGATGACACGTTGTGCGAAAACTTTGAAAACTCGTGTGAACTTATCAAGGAAGAACTCTCTTCGATTACTTTTGATGAGTTCCTCCAATGATACCGAGAGGATGAAGAAATAAAAGAAAATTTAGTTTGTGAAACTGAACAATTCAACAAACATTCATCCACTAAATTGATATAAATTTTCCCGCCAAATTATTGGTGCTTGAAGTATTTTTCATCTCTTCAATATCAAAACTATCTGAAATCTGTTGTGAGGGGCTTCCATCCAAACTGGATTGAGCCATCAAAAGTTGTACACAAAATACTTTATGGATTTTCAACGTTCCTTCGTACAACGAAGATGAGAGAATAGTGAAATGGGTATTGAATTTCGTTGAGGGCAAAATAAACCACTACATACATACATATAACCGTATATATGTATTGTATGATATCCACTCATACAAGCCCATGTGTCCCATTTCTAGGAAACTATGACGCTGTTTTGGCATCCATTGTGGTCGATGGTTGATGAGTTTCTCTGTCCCTTTTTGGGGTTAGCAACGGAATTTTTGATGGATTCTGGATGATACAATGGGTATTAAAGTCATACTATATACCCGAATTCAATGATTTTCATCCAGAGACAATTTTATGAATAATTGAAATCAAATTGCTGAGCTACTAAATACTTTGACAATAATGAAATTTAATTACATATTAACCAAACGCATAAACGTGAAACAGCTTATGTTATCGTCATTTCCATTTCTACGGTACTTGTGCGTCTGTGTCCTCATATCTACCAATTTTCCAACTCACGATAGATAGAGCAAGTTATATTACAAAGTATGGGGAAGGTAAACGGGCCAGCTGCGCTCGCATTACGTGTGCGAATCTCTAAATTTCTCTTCTCTGGCCAAACAATATTCAACTAAGTTTCTCCTAAATTCGGCATTCTGCACTTGGTTTACCATGGCTTTGTAGAGTACACGTTGGTAGTAAGGCCTCCAGGCGCAGGAAGCGCCTCGTAGGTCTCTCAATGTTTCCTAATAATTCTGCATTCGCCGTTATCAACTGCTTCCTGGAATATGTAATGTAATGAGACTCTCCATCAAACAGCTGAATCCCAAAGTTTTAATCATCTTCAATTATCTCGTTAACAACTGCTTTTTTTGAAAATTCACAAGAGGCCTTTTCGACGGAAAATTTCATCATCAACAAAAAAGCTCTCTTGACTTTTCCTCCTAAAATCAATATTCGAGGAAGCATTTGCTTTTTAGTACAAAAACTTCCTATCTGATCTGACCAAAACTCGTCGACTTCGACTAACTGTGACATTTCATTGTATTAAGAAGAGAATTGAGAGAAAGAAATGTACAATTGGACAATTTTCCTAATGGAAAGTTTCTCTTAATTACTACACTGAGAAAGAGTACTTTTCTCCCCTCTCATTCATTGTATATAAAGCACAGAAGTTTTCTCCCTGCTGCAGCACTTTTCCATGTCGATTAAGTGCTTCGTCGTGGCTGTGTGTACGTGAAAAACTAGTTAGAACAAAAGATTTCTAACCATTACCACAATCATCATTCTTCCTGTTCATCCTCCTCCAATACCTGACCATCTAAATCGCAAGTCAATGACGTTCATGTACCAGGCATCATGGGATCAGCAGACTAAGCACAAAAAAGAAGGACTCAACTGTAATGGTGGAAATGAGGCCTCTAACTTTTGTTACTGCGTAATATAACCCCCACAGACGTACGCATCCCCAGTTTGTCGGAGGATTTGTTGTACCACATTGACCGAGGAGGGGAGTTTAGCACAACTCTCGTCCACTCTAACGCAATTATCTGGGTCTCCCTAACAACCCGAGAGAAAGCGAGTACACAACCGCAGAAAAAAGAGTTTAAATAAAATATATGACAGGCTCTGGAAAAAGTGATACAAAGGCCTCCAAAATTCAAATAAAATAAACAAGATTAATTTTCATGATTCATCGTAATAACACGTGTACTCTCGTTGTCTCTCAACATCAACCTCTTCAACTTTTTACCCCGAAAAAGCGGAGGCAACTCACTGAATAATAAAATAGAAGTGAAAACAGTTTGGAAAATGTTCGGTCGGGTTAAGCCGAAAAAAGGAGAAAAAAGGGGAGGAAAGAGTGTAAACGATCCTCGGAAAGTTAAGCTCAACGTAGACATTTACAGTGGGGAGGGGAAAGGATTTTCGGTAAAAGAGCAAAAAGTTTGGTGAAGACTTCTTCGAAGAGGACAGAGGTGGAGTAAAAGGAATGAAGGCAGGGGTGACTGCATTGCGCCGTCACGTCCCGCGAGACTTTGGGGGTCCGTTCCAAGATGGTTCATTAGCTGTCGCAATGCAGGACCTTTTCCTTCTGCACCCTTCGGCTCTGTTCCGTCCTCCTCCCTCGGAATTCGTGATGTCTACTGCCTATAGGTATAAGTACGTATGGGTGTCCTTCCGCTCTTCTGGTTATGTGTGTTGGAGGCTTGAGCCACGTTGGACCTATCGAGATGAGGAGAGAGGGGCAGACAGGTCGGGAAAATCTCGAAACCCCGAGAATAGCAATGAAGGATATTTTATCCAGTCAACCGTAGCTTGGGCTTCACTGAAATCCCTATTTTGGATGCATCCCTCCGACTCTTCGTTCCCTCTTTTACTCGTCTGTTCACTCAATTTTTCTCTTTCACTGCTTCTATCCTCGTTTCTTCATTTATCCGTCTTTTTTTTTCTGCTCTTTTCCCTCGACTCTACCGAGTGTTCGCTAAATCCGCTTGTAATAATAACGGCATTGTTTCGAATGAGAGGAAGAAGGAGCCATGTGCGTCAGACATGAAAGAAGTCCTCTGGAATTCGTGTCATTTTCCTTCATTTCCAACGCTTCTTCAACATTTCTAATACTTCTCACTTCATTTTTTACATTATATTACGTTGAGATTTATTCATGTTCTCGAGTCTCGAAAATCTCAATAATTGAATTTCTGATTTTCCTGAGAATCCTCATTGAGAAAAATATTATTGAAAAATTGAGAGCAATGAAGACAGAGAATTCAATTACTCTGGTTTATATTTTTCATTCACTTCGATTGATTCAATATCATGAATTCTCTAATTTCATTTATTTTCGTCTGCAAAGGGGAAAATGAAAATTAAAGAAAAAGAGCGGAAACGTGCTCAGCACGTTCGAATTCTCAAAGCAGAAAGTGACGTCAGGAGCTTTTCTCTCTTTCTCTCTCTCTCCAAAAACTCCTTTCTTAATCTTTCCAAGGGACAATCGTCTTGGCGTGATAATTTAATCCAGAAGTTACTGAATTAAAAGTTTCCTGCTGAGCATCCGAGCAACTACAAAGACGACTGGCCTCCATTCTTGTTTCTCTCATTTGGATGTCTCTCTTTTGCTTCCCCCCTCCCTCGACCCTGCGACGTGCCTAGCAGCATCAACATTCTCCCATAAAAACGGAAAGAAAAGATGGGGAGGGAGTAGTGAAAAAAATTAAGACCGAGGCACACCCACTCGGAAGAGAACTTGATTATTAAGTTTGTCCCAGTCTAAAGACAAACATTACAATTGCCACTAACAATGTAAATACGTTATCCTCCATTTTATGCGTCACTTACGCCTCTCTCTCCCTCCCATAATTAATGTCCATAATATCATTTATGGACTCAGCAATTGGCAGTTCAAACCGAGGAAAACGAGTGATAAAAGCAGTTGAAAAAGAAGCAAATTTCCAATTTTTTCTTTCGTTCATCGATCAAGCACCTTAATGTGCAATTTACCTAATTGAAGTTGAGAGCCTCTGCACGTAACATTCGACGTTCCAGATCGAATCAATTTGCAATATTACGTGTACTTTACTCGATGAGATTTTCTCTAATATCGGGGGAAAAAAAATTAGTTAAATCTTCTTGGCTTATCAACGAGATTATTTGGCAAGCAATGTATCTCTTTGAACCTGATACTGGAAGAGGTTAAATGCCACCCAGCGTCTGACAAGGGGATTTCTCTTTGAGATGTTTACCAGGATGATTATCGAGACGTTAATTAGGCAACCGGTGCAACTCGTCTAACCGTCTAACATGGTAGATCAAGTTTACACTGTACATCCCACCGTTGAGTGAGAAAGCTTGCTACGTAATACTGTGATAATTAATGAGAGCTCTTCGCCTCTATCCTGTCTTCGTTATGAGTGGAGGATCGAGTGTAACAAATTGCTTGGTAACAGTGGGTTTTTCTCAACGGAGTATTGAAATGTTCGATTAGGTTTATTCCGTCGAAAAGTGCACGTTTACTGGGTGCAAGACACTACCGCACCTCTTTGCGGAATAACTCGGAAACTAAGCGAGATAGGGAAATTTTGGAAGAATCCTTTTTTGTAGAGAACTTCGAGACCTAAAAAAAAGGTCATAACGAAAATTATCCTATCTCCATTAGTTTTCGGGAAATTCACCATAGAAGGAGAATCAACGAGCAATTTGTCAAAAATTAATCACAAACTTTTCTATGATGTATAAGAGCATTTATCATCGTTGATAAATGAGAAAATATGGTTTATTTACTGGCTCCGTCTCCTCCCCAGTGGTAATACCGTGGATTTCAATTCAAAGATATAAACGACCGGTGACAGTAAAGAAAACTCATTCTTTTGTTTTTCTTCTCGCGAAACAACTACACTTGGAACGCGTTCAAACGTTGATAGAGGGTTTACTGTCAAGTGGGGCCATGTGGGACGAACAGAGGCATCGGAGGGCTTTTGCGTTGAACCCTTTTCCATCAGTCTCATCCAACGTATCGGCAAGTCGAGGAAAAAAAATCGAGTCCAGGGGGACACAGAAAAGCCCTGAATTGCAAGTGTGTGAAATGCAGTAGACATTTCTTGGAAGTGATCGTAAATTTTTCATGCACCTCACCATGAATTCCTAGTACTCCCGTGACTATCGACACAACTTCCGGTGTATGTTACCGCATTTATGCTACCCACTCCATGCCCTTTTTTTTGCTTATGTAATAAACACCCCTTAAGCATTTGCGTATGAATTTGCGTGTGCCGTAAAATGGAGGAAGAGGGATGAAAGCAAAAAAAAAAGACTACATCAAGCTGCGGTTATTGAAATCAAGGGGTGTTTTATGTTTATTTTGTGTGTATGTTTGTGAGTCACATCTGACTCATGATTCTTGTCGATTATCGTGTGATAACATAAACATGCTGATGAGCGATTAATGGAGTGAATCAATTTTTGCGAATTTTTCACCGAATTTATTCTAAATTAATTCAGCGGTGAAGTGGTAAACAAAGTTAGGTAACACATATATCATATATACTTAACCTTGTTTACCTCTTCACTACGGAATTCTTTGATTTTCATTACGCTGCAAAAATGAATTAAATAATCTCAATAAAAAATTCCATCAATTTCCTCTAAAATTCTCACTATCACCGGAATTTCATAAATGCATAAAAAAAAAAATGTCGCATAAAATTCGATTGACTCGAAATTGCCATTTTCAATATGCTGCAAAATGCATGCTCAGAAGCAAGAACTTCACGTCTGTGTTATGAAAGTGACATGGGACAGACGAGAAATGGGTACAGAAGCGGCCAACATGGGATATTGGTTTTAATTTATTTAATGCTACGTAATGCCTCGCAACGTTGCTGGCTTATGATTTATTTATCGAGCTGCAATGAAAATATGCGGCTCGCAATTCTGCCTGTCACCCTCCACCCAAAGTAACCCCGTGCTCTCTCTCTCTCTCTTTTTCGTGTCAGCCGAAAAACCTCTGTCTCTTCTGTTTCGCACTCGAAAATCCCGTTAACGTTTTACACAGTAACCTCTTCCCTCTTGTGTCCCTCTTTCACGTCACGCAGTCAAGCACAATGCGCCATTGATTGTTGTAAATTTTAACGAGCGATTTCGTGGTACCGTGTGCAAACCACTCAAATGAAAAAAAATAACTCCAACACTCTGTGTATGATAACAGTTTTCGTTTGCCTGTGTGTGCTAAATAAATATTATAAACGCAAAAATCACGATTCTTCGAATATTTTTCATGGAATTGGAGACTCTTTTTTTTATCTACCATTTTTCATCGTTTAGCGCAATTCACACGAAGTCGTTTATTGTTTATCAATGTCAAGGATGAGTTTATGACTTAACCTTGCTTACCGCTTCACAGCTTAATTATTTTGTTTTGGATTCGTCTGATTTTTCTATTGAAATGATTGTTATAAATTAAATAAATTGATATGTTTTCTTTTATAAAGAAAAGTTTTAAACGTTTTATATCTTTCGGATTGAATACTTTTGTCGTTCGTCTAATGAATGAATTCACGTATTCATTACAAATTGAAATGCATCAGAGTTTCAATGTAATTTCACTCTTTCCGATTACTTTGTGCCTCGAAACTTTTTAATTCACTGAGTTGTATCAAGGACATAAAATCTCGAAAGTTGAGAATTAAGTCCATTAAAAAGATAAGCGTTCTTAATCTCTAGTGATAAAAAATCTTCACTGAGGGATAATAACGTTGATGGATTTTTCAATTTTTGTTAATTTTTTATAGAGAAAAGTAGGAAATTTTCACGGAAAAACGATTTAATGAGGAGTTTAGTGTTCCATTAGTTTTTGAGATAATTGGAACAATAAAAATGGGTTTTTTTGTTTTTTTTTTTTTAATCTCGGAAGTCATTAGAGTGATGAGAATTTTATTTCATTGTTTTTGCAAATAAATTATGATTCTCATGAAAATTTCATAAAATCCTCGAATTGATAAAGTTGATAATGAAAAAATGAACAATTGAATTGAAGTTTTCGTTTCGATGATAATCAGGTACTACTTTTAATCGTAGAATTTAAAAAAAAACAACAAAGCGACTGAATAACAATGAATCATCAAATTTGCATCGCAAATTGCTCTCCTATGGTAATCTCTTATAGTTCAAAAATAAAGCATTCAAAGTATTTTCTGAAATTCAAAAATTCAGCATGAATATATTCAAAAACTCGTTTCACTGAGTACATTGTTAATTCCGTTTTTTTTGTGAGTATGAAAGACAAACGGTTGTCTATTTCAACCGGATGCGTCGTTTCTGGAATTTCAAAATAAAAAAAGTATTAAAAAATTACTGATAAAATTAGCTATTTTTTTTCTTAATAAAGGCACTTTCGAAAAAATCTGAAAAAATTCAAAAACATGCTTCAATATGTTCATTTTATTCTGGAATTTTTTCATAATTTTCCATAAAGTCTTTTACTAAAAAAAAAATCTTCCAATTTGTTGAATTACATGGATTATTCTGATAATTTAATTTCACTTCGACTTCCGTCGCTAGCAATATTCTTCCCCTGAAATTGAAACGTCCACAGTGATATTAAATCCCATAAACGTCAAATTGTCACTCCCATTATTTTTCATTCTCTCGCACTTTATTTTGAAAAAAAAAATCGATTACTCCGTATTTGTTGTTTGGACCTGGAGAAAGAGAGCAGAAAAGGAGGGAGAAAATTATTGCACGACGCAGGCGCAGAATTCCCGAAGAAGCGAGAATACTCCAAGGCATTATGGAGCTAAAAAAAGGTGAAAAAGTTGAGGCAGCAAGTAACTTTCGATGGAAAAAGTGGTGGCAGGTTGGCGGCGTATTGGTAGCCGTGTGGACTTGAATGTCGAAGTGCCTCGAGGGCCATTGGATGCATTTTTCATGTCTAAAAGAAAGATGTATATACATGCCAATGCCTACCCATCCTTCCAGGAAGCTTTTCGTTATATCGTTTGGCTCAACATATATTTATAACATCCCAAAGACTCTTTGGCTACGGCGCACCTTTTCTCTTCTATCTCAACCCTCGACGTAAAATTCTCCACCTCAACTCTTCATCTTGACAGACTGCATGTATTCCGACAGCGTAATTTCTTTCTCACTCTCTTTGCCACAAAAGTGAGAAAAGTTTTTTTACGGTGAAACGATTGATCGTATGTGTGTGTGAGTTTTACGGTAAATCGTCTTAAGAGCTTCCTGCCAATCTCGTTAAATCCTTTAAATTTATTATTTTGCCCAACTTTGTGAATTTCTCGTGGGGAGACTTCATAATTTACGAATTGAAATGCGATTTTTTCCGGGGGTTCTACTGAAACATTTGTCATTAACAAAATTGCGAGACTTTTTGAATAAAAATACGCAATAATTCACATTGAAAAACTGAATTTCCCACAGTATTCAATGTTTTCACTTCCAACAATATTTCTTCCCGTCTACAATGAAGATAAACATTTGCTGGAGATAAACAAACATTTATTCTTGTAGATAATGTTTATTTATTCGTGATTGAAAGGCTGAATGTTGAAATATATCATAATGTTGGAAGAGATTCATTTCCCTCGAATTCTTCATAATTTATTAAAGAATATTCGCTGAAGTATGAAGGGAAAAAAAACGATCTTGATACTCAAAAAAAGAGAATTCATTTCCTCGGGAAAAAAAAACTTATTTTCCCTTATCCCGATTTGTTCAACAACAATCGAGAGAGCAAAACGAGTTTTCAAAGTTCCTAGGTGATGGCGTTATTCGCCGTCTCAGACGCAGTAAAGCAAACTTGATCGACTGTTCTGTTTTCTTTTGGTTTGAAATCCACTTTGCTTCCTATTTGTAACTGCCCGCTCCACCGAAAAACCACTTCTTCCTCTCAATCGTACAAATCTTTTTCACTCATCCATTTACTCCTAAACGAAATTTACCTTTTCATTCGTTGAGTGGAGTTGGTAAATCTCTTGTTTTTCAAGTAAAAAAAAGAATGAATTTAAACAAAAAAAGTAGTCAGTCGAGAGAAGAACTCGAGTCAACAAGATATTGAGCGTAAAAAAACTCATAATTAATTACACACAATCATCCACATCTTAAAAAAAAAAAAAGAGATGATAAACTCTGGTATTTTTCGCTTCACTGCGGATTATACTAGAGATCATCGTGTTCTCCTGCATGTTCTCCCTCATTTCTCATCCCTCCTGTTATATAACCCTTCAAGCATTAGAGTATGCGACCCCTCTCATCCATGCCTCGACTCTAGACTTTCTCATTTTTTTTCTCTCCCGACAGACATGCCTCTTCGTTTTATTTTTCGTCCCGTTCACAACGTGAATCGTTCTCATTGAACGACGTATTTTGCCAAGTGATCTTCATAAATTCCGTTCAATTATGACTTCAAGAACCTATTAAATAGCAACTTTGAATTTCAATCATAAGCGACGGAAAGAAATTAAATTCTGCATTATTTTTGCTTAAGAGAATTCATAAAATTCGTAATAATCACTGAAGTCACATGACTTCATTTCTTTTAAATCAATTGAAGTTTTCTAAAAACTCACTAATCCCCAGCTTTCTTCCATTCGTTAAATTTTGATCATTGTCATTTGCATGACTTCATTCTATTTGAAGTTACTGACTACAAATTGATAAAGTCATTGGCAATCAATTGAAGTCAGTTGACTTTCTTTTGAAGTCATGGTGTCACTCCAATCCTTGAATGAAAAACCCCTCGAAAATTCGTCAACTTCATTATTTTCAAGAAGAGACTTTTGTCAGAACAAATAATTATAAGAAGCCATTCTTCATGACCTGAATATTAACGAGATTTTTCTTTCAATAAATTGGTGCTCATTAAAATGTGAAGCTAGCTGACATCACGAGGATAGCAAAAGCGCAATATTAATACAAAAAAAAAAAGAAATTAAAAAGGGAAGAAGGCAGAATGGAATAAAGGCAACAGAGCACGATTCAGACGCTGCTACGATTACTCTTCCAATACCGAGTGAGGTATAACGCAGTCGATCAAGTCTTGGCGATCCTCAGCACGTAATTCCAAGACGGAAGTAGGTATCATTGAAAGGAATCTGTATGTAGCAGAAAGGAGAGTTGGTCCTCTACACAGATTCTGAATTCTCCTTCATCCTCTTCTCTTCTAATTCTCATTTCTCGTTTATTTTTTCTCCTCCATTCGCTGGATTCATTTGTGCACTATTTTTCTTCATCTAGCAAGGAGAAATCATTTTCCATCTTCAATTTCTCATTTTAATCTTGGAGGTAATGAATGATAATAAATATCGGATGGTAGAATACTTATTAAAACATTCTTCGTGCAAAATTTTACAATGAAACGTATCTTCTCAGGATTTTCCTCAAATTAATAATAGGAAGTGAAGAAAAGAGAGGAGCAACTGAAAAGTAGAGAAGAGAAAAAGAGAATATAAGAATAAGTAGAAAATGAGAATGACACAAATTGCAGGGTGAAGGCTCCTTTTTTTTCTCTCTCTCTGTGCGCTTTTGCTACCGAGGAGAGTCACAACCCTACGGTACTATCTTGGCCGAGGCCATCACCCGTTGGGTCTCAACAGTATGAAACGCGTCATGAATCTTTCATAGAATCCCAACTACACTGTATATATATACATAACGATTCTTATTCCGTAAAAATTCCCCAAACGAACAAAACGTGGCCTGTTCTCCTTCTAGCTTCAACACAAAATCTTGAATAAGACAGAGATGAGAGAAAATGGCAAAAAAATCCAATTGCGTCAGCAGAATCACGATGAAATCGAAGCTTGTTGGAAATGCCTTTTGGGTATTCCCATGGAACGCTTCTTTTACCCTGAACAGTCGTATTGCGGAGGAGCAAGTAGTGCTCCTCTGGTTTGAGATCTTTTTGAAATTTCGTGCTTCACTCTGATACGATAGGAGGCAACGGACCATCACGTTTGATGGTCGACAAGAGTGAAGCAGGATTGCAAAGTTCCCTGTGAATTTTGTGAAACAGAATTGTAAAGTGTCTTGGAGGTTTCTGAAGTTTAATAGGAATTATCATAACATGATCTGAAGCAGATGTAAATGCTTCCTAATTGCTTCAGGATTCTAAATGGATGTCCGTATTTGGTCCGAACCAAAAGCAGATAAGTGGCTCATTGAAAAACCCTCTTTTCTTTTGAATAATCTGGAACGAATAGCACAGATCTTTCTGCTTCCGGAGAAATCCTGAAAAAGCAATGGTCCGGACCGGAATCAGAAGCCATATTGGAACCTGATCAAATATCGACCTCCAATGACGTCAGAATCATCATCAAATTTCCATGTCCTATCTAGACCATAAACAGCTACATTTTGACCTCCTCAGGAATCCTCAGTCATGGAATCCACCCAACTAATTTACACTCCGGCTTATCACGAAATTGCTCAGCGGATGACGAAGGACTCCATCTCCTCACTCCGATTATCACGATCTCAAATTATTCCATCCTCACGATGCAATATGGATCACGTGTCGTTGTCGATCTCGATTCGCCGATATATATTTTCCCCATCGTCTCACCTCATCTCTCCTCTCCCTTGGCATCGTCGAAATCCGATTCGAATTCGTTGGAGGGAGCACAGGAATAGAGGATAGCAATACCTGGCCCCCACTTGGCCTCATCGTTCATTCATGGAGCATTTACTCCCTATTCCAGTTCAGAGCCCAATGTTCCCTTCTTCTTTTCTTCTCTTCTTTTTCCATTTTCTTTCCCTCACCTCCATTTATAGTTTGGTCCATCGATTCCATCTCAAGAAGACCTCTTACATACTTTTCTTGTCTCTGCCGTATTCCCAACTGAAAATGAATCGCAGATAGTTTTCACTGTAATATCTTATCCCTGAGATTCTTCAAGTAGACTAAAGCACCATTGCTACTGTCATCTTTACGCTTTTATGCAATTTTATCTAGCGTATTTTATGGATGCTCTTCCGCTAAAATACATACAAATATATTTTCTTTGGTTATTGTTTCCACTGAATATTCTATGTTGTGTTGAATAACCTTTTGTTCGCCTTTTTTATTTTATTGCTCTATTCTCTCCACTGGGGAAAAAGAAGCGGATTCGTCGAAAGTTTCGTATCAGAAATTGCTGTTTCAGTACAATCGAATCCCTCAACAGAGGGTCAGAATTATTTCCTTTTTTTAGTTTCAAAAGGAACTGCTGAATCCTTATTCGACAGTTGAAGCACCCATCATGGCTCATCCCAGGCCATTCTTTGTGGTTGTATTTAAGCTCTCTACGTTCACTTTATTGTACTCTGAGGATTTTATAGTTTCTCTTCTTGATAATGAAGATGATGGCTTTTTTTGAGATTTTATCATTTTATCTAACGGAAAATGAAGTAATGAAGTCATGTTGGAGCCTCTTCACTTTTTTTCTCTTCGTAAATACTTTAATTACAAGAAACATGTTTTTTTTATTCCCCTCTATTATGACATTTTCCACCTAAATTTTTCCGCTCTTCTTGGTAGAATTCCGGGAACTTCAAATATTCATCAACTTCATTGAGCGGAAAATCATAACAACACTCGAACCCATTAATAAATTCAAATGAAAGCTTGAATGTAAATTCGAGATTAAAAGTCAATTAAAAATAAAGAAAAGACACTTGAATTATCTCTTCCTTTCCGTCACTATTTTTTGGAATGAATTTATAAGCGAAAAACGAAGAAAAATTACGACGTAATTTTCATGACTTCATCATAATGAAGAATTTTAAGATAAAATTTGTGGATTATTTGAAGTACTTGAGAATGTGACTCACAAAACTATTTCACTGCCACTTTATATATATAACAATAACCGTAGTTACTTTCAAAGTTAATAAATTTGCTCCGCTCACATTTCTCCCCTTTTTTTTCTTCCTTCACCTCCAATTCTCAATTTCACATTCTAGGTATAAGTTTTTTTTTCTCTTTCTGGCCTCTTTACTCTCTTTATTTCGCCTCGTGCTCCATCCGAGCTTCGCTTAACCAGAGAGAAGTGGAAGAGGAAGAGAAAGTGAGAGAGATTGAAACTTAGAGCTTGGCAGACGAAGTAACCGGATTTAATAATATCCCATACCAATAATAAATCAAGTTTATATTTAGTATCGCATATATCCCCGTGTATATTCCTGCTGCAAAGGCTCTAACTATGTAGTGGATGTATTACTCAAATTGACGGAATGAAAAAAAGGAAAAAAATTCAATCCTCGAGGATAAAAAAGCATTCTGAATTCAGTTGAGTAATTCGGTAATACTTTTAACGCAATGAATTATCAGTCATGAATCCTTTCCTTTGATAACGATTCTTTTTTCCGTGGAATTCGTTTTTTAAATTAATGAGTTTGAGTTTTTCAATGGATTTTCTTTTGGTTGAAACCTTTTTTCAACGAATTTTCAATCGAATTCCCATTGGTTTGGGCTCGTGAAAAAATGCGAATAAACGGGGAAAAAAAATCTTCATCGCAACGAGGGAAAAAAGGAATTAAAAATGTATACACGAAGGAAATTATACCGTCCGCGTACATTATGACCGGCGCGTTCACGATTTATCACGCGATACGATAGCGGAACTTGGTCTCACACTGACTCTGTATATGTGCGAAAGAAAGCGATTCCCGCCACGAGGGAAATCGCGCCCTCCCTCAATGGACGTTTTTCTTTTATTTAATTCTCCTTTTTTTTTTCTCCTTTTTTTTCGTTGATCGCTCTGCTCAGGAGAACTCGTATTACCCGATCGTATAAATTTTGCGCTGCAATTTCAAAGCCGTCTAAAAATGAAAATAAACGTTATAAATATGTTTTATTTTTTTGAATGAAGGGCAAATTTACGGCATTTTCTTCTTTTTTAATAACCTTTTTTTCTTTCTTACACGAACAACGAGAGGTGCAGTTTGCCGAGCGGCGAATTAGCCTGAATTTACAGGCACGGATGGACGAGCTCAGCTACCTCTCTCTCTCTCTCTTATTCGCTGGGAAAGATCCTGAAAGATGAAGGAAAACTGGGAGAACGAAGCTTGCAAGCTCGAGAGCAACATCTGCTTATGTTCACAGGGAGCTTCGGCTTTCTTCTCGGTGAAGGGAATTTAACATTGCACTAACTGCTTTTCATTCTTCAAACTTATTTCCGAAGAATTTCATTTATTTTCAACGAATGAGAATTTTTTCGACAAATCGATTTTACTTAATCTCCAGTTTTTTGGAGATATCTTGGAAACTAAGCGAGATAGAGTCATTTTTGTAGAGACCTTTTTCGTAGGTCTTTAAATTCTCTACAAAAAAGGTTATTATGAATTTTGCCTTATCTCGCTTAGTTTCCGAGATATGTTGAAAAAAGTCATGATGAAATTTCAGAATTTCAGAGGCGTTATTTTCAATGATTTTTTAATTAATTAATTAATTAAAATTAATGCTCCTTTAATTCTAATTCCACTCATCTCTCTCGTAAACACTCGAGCTCGTTTCAAACACAGATTTAAAATCTGTTATCGATTCGGAAATGAGGCAAGAGAGATTGTCAATTTAATCGGATGATAGAGCACAGCTGATATCGATTTGTTTTCAGCAATTGTTAACTCATTCAAGTTTGTTGATCGTGTCCCAGTTTATAGATTCAGAGAATCTGTGTGAGTTTCGAGGGAGAGGGACAGATTTTGAGCCGGGCGATTGTTTACATCTGACTAATCCCTCCATTGTGCTATCGAGCATGGATATTTAATTTTCCGAGAGCTCTTTTCATCGTCGCATCAATAGAATTCTTGGAATTGTTTTTTTTTATATTCGTAAAAAACCTTTTTTTTGATAGGCTTTCCTTGAAATTTGTTTCTGAAGATATCTCGGAAACCGAATGTGATATCGAAATTTTTGTAGAGACCTTTTTGTAGAGAATTTTAAGAGCTACAAAAAAGGTCTCTACAAAAATTTCGCTATCTCCCTTAGTTTCCGAGATATTCTCAAAAAACAAAAAAAATCATTTATTTCCACTTTTCGTTAAGAAACTGAATTATTTCATCATCAGTTTTTTGAAGATATCTCGGGAATTAAGCGAGATAGAGCTATTTCCATAATAACCTTTTTTGTAGCCCTTGAAATCCGCTACAGAAAAGGTATCTATAGAAAGTTCTTTATCTCTCTCAGTTTCCGAGATATTTACCAAAAACTAATGATGAACTTCATGATCGTTTTTCGTTACTATTGTATGGTTTTTTGGCTCGAATTTCCCTGGCTATTTAGTGACAAGCGCAAATTTTCCCAAATTTGCGCCAAATTTCCCACCTTCCTCATCAGCCAAAAGTAAATTTGCCGCAATAACATAGCCGTGTTTACCAAAAACCGATATGACTATCCCAACAGGAAGTACCATCGAAACTAACCACAAACTGGCACTCTCCTGGCCTTTGTTATATGATTATTGCTTTAATATAACCGAACAGACGCCTAAACTCTCTGTATGTGTGTTAGTGGCTCTCACTCACCACTGTCGCTCTTTCCCCTCGGGCAGTAGTCGGCCAGGCCATTCATTCACTCAAGAGTATACAACGGGTACCACTTTGTCCTTTGCGAAATGTTTACTCCCTTGCCTCTCAATTTATCTCCGACCCCTCTCGCGTCAACTATTTCATCCAATTTATCTTTACTTTTCACCGAAAACCGTTAAAAAATTGCGGCGAAGTTTTGCATTTCCTGGGACTATGAAACTGGCCCTCGGTTTTTAAGAATAACTCGGAAACGAAGAGAGATAGCGAGATATTTGTAGAGACCTTTTTTGTAGAGAAAAATGAGAGCTACAAAAAAGGTCTCTACAAAAATTTCGATATCTAGCTTAGTTTCCAAGATATTCCCAAAAAACAGGATAAAAAAAATAATTCCTGAAGAAATGATTTTTTTTGCAATGAAGATCTTCACAAAAAAATCTGAAAAAAATAAGTAAGAAACTTTAGTTCATCTCTATTATATCCGATTTTTTTCAATTTTTTCCATAAATGCCCCAACCCAGAAAGAAAATCTCTTCGCTCCTGAATTACAAAAAACCATTCAAGAAACTGCAAAATTAATTAGAGAAAACGATAAAGGAAGAGAGAGATTAAACTTTAAAGAAATAGCCATAAGAAAAAATAAAAATAATGAAAAATTTAGCTCTCAGCTCGATTGAAACTCGTTCGCAGATGCATTAACCACAGCCGGCGTTTCTGAAATTTCCCACGACTCTCTATCTATCTCTCCATCTCTCTCTCTTCCTCTCATTCTCCTCTGGTAGTTCAGCAACTTGGAATCAAAATTTAATTAAACGATATGATATTCCGCGATTTGCTTTATTCGAGTTACGCCTTATCTCCGCCCCTCTCCTTCTCTTTGAGCTCGCAGTAGTCCTCAATTTCTGGGAGCACCTCTACGGCTATAAACTGTGGATTTGCGGCGTCTGTTGGTGAAAATTCCATGCATTTTCAATCCTCAAAACTCATAACGTTAAATGTAGAAGAGTTGCATGGAATTTCAAATGCTCCGGGGGCAAAAAAGAAGCGTCTTGAGGTGCAAAAGGAGGAGGTGCCTCAGTTCTGAGCCAAAATTTTCAAACACATACTGCACCGTGTGGAAATTAGTTGAAAAGTTTTTGGCTAATACTCGGCCCTACAAGCGAGTGCAGTTACTCGAAATTACCTCGAGCAAGATGCTAGACGCCTCGAGTTCAATCGTTTCGGCGCCGGAATGTTGAATCAGTTGTTAATTGCTTTGGGCATTTCATTAGGCTTTCTTGGATAATCAGTTTTAGGGGAGAAATTTGTTTTTAGGGTTTTGAGGGGAATGGAGCTCCAAAGAGTTTTGGGAATTGCCTTTTTTGTAAATTAAAATGAGGAAAATTCTGAAAAAAATACACAAAAAAAGGAGACATGTTAGAGCATCTTCTCAAATTTTTTCAGATTTTTCCGAGCACTCTTTCACTCTGAATAAAATTCCTGAATCATTTTATTTTAGAGGTCTATTTTACCGATAATAGATTTTAAATCTGTTAACGATTCGGAAATGAGGCAAGAGAGATTGTCAATTTAATCGAATGATGGAGCACAGCTGATATCGATTTGTTTTCAGAAATTGTTAACTCATTCGAGTTTGTTGATCGTATTCCAGTTTATAGATTCAGAGAATCTGTGTGAGTTTCGAGGGAGGGAGAGGGACAGATTTTGAGCCGGGCGATTGTTTACATCTGACTAATCCCTCCATTGTGCTATCGAGCATGGATATTTAATTTTCCGAGAGCTCTTTTCATCGTGGCATGAATAAAATTCTTGGAATATATTTTTTTTATATTTGTATAAAACTTTTTTTTTAATACTCCTTTCTTTCAAATTTGTTTTCAAAGATATCTCGGAAACTGGAAGAGATATCGAAATAGGGCTTTGAGCAAAATGGAAGAGTTTTGGGAATTATCTTTTTTATGAAGGAAAATAAGGAAAATTCTGAAAAAAATACACAAAAAAGAAAACATTTAAGAGCATCTTCTCAATTTTTTCAGATTTTTCCGGGTACTCTTTCACTCTGAATAAAATTCCTGAGTCATTTTACTCCAGAGGTCTATTTTACCTCTATCTTAAAGTGCAGAGAAGTTTCCCAGCCATTCCCCCGGAAAAAATTAATTCGCCAAAGTGCCAATTAATTATTATCAAAAGTTTGAATAAACCGAAAGACACTGCGTTACTGCCGAGAAATCACTCGGGAGATATACATTTAGAAATTATTCTCGACGTTAGTAGGACTTATCAAAATGGTTGGACTTAACGAAACGGATATTCGGTAGCGTGTGAAGGCGGCCACGAGGGTGGTACAATTTTGCCAGCAGATTCTACGTTGAAACTTTGCAGAGAGAGAGATAGGAATGGAGGTAGGGGATTAAAATAATTAGCATAACGAGGTGATGGTGAGGTATATAAAGCCAACATTGGTGCTCGCGTGGCCCCTTTGGCCCTCGCTACAACACGAGCAAGATAATGTGTAGAAAACCCGTGGTTGAGCTCCAATTTCAAAATCCCCGTAAGTAGGCGGCACGGAAGAAGGACACAAACTAAGTGCCCAAACTCCTGTCTCTCTCCGCCGCATTTAACGGATATTCGTCTCTTTACTTTAATAAAATGTCTCATGTTACTAATTTATTAGCGCGAGCATACGGCAGGAAGACACGAACGGGGGAATTAGTTAACGCTAGAATCCTGGGGATTTTTCAATCACAATGGCGGTGACCCTGTTTCGGGTAACCTCGTTTATCCGATTTCTCACGAAGGAGAGGGGTTTACTACAAACTTTTATTACTCACAATTATTAAGTCAATTGTGAAATCATTTGGAATCAATTGAAGTCATTGAAATTATGTATTTCAGGTTTTGAATTTACCGCGTTAACTAATGACAGACTAGCGTCTGTACTGGCAGCTCTGCTAGTCCCTTTTTTATGTGGATAACCTTCCTTGAGTTCTTGTGGACACATTTGAGTGTAAAAATGTAACCGGAAGCTACTACGCAGTTTTTCGGTCGTTGAGGAGAGTATCTGAAGAGCTGAATTTAAACATTCATGACCCTTTATTTTAAATAAATTTATTTCTTCTTTACAAATTTTGAGCCCAGTCTCTTTCATTCGTTTAGTTTTGTTCATTGTCATTTCAATGACTTCATTCTATTTGAAGTCACTGACTACAAATCTGTAAATTAGTAATCAATTGCATTAATTTTTGGTTATCTTTAAGTCATTGACATCAGACACTCAATTCACGTGAAGTTTCATTCATGTGGAGTGAAATTATCAGGTTTTCTTGAAGATTTTTTGCTTTTTTGGAGATATCTTTGGTTCTAATGGCCGTAGCGTGTTGGGGTTGATCGTGAACGAGTCGAGATAATTTCCCATTTGATTTCACTTAAGTCGAATTGATTTTTGATGAAAATTTACGGAGTCAGAGCTAAAAGATGGATTTCTCTTGAATTAATGAAAAATTATGACAAAAAACAGAAATAAAAAGGAATTAACCGTTTAATTTTACAGTAAAAAAATCGATTCGAATGAAGATATATGAGAAATTAAATTCTCTCACGTGAAGTTCATCTAGTTCTTCAGTTTTCCAACGAAAATGTTCATTTATCAAAAAATAATCTGAGACAATTCCATTACATTTCATTCACTCAATTTATTTTATTAAAAAATGAATTCGCACTTAAAAAAATAAATAATTAACGTAATTTTTCTTCTTCTGTTTCAGGTATGTTGACAGACATTAATCATCGTCAAATCCCACCCTGGAAACTCAAGGTCGTACTCTATTTCTTTTAATTATAAAATGAAGAATAATTCAGGAAATTGAGGGTAATACTAACGTTAGTTTCATTCCGACGTTTTTGGGGAAATATCTCAAAATCTGAGCGAGATACGAAAATTTTTGTAGATACCTTTTTTGTAGAGTGGATTTTACTCTATAAAAAAGGTAATTACAAAAAATCCTGTATCTCAATTAGTTTCCGAGATATCCTCGAAAAAATATTAGGAAAACAAAAAATTCTAAACACACGATTTTTTGAACTTAGTTTTTTACGAATATCCCCGAATTGAACGGAGATACGATAATTTGTGTAGAGATCTTTTTTGTAGAGCGCACTTTTCTCTACAAAAAACGTCCTCACAAAAAATCCCGTAACTCAATTAGTTTCCGAGATATTCCCAGAAACCCTGAAGAACAAATTACCAACTGCAATATTATTGATTCAACGAAAATTAACATTCTGCCCCTATCATTCTCTCGCACAAACGAGTAAAAACAGCCTGAACTCTAATAATAGTATATTCTTCAATGTAGCACAAATTTTCATCCGACATTGGGGGCAGAAAGTTAATTAACAGTACTGTCATTCCCCTTCCATTTTCACAAACGACTAAAAACCTTTCGTTTGCACATAAATCATTGTGCATATAGGTATCACTGAGTTGCGGACATTCTGCCAAAGAAAAAGAACTGCAAAAAATAAATGAAAGAAAAAATGAAACATAAAGCCGACAGCGATGCGGCTCGCGTGCGCTGCTGCAGTCACGTGGACGTACGTTAACGAGGACACACGTCTCCTCGACATTGCACCAAAATCCCTTCAATTATTTATTTATTTCGCCTTTTCTCAATCGATTTTCCCTCATCTCCACTCACTTTACCCATCACGAATATCATTTATCCGGATAAAATTGAGGCAATAGAATTAAACAAATAAACTCAATGGAATAAAACGGAAAATTGACTATTGCCATTTGTTTCGTGATACAGTGGCGCCGTTTTGTCTATTATCGAACGTCGCCATCGAGTTATCGCTCGGCCCTGTCACGTCCAACCGTCACGCAATCACTCCCCACCTCCATCACCCAAAAAAGCCGCAAATAAAGAAAGGATTCTCTTAAAGTATTAATTTTTCTTCTCATTTTCCGCTGGAATTGGGAAAACACTAAAGATTTTGAAGTTTTCGGATTGATTTTATTACATCATTAGTTTTTTCGAGATATCTCGAAAACTAAGTGAGATAGGGAAATTTTTGGAGATACCTTTTTTGTAGAGCATTTCAAGAGCTACGAAAAAGGTCTCTATGAAAATTGCTCTATCTCGCTTAGTTTCCGAGATATCTTCAAACACCTCAAGGAAATTGACTTCTTTTCGACGACTGTGAAATTTCCTGATAAATCGAGTTTTTTAAAAATATCTCGGAAACTAAACGAGATAAGAAATTTTCTATAGAGACCTTTCTTTTAGAGAATTTTAAGAGCTACAAAAAAGGTCTCATGAAAAATTACTCTATCTCGCTTAGTTTCCGAGATATCTCAAAAAAACTGATGATTAACTAAACTCTCTGAAAATTTCAACTTCTTTATTTCCGAAACGGAGGACCTCCCGATGCCGCCATTTTGTGGACAGTCATTAGACTGTCATTGTCGAGTGGGGGTGGTATTGATTTCGACAATAGGACGAACCCTATCGAAACTATTGCCCCTCTCCCTCTTTTAACCGCAATTGTGAAGGATAGAGCGAGACAGAAAGAATGAGCAGGGATTGAGAACGGACAGAGGAAAAGGAAGGGCACGAGGAGGTGGAGGAAAGAGGAGGGTTATAGTCGGTAGGATAAAGAGCAAGTACCACGCTAGAAGTAACACGCGACTGGTACCGTACCAAACTGCATTGGTACTGAATAGAAACTTTTCGGGGGTGCCCGAGGAATTGGTTTTGTTCGCGGACTCACTGCACTGTGGTTAACAGTCATACGAGGCGAACTAAACGCTGGGGGTGGGGATAGGTTGCACAAGGGGTCAGATAACCTAACGGTAATTTTGTTCGATGTATTTTCCTCATTTTTTCGAATGTTTATTACTGCAGGCAGAACGACATTCTTCTAGTGAAATGATGGATGAGTTCTATCGATTTCTTACTTTGCGAATATCTCGGAAATTATTGGGTTTACAAGGAAATGTTAAGAGACCTTTTTTAACGAGAATTTTATGGGCTACAAAAAAAGTCTCTTGACAATTTTTGATAAACCCATTATTTTCGGAGATATTTGCATAATAGTTGACTCGTAATTTTTCGTGATTCCCTTTTTCTTTTTTTACTGTTCAAATATCTCGGGAACTATCGGACTTAGGGGAATTTATGGAGAGACCTTTTTTGAAGCTCATAAAATCCTCCACGAAAAAGGTCTCTTGACATTTTCCCCTAAATCCAGTGGTTTCGGAGACATTCGTGAAAAATGTACATTTTATTAGACCACTCTCTTCCTTTCCCTCTCATTCACCTTTTTCTAATAAAAAATTAACGCATTCGCAAATTAATTCATCCAAAATTCCCATATTTATATGCACTCTCATGTATATCTTTATACAACGATCGAACGATTTATACGATTGCCAAACTCATATCTCAGGAAAGTTTCCCTGACACAGAGACAGAAGGGACGAGAGAAAGAGATAGTTACTAGTTGGAAATGGAAAAGGTTTTTTGGGAGAGGATGGGATTGGGGTTGAGGTGGTTTTCCGAGAGTAAGGAAACTCTCGAGTGGCCTCGCAGATGCAATAAAGAAGAAAGTCACCCGACGCGATACAAGACTTCGTGCGGAGGCTTGTGCGACGGAAAGAGAGAGAGAGAGAAGGCATTTTCAGTCTTTTCTTCCTCATGTAGTGCCGTCTGTGCCTCGGGCAACGATACAAGCTTGAATTTTTCACTCGCACCCCCCTCCCCCCAGTTCGATCGATCGAGTTACTCTTCTCCCTAAGTGCCCCAGCACTTTGACATATATAATATAACCTCGGAGTTGAGAAAAAGAAGGAATGAAATGAAAAAACATTCTGTTCTCTTGCGTGTCTTCTTCTGCGTAACGCGAAGGAGAAAAGGAGGGGGAAAAGAGGGGGGCGGAGAGGGAGAATGGGTCGAGCAGAGGTTTATTGTCCGCACGCGGCTTTTTTCGGCCCTTTTTAGAGCACTTATGTCATAACTTTTGTGAAAATCTTTTCTCTTTCCTCCTCATTTTCTCTGTCTTTTTCATGAAACCCCCGCGTTTCTTCCGCGTGTTATATTCCCAGTGAAAATATAAGAGCGTCAGAGGGGATAAGGAGTGAGAAAAGAACCAATGTAATATACGATTATTACCACTGAGTTTTTTTTTCGAGAGAGAGACGAGAAATATTTATAATGTGAACGATGAGTGATCTTGTAGAATTCCATTTATTTTATTATAATGCAAATATCTCGGAAAATATTGGGTTTACGAAAATTTATCAAGAGTCCTTTTTTCTAGAGAATTTCTCGAGCTACAAAAAAGGTCTCTTGACATTTTTCCCTATATTCATTATTTCCGGAGATATCATCAATTTCCGCGCGTTTTTTAGAGTAGCATAAAAAATTAGGAAGAATGTCAATTTTTTCTATCAAAGATTCATTCCATCTTATTCAATCAATGGGATTAAAATGAAATATTGAAGGAGCAGGAAGGTATCATGGGACTTTGCCTACCGTCAATGCAGCCGTAATGTGGCTTACATACCGTCTGTGGATCTCGAGAAATTTTCAATCAAACGCACGGAATGCCTGGGAGCCATCTACATCGAATGCCACGACCGCAAATACTGCATGGTCCGTGGTGGCCCCGTGGGAGCTATACTCTCTCTCTCTCTCTCGCTCACCAAAGGGAATCGGCTATCGCAGTGTACGGAAGACCGGATAAGGGAGTGATCGGGTTCTGTGGTTTCGAAAGGGCGTGGGCGTCACATGGCATTGCCATTTGCTTTTGTTCCATATATGTGTAAAGCACAAATGAGAAAACGTCGAAAACTTTATTTTGAATTAATGAAATCAACCTCTGAAATACTATGAATTCCATTCACTCCGAGAAAAATCGAATTTTTATAACAACGTGGTTATTTTAGTAATGAAAAAAATGATCCCAACAATTTCTCTCTATATTTTCAATGGAGAGAATTAAATTCAAGAATACCAAAGTTTTGACATTTTTTTCATTCTTCGAATGATTGATTGAGAAGTTATAAACTTAAATTCAACTTTGGCGCTACTTTTTCATTCTATATTTATACTCGATACTCGGAATTTTAGTTGTAGCGTGTGCGGGTGGGTTTATATACCACTGGTAATAGATGGGAATGAAGGGAATTACAGAATAGAGAGAGGGTGGAAGGTGGGGGTGGGCAGAAGCGGATAACCTGGTTGGACGCAGTCCAGGTACAACCACGGGCGTCCCAGCGTCGCTCGACCAGCTGATCGAGGCTCTGTGTGACGCGCGTGGGAATAACGGAGAGGGGTGAAGCCAGTCCAAGTGGCGCCAGCATTTTTTACCTCTTTATTTTCATTCGTTTTTTTCTTTATTCTTACCCCGCTTTCTCTGTTACCCTCATATTCCGGGCGAATATATGAACCACTACTGTCAACAGTTATAGAATGAATATGTAACTCTGCTTGTTTTCTTTGTTATGTAAGATACGGAGAATCAGTCGCGACGGGTCATAACAAACTCACCTACTTTTTATTTAAGGGCTTCATATTTCACACAGTCAAGAGAAACTGAATGAGTTGAAATTCTCATGGTCAAATTTATAAACTGGGTCATTCCATTTTCCTTCGAATTTTCACGAAATATCTCCCTATTTTGCTCCACATTTTCTTTTATCTTCAATAAAATTTGAGATTAATCGTAAAAACTGGGGATTACTTGGAGAGGTATAATTTATTATGTCTATGAAGGGCTTAAGTCCCAAGAATTTTCAATTAAAATTCGCTGGAATTGAGAATTATATTTTAACTTCGTAGAAAATAATTTTGTAATGGAAAAACTAGGTTAATCAATTTCATAGACTACACATCATGAACAATAATAAAAAATACAATTTTGTTAAAATATTCATTTTCCTTCAAATTCTCTGTGAAAATGAATTGTAAAAAATACATATCTCCTCATTAGTTTCCAAAATATTCTCAGTTCTTCCGAGAAATCTAAAAATCCATGAGACTCACTAAATTTTTCATCATGTTCTTCTTTACAGAGAAGACCCATAGTTGAAAAGAAACAATTCCCCAAAAAAAAAATCTTCATTTCCCTCAGTTCTCCGAGATACACCAGAGAACTTTAAAATAGCCTCGAGTTATTTAATAACCACTTTATTTCTCTCTGAACCGAGAAGCATTCTCTCCTTTCACCCACTAGAAAAATCCTCATTTCTCGTGGCTGCAGAGGATTCCATCATCTCAATTCTCGAATATTAATATTTCACTTATTTTTAAACACCTCAATAAATCTCATGAAAAGGAAAAAAATCGCAATGACTAAAGCGAGCTCGTTCATCTGAATAATTTAATATACCATTAAAATCAATCAACATTAATTTATGTAACTAAAAAAGTATTAAATTCAATTATTTAAAATTCACATTTTAATTCTTAAAACTAAAATAGAATGAATAATCGCTTCACCTTTCATTCCGATAAGTATCAAATAAAAAGAGATTAATATAACTGAATTTATTAAAGTTCATGAATTTTATTATTCTTATTTTTGGTTATAAAATAGTGGCTTTTTTTTTTATCGAGTAACTCTCGAATCGATTTAATTTCACGAAGACACGCAAGGGAATGTGGCTATTGGCATAAAGAGAGAGAGAGAGAGAGGCAGAGCTGTTGCTCTTTGCCATTGTAGATTGCGAATGCGAGAAAGTAACTGAAGGAAGAAGAATGCATAGAAATTCTTTAGCACTTGTGAAGTTGATAGGGATCATGAAAGGGAATAAAGTAGCGTGAAGGTGGTGAACAAAAGAGAATGGATAAAAATAAAGCAAATAAGAAACGAGGGAAATGAAAATTGAAGCAGCAAGAATTTAGCCCTCGCTTCATCTGATTTTAGTAGATCAAAAACCGTCTCTCTCCCATTCCCCAGGACATTGATTCCTTTCACTAGCGCTTTTCAATCGAAATCTCTACCTCTCGACTCCTTTAGTTGGCCATCAAGCCGTGTTTAAACGTGTTGCATCAATTGCACACGAGACATTCGAAAATCCAATCTCTGAAGCTACTTTGTATTCTCACCAATTGAACTCAGCATTCATTTAATCCTCGCCTATTTTCTCCTCGGTTTATTTAGTATTACATATCCTTCTTATTCACTGCAAATGAGACAACGGATCGTTTCTCTACTCAATGAAATGAAGAAGGAAAGAGCAGGAGTTTATGAGAGTCTTTCCAACGGCTTTTCTCCGGAAAATGCATTTCTTGATAATGGTTATTTTACCTTTATTACTGTTTATGCAAATTTGTGATGCAAAATCAATTTGAAATCACTGAAATCAATTAAAGTCATTGAAATTGTCATTTCATTGCAGCATTTGTTAAGACATCTTTTTTAGGCCACGAAAATTTCTATTAAAAGGCAACTTCTCTTTCTTTTAAAACCGAAGATATTCACAGAATGAAAGAAAATAACCGAAAATTTATGATTTTTATTCATAACGAATGGAACTATTATTATGAATTGAATCTCTATTGAGATTCTGATAAGGAGTTCCGTGTTCGAGTGTCGCTTTCCGATTTCTCTCATTACCGTTGTTCTCGATGAGAGAAGAACTGTTTTTATAGCAGAAGTAAAAGGAATCGAATAAAAATTGACAGATGAAACGATTCAATCCAGCGTTAATTTAATTCCCTTCTTTTTCTTCAGGTTTATTTAGTATTACATATCGTTATTCACTGCAAATGAGACAACGGATCGTTTTTCTACTGAATAAAATCATGGAGGAAGGTCTAGGAGAATATGAGAATCTGTCGGATGGGTTTTCTTAATGTACCAGTATTTTATTCCGCTGCGTTGAGTCGGATTGATATTTATTGGTTGTAAATGTCCGTGTAATGTGAAATTATCTACTTCCGTGGGGTTTTGAGGGAGATTAATAGTGGACGATGATATTGAACTATGAAAAAAACTTGGGGCGATTAGATTTTTTTGGCATCTGGTATTATTCTTTGAGTCCAATAATTTTTGTCGTGGAAAGCTCGAAAGAAATTGAGATTCCGCTGGGATTTACACCTGTGACCACTTCTTTCTCCGAAACTTTCCACATTATTTAGAGTCTTTAAAGATTTGTTATCTTTTCTCGAATCAATTCTGGAGAAAGAGAATTCGTACAAGACATTTGTAATGCTTCCAGTGGACCTCGAACCTGCGTCATTGAAATTTCAGAATTCATGAGATTTTCATGAAAATTAAACTCATTTGGTCTATCAATTAACAATTGATTCAAAAAAAAATATGGAACATGCGGGATTCCTCTTTGAATTTTCCTAAAATTCGAATCCTCTATATCATCATTACTTCGCTTCAATTAACATCGAAAGAGAAGAAATCAGTATTATTACAGAGATTCGAACCCACGTCCTCACCTTTCCCACTCTCCCTTTAAATTCCCCCAACTAAATCCCAATCAAAGTGGGAAGCAACTGTCCCACTAAACCCAGAAAAAGCCCCGAAAAATAATAGAAACTGATTTGAACCCTCAAAATCCCCTCCCCATACAATTATCCCCCGTGCCCCATGAAAAACCTTGGCATTCCTTGAGCTTTCCCCAAGAAGAACCGAACGAGTTCTGTATGTGCCAATGTGTCGTTTTGTGTGTGACGGAGTGGGGGATGAGGGCTATACGGTGTGTGTCCGATGTTATCTGTGGTTGCCATGGGGATGCTATTGATTGGCCGACGCGCCGACAGACGTCACGGGAGTCGCGGCGCCACTCCGACTATTGCCCACCCCCTTCACCCTCACCTCTTTCGCTCCTCACTCTTTCTCCCTCTATCGCGTCCAAACAGTACTCTTCCTTGACGTCCTTACTCGACATAAACCACCCCCACTGTGTCTCTCCTCTTCGCCTGTACTTTTCTCCTTCCTTTTCCAATACAAACGAGGCATCCTTCGCCTCGTCTCTCCCTTCGCCTCTACTTCTCACCCTTTAACCTCCCCCGCGTGCTTTTTTCTTCACATTATATTTATCCCCCTTCATGTGCTCGAACACGTGAAACGACAGCTCACGGAACCCATCAGCTGAGCTGCGTGACCTTTGTCGCACTCACATTACTATGTCAAGGGAAATTTAATTTTCTAATTGAATACATTAGGAAGGATTTCGGTGGAAAGATTCTTTTTGGAAGTTTATTTTATGAGGTGACAAAGATTTTGTATATTTCAAAGTGTGGCGAGTTAATTACACTAATTTTTTCTTTTTTAAAATAGGAATTATATTAAATTAAGAACGATTTCTGTGATGAAAGTATGGTTTTCAGTATTTAATAGTGTGTGTGTGACACTGTTGGTATAATGAATTAATAAATGGAGTCGTGAAGGAATAAAATAAATGATAAATTCAACGATTCAATTTGCAATGTAAAAATTCATCATTGATATTCATAATTTCAACTCCGTCTCTCATCTCTTTTATCTGCACTTAATTGCATCTGGAAAATATTCGTTAACGATTAAAATTTATTTGAATGCTAAAATCTTTCATGAATAAACAACTGCATTCTAATTGATGTGAAA
Source organism: Aleiodes testaceus (assembly GCA_963565655.1). Taxonomy (NCBI): domain Eukaryota; kingdom Metazoa; phylum Arthropoda; class Insecta; order Hymenoptera; family Braconidae; genus Aleiodes; species Aleiodes testaceus. Next base: position 2,972,248 of record OY751421.1, on the reverse strand, counting down.
ATTCTCATTAAAAATTGACGATTAAATGGAGAAACTTTCACTGAAACTCTCGATTTTCATAACGAAAAATGAATGGAAAATTTTACCGATTTTCTCCCATTTCTTAACTACTAAAATATTTCCTTGAAACTTCTTCTGACGGAAACGTGTAAAAAGGGAAGAAATGCTCGATAAAAAAAAAAACCACCTGTATCCTCCGATACATTACTATCTACTTCATCCATGACATATCATTGCGCATCTGTGTGTTATTTTTCTCCTGTATGTGTAGATTCCGCCTCCACTTCCCCCTCCCCCCAGTATCGAGAATCGTGTAGTGCTGTTGACGGCAAAAAATCTCAAATAAATCCTCCAATAATCCAGCATTACTCCTTTTCATGCTCCCACTCTTTTTCACTGCATAGAATAAATATAAAAAAGAAAAGTGAGGGATGTATACAGTAGTTCATCCAAAGTACCAATAGCACTCGTGCACCACATGGCTGTTCATTCGTTTTATTCAATCTCGTATCGCAAATCAGAGATAAATAAAAACGTATTAAGTTTCAACGATTTCTAGGGAAATAAGGAATAATGTGACGAGTTTTTTAATGAAAAATTTCCTTTCTCTACAAAAAAATCAAAAAATTGTGCTCAATTTGTTTAGTAAAAAATGAGTGCACAATTCTCTAAATTATTAATTCTCTAAAAAAAAAGAGGCCAGAAAACTCCTTCATCCATGTACCTCGTATTTGCACGTGGCAAACGTCTCCAGATGATCCCCATAACCCTCAGACTTTCGTCTGGCGTCTTATCCAACCTATCCATCGATGCTTCACCCTTCACCCTGTCTTTGAGAAGCCCTCGTGTAGATTTTGTGGGCGTTTTACCCCTCATTCCAAAGCAAAACGATCATATCTCCGCAAGAGTTTTCGGGAAGAGGGAGAAAGAGAGATCGTGACCGGATGAGTCTACCAGCACAGACACAGTTAGTATGTGTGTTGAGGATTCTCATTGAGCCAAGAGAGACCACAAAATGGTGTTTGCCGAATGGCGCCGAATGTGACGCGCGCGAATCTACTTGAATGTCGTAAGCTCCACGTGTTATCGATTTAATTAAGGTTTCTCCTGTGTTCTCTCGTGCAAGCTCATTCGCCCTCTGGACAAGGGGGGAAGGGGGGTTATGTTAGACGACTCGTCATGGCTGTTTGCTCAGTAAAAGTTCATCAAGAAGAGAGAGGGACGATATTACATCTTATTTTCGATGGGAATTACTTGTGGGGAGAAGAGAATCGTATACAATGAAAGGAAAAAAAAGGCGTTGATGGTTTCATCGTTATCAAAAAGAAAAACCTACATTGTGGGACGTATTCTCCGGTGGTCCCATGAGTACAATTGCCATATATCTTAATTGACACTCTCACGGGGAATATATACGTGTCGAGAGAATTTATCTGAATGCGCATCTAAGACATTTGTGTACCTTTCAGGCAAAAGGGTGAATTAACTTGGATTATACTTGTGTATCGGGTTTAGTTGACAAACTTTCATGGTTTTTGGGGGGTGGAGGGAGGATATTTGACTCAGGGGGGATACAAATTTCTTCGAAAAACAACGGAGATGACTGACGTGTCTTTGAGACTGTTGTTTATGCAATGATTAGTCACGAGAGTTTCATCAAAAGCTCTCTCTCTTTGAAAAAATCCAGAATTTTTCTGTAAAAGTGAAGACGTGTGGGAGTATGTTCTCAAATTTTTTCCATAAAAAATGCAATAAATTACTATTTTTTTAATTGCCTCAAATATATGATTAAGTGAGATGATAAAACTTGTGTACGTAGAATGAAAAAAAAAAAGGAAGAAAAAAGAGGGATAGCGAAGCAGTTTCAGTTTTCAGGTGATCTGTGGCTCCCTAGCCGTGAGAATCGATGCCGCCGACCGGCCAATAACCATACATCCCGACACTATTACTCCCACGGGTTACATTGCCCCCTCTCCTCCGCCTTCAACTACGTAGCGAGCTTTTCCACTCGCCCGCACACTTCCGGCCCCTCCACCTTACGTTACATTATGAACGCATCCCGTATGTGAGAACTTTCCACGGAACTAGGGAGAAGAAAAAAATGAGAGGAAACGTGCAAACGACACTCGCCTAACCTTCTCCCGTTTTTTTCACCCTTCTGTAGTTTTTCTACGGGAAATAATGAAAGACGGACCCTCGTCATCTTTTCTGATCGACATTTTCATCACTCCAATGTGCCGTAAAATGGCCAAATTACTCGGATCTCAGTATCTTAATCTACCATGCAACTGTTAATGGCAATTTTCGTATCAATTTACGTGATATTAATACATTATTGATTTGGGGAGGGGTGTGGTGGGATTAAGGAGGAAAATGGGGATAATGGGGCAGTATGGGTGTTGAATTACGCTTTTTTATTCTTCATAAAATGACAGAAAAGTTTCATCATCGAACAAAAAAAAAACACTTTTCCCGAAAAAAAAACTCCACTAAAATTCATTCGAATGTCGAATACTCTAACAAGCAATTATCTCCGCGCGAGTCCGTCATGATTTCCACAAAAAAAGAAAAGCATGGAAAAATGTACCGACATCAGTGTCACTCCAAATGAGATTTTATACCAGTGCTTTCAATAATAAGAACGACAAGGAACTGTAGTATGATGAAAAAGGGAAAAAAAAGTGGTGAAAAATATGAAGGCAAATAGTGAAAATTCCAGGTCATACTCTAAACGAATAAAAATGCGCGAGAGAGAGAGAGAGATGGAGAGACTTGGAACAGTCTGTATGGCACCGTGGCAGTATTTATGGAAATGAACTGAGTTAGTTTGAATCCTCTTTCTCACCCCCTTCCGTACACACCATCATGGCTCCCCTCTTCTCCAACATTGGTATATAACGATCCTCGTTTTCCATGTTTTCTCCGGTACACTACTCTCAAGCCCAACTCCACTTCTCGTTCCGCACTCATTTTCCATTTTCCCATCTTTTCTCTCCCTCTGTGCATCATCCTGAGCCTCGAATTGCCTCTCTGTCGCTTGCGTTACTGCACTACTACTATCATAGAGATATAAACTATGAGAGGCGTGTTCTTGTTTGCTCTTCTATAATTACGTAGAATTCATAAGTTACCAGCAATATCCACCATCTATATCGTTTTACAAACAATATTTAAACGTTATATGAGAAAAGTTATGGTTTAAATTCATTTGTGATACGTGCAGATGGGGGAGTTTTATGTTTCTTCATGAGTAATAAAAGGAAATTACGAAATTTTATTAAAAAATAGTGTTTTTTTTTAATGATATAAATCAATTCCCATCAAAGAAAAAACATTTTTAATTAACCCCAGAGCAAAAGAAAACCGTCAAGTGAAAGAGTACAGTCTATGGTCAGACACGAGTGATGTAAGTAGTGATAACATATGAGCACAACGTCCACAAGCGACTGGACTTGGGGACACAGTTATAAAAAGGCAGAAAAAGAGAGAGAAAATTCTCTCATAGATAGGGCTGTCACTCGTGTGCATTCTACTTGCAGCAACCTGTTGCTATTCATTTCTCTCTCGCTCCCGCAACACTGATGGTGCTGTTGCCTCGCTCTTTTATATATAGAGCACGCAATTCTCCAGCGGCACACACCAAACCAAGCGTACCACCCTTCATCCTCGCGCCTCCCCCCTCCTCTTTTCTTCTTTGCTTTCCTCATCATGAAAACCTCTTCTGTGCGCTACACAAACTCCCCAGATTTCTTGTGTTTCACTTTTTTGTTCTCCTCCCACTTCTCTTTTCAATGAAAATTCTTATTTTGCCGCATACGCGCGATTTAACGGCCTTTTTCCACTTTGAATTCGTCCAATCAATGTAATTAGTTTAACTCCTCGAGAGGCTCTTTCTTTCTCCACCGAAAAATTTCATGGTAAAAAGATTGAAATCGTTGTGAAAAGTTTGTTCTTTGATTTACAGACTTTTGATGTGAATTAGGAGGGGAATTTTTAAACCTCTTACTTTTAAGTCTCTTTTTTTTTCGTTTAATTGACGTCGCTCTCAAGTGCACTCTGCAGTCGAGTATGCACGTTAGTGAAGTGGGGGGAGGGGGAATGCTAATGCAGTTCTGTTTGCTGCGTTCTCGATTCACCGGAATTAATTGATATTTTTTGGGGTAAAATTCTTTTTTTTTTCCTTCGAATTTTTGCGTAACCTTTTGAAACATTCGTAACAATTTCTTTGATATTTTCTCCGCACTTCATTGCTTCGAAAATACTTCACTATTTCCTTCCGAAACTGGTGAAAAAAAAAAAACGCCCCGAAATTTCTGCGGCTTCAGCAGGTGTGGTGAAGCACACCTGGCCCGGCCATTCCAACTTCTCAGAAATCTACAACACGTTCATGTTTATTTTTTGCAACGAGGGAGTTCCTGAATTCGCAATTACCCAGGAAAAAAAAAGAAAGAAGAAGAAAAAAAACTCACGAACAATGGAAATCGTCAAACAGCTGTTAACCAGGTGACCCTTCCCCCTCGAACGCCCTCCTTATTTCCTAGAAAACAATTATCGAAAAACAGCTGTCAAAGATCCCGGAGTTCTGCAGGTTCATCGAACCCTTTAAAAAATAAGTGAAAGAAGTAAATAAACGATTTTCACTGGAATTGAGGATTTTCTTTGGAAAAACTCAAAAGCTCTCGAGAGCTATTATTATCGCTTTGTGTTATCCGTGAGGGTGGGGGGGACGATGGAGTGGACAAAAGAGGATAAAATACTCAGGTTTTTTTAAGACTGAGAAAATGCTCTTTACGTAGATTTCAACGTTTGCGATAATACCCGGAAGATTAAATCGCGTCTTCTCATTCCGACTTGTCATCTCACGACGCTCCGATTTCCGCTCTTAATTGTATTTTAATTACTGACTCAGGGCCCTCTACCAATCTCTCCAGTCGTTCAAGTGCCCGGATAAACATCGGGTCTCTTCAGCACTTCCTTTTTCTTCCACTGCGTTCACCTCTTTTGCATGCTTCCAGTGAACTTGAGAATTCTTCCGCCGTTTGCGTGCAATTATTTCCACGATATTATTCGTGAGACCCTTGAGCTCGTCAATTTCCTTTGAATCCCAGTTTAATTTCATCATTTACATCCTTTGATTTATTAATAATAACAGGTGTAGAATTTACAGGGAAATTGATTTTATTTCAGCATTAGTTTTTTTGGAATATCTCGGAAACTAAGAGAGATAGAGAAATTTTTGTGGAGACCTTTTTTGTAGAGAATTTCAAGAGCTACAAAAAAGGTTTCTATGAAAATTTACTCTATCTCGCTTAGTTTCCGAGATATCTTTAGAAAACTGAGGATTACCTATTATTAGAGTTTTATTCAAATTGAATTACGAATATCTTTGGAAATAATTGATTTAACGAAATTTGTCGAGAGACCTTTTTTGTGGAGAATTTAATGCTCTACAAAAAAAGTCTCTTGCTAATTTTCTTTAAACCTAATGGTTTACGAGATATTCACAAAATAAGAAGTCATGAAAAAATAAAAAATCGATCCTCTCCACAATCGGCTTGATTCAAGAATATCTCCATTTTTCGACACAGCCTCTCCCATTCTTCTCTCTCCAATTATTTCCATGATATTATACGTAAGACTCTTGAGTTCCACGACCCTCTTTGAAGATCTGTTTTATTTCATTTTTCATAACTCAACTCTTTTCAATTCCTCCATTTTTCATGTTTTTTTTTTCTCTTTACTTGTGTGTGCATTGAAGTCTCCTGCAGAACGTTAAAGATTCGCCTTCAGTGGTTGTCTCTTCACTCACGTACGTGACTACCATACTTGCGTCACTTCTTACTTTGATGTTTTATTTTTATTTTTTTCGTGAAAAGGGATAAAAAGGAGAGAGAGCTTTAGTTTTAGATCTGGTGGAAAGAGGGAAGAGAGGAAAAACAGGAAAACCTTGTCGACCATGCCGTGGACATTTTTTACTCATCCTCCTTTTGAATTCTTTTTTATTTGATTCTGTGTGTCACCTTCTTTGACTCTTTTTCCTTTTTCCTTTGCCATCACTTGGATACACTCGGCTTACGCTGAATGAAAAATTTCATGTTTTCACTCTGACTTTTGTTCAATGTCACTCTTCCCACGTATTATTACTCAATGAATGTTGAAAAAAAAAAAAACGTTTTTTTGGTGATTATTAAGTGGGGATTTTTGAGGATTTAATGAATATTTTTTTTGGCAATTATTCGTTTTTTCAAGATGACTCCAAACCCCCGATTTATTCAACTAAAATTCGTGAAAAGCGTTGCACCAATTTTGCAGCTCCTAATTCCGGTTTATCCCTCAAGCCGGATGAAGCAAATCCTCGCGACATGGAAGTGAAAACACAACTGCAAAAACGTTATTTCTTCCATTAAATTGATGAAATAAAATGAGAAACTCTTTCCTCCATTAAAATATCAACTCTATGTATATATTTTCAAAGGTAAATTAAGTAAAACTCAAAGACCAAGTGAACTCACGAAAACTCAGACTCGATGAGGGTTTTCAGGGAGGTGCCCTATTAATTCATTTAATTGTGCTGACGAATCAAACGGTGGAAAGAGCTTTTGAGTTTCACTTGAGACCCTCGTGCAAATTATCACGATTTCTCAGGCGAAGTAAACAAGTTATTCCCCCTCTCTTTTACCCTTCACTCTTTGCAGTGAAATTCTGAGTGAATTTATCTGTACAACGTTTGAGTAATGTTGAGATATTCGAGGGAATTACATGGAACGGTACAAGGTGCAGGAACAATGAATCTGAGTGATGTTGAACTGTTTAATTACGTTGTTAGGAAATTGATAGAAAGCATTAGTTACTTATTTTCAAAATATCTCGGAAACTATTGGGTTTAGGAAAATTTATGAAGAGACCTTTTTTGTAGAGCACAAAATTCCCCACAAAAAAGGTCTCCTGAGTATTTTCTCTAAGTCTACTCCTTTAAAAGATATTTGCGATTGAAATTTCTGAAATTCGTTAATGATTTCGAAATGATAGAAAATTTTTAGTTTTTTGAGAATATCCGCAAAACTATTGGCTTCAGAAGAATTTGTTAAGAGTCCTTTTTTCTAGATTATAATTTTCCCCTCAAAAAAGGTCTCTCAACAGTTTCCTCTAAAACCACTCGTTCTCAAGATATCGAACGAAATCTTCACGAGCTCCGAAACACCGGGAAACTTTCAATATCTCAACACTTATTACCTTTATTTCCATCACGTACCGACATTATTGAGCCGTAAAAGTGTGTGAAAATGGCTTTAGAAGATAGTTGAAATGACATCTTCAGTAGTAACTGTACAGAAACGTGACCGACTTGGAATAGCATCAGGCGTCCTTTCGCCATCCACTCGAGAAGACTCAAATCTACTGAAGAGAGAGAGATATTTCGTTCGGTTCTCATCGATCCTTTCGATGGGCCCACTTGACGGTGACTAGACGATGGTACTTTTGCCGTTAGAATTGACGTCGCAAGAAATTTCATAGATTTACCGTCAAAAAAACGAGACGTGATCTTAGATTGTTGAAGTCCAACGACTTCATCTTGTTCAAAAACCATTGAAGTCATCAAAATTACGTATTTCAGATTTTGAATTTGCCGCGTTAACGATGGACTAACGTCACTGTGTCGCACTGTGTTAAATGACACAACACAGAAAGAGAGTGCTTGTTGGAACGCTGAAAAGCGTCACCTAGACCACAAGAGGGCATTCGTATCTCTAATATTCCCCTATTGTTTTTTTAACCTTCATTCGCGTATGGATGATGAGCAATTTAAAATCATACCACGATCACCGCACAAAATTACTGCTGAGATTGTCAGCCCTGCTTGACACAGCACGGCCAAACTCCGCTTTTGACTGTGCTGACCTGTGTCGCACTGTGCTGTAAATGGAACGCAAAAGCATCGACACTGTGTTGCACTGTGTCTAGTGATTGCATTCCCTTTCTCATGTGGACAATCTTCCTGTTCTCTAGAAACTCACTAATCCCCCGCTCTCTTTCATTCGTTAAATTTAATTAATTGTCATTTCAATGACTTCATTCTATTTGAAGTCACTGAGTAGAAGTTCATAAAGTCATGGCAATTTTTCGGATCGCCCCTGCGTTTATGTACACTGACCCCGTACATCATGATAACGATCCATTCGACCAATCTTCCGATAGTGAATTTTACCTGAGGGGTTTGGAAACCCATTGACAAATGCTATTGACGTGAAAAGAGATTAGCCACTGGTTGGCGTATTCGAGGATAACAAAGTCCTTTCTAATCTTGCTTATCGCCTTAGTCAGTTTCCTCACCCAGACTAACCTACATATTCCATCCAATGGCAAAAGAGTACCACCGACAATTCACCACCCACCCTAAACCGAAAACCACCCCTCTTGAATGGCTTTACTGGAGGTATTTTCCGCGAAACTCCATTGTTGATCCTATTATCAGACGTGTGGAAGCCATACAGTTGAAAATTGTCGCGTGACTATAAGTGTTGTATTTCTCCAACTTCGAATAGTAATGATTCTACACCAGTACACTTGTAAGCATTTTCAGAGATATTTCGCATTGTTGGAGTTTTCTGTAGTTTCGTTTCACTTGATTGGAGATTATTTTACTTTGAGCGCAAAGATTTGGAGAATGAGTGGGTTTAGGAGAATTTATGAAGAGAGCTTATTTGTAGAGAATTTTGTGCTCTACGAAAAAGGTCTCTTCATGAATTCTTGTAAACCCAATAGTTTAGGAGATATTTCAAAAAATGATCTGCAAAGAATCTGAATGGAATTCTTGATTGGAGATTATTTCACTTTGAGCGCAAATATCTGAAGAATGAGTGAATTTAGGAGAATTTACGAGGAGAGCTTATTTGTAGAGAATTTTGTGCTCTACAAAAAAGCTCTTCTCATAAATCCTCGTAAACTCAATAGTTTAGGAGATATTTTGAAAATGATGAGCGAAGAATGTTTCATCATCGTCTTGAACTCATGCAAGGCTTCAAAAAAAATTTGCACATCTGGGAAGAGTGAAAATCGACCCTCAAATTGCACGTAATCCTCTTGATTTAAGAATATTCCAATTTTTTAACACGTGCAGATCCTTTTTTATTACAAATCTTGAGGCACAAGGGGGCTTCCACTGTTTATGGTAAAAGACGGGGGGGAATTTGCAAAAAAAAAGGCAAAAATCACGCGGAAGAGAAAATAGTGTCATACCACGTAGCGAAATTAAGGCAAATTGCCGTTCTCTTGCTGTGCCATACGATACTATCTCAGTGAAAATCGATATGCAAATTTACGCGCAAATCCTAGTAATCTCGAAGCTTGTGTGTGTGCTTCAGTTACTACAGAACAGAAATGTATTATATAGTAGAAAAAGAGGAAGTGCCAAAGGTTTTTTCGTAAGAGAGAGAGAAAGATTATTTTGGATTTCACATCACACGCAGAATACGAAGGAGGGGTTTGAAAATAGACGGGTCATAAAGTGGGGTTAGTCCGTAGGGGCTCTGAAGGATCGTGTTTTACGTAGACCACATTCTTTTTTTTCTCCTTTTGTTACGATGAACGTAGACGTACGGCGGATCTTTTGGTGGCAAAGATGAGAGAAAAAAAGAATTTACTGGAGGAAAAGCCGACGGGCATTTCTTTGAATCCCTCCTTCGCCATAAAACTGGTATTTCCACGTGATGATTTACCATCCGAAAAGAGGAAAATCAAAAAATTAAATATTTCGAGAATGAAATGAAATTAATTAAAAAAATTTATTTATTATTTTCAAAAAGTTCGAATCAACTACAAATTAATTCTCTGAATTAATTAAATTTCCCCACAAATTAAAGCATATGAAATAACAGAATTAGATTCACTATTTTACAACGCAAAAAAAAAAAGAAGAAATTACATCAAAAGTTACTCATTCATCCATGAAAATATCCTCCATAAAACCACCAATGTTAAACAAGATTAACTAAACAAAATAAATGAGACACTTCATCTCAGTAATTTCAATTATTTTGTCGTTGAAAAGAGAGCTGTAATTGAGTTGGTTATATTTTCTTCCGACACTGTCAACTACGAAACAATTGTTTGTTACTTCAAGTCTTTCTCCAACTCCAGAATCACTTGGTCCTTTCTTGGAGTCTTCTCCATCTCTCTCTGTCTCGTGCTTCATTTCTAACTGAAGAAAAAGCCTTTTTGTATTCACCCATCCGTTAGCGGTTTTCCCGAAGTGCTCACCAAGCTGCCGAGGCTTGTTACCTCCAACCGCACATTCATTCACCGTTTTTCTCTTTATTTCATTTTTTTTCCCCCTCTTTTTTTCTGCATCAATTTATTTTACTCTTCGACTGAAGGATCCCGGATAATCTTATCGGCAAAACTTTCACTGCAATGTCAATTACTGCAATAATAATTCGTTCATTACCCAAACTTTGGTGACGTCACTGGAAGACTATTAGAGAGCTTGGATAGTTCGATATTGTATTACTCTTTGTTGGAGTATCGTTAATTAAACGATATTTGATCTGACTGACTAAACTCAGCAACAAAGCGAAAACTATAACGCAGGAGCATCGGAATAAGGTTTTCTATGGTAAAGAGAGAGAGAGAGGGAGAAAGTTTAATGCGAGACGGATGGAATTTACGAGCTTGCATTTTGCTTAGAGAAGCCCAGTGGATTTTCGGTGGAGTGAATTGGCTTCAATAAACGTTGGGTCTTGGATAATATTGTCTAGGCTTGTGGTAATTAGTGGAGCCACTAATTTTCTTGGTTTATTCAAGAATAATTGGAGGGAAAAGTGAAAACAGTGAAATCAGCATTGGAATCCCATTTTTTTAATCATCAGTTTTTTAAGAGATATCTGGGAAACTAAGCGAGATAGAGGAATTTTCATAGATACCTTTTTTGTAGATCTTGAAATTCTCTACAAGAAAGGTATTCTTGAAAATCTCTCTATCTCGCTTAGTTTTCGAGATATTTTCAAAAAACCAATGACGGAATAAAATCGATTTAACAGAAAATTTCAGTCTTACGAAAATAATGATTTCGTGATTAATCCATCACTTTTTCATACCTCCATGCGATATTTGAATAAATCAACACGTGAATATATTCATACTAGCAATTTCTCGGTAGATTCAACGGAAATGAAGCGAAAATCGGATATAACATTCGGCCATTGTATCAACTATTGCGATTAATTCGATTCGAAATTTATGAAAGCTCTGGGATATTCCACTCCAATCGTAAGCGATGCCCTTCCCCCACTCTTCTGGCATTTATTGCCTATCGACTCTCGTTGATTACCCCAGTTTCTCTCTCCCTTTCTCCCGCGGTTCTCAATATTGACTCACTGCCACTGTCGATACCGACGCCCTCTTCAAACTCATCCACTTTCTATAACATTTCGAAATATTTCTTTCGTACCATCCACATCGCTGAGAATTCAACCGATCTCTCATTCAGACTCACTCGACTATTCCACTCATTTTTATTTTGCTTCTTTCTAAGGGCACCCGAGTGCCTCGATTCATCTTCCACATTTCATTAATCTCTCATTTTTTTTTATTCATTTTTTTGTGTCTAGAATTCTTAATATTCAATCGTCCAATCCCTCTGATTATTCAGGGAGGAATATCTTGGAAAAGAAGCGGATTTAAGAGGATTTATCAAGAGATCCTTTTTTTTTTAGAAAAAACAGGAAAATTGTGAATAAATTATAATTAATGATTCCACAAAAATTCATCAGATTTTCCTAAATTAACATGTTATGAAATTTTTTGGTTCACAGGGAAGATGCAATCGAGAAAAACCCCCATGCAAATACTTTCATCCACCACAGCATCTCAAAGATCAATTATTGATCAATGGAAGGAATCATTTAGCCCTGAAAAATGCCCTAATGCAGCAAATGGGTTTAACCCCTGGGCAGCCCCTAGTGCCTGGTCAGGTGCCTACAGTGGTATGTCAATCAAACAATTTTCATTTAATTTAAATGACGAAATAAACAAATCCAGCTTGTCCATGAGTTTTTTTGTTTATTTTTTTTATCTTTGATACATCACGCGTATCAGTATGACATCAGCATTTACATAATTATCGTATTATTTTTCTGTAGATCAGCAGATGCAACAATGCTTCTTAACTATTATCATTTTTTTTTTTCTATTAATTTAAATGAGATTTTTTTTTAAAACCTTTTTTTTTTTCCTTAATTTCATTTTTGAGTTGCAACTGTTGAGATGCATATCACTACATAGTTTAATTGTCAGCACGTCGCATGATTTTTTTTTTTTATTTTTCACTATTTATTTATTTATTATTATTTTTAAAACTTTTCTCAGTGTTGCCAGTGTTCCTCCTTTATTCAAAAAACAAATCCACAAAAACATTTATTGATAAAATTACCATTTTACTAATAGAGTGGGGAGGGAGGGGGGAGGAATTTGGGTAAATTCATAGAGCCATACAATTGTGTTTAACAAGTTGGCCACTTGAAAAATAAAGCCTCCCTCATCCACTTGACAAATGTTAATTGACAATTTTCAATTAATCAATTTGAGGGGAAAGTGGAAATTTTAAGCTCCATAAATTTATATATACAATCAATTGAATTGGTAGAAGGGGGCTACAATGAATTTCAATTAACTTAATGAGATGTACATGTCAAAATGATTATTCAAGCTTCGAGGTATTTTCAATATAAAATACGTTAAGTGAATTTTCATAAATAATCTGAAGAGATTTTAATGAAATTAACGATTATTCAAATATTCAGTTATTATTTTTCTCTTTTTAACAATTAAGTTTATTTTAAAATGCGGTCTATGGGCTGGCTATGAATTTATCATGCTGATAAAGCTCCTGGCATTATTGTTGTAGTCCAGTCAAATAGGGATTGAACCTCAGGAAAAAAGATAATAAACTATGAACTTGCATAAATCTTTGTTTTGACATTTTATGAGCGAGTCGAAAACTCCTTTTTATTTATTTCATTAGTATCACGTGTTCTTCTTCCTTTTGTTTTGCGACTAAGTCATCTCTTTATTACTCTAATCATGGAAAACCCTGATTGGTACATGCGGTCGATTATGCAGGGATCTAGCGTACCTTGCATGCATACTTGACGCTCAGTTTGTTGTTCGGATCCACGAGCGCGTGAGCGATATTGACTCACGTACACAAGACACGTTTACAAAACGTTTAATTCCATTAAACGTTTGCGCTAATTTATAAATTGTCGAAACAAAGATTCATACAAGTTTACTCTTTTCACCTTATACGACTGTACTAATTGATGATTTAGGCATTTGATGGGCGTTTGAGCTAGAAACATCAAAATTACAGAGAAAAAAAGACAATAATTTCTCTGTTTCTCTCACTCAAACCCCAATCAAACGTCAATTACAATAAACAATAATTGAACAAGGAACATTATCTCCCTGATAAAACACTAGTCATTAGAAGACCAATAAATATGCACCGAATCCTTTTTTACACAACTTCATCTCATCTATCAATAACTTATCTTGTTTTTTATTCATTAACTCAAGCACGCCAGAAAAAAAAATAAACACAATACGAAAAGACAGAAAAAAAAAAAAAAACAAATTGTTTATGTTATCATTTATACTACACGTATGACCTGCCTGTCTGTCCCCCATGTTTGCCGCTCGTGGTGCTCGTGGTTGTGGTTGATTGTTGGTGTGTTCTCCGTACGCTGCAAATATAAAATGGCGAACAGGAGGACCAACCTCCTCTGCCAGCGCACCATCACCTCCAACAGCAAATCCAGCAGCAACTTCTCGCTACCCACGCCTTTATGGTAACTCCTGGTTTTGGTTTGGCTTTCACTAATTTTTTTTTTGTTTTTTTTTATTCACTATTAAATGACCTTTTTTTTTTATAAATTTTTTTTTTTTGAGTTTTATTAATCGTTAATCGTAGATTCAAAATGCAGAATGTTTTGTACAAACTTTTGGGTATTTTAATGGTAAAATTGATGAGTGAAAAAAGTAATTAAAAAAATTCAAATACTAAATGGTCAAATGTAAAAAGTTTGTACAGAGCAAATATGTGTAGTTAGAAGCCTTGTAATTTACTTTAAAAATCCATTTCGAGTAAATAATTTATTTGCACAGCAATTAAATTTAAACCAGAACAATAAAGAACAACAAATGTCGCGCATGTTAAATTTTGGTAAAAATAGAGAGTAATATTCACATTTTTATATCATTCATGAATTTAAATACTTCAATCGTTTTGCAATACTACTCACAGCAGTATGATAAAAAAAGAAAAGAAATTAAAAACAAGCACTCACATTAATTTTCATTTTTTTTTAAATTACTTCCCGAGGTCGTTCCCTACTGTGACCTTAGTGTTAAGCACAGCGCAAAAGACATTGCGTATAATTGTGCGTCAGAGTGTGATGCTGGGCGTGAAAAGGGGAATGGGAAGCATGAGATAAAGGAAAGAGTAAAAAAGAGGCAAAGAAAAACCAGGTCACAGGAACGGCCTCCTGCTGTGCTGTATATATACGCGTTAAAACAAAAAAAAATTATTGCAAAAAAAAAACAATTCTTTCATTTTTATAAATCACTGAAGTTTGACTAATACTAACGCTCCTGGATTTTCCGATCTGGGGCGTTTCTCTCCTCTTTTTTTTCTGTTTCAAAAAAAAATCAAACCCAAAAAAAAACGAAAAAAAAACCGTGAAACAAACTAAAAAAAAAAAAAAAAACCCAAACGAAAAACAGGCGACCAACCCATATCTAACTGGAATGCCACAGGTGAACAACACGTACACGCCATACTTCACACCAAGCCCAATAATGCCAGCAATAATGGGCCCAGCTGATCCAACGGGAGTTGGTAGTCCACTTGGTGTTGTACAGCAGACAGTTGCAATGCCGCAAAAGATGCCACGTACCGATCGTCTTGAGGTATGTCTACCACCATCCTACATACAGCACGGTGGCCAACATGGCACCGGTGCAGCCCAATGCCAGATGACTGCACCAAATGCAGTTTACCAAGTTACTCAAGTCCCAGCTGGTCCTCCCAATCAAGTATCACCTGTATCAACGATTCAATCAGTTAATCAATCCCCATCGCCTACAACAATAACAAGCTCATTATGCACACCATTACATAATCCACATCCGCATCATCATCCCCTCCACAATCTCATCTACGTCCATGCGTACTATTAATTATATTTTTTATAATTAATTTATTTTTTATTAGAGATTTAAAGAAATGGCGAGGAAAGAAATGATTAACAGAATTTAAAGGAAAAAACAACAAACAAAAAAAAAAACATAATGCAAAATGATTTTTAAAAATTGAGTAATCTGAGGAAAAATACAGAGTTAAGTGACAGTAGGTGGCGCTCATTGGCGCGCACGTGACTTTAATATATTTGCGCGGGATATTTGAATTTTTTTTTTGAACGGGAATTGCGGAGTTTTAATCTGCGGTTTATTGGCTCTTGGTTGGAAGAGTCTCGACTTTCTTCATTTGGTTATTTTTTTTTTTTTATTTTTTCATTAATGGGAGGTTTTCGGAGGAGTTAATGGAGGAAAGAGTAGTGGAGACTATGAATGATGAAGTGATGGTGCGGTAATTACGAATAACACAATCGATCTTTGGTAGATCGTATTTAATTTGGACTACAAATTGAGAATGAAGAAAAAAATAAAAATACTAGTTTAGATATATATGATATATATTATAAATATATAAAATATATGCATTGGATTTATATGCATAATATATATTTACGAAGTATTCGTATTTGGCGTTAGTTTTGTAAAACAATGAATTATGTGAGAGTGAAAGGGAACCGTTGTACGCGGCAGAGGTTTCTTCGGGATGAGTTAATGAGGAGATTCGGAGAGTTGAGGTTATGTTTAATTTTTTTTTCCCTCCGCAAAATTTTGTAGAGACTTTTTTCTAGGGAAAACGAGAACTATAAGAAAGATTTCAACGGAAATTTTCGTGTCTTTACTGAAATTCTTCATTAATGAGACATCGTCGCCATTTTCATAGAGGTCTCTGGAGTCACGTGACCATTTTGAACAGTTTCCATGATATTTCGCGCAATTTGTCAGTTGAATTATAACTCAATGAATTGACTGACCGTAAATTATGATTTATCAGTAAACAAACTGTAATTAAATTGAAATTACTAAAAAAAATTCGATGGAGGATCTTTCAACGAAGAAATTGTGCACAATCGCATCATGAATTGGATGGAAATGAAAAATTCAAAGAAATTATCATGATTTTTTTTGTTTCTCACAATTTTCACCTCATCAACATTCACGTGGCTCCAATGCTCCTCATACATATAGTCTCCACAGTTACCTGCACTTGAAAAAGCCCAGTGAGCTCCTCAAATCTCCTCAAAGAGAGAAATTCCTTCTTCCCACTCTGCGACACTTTTTCGGAAAAATATCATTGAAAATTATCATTGACTCGTTCATTCTCGTTTGGGTATATTTACTCAACTCCAGAAATTATACTTTTCATGCCTTCAAAAAAGGCGCCACCTTCCCCTCTCCCTCTCTCTCTCATTCATCTTCCTGCCGCGTACTTCGGGAAATTCGACACGTCGAGTGCTGGAGGAGTTGAAAAGTCTTGAGAAAAGGAAGGAAAAAAAAGGGGCAAGAAAAGGCCGAAAAATAATTCTCCAAAGCCCGAAGTGTAATCACTGTAACTCGGCGTGTTTGACAAAAACAAAAAAATCAACGACCATAGAAAAAAGAATAATGAAAAAAAAAAAAAAACACTTAGGATTTTTAAAGGAATTTGAATATAAATTTCGTGTAAAAGAGGACGAGGATTATGAATGAAGCGAGTGGTTATAAAAATTATGAGGAAAGCGTGTGATGATGGTAGTTTTCATGGAAAATATTTTTAGGTACTTGAGCGAGAATCAAGGTTTATTAAGATATATATATATATACATATATATAAAACACAAATTTACCATTTTTTTTTGGATTTTCTCCTCTTTAATTTTCATTCCCCTTCTTTTTTTTTAATGAGTAGCAACTAAATGAACATCGAGAATAATTATAATTAACGTGGCAATGATAATCGTCACTTTTTAGTACGTTAATTAATAAATTAAATGAAGTTTGTAGTAATTCCAATAAAATGGACCACGAAGTCGGAAGTTTTGACAAAACGATTTAAAATAAAAACGTGGACGAAGAATCGAGGGATGATTAATTAAATTATCACAATTTTGAGATTAATATACCGGATATAAATTTCCTGGAGTTCGAAGCGAGTGACGTACCTATTCTATGGACATTAGTAGAAGTTTTGTGCACAGGTTTTCATTCTACCATTTTTTTCCGTCACATAATTAACATATTTGTCCGAATAAATTGACTTTTTGCAGTTTTTCGCAAATATCTCAGTAAATATTGAGTTTAGGAGAATTTGTCAGGAGACCTTTTATTTTCGCAATCAAATTCTGCGCAAAAAAGGTCTCTTGACAAATCTTCGTAAACCCAATATTTACAGAGATATTCGCAAGAAACTACTGACGTAATTCGAAGAAATTAAAAACGAAGTTTTTTTGTTAATCCGAATTTTTCAAAGAAAAAAAACCCAAAATCTTTTCCGCGCTAACGGGCGAACTTGGTGACGTGCGCGCAAATTACATAAACAACGAAGACAAGAATGAAAAAAAAATTAAACTCGTCAAGTAGAAATTTCTTCACGTTTGTCTTCTTGACAGAAACATTGCGTGACATTCAGCGCGCACTCACTCTCTCTATTCGCTGTTTACTTGTCGTCCCGAAACGTGTGCACGGCCCCGTATTCCCGGAATGTTGCGAAAGAAAAATAAAATAGAGAAACAAAATCCCGTGAACCAAAAAGAGATTGAAGAAGAACAAAAGAAATGTGAATAGAAAAAAGAAAATAAAAAAAATCAATAATAGACACGGTCGCGCGCACGCTCGTGCCTTACTCGAAAACATGTTTTCTTCCTCGTCAACTGAAATTTTTTACCTCTCACATTTCTCTCAAACGAAATGAGTAAAAAAATACGTTGAATTATTTCATCAATTTTTCCTCTCCCACTTCTTCAGAGTAACGTGAAAATCTGTGCAAAAAACTTCTGAAAAAATAAAAAAATAAATAAAAAACTTATATTTAGATATACGCTAGACATAAATCTAGGATTGCATAGGATTATTTTATAGTTCGATAACGTGTAACTTGGAGTAGAGTATTCCCTCGATAAAAAAAAAAAAAAAAAAAAAACATTAAAATGTGAAGAAAAAAAACGAGAAAAAAATCGCGAGGATGAAGAATAAATTTAAAAACATAATATTTCAATGGCAAACAAATTTCTTGCCTTTTGCATTGCAATGATACACGTACATTATTTATTTTTCACACGTAATAAATTTTCAGAGCGAAATTCAATTTCTTATCTTTTTTTTTCGTGAAGAAAGCGATGAGGAGGCGAGAGATAAATTGAGTTTTGTGGAGTTTCGGTTTTTTTGGAAAATTAACTTTATGGAAAACTCGAATTATTTCTCACTTTTGAGTGTCGAAATGAACAGATAAAAATCATATTTTCATCTTCTTTCATAAAATCGCTTCAATTCGCTGATATTTATTATTATTTTCATTAAAAAAAACCTAACGGATTGACAATTAATTAAATACGACCGGAGAATGAAGAAAAATAATGAAGTTTCATCGAACGTAATGCGGATTATTATTATTATTTTCAAAAGATTTTTGTCTTCTTTCTCTTCTTCATAATAATGGCGAAATGGAAGAGTTTCAACAGACAAAAGAAGTCAAAGAATTGAGAGAAAAAAAAATTATGAAATGATAAAAAAAAATGAATTACGAAGAGAACTTTTTTATTCATTATTTTCACGTTTGAAACAAAAAAAACGTTGATAAAGTTGTAAAATCATAGATTCCGAAGATTCATGTAATTTGAAATAGAATAATTAATTGTATTTTGTGAATTAATTTAATGAAGAAAAATTCACAGAATTTTTTTTTTTTTTAATTGAAAGTTTCAAGCGTTCGATTATGCGGAATTATGATGAAAAAAAAATCATGAAAATGATTTTTAAAAAATTGAAAAAAAATGCATAGAAAATATACATATATGTGTACATATATGTACGTATGCAAGTTCATTAAATACTGCATAAAAAAAGAATTGAAAAAAATAAAAGGAGCGATCATTTGAATTACACGAAAATTGAGAAAAATGATTAAATTATTAAATACATGCATACGCACATAAGAACATATGAAATATGTATATAGTAGGTAGGTTAACAAATTGATTGATTATATTTTATATCACTGCTAGACCGGTAGCAAAAATCGAAAGATTAAAATTTGCAAAAAAAAAATCAATGAGCGTTTTTCAAAAGAGGAAAAAGATAAATTTTTTTTTCTTTGAAAATTGTTGATTTTTAAAGAAATTGTTTGAATTTATTTCCATTGTAAATTCATGTTTTAATTTATAAAGAATTTAATTAAATTATAAATTAAATTATTTCGATGTTTTAATGAAGAATTTTAGTGTTTTATGAATGCGCGATAATTGGTAGGAATTTTCGAAATTTGCTTCCGGATATTTCACACAATGTAATTGTCTTATTATTATCCCGGAAAAATCTCATTCGGTAAAGGTGGAATATGAGTCGATAAATTGTTTAATTATTTTTGAAATATCTCGGAAATTATGAGGTAACAAAAAATTAACGAACTTTACGACACATTTTTCCATCACTTTATTACTGTACTCTGTCCCCTGAATTTTTTCATTTAATTTTTTTCAAAAATTATTAATTTTGACGAAAAAAAAATGTTCATTCTCCACTGCCCTTCCATTCCTTGGACCCAAACCGTTTTAAAAGAATTTGAATAAAAAAGAAATTAACTGAAAAATTCTCAAATTTTCGGATTCCGCGATTTGTTCGTTAGTCATCAGAGAAAAAAAAATTGATCAAAAAATTACAAAAAAAATAAATTATTCACAACGGTCTTCGATTGACGATACACACATGCAAAGGCAGAATGATTGAAAGATAAAAAATAATGAAAAACAAAAAAAATCCTAAAAACCACAAAAATCTCAATATAAAATGAAACTGAAACGATTAATGAAAAATGGAAAAAAAAAAAAGTATACACAATGTGATATTGTTAATTGGATATTTACTTACGTAATTAATTACCCACTTATTGCAGTTTTAAGAGAAGGAAAAGTAAAAAAAAAAAAAAACGAAGTGAATTAATAAAGAAGAATGAATAATGAGATAATACGATCGATTGTTTCAAACTAATCACGATTGGTTTTACGAATAATTAATAATTATACTATTGAGTAAAAAGGAAAAAAAAAAAAATACAAAAAAAAACAAAAAAAAAATACAAAAAAAATTAATAACAATAACGATGGTTAAATAACAAAGAATAATCATAATAATACCTAATTGTGATGATGTAATGCGATGACTTGCATTAAGTCCGGGTCACGCGAAATCTTTTGATGATGGAATTCAAATAAAAACAAATGTAATTCAAAACTAAACCGACATAGACTGTGTTTATTGCATCGTATCATGTTTAATTATTATTATTTTTGCATTAAATTATTTCATTTTAATCATTCATTTTAATTGCTGTGAATTCAATTAATTTATTATTTCATTGATTTATTTATTATCAATCAAATGCAACTGTGACTCTTGCGGGTTTTTTTGGAGGTTAGGATGGGCGCGCGAAAATGACGCAGTGCGCATCTGAACTGCGCAGGTTAGGGAAGGAGTGGGGGGTGTTGATGTGCGGAGACGATGAGATAGAGAGTCACCGCTGCATTTCAATTGGAATTATAATTTCAATCCAATTTTAATTTGTTTCATCGAATTTCTCATGTTTTTCTCATTGAAATTATTTAACATTAATAATAATAGTCAATATAATAAAAGAAACACTGCGGTTTAATCTTTTGCACAACTCGTAACATCGATCCTTGTGGTTCGATGGGTATATTGACGTGTTCTTCATGGACGTTATTACCTTGTGTGACTCTGTTCGAATGGAAAGTTGAAATATCGGATTACGCGACGTCGCCGTCACCCTTTTCATCTCCTCCCTTCAGAAAGATGGGGGTAGGGGAGTCTATTCGTTAACGAAATGTCCGTTAATGTCCAATCATGCGTCAAGTTCTATGTACAATGGCAGGCGATGAAGGACAATTGGGTCGATGCCAATTCGGTGTAATATAATTTTTTTATCAAATGAAAATTCTATCTGAAATAATGAAATTCATCGTTTTTTGACATTTGGAAAATCGTTTATTTTTTCATGATTTTTTTTTATATCAGATATTTGAAAATTTTTGGTCAAATTTTCTCAGCGAATCACACTCAAACAGAGTCCATTTATCAGAATGTGTAGTCATTTTATATGGTGTCGATTCTCATTTCTCCTCCTCCATTTCAATGGAACAAAAAATTCCTAAATTCTACCCTCATTAAAAATCCACGAATTTTTCCCAATTATCCGATTATCCACGTGAATTAAAACGTAATTAAAATTAATATATATATATATTTTTCATTAATTTGAGAAGTGATTTTTTATTTTTGACACTCAAATAATTTTTCTTTGATGAAATTAAACTTGATTGCCTGCTGCCTGTTTTCTACAAATTTATTATTTTATTAATTAATATTTTAAATTATTCAATCTGTATTTTTTTCACTAAATCGAAGAACTACATTCAATTTCATTGAATTATTAAATCATTAATTTAATCGGTCGGAAAATTTCGTTTGAATTGTTAATATGGCTTGAATAATTTACAAATAAAATATGAAAAATGAAAGGAAAAAAAAAAAAAGAGTAAAAGAGTAACGCAGATTATTGAATGGCAGTAGTGTATGCAGAGTAGAATTATGTAATTAATTATTTTCAAAAGACATTTGATTTCACGCGTTTGATAAATCGCTGTGCACGTTTTTACTCAAAGAAAAACAAAGAAGAGAATCTGAAAAAAAAATTCCAACAATTGAATTTTTTTTATCCAAAATTTTCTATTCATGTTTCTCTACATGTTTTTATTTCCAGCATTGAGCGTTGTTTATAATGAAAAGAATTAAATGAACACGATTATTCATTAATTTGATTAAATTCACGAAAAATTGATTTGGATATACTCGTAGCGACGACTATATATATTTTCAAAATTTATTAAAATGCCTAATTATTTTTTGACACAAACGAGTGAGGTGGAGCGAATGATTTCTTATTTTCTTTAAATTATTATTTTTTTCAATAATGTAAAATTGTTTTTAATTTAATTTTTTATTTTAGTTTTCTAATCAGTAACCTCTAATGCATTAATTGTGGTATATTTATTTATTTTACAGCTAGGAGAAGGGGCTTGTACGCAATAAAGCATGTGAATTAAACATCTTTTTACATGTCACTAGTGTATATATATATATTTGCTTATTTATCAAAATTAAAAAAGAATTCATTCAATTCTCCTTTGAACGTAGAAAAACGTTCGTAAATATTCGAAGAAAGAGACGCGGCAATGCCTCGCGCCAAGTTCACTAAACGCAAATATATATATACACAGCATTTAAAAAGTGGCGCGAATTTCAAAAGAAACTCGCGCCAGTAGATGAGAAAAAATCGCTAACGTCAATAAAAAAAAAGATACGATTCGAATCGTATTTTTGCCTCACAATTAGTTAATTACACAATTTTTTTTTAATATAAAATTCTTTATATCTTTGATTATTCAAATATTTTCCAGCAATTATGAATTATCAATAGAATTCTCGTTGTGTTTTTCTACTTAATTTAATTACGTGTGCCTTAAAAAGAAATTGGCTCTCTCTCTCTCTCTCTCTCTCATTCTCACCAACGAGTGAAAATTTTCGGCAATTATACAGTTCAATTTTCCCTTACGCTAGATGAACTCTCAATTAATAATTAATTATTTAAATTCACCTGAAAACATTATTAACCCAAAAAAATAAATTTAAATAGCCATAATTAATAAACTCGTTGGCGTGAATATATCGCATATCGTTGTCGATGTTTGTTTGTGCGTAGATTTATTTAATTTTTTATTCATACTGAACTGACATATTTTCCAGTTTATTGGAATGTTAAAATCATTTTCTATAATTACTCATAACCAGAGAAGTGTTAAAAAATTATGAAGAAACACATTTAAAAAAGTGAAGAAACCCATAAACATAACCTACAAATACATTCACAGCATGACACAAATCCATGACAGAACACGAAACAAAAATCACCTTTTCTTTAAATCCTCAAAAAAAAATGACTTCCCAACCTCTGAAAAAGAACACCACTCCCTGTTATCTCTCCGCTAACAATTGAATTGAATATTCCACCTCGAGATTATGAGACCAAAGGATCGACCTGTAGCCTAATACACACAAAGTTAGAATAATATGTAGACCAGAATATATACGTCATACACTCGGATAGCCACAAGCACGACTCGATGCCACGAGCTCGTGCGGTATAACATCGCATGTCGCATAATAAATGTACGCTACTCTCCTGTCTCTGTATGCTAACGACGATGCGGCACGCGCGCAATACACACTTATATATTTATACACACACACGAATTCCCCCGGTAACTATACAGCTATTCCGTAATCACTAGGGACGAGCGAAACGAGGCCCTGAGATGGTAATACCACAGGGATCATGATCAGTGATCCACAGTGGAATTGGGCTTTCCATACACCAATCCAATCGATTTGCATCACTTCTGGGATAACCCAATGCCCATACCATCAAATCGATCATGCATCTCACTCACTCACTAATCGTTTACATTGTTAATACTCTGTCTGTTTCACTCTGTTCCTTGTGGCTTAAACGTGCACGCGTATGTATAATCAAACTCTGTCACTCACGATACTCTCACTTCTCTTGTATTTATTATTTTACTAAATCCTCAGTCCAAAGTCAACGCAAATTATGTATATGTGTACGTATTTTCCATGTGTTTTTCCCCATCACTTCCTCGGTGCGCAGGAAAATTCGGGGAAAAGTGAGGTTAGGTATCTTTTTAGCTTCAATTTCATCCTCGATATAACCTCACTTTCTCGAGGATTTTTCTTCGTTCGGAAACCCAAAAAGAAACACATTAAATCCGTGTATACTGCAATAAAAACCGCAATTACTTAATCAAGTGATATTAATTAAAAGCATTTTAAATAATATTTTCGAATCAATGATGATTTACTGATAATAGAGAACGAGGTCTCGGATCTCAAATTAACGAAAGTAAGAGAAAAACACTGAATCATTAAACAGAATGAAATACACATAATCACAGAGTGTCCATTGCCTCTCTGTGCTCTCCGACACTATTTAGTCGTATTAAATTGAAGAAAAACAACAGCTACACTAATTACGAATTGAACCTTGTAATTTTAGTAACATTAAATATAATACTGTAAAATGTAGTATTTACTATTGATTAATAATAATCAATCACAAGCCGTGAATAATAAAAAATAATTCCCGGTAGGAATTAAATTAGTTAACGTAGTGGCTGATCGTTGATAGCGCTATTATAAAACCTGTAATCGAGTAATTATCATCAGCATTTAATATTTTAATGATGACAATCATCCGGTCGTTGATTATTATTGATTAAAATTACCAATTTAATTAAATTCATCATCGTTATGAGAGTGATATATAAAAATCAAATGAAAAATAGCCTTTTGAAATGTGAAACAATAGAATCAACGACCAGGAATCAGGAAATCAACTCTGCTTCGTATCATCTATTGTACAGAGTCGTAGTGATACGGATCATCAGAGCATGGCGCTCATGCCAAAGTCAAAAGATCAATCGCTGAAGCCTTCCCTCTTCCAACCACTTTTCCACTCTCCAATAATCTAACAAGAACCTTTCTATCTCGCGTTCTATTAATCTCATACCTCAATCCTCTTTCTCTCTCTCTCTCTCTCTTGTTCTCGGATCTTTCCTCATTCTTCAAGACCTATCCTCACCTCCACTGTACAATGCTCTGTAATACTGTTATGGTACAAAACACAATACGTCCGAAAACAGTGTAGTTGTGTATCTTTTCCTCTTCTACTTGCGTAAAGTGGACCTATTATTTTTTCTCGGTTTACATGAGCTGTGTTAATGCTGATAAAACACTCGCCTATAGTGTAGTAATCGAGTGGATAAATCTGCGGATACTGCTTTGGCTCGGGCATTCTGTGCAATTGTTATTGACACGTCATTTTTTTAACGTTATTGAGAGGCTGGAGCATTATTCACAGTGGGAGGAAAATTTTTCGGGGTAATTATGTGGAGATGATGTTGGATTGGTTTAAAGATATCTCGAGAATGGTAAAGTTTAAGGGAAATTATCAAGAAACCTTTTTTGTAGATCATAAAATCCTCTTCAAAAAAGGTCTCTTCATAATTTCCGATAAACTGACTATTTTCAGAGATATCAACAAACAAAGAAAAACCCCGAGAAATTAAACTTCATTCATTCATCAGTGTAGTAAAAAGAATTGTAAAAAATTTGCGTTATTTGAGAAAAAAAGAAGAAAAAAAACCCTCCACTATTCTCTCATCGAATATCTTTAGAAGATTTCATGAAAACGAGAATAACGTAAAAATGAGAAAACTCTGTATTACTGTAATTTCTTCCTACATTAGATAAAATGATAATTTAAACCCCATCCATCTGTTCTTCCCAAGTATCACCAGAATAATCTCCCACATTGAACCACCCCTCTCCTCCCACCCTGTTGTACTGAACTATTTTAATACCCTTATACAGTGAAGCCCCATAGATAGAGTGCTATGCCATGCGTGTTCGCTCTTGCTGTAGGTATGTCGCGAGTTTCAACGTGGGGCGTGCAAACGCGGTGAGACGGAGTGCCGGTTTGCGCACCCCCTCGAGACGGTGCAGGCGAACGAGGACGGTTCTGTGACGGTCTGCATGGACGCTGTCAAGGGCCGATGCAATCGGGACCCCTGCCGCTATTTCCACCCCCCTCTGCACCTACAAGCCCACATTAAGGCCGCACAATCTCGGGCTAGCATTGCGGTAATGCATTCTTTTCTGTCTCTGTCTCTTTTTTCTTACTCTTTTCTTCTCTTTCTCTCTGTTACGTTTTTTTTTTCCTGGATTTTGGCATTGAAAAAAAAAGGCAAATTTGTGAATATTCTTGGAGTGAGGAGAAACGGGAAAATTCATCCTATTTTTCACTGATTCACAAAGTTTGTGGATTTTAGGATTTTTTTCCCCAACGTTTCCTTTCACTTCCACTCGGCTGAGCTCTCTCCCTCTTTTGCCTAGATAAAATTTTCTTGGACCCGGGTTCTCCTTCATTTTCAATCCAGTTTACTCAAGCCCTCCTTTTTTTTAACGTCGTAATTCTCAGAGTATGTACGCCGAGACGAGGCCGCTCGTACCTTGACTTTGATTTCGTCTCTTTGAAGTAAGCGAATAGAAGAAGAAGAAAAAAAGAGTTATTTTACTCGTAAAAAGCTTCGACTGATCAAATTTTTCATTTGCCTGAAAATAGTCTGTCCAATATATTACGTGAAATTGCCTTTCTTCCTTCTTTTTTTTTATTATTTTCATGAGAGAAAGAGAATATTTGCAAGGCAAATTTGCCTTTAATGTCATTTTTTTTTCTACCTCCACGATTCAATAATTTTTTTTTTTTCCCCCTCTTTTCTTTTATTTCCACCTATTTTTGTTTTATCCTATATCCTTGTTTGTTGGGTTTCGTGTCAAGCTTCGGTCGCTGCGTTGCCTTTCGTCAATCCACCATTGTTTATATCTGTACTATTTCTTTGATGTCTGAATATAGATAAAATGGGAGAGAAAAAAAAAAGCAATTGGCAAATAAACGTTTTCTATATCAATATGTGATTGTGAATTGGTGAAAAAGCTACGCAGTGGTCACGGTCAGAAACTCTACTGGGACGTCAGGAAACTCGATAATCAATTTTTCCAATTCAGTAAATAAATAGACCGGAATTTTCTCGAATGCACGTAAACTTGGCCCTGAAGACGAGTGATGTCATCTTGTGCTTGTGAAAAAATCCCGTTCACTCACACATTAATTATTTTTACCAACTTGTGCACAATGTAATCCGCCATTTTCTATGATTATTCATGAATAAAGTGATGCATTGAAAAGAACTCGAATAATTTCATTTCATTTACACAAATTAATTGAAATTAATGATAAAAAGCACAAAATCTCACAGTTTTTGCAACTAGTGTTTAAGAATATTTGAAGCACGTGTGATATTTTAGCACAAAAATGGCGTTTTGCGCATGAGTTGGGAAAAAAAATGATAAAACACATTTTGAAAAATCGTCGCCTCACCTCCCAGTACATTCCAGTTTGTTGCTTTTGTGTTTGTCCATCTATAAATCCTGTTTGACGTAAAAAAAGAGAAGAAAAAAAATTCTTGTAGTGTGTAGCTGAAGTAGCAGTTGAAGTACCCGAATTATTTAATTTTTTTTTTAAATTAAATTAATTCCCTCTCAATCATCACGAAAGAAACACCACTGTTTTTTCTATTTTCTCTCTTTCTAGCAGCCTATCGCAGCTATCGAGGTGCAAATATATATTCTAGTTGCCAATTACACCAAAAAAGAAATTAATAATAAATATTGAATAACATTATTATTCACCATTGAACCAAATTAGATAATCCAAATGATGCAGTTTATTTCAATTTTTTTTAATTACCTTTTTGCTGTAATTTAGTTGCATCTCTTTCACTCGATCTGAAAAAATAAAAAAAAATCATTAATTAATTTTTATCTTGAATAATTCGAATAAGATCGAGCGGAAACGATGCTACAACGTAAACATTTGTAAATAAAAAAAAAAAAGAGAGATAAAAGTAGTTAAAAAAGTACCTCTATTCATTTTGAATGATAAAAGTGAAACACAACCTTGCTGACAAGCTGTGCTGCACGAAAATCCCCGGCTATCAACCCCGCTGCTGTTTGCTGCCCCAACACAAAAATGCGCCTCTACACTCATTCAAAAAAAAAAATTACTAAGTCAAAGAAAAATAATCAAAAAGAAATGTTTATATATTTTAACGAGAAAAATATAAAGAAGATAATTCATGCAAAAATGGATAATCAATAAAAAATATGGATTTTTATACGGGGGTTGAACGTAGAGAGGTCCGAGGACACGTTCTCTCAAGACTCACTTGGAAGAAGATAATAAATCAATAATGATGAATTTTTCAACGACTCACGCATTTTCTTCCATTCAATTTTCGGTAAAATTTGAGATTCTCATCATTCGGTTTTCCTTTTGTTCTTCATTGCTCGGCGCTTCTTCTCGGAGCGAGTATTTTACCTGAAAAAAATCCTAAATCAAGATTTTTTTGTTTTTTTCCATTTTTTCTTTTGAATAACTCGGAATTGTTGAAAAATAGAGAAATTTTTGTGATGACATTTTTCTCTAAAAAAAAGGTTTTCGTAAAAATTTCTCTAATTTTTTTAAACTGAGATATTTCTGAAAAAGAAAGGAACTTTAGTTTTTCGTAATTTTTCTTTCCGATTTTCTCTTGTTCCCCGAGTTTTCTCTATTCGTCTCACTTCTTCTCGTACTCGATCATCGAGGAAAGAATGAAAAATCAAGGAAGAACTGAAAAGAACACAAAGAACAAGGAATTAAAGAAAACCCTGAAAATGAGCCGAGGAAAGAGAAAATTTTCAGCAAACATCAGCTTGGATGAGGACGCCACACCATCCCAGACACGTGTGAGAAGAATTAACCTACGGATACCGGCAGACCAGCTTGTTGGCAGGGAAGTCTCATTCTCTACAGCAAATGTCGCTTCAACAACTGGAGGGTGCATTTAATTACCATTAAAAATGATAATTACAGCGATTAAAATTCACAGAAAATTCGACATTATTTCATCGTTACTTTTTTTAAAGATATCTCGGAAACTAACGGAGATAGAGAAATTTTCGTAGAAACCTTTTTTGTAGAGAATTTCAAGAGCTACAAAAAAGGTCTCCATAAAAATTTCTCTATCTCCCTCAGTTTCCGAGATATCTTTAAAAAACTGGATGACTACGTAAAATCCATTTTATGATCAAAATTTAAAAAGTCTCGGATCTTTAATAAAAGAAGTTTACGAATGTGAAATTAGTAATGCACTCTTCGGTATTGTCGTGCCATTTAATTGGATGTTTGTCAAGTGTAAAAAAACACAGTAATCCTCCCTCTCTGTATATAAACACGAAAGAAAAACACTCGTTAAACAGCACAATCCCAATATTACTGAACAAAATTCACACTCTGCACGTACACGATTTGTCACACATTAAATGTCTCACATTCACTCGTAATTTGATTGAAAAAAAAAGCACACTTCTGCCCACGCCAAACACCAGCAACGACAGCGAACAAGGAGACGCGTTTCAGACATTAATTTAAAAGAAAAATTTAAATTCAATTACCGTAATAATGTTGAAGAGAATTTTCAAAATTTCAGGAATTAATTCAGGGAATGCAGAATTAATTTATTCAAATTTAATCATTTTTTTGATTCATCTAAGGCAGCCAACTGCAAAGGGGAAGGCCGATTAACTAAACTCGATCTATTTGTGTCTATCTGTGTGTATGTGTGTGTATGTGGGGGAACCATATGATTAATGGGCAAAGCCAGGCTGAAGACTAGGCTCGACAACAACACCACTTGCTAAACATTAATTTATGCCAGTTAATGCCAGAATATAATTTGCAGGTGTGCCAGCGTTTGCCAGAAATGCCAGTCGCAGTAGACGAATGGAAAATAATGTTTTTTTCATAATTTTTCCATTATCAGGCAAAGGGGCAAAACGGAATTCTCCAGCAAAATGCTGTATACTCTTCAAGATACTTCATTTTGTAATGTTTCCCATTTGCCCCATTTATTCTTTTAATAATAAAAATTTTATCCACAGAAAAATATCACCGCCATAGTCTATAACTTAATATTAAATCTCGTAATATCTAAATCTCGCAAAAAATACGTTTATTTCATTGTAATTCTAATTTTCCCGAATATTTCAATATTATCTATCTATTACATATATCTATATATATATATATTACATTTCTGCAAAGCCTTTCGATACTTACCTTTGTGTTTTTTTTCTTTTTTTGATTTTTATCTTGCCCTCTTGCTGAACCGATGCTTCCATGCTTGCCGAATAAATAAATCTTCGTGCCGCTTCGCTACCTGCCAATTAACGCCTGCAAAAAATGTATCAATAAAACAATTGTTGCCAACGAAAAAAAAAAATAATGTCCCGCACGACCGATCACGCCGCAAAAACGACGGAAATCGTTGTATGTTTGAAAAAAAAATGTTGATAATGGGAAAAAAAATGGATATAATCGGATCGGCGAATGCAGACGGGAGCGTTGCCGAGTGTTACGGGATTGGGCGCAATGGCTGGTGGAGTATCTGGTGTGCCATCTACTGGTGTACCGGGAGGACTACAGAATGCAAGTATGGCGGGCATCGAGCTTGGAAAGAAGCGGATGCGTGACAACAATGATGATCTGCTAATGGTACCACGGCTTTTGCATGTTGTACACCTTCCTTTTTTTTCTGTAGAATCAGACGTGTAGAAATTATGTAGTGAATTGGTAAATAAGGTTGAGTGCGTATGGTTTTCCTATATGACTTGAGCTTGTTTACCACTTCAGTACTGGATTGCTATTGGCGTCCATTTTGAGCCCAGAGGCGTCGTGAAGTGATCGGTTCCAGCTGACGTCTGACGCTGCTTCAACCGTTGGAGATACGTGAAAATTGCATCGGACCTTTTTTGTAGAGAATTTAATTCCCTGGAGAAAGACAGTGACGACATTTTTGTAATGTTAACCGTTCGACGATGACGAGCCTTCGAGGTTTCGGAATGGTCGAGTTAGGTTAAGCAGATGTCGCCACTTCTTCATAGGGAATTTCATTCTATGCGAAAAAGGTCCTAGATGCGTTTCATATGTCCGCGACGGTTTTGGAAACATGTAGGAAGAAAGGCTGGATCGAACCGTCTCACCCGAAAGGGTTCCAAACTGGGTGTCATCCAATTTCTACACGGAAAAACGAGCAATTAATGACGGTTTTTTAATCTCAATAAATGAACGATTTTTAGAAGAAATTTAATACAGAATTTTTTTTTTTTGAGGACAGTTCAATAATTGCTCGTTTCTTATTGTAGTCCTACTTTTAAGTTCGTGCAGTGAGAAAAATATTCCTCAATTCAGCTTGAAAATTATCTCGGAAATTACAAGATTAAGGAAAATTCGATAAATGACTTTTTTGTGGACCATAAAATGTTCTACAAAAAGCTCTCCTCACGAATTTCCATAGAACCGATCATTTCGGAGATATTTTCACAATAAGTAGCCCTGAAATTTCAATTCAGCTCTTTTGAATTTCACAAAAAAAGTATAATTTACGAAAAAATTCACTTGTACATTTGAAGATATTTCGCAAGAATTCAGTAGGGAAGTGGTGAACAAGGTCAAGTCACATGGCAATACCATATATACTTAACCTTGTTTACCACTTCACTACTGAATTCTTGATAATGTGTAATTATCCCATTTTATCATTATCCGAAATACTTTTTAATTACCACAAAAATTCCTATATTTTCCCCAAAAATACTTTTCTCACTGCAAATTAATAGTTAATTGCGATTGTAAATACACTGCCGAGCGCGCTTAGAGCTCTAGCTCCTATTTACATATAAAATTGCCCCATTGTCACGAATTTGTCCAACCTCGAGACGCTTTTGAGTTAAAATGAAAATTAAAACCGTTGCGCAATGAAAAAAAGAGCTTTTTATCGTCATTAAAAGTTTTTCTCGTTTATAATTTTTTCTATGATTAATTAAGTCGCATCAAAATAATAGAAAATAATGAGTTAACATGTCGGTGAAGAGTGGCAATTTTGTCCACTAGTTTTATTTATGAAATTCCTTAATATTCATTTTAATAGAAGAAATAAAACGAAATAAGTTACTTTCATCTTAAACTCAATATTCGATCGATATTTTGGAAATTAATTGATCAGTAGTGAAGTGGTAAATAAGGTCAAGTACACATGACTTAACCTTGTTTACCACTACATCACTGAAGTAAAAATTTCAGAGAATTTTTTTCTCGTAAAAATATCTTCATAAAAAATGAATCAAATTTCTAAATTCTAATTTATTTCGTTTAATTTCTTCATTGATCAATTTCCCGTAATTCTCAGCAATGGTACACGTTTATTCGGAGCTTACACGCCTCGTATTGTATTTATAGATCGCCGAACGGTCTTTATCATTTTCCTTTTTGTTTATAGTAGAGGATAGGGGTAAAATGGATATTAGTGATTTAACGGACACATTTGATGTTAATTGGGACGTGAATGTTCTGTGCAATGAAAATCATTTGAAATTAGTTAGAGGACTCGTGATCGGATTTTTTCGATAACTCGATTGAAGTGAAACTTTTCTATAATGCGAAAAGAGAAAAGTTGCACTCAACGCATTTGTAATTAATTTTAGGATTCACTGAGAATCTCGATAAATTGGACGTAACGAATTGAGTAGATAAATCGCTCATTGGCCAGACGTAAAAATATTTTTAGATTTTTTTAGAAGAAAATTTCCCGATTAATTCTATTTAAATTTGAAAAATCTCAAGGAATAAGAGAAAAAGAAATTTATTGAGCGAATTTTACGTTTGTAAATTTCAAGCTTGCGCCGATGATGCATGTTGATGCTTTCATATACGCCCTGCCCACCCCCACCACACTCTATTCTCCAATTATGAGGTGATAGTACAATAAACGTCATCTCGAGACGATTAAACGGGAATAAAATGGAAATAAGTACCTTGAGACGATTGTTGATCAATCGAATGTATATTTCGTAAATAATTGCTTATTATCACTTGCCAATTATTGGAGTTGATCGTAGAGCCACGTCGAGTTCATCGACGAGCACGACAGACTGCTTTATACGATTTCACTTGCAAGAGTTTGAGGGAAAGTTATTGCAAATGAATTCAGTAGTGAATAAAAAAGTAATTCCGATTTTTGTGAAAAATTTCGTGAATTATGGGAAATAATGAAGATATTTTTTTACAACAATTTCACTAATTTTTGTAGTTTTCGAGATATTTTTCAAGAATTAAAACCAAAAAAAGTGGCAAAAAAGAGACGATTTGGAGATAATCTTTTTTTTTTTTTTGAAAATATCCTCAAATCTGAAAGAAAATGAATTTTTCGTTGAGATCATTTTTTGTAAACGAAATTCGAGGGACAAAAAAGATTTCTATGAAAATTCCTCTATTTCTTTTGAGTTTGAGATATTTCAGAAAAATTGTATTTTGTTACTGAATTCATGTAAGCAATCTTTCGTTTGTTTTTTTAGAAATTGTGAATAATTTTTGTGTGAAACCTATTAGAGTCATGTTAATGTATTTGAACTCAAAACAATGAATTTAATCAATATTAATTATTAGTCTCTGGTAATCAGAAATATACAATACGAAAATCCAGTCTATAAACAATTATGAATCCAATTAGAACGTAATTTGGTAATTTCATTCGTGGAAAGATTTTCAACAGAATTACCTGAATATTCTTCCATTAAATATATTGATTGAAAATTAATATAATTAGTAATTAGCTGATACGAGTGAATAAATTGTAATTGAATGAAAATGACAAAAATCACGAATTCATTCGTCATTTCGACAAAACGCGTTTTACTGAAGTCATTGAGATCGATTACATTGAAAATAAACGGTAATTTCGTGATTATATTTCGATTGGAAAGATAATTGATATTTGTTACATAAATTAATTAGTGGAGTTGAATAATTCAATTTAATCTTCAATTTTTTCGGAAATATTTCAAGATTTATGACAGAAGCAAAAATATTCATTGATGCCTCTTTTGTAACTATAATTCAATAGTGAAGTGGTAAAGAAGGTTAAGTACATATATTAACTATATATCACTTAACCTTGTTTACCACTTCACTATTGAATTTAAAAATTCAAAAAATGTCGTTATTTTTTTCGTCAACATTTACATGACTTCAATGGGCCTTATAAAAAGAGTATTCACAATTTCCCCCACTCTGTGGACACAGACAACTTGACTGTCCTCAACTCACGTAAATCCATTTTTTTTTTAGTTTTCTTTTTTTCACCATCACACGAGCTTGTCAGCCGACAATCAATAACACTGATCACTCGAGTTTGGACGAAAAAAAAAATAGGGATTAAAGAATATCACGTGGCAATCGGGCTTCAATGCTTTCGCACTACGTTCTCGCAGCTTACGAAAAGAAAAAAAAAAAAAAAAACATTCACTTCGTAATTTTTCATTTTGCTTTTTCACGTTTCATGCGATTTACTTTGATTTCTGCAACAAAAAACATTCGCTGCTTCACTCCAATCGTTTGTTAATTTTCTCTCTTAAAATTTCAATAAAAAAAAAAAGTGGCGTTTTGCTTATTTATTCTTTTAATTCTGTGAAGTCTCAAATTTTCTTCGTTTTTTTTTTTTCAGTATAAAAAACGCGAACGTGATTGACACTGATTAACACATTTTTTTCATATTTTTTAAAACTTTTATGTTTACTAACGATCATGAGAAAAAAATATATTAAAAACCGGTTTTTTTCTTCTTTTTGGCAATTATCAATTAATTATTCGTACGTGACTTGATGTTGAATGGAAAATTTTCAGTTTAGGTTAATGACGTTAACACATGAAAACCGCGTGTTTCATTCCGTTAATTAATATCAACATTTTCAAAAATAGAGAAAAAAAAAAAGAAAATGGCTATGGTGTGTTTACTTACACATTATTATTATGTTGTACCACATGCTTAGAGTCAATTTTCCAGTTAATCCAGCCAACATAAACCTCGTCACATTTGGGAAGGTCGTCCTCAAGCTGCGTCATCGGCACAACTTGTTAACACTAACAATAACCATGTTACTTGTACCCCCTCCCTAATCTCTCTTTCTCTCTTTCTGTCATCACTAAACTCAGCTGTCAAGAGGAAGAGAGATA
This sequence comes from Aleiodes testaceus, assembly GCA_963565655.1. Lineage (NCBI taxonomy): Eukaryota > Metazoa > Arthropoda > Insecta > Hymenoptera > Braconidae > Aleiodes > Aleiodes testaceus. The sequence continues at coordinate 2,937,048 of OY751421.1, read as the reverse complement.
GAGAGAGGGAGAGAGAGAGAGAGAGAAATTAAGTATTTCTGCAAAGAAAAATCATTTTGAATTAACACTAATACGTTAAATCAATGTTTCCACTGTCGTAAACTTGAAAATAGTTGAAACCTATCATGTCTTTGTTGCAGATGGAATCAAAGTCATTTGGATCATTCTACTACGACAATTTTGTAAGTGTTAAATACTGATCCTTCGTTATTCGTGTCTCATTCAGTGGCAATTGTAGTCAGTCATAATTCCGGAGATATTTTGAAAATAATCTTTAAAGGATTCTTACACTCTACACTAATTCCTAGAAGTTTCAAATACGCCACGTTGGAAGTTGCGCGCGCACCTGAAACGTGTAACGAAGGATTGAAAAAATTGATAAAAAACTAATGAATCAAAGTAATTCACGCTACGAATTTCATCCAAATCAGAATTATAAAAAACTCAAATCACGAATTTTCATTTGCAAATTGAAAAAAAAAAATAAACGCGTTATGTATTTGTTATTACTCTCGCAAAAATAATGAGTGAAAAGTATAATAACTAATAGAATTTTTTCATGAATCATGATTACAGGCATTCCCAGCAATGGTACCATACAAGCGTCCAGCTGGTGACAAATCTGGTATGCCAGTTTATCAGGCAACTGGTGCAACAACTTATCAGCAGTTAATGCAGTTACCGCAGCCGTTCGTGCCTGTGTCATGTGAGTACGCTGGAACACCACCCCTTCCTCAAACCTCTAATCAGTCACTAGTAAGCGTACAAAATTCAATACAATCCCAGTCAAGCTCTAGTCACGCTCAAGTCACCGAATCAAACGGTGTCATTGGCCAAGTTAATAATCAACCACCACCACCATCATCATCCACATCTGCCTCAACTTCTACCGCCATTGGTAGTACTGGTAGTAGTGCAGTTGGTGCTGGTGGTAGTGGTGGTATCACTGATAATAAGCAATTAACGTCGAATCACGAGGGCGAAAATACGCGTAACTCTCCCGAATCGAATAACGCACAACAACAACAACAACAACATCAACAACAACAGCAGCAACAGCAACAACAGGTTAATCAATTAACATCTCACTCATCCGTAACATTGCCAATGAACTCGATCACAACATCAATGCCGTCAATCGGTAATTTCACAACAATGTCAAATATTGTCTCAATGGCTAATCTCCATCATCATCATCAGCAACAACAGCATCAGGCTAATTCAATGGCAAACTACACAATGGCAAACATGGCTAACTTCAATGTGCTAAATACAATTGGTATGGGCCATCATCACAATCTATCCCATCACATGGACCCAGCTACATTAGCAAAAGAAGTTGCCCAGAAGAATTATGCCAAAGCTATAAAACTGTCCCAAGCAACCCAGCAATACGGCCTTAATCCGCTGAGTGCATTAAATTATACTGGTGTTGCGTTAAACAAACAGGCAATTGCTATTAATCAATCCCAGGCAGCAGCAGCCGCAGCTGCCGCTGCAGCAGCAGCCGCATCACAGCAACCCCGTCAAATAATGCAATCAAGTCTAACTGGTCTACCTGGTAGTGCACTTGCTGGACAATTACCAGCCAGTTTATTGCACTATCCACGACCACCAAGTGCAACAACAATAAATCCGTACTCCCTAATAAGACATCCAATTCTACATTCACCATATGTACAGGCGTCATTCTCCGGTGTTCAAGCTGCTGCATTGCAACAGGCAACGAATCCGTATGCACAAAATCATTATGCAATGATACCTGGTATGAGCACTGTACATGGGGTTGCTGGTGTCCAAGGGGTACCTACTGGTGTACAGGGAATACAACAATTGCAGACAGCCAATCAGGCAACAATAGCGGCACAACCGCAGGTCGCCATACCAGCTAGTTCGGGGGTTATAATGCAACCTTATAAGAAAATGAAAACTACGTAAAAAGGCTTTCTTCGTGTTCACTTCGAGCCTGTTACTTCAATTTTCTGTTCATTTTTTTGGGAGGTTTTTTTAATGAGATGGTGTCGAGGGACGCCGGGCTCCGGATGTTGAAGACAGTGATAGAGAGACCTCGAGCGAAAAAGAGGGGGAAGTCTTCTTCTTTTCAGAGGAATAGAGTAAATGATTAGAGATGCATCATTGTGATGGGAAAATGAGGTCCTGAATTGGGAAAATTGATGAGGGGCTTATGAAGTGGCAGTTTATTTTTTTTAATGGGATTTTTAAATTCCAAAAGTATAGTTTCATTTTCTAGTCAGACATTGTCGATGAACAGTGCCTTAATGACTCGACTAATTAATTAAAGAGAGATATAAAAAAATAATAATAATGGATTATTAATAATGTCGAGTCTGTGACGTGTGAAAATTCATTATTGAGTGTAGATTTATTTAATTATTTTTTTTTCTGTCAATTGATTTATAAATATTATCAGTTGTATTAGTATAGTAGTCACTTCTGTTGTGTTAAAGACTGTTTTTAGTTTTTTTTTTTCTCCTTTTTTTTAAATTATTTGGAGTATTTTTTATTACTGTAAAATAAATTTTGGTGGTTGTTTTTTTTTCGGGAATTTGTGCACGATTTGTCTTTAACATGTTTATTAAAAATGATTTTAACTTTTATTACAAAAAAGAACAATTAAAAAATTGTTATAAAAAATTAGATTTTTCGTAGGAATTGAAATGTTTTGAGAAACAAGAATTAACACTATTTTATCGATTGACGTATGAATAATTTTTTTTTTTTCAATGTATAGTCATGAAATTGATAAGTGCATACTTGCCGCAGACTTTTGCGTTTTTATGTTTAAATATTTTTCAATTTTTATTATGACTTTTATTAATTGTATTTTATAAAGCATGTTAATTATTACATATTATTTTTATTTGTTATCAATTAATTATTTCCGATTATTTCAATTTTTATTATAATCGTGAAGTTTAAATAAATGAATTCACGATAATTCAATTTGGGAGAGTTACATGTCACGAATTGTGTGTGACAAGCCTCGTGTTTCGACAAAAAAAAAAAATATATAATAACAAAACATTAATTGATTAATGTTAATTCACTGTCTTTTCGAGAGTAATAAGAGATGAATAATTTTCATCAGTGATAAATTACAGTGTTAATGAAAAAATAAAGAAATAAAAAAAAAAAACACGATATCCATCGCGATACACTTTTCACCAAATAACAAAATAATAAATCGCCATTGCGATTATATAAACAGAGTAAATTAATTGTATTGTATTTTTATTAGTAATTATATTTAAAATCATATAAATAGGTTTCTTCGTCGGGATTTGTCGTAATGATTATCCTAATTAGTTATTAAATCGTGTGGGTGTGTGACAAAATGAATGACTTCATCAAAAATCACGTATGCGCATGCAATTGAGTGGAGTGGCAATGGGAAAATAACAGAAAAATTGTTTTTCCAAAAATATCTTGGAAAAATTAATTATTTATGAATTCTCCTTGAACCACTCCACTTCTCAATTGATTTAAATTAAATGAAGCAGGGGAATGGTGAAAAAATTATATTTAGGAGAAAAATTAATGTTCCGTATATTCGTTAACATACATCTTTATTTAAAAAAACACATATAGATATATATATATATATATATACAAATTTAAAGGAATAATAATTGAAAACACTTGCCAGTGATTTGAACACTTTTTTGAATTCAAATTTATCATTAAATAAAATATTATACATTAATTAAAAGAGAAAAAAAAATAAGAGAGTGCTGCGATGAGGGAAAAACATTTATATATTAATATAATAAAGTAGTTATTAAATTTATGATTAGAAAGAAGGTAAACACAAAATGAAAGAGTTTCATTTGGCATTGTTCATTTTGTGTAGAAGAAAAAAATAATGATTAAATAATAGTGAGCATTGTTTATAATTAGCGCCTAGGTATGACGGTCAAAAAGGAACAATTATAATTAATTAAATTGAATTTAAAGAAACATTAATAAACAAAGAACTGGGAGGAGGTGAGAAAGTGGGCGTGTTCCAGAGTCAACGTAACGGATGAGAGGCCAGCTGGATAACAATTCTTTGCTGGCAAAGAAAGATGGAATAAATAAATAAAAAAATGAAAATGGCGTCGCCCACGTTCTTGATCCTCCGAGCCCTTTGATCCTCTGTGAGATTAAAAATGGCTCCTTCGGGCACACACAAATAAATTGCACACAAAGCTCCACGTGTACTTGCACAAAAGAATTGAATTAACGGAAGAGATTTTTTGAAGGAAATATGAAATGTAAAGAAGCCTCGTGTAATGAGCAAAGCCTCGGAGCACTCCGAATGTCTTCCAGCACGGAGAATTTTTTTTTTTTCACCTCCAAAGTCCGTAAATAATTATTAAAATTGATAATGAACAAAAATTTGATGATAAAGTCGACAAAATTTCATGATCTCATTGAGTTGCTGGGATAGAGTATTAAAATCGAGCAAATTGAGGTTATTTTTCATGATAAAAACAGGAACCATTTTTCATCTTTTGAAGGAATGTACGAGGGCCGTCCATTGTGATAGTATAGTAATAAAATGAGTGCCCTAAGCACATTAATTAAATCATCAGTGTTTAATTGATGATACATGCCTACATTATGTGTAGTTATTATGTCTAGATAAATAGCAAAATGGAGTCGACGTAGGTCGCCATTTTGTTGACGATATAACCTCGAAAAATTCGATCCACATTGACTCGAGGTTAAAACGCATTGGGAAATGATTAATAAAGAATTGAAATTTATGAAAAATGCCAAGCTTGCTGATAACCGGCATCTAGGGTTTTTTTTAATGTTAGTCCATTAATTTAATGAAATTTTAGAAATTTAACGAAAAACAATTCATCAAGGAGAGAGGGTGGCTGGTTCGGATTCAAACCCAAAGCTTGCGATTAAATTTTTTTAGTATTAAATTTTTGTTTAACCAAAGTTAACTTTTTTAAAAAGTTTTCATGAGGATCTCTTTTAAAAAGTCTATAATTTTTTTCTCGAAAAATCCCCGAAAAACTGAATCACTTCATTTCGGAGGAATTGCAATTTTTTAATGAAATTAAAGAAAAATATATTTTAATTAGTAGAAAAAAATTAAATGATGCTGTTTGTTTTTAGAAGAAATTTGTTAAATTTTGTGATTTGTTGTCGTTATTTATTAGTCATGTTTGTCAAATGAATTTCGAGTTTTAATTAATTCTATTAGTGTCCAAGCTACGGGTTAAAGAATCGGTGGGAACACAGCGGAAGTGCCTTCCCTTGCACTAACACTCCACTGCACACCGAATGAAAAAAAAAAAAAAATTAAAAAAAACACGAACACCACACGATCGAGAGTGGGAGAGAAAGATTTTGATTCGAAAAATTGATGAAGAAAATATGGAAAAAAAAAAAAAAGTAAAACTTATTATTACTTAATAATGCCTAATATATATTACGTAATATATGAACTGCGCAATAGCACAATTGTTGCATATTGAATTGCGTGCAACGAAAGAAACTTTTATTGGAATATATATTAATTGAATAAAATTCATATATATTCATAAAGCGAAATAAGACACTCGAGTCTCAATTAATCATTAAAAAAGAAAAACTTCAAATGAAACTACGTTTTATGATATAAAAAACGATATATACATGCATACAGGTAGTATTTATTATTCTGTACTGTGTACCGTCTCTTATTCTTCATGTACATTGTTTGGATATACACTTACACGAAAAAAAAAAGTATAAAAAATTAAATGAACATTCACTCGCATATATTATCTATATAGTACTTATATATTATTCGTAAAGAAAAAAAAAAATTCAACACAATTAACGTGTAACTCTCGGAAGAAGTTCCTTTTCTTTTTTGTAATAAAAAGAAAACTATTATTTTTTTTTCGATAAAAATTTAAACAACAAAAAAAAACGATTTTTCTTTCAATAATTGTTTTTTTTTTTCTTTCGTCAAGAGTACAGCCAGTATTTGTAATAATAATTGCTTGAAACAAACAACAACAACAACAAAAGAAAAAAAAAGTGCATGAATATTTGTTTTATTAATGCTTCTTCTTATTTCATCTCTATTCTATTTTCGACGATAAGAAATTAAGTTTAAAGCATAAAAAAAAAAAGTAAAATTATGGAAAAAAAACACACACACACACATACACAGAGTAAAGGAGAAATTTTATTATCCTGAGTCAAGATGCTAAATATTCCTGTAATGTTTATTTTTTATTATTATATATTACTCGTGTAATCAATATTGCAATCTCTGCTGATAGCCTTTCATTTCAAGCCTTTATGCTTCCTGCTTCCTTGATGAGAAAAGAGAAAAAAAGTGGAAAAAAACTGATAAGTAATATAAAATCCTGTAAATTATTTTTGTTCTTCGTATGAAAAAGAATATGAATTATTGATAAACAATAGGACTTTGGTGCTTGTGCCATACACTACGTTAATTTCTCCCTCCCCCCTCCAAGTTTAATAGCACTACACTTTAATTAATTAATTTTTCTTTTGGAATTATGTTTTTTTTTTCTCAGTAAAAAAAAACTGTAAAAACGAATATTTCTGATAGAATTAAATATTATGAATAAAATGAAGGAAAAAGTAATTGTTGACATTTTTTTTTATTAATTATGCATCAACTTGAGTCAAGCAACAAAGTCTTTATATTATTGTGTTCTTTAAAGTGCTGTGGGATACTTCCAACTTTCCATTACCGATTGATTGAGGACTAAGTAATTATTTTGGCTGATAAAACAAAGAAAATGAGAAAAAATTATTCAATGAATACATCTAAAATGAGTTGGTTTCAGAGAATTTATTACAATTTTTTATTTACACAAAATTTCATAAGCTGAAATTATTAACAAGAATAATATTTGATTTTATGCTCGAATGAGAAATTAATATCAAAATACTTGCAATGTAAATATCATCGAAACTGTTGGGTTTAAAAGGATTCATCACGAGAATTTCAATCTGCAAAATATGCAAAAGCTCTTTGACTCAATTGCCTTTACTTTTATCAGTTATTAGTGATCAATCGTTCGGTAAATTTTAAAATACTTCTTCCGGGATTTCCCGCAGCACTATTAATCTATCTATTCTCCAATCCTCGTAGTTAACTGGTTGCTTTGATATATCACACACAAATTTCATCCACGGATTTGATTATAAAAAGCTCAAGTAGAGCTGAAGTTGTGCTAAAAATACCCCGCACTTGTTTCCCAATATTTCCATCTCCATTTTCTTTAATTAATAAATAAATTATGAAAAATTCATCAATGCTTTTCAGCGCTTTAGATGCGATTAAAAATGTGGTACGAGGGACAAGGTGTCTAGCACAGCTGGAAAGTGACTGTTTTTTTTTTTTCTGCAAATTTTTTAATCTCAAAATTCTCCTTTAATATCAAAATTTTACGATAAACTTATTTGTTTTATGAATTCAGTCATTTTTTTTATTTTTAAATTGCAGTAATGTGAGATAATGAATTGTCCCAACGGTGGTACGGAATTATCCCTCCTCTTTTCCTCTGTTAAGACCCTCAGTTCCTCTCTGGCTTCAGTTTTATTCTAAAAATTATATTTCTCGGAAAATTAACTCTAATTAAGCTTCATTCAATTTTTTAATCGGAGTTTACAGGGAAAATATATGAAAAAAATTAGGAAAAAAATGTTCTCATTAGATCTGATACTTTTGAATTTTTCTGCAAAAAGTTCTTTTGATAAATTCCTTGTAAACCTCATTATTTTCGAGAAACATAATTATTTTGATAAAATTACAGCCATAAAAAATCGGTGATGAAGTGATAATTAAAAATGAAATCATCCAATTTTCCTATGACGATATTCTGTGAAATTGACATATTAAATCTCCCACAAAACCGTTTTCACTGCTCCAATTTCATATTTAATGATATTTAATAAAAACTCATTTCGAAAGGTCATTAAAAACACATGCTTTTGGTTTTTCGGTAAATATATTGTAAATTAAATGAGATAAAGCAGTTTTTGTAATTATTTTTTCCACTAAAATCCCCAAAAATTAAAGAAACTGAAATTTTCCGACAACTTGAATTCATATCATCACCAGTTTTTCTTCAATATCTCGGAAATTAAGCGAGATAGAGCTATTTCTATAATAACCTTTTTTGTAGCCCTTGAACTCCTCTACAAAAAAGATATCCACAAAAAATTCTCTATCTCTCTTAGTTTCCGAGATATTCAACAAAAACTAATGATGAAATAAAGTTTATTTGTCTGTGAATTTCATGGTCATAAAAATTAAAAATTCCACCTCAGTCCTGTTGTTTTATCACTTCATCACTGTTCCACTCCTTCATCCACGTAAAAAAAGCTTTGAGCAGTATCAGACGCTGTAGAATACGCACGAAACACGCCACGTGGATCGTTATTTGTTGATACTTATGTAACGCTTTAGCCGTCTCCATATGGCGCATCGTTTATTCGCACTAGACCGATAAAAATAAAAGCGTAGACGAGCGAAGTTTAAGTGTTTTTTTTTCAACAAGAAAAGTGCTCTCTCTCTCTCTCTTTAATCTCTATCCTTCCCCTCAATTTACTTAAAAATTACCGAAAAAAAAATGCACATTTCAAATATTTTCTTGTTAATCTACGCATAGCAAGTAAGTTGTTGCAGCTTTGCCGCATCCAGGCTTTTGTAAGAGTAATGGGTAAATAATTTAAAATGGACGCTGACTGGACAATTGTGGAAGTTGTGATTCATCTGAAATCGTAGTATGAACAAACAAGTGAGCGAGGAATCGAGTGATAATTATGCAGTTTTTCATACACTTTAATTGACTGCTGAAATAAATTTTTTTCTCTGCTCTTTTAATTAATTCTGCCAATGTTATCAATGCTTTAATTTTTAACACTTTTCAGCTTTCAAGCATGTACATTAATTTTAATATTTTCCGAATAATTTGCAATGTTTTTGTTTTTTTTAGTTTTTCTGCATAATAATTCACAAATTACTTTCTTTCAGCATTGACACAGTTTTATTTTTTTTAATAAAATATTTTTGGTATTTATGATGATTTCTGGGGAAAATGGGGAAATTAAATGGATTTCAGGGTTTTGGAAAATATTTAGGAATTTTCATAGAAACTTTTTTTGTAGATTTTTATCTACAAAATGGAAGATTTCACGAAAAAATTTCTGAGATATTGTACGAAATCTTAGAAGGAAATTTTTCTCGTTTCAACGTTTTTCCTTATTTTTAAAAATTTTTTCATTTATAAAAATCTGGGAATGCTGCATGTAACTCAAATCCGTTCATGATCTTTTTTTAAACTTTCTGTTTCATGCTTGCCCTTCGCCTGGATTTCACCGCACGACATTGAACTGAATGAACCCTTCCTTGATTAAAAAATAATTTTTTACACACAAAAAAAAATGAAATAAAAACCACTGGAATGCATCCTTCTCCAATCCGGCCTCCTCTCCATCCTGCGGACTAAAAAAAAACACTTTTTTTAAAATAAAAACTGCACCTGGCGGACATCGAAATGAAAAAATCTCTCGGTAATCCACTGTTACAAATTTTATTTTAATCTAATACTTCAATTTACGAAAATTGTTAAAACATCGGATGTGTGTGAATCTATTGGTAAAAAACACAAAAACATGTAAATCACAAAAAAAAAAAATCTGCAAACTCACTCTTTCTCGCGAACTTGAAAAATCCAAAATCTTCATTTTCTTTTTTTGAAAAAATAACAACTAAAATTTAAAAAAATTCATGAAAATCTTAAAAAAAAAAAAAACATACCTAAAAAATGAAAAAACATAAATTTTCAAAAATTCTTTAATTCCGCTGTGTTTTATGGAAATAAAAATTTGGTGTTGGGCCTGCCATCTCTCACGACGACACGCTGGATTGCTCGACTGGTTCTCGCCTTCACATGGTGTTTTTTGCCTAAAAATTTTCTCAAAAAATAAAAATAAAAAAATGCACGATCACCGAAAAAAAACCTGGATTCTCTCAATTTTGGTAAAAAAAAAAAAAAATGGTATTTTGTTGTGGTGAACTCGCGAAACACTCAAATTTTTTTTCATTCTTTTATCATAAACTTTTTTTTAACCTTTTTTTTTTTCTTCACTATTTATTGTCGTTCTGTATCCATCTGAACCTAATACATTACTATGGTTGGATATTATTATTATTACGTAAATAATTTGATATTTGAATATATTTATTTAAATGCTGGCTTGGTATGTGTGCACTGCGGCCGCATTATCGCCATGCCCGCTCGTCACAAAAAAAATTGGTTTGTCATTTGATTAATTAATTAATTCTTAAAAAAAAAAAAAAAATTATCACCCCGGTACATGATTCATTTCACCCAAAAAAAAAAATCATTCAAAAACACATTCATTCATCACAAAAAAAAATCATTAATCCATAAAAAACTTAATTAATCAATGAATTAATTATTCAAAAAAAAAAAAATACAAAACACTTATCGAATTATTTTCGGACATGTACCTGGGTGGGAGGGGACATTCAACCTGTCCTCCCAATTTCTGGTGCATTCTGTACCTGAATTTCACTATTCGGATGGCAAAAAAAATCTAAAACGTCTATTCATGATTGAAATAAATAAAAAAAAATCGTACGAACACTGCCTCGTTTGCTGCATGTGGATCGCCTTAGCAGCCTTAGCCACTGTCGGGGCCCATGTGGTCCCTCAAAACGCTCACTGTGTCGTCTACACAGACAGCTGCGGACAGGTAGACTCATTATTGTAACCAGTTTTTACCCAAATTTCAGGTCTGCATTATGTCTTTCGAACGAAAAAAAATTGATTAAAATTTCCATTTACCTCAATAGACAAAAAATAAAAAAATAATTTTTTAATTTTAGAATTTTTTTTTCTTTTCATAATGCAAACCTGATTTTTTTATGCTGCTAACCTTTAAGGATAAGGAGAAAAATGAACAATTATGAAGATTTTTTTGATAATGAAAAATTGATGTTATTTATTCTATAATAGAAGAATTTTTTAATTCTTGTAATCACAAATTTATAATTGTTTTCAATTCTCATTAACCTTAGCCTAAACACGTAGCTTTTTGGGGGCGTCTCCCTCACCCAACTGCTCACCGCAACTATAACTGCGAAATAACCACTGCCTTATTTTTACCTGGTGTTTGTCTATTATCATAATTTATTTTATTACGTTAAAGAGAAATATATTATTGCTACCCTTCGGATACCATCGTCGTTAATATTTTATTACTATTTTACAAACGTATGTGTGTAATCGAAGTATACTCAGAAAATACAGAAACAATGTGTAATTATTTAATTAATGTATCGTGCACGCTTTTCATACTTTTGTGGTGGAAATTAATGAAAAAATTGACAAAAAGTTTGATTTCTCTTTACAGATGGTTTTCCTCACATATCTCGGTAAATAAGAGAGATAGAGCAATTTTCATAATAACCTTTTTTGTAGCCCTTGAAATTCTCTACAAAAAAGGTCATTACGAAAATTGCTCTATCTCGCTCAGTTTCCGAGATATTTTGAGAAAACTAAAAACAAACTGAATCACGTTTTTCTTCGATTTTTTCGAGTCTTCAATCTCTTCTCCACAAAGTTAGATACACAATTTCTTTAATCGTGGCTTGATTATCTTAATAAACAAAATATTTATTCATATTACCCGAAGTAATAGTTTGCTTTGAAAAATCTCTCGCGATCATTAAATCCTAATGAGTCATCCTCTTGTTTCCTCTTGTTTTTCATTTTTATTACTGTGAATTCTTCATTTTTTTTTAACCAGTCAGCACGCGATGTAGTTTATGATAACGTAACTTTTAAATCACTCGTCTGACGTTTCATACTTTGAGCTAAATTACGGGAGAAATTGCTTAAAAAGGAAAAGTTTGTTGGTCTTTTTGTTTTTCTTTATTTTTATAAATTCAGTGGGGAAGAACGTACGTATCAATTTTGGAATTGTTTCGACAATATCTCGGAAATCGAACGATTTATGAATTTTTTTGTTAAGCAAAGTTCTACAAGAAAATTGTATTTCCGTTATTTTCAGAGATATTTCGAAAAAATCGTTTTACTTCCTTTTTACTGAATTTTCATGACATTTTCATAATTGGTACAAGTTTCATGGATTCATTAATTGAATATAAAAATTATAAAGAATAGATGAAAGTCCATAAAGTTAATCACTTTTGCTTGCCGTAGATGAAGCTTTAGAACGCATTAAATTCACGTGAAAATATTAGAAATACTCTGAGTTGTAATAATTTATAATTGAGGAAATATTTGATAATAAAAAGGAATGCTAAACTCGCATTATTACTGCACGCACATACGACTATTTAAAATCGGCTTTAACTTTTATTTTCATAATTTGATAGTGAAGTTTTGTACGTGAAAATGCGATTGAGCTTGTCATTGGTTTTTGTTGAATATCTCGGAAAGTAAGCGAGATAGAGCGATTTTTGTAATGACCTTTTTTGTAGCCCTGATTAAGCTCTTCAAAAAAGGTCTCTTCAAAAATTCTCGTATCTCGCTTAGTTTCCGAGTTATTCAACCAAAAACAATCTCAAGGTCACACAAAACTTAACAATCAAATTTACAAGTTTTCCTTTACTTCTACGCGGCGTTAAAGTTAAATAAATTTCTGTAACTTCTACGGTCACCTTTGTATCTTTCTCCTTACGGGTTTATCAATTAATTTATTTAATTAATGATTACAAAATAAATCTGGCTGTGTCGTTATGGTTGCGGAGACTCGCAGTTGTAATAAATAGTGTTGAACTTATTTGCAGTAGAATTACATATATATATATATATATTAATTTGATAAAGCTTTGAGAATTTTATCCCCTCATTCTCTTGTTTGAAAATTGAAGAAAAATAAGAAAAAAAAAAAAAACACCAAATTTCGCTAACTCTCCGCTGCCTCTTGGTTTGTTGCGTGGAACACAAAAACCCACCCACTCCCCCCCCCCCCCCCCTTTTCTTTTTCAATTGAATAATTATAGCGAACCCATTATTTTAATTGTCTACAATTAATTCCTATAATTTTATTTATTATAAATATATATATATATAAATACATAAATATATTATTCGTAGCTATTGAAGTAGTGAGTGAATGTGTGTGTTTCAATAAGGAAATTAAGTGAAAAAAAAAAGAGTTTGAAAAATCACGCACACGAACCAATCGGCGGTAGTTAGCGCTTGGCGGTAATTGAAATATGCTTGGGTGAACGTCTTTTCAGGTTTTTTTTTTATCTATTTGTTATTAATTGAGTAATATTCCAACTGTATCACTGAAAAATTTGCTCTTTGATTTTTTCTTTTCTTTGCAGTTTTTTTTTTTTTCTTTCGTTTCTCATTGAATCACGAGTTCAAGTCACAGTGTTTAACAGTAATTTTCTTTCAATTTTCATGGAAATGCTTTTTTCCTTTTTTTTTTTCATTATTATTTGTTTGTGATGGAAAAAAATGTTATCTTGATTCAAAAATATTTGTTTTTTTTTCAGTTGTAGAGAAGAATGAATTTTTTTTTTTAGAGAAAAATCTTTATTTTTCAATTTTTCGTTTTTTTCATTTTTTTCGAAATCTCAATGGTCAAAAAAATCTACAAAAATTGAAAATTTCAGAAAAATCAAAAATGAATTACCCCAAAAACATCCCTCCTCCTCCACCCACCGTCGTTTGAATCAAGAAATATTTTTTTCTACGAAAAAAACAATTAATTTAATGTTGGAGTAAAAGAAAAAAAAAAGAAACTTTAAAATATATATTTGTTTGCACAAAATTATCACCCAAGCACAAATAGCCCTCTTCTCCCGGGCCATTATTTGCATGACCAGACTCTGTGTTCGTAGCGTTTTATATATATATCTATATCACAGTCCATAATCATCAAAATAGATATATATATACATTAAATATATATATATATTTTTGCGTAAATTGCAAGAAATTTTTCATTATACGCAAGTACTCTATATATCCCAATTATTATTATTATTATTATTTTTTATTAATTAATTAATTATAAATCTATATATTTTTAATTGAAGAGTTAAACGTTTAGACGAGGATATCCGATAGGATTCGACTATATATCTCGTGACACGTGTATTAAATATAATTGTTGATTAGTTATTAATTGAATAAAAAACGTTTCCTACGTATTTTTGCACGCTTTAATGGTGGAAATTATTGGTAAACTATTCTAATTTCACTACGCGATGTTTAATTCAGTTGTGAGAATAGATAAATGAAAAAATTCTTCATTATTTTGGGAAAAAAAGGGAACAATTGAGTTTACGAAAAAATTCACTTTTTGGAATTTGTTGAATATCTCGAAAAGTAAGCGAGATAGAGCGATTTTTGCAATGACCTTTTTTGTAGCCCCAATTCTGCTCTTCAAAAAAGGTCTCTTTGAAAATTCTCGTATCTCACTTAGTTTCCGAGATATTCAACGAGAATCCATCTCAAGGTCAAAGACGACTCTGAAATTTCATCATCAGTTTTTTTGAGATATCTCGAAAACTGAGCGAGATAGAGAAATTTTCATAGAAACCTTTTTTGTAGAGAATTTTATGAGCTTAAAAAAAGGTTTCCACAAAAAATCCTCTATCTCGCTTAGTTTCCGAGGTATCTTGAAAAAACTGGTGATTAGATTGAATTGATTCACATTTGTTAGAAAAAAGTGTAATTTTTTTCTAAATTCATTTGCTTCAAGGTTATTCACGAATATATGGAGATTTTTTTTTTCACTTCTGAATTATTCAATTTCACGGCTGATTTATCATTTATTTTCATTCAAGCGTAATTAACTTATCCAAAGTTAATTAATTAATGATCGTAGGCTGTTTTTTGATGCTTAATTACTCTAACGTTTTTTGGGCCTAACAATTAATTATTTTAGTCATTAAAAAATTAATGATAAAAAATTGATGTTCAATAATGTCAGTTTATTTAATTTCTTTACATTCTTTCACTGTTTAATTATTGTTTCATGAATTACACGTGATTAATTGATAGATGCGCGTGTGTGTTTATTTGTGCTCACTTTTGATTCTAATTAGTGATTATTTTTTTTCACATTTTTCTAAAATTTGATTTTCATCTATTTCCTTTTCGTCTATTAATTAAAATTGTGAAGAGATAAAATTGGTTTATTCGATTTTATTCTTGTACATTGGATGAAACTCCGAAATTGAAGTGGAAAATTGAAAATTTTATGAAAAATTTTTCATCAAAATTTCGCTGTTTCCATTCATTTTCGAGATATTTTGAAAAAAATGAAAACGAGTGAAAATCGAATCAACGTTTCACCTCTTCGCTTTCAGTGTCGAGTTTTTCTCAATGCTGCAGCTTAAAAATATATTTTTAAAAATCGCTGCCGGACACACAAATGCATGTATATACGTGCGTTTTTTTTACTCCAGTAGTGAAGTGGCAAAACGAATCCTTGAAATCTACTCCAACGGTTCCGGAAAATATCTCGGAAAATATGCGAGATTTTTCGTTGTCTTTATTCACAAAAAAAAACAAAACATTTTTCTTCTCGTTTAGTTTTCGAGATATCGAACGAAACTCAATTCGATTTAAATGTCGACTCGAATCGCCACTTTACTACTGACTCGATATCAATTTGAATAATAATTACACAGTAATAATAAAATAATATTTTTTTCATAAAAAGTTGTACATGATGATAGGAGATAGGGGATTTTTTTCGCGTAACGGATCCTATTGCAGTTTCCTCAATTTTTTTTAAATAAAATTGAAATTCGGAGGATAGAAAATTTGAAAAAGTCTGTCAATAAAAATGGCCCCAGTAGAAGAGGGCTCACGAAAAAAAAAAAAAAATCGCAAACAATGAAATTGTGAGAATAATTCAGAGGAGAAAGTAAAAATAATCACTCATTGACGAGAAAAAAATTTAAATAAATTCATTTTTTTTTTTTTTCATTTTTTTTCGTTCCAACATGAATGAATCACACGAGGCAAGATTAGCTTGCAAATTAATTTGAAACACAATACAAGCGTTAGAATTTCCCTGAAAAAAAAGAAAAAATTAAAAAGAAAAACAATAAATGATAACGTTCTACTGCAAATTTACATTAAATTAAATTTAAATTATTATGCACGAGCAGATAAATTCGATGAATAATTTGGAATTTAAAATCATTATTGTCTTCTCGTGCATTATTTAGACACTAAGTACCTTTAATTAATTTTTCACGTACGACCTCCAATTTATAGAGCATGAATAATTCAAATTGAAACACATGCTCTACAAAGTTGGAGAGTGAGTATGGGTGAAGGCGAGAGTGTGAAAAAAAAACATAGTGTGTGTGAAAAAATATATTTACTAAGATTTTTCATTTTTTCCTTATAAATTTGCATTTAATTTTCATCATTTTATTTTAATTTCTATGGTTATTTATTTAAACAAGAATTGAGAATTTATAGATTTTATGATTTTCTTTCAGTTACTGGACACCCTCCCGGTGTGCCAAGATTTTAATCGACAACTTTGCAACCGTCCCGCCTGCAAATTCATCCATCTCCATGACGGTGAGTTTTCCAAATATCTTTTAAACAATTTTCCCCATTTTTTTCATCAAAAAAATTGAACAAACATCATATTAATAGTTTTTCTCAAATATCTCGAAAACTAAGTGAGATAGCGTGATTTTGCTCTCTTCCTTTTTTCTAGCTTTCAAAATTCTCTACAAAAAAGGTCCAATGCAAAATCGCTCTATCTCGCTTAGTTTCCGAGATATTTTAGTGAGAATAACTGATGTAAAAGCCTCATGTTTATTCTCCATTATTCTACCTCATTTCTCTCAAACGTATCTAATCTGCTCTATCACATTCAAAATTTTGTTTTGCAGGAAATGTGGAGGTGGTGGATAACCGCGTAACCGTATGCCGAGACGCAGTAAAAGGCGCCTGCATGCGGCCACAGTGTAAATATTACCACATACCGGTGGCACTACCACCGGCACCCCTGATGGCTATCGGCGCTTCCTCGGGCCCCTAATTTTTTTGGAGTTGCTCCGGTCTCTACGTGAAATAAAATTAATTGAAGAAATTAACCGACGACCAAATGCCACAAATTCAAATGTAGTATTCATTCTGGGAATTACTGAGAAAAAATCCCCTAGAGCGTTTTGAGAATTTTCCGTAGGAGCAATGAAGAAGTGTCATGGCTCATTTACTTTGGTGCTGTTAAAATTAAAATGAGATTTTAAAAAAAAGGAATGAATGTTGCGAGAGAATGAATATTTCAAATATTTTAGTTTTTTCCTTTTTTTCTTAATTATTATTATTAATTTGTTAATTGTAATTACGTCGAGCCATTGAGAGCATTGATAGGTCCAGTGAAAAGTATCCGAAAGAAAATTCATAGGAGACAATAAGCGTTTTCAATTTTTCTTCATTTTGATCTTCCAGAATTTGAAGAGAAAATTAATTAGTGATGGAGAAAATTACAATTAAAATATTTAATCAATAATTTCAATGGCTTTGGCGGAGATTAGTCTTTCCTGTCGTTTGAGGTCCATATGGATCCCATGTGACACTCAAAGCAAAACCCGGCCACTAGGTTAAGCAAATGTATTGTTTCGTTTCAATTTAATTTTTTTTTTATAATTCAAAACAAAATATGTGCAAACAAAGCAGAAAAATAAGCGTTGAATGATTATTTTTTTAAGCAAATTTTTGTTATTATTATTATTATTATTATTAAAAGAGAATCGATATTAATTCATATAATATTTTAATGTCGATTAATTTGCAATCGAAAAAGAATACTCTTACATGATTTATCTGTGAAATTCATTTAATTTCATTTAGAATCGAATTTTTTGAGAATTCTTGAAAATATAAAAAAATGAGAGGAATTCTTTGCAAAAACTTTTTTCATAGAAATGTGACTGTAAAAAGGGTTTGGAAAGAGTTTTCAAGTGATTTCACTTAAAAAAATTAAATCGAATTTCCTCCTTTATCTTTTATTCCTCTTAAATTAATTTATCCACATAATTTTAACAATTACCTTCTTAATTCATATTAAATTCAATTTCCCCAGTGATATTTTACGATTGACAAAAATTTAGTTGAATAAATAAACAAGTAATTGCATCGACTGGTTTTTGTATACATGAAGAATAAATAAACAATGTGAATGAAAATTAAATGCAAATAAAATGGAATGAAAAAAATCAATAGAAATAGAGAAAAAAAAGTTGACGCAAAATCCACGTATCCAGGGGATTTTGTAGTTTTCCCAGTGAAAATTGAGAGATAAATAAAATGAAAAATTGTGTGTAAACTTTACTTCCGTGGAAAAAGGGGCAGCAACGTATGTAAATACGTATGAGGAACGTTTGCGTCTTGTTCCATAAATAAATAATTATATATAAATATTATAAATAAAAAAAAAAAAGATATATATAAATAAATATATTATTTATACACAAAAAAAAAAAAAAAAAATTGACAACACGTATGAACACACACACGGTGCTAACGCGGGTTGGTCCATTGCGTGTACATAGGTGCGTGTAGAATAATCCTAATAATAATAATATTAATAAATTAATTAATTGATTAAAATAAATAAAAAGTAACTTCTATCGCGTTAGTAGGCTAGTTAGGGCCCATCGAGCCGGACAAAAAATTAAAAATGATTTTCAATTAAAATCAGTTGTGGAAAAATAATTTTGAATCCTGATGAGAGACTACGAAGAATTTTATACTCGTTAAGTGAAAAATTACATACGAATTGTGAAGGAAAAAGAAAATAACAAATTTTTATTATTTTGTACTATGTGCATGTAAACAATGTGAACAGTTTGATAGTCGAGTAGTGAAATGAGGGATTTTTAATGGAAAGATTTATTGAAGAACCTTTTTTTCTCGAAAAATTCACTAAAAAATTGAAAAACGTCATTCTTCTTTAAACTCACATTTTATTACTCGATTACTTAATTAATTGTACACATTAAACATATGTATATATACAATTGAAGTAAAATGGATGACGAGGAACGACGAGAGTGATGTGAATCAGCGATCACAAAAAAAAAACACTAATTATCAAATATCAACAAAGAAAATTGTAGTAATTAGATTAAAAAAAATTGAACGAATGTTTTTTAATTTGATTCTAAAAAAAATGAGAAAGTTGATTAATTAAAAAAATTGTCGACCAAAACCTGAACAATTGTGAGGGATGTCGTGATAACCAGATTTAATTAATTGCAAGAAAAAATAGTCACAAATTATAAATTCGTCTTTAATTAATTAATTAATTTTTAAAATGATAAAAAAAAATTATCAATGAGTTTAATGAAATTTGAGAAAATAATTTTTGTATTATAAACATTTTCAACCGTCCAATAAAAATGCTGGAGCGTCTTCCTAGCAAGTGTATCGGGTTAAGTCGCATTTATGACAATGAAATAAAAAAAATAATATTTAAAAAAACAGAAATTAATTACTAATAATAATAAATTACTATTTGAACTAGTCATTGCGACGTGTCGGGATCCTTCGCGTTCCTCTCAACCGCACCGTCTCAATTCTTTATTTTTTACATTGCACAATTGAGTAATGAAGAGATTAAATGAAACAATCCATTCAATTTTCCATAAATTTTCAGAAATTATCTCGAAAATTGAAGAAATGAGAGGAATTAAAAAAGAAAAAATTATAGAAAAAAATTCAACGAAAATCGGAAAGATAAGTGGAGAAGTTTCGTTTCATCTCTTCAACACTGAGTTGAATTGAACAAAATATAAATATATATATACATATATGTATATTCAAGGATAGTTGGTTTTTCAAATATAATAATTTTTTAGGCGTAATTTAATCTAATCTGAGGATGCAAAACATTGACAAAGGAAAAAAATGTGAAAACGAGGGAAAAAAAATTGAGGAATGAAGCAATGTGAATGTTCCTTTACAGCATTTAATAATCAAACACCACTCTCATCAAATTCAATGAAGGAAAATTAATTAATGTACTGACATTTGGTATTAAAGGAGAGAAAGATTTAGGTGAGAGTTTCGTAGTCTATTCGAGGAAATATGTAAATTAAAGGTGTAAATAATTTAGGAATCACGTGAATTAATGATGGAAAAAGGAAGATTCTATTCAAAATTTTATGCCCCTAAATTTATTCAAATTTAATTTTTCGAAAAAATGATCTCAACTCGAGTTGTTATCTTGTGTTTAATTCTTTCAATTGATTTTATTATCAATATCAGTGAAATTAATCGGAAATTTAATCGAGAATAACAAAACAATTGTGTTTTTCAATAAATTTCAGACTCGCGTTCGATAGTTAAATTGCATTTTATTCTATTAAAACGCACCGGGGACGCAAAAATATAGAATTATTTAAAGAATTTCTTTCTTTAATTGAAATAAAACTCACGTGCAATCGGCTGTTTTTCCCTCTGAATTTAAACGTGGAGGAAAAAAATATAACCATCGACTCGTTGACTAGAATCACTTTAATTCAAATGAAAAAAATTATTATTTATCTGATAAATATTCTTTTAAATCGTCAAAGCATCGATCAAATTTTTTAACAAAAAACAAATGTGTTTCTGAATTAATTTAACTGTGAAATAGAACATGTAGTTAAAAATGAAGTGAAAATAAATAAATAAGATTGACAGATGAGGATATACGGACGAGTTCCTCCGTGCCCTAATTTAACGTGTACATAGAATTAAATATTCGTAAACGAATAAATAGCGAAAAATAGCTATAAACAAGTACAATAGAGTACATTTAATTTGCTTGGAATTATTTTCACTGCTTCTTCATCGATTCTTCATTTTTATCGATCAACATCGAAAATCATTACAATGAAATTCTCTCTCAATTGATTGCATGATTGTGCAAACAGTGCGAAAGGATTTTTTGAAGAAAATCTAATCGTTCTAGTTACACATGATACTTTTCGGCCAATTGATGTACAATAAAATCCCCAATTTGTTCTGTCAGGTCATGAATTCTAATTCATTACCTCAGAAAGCAAATCCATATTATAGAATATTATTATTGTGTTGAACAAGAAATAATTAAACTGTAAAATTATGAGTTTAAAGAATTCGAATGATTATTTTTAGATTTATTTTCAAACATTTGAAATTATTGGATTTAGAGTAAATTTGAAAAAAAAAAACTTTATAGAGAATTTGCCAATTGAAATTCATACATTGTTCATGCAGAATAATAAAATTTTATTATATTGTGGTAACATAACAATGTTTTGCACATAAGTTGGAAAAAAGGAATTAATTGAGAGACCAAAAGTATGCATAGTTATTTGAATTGAAATACAATATAAATGTATAATAAATTTTGACAGATAGTGACATATCTTTCCCTTTAATACCAAGTCAAGATAAAATTAATTAAAATTGAAATTGATTTTTTTAAAAATAATACATAGAACTACATTCTACACTGAATGGAACTGGTGGCCATATTTCGAAAATTAATTCATTATTTCAAAATGGAATTTAGAAGAAAAAAAAATCAAGTGACACAGAGCACATTGAATTGCACACAGGTGCAATTAAATTAATAATAATAATAATAATGAAAAATAAATAATAATATTATTGATAAAAATAACGAATCCATTGAAGTTTTGAGCTTCCTAACTTGAGTCAAGGGTTTTAGCTGCTGCATAAGCAATCAGAGCAGTTTTAAAACTAGAAAAAAAATGAAAAATATGAAACAAAAAAAAATCATAAAAAATATTCAGAAGAATAATCAAATTCGTGTTCGAACGATTCAATCTCCCGCTAAAAGGCTGTGCATATCAATTGAAATATTCATTGCCTATCGGTGATATTGACGTTTGGGACAAGTTTTGCCTAGCGCTTACGCATTGAAAGAAAAAAAAAACTGAATTCAACGAAATACAATAAAAAAGAGAATTGACAAATAAAAAATATTGTGAGATACTTATATAGACCCGCTTTCAGAACGGTCAATCAACTGTAATGGAACGTTAATAAAATGAGGTAAAAAAAAATGGAAAAAACATTAATTCTTTCATAATTTAGGAGTTTAAAATTTTAAGTTCAGGAGAAAAAAATTGGAAAAAATTGAAGGAATGTTGCATTATGTGTTATTGATTTTATTTTCCATTTTTCAAATAAAAATTGATGACTTTGGAATTTAATGTTCGATAGTTGATGACCGTTATGTGCTCGTATCCCCAATCAAGCTTCTCGCGCTGTGCAATTTTTTAGGCTTCGCTGTAGAGAAGAAAAAAGCTGAATCCGTTAAAAGTTTTCGCCCCCGAGAATGAGTTTTTCTCGAAATAGAAACTAGAGTTCTTCATAGATGAAAGAAAAAATGAGAAACGAATGATTAAAACCGTCCACGGTTTCTTCAATTTTCTTAATTGAATGGAAAAAATTAATTACCAAGAACAGGTATTAGCTCGTAGTTTTTCGAGACAAAAATGGGAATTATTATTAAAATAGAAGTGACATATATTTTTTATTTAAGCTCTACAATAAATAAACGTAAGAACAGTTCGATAACATTTTTTCATGATTAAAGAGAGAAAAAAAAATTAAAAAAATATCTCTGGGGCGAAAAATGTGCGTAGAAAGACATTGTCATTGAATTGTCAATAAAAAAGGAATAAATGAAGACAAAAATATATATATATAAATGAAAACAATAGGTGAATTATCAAGTAGTAATTTGCGATTATAATAAACCGTAGAAAATGCTTAAAACAGTTGTACGAAAATATTGAAATTTCACCTAAAAAAAAATCGTTAGATGACTTCAATATTTTCACTGTAGATTATTAGTAGTAGAAATTAATATTGTCTGGATGCTTTCGATATCCATAATATTGTCGATCGTAAATATAAAATTTCCCTAAAATGATTTAAATTTTAAAGAAAGAAATCTTTAAAAATATCCCATCTCAAAAGAAAAAATCGGATATAATCCACGCGATATAGAGGCTTAGTGACTGTAAAATTAAATAATATACGCATGAAAGAAAAAAAGCATTGTAACCACAATTTTTCGAGTGAAAATTTAGCATAAATGAGTTTACGTCCGAAAAAATGAAACTAATAGCGAGAATTCTTTGAGATAAATATGCTTCACTCTGTACGTAGTTGACTGTAGGCATTCTCGGGTAATTTCTAAAAAAAATTGACATTAAAATTTCGGCGTCTAAATCGAAAGGAACGAGGAAAACGCTACGGGGACTCTCTAACTCAACCGACGCCGGGCTGTGATTTCATAAATTCAAAATAGAGGGACCGCGGCTTCAACGTAAATAAAAGGGAAAAGTGTCTCCTATGAGAGAAAAATTAGAAAGGGCACGGAAAATTAGGGAGTCACCGTTGCACTTATCTTCGGTATTTTGATCTAAATCGAGGGGTTATTCACTTGAGGATTGAGTGGCATCATGACTTCAAAATGGAGTCGACTTCACGTGAATTTAGTGTCTGATTTCACCGACTTCAAGCGCTGATTCACGTGACTTCATGACTGCAATTGATTGCCGATGACTTTATCAATTCGTAATCAGTGACTTCAAATAGAAAAAAATTTAACTAATGGAAGAAAGTGAGGGATTGTTGAGTTTCTAGAGAAGGGACTTGCAGAGGTGCCAGTAGTGAGTGACGCTAGTCCGTCGTTAACGCGGTAAATTCAAAACTCGAAATACGTAATTTCAATGACTTCAATTGATTTCAAATTGACTTCATCGCAGCGTGGTGCCGCGACTTCAGGAGTGACCCCTCGATCTGAATAGTTAAGTTGTGAAGATTTATCGATTTCCATTCATCAAAATTTAGGGAAAAAAATTGTCATTATTAATGAAAATTAATGATTAGATAAGACACGCTCATCGCTTGAACGTGCAGCTTCCGCGGCTGAATTGCATTGAAGCTTTTGCTATCAGGAAAGATCAATTGTCCCGAAAATTTAGATTTCTACGATTACAAATGTTAATAACGTGCTCGGATTAATTAACGCAATTTTTTTTTTTGATTCATCGATTGATTGGAAAAAATTCTTTGCTAAATGCAATATTTACCTCTCAATTTATCCTCCACTAATCTCTTCAAATGCTTTCTAAACCTTTCCCTCCTGCCTCCTCCCCCCCTTGACTACAAGTTCTCAAAGAGGATGAAAATTTAATAGAAATGAAAAATAAAGAAAATCTAAATCAATAATTAAATGAAAACCATATGTAATTAATGATGAAAAATAAAAGAATAACACGATAACTATTGGTAAATGAAAATGAAAAATCGCCTAATATTTAAGGTTAATAAATTTACAAAAAAAAAAATACAATTACATAAAAAATAATGAAAAATCAATGAAATGTAAGAGAGTCTTCTGTGGCAGCATTATTATGCAGAAATTACGAGTACGAAATTTTTAAAAACAAAATTAATCGTGTGTCGTAAATATTGTGACTAATGTGATCCGTGTAATTTCGAAAAATTAATTGATTTTTAGGTGATAATTTTACTTTTTCGAATTTACGGTGGATGAATGCGCATATAACGGTGATGTAATTAATTAACACGTAATCCTAATTCCCTTCACTTTATCCCTTAATGTTATATATACTTTTATCCGGTGGTTAGACATTTAATACGTGAAAAATTAAAAAAATTCTACAACGAATGACGTTTAACATCAATAAACGATTAATCATAGAACAAATTTATTATTTTTTTCGAAATTTTTTATTTGGTAAATAATATAATAAGACTGACACTGACGAGGTGTTCGATTAAAAAAAAAAGAAATAAACAAAAAATCAAAGATAAGAAATTTATTGGAATTTTGATTTGACACGTATTAAACGTCTGCACCCACCACCGGTCAGTTTGTGATATATTTAGTGAAAAAAAAATTGAGGATAAAAAAATTGACAAACAATGAAGGAAAAGAAAAATGATGAGAAAAAAAAATAAACTAAAATAAAAATGGTTGTTACTAAGGAATAAAAAATGAAAAAATTAAGCCTAGTGATTAATTACCACATTTACACAATATTATAGTGATATTATAAATAAAAGTAATTTTTGCTGAACTCGGAAAAAATAAACAAATTATAAAAAAATTGAAATAAAGAAAAATTCTCCATAGAAATTGTGACGATGTAAAAAATAAGCATTCTCATTTCGATTTTTCACGTTCAAAAATGACATGGTAATGAATTTTTTAATTTTTATTATTGAATAAAAATAAAACTTAGTGAATGATCATAGTTAACAAAATGATAAATTTAATCCAGTTCGATAAATCATGGAATGAGAGTGAAAGAATAAAATGGACGTGAAAAATTGGATGAAATGTGAGTGATATGAATGAACAAACATCAAAATTAATGGAAAAAGAATGATGACAAAAATAGACGGGAGAAAATTGAAAAAATAATAATTAAGTAAAGTAAAATGAATTGATAACAGTGACATTCTCTCTCTCACACACACATACACACATGCACACATATGTGTGTTTTTTCTTGATTGACCGTGATGTACGTTGTTATCATTATTGGCAATTGTTGGCCTCATCAGTTTGAATTCCCAGCAATAATAACAAAATCACACACATACATACACATTATATATTGTAATATTATTTTTCGAAACTAGTAATGTAATGTAGATTATATTATACATAATAACGATATTGTAATAATCATTTCGTAATAGTTATTAGGAAACGAACGATGGTGGTTGGCGATTAATGAGAATAAATTTGAAAAAATTATTAAAACAGAATTACAAGTGGTACGAACAAATTTTGGGGAGGGATGTCATCGTTGATGTAATATTTTTACGATTTATTTTTTTCTCTTATTTGTATGGAAATAAATAAATTTAACAAAAACAGAAGGAATTCTTTTGTGGAAAAAGAAGTTGATAGATTTTTGACAATTCTATACATTTTTTATTGGATTTAAATCAATTGTATTATTGTATTTTTGAAAATCCACCAACTTTTTTTACTAAGATTTGTCTTTTTTGGAGTTCTGAATTTACTCCTGAATATCATGGCCATTTACACTCATTCATTTTTCAATGAATATATCAATAGTTTTTTGTTTCATTTAAGTTTCATTGAGTTTTTAAAATACTTGTGGTATTCATGTTTTTGTGATGAAATTGTTGATTAGAAAAAGAAGAAGAAAACAAAATGAGTTACAAAATCCTAAATTTTTGGAGTGTGCGAATTTTGTGTTTTTTCCTTATTTTTTTTTTTATGAACTCGATCAATATTCCTTCAAATAAAGGAAAATTATTCTGAAAAAGAAGATGAATGACAATTTAGGTTTAAGGATAAATAATAAAATCAAAAAATTCAAGAAAATAAAATGAAATTGTGATGTTTGCATAGTAAAGTGAGTTGAAAAAGAGGCCCACTGGTTGAGGCCCAGCATTACCCAGTACACTATAGATAAAATAATAAAGGATTATGTAAAATTTATAAATTGATTGTTTTTCATCAAATAATCCCATCACTTTTTACATATTTAATTGTTTATTGTCACTTTTACATATTACATTTCAGTATTTGATATGATTGAAGAATAATTTATCTTGCATTATTTATATTACAAGGAACAAAATAGTAAACATCTTTTATATCATAATTATTATAACTTTCATTATGTGGACGATTTGCAAAATTTAATAATTCACTTTTATTGATTATTCTGAAAATAATCATAGACACGTTTTTAAAGTATTACATAACAGTTTGTAGCAAAGGAAATAATTTCAATAAAATGCTATTAACTTCATGGATTTACAGGAAAAAATTAAGAGATTGTTTCTGCAGAGAATTTCATCTCCAAAAGAACGTTTATGCAATACCTCAACTAAAATTACATATTTTCAATTATACTTTGTGCTTTGATGAATCAGTTACCGATTTATCTCATCATTTAAATGATTAAATTAAAATTAAAATACCGGAAAATATATTTTGCAAATTCTTGGAAATGTTCGTTTTTCCTTTCTTCAATAAAATTGAAACTACAAATAGCGTTTCAATTTTAATTGACTCTTTTCATTTTATTATGACATTTCTGATTGATGTTTATTTAATCTTCAATTTATAGTTTATTAAAATCATATTCATCAGTTAATATAATTCTTTTCCAGCTTCACTAGCAAAATCAGTCTGTTCCGTTATCATTTTATTGGAAGGCGAAAATATGATGATAGATTATAATGATCGTTTTCAATTGATCATTCATGAATCTTCATTAATCCTCTTACATCATTCAGTCCAACTATCTCCATGGCTCTGTTTCATCGAACATTTGCATTATATTGTCTCGCAGCATTTTCTCTTGTTCTGTTAAATTATTATTGATTAAATGAATACAATTTATTAATTCAGTACGAAGAAATAAAATTATATCAATGAGTTCATCTAAAAATGTCGCCTTCTCAAAAAAATCTCGGAAACAATAGAAAAATATGTCATTTTTTTTTAGTTTTTGATTTCAGTAGTGAAGTGGTAAACAAGGTTAAGTGTATATAGTATTCCTATATGACTTAACATTGTTTACCACTTCACTACTGTTTTTTCATCTAGTTTCCAAGATATTTTCAGAAAATGTTGTGCTCACTTCATTTTATTCCTTCAAAATTTGATATAAATATTTACCTGGCGTAAGATTGGCAATCACACACTGTTTCCTCAGAAACTCTAGGCAGAGATTTCGGGATAATCCAAAGGCGTGCATATTGCAGGTGAACGTACTGAAATTAATTGAAATCGATGATTAAATAATTATTTCCGGGGAAATGGGAATTTATGGTGAAAAATGGTTTTTGAAGAATGAGAAGTCTTCTTATGCAGCTGATTTTTTTTTTAAATTAGAGATATTCAAAAAAAATGTAGTGTTTTTTTGATAGTTTATTCATGTTATTCTCTATTTTTTTATGAACTTCCGCTGCAGAAACGTGTTCCCAAGTTTTAGGAAGGAGAATTATAAGTTTATTTACCCTAGTTGTCCAAACACAATATTCGCCTGAAATTTCCGATCTTCGGCAGCCAGAACTTCTTGATCGAGTGACTTGGATCTTGATGGCACTGATCTAACCGCTCTCTCACACTGCACAGCATCGAAGAATGCAGCCGTCCAAAATCTCATTGACGACCAAATTGGTTGTACCCTCAGGTGAGTGTACAAATATTCTCTGTACGGTTCTAGTCCAGGTACTTCAACTGTTAACAATGAATTTTCCAAAAATTGCAATTACATTTTAATTTAGGAACCTCTCTTTAGTTTTGTGATGGAAATCGCTGGAGAATTCATGAAAATTCAAAAAAATCGAATTTCAATGACTTTATGACTGCAATTGATTGCCAATGACTTTATAAATTTGTAGTCAGTGGCTTCAAATAGAATGAAGTCATTGAAATGACAATAAATAAGATTTAATGAATGAAAGAGAGTGGGGGATTAGTGAGTTTCTAGAGAACAGGAAGATTGTCCACATAAAAAAGGTGAGTGACGCTTCAAAACCCGAAACACGTAATTTCAATGACTTTAATTGATTTCAAGTGATTTCAGTGATTTCAAAGAGTTGAAGTCATGTGACTTTAATGATTTCAAATTTTTAATCAAATTTTTTTTGATAAGCAAAAGAGTCTTATAAGATAAATTTGTACGAAAATTTCTGTATTCAATTTTTGATAGAAAAATGTATTATACCTTTGTGATAAAACGTAAAGCACATATTCATAAGGCTCTTTGCTGGAGCAAAATCGTCGGCTTCGTGGCACTCGAATAATGCGAGTGCAAAGTGTTGTGCCAATGAATAAAATGAAGCCTCGGTGACCCAGGCACGAGCCCTTCTAGCATTGACCACTCTTGCGAACCAGATTCTCCCCGATTCAGTCTGCAATAAGAAAATCAATAGTTATTAATTAATTTTATTTTATTATTGAGGATTATTGAAGAGTTATTTGCATACATACGAGAACCATTTGACCGAAGCTCGCTTTCTGCTCTTGATCGATTGTATTTGGAGCATCGAAGAGAAGTGGTACAAAGGACTTCATGAAGTCGGCAGCTGCCTCTTCTGATTGACTGTCGGCGGATAGACTCGATGCCCATGACTGAACTGATCCCGATGAACCTTTGAAAAATTGAAGTGAATGAGAAATTCAATTATTTTAGTAAATAGTAAAAGCAAATTTCCTCTGCAGTGACTTTTTTTCTAGGGAAAAATGGAAGATTTAAATAGAATTATTGATGCAATTCTTCTATTCTCCATAGATTTCTATATATTTCGAAAAAATTATGGATTTGATTGATGAGAGAACGTACAGAATAACCAAACTAAGCTCAATTGACTATCAATTTTCCGAAATATCTGGAAGTTTGATGGAAACAGAAGATTTTTGATAATAAACTTCTTTGAACTCTCATTTTTTCATCACAAAGGCACTCACAAAGATTCCTCTATCTTGTGTAAATTCTGAGATTTCTTGAAACGACGAACGAGATGACTGAGTCTCAAACTTACTTTGCAATCTATTGGTTACAACCTAAAATTCTTAGAGAGATAGAGAAATTTTGATGAGAGTTTTTTATTGTAAATGAACATGAGAACTACGAAACAGCTAGGAGAGAACGAATCAACTACGACTGAGCTGTCGATCCCTCAGAATAGGGGAGAGTGGGGTGAAATGGACCTCAGGTGCAAGAAGATCCAGATTTTTTACGAAATAAAAAACTTTGCTGAAAAATCTGAAAGAAAATGAAAAAAATACTCCAACGTGTCTACATTGTTGAGGAATTCTTCTAAATTGTTTGGAAATACTTCAACTCTTGGAGAAATCCTGAAACCTTTCACCTCATGAGGTTCATTTCACTCCAGTTTCCCTATCTCTAAACACACCATCAACAAAATTGGAGATATTCCCAAAAAGAAGATTATTTAAGGATGATTGGGAGGTACAATCGGAAAAAAAGTTAAATTTTTGTATAACATCGTTAATAATAATTTACACGAGATGAAATTCACAAATATGATTCAGTGAATCTGCGAAGAATGTAATGAGGAATAAAATAAACCCTAGAAAAAAAAAGTTAATTGAAAATTGAAATAAATTCATCATGTTTTAAATTTCTTCAAATTTTTGAAGATTTGAAGGAATGTAGAAAATGATGAAAAATTTTCAATTCTCAATTAATTTCTTTCTTCTAGGGTTTATTTTATTCCTCATTACATTCTCCACAGATTCACTGAATCATATTTGTGAATTTCATCTTTTGTAAATTGTTATTAACGATTTTATACAAAAATTTAACTTTTTTTCCGATTGTACCTCCCAATTATCCTTAAGTAGGAATTGAATCATCTCGTTCCATCAATTCCCTCTAAATTAAGATTCATTGACATCACAAATAAATAAATAAATTACCTGATCTTTCCCATACCCTACGACCATCCATATTCGAATCTAAACTCGTACTAGGCCCATATCCATCCTGATCACTAGCTGAACCACTACTACATGGAATATCTATAATAACATTACACAATACTTCATTATCAAAGAATAAAATGAAAATGAAAAAAACACTTCACATCATTCTATGAAGCACATCAATTCACTATGACTATGAATACACAAAACTCTACAGAAAGCAATACATCAGTTCTTCAACGGTAAATGAGTTCGACTTTACTCGAGGAGAATTTATTAATTTCATGTGTCAATGGATAATAACACAGTTGGACAAACAGTTTATCGTACAAAGAGACATAGGAAAAAATTGTTTCATATGTACAGATATTCGTTTATTGTTAGCAACAATCATTATTGCTAAGTGGGGGAAACATCGAATAATTAACTAGTTGCCATTTTTTTCAAATGAAAAATCGTATATTACGGATTATTCAATTTTCGCAAGAAATTTAATTTATCTTGAAAAAAAACATTCCTTTACCGTTTTTTATTCAACATCCAACTTTTCAAGCAATTGAGATTTTCGTACTCTATCCGGGGATAGAAAAACAAATGGAACCGGAGATATTTGTAAAAAGGTTAACATTGTTCAATAGAAGGTAAAAATATCCGAATAAGGATGCTCTGAAAATTTCTATAAAATTTATATATTTTTCCGATTTGCCAATATCGAATAACCGAATTTCTACGATTTTTCAAAGATGAAAAGACAATAGTGAAGAGGTGAATCAAGATTGGGAATTGAATTTTCAAAAGGTTTCCATAAATAATTTTTCGCGTAAAAATAATTCTCATTTGATTCCACCTCTTCCATATTGAATCGTGGAACTAATAAAAAAAATAATAACTGGAATAACATTAGCAACATAAAACACAAGGATTTCTGCAACTCACGCAAAAAAACGATGGTAGATAAAACATTGACGTATTTTAATCATTTTTGTCTTAATTTTTCATTCAAAAATTACCTAAACAAAAAACGACTGTCTCATAACGATCGGGAGCCCTTGCTTTTGTTGAACAAAAATGAAAAAAGAGTTGAGATATTTTTTTTTTCCTTCATTTCATTGAAATGAAAATTTGCTAAATAGCATCAAATTCAAAATAAAAACATTTTTTGTAATTGTTAACAATCATTGACACTATATATCATCAATTAATCAATTTTAATTAAATTCAATTACGTTTGACACTTACCAGTTTTGTAATTAAGTTTATCGTAGGGATCTGGACCAGTTGCTTTGATATCTTTTTCTTGCAGTGGCTCAATACTCTCTAAACTGTACCTATCAGGACTTATTTCTTCATCATTTTTCAATACTGGCTCGTGCACAATTGGCGCTCTTGATGATGCTATCTCTTCATATGTCATGCCAGGTGGAAATTTACGATTACGTGAATAATCCGAGTTTTGTCGTCCCAATTTGTGTCGGGCCATTGCTTCATAATCTTCGTAGGAAAATCCAGTGAAGCTGTTGAAGAGAAATCCCAAAAATTCGAATTAAAGGAAAGTGTTGAGACAAACTCAGCAGAAGAGCTTTTTCATAGTAAATTAGGGAAATGGATTTTTCGGGTAAGGAATTGTATTAGTTGAAGGAAAGCTCCATTAACGAATTCTTTCAATTTATTGAATTATTAAAAATGTCATCACAATGGGCTTGGAAAAATTCTTCAAGATCTTTCTTTGTTGATTTTGGAATTCTCAATAGAAAAGATACTGTCTTCTCTTTCTAATCCTATTAGTTTCAGTAAATTCTGTGAAAAAGATACAGCAAAAAATCTGGAGAAGGGAATGAATTTGAAATAAAATCGATGAAAAGTTCTACCGAGGCAAACGAAGTTTCCGCCGAGCAATCCCATCGATTTGACCCTTGTCATGATCATTAGCCTGCGGTGGAGATGGTGGTGATGATGGACTCGAGGTGACGTCATTCTCTTCGAAACTGCTGCTCAAAGCTGAACCAATACGACTGCCTAGACCCTGAAGATATTCACCACCTCCACCAAGAACTGTTCGCATTGAACGCAGTGCTCCCCGAGTTTTTCCCATCAATGTTCCCCCGTCATTCGACGACAAGGGTGTCGTTACGTCCACCATACTCTGGAAATTATGTATTTTTTACGATTTATTAGAAATTCTTGATACAAGGTTATCCAAGTGAAAAATACAAGGTTTTACTATTTTACGAATATCTCTAGAATCAAAAAAATTTCACATTGACTGTTGTATGGAAGAATTAGATACATTTTGTTAAACAATTTCGACTGAATTTTTCAGAATTTGGGCTTGAAAAATTCCATTTTTAATAGAAACTAATGGAAACCATTGAAATTCAGGAAAAATTACTTTAAATGTTTAATTCTTTGGAATTTTACAGGAAATTTGGTAGTGAATGTCCATGTTCATGCTGGAAATTCATGGAAATAGTTGAACTTTGAAAGTTTTCTCTCTGAAAAATGAGGAATGTGTTTAAATTATTAGGGCAACTTCACATTTCATAAACTTCTTCCAATTCTATCGAATTAAACGATATTTTTCGGTAAATAATATATTTTTTTAACAGAGCAGTGATACTCTTCGTTCCTAATGAAATTGTCTATAAACAATCCTCAAAATTCTAATCCTTCTCAAAAAATCTACAAAATAAGCGTTCAACACCTTTCTCCACAATTGAAAAACTCTCTTTTTTAACAAAAACAATTTGCAACAGTATCCTTATCTCATGTCATACATGACCGATACCTCATTGCATAATTATCCACTTTATCTCAAACCTTTTCCTCCGATTAGCTCAATTAACTCTTTCCCTGGATGAGGAAATGAAGCCACAATTGATAAGAAAATCTACAATTCCAACGAATGTATTTTTGAAAAACTGAAAAATTGGCCTCCAACCATATCAATGTTTCCAGTATCTACTCCAATTGTTGACCAAGGCAATGTAACGCGATAAGAACTGAACTATACTGTTTATCTGCATAAAACATGACCAAATGTTGGAAAAATTGACAGTCAGTCGTGAAAAACAGCAATAACAACTGATAACTTCTTCAATATATTTTCATTACCTTCAATTGCATCAATTCTATGAATGAAAGAAATCAATTGAAACACTCATACGTGATTAAACATTTTTCGGGGGAAAACAATGATTTTGTAATTAATTAAAAAAAAAGTAAAAAAACAATAGATTATCTCTTCAATTAATCACATTGATTCGAAAACTTTTTGCGGAAGTTTCGAATGAAGCACCTGTAACCGGCGATTTTCTTGATTATCGACTATTTTTTTTAAACTGCACTGCGGTTTTTGCATATTTATGATATTGCCGCATTTCTTCGATACAATTACAAGAAAATGACATATTTTACCCCAGACTTGGATCAATTTTCCCCCAATTCTGTTAAAAAATCAATGTATCAATGAAAAATTGCATAAACAGACACTTGAAATCATAATTTTTACCTTATGTTATATTGTTGACAATTATTTTCACTGAATTTTGTCGTAAAATAATAATTTTTTCACAAAATTTCAAAATCATTGAATTTTATTTATCTCAATTCTCTTAAAATTCAATTAACTACATTAATATTACAAGTTTATTTGAAATTCATATGTTTTTATTAAACTGTTAAGCCTTCAATGGACTAAATATCTTTTTCATCCATTAACAAAACGCGCAACGACAGTTTGAAACACGTGATTTAATACTCGTCGTCTGCGCAGTCACCAAGTCAAATCAATACTGTGAAAAAGCCTGTCCCGCATACATACCAATTCACTCCAAATGATGACCATACAGTGGGGAAAATGTAATTTGATTGAATTCCATTACTGCCATATCGTGCCACGTATCACATTTGCGGAAAATACAGAATGAGTGGCTAATGTAAACGACGTTCATGATTCGAAGGAACAGGCAATCTTTTCCTGATTCAATTTTGATGGAATATCTTAAAATCGATGAAGAATAGAAGAATTTCCATCGGGTTGTCTTTGCAGAATTGCGAGTAAAATGAATGACGTTCACTCCTCCACTTCTTTAATTCATTAAATAGTAAAAAACATTAACTAAAGTTTCTCCTTGGTGTATTCCATTGCTCTCACATTATCATTCAATCTTTCACACTTCAATTATCGACAAAAGAAATATAACATTATTCCTTTTTCTTTCCGTTTTTATATGAAAACATCATGGAATTAATTCATCTATTTAATAAGTGTTTTACATAAATTAACTGATGACTTCATTTTGCAGCTATTCAATTTACATATTGACAATATTTAATTTACAAAAAGAGTAGTGACAGAAGGTAATGGCCTTTAATCAACTTAAATTTAATTAATCAATAACACACAGAATAATAAACAGTTTGGTGAAACTGATTGAATGAAATAAAGAAAAAGAAAGAAATTAAATTCCTTCCAAATGCAATTTCCTCAGGTTTTATTTCCATGCTTGCTTCTGTGCTTTCTGTGATGCTAATTTTTTCGTAATGTAGGATGATATTAATAGAGCTGCAAGCACAATTATAATGAGATAATAATCGAAATCTTCTTTCAGAACATCGAATGTTTTTGATGGTGCAACTCTCGTGTAGAATAAATCTAAAAAAAATAATTAATATATCAATTATTTTATGATGTCGTATTCATAAAAGTTTCTACATAAAGAATCACTGAATATTTTCTCTTAAACCAATTTGAGCCACCTTTTTAATCTATAGTCTTTCATCACTTTAGGGTTGGATGTTTTTATCTCAATTTAAAAAGTTAATACTCACCGAGACCATGTGCAAAAACTAAACAGGTACTTTCAAGGCCACTGGGACTCGTATAAATTCCTGATACCCTGAATACACTTTGGTTATAATTAATAATGGCATCCATTGGAATTGGTAATTCTGGCATGTAAGGTATGACACCTTCTTCCCTCAATTCAGGATTGGTAGGCCTTCTTGGATCTACCATTGTCCATGGTAACTCGAGGATTCCTCCATTAGCCAGAGCCACTGAATATTGATTAAAAAACGAGAAATTAATTCTCACTATCCTATTTGTGGATCTGGTATTCTCTCATTATATCAAAAAAAGCGCAACAGTTTCGCACATATATCAATCAGAAACTTACCCAATATATGTTTACTCGTTATTCCTTTCTCTGTAATAGTTTCTTGCATTGATTCAATCGATGCGGGGAATATAAATGCCTGTCTTTCAACCATTGGTAATCTTGTTGTCGTTAATGATGAAAATACAGTTGTATTACTCTGTACTTTTCCTTCATAAAGCTCTAACGTTGCTATTTCAGTTCTACGGCTTTTATCATTGTAATAACTATAAACAAGCCAGTTTTCAGAGTGTAGAATGTGGATTGGTCCACTCACTCTTTTATGCACTATTGAGAATATCATGGCCCCCGAAACAACGTCGAGGAGATACAAAGTAAGCGTATCTGTGGATTCAAGTAATTTTGATGGATTAGGCAATCGTAAAAACAGTAGAAATTGTGGAATTATTCCAATGATGTGGTAAAAATTGAATCTAACTTTCTTTTTGGAGTTTTTTTAAAGAACATCCGAATTTATATCCAACTCATTACTCTGTACCACGTCACTGATTCTTCATAATACTCACTTTTAAATGTAGTACCAACACCCTGGGTAACAACTGCAACTAGATTTGGATTAATATATTTATAGAGTACTGAACGATCACCAAGTACACGTCCCTGTGAGTGTACACGTTCAATTGGATTTTTTGATACAACGTGGGTTATTTTTTGGTTTTTCGGTGATAATACTAGCTCCCAAACTTTATGAGCTATCAGTTCCTATGAAAATAGAGAAATCAGTTTAAATCTTTCATATTTGCATAGCCTTCATAAGATTCTTTCACTAAACAGGACCAGAACTCTGGGGACTTTTTCTTCACTTCAAAAAGGAATTTAACTCACCTGAGAAGTGCTGTACCCAAGTGAGAAACCAGAGACAACTCCGCTCTCATCATCAGCAGTGAATAAATACGTATTTTTTCCATTATTGGCAGCAACTGATGTTGCGTTATCCGGAAAGACATGAACTTTGTCCCTCGAGTCAAGCAGCAGAATACCGCGTAAAAAGTCATCGGTTGGATCATGCAATAGCATTGATTGTTTAATTTTGTAGCCCAGCTTGATCAATCCATCAATTGGCTGTCCAGTTATTGGATTGAATGTGAAAATGATACCTTCACCGCTTACGTCATCAGATGACAAAAGAGCACACTGGGGTGGGTGCGGGAAGTGTCTGCTGCCACGCTGAACGTAGAGCAGTAGTGGTTTGATAACGCTACCTCTGTTGCTTGAATCAGTTGGTCTCAGCTGCCAAATTATCTCGCCCTTTCGCGACTCGATGCCGAACAATTTTCCCACTTTTGTCACAACAACGATCATCTTGTGTAGTCCAAATTTATCTCTAACCAAATCTGCTCGCTGATTCGATGTCTGCGGAGGAACGCCGAATGATTGTTGAATGAAAGACTTCAATTGGTTGAACTGGGCTGACACTCTTCGAGTCATCATGCCGATTACGTCCCCTGGGGAATTAAGGAAAACGAAAGATTATTGGAGAAAATATTCTGAGGATTGAGCCAATTCTACGACGGAAAATGATAAATTCGTTGAGGAGATACAAGCGGTGTTCTCAGACATTTTCGTTGTCAAGAGGAAAATTTTGGCAAAAAAATCATTACAATTAGCTTTGAAAGAATTCTTTGCTTTGAAGATATAATTTGCAAAACCAATTGAATCTCCTCAAAATATTGAAACTCATGCGGCTGGCAACTGCAATCTAAACGGTTTAAGGAATTCAATCAGTCATTATCAAGGAAAAAAACGGGAATGGAGAAACTTGTTTCAATTATCGTAGACCCATGCATCGTAAACTGAACAACAAAGTTAATTAAGTGGATATTCTTCATCTAAAAGGACTCATGCATATCGATAAGAAATCAGCAAAGTTTTCTACGTCATAATTCGAGTTTTTTCACAGTAGCATTGGAGCAATACTGGACTCTTTAGCTACTCTGAGCCTAAATCCTGAGGAAAATTACTGTCATTGCGAACAAATTTTTCTCATAAATGAAAATAAATAAACGATGATAAATCAGCCTATCCTGCGTTTAACTACTTACATGAACTGTCTATATCGATACCTGCCAGCAGCCATTCACAAAAAGAACTTGATTAATACCATTTTGAATTAGTTCGTTAAACATTTGACACAAAAATAATTTTTATCAAATTATTTCACAAGAGAGATTCACAATTAACCAACCAGCTCTCGAAATTTTAACTTTTTTCTTACGTAAATTCCGGGATTTAAGGGATTTTTCATTGAATTATTTAATTCGGAGATGGGCACATGCAATTTCTTTGTTAGAATTGATGGTCGCGAACTATAACATGATTTACTTCGAATGTTCCTAGTTAACATTAATTTGCTTGATGAAATGGAGAATCGAGATAGTTTATTTCTACTCTGTTACCGAATTTGTTGAATATCTCAAAAAATGAAGGAATCCGAGAACTTTTTAGTGAAAACGCAGAAAAGTTTTCCTATCTCCAGTATTCTTTGAGGTATCCAATAAAAACTGATAACAAACTTGAATGAATTTTTATCGTCTCAACATTTCGATCTCGGTTTCACGGAATATCTCGCAAAATATGAAAGATAGACGAATTTTTGTGAGTACCTCTTTTGCAGACAAAAAGGAGACCTACAGAAAAGGTAATTACGAATATTTTTCTATCTCCTCAATTTACCGAGATATTTCGACAACCAAAGGCACAAATAATTAGAATTGATAAACTTACTGTCTTTCTGATCAAACTCAGTTTCAATAGTTTGATCTCTGTCAGATATCGGCAATTCCATCATTTCCACGAGCTCAATATTAGCCAATGCCTCTTCCCTCGACCAAACTAATTTATTATGCTGCAATAATGCAACATTGTCATCATCGGATGATACAAAGTGTCGACATATTATTCCTTTTGTCATTCTTGGACAAACTGATGTTTTTATTTTGGGCGAAGAGAGTGAATTGTGGATGATTGTTGCTGAGAATTCCGGCATTGGTGTTGATGTTAGCAAGGTGAATGCCTTTATTTCAGTCACCTGAAAAACAATTATGAATTGCAATGAAACGAAGGTATTTTCGATAATTATACTCATTATTACACAAAAAAAATCCCATAAAAATTCCTCTATCTTCCTCCGATTGCACGGAAAATTAGTAATGAAAATAATTCTTACCCCATCATTAAACGTAGTTTCCAAAAGTACTTTTTCATTATCAATATTTGTTACGTGAATATCGGCATTACCATGAATGTCTCTCGATATAATATTTGGTGTATCATTTGGTATCATAATACGTTTTCTATTGTCACCATAAGCAGTAATCGATAAAACTGTATCATCACCAGCTACAGTCTCTAACTTAAATGGACCCTGTGCACCAGCACCAAATATATTGTTACTTGTAACCGAATGTGGCTGTGCATTTGCATCAAATAAATTAATTAAAAATAACAACGCTAATGATGTGTCGCTCTTCAAGCATGCCAAATATGGGGCTGCCAGTACACATCTGAAATAATGAATTTTCATTAGAGGAATTTAGCAAATTGAAAAAAATCCTTAATGATGATTCAATCCAGAAGTGAAATGATAGAAGAGAATAGCAACAAACAGTGGTTTGCAGCTCTTTTGGAGATAATCTGTAAGACTTTTGAAGGCTTATCTTTCTTCATCATTTCACTGCTGAATCAAAGAGGGAATACTTACTCAGTTTCTGCTGTTATGAATGGAGCTGATACTTTTCTAGTCTTCAATTTTTCGCCCGTTTTACTGTCGTAAGATGTTACTTCAACTCCACTACTATAAATTGGCAGAATGTGATGGAGTGTACCATCTTTTATATGCCACTTGACGTCCTCCAATCTGTTCAGAATTTTACAACCACAAGTATAATTTTTGTGCAGAAAAATTAGAGGAAATCACAACCAATTGCAAGAGAACATTGAGGAAAGAGGGGATATGCTGCCGTATTATGAGAATTTTCAAATCTTCGAGATGTTGGAGATTTGTCGAGGGAATTTAGAAGGGATTTGATGAAAGTAATAAAGTCAATTTTATGTTTTACGTTTTTTTTCAAATATCTTTTGGCAAATTATCTTTATGTGCTAAGATATTTTCGTAAAAACCAAAAAATTGACGTATAGCTTCCACTGCTCCTTCACTCAATTCCTTCGGCAGTATTCCGTTCTTGAAAACAAATATTCTCAGTTATATCCATCATAAATTATTGCATAAACATAGAGTGTTAATGACTAAAAATGTGCATTTTCTCAAGAGGATTATCAAATGAAAACCTTTCAGCTGAATACAATCCAATTGTAGAAAATGATATGAATGGAGTATCTAGTCTGAAAAATTAATAATTCTTCAGAAACATATAATAATAGATAAATAAATTAAGAATTTTGGGAAATCATTATTTGTTTAGTAAAAAAATAAAAAAATGTTAAGAATTTCATAAAATTGAAGAGAAAGAAAGACATTATCGGATTAACTATTTAAATTAAGATAAAATAATGTCTTTTTACCGTTCAGGATTTTGTTCAGCCAGTGGCCACTCATTTAGTATATGTCCAGTGGCTAAATCCCATACACGTACAATTGCTGGTACACCACCACTTACTGTAATTAAATCGCCCTCTGTGACACCACTGAGTGTACGTATTCTACCTGCATATCCTCTCTCTAAAACTCTCCTCCACAATATTTGACCTGGAAAAACATAAATTTCTTGTTTTCAAAATATATCGAAAATAATAAGGTTAACGTACATTTATCAAGTAATCTTATTTTCATGAAATTCCAAGTCATTTAGATGAAATCTCTTAAAATTTGAGATTTCCCATTTTTTTTTTTTTGGAATCAGTGTTAGGTAGATAAATTGATTGAGAATAATTTCTGAAATATCCTCTAAATAATATTTTCCCATGATTTTTCAAGAGTTTTTTATCGAGAAAAATGGAATCATAATTGATTCACGAAAATCTTCGAAACGAATGGATCTAAGGAAATATTTCAAGAAACGTGTTCTCTAGAGAATCATGTGGGTTACAAAAAAGTGACGATTTTCCCCGAATAGAGTAATGACAAATATCTTTGAAATTTGCTCAATTTTTCTGCTATCATTCAGGGGACTCATCTTAGAATATTAATATTCCCAAAAATAACTTAATCACTAAGAATTCATGCATTTACCTGATTTTAAATTAAGCGCTGCCAAAACATTTTCTTCAGTTGCTACGATAA
This sequence comes from Aleiodes testaceus, assembly GCA_963565655.1. Lineage (NCBI taxonomy): Eukaryota > Metazoa > Arthropoda > Insecta > Hymenoptera > Braconidae > Aleiodes > Aleiodes testaceus. The sequence continues at coordinate 2,896,098 of OY751421.1, read as the reverse complement.
TTTTTTTTGCCGCCGATACTGTATCAAAACTTGCAAATTTAATTCGACCAACATAATTTTGTCTCCTGCAAAATAAAAACATTGAATTAATTATTACATCAATATTGAATTATAGATTCTAGTTGTGTTTGTGTAGTTTCCTTAATGCTACAATAAATTGAAGATTCAATTGAAAATTTACCAGTCGAATTTTCCAACTTGATCCTCGTAAAGGCATAATGATAAATTGAATAATGAAAATAAAACAATGATATATTGTATTAATTGTCCATCAGTTATAAGCCGGTTGATATTCCCTTTGAAATTCAACATGAAAGGTGCCATGTTAACAAACTTATATTATCATTGTCACACACCTCACTTGGGTTAGGGTTGAGCTAAAGGCTGACATTCAGCAGTCTTTCATGTATGCTTTCATGTAAATTGACTTAAAAAATACGTGGAAATAATTACACTTCTGTATGTTTGACAAACAATCGAGATATTTTGGAATAAATTAGATATTTTGGGATAAAGAGATCATTTGCAGAATGGTTCTCGTAATTTCAAAGACTATACATGATTAACAATTGATGAAAATTGATTGAGTGTATAGCTAGCAGATATAGCAATGGATTCCTAAATCTAAGTGGAATTGGAAAATCAATTGAACTGGATCTAATTATTTGGACTATTTACATTCATTTCTTTGTTGGTAGAAATGAGGAATTAAGACTCTGGACTATAGTGCTATACAGTATTGGTAGAAAATAGCCAAATCATCGTTGCAAGGAAATACCCATTATAATTTATAAATGGATTATCAGCGAAAAGGAGGGTCTGTGATAATACGGCCCCGTTTGTCATTGGTTGCACCTTTTCCTTCACGACGATGAAGTTCACAGACAAATCGCCTTTATTTCATCATTAGTTTCCGTTGAATATCTCGGTAACTGAGAGAGATGGAGAAATTTTCGTTGATACCTTTTTTGTAAAGAATTTTAAGAACTACAAAAAAGGTTTCCATGAAAATTTCTTTATTTCGCTTAGTTTCCGAGATATCTTCAAAAAACTGATGATGAACTAAATTCAAGTTGTCTGAAAACTTCAGTTCCTTTTTTCTTCTTTAGACGTAGCCCAGTGATAAAATTGGGTATAGTGGAACTGGCAAAAGAATGGACGTGGTGCTGAATTCTTTCATTCTTTCTTTAATTCGGCTGTTGCAATTTTGCATCGTCACAACCTGGGTATCTAATAGTAATTTACCTTGGCCAAAGATTAATAGTTATTCTTCATTAAAACCATGCCTATTCTCTTAGGAATCATTTGGAAATTATTGGAATATTCTGATGAATCAGAATTGGTTGAACCTTTCATCTTCAATTGTCCAGATTGATAGTTGAAGAAAAGGAACAATGATGGCGGTGAACGACAATGCTCGTTACCCCTAAAGCTCCATATCCCAACCTCACCTGACTCATACTTTGTAAATAACAGATCAGTTTATGACAGCTAGTGTAAATAGTGCAAGGACTGTCAACAATTACAATAAGTATCATTGCGTAATTTCTATGATTTTTGAATGAAAATCTTGTAGATAACATCGAGTTACATCGAAGATGAAAGTGGTTTGTGCTGCGCCCACGTGCAAGTACTCATCTGAACAAGAAGACTCGAATAATATCATTTTCGTTAGTTTCCCAAATGATGATACGTAAGTATTCGAATTACTTCATTCAATGATGTTAAAAAAATGTCAAAAAATTAAAGTATTCTCATAGTAAATGAGAAAAAGTACTCATGATTTTCAAAGAAAGAAACTACCATTCAATCCGTAGAAATTATAAATCTTTGGGCTGCATAATATATATGAAGCAAGCTTCAGAGTCCTTTGAAGAGAGTATTTTTATTGTTGTTATGAATTGTTGTAGTATTTGGAATGAAACAATCGATGGGTACTGTACCAGTTCTTAATTGAGAATTATCTAATCAAAAGGAAAGTCAAGTTCAGATGATTGGAATGGTGCTATCTAGCACAATGATGAAATACTTTGGATATTCTCTGCTCTAACTATGATGTTACAGAGATGGCATTAGTGAATGATTCCCGGGAGTGGAAGTGCATACAGCGCGGAGAGCAATAAAGAAGGAGCCTCCTTCGAATGGCTGAATCGGAGAATTTCAATTCATAATCTTCAATTTCATTCATTTTCTGTAGTTGCAGCGTTAAAAAAGATTCCACCTTACCCTACAAGACTTTGATTTTTTGAGAATATCAAAATGAAATCATAGTAGTGACGACGAAGAGATAAATATCAATGTTTTCTTGAAACATCTCATAACAATTAATTCCTTCGATGCTTTTCCATGGAAACTTTTGTATAATTATTGTCGGGACCATTTCCGCATTATTATGTATGTTACTATTTTCCATTATGCTACATTACCAATGTGCCTCCCTGTCATCTGACGCGACTCGACTTTTCGAAGTGACTTGTTCTAAAGATATCTGTAATAGAATTTACAACTGAATTTTGGAGACGAATCGATTTTATTTCATCATCAGTCCTTTTAGATATCTCGAAAACTAAGCGAGATAGAGAAATTTTCGTAGAGACCTTTTTTGTGGAGAATTTCAAAAGCTACAAAAGAAGTCTCCTGCAAAATTGCTCTATCTAGCTTAGTTTCCGAGATATCCTCGAAATACTGGCGATCAGATGAAATCCATTTGTCTGGAAAATTCACATTCGTTATTTTTTCAATTTAGCGCAACAGTATGGGCCCATCACTGCGGTCGACCAGACTTGATGATGAAATCGAACGAGGAATTACATTTGAATTACTATATTTGCTCTGATCACATCGAGGAGAGGCATTTTTTGAGTAAAACAAATCAAATAATAATAACCCAGGGTGCAATACCAACATTATTTGGTCTCCAAATGCATACGTCAATGATAAATGATGAATTGAAGTCGCCTTACTCATCAACTGACGTTATGAATTCATTAGCATTGAGCGATTGTCAATCAAACTACGTAGATGCAAATAATGAATATCAAAACTCGATTTATACAGCTCATTTAATGAACGCCAATAACGGAATTAACATTAACAGAAGTCACGAAAGTCCAGTAAATAATCATTTGAATTTTGATAATATTGACGTCCCCATCGGGCAGTTTGACGATGTCACAATGAGATTTGCAAATTTATGCCGAGTTTGTGGTAAAAACATGAGTAATGGAATTGATATATTCGATGATATGAACGATGAAATAACGATTCACCAAAAAATTCAAATTCATCTACCAATTGTCGTTGAAAATGGCGATGCAATGCCAAGGAAAATATGTGGCGATTGCCATGAAAAATTAGAAACTTCCCACAAACTCGTGATGATTAGTCTGGAGAATGATATGAGACTGAGAAAAATCTTCAATTTACCCAGCAAGGTAATCAAACTCTAGCAAATTCAGTTAAGTTTATGATTTATGAAAAATTGGCCTGCTTTCTGAAAAAATATTTTCCGCAGATTTCATTTAGCACGAAGGATATTTCTTCATCAATTCTCCTCAACGCATTAGCTTCGAAGTAATTGAATTAAATCTAAAGTAATTAAAATATCTCAGAAGCTATTGAAAGCCCGAGAATTCATTAAGGGATTATTCTTAAATTTAGTAGTCCTCGAAATTTGCTACGAAGAATTTTTTTTGGAAAAATTCCCCAACTATGCTTGCCCCAAAGATGTTAATCCACTCCCACAATACACAATTAACGCCCTCGTTATTTTCTTTTTAGTATAATAACGGAGATAAATTCCAATCACTTATAGAAAAACAGGAGTTATTACTGGCAGAAGAAGAGCTCCTCGATGGTATTGCTACAACATCAAACATCCCAATCGTTTCGGATAAACTCGAGCTGAATGATAAAGATTCACGTTTGAAATATATGCTTCATCCTGATCTGAATAATTTGATTCTGCAGCCACTGCAGTTATCGAATGATGAGAGAATAAAGACTGATTTACCAAATCCACAAGTTGTTCCAGAAATGAAACCAGATGATAGCAGAAGTCACCAAGCAAACAGCCTGAAAGTGGCTAATCAATTAGGGCAATGTGATGATCAGATATTGAATACAAGTAAGAATACCACTGGAATTGGGTGCATAGTATTAAATAATAAGCAAGACAATTCGTATCAGAATCCAGTGAAATCAAAGCCACGCGAATTAAACCGACGATGCGGCCACTGCTCCCTATCATTCCCAAATCGTAAACAATTGCAAATTCACATTGCCGAGGATCATAATGGAAAGGGAACGTTATTCAGATGTGGAATATGCGACAAAACTTATCAGAAATGGTCGAGTTTGGACGTCCACGAGGCAACTCACAGAGCTGACACACCATATCTCTGTGACTTGTGCGGTAAAAGTTTCAAGCACTCAAATAATCTCAGGGGACACAAGAAAGTTCACTTGGATATAACGAGGAAAAAACGACACGTTTGTGAAATTTGTGGTGATGCATTCCGATCGAGGTAAGAAAATTATCGAAATTAGCGGCAATAAATTTATTTTCCGTGCAAAAATCGCTATTGCAGACATCTCACATGAAGGTTTGATTTGAAAAAACCAATAAAAAAGATTCTTCTGATATTTGCATCGTTTCAGATTCCATCTACGCGAACATATGAACCAGCACGATGGGAACAAACCTTACGTATGTGAACAATGTGGAAAAGCATTTTCAAAAAGAATACAATTACGCCAGCATCGCTCATCCCATGGGGCTAATAAATATTCTTGTACAATTTGTGGTATGACATTTAATCGCAGGGGTAACATGAATACCCATTTCAAGAGACACAGCAACGATAATGGAATGTATACATGCAGTGTAAGTATCAGCTATATGATGGGAGTATTTGAAAAATTCTATCTAGAATAATCATAAGGAGATTGACAAGCCATTTTCAATGCACAAATGAATCATAATAAAATTTCACAGGTTTGTGAGTACAGGTGCAAGTCAATGAGCGAACTGAAGACGCACAGGAAAGAACACAGTGAGAATGACATTTTAGAAAGTATAAAACGTAAATCAATAGGTAAACCAATTATGCAGTGTAAAATCTGCAATAAAGTCTTTTCCAAACGGAGAGTACTATTGAATCACGAACGGACGCACGATGGCGATGACATGAAAATTGAATGTAACAAATGTGGTAAGAAATTAGCGAGTGAGAATTCGTTGAGACATCACATCAAATCGATGCATCCAAATGAGAAACTGTCCTGTGAACTTTGTGATGACAAATTCCCAACAGAAGACTTACGTTTTATTCATCAAAAAATTCATGACGATGCAACGCGACATTGTTGTAAATTATGCAATTCCGAGTACAAATGCTCACGTGATTTGAAAGAGCACATGAAAGAACACAATGTCAGACAATACACGTGCAAATATTGTTGGAAATCATTTTCACGTAAACATTCATTGACTATTCATGAGCGTAAACATAGTGACCACTCATTTGCTTGTTCAATATGTAATATTGTATTCCCGAAGGAAGATGATATGTTGAAACATGAACGAAATCATGAATTCGATCAAGTATTTGAATGTGAAGCATGTGGTGAAAAATTCAGCAGAAAATGTGAAATATTGAAACATTTAAATTTTGTACATAAAATTGATCTGAATGTTTCCGAAAACTTGGACCAATACGTTGAACTCACGGAAAAATTTGATAGTTATTCATTGAATGTACCGTGTTGAATCGAAGCATCCCATAGATTGAATGTTTAACATTTCGTAAATTATTGAATAATTATTAATAAAATTGTTATCTCTGTTTTTGAAGTCTGTGATTAATTTCCACGGCGTTTCATTCAGTTCACTCTGATTATTCAGAGGCTGATGAATGCACAAGAATTAAATCCTCTTATGTTTTTTGGAAAAGAATATGAACATGCGCCAATTCGTATTCTCATTCAGAAAATAGAAAATGTCCGGGTCCTCTCCTTATATAAAAAGGAATATATCATCGGCTCACTTCAGAGTGAGGACATGTTATTCTCATTCCTATTGGCCAAATTCAAATTCTCATTCAGCCAATAGAAATCATCGTGATCGTTGAGAGCTCACTTCAAGCCCGTTTTCAGAAACACGTGATCGTTGTCGAGGCTGAAAGTTTACTTCAACACCTTTGACGCACATTGCAAGGATTGATCATCATTTCCGGTTGGACGGGATCAGGCGCATGCTAGTTTTCCAAAACACGTGCGCTTGATCGCGCGATGATTCTCGTGATATGAACAATTGAGCTTGTTGGGTGTTGCAAGACGCAATGGTAGGAGAAGCATAGGAATACCATTACTCTTTTGAATTTGATTGAAAGACTAAAACTTGAGATGAATATCAAATTTGACGCCTTCCAATATAGCTTAATCTGAACGATTCACTACAATTTACGAGAAATTATCAAATTGATCAAAGACTTCATAGATTCTGATGAACCTTGTCCAAGTGATTTACAGAGAAGTAATCTCCGCAGGAAAAAATCAGGAAGGTCCTATTTCGTTGTCTTATTGATTGACTCACTACTGGTAACTAATTTTTGCCTATCTCATAGTCAGTTAATGATTAAATCGAATGTATTATGAATACTGAATTGCGATTTCATTTTTCTCCCAACAAAATAGACGAACGATTCACCATTATGTCCTTGTCATTCCTCCTATGCTGATGAATCCATTAGCAAAACAAATTAAAATGAACTTCCTGAGGTTCCCCAGCATGTAATGAAAAATTCATTGCAAATAATTATGAAACGGTGGATAGAGTTCAACTAAACGTGATATTCAAGTTTTTGAGGATGTATGAGCAAGGCCGCAATTTTTACGACAGCTTAAAAAACAATCATATATGAATTAGTACTCTGAGGAATTATCGTTCGAATATCCGGATATCTAATTGATGATATTGTCATAATTTCTTTTGAGAAGATTCTGTTGCTCTTAATATTTGAGTACTTTCAGCAAGATTCGATATCAATGTACCTAAAAGTAAGCATAGTTTTTCGAAATTACGTCTAGTTATTTATTTCATTGACGTATTCATATATGATCGAAAAAAGGGAGCCCAGATTCAAGAATTCTTCTGCCCGGCAGATGGTGAAAATGTTTAGGGAAAACCAGTCATAAGCGGTAATAACAAAATTCAAGATTTTCCCCAGTTTTCGCGACTCTACATATATGCCTACTACAAGCAAAAAATCGTCAACTTCATTTCCTGAGTTAGTCTGGGCGGTAACGGGGGTGTCAATGGAAGTCATTTAACTCTATACATATTCAATTTTATTGTGTTAGCTTTTGGTCATTCTGCATTTGCATATAATTCTCTTCAAAAAATAAAAAATGTTTTTGCGATTTTGTGCTTACTAGATAGATAGTAAACCTGTTCATTATTCAGGAAACAGGTGTATAGTATATTCTTTTATAAACAAGTAAAATTTCAAGCCTCGAAATTTAAATTTTGAATTACCATCAGATACACGTGAACTGTCTTAAGTTATACAGTGTGCATAATTGACGCTCAAGTGAGTCCCTTATTAACGTAATTAGACAGGAAGAGAAGTAAAATATAGTGACATATATGAGAATGCATTAAAATTGAGATTGAAAACTGAGTATTGTGTTATTGAAGAGAGGTGGGCTGATAACTATGTGAATACTGAAGCTATAAGTGAATAAAAAAATGAAAGTGTGAATCCAATAGTGCTTCTAATATTTTCCGGAAGCTCCTGGATGCTGTATAAAGAAACTATGAATTTGGGAAAATTGTAAAAAAATGAAGGTGAGTAGAAATCAAATTTAGAAACGATCGCTGGAATTCTTGAAATTTTGGAAAAAGAAATAAATTTATTTAAAGTAAGAGTCTCTACGCTTTTAAAGCTCACAAAGGCTCATAGAGAGTCAGAAATCTTTAAATTCGAGTTTCAGATATTTTCCTCAACGCCAGGAAAACTGCGTAGTAGTTTGCGGTTACATTTTCGCACCCAAATGTGTCCACAAGAACTCAATGTTCAACACGTGCAGATCATAAACCCGGAGAACTTCATTGTAGGCTAAAGTGTGATTGAAAGGAGACGAAGGGGTCCATCCGAAAGACTTTGAATCATAACATCACCAAAATTTTATAATAATTCAGTGATTAAAAAATTGAGGAGATGGGAATATTTTACGTGACACCTAACAGAAGATGGTCTTCAGTATAGTTTCCTGGTGGGTAAACAGCCAAATGTATTAATCATTAGTGTAGGTCACCTGCTCTAGGCCACGTCCGTAAATATGGATAACAAATAATTACATATACATGTATCAGGATTTTCCCTTCTCCTTTCAGAAACAGTCATGTGATACTAAAAACAATCGAACACTTTTTATGTTAGCGAATAATTTTTTGTCCTCAGTATCTATGCAACCGCGTACTCGATAGGATCATCTTCAAATGAAACTTTGTGCACAGACTCATTTTATTAATTCCACTATACAATGGATAAATTCGATTGTTGATGAAGAATAATTCATGAAGAACATTCACCATTTTAGAAAAAATCTTTATTTTTTCATAGAAATCATATAAATCCAAAATAATTATTACATTTCTTGACACTTGATATAATGAACGAGAAGAACTGATTATATAAAGGCATAATGAAATTATTCATTCATTCATTCAATCATACACAGTTACTATCAATTTGAATATTACATTATGCGCATTGATTACAGTGAATCTATTTTATAAAGTTTCAAGAGTCATACTTTCTTTGTTAGCCGGTATGAAATAAATCGGTCTAAAGAATTCGCACCTTTATGAATATACAAATTTGTATTAGACTATATAAATCGAGGCTTCAATCGGAATAATTGTGTATTTGAATACCCAAACGTTTGAACATTTGATTATTCTGAGTGTTTGAATTGCTCCATAGATTAAAAAAAAAACACAATTGTCTTGGATCTAAGAAAAAAATGGATGTGATTTATAGTAGAATAACCGATGACAGTGAATTTGGTATTGAATTTAATAAAAATGAAAAAAGTGAAATTCAAGAATTTTTTGCGGGTGAAACTGTTTTTTTAACTGGTTGCACAGGTTTTCTTGGTAAGTGTTTTGTGGAGAAATTATTACGTTCATGTCCAGACTTGAAGAAATTGTATCTAATGATGCGATCTCGAAAGGATCCAGCTTCTGAAAGAGCTAAACGATATTTTCAACATGTGGTTAGTGTGGAATTCTTTCTTCTAAATATAATTCAAATAATTTGAATAAATTATAATCAAAGAATCCATTTATTACGTTCAGATATTCTCAAAATTGCGTAGTTCAAGACCGAATTTCGAAGATAAAGTCGTTATTATTGAGGGAAATTTAATGATAGAAAACTTGGGAATCACTTCAAAAGATCGGAATCTCATTACTAATGAAGCAACCATGATAATTCACAACGCTTCAAATGTTAAATTTGATGCAGAAATTAAGGAACTTTTGACTGCAAATGTGTATGGTACACTTCATGCATTGAATTTAGCCAGAGACTGTAATAATCTCAAGATTTTCACCTATGTATCAACCGCATATTCACATTCTTATCAGCAACACATTGAAGAGAAGTGTTATCCACCGCCTGGTGATTTGAAATTTATCAAGGATCTCATAGACGCTGATGAGTCTTGTCCTGGTGCCTTCACAGAAGCGAGAAGATATGAAGCAGTCAAACCTTGGCCAAATTTGTATACATTCAGTAAGGCAACTGCGGAATCATTGATTGAAAATACTGCCAAGGAGGTTCCATTTCGGTGTGTCATTTTTCGACCCGCTATCGGTGAGTATCAACAAAATTTCCACAAATTCTTTGATAGATCATTCTAAAAAAATTGCAAGGGATGAGATTCAATAGTAAATGTTGATGTAAGTGCGACGGGTTTTTCCCGAGTATGAAGTTGGCAACTTTTTGACAGTGATGTTACATTCTACGTTTGAGAGTGAACGGAAATGCAATTTTTGACACGAAAGGAACTTCTTTGCATGAAATTACAGGATAATAAAATCCTTTGAATATGTCATTGTTTCATGTGATTTTTCTGTCTAGTATTATCAACTTATGAAGAACCAATTCCTGCTTGGTGTGGCAATGTAAATGGCCCAGTAGCTGCTGTTATTGGTGCCGGTACTGGAGTTATTCGTGCACTTTTCGGAGCTCAACACCCATTAGATTTAATTCCAGCGGACAAATGTACCAATGCACTATTTGCAATTATGTGGGACTCTATAATTAATCGGTAACGTTTTCCTAAGATTAATATATTTCATTTTGATATTCCTGGTAAATTTATACTGTGATAATATTTTTGAAGGCCCGAAAAAAATGTCGCTTTAGTTTACAATTATGGGAGTTCAACTGTTCAGCCACTGAATCTATTCCAGCTTCAGGACATGGCACTTCCGAGAGGCTATGAATTACCGCCTAGTAGAAGATGCATTAGACCATATTATTTAACGCGAACATTGTGTTCATTATGGTATAGTGTGTTACATATATTTTTGCATTGGATTCCAGCTCTATTGGGTGACCTAGCTATGGTATGTGCACTGAGGAAAAAGCCCAGGTGAGAGGAATTTTTCTCAATTTATTCCGTCTAATAGATTTCCAAAAAATCATTGACTAATATTAACATGAAATTTTGTATAATTCGAAGTATTATGATGATCCAGCTCATCACTCATCCTTTCGCCCCCTTCCCCACCTCCCTCCGCCTGCATTTAATAGAAAAATTATAGTCCTCATGAAAAAAAATAATGTATACTAAAATTTTTAATAGCCTCAGCAGAACTGCCCTCAGCCGACTTTCTTCAGAAATATTAATATTATGTAGTAAAACCTTTATTAATTCGATCTTTCAACATCTCAGAAGAGCTGCCTCTGTCAGCTAAACGTTCTACCTACAACTACGTATTCTCCTCAATCATCTTAGTAGACAAACATGGCTGTATAGCCACGTGACTAAAGACCCAATGTGTAAAGAAACAATCTGTTGAGTAAGGACAGATATGAGTGAACAATAGGTTTTTGATGAAAATACCGTTATAAAACCATAGGTATAATGATAGATCTTCTGTTGTAAGTTCATGGCTCTTTCAGAGCTTCACCCCGAGTAACTGCCATTAGTTTATAGCGTCTACCTTGATCCATGATTACGGAAAAAAACTAGTCGTTAGCCAGAAAATATCATGGATTAACACTTCATAGAGTCAATCCATGGCCCATCAATTTAACACTGAATCTAATTGATCGTTAAATGATTATCATCGAAAGTGTCGTTCAAATACTCATGAATCAATGGTTGCGATGGGAATCCAGTTCTCATTAGTAAGCTGCTCAAACAAAAAAAAATAGTTAGTGTACATTGGGAGTTGGATTAGTTGAAATTATTTATCCATCTTATTATTCGATCATGCTGACAGCATAGAGAGATTTGAATAATTCTCCAATAAGATTATAGAGTACATGATTCTTGAAACTCCTCCATGAAGATGAAAACGCTGTGAATAAAGACATGATAGCCGGGGTTTGCTCCTCCAAGTATTTTAAATTTCATTATCTTGTTTGCAACATGAAAAATTGTTGTTCTCTTTCAGGTTTATTGTAATTGCGATACGGACCACACAGCAGTTGGAAAGAATTTGGTTCTTTGTTAATGGTAATTGGCGAATACATATTCATGAAACGAGGAAAATGTGGGATAGAATGAGTGAGATTGATAAAAAACTGTTTGACAATGATTTACGTAATTTCGATTGGGCGGATTATAGTTACAATTATTGGGCTGGTATCAAACAATGGATCCTCAAAGAGTCGAATGATGACGGTGATCTACGTTATTTAAAAACATTCTCCATATTAACAAAACTGTATTGGATCTTCATGAAAATATTAGCTATAAGTTACATCATCATCCCATTGTATTACTTCAATAATTTGACATTGCTACTACTTACACCATTCATCAATTTAGCTAAACTGATAAGTTATATATTGTAATAATTTATGTAATGAATAAAAACATTAACATTCTGTAATCTAGAAGTGTTGAGAATAATGAGGAGATTGAAATTATCATCAAACTCTGACCCTTGTCAATACTTAATGCTTCTTCTTCTTCTTTCTTTTGGCTCGCTAGCGGTGGGATGACCTAATTGGTCAGACAATTAATGTTCGTGGCAAGGAATTTTTCAGAATGAAATGGAGATTAACTCATATCCAATCAATTCATTTTCCTCTCAGTATAGCATAGTCTCACTGAATACAGATGCATGAGTTCGTGCCAAGCCTGATTCAGTTGTCAAGTGCTGGGTCAGCCCACCTGGGATGAGCGGAATTGTAAAACTTATTCTTTGTGGCGGAGCCCTTGAATACCGTTGGGACAACACAGAGGTGTGTTAGTACATCATAAGCACTGCGTGCTTATATTTCAAGACAATGGCAGATGCATTTTAATTTTCACTCAATTAGCAGATGTTTTATGTTTTTTATGAATCCTTGATGATCGTGCACGCTACATTAAATTTAATCAACGAAACTCCTGAAGAGTACCAGCGAGAGTCATTATGTAGTCAACAAGTTTTTATAGACTTTTTCTCTACCTTGTGATGCAATTATTCCAAGAAAGTATTTAAAAGAATAATTAATTGAAACTAACTAAATAAATTGAGTAACTCAATTTGGGAGGAGTCTGCAGTCCTAGGTTCGAAACCGAGCACACTATGGACCCACTTCACTAATTACCATATCCTTCACCACAAATACAATGATTAATTAAACCGCAAATATTCTTTCAATTCCCCTTGCATTCTAGTTTCATGAAAAATCGCACTCACGAGCAGCAGCGCGCGCTCTTACGCTCAGAATGCCGCCGAAGCCTCACCCTGGTCAGAAACTGTCCAAGCTGCATTTTTCACTCCAGTAATATCCATCTTCGACAAATATCACAGTTGCAAGTATTAAAAATGGACAAGAAAACCACTTCAGTAGTAGTCTCAGTTCTAATGATATTCAAAATTTTTGGCTTAGTCCCATTTTCTGTATTCACGTGGAAGAAATCGAAAATGGTCATCTTCATATCAACTTCAAAGATCAGCATAATTTATAATATAATCTTGATCGTCATTATGATATATACGAATTGCTTCAACAATTTGTTCAGAATAATCCAACATGATCTTGATGGTGCAATCGATTTAGGCGCAATCATGGGCTTTGTATTTGTGGCAAGTAGCACTTCAATCTGCATCTTCCTCTGGATCATGTTTTCCCTGAATCATAAGGAAATGGTAGAAGCAGTTAATAAATTCATAGCAATTGAGTACTTCTTCAAGAGACAGCAGCACATTGTACCACTAGAATGGTCTCGTTGGCAGTGTATCTTCATGGCTTCTATCTACTGCATATTGTGGTCATCTATAATATGCTGTCAGTGGCTATGTTGCGTAGAAGGAAATTGGTTCATTTGGACCTTCGAAATTATTGTAACGGGTGCAACAGTGAACCTCTGCCTCTTGCAGTATGCATTCGTGATGAATCTTATCAAGTTCCGGTTCAAATCATTGAACAATACCATTGCGAATGTTCATATCGAGATATTTCGATCGAATAACGGAACATATGTGGAACACAGCAGTGCGGAGGATGAATTAGCAATTAATGTTTTGGAATCCATCGAATATGCTCATCAAATGCTCTATGATTTGACGAGCATCATCTCAAATTTTTATTCATTTCCAACCTTAATTATCATGGGAGCTCTATGCTTACTGAATATCTACATGATTTTCGATATCATGACGTTGTTCATTGTTATGCCATCGAGTATAGATCTAATTACTCTTCTCAATGATGTTCTCTGGTTATCAGTAACGGTTTTCCCAATTGCTGTATTAATTATAACTTTGGAAACTCTCAGAAGCGAGGTGCGATATTATACATTGAAGTTTTCATCTTCAATTTAATGGGTTTTTAATTATTTTCCAGTATAAAAGAATGCCAATTGAAATTTTCAAACTTACATCAAGGTTCAAAGGCTGCCAGAGGCTTCTAATTGAGGTGATATTACTGATACTTTGAATGTTCAATCAATTATCATTAACAATAACTGAAAGTTAGTAATATTACACTTTTTATCACTCAGGCTCATTGGTTTGTGCAGCAATTCACTCATAAACCGATGGAATTTACAGCCTATGGATTTTTCAAACTGGACAGGACATTTTTTCGATCAGTAATTTATGTCTTATTTTATATAGTATAAAATAATCAGGAAAATGAATTAATCATCAACGAATTCTTCATTTGACAGATTGTCACTACTACGACGACGTATCTCATAATTGTTCTGAAAATGCAAGCGTCGCATACAGATGTAATCAATGCTGAATCGAATAATTCATCAACTTATTAATGGAGAAAACGCAAAAAATATGATTCAAACGTTTTCATACTGAACACCCGCAAGAGAGCATTTTAATGCTCGACTAAAACTCAATCGCAACTCAATATGCAACTGTCCTAATTGTTGTATAATTAATGAGCTTGCATCACGGAAGGCTTCGAATTGGAGCTCATGAAAAATTCAAATGAATATATGGGTATGAACATCATATGAATTCTTCACTCGAGTAACATCCGTATTCAGCTAACGACAAAGTTTCCAGTGAAACATGGATAAGAGAACAGTATATTGTGTATTAATAGTGTTAATTATTTCTAAAATTTTCGGACTTTTACCGCTTTCATTCATGCCACGAAAAAACTCAAGAACAAAATTAGGTCTTTTCAAGTCAAATATAAGCATCACTTACAATATCATACTAATTATCACAATAATTTACACGAATTGCTTCAATTCCTTATCTGAAATGATTCGGAAGGAGATTCATGGTGCTGCTAATTTAGAACGAATCATGAACATTGTGCTTGTTTCGTTACATACATCGGTTGGTCTATTTCTTTGGCTTTTTTTTTCTATAAATCATGGGAAAATGGAAAAATTTTCTCATAAATTATTGGAGATTGATTCTTTCATTCACAGATATTGTCTTGTTACTCAATTCAAATTTCCTCTCTGGCGATTTGTTATTGTTATTTTTTTGTACATAGTGATTTGGATGATAATAATACCGTGTCAATGGATCGTTCAGCCCATCAGTAATTTGTTCATTTGGACATTTACATTTGTTATGTCGGCAGCAATATCATCCTTGTGTTTGTTGCAATATGCCTTTATCATGAACCTGGTAAAGTTACGATTCGAATCATTGAACAATATTATCAGGAAATTAGGACCACAAATTAGTGAATTTTCTGTGAGGAGAGTCTCTGAAGATGCTGAGATCACAAAGAAGTTTCTATCAATCAAATGTGCTCACCAGATGCTTTACGATTTGAGTGTGATGATCTCAGATTTTTATTCACTCCCAACATTAATTATTATGAGCATTCTACGCTTCAACATGATTTATATGGTTTTTGATATGGTCCGATACTATCTTCTGTTGGGAGGAACTGCGGATATCATACTCACTATTGATGATATTGGTTACTTCCTACGAGCACTTTTTCCAATTATTATACTGATTAAAACCCTAGAAATGGTCGTTAAAGAGGTGTGTTATGAACTTCCCTTAATCATTGATAATTTCTGTTGCTGATTGATTTTGTATGACTTTTCAGTACCAGCAAACGGCTGCTGACATCATCGAACTAATGTCACGTTACAAAGAATCTCCAGATCTTTCTTTTGAGGTGATATGAACTATTTCAAGTTATTTTGAAAATCATGTAGATCTGAATTCCTCAGATCTGATCAAATATGGAATTCGACTGGATCTGGTCACATCTAATTAGATGTAATCAGAGCAGATCTGACGGCTGTTGAATTTTGAAGGGAACAAGCATTTCTCTCACCAAATTATATTGATGTTTTTCCATGATATTCATGAAGTCAGTGGTGAAGTGGTAAACAAGGTTAAGCCATATAGGGATACTATATATACTTAATCTTGTTTACCACTTCACTACTGAATTGCCAACTAGTTTTTTGAAAGTATATTAAATTGGAGGAATGAAAAAATTATAGATGAAACTTAGTTACTAGAAATTGTTACATGATATGTGATTAGATGTTTACAGATTCAATGATTAAATCTGATGAGTCAATCAATGGATTCAATCGAATCTGATCAGAGTTAACTGAATCCAGTTCCATCTAATCAGATGCAAATAGATCTAATCAGACAATGCATCTTCCCGGATGCTATCAGATCTGATCGAAAATAATCGAATTTATTCATATCCAATTTCGCAATAGACCTGAACATTTCCTCTGAACTTGATACAACTGAAGGTATTTGTGGAACTGTATTTGCTGTGATAGCAATGACCATCAATAACGAAGGGTCACTCGCTGATTTTTAAATGTAGATGGTAATATGGTAAGTGTTTTCACGTTTTTCGGAAACAGCTCTAGAGAATGTTTCGTTTCAATATTATTCGAAAGGAACGACGATTAATTATTATTTATGCTCATTGATATGACAGCAACGTTCCAAAGATACGTTTAGATGAATCAAGTTTCAACCTCTAACAATGACGAGATTATCATTCATGATGATGCTTCATTAAAAAGGCCCGGTGGTTCCTGGAAGAATTCATCCACAAACCAATGAATTTCACCGCTTGCGGATTCTTCAAACTGGACAGCACATTGTTTCAAGCAGTAATTAATCTATTTTTCCATAAATGCAAGCAACATAGCTGATGACAATAAATTCGTGTTTCAACAGATTTTAGCTTCAACCGCAACCTATTTGGTCATTATCACTCAAATTCAATCAGCGCAGGACAAGCAGAAGGATATGGCACGAGAAAATGCTACGAAAAATTAAGGTATTATATAGAAATTGATTTCTTGAAATAACTCTTACTTTTTTTCTTAGCAAAATTCCTCAGATTTGCAGATTTTGCCAGCTTGGATTATAATTTGAGCGATTTCCAACTAATTGATGATGAAAATGAGAACTATTCTGTTTGATTTCTAGTTTCAAGTCGGGCTCATTTGTTCAGTATTCTTGATGTGCATAATTTAGTAGCGAAGTCAATAGGTTCAAGTCATTGTGTAAGTCAGAATGATTTAAACCAATTGACCACTTTGCTATTAAATTATTCATCTATTCCTTGAAAAGCATGAATCATTAAGACTTTTTTTTATGAGCATTCACGGTATTCATTTTCAGATTCTAATTTTTACATACAGAAACTTCCCTCTCTTGAGGACTTGATAATGTTACTGTCAGTATCTTATTAATTTCGTGAATCGTGATCTGAATACGTGGACAATTCAAGTTTACACTGAATGTGAAATATGTAATTCCTATATGGCTAATGTATTCATCCATCCAAATATAAACCATTGAATATTTCTAATGTTTCTTTGCTACTCGATTTTTTTTCAACAATAAGTGCCATACAAAGGTACAAGGCAGTACTCTGTATACTTGACCAATTTTTGCGTCTTCTGCATATGCAGGCCCTGGAATGATGAACATGAATTCATTAATTACATTTGTCAATATTGAAACGATAATATAATTATCCACACTTGGAAGATACGAATTGAGAATAGTTCTACTTACATAATGGAAGGGACCTAATCATGACAATTAGGTATGTTAGTACTGGCCAAAAACTTTAAATACTCATCGAATCACAACCCCTGTTGTTTTGGAACAGAATTTTTTCGAAATGCTATGAATTTTCTCTCGAAAGCGCCGGTGCTGTCGTACTACGAGAGTAGAATTTTAACTCTGATAAATTACTTCAAGAATAGCACCTCGGGTCTTTCGTCGATAGAGACGTGACCGGGGTTATCGGTCGGCCACATATACGTTTCCAAAGTGTCATCTACAGGAACTGCCTGCAAACTTCAGGCTCATGCCTGTCGACAACATTGTGTTCTATCTAATCCTTAGATTAGCCATTCTCAATCACAGGTGACGCTCCAGTGTCATCTCATTCCCCAACCTGCAGCCACAACTGACAATCTCATTGTTTCTCCTGTTGCGCTTGCGCGGAACTGGCCTTTAGTCATATGACTATATAGCCAATGAAAACAATCTCATTGCAAGTGAGTTTCCAAAGCCATCGCAAGTAGCTTGAATTGTTATCATTAATAATTTATTTCAATAAACTTCTCACAGCTTTGATCAAAGATGAAATGCATCAGCGCACCTGCCAATTGTGGATATTCCTCCAAACGAGAATTCTCTAAGATTGAACCTATTTTAGGTTTATCAGTGACTACACGTGAGAATCAACATCATTTATAATCATAACTCTTTTTCATTCTCTTGTAACAACAAACTCATGAGCATTACTAATTTTTCAGGAACGGCGGATAATAATCACCGAAATTCAGATAAACAGAGGCAATTTTCTTTTAATGGAAATTAACGAAAGTATAAAATAATAATGATCATGAATTGATTATGAGAGAAATTGATGGCTCGGGTAACAGTGAACACTACAAAACAACTTCATCTTATATGAATTGTTTCGTTTTGACAAAACTGACATGACTACGAGATAATTTTATTTGGTAAGATATTCTTCTATCGAATTAGCTTTCCCCCGCTTAAAAATTCATTCCAAATGTATCGTCATGAATTGGAATAACTAGACAATACGTACCCCCATGAATATTCATTGATCCATGTTTATATATAAACAGAAGTTTCAATCATGAAAAGTTCAGTATCCATTTTGATTCCATTCTGTACACTTCCAATTAAATAAATAAAAATTATAAAAATGGACGAAATTTATAGTAGAATAACAGATGACCGTGAATTTGGTATTGAATTTGATAGAAATGAAAAGAGTGATATTCAAGAATTTTATGCCAATGAGACCATTCTATTTACTGGTTGCACGGGATTTCTCGGTAAATGTTTTGTTGAAAAATTATTACGTGGTTGTCCACGTTTGAAGAGATTATATCTCACAATGAGGCCCTATAAAGAGCCAGTTCCAGAAAGAGCCAGAAAATATCTCCAGCACGTTGTTAGTTGATAGAATTTTGAACTCTCCAGAAGAACTATTAATTCAATCGAATATTTAATGATAATCTTTTCCATTTTTTTCACACAGATATTCTCGAAGGTTCGTGAATTAATGCCAAATTTTGAATCGAAGATCACATTCATTGAGGGACAATTAACGAAAGAAAATTATGGATTTACTCCTACTGAACGTAATATAATGATTGATGAAGTCACGATAATTATTCACAATGCATCGGACGTAAAATTTGATAACGAAGTCAGCAAAAGTTTGAGAACAAATGTTTATGGTACACATTACTTATTGAATTTAGCTAGAGAATGTAAGAATCTCAAGATATTCACATATGTATCAACTGGATATTCCCACTCTTATCAACAACATATTGAGGAAAAATGTTATCCACCACCTGGTGATTTGAAATTCATCCAGGATTTCATAGATGCCGATGAATCTTGTCCTGGTGCCTTCACAGAAGCGAGAAGATATGAGGCGGTTAAACCATGGCCAAATATTTATACATTTTCAAAGGCAACTGCAGAATCATTAGTTGAAAAGGCTGCTAAGGATGTTCCATTTCGGTGTCTCATTTATCGGCCGACAATTGGTGAGTGAATATTCTCGAAATGCTTCCAGTCGATTTTGTCATTAATTTGAATACGTTCATTTTCATGAGGTTAAAATTAATTGACTCTTCTGTTCGTTGAAAAATAGCGGAAATTGAGTAATCCAGGGTAATGAGTCACTTAAATTCATGCACTTTCGTTGAATATCTGGGAATCTAAGTGAAGGACAGAAAGGCTGTATCTTTATGCATTTTTGAATAACTCAGAAACTGTTGATTGTAAAAAAATGCAGAGAGTGAATTTTTCGAAGATGATTTAATTTTGTATTATTATTTAGTTTTGATGATGCTTGTGATGAGATGCACTACGGATTTTTAAATTCCTTTTATCACATTGTAATTGAATTTGGAGCTTTATTTGATTCAATGTCGTCAATTAATTTTAAAATTAACACTATTAATAATTTCTTCAAAATAAATTCCATAAACCAATGCTAGTGATTAATCGAGCTCTGAAAGTTCACGTGGAAGTGCATTAATTTCTGAACGGTTAACAAAAATTCAAATGAACGTGACTCTGTATTTCCTACGGGTAAATTGAAGATTGAAGTTCACATTTAATCTAAAATTTTATTCGTAAGTCGTCGTAGTTCTTGATTCTTATTAATTAACTCTGAAAATATTCTAAGTGTATGCACAATAACAGAAAGTATCATTAATAATTCAGTAGTGGAGTGATGAGGAAGGCGAAGGAAAAAATAATAATATGTAGTCTATTGTGATAATAGCTCAAAAGCAATGAATTTTGGGAGCATTTACTATTATTTTTTTACTTCATGAAATACTCTTTGACAATTTCACACGAATTAAACTCGTTAACTCATGCGTTCTCACCACTCATTATATTCTCTACAAAAAAAGGTATATTGAAAAATCAGAGAATGATTTTAGAAAAAAAAAATCAAATTCTTCAAGCACTGATTTTGTAAAATTTTATTTCTTAATCTTCTTCAGTTGCATCAACATGGAAAGAACCAATTCGTGCCTGGTGTGGCAATGTCAATGGACCAGTAGCAGCTGTGCTTGGTGCTGGTGTAGGCATTATACGTATTCTATACAAGGCTCAGAATCCACTGGATTTTGTACCAGCAGACATGTGTACTAATGCACTCCTGGCAATCATGTGGGACTCTGTTGTCAATCGGTAAATTAAATCCCGGAAGATTATCAAGTGACTATGGATTTTTAGTCCAATAATTGTTATCGAGAAACATCAGTTGATTCATCTATTATCAGCAAAAAGTTCGGAGGAATGTTGAAATTCAAAATATTTGGTACTGAATTTGGAAATATTTCGAGGACTATGAGATTTTTACATCTTCAGTACTGAATGAGTCTGTTAATATTTCAGAAATTATCCATTTTTAACAAAAATTATCAGATCTTTAATCTTGTTCACAAACTTCTGCAGGAATCTATCGGAATAGTCAAGAGATCTCTTATGTAGCCCATGAAATTTCCTACAAAAATGGTTCTTGAGGAATTCTTCCTAATTCACTTCTCCTAAAAATACTCTTAGGAATATTATCATCCAATGTTCCAAATTATGGACCATTTCGAAAATTGTGAAATAAATGACTGAATATTTCAAAAATTATTGGATGTGGAAGAATTCATCAAGAACGTTTTTTTGAAGAACTGTAGCTATTCTCTTTCCAAAAAAGTCTCTCAATAAACTCTTCTAAGCCTATGCATTTCAAAGATATTGGAAGAATTGATACACAGTAATTTCATATGACTTTGTAACTATCTCCGGAACTGTCAAATTCAAAAGAATTCAGCAATTGCGAATGAACTAACAAGAATTTCCTTGAAATCTGTTTTCTTCTACCAATTATATTGATAATTCTTATTTTTACAGGCCAGAAAAGAATACTGTACTAGTTTACAATTATGGAAGTTCAACTATTAAACCATTGAATCTTTTCCAACTGGAAAGAGTTGCCCTACCACGAGCCTATGAATTACCAATAAGTAAACAAACAGTTCGACCCTATTCTTTAACACGAACGGATTATGCATATTGGTACGTTATTTGTCACATTGTGTATCATTGGATTCCGTCAATAGTTGCTGATCTCTTCCTCTTCATTACTCTTTTCCGGAAATTTACGTGAGTTATCATTTTTCATATTGACAAATTGTAATTTGTTAAATCCACAGAGGGACAACTATGAAACGAAACGAGAGCAATTCTTACAGAAGGCTCTTCCAACTATAATTCCAGCGAAGAATAAGAGTATCAATCAAAATTTCTTTACATCTCTCGAAATTGGAGATATGTGGTTAAAAGTGCTGGAAAAAATGATAGAATCGAACTGGTTTAAGCAGAATCAACAAATTCCTTGAGAATTCTTCTGTGAATATCTTTGAAATGAGTTGCTGTATTGCAATCATCAAGAAACCTTTATTCAACAGATGTTTGCCATCTACAAAAAAGATCTCTTGGGACTTTTCCTCAAATCTTATGATCTCCCAAATATTCATCGAACATATGCATTTTTTTCATAATTTTTCAAAATTTTTGCTAAACAGTCTCATTTCAAAGATGTGGAAAGAAAAAAACAAACAGGATCGTTCGATTCATCTTCTCTCTTCACTTTAAGAGTGATATACCCTGCAAATATCTCTAGAGAGATAGGATTTATGAGAATTGATCAAGAGATCTTTTTCGTAATCCACAAAATTCTTTACAAAAAAGATCTCTCCATAATTTTCCGTAACCCCATTCATTTCAAAGATGTCCTTAAACTCAGCCAAATGCTTTCTCTACAGAATCCTTTCTTCATTTCAGATTCATAAACTACGCAATAAAAATCTCCCAACAACTGCGAAGAATATGGGTCTTTGTCAATGGCAATTGGCGTATTCACATCCATGAGACACGAAAAATGTGGGACAGAATGAGTGAAATTGATAAACACCTATTCTACAATGATCTTCGTACTTTGGATTGGGAGGACTACGGTTACGATTATTGGGCTGGAATTAAGCAGTATATCCTCAAAGAATCTAACGATGGTCGTAACATAGGCCACGTGAAAAGATACATTTTGTTCGGTAGACTCCATCGTTTAGTAACTTGGTTTCTCACGATACTTCCATTTTTACTTTTCTTGTATTGGATCTCACCAATATTTATGCCATCTGTCAATCTGGCCAGATCAATGTGTACATTGCTGTGAATAAATAAAATTTAAAAGAGGGATAGGTAATAAATGATTTGTTAAAACATTGTTATATATAGAATAATATACTCTTTATTGTTTTTTTATGGTTTTTGTTGCTGTTCCATATTGTGTATTTTTTTTTTCTTTTCAATTATTTGTTTTTCCTCTCTGTTTGTTTTATTTTTAGTTCTTTCAATTTTTTTTCCTTGTGTTTTTCGCTGCCAATTTTGGTAAAACAAGTATACGTGATACAACATTTTTTGCGGCTAAAATAACGAGCGATCACTCGTTCGGAGCTGCAGAGTTCAAATCACTTGCGACTAGAATTATTTTCAGTTTTTCTTTTACTCAATTCTTTTTTTTTTCTAGGTGCGAAACATAATTTTTTCAATGGGATATAATTGATCTGTGGACAGAGTCATACATAAAGAGTTCAAAAAATTCAGGTATCTTATTTTACAAATATCTTGGGAATTATGAGATTTAGGGAAATTGTCAGGAGACCTTTTTTATAGGCCGTGAAATTCTCCATGAAAAAGTCTTCTGACATTTTCTCTAACTCCACTTATTTCACAGATTTATGTAAAATAAATTGAGGGTAAAATTCCCATTTCATTTACCACCTTGCCACTGAAATTTATTCTCCTCTTCATGCAGTCCTCAATTTAGAATAAAATTGCAGGTAATTCACAAGTGATCGGCTCGCTTTTTAGTAATATATCTGTGCATCATGAAAATTTGTTAATTTTTTTTGCATATCCTCTAGTTCTTTTTTTTATCTATTAAAGAAGTACACCAGAACTCGAAGCACAAAATGGACAAAGCAAAACGATTTTTTTTTTCTCTTCTAATAAATAATCCAATTTTATAAATTTGCCGAATTCTTTCAACAATTTTATAATAAAACGTTTTCAGGTCATGGAAATTTTACAAAAATCTTCAAACAACCGCACTCGTTAGCTCTGTCCCAGGTCACTTCGAGTTTGTAGTGTAGATTTTTTTCCATTTTTTTAATTTAATTTTTTTATTCATTTTTTTTTTCGATGCAACTTTAACTCTGTCTTTCTGTAAATCTTCATCATCTCTGCGCTACTATTTACAATGTACAGTGTTGTCTTTCCTGCCCTAAGTTTTCCGAGGCGTTTTCCTCAACCTCGCTTGATTCACGTTTTTTCCTTTCTTTTTATTGAAAATAGAGAGGAAATTTCGATCAATGAATGTGGAATAGAATAAATAAAGATGAGAAAATGAAGAAAAATTTAATACCAGAGATGGAACTGTTGAACATTTTCATATCTCTGATTATTCATTCAAATAAAATAATAATAATGATAATAGTAACAATGAGAATTCAACCATAAAATGAGTAGCAAAGTGGTGAATGAAGAGTTGAAGAATTCCATGTACATCACTTTTTAAAAGAATTTATCAAGTGACACAAAACATAAACATATGAAGATTTTTTTGAACAAATCTTGGAAAGAGAAAGTATCAGTTCCTTCTTCTGTCTCTCATCATTCTAATATTGGATTATTCCGTACATATCTTGGGCACAATGAGATTGAGAAAAATTTATCAGGAGACTTTTTTTATAGATCATAAAAATGACTGCGAATAAGCTTTGTGACTGCCCTCAAATCCTACTCCAAAGATATTCGCAAATGAAACTTCAGCAAATGTCACGACTCTTCTTCCACCACTTCACTAATCAATTCAGCCCATTTTTCTCCTCTCAAATTAAATCAAAACATGATAATAATTATTATTATGAGAAAATGCTTCAAAAGTCAACCAATATGATCGACTCTGAGAATCCCACGACCAGCGTGTAAAAAAATTTACTCATTAATTAATAAGAATAAAAAAAATAACGAAAAAAAGTATAATTATCAGTAATTAAAACTTCTAGAATTGGAAGATTATTTGTTGCACTCGGAATAGGGTCGTTATCACGATTCTCGATTATCAAGTCGATCGTAATAGGCCAAATGAGATTGGAGATGAAACTTAGTAGCAAAGTGATGAAAGAAGAAACGTCAAAAAAAATCCTTATTTTTTCTTTTGTTAATATCTCCGAAATTATTGAATTTATGCGAAAATGTCATAAAAGCTTTTTTTGTAAGAAATATGATGGTTTTCCAAAAAGTTCTGTCAATTTTGCCTAACCGTACAAGCTGAACATAATTCATTCGATTAATTTAATGAATCGTAAGTATCAGAAACTATGAAAAAATCGTCTCGATATTTTCTCTTTGACTCCACTATTCTCAAGATATTCCCAATATAAAGTACATGGTTCTTCGACTTTTCTCCCTCAACACTTCACTAACAAAAGAAAAGAAATTGGGGAAGATATGAAGAGTTGGTTTAAAAAAAAATGAAGAAATGAAAATTCGTCAATCAAGTGAGATCTTCTCAAACGCCTTGTATCACTTACCAAGGTAAATATATAATAATCTTATATATATACTTCTTGTGTCTCATATATATGTATATATATAATATATAATATTCTTATGTATATATTTATTTATTTATTTAATTTTTTAACCTATTATTTATTTAATTTTATCTCGTCACTTAAAATGTACCTCTTGCAATTACTATTTATACTATTTACAGTTTTTTGTTCTTTCTTCTTCATTTATTTCCGTCTTCATTTTTCATGATTTTTGTGAAGTCACCGAGTAATCAATATAATTCATTGTCAAACATATAAGATTCCACGTTTTTTTTTTCCTCTCAACTATGCCGTACATAGCCCACTAATCTCCCATGCAGATGTATTATCCTCACTCACACTTTCGCACACGATTTTTTGCTTTTCATTGAATTCGAATTGATTACGAAATTGTGCCGAATGGTTTTTAAAAAAATAAATAGTAATTAGTTTTTTTTTAACGGAATCGCTGCCCGCTTATCGTCTGTTCAACATGACTCCCACGAGACGCGTTCCGCCTTTTTTATTTAATTAAATATATTAATTTGCTAATAAATTTTTCATTAATTTGAGTTCATTACTTTCGAGTATTATTTCAGTCGCAGTTTTTTTGAAAAACATCTCAGTAAATAATAGAGATACGACTTTTCTACGAGGGATCTTTTTCATAGTGAACTCTCGTCTACGAAAAAAGTATTAAATTTTTTTTTTCCATTTCTAACAAATTCTGAGATTCTCTCAGAAAACGGAACTTCGGATTTAATCAAGTTCTTGCATTTTCGACGCAGAAATTAATAACTAATTAGAAAGAAAAAAAAATAATAATTTAATATTGCTTTTGAATTTTTCGAGGACTATTATTAATTAAACTAAAAATTAAAAAGATAAAATTGCAATTAAATTAATAATTTCAGGCTGATAGAAAATAAATTTGAGTAATCAGTCGAGTTGGTCAATTTCAACTTTGATTTTATTTTTTTCTATTTATTCTCTTTGTTTCTTATTTTTTTTTCATTAACAATATCATTAAGTATAGTTGCACTTGTCGGACATACAGCATGTGCGGTATTTTCAATACTTCTGCGTTTACACAATTTTTTCTAATCGAAGAAAAATAGGTTTTCTTTTTAAAAAACAGTCAGTCGCATTCACGTTTACCAGTTAGCAACGAAGAGGCAAAACCAGTTGAATTGGTTTTTGGAGAATATCTCGGAAACTAAACAAGATAGGAATTTTTTCATAGAGACCTATGTTTTGGGCTATTTTTCAGAAATTAAGCGAGATACGGAATTTATGATTTCTGTACCTCGCTCAAATTCAGTATTATTTGCTGATATTAACAATATGTTTTACATCTTTGTTACTACTTTTTTTATTTAACTATTTTAGAGATCATTTACGTATTGCGTGTAACTGCAGCAATGAAATCCTATTTTTCTCTTCACAAATCTTGTATAAATTAACGAGAAAATCCGACTCCTACATAATCCAGGTACTTTTTGACGGTTCTTTTATTTTTATTTATAAAAAACGCGATTCAAATAATGGCGGTACGCGTCTACGCTCGCATGTTTACTTTTAATTTGTTTCAGTAAAAAATTGAGATAAAAGTTGTCTTTATCATTTAACTAATCGGCGATTCCGTTTCATTCTAGCTGAGATTGTGTATTTATTAAAAAAAAAAAAAAAGCACCAGGGTCGAGGACTTCCTAGCACCATTCGTCAATTCCACAGTGAAGTTATGGGAAGAGCTGAATTGAATCGAATCTCTATTATACATTTCGAATAACTTGAGAAGTATTGGATTGGGAAGACCGTGTCTAGTGTCCTTTTTTGTAAATCATGAAATTCTATAGAAAAAAGGTCTCTTCACAAATTTTCCCGAATCCACTTGCTCAAAGGGTATTGGCAGAAGGAAACTCTTATGGTCTCGCTACTTTGAGAAAAAAATCTGTCAACATATAAATATTTTCGAGATTATCTTGATAAATAAGGGAGATACGACTTTTTTCTATAGGAGAGATAATTTCCTATAAAATTTCGCCAAACCCACTAATTTCGGAGATAATCAGAAAACAATGGATTCGAAACCTTTCAGCTTCCCTTAACTTCGTTGCTTCAATTGATGATTTTAAGAAGAATTGATTGATGACTGATGTGCAGAATCAGGTGTGAGCGTAGGCCACGACGGTCAGATATACCGTTCACTGAACATCATCACCAACAAGCATAATACATCATTCAATTTTCACATTCTCTTTCTTTTCTCTTTTCGATTAATGGGATACTCATTTTCGTGCGACGTTTGCATAATTTTTTTCTTGGATTGTCAACGTTGTTTCCAGCTAGGCAGGCGATGTTACCTAAAATTTGTTCGGTTAAAGAGCCATTTTATGGAACTGAATTATTTGAAGGCCACGTTGGAGGTTATCTATACGAATAAAATTGACGCTAATAATGTAAGCACCTCAACGTTTTATGCCCTGGTCATTTTTGTTGTTTCATTGTTTGAAAAAAAAAGTGTAAAAAAAAATCAAGAAATGCTCATAAACCGTTGCATCCCCAGCCCGGGGGGATTTTGTCCGTTGAAAATCCGAGAATTTCATTCAATAATTGCCTACCTGATTATCACACAGGTGCGGCACGGATTTCATTCTATGTTTTTATTTCATTTTTTTATCGAAAATGACAAAAGAAAATGTTTTTTTTTTTTTTCATCTTCTCACGGACGGCCGTGAATATTCCAATTCCTGTAGTCTATCGTGATTTCGTCATTCTTTTACATCTTGCAGTCATTTACTGGCGACTCAATGAACGGAGAATTTGCGTATTTACTGAATTTTTTTGTATTTTCAATGTAAATCAGAGTTGAGGAAATTTTCGTTGCAAATTCATGAATAACAGCGAATTGAAAGTGCCTTTGAACGCACTTGAGTTGCAGATAGCGCCACTTGAAGGAACGTAAAATTGAAACTGGAAATTGGAAGAATTCGAATGAGCCGTTCTTTATTTTGGCAAAATTGAGAAACTTTCGGGAATACTTTTTTTCGTATCACCAGAATCAACATTGAATTGACAATTTTCGAAATTCCCTCAAAATTTTTGTCGATTCCAATTTCCCGTCTCTTCTATCCACAAATGACACCATTTGCAGTTACTTTTGTGCGGTAAATGGATTCCATCCACTTAGTACAATGCAACCTTCGGCTACATTCTAAAAAAAAAATCGCTGAATCCAACAAATTAACGAGACTTAATCAGACTTTCAGCAAGCTTTCCAGCTAAAAAAAACTGTGCAAATTCTCCGTTGTACAAGAATTTTAAAAAAATAACGTAGAATAACAATTACAATAATGTCGAATCGAGATGAATGGTTATTCGAGTGTAATTGACACGTGCCGTTATCCTCCATTTTGTTCCTTTGCCATAATTTTGTGAATAAATAAATTCTTCCTATGGACGAGACGATGCAGCCAATCTCACTCTCTCTCTCTCTCCCTCTTATTATTCATTTAAATTGTAAAACTGGGGTCATCCCGTTTACAAAAGTTTGATCGGCTCAATTAGCACCGTAACCCCAAAATCCATAACCTCCCAAACACTCGTAAATAATGGTTAATAATTTTTCTACTCCACTCTGTGTTTGTCTTCGTCTCAATTAGGGTAAAAGAACATTTGAATGGTTTACATATTCCTGAGCACTTTCAATCAGAACAGAGAACTGTCTAATTTCAATAGTGGAATAATTATCTTCACATATGACATCAGTTCAACATCGATAACGTAAACCTCTTCATTTACCCTGCGGCGTTAGTGGATAAAAGTCAATTAAATGGCTCAATGACGCCAATATTGGGGGCTATGAGCCAACACACATTAATGATTCATGTGTACTACTTGTATTACAATTAGCTGTTGTTGTATTCGTAAAACTCAATGTTGTAGTGATATTATTATCATTATTAGCTGCTTGTGCTGACGTAGCAGTCACTGATACATTTGTACTTCTTAATATATCATCCGCCGACAGAGGTGTTAACTTCCATCCTGGCATAAAATCTAAGTCCAACTCTGGCCCAATATCAACATCCAACAGTTCATTGTTGTTCAGTGGATCGAGGGGTGATTGGCTCGATAATGATAATACACTGCCCCAATTTATTGAACGGCTATCATCACTATCACCAATACCAGAATCAACGTCAGTCTCATTTGACGAGATTGGTGGCATTGGAAAAGGCGTTAATCTACCCTGCTCAGTTGGTTGTAATTGTGCAATTGGCGCTTGTATTATTGGCTCAATTGGCGGTGGACTTCTGTCTCTCTCCATTTCTCTTTCTAGATGTCTCAATGTATTGCATATTAATACAGAACGATGCAAACTTGGATCAGGAAATTGACGGTATCTTGCTAATTTACACATTGATATATTAAGGACGGCTAATCTACGTTGTCTGTAGCATGCTCTACCCCTTCTACACCATGATGTTCTTGAGCCCTCACAACATCTTTCGTTAGCACGATAACTTGAGCCTAATTCTAAATAACTTTTGCCATTCTCTTCTCTGCGTATCGTTGGTGGCTCGTAATGATGCGATGTGCCCCATTGTGGCTGGGGTCGTGTTAATTGATTGTAACCATTAGCATTGCGCTGGTGATGGTGGTAATAATGTTGGGCTGAGTGATGAAGTTGAGATGACGGCGGCGGGGACGCTGGGGATGATACTGCCTGGCATTGAGACGTTTGGAGACACGGGGATGTTACCTCCATCTCGTAGTAGGATGATGTTGATGATTGGGAAAGCTGCGGCTGATAGCTCTCTTCCATTGCCCACCAGCTACCCTCTACTCTTCCTAGTTTCGTTGGGCTCTCACCCATCTCCATGTCGAATTCCATGCAGCCCACACCTCCCTCCAGTTTACGTTTACCTGCCGTGGCCTGCAGACCCATCATTGCACAACTCTGTAATTTTGAGAGAAAAGAAGGCATTAGTTTCTTTGAATAGTCTTTGTTTATTTTGAAAATGTTTCGGATAATACAGGACTTGGAATAATTCAACAGTAGGTCTCTGTTGTAAATAAAGTGATTTTCGGATGAAAAGTAAGGGATTCGAAAGATCCGGATGTGCTCAATTTTTCAAATCGACTTTATCATAGTATTTCTCGCAATTTAATTACATTTGTGCAGAGGAATCAATGACGATCTCTTTCGAAACTTCCAGGATGAACAGAAGGCATTCTATGACAGACAGTGTGACTCAGAGGGTCGGCTCGCTGACGATCAACGTACTCGGATAATGACGTCAGTCGTTACTTCGTCGTTGTTCTCCCTTCCCTTTCCCCGAATGACCGACCCTATGCCTCAGAGAAGTCATCGTTTGAAACAGTCTGGACTGAGTTACTGAGAAACGTAGAAACAGTAATAGTCAGCATTAATCCTCGGGGTAGTTTAGTCACTGGCCTTAATGCATTAAACAATTTAATCATGCGGGCGCATCATTGGCTCTCCATTTTGTCCCATAAAACTCATAAATTTCCATTAAAAATCTCAATTCATCATGAAATAAAAAAAAAAAAGCCCAGAGAAACAAAAGTTATTTGAATAAAATAATGACACGAATAAACGCGTAATTAGTGGGAACAAAATCAGTAAAATCTCATTGGACACAATTTCCCACGGGAGAAAGTAAACTCATGATTCCGCACCTCCCACCCATCACCCTCCTCATCCTCCCTTTTTTTTTATTTATTTTCAGTTGAATTCGAAAGCTCTGAAAGTGTTGCGATATGTAGCCGCTGGGTCTCCGCAGAGTTCCATTAAATTCCGATAGGTGTCGCTACGAGTAACGATTCTGAAGCATTGAAGTTATTCCTCTAATTCCTCATGAAATGTAAATTAAAAAAAAAAACTCTTCTGTCCATACACAGCCCTTGAAAACGGAGATGAATATAAATATCTCTCATGCTCCCCATACGAGCTGTGATAATTCACCCCTTCTCTAAACGATTAAACATCAATTATTTAATATTTAATGGCCGGAGGTATGATATGGAAGTCTAGGGGGGTGTAAGCAACAGAGTGAATTTGCATTCTCTAGAGGGATGGAAGGGGGAGGGCAACACACCGTTAAAGGCAGTAAGCGCCAGGCGTTTACAACCGATAATACCTAAACGCGTGGAGAGCACTTGTTGAATCGTGGAAACGTAGAAGAGGGAGTCAGGAGGAAAAGGGGCCAAAAGAGCAAAGAGTGAGCGAGAGAGAGAGAGGAGAGGTTGGGGTGAGGGGGGTCAACGTAACGGATTAGCCCAGAGAGTGCGGTAGAGAATTGCACGCGCCTTTCAGCTGTCCATAAATCAAAGTCAAGAAACAGTACTGCCCTCTCTTGCCACTATTTGCCTCAATTCTCTCTCTCTCTCTCTCTGCACTATCCTCAAACTATTACGTTGATGCATCCTCGGGCTAACAAGGGGGTTGAACGCCACACGCTTCTTCACCAAACTTTATTATCTTCTTTTCAATGAGCGAGTTCCGCATCAAAACCTAACTGACACTCCATGATCACTCAATTTGGAATTTCGTTCGGGACTGCAATAATTTCATAGAAGTGCCAAGAGAATTTTCTTTTTAACAGTGATATTTATTACATTAAGTATGTTTTCGCAGGCGAGTTATCATTATTCTGAAATAAACGTATAAACCCGGAAGTTCAGTGAGAAGAGTGGGACTCAGAGTTGCCGGACGACGCGAGTCCCTCCGGGTCCTTGAGATTAACTTGTTGACTTCCTAGTCTGTCAATATAATTCTCTCTGTTTCGTATCGAAAGAGACTGGAATAATTTCATATTTTTCAATACTTTTTTTGTTTTTTTTTCTTTCCCTTCAACCATTGTCAATAAATATTTGAAGGAATATTTACAAGGATATTTGCGAGGAAAAAAGAAGAGAATTACTACTGCAACGAAGACAGTGACAGTGTTGGTAGATATACTCGTAAGCATGAGCAATGCCGGAATGACGTCAACCCGTGGTGTTATTTTCGAAAGAGAACAGAGAGAAGTGGTAGTGGAATCAAACTATGGGTCTCGGAGTTGTACAACACACAAGAACTCGGCGTATTGAGTTGACTAAAAAATTCCACGAGCCCCTAAAAATCAGTGAGTAAAAATGACAATTTGAATCGATGAGATTTATCGTCGTATAAAATTCTGCAAAAGAGAGAGAAAACACGCACGGAGATTAGCCGAATGCTATCAGAGACGGATAAGATTGCACACTCACAAACACAATGCACTCATACTTTTCAAGGACATTGCCTGATTTCTGGGCAAAATTCATTTTTAGTGTTAGAATCACAAGTCATTGATCTTCCTCAAATAATTACCTAATTTTTTCCCATAAATCTTGACATTAGAAGGAGGAAAAAAATAAGAAACAGGCCAAGTGTGATTCACTCGGTCACTCCCTTATGTACATCTATATAAATACATAAGAGTAGTCGAAAGAGGGGTAGAGAAGTAAATGGCTTTACCCCATATACCAAACAACCCCCTGGTTAACGAAAATATACCGGGTGAGCTTTGTATTCTAGAGAGGGATGAAAGTACGAATAAAGGAAGCTTCGCAGTTACAAGGGGTTGACGATCCCTCGAAACTTCCAAATGTAATAGAGGGGAGAGACTCTCTCGCAACCGTCATCTCTCGTTTCTTATGTACTTCACTATTAGATAATTTTCGATCTGAAAGATCAGAGGAAAGTTATTGAAGACAATATTTATCCTGTTAATTAAAAAAAAAATCTGATTTCAATTTCCTCGAAAAAAACAAAGGAAATTTCTCATTTTTTTAATCACTGAATATTGAATTAATAATTCAATGAATATTCATTGTTGATAAAAATGATGGAAGAATGCAAAAGTGACCGGAACCACGCGTCGCTTACGGAATGCAAGTAAAAGAAAAGAGAGAGAGAGAGGTTAGAATACACGTGCATCAAAGTGCTGGTAGTTTTGCGCGCCCTCTCTCAATACGCTCCAACAGGAAGAGAGAACGCCGTGTGCTTGGGGTGCCCGCACGAGGGGTGGCTATGAGAAAGAGGAAGAGAGAATAAAAAAAAAAGAGCCATATGGCAGGCAACACGCGTGGGAGACAGGGGAACTTGGGCTTCCCCGCTTCTTTTCCAGCTCATCCCGCATTTTTCGTCCCCTCAATTTTTTCCTCTCTCTTTTCATCATCCTAACTCATTTTTTCTTTAATTTTCCTGAGTGAATATGATTTTTGAGTTATTTGGATGGAAATAATTGAGGAAGGATTTAGCGACAGGTTGAAACTTGTCGTAACGAATGTAGCGGAAAAAAGGGAACCCCGGAATTGGGACAATGGCATGGTGTTTATTGCAGTCGGGGGTTAAACCAAAGAAAGTGAAGGAAAAATTGTAATAATAAAAGAATTACGATACAATATATGTGTGTGTGTAGAACCTGTTTTGACTAGTGACAAGTGGGTGCCCTCGGGTTTTACGAGAATCCTCGTCCTGGAACACAAACCGGACAACTCATGTTCTTCTCCGGTTTTACGTATTTTTTCTCTCATTACTGCAATTCGCGCGGAATTCATTGGAGGCAATGGATGAATAAAGAAAATTAATTAAACACCTGACACACCTGCAGGAATTCCTGGGCAAGATGAAATCCTTTATGAGTTTCACCCACTTTAATTTTTTATCCTCAATTTTTTGAATATCCTGTGGAGACAGTTTGTCGGTACACCAATGCAGAGAGTGTGGAGATAAGTTGGCTTGTTTGAGTGTGTATGTGTGGGGTCCTACCTGAATTCCATAGGTCCCAGGTAGGTTGGAGGGAAAAGAAATGGCTGCAAGAATATGTTTTTGACGAGGGTCAGACACTTTTTCGAGGCAGACAAACCCCTCGAATCCCTAGTTTTTCGAAAAATCTAGTCGGCACTAAATGGTATTTTCGAAATGGAAGATACTGTTTTTCTTTTAATAATACAATAAAAGATGAAGACATTAAAATTTATAATTGTTAATGTCTCTTAATTACTGACCACTTTTCATCATCAGGAAACCCTCCCAACTTCATTAACTCTCAAATAAATTTGAAAATTGGATGATTCTTGGGACCCAAATGATTTTACAGAAAAACTTTGTCTTCTTTGAAGTAAATGAAAGATTTTTTTAATACTACATCGAAGAGTACAGAGGGGAGCAATGCCCGAGGGATGGAAGAGTAGATGAAGCCTGGGGGAATGAAAAAGGGGCCGCACTGAAGGACCAAAAAAGGATCCCTAACTTTTGGGATACTATGGAAAAACGAGGCACGAGGCCTACGAAGGGAACCGTCTAATGCTTTTGTCGAATAGGGCGGCAAATGCCATTGTTCGTTATTTTCGGGGTAGAAGAACCCCGAATTGTACCCCTCACAATCCACAAACCGTGAGGGAATATAAGCAGGGTCGGGGGCTCTTTCATGGCGAAGGAAACCGAGGGGACGCTTCAGGTTTTTTTTCGGGCTTGCTTTTGTGTGTACGTCTGATCGT
Source organism: Aleiodes testaceus (assembly GCA_963565655.1). Classification (NCBI taxonomy): domain Eukaryota; kingdom Metazoa; phylum Arthropoda; class Insecta; order Hymenoptera; family Braconidae; genus Aleiodes; species Aleiodes testaceus. The sequence goes on along the minus strand of OY751421.1, from coordinate 2,861,136 downwards.
TTTCATCAAGTTTGAAGGTTGGAAATATCGAGAATCAGATGAAGTACGAGAGTGGAAAACTTTTCCATACCTGAAGAATTTTTACCACGAAAATTTCAAGTCAAAGTTTGTTTCTTCTGGGCTTTACAGAAGTTCATTATCTACTGAAGTGAATATGACTTTTTGAATTGACGAAAAACGTGGGAGAATTTTACAGTTACGGAGTTTCGAATTACTTGATAGCTGGTCTGCAGGCAAGAAAGGTTAAAAAATATTTAAAAACTTATGTGTGTAATATAAAATTGAAACAGGAAAAGCAAAGAGAAGTGAACCAACTAGAGAGTTGGGGTCCTCAGCAATAGTTATTTTACCTCTCTTACTTTTTTCTTTTTACCTCAACCCCGTTAACCAACACACAAAATGGGTGTTGGTGAAAGGTGTGGCAGCCATTTGGATTTGTACGTAAGAACATGAGAATGTTGGCTTATATATTTCATCGTATATAATACCTATATTCCCTTTCCCCCTCCACTTCAAACTTCAAGTTGCTTCATAATCATTTTCATCCTGTCCGGTTTGCTGTTTTCAATGGAGTGAAGAGATGAAGGATACACAACACACAACGTGAAGCAAACAAGAAATAAGGAAGAAAAGATAGGTAAAAAAAACAGGTGTACGATGGGATGAATTAATCGGATTCAATGACCTTTCAGGGATTGAAGAAATGAATGATGTTTTAGTTAAGGACGTTTGCACGAATTCCATTGATAGATAATGAACAGTAGGAAAGTGGTATGATAAATAGAAAGATAGAATGTACAAAACGTTACTTGTACTTCATTATGAAAATAATAATCATAAATTATTCAATCCAGTCTAATGAAATTAGAAGTGTAAAGCGATTTATAATCCAGTATTCTTGTTAATGTCACGTTTTTTTACAGTTTAAATCCAACACTTCACTGTCGAAATAATGGTGAGAAAAATACAATAAAGTTTTGCAAGAAAAATCGGTTTCGTTAATTCTAAATGTTTTATTTTTTCTTCTTTTTCGAATTCAAAACATACTGCAAGCGCCCCCTCGGATGACAAATGAGTCCGTAACACAAGTTTAATGTATTTGTGTACATGTGTATTCATGCACATGGTTTTGCAAATATATATCCTTGTATATATACGTAAAGTACAAAAATAAAATCGTCCGGTCGTTTGGTTTTCAGGCATATCACTGTTCTGCCTGTGTGCGTGTTTCATCGTGTATATAAGCCTTCTCTCTTCTGCTGAGACAAGGTTACGCGACGCTCGTGAAAGTCGACTCGACGAATTTCGTTTGGTGGAGATACATATATATTTCTACATATATATAGAAATATATATGTATATATTGGCCAGTGTCTCCTTTTATTTCATTACTCTTTCTTTTCTTCATGCCGCAGAACAGTGAAAAAGACGAATTAAAGACGATAAAAAAAAAAAAAGAGAGAAGATGAATGTTTCTCAAGGCTGAGTTAGCAGCGTGTGGCAGTCAGCTGGTCTCATTGCGTGATGATTAGGCCAGCGACAAAGACACAAGGAATGAAAAAAAAATTTATAGAGTCGAGTAACGAAGCATTGATTCGAATCCAGCCGTCTCTCACGAATTATTGAAGAATTTCGTGAAAAGTGAATGCGACTGATGAACAAAAAATTCTTCATGATGGAAGAAAAAATGAAAAAACATTTTTAGTTCGAATGAAAATGCTAGGATAGTCGCTGACTGTGTGGCGCGCCAGTAAAGCAGCAATGCGACTGGTTAGGCCGGCTGTACTGTTATTTTTAACTCGACGCCGACGCGCCAGTCCGTAGTCTAAAACTGTACACCTTCCTTCGGAGCCACAGAAAAAGAGAGAGAGAGAGAGTTCTCTCCGTGAGCCCAACCAATTGGTATTAAACGCGGCTTTTTTCGTACTATAAAATAGCATATATTTTTTATAACTATTTTCAAACTAAGTAAATTTTCATTCTCATTTATTTTCAATGCTTTTTCTATTTTAATAATGAAAAAGATCATTGGCTTTTGTACAAGATTTTTCTACGGTAAAATTATTTAATTTGATAAAATAATTTTTTCTTTTTTAAACGCCAGTTTCCCGCCAGCCGATGCCGGCAACAGTGCCTGCCCGCGAGCGAGAAAGAGAGAAAGAACGGAGGATAGAGAGCAACTGTGAGGCCTCGAAATGTGGCAACGCAGCACTCGATGCGTTGTAGACTTGGTTCCGTGCTGATACCCACGCTCTCAGAGTTGGCTTCAAAAACGTTTCGTTATATAGCATGGCTCGTTTTGTGTATATTACGTTTTCTTTTTACCTATAGAATGCCAGCGCAAGGAGATACTTTCTACTTACGAGAATGGGGTTGGATACCGACAGTAGTTACAGGAGTATTCTATGAAGATTTGGAATTAGATCAGGGTGACCTGTTAAATCTTAACAAATATTGTGTTAAATTATTTTCAATTACGAATTATCATGGATTGAGAACAATGAAAAATTTCTGGTAAATTTTTCGAAATTAATAATGAGCGCATGTTTTTTCTCACTGGATTAATCTTGAAAAAAATCATAAAGTCGATTTTCTTTGAGAATTAATCACGTTAAAAATAATGAAATTTGAAAAATTTGAAAGGCTCCCAGTATCGCGCGCTGCTTTTCTAGTCTTCGGGGCTGAGGCAACTTTCTAGTTTAGCTGACGTGTGGTGTACAACGCTGCGTATAATACAGAATTATATATGTGTATGTGTGTGTGTTTATAACGTGGTTGAGTATATGCCAGAGCAAGCGCGTTCTCATCCCTTTTTTTCCATCTCTCTTTCTCTCTCTATCTTTTTCTCTGTTGCTCCGAGCCGCTGAATCGTGTGGAGGAAAACTGGTTCCAGGAGAATAGAGCAACTGCGCTTTATACGAGGCAACAGAAAATACGGCCTCCCTGCGTTTACATTAGTATTGGTGTATGCTGAGACTGAACAGAAAAAGGAAAAAAAAAGAAAAAAGCTAACGGCGAACACCCTCGCTGCGGAGGTTAACTTCTTCTCCATGGCCAAGGTATTCTTTTTTTTTTTCCTTCTTCTACGTTAGCTTCTTCAGTCCGTGAATATTTGGTACGTCAACTTCGAAAATTTAGTGAAGGCATCTTGGGCTGCTGGAGCCGTGATACAGACGAAAAAGCCACATCAACTTCCCTTTGGTATGTGTGTATGTGTATAGAAGATTCAATGTGAAGAATTTCACTCGATGGTTTCTCCTGCGAGCGTCGACAGTATGAAAAGATTTTTTTTTCATCCATCTTCATTTAAACTGAAATTGTCTCTGCACATTCTTTTTTCAAACAAAAATGGAATGAATATTCTTGCAGAAAACATCAGAGATTATTCGTGAAAAGTTTTCAATTATTCTTATTATTTCAATACAAGCTCGAGGCATTTATGAGATATAACAAGATGAGACACTGGGGTCATCAAGAAGTGCCAATCCGGGGTCTGTCGATAATATGAAAAACGTGAAATTTTATTTGAATGCAGATAAATGAGGAAAAAAACACAGAAACCTAAAGAGTACTCTCGAAACCCGTAAGGCATTTCATATACGACACAGATAAGACTGTTTTACCGACGGTAGCTCGTTACTGTTGGCCCCAACATCTAATCTCTCGTAATTCCATGTGCGCCCTTCTATTCCATTTTTTTACTCCTCCTTCTTCTCTCCTGCTTTTTCATTCCCTTCTTTTCCTCCAGTTTTTTCCTCTCTTTTCCACCATCTTTTTTCCTCTCATGATATTTTTCTCCTTTTCCATCACTTTTTCCATCCCCCTTTTCTCAGTCGTGGCGACCTCGTATCCGCGGCGCTCACGATGAAACCAGAAGAAGCGAAAAAAGAGAAAAAGAAGAAAAAATAAAGAAGGAGAGAGAGAATTCTAGTATATAGCATCCCCGTCCTCGCTCTCACCCTCTTTCTGCAATATAACGCCGTCTTCGTCTAACTTCAGGGTAGTTTTACCCTCGGTAAGAGGCGGCCAACGGGTTGATTGCACTGACGGGTTCTCTCCTCTCCCTCTTCCTACCCATCACGTTCCCGCCGCACCAGGGGCTTTTTCATCTCTCTCTCCCACGGACGCTCACGACTCGATGGCGTCGTCCTTCCCCTGCTCCTCCCGCCATCCATTTCACTCTTTTGCCACCGCTCTCTCTCTCTCTCTCTCTTCGTCTCCCACCCTCCCACGTCCCTTCATCCATTCCCATCGACTGTACGTTCTATCCCCTTCTTCTCCTCGCCCACCGCCGCGCAACGTTCCCCCTACCCGTCATTCCTCCCGCACAGTAGATCTCTCGTTCGCTGGCTTTCTCATTATACGTCCCACTCTTCTCCCACACTCCCAACCCAATTCCCACTCTCTCTATGCATACATCCCACTCTCCGAATAGTGTGAGAGGCTCCCACTCTGCGGCGACCGAAACAGAACATCCAAGTCCCACACTTCCCACTCTCGCTTGGCTCACTCACTTCGCTTGGCCTCGTCGCATCAAGAGACACAGTTTGTGTGTGAGTGTAGCGTGTATGAGTGTGCGAGGGATGGAACGAGCAGTGGCGTCTCCATGGCAACGCCCCACAAGCCAGTACGTTCTGCTCTCTCTTGCTCTTTGTCTGACACACTCACAAAATTCTATCCATCCTATTTTACTCCTCTCTCTCTCTCTCTCTCCCTCTCTCTAGCTCGTTCGCGCTCCTACTCTTTTTTATTCCACTTCTCTATCTTACCTTCTCTCACTACTCTGCTCGAGCGCCAGAGCCCCTGACGCGGCTCAAACTGTACAGGCTGATTCACAGTCCCTCGTTCCAAAGTTCCCCGAAACGAAAACATCGATTCGTTCATATATACATGTATATATATATATATTTTCTCTCGCTATATATAATATATATTTTATATATATATATATATAAGTTGAAGGATCTGCCTTTCTCTAGTTCGTACAATTTTTTATTTCCCTTTTTACCCCGTCGTCCTTTCTCTCTATCCCTTTTTTTCCTGTCGCTTCTATCTTGCAATTCTTTGCGATTACACTGAACAGAGAGAGAAAGGTTTGTGTCCAAGTTGAAAGACGTCAGGACTTTTATTCATTCTTTATTCAATTCTCATTAACAATTTATGATTGAACAATAGGTTCTATCTATTCAATCACAAATTTGTACAAATACATCAACGATTCATATTGATCCTCTTCTTATTTCGTGTGAACATTCAATTTCAATGCTTCGACACTACTGAGACTCCCTCTTGAAGTATTAACTCGCTCCTCCCGTGAGATACTTGAGGAAGGAGGAAAACTTCATTCTTCATGACAAAGAGAACTCGCTTGTGAAGTACAGGAAGAAAAGTTCAAAGGTTAAAACTCAACGCTAATTTCCACATCTCGTTAAAGAAAAATCCAAAATGCTCGACCCTTTCTTCGGCTTTTATCGTCGTCAAAGATCGACGGCCACTATCAGCTACTCTACTCGGATAGTCATTTTCATTTGAGAACTTAGCGAATCATCGGTGAGGTGAAAGATGTCACGCACCTCTGCGTGCTGAATGGCAATTCACAAAAGGGCTTATGTCTGAAGGGTAAATGAAGGGTATTTCAAAAGGATCCACCGAAAAAAGCGAGCTATTCGAGATGATTTCACGGGGATGCCTCGAATTGTACTGGTATCACACAGGTGATTATCGTCCAACGGATTCAGAGATCATGGCCTGGCAATTAGACGGCCTCTGTCCCCCGTTCGCTCGTAATATCAGCGTGCCTCAAAACATTTATGCATAAACAGAGGCACAATGATATACAATAAAGGAAGTGGAGGGGGCGAAAAAACGAGGAATGCTACGTTTATGTATCTGTGTGTGTGTGTGTGTGTGAGAAGCCGCGTGGCTGATCAAGATACTCGTGGTATCGTCAGTGTTGCCGGTTTTCACCGGTTGATGGCGTTCTCGTTTATTCCCAACTCTTTTTACTCCTTAACGTTTCTTACTCCTCCTTCACCCTTCGTCGAGACTCCTCAAACACAATTCGTTTATCTGTCTTACTTCTCTGTGCTCTTTATTCCTCCACCGCTGCATGTGCGGTCAACTTCCATCTTTTTCCGCTCAGTTAGACGCACGTATTCTTTATACATCTATCTCTCTTTCTTATATATTATACTTTTGTTACTTTCAGTGGACTTCTTTCTCCCTTTTCCTTTTCTTTCTCCATCGAAAAATCTACTGGCATGCACAGCCGATACGTTATCAAGTGATGCGCGGGAAAAATACAAGAGTATAGTCTCATTCTCAAGCGCACAAACACAAGAGGTATTTTATGTTCTCATGACCCAATACAGTTGAGAATATCAGTGAACTTTTTTTTTTTTTAATAATTTGTACCTTCCTTTTACCGTAACTTCAATTTAATAAATTGATATGAAAATTCATGAGTTCTGTTCTTATTTTTTTTTCATGCGCGCAAAACAGTTAACTAATTATTCTCTCAAAAACTAAAGGAAATAATGAAGGAGGAGACCTGAGGAGGACGAAAGGTATCACCCATTGGACGAGAGCGCCCGTGTGAAACTGGTTTGGAAGGATGTGACGTACACACATACACATGGCTGTGTGTACACCTTGAACATTCCTTCGGCTTGAGAAAGAAACGACACAAAACAGTAACGAAAAAAAGAAGAGAAATCAGTGGATTAAAAAAATTCATCCAATTTGAGTTTCTGCCTTTTTTTTTAGAATATAGTTTTTAATTAATGAATTCAGTAGTGGAGAGGTACAACTAAATTAGTCAAAAGATCTCTACAATTATCCTACGTCAAAATATTTTAAAATACCTCGGAAAGTAAAGCAGATACGAAATTTTCATTATTTTTGGAAAAAGTCAAACGGCATTTCTTTCTTATTTCTCAATTTTAATACAAAATTACAGAATATATTAAACTTTTCAAAAAAAAAGTACCTTTTCACAGAAAATCGTTAATTTCCATCAGACCTCAAATTATCCTCACAACCCAAAATCATGCAGAAATCAACTCATTCACATCTTTTCCACTGAATTAATAATTACATACAAGCAAAATAATTTGAACTCCTAAATTCTGGCAAAAACTGACGATTGAAATCCAAACGTTGGTAATGGCATAAGCGCAGTGGATATATAGTGCTCATGATATATCTAACTCATTCGAAAATACAACGTGAGAGCGAGTGAGGTAGAGGCCAAGAGAGTTCGTGTATCCATCTATATGTACGTGAATTACATATATACGAATACATAGAGGGGGATGAAGAGGATGGGGAATATACATATACATGGGCAACGCCACAGTTCAGTACGGCGTATGTAGGAGGGAGGGGTGGATGAGAGTATGGAGGCAGAAGCGAGAGGGAGAGAGAGAAAGAGAGAGAGAGAGAGAGACAAGGGGTGGATTTGGTAGATGGGAAGGTTGGGGTGGAATTGAGGGTAGGGGCAATGGAGAGACGGGTTGACTGCTGTAGGAGGCAGAGGGAAGAGAAATTGGGGGTGGCGCCCGTTCGATAGTGAGCGCACGTGGTCTGTGCTTCGTTGAGCCGCCGCAATGGCGCCAGAGTGCCATTAAATCTAGCCCCCTCTACTCATCCAACCTCCCTTGGACTCTCGTCCAATGAGTGTATTTTTCGAAAACAGAGAAAGATATTAGGAGATTAGAAAAATAATGCATTCAACTATTTACACACAATTTTTTTTAATTTGCGTTAAAGGGCACTGACTCAGTACTTGTTTTCTCATTTGATTCTCTTTCAACGCTCATTATTCAGCTCAGTCTTTGATGAAAATTTTTTAGGTCATGGACGCTGATATTTCTTATTCTTTTGCACTAAACTATTTTGAGATAAATTCGTAGCTAATATTTTCTCGTGCGCACCAAAAGTACAGTACGGTGACAAGAGACTCATTGCATAAGGTAGAGACTTGGTGAAATAAATTTAGAAAAGAAAGAACTAGGGAAAGAAATTAAGTCACTAGGGATTATGTCAATGAAGAGTATCAAGTTTTTTGGATGATTGACAAACCGCTAAATTTTAACTTGCTGAGGAGTGAGAACAGAGGGATCATCGGCATTTGGACAAGTGGAAAATGCAGAAGCACATACACATTTCAAAGCAAGTAATAGTACGTGACACATGCACATATACGTTTATATCTTGAGATTCTTGTGCAAGTTATCCTGAACTTATATGCAAGAAGGGAGCGGGAGATATCTTAGACACATGACTGCAGTGTTTGCGTGTGTCTGTGTCTGCGTTTGTGGATGTTTGCATTTTATAGGTGGAGTACACGCGACTGTTTTTACTACGCAATCGCGTGCTGCCACCTGTCCGAGAATGCAAATACTTTTGCACGTGGTTATCGTTTTTTTCTCATTTTTAATCACGGGAAAAATCATCTTTCACTGTTTAATTATTCGACAATGGAGTTTTCGTAATTAAAAAGTGAAAAAATATGGCGACCGGAATAATGATTTATCTGCTTTTAAAAATTCAGTGACACAATTCGATTTCGGTCCAATAATTTTTGAGATAATGAAAAAATTCGAAATTGTGAAACATTTTCGAAATATTTCACAAAATTTAAGGAAACTCCTTTTACAATTTTTCTCAATTGAAATTTCCCGATTCTCACTCTTTATGAAACTCTTCGTGAGAAGAACGAGAATTTCTGCAGTCGGAAAATTGAGCGTGCTTCAAAGAAGACCGCTAATCTACAACTGAATACAATAATCTAACAATCGTTTGCAGTAAAACCCAAGAAACATTGTACATAAATTTCTCCTCACTTCCTCCTAACGTCATCTCATGTCTCCCACCCCTGGCATTTAATACACAGCGTAAAATTTCCATATGATAACCACACACGCGCCTTCTCCCACCTCAGTGTTACAACACACAGCGATTATTTCGTGTGTATTATGAATTATCAGTCTCCACATCGATGGTAAATAGGCTTGCGCCACCTGTGTGTAAAACTTTGAATTTACGATTTAGTTTTTTGATATAAAACGTCATGAGGTCGTTTATCTTTAATTTTCAAAATGTAGATGAGTAATGAGTGATTATTCTGCGAATATTTTAAAAATAATTGGGTCTACAGGAATTAGCAAAGAGATGATTTTTGAAGTCCTTTGATGATTTTTTGTGCATCTTTGAATCTCTAGTAAACCAGTGTATTTTCGAAAAAATAAAAATTTCGTTTCATTCACAGTAAGCGGGCTTCAATCAATCTTATGCGAACCTGAGATAATATTTGAAAAAAAAAAGGAAAAATCTTTCTCCTCCATTGCAGAATGAGAAAGAGGAAGCACTTCGATTCAGCATGAATCGAACCGTGTGTCTGTCATCGGTGCATCGACACGGATGACTGACTTACGAACCTCCACAAACGTTCGTGTTAGTGCACCATCGTAACATTGACCACACACATCCATTGACACACAGATATATATAAAAAAAAAGAGGAGAGTATATTCCAATCGGCTAACCCGAATCGTGGGGAATTGGAGTGAAGCAGAGAGAAAAACCGAAGAGACACGGACACAAATGGCACGAGGGGGCGCGTGCCACAACTAAAACGGATAGTAGTGGGAAAAGAGTAAGTTATGCCAGGCACGTGATCCCCTCTGAGAGATCTGTCTCTGTCCACTTTATCCATGTATGTGTGTAGCTGTAGACTGTCCGTTTCTTTTTTCCTTTCTTCCGTTGTTCTTGTGGAAAAAAGCGCGAAACGAGGGAGACCAGAGGAGTTGTATCAACAGAAGCACTCTGCACTCTTCATATTAGGCCCTCTTGCCCCTTTCTTGCACTCTCTCATTGACTCTCACAGGTGGAAATTCACGTTTACATTACACAACATTACTTATATTTATTTTTCAACACAAAAGCGGTACGCATCGTAAAGAGAGTGTGCTCATCTCTGTGACGGTTTAATTTGTTTACAGACGTGACTATTGAGTTGAACACACACACAGACTCTTTCCAATGTAACTCGCCGGTTTTTTAACACCACGTGTTTACGCTTTTTTTTTATTTATTTATATCTCTTTTACTCATCTCGCATCTTCTCTCACTTTTTCATATTTTTTTTCCACCATCACCTGTTGTGACTTTTTATGTGTGAACCTCGTTCATTCATGCCTGCAACTCTGCATGACAATGTGAGGGAGAAAAAAAATGAATAAAAGTATCTCTTCAATATCGATACTACGACAAAATCTACGTAAAAAAAAAAAACCTATCGGGGACACATTGAATAGGGATGATACGAAAATACGAGGCGTGTGTGCCACCCTTCTTCGCGCTTTCTCTCTCTCTCTCTCTTCTACTGCCTCTGGGATAGTATGTACATCTGATCGTCGATATCGTCAGCTGTTGCTTCCACTGTCTCAACACAATTTCTCGCATGTCGTGTATTTGTCGGGTGCATGAATACGAGGATTTATACAGAATTATATGCAATTATGTTTGCGTTATGAGTGGGCTTGAATAACTTATTAAAACATATGATTTTTCAGTGTCACGGTGGGAGATGACTGTAACATGAAACGAATCAGTGACAATTGTGCCCTCACGTGGCTCTCAATCTCCTATGTTTCAATGCAATATTTACTTTTCATCATTGACTACACACGAATGTGTAATTAAAAAGTCATTAGAAATAAAAAATCTCAAAAGTGAGTGAATTTAGAAGAATCAGTTTCGGTTCCCTCATAAATGCCCTTGAATCAAATATTTTTTCGAGATATCTCTCCCCCAATAATTACCGTAATGACCAGCCGAAAAAAAAACTCAAGTTACATCTGACCTCGTTGAACAGGGTCAAGGCCCCCAAGAATGCACACACAAAGGGGCGTGTAAAAGCAAAAGGTTAAAAAATCGTAATAAAAATAAGGCGACTCCCTAGGTCACGGAGGGTTCGTGTTGCACCTGTGTGACAGTGTCGTCGATCTCTCTGTGTTCGAGGGCTGTTTCAAACAGTTCGCTCCAAAAAAAGCCGCAAGGTTCAGGCCATTCTTCACTTCTCTCGTTGAAACACAACCGCAAGTGAACGAGTGTGTATAACCCTCTGCGTAGTACGACAGGTACCATTATTCCTCTTTCATTACCACTGGGCTTCGCTAAACGTCGACCTGCCGTGCAAATTAACTAGTAACCAGTAACACACACATACACACAAAGAGGCGTCCCACTGTGGTTTAGATACGGAGTGGCGCCTTCAGACGTGCATAATACTAATTCTCCCCGCCTCCGTTTCATTCAAATTGTTTCATCATAAATAACATGAAAAAAAAACGCGGGAAATTTGACACGACAACACAAACGAGTTGAATGAATTCTGTGAAAAAATATTCTAATGATTAAATTTGTATTTCTGCTCTCAATCGAATCCTCTACATTCTTTTCCTCAATCCATTCGCTCCAAAGATACTCGCAAGCTATAAAAATTTATTCAAATTCTTTTGCTAACACTTTATGAGTGAATTCGTCTTACTATATTTATTCGCTCGCACATACACAAACGCGCGGCCCACCTGATCGTGTCGACAATGGCACGTGGCAAGTCTCTCCGATACGATGAAATATTGTTTCCCTCTTTTTTCTTCTCTCTCAGTTTACTTTATTATTCTTTCAATGTCAGTGACACAGTAAAGTGTACAAACACACCCACTTAAACTGGGTAATCATTGGTAACGATTAATGCATTCGTAATAGTACAAATGTCATATACAAGTGTCATGTGGTTTTTTTTTTTTAAAAACATACACGCACATATAAACGCAACAAATTTATGACATTTTAAAAACAAATTTATCGGCTTCAACCAACGATGCAATGACCTGTGTCGTAATAATTTGCAGTTTCTTTTAATGCCAGTGTTATGTGACGTTGGGTTGACGATAATGTGTTTTATGCTTCTGCGTCACTTTAATACTCAATTGAAAAGTGTAAACACACGCTAAGGGCCATTGGACTTTGATTAATATACGCGTGCTACCTAAATTCTTATAATCTGTGTTTATTTATTCATCGAGATGAATGTTTTGTTATTGCTTTTTCTGTTTTGCCAATGATTTTATGCCTCTCGTGGAGATACACATCTACATATTAAATAATCTTCAATGGAATTTAATCCAAGGAAATTTTGTATCTCTCTCTTCTTTCTACCATTCATAACTACATTTGCATAACAGCCATGCTTCCGTATTTGATGAATTTGTGTACTCTGTGGGGGGAATTCGTGTACTTTCACGGTCGTTCGATGTACAGTTAATTGAAGTCATTAAATTTATTAATGAGAAATGGAGGAATTCTGGAAATTCCATTATTTCATTGGACCTTTCCAAATGCATATTTCTACATATTTTGATATTTGAATTTTTTAAAAAATTCAATAATTTTTTAATATTTTAAAAATAAGTTTCTTCGCAATATTATCAATATGATAAGATTTTTTTTTTTTTAGTTTGGAAAAGTGACATAAAAAGGTGAATCAAGTGTTCCGTATTTTATGAATGAAAATACAATCTATCGGCGGATCACAAATTACGATAAACTCATTCATTAATGGTTCGTCGGATCCTTTGATTATAGTATAGTCACGCATTTATATTTTTTCCACGCGGAAAGTTCGATGTCTGACGTCTATCGATCATCGTTAACACTCAGAATTTCAACGAAATGGAAAAAAAAGAGAAATTGTGAATTAAATCACGAGTCGATAAACTCGATTGCACTTGAATTCACGTAATAGACGAAATAAAAGAGAGAGAGAGCAACAAAATTATGACCAGAGTCGGCCTGAACTGGTTTATTTTCATTTCAGAGGATAATCCATCCATGTTTTACTACTGAAATTTTATTTATAACTCAACTCCGAAACTCACTGACCTATCTCTCTTTCTCACTCTCCTTCCGTTGAATAAAAAAAAAACAAGTGTGTTTCCTATATACCTGAGAGAATTTATGAAGTGTGCCAGACAAACTGACGCATCTCGTCATTTCAATACGGAATTTAGTTACGAGTCAATGAATTTCTCAGTGAACGAGAGAGTTAATTCGGTGAATGACATCGTAAAGAATGTTATGACACGAGCGAGTGAGAAATATGAATTGTATTATTTTTTCTTTCTACTAATCGTAGTGGGGAGGAGTGAAGAAGACCACGTGGAGTCCGGCTCTTGTCGGGTCTGATGTGGTTGAGACCTAATTTACTCGAAAACTGAGTCATAGTATCTTGGTAAGCCGAACACAGACTGGTACATTGGTAGTTATGGTTGGTTATTCAATTCGGTAGTGGAGTGGCGAAGCGAAATGGATGAAATTTGGTTTTTGAGAAATTTTTTGGGAATTAATAATAACTGGGATTTTTTTGTAGTTACCATTTTCGTGGTGGAAAGAGAGAGCTACAAAAAAAGTTTGAAGATTCTTTTTTGGCATTTGTGGGTGATTCTGAGATTTTGAAAAATTGAGGACTGAAGAGAATCGACAAAGTTCAATTTTTATTTTGTTCCTTTCAAGTAGGAGTATGTCGAAATCTGAAATAGAGGGTTTTTTTGTCTGAGTCCATTTCCTGCGTAGGGCGATGTGAGTTAAAAAAAGATATCCCAGATTTTTCTCTATCTTACGGAATATTCTCAAAAAATGACTAATTAAACTCCCCCAAAAACTCCTCAAAATTAAATATTCCGAAATCCATCAGAGACAGAGAATTCTTCAAGAAGACCTTTTTTGCATTGAAAATCAGAAATTTGAACAACTTTCAAAAAAATTATGTACCTCCCTCAGATCCCAAAAAAAATCTCTTGCCCCTGCTCGTCAACATTCAGTCGCTCAAAAATTTCCGTCCCTCAAAAAAAAACGTAATAAATCCTTGGAAAAAAAATTCCATATTTTTTGCCTTTAAATTAAAAGAAAAACTCAAGAAACCAACAACGAATTGTTGTCGTCGTCGTAACCATGGTGATAAGTGTCCGCTCGATGGTTGGTCATAAGCGCCGAGGCCTCCCTTAGTACTGCGACGAAGCCACTGGGCCAGCCCCCCTTCTCCCCGCCTCTCCCACCTACCTATATTCTCTACACGACGTTGGATTTCCTATACAACTCTGACTCAAGTAAAGAAACGTAGCTGCCTCAGCCGTTTCTCATCGTGTTCTCTTGGCTCTTTTCCCTCCCCCTCCCACCGCCTCTTATCGCTCCGACTCTCTGCCTGTGTGTGCGTTGCATGCTTAGGCACACACAGAGCTACCGCTCAAATCCACACAGTCCCTCACTCACTCTCTCTCTCTCTCTCTTCGTTCCCCTTAAACGATCCTCAAACTATCATCCACCTCTCTCTCTCCCGCCCCTAGGCCAAGGAAACGCGGGATCGCTTTGAATTCAAACAACCGAACACGAGGTTACCACGCGTCAAATCTGACATTCCACCGGGGCGCAATGCACCCAATGCATCTACCTATTTTTTATAAACGAGAAACACAAAAAATCAGCGACAAACACTGTACATTTTACGGTAAAATTCGTAGACTGCACTTTGTTATAGGAACACTGAGGAATTTCTCATACTTTTCCCAAACCATAGAATTTCGGAATTTTTTCCAGAAATTGAGAAAAAAAAAATTACGAAACTCCAACGATTTCAACACAGATTGACCAATTTTGTTTTCGGGTAAATTGTGAAAATACTGGGAAAACTACACTTTTCTTCTTCCACAGTCACTTATTTTTCCTCGGAAAATTCAACCAAGTGAACAAATCGGCAGACACACTCAACGAGGGCAGAGGGAAAATTCACTCGGTGGATAGAATGTAGTGGAAAATTATTAAGTTATTTTAATGGAAACGAGAAGAGAGATTTTTTTCTTTTTTCATAATTTTTTAAATTTTTGTTTCACACGAAAACTCACCTGACCAACGTCGCACCACATTATTATTTAGCTGGCACTGATGACAGCATCTTGGATCGTTCGTTAACCATACACTGTGTTTTTTTTTTAATTATTATTATTATTTTAAATTCAATTGAGTTTTATTTATTGAACTCGGTAATCAACCCTGGTTGAACAAGATAAATTACGAAACTTTGAAAACTTCACAAGAGAAACCTTCAAGAGGTCGGACAAAAAATTCTCAAAATTTCATCGTTCTTCTCTCCTTATTAGTGTTAAATTAATGGAGAAAAATATATATAAAAAAATTAAAATGAAATTATCGTCACGGTCTCACGGTTACCGCAAAAGCCGCCCACACAGATTGTCGGTGTAACACACCGCCACACGATTCACTTTACGATGGAAAAAAAATTTTAACACAAGTAACACGGACAAGCCTACTTGCTGCTGGCTGGCCATGCAAAGCATTACTGAATACTCTGACAACAGTCTACACTGAGTGCCGCCGCTCGGTTTTCCCCCGAGTTTCTTACTCGGTTATAATCGGTTAAACTCGGCCCACCTGCACTCCGGCACAACGCCACGGGACTTCAGGGACGTACCACTATACGTCGTATACCACCAACGAATATTTTTTCCAACAGTACACCTCACCTATTTAATATTTTTCAAATCCAAAATTTTTGAGGAAATTTTAATTTTTTATTTTTTATAGAGAAACTGTCATGGGTCGATATCATATGACTCTTTAAATTCTTATTTTCGATTAACAAATGACTCGAGGAACTCACAATTGTGGAGAAAAAAAAAAACTCCATTCCAACGAATAAATGGTTTTTATTAATTATCTTGGAATCCATGGGAGAGATGGGAATTCAGGTAAATACATTTTTTATAGTGAAAATCCAGGGCAAAAAAGATGAGCACGAAAGTTGCAGTATCTCCCATAGATTTTGACATACTCTGAAAAAAACTTGGTTTGGTGGGCGAGTGAAAGGAGTTAATTTTTCGCTTTATTTCGAGATTCTTTTTTAGGTAATATCTCGGAACCTGAGGGGAATGGGAGAATTTTCGTTGATACTTTTTTTGTAGCTCAGATTCTTCTCTACAAAAAAGGTATCTACAAAAAAATTTCTATCCCTCTCGAATTTCGAGATATTCAACGAAAACCCA
The DNA here is from genome assembly GCA_963565655.1 of Aleiodes testaceus. Taxonomy (NCBI): domain Eukaryota; kingdom Metazoa; phylum Arthropoda; class Insecta; order Hymenoptera; family Braconidae; genus Aleiodes; species Aleiodes testaceus. The sequence continues at coordinate 2,845,012 of OY751421.1, read as the reverse complement.
ACTAATTAAAAAAATGGAAAAAGGCAGTCTGTCAACTTTCGATTCCAGATAGATTTCCACAGAATATATCAGTGTCCAGGAAGATCGAAAAATTCTTAATTATCTTTTTTGCAGATGAAAATTCAAACTGCATGAATATCCCCTGAAAATATCTTTCAATCCATAGTTTCAAAGCCTCGTCGATTGCACAAGCAAAAATACGAACAATTCTAGTGCAAAACGACTGAATTCATCAGTCACAAGAACCGCTAGACTGTCCCACGAAAGAACCCAACAATCCCCAAGTAAACTCTCGAGACATAGAGCAGAAATTGTTACTTTACAATCCAAACTTTGTATCCATTCGACCGAGAAATCGTGTGACATCGAAACCTCCCCTCTCTCCGCAATTCAAAGTGATGAAGTGCGAACTAAACTGTTTTACTGAATGAAATAACTGTGGAGTAGAATGACCCCGTCTATCATCCGACAGGTCGTAAAATCTTAATGACGTATATGTGGCGTTAAATGGCCACCTAGTGCGTGTGAGGAGAAGGAGAAAAAAAATAATAAGAAAGAAGCAGTAGTAGTCTTGAACCACGTTTTTCAAAGACCAGGCGTTTTGTGTGTTCCCGCGCGTGGCTGTCGTTAGACCACACGAGTGAGTTGTGCGTCCCCCCTTTTTTCACCTCTCCCTCTCCGCACCCCGGAATGAAAACACAGCGTCCTTCGGAAGGTCCCCTGTGGCTGTACACTTTGCGTTCATTGCCTTTTCCATATTCTTCGTATTGCTTGTTTCTTTATCTTTTTACTTTTTTTTCTTCTTCACTCACTCAGTCTTTGTCTTTCTCTCTCTCTGTTTTTTTTAGTCGCGTGACAGGACTGTATTGCTCCCGGAGTGCTTCTGTATATCTTATTACAAACCGTTGAAAGTGAATACCTCGAGGCGTTTGCATTTGACACTTTTTCGTCTCGGGAGAACAAAAAATCTCATTCTTTATTTTCAAATCCTTTTATTTTACTCATTTTTTTTTATCTTGAGCACGTGGCTGTTTCACGTGAATATATCGAGACCTGATTCTCGGTTTACACTTTACTCAGTCATACTGGGGAAGATCAATTTTTTATTTTTTTCTTCGTTTCAACTCTCAAATTAATGGGGAAACGAGGAGAAAGGGTAGTTTGATGGGATTTATGAAGAAAAAAAGAATTAGTGTATTTTCGTAAATTCGATAGTTTGAAATTTTTCGAAGATATCAGAGATCGTGCACCGAGTAGTTTCTCAGATATTTACAAACCAATCTCCCAATCTTCAAATGCATCTTTCTCTGCTCCTTCATCATAGGAATGTCAATATCAATCTTACAAAGCTATTTTTATTGGGTTACGAACCGATTGGCAGAAAAATTGTTATCCAATCAGAGAATGATAGCTCGTTGTTCATCCAAGTTAATTAAAAAAAATGAAAAATGCCTCTTTTTCTTGTGAATATGAAGCGGAAAGATTAGAGAGAGGTTTGTGCACACAGAAGGAGGTGCCGAGCTAATTTTCATTGACGTATTAGAAGAGGTAAATTATGAGTCTAAATGAGTCGTATAAATACGATATTACCAAGGGTTTTTACAACGAATATAATTTATGGCATTTAAAATTTCGAAGAAAGTACTTATTGAAATGTACCGCAAATACTGACCACGAGAATGAAACAGAGAGGGTAGGCAATAGAGTTTTAACCACCACACACAAGTGAAAAGGGGGAGGGGAGGGAGAAGCCTTCAATTGGCCCGTTTGAGTATTCAAAGGTGTCCGTGGTCGCGTGCCCAGTCACTCATCCTCAATAATCTCTTTCCCTTTCTTTTGCCTTTCTTTTTTCTTTTTTTTCTTTCAGTTAATTGACCATAATTTGATTTATGAGCTCCACATATTTTCGGTGGTATTTTACTGCGGGAAAAACGCTTGTAATGTGCTATGATAAAATATCTTTTGGAAATAATGAGAGTTACCGTTAAACTGTTATGTGTCAGAGCATACAGCACGACTTTGACCGCAGACACATTGAATTGATTTTGTAGTTCATCCATCACGTAGTATTGATGCTGATGCCATTTTCCATGTTTCTCCTTTTCATCCAAGAATTAATGACTTTCGATTAATTTTATTAATTCAAAAAAATTAGGAAACAGTGTCACGTAATAGTTTTGATGAAAATTTTCAAACTTACAAATTTTGAATTTTTGACAAAAAAATTAAACTTTTTAAAATTTAGTAATTACTGAATTTTTATTAAAATAAAAAAATCATTATCATTTACAAAAAAAATATTATTCTAAAGTAAATAATTAATTGTTAAAATTTGTAGATATCTTTACGAGTGGGGCCCCGCTTGGTATTTACGGACCAGTGTCGGCCAGTCCAGAAACTCGCCACTGACTCGCTGTATATAAATTGGGAAGCCAAAGAATATTTCTTCCCACTATACCAGACACTGTACCCAGAGCGCTTGCCTTGGCTGACTCAACGCAGTTACCATTGTATAGCTCGCGCAGCCAAAGAAAATTCATCCAAAACATTTTTATTGCATGAACAAGCACTTGATTCACGTCACTATCAAAAATTTCGCATTTCTTATTAAGAAATTTATTTACAATTCATTTGTAAAATAAAAAATAGATATTAAATAACTTATTGAGTTTGACATTATTTACGATTAATTCTGAATGTTTAAATGATTTTCGTGGATTTTGCATTCAAGTGTTTTATTCGTTGCTCATTCGCCGACAATCGAGTACTGATTTCAAAAGCCGCCGCCGTTGCTGCTGTGCAAGGGAGCGTACGAGGGCGCACTTCGAGGCCTTACAATAAAATTCATGAAGAAATACCATGCGTTCTTACGAATAAAAGAAAACTCACCAAAAAAATCATTAAATTGCATTACTTCGTTCGCCTCATTAGAGAAAATTCGACTAATTAATGATTTTTCTTTTATTTCAAGTTAATTAACAAATTAAATTTATTAAATTATGAGCGAGCGACGAAGCGATGAAGGCAACTTTCATCGGCACGAAAGAAACGCAGAAGAAAGGCGCACGTCAAAAAATACTGGCGGGAAAAATTCAAAATTCGCAGAAGCGAATAGACACGAGTTGTTGATAATTCAATGGATAAACTTTTGTTTCAGGGTGATTCACAGGTGACAATTCAGTGACACGTTGTTGTGGCTTCACTCAGTCGGTCATACAGGCTGTTTTCATGTGAGTTTGCGTTACACACGTTCTGACAAAGTGAAACTAAACTTTCAGAGGATCGGGGGGGGGGGGGGGGGGGGATTGTTATAACTGGTACATGGATCAGAGAGAGCAGCCCTTCATTGTATGAATCAGTGAGTTTTGTTTCCTTAATTAATGCAAAGTACAAAAGAATTCATGAATTACTTTTGTATATAAAAATGCAGGTTTTTGTAGAATTTTCGTTTTTTTTTCAGCGACATGCCTGTTAATTGCTTTTGGAGTCTCGTCATTATCATCAGAAGCGGCAATTTTTTTTAAAAATTGAAATACATCAACTCAAATTAAATCAAAATAATTTGAGCACTCAGTCGACCGGTATGCGCCAAATGATGGTGCGAATGAGCGAAAGAGAAACGTAAGGGCGCATTTCTATTTATAAATCGTACGCTTCTAGATTGCACGAATATCAAGTTCTGACGTTGGCGAATACTGGTTTTGTGTGCTTCATTCGTATTAAAAATACACAAACATTTATTTCTCGTCTTAAAAAATTAATTGGTCACATGAAGTATCTATGAAAAATATTGTTAATTATTCTTTTTTAACTGCGCATTTTTTTCTACAGAAATAGTCCTCACGAAAAATTCTTGAATAGTTCTGACAAAAACGGTACGAGAATAAAATTGGCATATTTCTTTTTTTTTCAAAATGACTCAGAAACTAAGAAAAATGTAAAAATAAATATTTCAACAATTCATGAAAAAAATCAAAAAGTCCTGTGAACCACTGAATAATTTCATTAAAAACATTAATAAGATTTGGAAATAATTCAACGAAAAATACCGAGTATTTAACAGTCCGAAGAATCATGATAAGACACTTTTATCAGCGATAAACTCGCTCGGTTATCTTCCATCATCATCATACGTGGCTCAATAAAATTTATGCATACCTCTCATTACAATTAAGTGAATAAATCAAACAACAGTGCAAAACCCTCAACAATTAATCAACATCAGCTTCAGCCCTTTTAATCAGTCCAATTACCACGAAAAATCATTATAAAAAAAAGCCGCCGTGCTCAATTGAAATTCGAAAAAAATTGGATTAAAATGCGGATGTACTGATCACTCGAATGACCGCATTAGTACTCACTCCAAAATTAACATGAATAAAATCTGACAAATAAAAAACAATGGAAAATGTTAACATGAAGCATTATCGTCGATTAATTCTCAACATAAAAGGAATAACACGGCACAGAGGTAGGAGGCACGTGACAGATATACGAGTTTGTTTGGAAATCTCCGGACTCTCCCTCTCTCTCACTCTCACGCTCTGAACGATGTGCGGATGCACATGGGGCGGTTTTACAACCCTGACCCGGGTTGTAGTTGCAACCGGAGTGCAGTGTACACAGTGCAAGAGGGACTGAAAGAGATTTTTTTTCTCCTCTCTTTTTTTATTTCTTTTCATTTACGCACGATCGAATCAGAGTGCAAGTTAAACTCGTGAATGAAATCCAGAGTTTGACACATTATTTACGAAGCTGTGTAGAATTTCGTTCATTGAGAGAACATGGGGTTAATTTATTCGGGGTGATAAATTATAAAATAGTGAGTGACTTGAGAATATGGGGAATTTTGTGGGGATTTTTTTGTGAATAATTTGGGAGGGGGAGGTTTAGGGGAATTTTTCATTTAGAATTTTGATAAAATCAACAGTTTCAGAGATATGTGAGTTTTCTTTTTTTAATTTAATGGTTTTTTTTTTTTGAAGATTTGAGGTTGGGTTCAGAGGAATTCATCGGAAACTAAGCGAGATAGCGGAATTTATGGAGAGATCGTTTTTCTAGAGGAAAGTTAGAGCTACAAAAAAGTCTTTTACCAAAATTGCGGGATCTCGCTTAGTTTCCGAGATACTCACTATTCAAAAATTAATTGAGTGATTCTGCAGAATTTCGAATAACAATTGGAAATATCTCGAAAACCATTGAATTGAAGAGAATTCTTCAAAAGAATGGATTGGAAGATTTTGTTCCATACCAAAATCCAGCTTTCCATTAAAAATTTCTGGGAAAACAATCGAAGATACAAAAGAGGATTCAACCAAAAAAACCCAAAAAAATTGAGCCCCTCGATTTTGATCCTACCTCAATGACTTACCGAGATATTGACTTTGAAAGAAAACGAATGAACGAGAGCGAATCCAAAAATAAAAAGGCACGAGTGGATTTATTACTGTGCGTTTATATATATCGTGGATTTATAAGCCTGTTCACAAACAGCCGTGTGACATTTTCATTGGCATAAAAGATACACACACATTACGTGTATATATATATATATATATAATAGAAACTATTGAGTGCCGTGGGACGAGGCGATTGAGGCAGGTCAGGGGGTTATGATCACGGGCATCAATGGCCCACAGAAAGTGCGAAGCCACACCGGCTACCACTTGTTCCTCTACTCGGCTTTGTTTGTGTATATAAACTACGGTGTACGTGACACACACCGCACAAAACGACGAGGAGAAATAGAACGAGAGGTGAGGGGGACAGGAGGAGATATGAGAGAATCAAGAGCGGGCTTACGTAATTGATATCTCGGAGATTCGTTTTACGACACGTTTGGTTATGCGCACATCCAATTCACGTATAGAACGAGTCATTGTCCTGTTTATGTTTCGGTGGAAAGGGGCAGGGGAGGGGGTGGGATTTGTGTTTGGTGTGTATGAGAGAATACACGTGGGCAATCGCCCAAGTCATTGTTGTATTGGGATTATTAATCGTTTGTAAATTCTGTTAAACTGAATTTGCTGAAGGCTCAGCCATTATTAGGAATGTTATGGAATTTTAGGGATAAAAATTCTCCTGAATAGAATTGACTCAATTCGCTTCACCTATTCGACACTGTATTCGTCTGAGGACAGATTGACTCGTGCTACTTGTGCCTCAAGGCTGCTGCTGATCAGGTTAGTCACATTCCAAGTATGTACCGAAAGCCACTTGTAATACCCCCACGAGGCACTCCACACACACAAACCTCCAACGCGCATCGTCAAACGTAGATTGAGAATAGTAGAGAAGATATAACCGCGCGTCCACTACCACTCACTCGAGGCCCATCTACTTGCTGCATATTCCAAAGCCCCAACACTTGCCATCTTTTGAGTATTACATACACTCAAATATATATCTACAAACTCAAAAGCTAAACTACACTCGAGTAAGGTGCCTCTCTCCCTCCACCCTTTGTCCCTTTCCCCCCTCCTTCCTCTCCTCTGTCCCCTTGAGTTCTCATCAGCAGCTGTCGCATCTACTTGTTGAATCAAGATTCCACTACTTGGAAAATTTTCACTGCCACCCTTTCAAAACGTATTCTTATAAATTCATCGACTCCATTCATAACCAAAAATAAAGCAACGCGCCAATGTTTGATTGTAGAAAATTCGCGTGAATTGGCAAAGTTTAACAGGGTTGGGGCGAAAATAATTCGCGATTTTATCGGGTGATCAAGTCACAATGGAGAATTAAAAATTTCAATCGTTTCATTCATCTTTGATGATAATAACGTGTGAATTGAGGGGAACAATGAAATTTATCACTCTTTAATTCGGTGATAGGAATTTTAGTATCTTGATTAGTTTTGAAATCGATGGATAAGGGAGATTGGGGTTGTAATTGGGTTTTTGGGATTACCTCGGAATCCAGGGGAGATAGAGAAATTTTTGTGGGATCTTCCTTTGTAGGCGAAAATGTGGGCTACAGAAAGGGTAGAATGAGAATTTTGGATTTTAGAATGGAACATAATTCAGCAAAGTTCAGGAAGATAGTGAATCAAAGAGAAAAAAAATCCTGATGAAATTAGAGAATTAAAAAAAAAAAAAATTTCATAGAAACCTTATTTGTAGGGAAACATTTGAGCTATGAAACGGACAAATCGACTAAGAATAAAATCAATTATTACTCCCGAAAAATTCCGAGCGCAACAGTGGAAGTAAATGCATTCATCAGGACGGTAAAAATTAAACTCTGGACGAGAGTACATGCGAATTGAGAAATGAAAAAAAAACAAGCGAGGGAGGAGTTACGGGAGAAGAGAAAGATCCGTGGCACACTTATTCTTCTTGGCCTGAGTCATACACAACGAGCGGCACACGAGCGTGCTCACGACACACTTTTGCCAGTAAAACTAGCCAGGGCATACCACTCCCAGTAAACAACTTAAATCAACTTTATCCTTTAAGTTTTATTATTATTTTTCCCAATGAAAATATTGTGAAGAGAAAAAAAGGGAATGAAGTGTTGAATTCTTTTCGATCTATAATTTCCAAATTTCTTTCATCACTTTCTCGCAAGTGTTGAATTATCTCTCCTGACCTATTTAGAGAATTGACAAGGCCAAGAGACCGATCGACTTCTCTAACACCAAGTTCTCCCGCGGGCAGTAGGAAGTAAATAAAGCCACGAGGTACGGAAATGAAATAACTCGAAATTTATGGAATTCTCCTCTTCGCATTTTACAACAATTAAATTTACAAGGCAAATAAATTTCAAAAAAGTAGTTTTCCTCTTCCAAATTTACAGAGATATTTTCCAATGAATCAGTGATTGACATTCGCACCTCATTTCCCAGAGCAAACATCTTCGTAAATAACAGGAATATATAAAAAAATCATTATAAACAAATAAGTTCGTCTTGAAGATACGAACATTTCTCGATTCGCCTTTCCTTCTCTATGTTCAATAGTTCCCTCACAAACTTCAATTGAAGCATTAAATTTGCTGTAACAATAACCTAAAATTTTCCTGCTAAAACCGGAAGTTCATCATATTATCTTCCGCAGAAGCCACACTAGAATGAACAAAACCTTTCACTTCTCATTTGACCTTTTTTTCTCCTTGTGTTCTCCTCTGCCTCTCTACTCTTTGTCCTCACGACGCAGTGCAATTTGTTTTGTGTTTATCTTTTGTTACTCTAGCATCGCGTGCGTATACGCAAGAGACAAAACTCTTCTTTCCACCATTTTTATTAGCATTGAAGTCGCGTAGTCCTTGTGACCTTCGTTACATATCCACATGCCTTATGGATATATAAACATACCTCTGTCGCGACTGTCTGGCAGTCCAAGGACAACGGGGAGGGGATTCCCCCGTTAAAAAATTAACAGTAAAAAATAACGAAGAAAAAAAAAATGATGGATAATGAATGAGTCGGCGTTAATTATTCCGTGTAATGCAGCTTATCCCAGATTTTGCTAAAGTCCTCGTATCATTGGTTGAACAATGGAATGGAGGTTTGGCGGGCTTTTTGAAAACAGAAGTTGTAGTGTGAATAATTCAAAGATAGATTTCTCATTACACACTGAGGAATTATTGCCAATTTTATCCTGCAGCAACAATCTTATTTGTTATTGAATGAAATGATCACGTAGTGAAACGTGAATTTTCCGCAATTAATGAAATTTTGAACCAAGTTACGTACAGTGGCGATACAACTGCAGTGCAGGACTGCTGCGGTGCATCTGGCCGAGAGCTGTATTCAAACAGCGGAGAGAGGTAGGCATTTGAAAAGCGCCCTCGGACGTGTCTCCATCATCGTACATACGCATAAAACACAGGAGGTGAACCTGTGCGAAGTTTGGAACGAGAGGGAAAGAGAAATGAACACTTTACAGAACTCAAAAACCAGCGAATGGTACAACAAAAGAGAGACGATGATAGGGAGAGAGAAGCATTGGAAAGCGGCAGAGAGGGAAAAAGAAAGGAACAAAGACGGGAGTTGGAGGAAAAAAACGTACATAACCACGTGGGGTTCTTGCGCATACGATGGGAGGGGGAGGGCAACGTTGAGAGAGGGAAGAATATGATCCTTTGCGCGTTTTCAAACCTTCTACAACGTGCACACAAAACTTTTTGACGTTTTTCCTCATCGTCCCGCGGAAATATGGATGTAACGTTGGGGCCACGTGTGTTAGGGAATGCGCCAAGACGTGGAACTAACTGCCATTGGTGGAGTTCTATTGGCCAATGGGAGAGGTTGAAGTTTGCAGACTAGGAGAGAGAGAGAGAGAGGGAGAGAGTCATCGGGTAGTTGGATTGTTTAGTGCTAGAGAGTGGTGGGGATGAGTTTTTAGTTGCGCAGTGAGAGGAAAAGAGAGAGAAAGAGAGTGAGTGAGTAGGGAGGGCGAGCAGGAATGACGGTGAGAAGAGGGGATGAGAGGAGAAATGAAAGGGGGGGAATGAGCAGTAGCAGTGCCGTAGAAATGAGGATCTCTTGAGTTTATGTTTGGAGAGGGGATTTAATGCTTTTATATAAATCGAAAGAAAAAACTGCCATTTTTTTTCAGAAACATGAGGAAAGATAACCTCGAAAAATTGTAATTTTTACTTCATTTCTGTTGGTCACAAGAAAATAATGAATCTCTTCTCTTTGATTCATATGGCATTTTCATTTAGTTTTTTTCTTTTTTTCTTTTTAATTTTATTCATTAATTTTTCTGGAGACGCAAATAAAGGAAAATAGAGTAAAAATAAGGGATCGTTTGTACTCTAGTACGTTACTGAAATGAAAAAGAAAGAAGGAATACGTTTATGGTACGTGGACTCCCTGGGGACGTCGAACGAAAACGAACAAAGGACGCTTTGAAGGGAGAAAAGAGAAAGAAACTCGTTCTGTTTTCTCCCCTCCCTTTTATGTCTGGAAATTGAGAGAGGGATCCAACTGTTCATCTGTTACACCACTGCTCATGGTGTTTTATACGCATAGATTTTTGTTGGAACGGGAGGAAAAGTAGGAGGAGTGAAGCAGTGTGTCCCCACGTTAATCGGGGCAGTCTTGCAAACGTTATTATGAATTCACATTCAATAATTTTTATTCTCATTTGTAATTTATTTCAAGAAAATAGGGAAATTACGAAAATGAAGTAAAAATTTGTCTCCAACAAGTAAATTGAAGCGGAAAAAAAGTAAATCCAATGGCAGAATAAAATAATTTCTTCTCATATAATATAATCACAATAATAATAATAATTTCAAATCTTTCTCAATTTCTCTGCTAGTCAGGTCCCTCAGATTTTTCCATCCTCCTTTGCTTTTTAGCTTTTCTCTTTCTCTGCCACTGGGAAAGAAAGAGAGAGAGGGACATCGTTACAGGCAAAGCTAAGCGAACATAACGTTCTCTGTCTCTCTCTTCTTCTCTCATTCCCTCTATAATATTCTTGGTGAGATATTCCAGAGAGTGGAAGCCCCGTCTAACGGCAGAGAAAAAGAGGGGAATAGTAAAAAAAGGAGAGAGAACGCCGTCAGGAAAGGTTGGGACGAGCCCCGAGAGTGGTGGAAATATATATTTCGATCTTCGTCTTTAGCCGTTTCCTCTTGTTCCTTTAGTACTATCGTTTATTCCCCCACTATTTTCCCGAATTATTTCGCCTCTCACTTCCACTCAGGCGAAAACTCCACTACTCTCTGTCTATCCGTCGTTCCCCACTCTCGTGCACTCAGAGATCGTTCTTTCTCGCTTGGGCTCGGGTATTCTCGCACTCACTCGTTCGTTCTACTCGTGCGTCTCACTCGCTCTCGTGCCAACCGAGAGAGTCACGAATAAAGTTGCCTCACTCTAGAATTGAGGGGAAGCGAGTTCTAAATTGGGAAAGAGCGGTGAAGGGACGGCGAGAAGAAGGAGAGGGGAGAGGAGAGGTCTCGAGACAAGGCGACTCGCCTTTCAACTCTCTCTCTCTCTCTCTATTTTTCTCTAACCATTCGCAAAGGCATATCCAATGTGTATGACGAAGCGACTCCTTCTTCGCTCTCTGTCGTTCTTTGTATATATGTAGAACGAATGGATGGATACTGGAGGAATGAGAAAGAATACGAATGGGTAGATAGAAACCGATGAAGGAAGAGGAGGTAGAAGGCAGACCAAAGGGAATTGGGAGTCGGGTATCCTCTCAGTCTCTCTCTCTATATATATATGTGTGTGCTTGATATATAAATACTCGCCCACGCTTTCTCCGTATGGGAGCGTAAAGTGTATAGGTTATGTAGCTACGAGCCAGTGAAGAAAGATAGGTACAAGGTGGGGAGGATCGGAGCATCCTGCCTTCACTTGGATCACGGAATATGACTGGGATGTATACATATATATGAGATTAGTATGAGGATTTCATCCTTCTCTTATGCATTCTCTCTGTCCCTTATGATTTTGAGGTTTTTGTGACCGTCACACTTCCAGACTCCACTCCAGCTAACAGTGAACTCGTAAATTCATCGATAAAAATCCAAACTTCATAATTCTTCATGCATAATCATTCAATTCTGTGAAATTCTCAATAATGAGGTACTTCATGTAATTAATTAATGAAGACGGTGAAACAATTGATTTAATTTTTTTTTCAGCTGACTCCGGTTGCGAATACTTTTAAAACAAATACATTTACGAGAATTTTTGAGAATGTATTTTTTTGAAAATCTCATAACGCATAAGATGTCTTCGTAATTCTTTGAAATTCCAACGGCTGTAGAGATCGTGTCAAACAATCAATATCCGATTCTCATGCTCAATCTCCAAGTGTTGAATGATCTACAAAAACGATCGATATTGACGGCCGATTATCCCTGACTTCCGACTACGGATATAAGCAATCAAAAAGTTCTTGGCCAATAGCGGAAGAACTATGCATTTAAAATAGTATACAGACTTCCAGAAACTACCGAAAACGAGAAAAAAACAGCGATGAACTCGGGATGGTGAAAGAAAGAATGGCATTGGAGTAAAGAGAGGGCAAAAACAAGATAAAGAGGGAGCAATATTAAAGGATGGTTGTACCAAAAGAAGTTGATGCAAAACGAAAACACAAGTGTACATACAGTGTGTGTGAGAAAGAGAGAGAGAGAGAACCAACTATGAAACAGAGACAGAGAGAGAGAGAGAAAAGGACAAAGGTAAAATGATGTAAAAATAACAAATTGAAACTGGTGACCGACGGGACAGTAGAGAGGGGAGTGGGTAACGAGAGGGTATAACGAATGGAGAAAGAGAGGGCCTGATGAAGGAGGGTGAGTCCGCCAGAGGGGGCGGTAGAACGCTACACTGAGTTAAAAGGGGGATGGATGTGAGGAGGGTAGATACGTAGTGGTGGAAATCAAGTTAGAGTGGGGGAATTAAATGAGGGAAAGGGGATGGAACGAGTCATTCTGTCTGTGTATGTGTTGGTGTACACACCAGAGCCATGCGCGCGTCTGTGTCAGTCGATGCGAGGGGCAATGCTCCACTCTAACACAATCAACTACCAGCGTACGTGATGGCACTGTGTGTGTGTGTATATCTGAGCGTGAAAGCTGAACTGGTGTGTGTGTAGGTTAGTCATCGGTGTGTAGGTGATTTGTACGTGTACGCATGTGGGGATCGCGCGTGGCTCATGGCCGAGGGATTTCACTGTACAACCGTCAAGCTCTATATATTGTGACAGAGAGATTTCACCATTTTAGCTATATTTGTCCCCTCGTACATACACTCCCACACACGTATGTGTAATGTCTTTTTTTCTCCTCTCTCTCTCGCTTTCTCTGTTTCTGCTGAGGACTGTCAGAAAGACTGAGATAATGAATGAGAATATAACGTATGAATTTGTATGCTCAGAGATTCGGAAAAGGGTTATGATGAGAATCAGTTAAATCTTAAAGGTGGTGGATAAATTCGGCGATTTTTTGTTTGCGAAGATTTGAAGTGAGAGAACCTTGTTTTTACTTGTTGATTTTCCGTAATATTTCACGAGGAATTGAAGGATAATCTGTTGAAAAAATAAAACAAAATATTTTCATACTTTGAAATGTTTTGACTGAGGGATTTAGTTAATTCTTCGAGGTGGGTTTCAATGAAAATTTTCTTCTGAGTAAAGTGGAATTCCTTCCTGTTGTGAATTTTATACTCATTAAATTTATGAAATTAATTCTTCTTGGATTTCGTAGTAGAAAATGGAGGGGAAAGGATAGGTGGATGAATCAATCTCATGGATTTTCATCGTTATATGAAGAAATATTCACCACACATGTTAGCTATGAATAGATCGAAATCGAAAATAGAACATCACTTTTTTGGCATTCTTGAGATTCCAAAAATTCTTTAACCACGTGTGGATACTCACGGGTTAGGTTAGAATGCCGCTTAACCTCCAGACATACAGAGGTGACCTTTCAATATCAAAGTAGCTCGTGAAAAAAATCGAGCACAAACAAGATGAAGTTAATAAAAAATTCGGAATTGCGAATAACTGCAATAAAAAAGAATCAACTTTCCATTCTTCATCGGTCGATGCATCCCGGCTGCATCCATCAATCATCTGGAAATCTTGACACCTCCCAACTTTTCTCATATCCTTCAGTTTCCACGTTTTTTTTACCAAAGGAATGAGCCAACAATAAATAGATTAACGTCTCTATTATTAAATATACACGATAACACTAATTGGTGTAGAAGGGAGAGGGAGGAAATGCATAGAGAAGAGGCGGGAAAATCAACTTGCATTTCTCTCCCTCTCTCTCTCTTTGTATCATTCTGCTTTCACAGCTTTTACTCTCCTTCCTCTTTTCTCCTCACTTCGCTGTTACCAGTACTAGCTCCTCAGCCCCCACCACCACCGGAGTATTTCCGTTCCAACTCACACCACGGTAGAACGTAAAATTATAATTTGTCATATTCATCAGCACCAACTCCCTCTTTTCCCTCCAGGACTCCCGAGCCATCCATATAATCCATCCTTTTTTCCTACATTTTCTCATTTTCTTCCTTCTTCTTCTACTTTTTACTCTCTCCCTCTCTTTCTCTCTCTCTCTCTCTCTCATATAGGTCGGTTAACAGAGCAGGTAGAATGAATGGTGCCTGCATTTATATTATAATCTTTTCTCATCTTCCGCACCAATCACTACACTCTCTTTTTTTTTTAATAATTTTTTTTAATTCTTTGTTTCGTCGCGTGTTTTTTATCTCTCACATGTATTCTTTACATTCGAATAATCTGCTCATGTAAACCGATGCATCACTAGTTAATATTTTTTTTCCGGCATTGAAAATTGCTGGAGTTTTTCAATATCGTGCAATTAGTCGATGTCTATAATTCCAAAAAGGGAACTTTTTTTTTTTTTTATCAATGTTTGATAATATTGCTGAATGGGCGCCAAAGGGACGGAAAATTGAAATTGATCGCGTATTTAAATGATGCTCGTTATCTCAATGAATGAAATGAGTTTCTGTGAGATCTCTGTTGTTTTTTTCATTGCTCAATGAGAATTTGATGCTTTAGTATTAAATTTTTCATTCATTCAGGGAAAATCAATTGATGGGTTGGAATTTATTCGGGAAAGAGGGTAAAGTGAGCATTTCACCCGGATGATTTTAATCCTGGAATTATCACTTTTCTTTCCAATTTTTAATAGTTGATTATCTTTCGGAGATTTTCCATTTTTCAACAACTTGGGACTTTATTTTTTATATTATTCTTAGATGCTTAGCTGTTCAATTTTTGAAAAATTGGGGATTTTCAATTTTTGCAAATTTCTAATCATTAGTTTTTGAAAGAAAAAAAAAGAAAAAAAAAATAATGTTCTGAAAATTCTCAAAAAATGCAAATTTTGGACTTTTTACATTTTTTTTAATTTGAAACGGTTAAGTTACTAGTCAACCATCAGAATGACCCTTTTCCCCTTCAAACGACATTGTTTTTATTCGAAGATTCAAAAAATCTTCTTAATCATTCAAAAATTCATTTTCACCCCAACTCGACCTGGATATTTCCTCAAAAAAAGGAATTCACGTCAAAGGCCCTCAGCTTTTATGCCCGACCGCAACAGGCTGCATCCACTAGAATCGAAGCTCTTTTCAAAGAACCTTGGTTTTTCAGAGCCAATGCTAAAACGTCCGAAAAAATAATTGTTCCCTTTACGAACCTCATCAAAAAATCTCCCCGACTTTCATTTCCATCGCAAAAAATTCTTTTTATGACTGCCACAATTCTTCAAAAATCTTAAAAGAAAAACAAGAAAAATAATCAACGAAAACCAAAATTTTTATTTCCAAAATTCATTTAATTAATAATCCTAATGCTCACTAAATTTCCAATAATGACATTCTCTTAATTTTTCCGTGCCAAATATCGATAAAAATGGAATAATATTATCGATACAAATGATATGTGTGTTAGCTTCATCGAGAAAGTCACCTCGTCACGAGTAGTATGACGATAAAATAGATCCAACTGTTATACAATACAGTATTGGATGCGTGAATTTGAGACAGTGTATAACACGCCTATATGTGGATGTTTAACCGATCTGTACAACCCCAATGGAATAGATTCATTACGCCCAGTGAAATGTTTCAGTGAGTTTGTGAAAACAACTATTGCCAGGGATTATCATCGTAATGTACATATATATTTGTATACAGCTCATTGTATCTCATGCTGTCTCTATTGAGTATCCTTTTATACGTGTTTACAGTATATATACGATTTCGATGTATTCCATTGGTAGTCCAGGAACACTCACTTTAATTAAAGGTGTAACAGTTGTCGAATTATAAAATAAAAGAATGTTCGCTATTTTAGGGTAATTGGGAAATTATATTGATGGATTGTACCGATTGGTTCGTATAATTAAAGCTTTTTCTTTTCATTTCAAATTGATTTATTTCTTCTTTTTTGTTAATTGGCGAATATCTTTGGAGCGCGTGGTTTCAAAGAATTCGTTGTAATAAATTCTTTGTCAGGAATTTCATTTATAATAGAAAAACATGTATTGAATGGATTTGAAATAATACAGTTTATTTCACTAATCAAAAAATATAAATAGATATGCATGCTCTTTATTCTAAACAGAGGAAGCATTTCCGTGCTATGCAGAATGATGAAATCACTAATTATGAATTGAAAAAAATTGATTAATTTTGTACCGATAGTTTGAGGATTATTCGCAAAATGAATTACACCTGATTTTTACATGTATAATACTCTTTCTATTGGATTGACAGAATCGATCCGCGATTAAAAATACAAGCTAATGTTTTGTAGCCAATTACTCTGCAAAAAAAAACTCGAGAATTGGTTTCATCACGAAAAATGTTTTTTCATGTGTATGGCAAACTAATGGGATCAAAAAGGTTTCTCATTGAAACAAAGAGAATTGCAAATTTCTTCGACATTTCAATAATATCCATAACATTCATGAACTCTTTCTTTTTTACTTTCTATGAATTATTGAAAAAATTTAATAAGCCAAAATTCAAGGAGAAAAGTTTTTAGCTAAGAAATTTTTCATTTCCATCGATTCTGTTGAGATTAATGAGATTAATTTCATTCAGTGAGATAAGATCTTCAGAGACCATTCAAACTTTTATTGAATTGCTGAGACTCCTACTGATAATTCAGTATTGAGATGGTGGGAATAAAATCAATTCAAGATTCAGATGAATGGAATTAATTTATTATATCATCACCTTAGAAACAAAGTAACGTAAGTGCCATTTTCCATGAATTATTTTCCGGTATAACAAAGCAGTCGTTTCAGCCGTCCAATCGATATTTCACAGCGTTTGTGGCAATTGTTGTAGGAAAAAAAAATTAATAAACAATCACGATAAGAACCATTCACTAAAGTGAAAGAGGCGTATGTCCAAGAGTTACTTCATTTTTTCGGTGATTTACATTGAAACCGGGGCGTATCTCCTTTATATTAACCATAATCATTATTTTTTTTTTAGATTTTTTTCAGAATAATTTAAATATTACTTCCAAGCTTCCTACTGTATCAATTCAGTGATGCAGTCGTGAACGAGGTTAAGTCATATAGCGATACCATATATACTTAACCTTGTTTACCACTTCACTACTGAATTTTTCCTTTGAAATCTACTCTCCTTAATTGTCCAGAAATAGAGGAAACAGACGTCACGTTTGGACGTCACAACAGTTTATTTTCGTGTCGATCAAAAACATAAGTAAAATTTTAAATTAAATTATATAATATATTCTTTATATTCTCTCATACATTTGATGCCTCTTTTGGAATTAAAATACTTGATTTAGTTGAGAGTTCATCAGAAACGTTATTACTGTTAATATCAATGTTCTGATTGAACGATGAATTCTCCAACCGCTAATTTTCGAAATTCTCATAGTTTACCACATCAGTTTGATCCGTATAATTTATTTTAAGGAGTTCGAACTCGACGTCTTGACATTACGCAGGATAGCATCTAAAAATTCAATCATTTCTCATCATGAAATGTTTTCATTGATTCAGAAAAGGACAAATCGATTTTTTTTTGTGATCATTCTTACGGAAATCCCATGGAAATTAAACGAGATAGGATTGTTGTATGTCCAAATTAATGATATAATGGAGTTCCGATAATTTTGAGAGAACAGTAGCGTGAGTGCATTCAAATGACTTCAGATTCGGAGTGTATAAACGAGCGCGAGCTGCCGGAGCTGAGTGATAGATATAAAACGTAGCAGGCTTCTAACGGGAGTTCGAGGATCAAATTCAATGGAAGCAGTAGTAGGGAGACGGGAATTCCCACAGATAATTCCTCCATGTCCCGTACTAATGGTTAGCAGGGTGTGTTCTTATATTGCATGGATACACTCTAAAACCATAAAGGCTTAAGTGCTCTAAAAAATGAAATCACAAGAGAGCGTAAGTCCTAATATTTTGTTCATAGTAGTCAATCTGAAGGAAAGGTAAGTGCGGAGATACGTTTATGCTACACTGAGAGAATTTTTTGGTCTGTGCAACTGAAAAGACCTCGACTATAAAATATAGTCACAGTGGAGTAATTTTTTAACAAGTATAGATATAATATAGTACACATGACTGTAATTCTAGCTGCAATTCCTATTCTAAAATAGTTCGTTTTCAAGTTTGAGAATAGTCATGGCTCAGTGTATTCTGATAATTATAATGACGTCACTTTCGGCTCCATTTTTCTTCAACTCTGGGGGCTTCTTTACTGAAAGTTATCTGGTAAGATAGAAAAATATTCCAGAGGAACAGGAGACAAAACAAAAGTGAAGGTTACATGTAAATGTATACAATATGTACATAGGTTATTTCACAGAATTTTTGACATTCATAAGTTCTGCAGTTTTAATTGTTTTGTACACCTTTTCTGGACCTAATCTTCGAAAGATTTAGACTTTCATGCTGCATTTTTTCAGGAATCTAGGGATTAGTATTCTAATTTTTGATGAAATAGATAAGTTTAATGTTTCATTATGGTTTTCGTAGATACGCCCTTTTGCTTCTGCGACGACAATATTCCTCCGAAAATCGCATTTTCATTTTCTTTCGCTAATTTTTATGTTATGAATGATCTTGAAACCTATGGATCTGAAGGAAATTATTCTATACTACTTTTCAAATGAAATTTCCCTGACTTGAAGACAAAGTAGCGAAAATCAATTTTAAACTCGATGAATTTGTGCAAATTACTAGAAGAGCTGCGTTCAAAAAATCCATGAAAAATAAAATGATACTATGTGCCTACACTTGATGTCTATTTTATTACAGTCATTGCAGGTAGCCTCGAAAAGGTAGAAGAATGATCAAGTGAAAGAGGAAATAGGATAGAGACAATATGGGAAAAGCTAGTATGCAGTAATGTTTGACGATCGGCCAAACCCATTTAATTGAGAAATTTAACGATGCTGAAAGTTGTCGTGGACAATGCACTATGAAAGAATATTATAATAATAATTCTACATGAAATTTCTAATTTTTATCGATGAGTTCTTCGATCTATAACAATTTTGATTAAATTCTAGGTGGTCTGATCTTGAAACTAGTTTATGCAGAATAATTCGGAAAGAAAGAGAGAGGAATTTTTTGTAGCTCTTGATTTTTCCTACTGATAAGATTGTGACAGTAATATCTCCGCTTACATCAGTTTTTGAGATATTTTGCTGCAATTTTTTTCTCCTATACTCCTAAATATGTGGGCAAAATTTTCACGATGACCTCTTCTGTAGGCCTGACTTTACGATCCGGAGAAAGTCTCTGCATAAATTTCTTTATGGCGGTTATTTTTTGAGATATTTTAGGGAAAGTCGATTCAGCCGTGGAAAAGTAGAAGCATAGCAATATAATCGCCACTCCAATTGCACTCTTTCCAAATTATTTCCAAAATATAAAGTACGTGATATAATTTTTGTGGAGCACTTTTTCGTAGCCCAGATTCTTCTCTACGAAGAGAGGAGCCACAGAAATGTCTTCATTTTATGTATTTTCGGTGATATTGTTGAGGAAAGTCATTTGTTTTTTCGAAATAGCTTTGGAATATAAAGGGAACAACGAAAATTATGCAGAGACTTTCTTTGTAGAATTCATTCAACTTATTTCCGAAAAAATTACATCAGCCCAAACCAATAAAATCTTCACCTCTCAATCACAAATGGACCCTCCAAATGAATCAAAATTCATTCTCCTTCAAATTAATAGTAATCCAAGTAAAACTCCCTGAACTAGAAAACAATGAACTTAACTAGAATAAATACTACTTGATTACACTTATTTTTTTTTCAATTACATTTTTCCAACTGTTCGGGGTAAATATTCTCTCCCCTCTTTCCTCGCGTCTCCGCTCACAATCAACTTTGCAGTGTAATTAAAAATCTCTTTCACATCTCTTGATTTCCTTTTTTTCCTCATTTGATGAATTTTTATTTCTTTTTACCTTACAAGTATCTCATAGTCAACGTTTCTTCCCCCCGAACACAGGACGCATACAATCGTCAATCTTTCTCCCCTCTTTCTTCCTCCAATTCGCGTTTCTCCTTCTCTCTTTATCCGAAGAAGTGAATTTTCCATTTCTCTCGAACATTTCATCAACCCTCTCTGTTGCGTTTTACTTCATTAGGGGATATGAGTTTTTCCACCCTCACGAGCATCAAGCCGCCTCCTCTCTCCCTCTCTACATTATCGTCTTTCTCACTTGCGCAGATCCTCAGTGAAAATCCATGCACCAATATGTAGAAACATTTTCTCTCCAAATAACGTGAAATTTCCTTTATACCTGTGTATTCGTGCTCATCACACTCATTTTGAGAATGTATATATTTGTGCGTATGTGCGTGTGAGTGGGTGTATTCTCATTTGTTTCAATCACCACAAATGGTAATTACGTTTGTTGATTTTTTACTTTGCATGAATTTCTTCCTAGATTATTCAACGATTACAAATTGTTTGGATAAAATATTTACAGGTGATTTTAGAATTTACATTTGTAAATTTCAACTCAATGGAGAGGAGGAACGTGAAAGGATCGACGGTCTTTCACTCGTGATCACCTTTCTTATTTCGTTTCTAGTGTTTTTGTAGTGACTCTTTAGTAGACTCACATTATTTTCATATTTAATGGGACATTTCACCGGACGGTGTCTTTTTAATGGGGGAGGTAATGAGGAATAAAATAAGCCCGAGAAACAAAAAATTAATTGTAAATGGTAAAATTTTCTTTTTTTTCTTTTAATTTTTCAAATTTTTCAAGATTTAAAGGATTCTAAAAAATGATGAAATTTTTTCGATTTTCGATTTTTTTCATGGCTCGTTCTTTGGTGTTTTTTCACGAAAAAACTCGAAAACTATTCTTGAAAACATGGAACAATTCCTCTTTCAGAAAAAAGGATTCAGTCTTCAACGATAAAGATCATAAATAATTCGCCTCCATTTCAATATTCCTGATGAACTTTTCCCGTGTAATCAATGAATGAATTTTTAATTTTCAAACCATGTAAATTATAAATGAAAAAAAATAAAGTTCCATCGAAAATAAAGAAAGAATCATATCACCATGGTGAAGCATTGAAGTCCCTGAAGGTTTTCCCTCGACTTTTTCATCCCCTCTTACCATGAAGAGTGCGCGTACGAGATGAAGCAAGAGTCAACGAAGGGGAGAATTGACGAGAGAAGATGAGAAAGTGGAGTTAAAGAGCAAAGGGAACTACGTTGGATCTCTGACTGATTCTGAGTTCTGGGTTTTCTCTGTTTTCAGCAGCGTTACGCGCACATCGATCGATTTTTCTCGTCGCACGAGAGACGACTGGTGACATAAACGAATGTGTCTTGCCTGCATTTGAAAAAATCCATTTTTTCAATAAATAGATTATCCCAATGATTTTTTATTAACCAAGTAATGAAAAGAGATGAATTTATTCACTTAAAAACTCGCTGAAATCAATAAATCTTGCGGAAGCACTTGGCGGGAATTTTAAAAGCGATTCAAGAGTATTTGAAAAATTTAGGATCTATAAATAAATTTTACGCGCACGTATTTCATTCAGATGGGATTTTTCAATATTTTTTTTCGAGAAAAATATTATTTTTGGTCTCCGTGTGGCCCGAACTCTGCACACAGCGGAACGACCGAGCTCGAAAGAGCAATTCGATCGATTTCCCCGAGTTTGTGTGGCGCGGAGAGACTCCAGTTTGTTACCTGCGTAGAAAGAATTTCCGCTCGACGGTGAAGGGAAAATTGTTGCAATAATTATTTAAGAAAATTAAGGAATTTCATCATCACAATGGATTTATTCATGGAGGCTGTAATGAGGTTTTTATTAAATATCTTGGTATCTATGGGAGATGAGAAAAAAATTGTTATCACCGTTTTCGCAGAGACGATGGAAAGCTACAACAGAAGATTATTATGGAAATTCCTCTAAGTCCGGTGAATTCTAAGATATTTTAAAAGAGCGATGGTGGAGGGAAAAAAGTACATTCAGTTTCGCACTAAAATCACTTCCCATGAATTATCTCGAAATCTAGGGTACTGAACAAATTTTTTTAATTACCTTTTTTGCAGCTCTGTTATTTTCCCACGAAAAAGGTACTCAACACATAATTTTTATCTCTCATAGATTCCGAGATATTCCAGGAAAACTGAATGATAAAAACTGAATTAATTTGATGCATTTCCTTTTGTGAAATATTGAAATTGAATTAGAAACCCTGAAACTTAAAAAAGAATTCTTATCGAAAGATTTCGGTTCCGCATTCCGAACTCCGATAATATTGATTTCAAAACGGAGTTATTCAAATTTCAAGGTCATCGAAAAAAGAAATAGTCTGAAGCCTCTAGTGCATTGTCACCGGGTGATCGAATTCTGTTACGATCCTCCAAGTGGCCCTATATCTATATTATATATCTCACAGTCCCTCAAATCCTCTTCTCTTCTCTCCTCTTCTATAACACCACGTGTATTCTACTGTTTTTATTCTATCTATATATATTCCTTCATTCTGGGCTTGCATCACTCTTCTCTACCACCCTCGTAAATGTCTCCGCCGCACCCTCCTTCTCTTCCTTTCCTCCCTACATAAAAACGCAAACGAACACGCACACATAATCCATAGAAATTCTCTTTCCTTATTCAACAATTTTAAAAACGATTAAACCTCTCCAAATATCGATTTTTTAAATGCCAAAAATTGAAGTTCCCCAAAGATAATTTTCCATAATAATTTCCATTCTTAACCAATTATTTAGTGATTAATTTCATAAATTAATAATAGGAAGGATTGATTTTAAAAAATAACAAACTTTTCCGAATTTTCTGAGAATTTCAAAGGCACTGAAAAAAATATTCTTTTCTCTACTTTCAAGTAATTCTTCAGTTCTAAGAAAAAAAAATGCAAAATTGCTGAAAAATAATATTTAAAAATAATTTAGAGATAAATAAATAACCAAATAATTGTTGAGAAGAGGAAAGTCGAGGGGTTATGTTGAACTTTTGTCCACGTCCCGTTCCCGGCATCATCACAGTGTGTTAAATATATATGCATATATATAATACATACATATACCGTGAGTATACAGACTCGAATGTTAGTACGATCGATACGGTAACCCCTCCCTGCGTCTCCGATTTTTTTTCCGTTCGACCCTCGCGCCTGCGCACATGGAAACAACGAGGATATATATACATGTATATACAGATATATATGGATATTGCCAACAGTTTCGCCCTCTGCTTCCCCTCATTCTCTGGCTGTTCTATTCCACCCCTCCCACGTTGCCCCTGCCCCTACCCTTGCCTCTCTCCTCCCTTCTCGTTTTCCCGAAGTATTCGTGGGCCTTCGTTATTGCACCCAGGCGTTTATACATAGGTCCTGCATTTATTATGTATCTCCATTTTCATGTGTTCAAAATTGCGTGCATACGCTTCAAATGCATATTTACAATCGTATTTTATCAAAAAAATATTAATATTGTTCCTTTCTTCAGAGGAATTCATTTATCTCCGATCGATGGCCTTTTCCGCATTCAGACTCAGTGGAAAATTTGATGTGACAGGAAATCATTTGGGAACTGAGGGGAATCGAGAGAAAATTCTAGGGACTTTTCTGGAAAGAAGAGGTGGGACTATAAAAAAGGTTTTGAGGAAAATTCATCTCTGTTGAATTGCGAAATATTTTGAGTGCATTGGATTTTGAGAATGGGTTCAATGAAATATTTCGGAATCTATGGGAGATAGGGAATTTTTTGTTGAGTACAACTTGCCCTCAGTTTTCATGGGATATCTCGGAATCTATATGATATGGGGAAAATTTAATGGGGACATTTTCTGTGAAAGAAAGTCAAGGCTGTAAAAAAAAGCTCTATCCAAAATTCCTCAATCTCTATTGATTCGTGAGATATTTTGGGCTGAGTGGGTGACCTCACAATTTTCATTTAAGAGCAGTTGTTATGGAATATTTGAAAAAAAAAATCAAAAAACTGAATTTACAGTTGTAATAGATAAAATGAAATTCTACGTTTTTACGAAATATATCAGAATCTATGGGAAATGAAGACTAAGTTGCAGAGTAAAATCAGATTTTGTGATTTCTTTTATTATTTCGTAATTTCTAAAAATACAATGAGAATGTTTATGTAATAAATATCAAAAATCAATGCTACTATTTTTATATTTCAGGGAGTATATCTTGTTACAACTTAGGTATCACTACTTGACCTTGATTCGCCATTCTTCCTCCGCTGCATTCGAATGTGTCAAGAATGATTGAATTCCATAATTTCTTCCATAAATATCTCTAAAAAGTAATGTAGACATAATAAAAATATTCACTCCCACATTTTTCAAATTTTCCCGCGTAAAATAATTCAAACGACAAGTAAACTGACGATCCGCAGAAAAAGTCCTATCGCAAAATTTTCTAATCTCAATAATTTTGGAGATCTCACCAATAATAAATGAGTGATTTTTCAACTTTTTCTCATGAAGAACTGAACTACTGAATTATCCAATAAGAAGAATTAATTAAATAAATAATAAACCACTGATTAATTCAAATACAATCGTTTTTTTTTTCAAGGTGACGTGCAGCATTGAATTGCAGAATTTCCATGATTTTTTTGTTGACTCTGCCGCGTGAGTCAAGATGACTGGCTCTCGCAGTAGATATAGACCATGAGTCAGACACAGAGGTTGTTATGACACGACGATACCCGTCCATTCTATCGAGCGTTTCAGAACTTGAGAAAATAATCTTCGTTTCGTTCTGACAATTATTAAAGAATATTTGTTGCAGCCAAATTCGACATTTTCCTCAATTCAATAATTAAAAAAAAAAATCAAGCGAAGTTCTCAGGAGGCAGTCCAATCTTCGAAGTAGTAAAAGTATCTCGCGAAGATGTATTTTTATCGATAAAATGATTTGTCTCTCAAATAATACGGAGTTATTCCAGTTTGAATTGTAATCATATAAAAACGCAGAATTTTCTTCAATCACATCATTGCCCTCCATTTTGTTGACAAAGTTGCGATATGACGTCACACGGCCTACAATGATAACCCTGTGGTTTGTTGAGAAGCTGATGATACGTTTGCTTCTTCGGATTCTTCTACAGAGGACTCAGAATTTCGGGAAATAAAATCAGTAATTAATTCTTGGAATTAAAAACAAATCTGGGATGAGGTTTTAGAGGATGTGAATGTGGAAACCAATAATAGAGAATTTTTTGGAGGACTCTTTTGTGGTTTTTGTTCCCTGCGCAAATTTTTCTTGAATTTTTCGAGAACAGAACGAAATAAATAAATTTTTGTGAGAATTTGTTTTGTAACTCTCACTTTTCCCTGTGAGAAAGGTTCCATTTTCCATCTCGATTAGTCTCCGAGATATGAAAACGTAATTTTAAATGGAGCTTTCTCATTCTCCTCAATTCCTTATTTACTCTCGTTTTGGTTAAATATCTCGAGAATAAAATGAGATAGAATAATTTTTGCATAGAACACAAAATTCCAAAAATATTGCCATAAAAATTCCTCCAACTTCTGGAGTTTCCAAGATATTCTACGAGAACTAATTTCACTTTAATTTCAATTTTGAAGAAAGAAGATTTTTTGAAAATTAAACCTCTCTACAAAGCAAAAAGAGGGAAAAATAATGAAATAAATGGAGCGAAGTTGTGTTATTGTGTTAACCACGGTAATAGAAGGAATGGAGAGCGCTGCGCAGAAACTCTAGCTGTACCAACGTCGTAGTATCATCGACCTAACCCACTTTGCCGTTGGCTCCACCAAAAACTGACTGTGGCGCCAATGTTGCGGGATTAAAGCGCATCTAGTGAAAACTCTTCGCTAGATCATTTTTCAGGATCATGCAGAATATATTAAATTTATTGCAATTATTTTCACGAATTAAGTGATGAAAATTCGAGTAAAAGCTATTGAATTCACAATTGAGTAATTTCAATTTTCATTAAAATTTGAAGAATTCAATGCTGGTTAGCTTTGGAATATTTCTCATTATTTGATAAACCCAGTGATTAATTCAGCCTGACTTTGATTTTTATCAATGAATATTAATGAATTATTGAGAGAAAAAATCAATTATAAAAGCAATCGACAGTTATTCTTACTTCATTAAAATTTTAATTGAAAGGAAAAGAGCGAATGTGTGCAAAAATTAATTGAACTGATGGAAAAATGAAAATCAAATATTAATCGAAAATTTGCACTCTCAAATGAGTAGAAGAATGAGGAAATGTGCGAACATTCTTGGAGCCTTTTGATAGAAAATAAAAAATGTTAAGAGATTTTTTTTGTCAAAAATTTATGGGACTCCAAGAAAGAACAATAAAAACGTAATTTCCGCACATAGTCCCCAATAATTATACAAAGGATTCGAAAAAAAAAATATTAATTGGGTCTTCAATGATGAACATTGCAATCATATCAATCGTTGATATCGAAAATTCACCAATTCATTTTATGCTCATATATATATTGAAAACCACGTGAAAATTGAAAATACTCCAAACACAACTACCAATTCTCAACAGTCATCAACTCTCGTGTTCAAAATACTCTATTTCATTCCAGTGCACGACGATGGCATGGTCGGACTGATAGAGGGAGAGAAGGTAAAAGTACCACACGTTTGAATGGAGGGATTATGATTTACAATCGCACTCACTCTATCATCCAATTTCAATGATAATAATTAATTAAACATATTCAAATATCTGACGTTATTAATCAAGTTTTATTTTTAATTTCTTCAGTTTAAATCCCACATTGTGTTTTTGACAGAAGAATAGAGAGGGAAAAGCTGATCCATTATATTTTGGCCAAGGATCATTGTTATTGGTAGTTTTGCTCATAATAATTCCATTTGAATTTTGTTGTTCAAGTTCGTGACATGGAGAAAATAGAGGTGTTTGATTATTTCAATATTTTATTCAGTAGTGGAGATTAGCATAAAACCAAGTTTATAGAGAAATTTAACAAGGTTTTTTTTAGAAAGAACTTTCATGACATGAACTGGGAAAAATTGTGAAGATGTTTTGGCATGTCTGCATTGTTAGCTGATTTTTGAAAAATTTTGTTGAAAAGTCTTCTACTGAGAAAAAAATCTCTCTTCACTATTTAATGATTAATCGATAGAAAATACGAATGTGAGGAATTTTTCTGTTTTTGAAAATGAATCCATTGAGATTGAATGGATTTTCAATAAAAATTCAGAGTGACACACAAAGTACTTTGTACACAATTCAAAATAAAATGGCTAATTTGGTAATTTTCATAAAAAAAATTGAGGGAAATGAAAGGACAACTCATTTAATTCTCGTTTAAGATCGGCCTGAGAATTACGTTACGAATTTCTTGAGAATTGATGAAAAAATGAACAAATTGATTCTATATTTGAAAATTGAGCGAGAAATTCACTTGAAGCTTACTTATTCAACGATTATTGAAGGCAGTAGAGTCTGCTTCGTTCGCTAAAGCAGAAACATCCCAAAAATATAGTTTTTCAGCGGAACGAATGAATTCTTCCAGAGTTCAATTAACCAAATGACTACCTCATTCATTTTACATACAAAAATTGAGGTGAAAGTTCGTTTGAAGTCTGATGATCCGAAAGATCTTGAAGTTACGAGAGTGCAGCAAATATTTCCTGAAAATTCCAATTCTCAATTCCCATCGCAATTGGATTTATTTGAAATCGATGGGAAATGATCTCAGCTTTCATTCACAATCACTCTTAAGACATTACAATAATCAGAACTGATGAAATTCCAAAAAAGAAAAATCCAAAGAATTGAATCAATGAGATTGGGCTAAATTACCTTTGAATAGAATTCTTCTTGAATGAAATAATGAAAATCCCATGAAAACCCTTGGTGCAAGGTGCTTGAAGGTGCATTCAGGTATGCAGGCGCGGGCGGACGACGATGGCACTCCATAAAGGAGAATGCTCATGAAACAAAAAAATTAAAAAAAGAGGAACTGAATAAAAATAAAAACTGTGATATATAAGATATCTTTCGCAGCTTCCATGCAGAAGAGATAAAATGCGTTAGCATGGGTGACTGTGGCAATGGTGGGAGCACATCCTTTGGAACCGGTCCTCGATGCGTTCCGTTCTATGTGCAATACAAAACTCCAGCAGTCTCAAAGGCAAAAGAAGAAGAAGAAGAAGAAGAAGACGAAGAAAGAGTTCTTTGCTGCGTAAAGCGATGCCGCATTTGGCCTCGACGTGTTCCTTCGTAAATTTTCGGAGTCGAGGTCACGTTCATCCACCGACGATACTCCAAAAATAGAAATAATTTTAAACAAATGAAAAAATTCATTCAAATATAGGGAAGGTGGAAAATTGTTGGAGTAGAGAATGCAAGTAAAATCCAAGGAACCGCAACGGGTTTATTAACCCATGAAGAACATAAATGGTGAAAAGAAGTTCACTCTGTTCACGTGCGTGAACGGTGAAAGTCCGTCGCGCCAATGTGGTTCTCCTGTCTCTCAAGAAACTCAACGGATCTACGCCATTTATTTTTCTCTCTTATTTACTGTAAAAACATCATTTTCCAGGGGGATTTTCCGATCGGTTTACGCAGAAACTGATGGAGATGAATTTTTGCACAAAAACATTTTTTCAATCCGAACAAATTTATGTTTAATTGATTTTCGCATATCTTGTTTACAAAGATATTCGAGACTGAAATTCATTTATCATCATATGGGCATACTCTCAAGTATATTCTCCATTTCAATTTTACGCGGGAAATGGCGGAGATACATTCTTTTATACAGGAATTTTATCAGTAAGAACAAGTGAAATAAAATTAGAAATTAATTTAAGTGGAAATTTTTTATTCTCCCTTCATTCCTTTAAATTAATCAAATTCAAGAGCATGAAGAACGATGATGAGAAGAATTTCACGCAATTTATCGTGTAAATATCTTTGGAACGTTTGAGTTTAGGGGAAGATGTCACGAGACTTCTCTTCCAGGAAATTTCATGAGCTGCAGAAAAGGTTTCTCCTTTACTTTCCGCAAATCTCATAGTTCAGCAGATATTATCAAAATAATTCACCTCAAAAGTTCTTGAGCCGATAGAAAACCCGAAAAGTAATTTTTTCATTTTTTTACTGTTTTGCAAATATTTCAGAAACGAGTGGGTGGAGAAAAAAGTGTCAAGATCTTTTTTTCAAAAACGTTAATGGGCTACAGAAAAGGTCTGTTGATAAGTTGCCGTCAACCTAATGGTTTTCGAGATATTGACAAAATCATTAATTTCAAAGTTCGCGAATTGATAAAAAAAATACCGAAGAAATCGTTTTTTTTTGTCATTTTTTTATTGCTCCATGAATACCTCCGAGTGGATGTAGAAAAAAATTTCCATTGAAAATTTCATCAGTTACGAAAAAAGTCTCTTGTTTGCTGGGGTATTTTCATTTTTGAATTATAAATTTTTCACCTAACACTTCACTTAATTATATTACTATTGTATTACTGAAACCAGTTAATGATCATTCACCTGTCCATTACAAATGATCTAATTGGTATTTTTATTTACACCATGAATTTATATATATATATTAAAATAGTTTAACTTTTCCAAGACGTTGTGTTTTTCTCATCTCTTTTTTGTAGGCTCATTTCACCGGTGTAAAAACGAGCGTGAGTAGAGGGGAGCACGCGGCGATAGAAGGAGAAGGGAGAGTCAGCGTCGTGAACGCCCGGAGCACGGCGATGGCCTTTTTCCTCGAGCTTCTTTGTCATGCAAACGTGTGAGACAACTAAAGTTCCCAATGAATGCATGAGACTGAGAGAGACAGAGAGATAAAAACAAGTCGCAAGGGGTATATCTCAGGTTTCTTTTTATTTCAGTTTCTTT
This sequence comes from Aleiodes testaceus, assembly GCA_963565655.1. NCBI lineage: Eukaryota > Metazoa > Arthropoda > Insecta > Hymenoptera > Braconidae > Aleiodes > Aleiodes testaceus. The sequence goes on along the minus strand of OY751421.1, from coordinate 2,815,132 downwards.
CGCACCGGTTTACCAGCTCTCTCTCTCTTTCTCCCACGTGTCCCGATGGCCAGTAATCTCTGTACTCTCTCGCACACACACATACACAACGTAATGATAACCTTCCAACCTTGTTTCTTCACTGAATCCACAACTGCCTCTCTCTCCTTCTATTTCGTTGCTTCATTTTGCCTCAATCTTTTTCTTTCATTCTCCTTAGTCTTTTTCACTTTATTTCAATTCTTTTAGCCTTCCTCGTGAATTTCGCCTTTTTTTTTATCAAGTGAGACGATAAACCAAGTGTTTTTGAAGTATCTAACTGTAAACTTGGGCTCATAGATAGAAGGCACTCTTGAGTAAAGGCGATCCCACAGTGGACGCAAATCTCAGCAGCACCGCGTATTTGAAAGTTCTTCGTCTTTGTTGAAGAAGAGTGAGAATGACCTCTGGATTATTTTGAAGATATCTCGGAAGCGGTGAGGCTTAGGAGAATCTATCAAGGGATCGTTTTTGTAGCCCATGAAATTCTTTATGAAAAGAGTCTCTTGAGATTCACCTCTAAACCTCAGAATTCTTGAAATATTGGTGAATGAATCGAGGATGAATTCATGAGAGTTATTCACAGGATCCTTTATCGCACGCCGTGTGGAATGTGCCACTTTACACACGTGCGTGCGTTTAGTGGCACTTTTCACACGTTGTATAAGAAAATACTTATTTTAGCACATTTGTTATGTAATATAATATTTAAAGACGAGTAAATTGTAGATAATGAGAGTGCTTTTTCAACATCCGATAATTTATCGCTCTCATTGATAATTATCCCAATTTGAAGCTCACTAATGATTCATTTGAAAATTCACTTTCTCCGCCGTGAAAATCGGATTAAACATTCGGTAATATTGGATTATGAGGAATATCAATAATTTCGTTTCAATGATATTTCAGCTTCATTGTTGAGTTATTGAAAGATGAAAATTTTAATTGGACATTTTTGAGAAGCCACCTGTTACTATTTCACAGCTGAATTCATCGTTTGCTCCTATTTAAAAATAAGTTGAAGGGAATTCTCTGCATTTGTAATAATCGAGCGTTACTAAATTATTTCACCCATGAATTTTAATTCGAAATATCTCAATGAATAATTTTGCGGGAATTTTGATGGAAAAGACACAAAAAAAAATCATTTTCGCTGAATTCTTGAACCATAAATCTGTTTGCAAAAATTTGTTTGAAAAAAAAAATACTTAAAGAATAAAGATGAAATTGTTAATTATAATGATCATATAAAGATATTTTCATGAAGGATTTATGAGTTTAATTACGAGAAAACATACAATCTCTCTTGATTTTTGTTTTCAAACCATTTTACAAATTCCAATTCATCTCGCTGAAGAATCATCCACTGAAGTTGAAGCTACGCTGGAAAGTAGCGCTATTAGAGAAGGGGAAGAGTCTCCTCGGCAGCTCGGCGCCAGCAGATAAATTCACCCTTCCTCTTTTTCCCACAACTATGGATTACGTTTTCTCTCGCACAGAATCTCACCACTTCGCACAACCAATAAACTTTTTGAGTTTCTTTCCCTCTATTTTTCAAAAAATTGTGTTCTAGTTTTTTTTTAATATAACAGAAGAAAATTGTGGACAGAATGGGATAAATTCTATGTATCCCATTTTGCCCCACTTCCCTCTAGATCTTCAGTACAAGTGTATGTAAATATTAATATGATAAATGTTTATGCATAAATAATACATGAATTTATTCCAATTTTCCTGTTTGTTATAAAAATGTATTAATCTGCCTATTGTAAATGATGTAACAAATTGAAACATTCAAACAATTCACGAGTCACTGGATAATTGTAGAATTATGTCACTTCGAGAGTTCATTGTCACTGACAGACACATACTGTGCGTATTAACTATAGAAAAATTGTATGCAATTTATTTTCAATGCGAAAAAATGAAAAAGTACTTCAATTTTTTGTTAAAAAATGAGTGATTTTTTTTTTTTACAGTATTAGTGTTTTAACATTCAAATTGGATTGAAATTAATTGGTGATGTACGGTTTAATAAATATTTGAATGGAAATTAAAAATTACTGCGGTTGAACAATTATCTAACCGCGTATTTGAATTGAATTGGGGATTATTTTTTGATAGAATAAAGTAGGTTTCACTGATAAATTAATTTTTATCGAAAAAATAATGAAAAATTAATTGTTTGAATTGTCTTGTAGATTTTAATTGCATTTTCATGGAGAACTTTCATGCTATGAAAAGGTCTCATGATTATTTTCTTCAAGCTCAATTTTTTTGGAGATCTTCCCCAGATAAAAGTTAGGAATGATTGAAGAATGCAGAAATATTTTGCTTTTTTTTTGAAAATAGTTAGTTTATACAGAATTGTCAGGAGAGTATTGTACCCAAAATTTCATAAACTATTAAGACCAATTATTTGTATGAATGAAGATTCAGAAATCATTTTTAAAAAATTTTCGCTATTTTTTCTCTCAAAAAATAGAAGTCTACGATCAAACAAATCATCCATCGTTCATTTACATTATGAGAAGGCTTTTAGGACAAAATTTCATCCACGTGAATTCAACACATTTGAAGCAACAAATCATAATTTGTTTGTTTACATTGTGGTCGACATTCTGAGAAGTTCGTGTGTGTGGGATCGTATAACTAATTATCATGCCAACAATGAATAGAGACAAGCGAAAGTCACAAGGTCGTCGTCCTTGGACTTCGACCAGAAGTCATTAAATACGACTTTAGACCAAAAAATGACTGAGCTGAGTATTTTTTTATTTTGGAAGTTGACAAAGTTAATGGATTCTGAAAATTTCATGAATTGCTTTTAAGTTGTAGGGAAATGTCCGTTGGAAGTGAGAAATTTTAGGATTACATTTTTCTAATGATTTCGAGGAAAAATAGAGAAATTTTTCATATACTATTTTTTTCTGACATGGAGAAATCTAATAGCTTTCAAAAACTATTTTTTTCTTCACATATTAACGAAATTCAGGACTTGTTTGAAATGCCACAGTCTCAAATAGGAAAGATTGGAGCAAAATTGACGTGAAGGACAAAATTAACTCCATTTTTTTTCAGAGTGAAGACCATCATGAAAAACTCTGAGAATTATTTCAAATTTTTTGGTATAGAATTTTATGCGCTTTGAAATAATTTGAAGCAATCTTCGCTATTTGAAGTATCACGATATGAGAGTTCAAATTGAAGCGTGAGGAAGAAAACTCGTAGCCGAAGTGCCGAAGGTTCAAATGAGTTACAACTGTAAGAAAAATGGCCAGCTTTTTCAGCAAAAAATTAACAAAGTTTCGAAGCTCGAGGTGTTCGAAATGAGGATTTTCACCAAAGCAAATGCAGTATACTTCCAATAAAGGTTCTTTGATTGAAGTTCCTCATTAACTGCTCACCTTAATTCTTTCGCGGCCATTCAGAATTCACTTCTGAAGCGCGCCCTTCCAAATGTATTTTTGAACATAATAGGATAAGGACGAAATAGAACTCTACAGGGAGATTCAGGCGAAAGTGTAAGCTTAATTGAACATCAACTGTATTCAGAATCATGGAGGCACAAGTAGCTGCCCTTGTATTGATCGGAATTAGTACGTTCATTGAGCTCATTATAATGAGCAGTGTCATTGAATGAAATTTGTTCGATTCAGTAGCAATAGTGACACCTAAGTAGCTAGTTGATAGCCTCTCGTCTCCGAACGACATAACAACCTAACAATATGCGTATCGTTGTCACCTATGAGATTGACAAATGCTGGATATTCATCATCAGGATCCGGAACTTCATGATCTTACGAGTTCCTCGTTGCCAGAGTATGACAGCGAATGCATATTACAGTTTTGACATTTAGCTTCATGAATGGGCATAATTCAGTAGTGAAGTGGTGAAGAAGGTTAAGTCATATAGGAATAACATATATAGGAGAGGGTGGGGCAAAATGAACCTGTTGGTCTGAAAGATTAGGAATTTTTCCGCGGGTGAAGGTCTCTATGGAAAAATCCGGAAAAATTCACCAATAATGTCAACAAATTTGAGCATGTTCAGAATTTTTTTGCTATTTTTTTATGGAGTCCTTCACGAAAATAATCTGTATCATGTCACACTGAAGGTTCATTTGGCCCCACTCTTCCCTACTTAATCTTGTTTACCACTTCACTACTGGATTTTTGAAAATATAGATGCATTGAGTTCATTAAACCACTGGAGAGAAGGGAGAATATGTTCAGTCGAATATCTCACAGTGTTCTACGTCGTAACTATAAAAATAGTAGAGGAAGAGAAGATCTACAAGTCGAACATTATAGAAATTTGGATAACTTTGGATAACTTACTTTTCAAGGTCATCCGAAGTAATTCCCAAAGTACAGTCAACCGATATGATAAAAATGGAGATAACTTCACTTCAATTGTTTGAGGTGGCCCTTTAGGTCTCTGCGGATTACATTGCGTTAAATTGATTATCAAAGTTGTATATCCAAAAATATATAACTTCACTTCATTTTCATTTCTGTAAATGATGCTTTTTGGGTGATTACGTATTTAAGATAAAGTTGGGAGACTATTTTTTCCATACTTTTATGACGCTTACTGGAGCAATAACATTCGTGCTGAGTTTAATTTCATGAATGATTTCTACAATTCTTTCTACAAAATCTCCATTTCCATAATATCTGCATGTGTAATACAAAAAATCTGACAGCGTCGTGAGTATTTCTTTCTGCTCTTGATTAGAAACGCATGAATAATTTTCTCACCATAGAAATTATTTTATGGAACCTTTTCTATAGCCTAAATTTAAGTGTGATGGAAAGTCTCGTAGTGGGATCGTTGAATAATTAGCTTTAAAATTTTTGATTTTTCTGTCTGTGTGTTTATTTTGAATTGTCACAGTGATATTTTGACGGCGAATTGTGTGGTAAACAAAAGAGACCACGTTGGAGATTTCGAGGAGGTCTTGTACGAGTACTTCGATAGAGTTTGTACGGATACTCTTATGGGGCTTTTATGGGCACTCCAATGGGGAGTTTCACGAAAACTTTCAGAAAAACTCTCATAGCTATTCTTTCATGAGAACAAAAATGATTTTTACCATCAAGAAGAAACTCTTCATCATGCTGAAAAATTCAAAAAATGTTGGCTCGCTGCAAATAACGTTGCAGCACGTTCTCCATTCTCCCCAACTGCAAACAATTTGAATTCTTTAAAAAACTAGCACAAGGGTACTGAGTAGAAGTTCTCTGAATTATATTCTGCAGCATTTTTTGGTTAGCGGAAAATAGTGAAATGGAATTGAAGTTAAAACTGAAATAAAATTCTCTCTTCTCTCCATTCTAATTTTTGTAACTTTATTTTTCATTCAATTAAACAGTGAAGTTGTTCAACAAAAAGAATAATTCCTCCGTCATTACATAAGCTCCCACTGTTTCCATAATAATGATCATAGAAAAAATAATTAATTATACAATTGCTGTACCGTAAGCTCTCGACACTTTCCACTACCCAATGAGATCATTTCCGACAAGGTCATCCTTCCAATGGCCCTATCACTCCCGAATCAGGCGACGACTAGCCCCAGCCTGGAAAAATCTCTCATTTCCTCAATGACTCAAGAAACCCCTTCAATGTCAGCATTACTCACTGAAAATCAAAACATAAATCAAGTACAGAACCATGACCACGGGCAAGGTTAGGCTGGTCCCCTGGCCGCCCTCCTGCCATGCATGAGCTTATCGCCGGAACGATTACATTGTCGTCCGGTTCACAAATGGATTCGGATCGTCGACCGATAAAAGCACACAATGTGTATCTGTGTGTGTGTGTGTGCGCGTGCCGTAATCGCAAATCGTGACCGGGTAAAAGGAAAGAGGTTTAACGTCCTCTCATTCATCTCCCTCTCTCTCTTTCTCTCTTCTCCTGAATGCCGACAGTGTGTACTTGGCAAGGCCGCGTAGATTATCCACTGAGTTAGCCAGACCGAGACATGCCCGAACCCACCGCACGCTCTGTTGTTCTCAATACACGCCACTTGTGTTGTACACTTATACATTTCCTCTATCTATACAATTGGCATTCATGTATTGCAAACTATTACAATCTAAAACGTAAGTAACAATTCTCATCATCGGTCAATGAACGTGTTTCGCACGTATATCATTGCGTATATGTACCCCGGCAATAACATAAATGAATGAATCAACAATTCTTTACAACTCCACGTGGATTCAAAACGTTACGTATTAACAATGTAGTTCACGCAACCTCAGGATACGATTAAATTCACTACTGACAGGTATTTTATTGTCTACCTTATGTAATAGTATTCGGAATAATATGTGTGGAGAATATTTTCTTGGAGAGATTTTTAGGAATAAATGCTTAAAGAAATGTTATTGACATGTGGCTCTGGACTGCGTCACATTAGTTACGGATGAAGTTTGGGTAAACTGCGTAGTTGACTCTACGGTGTTTATTATCACCAATGAACAACTGGAAAATATTTTGGGGAACGAAGGCTCGTTTTCCTCACAGAGGACCAACTGAGCTGATGGGACTTTTGAGGACAGTCCACTTCGAGCAATTGAAGGAGCAACATCTCTTGGAATTATTGAAAGATATATTCGTAGTCCATTTTTCGCTGTTTACTAAGATAGTCTCAATTAATTAATGTTTTAAAGATTCTGTTTAATTACCAGAGAATATTGCGTGGAAATTGTTTGCAATTATATTAAATAAAATAATAGTGAATAAAACTATTCACTACATCTGCTAGTGTCATTTCCCCCACTCTTGGCGTTGACTCTTTGGCAATATTAGGTGAGAATCTGTTATACACTTTTCTCACTTGAACGTGAATTGTGGAAATAATTCCAACGATGTATATCTCCGTATCGAACAGTGATACGGCAAATTTAATCAATAACTTTTTTTTTCAGAGCCACGTAAAAAGATCTTCACATAAATCTCTTCATCGGCATTAGTTTCTGAGATATTAGCAAAAAGCGAGAGAATGAAATCGTGAACAATTTATCAAACCTGCTTCGCGATTCGATTCAAATTAAGGCGGGAAATATTGAGGACAAAAAGAATGTTTGGCTTTTCAATCCGAATAAATGTGCTGTAGTCAGTATATGTCATGTGGGAATAGAGTGAATAGAGTTTGAGAGAATAGAGTAGGCATTGTGTTGCATGAATTTAACGATTTTAAGAAAAGAAATAGACTAAATATTAGAGACTCTAAGGTTTGAAATACGTTACGGAAAAGTGTGAAGTGAAAAGTGTTTTTTCCTTTTGACATTTTTATCACGGTCGTGTTTAGGTTTAAGGGTCTCTGGGAAGAGTGCGGGTGGCTAAAAGTGACGTCACAGAATGATCATTGTATTAACAAAGAGTGTGACGAATGGATGCACGTGTGACTGAGAAAAATGATTCAAAATAAAGAGAGAAAATGAGTTTACTTTTGGGCGAAAGATTGAAGTTGGAATCAGTTCCCCTTCAGCCGATGACGAGACATCACTTGTATTTTTATGTATTTTTTTTATAACTTCAAATATAATTTCTTTATTCATTTAAAATAAATGTTTCCTGTTCCTGAATGATTTTGATCCTACATGTCATATCTTCATTATTTACAGATAGGAACGGCGATATGAGGAGAAAAAAAAACGCGGAAATAACCTAATCGTTTTGGGTTAGAATGATCTTTTTGTCCTCTTTCTGAACGTTTATCCACTTCTCGAATCGACGACAATCATACGCCGATTCACATTCCCCGAAGCGCCCCCCTGTAGTGGCAAGTGGAGAGGGGAGGGGGATTCTATAAATGTAGCCTCTTGTAATCCGCATCCACGGCACGCGCTCCCTTTTTTTTTCTTCCTTTTCTCTTTACATATACGTTCACATTGCGGAGGCAGAGGAGGTAAACGGTGTTTATCCCTCTCTGCCATCAGTTGTATTTCAATGGTGAATCACGAGAATTCCCATTGCATTCATTTCATTTATTTTTCTCTCATTTTATTTCTCCTCTCTTTTTTTGTCGCCACTCGACTTATAAAGACGTTCGTTGGCGAGCCGAGAGAGAGGAACGATTAAAATCAACGAGAAAAAGGGAGAGAGAGGAGAAAAAAATAACATAATGGCTTAACTGGCGCTTGAATAACTGCACATCAAGTGGCGCTTGGGGGATACCCTTTAATTGACACGAACTTGGTTTGAAAATTGAGATACCAAAACGAATGAACTGTAATTCTGTAACGAAACTGTGGTTATAATAATTTCTGCCTTTCCACGTGGATAGAGCACAAACGTTTAACACATACTTCTACAATTTCTCATCTTCTCGCCTCCCTCATCGCCATTTTGTACGCGTGCGAGAAGAGCGGAATACGAAATGCTCGTTACTCATTCATAAATTCCATTAAAGCACTTTAACACTGTGGTCAAGGAACTTTTCAACAATTTCATCCTTTTTTTTTCCTTCTTTTTACTCGTTTTATTTCACTTTTCAAATGTTTTCATTCTTTATCTCTTCATAAACGAAGACCAATGGTAGTTGTAATTGAAACATTACACGTACTTCATTTGCAATTTAAATTGTTCATACAAGTTTGATGAAACTTTGGCTTATTTTTTCTTGCTGGTGTTTACGAATAAATAAATATTATTCACTTGTCGAAATTCACTTTCTCCATTCTGGCAGTGAAAAGAATTGAATATTAAGAGGAAAAACCATGACCTTGAGTTTTAATGGGGGACAACAGATGTTTACGTTTGAGTTCTGAGAAGTGGGTTAAACCAATCTATTTCTTGTCATCCGGTTTAGGATAATTTTAACAAATTTTTTTTGTCTCTTCGTTTGTGAGAAAACTGATGATTATTAATTATTCTTATGATCTCGTTAGAAAAATCGGACATTTTTCCTTCAAAAATCACATTTAATTACTTTCCAATTGAAAGCCTTAATTTCATCAATTTCATTATATCTCGAATTTCGAGATTTTATCAAGTTACTTAAAATATGCGAAAATTAATGGAAATACAGGTGAATATGATACAGTCCACAAAGGGTTAACGAAGCCAGAGACCGTGCGAGAATGTGTGTATGGATAAAGCCAAGAGGGAAATGGGAGAGAAATACGAGGGAGGGGAGTCACGTAGAAAAGCGTGGGGTGGCCCTTTCAACATTATACAAAGTTGCTAGGATGAGAAAATTGGGTAGGGGTAAAGGGAGTTAGACTGTTATCATAAGCATTCCGAACTTGACCCACTCACCGAGTGGGAAAGAGCCGAGGGACTTGTGTGCGCCTCTTACCATCCATGGGGCCAATGGGTGATATGAAGTTACGGGCCGCTCGTGCGAACTGTAACGCGATAACAGCTGTTGCTGCATATCCACCTACTTTCCCTCCCTCTCTTCTCTTTTTCTCCCACGGCTAGCTCCTCTCCCTCTCTCTTTCTCTCTGACGTCGATTTAGCCAAACGGCAAAAGTTTCGACATTCCACTACCTCTCCCCTTGCTCTGCACCTCGCAGGATTCTCAATTCAAGGCTCTTCAAAATATTCAAACACTCGACTGACGATGAAGGAGGTAAATAGAGAAGAAGAGATGGTGAATTTTGGGAAAAATGAATTTGAGGTTTGTTGTGACTGCGATATATATGCGAGTTTCTTTTATTGGCGATTTATGGCGAGAAAATATTAATTTGTCGTTTGAAATGACTGAAAAACTGTAAAATGATGAAAAAAGGTCATTTAGAGAGTTCCATGCAGGTTGAGTTTACCGAAGAATCGAAACGAAGAAAAATATGAAGACTCAAAAAATAGATTTTCAACCCCACGAAGGAGCAAGCATAAGGAAAATTATGGTTCCAACAGTTATGGAGAATTGTTCGGTTTCTTTCAATTTATTGATGCAGATGACTATTAATAATTATCATTGAATGATCTACCTCCAAATAAAATCACTTTTTTTACTCAGATGGGAAAATAATAGTTTCCACAGTCATAAAATATTTCACTTAAGAAATATCAAATTCTGGTAATTCAAAATAAGTCTATTTTTTCTTATTGACAGATAAGTTCTCATCATATTTTGAAGTTTTAAAACTTCATTTTTGGAAATCAGCGATTCTGTAGTGCAATCAGTATGAAGCTATTGCAGACGGCGCCATCTCCTAAATGCATTCATGAGTTCATAGTTAAAGCAATTCAAGTGTGAAGGAACTCTGAGAATGTATAAAATCAATGGGAGAAGAGAAGTCCATTCAGGAGTAAAACCCAATGAATGTCGTCCACTTTGACGACACTAACTTCGGGCCTGTCAATGGTTGAATATGACAGATCGATTCCAAGTGTTAGAAAATCGACGTTATGAACAAATTATCATCTGTAAAAATAATTGATCTGAGTTCATATTGAATTCTCAATTCAAGATTACGATTCACAGTATTATGAAACTATTTATTATTGTCAATTTTTAATCTCCAATTAATGATTCAACTATTTTATTGAGAGTTGCAATTCATATGAGAATCCATTCACAAACTCTCAAAATAATTCGAGGTGAAATCTCCAATCAATCGAAAAACCAATATAAACTCAAAAATCCTCTGTTGCCAATCTCCACTCCAAAAATAAAATCACGCGGAGCTCCTCTTTCATTACATAATCGGAGATTACAAATTCACACCGAGTTCCAATTAGTTGATTCATAAATTCGTGACGTTACGAGAGTTTATTTCTATAAAAAGAAGAGAACAGAGAATACAAAGTGCAATGGCCTGAGCAGAAACAAGTTGATTTATATCATAATAAAAAAAAGGCAAAAAATACATCGAAATAGCTCATTAATAATACACAAGCCGATGACGTCACACTCGCCGTTCTGGTTCAAAGAATTTAGTGTTACATTATGAATGTAAATACGTATGTTTATCTCTTTAAGCCGGGATGTTAAACTTGACCCAGTGAAAAATACAAACGACACTCTCTTCCTTTTCCCCCTACAACTTCGTTTCTTTTCTTTTCTCTCCTCATGCCACGTGCGTTTAATCTCCTTTTTGCCGCCTTTTCTTTTCACTCGAACTGCCGGCTAACTTCTCCGTTAATTCCTTTAGTAGATATGGGAGAAGAACGACCGAGAGAGTGAGAGAGAAATAGAGGGGAAATGAGAGGAAAAAAAATTGAGAACGTACGTGAAACAGTCTGCAACGTAGTTTAATTGAAACGTAAAAGTGAACGGTGCTATCGCGTGTGTTGTGTGATCAACGAAGAAGATAAGAAACAACACTCACTTCAAAAAGTTATATGTGTGTATATGTAACAGAGGAGAGTAATCGTGCGCGGTGAGCCTCGCTGCCTCGTCTCCACGTGCCAAGAATCACTTGTGCTTGGGATACCGATCGATAAGAAACGGTATCTCGAGTACAGTCGAGACTTTTAAAGGGGCAATGACCAGTTTTATTTTTATTTTGCAAGTGTATTCTGATATGGGCGGATAGAAATCAAGGACAAACATGGTAAATTTATTGGGACAAGAGTGATTGATGGAGTTATTAACGAGATACTATCGGTTTGAGGCACTTGTCGAATGATTTTTAGAAGAAATCTCGGGATCTAAGGCAGATAAGGAAGTTTTGCGAGGAATCGTTTCATGGAGCAGAGTCTGTAAATGTAGTCAAACTTTTTAGAATTTCATAGAAAAAATTGGAGAATGAAAATTCACAAAAGTCAATTGATTCCATTACCTTTGATTAAATACAACAAACGATAAATATGCAAACGATAAAAAAATAGATTTGAATTATTTGCAAAATTGAGCTTTTTTCCCATTCAACTCGTACTTTGTCTCGATATCAAGAATTGATCTACACGGCAGTTACTAACGGAAGAACGAGCTCCCCCGTTTCATTCGTTTCCCAACGGGTGGTATTTCCCCACTAGCCTCCCCTTTCCTCCTCACTTTCCTTCATTCCTACCGAAAGCCGTCCACACACACAGTACGCTTCGATAAACGTTACCGGCACGTTCTCACAATCTGCCTCACAGCCCGCCCGCGTTTCGCTTTGTGATGCCAATTCACCCTGTCCTTCTCCGTCTACCCATCGTTTTAACCTAACTCCCCCATTCTTCCTCTCTCTCGCTCCCTTTCATTCCTCACTTCTGTACAATTGAACTTGACCCAGTGATCCATAGGAATGAGACCTAAAACGATTGAAATCTTCCAACACTTTCGCTTTCAATGGATAGGAGATCAATGACCCTTGAATGCTTTGAAAAAAAAACCTAAAAAAAATTGTTGATTTTTTGAACGAGTTTCTGATTCTTCCGCTCCAATTACTCGGTAATTCAGTTAGAATTCAATAATTGATGAAAATATATTTGAATTACCGGTTTAAAGAGTAGTTTTATTGATTCTAATTAATTGGATAATTGATAATGATAATTCAAATTTTATGATGCAGATAATTAATTAATGATTGATTTTATTATTGATTCGCATTCATCACCTGATTAGTCGAAAGATTTCTCTTTTAATTGTTTCGATAGTGAAGTTTGTAATTTCTGTCGTGAGATGGTAAAATATGAGTTTAAAGATCAAACGATTATTTTGGAAATGTCCCAGGAATTTTTGAACTTACAAAATTTTTATATTTTTGTAATTTTGTATTAACTTAAAAAAAATGAGATTTATTCATTCCGCAATGTTTTCAGAAATAAAAATCGCTTAAAACTCCTCCCCCAATCGCATCGACAGTAATGAATTTTTTCGTGCGGTATAATTTTGCTGCAATTAATTGCCGAGTCAGTGACACCAAGTGTCCTCACCCTTCAGACGAGATACTGGTCTGGCATTTAGTAGGTACAAAGTGATGTGAGCGAGTGAGATAGGTAAAGAGAGGAATATCCAACACACACACATACACAGATAGTATACGACAGTAAATCGAATCAGCGTAAACCACCGGCTGTTGTCGTAGACATTTGAACTTGACCCAGTGGTGAAACAAGGTTAGCCGTGTCTTTAACGTCCCTAACCCCTCATCGAATAAAGAAGTAGAGAAAAGGAGAGAGAGAGGGGAATTATGAGTAAATCGACCTTTTCGATTGAAGAAAAACAACAAGAGAATGAGAACGACCGACTGATTCTATTGTTAATAAAATAGACGTGCAGGGGTGGAAATTCGCCTCGGGAGTTAATTGACGCGATTTACTTGTTTGAATACCTGAAATAGCGGGTATCGATTTTACCATTGGCAATTGTCTGCCAAATTTCTTGCGTTCAGCGGTAAAATGTGAATGAAATTAATTTGTTGCAGGCACCGAGTTAACAAGTGCCGATTAATCATTACAGGTGAATGTGATCGGGCAGATTTTTTTTAAAGGTCCAAATTTTGCATTTTACAAAATTTCTGTCTGATCAGCAACACTGTACTTCTGAATTCACTGGCGCTCAGTAGATAGAGACGACTCCAGAAATTATGTGTCTGTATCTACTTGGAAGTAGAAAGGGAAACCGTTTCCGTCTCTCTCACTTGCACCTGATAAATTTTCTGTCAGCATGCCCTTTCTTGAGCTCCTTCAGGGGCTAAATAATTCATCATTGAAAAGGAAAGAAAGTCCCGGACAATTTATTTACCACCAAGTTGAAGGGCGTTAAAGATAAATGAAACAAAAGGTGTTTGTGCTTACGTGATTGCGGTCAGAGTGAAAATGAATGAGGCATAGTATGAGGGACGAGGTGGTGAAGGGCTCGGAGAGTAACTAGCGTAGAGGATAAAAGACTCGTCAATGGGCGAATGGTAAAGGTGCTTGTAGACGTGTGAATGAAAGCTCCTCACGTGGTTTTTTCTTCTTTTCTTCTTCTTTTTCCCCTCAAAGGCAGAGTGAAAATGGGTGGAACGAGCGGAATGCAGGCCACGTGGATATGAAAACCGAAAAAGAAAAGAAAAATGTTGAAAAAAAACGTAGTAGGGATGAATGACTCTTCCCTCTTGAAGCGGTATACGAGAGATGAGATGATATATAGCCAAGTCAGCTGATGTAATGGACTCTCTCTGTCTGCCTGTGTGTATATGTGTGTTTCGTGGCAGTCTTGAATTTCAAATTAGCTCGAAAAAAACAAAAAGAAGCTCATCCAGACATCACAAGTGACCGTTATATTCTCAGACTTATGCATTCACTTGAAAATTCATCTCAACGGCTGAATCTACAATGAAGATAAATAGACGGAGACGTGGAAAATTCTCTGGGGTCATTGACCCCATGACCGTGAAAATCTTTGTGAATACTTTGGCAGCAAAACATTTGACCCGAAACTCGATGAGGGACAGGGAAAAAAAAAGATATTGAAACTATTTTACAACGGTATTCAGCTGGCGCTGGGTTTAATGCCGCAGGATGGAAGAAGGGGGGAGCCAGGGGGATAAAGGAGGGGGGATGCATCTACCGCATTTTCTTTACGCCAGTGAGCAAAGTGTGAATGGCTTCCGTGAACCTGACCCCCAGGGAGAGGAATGACAAGTTGGTGGTTCACCGAAAACCCAATGGGACGATGTTACACATTTACACAGGCCCGCACACAAGTACAATAATATTGTTGGGTATGTAGTGTAACCACTTGTTCTCTCAATGTCCTTAACGCCGGAACAAAATACAGTGTCGATACGTTTCTTTGTAACTGAAACCAGTAAACTTGTCTTCTCTTTTTTTCTTCTCGGTCTCTGGCCTTTTAGCTATTTATCCATTTGACACTTCACGAATACAGGCAGAGAGGGAGAGTGAATATAAAGGCTTCCGCAATGCGGGCATTATAACGTATATGTGTATTTGCTTGGGCACGTGCCAGAGTTCTCCGTCTCACCAAACCAGGTACACATACACATACACACATATGCATACACAGATATTCCCCGGTATAGTCAATGAAAAAGGAAATACGAGTACGCGTGCTTCTTTCTCTCTTGTTTTCATTTTCTGTTTATTTAGTGCCGTTTTTTTAAAATTTCCTTTCGTGTTGTGGAAGCGTCAGAGCATCAACTGTTCCACTGACTCATATTTTCATTTTCATTCGTGTCTTCTTGTTTTCTTTCGGTCTAAAATTAAGTTGGCATAAATCTTTCTTGCATGAGACCCCTCCCCTCCATACTGGAGAAGAAAAAGGAGCAAAGGAGGCGCTAGAGATGGAGAGGGAGAGAGAGAGAGAGAGAGAGAGCGAGACGGGCTGATGTAAACAGAGTGAATAAAAGTTAAGCTACAAGATTTGTCTCAACCGTACATGTTGTATCGACAGTAGTATCTCTTGAAGATTCAAAGATAAATCCCTCTATCGTTTACGTATAAATTCGCTCCATCTCTATCTTGCAAGTGAGAAGCGAGTTAGGATAAAGGACAGTTGAAAGAGAGACGAAAAAAAAAGAAGGGATATCCAACAGAGTGAATGAAGATTTTCAACTCACGAGAAATTCATAGGCTTCTCGTTTAACCAGACAGCATGACGGCAAAGATTTAGTCCATTCTACACGCAAAGTGTCATACATTACACTGACAAAAGTGGATAAAGGATAGGGAAATGGGAGGGATAAATGTTGAGATTGTGTGTGGATGTGTCTCCCACTAGGGCTTTAATGTCGTCGAGTAGATGGGAGATAGAGAGAGAAAGAGAAAGAGAGAGATGAAGAATTTCATTGAGGAAACACAATGGTGGGCGGCACGCGACACCTGTCTCAACTATGAATGCGGTTAAGTACCAGTGATAGTTGACGTCTTAGAGGATTATCACTTCTGGTATGATGTTGAGTCAACGGGGGATTATTTTGAACCGCAGAGAGAAGGGAGATGAATCTAATTGGGTTGATTAATTATTGCAGTGGTTAATCAACTTCAGTCCTTCTCAACTTGAGATATTTCGCAACAATTTTGTGGAATACAAAAAAGGTACCAATGGAAAATTCACTATTTCCCTCATCTTTTTGAAATACTTCCCAAAAATTGAATCAACGCTTTCGGCCCTATCCTCGAATGAAAATCTACAAGTGACTCTCTCAAACACTATCACTTGTCTATCGTAAAAACTCCCATTAATCACAATCCATAATTACGTCACAATCAATCATAAGAGATTTGTCTGCATAACGTGGGCTTACGTACCCATGACAATGACACAACGACACTATCCGTTCATGTACACTCGACTCTGTTCCCTGTACCGCGGGTGGCACGAGCCTCCTCACAGGCTCTGGGGCAATGTCACACCTAGCCTATTATTCTCGCTTCTCGTGCCAGACCTACGGCAGACTAATAACCTGTCGTCTAGTACAACACACTACATGTATATCAAACGCTTTTGCAATGAAGAGTCCAACGTTTATGTGTTATAATGTTGGTGTTTATAACCCTTGCCTCTATTCAGCATCAGCGAGTGCGTTAACGCGATTTAACTAACCTTACACAACACTCAACTCTCTCATCAATCTCACTTATCTGTCATTCTTTTTCCTTTCCGCTCAGGCATTAATTGAATGAACAATTTTTCATTACACTTGAATGCATTCTTAGACATGAATGATCAATGAATGCTGTTGTACTTGGCTTTTGCTCGACACTTGTCATTGACACAAACGTCAAATTATCATACCAAGTTCAAGTGCAGATAAATACTGATTTTGCAAAGATTCCTCTTCGTCTCCATGTCATGGGATCTTTACTAAACATCTTCCAATCTGAACAAATTCCATGAAGCAGTTTATACTAATAGAAATAAACATGAATCCTCATTGATAAATTTGCCTCAATTCAATAATTTTTTTCCCCCAAATTTCAAGATACTTGACGCAATCGTAAGACATGCAACGAAGATACCTACTGACCTACTGTAGCCCTCAAAATAAACGGAAAGTAGGGAAAGCCCATTAGCAATCCTGCCATTCATCCCGCAGAACCCGTGATCCTTACCCGTAACTCTCTCTTCCATTCGCGTAAGCACGCACACACGTAAATACACAAGTTTATATTGGAATAGGGCCGAGCCTAATGGCCTAAATGGCATTCCCGTGGTAAAACTCGCTGGCCCATTCACGAAAACCCTTAATGGCTAGACAAAGACAGCCTGAAAATTCTCAAGATGCTTGGGCTATTTGTCGCAGCTTAAACTATCGCTTTTCTCTCCCTCCAACGGCTGAAAAGAATCAAAGATCCCGTATAAATTACGGAATATCACGAATCCATAAATCATGTTTGTGTGCAAAATGGAGTTGCTCGATGTAAGAGCGAGTGAGATGAAGGCAGAGGAAGTGGGGTGAGAAGGGTAGGCCGGCAAAAGAGGAGACTGACATTGGAAAACTATTGACCAAGTCTCTTTCTCTGTCTCTCTCTCTCTCTTTGCAGTGGTGGAAAGCCGTTTAACCCCACGGACGCAACACAATGCGGCTGAGAGAACGAAGCGATAGAGAGAGAGAGAGCGAGGGAGAGGCGGAGAGCGGGTGTGAAGGTATAAACGTTCAACACATTGGGTTCTCTCATTCATGAAGTGGTTGTACATAAAGTTTTGCGGAAGGTGTGAGGAAGAAGGACGTGTAGGAACGCGGAAACTTACCACTTGTTTACCTACCCCCTCTCTCTGCCCCTTCTCCCTTTTGTGGACGTTATTCACTTGTGTATTTGTGTTATGTCGATGTTTACGTGCATGTAAAAGATTGGGGAGTGGAGAGAGTGAGGGTAAAGTGAGAGGATAAATAAAGCGAAGAAGCCATCCCCGACCGTTGTAAAACGATAAGATATCCATGAATGAATGCCTGTGTGTGAGTGTGGCACAGTTTAAATCTGTACGAGCAGCAGTAATGGATGGTAATCGAAAGTTTCGATGGTTAAACAAATTTTATGGGATTGATATTCAAATATTTGTCTTCTTTTTTTTTTTGAGGTTTGCGAAAAAATTACAGATAAATTGAGACGTATTGATATGGCGAGGATTTTAATATTCAATTTTGGTAAAAAAAGATTCTTGCAATTTAACTTCAAGTTCTGTACGAATTCACAGTTAATGCTGGAATTTATCGAGATCGATTAAAACATTCATTTTATCGACTCGTTCTTATTTCATTGATTCCAAAACGATGAATATTTCATGAGTGTGTAAAATGTATATAAAACCCGGTCGCATTTGATCAATGTGCTAAGCAAACTACGCATACATTATCGGACATCGAGAGCCATAAAAAAAAAAGGAAGGAAAAAAAATTACCTTATTCATGTATTATCCAAGCGGTAGGTTATGGTCGCATCTTTGAGTGAGTTCAATGACTCTTTTATTTTTCTTCTTTACTTTATTTTTATGACATAATTTTTTCCGTCTCGATTCATCGGTGTTTACTCTTTTTTCCCCACTCCCAACGCTCACTGAAGAAGGTAAGCATAAGTTGAGTTAACATTTCAGTGCTTCCGTAAACTGCTTCGCAAAGTTTTGATGCCGATTGACCCTGATTAAGTGTGTTCACTCTGACTCTGTGTGTGTGTGAGAGAGAGAGAGAGAGAGATAGAGAGCTTAACCCACATATTTGCTGGTGGAATGCGAAAAAAAGGAAGGAAGTCAAATACCCCAAACGTAAACACGTTGACTGGAGTAAAAAAAAAGTAGTATAAATCGTCCAGTCGTTTTTTTTTTCGTTTGGTGTCAAGTATCGAAGTTCATTCATTCAGCACACTCACACGCGTGCACACGGATAGGGCCACATCAATGAAATAAATGTATCGAAGAAAAAAAAGGAGGAGATATCGATCATTTCATCGGTGTTGTGTACTTGAGCGCTTACATGATTTTCTTTCATGCACATGTATGGCCGATACACAATAAACGTTTGACATTAGTCATTGCGGTTTGTTTGAATGAAATTTCTAGTGTCTAGACGAATCGATCTAGATTCCAATGGTGATTGAAGAGGAAAGGGGGCGCCTTTGGTCACGTGTTTATTGCGTTTTTTCAGATGTGTGGGGTTACGTAGTTTATGAGCGGTAATAAACACTAATCAACGTAGTCGTGACTTTTGACGAGCGGAGAAAGTTGAGGAGCTGCGGGACATTTAATTATTTTTTTGCGAGATTTTGGACATTTTAATGACAGTTTAGTGCAACTTTTACAGGCGAAAGGGATAGTTTAATGAATGTGGATGTTAATACGCAGCGCGGGCTTTTTGAAATTTCTTCGATGAAGTTGGTGAGAAGAGAAAGAGGATGATTTTTACGATGCTTCAACGAGGGACCTCCTTATAAAAGAATTTTTCTGATATAATGATGAGAATATTGGATAATTCTCGATAAACTTGAACCTCCCTGAAATGTCTTCTTTGATCATAACAAGTTCGTGAAAAAGTGAACTCTTCGAAGTAGAAATCTCATGCATGAAGAAAAAAATGTAAATGATTTTCCAAAATCTTATAGTGTCTGAAATATTTTCAAAATAATTTACATGTGGTTTCTACGCTCTGCACTAACTCGTAGTGATTTAGAATGACCCGTATAACTAGAAATTCTCATTCATCCTCTTCTCCTCTTTCCGTCCTCCTGACATTGGAGGAAGAAGTGGTTTAATGTGAATTATGCACATAAACATCAAGCCGCAAATAGTTCAGGAAGTTGGGAGATAGACGTATTGTGTAGTACTCACTACGAGTGCCAAGGTTGTAAAGAGAGAGAAAACAAAAATATGAAACGTAAATTTTCCAAAGTAGATTCAACGTTTC
Source organism: Aleiodes testaceus (assembly GCA_963565655.1). Taxonomy (NCBI): domain Eukaryota; kingdom Metazoa; phylum Arthropoda; class Insecta; order Hymenoptera; family Braconidae; genus Aleiodes; species Aleiodes testaceus. The sequence goes on along the minus strand of OY751421.1, from coordinate 2,795,374 downwards.
TCTTTGATCTCAGAGTTTACCGCTGACATTGTGATTCTCTTTCAACTTATCTGAACGCATCTCAACTTAATTTGTCATTGACTTAGGTTGAGAAGCTACAACTTTGAATCGTCCTTCGATGTAGTTCACCGCAATCACATGAACTTCCACTCGATTGTCGATTTTGGTGAGTCGTTCATCGATTTCATTGTTCAATTTTGGGGTAAAAATGGTGAAGATTATAGTAAGAGTAAGAAAAAAAGCTCTTTCAAGGATACTCCCTTCTCTCCATCGCAATTCTGGCCATATTTTCCATCATCTCATTTTCAGCAACTGGCAATGAGAGGTTGTTACACCGGTCATTCAAAGACATTGAAAATTCCGGCGACAGGGATAATATTAAATAATTATTTACTATTTTCCTCACTGTCAATGGAAAGTAATTGATTTCTTTGAAATCCGAGAAAAATACAATTCCTTTGCGAGAGAAACAGAGGAAAAAAATCTCCTTTTTTTTTTAATGAAACTAAGGCGTAAATACGTCGTACTACACTAATGGGCAACGTGGCTCAACGGTCATTCAGTGTAAAAACTGGAAGAAGTAGAGATAACTTTCACTTTCTCCTTCAAAAAGCCTATAATTAACGTTCACTATAAATTGTCGCATGTACGCAAAGTTAATGCAGTTTCAAGGTATCTCAAGGTTTAAGAGAAGTTAACGGTCACTTGAGAAGTAGCATAAAATTTCGGCTCGGAGGGGATGGGTGAATTGAACTAAAATGAACAGAGGCGTGGAAAAAAATTACAAGGTCAAGTTTATCGTGGCGATGGCCGGAGCTTTACAAAAGATTTATAGTTTTCCATGCGGCATTCCACGCCGTGACCTACTTTCACAAAAATTCCCTTTTCATCCACCCGTTCCGCCCCTCCCTCGTCTCTTTAACTCCCCAGGGGAGACAATCGTGTCTGAACTTGTCTTGCAAGAAAGCGAGAAAAAAAAAACTGTGGAAAGAAACAAAGAGGAAAAAAGCTTGGAACTTTCTTTTTATCACTTTAGGTCAGTAACTCCGTAGCCACGAGAGTAGCCCCATTTTTACGAAACTCGCATCAAAATTATAATCAGCAAACTCTGAAGTTACAAAACAGGAAGTTGGGGGATTCTCTGTGGAAAAAGCGGAAATGACGGCGGATGTCCCTAAACTACCTGTTGCACTGTTTGAATTTAACGTAGCGAGAACTCGTGTTTCAAGTGGGCAAAGAAGGAGAGGGTAAGTGTAGAAGGACCTCTAATAGATAAAAGGAAGAGTACATGCATGCGTATGGAGTATTAACAACTTTGTTCATTCGTCTGCAGAATTACTCACATGCACAGTGATAGAAGTTACTGTGAAATTTTGTTCTAAGACTTCGTTTGAGAGTGGGACAAACTAGACAAGTTTTAGGCAGTTTGGTCGTAGAATTGGCGTAACACGCCTTCTGCAGTTGAGAATTGCTTTCCTCCTACACACCGCTCGTATCACAAGCACAGCCGTGAATATGCCCGTGAAAATTCTATAATGTGAGGGTGATACTGAAACAGAAGCAGATGCCACGTAGGTCAACTCAAGGTCAACGAGAAGAAATTTTCGTAGTGAATTTCATGCAGAAAAATAATCAGAACAACGTTTTGTTATTGGCCTCAGGTCAATGTTGAAGAAATTCCTAAAAATCACTTTTAAACCATGTTAATTATCGTACCTTCCATCTATTCATATACTCAAGTGAGATCATCATATCCTTCCAGTATACCCCCAGAATTTCACACAATAGTTACCTCATCTTCACGTGTCCATCAATCTTCGCACAAAGACCGATGAAAATACCAAAGACTTGATCTCTGTCACCCACTTTTGGCCTTTCTCGTATGTCAACCACGTGTACATTCAACCTGCGTTACGGTCTATCGATTACTTTCATTTCCCCGTTTATTTTTTTTTTCCGCCCCACCTCTGGAAAAGTGAATGAACGAGTTTGCGTTACACAAGTTGCGTGAAAAAAAAAGGCAAATGTAGTGACAAGGTCAACAGCAAGTTGGATGGCTGTCGAAGCGTCGCACCGTGACAAAAATGGAAATAGCTAGATTTTTATATGTGTGTGCACCAAACACCCTCTCGACCTTTCTGCTGAGCCATTTGGAAATAGGCGAAGAGGGGAGAATATAAATCGTATCAATCGTTGCTCCCATGTACATGTTTATATGCATGGGAAAGAGATAGTTGCGATGGAAATGTTCTCAGTGCAGTAGCATGGAGGGGGGGAGAGGGAGGTTGTTATATGCGATACATCGCTCAACGTGACACAGAGGATAACAGCTATCGTGAAGGGAATCTATATATATATCTATATGAACAGAAAGTGTACTGTAAATGGAGGAGGTAAACGTACTGTCCCTCCCTCCTGGTCTCCCAGCCCCGTTTTCCCTTTCGTTCTCAGCGGCTCAGTTCGTCTCGTTTGTATGGCACATATTCACGTATTCATCCTCCTTGAATTCTTCCCTCCCCCGTCCCTCTTGTGCCTCGGTCTACTTCAAGTGTGTTATGTTTATGTGTATGTGTGAGTAGTATACCTCCCCCTTGAACTTGCCTCATATAGATTTTCTCTCCCTCTTTACTATATACATAAATATATGGGTATATGTGATGGGCAACATTCCATGACGATTCTCTACTTTCAAGTATTTGCATCTATGCATGTGTGTGTGTGTGTTTGTGTTGTGTATTTACTGTACGGAGAATCAGCTGGGCTGTGACGTATTCACGTCGAACGTCCGTATAAACTTATTCAGTCACGTGGATTCTCCATGTAGAGGGAGATATAGAAGCGGCTCTGTCAATGCACCTCCTGGGCTTTACTATTTCGTTTATGAAACACTACAGCACAACTCCAACCGTGGTAAATCCCCTTGTGCATGCTTGAGATTCTGAGATATGTAAACAACGCGCTGGGGTTCATACAGTGTGAATGGAATTTGTCGCGAGGTTATCAAGTATCGAGAATTATCATTTATTGATTGATTTATTTTATGACGAATGGGGTGATGAGGGGTTGGCTCTTTAAAATTTTTGAAGAGACGGAAACTGATGTTTTTTAGCATGAAAGTGTCCAACATTTCTTCAATTCCCGAAGATCCAGACTTTCGCCTCAGATTACTCACAAATGTACAGAATTCTAATGCCCAATTAAAATTTAATTGTGACATCAACTCATCGTCAACATCCGGTAACATATATTCAGTTATTATCACCAATATCCAATGAATAATATCTCTCCCAGAATTTCATAATAATGGCTCTTGACATATCACATGGAATAGCGAGTGGAATTTTGGTATGCGTCGTAAAAATATAGTTGAAGCGTGTCATTTGAGCTTTAGGAGAACCTGTTGCTCTATCTACCGCCCTTTCTCACTTTTACTCACCACCTGGCTACCCTCCTGCCCCTCTCCTTTTTCCCTCTCCTCCAGTTATCCATCCACTCGGTCACCTCAGTTTGGTTAAACCCCCCAGTTACACCTACACTGTTTGTGTATACATGTATATATATACATAATGAAAAGCATTCAGTGGCACTTGCTTTTGTAGCCTACACAGTCGACTTTATTGCCAGCTCTCAGTCCTCCTCCCCCCGTTCCTGGTCCTTCAACACGTCGACGAAAAGATTTGCTGCTTTCAAAGTATCTTGATAGTGGAACGTGAAAATTCTAGTTGCATAAACGCGGGAATCATGTGAATTGCGGCGCCACTTGTCAGTTATATATCATATTTAAATATTAATATTATCTATCTGTTTCTCTCTTCGATTATTCAATATTTTTTTTACTATTTTCCTGGATGCGTGATGTACGGGGAATTTTATGCTTCTACTATTTCTTTGCCATTCGCTATGGATGAACTATGCGACATTGATGAATGCGGTGAATTGAAAATTTTTATTTCCTGATGTTCCCATGATTTTCGAGTGCATTCCTCTGGAGAGCATTTATGTTGTAATTTATGTTGTTGTGATAATATGAGAAAAGTGTTTTGAAGAAAGAATAAAAAATAGTAAATCGATGAATGGTTTGTGTTCTCCCCTTTTCAGCGGAGGGATGAGAAGGAAAAGAATACCTGTATCTAAAAACGTAAGAATGGATTGAAGAATTCCACGTGTTGTTTTTCCATTTATTAGACAGGTTGAAGAAATTCAGTGAAGAAGGGGGTAACAGATTAATTCAATTTTTTGTGCGGATAATTTTGGGTTAGTAGAAGTGAGAAGTGTTTGTGGCAGCTCTGTTCTTCTGCAAAAGAAGTCCCTACCAAATATTATTAAAAAATTAATGGCACAGGATGTTGACATATCCTGTTTTATCGATAATTCTACTAAGAATCTTCATGATGGTGCACATGGGGGCTTTGGTAAGATTCCTTCTGACAGTACTTTTGGGCATCTTGGTGATGATATTTCTGAGCCCCGGCCAGAACACTGCTAAGAGTTTTTCTGCCAGTACCGGTAGGAGTTCTGTTGAGATTCCTTTTGATAATGCTAGCAGGAACACTGTTGAGAATCTCTTTGACGGAGCTGCTGGCATTGTTGAGATTCTCCCAGAATTCCTCCACAATTTTAATATGCAAAGATGTTCATTTGCACTCAATTCACTTCAATTTAACTTGTATGTCACTTATTTGACATGAATCTAGCTGATGATTTAACAATAATTTTGCTCATGGTTTTTGCACAATATAAAAAATTTATCAAGTGAACAGGAGTTCTGGTGGTGAAGAAATCAATGGGCGCAATCGACAGAAGTTCTTTTCAATTTTTTATCATGCGAAGACTGAATTTTCCTATAGAGTCCCAGTGGTATGAGAATACTGTGCTGTATAGATTTCTTCCTTATATTTTCTCGATAATTTTTCTCTTTTTTCCGTCTCCGTGGGTGTCATAACATTGCAAGAAACTTGGACGAAATTGTCTTACGAGATATGGCAGCCGAGGTCTGGACAAGAATGGGTCACAGCATGGCGGACGAGACTTGACAACCAGTGCTTGGTGGAGACATGGTCAATTTTCTAGCATCGACTCCAGCCCGAGTGCCATCACACGATCTCATCTGATATATGCAGTGATAATATAATATTTCACGTATAAACGATGAAATATTTAAAATAGTGTTTATTTCAGTATTGCTCCTTCTTCATTGATAAAATCCTCAGGCTGTTTGAGAGGTAATGGAATTTACTTTATTTCACAAAATCGTTTTCAATAATAGATCAACAAATAATTCACAATTCTAATAAACGCAGTGCTTCTTATGTATGTAAATATGTACACAAAGATGTGTCCTCATATAGGTTGATGAGGAATTCATTCGAGGAAGCTTACGTGTTTTATAAAGAATAATTATGATTTCAACTGTGAAGTATTTTCATAGCTAGAGGTGATATTAGGCTGGCCAATTCTTGAGCCCTAGCTTGGTCAGAATACACAACCTAACGACTTTGGTCGGGTAATGAGAGATTCATCGTAAAGCTTTTGAAGCCACAGTGTTACCAGATCGTTTAGACTATTTACTATGTAGTATTCGTGACGAGGATATCCTATCGACTCTAGTGAACAGATGAGAGAGATATCACGAGCTGGCGATTTCGTTGCTTCAACTTTTTGGATCAATTCTATGTGTCGTTCCATTAGTCTTTGAGAGATTAACAGCAATTCAAAGTATTCAATTTTCCTTCAATTATCTGAAGCGATTCTTCAATTGTAATAAATGAAAAAAGATATGATGAGTACATTTATCTGTAATTGAAAGGCATGATCATAAATTCAGTAAGGATGTGGTAAACGAGGTGAAGGATATTTGGTCTCCCTATATGACTTAACCTCATTTACCACTTCACTACTGAATTAATATCTCTGAAACTAGGAGGTGTCAAAAATTGAAGAAAAAAATGTATATCTTTACACCTCATCACAAGCTCTTGCTCATATCCATGAATATGACGGAAATTCGAGAATTTTGGTTAATGGATTGATATAAGCACGAGTAAGCAAAGGTTAAAAGTGATTTTCTCCCTTCAGATGCATAATTTGAGCCTCACCTTCAACATTGATGAAGTGAAGGCTGCATGGGTACTCAATGTAAATTGCGGAATAATTCAAGTGCAAGCTATGGAATAAAAAAATTGTAAATATTTTATAGAACGATAGTATCTACAGGTTAAATATAAAGATTTGTCATCTGAATATTGAAATAGTTCATGTGGCTACTGAAAGCTCCCATTTTCATATTGACAAGTACTGAATTTTCCACGTGAAATGATAATTTTTTCACAAGTTTCACTGAAATATTCAATTAACGGATCAATTTTAATTAATTAATTATCCACTTTGTGTGAATTTCTCGGATATTCATAGGAGTTTATAGAAAAAAATTATAAATTTTTTGGTGAAACATTAATTTCATGAAGGATTCAATTTTGTAAATTCCTCGTGAATTGCATTCGTCGAACACTGTAACACATTGATTCGCGCCTGAGAACTAATAAAGTTGATGAATTCTTTGAATCGCGACGGTTCCATTAAAAAGTTTGGTGAATTTCCACAGAAAAATCCATTTTTGAAGTGTAAATGAACGAGACTTTTGATTGTTTGAAGAAGAAACTTTCTCAATCGGATGCAGATTATCTGGAGCATATCTCAGGAACTATTGGGTATCCGAGAATTCATCAAAGAAACCTTTTTCTAAGTCCGGAGAATTCTATACCAAAGCTTCCCTCGGAACTTACTGTTTTTTGGAATTGGAGAAGGTAGAAAATTTTTAGAATAAAAATCAAACACTGATAATAATTATCAACATATCGCAAAAACTGTTAAAGATTTGAGAACAGATGAAGAATAATTTTCAAGATATTCACAAAATGTAAAAAAAAACTATTTATACCCGAGTCGAAATTTTGGAACTCGTGTGATTCTCCAAATTCATTCAGCCGGGAGAATCTGGAAAATTATATGAGAATTTCGTATCCTATGAAATCAATGTATTTTTCATTCTCGTTTCATTCTCCTCGATGTAGTTATTTCCTAAAATACATCGAGGAGAATGAAATGAGAATGTTTCCTAGTGCTCGTTTGGTGCTCTTTAAGCTGTCCTCATCTGATTATCATCCTCAAATGATGATGACAGATCAATCTGAGACGCTGGAGTATCAAAGGAGATCTATTGGAAGACAGTGAGTAGGAAACGAGTTCTATTTCTCGAGGGACAAGCAATGAAGAACCATGTGAGCTCTAAAATTTCGACTCGGGTATGGTTTCTCATGTGTTTGTCAGATGTGGGGATAATCGACCTGAGAATATCTGGAAAACCTTCTGGATTTACAGAAGTTGACAAAAAAATAATTCTAAACCTACAAAAGTTTCCATAGAAAAATGCCTCTCGACATTTACCTCTGAACTCATTCGTCTTGGACATTCGCTGAAGAATTTCCTCCAAATTTTCCCCGTCTTGACCTCCATCTCCCCAAAATCCACTTAATCCCACAATGTTCCACCTCAAATCTCCTACTCTTTAATAGAGTCCCTAACATTTCCAAAATCCTTCAGTTCCATAGTCCTCAAAATCAGCCTCAACGTTTCACCTCAAATCTCCCGCTCTTCAATAGAACCCCTAAAATTTTCAAAATTCGTCAGCTCCATCACCAAAATTCATCCATCACCTTCGTCCACTGCTGCTGATAGAGAAAACATCACAAAGTTTCTTCAGTGCTGAAAAAAAGGAGAAAAAAATCCGGCTGAGACGTCAGAGAAAAAGTATACAAGATAGTGAGGAGTTGAAAAGGGATGATGCTGGGTATGTACACAGTGAAAATATAGCAAACTTTTCGAAGGGTATATAACAGATCCGACCGTGGCCTTGAGACTCATATATATCTATATATATCTATGTACATAAATTGAGGAGAGAAGGAGGCAAAGTACCTGCGAGGCTGAGGGGTTTGAGGTTAGTGGCATCGTAACCTACATACAGTAAAAGCGTGTCCTTACGCGGCCGCAACCCCGAACGACTTGCTTTAAGGGAGAGACAGAAAAGGAGTGTGAGAGGTAGGAAGAGAGAGAGAAAGAGAGGGATTGGTTGGCAAGTTTATGAATGGAGAAACTTCTGCTTCGTTGCATAAACGTAACGCGTTGATGGGGAAGGAAGGAGGGGATTTAGAAAGTGAGGTTGTAAAGGGCCGCGTTGACCGAAGAAAGGAATTTTTGAGAGGGACACACCAACTGTTTATGTATTAACTGAGTTGAATGCTTTCTTGTTTGATGGAGGATGTGCACTTGTAAATTGCACTTGATTCTTTTTTTTTATCCACTTGTAGTTTTCAAGGAGTGAATGAAGAGTGGAGAAATTTGGTGTGTATTGTCTTCTAATTATTTCCGAGACGAGTGGGATTTTTTTTTTTATAGAGAAGTTAGTGGATCGCGGAGAAAGTGGCATCCCCGTCAATTTCATGGGTTCGAAAATCTCTTCAGGATAATCAAAACGAGATTTTTGAAGTCATCTTGTTTCACCACTTCACTACTCAATTGAAGAAAGTTAATGCCCATTGTATTGTGAATATCTTCGAGAGTAGTAGAATCGGAAAAAATGACCTAGAGCTTTCCGGAGATATATTCGAATAGAACAATCTTGAATTATCAACACTTATGATCTAATGATTTCGTGAATATCTTGGAGAATCGTTCTTTGCAGAAAATTTCGTGAACTACAAAAGAGAACTTTCAGAACTAATGGAGAAAATTATAGTATTCAATTAAAATGAATTGTATCATAGCATTGACAAAAATTTCCCTCACTTTTCAATGAAATTACGGAAATACTGCGATTCCGTCAACTTTGTGATTGCGCGTTAGAAAATTTTCGAATTTCCGAGAATAAACAGAGAGTTCATGGTTTTCAATGTATGTAGATGCATCAACGTTGCGCGAGGAAGCGAGGGGAGGGGGAGAATTGCCTCGAGGGCAATATCAGAGTCCACGGAGAACAACAGAATAAGCAACAGGTACAATGTGTATACGTTATTGCATATATATAGAACATAAACATGACGTTGGCAATCAAAGCTTTCCAAGTACTCATCTCGCCCTTTTTTCCTTCTTTTTCCATTGTTTTCTTCGTGTTCTTTTTTTTCCAGGTCGTTTTTCAATTTTATTGGGTTGGAGTTTATATTCTACGTAGATCGATGGTTTAATCTCGTTGTGAATTTATAATCATTAATCTATAAGTGCGTAGAAAAATGATGAAGAACAAATATTTTTAAAATCCAGTAACATTTGGAGGTAATTTTTTTCATTTTCCTCGAGTTTCCTCAAAAACATTATTTTTAGACATTTTATAAGTCACTTGATAAATTCCCATGAATCCCAGAATCAAAAAATTCTCCGAAAAATATTCAAACTTTATTTCTCTGATGGGAATCTGGAGCAATCGTTTCTCAAACGTATTGTTTTCATTTCGCCAATATCTCCAAAACGAAAGGGTTAAGGAAAAAAAAAGGAAGTGACTTGTTTTATAGATAATTCCATAATCTACAAAACCGGTCCTCTGATCGATTCCCGTAAACTCAATTATTTCCACCAGTTTTCCAAAATAATCACTTTATTCCTGAATTCATCTCCCACTATTTCGATGCACAGATATGGAGTGTTAATGACGTGAAAATGCTGTGATTACTTGAATATCGAAAGGATTTATGGGGATATCGCTCAACCAACCACAAGAAGAATAAACCTCATCAATAAAGAAAAATCACTGTTCATCCACATTATAATGAAAGATTAAAATGATTAACACTTCTTTAAATCTCATATCAATTATTTAAAATGTAGAGGATAAAGGACAAAGTGTTGTACTCTTTGGAATATACTGTTATGCGTTGGCATGCGTGACGCAACGGGAAAATGCGATGCGGTTGGACTTTTGCCGGTTATTCTCGACTACGTAGGAACGGAGAGCACAGATGTTTAGCACGCTTGATATTCAACGTTGTTCATAGCATAAGAGACACCTTTATATCATCAATTTTATTGCGAATATATTTTTTATCGGCAACAGAAGAAGAAAAAAATCATCATTAGAATTAGTTGATTATTTTTACTAAGCAACAATTAAAAACAATTTAAACATCTAATTATCGCTTTGTAATGAACTATGTAATTATGATTTTTTTGTCTTTCTCTCAAGAATTTCAGTAGGAAAAAAAGAGCAATTTTTTTCCCTCTTTTTTTTCTGAGCAAACTACTCGTGATTACGAGTCGACCTCGCGATTACTTCGAAACAAACGCCTTAGCTGGCCTGAGAATGTGACGTAACACAGAGTGAACACGTAACTCTTTCTTGAAAATAAAGTAGTGTCAGATACAAGTTTAAATTTATTGTGAGATAATTTTCGATGTTTCTCAGATTTTCTAGGATTTAAAAAAATGAAATATATATATATTCTTTCATTCAATTATTATTGAAAATTTATAAATTTAAAAAATTTCAATCTTTTAATAAAATCATTAGAAAATTGATCCCAGGAGAACGTTTATCGGGATGCAAAATTTCGAATATTCAAAAGCCAAGGAAATTCCCAGTGGAATTCATGTAGGAATATCCAACGTTTTAGTTTTTTTTTCGGAAATATATTGGAATTTGTTTTTCTGGAAATGTCTTCTGTTGTGATTAATCCAGTCCATTGATTTTCTATTGATTCCACTCAAATAAAATTGATTTCTCTCAAAGATAACTGAAGTTAACCAAAAATTGTTTTTCTCAACAACATCGTAAATTTCAGGTGAAAATCAATATGATTTAAATGAAATCGATGGGAAAATATTTTCAATTTCCATTCGCGCGCACTTCTGATGCGGAAATTTTCGAAAATTCAATTCTCTGAAATTCGTACTGAGAACCCAAAATTTCCCTATCATTTTCATCACAAATTTCTCCAATTTTCCGATGAAAGAAAACCCGTATTGCCTCTGGATTTTTCAATAGTAATTTTTTTACAAAAAAAAATCATTGAAAAAAAAAAAATGGATACAACAGCCTATGAAGGCAGCTGCACGAGACAGCCGGCAGGAGAGTCATTGCTGTAAGCAGGCATTTCGTCCTACTGATACACGGAAGAGTAACCAACTGCATTCGCAGCAAGCAAAGCCGCAGCACCTATGGTTATACCCCTCTGCGTCTCAAAAGAAGAGGAAAGAGAAGGAAAAAAAGAACATTGAGGAAACTGTAGACGTAGCCTCGGCACTGCCACAGTAGCCCCCGTGTGTTGCAGTAGGTATTCACATATGTGGCTCATACAGCTGTTGCCCTCGGCACGAAAACGCCATTCGAGTTACTCACACACACGCGCAAACACACGGGCATCGGACATCCGGTCGATTCTGTAGAGCGCCATTTTTCTTTTTGATCGATGAAAATATTCCGACGATTTTCGTGTATTCATCAAATATAGATAAATGTCAATGAACGAAGCAACACTAAAATCATCAAAACTTCATGCATCCCTCAATTCGATCCACTATTTTAATGCAATTATATCTGAAGAGTAAATGGATTATTCTGTGAATATCTCAGGGAGATATTCACGCTTTTCCCTAAATCCACACAAAAAAAATATGAAAGACGAATTCTCTCACTTCATAAGTTGAAAAAATTCGATTCTACGAAGAATTTTGAATTTACAGAAATTTATTAAGAAGTATTTTTCAAAACATAGAAAACATAGAAAATTCCCATATGCATTGCCTCTTAATTACTTGTTTGACATTTTCAAAGATTTCTAATATTAATATAACATTTTTTATATTGAAGATCTCTTGACATTTTTATTTTCAATCCACTCGTTCCCGAGAAATTTCTGAGATAGTGGGTAATTTTTGAATTGTTTCTTTATTTCATTTAACTACCAGATTGTGTATTGAAATTCTAAAAAATCAAGGTTTTCCAGGTAAAGATCAATGATTCGATGCATTGCAGCGCTTGAGGCAAGTAGTCACACGAGGAAACACGTGTGGAATGCCCTATGAAGGCAAGAATCCGAAGAGGTGAACAGAGAAGAAGGCACGATGAGATAAGTACATAAACTTGGCACTTGGCGCGGTAAGAAAAAAACAGAAAATTATCGAGCGCCCTTGTACATTCGGTGGCTTCTTTGCATCAACTTCATACGATATTTGTCGTGGAAATCGCGGTCGGTAACAGTTTCTTCTCGAACGATGCATACGCCTGAGTCCCGTATACCGTTGAACCCAATTCCGTTCGAAACGATTGGTGGAGGACTTCCCTTCAACATTTATCTGATGTATTGCCGATACTGCAGTAACCTTCTATTCTCAAATATATGCACTTTGAGACGGATGGATCGAAGTCCTAACCACCCACCACCCACCGTCTCATTCTCTTGCTATTGTGAGTATCAATAGTAATGCAGGAAATCGCGAGAATTTTGCGGAATTAGAGAGAGAGAGAGAGAGAGAGGAAAAACCGTAGTCTCATGGGAATTATGATCTTTCAAAGAACAAAAAAATTCATATGTCATGTGTTTATAAAATTCTTATTTGTGATTGACATATTGATTTCTTTAATTGGCATTCTTCTTCTTCGGTAATATTGAGGAATAATGAATATTTGAAGGAATAGAAGAGACAAAGAGCTCTTGTGATATTGAATTCTCTGCCGTATATGCTGCAGAGATCACGCAGAGACGGAAAAGGAATTGAAGTATTCATGTGCAGTCTTTTTATAAGATACCTCACAGAATTGAAGATGAAGAAAGGTTCTTCACACCGGTATTCCTTTCATCTTCCGCTTGACATACAGAGTTCGATATGAAGAGTGTATCGTACTTCATTTTGAATGTGAAGAAACTATTTTTGGAGGAATTGAAAGAATTCTCAACTCTGGTCACACATTTTTAAAAACGGAGAGATAGAAATCCAACCGTGCACGAAGAATATCCACAGCCAGGGCCTTATATAGGGAGTGGCTCATACTCAATCCTCATGTTAATCACCTTTTCCAATTGAATGAAAGTATTTTTTGGATTCAGCTTCTCTGAGAACCAGTGAAATAGACATACGAGGATTTTATATAGAGAGTGTGCTGTATTAATTCCCTTGAATCGAGCAATTATATTGTTTTTAACGAGTCAAATAAAAAATATGACATGAAAATTAAAGAACATGAATTTCTTAATAAAATTCAAGCAACAATTGCTTAACGGTGAGAGTTTCGAAAAAAAAAATTTGAAGAAGAAACGCCGTTGTTACAAAACGCCGGCCTTCGGAGGCACTCCCACTCTCTCATGCGCATAACAACCATACACATACACACACAGAGAATGATTCTGGCGCGTTGTCCCTCTGGCGCGTCGAAGATTTCGTCATCGCACAAAGCGGCCACTCTCGAAATATTCACTCCACAAATGCGTATATATACATCCACCCGTTCTTTCGCAAGGGGTGCAGAGTCTGGGAGTGGAGGTACTTACAACGTTTTCGTGCGCCACACTGGGCCAAGAGAAAATCTCACCTTGCAGCAATACAAACCGCAGATTCTTCTTTATCGGCTGTCGATAAACAAATTTCATTACTTCACTTCATATCAAATCATAAATTCCCTCGAACAGTAAACAGCATGAAACTAACCAATCGAATTATTTTTTTATCATTCCAGTGGCCCCGTGTACAGTGATTTTTCTCACTTTACTCATGTTTTTTTATCTCCAGCTTACCGATCGATATGTCGGCTCTGCAGTTACGTAAAAAGTAGTGCACGATCATTATGTTTCATTGGCGAGGTATTTCGAATTTTCCGGGAAATTCTACATTAACAAAAAAAAAACAGGAAAAATGAAAGACGTTTTCTCTGCGACCTATTGAAATAACTTCCTCATATTTGTCTAAATTCTCTGCTACTGACGATTTGAATGAATAAAAAAATTTATAACCTGATAAAAATTGATCGACGAAATAAACGTAAAAAAAAGAATCATATGATTATTACATAGAAGTGACTCGATCGGCAAGTGGCATCGATATCCCGCATCGCTGCATAACCAACTACGCCTGTAGGCTCCCTCGACAATTCAGCGCATAGAATTGTGTTACAAAATCCCCGTAGTTGCAAAAAGCCCTCCCTCTCTTTCTCTCTCTCTTCCCATAGTCTTACAATCATTTTCCGTAGTAAAACGGCGCAATACCTTGGCTGATACTCTCTGCTTCCCTCCCTCTCACTCTACATATATATGTATGTACGTAGTATGCTGAGTCACGGCTGGGTTGTCAGTTCTCATACACATGCTGGGATAAAAGTATAGATGGGTAATGCGCAGTAACGCGGCGTTGCCAGATCGAGCTGTGTAGCCAGAGCTCGTGCTCGTTCTCATTCCCTCCCCACTCCTTTGGCACGGCAACTGCCGTTGCCCCGCATTGTTGGCTCTCACCATCCCCACCACAAGGCTCACAAGAAAGGGGGGCTTCTGCCGAGCCCCGGATGGAGCGAGAGAGAGGGAAGTATTCCCATTTTGTTTCACAAAACAGAATATAACCGGGTAGAAGAGAGATAAAAATATTTTGAGTGCGCGCGAGAGTCTACGTTCAAATTTCATTGCATCCAATGCTTTCTCGGGGGTTTATTCGTTGGCGACACAACGCTTGGACGGCGGAATTCACGGGGAAATGTCGGTAATAGAGTTTTGCCAGAGATAAACAGTTGAATGAACGGCAACTGTCGGAGGCATAGGAGGGTTACCAACTGGGTAAAATGTCGCGAAATTTTTTGGAGAATCCAGGGGTTACACCGCTGTAAAAGCCTCAAGGAGACGATTTTTTGGGTATTTCGTTTGGATTTAAAAAAACCGATAAAAGAATGATTTAGAAGGGAGTCATTGAGCATATATTTTAGTCTGAAACGAAAATCATTAGGAAATATTTAAAAAATGACGACACCGGAGCCATTTGCGAGATGTGCCTTGGACCATAGGTGGTGAAAATTTCGATCTCGAAAAAAAAATTCTCCCAACTAGAAGTACGTAGGGGATTTTTAAAATATTCCTTTAACGTGATTGACGAGTATTTGAATGAAAATATCAAATTTTCGATAAAAATCTTATTTTTTTTGTTAATAAAAATCCCCTATGTATTTCTCTCCGGAATATTGTTCTCAATATACTTTCAAAAATTCAAATGGAAATAATGACAATTGTTGGCGTTATGCTGCTAGTCAATTTGAAAAATTGGGTCTGGAGAAAAACGCGTTTGAAGTTTTGATATGTGCTATAAATATGAAAAAATGCTTGGAAAAAAGTTCAAAATTCCATTAGAAAAATTGCATTCTAGGTGATATAGTGTCTCACCTATATCCTGAAGAGTTTAAAGTATTTTTTGAATGAAAAAATTATTTTTCGAAAATTCTACAGTGGTGTAACTCCTCAAAGAGTTTAGGACTTCAATCACAAAATTTGGGAAGAAAATTGGGGAGACTCCGTATCGATCCTCTTTTGGGAATAACTTGGAATGCAATGAAATGAGAGATTTTTTGCAGAGACCTTACTCCAAGGTCTAATTCCACTCTCCAAATAACATTTCTGTAAAAAATTTAGGATTAAATCTAGTCTCAGTTCTGAAATATTCCGCAAATGTTGCTTAATGAAGAGAGTAAAAACAAATATTAAAAAATGTCAAAATAATTCTTCGTTCATATCCCGGAATTGAGATACTGAAATTTTTAAGAATGCGACAGTACCAACCAAAAAAGGCCATTATAAATGATTTTATATTTCCGTTAGTTTGCGAGATGCTCCGGAAGAACTGACCTCGAATTAAAATTGACTCCATTCGCTTCATCTCTTCGCAATTGATTTTTCCCATTGAATCGAAAAATTTCAGAGACTCTCAGCTTCAAATCGATTTCGACGGTTTCCGGAATTCAAAAATCAGTTTATCAAATTCATGTTCAATTATCACTATATTTCTTACATGACTCAAACAATTCTTTTATTCATTACGTATTTAAAAATTTGTGAAGAATTAACGAAGAAAATGAAAATTTTAAAGAGCGCAGATGACCGTTCATCGATTGCAAAGAAAATCCGATACATTCTACGTGGTAGGTGAGTAGAGGTGGAAAAAAAAGAGAACTCGAGTGACCCAATAAATCTGCATTGGGTCATAGAAAGGGAAAATACAATCTACAAATACTGAAATACGATTTTTATAGTCCCTCCCTCGAGACTTTGAAAACTCCATTGGAGCTAGTATAGACAAGTATAACATAGGTGGGCTTTTCCCCTGTCACCCTCGGGGTGTACTCTCACACTCTGTATCAGTCATCCCTTCTAACTATACGGCTGCGAACTGTACAAACCCCATCTCTCTTTCTCGCTCTTTCCACTTTCACTTGCTACAGATATAGATGTTCAAACGATAACTTTGTTTCATGAATAATCAATTTCTTGATTCATATAAAGTCATAGGGAACGTCGTAATTTTTAATAACCAATAAATAAATCGCTGACTTCTTTTATTGTTGCTTTTTTATATGTCTTCTGATTGCTGGAATGCTTCCTGGAACGATTTCTAATGGAAGGATCGCTGTGTGATTAATGTGTTGAATTTTTAGTTTTAAAGTGTTAGAATACGAGTTTGGATCTAAAATGAGTATTTGGAAAATATCTCAGAAACCGTTGGGTTATCGGTAATTTATCAGAGAATAACTCTAACCCACTCAATTCTGATATTTTTACAAAGTAATGAATAAAGTTCCAAAAAACGATTTTTCTGCTCAATTAATACTTGAATAAAGCCTTTTTTGGTCACTGAATATGAATTATAATGAAAATTGGTCGGATCAATAAATAAGGATTCTTCTGCTTTTTTAATGAGTCGAAGAAGCTTAAGATTGATCATTTCAGTAATATTCTCTAAATTATCAGATTCAGTGGAAAATGACAAATTGTGTCTTAACAAATGCTTTTATTTAAATTGATTTCAGTTATTATTACAGTGATATTGGGATTATGAGGGAGTACTCAATATATCGAATTGAAAAATGAACAATTCACTATTAATTCATTGTATCTGAAATCGAAATGAATATCTTGACTTTAAGACCTCTCGTACTCGCTTGACTGAAAACCGAACCAAAAATGAACAGGCTGTGTTTTTCTTTTGAAACGGATAAAACAGAAATATTGAATACAATAAATTGAAGTTCGAACTCTGCACTGAGAGAAAAAATTTAGTAAAAATGACGAAATTGGCGCTGAAACGAATATTTCATGTTTTGACCGAATAATTTCTCCCAACAATTAATTCCCTTTTTCATTTTTACCAAATTTACCTAGTTGACTATTTGTTCTATTAGTTTCGAACAAATATCTGTTTCCAACAATCAAAATAATTATTGATTTCAATAAATGCATCAGATTGAACAAATTTTTAGTCGCTTGAAAAAAATATTTATTAAGCACTATTGAAATGAATCATTCAATCAATTTTACTATGTTTTTTCTCTCAGTGTGGTGTCATTCTAATAAACTTCATAATATTTCATTTCAACAGATAATATTTGAGGAAATATCGGTTACTAGATATCTATCGAGGGATGTTCTCTGCAGCCTATGAACTTTTCTCCAAAAAGTTTATCTCAACAGCTTTCTCTAAGCCCATTTCTTTCCGATATATTCACAAAATATTTTCATGCTCCAAAGATATTTAAAATATATTTTACCGTGACTTCTTTGAATCATTTCTTTACTCCTTTACGGGTTGAATCGTAAAAAGTTGAAGTTTTTCGGGTAAAAATTAATATTTGCACTGCATCGCTTTGGGGTGGGTAGTCACGCGCGACATCGCGCGAATTTGCCCTAGTTTACTCTCTCAAAAATATTTAAATCGACTCAAAACTTGATGTCATAAGTCCACACTCTTGTTTTGCTGATCTTCAAACTACACATTTTTTATTCACTCTAAAAGAATGTTAAAAGAAAACTCACCGCAGAATTAAAGTACAAGTATACTAGTTTGCACATAAATTTTTCCAAAAAATTTCTACTTCATTAAATATGAAATTGCAATGGTTGCACAATGCCGGATTTATTGAAGAGTCCCTGTACGACTCACGTGGTACTCTGATCCCCTAAATGTATTCCTAATTATAATTGATAGGAGGGGGGTTACATTAAATTCATCTGAAAATGTAGAATTTATGTACAACTTCAGAGTTAATGGATGAATTATAAATTGCTAGTGCAAAGAATAATGTTTCAGTTATATAATTAAGGAAAAGAATGAATTATTTACCGCACTGTTATCGAGAAATGTTAATTTGAGAGCAATCGTGCTTCATCAATCGTTTTATTCTGTTGTATTGGAGATGAGAAAATTCCCATGAAATGGCTCTTCTTATTTCCTCTGAGATCACTTGTTCCGAAAAAAATTGCAGAAGAATCAAAATACCCTTCGACTCAATTTCGTCCACTATTCGGGTTCTTCGTCGTCATTATTTCACATTCCAAATTCAAGAACGTGAGCATTGTTATGTCATTCATATTTCAACAAATTGATGAAAAATGTGTGAGCCAAATGGAACTCTCGAGCACTTTGGTAGCTTCAATCGAAGTTCTATCCATAGTGTTTGAAAAATGAATAAAAAAATATAATTCAACAGGTCGAGCTCGGACCAGATTCCGGTTCTTCACTCAAATGGATGGAATGCTGAGTGAGAGGCGAATTTGTTTACTGCATGATCAATTGATAACATATGAATCATAAAATGTTTCCAAAAACTTCATATTTATCTTAAATTAATTATGAACCGGATTCAGCTATTTCTCCTACTGTATTCTGTCATCTATCAATGTTCATTTTTGTATATAAACGGTAAGTTGATTCGTTTCTTGAATCTGGAGAATTTGAAGAATGTCGGTGAATTTCATTTAACGATATTATGTAGTGCTTTGTAGTTATACTTTCAAATTTTCAATTTTCACAACGAAAAATTAATGCACATGCACTCTCATCACTCATCGAAATGATCAGAGCAAAGAATACGACTACGATTAGAAGAAAGGTTACGATTACTACTAACAATTAACCCTGAGCTCTTCACCATAAAGAACCTAACGACTTTGATTGTGTGATGAGGGATTCCCCGGCGTGCTACTCCAGCTGCGACGTTGCCGAATCTACTCTATACTGTCCAGGCGCGCTTAACATGTTTTCGGCACCTTCTGACGACTTCATTTAGCATGAGGGAATTTTTACTAGTTGCTAAAATCTATTTTATTTCCTCATCAACTTTGCGTCATGTAATTCAAAAAAAATGATAATTCTTAAAAATCGTCAATGCGTGGATCAATTTTATCCCAACTTCTGCACACCTTTAGCATATAGTTTACATCAGCTTTTGAAGGTGTTCGATGAGATGCCTGGATATAAAATATATTTTCGTGAGATGACCGAGATATGAGCGGATTCCGAAAAAGGAGCATGGAGCATCGTGGAAAAACACTCGCGGAAAAGTCTCACAGCTTATAAAATTATTACAGAATTAGTCACTTCAATTCATTATTAATTAGAGAGTAACTAGTAATAATTAGATTGAGAACTACTATAATAACGGTTGATAGTCGACTAAGTACAGGCATCATTAACATGATTCAAACACATTTTAATCATGGACGAAATATCGTTGGCAAATTCTGTTTCTTGAATCATCGTATGGATTGCATATGATTAATTCTTGAACTACTTACAAACGATTACTCGACTATTCGATACATGTGTTCGAGTGTCAAAGGTAGCTATTCGATAAATTCATTTCACTTTATTCAGTTAACGGGTACTTTGCTACTGAATTCATTGATGAGATAACCTATAAACCGACTTGTTGCTCCACATTATTGCCTCAGCTCTTAGGTGGTGCCTTAAAAACGATTCACTCTTGGATGCAAAATAAGGACGAGGAAGAGAGAGAGAGAGAGAGAGAGAGAGAGACCAATAATATTTGACCAAAACTGCATCGAGATCGCGATTCTCTATAAGTCTCAGAAAAGCTCGTATCGCTCTAGGAAACACATACAATAGTTCTCTACATGCAAAAAACGTCCCAACGAGTAGAAACAATTCCCATCAGTAGAAAAAGGACATTCATAATCAAAATATTTTTGAAAAATATTCATCTCAAATTCTGATGAATCACATGCATTTGCCAGCGTTATAAAACTCATGGGTTATTCCTTTGTATTATCATTGGTTTTTATATCGCTCAGTCAGCTAGATTCATCTGAAAATGCAGATTCATCATAGGACGTACTTCAACCATTGATTTAAACGTACTTCACTGGTATATTCATTGATTAATGCCTCTGGAATTGGGAGTTGAGGTCACCTTTTGAGGAATTCCCAGAATTTTATTCGTTTTATTGTTGAAACCAGTCGATTGACCTTGGATTCTGCAAGAATTTAATCAATTTTTTGAACTGTTGAAACAACTAGCATTTTATCAAAATCATATGTTCTGCAAAATTCAGTGCAGAGATTCAGTAAAGTCGTAGAGAATCCCTCATCACTCAACCGAAGTTGTTACGTAGCTCATGGTATCCAATCTAAGGATAATGACGATATTGTCGGCTTAGAAATAAAGGGGCGCAAGTGCGATGCTTATGCATAGAACTTGCATTCCTTTGTTCCTGAGGGGACGATATGAGTATTCTTTTGTGTTTGTCATCTATGATATTTTTACTTCTGGAATGTCCTTCTTTTATTTTAATTTCTTGAAATTCTAGAAAAAACATAAGAAAGTGAAAGAGAAGGTTTATCCAGTTGCATATTATTAACAGATTATCTGGAATTTTTCAAAATCCCATGAGATTATAACACTACGAAATAAAATGATAACACGTAAGAGAAAAGTATAACAGTAACTTTTTAAAATGCAGCCAGTCTTAACAAAGCCGTTAAAAAATTTCGAGCTTTGCAACAGTTTGGATAAAGTTCTTCTTTTTTTTGTTTGTAGACATCGATTATCTGAAGATGTTACTTGGCCCTTTTACATTCAATAACTTGAAAAGATGAATAATAGAAAACCATGCGAGTTTCCTGTTGCTTTCAATGATTGTCCTTTTTCCTCACATCCTGTTCTACCTCTAGATTCGATTTTTCGAATATATCACATCTCCTTTTGCATTCTTGTATATCTCCAACACTTCATGATGCTCGATCAATTTTAATTGAAAATACTTCAATTAATTTCTCCAGTAAAGTAAATAATGAATATGTCACCAAATTCACACTAAATTGAAAAATTAAATATTTTACTGGATGTTAGAGTTTTTTCAGGCTACAATCCATTTGAAAATTGTCCTCGTCAATGCATCAACAAAATGAAATTTGTGGTAGTTTTGAAAGTGGAAGCATATTCAGAAAGGCAGATATATATATACACACATATATAAATGTGGAAAGTGCTTATGGTAGGGAGGAAAACGGTGGGACAGTTGCCGGACATCGGAATGGGAAAACGGGTTAGCCGAACGAGCACACTACGTAGTAGAGTTATGAGGGGTGCAATTGCACGTACCCATTTCCGTGAAAACAATGCGACGTATCAAACGTTCTCTCATCTGTAAAATCCCCTCAACAGAAGTAAGGTAGTTTTTTTTCGAGTAATTTATTTCATCGACTCAATTATTCTTCTCCGGCAACTTTGTTTGTTTGAGGAAAATGAGGTTAGGATGACAACAGTTACTGTAGGTAAGATCTTTACGAAGAAAGAGGGACAGTTATTCGTACTAGCCTCCCCAATTCATCCTCTTTTTTATGAGGCAGAAATTTTTTCCTGTACCCACTCTTATCAGAGGTCTTCGTTGGTCAATGGGCACGCAATTTCTCCTACAATTACGACTTACTAGTCAAACTATTTTTTCAATCATTTGTAAACACAGATTTTCTTTCGATTGAAAATATCTCAATTTTCCTAACTCAATTCTCTACCCACAACTACAGTAATTCCCGTCACTTTAACCTCACTTTCCACCGCATACGAGCTACTGATTTTCCATGAATTTCTCTTCCCATAGAAAAAAAAACAATCTCATTCTGTTTGTAGTCCCGTTTGACTGATAAGAAATTTGAAAAAATCCTGGAGAGGACATAACGAGGAGGTCGTCCCGTTGCGTGCTACACTCCAGAATTCACTCCCTCCATAAAACAAAAAAAGAGGCAGAGAAAAAGAGAAATTACTGAGGGTCGTCATGCACACTTTCGCACATTAACATCGCCTCACAAACACATGAAAAAACATACAAATATGTTCATTCAAATATTTACTAACGCAACCTTACTCATCCCTCCCTAATAAGCCATTGACTCTTTCTCTCTTTCTCTCTCTCTCTCCCGCTTTCTCTTTCTGACTTCGTCAATGTTCGTCAATACACGTGCGCCCTCTCTGCTTTTATTTTTGGGAACCTCCCTCTTCTCAACATCACTCACATAAACATCAAAAGTTCCTGTATTTTCTATACATGTATTGCAGAGCGGTTTGCTTCTGTTCCATTCCGCTCGACGAAATAGTTGGCGTTTCACCGTGAATTTGACCCTATCCCCTCTCTCTCTCTTCACGCCACCACACTGATAGACTCTGGACCAAACCCACCTCCTCCTCCCTTACTCATGCACAATTCTATGTGTGTGTGGGTTGATTGTGACGCCATCTCACTTGCACCAATTACCGAAGCTCAAGGGGTTGCAACAATTCTCTCACTCGGTACAACGTAATCCACCCCCCTACTATCCATTCCCCGAAAAAAATGCATACAGAATTTTCCACACACCTATCTGTTCTAGCCGAACGCTGACTGGGTTATTTCGCTATTTTGCAAACCCCAAAATTTTCATTATGCAATTTCACGATTAAATAATTTTCGAGTGACTAGGATTTATTTGTCGATTTAATTGATCATTATTCTTTACTCTCAAAGACTAAAAAATTGTCCATTGAACAGAGAAGGATTTTCCGAGAAATTCCAGAGAGCCTGGGACTTGTGAGAGTTATGACATAAGTCAAAAAATTGGATGTAGCTTGTTTCCAAAATACCTCCGTATTAAGACGGGTTGGGAAAATTCATCATGGGAACTTTTGGTAGACCATGAAAATCTCTACAAATAAGGACTCTTGACAAATCCTGCTAAGCTCATTTGCTTAGGAGATATTTACTAATGAATCTACTGGAAGTTACGCCCCCATTCAAACAGGGTGTAGCTTATTTTGGAGATAACTCTGTAATAATGAAGACTGGGAGAAATTATAATTGGACTTTTTTTCGCGGAGAGCTCTGTAGGCTACGAGAAAGGTCTTCTGACAGATACTCCTAAACTCATGGATTTCAAAGAAATTATGAAATAATGAAGCGACAAGTCGACTTTTTCATTCCTCCATCATTATCTCCTGAAGGGCAAGCTTAAAAGAGAATCTCAAGAAAGCTGGATCGTAGAGAATCCCGAAATTACGAAAAAGCTTCGAACGAATGAATTTAGAAATTTCCATTATTCCAAATAATTCACCCAAAATTCTCCAATCCTCCTCTTCAATTTCAACAATCCGATTGCAACAGTGAAAGGAGACGACAGTTTCCGCCTTTCTTCATTTTTCGAAGTGAAAGCTTCGTCTAGTTGATGACCAGAGGCGCTGCATGTATGTTATCTTATTTTCACCACACAGATCCACTGATTTCATACCATTGACTTCCGGTTTGTGAAATTCCTTCTTCATTTTTTTGAAACGAAAAAACCCTCTTTTCCCTTCATTCCTCTTTTTTCAAACTCATTTTCTCTCCTCTACCATTGGAGTTTTTTCACGAGAGCGGAAGTCCTCACGAGTGGAACCAGGGGGTTGTACCTATTCCATAGCCAGGGTAGTCCAGTCCCATGTTACGTTCTCTCTCCCCTTTCCTACCTCTCGCACTTTAGTTTCTCTCTGCGCGGACTCTGGAACGCTCTGTGCTTCGCCAACTCGTTCTCTCTCTCTCTCTCTCACTCTTCCATAATTTAGGCCAGTCTCCCATTGGCTAGCTCGTTGCTGACGTCATTGGGGAAAGGTAGTGGGGGAAATTGCGCAGGAGAGTGGGGAGAAGAAACTGGCGAGTTTCGGTGGAGTGGGGGAAAATGGAAGTTTCGCTAAAATACACTGTCAGATAGAACTTGGTAGCCGTGGCGCATAGAACGTGTTGTTACCACGAATTTTATAACGTTTTTTTCTTTCTTCCCCCTCTCTCTTCCTCTTTTGCTTATTTTTATTTTGTTACATAGATATATACACTTTTCCGGGGTCTTCTCTCGACTTTTTGTCTTTCAATGAAATCAAGAGAATAAGTCATTTCGGAATTTCGAAGAAATAATTCTTCTGGGATTAAATCCATGAAAAAATGCTCTCAAATTAACGGAATGATTTTCTTTTTCTCCTACACTATGAAAACCAGAATAACAAAAGAGGCATACTTTATGAAGGGAAAAAAGTACTTAGCATGCAAGAGGAGTGAAGCTGAAAGATTTTTCGATCAGCGGTGGTCAGCTTTATTTTATAGGCTGAGCCACACAATATACGCGTATGCGCGCGTTCCATCATACAAGCGCGCCACAAAAATTATCATTTGAAATTGTACTATTATTACATTGTTTTGGATGAACAATGAATAATTCTAGGCATCACCACTGGTGCCGTATTATATCGATATAGTCAATTCAATTCGAGTTGAATCATGAATTCTCGTGGAGGATGATTCCAATGAATCCAGGAATCGATAATGATCCCTCTGAAATTTTATTTGTCTGAATTTCCATTTCAATCGATTTTCCTCTCAATCTGGAGAGATTTTTCGTTAAACAGTACATTTCAACGAATAATTTTGATTTTCTTCGGATTTCAAGATATTCCCAGAAAATGAAAATCAGTTTGTCACTTTTATCTTTTCAGATTTTCATCGGATTTTTAACAAAAAAACATTAATGATGAGCAATCACAGTATAAAACAAAATCTATTCGAATAAATTCCATTGAAATTTATGAACAATAGAGTATCCTGTCGGCTGGAAATGATACGGACTAAAGTTGCAACTTACCCCCTACATCTGAACCCAAAAAAGATGAATAGAAAATTTTTATAATAAAAAATAAAACGCTCTAAACTCACTAATTAGCAAGAACAAACTTTTAGAGGAAATTCGTAAAAAAAAAATCCTCAAATGTTTTCCATCGGAAATACATTTTTTACATAATTTCTTGTCGTTTGATTGAAAGTCAAAGTTGATTTGTCAGATGTTATAATTAATTCGTTCTTTTTCTCCTCCTCTTTCGATTTTATTTCATGCTAAATTCTCCGTGCAGATGCGCGCGCTACCTCCTTTTTGCGCGGGAATCGATTCTCTATTTCGAGCTTCACCCCCTCTGGTTGGCTCAGCTATGTCATTTGAACTCATCGTCCGAGCCCCAAAAAATGGTTATATTCTCAAAAAAGAAGAGAATGAAATGGAATTCGTTGGATTTTCGGTATTATAACGCTCTCGCTTTCTCAACTAAATTCGTTCATTATTTAGTTGTTTTTCTTTTTAGGATTTTCACACTGCATTGATTGGGCGATATTGATAATCAAAGCTGGAAAGAATGATAGCAGGTGTGAAACTGTAAGGATCTAGAAAAACCATCGGGCTTATAAAAAATTAGGAAGGCACCTTTTCATAGTTCATGAAACTTTCTACGAAAAAGATCACCCAAAATAATCTCAAAATCATCATTCTGATTATTCCCTTCCATAACTCTTACTTTGGGAATATATAAAGAATCGTTTTTGCAAGAAAAATTTCAAAATACTTTTTTGTAGATCACAATTTCTTTACCAAAAAAATCTTGTGCCATGTTCTCCTAAACTCACTCGTTACCGAAATCCGCGCACCATCAATTCTCTCTATTACCGACTGAACTCCCAATCCATCGCATATTTCATCATCCTTAATTCAAAATTCCCGCGTCAGCTGTCATCCAATCAGCTGCGTTGCCATTACGAATGATCAATAATTCTTATACAGCAGCATCTAGCGTTGAATAGTGTATCAGATCTAAAAAAAAATCCGAAGAAACTACTTTGCTCGTTTTTTGTCCTCCAGAATGAATGATTAGTTTATTGTTTTCGATGATGGGAAAAAAATAAATAGGAAGGAAACAAAGGAAGAGTAAAGATCCCGTTTTCTAAAATGCTTTACACATTGACGTTTAAATCATACCCAGACCACTCCGGGTCTGTATGTGTGTGCTGCATATTACAAGTAGGACAATTTCAGGTGAGAGAAGTGGATAGAAGTTTCACCGTTATTTTCAACTTGGTGCGTAGTGGGTAGAGGCAGAGGACGTCAAAACTATGTGGTTCAAACTATTCGTGTTGATACACAAAATGCTCCTCTATATAAAACCTGTATACATATAAAGTGTATGTATATAAATATATGCAATAGCTAACACTTGTATCGTTTATTTGATACGACTATACATTGGAAGTGAAGCACGAGTAACCCGGATTCAAAATTGTATTCCTGGAATGCTGTCAATAATAATTAAATGAGAATCTTCATTATCGATTGACGTTACTAGAATATTTAATGAATGTTTTTAATTACTTCTATTCGTTCTCTAGGAGAAAGAATTTGTTTTCTTTCTTTTGTTAACTGATCATTATGTAAAAATGAATATTTTGGCTTTGAGACCAAAAAGCTTTGAGGACCTCATGGCGTTGGATTAAGCCCTAACTTTCACGTATTTGACACTGCAGTGCCGCTACACCTGTCGATACCATGCATTTGCATACAAAATATATACGGAATGTTGTGTAATAGTTTATTATATTTTCTAATTTCTCACAATTAAGTAAGAATTACCTAAGGGCAAAACTACAGCCAGCATCGTCCCTAATGTACTGCAGCGCCACCTCCTGGGTTTGCTGGAAGACCGAGGTGGTGTACGTGACGTCACAATGCCTCAAAATCACTGGAGGCAAATGCAGGCAAGAAAACAGCGGAGGAAATATGAATATCAACCCCGCAGAGTTTCTGTATAAAAATTTCAATAACATATCTCATATTTCCTAATCAGTATCTATCTAGAAAAAAATCCACGGAAAGGCTGAGGATTTTTCAATAGAATTCATGTAATTTGGTGACTCAAATCCGATTTGACCACTCAGATTCAGATTAGGAATGAGGAAGAAACGCACTGCTCAATCCCAGTTTAGAGATGAATTTCGCTTGATTCGGTTCGAGCAAATCATTAGAAATAAGTAGAAAAGTCAGAGGACTTTTTTTCCGACGAAAAAATTGCTAATGGTATTTTTCTAACGTCAATATGCCCAGTGTGTTTTGCTCAGCCTGTTTGAGTTACTCAATGGAGCGCCTTTTCAGGCGATTTTAATGTGTCAAATATTGAAGTTAGAAGGACGCTGTTATTTACTTTTTTTATAGAAAATTTAATGCTCTGCAGGAAAATTCCTATTATTTTTGTCACTGTCTCTTGTAGTGTGTCTGGCGAGAGCTATAAACAGAAAACCAGTAGCTTCCCAAAATTCCACGATTCTTCAAACAATGGAAATTCTCAGTCGCAAGTCCCTTATTACCAATTGTTTGAACACTCGAAAATTTAGTTATCCATATTGTTCCCACTTTTTGGACGATCAATCGAAAAAGCACTCGAAGTTCTCCACAAAAATCGGCAAGAAAAATGAACTTTCCAATGGAGTACTTGACTAGCGGTATCGCTAGTATTTCTCTCTAATTGTTTTTCATACATTATCTTTCTTTTCATTCAAGAATTCTCTCGAATGACCTCGTTTCCAAGATGTCACAATTATCAACGATCAATTCTCGGAATAATTCTCCTCCATCACTTCACTCCTGTCTCCATTGAAAAACTCAGCCTTCCCTCTACATGATCGGCTGAGAATTGACCTCCTTCGATTTCTCCCGAAAAATCATAAATCCGATCCAAGATTCTCCCGCTATTTTTTAATTCAGCGATTAACCGTTCCAGAGGCATAAAGTTGCTGTCAACGATACTTAAAATTGCGATACCCCAGCGATATCAACTTGAGAGTCGTGAAAGAAGTAACGAAGATAGTATAGACGTGTATGCGAAAAAAAAAGTGGGAAAGAGGAAAAAAACGAGAAGAATGATGGTTGTATATAGCGACGCGATAGAACGCCGAAGAGAGAGAAAGAGAGGGGGAAGGGGGGTCAGGTAGGCACGGCTTCTTGCTGGGAACTGATCCGTGACGCCTACACCGGTCACCATCTTCGTGTCTTCTTGGCGTTGGTATCGGCTCTGGTAGCACAAGAAAATATCGAACAAATTATGAAGAGAATAAGAATAATCGTTAGTTAAAATTAATTCTTGCGTTTCATAATGTTAACGAAGAGAAGAGAGTTATTGAGGATTAACGAATTATGGATCCCACATCTCACCTAGTTAGCCCCCCTTCTGATTTAATCGAAAAATTATGCAGTAAAATCCCTCTATATTTGATCATCCTTTAGATTTTACTAGATTCTTCCTAAATGATGAAGTGGTTTTAGAAATGATGAAGTAGTTTCAGAAGCTTTTCTACTTCGAACACTTTTTTCACAAAGTCAACAAATGTCCCCCAGCAGACAATAAACATTATTGCGTTCAAATGTAGAAAGGATGAAAATAAACAAATAATTAGTTTTAGCAGAGCACGTCGTATAGCGACTTTCCTGTAAGTAATATACTTCCAAGTAACAAATGCAACATTGTGTTTATGGAATGTGATGAACAAAAAAAAAAGATGATGTATTTTTCTGGTTTAATTTGCAATAAACAAAAAAAAAATAGATTCTTCCTCTATCCTTGGTTATCTGGTTCTCTACTACGATTTTTGTTGGCCACTAGAACGACTAATCAGAAGTAGACATCTGAGCGGGCATTTTTGAATTTTAAAAGAATACCTCCGTTCATTGCGCATTTGGATGCGCAGGACTTATGCATGTGACATGAGTGTGATGTGATGGGCACAAAAAGATTTGTCAATAAAAAGGATTTCCACTGTACTGTTTGGCTCCTCTGAGGATTGAAAAAATATATTTTATTTTCGGAGATATTAATTACTAGATATGACATTTACATAAAAGTAAGTCAATTGTTGAGACACAATTCCGGTAAAACGGGCTTGCGCAGACAAATAAATTAGGATTGTTTTTAGCAAGCCTCTGACGGGAAATTAAAAAATCCATAGAAAATATGAAAATCCTTCAATATAGAATTTCCTAGTGGAATTTACTGGGATTTTATCGTCAATTTTTTCATTAGTAAATAGTCTGATACGCGTCAAAGGGTGGAAAAGGAACATTCAAATTATCTTTGCGACCATTAATACTCGGACGTCTCCAAAAATTTAGAAAAATAGCAGAAAGCTCAAATTTCATTTGATAAAAAAGTTTCTTGCAGAAATGAGGCTATTTCTCATTAATGAAAATTACCATCCTCTCTATCGTTCCACAAAGTTATCGATATTTTATCAGAGAAGTAACTTAAAAATTCTCTATTTTCTCTCCATTACCGACTGAAATTTTCTGGAATACCTTAAAAA
The DNA here is from genome assembly GCA_963565655.1 of Aleiodes testaceus. Classification (NCBI taxonomy): domain Eukaryota; kingdom Metazoa; phylum Arthropoda; class Insecta; order Hymenoptera; family Braconidae; genus Aleiodes; species Aleiodes testaceus. The sequence continues at coordinate 2,765,687 of OY751421.1, read as the reverse complement.
AGTATATCGTGTATTATAAAGTTAGGTGAAAAGAGTAACGGGGGATCGTTACTACAGGGTCGTGGGAAGTGCTACGTTCGACCTTGAGCCGCAAGCGAACACGAATATATATATATATATATATTATATACAACAAACTGAACGATATACGTTTAGTAACAACGCACGGAAGAGACAAAATATATCGATACGGAAGAGCATCCCTGAGTACTCGACCTTGCAATCGATATTTCGGTGTGTTTATGTGAAGAGGCTTATAACGTAAATATATTTATCAAGGGCATTTATAATGCAAGTTGATTGAACCTTCAATGAGTCCGTGGAATCGCTTGTTTTTTAATGACCTCAGAGAGCAAATTATTACATGATTCCGTTGATGTTCTTGAAATTGTTATGAGAGTTAACGAATTTCGCTTCCGGGGCATGGTGGAGTTGATGAATTTTGAAAATTTTAATGGTTCCGGTGGTTGAGAAATATGCACTGGCAAATGCGATGACGCCATTACTTTTGGAGCAATAATTTCCGAGATAATTCGGAGACGAGAATCGATCAATATCATCATCCTTCAGAAGGATCGAAGTTTCCTTGTTCGACGAGGATTGAACACAGCATTTTCCAAGAGAAATTCCGCTTTTTCGATGATAGTGATAGAATTTTAGTTTCTTTTTCCTGAAAATTTATCTGCTAATCGAATGAAAATTATTTTTAGAAAGTACATTTTTTTTTTAGAGATAAGAACTGGATTAGAACCGTGCAACCTACGCCTGAGATTTTTTCGACAACATCTCCATTGAAGCACTGGATAACGCAAAATGTAAAAGAACTCACTACTCTGTATTCCTGCATCAATTTGTCATTAATTAATTAATGGAAATGGTGGAAGCAGATAAGTCAAATAATTCATCGCAGCTTCTTCCGTAAATATTTTTTGAATGTGTAGGTTGAGACGAAATCCATAAGAGACCATTCTTGTCGAATATTTCATGGCCTACAAGAAGGTTTCTAGGCAAATTCTCCTAAACACCATAGTTTACGAGATTTTTCTGAAGTAATAAAAATCTGTACGCCTCTCGCAAATTATTTCATCGAAATTTCTAACAAAAAAATTCCTTCGCCATTGCTCCTAAGCCTCATCAGAGGTATCTTCAAACAAATCTCCATATGATTCTTACCCTCATGATCTCCAACCACTTCACTACTAAATTATTCCCACATTTCAGTGAATAGTATGAATCCATTCCTCTTTGATTTTAGTTTCCATATAAGAGATTGACCGTCATCAAAATTTTCGATTTCCATTTTTTGGAATCCTTTCTTTCGAGGTTTTTTTGATTGAAATCGTTTTGATAGATTTTAAGATATAATTTTTTTTCGTAATTTTTCGATGAACTCGTAATGAATCGATCCTGCCAACATTTAGCCATAATACGTAACATAATATTGTGTAGCTTTGTGAATTTTTTCGGATTTTTCTCGGTGTTGGTTTTTGAGATGTTTTGATTTCAATGATTTTTTTGTAAAAAATGTGGTAAATCGATAACGACTGAAATCATGACAATGTTAGTGCATCATATTGATGGAGAATTGTTCAAAATATATTTTTTTCTTTCGCAATTTATATTTTTTAATTTTTTTGAAAATCAGGATGAGTTCTTACTCGATTTCGTCAAGATAGAGCTATTATTTGGCTGTATATTTGGTTGTTATATCATTATTGGAGGAATATTAAGAATGAAACGGTTCCTGAAGAGAAGGCAAACCATTCGGAAGCAACTTGCTAATAAATCAGTAGATAAAGCTATAAGCATAACTATATCGATAGCAATTTTCTACTAGTTTCAATTTAATACAATGAAGTATGAATTTCCACTTCTTGAAGTACTTGGGCACTCTGTGGCCCAATGCTGTCGATATATCCCTACGATCTATGGATCCAGGAGCGAAATGATTCCCGCCAAATTCACGGTACTGTGGAGTATAGAATTGCGAGTTTGCGTCTATTTCAGAAATAGGATTTTCCTGAATTCTACAATCCTCCTGTCGAAAATAATGAGGGAACAACGCCGAATGCATGCAAAACAATCGGAATAGTGGAAACAAAGGCGAAAGAATCGCCTTGTACAGTAAATTACACTGAGTTGAATATTCAAACGTAAATTGTTGTGATAGAATTTTCAAAACAAATAGAGAACATGGAGAACACGGTTATGAAAAGAATTAACAGACAGCACGTGTACTCTTGTATATATGCACGAGTACAAATTAATTATCCTTTATACACGAACGGATAATCAGAGCAGAAATTCACAACAAAATGAAAGGAAGAATGGGGAAGAAGTAAAAAGCTTGATCCTCAAGATTTTTTTTTTCCGAATTATCCAACTGAAGATTTTTCAATTCATTCCTCATAAATGGTATTTCATTATCTTTTCCCTCTTGCTTCCCACCTTTTTTCCAATTCAAAATATAAAAAGTAATTGACTAAAAGTCCCGCCTGTTTTTTTAAATTTATCAAGTCATTCGGAAAATTGAAAATCTCCTGGAATTTCAGCGCATCTCAATGTTTCCATTAATTAATATCACCTTCTTGAAAAAAATGAAAAAAATAAATGAAATTGAAAAATGCAGATTGTCATAATCGTGATTAAATTTCGCGTTGAAAGAATTTACGAAGTACAAGAATGAGACAAAAGCGAAAATAATAGATGAGGATCGAAAGAGAGAAATTTTAGAGAAGAAAATATTTCTCAGTATTTTCCATCTCTCTTCATCCAATGCTTCCAGCTACACTGGCATTTGCTATAGCTCTCAGGTTTCCACCCCTCGTTCGATCCAACCCCTGTTCTAACCCACCGCCAAGCTATTCGACCCGCATCCAGGTCTCTAGCTCTCTCACTCTTGCCAACGTTGAACACGCATACCCTTCTCTCTCTCTCTCTCTCTCTTTTGCTCTACCCTCAAAGCTGAGAGGGAGAATTTCTCCTCGGGTTCTCTTGCTCTTACCCTCCCTTCGTTCCTCACTATATATATAAAACGCTGCTGATATTACCAACGTGGAAATTTCACGTTATTTCTCCGGAGATTCATATCAGTGAAGGTAGAAATAAATAAAATTAAATTGTGAAGAAAAAAAAATTATAATTAACGAATTCATCGTCGTTTATTTAAAAAATCATGGTTGTATAATTTTCATTACAATAACCATCAATATTTTCTCTTGAATTAATTATTTAGTTTGAAAATCAAAGGTTTCCCGCTTCTTTCCTGAGGTGAAAATCATGGTCTCAATTATTTTTCCCCCCAGAAAATGTGTTTATTCACTGGTTGGATCGTTTTTTTCCCTTTCAGGAGCTAGGGGAAAGTAGTAAAAAAAAATGGTGACGTCTTTGAAAGTACCCTCGCGCGTCGAGACGTCGCTGGAAAAAACGCGCCCTCCCGGCGCCGTGCGAAAATAAAACGTGACGCAAAAAAACGTCCCCTTAGCCGCGTGCGGGTGCGCGTGTGGCCCCGTGCTCTATCTATCGCTCCCTCTCTTCCTCTCAACTTTGTATGCCAGGCCTTCTCTAACAGCTTTTTTCATCCCCACTTTTTATTCTACTTCTTCTGCTTCTTTCTTACTTCTCGTACGTTGGCTGAGATCCCTGGAACTTTCTATCGACGCTCATTTTCATTCCTCGTACTTCGCTTCTCTCCCCCTCCCCCCACTCTATCGGCACTATCTACTAAACTACTTTACCGACGTTGGATCAACCAATGAGAGAGCGTCATCCATCTTATTCTTAACGCATCAAGACTTTAGAATGATTGCGTTTGGTTATCGCGTTTTGGTGGGAATTTTGAAATGAATAATGTTACAGAGTTTTTTTTTATGGAGGATACAATTCAATATGTGATGAACGAAGGTAGCTCAGGTAGAAATTGTAGGTTCTTTCGTAAATAACTCAAAAATTAGTGTTGTTAAAGGAAATTTGGAAAATACTTTTTTTTGCTGAATTTAGTGAATCATAAAGGGCATCTTCCGTTCAATCTCGTCAACATAACGCTTCCTGATATGTTTTCAAAGTAAACTACATGATATTTCGGAATCGCCGTCCTTCACCACTCACAGTAGACTAATTATTGGGCATAATCACTCAATATGAATTTTTTAACTAGTGATAAGTAAAGCTACCAAGTTTCCTATGGAAATCGTAGTGATCTTGATCATCCCACCACAAAATATAAAAAATAAAATAACTCACATCGGGGAGCAGATGACGTAACAATCACGACTAACATTACGTAAAAGACACGATGCCATGCTGCGCAATAGGTCGAACAGCTCATGATCTAACAATCCATTGGTTTCATCAAGCTCGCCAATGGAAACCCAGTTAGTATTAACCTTGTGAATGTATTTTGTATCCTCAATGAAAGGGTGGATATCGAAGCTATCGATCAATAATACCAGACTTTCTTGTATTCTCTTTTACTAACTTGACATTGTGTCCTGCTCATTGCTATCCTTTACAGTGGTCAATTAGGCTTAAAATTCGAGATATAAAAGAATTTTCAGTTGAAAAATAATCATGAATTGAAGTATAAAATCATTTCGGTGGAAGTACACTAGAAAGTCGGAAAAACAGCAGCAAAGTGGCGCAAGAGAATGACTTGTTTTTCTGTCATTCAATTTCCAGAAATATTTCAAAAACTAAGCATAATAGGATCATATTGGGAGGGTTTTTTTTTGTAGCTCGAAACTTCTCCTACAAAATAGGTGCAAGACAAAATTTCAGTATTATGCTTTGCTTCCGAAATATTTGCTCAAGTATAAATTGATTTGCCTCGTTTCATCGTTCCATGACTGAATTTGTTCATACTTTTTTGCAAATATCTTCAGAACAAATCGGTAAACAGCAAAATATCGAGAGTCATTTTTCATAGAAATTTTAATTGTCTTCAAACTTTTTTCCGAAAATATATATAAGATACTGAACATATTTCGATCCCCCATTACCACATTCTTGATTTGAATGACAGGCGGGAAAATTAAAGCGAAGTAAAGCCAATGAAATGCATCTTCTGATTCCACAATATACATAGTTTTCGTATGACACAGCAGTGCTACATTCAACAAGTTAACGTTGACGTGCACGTTGTATACGACATCCTACTTCCTGAATTCCGGAAGTGTGTGAGGCCAGTGTCAATTGTATCCCGGTACTTCATTTTACCTTGTTCCAGGCCATTGCACTACTTTGCATCCAAATGTTACAATAAACCTCCGCCAGAGGGAGTTTTATTGTCACACGATGATTGTCTATCTGATTAGATTCTACCGCGTGTTTTTTCAGGTTATGCTATGATTCCAGAAGCTAATGCGCTACAGCCTAACCTTCAAACTAACATCGTCTATCAGTCTGTATTTCTAGACTAGCAATCGTGTGAGATCGACATTCAGGCACAATTTCATCACTACAAGCCCATTCGGACCATGAGGATGAGCCACACGAGACTTTGTGTTCAACCACAAAGTCAGTTAATTCACAGGCATCAGCCATTGTAACAATGTTTGGCCTCAAGTTCTATGGTTTTCTTCACGGCGGAAAACATGTAGAAGTGTAGTAACAGTACATTGTATCAATGATGATGAAGAGAATGTTCAGTCTCATGATTATAGATATCATATATATATATTCATGTTTTTTAAGCAATCCAATGAGTTTCCTTTCCAACGTCCCTGGTTAAAAAGAAGGCGACCGGAGTCTTGAGTTTCTTCTCTCGTTGCTTTTGAAAAAGGTGAGAGAGAAGTAAAGAAAGAAAAGAAAATGAGAGAAGAAGAAAAATATATATATATATATGCAGAGATATATTATAAGAGAAAAAAAACGCCGAGAGAAAGAGAGAGACCGAGAGATTAGTATAGAAGGTAAGAGAGAGAGTGGGAAAGAGAGCGTCGTCATAATTCCTTGAATTGAACGGCGGGTTATTCTCCACCAAGGTTACCAGTGAGGGAACGAGGTGCGGCCCCTGAGACGTGTAAGGGGAAGGAAGTTAGAAGTAGGCGGCTGAAGTGGGGGGAAAGCGGGGAATCGATAGGACGGCAAGGACGAGTCTATAGTCATACATTGTGCATGTACATCTGCGGATGTATATATGTGTGTGTGCGAGTTTGGAATGGCAATGTGTTAGTTGTGTCATGGCTGTGTCGATTAACGAAGTAGGAGAGGGGGTGTAGGAGCGAGAGAGAGAAGAGCAAATGGGTATGTATTTAGTAGGATGGCGTCCCGCTTGGCGGCGGTAGTATCGAGCCGGAGCGAGAGAGAGATGAGTATATACGCGTGGCAACGACGACAGTTGGAAGAGCAAGCAGCAGCGACGGGTGGTGGAGAAGGGCGATGAGGGGAACGCGGTGATTCGCTTGCCAGGCAACGATGGCTGGATTGTGCGACGCTTGAGGGGATTGGCGGGACGGTTGGGGCCATTGGAACAGTAGAGAGTGGCACGATGGGGTGTACAAACGGTGGAGTTGAGAGGAGTGGAGAGGGGCGAGGAGAGTGGGCAGAGAGACACCGAGGAAACGCGCACGATGGGCACTAAACAGAGTGGGGGAACTAACTGGATGTTGGAGGGATGTGGGCAGGAGAGGCGATGGGTGAAGGAACGAGGCAAGCGGTAGGACGTGTGAGGGGAGAGAGAGCGAATGAGGTGGGTGCGAGGGACAGGGGGAGAAGCGACTTTATGCAGCTGCGGGACGATAACAACGATGGGCTACAGGACCGCCGCTATAGCTGGGGAAATGCCAAATGGGCTAAAGGACCGTGCCGGCCTAGCTGTACGTTCGCTTGCCTCGTAGTGGCATGGCGGACGGGCGGCAAGGCAGGCAGGAAAGGCGGGAAGGAGAGAGGGATTTCAAGCGGTCGTCTCTTCTTGTCTGCCTCCGTTGCCTCTGCGCTACGAAGACTTCCAACATAACACATACACACACACATACAGAGGCATGGGCCCTCTTCTCACTCTTGCTAGCTTCCCTCTCGTCTCTGCTACCCGCGCTCTCGTCACTACCAAACGTTTTGGTTCTCTCTTACCGGCGGCACTGTATTTCTCTCTTGTCCCGTTACTACCTAACCTCCAACATTGCACATCCCTTGGACTGCCAGCTCATATCGTACCCAATGCTCTCACCCAATCCTCGTCTTTTGGACTCTCTCAGCGAGTTTCAGACACTCGTTCCTCTCAAAGTCCTCTGGGTTACCAACCCTCGTTGTCCTCGACGAATATGCTCTTCGTCATGGTGACGTTCTGATCTAGAATATAGACGCTCCTTTTGTTGAGAAGAAAATATTTTATCAGAATACGTTTTTTTTACTGGCTCAAATATTGTAAAAAAAAAACTAAACTCAATTCTTTTGGTCTGACGATTACTCCAAATTTTCCTTTCTCTCTTACTACTAAATGAAATATGCTGAGACTTTCAGTCAGATAGAATTATATGCACAAAGAAAATTGATTACGCTGAATTATTCTCTACTTTTTCATCTGCACACACGCCTGACAAACTTTATCTGCAGAGGGAAGAGAGATTGTTAGGAGCTTTCTTTATATTTTTCTGCACTTGATTATCAAAGAAAAAAGCCTCAAGGTACTTTTTTTCACTATGAAGATTCAATACCTTTCCTGAGCATGTGAGTTTTCAAACTCACCAAGTATATTATTATACATATAAATGTTATTTCTCGCCAACAGCTTTATTTGAATTTGCCGCTGATTGTCGTGGGTGGAAAATCGTGTGGTTGGCTTTCAACAATCGAGTAATGCGCCTCGGCGCAGTGACGTCACGACCTGGTTCTATACTGTTGTGTGGTAGTTTTTATGTGTATGTGTTTGTGTGTCTTGATGTGTCTTGCGCGCATCAAAGACGACTTCAAGTAAATGAGATCTCCACAAAATACATTTCACGTAAAGAAGATGAAGAAAAAGAGAGAAACGGTGGAATTTTACTGAACATTATTCTACAGAGGAACTTTCCTGTACTATCGAAAATGTCAGAGAGAAATTGTTAACGGGTGTTGAAGGCATATGAATGTTTACGAGAATTATTAGCCCTAGGCCACTCATCAATGTGTGGGCGAACAATAATAATCTACATTTCGAATTGTTTATGACTGTGCCCGCAAAATTTGTGCACTTCCATCCAATAAAAGCGACCGAATTAAAACAGTTTTCTCTTCATTCCTCCAATTCTCCTGACGCTTCCAAAATTGCCGAGACAAATGAGATGTCTCTTACATCTTTCATGGAGCGATTCCCTCCCACCAGCGTGAAAAAGAAAAAATAATCTTAATGCGCACGTGCAATTGCCGGCGAATTTAAATGAGAGGTCGCTGAAATCACTAAAAATTTGATAGCTTCGTATTATTAATTTTATTGACACTTTCTTTTCCAATTTTTTCTCTTGATTTAATGATAGATATACATTTTTTTTCAATCATTATTAATATTAATTAATGAGGTGTGAATGGAAATTGATAACTTTCAAAAATATAAGGAATAATGGCAGTTTAGGCGAAATTCTGTTGTCTCACTTATTTTCCCTGTTTGCAACTCCACAAGCATCTCAACTGCTTTTTTTTGTGAAACGCGGAAATCAATGTTCGTCAGAAAAAAAGAAAATGCGAGAGCAAAAGGAAGAATTTTAAGAGAAATTTTGATTTTTTCTAGAAATATAAAACAATAATTTAAATACCATCGGTATTTACTCGGGAAAGTTGAGTGTCATTCCATGGCTGTTATTTTCTCTCCTCTCCTTCTGTATAATGCATCTATTTTCAACTTCGTGATATGTGACGTATATGTCAGTGTCTCTGTTGGAGCGGCATTTGTGAGGGATTATGGAGTAGTTAAAACAGGTAGATTTTCGTAGTAACTGCATTTTTTAAATAATTAATCATAATCATGCTGAATAAAATAAATAAAAAATCATTGCTGACCAGAGTGCCATTCTATTTAGTTTTTATCAATGAACACAGAAGGTAAATCATTCAAATTATTATTATTTTCTGATATCGCGCGCAGCTACGTTAACACAACATTTACGATTTATGCTACTATTTCAATGCCATTCTTTTTTTTCAAAAGTTCAACACTGCTGACACTGGTAGCGCCATCTTCTAGGAAAAACACGTTCTAACTGTGAGTAGCTCAGTTGATCAAGGAACTACCTTCCAACGTGAATTCAATGATTCAGAGTATCCAGAAAAATATCAAAAATTTCGATCAGATTTCTTTTTATTTCCCAACGTCCCTAGCATCACAAAGAGATCTATATCCAAATTATCAAAGGAAAAAGAGCCTATCACCCTCCTGTTATTTCCAATTAAAGAAATATATATATGTATAAAAAATTGTTGAATTCTTTCTTCGATTCGTAATAAATATTTCGAGCAGGGTTTCGAAGAAAATCCACTCAACCTAGACACCCTTTCCAGACGAAAAAGCAGCAGTCATTGGGGGTAAAATACCTTTGTCGAAATTTTCTATTTATGCGAATTTATCCAAAACTAAGAATAATTATCAGAAAAAACAATATTTTAGTTATATAACAAGGACTTTTTTTTATAGGTCTCTTTTTCTTCTACTCTAAAACTACTCACACAAATGGCACGATTTCGCGTTGATTCTAAAATATTTCCGAAATGAAACTCAGAATTGAGGAGGTAATGATAAGCAAAGATAATGGAATTTTCTTTAAAACATTTTGAGTGAACGAATTACATAATAAAAGATCTCTGTAAACATTGTGCTATCTCGCTTAGTTTCCGAGATGGTTTTTCAAAAATGACAAACTCTTTGAATCTTACCTCTTCACTACTAAATTAACTAATTTTGTTTTACTCTACTGAACTCAATTGTGATTCAGTAACGGTTTTCCATAAATTGAAATAAACTTCCTTCCATTTTTTACATATTATTATTGCCGGAATAACCAACAAATTTGCCTCTGCATTATCGGCTCAATTTTTGATTTACTTCGTTGTCATCTGAGTTCAGTTAAAAATGATTGTAAATTCGATTTTCTGGATGGTGTACTCTTCGTCTTCATTATTCCCCTCAATTTTGAAATATTGATTCTATTCTTGGACGCTGGTGTTTCACTATTTTTATTCTTATTGAATGAATCATTCAATTTTGGCTTATTTACAACAGGAGTTACGGATTTCCTTGACTCAATTTTTTCATGAGTTTTCATATTTGTCAGTGTATTGATAATTAATCCAGCTGTTCGATCTCTATTCTTCTTTTTTTTTCTTTTCGTCAATGTTGGAGTATCGAAGTTAATTATTGCCTCATGTTCTAATTTTTTCTTCAACGGTTTCTTCAATTCAATCACCGTATTCTCATGACAAACAGTACACGCAAACAATAATTTATTCATCTGTCTTTTCTCAAATTTATCAATTAATTTTTTTTTGAAATTCGATAATTCAGAATTTTCGCTTTTACGTATTAATTTTTTAATTTTTCTAGAATTACATTTACTCTTGATAGTTCTAATTTTAGGATTGATTGAACTCCATAAAGTACCACAATGTTTACACATTGTGCCAGGACCGAAGAATTGTTTTGGTAATTCCACATCGCCGTCTAAATCTCGACAGCATTTTCTTCTCAATTGAAAGTGCGCGCAACAACAAACGGAAATAAAGAAAAAATGAAATAAAATTAATGTTCTACTCATTATTGATGCTCAATTAGACTAGAATATTATCATTAAAAATACTCACATGTAATGGCTTCTTAGATTATTTGCCACTAAATTATTCTTATCAACAATAACATTCGTCAAATTCCACAAATGTGCAACTGCTTCCATTACGAATTGTATTAAAATTAATTGGAAAAGTCGAAAACGTTTATTTTAATTCCATCCGAATTTCGGGTACTAGATTATAAACTTGTAAAATAAAACATAACCTCGGACACATAAAAATGAGAGAAACAAAATTTTGGACTGAAAACGAGCTTATCATGGACCGATAAAAATGTTCCATGACAAAGGAACATTATCACAATTCGTTATTTGAGATTTTAAAAAAATGAATGACTTCTGAATTATTTTCCCCATATTTTTCAGTGAAGAGAAAATCATTTGCAGACATTTCAATTGGATGTAAAAAATTATAAAACGAAAACTTGAATTCCAAGGTTCTCGCACGATAAATCTAGTTTTCTCTATTATCTTCCAAAGATACTGACATTTGATTTTTGTGGGAAATTTAAAGTTATCTTCTCCTAGAATGATTTCTATGTTTAAAAACGAAGACATATCTTCGATTATTGAATCGCCCAAATGCGCAACTTAGAACGATTTTTCTTCTAAATCGGTAGCTCAATAAAGAAGAGATGGAAAAATGAAAATAAATATTCTAATCTTTAACTTCATAATTTCAATCAAGGAAGCAAGTGTCTAAGTACTCTCTTTATATTTCTAACCGTGTAAGAGACTTATACAGTAGTCTTGACCATATTTATAACCAAAAAAATAATTAATTTCAAATTCCTGAATTTTCGCGGCTCTAAGAAAGTTTATGAGAAGCGCAGTTAGATTGCACCTTTCATTCCTTCTGCAACGCACTAAGTAATACAGTTTTCCTCATTATTGTCAATGAAGCAGGGACTGACAACGCGTTCTTCGTTCGTTCCTGTTCTCGCCTCGAAGAACGTGACATCAAGGGCGCCTACGATAATGTAAGACCTGAATTACTACTGAAAAATTTAAAAGAATTGAGGATCCCCAAAAGAATTATGAAAGTGATAGCCAATTTAATTGGAAGGAGATAGGCCAATTCCCACCATTCTGGTGATCTGATTGACTCAAAAGAGGTGATTAAAGGCTCACCTCAAGGTTGTGCGACGAGTCCTTCCTTGTTCAATTTTTACCTACGGAAAATAAATTTGAACGTTGGCCTATGCTGGTCTAAACAGTTTGCTGATGACGTGGTGATTTATTTTAAAAGTGGGAAGGTTAATGATTGCACTTCGAAGATTGATGAAGGCCTTAGACAACTCAACAACTAGCTAGGCCAGTTAGGCCTGAAAATCTTTCCTAGTAAGTCTAAATTCATAGTCTTTAGCAGAAAAAATAATATTCCTGATGGCATCCATCTAACTCTGGCAAACACAGTTATATCTAGATCTCTTTTTGCTAAATTGCTGGGTGTGATTCTTGATTCCAAACTAACCTGGATCGCTGTCATTGAATACCTTACTCGAAACATAACCAAGAGCACTTCAGAGATCTCTTAATCCTTCCTTGAGACTAGCATTGGACTGTTATCCATCGACTCCAATAAATATACTTTATGACTTGGCTGGACAACCATCGATAAACTTAAGAGTCAGCAAACTATCGACTCGATACTTGGCAAGAGCTTATTGTGATAGGAAAAACCCCCTCATCCTGAAGCTCTCTTATCTAGAAATTTTAAAAACCAGCAAAACCACTCCAAAATGCTCTGAATCACTTCTCTTCCAACTATGGATCAATAATAAGGATAGAATCAAAAAATTGAAGAGTAACAATCTCCTTCCGTGTTATGAATACCCTCTCAAAGCTCAGGTAGACGCCATCTCTATCCATACTGAACTAGGAAGAAAAATAAAAATAAAGCAGTTTCACCTCAAGAATTCCAGCAGGAACTCCAGAAATCTAGACGAGATTGGAGCTTTTTCTTCACTGATGGCTCTAGAGTGGACAAAGAGGATTTCGCTGGACTGGACATAATTAATGAAGGCATTAAAATGATAAAACTCTCCGAAATGGACTCAACAGCATGCATCTTTAAGGTTGAAGCCATGGCCATCATCCAAACTCTAAGGATAATAAAAAACTCAACCATTCCCAAGTCAATCATCTGCACTGACTCTTCGAGTAATTTACAGGCACTTGATCAATCTTCTCGCAATAGTAACGCTCATGAGTTTACCCTTGAAATCAAGTCATTATGTAGCAGAATCAAGGCAGCTGGCAGACTTGTGAAGCTCTGGTGGTGTCCAGGGTATATGGGTATTCCAGGCAACGAGTTAGCTGATAAAGAACTAATTTAGCCAGATCCTGTGGAAGGATCATTAAATTTAGATACAACATCAGAGCTTTGAACAACAAATTAGAAAGAAAGTACAAATTTTTACACATAAAAGAAATGTCTGATCTGTTCAAATCTTAAGCTACCTTGGAATCTATAGCCATCTCTGGAAGGTTGGCCAATCCCGGCCGTGGTTTTCCAACTGTAATCTTCCAAGGAGATCAATTACCATAATCAACAGGATGAGAGCTAATCACATCTGCATGGGACAATACCTTTTTAAAATTAACAAGAGGGAAAATAGCAACTGTCCTTGCGATAAAGGAGTACAAGACCTCAATCATGTTTTTTGGAGTTGCAACCTAACAGAAGATTTCTCATCAAATTTAACTTCATTTTTATTGGACTCTAAACGGATAAAACCTCCTTGGGAAATAAGAAGCCTTGGTTTTAGCGAAGACATCGAAATTCTCATGGAAATTACGTCATTTCTCTTTAAGATGAGACATATCATTGACTTAACCCATTACGTGGTGGAGATCTAATCTCTGAAATTGATAGAAGTCAGACATTGTCGAATCATCCACTCTGGATTTTATTCATTTAAAGTTTTGTAGTGGTTTGAACGTTTAAATCCAGAAACTATCATCTCCAATAGCTTCATTTTGAAGTTATACAGAGCATCAACGTTAGTTCACCTGCAATCTCAGAGGGCTCTACATTTATGGCTTTTATATCGAAAGAATTTCTATTGGCTGTATAGCTTAAGGCTGAAGGCCAGCCAGCGCCAAGTCGCGTCACAAAAAAGAAGAAGAAGACTCGAAGAACGGGACCAAAATGAGAACGTTCTCGCTCGAAGGGCGAAATGAGAACGCATTGCGAAGAACCTTCTCACTTGAAGAGCGAAATGGGAACGCACTACGAAGAACGTTCTCACTCGAAGAGCGAAATGGGAACGCGCTACGAAGAACGTTCTCACTTGAAGAACGTTCTTTCTGAGAACGCTCTTACTCGAAGAGCGAAATAAGAACACACTACGAAGAACGTTCTCACTCGAATAGCGACATGAGAACGCATTGCGGAGAACGTTCTCGTAAATTTTTAACAGGAATCGGGATGGTAATAATCATACCACTATGATATCAGTATTGAAGAACAGAAATTACGTATAAAATGGTAGGTAGAAACATGAAATTAAAATCGTTCAATTATAGCAATTAAAATAGTTCAAAATTTATTATTTATAATGATTTATTATTTATAATTAATAATTAATATAATTAATAACATGACTCTTTTCTGTAATTTTTAATTGATCAGCATCCGCAGGGGAATTGACATCTTTAGGTAATTCAGCTGGAAAACTTTTGAACTCTTCAATTGAGGTCCTGGTGGCGAAGGATTGGAGTGATGATGATGATGATGATGATAATGTTCCACTATCCGTCCACCTCCTTCGGCTTTTACAAAGAGTATTGAGTGCTGGACTTTTCTTCTCCATACTCTGAGCATTACACCGTATGACCAGAATGTCATCCAATATATTCGACTTCAAATTTCCCTCAGAGTGGAAAAGATGAATCTCAATGATGAGAACAACCGTTCTACACTCACTTGAGTGGCTGGAGTAGCATGAACTATTCTGCTTTTTTAATACTGATATGATAGTGGTATGATTATTACTTTGCCGATTCCTGTTAAAAATGTTGTCCGAATAAATTTAAAACAGTGATAATTAATATTCGGATCTTTTCTTCTACTATTGACCCAAATTGCAAGTGATTCGAAGGAAGCTAATTTGACAACTTTGAATCCCTTTTCATTGGGAGTTATTATAAAATATAGGAAATTGAAAATGACTATGAAGTATATATATAGAGCGTCGAAAATCACCGTGCAAATTGAAAGGAATCAAAAATCTTTTCCATACTAAATAGGTATGAAATTGATAAAATCTTATACTTGAAATAAAAAAATTTCTATTTTGTATGTTTTATGCTTGCTCAGAAATCTTTAGAAGAATTTGCGAGTGACAATGTTCTTCGCAGTGCGTTCCCATTTCGCTCTTCAAATGAGAACGTTCTCCGCAGTGCGTTCCCATTTCGCTCTTCAAATGAAAACGTTCTCCGCAATGCGTTCTCATTTCGCTCTTCGAGTGTTAACGTTCTTCAAGGGAGAACGTTCTTCGTAGCGCGTTCCCATTTCGCTCTTCGAGTGAGAACGTTCTTCGCAGTGCGTTCTCATTTCGCTCTTCGAGTGAGAACGTTCTCAGTCAGAACGTTCTTCGTAGCGCGTTCCCATTTCGCTCTTTAAGTGAAAACGTTCTTCGTAGTACGTTCTCATCTCGCTCTTCAAGCGAGAACGTTCTTCGCAGTGCGTTCTCCTTTTCGCTCCCGTTCTTAAAAAGTTCTCGGGAACGGAACGCTAAAGAACGGTTTTTTCTCCGTTCTTCGGTTTCGCTCTCAGTCCCTGCAATGAAGTGATGAATTTTTAAATCAAGGGCCGACAAAATTATTAGAAATGAAAGGAAAACTCCATGTGCACGTTTCAAACGTGTTCTTATGGAGGGCAAAAAGATGGGGGGAGGGAATAAAGGAAAACTTCTTTCGCAAAAGAATAGAAATAAAAGTCTACTTCCAACGAGCCATATTTCATTACGTTCTAGGTCTCAAATTATGTCAAATGCATAGTGGGAGGAGGGGGGCATATGGATCCATCTTTATTTTTAAGTGATGCAGTAGGAACAGAAGGGGTAGGCTTCCTAACTTTATACCTTGGCCGCTAGGAAGAAAAAAACATTTTTACCCCTTTTCCCAAGATTTCGATCGAAGATGAGGGATGGGGGCTTTAACGAGTTTTGGGGGCACTGAGAATAACGTCACCAGCTCGCCAGAACCAAAAAAATCCCTTGTAAAATGGTTGAAAGTCAATAAAAATGAAAAGTTTTCAATGGTAAACATTCCTCAGAGAACGAGCTTCAAAATTGCTCTAAGGATATTCTGCCCTAAAGTGCGCCCCAAAAAATATATAGGGTAAAAAACCTTTTTTTTCTGTCAATGTCGTAGAAGTTTTTGTTAAATAACTTTGTATTTATAGCTCCTACGGCAAAAAGTTATGGGACCAAATATGCAGGAAATTCAATTTCCTACGAAAAATGCTATTACAAAAATTTTCCAACCCCTATAGTTTAGCCGCTAGAGCGAAAAAGCATTTTCACACCTTTTTTCAATTATTTCAAATAATTTTTTATTTAAATATATGGATGATTATTTTGCAATTCATTATACATAGCGTCAATGAAAGACAATGACAAATAGCCTAAAAAAATTTCCGGAGAGCTAACGCGTCTATTAAAAAAAAAAAGAAGACTTTTATAGGAAATGTATATAGTGTGCGTGCACGAGTTAAACGTGCACATGGTGCCAAAGGCTAGCGCGTTTTTTGAGTAACTATTGATGGATTTTCTTTTCAAATTTATGTAAACTCTCCACTGAGTTTCTGATAAAGAAGGGTGCGTGAAATTCCACATGGATGAAGTGGAACTCCATAAGTTTTAATGGGGAAATTCGATTAATCCATCCCATATATTTTGTAGATATTGATAGAACTTTTTTTGTTTATTGGTTGGAATGATATACATGCCTTCAATTAAAGTGTATTTTCGTGAGTGGTAAAACACGTGTAGAAAATAAAAAGACAATCTCGAATGTGAGGAATTTGGCATTGAAGTTTATGGAAACAGAATCGGACAATTTTTCTCACAGGACATTCAGATTAAGAAAAACAGTTTTTTTTGGACTTAGAGGCCCGAGATATTCCTGAAAATTCATGATGAGCTTATTTGCCATCCCTTTTTGTTGTTTTTGAGATTGAATATCACGCTTTTTCAAGTACATTCATAATCTATACGTTACACAATTTTCATCGCAGAAGTCTATTCACTGTAAATGATCCCGATAAAATGGAGAATTCTTCTCTCTTATGTTTATTATGTTCCAATTTAGTTCAATGATTCGTATCACATTGTATGTCCGTAAAAAACGAGATCTTATCAGTACTTATTTCTATAAGTGATGAGTAATCAACTTCCATGAATACTAGACATTGAATGGTACCGAATTAATCCATGTAACTATCTATATTTTATTATGGGAGTGAAATATTTGTCTTCCATCAGGTAGCCCTCATGGGAAGCTTCGATGATTGTGCAACAGAAATAATTATCTCGTCGTCCTAGAAAAGGGCGTAAATGATACACATTTCGTATTTCGTTATGCCCTTTTCATTCTAGGATGAGGATTTATCAACGATTGCTGCAGAACGAAAGCGGGCAAATGCCTGGTGGAAGACAAATATTTAATGCCCATAAATAAAATATACATAGTTATATTGATTAATTCGGCACCATTTAATATCTAGTATTGATGGAAGATGATTACTCATCACTTATAGAAATAAATACTGATGAGATCTCTTTTCTAAGGAAATACAATTTGATATGAATCATTGAACTAAGTTGGGACAAGTTAACGAGAGAAAAACTCATTTTATCGGGATCATTTGCAGTGAATAGACTTCTGCGGTGAAACTGTCCAACGTATAATGCAGATGATGTTGATCAAATGGTTATTATTTCTTTCTGGGATCGCTACCATAACAGAATCACTAGAGTTATGGAAGTTTGATTATGCTGCAGGACTTGAAGAAACGTTGGTCAGTACTCAACTTTAATTCAATCTTTAATAATCATAATCAGAGCCGGAGAGTTCCACTTCCGAATTCGAAAGTTGAATTGTTGATTATCTGTTGATTTCCATTATATCTACCATGAAAAGTATTTTGCCATGATTTTGAAGATACGCTTTGTCCGTCCTGAAATATAGGGTTTTCCATACTTACGTTACATTGTTTCTAAAACAACCATATGAATTTCATATAAGAACAATTAGTTCCCGAAATTTTACCATAATCTTATCACGAATTCGCATCAAATTCTCATTTTTATAATACATTTTCATTTTTTATCATAAGCTCAGTGTTGAATTTATATGAATTTGAAAAATTCGCAAATCAACAGTTCCTCAACAAGAGAATCATCGAATTTCCAGGTAGAATTCTCTGATTTTGATGATAAATTAAGTTGAGAGATTTATTCGTTCGCAATTAATATTTCAGGAAATAATATTAGGTTCATGCCGTCATAATGATAGATTGACTGATTCGATAGTATTTTTTGGAGATTTGAATGGTATTCCTAATAACTTATCGATTATTAGAATGAATAGTTTTGGAAACTTTGAGAACGATCTTCGTAAGCATGAATATGAAGTTTCAAATTCTGGAGCGAGTAAAATGGTTTTTGTTGCAAATTCACCAGAAAAGGTACAAGCAGATCTAATACTATTCAAAAAGACTAGGTGGTGGAATCATATGGCAATATATTTCATTATTGGAAAAAATAATGAAAAGTGTATGGATTTCGAAGATATGTTGAACACTACTTGGAAAATGGATATCATTAATTCGATATATATTTGTTCAGAGTCACAAAATGTGTCAGCATTGTATACTTTGAACCCAATAGCAAATTATGCACCCCATCCGTGGAAGAGAGTGAAAACGAGTAATACATTTCATTATTTCCGTCGAAGTATTGATGCAAGTAAGTGATTAATGATTTTTAAGGCTAATGCCAATGAAAAATAATTAATCGCAAAATTTTCCAAGGAATTCCTTCCGAATAATCAAATTCGAATTCGTGAAAATGATTATGGAATGAACAAGATTGACGGTTGTTAATAAATTTTCAGATAATCTCTGCAGAAATTTGAGTTACGACAAAACAAAGATTTTGGAGGGATATTCAATCAAAGTTTTTATCTGGATGTTAGTAAGAAGAAAAGTTATTATGAGGGAAGATCATTTCGAAGTGTATACTTCTGAAACCAACGTTAGAATCTTCAATTCTCTCTGCAATTCTTTGGATTTAAATATAATAGCTGAGCTGCCCAAGGGAATGACGGTAGCAGAACTTATCAACAATACCGGCGATGTATCTGCTATAGGATATCCGTTGACTTTGCCCTTCCATCAACCACCCCTGTTCCCTCATGGATTGACAGAGACAATTGCAGTAGTAAGATCTCGTGAAGCATCAACAGTACAGAAGATTCTCCATTTGTGGAGACCACAAGTGCAAGTTTTTGCTTTGATTGCTTTGATAATTTTATTTTTGACCTTGGCGATAAAAAATAACGATCGCTCCTCAGCACTACTGGATATGATAAGATACTTGACTTTTGTATCAATTAAAATTAGTGGAAATAATTCATTCAGAATTTATTATACAACAATGCTAATTTTCATAGTCATCAGTAATGGCGTATTCCAAGGAAAAATTGCTTCCTTCTTAACGAAACCCGATAGAGTTAAAATACTCACGGTTGATGAATTGATAGATTCAGGATACAAGTTCTATGGTAATGGATATGAATGGCTAGCTTTTCAGGGCAAATATTTAAAAGAATCTGTAAAACTTGTATCCCCACGTACTTGCATCGCTCGCGCCATGAATGATACTCTTACTGCTTGTCTACTAGACTCGAAGCAATATGAGGTGAAATGGCTTGACCTACCCTTAGATCGCGTTCATGAACCATTGGATATTTCGTTAGTGTCTTTCCATTGTCGCTACAACTGGCCACTTAAAAATCGCGTTGATTACTTCATGATGAGACTATTAGAATCTGGTTTAGTTAGTCATTGGGAAGGGAATATTACTCATGTACCAAGATATAAGCGTGAAGAAAAAGAAACCGAATTGAGCCTCCCAAAGTATCGACCAATTAAGCTCGTTAAATTAGATTTCGCTTTTACAATGTTGGGTTTTGGTTTATTGCTCGCCAAAATTGCCTTACTTGGAGAATTTTTATTTGCGAAGTATCAAATTTGTGTGAAGACTAATTAATGTATATTGTGAAGCTGATTCGTTTCAGTGCAACAAGTCTCATTAAATATTAACGAATGGATTAGTTGCATTATAAGAAATCGAATATTCGTTAGTATCATGTGATGTTGAAAAATGAAGGAGATAGGTGTGAATCACTTTCGGTGCCTACTTAATTGTTAGGCTATCAATTATACTGTCATTAAGTTGAGAGAAATTGTTGTGAAGCTTTTTCTTGTGAACAGAGATATTGATGTGAAATTAATAAGATTACATTGGATAAAGTCAAGACTTATGTATTTCCTCATGCTTCAATATCTCAATAGATATTGAATACCAAGTCCTTCCGCACTCATAACACACGTATTTTCTATAATTAGACAGTTTACGGTTTTTTCAATATCCGCATTACTACAAATACTCGAATGTTCCAACTTTTCCATACAAGTCATAATCAGCTCCACTTCACACTTCGAGCACTCAAAGGTGTCTTCACATCTCCATCATAATAACATGGAAAAGAGTTGAAATTAACTCAGTGTTTCTGGTTTGAAATTTGTAGGGTTTGGGATTGGAAAATCGAACGAGTAACAGTTTCACCGAAATTTCAAAGAACTTAGTCACGGAACAATCCATGGGAACTGTAAGTTTCAGTTAAATTCTCCCGTGAAAATCAATGGAAATGAGGGAAATTCAGGGAAAATTTCCTTGAATCTGCAATTCATTGGAATTCCAACAGATTTTTGTAGTTAATCCTCATATTTACGCTGGACATTCTTTGAAATTCAACTTTCCCGAAGTTAAAATCATATAAATCTTCTATGATTTGTTTTTCTCATTGTCAATTTGGGATTAGACATGGAATTCGTTAGCACTCAAAGTGCCTGTAAACATAGCTGATAAGATAATTACAATAAAGAATGAAAATCATATAAATACGTATAAATGACACGGTAGTGTTTCTTGTGGTGAGGATTCATAATTCCAAATGGCGAGGTAATAAAATACATCATTTATTCCTGGTGCTATCTATAGAAACATTGTGGGCCCATATTTCGTGGATGTCTCGACGCGCTTGAACATTTGCTCTCAAAAATCAGCGGAAAATTGAAATCTTACAGGCGCTATCTATTAGTTCAATTTGAATCCTCTATCCAATAGAATTCTAGTTGCATTATCAACGTTTCTCTATTCTTCATCTTGGCTATGTTATCATATGTACATTCTTCAAGACCATACGAGTTGAATTATACTCCAGGTATTCAATTCTACTCATTCGAGGTTCTGCATTAGTAATATTTTCCTTGATTTCATGAGATTTTTTTTCAAGACTTCAGGAACTTTGAGAGTTAATCATGATTTTTCTCAGCTGATTGAGAATATGGTATCATCAGGTAAGTCTATATTTTTTATTTTTTTGTTAGTTTCTTTCTTGGACTTACATCTTTCAATGTTTTACATCACCCTCCTGCCCTTCAACATATATGGAGTTGGAGCAAAAAAAAATACAAAATATATATATAAGTTATTTCAATATTCCAATGTTTCCTGGCTCTCTATTTGCACTTTAGTAACTACTCTACTTTGTACAGTTCTTTTCGTCTGTGAGAGCATATCGCCCTCAGTACTGCAGCTTTGATTTTTAGCTCTACTAAACCTATTAACTAGTCTAATCTAATCACAGTCATTTTGACTTCCACTGCAGCATGTTTTCTCCCTTTCCTCTGCCATTTTCAGCCCCTCTTCTATCCTTCTCATCCTCCTGCACATCTGCCTGCTCGGTTCGTTCTTCAGTTCATCCACCATCTTCTTGCGCCAATCTGCCTCATCACCTTCGCCTCACCAATCCTTCCAGAATTGAGAAGAAAAATTATTATCTGCAGATAAAAAGTAAACCGTTTCGCGAAGCTCACAATATTTTCACTCGTTAGAATGCAGAGACTTATAATTAGTATGCAGAGTCAAATTTCCGGTATCTACAGTCCGTTGTAAACTTCTCAGGAATAAGAAATAATGTGCAAGAAGGAAGGAATTCTTCATCATTGAATTAACAAATTATGACGTAACGAATTTCATTATTTATCGTGGACTGACTATCGATGACACGTACATTAGAGTATGTAATGGATTCAAAAATATAACTATTCCTGACTAGGGATTTTTTTTCGGAATATGGGGACTTCGGCAGAATTCAATTCGGCCCCCCTGACCTCAAGCCGTCATGACAACGATATGTTGCGTACAATCGCCCTGTGTGAATCGTCCCATGTGTCAAAAGGAAGTGTGTGATTCGCGATGTGTTCAGAAAAAAGTATGGTCATGGGGAAGTATGCCAACATGGGATAGGAAATATTATTTTTCTTCCTTACCAATTGTTGGTAAGATAGAGATCGCTATTATCTTTGTCCCTTTTCAGATAAATAGGTTATTGTAATAATATATCGTCATTCTAGAGTGGAAAGCGCGTGAATGGTACACGTTTCAGGTGTTGTTACGTCCTTTTCATTCCAACACGACGATATATTTGATTAACTAAAAAGGGAGGCTTTCCAAATTTCACATCACTCTCCAATACGTTATCCAAATCATTTAGCACTATTTCTAACTATATGGCTTATTGATTTTATTCAATAATTAATTAATTTTCGCTTTTCCAAATTGTGAAAAAAGTTTTCCAAATTTGTCCAAATCATTTCCTAAATATTGAGGAAGTTTATAATTAATTTCGTTATTTTCACTTGCTAAGTTGTGTCGCTGTTGGAGATCTCCCCTTTAATCTCTGCTCTCAACGCACCTGTCCTCACCACTGATTGAATTTCCGCGCGAAATTCAAAATCGTGATTTCTCTATTATTGAGGCTCTCTTCTATGACTTGACACAGTAACAGGCGCTATCGACGATTTTTGCAAATCCTACACAATTAATGTCTTCATCAGATATATGAATCGAGCGTAATTCATTATCATTACATCTACTTAATCCCTTCGGATTAATGGTTTCTTTTTTTGCCATTCAACGCAAATTGAAAAGCCGGATTTATTGATCTTACTGGAGATGACGTCAGCGTGGATCACGCCACTGCCCCACTCCGCGAGAGCTCGCATTATCATTGGTCCAGGTACAAGGTACAGATCATATTGGACCGTTCAACTCGGTTCAAAGTCTGGAAAATCTCACGACAAGAAATAAAACTATTATCAATGATAAATAGAGGTCTAATTATACAGTTTAATGTGCTGCGATATTTGGACCTTCATTAACACGATATATTACCCTATTTTTTCCGCAAATTAGTATTATCAATTAATTAATAGCTCAAGAAAAAAAACACAGATCGGCAAATCATGAATTTATAAAATACGTAAATATTAACATTATCAGAAAATCGATGTCAGCAAGCGATTAATTTCCGAGAGAATACATTTTTTTCCTGTAATTTTAAAATTTGCTTAAGTGTGCAACAATATGCGCAAGTACAGGAGTCATCATTCTTGACGAATGAGAGTTTCTCATTGGAAAACACACCCATAACCAAATACCATACGATGACTTACGTACGGCGTCATTACAAAGAAAATCATCATTCAGTAAAAACACAAAAGATTGCAGAGTGATTGAAAAAGTAAATAATTTTTTTTTAAATTCAATAATTTTAATGAATTGTTTGCTCTTGAAATTAATTCATGTGAATTGATAAATGTGTAAGTACGTGTATTTTCGAACATTTACTTTCTTTCTCTTTCTTTATGAATGTGTGTAGAGGAAACACGTGGCTATGTGTAAGACTTCCGCGCATCATTCGTTGCGTCTTTTCAAATGAAAAAAAAGAATCAAAAAATATTCCATGTGTGTATTATTCTAGCGCAGCTTCCACGTTGTGCCACTTGGGGGTACGATTTTAAGGGAAGTGAGAAAGAGAGAAAATTTTTCTCGCAGTTGATGGTGAGCATTTGAAAGAGATTCAGTGTGAGGAGATATTCTGTGATTCATTGGAATAAATTGAACCATAAATTGCATTGGAACACAAACGGGTGGGTAATGCATGGCTCTGAGAGTGTATGCTTGGATTAGATAACGCAGGACACGTGTGTATTTCTGAGTGATGATAATCGCTTGAAAAATACACTCCCATTAGTTTCCTAACCTTGCTGCATTTTCTCCGGATAATTCACACGTAAAGATTTTGTTTGAAGGACTTTTCCATTTTTGCATTTTTGGAGATGACAAAGTTTATGGTATCGATATATTTAAATTATTTCTTTTAGTAGCCAGGGAAAATTGAGGGGAAAAATAATATAGTACAATTCACAACGTGTCAATAGTTATGCATTGAATCATTTTTGAAAAATACATTTTTTTCGCATCATATTGATAATTATTGGTCCAAAATAGATGATATAGTGGCATTTTCCATCTCACATTTCCTGGAGTAACCAACAGAATCCGCAAAATTTGTAGAAATTCATTAATTTGTTTTTTTTTTATATTTAATATTAGTTCTTTGAATAAATTTGGATATGAAATTTTTAATTTTAGGATTTTTTCAGCGGCTTGAATTGACTGCTTTTTTCTATGTTAACAACAGATATATTCGAAGCACTCTATGAATTCTTGGGAAAATTGCCAAAGACTACTGATAGAAAGGAAGATTTTCCTGTTGGAAATAGAAATAAGTGGACGAGGTGTTCTATCTTTTTGGTAAGTTTTGGAGAAATTATGATTTTTTAATGCGTTAAGTTCACCTGTCTCTGATTAATCTTTTATACTTAGTCTCGAGATAGAAATGAACGTGTTTACTCTTGACATGAGTGTAGTGGTGAATGAATTAAAAATGTGTTAAAATTTCTATTGCAAATATCTCTGACACGAATGGGTTTAAAGAAAAAGATCAAGAGCCAATTTTTGTAGAAACTTTCGGGGACCACAAGTCAGGTCTTTCTATACTTCCTCGAAATATTTTAAAAATAAATTAGACATGATTGTTACGATTGAGAAAATTAATTAGTCGAAAAACATTAATTTGTTCTGTAAATATGTTTTTATCATATGATTTGTGGAGATTTCATCAGAGGATCTTCTTTGTAAATGATTCCATTGGCTACGAATACAGTATTTTGGCTTAATCCCTTAAATTTTTTTCGTTCCCGGGATATTTGCAAATTAATATGAGTATTCCTTTGAAGGGTATTCGATGAGGCATTGAATTTCGCAGGTTATACAGCGAATTATTATGCCGTTTATTTTTTCCCTATTTTAATCGTTGTTTTTGTGGTTCAGGGATCTTGCTGATGGTGATGATAAGCTGGTGGTGGATCTAATCAAATTCTTCCGACTTTATTCGAATACGAGATATATTTTTACAACTGTTGGCTGATGTACTAACAGCGTGGGTTTTATATTCTATTTTGGTATTGCAAGCTACTCTATATCCGATATTCCACTACAACTTTTAGGGCTTGGCCTAGTTTTGTACTATCAGGGTATTAATTCATGGAGATATCACTCATTTCATCATCTTACTAAAAATAAATTTAATTGGGAATAATTTAGAGTGAAGAAATGAGATAGATTTTGATAAATATTTCAAGAATGTTTCAGAAACGATTGAG
The DNA here is from genome assembly GCA_963565655.1 of Aleiodes testaceus. Lineage (NCBI taxonomy): Eukaryota > Metazoa > Arthropoda > Insecta > Hymenoptera > Braconidae > Aleiodes > Aleiodes testaceus. The sequence continues at coordinate 2,740,067 of OY751421.1, read as the reverse complement.
TTTAGAGGAACCGTCAAAAAACCTCTTCTGTTGAATACTGAATTTCCTTGAAAAAAGGTCCCTTGATAGTTTTCCTCAAAGTAAATAGCTTCTGAAATACTTTTATTTCATTCAGGAGCTCATAATTGTTTTCAACTAATTGAATGTTTCGGCATTATTCTTACAAATTCGAGTGAATGTCTCATTAATGAGTGCATTGACCGGAAATTGTCCAAAGTCCCTGCATTTCATTTGAATATTAAAGATTTTTCGTTGAGGGATAGAATTTTCAATTACTCGACGAATAAGGCGAAAACGATTGAGTGTATCGAAATTTATCAATATAGAATTCTCCATTAACTGCCCTTAATTTCGTATTTACCGATTATCTACAATTCCCCAGTCGCGCCGAAACCCTTCGTTCAATTCCCAGAAGAAATCATGAGTCATTGCAAAAAGAAGCTTTTACACTCATCTCATCCCGGGGAATTCTCTCACTGCGACCTAAAAATTTCAATTAATATGAAAATAATCAGAATAATATTGCAGAATATTTATCATCAGAATTGGCTGACCAATTTGGTAACAAATCGTCGAGACCTCTGAGATCAATGAGGCTCGTGTTGTCTGTCAGTCTTCAATTAATTTGCCGTCAAAATAACCGAATTATAATCGTGCTCCATTGATTCGACCGTCAGAGCAGATATAAATGTAAATTTCCGTAAATCTTCATGGAACTTCCACGAGTCACATCTCGACTCCATTCTACGTTTTATTATTTTTGAAAATATCTTGAAAAAAAGAAAGACACAGAGAAATTCACTCCGAAAACCAATCAATTTCTTATTCACCTTCGAGCTCTCATTTGGCTCTTTAGGAAAATTTACGTATCTCGTTTGATTTCCTAGATATTTAAAAAATATTCAGAACTCATAGTTGACTCATCTAGGTTTCCTTCCTCCCCACTGGATTATCAATAATTTGTACCCGTATATATGACAAAATGGAATGTGTTATAATGACTTCTCAGCGAAGAATTGACGCACGTAATCCACAACACCCCGGTACAAAGATCAACTTTTTCAATATTATTATATATATGTCATGGATGTATCTCACGTAGGAGGGGTGAGTGGGATAATAAACGAAACAAGCGGGAAAGTGATGCCAGTTGACCGTTGGTCTGCATGTGGAACCATCATTGGGTAATGCGGTCTCACTGTCTCGAATCATTCATCCTCCTCCTCGTTGTTCCCCCCTGTGACGCCGTTTTCCTCATCTAATACCGGATCAAAACATGGCTCATTTCCGGTGCGCCAGGCCGATGTGAATTTAGTGTTTCTTAACTTGAGTGTGATACTGGTAGTTTTGTTTCCTGGAAATATCTTGAAGAATATGGGAGATAGGAGGATCTTTTTGGAATTATGGACTTTCTCTAAAAAAACACATCATTAGGGAAATTCGTCTATCTTCCATAGATTCAGGAATTCTTCATTTTTATATGAGAGATAGGAAAATTTTCTTGAGGACCTTCTGTGAGTAGTTCTAATTCTTCTCTATAAAAGCGTCTAGGAAGCATTTTTCCCAACTCGTTCAGATTTCAAGATATTCCACGAAAATCGATGACATTACGTTTGACGTCATTTAGTTCAACATTTTACTCCGGAATTTTTTTTGAAAATAATCTCAATCTATGCTGAGAATATAATCGATTTTATGAGAATTTTTTTTGTAGCTCTTATTTTTCTGTACAAAAGAAATGATATATTTTATTATATATCTCTACAAAATTCATCAACTGACTGGATTCTAGCATTTTTTCCACTTCCAGTTTTTTAGTACCAGTAATTACCTTTTTCGATAGCCGTCATTCCACTCTACAAAATAGGTCCTTACAAAAAAGTCTCTATCTCTCATAGATTTCAAGATAGTTCTTTTATAAAAAGTACATGAATCCACGAAAAACAATCAGTTCGCGAATGAACGCAACTCGTTTCATCACTCTGGACTGAATTTCTTTGTTTATTTACATCGCAGAGGAGAGGCATTGAGTATTCCTGAATAATAATACAAGTTCACAAGGAAGTTAGAGAGGTATCCATTTGATGCCTCACCTTGGCAGTAATCAAATATATCATTAAAGTGATGTAGATTATGTTCATTTAGACCGAGTCCAAAGTTCAGTGCTACGAAAGAGAGAGAGACAGAAAAAGAGACTTGTTACTCCCCGTGTTCCGATTAACCACGTGCATCTCTTCTGCGCATGTGTAACTAATATCATTCCGTCGTTTTTATCGTTGACGATAATTGTTCATTTGATGCAATTATCTTATTTTCAAAAACTCTGAAAGAATTCAGGGAATTTTCCAAATTGAATGATTCGCTTAGGATTTTTTCGAAAAATTAAGAATTTTCTTTAATAATGGAAAAGATGTGATATAATTTAATTTGGAGCTATAATTTCAGAGGTATTGGAAAAATATATTTTTTGAATATATATCAAAAAATAATATCTTGTTGCAGTTGAATTATGAAAATGGGAGGATTCTCAAACTTTAATGTTATTGGGAGAAAATCGATGAGCATTGCTTCGAAATCTATTCTAATATATAGTTTTTCTATTATATCAATTTCTTCACCGGAGTCGCCCTTTTCAAAAAATCCTCCAAATTTATCCCTTCGAAAAATCGAATTTCTTCCATATCCGTTCGGACATACACTTCTATTGCATACAATGTTACACAGTGATGAGTATCATACAATGAAAATCTCAAAAGGCTTTCGTGATGTGCGATCAACGCTAAACTCTTTTCATTCATTTGAACCCATCAGAATTGACTGACTATACACAAGTCAATTCAATAAAATTGTGTTTAGTAGAATTGATTATTTCAAAATTAATTGATGTTGAATGATTAAAAAATAATGTAATCAGTTGAAACGATAAATATTCAATTATACTAATTGAGGGAATTAATGACAATGCAAAATATCAGTGGCTCTCAATTTTTTCTCTTGCAGAGGAACTCACGCACTTGGGAATTAAACCAGAAGTTGGCTGAAAGAAATCATAAATAAATAATTGTTTATTTGAAAGAAAGAGAAGATTAAATAAAGCTGATCATCATGATTGTCGAGGACAGACTGTGAGTTGTTCGTGTGATAGTTTTTTTTTTTTTTTTTTTGTAGAATCATTTGAATCATAGTTATTATACTGAAGAATGAAAAAATCACTGAAGTGGAAAGAAATTACTTCAGTTACTTTTCCAAATATAAAGACCATTCCATAGATCCTTGAATCCTCTTCAAAAAAGTCACTTGATAATTTTTTCGTAAACCCATTATTTCAGAAGATATTCACAGAAATGTAAAAAAATACTTAATTCGAAAAACAAAAATTATCAACTGTTCAATTAATTTCATGAAAATATCTCATAAACTTTTGGGTTTACGGTAATTCATGAGGAAACCTTTTCCGTAGCGAATTAAATTCTTCATCATAAAAATCTATTCATATTTTTCACTAGACCTATCATCTTCCAAAATATTTGCAAAAGAAACTGAAGATATTCTTCTCATTTGACTAAACTGTAAAGCATGCCTCGTAGATAGTACGCTTATGCACGATTCATAGACACAAAACTTATTATTGCGTTGCTGAGTTAAGCTTGCCTCTTCAACACAAAAGACACTTTTTTGCCCTTGATTATTTCATTTGCAAAATTTTATTTGGATGAATTATTTACTTTCTAGAAATATTACGGTGCAATGTTTTGTTAATTGTTGTGATGAGGGTAGGTCAAATGGGCGCGGTGAAGCAGCCACTGCATCGGGAGATATCGGTCAACCATGTTGATCGTCAATAGAATAAAACGTCGTCATGTTAAAACCTTCTTTATTGTCTGGAATTCATTACTATTTAATCGTTTTTAATTCGCCAATATCTGCATTAATGATAGAGAGTTCTATTTTTGAAATATCCTGACAAACATTGGTTTTATGAAAAATTGGTTTTATGAGGTGTTCATGAATTCCTTTAAACCGAATTTATACTGTGTTAGAGAAAGAATTAGTTATTAATGCTGGGATTATTTGAATGGGGCTATTCATTTGAGCTTGACCTTTTTTTTGTGGACGAGAGGATTTTCTACCAGCACAATTTCCTGACGATTTCTCTCTAAACCCAGTAGCTTTCGAAGTATTAACGAAGAGTGAAGATGGAATCATTTCCTCTTTGCAGGAACGATGTACTTGCACAGATTATTGTATGAATATCTCTAAAAATGTTTGATTTACAAGAACTCATCAGGAGAATTTTTCTGTAGCTTCTAAATTTCTCGACGATGAAGAAATTTCCATAAATTTCTCCAGCGGTTTCTCCTTCATTCAAACGGGATTGACGAAAACCAACCAAGAGACTTTTCTTGTAGATCGAAAAATGCTCTACAAAAAATATCTTCAGATAATCATTCTGAATTCCAGCAATTTCTAAGATATCGACCGAATAATCCATGAAATTTTTTTTCGGTCTTCGCTCCATCGCAAAACTCACAATTTTTTAAAAGATAATATTTAACATCATACGAACAGGTCAATGTGCAAAAAAACACAAACCTGTTAAGATATTATGTTTACTTATTTCTTTTCATTCTCCAATTGTGGAAGATTCAAAGGTCAGATTGACTAGTTATAAAACTCACCGATGAGTTAACGATTCCCCTGATCCTACCAATCACGAGTTACTGATACATAGATTTGCAGAGAAAAATGAACCTGTGAACGTTGACAAAAGTAATTCAGTGCAAAGTACAGTTTGATAAGGGCACCTTGTGTAACGTAGCATAACGTGTTCTCAATGATAACCAAATGATTAAATTTATTTTGAGAAAAATAACAAATTATAGAGAACAATTCCTAAATTCACATGGAAAAGGCATTTTTTTCTTATTGAAAAAAATTAAAAAAAAAAAAAACGATTTTTCAGTTAAAAATTTGTTTTTTTGTTCAAATTTTTCCCGGATATTCTCCCTCCGGAATATATGGATGCACATAGTTTTTCTTTATCTATAAAATTCTTTCTTCGTCTATTTCTTTTATCTCTTGAATTCCATTGAAGTAAGACAACAATCAAGAGAGATGGAAAGAAGAAACAAATTTAGAAGTTAAAAAAAATTACAGATACGTCATTTGACGATCATGTCATAAGTGAGTGTTAAGTGTACAGATATGATACAATACTATATACATTAAATGTATTGCTACAAGACCATACTGGACCAAAGTCCGATCGCGATAACGAGCGACGATTATTTTTCCTCGTACAATCTCACCTATGTCTAGTTCTACACTAGTAACGTAAAATCAGTTGCCGCATTGACTGCGGTTGTGTGAGCATCGTTTAACATTGATGTTTATTTTTAACTGTAAATTAAGCATTTCAAAATTGTGACAATTTAATGCGAACACGTGCTGCACGCTGCTTGTACTTGTGTTAACTTATTTAAACTCACATTTCAGTTTCTGTAGCTGTAATTGCCCTCGTGGCACTTGTGTTTCTGTAATTTACATACTGTCGATAACAATGTCCGATCAAATTTGTACAGTGCGAGTTACACATAAAAATTTTCGTGGATTTCTGAGGTAAAATAATGGAAGTTCATCGTTGATAGATGTGGTGGAAGAGATGAATTGGGAAACTGTGAATTATTACGGAAATATCTCGAAAAATATTGGGCTCAGGAGAATTTATTGAGGAATATGTTTTGCAAACCATAAAATTATTTATAAATAACGTCTGTGAATCGTTTTGGACAAGACTTCTTGTTTCCGTAATATTTTCAAAAATAGTACCGAGTATTTTGAGAAAACGAAGGATTCATTGAACAAATTCTTGCGGACATTGGGTTTTAGGAGAATTTGCCAAAAAACCTGGTTCGTAGCCCGGGAAATTTGCTATTAAAAAAATGATGAAGCCTGTGAAATTATACTGTGATTTCTTAGGAACTACTGTGGTTACGAGGATCCACCAAGAGAAAGTCTTGAAATTCTCTACGGGAAATTCTTTCGCCAAATTCCCTTAAGCCCATTCGTGGTCAAGACATTAACAATTATAATTAGAGACGATTTCATTCTTGAAATAAAAGTTAACATCTGCTTCGATTTAATGAAAATATTTCATTAAATTTTCAGTTAAGAAGAAAATGTCAAACAACCTTTTCGGCATAAAATTTTACGTTTTACAAAAAAAACTCGGGCGATTCTTCAAAATCTTCCTAAAACATATTTGGTAAATGAACTATTGTTTTGAATTAATTTTTCGGTATGACTACACCATTAATTGAATTAGCAAGAAACTCAGAGAAAGTCCTTTGTATTCTCAATTTGTTATTTCACACAATTTTTTGTCCATTCTATCACCTGAATTTTCACTGAAACACGAATTGAACCTTGCTCTTGAACAGCCTAATGCAATGCTGCTAATTTTGCTTCGAGTAGAAGTTCGTGATTAGCAATTGGCTCTCTTCCCAGCAATTGCCACAGTGTCTAACTATTCGACTAATAATATACGACGCTGTGCATCTCATTCATCGTAGATTCGATAGAAATGTTAAATAAAAATTTGCTTTGCTCATTTTGACTTTATCAAATATTGTCGTTTTTTTAAATTTCTATAGAGAGTAAAAGATCGCTTAATTTATTGAGTTTCGATAAAACTCTCACACCGAACTTGTGCGATTGTATAACTCGTTCATTTGCACAGATAACAAGTTACATAATTTGATGATACCGCATCGCCCAATGCTCCGATTCAAGAATAAATATAAAAATATGAATTATTCCTGCACATTATCCATTATTTTCTCTTATCGACATTAACTCGGCGATAAGTCGGAGAATATTAATTTTGAGCGAATTTATTCGGACCTTTTTTGCTAATTATAGAATGAATCATAGAATTCTCTAAATGAACTTTGTTTGATGAATTTCCCTCAACCTCTGCAGTTCAAAAATATTTGTGAACTTAATATTCCAATTAGCTTACCTGCTACCTCATAGATTTTTATTGATCACAGAATTATCTTGTAAAAAAGTCTTACAAACTTTTCTGAACCTTTTCGTTTGAACTCTGTTGGCAAGGCTCAAAAATAACAATTTTTTTCTCGTTAGAAAAATGACGAATGGTTGAATTGATTCAATTGGAAAATCTTGAAAACTATTTAGCTTCACGGGAATTAATCTAGAGATCTTGGTACCTTGTGTTACGTCCAAACTTAACTGAAAAGACCTCTTCCTGGCAAATTCGTTGAAACCTATTCGTGTAGAAGATCTCTACCATGTTATGCGTAACAATGAGGATTATCTTATTATTGAAGAAAAATGCTATTAATTCAAATCATTTTATAAACATATTAAAAAGAAGATTAGACATTCAAGGGACATTAATTACTGATGACCTTTTCTATTAATGAAACTCTTTTAAAAACTTCTCCTCAATTCATTTTTGTTTTAAAAATTCGCAAATTAAACTCGCAAGGAATTATTGCGTCAAATTATATCCTTTTAAGAATTGCTTTTCTGTACGTAACAAAGCACGATGCGGATGAATCTAAATGCTAGTACAATTCTTAAGCACTAGTGTAGGCTTGCAAGTTTGAAATTTAGTAGTTAACGTTGAACCAAAAACTAATCTTAATTATTTTCCCCAGAGAGATGGAGGGATTCTGGGTGAGCGGTGCAATAACAGCGATAAAAGCACTGTCCTACGTTTACGACCTGTTGACATTTCCCGTTTACTTAATACTCCAACGCCCATGGGAGAAGAGAAAATTATCACGAAGAGTTAAAGCTAAACCAGTAGCAAAGGATGAACGTTCCATAACATACAGAACTAGTGATCAGCCTGGATCAATTTATGTGACACTTGAACGTTTGAAGATTGATACGTTGGAGAAAGTGCTGCGTTATGCTGCTGAGACACATGGGGGTAAAAAGTGTCTGGGAACGAGACAAATACTTGCGGAGGAAAATGAAGTACAGCCGAATGGTCGTGTCTTCAAGAAGGTCAGTACTCCAGAACGCAATTAATTGCCTCATGATTGGTTTTTGGAGAATTCTTCAATCTCTTTTACTTTAGTGCAGAGATATCTCTACAGAACCACTTCCGACATGAAATCAACCCAGCTAGTTCCACGTTTGCGCTAAATTTTCCTTAAATTTTTCAGTACAAGATGGGTGACTACAAATGGAAGAGTTACACTGAAGTCGAGCGCCTGGCATCCTCCTTCTCCCGTGGCTTGAAGGAACTTGGCATGACCCGTCAAAAAAACATAGTGATCTTCGCTGAGACCCGAGCAGAATGGATGATAGCAGCGCATGCTTGTTTCAAGCAAAATCTAACCGTCGTAACGATCTATGCGACCCTCGGAGACGAGGCGATAGCCCACGGTATCAACGAGACTGAAGTAGACACTGTCATCACATCCCACGAGCTCCTCCCCAAGTTCAAGCGCCTCCTTGCCTCCACCCCTGAAGTGAAGAACCTGATTTACATGGAGGACCAGCTAGTTCCCACCGATACGAAGGATTTCAAGGCTGGTGTCAACCTGATTCCATTCTCTGACGTCGTCAAGAAGGGCAATACATCGCTAGTCGAATCGGTACCACCGAAAGCGGAGGATACCGCAATAATTATGTATACATCGGGATCAACTGGCATACCAAAGGGTGTTTTATTGTCGCACAAAAACATGATCTCAACGCTGAAAGCATTCTGCTGCAGCGTTCAGACTCGAGAGGATGACATATTCTTCGGCTTCTTGCCGTTGGCGCACGTCTTTGAACTATTAGCAGAAAGTGTCACCTTTATCGCTGGCATACCGATAGGCTACAGCTCACCACTGACGATGATTGATTCAAGCAGCAAGATAATGCGCGGTTGCAAAGGCGATGCCGCTGTCCTGAAGCCAACCTGCATGACAGCCGTGCCGCTCATCCTTGACCGCATCTCCAAGGGTATCAACGAGAAAGTCAAGAAGTCTGGGCAGCTTAGTCAGGCGGTGTTCAACTTCGCCTATCAGTACAAGCTCAAGTGGACAAAACGCGGATACGAGACGCCATTGTTTGATAAATTTATATTTGGTTCTGCGAGACAGGTGCTCGGTGGCAAAGTAAGGCTTGTTCTCTGCGGTGGAGCACCGCTGACGCCTGAGACTCATACCCAAGTCAAGATTTGCCTATGCGTTAATGTTACCCAAGGTTACGGACTGACAGAGACATGCTCCTCAGCGACTGTTATGGACTATTACGACCGGAGCACGGGAAGAGTCGGCGCACCGGTCATTGGTTGCGACATCAGGCTAGAGAATTGGGAGGAAGGAAGCTACAGGGTCACTGATAGTCCGTTCCCGAGGGGAGAAATCATTATTGGAGGCGAGAATGTCTCGCCGGGATATTACAAAATTCCTGATAAGACCAAGGAGGACTTCTTCTTCGAAGATGGCAAACAGTGGTTCAGAACGGGAGACATTGGCGAGATACATGCTGATGGGTGCATCAAGATCATTGGTTGGTTTAACATCTTTTTGAAAATGGGTTTTATCAATTTTCTGGGCCCCGAAGTAATCAATCTCATAATCGATTGTAATTTATTAGACAAGAATTGCTCGATTCATACCAAATTCCGAGATATTAAAAAAATAACAATGTTTGATCAAAATAATGTGAGCACTAGCTCTCTCATTCTTACTTAGTCATTATGAATTTTTATTTTCTTCTTATTGTAAGCTGAATGACCATGAATTGTAGATATAATGATTAATCACTTTTCTTGCAGATCGTAAAAAGGACTTAGTGAAACTCCAACTTGGAGAATACGTTTCCCTTGGTAAAGTTGAAGCAGAATTGAAAACATGTCCATTAGTGGAGAACATTTGTGTTTATGGTGATGCACATAAAGCATACACAGTTGCATTGGTTGTTCCAAATCCACGATTACTCGAGGAAATTGCTGTTAACCTTGGCATTACAAATAAGAGCCTCGAGGAACTTTGTGAGAATCCACAGATTGAGAAAGCTGTGTTGCAAGAATTGGTTGAACAGTCTAAGAAATGTAAGTTTCATTTTATTCAGTTCATGAATCTTGTCAAGGAATCTCATCTGAATTTTTTATGTTCTGAGATCATCATGATGTCGGCAATCGACGTTGCATTTCATCCTTTTATGAGAGAAGGGGATAGTTTTTTCGCAAAAAATGAAAGGGAATACGGTAGAGAGTAGATTTAAAAAATTCGCCTGGTTTAATGGGAATATCTAGAAAATTACTGGGTAGAGGACGATTGGGCGGTCTTTCTTCGTAAATCATAAAATTCCGAAGAGCAGAAATCACAGACGAATTCACAAATTTATTTTTCCTCAAAAATGATTAGAGATATAATTTTTTTTCTATAAGAACCTTCCCTATGAACAATGTTTGCAAATGCCTCAATTGATAGTTGTACAGTAAATTAATTTGTTTTTTTTCTTTTTCATGAACCAGCTCATCTCCAAAGGTTCGAGATTCCAGGAGCTCTTAAACTTTGTGCTGAACAATGGTCACCAGACATGGGTCTCGTGACCGCAGCTTTCAAGCTCAAAAGAAAAGCAGTACAAGAACGTTATCAGCATGAAATCAACAGAATGTATGCATCGTGATGCACAATTAATTGTCCAAAGTGCAAGAGGGTATAGCGTCGAGATCAATCGAAGACCTTGATTGATCATTCTTAGTCAGACGTTATTCAAAGAAAAGAAGAAGGAAGATAAGAAAACAAGGAGAATGAGTAATTATTTTGAAAATTATAAACTCAACTGATTTGATGTGGTGAGTTCAGCTGTTATGTAATCAAGATGCGTGATAATTATTTTTTTTTAATAAATGAGGCTGCTCAGTTTTTTTGATGAAGAAACCGCGAATCGTCGAAAGTAATTTTGGTTATGAGACCGATATTAATTATTTAGTACACAAAAAAAATGAAACTAAAAATACCTCCTGATATTCAACCAGTGAAGCACAATGATTTCGTTTTTTCTTTCACAAAATTATTGTGAAAATGACTGTAATGCACACATGAATTTATAAATTCTTTTTGATTTCTCTTTGAATTCAGTGCTTGAGCGAAGAAACGAGATACATATTTTATTTTAATAAGTTGAAAAATGTGATAGAAGAATAAATTTTGGGAATAATTTTTTCTATAAAGAATGAACAATGCTGGCAAAAAAATCATTATATAGAACAAATAATTTTTTGATGAAAATTTCGAAGCAATACAGACGAAACAAGTCAAAGCTCGTTGACTTGATTCGCAAAATCAAAAATTGTGGGAGACAAGAAAATCTCTCATAAATTCTGAGATATTCCCAAATCGCGAACTTCGTGATCTCGTTTCTTCCACAATTACTGAAGGATTTTCTACCAAAAAACTTCCATAATTTAAAAAAAACCGTTGAAAACTAGTGAGAAATCATTTTTATTTCGGACTTGAACAGTAAAGACACCTATAAGATTGAGAATAATAAATAATAATACCCAGAATATATATTTTTGATCGAGTTTTGTAGATTCAATAATTGAATGAATAGAATAAATTGAATTTATTCAATTATTTTTTTATAAATGGCCAAATGAAAATAAAAATGTCAGGAGTTCTCGCGGTTAATAATTTTTCTCCAAAGATAATTAATAAAGAAAGCAAGGCATCACATGTTGCGTGATAATAATATTGTATATTCGTTGTCTTTGATGGAATCTGTTATTTCTCAAGAAAATTAAGGAAACAGAATAAATAAAAAAATTATCAATACCATTAGTGAATAATTGTTAACGTCGCACAGCTCAGAGGATCCTTCAGTTTTCTTGATAACTAGTTTTTAGAAAAATGGTGCAATGACGATTATTTATTTCATAACTTCGAGTGTTTTTTCTCTCTTTTTTTGTACAATTTATTTAAAATTATCAACGTGATAAATTTATTATAAAGTGATATCTTGGAAAAGAGTCGAGATAGAGGAAATTTTGCACAAATCTCTAATGTAAAAAAAGAATGCATTCGAATTTTTTTGTGGATAAAGTGATATCTCGGAAAAGAGTCGAGAAAGAGGAAATTTTGCAAAAATGTCTAATGTAACAAAGGATGCGCTCGAATTTTTTCTGTGGAGAATATCGTGCAGCTCTTTTTTTTATCAACAAGAAAGGTTCTATAGAAAATTTGGTAATCTTTCATTTTGAAATATTTCAAAATAAATTGGTGACAAAGTGAAATGAAATTATTTTGCTTTTTCAACTTCTTTGGAAATATGCCGGGATCCAACAAAGATAAAGAAAATTTCATGAAGATTCTTTTTGCAGGAAAAAAGGAGAGCTCCATGAAAAGTCTTATTGAAAAATTTAGTTATTTTCGAGAGATTTCTCAAGAGCCTCAAACTTAATCCAAATCATTTCTGTTCATTACTAGAATAAAAGAATAATAACTTTCTGCACAACATTTGCACAATTTCATTTTTAGATTTCGATCGAAAATCCTCCTTTCTTATTACTTTTGGGAGCATAAATATTTCGCTTAAGTGCAGAAAAAATTGAGAAAAAAATTAACGAAAATCGCCTAATAAATGTGACTTTTTATTGTAATTAATGTATAAATCAGTCTGTTTTCAATACGAAAACTCAGAAGTAAAGAAATAGGGAAAACACAATGGAATGAAAATTAATTGATAATTCGGAAAGTACAAACTCATTTCTCATTTGAACCTAAAGAGAAATGAAAGTCTTATTGGAATTCATCACAAAATTCAGCAGCGAAGAGGCGAAATCATATGAGTCGACTATTTTCAGGGAATAAGTGAGATACAGAATTTTTCGTAAGAACTTTTTTCGTATGTTACATTCGATTCTTTGAAATAGTTCTTACAGGAAAGTCCCTTTCTCTCACACAATTCTCAGGATTTTTCTGTAATCTAAGAAAGATAGAGAAATTGTTTTCGGTTTTTTTTTTGTGCAATTAGTTTCTTTAGATTTGAAGATATTTTATAACAATCCATCAGAAAACCAGAATACCCTCATCTTTTTCCCCTCTTCACTGCTAATATCCAATGATATTCGACTAATTGACTAATTAATTGATTGTTCAAAAAAAAAACTAGTGAACGGAAGAAAGTGCAAAAAAAGTTTAGTTTAGTTTCTAAAACTGTCTACATTTGTGTAAAAAAAGATAAAAAAGAAAAAAAATGTGTCGTACTTGTAATTACAATTTTCAAAAAGAAAAAAAAGATGTAAATTAGCATTTAGTTAGGATTGTAAAATTGTGGTTATTCTGTCACTGTGTTGTGAAGAATGAAGATAATTAAGATAGAAAGGAGCTTCAGAATTGTTTTATTAAAATTATTAATTAATCAATGATTAAGTGAGTTTTTTCTAGATTCTTGCGTTGACAATGAAAGGAACTCCTGAAGTTTGTTTGTTTTATTAGATCAAGCGATAATTAAGATTGGTACTAAATATATTTATTAAAAGTTAGCTGTATATTATAATAATTATAAAAGAAGAAAAAAGAAAATATTAATATCATTTTATTTATAATTTTCATTCAATAAATGTACAGATGTAAAAAAAAATCATTTGAGAGTTAAAAAAAAGGTTCATAGTAATCATTGTTCTGTTGATTAATTGTTATCAATCATGTGGAGCAATGTGCGTATAAGACCCGTTTAGTTAAGTTCGTAATTCTTTGCCAAGTTTTTTTGGGAATCTCTCTGTTTCAATGAGAATATCTTGGAATCGACAGAGAGGACGGAATTTCGAAAGAGTGTTCTTCTATGAAGAAGAATGAGAGTTGAAAAACTTTCCAGAGATTCCAAGATATTCTATAGAAACTTATAACAATTATAACCGACTTATTTCGTTTGATTAATCCGCCGATCGATGAATTTTTGTTTCCTCGTCGTCTAAAAATATTGCTTCATGCAGTCTTTACAAATAATTCTCTCATCTTTTCTATTTAATAGTATTTTTTCATTTAACAACGAATTGATTAGTCTGAAAGTTACGATAAATCACACTTTTTAAGATATAATTCATTACGGAAGAGGTGAAAAATATTTTGAAATAACGAAATTTATGGAAAGATTGGCCCCAGAAATAAACTACAAAAAAAGGAAACAGTTATTCTGTTTTGCCTCTTCGCTTCTGAATTAAAGGGCTCTTAGTAAAGGGTGATTATGACTAATTATCTGCTCATGACTTTGCAATGTACTCCGTATCTCGAGATCTGCATCTCGATGATACACTGGATATTTACAATGGTTTACGTGTGTTTTTGCTTATAATAATCCTCTTGAAATGTTTCATTCATCCATTTACCAATTTTCATACGCATCCATACTGGTGCAATTAATGTGAATACACCCTGTATACCATGTGCCCAGTATCCAGTGCTTGTATCAATTTTTCCAAGGGTTACGATAGCATTCCTTGCGTAAGTCGTTGCGTCTGGCACAAAAATACTGGAAACCTTGATAAAAAGGAAAAAAGTGATGAATCAATCGAAGTGGTGAAACTCATTCCTTGCGCAATCATTTTGTGGGTATTATATACGTTTCACTATTTTTTTGCAATAAATTGAGTTCCATTTAGGATAAATGAAACGAAAATTGAATGAAGAGGATGCTTAATGGGTTCAAGAGAAATCCATAAATCCTATAATGATCTTTCTAAAACTTCAATCGTTCCGCAGATATTTACGAAATCAACTGTATCTGACTTTAGAAGCTTTTTGAATGTGTTTAAAGGAAAACATGGACTTCAGATTTTTCTGTGACTATCTTTGTAACTAATGAATTAACGAAGAATCGTTAATAAGTCGAATTTACCTGGAGTCTATCGCTGAATGCATTCATTTTTGTATTAACAAATAATGGTGATAAATGCTGAATTGTTATGCCAAATTTTGCATATTCAGCTCTTAATGCCTCAGAGAAGCTTCTTACGTAAACTTTAGTGGCAGCATAAACTGTCATAAGTGGTAGCGGCTGAAGTTCAGAGCCTGATGAAACATTGACAATTGCGCCTTTTCCACGTTTCTTCATATCACTTATTACGAGACGTGTCATTAGTGTTGTGGCACCAACATTAACGTTGATTATCTCCCACAGTTCGTCCTCAGGTACGTCACCAACTATCATTGGATAGGAGTATTGTCTTCCTACGTTGTTGACTTGAACAATGAAAATAAAAAAAATTCTAATATAAAATTTACATTGTTGTGGAAATATTTTGGCGAGTATTGGGATCAAGGAAATTAATCGGAGAACATCTTTTGAGAACATTGAATTATATACAGAAAAGACTTCTCAATTAATTCTGATGACTATTAATTTCGAAGATGTTTGCAAGGATATCGTTCAATGATGTTCCATTTGAAATGGAAAAATCGACATTTAAACCAAATTAATTAATTATTAAGTTCATAAGCCATTATTAAATAATATTTCTCGTAAAACACGAAATTCTCATGATTTTTCATCATTCAATTTCGAAAATATTTCCAAGTGAATTTCTGTTTTTTGAAGGTATCTTCTGTATTGCGGAAATGTTGTTTGCATTCTTTGTGAATATTTCGGAGGCTATTGAGGAAAAGTTGAGGAAAAATTCTTGAGGTGACTCTTGTGATAAATTAATCGTATTCCACTCGTTCTATGAGCCATTCGTAGTTTAATAATGAATGAAAAATGAAATAGTGAAATTCCTTGGATGATTGTCACTTTCTAATGAGCAAAAAACTTATGAGAACCTTTTTCGTTTCTTTGAACTTTCAAATTGCTCATTAAAATCATTAATTTTTTTAGAACTGAAATAATTGCAAAAAACACGTTAGTAGTAAACAATTTTTTTTTCAACTTTACTTTTACTAAAAATTAACAAACATAATTACCCAAGATGCCAATAGGTATGTCCTTCAATTCGCTCTCAATATGTTTAAAAACTTCTTTTCCTTTGCTAAAATCTTGAGCAATAATTTTAACTTGGATATTTTTATTGATACTAAGGATTTCATCTCGTGTTTTTTCCAGTCTCTCCAATGTTCTGCTAATCAAAACAAGATTAATTCCCCGTGCAGCAAGCTCATTGGCATAAGCTTTACCAATTCCATCAGTTGATCCAGTTACCACTAAAAAATAAATTAATCGTTATTGATTTGCACACATTTACTTCACAGAAACTCGAGGTGAATGTCAAACTTTCCAATTCCTTTTTGCAGCAATCAAATGTCGGTTTTATTGGGAAATTCAATTTATCTTCGAATCCATGGGAGATAGGAATTTTTTTGTAGAATTTTTTTTCGCGAAAAAGAATAAGGGCTAAGAAGAAATGATTTTAAGTCATTCTCAATCTCTCAATGATTGGGAGATATTCCAGAAAAACTGCACTAAGTTTGGAATTCATTTATTGCAGTTCTTCTTCTTCTTCTAATCCTTGTGGTTATATCCCCTATTAGAAGGGCAAGTACCAAATTTATTGCAGTTATTGATTTCTTTCGTCAGCACCTTTCTCTTAAATCTGATATACCTAAAAAGAATTCATTTCAAATTTGAATTGTTGTACTTCTTCTTCTCGAAACATTCTCGGAAAACAAAAAGAAAAGACGAGGAATTCCATCTTGAAGTATCGGATTCATCTATTTTTCATATCTTACAGAAGAATATTAGGGCTATAAATTTTTTCAATAAAAATTTTATCTCCCCTCGATTCAAAGATATTCGAAGAAAAAATATGAGGAAGGGATAAAATGATTCGAATAAATGATATTTTTAAAAATCAAAAGCAAAAATATTCCTATTGAAAGAATGTAATTACCTGCCCATTCTCCAAACTTCGACTTTAAATCAACAGGTGTTTGATCTATGATCGGCACAATGATCTCCCATAGTGCGCGAGTGACTCTGCTGAATGGATCGAGTAGTGCCCACAGCACCAGCACAGCGACGATCAGCCACAGTGCAATCGCCAGCAACATTTTCTTCAAAACAATTCATTTCAATCATTAAAAAAGTCGAAAAGAAAAGGTTATGGAATTCACGATTGATTACCGTTGAAACAAAGTGAAAGAAAAGTGTGGAAAGTCACTCAGTTGCGTTGCATTGTCAAAAAAAATCACTCTCTTCTACATCACAACTTATTCATAAACAAGTAAAAATTAATAAAAATGCTGGAAAATTTCACAAACAATGAAGACTAAAGTTCTTAAAAGGATCAATCGAATTGTACAACCGATGCAATGAACCGGCTCTCAGTGACTGTCCCAACAAACCACTACGAAGGTAAAACACTTTCTCTGCGATACCATATATACAACAATAAACCATCGATGTGTGCATGCTCCAACACGCCTGTCATATCACATCTTTCAAAATATAATTGCAAGATCGAAAGTGCAAGTGCTATCACATTTCGTGGAGTTTCAGGTTTCTTGCTGAGTGTTTTTGGAGAATATTTCAGAAATTCAAAGTCGAATGACTTGGGAGAATTCATCAAGAGACTTTTCCTGTGGTTTGAATGTAAGAAAAATCTTCTGTAATAACTTTTATGCAAAAAAAATCTCGAAAATATTTTCCTGGAATGAGGTCATCGTGATAATTGCAAATTTCAATCAGGGAAAATGAAGGATATGTAATTTTAAGCCGTTTCTTTTCTCCAAGATAATTGAAATACGTAAAACGTTAGAAAAATTTAAGAGAAGACTTTTTTCAGTGAAAATTTTGTTCACTGTAAAACAGGTTTGATAGCATTCTTTCTTAATTCTAATGCTTTCTGAGATATTCGCCAACCACACTCAACGTGATTTTCACAATTGATCGGATAAATTAAAGGGAAAAAAATTGTTTGAAATTATTTCATAAAAATTTTTATTGCACGCCCGAAAGTGACCATTTCCCGCACGCTACGCGTGCGGACGATAGCACTTTTCACACGTTGTACAATAAAATGGTGTACCTAACACGTGCGGAAAGTATTTTCCGAAAATAACTTTACCGCACTTGTTAGGTAATATACTATAGAAATCAATAGGTTTGAAAAATAGAATTGATGCTTCCATTCAATTTCTACAAATGTTGCTAATTTTTCAAAAATTATGAATTCATTCACGATCCTCTTTGCAGATAATTCCTGGCCAAGGATTTATTAACAACGAACAAAGTTTCATGATTTTTCTCAAATCTCATAATTTTCGAGACTCTTAAAAAATATCTAAAATTACTTTCTTAATGAATAGAATTTCCTCAGGCAAAGCAAAAAAAATTGCATGAAGTTACACGCCGTCAATGCGAATTTTCTTTCAAAACCCAGAGTGATGCGCATATTATACCATAAAAAAATATATTCTACAAATAGAAGAAAGTGTTGCGTGAACATATTGTATCATCGTCTTTTCACTGTGACTCATATATAGATCATAAAATTGTAATGAGATGGTTAAATAAACGCTCACCGTCATCAATTCAATAAAAGAATTTCTTTATATTCAATTTGTTCATCTGCATCCGACACTATTCAGTTTTCAAGACGAGTTGGCGTTGGCCTTGATGAGGAAATGATATCTTCACAGTCTCGCGAGAATAAGATGAAGAGAAATGTTTAATTAATAATTAAGTGTTTTTTTGTAGAGATCTCGGAAACTATTGCATCCGAAAAAATTCATCAAGGGTTTCTTTCAATTCCATCTAATTGAAAAATGCTAGTATAATTCAGAGAAGAGTGTCAAGACCCTGATTTCCTTTAGACTTGTAAAACGAAGGACATTTTCGAAACTTTAATACTTCAAATTTACACGAGAAATTAATCGAAATTCTGCGATAGTGCAGACTTAAACTATTATGAATGAATTTGTATCCATTATTCTATCTAATAATTTTCATTCAAAGTGAGTAACGATTGCACCTCCTTAAGGTCTAATTGAATTTGAAGAAGAATATTTAAGAGTGTCTGGCTTAACGAAAATCATTAAAATATTCTTTTTTCTAGAGAGTTTAATCATCTACAACAGTAATATCTACATTACTATCCCGAAACTGATACCAATAATTTCTGAGATATTGCGATACGACTGCAAATATTTTTATAACCGACTCCTCGAAGTTTATGAAGACGCATTTCCAAGAAGATTGAACACCCAACGAAAAAGGTCTCTCGAAAATTTTCCTTAAACTTAAAATTTTAGAGCCATCTTTCAATCAGAAGTTATTTTTCATTCCTCTCGACTGATGAAATCGCTCAATATTCTTATATTCAATATCCACAGATTAAATGGGCTTATTGGATTATAACAAGAGACCTTCCTTTGTAGTCCGTGAAACTGTCTGCAAAAAAAATTCTTGAGCAATCCCACTGTAAACATCAATACTAAAATTATGAACTTTATCTTCTCAATGACACCGATCAAACTCAATTCATTTTTCGAATATCTCAGAAAATATTGACTCCAGGAAAAATGATAAGGAAGCCTCCTTTGTAGCCCATCAAATTCGCATCGAAGAAGATGTCTTGATAGATTCCTCTAAACCTAGTGGTTTCCTAGATATCCAGAGATGAAAAACGCTCTTTCCATTCCTCGAATAAAATAAAAATAAAATCCCGGTTTTTAATGCCAACTCAGCCTTGGTGCGCGCCCGTGAGCTAAAAAAACCGGTTTGTGACATAATTCGCAAAACAAAATTACCACGAGACTCCTCCATTCACCGAAATCTCCACGGTTTAAAACGAACAGAAATGAAGTGAACAAATTCATCAGTAAACAAAAAACGAATGCATTTTCCAATTTCTTTTCGTAATAGAAGCAGGAGAGATAGTTGGAGCAGCGACGAAAAAAAAGTAGAATAAGTATGCCGGAAGAATGAGAAAGAGGTGAAAGAGGATTGCGAAAGGCAGCAGAGGCAAAACGGGGGCCTCGTTTCCTTCGTAACAAGCGTCAGTGTTGTTTTGATGATCAGTACGAACTCACTAGTTTTACAAGTTTATTCGGTTACTTTATCGGTAATCGAATGCGGTTGAATTTCAAATAAGTTCAATACGAAAACCAAAGGAAAAATCGCGTGCCAGTCGTAAAGAATTTGTGGTCAAGTGAACTTCACATTCATTTACAGCTTCAGTCCGTAGGTTATCGATTATCGTTCGGTCTTGATCGCCTGTGCGTGACGATTTACGGTACAGGTAATGAGACATTCTTGATGGGAAATTGATTGAAAGGCTCGAATTGAGGATAGAAAAGACGTTTCATAAATATTATAATTAGCTTGGTAATTAATTCGTTGAGGAAGTGAAGAAGCTGTGAGCGAAAAAATTGCGTTCTAATATTTCGGAATCTACGGAAAATAGAGAAGTTTTCAATAAGATCTTATTTGTAGAGGGAAATTATGAAAAATTCTTCACCTCGCTTGGACTCTGAGATATTTTGAAAAATAGATTTTGGAGGGTGGAAAAAGAAAGTACTAACTCCTTCTGTCCAGAAGTTTTTGTTGAATATCCCTGAATTTATGGGAGGTAGCGGAATTTATGTGGAAATCATTATAATGATTTCAACATAAATTCCGCTCTGATCATTTTCTTCTATAGAAGAAAATGATCAGAGCTATAGGAAAGATTAATACGAAGTATTGTCTATTGAAACTAAGTTTTCATATTTTTGCTGAAATTCTGGGGAAATAAAGAGTATCATTTGTTCCATCATTTTACTTCTATCTCATTTTTTTTAATATTTCGAGATTTTTTCACATAATTGATGTTGGATTAAAGTCACAGAATAAATTTTGAACTTCTCACAATAATATTGAATTTTCTTCGTGTCATTACTCTCGATTGTTCTTGAATGTCTCGAAATTAACGTGAGCTATCGAATTTTTCGTAACAATCTTTTTCATAGCCCTCACTTCTCTCTATCAATAAGCTCTCTATGAAAATTTCTCCATTCTTCAGAGATACCGAGTGATTCCACAAAAAAGTACTGACAACTTGAACCCTACTTCTCTCCTTTCCCCCACTCTACTCGAATTAATAGTAGTGCTAATTAAAGCATCACCCTTGACCCATGGACTCAAAATACTCTGTAAAAATGTCAACACTTCTACAAAGTCTACGTTTGTTTCTTATCTCAAACGAGTTCACAAAAAATTGCAGTTTAACGATCAAAGTTAACAGTTAAACTGTGTCCCATTTATTCTCTCAATTTCTTCTTTTTATTCTCTCATTTCAAATTCTTAATAAAACCATGTCTATAGAACAGTCGTTCCACAAGATTCTTCGGGTAAAGTATGTAATGGAATTTTCCACGAAGAAATGTACAAAAGGTCACGTGTTAATGCCTTTTTTCTAAGTATAATTTTCATTTGAAATAAGGAAAAAAATTATCCGATCCAAAGTTCGTGTCGTAATCTCTCCTTTAATCTTCATCGATACAGAGTAAAAAAAAAAAAAAAAACATTTTTTCCAAGTGAACGTTCATCAATGACAGGGAGTCAAGTGTATAATGCAAGAATGGAGAGTAATGTGGATAAAGTTTTGGATTTACGCGGTGCAAATATTTTTTGTGAGAGGAGAAATTAGTCTATCGAGTGAAATTTTGATTGGTAAACAGCCATATTCGGTTATTGGATCTAATGCATTGGCTAGGTCTATACTTGTTGATCGTCAAGAAAGACTCCAGTTCAATTGCGATGAAGTTGTAAAGGGAAAAGAGCCTGAGAAGTTTGAACAACAAGATTTCCGAAATATTTTAGTGGATGAGCAACACGAGTTGCTTTATTGCTATGTACCAAAGGTATTTTTTTCAGAGAAAGTCTACTTTATATTTACTTGAATAAGTGAGAATTATCTTCATAAAGAATCAACACTTGAAGCAATTCAATCAGAATGCCAATGAAAATATCGAGTGGAGGAAAATTTATGGAGATACTTCTTCTTGTGAATTATACAAAAAAATTAGAAAAAATGTCTCGATAAATTTCGTTGAATTCTTATCCATACAGTACATTTTGCAAAAGTACTCATGAGTACTTTTGCAAATTAAAAAAATCGAGATTTTAATCATCTTAAAAGACATTTTATTTATAGATGAAATTTTCTCTGAGCCCAGTCACTTCAGAGAATTAAAAAATGACATGTGATTGTGAACTCTAAAGAATTATTTATGCTCTAATAAATGGAGTCATAGAATTAAAATAAAATTAATTACCTCTATATTTCTCAATAATTCATAAAACAAACAGGTTGCCTGCACCAATTGGAAACGGGTACTAATGATTGCTAATGGTAAATGGCCTGGTAGTGATCCCGCAGAGATTCCAGCTGATTTGACACATGCAGCTGGTACATTCAAACGTTTAAGTAACTATTCAATACACGATATTAAAGGCAAATTGGAAACTTACGACACGCTCATTGCCGTACGACATCCACTCGAGAGATTGCTTTCTGCATATAGAAATAAATTTGAGACGAGAGACGAGAAGAGTTCAAAGTACTTTCAAACTCGTTTTGGCCGAAAGATTGTCAA
Organism: Aleiodes testaceus; assembly: GCA_963565655.1. NCBI lineage: Eukaryota > Metazoa > Arthropoda > Insecta > Hymenoptera > Braconidae > Aleiodes > Aleiodes testaceus. Next base: position 2,717,514 of record OY751421.1, on the reverse strand, counting down.
GGTGAGAACAAAGGCGAATGCATTTAGTATTATTTTTTTTCATTTACTCTCTTTAAGAATGTGCAAAACATCTCATCGAGAATTCTTTAAATTTTCAACAATGATTTTTCATATAGATATCCAAATAGAATTTACAGACTTAAAATTTTTCAATCTTGAGTTCCAATTATTGCAGATCATTGAGATTGATCGCAAATATCATTATTTTTTTTTGAAATTCTCTCGAAAGATATTTCGGAAATTTCGCATGTCCATTTCAACATTCTTTTCCGGAAAAACTCGAAAAAATGAATCGCTTTCTTTCAAATGATGATATTAACTCAAACTTTTTCTCCTTTTTTCCCTCCAGAAATATCGAAAGAATGCAACGCAGGAATCTTTGAAAAATGGACACGACGTTACATTCGGTGAATTTGTTGATTTCATAACTAATGAGGTTAATGGTACCAAGAATGAGCACTGGAGACCAGTGAGTGAACTGTGTTTGCCATGTGTAGTTAATTATAATCTCATAAGCAAGTATGAAACACTGGCTGAGGATGCTACTGAGGTGCTCGAGAGAATTGGAGCGGGACACATCAAGTAATTATTTATCCAAAGAAATTCAAATATGATTACTGCAATATTTCAGGAAATGGATTTTTTTTTTTAAAACGCTCCTTATGTACAGAAAAATTAGAGCTACATAGAAAATCCATTATGAAAAGAACAATCACTAGCTAAAATCGCCGTTTTTTCTTTTATTGTTTTTTTGAAGCTATCTCTAGAACTAACGGAGATAGCGGAATTCTTGCAGAAATATTTCCTGAAGCCTTCACTTTTGTTTAGAAAAAAAAATGCTTGTGTAAATTTTTCTCCCTATACATTTTGATGTATTTTACAAAGTTGAAACGACGCATATCGGTCTATTGTTCTAGAAAAGAAGTCATTATGAAAATTCCTCGATCTCCTTTAGATAATAAGATGTTTCATAAAAAATGCTCTCGGAACGGATGGATGAAACGATTTGATCCAATTTACCTCTATTTATTTCTACCGGGATCAATCGCAAATCATAAAAGATAATTTGTGTGTTATTCTTACCAATCATTAACTTTTCTATAGACCTCAGTCACCTGGTTTTCTTGGAATATCCAGATTATTAATCGTAGAAGTTGTACCTTGAACATTAATTCCTCGTTCTTATATGTCATATCAATTAATCGACCTCTCGTTTGCCCTTTTGAGTAAATTCCAGAAAGAGAGAGAAAAAAGAAAGAACAATACCAGACGGGTGGGGAAATATTTGGATTTTTTGTTACATTTCCTGATTTCTTTTTCAATTTTTTTCAGACTTTATCTTCAAACTTTGTTCAACTATAAACTGAATAAAATTGGTTTACTCGAATTATTTATAGAAATATATCTTCATAAATAATTCAAGCGAACCATTTTTTTTTTTAAATAATTACCTAAATTGGTAGAGGCAATTAGTCATTTCTAAACAGGTGAGAATTTCTCATCATGATTTCAAATTCACTAATTCTTTTCCACAGTTTTCCAACGAGACCAACGAGTCGTGAGCCAACTGTCAAAAAATTGGAACGTTACTACTCTACTCTGTCCTTCAAACAACTCAGGAAATTGGCTGAAATCTATAGATTGGATCTTAAACTCTTTGACTATTCGATGGAGGATGTCCTTGGATTCTCTATTGCATAATTGATTCAATAGTATTTAATACAAAACTGTCGTTAATACACTTCATTTATTATCTGAGTGAATTAATTAATTGACTGTTTACAAAAGTGCCAATTTGTGTATTTAAAAAAATGGAACCAATTGTTGTGTTTGTCAGTGCATTTTTCGAAATATTTTCAAATGTTTTAATGCTCCAGATATTCTGAAACAATGCAAACAAAGTCATCGAATTCCTTGGAGAGTCGTGATTTTTTGGAGGTCGTCTAGTCAGAGAATTCCGTGGCGAAGAGATAAAACCAGTTGCTCCCATCTAGATTCCCGACTAAATAATCAGGAATGTTCAGGAAAAAAATTACCCGAATATCCACGAACTTCATATCTTAATTCGGAAAAATATTCGAAACAAAAACTCTTGAAGCTGAATTTTGAAAAATCATCATGGGAACTTTTTTTGCAGTGCCGGAAATCTAAAGAAAAGATTAATTTGAAAATTTTTCGATTTCCATTGTTTTTTAGAATATTTCAGAAAAAGCGATTACCAATAAACGTCAATATAAACCAAGTGCTCTTTTCTTGTCTCTCTTCATTATTTTCAACAGAAAAAAAAAATACCAACAAATTCGAATTTCTTAGGTTTAAAATATTTTTATTTGAAACGCAAAAAAACATACAGAAAAATATACATAAACATGAATGAAATATATTTAGTTATAATTGTGGAGTATTGATAATTGGGAAGAGATATCCATATATTGATTAATACATATTTATCATAAAGACGTATTCAGAATCAAATTTTCAAGGACTTCTGATAAAGAAGTAATATTTATATTTTTATAGTTTATTTCTTCGCAAATATCTGGGAAGTAAAGTGAAATGAGAGAATTTGTGTAGATTTCTTTAGTAGAAAATCTACGAAAGTCTACAAAAATGTTTTTTATGAAAACTTGTATAGCCTCCCAAAATATTCATAGAAAAAAATGTCAAATTCAATTAATGGATATAATATTTATCTCGTGATTCTTCAGTTCATTCGTTCTTGGCCAAATGATGCTGCATCTTCATTTTCTTCTCGTCCCGCAAAGTCCCTTCAAGCTTTATCTTCAATCTTTTATCTAGAGCCTCCTGAGATATTTTTTGGGGATGAACTTCTTTCATGGCATTTTGAGTTTTTTGGATTTTTTCCTCTGTCAAATTTTTCTTTGCCTCCAATCCATTTAGTGTCTCGTCTTTATCAATTTGGCAGTCCACTTCCGAACCTAATATTAAAGTCTTTGCCCAATTCGAAAAGCCAAACGCATCCATCACATCTAGGACCATCGTGGCAAACCCTGAGAGGGGGTAGAACAAAAATATTTAATTATACCGAGATCAGCGGGTACTGAGGTTTTTAGAGAATATCTCTGAATGTATTGGACTCCAAAAAAGGCAAATTTTGATGAATCGAATGGTTCGTGAGATAATAGGAAAGATGACTTTAAGATAGTTTCATCCTCAAAAACGAGTTGTAAATACTTTAATGAAAGAAGAATACTTTAATGAAGTTTTTCTCTCCTAATAATATTCATTTTACTTACAATTGAGACATTCGACGGCTTCAGTTTCTTCAATGAGATCATCCAGTTGCTTCTTCTCTTGTTGAAGACGATTGTGGTCATTTTTTAAGCGTTTGTAAGTAAGACTGACGGTAGTCGATGGTGATACTTCCGCACTAATGCATTTGACAATCATCAGGGCGGCAAAAATTGCGATGCGTCTCTCCATGGTTCTCTTGTTGATTTGAGTACTTTGAAGTTTCAATAACGTGTGTAAACTCCCGGAGCTCGCTCCGGACTTCTAAGGAATTTTTTATCATCTAAAAACCAGGAAGCAAAAAGTATAAAAAAATTATGAGCTTTTCTAGAGTCTTCGCAGTTGTTCAGCGCTTCCGTGAAAGATTTTGGAATTTTTTCTTCGAAAATATTCCGGAAATGAAGAGAAATAATGAAATTTTGGTAAAGGACATATTTAATGATGCAGAATATGCCAAAGTATTTTGGACAAAATGTTGTATGTCTGTAAAATTTTCGATCAAAATTGATTGAACTCATTTCAACACCTCGCTATCGAATTAACATGAAATATCTTAAGCTCCACGCAACTACCATGAAATTTACAGAAGGAGTTATTATGAAAATTGTCCTATCCGCTCAGGTCTCGAGATATTTGAGGAAGAACTGCATGAATGTATTAGGAGAAGGAATTGAGTAATTTTCCAAATGGTCGCAGTTGTTAGAGAATGAAAGAATGAGATGAAAGAATATTTGAAGTGATTTTTCCACAGAAAAAGAGAAGAATGTGAGCTACAAAGAATTTTGTTAGGAAATTTTTTGTATTTCGCGTAGATTTTGAAGTATTCATCAAGAAATCGTTTGAAAAATTTCATGTTTTTAGGAATGAGTGTTCAGTATCAGTTAAGTTATCAATATATTGCGCAGTTGTAGTTAATATCCTTCGATTGGTTATCAATTGCGCCATGTTCGAGTTCTATTCTGTAATAAGTATCTTGAGTGCTTCGAAAAAACGAGAGAATATCGAAAAATTAGTAGTATCCAATTGGCTGCACTTTATTAAATTCTCAATCGAAGCAATTGCCCGAACATTTGTAATTCGTTTGCACGTGATTGTAATACAGTTATTATTGTTTGAGAGTTAATTGTTTCATTGTGAGTCAATGAAATCAAATGAGCATGAAGCTAGCCGGGAGCAGTGTTAAAATTAACAATCTTTCTTTCTTTTTTTTCTCCATTTTGTGCTAAATCGTATGTACTTTCTGGATATGTTCATTAAAACGTTCGGGAGTTAATGGTTTAATTATATATTAATAATTAAAATCGGAAAGTGTTGGAACTATTGCAGTACTTGCAAATAAGGAGCCCTCGACAATTGTGTGATTTCCTATTTGTCCGGTGCTTCAGATTCCAGGGTTCTTTTCCCAGGCGAATCACAATTTTCGGTTCATTTACAAATAATTCTTTTATTTCCGGTTTAACATTTAATTACTCTTCATAAAGCAAGTTCCTTTTCGCCATTACGTTTATTCTGTCGGTTGTCATTTATTTATTACTTCGGATTGACTCTTTTGCTATTATTTCCTTTGTTGACATTTCTTTACTTTTACTATTACTAAAATGTTCCCAAATTATCCTTTATCATTAATTGTGTTTTAATTAAAATGGGGGAACGTCTCTCAAGTGAAATCTACGCATTGAATAGTTCAATGCGTCCAATGCTAAATTCTGTCGCTGTGTTAAGCCAGGGGAAAAACGGGAGAACTAGTAGCGGTTGAGCACAGCGTAAGTCGCGTCCTCACAGACGCGTCATTTCTCCTGGAATGAGCGGTAGAGATAAAATGAAATAAATTTAATAAAATTCGAACTTGAATGTAATGTCTCTTCTTTTATTTATTTCTTAGCATCTGAGAATATGTAAAATACAATTATTATGTTCTTGCAATAATACATTCTATTTATGAATATAATTCATCATAGTATAATTTTTTTAGATGAAATAAATAGATTTCGTTTAATTAATCTCGTACATTAGTTTATTTATCCCTCACCTTGAATGTAATGTGCGTGCTTTAAAATCACTTCCGGATTACGTGGTAATGCGAAAAATTTAAAAATTGCGGTGAACTTGACAAAAGGTGACTACTCGTCCAGCTCCTCAGATAGTGCTGGTGCCTCGATATCAGGTTCATCCTTTTCTCCATCCATCTCCTCGTCTTCCTCCTCCTAATCCTCAAGTTCATCATCCTCAAGCAGTGGAAAGCAAGAAGCAGTCCAAATCTGGCCGCAGGAAGTGGATTTAAAACTCCGAGTAAACGAAGCCTACAGAATGGCATTCTCTTATTCAGAAGCAGAGGATTATCTAGTTGGTCTCCATTCCCTTATGGACCTGAGTAAATCTATAGAGGACGACAAACGAAAATTATCTGATCTCGGCCAACTGCTTGTGAGTAAAATGAGCAATATAACTGAAAACTTCCGCTTGGGTTTCGGTAGCTTTGTGGATAAAATTGTTTACCTTACGTCAACACAATGCCAAAATCCTTAATCGAACCGTATGAGGGATGAGCTCCCTATGGCCACAGGAATGTCATGAGATTATCAACAGACACGAGTGCATTTGCTAGTCTAGTGAGTAATGCATCAGTATCTGGAAATCTTAATGCTCCTGAGGGTGGCTCCGATGCTATAATGTAGGTGATTGTCTGCAGAAGAGAGATCGGGTGGAGGGAGAAAGCAAGAAGGCTTCTGGTGTTCTCCACCGATGCTGGATTCGGCCACGCCGGTGACAGTAAACTTGGTGGCATCATAAAGCCGAACGATGGACTGTGTCACCTGGACAGGACTGGACTGTACACACACTCATCCACCCAAGATTACCCCACTATTCCTCAGATCAATTTGAAAGTAAAGCAAAACGCCATTAACATCATTTGGGCAGTAACTGACGAGCGGATCAAGATCTACGAGAGATTAATGGCCAGCGTCGAAGGCTCCTTCGCCGGTAAACTGTCCAATGACTCTATCAACATTGTAGAGCTCATCAGGCAACAGTACGAAATTTAGAGCTCAGTAGAGATGAAAGACCCTGCCCGTTCAGCGAGAAAAGCCAGATACTACTCTAGTTGCTTAAACGGTGGCCCACCAGTTGAAACTTCAAAGTACAGTGGCCTCAAAGTTGGTAATGTCGTTGAATTCTTTTGCGGAATTTGGAGTAATCTCGTGTCCAGCTAATCAATCTCAATGAAATCAGAAATTCGAGATTTATCCACTTGGTATAAATGAAACGGTGGCCGTCAATTTGGAGATGATCGGCGATTGTCAGTGTGAACATGATGGAGGAATATATCAGCCTAAGTCAGAAACTTGTAATGGCGTTGGGACACTGCCTGCGGTATTCGCGAGTGATATGATGGATTCTTTGGAAATTCCTGTCAATGCTCAAGACACGATGATCCACCTTATTATGTTAATGGATCGATGCCTGTCGACCAAATAATTCCCAAGTCGATTGCTCTGGTAAAAGAGATTGTGAGTGTGGACAGTGTGTTTGTCATAAGCCTGGAGAATCTGGGGAGGTGAATATCTTCTTTTTTTATTATCGAGGAAGGTGAGGTAGAAACGCCCCAAGCTGTAAGATGGACACAGGCTCACTTTGGACTTGTATATTACGAGAAATCAAGAGAAATATTGAAGATATCCCTCTTCTGATGATGCCATTGGAAAGCTGAGGAAATTTCCGATGGAAATCATGTGCCAAAATATTTTTTCATTTTTTGCGAATTCGATTTTTTTCACCCAGATTTGGAGGGGTTCATCTTCCCAAAATGTTGAAAAATCAGTCCTTTGTAAATATCTCTGGCTCAATTTGTCGTAGCACAGTGGGGTTGTGCTCAAATGAAAGGTCTCGTCATTCCTCACATTTTCGTTGAACTCCTATGGACTTTTAACAAAGGTTAAAGAAGTTATAGGCAAAAAACTAATTTTCATAGAATTGTCTTGTCACTGTTAGTCTTGTCACTTCTCCATTTTTTATAAAAATCAATGCGACTTTAACGGAAATGTGAGGAATTATGAGACCTTCAATTTGAGCACAGCCCCACTGTGCCACGACAAACAGAACCTGAGATATTATTAAAAAAATGATTTTTCCAAATTTTGGAAAGGTATGCCCCTTCAAATCTAGGTGAAAAAAAATATCTTTAATATTTCTCTCGATTTTTGGTAATATACAATTTCAAAGTGAGCATGTGTCCATCTTACCCCTTGTGGCCTTTTTATCTCACCTTCCTCTATGTAATTCAATATTATTTTATTATCGACTTATAATTTAATTAAGTATTTTACACTTCGAATATTTTATACAGCAATAAAATAATCAAATTTGTACAATCAAATACCGCATTTCCTTTCAGCGACACTTTGGCTCCGTTTCTAAGAATACGGGCACACCCGCATGACCTCTTGAGCACAGCGACTCCTCCGCTGTCCCAACCTGGGTATCTAGTACCTTGCTTGGTCCGATACGCTGTGGCGTATCCCGATAAATTACATTAACAACGAAAGTTAGACAGCTTCCGTTGGCAATCATACGATCGTTTGGGATTTGTTTGAAAATGGTTGTTATACAGTTTTTATTGTTTTGGAGGTCATTGTTCAATTATTATCAAATAAATTTGAACTTTCAAAAGTTTCAATAAAGATATCGGAAAAGTACATACTATTTCGCACAAAATGAAAAAAAGAAGAATGAAATATTATTAATTTTGACAATGCTCCCGGCTAACTTCATGCTCATTTTATTTTATTGACTTACAATCAAACAATTAACTCTTAAACAGTAATAACTGTATCACAATCATCTGCAAACGAATGACAAACTTTTGGATAATTGCTTTCATTAAAAAATTTATAAAGTACAATTACTTGGACACTGCTTGAAAAATTGCCACGCTGTGAAATAACACTACTGTCTCCATCTATAATCAGAGGGAATCCCAGAAGTTCCCATGATTCACGAACTGCTGATAGATGGCCAGACAAAAACGATAATATAGCGCTACTATTCGATTCCTCGACTGAGTAACAATTATTCCATCTACTTTCCCTCCTACTAACTGAAAAATTCCAGGATGCTTTCGTATCTTGTTTTGTACGAGAGTAATAAAAACTCCAAAGTATTAAAAATTTCAATGGCACTAATGTTTACTCAACAGTGATTAAGTTATGAGATAATTAATAATTGTTAGTTTAGCAGTTAATAATACCGTAAAAAATGTTGAATCAAGCAGTTGTGGAGGCTCTCTATTCGGCTACTTACATTGAGAATTATCTGGATTGTGTTGAAAATCTCCCAAACGACATTCAGAGACATGTCTCAAGATTGAGAGAACTCGATGCTACATGTCAAAGTATGTTTCAATTATTTCAAATTTATATTATCCCATGAACTTGACAATGTTTCCAATTATTGTTGATTTCATGAATCCACGAATGATTCAAAATAATCGGATTTGTCTCCTTTAAAATTGATTTTTTCTCTTTTCAATTAAGCGTATCTTCGAGACGTTGATCAACAGCAGGAATTACTCAAGAGTGATACTGACGTGACACACCGGAGGCGAGCACTTCTCCGGGTACAACAGGCTCTCATAGCTGCCCAAGAAATTGGCGATGAAAAGCTTCAGATTGTCCAACAGATTCAGGATTTGATTGAAAACAAATCCCGACAGTTGGATCTGGATTATCGTAATTTAGGTGAGTGTCATTTAGGAATCAGTGCGTTCAAGGGCACTTCACAAGACATATTTTTCGTAGAGAATTTTGTAGGTTACGAAAAAGGCTCATTGATAAATTCATGAAAATCCAACATTCACTAGGATATGTGCACAATAAAGCCTTCGAATGCTAACAAAACTTTCCGCTAGAGACTATTGGATTTAAAAAATTCTCAAGAAACAGTTATAAAAACTTTCATAAATAACAAGAAAGATTCAGAAATTCCAGTGAACTTAGTAATTACTAAGATTTTTGCAATAAATCACTAAGATGTTAATTGATCTGCATATGATGAAATTATTGAGTATTGTTTCTTGAAAAAAAAACCAGAAAGTTTATAATTATCGAAAAATTTATTTCCGATAAGGCTCCCGAACTTAATAGTTGTCGAAATAAGTCCATTGAATCAAGTTATCAACTTTTCAATAACTTAACGGTAAAGTCTCCCCCCTAGATCAATTTCAACATTTTTACTCCTAAATTTCCTGCAAAATTATCACTGAAAAATTAAATGAAATCGTTTTTCCACTTTCAGACTTTGGGAAAGAACAGGAGAACAATGAATCGAACCGTGAATCAAACTCAACTACAAACAGCGGCTCAACTGGCGCTACGAATAACGTAGAACGTCAACCAAAACGAGCAAGACGAACAAGAACTGACAATTTAGCTGATTCTGGTGGTATCGATATGATTGTCATGTCAGAAAACCGATCAGCCGCGTTAACAAATCAAAGTAACGGGAATCAGAAAAAAGCAGCAGCAGCAACAACTGGAAAGAAGAAGAAGCGTAAATCACGCCAGGGTAATCAGCAAAATCAACAGAGAGAAGATACACCGCCGCCAATTGATGATGACATACAAGTCGATCCTGATGAACCGACTTATTGTTTGTGTGATCAAATCTCGTACGGTGAAATGATTCTCTGTGACAATGACCTGTGCCCTATTGAGTGGTTCCATTTCTCCTGTGTATCATTGAGTACCAAACCAAAGGGCAAATGGTTTTGTCCGAAGTGCCGTGGTGATAGGCCAAATGTCATGAAGCCAAAGGCACAATTTCTCAAGGAACTCGAACGTTACAATAAAGAGAAGGAAGAAAAGTCTTAGCAGTATCATAATCGTTGGAAAGGCTCAATAAATTTTGTAAAATGTTCAAAATAAATTGACGAAGCTATAGGAGAAAGTTGGTCGAGAAATTTCGCCTTTGTTCATTCGTTGATATCTTCAGAGAGACGTGGTTATGGGGAAAATTGTAGTGGAGCTTTTTTTGTAGAGAATTTTAGGCACTACAAAAAATATCTGAGAAATTTTCGTCATCATCATTTATGAGATATTTGTGATATGAGGCGAATTAAATTCTTAGACTTGTTTATTACTGGGTTCAATGCGTCGATTCCAGGAGATATCTCAAGGAATGATAGCAAGGAAGTTTTCGGGGGAAAGACTTGGAGCCAGAAGAAAGGTCAAAACGGGAATGTATCTATGTTGACTGACTTCTGAGATATTCGGGAAAGAATCAATACGTGAATAGTTGACTGATAACCTTTTGTGAAATAGCAAATCTTTTATAGGGAATTTTCTTAGAGATCCACTTATTTAAAAAAAAACTCTATTTTCTTAATCGCCGGAGTATTAAGAAAAAAAACAGGATTTATCTTAAAGTTGTTGAAATCATAAAAAATTCACCTTTCTTGAATATTCAGAAAAGTAAAAAAATTTCTTTTTAAAAAATTTTCTAAAAACCTTATTCACCGGGGGAAAGTCAAGGATACAAAAAAGTCCATGAAAAACATTCTCTATCTTGATTCTTTTCCATAATTATCCAGAAGAACCGGTGAAATTAAATTCAAATATAGAATTTAATTGATGAAGATATAAATGTTCTTCAAGCAGAATGCAGAAAAAGTCGTCCAAGTAACGAACCATTGTTAGTAAAAATTTGTTCTTCTAGCCGCACAGTGGCAGTATTAATTATTATATTTTTTGAAATAATTATTTTCAATTGGATTATATGAATAAACGAAGAGAGGGAAAGGATATGACACCTATGACACTTTAAATATCAACCAATTGTAAATAAGCATTACATGTATTTTCAACAAATTCATAATTCGGTTAACATACTAGGTTTTTTATTATTATCATTATTATTATTAATAATATGAAAAATTAAGTGAATAAAGATTTTTCCTTTTATTTGCTAATCCAGGGCAATTCAAAGACTTATTTTATTATCTCCGTTACACTATTTTTCAAGAAAGTAAAGGAGACGAATTGTGTAAATCAAAATATAGCATTGGCAAAGAAAGACAGAATTTAAATTGATGATTTCTTATTTCAAATAATAATCTTTAATCCAGCAATTCTTATTTCAGTCTATAACATTACTTCATTTCGAATCAAATTTTTTTTTTTGTTATTAAGATTTTTCGAACCTTCTCATTCTTTCAGAGAGATCAGGACCTTTGAACTGCAAAGTGGTATAATTCTATGGTTTTTGTAGCAATAGTCTGCGAAAAAAATGGATAGATATCACTGATTGAAACATTTTTCAAAGTACTAAAAAAGTATTAATTTGGAACTGACTGTATTGCGACATTTCTAAACGCAAATTTCCCTAACTACGCGATGATATAATGCAAATATTAGAATTCGATCTATTTTTATTTTTGGAAGGATCCTCGAGAAATCAGTACTTTTGCGTCGCTTCATTTTCAACTTTTCTTTTATTGTTTAATTATTATTAAGATTTCTCTTTTTTTTATTATCATGTATAATCGTTTCATTAAGTCACCTCAGAGAGTCTACAATGCATTGATGCAATTAATAATCTCAATTCTATGCGCAATAGATGAAGAGAATACAGATACAGAATATTTTATACTTATAAGTAATCATCACATTTTATTATTTTTTTTTTTATGAGTGAAATCAACGATGATGGCTTTGTTTATTAACTTTTTTAATTCAGAAACTGAATAATTATAGTACGTTTTTGTAATATATATATTTTTTTCATTTACACGGAGTGTAATGTAATCATTTACAGCAACGTGATGAGATGGGCTGCCAAATTGACTTCATTCTCGTGGATGTAGGATATCTTGAAATCTGAGAGAGGAAAGGAAATTTCGGTGGCACCCTTTTTTTGTAGTTGGGGAGTTGAACATTAAATTCTGAGATATTCCGAAAAGAAAAACCATTCTGCAACAAATGAAAAGCTGAAGGGATTCCACATTATCTCCTGTTTATATGAAATATCTCGGAGTTTCCAATCTATTTCAGAAAGACCGATGGTGAAATGTATTATTCATGGAACCAATTAATCACTTCATTTTTCAAAAATCCCGGAGTATTGAGAGAATAGAGAAATTCTGACAGGAACATTTTTAGTAGATGAGCACGAGAGCTACAAAAAGGCTCGTCATCAAATTTTTTATATCTCACTGTGACTTCAGTTTCTACGGAATATTTCAGAATCGATGAAACATAGAAAAATTCCCTAGAAGAATCTCTAGTAGGCCAAAAAATTTGACCTACAAAATAATATTTCTGGAAATTTTTCCATGTTTTGTTCTTCGATATCCGACAACGAAAGATGACACAATTACGGATTGATCCATTTTGTTTCTTAGCTTCCTTCAAATATTTCCAAAGTGAAGCCAAATTGAAAAAAAAATTAAAGTTCAGCTATAAATTGAATTTTGATAGAAAGTGGTTCTCGTTTTCTTCACATTCGAAAAAATATACCAAGAGGAATGTTAATGACTATTTTTCTTTCCTACTCTCTCAGATTCCAAGAAAATCCCTAAGAATAGTACTCACCTCATTTCAAAAAATTATTACTCTATTGACAATCAGTTTATCAACCATTAAGATTGTGTATATGGGTGATTATAAAATTTGGAGGAAAAAAAAATTCCAAAAGCATACTGGTGAAAACCCTCGGGTGAATGAATAGTTTACGGGTAATTTTACCATTTTTTTTCCTTGTTTTTTCTCTCCTCATCAACTAATGTCAACGGGCATCCTCCACGTGACTCTCTTGAAAGTTCAACCATGATTGTTCAACAACAGTAGCCACACGTTTTTCATATTCACGTTTATTTTCTTGATACAATTGCGCAGCCAATGAGTTTGCTGGTGAATTTGGATTTGGCTCGTCCAATAGTGACTGAAACACATTAATTTCAACAATTAAATTAATTGATAAAAGAATGGAATTTCCATGATTTCATTAATTGAGAACAAGGGGCAGAATGGGATTCTAAAACATAGAGCTTGCGAAATATTTTTTATAACAAGAAAATTTCTCTCTTCCGATAAAGTTGTGTATTTTTTTCAGAAAAGAAGTTTCCATACTTTTCGTTTTTTTGAAGATATCTCCGGTTCTAATCATAGTAGAGAGTCGGGCTTAATTGTAAGTGAAAGCTGAAGGAATTTCCTATTGATTTTATTTGTTGCGTATCACTTTCGGCTGAAAATGTGCAGAGCATATCGTTAAAAAAAACTTATTCTCATGAAACAAAATAAGTTCGTCAATGTTACTCCAAAAATGCAGTCAGAAACTTTCATATTCGACTCTCTAAAAAGGCGAGAATCGAGGATACCTTCAAAAACTTAAAGAACTCAATTATCTACTTGTTCATTGAAATTTTACCTCGTGCTCAGAATAAGCACTCCCATCATCCTGTATCATAAGAAAATTAGACAGGGAAATGAATAAAAAAAGTAGTGCTTTCTATTCGCATGAAATGCGTTTTATTATATTTTTTTTATTATTGTTTCTCTCTTAATTTCACTTAATTATTTTAAATGTGTATATATATTTAATATATTTAAAAGGGAGTGAATTTAGGTACGATATCAAGTGCTAGAATTTTTTTTTTAATTCACTGCAATAACACGTTTCCTTGTTGTCACACACAGAATGTCCGTCTCTAGCAAAACGAAACATTTTGCAGAAAAAAATAAAACAATAAAATTAACTGAAAAAAAAGACAAAGAAATAAACAGAAAAAAAACTACACAATTATTATTATTTTATTGTTACCCTATAATTTAATAATTACTAATTTTTCATATCGTGTGTTATTCGTTTTTTTTACGTTCACATTTCTGCCTCAATTTCGTTTATTTTTTGCCTCTCATTTCATTCTTCCTTCTTTTTTCATTTCAATTCGAATAAATAAATACTCAATTTTCCGTTTTTTTTTTTTTTTACATTTTCATCATTATAACATGGTAAAAAGTGAGTTACTAATTTTGCAATCAATGCCGCTTCTATAACGTCGATTTGAGGAAAGCGATGAGAGGTGAATCATGAAGAATTTTTTCGGTTCTTGGGGAATATCTTGGTAAATAAGCAAGATAAGAGAACTTCGATACAGCTTTTTTAGAGATTTTGAACTAAAAGAAAGGATTCACAGTTTTTCTTTGATCTCTCTCAGGCTCTGAAATATCCGATGAAGACAAAATTCCTTCTCTCCAGATATTAAAGCTCGGCATTTATGCGGGATAGCGAAATTTTCTCAACAACTTTTCCTTTAGCTCCTATTTTTCTCGGGGAAAAGGCCTCCCCGAGAATTTCGGTATCTCTCATACATTTCGAAATATTAAAAAGAAATCAATTTAATCTCCTCTAATTCATGCTATTCAAATATCTCAAAATTTAGGAGAGATATCGACCTTTCTATCACTCTCATTTTCCCCTAACACAGATGAGGTAGTTATCGAAACTTCTCTATTCACCGTAGATTCAAAGATATCCCCCGATAACCAGAAGTCAGCCTCTCGCATTGCATCACTCCCCTGTCCAATCGACCCTTACAATTTCCCCCTTTTTTTTTCACGAATTCCAATTTCTCATTTCCTCCTCAATAAATTGATTTAGGGTCTGACAAAAGCGTCTAGCGTTAACTCCATCGTAAGGCTGAACAATCTTTTCCAATAATTTTCTTGTTGCTTGCTGCTGTTGATGATGATGATGATTCTCGCTGCTGTTGTTGTCGTAACACAGATGAAAAAATTTTAATCACCAACTAATCCACAAAACTTTGCTCCACGCACGCCTTCACTCGTTTCTCGTACTCGCGTCGATTCTCTTTATAAAGTTGTGCTGCCATTGAGTTGGCAGGTGAATTCGGATTTGGATCACTTAACAGCGACTGCAATCAATATAAGTCAATTTTAAATTAAAAGAAGAACGAATCTCAACTAAATTTTATTATTTAAAAAAATCTATGATTCCTATTGTCTCGACTCAATTTTTTTCTACTTTTAGGTTATAATTAAATTGAAAGGCAGAAAAAGTTTTGATTTATCCTCTTTTGCAAATATTTTGAAAATTGAGAGTTGAGTTGTCTCGTTTAGTTGATCTTTCTATGAAAATAACTTAATTATCATGATTTAATGAACGTTTATTTTTGGTATATCGATGAAGGAATTAAACACAAATAATAATAAATAAATTCAATATAGTTGTGGATAATGATGAAGTTAATTAAAAAGACTTGACTGAATTGCAACCGCTGTTAAGGTGACGAGTATTTTTTATCGTTACTCCTTACGATGATTCATTATTTTTAATACGTAAATTACGGAACAAGTATTGATAAATGGATTGTTAATGAGTTTTTCGATTAAACGATTGGATAAAAAGAATTCTTACACTTTGATTTTAATTGAAATGAATTGAATTTTGGGATGTAGAGATGAGATAAAATGAGAGAATTTTTAGTTGACAGGCATTTTTTCGTAAAATCACGAAAAATAATGGAAATTGCTCCATTTCACTTGGATAAGACAATAAAATGGACCCCTCAAGTTTATTTTTCGAAAAATTTAGAAGTCTAAGAGGAATAGAGCATTTTTTTCCTTTTTGCAGAGCATTATATTCTGCCTTACAACGAACATCTTCATGAAAAATTTTCGTATCCCATTTCAATTTTTCAGATATTCTTCAAAAATGATAAAATCAAATTCCAGAACAAAATTAACTTATCTTATTTGGTTTTTACCATTGAATCGATTGGAAGTAAGAATTAAAAAAACATTGGAGGGCAGGAATAGGAAGACAATATTACCTGGATTGATGTGAGTATAGCAGAGACGTCGTAGGTTGGACTCCAACGATTCTGTAGTATATCAAGGCAAATACCACCGTCAGCATAAACATTTGGATGAAACATTTTACTAACAAATCGTACTGTTGGTGGTTTATTTGGATACTCTTCTGTGAATTCTATGGTGAGTTTGAATGTACCGTCTTCAAATGGTGTGTCATGAGGCCTGAAATTGTTTTGACAAAAAATCAATGATCAATTGAATTATTAATGATGTAAGAAGATTGGTTTTGAGCTTTTTTAAATAGATTTCTAGGGAGTATTTAGGAATTTATGAGAGATGGAGGAAGAGATTTCAATTGAAATTCTTCAATCTTCATTAGGCTTTCAAGCTATGTATTCATCGGAGGGGTGAGATTTCAGGATGAATGGGATGATTAGGTTTTGGTTTATTACTGCTTTTCATGGAATATCTCGGAATTTATAGAAGATTGTGGGAATCTCATAATAACCGTCTTCTTATCTCCGATTCGCTTCTATAAAAAGGAGTAATTCAAAGAATTCTTTTATCCTCAGTAAAATGTGAGGAAAAAAAATTGATTAAAACATTCAATTTACCCAAAAATAACAGCATTCCAAATCATGATATTATTGTCAGTTGGTGCACCAGAAACGCCAGTTGGTGGATCCTCTTGCAATCTGCAATTAACAAGAAATAATGAATTTCAAGTAATTCCTTAGTACAAATAAAAAATAAACTGAAAATTAAAAAAATAAATAAAATACCAAAGAATCTAATGACATTTTATGATTCACGTTTTCCAATGAATGAAACTTGAGTAACGGAAATGGAGAATTTAATATCCAATTTGGATTTCTTTCGTCTTATTTTCGTCAAGCCACCAACCAATGTCACCGCAATAATCGATCGTTTAAGAGCCGCATAAAATATTCGTTAAGGACAGAAGATTGAGAGGGAAAGAGGGAGATTTTATTTTTTATTTCTTTTTTAACTAGATAAATATAAATAAGTGTTGGGGATGTGAGTTGATAGTCTAATAATAAACTCAAGTAGCATGGACGAAGACGAGGCTCCGGATGACGTTCTTCAATCGTGTTTCCTCTTACTCATAAAAAAATTAAATTTTCCGTTTATGAGAATTCACGGATTTTTGAAACGTCATTATTACTATTGAAAGGGGCAAAAAAATTGATCTGGAAAATCATTTAATATAACCCCATTTGGAGTAATAATTGCACAACTACATGAGAAAATAAATTGACTCGTTAATTCTTATTTTTTCATCATCTCTCAAGCTATTGCTCCAAATCAAATTCTATTGCATGATTTTTTGCCTTAAATTTTGCATTCTCCATGATAGAATCATTTTTTTTTTTCAAAAATAAAAAATAAACCTTATGTTCTCGAAAATCCAATATTTAATCCGAACATATGTACATGAAAAAATGTTTAAATAAATGTGTGTGTGTTCACTTTCTCCAAGTAACAAGGTGGATCCATGAACCCCGTTCACACCCCCCTCTCCCTGCCCGCAGAACTGCGTGGAGAATTTTCTACAATGTCATTAGAATATAATTTCCCTCCGAATACAGAAATTGAATAAATACCTCTTGAAATCCCTCATGAGTCTTCGTCTCGCTGGTGTAGACATTTTAACTTGAAACTTTGTCTTCTCTAATTTATTTTTTCTACTTTTCTAATGTCTCAAACAGCGTCACTTGGACACGAGAGAAAGAGAGAGAGAGCGAGAACGAAAAAAAAAACTTATATTCCTCTTGATGACCTCCAAGGCAACTGCACATAGATACACACACGTGCACACTAACGTTTATAACTCCTTGGTCTTTCTTTTATCTCTCTCTCTCTCTCGTTTTTTCTCGGTAACTCCGAAAAACCAGTGAGTTGATTTTTTTTTAATCACACACACACATACACAGGAGCCACACAAACAAAAATAACAACGTTGTAAGAAAATGGTTATACAAAGGGCACTTTTTCCAGATTATTTTCTTCCACTATAATCAACTGCTTCGTTTCTTTTCTAATTCAAAGGATTACCAAATTCATTGAAACTTTACTGCGTATGCAATTTTTCACCTCCAACGGGTGCCTTTTGTCAGCACTGAAGGCCGCCCTCTTTGCACAATACCGTTACGCGTAAATCTATCAACTTCCGTATTTTCAAAGAAAGAAGAATCAATTTACACGAGGAGAAAGGAAGAAGAATATTAAATGTAAATGAAAATAAAGATTCTTGGGACAAATTCGTGAATTCAAGTTTCTTCTTTTGATGATTTTTATCGAGAGATCTTTTGTTCCTGCAACACCTCCCAACCCGTACACCGAACTGAGAATGCGTATTATGACGTTCCACGAGCCTCACTCTGATTACAAATACACGTTTAATAATAATTCACATGGATACAGTAACGTTAAATTTTCTCTATTGGACCCCAACACATACACACAATTGCAAGTTTCTGCCAAAATGAATTCAATATTGAAGGAAGAGAGAGAGAGAGAGAGAGAGAGATGGCGAACCAGCTGGGGCCACAAACAAAGGTTGGAATTTGTAGGAAATTCTAGGGAAATTTCGGTGTTTCTGGTGACGTCAAGAGGCTCCACCAATGGGCGAGCTCGGAGCAATTAGTAGAGAGGCGCTACTGGTACAGTCCGAACTGGTTGGCTGACTCACATGTCCGACATGTTTTATGTAATCCCGCCAAAATTTTGAAATTGTTCGATTAATTTTCATTTCATTTTTCCTCATCATCAAGCGATAGCATCATCTCTGTACTACATATGAACGTCAATTCATCAATATGCTCAGTTTTATGGACATGAAAACAAATCTAAATAATAGAATGGTGTTCTATTCTTCATGGGATAAAGTTTTGCATCTACTAAAACATATGTAAATCTCTGCTGATTTGAATGAATCTCTGTATATCTGAATAAATACGTTCAATAAAGAATAATAAATGAACCCATTCCAAAACTGAGATCGGATATTAATCTATCATTGAATGTCATCAATTTCTTCCCTGTGTAGATCTACGAAAAATGATCAAGAGACAATTTTCACGATCTAAAACGAAATGATTTATAAATATTACCAAGTATCATTGTTTTGGATTATCATCAAAATTAATCTTATACCTTTACTCTTGAGCTCCTTCTATAAATATCTTGAAAAAACGTTAACGTAGTGACAAAGGTTGATGAGATTTTTTTGTAGAGACTTTCAGAAGCTACAAGAAAGAAATCTTCTGATGAGTCCCCTTCAGTGCAATCTACGTCATTTCACATTTTATTCTAATTACACTAACTCTTAGCAATTTCGAATAAGCCGCGCTATTGAGATTTGCGACCACTGTGAAACCATCCTGGTAGAAACATTTCCGTTCCCTTCGAGAGGACTTCCGTAGACTTCCAAACATATTAGCGAGAAAGTGAAGACGGGATCCTAGTTCCCCCACCACGATGCTTCCCCCACTTTCAAGAAAGCGCCAGCGCTATTGGTCGAAACTATTGGGCCGAAATGCATCATGGAAAGTATCGTGGTGGGGGAACCGGGCTCCCGCGGCTTCCCGTGTTCACTTTTTCGCTCGTCGGACTATAGTTGGACTGCACTTATCTCGCACGCAGTACCCGGTGCAATCGTCATTATTGGTCCCAAATATTCTGTAAGTTGTTCAGGAACAAAGGATAAACAATAATAATTTCAATGTAATGCAAGGAATAACGATAATCATTGCTTTGAATTCAAATTATTCCAGGTATAGGTAAATCGCCATCTAAAATTGCTATCAATAGAAAAGAGTCCGAGTACTTTTTGGGAGTCCCTGTTCTTCTGATCCCGTTAACCTGCAGCAATGGCCGCCAAGTTAGACCCCATGGAAGAGATTATCCGGGCGGCAGGTGTAAACTCTGTGGATATATCTGATATCTTTCACCCATTCCGATTTAACTCCAGAGTATTCTTAAGTAGTCTCAAAGAGAAAGCTCATCATGCTGGAATATCGGATGATGTGCACAACAAGAATCTGATGACTCTTGCCATTTTGGGAATAGAAGAGGGTCAGAATTTGGACCGAATCAAGAGCAGATTATCCCCAGAACGCGTAGAATTCTTGGAAATGAGTGAGATGATTTATGGATTAGTCAGTGGTTCCCCTGGCCCAACGTCAGCTACATTGACTAGAATTGCGGGTTGCATGGCCAAAGAGATTTCGCATGCCCAGAAATGATTGCCCTAGGATACCCACCATTTATGTGCTTGTCTTCATTCGGATCTCTTATCCCCAGGCTCATTAATTTCCGCAGGAGAGAGATTTTCCGTACAGTTTATGATACATGGTGTTGTCATCAACTCGTCTTCGATGGAATGATAAACAAAGGTAAGGAGAAACCTTCTCAGCATCGCATTGGTCATTTTGCTCAACGACAACATCAGTCTTCGCTTTATTCAAATGAAGAACGAGTCGAACATTGTCAGAAAATCGGTTTACTGGAGATAGTAGATGGAGAACTGGTTATAGCCGATCAGTATCGAAGTGCTCTAGATAGCGCCGCTCTTAGATGGAGAATCTAATGGAAAAATGCAGCAGTGAGGAGGGGTAAATTGGATGAGACATTTATCGTAACACTGATTTATTCACGGAAAAAAAAAAGTTAGATAAAAAATCATTGTTATGGGAGCTTTCGGTACGTTAACAGCATGGAAATACTACTGCAACTGCCCCATTCGAAGAGACAAGACAGCGCTTCAAGAAAGATTTTTTCGAATACAATGTAAGTCTAATGCAGCCTAGCTACTTTCATCATTATATGAATAACATAAAAAATTCATACTAATTACCGTTATTGCAAGGTTTGTTTGTTCTCAAGAATGATATAGTTCATTATAATGTTGTCAAAATCAATTCGAATAGAATGATTATTTGTGAGTAAAAACAACTTTAATTGTTGTGCTAATTCCGGAGAAATTGTATTCGTTGTGACAATTAATTCAGCAGTGGAAGGTTGGAAGGAAAAAAGTTAATGTTCACGATTTTTTCCTGGTATCTCGAGAATTAACGGATACTTCTATTGGAAAGCCCCTTTGGTAGTTATTTGTTGCAGAAAAAAAATCAGTTGGCTACAAAGATAATCAATCGCTGCAAAATGAAGTGCAAACTAGTAGTGGAGTAATGGTCATGTAAGCCGAAAAACTTCTACCTGATTTTTTCGTGAAGATCGTTGATTCAAGTTGAATATCTTCGAAGAGTTCTGTGAATCATTTTTTACCAATCTCATTATTTTGCTGTCATCTCCAGACTTATTTTCTCGTACTTCCAAAATTATTCTTTTTCACCACATGCTATCGAATCATTCCATGAATATTGAGAACGAATAGGCTGATTTTGAATCTACAACGTCTCTGAATTTTGCGTTTATGTGGTATCACCCTGAAAGAAGACGTAGATTCTCTTTGAACAAGCTCCCTCAAGTTTATTGTCGAGCTAGCCAAAGAGGAAACTTCGGAAACATTCGGTTCCTATATCCTTCACCATGTGAATTTTGACTTTGGCACGACTTCGGAAGTTACTTCTTTGGCTTGGACGATAATATCTCGAGATTATTTCGCAGATCTGGCTCCGTACACTGTTGGTCAGTTTCTCAGTAAGATTTTTTTTTGATGATTTTTCGAGTAAATTTCAAAAATAGAGGCAGTAAATCCTGATCATTTGACACTTCTACGAGAGAAGAAATTCCTTAAGTACGTTTCAGGAATTATAACAATTCAGATTTGGAGAATCTCCAACCACCGACATAGATCAGCAATTTCAAGAGTTGTTAATTGGGCTGGAAGATGTTAAAGACCATGTAGATCATCCATTTGTTAATCGATTCAAACCGCATAAATTTCCTAAAGCACTCAAGGAGCACGCTGCTAAATCTGCATATATATGTATTTTTATCGCTATATATATGTATTTTTTTTCATAAAAAAACGCTATCTTCTATAACTTTCAAGTTCTGTTCTGGTAAATATCTCAGAAAAGAAAAGATGAAAAAGTTCTTGTAATTAACTTTTTTGTACGGAAGAATTTCACATTCTTTTGTATTATCAGAGATTCCTGAATACAATAGAGTGTGAACGCTTACCAGCTAATTCGATCATTTAATGGGTGTCATAAAACAAGATACCATATTACGATTGTAGTCGAGTTTCTGGATAATAATAATAAGCATACAAAAAATTCCTTTTAAACTCTCCTCGTTGGAAAATCTGCTTGATACTCAAGAATGGAATTTCATCATGGAATCTTTAAAATTATTTCAGATAAAATGATTGTTCGCAACTAGAGATGAGTGCATTCGGCAGCCCTAATGTCATAATTATCAGAATTTCCAAGAAATTTCATTGTTCATACCAATTAATTCAGCAGGAGTTAACGAGGTAAGTTGATTTTCATTTTGAATCAATTATTTCCACCTATTTCGCGAATTAATTGAGAAATAAAATCTTCCAATGGACATTTTTAGGCGCCTTATTTTGTTTTACATAAATAGTTTTTATAAAATTATTATATGGTATTTTAACACATTCTCGCAGAAAATTTCGTATCTCCAACAAATTTTGAGTTATTGCTCGAAGAAATACCTGAATAAGAATCAATTCACCAAAGTGTAAATTATTTTTTGAAAACGATGAAATTTCGAAGAATTTATCGAAATACCTTTCTGATAGCCCATAGAATTTTGTACATAAAAGTCTTGTGGAGATTCTTCTCAATCTAATTGGTTTCATGCTAAGAAGACAGAAGGATTTTCAGAAAAACTTTACACTCGTCTCGTTACTCTCCTGACTACGAACTCTGATATTGAAATTTGCCGCTACAACGCCTAGTAACTACGAATAGTTCTAGGGATAATGGGGAGTTGGCGCTGGTGGGAAAAAGAAGCCAAATAATCGGCCATTTTGGTGTTTGCTTTTTCAGGAATAACGTGGCTCTGCGCCTCCTGCAAAAAGTAAAATGAAGTAAGTTAGAAGAATTGTTCGATCGCAATTGTAATCCATCAATTAACGTGCAATCAGTGATTATTTTTGAAAAATAATTCGATATTATTATTGTTGAGATGATTGGGGTTAATTATTTGATTGTCATTTCAGGATCGGACTCTGTGCGTACAGTGGATACAAAATATATCCCGGCCATGGCAAAACCATGGTCAAAGTTGACGGAAAAGTATGTCTAACAATTTTTAATTACTGAATTATAAATTTTCATGTGGGTGAATGAATTTGTGATGGCGTGAGTGCAATAATGTGCTATGATTGAATATTAATGACAACAAAGCTTCAACATAACCTAATTGTGTTGTTTCGATTTCAGACCTTCACTTTCCTCAACTCAAAATGTGAAGCTGCTCACTTGATGAAACGCAATCCAAGAAAGGTCACGTGGACCGTTCTTTACAGGTGAGATATTCAGTATTTTGATTATTATTTTCCATTGTATTCCCGTAGACCAGGGTACCTTTCTTTCATGGGACCTACAGACAGAGTGCAAGGCATCTGTTTCTGAGGAAAGAATCAACGCTATGAAAAAAATTAGAAAAGTCCTTTACCTAGCTCAAATTCTGACATATTATCAGAAACCTGAACTTTCAAGAGAAGAATGAAAGAAATTGAATAGAAATAGAAATCCGATAAAATGGTTGAGTGTATAGTTATTCTGTTGTCTTCATTGAATAGCTGAGTACATTTTTGATTAAAGTTATTTGTTCGAAGTATTCATTTTTTTCTTGAAAATAAAATTTATAAATGAAGAAATTACCCGAAATTTTTTATTCCTCGTGGATTGCGACGTGATGAAGCACGCTTCTTGGAGTAGAGCATTGGAATGAAATCAATTCATTAGATTCCCATTTTTGGGAATCTTTCATACCAGAAAATCAGAGTAATGAAAAGTTTATGTCAGTAATTTCTCCATCTCTTTGAGATTCAGGAATTTGCCAAGGTTCGGTATGAAATAAAATTTGTGAGAGAACTCTTCTCTCGCCATTCAATGGAAATATTTGTTATTATTGAAATAGACTTCTGTTCCTCTGACACAATCACTCAATTGGTGTTGGATTTCAGTACGTCTTAGAGCAAACTTGAATACTTTAGGGCTGCTTCACCCAGGATTGTTGTAGAATTCGATAACACTGCCTGGCTTTGCGGGTCCAAACAAATTACTATAATAGAGCACAAAAGGTTCGTCAACTAGTGTGCATCAATTAATTTCTATTTTTTTCCAAAGGCGCAAGCACAAGAAGGGTCAGGAGGAAGAGCAAGCCAAGAGGAGAACGCGCCGTGCTCAGAAGTTCAACCGAGCGATCGTCGGTGCATCCCTCACTGATATCCTGGCTAAGCGTAACATGAAACCTGAGATCAGGAAGGCCCAGAGAGATCAAGCAATCAAGTTAGTATTTCTTTTATATTTCAATTGAAAATAATCATTCATCAGAGATATTATGGGCAACTCGAATATATCTTACAAATATGGAAATGATTATTGAATCTAATAATATTTCGAGTCTATGTATCGCGACGCTGCCTAAAGACGCGGTTCGACAACACTGTTCACAATTATGGGGGGAAAAAATATCAAGACATAAATTCAGTTTTTCCTATTTCTACGATGTTGATAGAAGACTGATATTATAGCACTTGCGCGAGTTTTCAGCTTTGGGTGCGCGTTTCTAGCTGCAAAAAAATGATTTACCCATGATAATCCATTTTTTATTTAAAAAAGGATGATGTTTTTATTCTTTATACGATATATTGAATATTTTAGAAATTTTATATTCAAATTCGTGATGAAAACACACGAACTCAGTAAGTCCCCCAAATTTTTCAATCCCCTCTCGCTCAGATCGAGAAAACATATTCAAAAAATATTCTATTTCTTTGTATTGATAGAGGAAGAGAATTTTTTCATTAGACTTTCAATTTTGAACCCCCAATCTATAATTAATGGGATAAAAAAGAATGAACGATGCACTGAAGGTTCCTGCCGGTATTTTATCGAAAAGAATATGGGAGCAATCTGTTTGAGCCTCTGCCCTACTTATGAGAAAAAATATAAAATCTGCAGATAGTGAGAGAAAAAAAAATTATCACGAAAAATAGATGGAAATTGTTGAATAATTAGACATCTGTTCCTCTGATACGACACATCAATTTGCGTCAGATTTCAGCTTGTCTTAGAGCAAATTGCTTAAATATTTCAGGGCTGCTTCACCCAGAATTGTATACCTCGATAACACTGTCTGGCTTTGCGGGTCCAAACAAATTATTTTAATTAAACTATTTTGAATGTTGATTGATTTAGAATTAATCAATATTTAAAGTTACCATATGTGACAAGTTGACAAATTTAGTGGGTATTCTTCAGCGAATATATGGGGATCTTGTGTAATTATGGAAAACTTTCAATTGACTTTTTTTTTTAGAGAATTCTATAAACTTCAAAAAAGGTTTCTTGATAAATCCTCGTAAATTTCATAATTTCATAGATATATCCGAAATTATATAAATTTGAATCTCAGCCGTATCTCCTTCCACTCTCACATTCATATCAATAATTTTTGATATTTTATTTCTATTCAGAGTTGCAAAGGAACAGAAGAAAGCAGCTAAAGCTACGAAGAAAGCTGCAGCACCAGCTAAACCAAAAGCAACCGTCAAGAAAGACAAGGCTGCCAAGGTCACGCAGAAGGCTGCACCCAGAGTTGGTGGAAAGCGATAAACTTTCTGTTTTTAATGATAATAAAAAATAATGAGGAAAAAAACGGGTGTAAATAATTTTTTCACATTTTCCAATCGTACATGCAGAGGTATGTTAACAAATTCATTGTGAAATACAATTATTCACGAGTCTTGTGGAGCAATTGAGGCTCATTTGGTTGGTTGGTTGAGTTCCTTTTTCATGACTGATAATTTCGCCAACGCCAAGTCTCTCCAGGCACGTCTCTCTTGAAGCTTATCGAGAGGGCAAATTTCGTTGAGCTGGTTGGATACATTCTCTGCCTCTTTGCCAATGAATCGGGGAGTCGGTCCAAATGTCTGGCTCACGTCGTAAATTGATTTGTTGTATGTCTCGCAGTATTTTTTCATTCCTACAATATTTGGTTTTGTGAGTTTAAAATCCGTATAAGAAAGATCCCTCAATAGAGAAGGAATAGAGTTATCAGTAAAATTAAATTTCATTCGTCAAAATTTAAGGAGAATTAATCAATTTTTGTATGAGCTTGTTTTCAGAAAAGATTCAACGCTACATAGACTAATGAGAAAATTTCTCCATTTCTCTCAGAGTTTAAGATATTTTATGGAAACCAACCGCGAAGAGCTCATAATCATAATGAAACACATGTTTACCTTCGGCATTAAGATGCGCGGCCTCAAGCGAGCCTAAGAATGCATAACGCGGTCCAAGGCCCTCACTCATGACAATGTCAACGTCCTTGACACTGAGAACACCATCATTCACCAGTCTCCAGGCTTCATTTAGTATGGCATATCTGTAATTCAAATAGATATACTATATCCAATGAAACGCAAATCCGAATGGAAGAAGAAAAACGTGATAACTCGCATTCCAAAGCAGATAAAGGAGTTATCCACCGTTTAGGTGCCGAAAAATCCTATTTACACGGAAGCCTTTCACGAAGATTTCTCCATCTACTCCAGATTCTGAAATATTGCAGATCCCTACTTTGTGATTTCAACGAAGTAATAATTCGCTACGAATCAATTTTTCATGGCTTTCTAAAAATATTTCTGATCGAGAAATCCTCGTGATAACCTCCTTGCATCTCTACTCCACGATGAAAGGTCATTTGGAAAATTCCTCCATTTTGCTTGGATTATTATTGTTTTTTTTTATCTCCCCGAGGTCTGGAAGAAATACCGGAAATTTTCTGAGAACATTTTAGCAAACTTCTGTTCTCTCCCAAATCCTTGCCACTACTGAATCGTCCAATATTCCCATAAATATAGAAGTATAATTACGTACTGAATTCTATTCAGCGCAAATCCATCAATTTCCCTAGTGAAGACAACTGGCGCCTGACCAATCTCTGTCATAATAGCCTTCACCTGTTGCGGAATCTCCGGTTTTGTCCATGGACTAGGTACAATCTCAACGAGTGGAACGTAGTAAGGTGGATTTACCTGAAAAAATCATAATCATTTTACTCGACTCTTCAGAAAACATCATTTTTCAAATTAGCAACACTACAACAAATCGAGGTTGTCTCTTATCTCCGGCTTTATCATGTCACGCGCTTATATAAGTTCTTTGTCCTTCAGAGGGAAGAGAATTATCAATTTTTTCTTCATAATTGCTAATCGAGTTTTTTCACTTAATCATAAAAAATCATTGTGATAAATTTGATATTGTGTACGTACAGGATGCGAAACGATAACCTGAGAACGATGCTTCATACTCTCTGAAAATATAGATGGCCTGAATGTTGATGTTGACGAGGAAATAATTGTTTTATCATCGATAACTTTGTCCAATTCTGCATATAATTTTTTTTTCAATTCCAAGTTCTCGGGTACACATTCTTGAACGAGTTTTGCACCCTTCACCGCCTCAGGAAGTTTTGAAGTTCCTGTTGAAAAAGTTAAAGCGGTGAAAATTGAAGGGAAGAAAAGAAAATAAGTTATGTTTGAATTATTTCCAATTTCTGAGAAATATGTCAAGAAAGAAGGCTATGAAAATACTCCTTACAACATTTTCTCCATTCCCTATCGATCATAAGATACTCTAGGCAAATCACTGGAAATGACTATTTGTTCTATTCCTCAATTAAATACAAAATCAATTTTTTGAAAATATCTTGGAATATAAAAGAGATAGTTTTTTCCTATACATGCTGATGACAAAGTTAAATTAGTTCATTTCATTATTGGAAGATATACTAAGGAAATGATCGGAATTTGTGTCATAACATCATTTGTGGCTCCGGTTTTCTATAAATAGGCCCATATAAAAAATTTACAATCTCCCATTAATCTCAAGTTATTTGGAGATCTTCGATACAATGAAATTCCTCCATTGTTTCATTGCGCTCGTACAAACTCATTGTTCTTCGAATATCTCGAAAATTAAGGGAAATAGAGCAATTTTTGACGACTCTGAAGTTTTCAGACGAATCGACTTAATTTCATCATTAGTTTTCTAAAGATATCTCGAGAAATAAGCGAGATAATTTCAAGGGCTATAAAAAATGTTCTTACAAAAATTACTCTATCTTGCTTAGTTCCCGAGATATATTAACAAAAAACTGGTGATTAAATACAATCGATTTGTCTGAAAATTGGCATTAGTAACTTTTGTAGGGACCTTTCCTGTCACTCCGATTCTACTCTATAGAAAGGGTCTCTATCATAATTACTCTCTTCGCCTTAGTTTCCTAGGTACTCCATTCAATACCTTTGATGAAGAGTAACTGTTGTTCAGCACTGAAAGTGCCTCTCAGAAGTTTGTTCTCTTCCAATCTCTTCAGCTGCTGATGAATGTCCTTCAATGCATTGTCAATTTGTTCTTGAACAATGTCGTAGATTACAACATTGTAGCCAACGCTTGCAAAAAGCATAGACCAACTTCTGCCTATGAGACCGCTGGAAAATAATCAAATGAACGAAGAAATCAATGCATTATTTATAAATTTATTAGCTAGAATTTCGAGCTTTACCTGCCGATGATACAAATTTTTTCATTCTTCGCCATTATGTAGGAGTAGTTAATGTGTTTGAAAGATAACCGTGATAATTCGCAGTGATACTGGTGTTTACCACTGTGCGCTTGTATTTATATCTTTCCAGAGCCTCACCATCCCCTCCACTAGTCTACAGAAAATAATGTTATCAGAGACAACTTGAGCGTTCAATCATGAAAGTAAACAGCTACCATTTCCAGTTAACGTTGGAATCGAATATTGCTAATGAATCATTCGGATTCTTCATTATGTTTTTATTATAGGGTTTTTTTTGCATAATATATCAGGATGTGGTGCAATGAGATGAATTTATGGTGTTCTGAGTTATTATGAAATTCCTCAACTCATGGGACATCCAAAAAAATTGTAGCGATCTTTGTTTCAGAGGACAATTCGAACTGCAAATAAAGTAATTACCAAAATTTCGGGAGCTCTGTTAGATATGGCGATATGAATGAACTCTATTCGGTGATGGATTTCTTGAAATATCCGGAAATTGATGGGCGAATGTCTAGACTTTTTTGTTTAGAAGAATTTTCAGCTGGGAAAAAAGTCTTGACTGTTTTTTTTTCATCTGCCTTGGATTTCAAATGATTTTAAAGAAAATAATTTTTATTTTGAGGTAATCAAACCGAAGAATGTAACCTCATCAGTTCAATTATCTCATTCTATGAGGTATGAAAGAATTTTTATGAATACTATTTTGTAGATGAA